>JADMNL010000027.1:260085000-262987500 GCA_016271365.2 Neoceratodus forsteri | reverse complement strand
TTTCCTCCCCACCAAGGGTGTACCCTGGTCTTCTGTTCCTACTCCCAAGTGCATCATAGCGCACTGCATGGCATTAAATTTCAGCTGCCACGTCCCAGACCATTTTTCAAGTGTCTTAAGTCCTCCTCATGTCCTCCCGGTGTCCACCTTATTGCATATTTTCATATCATCAGCAAATGGGCACATCCTCCCCCTCAAACCTTCAGTAATATCACTGATGTGGATGTTGAAGAGAAGTAGTCCCAAAACTGACCTCTGTGGCATTACACTCTTCATCCTCGCTGTCCTATAGTGCTCCTCGTTTAGCACCACTCTCTGGTTCTTCCTGACAGCCAGGCCTTCACCCAGCTTATTTTCCCACCCAACCCCAGGCTTTCCATCTTGCTCACCAGCCTCCTATGGGGAATGGTGTCAGAGGCCTTAGTGAAGTCCAGATAGGCCACATCCACCCCCCTCCCGGTCAGTCACCTGAGTCACCCATTCGAACTGAATTAGGTTTGTCTGGCAAGACTTCCCCTTCGTGAAGCCATGCTGTCTGCTGTCCTGCAGGCCACTCTTCTCCAGGTAATCCACCACCCTCTCCTTGATTAGTGCCTCCATTACCTTCCCCACCACTGACGTGAGGCTGACAGGTAGGTAGTTCCCTTTCACCACCTTACTACCTCCCTTGTGTTAAAGGCACTACGTCTGCCCTCTTCCAGTTCTCCGGCACTCTGCCCCATGTTGAGGGACAAGTTGAAGAGCCTTGTCAAGGGTGCGGCCAACTCCTTCAGTTCCCTGATCGCCAGGTGTAACCCGTTGGGGGCCCCATTGCTGTGTCCACCCTCAATCTATCTAGCTTTGCTCTAACCCTGTACACAGTGAATGGGCTTGGATCCACCCATTTGCCTTTCTTCCCATTCGACTTTAGCTCAGGTCCCCTACCACCATCCTCCTCCGTGAATACCGAGCTAAAGTACTTATTTAATAACTCTGCTTTTTCACAGTCCCTTTCCAGTTTTATTTCTCCTTCCCCCTCCTCAGCCTAGTAATCCCCCGCCTTGCCCTTCCCTTCTCCCTCACATATCTGAAAAAGGTTTTATCCCCCCTTTTGGCCTTTTTTGCTATTTTCTTCTCAGTATCTGCTTTTGCCCTTCTGATTTTCTTCCCTGCCATACTCTCTTTCCCTATACTCTTCCTTACCTTCCTCGCTGAGTTTTCTCTGAACTTTTCTGAAAGCCCTTCTTTCCCTGACTGCCCTGCAACCTCCTTCGTAAACCAAAGTGGTCTCCTCCCCCTTTTGCTCTTCCTATTCTTTTTTTATGCACATTTCCGCAGCTTTCAGTACCCCTCCCTTGATTTTGCCACAACTCCTCCACTGCCCCTATATTCAAACAACATGAAGTCTTGCTGTATTCTGACAATTGCAGTGATTCTCAACCTTTGAACTGCCCTGGAGAACTAAGGGTTAACTTTCCATGCAGGGCATGGAACGCTGAGCTCGAGCTCGGTTGAAGTCTGTCTGGAGTGTTTTGAACTCAAACCGTCAGATTCTTTACTTCTCACTGAACGGTCGCCCGATTTCTCCTTCAGCGTTCAAGTCGGGTTAAAGTTTCTGCCTTTTCGGTTTAAACCAAAAGTATCTACATAGTCTGTTCAGTCTCTGTCTGTGGTGCCGTGAGTACTTGATAGGAATTGTTCTATATTTCTATGTGGAACTTGTAAAAGTGCGGTCGGTTTGGCTGAACCAACCATTTGATTGTGAATTTTGCTATATTTAGTGTGTGGTTATCGGTTCTTAAAAAAAAAAAAAATGTTTTAACCGTTTTTTTTTCCAATACCCGTGAGACGGTTAGGAACCGATAAGGGAGTCTTGCCTGGCGGTTGCCGAAAAAAGGGTAAGTTTGGTCAGGTTGGCCATGTCTGAGAAACCCAAGAAAAAAACGGGCTCACTGGGTTTCAGCACTGCAGTGAGTGTGGGGAGGTCTTTGCCAAGGCAGATCGCCACACCACCTGTTTGTCTGGGGTTTGACCACCTCGATTCAGACTGCCAAATATGTAAACATTTTCCCAAATCTACCCTTGACAAGAGATTAGGTAGACTGAGGGAAAAGGAGGCCGAGAAGTCCGCTGACCTGGATGGCCAGCCCGGTTCGGTTTCGACCGAACCAGAAGGAGTGCCCTCTGACCAGGGCAATACTTCTTCGGGCAAGAGGCGAGCTGATCCTGAGGGGTCGGTTCCGAAAAAAAGAAAACCCAAAGATAAATCAACCGGTTCGGATCCAGAGGTTCATGTTCTGACCTCCGAAGAGATAGCCAGGGCGATTCAGATTGTGGAATCGCTCCGTCCGGTTCCGACTGATCTGGCTCCTTCTGGCAGGGGTTCGGTTCGGTTGGTTCCCCCGGTTCAAGAGTATACCCTTGAAGATTTTTATGAACCAGAGTTTGAAGAGGAAGGGGAATTTGAGGATTATGAAGTAAGTGAAGGTCTGGATGTGCCTGTGAAACTGGACATCTCCCCAGACAGACCATCAGGTGTTCCCCTTCTAGGCTTTCTGAGTCCCCTTCCCATTTTATGTTTTACAGGAAAGTTGCTGAAACCCTCCAGCTTCCTATGGAGGAGGCTGTGGAAGATCAAGAAAAGCCTGATTATGTAGAGATGATGGATATCCCAGAGTCCAGGAGACTGTCTATTCCCCTCCATAAATCTTTTGGGAAACGGACACAAAAAATCTTAGTCTCCTAACACTATACCTCCTGTGGATAGAAGAATGGACAAGAGGTGTACACTCTCAGGCTCAGACACGGAGTTCTTATATCAGCAATACAGCCATGTTGGGGTAGTGCAGGCTGCTGCTTGTGACAAGGCAAATATTCCCTTTGCTTCACACCCCCCTGACAAGGACTCCAGGAAGATTGATGCCATGGCAAAGAAGCAGTACATGGCATCATCTTTGGGACTCAGGCAGGCGAATTACATGGCCTATACAGCCAGGTACCAGAAGTCCAGGTGGGACACTGTACTGGCACTGGCTAAACAGACCTCCCCCCAGCTAGCCAGGGAGCTGGAGGCGGTGGCTGCAGATGGGATTGAGGCATCTAAGGTGCAATTTCATGCTGCTGTGGACTCTAATGATGTCTCATCAAGAGTCATGGCTACATCTGTGGCTCTTTGGAGGATGGCTTGGCTCAGATGTACTAGCCTCACGCAGGACACCTAGACTAAGGCTATGGATTTTCCTGTAGTGGGTAATTCTCTGTTTGGGGAGCAGACAGACAGTTACATGAAGAAAATGGACGAGTACAGGATCACTTACAGGAGTACTCAGGCCAAGGAAAGGCAAGCAACTCCTCAAAGGCAGCAGTCTAGGGGCAGGGGGCAGACCTTTTCAAAGGCATTTTTACCAAGCACAGGCCTCTTCTTCCTTTTCGCAGAGGGGGCTCTTCAGAGGGAGAGGCAGAATGGGGATGAGCAGGCCTGCATCCACCCCTCAGCCTAAAGCCCCTGCCAAGCAGACACCCTGATGGGTCTTCCCGGGTCGACTCTCCTATTCCAGTAGGGGGCAGGCTGGCTTACTTTGTCCAGGACTGGATGTCTATTACATCAGACAAGTGGGTCCTGGAAGTAGTAAGCCAGGGACTGGTTCTCAGCTTAAAAAAATTTCCAAAGATGAGCCAGATCTTTTCCACCTGCAAATCTTTTGGAAATCCTTGCCCTAGAGGCAGAGGTTTCTTCTCTCCTAGCTTTAAGAGCTATAGAAAGAGTACCTACCTACACTGGGGCAAAGGACTGTACTCCAGGTACTTCCTGACCCCAAAAAGACAGGGGAGTGGTGACCCATCCTAGACCTAAGATATCTGAACAAACATCTTTTAAAACCAAAGTTCAAGATGATAACTCTGGGAATAATCCTTCCCTCTCTAAGGCCAGGGGACTGGCTAGCCTCCGTGGACCTCAAAGATGCCTACTTTCACATTCCCATCAGGTGCTCCCACAGAAAGTACCTCAGGTTCGAGTTGCCCTCAGGCCACTATCAGTTCAGAGCAGTGTCCTTTGGCCTAACCTCAGCTCCAAGGGTTTTCACAAAGTGCCTGGCAGTAGTTGTTGCCTTTCTAAGAAGGCAAAAGTTTTCCATATTTCCTTATCTGGACGATTGGCTATTAGTGGATCAGTCTCCACACCAAGTCAAGTCTCACCTGCAAGTGACCCAGCAAGTGCTCACTTCCCTAGGATTTCTTCTCAACTTTATTAAATCCGTTCTCGAACCAGTCCAGCTCCTTACCTTTATATAGGGGTAGAACTGGACACACTCTGAGCAAGAGCCTTTCTTCCTCTAGAAAGGGCTTGGGCTCTAATGGAACTAGCTTCTTCTTTCAGCCTTCAGGTATCTCGACCAGCAAGGCATTTCCTCCAGCTCTTGGGCCACATGGCAGCTTCAACAGCAGTGGTCCAAGGGGCAAGATTCCAGATGAGGCATATTCAGTTCCACCTGAAAGCTTGTTGGTCTCAGAGAAAGGACTCCCTTACCAGACTGATTCCAGTGACTCCGACCTTGATCCAGGCCCTCCACTGGTGGCAGGATCAGGACAATTTAAGGCAAGGTGTTCTTTTTGTTGCTCAGCCTTGTTCAGTGGTCCTTACCACGGATGCTTCTCTTCTGGGCTGGAGAGCCCACCTGGGTTCCCTCACTGCCCAGGGCCTGTAGTCCCCCAAAGAATCCCTTCTCCACATCAATCTTCTAGAGCTCAGGGCAGTTTTTCTAGCTCTAAAAGCATTCTCAGTCAGTTCAGAACAAGGTGGTTCAAGTCAGAACAGACAACACCATGTGGTACATCCACAAGCAGGGAGGCACTCAGTCCACGGCCTTATGCACAGAAGCCATGAAGTTGTGGTCCCTGGCTTTTTCCCTGCAATCCTCTCTTGTAGCAGTTCGCCTTCCAGGCAAGGACAGTGTGCTAGCAGATGCACTGAGCTGGATTTCTCAGGGCCATCACGAATGGTCCCTGGACCCTCAGGTGTTGAAAGTGATTTTTTCAAGGAGGGGCACTCCAGAGATCTCTTTGCAGCCGCAGACAATCACCAACTCCTTCCCTTTTGTTGCAGACCTCCAGTCTTGGGCTCAGTCCCCCTGGATGCCCTGATTCTGAATTGGGAAGGGAAGTTTCTGTATGCCTCCCCACCCCTCCTGTTCAAAGTTTTAGTCAAAATAAGGTCTCAGCCTTGCAAGGTGATTCTGGTTGCTCCAGATTGGGCCAGACAGCCCTGGTACCCTGTTGCTGTCCCTAGCAGTCCATCTTCCCCTGTCTCTTTCCAGGAATTACAACCTGTTAACATCCTCTCAGGGGAGGATTTGGTACCCCCAATCTTCAGTCCCTCAATCTCAAGGCTTGGCTCTTGAAGAGTTAATTTGCAGATCTGCATCTTTCCCAAGGTGTTCTGGACATCATCAAGGCTTCTCGAAAGCCCTCCACCAGAAAGACTTACAACTCCTAATGGAAAAGATTCAGCATTTGGTGTTCTAAGAAGAATATTTCTCCAGACACAGCTGAATTGCCTACGGTTCTGGATTATATGGTCCATCTTAATGGCCTAGGCCTCAGACCAGCTACTCTCAAGGTACATTTGGCAGTTGTTTCTGCATTTTTGTCTGTGGGGAAGCCTTCCTCACTATCTTCCCATCCTGTGTTCTGTAAATTTTTTAAAGGATTGTTTCACACCAGTCCCCCTTTTAGAGACCTTGCCCCTGGCTGGGATTTGAATGTTTGCATTGCTCAGCTTATGCAACCCCCCTTTTCAGCCTGTGTCTTCAGCAGAGCTTAAGTACTTGACTTGGAAAACTGTGTTCTTGGTAGCCATTACCTCTGCCAGGCGTATCAGTGAATTGCAAGCCCTGTCAGTGAAATCTGATTTTTATCTCCTTTCATAGGGATAAAGTGGTCCTTAGAACCAATAGAAGGTTCTTGCCCAAAGTGGTTTCAGACTTCCATTTAAACCAGTCTGTGTCTCCCTGTTTTCTTCACTGATCATTCTTCCCCAGGAGAGAGGAGGCTACGCAGTTTAGATGTCAAGAGCCCTTAGTTACTACATAGATCGTACCAAGGGTCACATGTTTAACTCCCTCCAGTTCCTCACTTATGGAGAAGTGGGAAAGGGCAAACCTGCCACCAAAAGATCTGTTGCCAGGTGGAGTGTGTCTTGTATACAGTGCTGCTATGAAAAACTGGGAAAAACTCCACCCTCAGGCCTTAGGGCTCATTCCACAAGAGGTACAGCTGCTTCCCTGGCTGCGGCCAGGGATATTCCTCTCCTAGAAATTTGTCAAGCAGCCGCCTGGATAAACAGTCCATACCTTTACCAAGCATTACTCTCTGGATATCCAGGCTAGGAGTGATGCTCGGTTTGGCACAGCGGTACTTCAGAGCCTATTCCCAAAGTAGGTTCTGTCCCTCCTCCTTGGAGATGCTGCTTGGTAGTCTGCAATTGTCAGACTACAGCAAGACTTCATGTTGTTTGAAGAAAAAAATTATTCACCTTAGTAATTATATTTCTTCTAATGGAGTCTTGCTGTATTCTGACCTCCCTCCCTGCCTCCCCTCTCAGAACCTGTTTTTGGGAAGTGGGTGGGCAGGTGCAGTGTTGCATCCCAGGGGTGTTTTTTGCTGGCACCCTCCTCCCTTTTGTTTGGGTGCTTGCTTATTATTCTTATTTTTTGAGTACATTGGGTTTAGTTTTTGAGTTTCCTGACTTGAGTCTTCCTTGGGAATCCAAAACTTTTCAGCCAGCCAGTTGGCTAGTAGAATTTTTACAATTTCCGCATAGAATTTTTAGTTTAGTTGGGCTCGTAAGAATCTGACGGTTTGGGTTCAAAACACTCCAGACAGAGACTTCAGCCGAGCTCAGCGTTCCATGCCCTGCATGGAAAGCTAACCCTTAGTTCTCTGGGGCAGTTCAAAGGTTGGGAATCACTGCAATTGTCATAATACAGAAAGACTCCATTAGAAGAAATATAACTACTTAGGTGAGTAATTTTTTTTTCTCTGTACCCTCCATTGTTTCCCTTACTATCCTTCTTATCTTGTCAGAATCTGTGCATCTGAAGTCCATGATTGTAGTACTGTTTTTACTTGTCTCCTTCCCTGCCTTGACCCTGTACATTACTGTGCTATGTTTGCTGTTGCCCAGGTCTTCTCCCACCTGCACCTCCTCCACACTCTCCCCATTTATCAGGACCACATCCGGCAGGTTGTTGCCCCTTGTCAGCTCCCTGACTAGCTGTTGAAGGAATACCCTCTGAAGCGCAGCTTGTATCTCCCTGCTCCTTGATGTTCTGCAGGACATTCTTACCAATACACTGAACCCAAAGCAGGCCGCTGAGGTATGGGGGTCTCATACAGGCACATCCAGGTATGCCAGAGCAGAATGATAATGAGTACCAGGCAGCCCTCAGCCATGACTGTGTTTGAAGGTCAAGAGGATGATATGGGGGGCCAAGGGGAAAATTCTGACCTATCCGTGCTGTTTGAGGAGGAAGAATCCTCTGAGGAGCGGGAGTGGACTGAGCCTATAAAAAAGAGATTCTGATTCGCCCCTGTTTTGATACAAAGTCCCTCTACTATCTTGCAATGGAGGCTTGTCTGATGTTGGAGCTGAAGGGGGTGCAAGTAATGGAATCCTTTGACATAAATCCAGTCCTATCTGCTTCGTCTTCTGCACCAAAGTTTTGCCAGACTTTGTGCACTGCAACCAGATCATTGAGCATGAATGGGCAGGCACAGATAAGTGCAGGCATCTCCCCAGACCGAGAGTGAGATGTTATCCCTTTTTGGATAAGAGCTTCCAGAAGTGGGGAGTTCCCCATTTGGCAGGTAAGGCCGTGCATAATCCTGTTAAGCACGCAACCATACCTGTCGAGGGTTCGTTGGTCCTAACAGGTGCCCACAGTAAGAGGGTGGACGCCTCATGCAGAAGAGCCTTTGTCTTGAATGGGTAAATCTTCATACCTCCTGCATCTTTTATTGTTTCCAGAGCCTTGACCTTATGGGTCATGGCCCTGGGTAGTTTTGTTGCCCGTGATTCAGAAGGGGTGAACATTTTGCATCTGGTATCCATGGCATCTGCTTTTCTGAGGGATACCACAGTGGACAAGTTACAGATATCAGCATGCTCCACCTGTCACATTGTGGCAGCCATGCAGGGTGTTTGGCTCAGGCGTTGGGTCACATATCAGACATCAAAGGTGAGGTTGTTTAACCCGTTCTTTGAAGGTGTACTGTTAATCGGTTCTGGATTGTAAGACATCATGAAGGACATCTAGGATAAGAAGGGACAACTCCCAGTGTTGAAACAGCAACAGAAAACAAACTCTACATCAAGAGGCGTGGTGGTGCCTGGCAGCATCTGTCTCAAGGTGGTTTCCATCCCTTCCGGAATTTCAGAAACCGGCGAAATCAGAGAGCGTGCTCCGGATTTAAGGGCAACAGTAATGAAGGATCCTATACCCACAGGTGTAATGGAGGTGCTGAACGATGAGGAGGTAACTCTCAGTGAAGGTGTATGGGCCCATCTCTGCCCCCCTTCCCTTGGTAGAAGACTGCAGAATTTTACCATAGATGGGTTGGTACTGGAGATCCTGGCACTCTGATACACATTAAGAGTTTGCAGCAGTACCCACAGGAGGTTTCCTGCTATCCCTTGTGCCCCAAAACCCATGAAGAGGAAGGTGGTAGCTCAAACATTAGATTTCTTGTTACAGATTGGGGAAAGTGTCTTTGGTGCCCTCCCAATGAAGAGGGTTTGGGATTCTACTCAGTTTACTTTGTGGTCCCTATGAAGTCGGGGGAGGGGTTCCAACCCATTTTGGACCTGAAGTACTTAAACAAGTTTGTTCGTCACACAACCTTGAACATGGAGATATTGTCAGTCATCTGGGTCGTCCCAACTAGGGGGCTGTCTAGCATCCATAGATCTGAAAGATACCCATCTCCACATTCACATTTGCCAGGTGTACTACAAGTTTCTGAGGTTTACGATTTGAAGAGGGCATTTCCAGTACTGGGTGTTTTTCTCTTTGGGCTGCCAGCAGTTCTCTGGGTATTCTTGAAGGTCATAATTGTACTATGGTGCAGCTCAGACATGGACATCTTGTATATCCCTACCTGGATAACTTGCTCATCCAAGCATCATCTGCTCTGATGACAAAGAAGTTGGTGTCAAGGACCTTGGAGGTGCTGGAGACTCGCGGTTGGGTTGTCCGTCAAACGAACTCCCTCTTTCTGTCGAAGAGGTTGTAACACTTGTGCACAGTGTTCAGGACAGATGAATGGAAAGTCTTCCTCTCTTCTTCCAGGAAGGAGACCTTGAAGCAAGAGGTTCAAGGGCTGAGAAGCCAGCCATTGCACTCTGCTTGCAGGCTTTTCTGGATTCTGGGGCTGATGACTGCAACAATAGAACCGGTTCCGTGGGCCCGCATACATATGCGACCCCCTCCAGAACGTGATGCCAAAGGGCTGGCATCTGGCTTCGAGAGACTACCAAACCCTGATCACGTTTCCATGATCAGTTTGACAGTCACTGGATTGGTGGAAAGTTCTGAGAAACTCAGCAGGCGTCTCTCCTGGAAGCCCTGCCAGAGCTGATATTGACGACAAGTGCCAGACTATCTGGCTGGGACGCAGTTCTGGACCACATCCCGTCCAGGGCGTTTGGATCCCTTGGGAGCAGCGACTACAAATAAACTATTGAAAAAGAGGGCAGTAGATCTTGCTCTTCTTGTCCACAATCTAGTTCGGTTGAAGGCAGCGACGATAAGGTCAGACAACGCCACCACCATGGTGAGCATAAACAACTAGGGAGGCACAAGAAGTGGGGAGATGATAGCGGAAGCAACCAGAGTGCTGCTGTGGGCAGAAAAAAATTTTCTGACTCTCTTGGCTGTTCATCTGACAGGAAGACTGAACATCCAGGCTGCTTGGCAGAGTTGACTGTTCATCCAGGGGAATGAATTTTAAACCCAGAGGTGTTCAAACTCCTGTGCAGAAGGTTTGCTCTCCCACAGAGCAACCTCTTCACAGCAAAGGAGAATGCTCAGGTACTGAGGATCTTCATTTGGTACCGGTCTCCGGCGGCAGAAGAAGTGGATGCATTTTTTTAGTGTGTACTTGATCTTCCTGGACATAAAGTCTCCACCACTCATTCACACTAATGGGACTACGCCGGAGGTGCTAGGACCCAGCGGGGGCCAAAAATTATAAGGAGGGCCGGCACCTAGATAGGGGCGCGAGGAAGCGGTACCGCAAGCTCGGCTCGCACTGTATAGGCTAACTGCCTCCGTTCCTTTTCCCCGCTGTCGAGTGCACTTCAGTGACAACGTCGCTTGCCCGTCGGGAGTCAAAACTTCACATCTATACGACAGCTGCTATAGTCTTTCAGTTTCGTTTAGTTTTATTTGTTTTATTATTCTTTGTCAGTTTAAAGAAAAATAAAGTACATTTTATTAAGTAAATTTTTTGTCAGAAGAAGTCTTCAGCCCTTCTTCGACGGAGTCAACCATGAACGGGGCATGTGACAGTAGGGAGACTTCTCATGAAAGCTGTATTGTCAGCAGGGCTGGGTCTGTTCCGTTACCCTCTACGGGGGGAGGGGGGTCCGGCTTGGGGCTGTAATGGGATGGTACAGCCATCACCTTCTCAGGTTCTTGTTGGTACTGAACTAAAGTGAAGAAACGACAGACAAGTGGTGTCCAGCACAAAAGTGATTTATTTCTGGTAGATAAAATGGGCTTACAACCAAACAGTGTGGTCACTAGGAGAATACTTCCAATCATTCTTACCTACAGGTAGCAGTACGTCTCTTCTCAGAGAGCAGGAACTATGCAAAGGGTCTTATACCTCTTATAATCACTATAGCAAAGCTAAAAAGATATATAAACACATTATAATTGGTCAGTGGCAAATAGCCTGACTCCTCATTAGCCTGGGAAAGCATGCTGAGCTAGCAAAAGTAACAGATAGCTAAGATGATAGGTCTTGTATATCGTGAAGGACACTTGCGGTTACATATGCAGTTACAATTCTGCACTAACACTAAAAATGGCAGTATTGCCTAACTAATCA
This sequence comes from Neoceratodus forsteri, assembly GCA_016271365.2. Classification (NCBI taxonomy): domain Eukaryota; kingdom Metazoa; phylum Chordata; order Ceratodontiformes; family Ceratodontidae; genus Neoceratodus; species Neoceratodus forsteri. The sequence goes on along the minus strand of JADMNL010000027.1, from coordinate 262,976,409 downwards.
TTATACGATGGTGTAAATAGAAACATCTCCCAAGTGTTACAATCAGAATAATAGCGAAAGCATTGATTCTCAGTAAAAATGTATAAAAGTACAGTAGAACTCTGATCCTGACACTTATACGATAAATGCCTATGCCATAAGGTTAGTACATATACCTATATGCAGTACTGTCTGCGAGGTGGGGGGGCCAATCGGGGGTGCTGGCCCATGGATACCATCCCCCCCCATGTTGCCTCAGAAGGGGCAACAATCTCAAGCTAGCTGGTAGGGATTGAGCTAAAAGTCGTTTACAAGCCCGACGCAAGAGCCTTGTAAAGGAATTAGTTGTTTTCGATGTTGTCTGAGGGTATGTCGCAGGCAGCACAGAGTGAATATGAGAAAGACGATCAGAAATGCTTGAATCACAACAAAAAACTTTAAAAGTGAGTTCTAGCCAAGTGTTGCCTATGGCAAGACTCAAATCACCATCATGTGTAAAGTCATTAAGTGCATTAGTAGCTTTGGTAATATTACTAATATAAATCAAATGATCATCTTTTCTTGCTAAAAGAGACTTCAAAGAGAGTGTCAGTGGATCAGTGTGTACGTTAAAAACAGGCAAATATTGAGACAGGGCAAGCAAGTATTGGGGGTCAGTATCAATAATGTCTGGTTCAGGGAGAGGAACAAGCGTAATCACAGTGTGACCAATAAGTTTTTTTGCTGTGGAATAAAAAAAGTTAGGTTTAGTAACTTGATAAGTCTTAGCAGCATAAGGAAAAACTGGGATAATTTGTGACCGGACAGTACTGGCCATCAGAAGTATAGGTAACTCGTACAGAAGGTACCCGCCATCGATGTAGACATACAGGACAGGAAAATGGTTGGTGAGCCATGTAGTGAAGCGATGTACCTCTGAAGGGTAGCTTTGAGATGGAGCTCTTTCAGCATCTAGCGCTGAAGATGCAGCAGGAGGGATGTCATCATCTGGATCAGCATCAGTAAGACTGGATGGCAAATCTTCACCCAACGTCAGTGCCCAGTCAGGGTGTTCAGGTATGTATCCACATACAGTTTTGACGATATTGAAAATGTCACATCGACACAGGAAGTAGTAGCCTTTCTTTGCACAACAGTTTGTATGAGGTGTGACCCAAGCCTGGAGGACTTCAGTGGTAGACCAACATGGAGGGTAATTCAGTTCTTTCACGAAAAATTTCATTTTCAAGATGGCCTGTAGAATAAATGCTGACTAATTTTTGTCAAAGATGGCAGTAGCAGGATCAAAACATGGTAAAGACGCAATGAACATACTTTCCTTAATAGAATAGGATTTAGTGAAATGGCAAGGTGCTTGGTTAGGAAACCTAGAAACATAACCAGTATTTCTAACAGTAGTCATAGAGATGTTTAGAGTATTCTTTAAACACATAGTTATGCAACCAGTGGTTTTGCAATGTGGGCAATACCATTTACCCAATCTGAGATCATGTATGATATCTGGAATTTTGCCTGATTCCAAATCCCTGAAGAGAGTGTTAACAGTGGATATAACACAAGTGCCATAAGCAGAACATAAAATATTGACGCCCAATATATTGCTTGTCCGCCTCACGGTTATTCTGAAAAATGAGATTAAGTTTACGCTTGGTATCATTCAACCCTTGAGCAATCTGTTGCATATTGTACACGGTAGAGCGTTTTTCATTAATGAGAATTTATACCTTGTAAAATAGAGGGCATTACATCATTATTAATAGTCTGTTGAAATTTGAGAGTCTGAGTTTTAATGGAAGCAATATCTGCTCTATTTCAAATGGACATACCTGAGTCAAAGAGGCCAGTTCTAGGGACATGGATATGTTGTTCATCCACACTGTCTGGCAGGTTCCTTGCCGCTTTTAAATCTTGCCGGAAGGTCTTCAAGCTAGCTCCTCTCACCCACCCGGGTGGTAAAACTCTCGGCTCCGCCCCATGACGCCAGATCTTCCTTACCGCTTGGAAGCTCAGGTTCCCTCCTTAACGCTTTGCGTGATAGACTGGATCCTAATTCTTGGTTCTTGAGAAACTCATTTTAAAATTTTCAAGATGTTGGTCGCTTTCTCCCTCGCTGGCTGTGATGGACAAATCGACTCCGTTTCGTGCGGTGCCCTTGTGGGCAGAAGATGTCCAGGACGGACCTGCACTCCACGCGCGTCTACTGCCTCGGCTTAGAACACGACCCGCGGGCCTGTGAGTCATGCCATTCGTTTCATTAGCGTCCTGGAGGACCGCGCTGCAGTTACAGCTTGGGCGCCCCGAGAAGCGCTACCGGCCGGTTAAGTCGAAGGAGGCCTGTTGAGCGATTTACAGCGGCGGCTGGCTTGGCTGAGCAACTCGAGCAGATGATCGCCCTCGAGGAGGAGGCGGCCCAGGCCGCATCATCCTCTTCCTCTGTCGCGGCATTTATCCCACTCTCTCTGGGTACCTCGTATTCAGCTTCGTTCAAGGAGCTTTGCCAGTCCCTTTCCACGAAAGGAGAGGGGCCATCGGGACATTCCTCTTGGTCCAAAAAGGAGGACTCAAATGGTAAGTCCCATCGTCGGCGTCTGTGGGAGCGGGAGAGGTCTCCTTCCCCGGACAGCCAACTGACAACTTCGGTTGAGGTTGTGGCTAAGGCCACTGGCTTCACGGCGTCCCTGTCAGGCCAGCTGGCCGAGACACCCGTCAACGCAGTAGAGTTTTTTCTCGACCCGTCGGACGGGCTGTTGACTGGTGAGGCAGACAACCCTTATTCACCGGTACCCCCGGTGGAGACCGAGGACCTGCCTGCGCCCCTGGTGCCGCAGTCCCCGGTTAAGGCTTCCGAGCCGAGGGAAGAGTGGGTGTCCCCCGCTCCTTCCCAGACCCGTCCTCGGAAACACCGAGGATCTCAGTCTCTGACATCGTCTCGGTCCAGCCGATCCCGCCGACCATTCATGGTCTCAGCACCGAGGTAAGTGGCGCCTCCGTTCGTCCTTGTCTTCCTCCTCGGAAGAGGAGAGGCTTCGGCGCAAATTGCGTCGACGCTACGAGGACCTGATGTGGCAGCAGTTACTTCTGTCCGGGAACAAGTCAACGCCTTCGCCTTCCCCGGCCATCAAGTGGCTGTCACCAGAGCGGCCGAAACAACCCCTCGCTGTAGTCAAGATGCCCAAGCCTGGGCCGGTTGTTCGGCCGAAACCAGCTGCCCCACTGATTTATGGTGGAACCTCCGCCTCCACAACCGAAATCGGGGGCGCCGACCAAGGACTCTCGGTCGGGTCAAGGCCTGCCCCACTGGTTGTCGGTCACCCTGACTACCGACCGTCCTCGGCAGGTGGAGGTTGGCTCAGGCCCCAGGCAGCTCTTTGCGGACTCCTCCGAGTCAGACGACGAGTCCTCCCTGTTCTCCAGGCCCATTGACCCGGAGTCCTCCGAGGGCCAGTCGATGGACGAAAGCCCATCGTCCTTCAAGGGTTTGCTTCGGCTCATCTCGGAGTCCATCGGGATGCAGCTCGAGCCCGTATCCAAGCGGGCCAAGTATCCCCTGACTGAGAGATTGGACCGAGTGAATTCACCCACGGAGGCCTTTCCGGTGGCTGAAGCCATTGTTGGCCCAGCCTTGGAGCTCTCTGCGCCATCGTCCAGGATGGCCAGGAAGTATGCGGTCCCTACCGGCTCTTTGCCCGGTTTTTCGGAACATCCCTCTGCTGAGGGGTTGGTCACCAACAGCGTTTTCCGGCGTTCCGGGAACGCTAGGGACGTGGACAAGCCTCCCGACAAGGAGTCCAAAAAGCTGGACTACGCCGGGCTCAAGGTGTACGCTGCATCCACCCTCTGCCTCTGCCAGGCCAGCTCGGCCGTGCTGATGGCACACTTCTCCCATGCCCTCATGGGCTCCCTGGATGAGGTGATCCCTCATCTCCCGGCCGACCTGCAGACCACAGTCCGGCAGGTGCGGGACCAGGGTAGGGCAGTGGCTAAGCAGCAGCTCCAGACGGCTCTGGACATAGGAGACTCCTGTGCCAGATCGGTTGCGGCCGCGGTGGCCATGCGCTGCAGAGCATGGCTGAGGATATCCACCTTCACGGCAGATACCCAGCACAAATTGGCAGATGTCCCCTTCTTGGGGACCGACCTCTTCGGCCCTGGAGTGGAAGGTCACCTCGAGCAGATCGAAAAGTCCAATGCCACTCTGGACTCTGTTACCTCCACCCAGAAGGACAAAGGCCACCGACGCAGCAGCACAAGCCCCTTCGTCCTTCTGCGCCTGCGGCACGTCCGGCCCAACAGCACCAGCACCAGGGCCAGCAGGCTCACGCTTGGCATCCCAAACCCAAGCCCGCGGCTTCCTCCAACAGGAAGCAGAGAGGTAAAGGCCCAGGAGGTCCCTCGGCCGGTCCCTCCTCCAAGCCTGCCCAGTGACGGGTTGAGGGGTGTCGCCCCTAGCCTCGTCACTCCCCCCGGGTTCCCCCTGTGGGGGGACGGCTCCGCAACTTCCTTTCTGCCTGGTCCGCTATCACCACGGACCAGTGGGTTTTGGAGGTGGTAGGAAGGGGCCTGCCTCTGGAGTTCGAACAGGCCCCACCCTTCCGAGCCGTCGCCCCTCGGGGGCTACGGGGTCCGCAGCCTCTCTGTCGGCTCACCGAGCCGATATTGCCCTGCTCCTCGGAAAAGAGGTGATCAGGAAGGTGGCAGATCCTTCTCCAGACCCGGGGTTTGTGTCCAGGTACTTCCTGGTCCCAAAACGGACGGGGGGCTGGCGCCCCATTCTCGACCTCCATGACCCGAACAGATTCCTAAGGTCTCGGACCTTCAGGATGGTCACTCTGGCTCAGATAATACCATCCTTGGAACGAGGCGTGTGGTTCTGTTCTCTGGACCTTCAGGACGTGTTCTTTCACGTCCCAATCCGTCCGTCCCACCAGAGATTCCTCCGCTTCAGAGCAGAGGGATCCCTTTACGAGTTCCAGGCCATGCCCTTCGGCCTTTCTCTAGCTCCCAGGGTCTTCACCAAATGCATGGCAGTGGTGACAGCATTCCTGTGGTGCCGAAGGGTCCGGGTGTATCCCTACCTGGACGACTGGCTGATTGCAGCCCCCTCCAGAGCAGAGGTGGAGTGGACCAGAGATCTGGCCCTCCAGGTTTGCTCTCAGGTTGGCCTCCTTATTAACGAGGCCAAGTCGGAACTCGTGCCAAAGCAGGTGATGCAATTCATCGGGGCAGAGCTCGACTGTCTACGAGCCAGAGCACGGCTCCCGGCGGACAGGGCCGAGGTTCTTTCCTCCTTTGCCCAATCATTTCAGGTTGGACAATCGCGCCCTGTCCGGGACTTCCTGAGCCTCCTGGGCCTCATGGTGGCCTGCACCAGCATGGTCTATTGGGCCCGCTGGTACATGCGTCCCCTCCAGTGGGGGCTGGCCAGCCAATGGTCACAACACTTCGATCCGCTGGATCAGCTAGTGACAGTGACCCAGGGGATGTGGAACGCTCTCCAGTGGTGGACCGTTCCAGCACATCTGCAGGAGGGCATCCTGTTTGTCCGCCCCGAGCCGAAGGTCTCGCTATCGACCGATGCCTCTCTGATGGGTTGGGGTGCCCATCTGGGGGAGCACAGAGTGCACGGCCTCTGGTCCCCTCGGGAGTCCCGATGCCATGTCAACCTGCTAGAGCTTCGAGCGGTTCATCTAGCCCTCACCTCCTTCGCTCCGTTTCTATGGGGTCAAGTGGTTCAGGTCCATACGGACAATACCACGACCATGTACTACCTAAACTGCCAGGGCAGGACGCACTCCATGCCTCTATGCAGGGAAGCTCTCCGCATTTGGTCACTCGTGCGCAGGCTGGAGGCGGATCTCCTCGCCATTCATGTGGCAGGAGCCTCCAACACCCTGGCCGATGCCCTAAGACGGATAGGGGCTGCGTCTCACGAGTGGTCTGTCCTGCCGGAGGTAGTACAAGATCTCTTCTCCCACTGGGGCACGCCTCAGGTGGACCTGTTTGCCTCCAGGGAGAATGCGAAGCTGAGACTGTTTCATGCCCACCCCCATCAGCAGGGCTCGCTGAAGGGGGATGCCTTCTCGAGGCCATGGACTCTGGGCCTCTTCTACGCCTTTCCCCATTTCCCTTGATCCACAAGGTGCTTCTCAAGGTGAGGAGGGACAAGGCGCAGGTGATTCTGGTAGCCCCAGACTGGCCCTGCCAGTTCTGGTATCCAGATCTCCTCAGTCTCAGCTCCAGGCTCCCAAGGCGGCTTCCAGCCCGCCCAGACCTGATCTCAGTCAGTCAGAGGAAGGTATTCCATCCGGACCGTCAATCCCCGCACCTGACGGCCTGGTTCCTGAGCGGCTAGAGTTCCAGGCCTTGGGTCTTTCCAACGAGGTCCTCAACGTCGTTGAGGCGTCCCGTAAGGAGTCGACCAGAAAATGCTGCGCCTTCAAATAGAAGAGATTCTCCAATTGGTGTCAGGGGAAGGGCTTGGACCCTTCTTCCTGTTCCTTGGCAAGCATTCTGGACTACCTGTGGTCCCTTTCTCAGCAAGGGCTTCGGTCGACGACCCTTAAGGTGCACCTGGCAGCCATCTCTGCTTACCGGGCGCGGGCCGGGAAGCAGTCGGTAGCGCAGGAGAAGGTGCTCGGCGCTTTTCAAAGGCCTGGATCACATATCCTCCGTGCGAGAACCTCTCCACCTCCGTGGGATCTACTGCTTATTTGGCTAAGCTCATGGGCAAGCCATTCGAACCGATGCACAGGTGTGACATCTCTCACCTGTCGTGGAAGACCGCCTTCTTGGTGGCTGTCACGTCAGCCAGAAGGATGGGAGAGCTCCAGGCGCTTTCCATAGAGTCTCCTTATCTGGTCTTCCACAGGGACAAGGTTGTCCTGCGCCCCCACCCGAAATTCCTTCCGAAGGTGGTGTCTGAGTTTCACCTTAACCAGGTGTTGACTCTGCCGGTGTTCTACCCCAGTCACACCTTGGAGGCAGAATATAATTAAGTAAATATTTATTTCTATAAGGCGCCCTTCCAAAGCTCAGGACGCCTTTACAGTATCCTTCATACAATATTAAAACCATAATTCTAAACAATATTTAAATTCAAAACACAATCCAGCACAATTCAAGTCACTAAAAATGCTTGGTTAAAAAGGAAGGTTTTTAAAGCTTTCCACAGTCAGGCTATTGCGTATCTGGTAAGGTAGAGAATTCCATAGGGTAGGGGCCATAAAGGCAAATTTTCTTCCACCACATGTTTTTAAGGTTACCCTAGGAATCTCCAGCAATCCCTCACCAGAGGATCGGAGGGAGCGGGAAGGACAGTAAGAAATCAGGAGTTCTTTCAGGTGGCGAGGTCCCAAACCGTGTAGGGCTTTATAGGTCATCAACATGACCTTGAAAGTGATCCGCCACTGTACAGACAGCCAGTGCAATTCGCGAAGCACAGGTGTTATATGGTTGGACCTCGGGCTTCCAGTCAACAACCTAGCTGCCGCGTTTTGCACCAGCTGTAAGCGGCAGATATCCACTCCTGGCAGCCCTAGATAAAGGGCATTGCAGTAATCAAGACGACTGGCAAAAAAGGCGTGGACCAGGGTAGGAAGATCCTCTGATGGAATCAGATGTTTCACCCTTGCTATATTCCTTAGATGAAAAAAGGATGATTTGACTACGGCTGACACCTGTGCCCTCAGGGTCAATCCCTCGTCAAATATAACACCAAGGTTACGCACCTGACCAAATGCCATGAGCGGAATTCCTCCCAGAAATAAACCCGAGGGTTTTCCCGCCCATGGACTTGATAGCCTCGCCCCCGGTTCCACCACCAATTCCTCTGTTTTTCCTGGGTTCAACCTCAGCCAATTGGTACTCATCCAGTTCTGTATCTCCAGGAGGCAGTTGTTAAACAATGTACTTGAGTCAGACTCCTGCTCGGGCACAAAAGACATATAGAGTTGAGAATCATCAGCATAGCAATGAAAACTCAAACCATAATGTCTTATGATGTCCCCTAATGGAAGCATGTACACCGCAAATAACATGGGGGGCAACACCGAACCCTGTGGCACTCTACAGTGTAGGCAGCGAGAGGTCGAGGAGTAAATCCCCGACACTAGTCTCTGAGTCCTAACCTGCAGAAAAGATTTAAACCAACTGTGGACCACCCCCCTTAGTCCACAAAGAAACCACAGGCGTTCGAGCAGCACCCCATGATCCATGGTGTCAAATGCTGCTGAAAGATCAAGGAGAACCAAGATAGAACGAGTTCTCCGATCTCTTGCCATCAGGAGATCATTCAGTACCCGAACAAGAGCCGTCTCAGTACTATGCCGTTTCCTGAAGCCAGACTGGAGAGGGTCATAGATATTGTGGATGTTTAAATGATCTTCCAGCTGCAAGGCAACCACCTTCTCGATAATCTTCCCCAAAAAGGGGAGATTCGAGATCGGTCTATAGTTTCCTGGGCAGTCGGGATCAAGGGAGGGCTTTTTCAGGAGGGGACGTACTATTGCCTCCTTCAAAGGATCAGGAAAGATCCCTCTCTCCAATGATGCCACTACTATCCCAGTAAGGATCGGGCCTATAACCTCTACACACCCCACAAGTAGGTGAGTAGGGCCCGGATTCAAACCACAGCAAGTTGGACGCAAAGTCTGGATGATTCTCACTATATCCATGACTACCGGTTGACTGAACGTGAACCAGGTCAAATGGGTATTTGTGTCCCTCCATTGATCATTGCAAGACCCAATGGGGAGGCCCTGGCTGATCTCACCTCTGATAGCAGACACCTTATCATCAAAGAATGTCGCAAACTCCTCACACTGTAACTGTGACAATGCTCGACCGGCATGAAGACAGACTGGATTGCACAGTCTTTCCACAGTCCGGAAGAGCTGGGCCAGTCTATTCTTTGCTGTAGCAATCTCCCTGGACAGGAACTCTGCCTTCTTATGGGAGATTGCTAACTGATAGATTTTATAATGATCTAGCAGTCTAAGCCTGTCAACCTCCAGGTGAGTCTTCCGTCAACGTCTCTCCAATGTTCGACCCTGTCTCTTCAACTCACGGATCTCCATGGTAAACCACGGGGCCCCCGGGTGAAGAGTACAGGGGCGAACACAGAAAGGAGCAATGACATCCAGGGTCCCCACAACTGCCCTATTATAGGCCAGCTCTAAAGACACTAGATCCATGCTATCCATTGGAAATTCCGAGAAGTCAAGCTCCGTCATTAGGCCTTCTGAGGTAACTCCTCTCAAAGGACGGAACTGTACCATCTCCCTAGGGGCAGGCCTCTTTCGGGGGGCCGCGAAACTGAACCTCGGGGTATTATGGTCAGACCAACTGATGGGCTCCACCTCCACATCAGAGACTTCCATCCCCAGATGGAATATCAAGTCCAATGAATGTCCCCCCTGGTGGGTTGCAGTGGTAATAACCCGTGTCAGGCCCAACGAATCAGTCAGTTGGAGGAGGTTTTGTCCAAAAAGCGCGAGTTCGCCGACCCAGGCATTGAAATCCCCCAGAATTAACCATCGGGGGGATTCCAGAACCCTCTCGGCGATGAAATCCGCCGCCTCCCTCAGGAATTCTCTCCCATCACCTGGTGGATGATAAATGAGAAGTATCCTGAAGCCTGCACCTGCACCCACAATACATTCAAAGGAGTTGGTATGCCCCACCGGTACCTCCCTGAGGTCCAGTTCCTGTCTAAAACAGACTGCAACTCCCCTACCCCTATGGTCCACACTCGGGCGGTGAATCACCGAGAACCCGTCCGGAACCTCGGACCCCAAAATGGGGCCCGCATTTTCATCAAGCCAGTTCTCGGTGATGCAAGCTAAGTCCACAGATGCAACAAGATCTGCCAGTAAAGCAGTCTTGTTTCTAATAGACCTCGCATTGCTTAACACCGCCCGAAAGGGACGAGACTCCAAGGGTGACTCCGCTTCCTGCCTGACCAAGTCAGTGCCCTTGGGTATGGACGCAAGATACGATGGACCTCGCTCCTGCCTCCATTTCACCCCAGGGCGCCTCCTGGTTCTAACTTTTCCCATCCCCCCCCCCAAGAGTTCCAGGATCTCCTAATCCCACCACTCCTACGTCTCGCAATGCCGAGTATTCGGCATTTCCTGTACACTTCTGAAGGAAGTGCGGGACATTCAAAAGGTCGGAGATCCTTCAGTCTTGAGGGGGAGTACTGCCTGACTGTGCTTTCACCAACCCAACACATTAAAACCTATTAATATTACTAAAATAACACTTTAATAATACACCCCGTAATCAACTATTACCAAAAAACAAACAAAAAAAAACACTCTCTGATAAACTCCACCACTTTCTCTCACAAAGTAGGGAAAAGGAGAGGAAAATTTACAAATCCAACCCACTGTCTCCCTCACGGAGGGGGGGAATAATATAAATTTCAAACTTAATACTTGTTTAGACTAAAATATTCATTCAACAAAGTCACTTAATCTTAGTCAGTCCACCAACTTTATCACTTCAGAAAAGACTCGTATCTCAAGGAGCCATGAATATAAATTGGTCCTTGATGTGGGCTCTCACTTCCACAGAAAACCAAAAGTAGTCATGTATCCCAGCGAAGTTATGCAAATTCAAATATCAAATCTCCAGGTTCAACGTTCCTCATAATTCCATAATCTTCTTCACTCCAGCCTGAGACGAGTTAAAATTATTTCAGCAACACTTCCCAGCCTCAATCCAGCCCCAAAACCCTTCCCCAGACCCATTCAGCTGAACGGCAGCCCACTAGCTACCGCCTGACGAACAGAAGCACCACAGCACCAGCCACCCTACAGCAGCAAGCCTGCAGCACACCGAGTCTGGCCAGGGCCGAGAAAAGACTCCCAGGAGGAACCGCCAAAACTTGCCATCCAACAAGAAGCTGTTCGACTCCAACTGTCTCCTTCACGAAACCAGAACACAACAATCCAACCTTTAACTCAGTCAGGGCTCAAGTGTCACAAAAATCAGGGGTCCCTGTACACAAAATACCTTCAGTGCAGTCCCCTTGAAACCAGGCAGACTTAAGTTTAATACACACTGGAGAAACAATTTGCAGAAAAAGTATCTTGTAAATCATAAGTGGCCTTTTCCAAAATGGTTTCATACAGGATCATACAAACCAATCTAATCCATAAATTTCAAATAGTAGAGCCTCAAACACCAACACACTCCCTTGGGCAGCAACTGCTTCGTGTCACGAAATCCTGAATAGTCCAGAAATCACTCGACGACTCAAAAACAGGTTGCTTGGACATGCAATCACCGGCACAGTCCCCCGGACATCAGAATATGTTGAGTTACGGAATACTCGGCAAGCCTGGAATAGTCCACAGTTCAATGATCCAAAACACAGCGATTCGATAACATATAGGCTCCATACTTTGGACCCTAGAAGAGCGCTCTCTTATTATAAGGAGCGGACGTCTGAAGTTTGGGGAGAGGTTCGCCAGCTGTTTGTCACCTACGCTGAAGCCACACCTGGCAGACCTGCAGCCAAATGGACAGTAGGCAGGTGGGTCACCTCCTGCATAGATCTCTGCTATAGGTTGGCGGGCATGGAGCCTCCCAGAGGGATAAGAGCTCATTCTACCCACCATACTGCTGCATCGGTGGCTGCTTCCAGGGACGTCCCTATCCAGGAAATCTGCAGGGCTGCTACCTGGAAGTCAGCACACACTTTCATTACCCACTACCACATCGGCCTAGAGTCACGCTGGGATGCTGGTTTGGGGCCTCGGTTCTCCAGTCATTATTCCCTAAGTAGGGGGTATCCGCCTTGCCTCCCTTCTCCCGGAGAACTGCTAGGAGTCTGCCAGACAGTGTGGATGAACAACATATCTGACGGCCTTCAGCTCCTAAATCACTTGGGAAATATAATGAATCTGGGCCCCGAGGATACCATCATTTTAGGTGATCTGAACCTTAACTGGCTCTCCAACGCATCTGCACCTCTAGTATCTTTTTGTGACACATATGGATTCACTCAATTAATAAATGAACCGACAAGAATTAACTCAAAACAAAACTAACAGCACCTTACTTGACATTATGTTGGTAAACAAACCGCACTCTGTTTTCCCATGCTGGAGTGCTTTTCAGTGATATAGCGACCACTGTCTTATTGCAGGATAAAATCATCAGTCAAGCCATCCAACCCTGCGAAATTCCTTATAAGAAGGTCTAAAAACCTTAACATCGAAGGATATCTCCGTGACCTATATCATCCCTTACGCTGGCAAGAATTCTATCACACAGCTTCTGTGGAATCAGCACTCAAGGTGCTAAATGGCATTATCATAGGCGCCCTCAATACTCATGCACCTTTCACTAGCGTTAGAATAAAAAGCAAATCCTGCCGCTGGTTTTCTGCCGATCTTAAATCTGCACTGCTTGCTAGAGATAAACTCTGGAAAAGGGCTAGAAAGACCAAGGATCCGTCTGACTGGCTTCAGTTCAGAAAAGCCAGAAACAGCTGCACCAAAATAGTAAGAGAAGCCAAAGCTGCCTTCTATACAGCCGAGCTTGATGCCTCCTACCTTACCAGCCAGATCTAGGGCACCATCAAGGGATCCTAGGCAGGACTCAGTACTTCCTTGCCATCCCAAGTACACCTTAACAATGCTGTTATCACTGATAAGCGTGAAATCTTAGATGCATTCAATAATCATTTCCCTACGGTTGGCCTAGCTTTTGACTCCTCCCAGCAAATCTATTACGGTCACAACTTAAATTCCAGTCTATTGATGGTCAGAAGGCTGCCTCTTCATTCTCCTTCAAGCCCATTTTATTAAAACAAGTGGAAGACCTATTGCTACATCTAGACACCAAGAAAAGTGCAGGTGCAGAGACTCTGGACCCCTATTTCTTAAAAATTGCTCTACATGCCATTGCAGTTCCCCTAACTCATCTTTTTAATCTGTCCTTATCCACTGGTTCTGTTCCTACATTGTGGAAAACAGCACAAGTGTTTCCCCTCCTCAAATCAGGGGACCCCATGGATCTCAACAATTATAGACCTATATCCATCCTACCTGTGCTATCTAAAATGTTAGAAAAGCTGGTGAGTATCCAATTAAGAGACTACCTCGATGCTAATAACCTACTTAACCCTGCTCAATCTGGGTTTAGGACCGACACAGTACCATTTCTGCATTAGCAAAAGTAACAAATGATTGGCAAACTGAGTTAGACAAAAAAATAGCATCTGTGCTGTATTTCTAGACCTAAGTAAAGCCTTTGATACAGTGGATCATGAGCTGCTAATTTCCTCACTGCACTCCTTAGGCCTGGATTCAACCTCCTTGGGTGGTTCAGATGTTACCTCACTGATAGAATACAGCAGGTGAAAGATGAAGGTGCCCTATCCTCCTCAAAACCACTTCTAAGGGGAGTACCGCATGATCCATCCTGGGCCCTATCCTCTTTGCTGTCTATATCAATAACATTGATTCCAACCTCACTGTTGCCAATGTCCACCTTTTTGCTGATGACACTGTCTTGTATGTCAGTAACCCCTCACCATCAAAGGCCTGTGAGTTATTACAATCAGAATTCTCCCTGCTGCAACATCAACTACTTGAAAAGAAACTACTATTAAATGCCAAGAAGACAAAGGCTATGTTCTTTTCCACCAATATATATTCTAGGGACATGGATATGTTGTTCATCCACACTCATTGGCAGTATCCTTGCCGCTTTAAATCTTGCCGGAAGGTCTTCAAGCTTGCTCCTCCCACCCACCCGGGTGGTATAACTCTCGGCTCCGCCCCATGACGCCAGATCTTCCTTACCGCTTGGAAGCTCAGGTTCCCTCCTTAACGCTCTGCGTTTGCGACTGGTTCCTATTTCTCCGTTTGCGGATTTAAAAATAAAATTTTGCAAAAAGACTTCTGTCTTCTATCCCTCGCGGCTGCGATGGACAAATCGACTCCCGGATTTCGGAGATGCCCATGCGGGCAGAAGATGTCTCGGACGGATCCTCACTCCACGTGTGTATACTGCTTAGGCCTTGAGCACGACCCGCAGGCTTGCGACCTGTGCTCATCTTTCTCGGCCTACGTCCTCGAAGACCGTGCTGCCCGATTGCAACTGGGCCGTCCCGAGAAGCGTTTCCCTCCGGTGAAGTCCAAGGAGGCCCGGTTGGCGGTGTCCGCGGCGGCGGGCTCGGCGGATCAGCTCGAGCGGATGGTCGCCCTCGAAGAGGAGGCGGCGCGGGCCGTATCTTCCTCGGCCGCGCATTTATCCCGCTCTCTGGGTTCTTCCTACACGGCTTCTTTTAAGGAGCTTTGTCTGTCCTCTCCACTAAAGGAGAAGGGCCTCATGCTCGGGACCTTATTCTCGGTCCAAAAGAGGGACAGGGTAGAAGTCCCTCCGTCGGCGCTCTTGGGAGCGGAAAGGTCCCTCTCCCGGGCCGTCGGCCGTCGGCTTCGATCGACCACTGCTCGGCCACTGGCCTCACGGTGTCCCCTGGCCAGGTCAGTTGACCGAGACTCCCACCGATGAAGTCGAGATTTTCTCGACCCATTGGACGTGGCTGTCGCCTTTAGCAGCCGAGATTCCTCTCCCGGTTCCCCGGGAGGAGTTGAGGATCCCGTGGCTCGCCTGTGCCTCCGGTTCGAGCCCTCGGATGGACCTTCCAGCCGAAGGGAGTGCCGGTTCCGCCGACACCTCCCGCACCCGACCCGGAAATTCGGGACCTCGGTCTCGGTCTCGGACCTCTTCGCGGTCCAGCCTGCTCCACCGTCATAAGGCGGTCTCGTCTCCGGCATGCATGTAAGCGGCGTCGCGCTGTTCGGCCCTCCTCCTCGGATGAGGGAGGCTTCGCGTAAATTACGCTGTCTCGGTACGAGGACCTTATGTTGCAACAGCTCCTCCTGGCCGGGAATAAGCCGACCCCGGCGCCTTCCCCGGCCATTAAGTGGCTGTCACCGGAACGGCCGACACAACCCCTCGACTTGTCCGAGGAGCCTATACCCAGGCCGGTTGTTCGGCCAAAACCAGCTGCTCCACCGATTCCGGTGGAACTCTCCCCCACAGCCACCAATTGGGGCTCCGACCAAGGATTCTTGGTCGGCTAAGGGTCTACCCCATCGGCTGTCAGTTACCCTCACTCCCGACCGACCTCGGCAGGTGAAGGGTGGCTCAGGCCAGAGGCAGCTCTTCGAGGACTCTTCCGAGTCCGAAGATGATTCCTCCTTCTTCTCCAAGCGACTGGACTTGGAGTCTTCAGGAGGTCAGTCAATGGACGATAGCCCGTCCTTCCTAGGACTGCTTCGGCTCATCTCGGAGTCTACCGGGATGGAGCTCGAACCCGTTTCCAAACGGGCCAGGTATCCCCTCACGGAGATTCTGGACCGAGGGGATTCTCCGACGGAGGCCTTTCCGGTGGCCGAGGCCATAGTGGGTCCGGCACTGGAACTTTGGCAGCGCCCTGCTTCCTGCCCTGCGCCTTCGGCCAGGATGGCCAGGAAGTATGGTCCCACCGGTTCCTTGTCCGTTTTGGAACACCCTCTGCTGAGGGGTTGGTTACCGACAGCGTTTTCGCGCGCCGCAACGCCAGGATGTGGACAAACCTCCTGACAAAGAGTCCAAGAAATTGGACTATGTCGGACGAAAAGTCTACGCTAGTCCTCTCTCTCGGCTTCGTCAGGCCAGTTCGGCCGTCCCTCATGGCACATTTTCTCATGCCCTGTTGGGCTCCCTGGATGAGGTCATCCTCATCTTCCGCCGATCTGCAGACTACGGTTAAGCAGGTGCGGGACCAGGGCAGGGCAGTGGCCAAACAGCAGCTCCAGACTGCTTTGGATATAGGGGACTCATGTGCCAGATCGGTGGCGGCCGCAGTGGCTATGCGTCGGCGGGCTTGGCTGAGGATATCCACCTTTACTTCGGATACCCAGCACAAGTTGGCGGATGTTCCCTTTTTGGGGACCGACCTCTTCGGCCCTGGGGTGGAAGGTCACCTGCAGAGGATCGAGAAGTCCAATGCCACCTTGGACTCGGTCTCTTCCGCTCAGAAGGACAAAGGCCGCAAACCACAGCCTAAGCCCTTTGGTCCTTCTGTGCCCTTGGCCGGCCCAGCAACGTCAGGGCCAGCAGGCTCGGCCACATCCCAAACCCAAGCCGCCGGGCTTCCTCTAACAGGAGGCAGGAGGAAAGGCCCAGGAGGTCCCTCGGCCGGTCCCTCCTCAAGCCTGCCCAGTGACGGGCTGAGGGGTGTCGCCCATCCCGTCACCTTACTCTGGGTCCCCTGGGGCGGCTCCGCACTTCCGTTCCGCCTGGTCCGCTGTTACCACGGACAGGTGGGTCTTGGAGGTGGTGGGAAGAGGCCTGCCTCTGGAATTCGAGCAGGCACCACCCTTCAGAGCCGTCGCCTCGGGGCTCGGGATCCCAGCCTCACTGGCTGCTCGTTGAGCCATCGCTCTCCTCCTCCAGAAGGAGGTGGTAAGAGAGGTGGTGGACCCTCCTTCAGACCCAGGGTTTGTGTCCAGGTACTTCCTGGTTCCGAAGCGGACGGGGGGCTGGCGCCCCATTCTCGACCTACATGACCTAAACAAGTTCCTAAGGTCTCGAACCTTCAGGATGGTCACTCTGGCTCAGATAATACCATCCTTGGAACGCGGCGTGTGGTTCTGCTCTCTGGACTTGCAGGACGCGTTTTTTCACGTCCCTATCCGTCCGTCTCACCAGAGATTCCTTCGCTTCCGAGCGGAAGGATCCCTCTTCGAGTTCCAAGCCATGCCCTTCGGCTTGTCTCCAGCTCCCAGGGTCTTCACCAAATGCATGGCAGTGGTGACAGCATTCCTGCGGCGCCGAGGGGTCCGGGTGTACCCTTACCTGGACGACTGGCTGATAGCAGCTCCCTCCAGGAAGGAGGCGGAGTGGTCCAGAGATCTGGCCCTCCAGGTCTGCTCTCAACTGGGCCTCCTTATCAACGAGGCTAAGTCGGAACTCGAGCCGAAGCAGGTGATTCTATTCATCGGGGCGCAGCTCGACTCTCTTCGAGCCAGAGCTGCCCCGCGGACAGGGCCGAGGTTCTTTCCTCCTTGCCCGATCATTTCTGGTTGGGCAGTGCGCCTGCCGGGACTTCCTGCGCCTCCTGGGTCTCATGGCGGCCTGCACCAGCGTGGTCCGTTGGGCCCGGCTGGAACATCGCGTCCCCTTCAGTGGGACTGGCCAGCCAGTGGTCTGGCGCTGCGATCCTTTGACCAGCGTGCTCGGTGACACAGGGGATGTGGGAACGCCTCCAGTGGTGGACCGCTCCAGATCATTTGCGGAGGGCATCCCGTTCGTCCGCCCGAGCCGACGGTCTCTCTATCGACCGATGCCTCTCTGATGGGTTGGGGTGCCCATCTGGGGGAACACCGGGCTCATGGCCTCTGGTCCCCGCGGGAGTCCCGATGCCACATCAACCTGCTGGAGCTCCGAGCGGTCCGCCTAGCTCTCACCGCCTTTGTCGTTCCTCCGGGGTCAAGTGGTCCGAGTCCAGACGGACAATACCACGACCATGTACTATCTGAACCGCCAGGCGGGACGCCCATGCTTCTATGCAAGGAAGCTCTCCGCGATTTGGTCACTTCGCAGAGCCTGGAGGCGGATCTCCTAGCCATTCACGTGGCAGGAGCCTCCAACACCCTGGCCGATGCCCTGAGCCGGATGGGGCTGCATCCCACAGTGGTCTCTCCTGCGAGGTAGTAGCATCTGTTCTCCCTTTGGGGCACACCTCAGGTGGACCTGTTTGCCTCCATGGAGAACGCAGCTGAGTCTGTTCCATGCCCGCCCCTCAGCAGGGCTCGCTGCAGGGGATGCCTTCTCGAGCAATGGACCCCGGGCCTCTGCCCTTTCCCCATTTCCCTTGATCCACAAGGTGCTTCTCAAGAGCGAGGAGGGACAAGGCTAGGTGATTCTGATAGCCCAGACTGGCCTCGCCAGTTCTGGTACCCAGATCTCCTCAGTCTCAGCTCCAGGACTCCGCGGCAGCTTCAGCTGCGCCGGACCTGCTCTCAGTCAATCAGGGAAGGTGTTCCATCCGGACCTTCAATCCCTACCTGGCGCCTGGTTCCTGGCGGCTAGGAGTTCCAGGCCTTGGGTCTTTCCGACGAGGTCCTCAATGTAGTTGAGGCGTCCCGTAGGAGTCGACCAGAAAATGCTATGCCTTCAAATGGAAAGGTTTTCCATTTGGTGTCAGGACAAGGGCTTGACCCTTCCTCCTGTTCCTTGGCAAGCATCTTGGACTATTTATGGTCCCTTTCTAGTCAAGGGGCTTAGGTCGGCGACCCTAAGGGTGCACCCTGGCAGCCATCTCTGCTTACGAGGCGCGGGCGGGGAAGCGGTCAGTGGCGCAGAGAGGTGGTCTGGCGCTTTTCAAGGCCTTGATCACATTTCCCTCCAGTGCGGAACCCCCACCTCCGTGGGATCTACTGCTGGTACTGGCAAAGCTCATGGGCAAGCCATTCGAACCTATGCACAGGTGTGCTCTCTCCTCACCTGTCGTGGAAGACCGCCTTCTTGGTGGCTATCACGTCAGCCAGAAGGATGGGAGAGCTCCAGGCGCTTCCATCGAGTCTCCTTACCTGGTCTTCCACAGGGACAAGGTTGTCCTCGCCCCCACCGAAATTCCTTCCGAAGGTGGTGTCGGAGTTTCACCTTAACCAGGTGTTGACTCTGCCGGTGTTCTACCCCAATCACACCTCGGAGGCCGAATATAGGCTCCATACTCTGGACCCTAGAAGGGCGCTCGCTTATTATAAGGCGCCACGGCTGAAATTGGGAGAGGTTCGCCAGCTGTTTGTCACTCCACGCTGAAGCCGCATCTGCAGACCTGCAGCCAAGCGGACGATAAGCAGGTGGGTAACCTCCGCATAGATCTCTGTTATAAGTTGGCGGGCATGGAGCCTCCCAGAGGATAAGAGCTCATTCTACCCGCCATACTGCTGCATCGGTGGCTGCTTCCAGGGACGTCCCTATCCAGGAAATCTGCAGGGCTGCTACCTGGAAGTCAGCAAACACCTTCATTACCCACTACCACATCGACCTTGAGTCACGCGGGATGCTGGTTTTGGGGCCGGTTCTCCAGTCTCTCTTTCCCAAGTAAGTATATGGGGTGTGCTCTTGCCTCCTCTCCTCCCGGAGAACTGCTAGGAGTCTGCGTAATGAGTGTGGATGAACAACATATCCATGTCCCTAGAAATACAGGTTACTCACCTGTAACAGGAGTTCTAGGAATGGTATATGTTGTTCATCCACCACGACCCACCGACCTCGGCCGATGCACAACCTGAGCTTCCAGCGGGCCAGATCTGGCGCATGGGGCGGAGCCAGAGTTATACCACCCGGTGGGTGGAGAGCAAGCTTGAAGACCTTCCGGCAAGATTTAAAGCGGCAAGGATACTGCCAATGAGTGTGGATGAACAACATATACCATTCCTAGAACTCCTGTTACAGGTGAGTAACCTGTATTTCTACCACTCAGTCATCAAACATTCTTCCCCAACTATCCACCATCCTTGGAGAAAATCTGGATTATGTGGATAAATTCAAATATCTAGGGGTATGGATTGATAATAGACTTAATTACACTCAACATGTTGAGGAACTCCTTAAAAAACTCAGACAGAGGCTCGGCCTATTCTTCAGGATCAAACATTATCTAACCATAGAGTCCAAACAAAGACTAATACAGGCATCATTTCTATCTCTCATCGATTATGCAGATTTCCTTTATGGCCACTGTACTATGTCCTATTTAAGTAAATTGGATACCTTGTATCACAGAGCTCTAAGATTCATCACAGATCTTCCCTTCAACACTCATCACTGCTCTCTCTATAATGCTGTTGGCTGGACATCCTTACACCTTAGAAGGAATAAAAATGCTGCGCTATGGATTTACAAAGCTCTGTCAAATAAACTTCCATCTTATATTTCTGATTGCTTTACCCTGGCTACACCTAGATCATATGCCCTAAGAAGCAATAACCTTATCACCTTGAAGATACCTAAAGCCTGTACCCGCATGGAGATCTGCAATCAGCTACTTCTTAGCATCTACCTGGAATTCTCTGCAGAAGACCCTAAAGCTGAACACCTTCATCCCTATAGCATCCTTTAAAAAGCTCTTTATAAGTCTCTTTCCTGAGAGATGCAACTGCTTTCACTAAGCCTAATCCCTCTTACCCTTTACCCCCTTTTTCTTTCTATCACAGTTTATATACTTTTCTAAACTTAGCTACAATATACCCTAAAATCCATTGCCATTCCCTTCTTTTTATCCCCATTTCTACTTGCTTAAGTATCTACCCAATTACAACACAACCTGACCAATTCCACAATCCCAATACCTTACAGTCATCTGGGTCAAACCTGTCTGAATTATTTTGTTTTGTGGTCCAAAATCATTAGCTACCTTGTTTGTATATACGTTTTTTTTATTATTGTAGCTGTTTTATTTATATTTAAGTTTTTGTCTCTTTCTCTGTATTTGTTTATGTATGCTACAGTACCTTATTTTGATCTTGACCTATCAGGTCCATCTTGTAAATGAGCTTCGCTCAATGATGTCCGCCTGAATAAATAAAGATTTTGATTGATTGATTGATATCCATGTCCCTAGAAATGCAGGTTACTCACCTGTAACAGGAATTCTAGGAATGGTATATGTTGTTCATCCACACGACCAACCCGACCTCCCCGGCTTTGACGCACAACCTGGCTTCCAGCAGGCTAGATCTGGCGTCATGGGGCGGAGCCGAGAGTTTTACCACCCGGTTGGGTGGGAGGAGCTAGCTTGAAGAACTTACGGCAAGATTTAAAGCGGCAAGGAACCTGCCAGGCAGTGTGGATGAACATCATATACCACTCCTAGAACTCCTGTTACAGGTGAGTAACCTGTGTTTTTTGTTCACTTTTTTAACAGACATATGCAAAGAAAGATGAACAGTCAGAAGCAAATGTCCCTGCACTGACAGAAAGCTTGCCTATTGCATAAATGAAATGTACAATGGTGAGCTGTCAGATAAATGATTTATCTACACTCGTGCTGTTTGACCTCGGATATCTCACTCATGGCTTACGCCACTCGTGAGGTTACCTGAGGTCAAACAGCACTTGTGTAGATAAACTTATCTGACAGCTGCCCACCATTGTGTGTGTATATTTATGTGTGTGTGTGTGTATATATATATATATATATATATATATATATATATATATATATATATATATATATATGTGTGTGTATATGTGTATATATAAATACGTATATACACACGCGTGAGAGAGAAGTGTAGATTTTCATCAGCACTATTACTGTGACAGTCTGTACTAATATCTGTTTTTACCATGAATACTAAAATAGCCCATAGAATGAAAACAAGCCACTTTAACACATTTGTTTTATCAATATAGGCCAAAACCAAGTTGCTTCAACTGTGGTTCTGCTGATCATCAGTTAAGGGACTGTCCACAGGTAAAAATCCATTCATTCATTTAATCTAAGATAACTGCATCTAAAAATGAGTCCAGGAGTGATGCAGTACAAAAACTGCATCATCTCCGCACTGAGATGACTCCGCACTGTTGCCTCAGAGTTTAGAATGGTGCTGTGGAATCAGAACTCCATTCAAATGTTGCTGTGTGAAGATGCTCCCTCTAGTGTTACAATATTAGATTTGTTTTCTCCACTGAAGACTGTTGAGTTGGAGCCCTCTCCAAGTCCATCGACTAGTTACAAAAACTTCTATCAGTTTTCCTGTTTAGCTCTTGATATTTTCATTAGTTACGCAGGTTATTTCATCTAACTTTGTTATTGTAGCAGTATTCCAGGTCCACCTTGCAAATGAGTTTTACTCAATGGTGTTTTGCTTGGGCTAAATAAAGATTTTGATTGATTGCAGATTCCCAGTTGGTTCCCAGGAAGTGGAGACAAGTCAATTTTGCGGTTTCTGCTTTAACGTTGTAAATGTTTTTTGGGGTTAAAAAATATTAAAATGGCCACTTCTAGGGACATGGATATGTTGTTCATCCACACTCATTGGCAGTATCCTTGCCGCTTTAAATCTTGCCGGAAGGTCTTCAAGCTTGCTCCTCCCACCCACCCGGGTGGTATAACTCTCGGCTCCGCCCCATGACGCCAGATCTTCCTTACCGCTTGGAAGCTCAGGTTCCCTCCTTAACGCTCTGCGTTTGCGACTGGTTCCTATTTCTCCGTTTGCGGATTTAAAAATAAAATTTTGCAAAAAGACTTCAGTCTTCTATCCCTCGCGGCTGCGATGGACAAATCGACTCGGATTTGGAGATGCCCATGCGGCAGAAGATGTCTCGACGGATCCACACTCACGTGTGTATACTGCTTGGGCCTTGAGCACGACCACAGGCTTGCGACCTGTGCTCATCTTTCTCGGCCTCGTCCTCGAGACGTGTGCCCGATTGCAACTGGGCCGTCCCGAGAAGCGTTTCCTCGGTGAAGTCAAGGAGGCCCGGTTAACGGTGTCCTCATGGGCGTGGCTGGTGGATCAGCTCGAGCGGATGGTCGCCTCGAAGAGGAGGCGGCGTCAGATCTTCCTCGGCCGCGGCATTTATCCCGCTCTCTCTGGGTTCTTCCTACACGGCTTCTTTTAAGGAGCTTTGTCTGTCCCTCTCCACTAAAGGAGAAGGGCCTGCGTCTGCTGGACCTTATTCTCGGTCCAAAAAGAGGGACAGGGGTAAGTCCCTCCGTCGACGCTCTTGGGAGCGGGAAAGGTCCCTCTCCCGGGGCCGTCGACCGTCGGCTTCGGTCGACCGCTCGGCTTCGGCCACTGGCCTCACGGTGTCCCCGTCAGGTCAGTTGACCGAGACTCCCACCGATGAAGTCGAGATTTTTCTCGACCCATTGGACGGGCTGTCGCCTTTAGCAGCCGAGATTCCCCTCTCCCCGGTTCCCCCGGGAGGAGTTGAGGATCCCGTGGGCTCGCCTGTGCCTCCGGTTCCGGAGCCCTCGGATGGACCATCCGTGCCGAAGGGAGTGCCGGTTCCGGCCGACACCTCCCGCCACCGACCTCGGAAATTCCGGGACTCTCGGTCTCGGTCTCGGACCTCTTCGCGGTCCAGCCGATCCCACCGTCATAGGCGGTCTCGGTCTCGGCACCGCGGTAAGCGGCGTCGCCGCTCGTCCTCGTCCTCCTCCTCGGATGAGGGGAGGCTTCGGCGTAAATTCGGCCGAGTACGAGACTTATGTTGCAACAGTCCTCTGGTCGGGAATAAGCCGACCGCCGCTTTCCCGCCATTAAGTGGCTGTCACGGGAACGGGCCACACAACCCTCGACTTATCCGAGGAGCCTATACCCAGGCCGGTTGTTCGGCCAAAACCAGCTGCTCCACCGATTCCGGTGGAACCTCCGCCTCCACAGCCACCAATTGGGGCTCCGACCAAGGATTCTCGGTCGGCTAAGGGTCTACCCATCGGCTGTCAGTTACCCTCACTCCCGACCGACTCGGCAGGTGAAGGCTGGCTCAGGCCAGAGGCAGCTTCTTCGAGGACTCTTCCGAGTCCGAAGATGATTCCTCCTTCTTCTCCAAGCGACTGGACTTGGAGTCTTCAGGAGGTCAGTCAATGGACGATAGCCCGTCGTCCTTCCTAGGACTGCTTCGGCTCATCTCGGAGTCTACCGGGATGGAGCTCGAACCCGTTCCAAGCGGGCCAGGTATCCCCTCACGGAGATTCTGGACCGGGGATTCTCCGGCGAGGCCTTTCCGGTGGCGAGGCCATAGTGGGTCCGGCACTGGAACTTTGGCAGCGCCCTGCTTCCTGCCCTGCGCCTTCGGCCAGGATGGCCAGAAATGTCACGGTCCCCGGTTCCTTGTCCGGTTTTGAACACCCTCTGCTGAGGGGTTGGTTACCGACAGCTTGCTCGCGGCAGCGCCAGGGATGTGGACAAACCTCCTGACAAAGAGTCCAAGAAATTGGACTATGTCGGGCGAAAAGTCTCACGCCGTCCCTCTCTCGGCCTTCGTCAGGCCAGTTCGGCCGTCCTCATGGCACATTTTCTCATGCCCTGTTGGGCTCCTGGATGAGGTCATCCCTCATCTTCCGCCGATCTGCAGACTACGGTTAAGCAGGTGCGGGACCAGGGCAGGGCAGTGGCCAAACAGCAGCTCCAGACTGCTTTGGATATAGGGACTCATGTGCCAGATCGGTGGCGGCCGCGAGTGGCTATGCGTCGGGGGCTTGGCTGAGGATATCCACCTTTACTCGATACCCAGCACAAGTTGGCGGATGTTCCTTTTGGGGACTGACCTCTTCGCCCTGGGGTGGAAGGTCACCTGCAGAGGATCGAGAAGTCCAATGCCACCTTGGACTCGGTCTCTTCCGCTCAGAAGGACAAAGGCCGCAAACCACAGCCTAAGCCCTTTCGTCCTTCTGTGCCCCGCGCCTGCCCAGCGCGTCAGGGCCAGCAGGCTCGGCCTTGGCATCCCAAACCCAAGCCGCCGGCTTCCTCTAACAGGAGGCAGGGAGGAAAGGGCCAGGAGGTCCTCGGCGGTCCCTCCTCCAAGCCTGCCCAGTGACGGGCTGAGGGTGTCGCCCCATCCCCGTCACCCTTACCCTGGGCCTCCCCGTGGGGCGGCCCGCACTGCTCCGCCTGGTCCGCTGTTACCACGGACAGGTGGGTCTTGGAGGTGGTGGGAAGAGGCCTGCCTCTGGAATTCGAGCAGGCACCACCCTTCAGAGCCGTCGCCCCTCGGGGCGCTTCGGGATCCCCAGCCTCACTGGCGGCTCGTTGAGCCGACATCGCTCTCCTCCTCCAGAAGGAGGTGGTAAGAGAGGTGGTGGACCCTCCTTCAGACCCAGGGTTTGTGTCCAGGTACTTCCTGGTTCCGAAACGGACGGGGGGCTGGCGCCCCATTCTCGACCTACACGACCTAAACAAGTTCCTAAGGTCTCGAACCTTCAGGATGGTCACTCTGGCTCAGATAATACCATCCTTGGAACGCGGCGTGTGGTTCTGCTCTCTCTGGACTTGCAGGGCGCGTTTTTCCGTCCCTATCCGTCCGTCTCACCAGAGATTCCTTCGCTTCGAGCGGAAGGATCCCTCTTGAGTTCCAAGCCATGCCCTTGGCTTGTCTCCAGCTCCCAGGGTCTTCACCAAATGCATGGCAGTGGTGACAGCATTCCTGCGGCGCGGGGGTCGGGTGTACCCTACCTGGACGACTGGCTGATAGCAGCTCCTCCAGGGAGGAGGCGGAGTGGTCAGAGATCTGGCCCTCCAGGTCTGCTCTCAACTGGGCCTCCTTATCAACGAGGCCAAGTCAGACTGAGCGAAGCAGGTGATTCTATTCATCGGGCGCAGCTCGACTCTCTCGAGCCAGGCGCTGCTCGCGGACAGGGCCGAGGTTCTTTCCTCCCTTGCCCGATCATTTCTGGTTGGGCAATTGCGCCCTGCCCGGGACTTCCTGCGCCTCCTGGGTCTCATGGCGGCCTGCACCAGCGTGGTCCGTTGGGCCCGCTGGAACATGCGTCCCCTTCAGTGGGGACTGGCCAGCCAGTGGTCACAACGCTGCGATCCCTTGGACCAGCTTGTGTCGGTGACACAGGGGATGTGGAACGCTCTCCAGTGGTGGACCGTTCCAGATCATTTGCAGGAGGGCATCCCGTTCGTCCGCCCCGAGCCGACGGTCTCTCTGTCGACCGATGCCTCTCTGATGGGTTGGGGTGCCCATCTGGGGGAACACCGGGCTCATGGCCTCTGGTCCCCGCGGGAGTCCCGATGCCACATCAACCTGCTGGAGCTCCGAGCGGTCCGCCTAGCTCTCACCGCCTTTGCTCCGTTCCTCCGGGGTCAAGTGGTCCGAGTCCAGACGGACAATACCACGACCATGTACTATCTAAACCGCCAGGGCGGGACACGCTCCATGCTTCTATGCAAGGAAGCTCTCCGCATTTGGTCACTCGTGGCGAGCCTGAGGCGGATCTCCTAGCCATTCACGTGGCAGGAGCCTCCAACACCCTGGCCGATGCCCTGAGCCGGATAGGGGCTGCATCCCACGAGTGGTCTCTCCTGCCGGAGGTAGTACAGCATCTGTTCTCCCTTTGGGGCACACCTCAGGTGGACCTGTTTGCCTCCATGGAGAACGCGAAGCTGAGTCTGTTCCATGCCCGCCCCCCTCAGCAGGGCTCGCTGCAGGGGGATGCCTTCTCGAGGCAATGGACCCCGGGCCTCTTTTACGCCTTTCCCCCATTTCCCTTGATCCACAAGGTGCTTCTCAAGGCGAGGAGGGACAAGGCGCAGGTGATTCTGATAGCCCCAGACTGGCCTCGCCAGTTCTGGTACCCAGATCTCCTCAGTCTCAGCTCCAGGACTCCGCGGCAGCTTCCAGCTCGCCCGGACCTGCTCTCAGTCAATCAGGGGAAGGTGTTCCATCCGGACCTTCAATCCCTGCACCTGACGGCCTGGTTCCTGAGCGCTAGAGTTCCAGGCCTTGGGTCTTTCCGACGAGGTCCTCAATGTAGTTGAGGCGTCCCGTAGAGTCGACCAGAAAATGCTATGCCTTCAAATGGAAAAGGTTTTCCATTTGGTGTCAGAGCAAGGGCTTGGACCCTTCCTCCTGTTCCTGCAAGCATCTTGGACTATTTATGGTCCCTTTCTAGTCAAGGGCTTAGGTCGACGACCCTAAGGGTGCACCTGGCAGCCATCTCTGCTTACCGGGCGCGGGCCGGGAAGCAGTCGGTGGCGCAGGAGAAGGTGGTCTGGCGCTTTTTCAAAGGCCTTGATCACATTTCCCTCAGTGCGGGAACCCCCACCTCCGTGGGATCTACTGCTGGTACTGGCAAAGCTCATGGGCAAGCCATTCGAACCTATGCACAGGTGTGCTCTCTCTCACCTGTCGTGGAAGACCGCCTTCTTGGTGGCTATCACGTCCAGCCAGAAGGATGGAGAGCTCCAGGCGCTTCCATCGAGTCTCCTTACCTGGTCTTCCACAGGGACAAGGTTGTCCTGCGCCTCACCGAAATTCCTTCCGAAGGTGGTGTCGGAGTTTCACCTTAACCAGGTGTTGACTCTGCCGGTGTTCTACCCCAATCACACCTCGGAGGCCGAATATAGGCTCCATACTCTGGACCCTAGAAGGGCGCTCGCTTATTATAAGGAGCGCATCGGCTGAAATTGGGAGAGGTTCACAGCTGTTTGTCACCTACGCTGAAGCCGCATCTGGCAGACCTGCAGCCAAGCGGACGATAAGCAGGTGGGTAACCTCCTGCATAGATCTCTGCTATAAGTTGCGGGCATGGAGCCTCCCAGAGGATAAGAGCTCATTCTACCCGCCATACTGCTGCAACGGTGGCTGCTTCCAGGGACGTCCCTATCCAGGAAATCTGCAGGGCTGCTACCTGGAAGTCAGCAAACACCTTCATTACCCACTACCACATCGACCTTGAGTCACGCCCGGATGCTGGTTTTGGGGCCTCGGTTCTCCAGTCTCTCTTTCCCAAGTAAGTATATGGGGTGTGCGACGTCTCCCTCCTCCCGGAGAACTGCTAGAGTCTGCCAATGAGTGTGGATGAACAACATATCCATGTCCCTAGAAATACAGATTTACTCACCTGTAACAGGAGTTCTAGGAATGTGGTATATGTTGTTCATCCACACGACTCCACCCGACCTCCCGGCCGACGCACAACCTGAGCTTCCAGCGGCCAGATCTGGCGTCATGGGGCGGAGCCGAGAGTTATACCACCCGGGTGGGTGGGAGGAGCAAGCTTGAAGACCTTCCGGCAAGATTTAAAGCGGCAAGGATACTGCCAATGAGTGTGGATGAACAACATATACCATTCCTAGAACTCCTGTTACAGGTGAGTAACCTGTATTTATTTCACAAGTTTATTTAGCGGTTTATGAATTTTGTTATTTAAGAAACTGACAGTACTTTTTGGCTAAATTCAGTCGATTGGTATGACTGAAAAGCCTAAGAAAAGGACAGGGCCTGCAGGATTTAAAATTGTGAATCCTATCACAAGGTCTTGGTTAAGGCAGACTGCCACAGTTTGTGTTTTGTTTGCTTGGGTCTTGACCACGAGTATTTAAATTGTGATTTGTGTGTGAACTTTTCTACTCTGATACGCAAGAGAGGGGCAAAACATGAGTTTGTTTGCCACAGAGTCTTCTAGTAGCTCTCCTAAAAAGAACATGAAGGAAGTACCTCAGATTTTGTAAAGCACACACCTAAAAGTACCTCTCCTCAACCAAAGTCTGATGTGACAGAAAAGCAGAGACTGATAAAGCTGCCAAGCCATCGTCTAGCTCTGAGAATGAGCGCAGGGTGTCTAGTAGGGGAATCCTGATGCTAAGCATGGCAAAAGAGAAAGATGCTTCTAACCCCAGGAATCCCCCACTTAATGTTCACACATTATGCAGTTATCTAGGCATGAGTAATACCTCTGAGTTGGAACCTATGCAAATTTTAGAATTTGGAATGTAGGTTCAAACTCTACACCAGCTAAGAAAAAATGAAAAGATTCCACTCAGGAGGTACTTACTGACTCAGGGTCACTTGGTCATCCCAACCTGCACTCCCTTCACCTTCAGGCCTGGATCCTGAAGAGATAGAAGTGAACAAATAATCGGTATCTCAGAGGGTCTGTGAAATACAGTGCTCTCTTTTTTATCCACCCCCCCTTCTCCGCCACCCTTGCTTAACGCCAGTGTGAACTTGTGTCCCGTTTTCCAGAAAAGTCATCTCCCCCTTTACCTGCCTCTCTCTCTTATCTACCACCCTCTCTATCCACCACAGTTTAGGATGTATGGAGGTTGGTGGATAAAAGAGGGAGCACTGTAGTTTTGGCTGCCCATAAACCTTCCACTGGAACACTTACACATCCGGTTGGAAAAGATTTTCCATCTGGTGCCCCAAAACCCACATGGATCCCTTTTGGGTGCTCACCTAACAGGGTTCTGGAGTAGTTGCTGGACCTTTCTGATGCTGACTTGCAATATTCCACAGTCAGGGTCCACTTGGGTGCTATCCCTGCGTACCACAAGCCTGTCAGTAACCTCTGCCTGGCATATCCGCCACTGTTTGAGGATTCGTTTAGAGCATCTTTCTCAAAAGACCTCCTAGCAGGAAGCCAGCGGTGTCCTAGGATATACTCGCCCTTAAGCCTTTTGAGCCCCTTGCAAATTGTGAGCTGAAGTTTTTAAATTGGAAAACGGCATTTCTAGTGGCCGTCACCTCTGCTTGTAGAGTGTCTGGCATTCGTACTTTGGTCACAGATCCTCTGTATACTGTTTTCTGTTGGGACAAGTTAGTTTTCTACACACACCTCAATTTCTTGCCAAAAGTAGTGTCAGACTTCCATCTTTAGCTGTCTCTGTGCTGCTTACCTACTTTGCCTGCTTCCAGAATGGACTCTCCATTCTGTGGGTATTAAGAGGGTCCTTAAAAGTACAATATATTCATGTATGATTACAAAAGTGATCTTATACATGTTAAAAAAATGAAATAAAAATAAAGTTAAAACATTAAAGGACCCTTTTTTTTTTTTTTTAATCTGGTCAGAACTAAGGACTTCAGGCAGTCCAACAGCTCCTGGTCTCCTTTGATCCCAATTGAAAGGGACAGCCTGTTACAGTCAAATGTATCTCTGCCTGGATTATGAGCTGCCTACACCACTGCTGTGCCATGGCTCAGGTCAGGCTGGAAGGTCAGGTACATGCCCACTCCACTAGAGCAGTTGCTGCGTCCCTGACAGAAATTCGCTGTGTACCTATTGGTGATCCGTGCAGAGCTGCTACTTGGAGCACAGTGCACACCTTTAAGCACTGTGCCTTGGATGTCCACACCAGGCAGCATGCTATCTGTGGCAGGACAATCCTGATTGGACTTCTGTCCTGAGTGAACCCTTGGCGCCTGCCTCCCTGGTCTGGGGAATTTTGTCAGAGCTTGGTACTGTGACCCATCCTGGAAGATCATGAAAATTACCTTCTCACCATAATTGTTGATCTTTTAGGAATAACTTAACCCTTGATTCACACGCCCACTCACCATGCCCTGGACTCAGTCCAGTGTGTTTTATTGGTCCTTACCCCTTGCTCTTTGTTTGGGCTGTGAAGAGGTATCATGTCAATATAGAGAGTATTAAATAGTGAGTACAAAAGAGCGAAGCAAAATCAGCGCAGCACATAACCGCGACCGTCACATAATAGCCAATGGCACATAAAGACGAACATGCTGATACCCCCACTATCAAAGAGCGGCGTGGTGTTGTAATCTTAAGGGGATATTAAAAGCAATCCTCAACACATTGACGATTGGGAATATGTGGCCATGTTATGGGATGCTTAGCTTATCTGTCTGCCGGCTGCATATAATTTTCAGTTGCACGTCTGAGCAATAAAATAGCTGTTTTTTTGCTGTGCTATAATTGGTAGTTGCTCAATATGCATTCGCTATTTTGACGTTCGCTGTGTTTGAATTGCTATTTTGACATGGAACCCTGTGAAGACACTGTTACTGGTTTGTTTACCCTTTCTTTATGGGCCACTATTGCTCTCTAATGCCCTTATGTTCAGTGGATAAGTACTTAAGTTGCGCTGCACCTCCTTGGAAAAAAAAAAAAAATGCGAGGCAGTTGAGAGCTTGTTCCAAGGTAAGCCATGCAGCCATGAGCAAGTCTTGCAGTCCAACGCAGTTTGCCTCAGCAGCAGCCCTCCTGAAATGTTCTGGTTTTCGCTGGGTCTTATTGCATCTGGCCAAGACCCACTAGTGTGAATCAGTAGTGAGGATATTCCTAGAAGATCAACAATTGCGGTGCGTACGCAAGTTTAATTTTCCTGCAGCATTAATGCGTTGCATCCTGGCTCGTGCCATTGTATACCCTCCCACTGAGACTGAGGAGGATATAAAAAATGAAGAATTTTGACTATGCTGGGACTGACCTCATCCAAAAGGCTCACAGTACCCATTCACAAATCCCTCAAAAAGCCATTAGCAATCTGGCCCAGAGGGGCTGAGGGTTGAGGCGCTGGATGCCACACCTCGCACCACGTCGGCTCCCCAGGTTCGGGAATGAGCCGGGGGGATTGAGCATCAGGAGACTGCTCTCCTCTCTTGGGGGAAGGGGACAAGTCATCCCACTCGCTGACTGCCCTCAGGCGATAGCAGGAGGGCAGTATTGGTCGGGAGATTTGAAGCCGACATCCTCACATCAGAAGGGCGGGGTGGGAGAAAACGGAAAATGCCTCTGATCCACAGGATCTATGTTGGCCCGATCGCGCCAGCAAATCTGCCACCCGCCACCAGATTTGATGTACCAGGGTGGCGAGGGTACACCTGCACCCCCCACCTGGCCCTGACGCAGAGGGGGACTCCCCGGGTAACCTCTGGCAGAGGGAGGGGTCCTAGCCCCCGAGGAGTCTGAGGAGGAAGGAGCAAAACTGAATAAAAAAAAAGTCACTAGCAAGATTTTGAAAGTTGAAAGTAATTGCTAACACAGTAGAACAATAGATGAAATGGCCAATTGTATGTTCAGTAGAAATTTAAGAACCCCTGGCTTTATGGTGGAAACTTTGGAAAAACATGACTTTTAGATGCATTTCAGCTTGTATGTCACATTTTCAGTACCTATTAGAAGAGACTTCCAGTACAACCAACCTCAAAAGAGAAAAGATTGAATAAGGGGAGTAGCTTGGTCCAGTCCTGGCAATGTAAATACTCTATAGGAGATTTGGAAACATAGACCCACTCACTACAATTTTGTATAGTCTTTTAAAATTAATTTTTATTGCGACACAAAAACCCAAAAGCATCTAAGTGCTCAAAAGCAACATTTTGGAGAATATCTAATTCATCAGGGTATCTTTCTATTGTGTCTAAAAACAGGGAATTTAATTTGTTTACTGATTAAACTGAATTATAAGAAATTATTTACAAATATAATTTGTATATGTACAAATAGTGCTATCAGAATGCACTCGTCCCAATAAATTCCCTTATTATATGGGGCTCCTCAGACAGTCATGTCATTGGCTGTTAGGCATCACCTGACAGTGCGATAATCCACATTATCAGCACTGTCAGGGTGATGAAGTCTACTGTGGGAAAGATCAAGGGACAGAATGGTCCCTCTTTGTCACAGCATGCTGTAAAGCAGAACAGCAGCCGTTTGTAACACTCGCTAAGTGGTACACAGTAAGCTGTGCAGCACATGTGTTCCGCAGTGCTGTGCTGCTGAATCGCCACACAGTATGCACCCTGCTAGTTAGTGAAAGCTGGTATCTGTGCAGGTATTGCAGCTACATATAAACAAAGATGGCCTGTGTATCCCTGATTCCTTCCCCAATCCCGCCGCCCTTCTGACAGTATATTCAGCAGTGGGAAATCATGATCTTACTTTGAGAGGGCTCTTGCAGTAGGTAATAACCATTAGGACTAGAGCTGCCAGGCACTAGGACCACACAGAAAACTTGAGCTAGCAATATCTGGTGCGGGAACGCCCACCTGTCATGTGACGGACGTCGGCGTGACACTATACAGTGGGTGGTCCCCATGCCCGCTCTCCAGTTCTTTCCTGCCATTGACCTGCACATGTCAGACCTCACGGAGAATGCTGCTTCAGTTGACCGTCATTTTTGGATTAGTATTTCAGTTTTTTCTTTACTTTCTGTATTCCTAGAAAGTAAATCTTTTTCGTGCATGTCTTCTCTGTCGCCTTCAAAGTCGCATAAGAACAATGACAATTTCTGTGGCACTCAGCTCCCACACAAGGACGGCCATTCCCTCTGTCTTTTCTGCCTGGCACCTGAGCACAAGACCGAGGACTGTGAGGCCTGCCAGAGTTTCAACCAGGCCACACGGAAATGACACCAACAGGCCCTGGAGGCCCAAGTTCTCAAACTGAAGATGGCTTACATGGAGAAGGAGCTGCGGAAGCTGCAGGGATCATCGTCCTCCTGATGGGGTTCTTCAGACTCCAAGAAGGAGGAGAAGAGGAGGAAGAGGAATAATAATAATCATCTCCTTCCCGCCCACGGCCTCCCAGTATGGCAGGTACCGCTCCTGCGGCAAGGTCTGCTTCCTCTCCCACAGGGCAACCCTTGGTTCCCCGCCTTAGCTGGTCACAGATTAGGTGGGTGCCTCTGATGTTCCTGTGTCTGGTGGTGCAGCCGATAAGTCGATCGGCTCCTCTGATGACCACCCAGCTCCGGCCGACAACCCGCATGCCAGCTGCTCTGGCATCTGCCCCCACTGGTCTTTCATCAGGCCCTGATAACAGGCCTGACGTCAGTCCTCCACATAAGCGCATGCTACCGCTCCTTCCGCAGCCCTCCTCAGAGGGTCCTCCTCTCAGGTTTCTCCTTCACCACCTCCCTTGCTGGAGACTTCTGGCTCACTCGTCCATTCTCAGCCAGAGATGGGAGGAGCGTCTGCCTGGCACCACCCTGTTGCCAGGGCTGGAACGCCCGATGCCGGACCTCCCTTGGGAGCCAGGGTCTCCTGCACTGTTGGCTCCTCCGTCTGGGCTAGTTCCTCTGGCAGAGACTCCAGTGGGCCCTTCATCCCCCTTCGGGGCAGACGCCGAAACTTCCTCTGGCGGGTCCAGTGCCAGACCTGACATTACCAGGCCCTTCTCACCTTCTGTCAGGGCCCCCAGCAGGTCCTACGGCCCCTCTGTCTGGGCCCTTGCCTGGTTACCCGCCAACAGGACCCTCGGCTTCGCCGTCAGGGCCTTCACTGAGCCTCCCAACGCCAGGCTTCCCTGCACCGCACTACCCTTCGCCAGGGTATCATACACCAGGGTACCCCACGCTGGGGTATCCGCCAGAAACATAGACTTTGACGGCAGATAAGGACCGCTTGGCCCATCTAGTCTGCCCATTTCCCTACCTACAGGATAGGCCACAGATCCTAGTTAACCAACAGCCTATTTCTTCCTACCCCCCACAAGAATTGCCTTATGTCTGTCCCATGCATTCTTGAATTCTCTCACAGTTTTAGACCCCACTAATCTCCTCAGGAAGGCTGTTCCATGCTTCACTACCCTCTCTGTGAAATAATACTTCCTCACATTGCCCTGAACCGCCCTTCTATCTTTAAATTGTGTCCCCTTGTTCTTGCACGTCTCTTTTTCTGAAAGTTGCTACCCTCTTGGACTTTGTTGATTCCACTGAGGTACTTAAAAGTTTCTATCATGTCCCCCCTCTCCCTTCTTTCCTCAAGGGTATACATATTAAGCTCCTTTAATTTCTCCTCATACGGCTTCTCTTGCAGACCCTGCACCATTTTAGTTGCCCTCCTCTGGACTGCCTCTATCCTGTCTATGTCCTTGTGGAGATGGGGTCTCCAGAACTGGACGCAGTACTCCAGAAGGGGTCTCACCAACTGTCTGTACAGAGGGATAACAACTTCCTGTTTTCTGCTGCTGATGCCTCTCCCTATGCATCCCAGTATACCCCCAGCCCTCCCTACTGCCTTCTCACATTGCTTGCTAACCCTAAGGTCATCTGATATGATTACCCCAGGTCCCTTTCCTTTTTTGTTGTTGTTACTACCCCCATTGTGTATTCTTCCCTGGGTTCTTGTTTCCCAGGTGCATTATTGCATTTCTTTGCATTGAATCCTAGCTGCCATACTCTGACCATTCCTCCAACCTTGCCAAGTCCCTCTCATCCTTTCCATGCCTCCTTGTGTATCAACCCTGTTGCAGATCTTTGTGTCATCTGCAAAAGGCATACTTTTCCTTCCAGTCCCTCTGCAATGTCACTGATGAAGACATTAAAAGGACTGGACCCAATACTGAACCCTCGTGGTACCCACTAGTAATCCCTCTTTCTTCAGAGTGGACTCCATTTACAATTACCTTCTGTGTCCTGTTGTGCAGCCAGTGTTTTACCCAGGCTACCACCCTGGGACCCACTCCTAGGCTGGTTAATTTGACTGTTAATCTTTTGTGTGGGACTGTGTCAAATGCCTTGCTAAAGTCTAGGTAGGCCATGTCCACAGCCCCTCCCTGGTATACTACTTTAGTCACCCAGTCAAAGAAATCTATTAGATTTGTCTGACATGACCTTCCCTGTGAACCCATGCTGCCTTGGGTCCCATGCCCCACTGGCCTCTAGGTACTCAACTATTCTTTCCTTCAGAAGTGACTCCATCACTTTCCCTACCACAGAGGTCAGACTGACAGGTCTGTAGTTTCTTGCCTCTGTCTTGGTCCCACTTTTGTGAAGGGAATCACATCCGCTTTACTCCAGTCCTCGGTACCACACCATCCTCCATGATTTATTAAAAAGAGTAGCCAGTGGTTTCACTAGTTCCTCCTTAATTCTTTTAGAATTCTGGGTGAATTCCATCAGGACCCATTGCTTTGTCCACCTTCAGTTTTAGGAGTTTTGCAGAACTCTTTCTTCTGTGAAAGGACTGGGATCGACTTCCCATCAAGAGTGCTTCTATTAATTGGATTAGGCACTTTCCCCTCCTCTTTTGTGAATACTGAGCAGAAATAGTCAGTCAGTATCCCTGCTTTTTCACTGTCTCCCTCTGCCCACCCACCGTTCATTCTATTCAGCCTCATTATCCCTCCCTTTGTCTTTCTATGCTCGCTGATGTACTTATAAAAGGTTTTATCCCCTTCTTAACTGAGTTGGCTATCTTTTCCTCAGTTTGGGCCTTTGCTATTCTGACTTCCCTCTCTGCTTCCTTCTGCCTTAACTGGTACAGCTCTCTGTCCTGCTCCTTCTATGTTTCCTTATACTTCCGGAATGCTATCTTTTTCTTCCTGACTTTCACAGCCACCTCTTTTGAGAACCATAGTGGCCTTTTTCTTTCGTTTTGATTTATTTGCTTCACACAAAGGCTTGTTGCCTCTGTGATGGCAGTTTTGATGATTCCCATTGTTGCTCCACACCTCCTTCTAGCCTGTTTGCTAGTGCTTTTCTGAGGTGTTCTCCATCTTGCCAAAGTCAGCCCTCCTAAAGTCCAGTACCCTCACTTTTGTATGGCTTGACTCTGTAGCTGAGTTTAACGTGAACCACACTGTCTGATGGTCACTTGTTCCCAGATGGCAACCCACTTCTAGATCTGAGATCCTCTCACTGCCCCGCTTGAGAGTACGAGGTCTAAGATTGCTCCTCACAGTGGGTTCTGAAACTAGCTGTCTGAGGCCTGCCACCTGTAGGGCATCAAGAATGGCCCTGCTCTTTGATGTGGCTGCAGCAAATATGCTCCAGTTAACATCTGGCATATTCAGGTCTCCCATCAACAGTATCTCTCCTTTCTCTGCCATTCTAAGAATGCCTTCTATCATATCCTTGTCCATTCCCTCCCCTGACATGGGGTCTTACACAACCCTGTGCGGATTGTGGTGCCCTTTCCAGTCTCCAAGGTGACCCACAGTGCCGCCTCCTCCCTGTTTACTCTTTTGTTCAGTTGCTTTTATCCTTCCTTTACATAGAGAGCTACTCCCCTCTTCTCCCCTGCCTGTCTGTCCTGTAGGTTATGTACCCTGGTATGTTAACATCCCAGTCATGGTTCTCTGTGTACCATGTTTCTGTGACTGCTACGATATCCAGGCATCCCTCTTCCATCAAGGCCACCAGCTCAGGGAGCTTGTTGCCCAGACTACGGGCATTGGTACTCATTACCCTCCATTTCCTGATGGCCTTACTGTTCAAGGCTGTTCAAACTGTGCTCAAACAGGCTGTTCAAACTGTGGTACGCTGGGTCTTTATTACCTGTCGCCGAGATATATGATGCCAGGTTATCATTTTCAAGCCTACCTGTCCATCTGTCAGCTCCCCTCCCCACTGCCTCCACCTCAGGTGGACTGTAGGGTGGCACTTCAGTCTTAGTGATCTGAGACCAGGTCACAGCTGGCTTCTGAGCTGGACTGGCGCCAGCTGGCTGTGGCTTCCACACTGGTCCGCACGGACCCTACGCTGGGATCCCTTTCACCAGTGGAGTGTCGCCCCTCTACCTCTGGACAGGCCTTACACCCTACCGCGGTAGCTGGTAGTGGTTCACGGCCTCATTGCAGGAGATCCCGCTCCTACAGGCTCTGTCCCCGGACAGAAGCCCGTCATCAGACTCTGACTCCTCCGCCTCCTCTCCTTCAGGCTTTGACACCCCTCCCCGGAGGATCCCAAAGGCTCTCCTAAACCCCCCCCCCGGAGGGCCCCTCTTTCACAGAGATCCTCTGGAAGACTAAGGATCAAGACTCCCAACAGAAGAGGTTGGCGGAACACATAGATAATACCCAAGCTGTCTCCTCTGCTCATTCCTCAGTGGATTGGACCACATGAGTACCTGGCCTCCACGGTCTGGCAGCAGCCTTCGTCAGTGGTGGCCAGCAGGCTTTATCAAGTCCCTGAGGGCAATGACCACCTTAATTCTCATCCCAAAGCAGATTCGGTGGTCATTAATGCGGCCCATGACCGTATGACTAAGCCTAAACATATGAGCACCTACCCTCCAGACAAGGAGTCTAGCAGATGGACCAGTTCGGCCGCAAAGTTTATTCATTTTCCACACTGGCCCTTTGAGCACTAAATTGCCTGGCACACATGATTGTGTACCAGATATCTATCTTGGGCCAGCTGAAGTCTGAATTCGAGGCCTTATCTGATTCCGAGGCGAGAACTAAGATTGTCCAGATGGTCAGGACAGCAGAAATCTCCTGTCATTATTCATTTGAGCGACATATGATTCAGTAGACGCCTTTACCTGGAGTACTGCCATGGCTGTCGGCATGCGTAGGTACTCCTGGCTGTGGATATCCGGATTGCCCCAAGATGTCCAGATGGCTGTCCAGGATGCTCCATTTAGAGGACCTGTCCTTTTTGGGAGTAAGTAAGTAAAACTGTATTTTGAAAGCACTTTTCAAAACCAAAGCGCTGTACAAATACATTAAAACCATACAATTAAATTAACAATCATAAACATTTTAAAATCATTCAAAGTAAGCTAAAGTAAAGTAAGAACATCATTACTAAGTTACAGAACAGTGGCAAGGCACTGCGCTCTGTCCAGTCTAGGTACCGCTCCAATACCAAGCCAAAGCAGCCTTTTCGTCGCCAGCCCAGGCGTCAGAATAGGCAACAGCCAGCCAGACGTTAGAACAAACATCGGGCCCCTTTGGCAGCGGCCACGCCTTCAGCCAAGTCCCAGGTGACTCTTCTCCACACCCTTTCCGTCGCCGGACCCGTGGCAGGGCTCCCAGCCTCCACTATCAACTCTGGAGGAACTGGTACTAATATACTAAAATGCCAGCAGAATAGGCCCAATGGTCTCTCGAGTCTGCTCAATTTTCAGCACCCGCACTGAGGGCCGATTTTGGTGTCTCTCCACCCCCCCCCCTTGAATTTTACTGTCCCCAGTCTCAGATGTTCCACCTGTATTGGGCCTGGTCAGATTTACCCTGCCCCCTACTTGTCCCATCCCCTCTTAAACCCGTTCATGGTCTCCACCTCTGCCAGCTCCTTGGGCAGTGCATTCCATGGCTCCACCACCCTTTCAGTGAAATAACATTTCTTCCTCTCCCCTCTGAGCCTGCCCCCTTCCAGCTTACACATGTGACCTCTCATTGCCCCACCCTCCTTCCTTTGGAGCACCCTGACTGGGGCTCCCTTATTGATCCCTTTCTTGTACTTAAAGATCTCTATCATGTCACTCCTCTCCTCCAGGGTGTACATATCGAGCTCCTTAAGCCTCTCCTCATAGGTCCTCTCCCCCAGGCCCCAGATCATTTTGGTTGCCCTCCTTTGGACCTTCTCTAGGAGTGTAATATCCCTCTTTAAATGTGGTCTCCAAAACTGCACACAGTACTCGAGGTGTGGCCTACCAAGCAGTTGTACAGTGGAAGGATCACTTCCACCTTTCTGGAGGTAATCCCCCTGGCGATGCATCCCAGCATCCTATTTGCCCTTGCCACTGCCCTCCTACGGGTCTCTGAGTTGTTCATTTTGACATCTACCACTACCCCCAGGTCCCTATCACGCTCTGTGACTTGAATCATGTCTTCTCCCAGGGTATACCCCTGGCCTGGATTTCTGACTCCCAGTTGCAGAACCTTGTACTTCCCCCGCATTGAATTTTAGTTTCCATTTTCCCGACCACCTTTCCAGAGCCTTCAGATCCTCCTGCAAGGCCACCCTTCCCTCCTCCTCATCCACCACTGCACCTAGCTTTCAGTCATCTGCAAAGAGACTCATCTCACTCCTGATCCCCTTCCTGATGTCTGAGAAATAGGCGTTGAACAGGAGTGGCCCCAGCACTGACTCGTGGGGAACCCCACTAGTAACCACCTTGGGGATGAGGCTAACCCTCCAACCACCACCTACTGAGTACACTCAGAGAGCCAATGTCCTATCCATCTTAAAAACTGTCTCCCTACCCCCATTTCCTTCAGCTTAGCCAGCAGGCCACTGTGGGGAACCGAATCAGATGCCTTGCTAAAGTCCAGAAAGAGGACGTCCACTGGCCTACCCTGGTCCAGAGCCCTCGTCACCCAGTCATAGAACTCAACAAGGTTTGTCCGGCAGGATCTTCCCATGACAAAGCCATGCTGCCTATCGTCCAAGTACCCAGTTTGCTCCAGTAATCCCCCCCTCCTCCAGCCTTTCCTTGACAATACCCTTCATCACCTTGCCGACCACCAATGTCAGGCTAACGGGCCTGTAATTTCCCGCCTCCTCTCTTGATCCTCCCCCTTGTGGATTGGCACAACATGGGCTACCCTCCAGTCTTGGGGCACCCACCCAGTCCTCAGAGAGATGTTGAAAAGCTCCGCCAGAGGGACTGCCAGGACATCCACCAGTTCCCTCAGCACCCTGGGGTGTCTCTCATCTGGTCCAGGTGCTTTCTCCATCCGAAGGGACCTGAGGGCTTCCCTTATACACTCTACCGGGATTTCAGCCTCCACATCCTCCCCCTTTTCACCCTGCACTGCTGGTCCCCCACCTGTCTGTGGTGGCCACTCCTTTCCCCAGACCTGTCAGGGCCCCTGGTCTCTACCGGTCCCACCCCTTCCTCCGGTTTGCCCCCACTCCTCTTGCAAGACATAGCCCCTCCATCCCCCCTGGTAAAAACTGAGGCAAAGTACTCATTTAGGACTTCTACGTGCTCCCCCATCTCCTTTGCCCAGCCATCCCCTATCCTTATCTTGCTGATCTGCCCCCTTACTTTCCTTTTTTCCCCTATGTATCTAAAGAACCCTTTTCCCCTCCGGATCCCACTGGGCAAGGACTGCTCTTTTTTTTGCCTTGGCTGCTTTCACCACCCTGGTAACTCTCTTGGCTGTCAGCTTATAGTCCCCCTGATCCCTTTCAGGGGTAGATTCTTCAGCCATCTGACCGGGTGGGGAGGCGATCACTACAAAGCTAGTCGCTCACGGCCTCACCATCGATTTCAGAGAGACCACCAAGAAATCTTCCAGGTCTCTCTCACTACCCAAAAGGCCACATTCCTCTCATATGGGAAGAAATTCAATCTTTTCTAACAAAATCAGCCATAGAGCCCGTTCCTTGGGCCCAGGAGGGAAAGGGATATTATTCCCACTTCTTTCTGGTCTCCAAAAAGAAGGGAGACCTCAGTCCAATTCTGGACCTCAGCACGCTAAATCTGTACGTTGAGTACAAGAGATTCCGCATGCTGACCCTGCCAGGTCTGTTATCACTGCTTCACCAGGGACATTGGCTGTGTGCACTGGACATGCAAGATGCATCCCTACATATACTGATTGTTCCCGCCTACCGCCGCTTCCTCCGCTTTACCTACCAGGGTGAACACTTCCAGTTCAAAGTGCTCCCCTTTGGCCTTTCATTGACACCCAGAGTTTTTACCAAGTGCCTAGTGGTGGTGGCAGCAGCTATACGCCATCAGGGGATGTGTGTTCCCATGACTTAACGACTGTCTTCTGTCAGCACTGTCGAGGGACATCCTGGCAGCCTCTCTGACTGCTACCCTGGACCTTTTTGGGCAAGTGGGAATTATGGTGTATTACCCCAGATCCCACCTTGTTCCATCCCAGTGCCTCCAACTTATTGGAGAGGTGCCGGATACTGTTCAGGGTCAGGTCTTCTTCCCACTGGACCAAGTGGAAACCTTGCATCAGCAGGCCATCCAAGTGGCAACCAGCCAGTGGACCACAGCCCGTTCCATCTTGGGCCTTCTGGATTTTAATAGCAGCGGCTATTCCCATTGTCCCCCTGGCCAGGCGCCACATTCGGTTTACCTAGTGTACCCTGAGGGTTCAGATGAGACCACAAATCAGATGACCTGGATTACAGGATCCTGGTGTCCGGCCCCATATGTTGGGACCTCCTTTGGTGGCAGAATCGGTCCAATCTCACTAGAGGGGGGGTCCCTTTTCAGGTGGGTGCCCCCTCCAACCCTTACAATGGACGCTTCCGGTCAGGGCTGGGGCACTCATCTGGATGACCACAGGACACGGGGATTCTGGTCTCAGATCGCATCTCTTGCACAATGATGTGCAGAGATAGCTCCTGCTGTGCTATACGCTCTTCGGGCATTTCAGCCTCTTCTCCTTCCTGGTACAGACAGACATGTGTGTGGTCTGGTACCTCAACAAACTGGGAGGAACATGGTTGTATCCTCTGTGCAGGGCAGCGGTGCGCGTATGGCAATGGGTGACTACAGCTCACGGTAGTGCACATTCCAGGTGTTCAAAACGCCCTGGTGGACACTCTCAGCCACACTTGGGCAAGGGCACATGAGTGGGAACTGAGGCTGTCAGTAGTCGATGACATCTTCGATTGGTGGGGTTGCCCAGATTTCTATCTGTTCGCTTCCCCATTCAGTGCAAAACTACCCAGTTTCTGCTCGCTTGTTCCCGGGCGTGGTTTTTTGGTGAGGCATGCTGTCTCTTTGCTGGACAGGGAGGTTCTTGTACGCCTTCCCGCTATTGCAGAGGGTGCTTCTGAAACTACAGCAAGAAGGGTCTCACATGATTCTCATAACCCCTTATTGGTCTTGCCAAGTGTGGTTCCCTCTGCTTCAGCAGCAGAGGGTGGAGCCTCCGATTGCTCTTCCCCTCTGCCAGAACCTGCTGACTCGGGACCAGGGCAAGCTGGTCCATCCGGACCTCAAGTCACTTCACCGTCACGCGTGGCACCTGCTGACATAGCTGTTGCACACTTTGAGGTCCTGCCAGAGTGGCACAAATCCTTGTGGAGGCCCAAAAGTGGTCCTGGTATTTCCGGATGAGGAGACCCAGCCTGCTGGTGTCCCCATCAAGAATCCGGTCCCGGATCTCTGGGTCTCACCAATTCCGGCATCTCCCGATTGACCGAGTCGGCCTC
The DNA here is from genome assembly GCA_016271365.2 of Neoceratodus forsteri. Taxonomy (NCBI): domain Eukaryota; kingdom Metazoa; phylum Chordata; order Ceratodontiformes; family Ceratodontidae; genus Neoceratodus; species Neoceratodus forsteri. The sequence goes on along the minus strand of JADMNL010000027.1, from coordinate 262,934,125 downwards.
CCCGATCTCGGTCCAGGATCCTCTTGGATGATCGACGGAGGAAGAGCCATAAGCGCTCAGAGAGGCGACGCCAGAGGTCCTCATCCTCCTCGGATAAGGAGAGGCTCCAGCGGTGCTATGAAGATCTCATGTGGCAGCAGCTGATCTTGACCGGGCAAAAGCCAGCTCCGCTGCCTAGCCCGGCCATCACTTGGCTCTTGCCTTCTAGGCCGAAGCCAATCCCTCTGGAACCAAAGCTCTCTGTTCCTCCACCTGTGGGGCAGGCCCATCTCCCGGTTAGGCATATCCCAGTCTCTCCACTGATTCGGGTGGAACCACCACCTAGACAGCCTGAGGGAGGGGCGCCCTCAAAAGAGGATCGACAGGACACTGGGCTTCCCTGGCGTCTGTCGATAAGTCACCCCAGACTGCCCTCAGTAGATCGAGGGTGACTTATGCTGTAGACCGTTCTATCACGACTCTTCGGATTCGGACGTCACCGGCTTGCACTCACATCATGGGGATGATGAGTCATCGGTTAGCACAGGGATGGAGGAAGGCCCTTACTCTTTCCAGGGCATTCTCTGCCTCCTCTCCGATTCCACCGGAATGCCCCTGGAGCCTATCCAGAAAAAGGTGGAGTACCCTCTCACTGACACTCTTAAGAGAGGGGATACCCCGACGCAGGCCTTTCCAGTGGCCAAGGCCATTGTTGGTCCGGCACTTGAGGTTTGGCAGCGTCCTGCCTCCTGCCCAGCACCATCTACCTGCATGGCCGGCAAGTCCGTGGTGCCCATGGGGTCCCTTGTGGGGTTCACAGAGCACCCTTCGTCCGAGAGCCTCGTGACCGCCTCTGTGTTCAGGTGTACTGTTAGTTCGGCCGACACTGACCGACCCCCTGACAAGGAGTCCAAGAATATGGACCACACTGCCCTCAAGGTCTATGCGGCCTCTTCTCTGGGCCTTCGTCAGGCCAGCTCCACTGTTGTTATGGCACACTTCTCTCATGCCCTTCTGGGGTCATTAGACGAGGTACTACCTCATCTCCCACTGGACATGCAGACTACGGTCAAGCAGGTCCGTGACCAGGGCCGTGCTGTTGCAAAACAGCAGCTCCAGATGGCCTTGGATATTAGAGATTCTTGTGCCCACTTGCTGGCAGTCGCAGTGGCCTCACGCCACAGGGCTTGGCTGAGGCTTTCCTAGTTCCCTACTTCCCAGCAGATACTCAGCATAAGCTTGCTGACGTGCTCTTCCTGTGTACCGACTTGTTCGGTCCAGGAGTGGACGGTCACATTAGCGTATAGAGCAGTCCAGTGCCACCTTGGATGCTACTTCTGCCAAGGGTTCTTCAGGCAAGAACTAGCAGAAAAGAAAGAAGCCATTTCCCCACTCTTCCCCCTGCAGTACGGCAACCCTCCTATCAAGGACAGCAGCATCAGTAGCAGCAGCAGACTCAAGCTTGGCTCCCTCGGCCCAAGTAGGGTCCTCAAAAGCCCTGTAAAGGGGACCGAGGCTCAGGTCCTGGAGCCTCCTCATCTTAGCCTGGTCAGTGACGGGTTGGGGGTGGCCACCACTACACCCATCACGCCAGCTCTGGGTCCTCCCGTGGGGGGTCGGTTCCGCCACTTCCTTTCCGCCTGGTCCACTATCACTTTGGACAGGTGGGTTCTTGAAGTGGTCGGTCAGGGACTGCCTCTGGAATTCGAGCAGTACCCTCCCAGTGAGCCCGCGCCCCTCGGGAGGAGCGAATCTCCGTATGCACCCAGTCGGCTCTTCGAGACAACGTGTCTCAGCTCCTCTGCAAGAAGGCAGTAGCTCCAGTGCTGGATCCTGCAACAGACCCAGGCTTTGTTTCCAGGTACTTCCTGGTGCCCAAGTGGAAGGGGGGTTGGCGCCCCATCCTAGATCTCCACAACCTGAATCAATATCTCGGGACCCGCACTTTTCGTATGTTCACTCTGAACCAGATCATACCATCCCTGGAGCGAAATATGTGGTTCTGTTCACTGGATCTACAGGACAAGTTCTTTCATGTCCCAATCCGTCCATCCAATCAGCGGTTCCTCCACTTCAGGGTCGAGGGGACCCTGTAAGAGTTCCGAACCATGCTGTTCGGCTTCTCATTGGCTCCAAGGGTCTTCACCAAATGCATTGCAGTGGTGGCGGCCCACCTTCGGCGTCAGAGTCAGCATCTACCCTTAACTCGACGATTGACTCTTGGCAGGTTCCACCCAACAGGAGGTGGAGAGGTCCAGGGATCTGTCCCTCCAGACCTGCTCCCAACTCTGCCTCCTGATCAATGAGGCGAAGTCAGAACTTGTACCTTCTCAGGCGATGGGCTTCATCGGGGCAGAGCTAGACTCTTGTCAAGCTAGAGCTCAGCTTCCGGCGGACAGGGCGGAGGTTCTTTCCTCCTTTGCCCGATCATTTCTGGTTGGGCAGTTGTGCCCTGCCCGGCAGCATGCATCTCGGTGGTCCGTTGGGCCCGGTGTCACATGCGGCCCTCTTCAGTGGGAGCTGGCCGCTCAGTGGACTCCGTGATATGGTCACTTCAGCCAGCTGATCACTGTAACCCAGAAGATGTGGGACGTTCTCCAGTGGTGGACCGCCCCAGACCAGTTGCAGGAAGGGATCCCGTTTGTCCGCCCTGAGCCGACAGTCGTCCTTACGACCGATGCCTCTGTCATGGGCTGGGGAGCCCACATGGGGGACAACAGGGCCCACGGGTTCTAGACCCCCAAGGAGTCCCGATGCCACATCAGCCTGTTGGAGCTCAGAGCAGTCAGACTGGCACTGTCAGCTTTCGCTCCTCAGCTCTGGGGTCAAGTGGTTCAAGTCCAGACGACAATACCACGACCATGTACTACCTCAACAAACAAAGCGGCACACACTCCCATCTGCTGTGCAAGGAGGCGCTCCACATCTGGACCCTCGTAGGCCGATTGGAAGCGGATCTCCTAGCCATCCATGTGACAGGAGCCTCGAACCAGCTGGCGGTTGCTCTCAGCCGTATAGTCCAGACGTCCCATGAGCGGTCTCTCCATCCAGAGTTAGCTTACAGCTTGTTCTCCTGTTGGGGCAGACCGATGGTGGAACTGTTTGCCTCAAGGGAAAACAGCAAGCTGAGGCTGTATTATGCCCACCCCCCTCAGCAGGACTCGCTGCAGGGGGATGCCTTCTCGAGGCCGTGGACCCAGGCCTCCTCTACGCCTTTCCTCCATTTACCTTGATCCACAAAATGTTACTCAAGGTCAGGAGGGACAAGGTGAAGGTGATTCTGGTAGCCCCAGACTGGCCCCGCCAGTTTTGGTACCCAGATCTCCTCAGCCGCAGGCCCTTGGAGCGGCTTTGTACATGCCCGGACCTGATATCGCTGAATCAGGGGAAGGTATTCCATCTGGACCTTCAATCCCTGCACCTCACAGCCTGGTACCCAAGCGGCTAGAGTTCCAGGCTTTGGGTCTTTCCGAAGATGTCTTCACCGTGGTGGAGGCATCTTGAAAGGAATCGACCAGGAAATGTTACGCCTTCTAATGGAAAAGGTTTTCCATTAGGTGTCAGGGTAAGAGTCTGGACCTCTTATCCTGTCCTGTAGCTAACATTCTTGACTACCTTTGGTCACTCACCAAAGGGTGGTCTACTATCATCGACCCTTAGGGTGCACCTGGCAGCCATTTCTGCTTACCGGGCGCAGGCTGGTCAGATGATATTGGCGCAGGAGACAGTGGTCGGGCGCTTCTTCAAAGGCCTGGATCACATATCCACCTCCGTGGGATCTGTTGCTGGTTTTGGCAAAGCTCATGGGCAAGCCATTTGAACCCATGCACAAATGTGAGCTGTCACACTTGTGGAAGACTGCCTTTCCTGGTGGCTATCACGTCAGCCAGAAGGACAGGGGTGCTCCAGGTGCTTTCGGTGGACTCCCCTTATCTGGTCTTTCACAGGGACAAAGTTGTCCTGTGCTCTCACCCGAAATTCCTTCCGAAGGTGGTGTCAGAGTTTCATCTTTACCAGGTGTTGACTCTGCCGGTATACTACCCTAATTACACCTCGGATGCCGAATACAGGCTCCATACCTTGGACCTGAGACGTGCTGTCTCCTACTATAAGGAGAGGATGGCGGAAATTCGTGGAGAGGTTCGCCAGCTGTTTGTCACCTACGCTGAAGCCGCTTCTGGCAGACCTGCAGCCAAAGGGACCATAGCAAGATGGATTACATCATGCATAGGTCTGTGCTATGAGATGGCGGGCAAGGAGCCTCCCAGAGGGATAAGAGCTCATTCTACCCGATGTACTGCTGCATTGGTGGCTGCTTCCAGGGACATCCCTATCCAGGAAATCTGTTGGGCTGCTACCTGGAAGTCAGCAAACACCTTTTATCACCCACTACTACATTTACCTTGAGTCATGCCGGGATGCTGGTTTTGGGGCCTCGGTTCTCCAATCTCTGTTTCCTAAGTAGGGGGTGTGCGTCTTGCCTTCCTCCTCCCGGAGAACTGCTTGGAGTCTGCCAAGAAGCGTAGATGAACAACATATCCACGCGTCTAGAAGAACAGGTTACTCACCTGTAACAGTAGTTCTAGAAGTGGTATATGTTTATCCACACACACACACACACCCCCGACCACCCCGGCTTCTGGCGCACAACCTTGCTTCCAGTGGGCTAAGATCTGGCGTCATGGGGTAGAGCTGAGGTATATACCGGGTGGGTAGGAGGAGCCAGCTTGAAGACTTCCGGCAAGGTTTTAAAGTGGAAGGGGACATGCCAAGAAGTGTGGATGAACAACATATACCACTCCTAGAACTACTGTTACAGGTGAGTAACCTGTTCTTACTTACCGCTGAATTGTTAGTGTGGTTTGGGTGAGAAGGCAGGGTGGCGAGTGCTCACAGACACGGAAGAGCAGTGGCTGGGCATGCGCAGAGCGAGGGAAACCTGGCGTGTGTTTACAGTTATAAACACTCCTTTCCCAGTTATTGTAAATAATATGGTTGCTGTATAGTAGATCTTCCTGGATATAGTCTCCACCCCTCATTCACACTGATAGGACTAAGCCGGAGGCGCTAGGACCCAGTGGGAGCCAAAAGTCTTCAGGAGGACCGGCGCCGAGGTATGACCATAGAGGTGTGGCGCCGTAAGACAGGCTTGTGCCATATAGGCTACCTTGGCTTCGACCCTCCAACCACCTGTTTCTTTATTCCCGCGGTAGAGTGTGCTTCAGTGACGACGTCTGCCCACCGGGAGTCAAATCTTCACATCTGTATGATAGTTTAATTGTTTAGTATTTGATCCTTAGCATCAGTGTTTATTTGGTTAACAAAAAAAGTTGTTTTCTTTTCCGAAGAACCGAGAAGTCCTCTTCAGTCTGCCTTCGACAGAGTTGGCCATTAATGAGACCAGTGATGGTAGGGAGACTTCGCATTAAAACTGTATTTCCAGCAGGGCGGGGTCCGGTCCGCCACCCTCTACTGATGGGGGTCTGACTATGGCAGTCCACTGTTCAGGAGGAAGGGCGGTCCTCCCGAAAGAACAGAAAGAAGCGGGCCCATTCGCTATCTTCGTCGAGAGCCTGGCACCACTCAGCCTCAAGTTGTTTTTTTTTTGGTCCCACTGATCGAAGAAGAAACTGTACCGCTCGAGATTGCCCTTTGGTACGTCTGCACGTCGATCGTTGGTTATGGGGGACAGGAGGCCTACTCCATTGGAGTGATCTGTGTCCTTTGTTTCTGGTGACCGGCATCCTCGACTCTGTAGTACCTCCCGGCCCCCTGGGGGGGGTCCTCAGGTGAGCAGTTTCATCATTGGGCCACTGTTATGGAGTAGTGGGTTCTGCAGTTGTCCCGAGTCTGCGGAGTCTGCCCCGGGGCCTTCGGACCCGCGGGCAGGACAGTTGGGTCAGCCTTGTCGCTCAACACCTTCGGTGCCATCGACACTGCACTCTTGTGCCTTCCCCCCTCACATGACTACGGCGCAGGGACCAGCACAGTTACCTCCTTCTCCTACTCATGTATTCAGATCTTCATCCTTGGGTGCCTTGGGATTTGGGGTGTCCGCTCAGTGCCGGTTGCGGTGCCACCTTTGACGCCGGTCTTGGCGGCACCACATTCAGCGCCAGGATTCTCTACTCTGATTCGAGGAGCATCTCCTTCTGCTCCCTTTCCTCTATATACTGTTCCTCCTGGGCTGGTAGGAAATGATACTGAGCCTGATGCTGATCTATGATTAGGAGACGACTTTGATGAAGATTCATCCTTCAGAGTGAAAAGTAATCTCTCTACTTCAGCAGGGCCTTTGGTCGAAGACCTGTCCTGTAAATCTCTGCTGAAGAATATGAATTCCACCCTGTCTCTCGAGACGTCAGAGTTTGATCCAGGGAAGCTGTTGCACCTTCAGTATCTGTATGTTCTGGAAATTTCTGTGGATTGACTCCTCGGTACAGTCCTCTTTCCAGACTCTCTCACAGATGGTGTGGGATAATCCGGTGCTTATTCCTCCTGTGACCAAGTCCATAGATAGGAAGCATGCTTCCCCTAAGGATCGACCAGTCCTGGCCTCTCAAGCCTTTGCAGACGCCATTGTGGGCTTGGCAGAAAACGACAGTCATACTCCCTCAGGAGTCTGTGGCTTGTTCAGTAAATAAAGAATCCTGTAGGATTGACACTTTGAGGAAGCGAGAGTTCGCTGGCACTACCCTACGAATGCGTATTGCTAGTTACCAGGGCTGCTTCTCGCAATATGAGTATACCCTCTGGTATTCGCTGAAAACCTCAGTCGCAGCTCTTCCGGAGTAGGATTTTAGTTCAGTGCTTCTTCAGACCATTACTAGGAGATATCGAGTCCAATAATCAGCAACTTAAGGCTGCTGTGGATGCCTTTGACACTGCCTCTAGGGCAGCGGCAGCAGGGATATGCACTCTATGCCACTCATGGTTGCGGACTTTGGGGTTTACAAATGATGCACAACAAAGAATCATGAATTTGCCATTTGATTGCGTGTATCTGTTTGGTTCACAAGTGGAGCAAGCACAGGAGGCCACAGAGAAAACTTGGAGTGCTATTAATACGGCCAGACCGGTCCCTGCTGCCCCTCAACGGGGCGGAAACTGCCGGCAGTTTCATAAGTCAGTTCTTTTGCAGTAAAGGCGAGGGAGGGGGGGCTTCAACAAGAATCAAGTCTCCCCAGCCGCAAAAGAAAACTCTGCAGAAGGCACAGGGCTGAAAGGCACCTAGTGCCACCCTCTGAGATTCTGGCCCAAGTCCCACCTCAGCTGTCCAAGCGGGACTCTTCTTTGGCAGTAGGGGGCCGTCTTGACTCAGTTTTACAACCAGTGGAAGTCGGTCACAATGGACAAATGGGTTCTCGGGATAATTTGCGAGGATTACTCTCTAAACTTTTCGGAAACCCCTCTGGATCATCCGCGCAAACAGCCCAGACTGTCACTCAGACCTCTGCTTCTGAGATTCAAGGACTTCTGAACAACAGGGCAGTAGAAGTAGTTCCGCAGGATCAATAGGACACCGGTTTCTACTCCCATTACTTCCTACTTCCAAAGAAAACAGGTGGTATGCGCCCTATTCTAGACCAAAGGAAGTTAAACAAATTCCTTTTCAAGGAGAAATTCAAGGTGATATCTCTCAGTACACTTCTGCGTCTGATTCATCAAAACAATTGGCTGGCCTCCCTGGATGTGCAGGATGCCTGCCAACCTGTTATCTTGCACCCAAGCCACCACATGTATCTCCGATTTGTGGTCCTGTGTCAGCACTGCCAGTTAAGAGTACTGCCCTTTAGGCTGTCCTTGGCGCCACGAGTCTTTACAAAGTGCTTTGCAGTACTCTCAATGCATCCCAGGAATCTTAGAGTTCAGGTATTCCCGTATCTGGAAGACTGGCTCCTAGCAAGCTCCTCTAGACAAGGGACACAGGAAGCAGTGACCATGGCTTCCAGGGTTCTCACATCCATAGGAGTCCTGTTGAATCTGGAAAAATCACAGCTGCAACCCTCCTGACACCTCCAGAGCAAGGGCCTTCCTTCTGGAGGGCAGAAGAAACGACATCCTCCAGATGGCTCGCTTCATCAAGGGAAACGACTTTGTTCGAGCTCTCTTGATGCAGCGGATGCTGAGCCTCATGACATCATCAGTGTTCATGGTGCCTTTGGCTCTTCTTCACATGAGAACCACTCTGTGGGATGCTCAGTACTCGGTGGTCCCCCGACCACATATCCACAGTCCTTTCACTTCAAGGTGACAGAACCTCTGAAGCGGTCGCTCACATGGTGGACTCGGGAGGAGACAACCTGCTTCAAGGTTTTCCCTTTGCTCCATTGTAGACAGAAATCACTGTCACCACAGATGCGCATCTAGCCGGTTGGGGAGCTTGCTGTCAGGATCTCCACCCCTAGGGTCTGTAGACTCAGGATGAGTCTCAACTACACATGAATGTCCTGGAGATGAGAGCTGTGTTGTATGCTGTCCAAACCCTGAAGGACATCCTCTGTCGCAAAGTAATTCTTCAGAAAGACAGCAAACCAGTGATGTACTGCATCAACAAATAAGGTGGAACACACTCTTATCTTCTGTGTTGGGAAGCAGTGAGAGTGGTGCCTGGATCACAAAGCTCTGATCCAAGCAGTCTGCCTGCCTGGAGTCCACAACGGTCTAGCGGATAACCTCAACAGAACAGAGGCAGATCCACACAAGTGGTCTCTCAACGCAAGCATTGTGTAATCGCTCTTCGAAGAGTGGGGCATCCCGGACCTGGACCTTTTTGCTTCCCCACTCAGCGCAAAACTGCCTTTATTCTGCTCCAGAAATTGCAATTTTCTGTCAGGATGCATTCAGACTGCGGTAGACAAGAAGCTTTCTGTACGCATTTCCTCCTTCATTTAGTTCAGAGGGTGCTGCTCAAGCTGGAAGTACAGGGGGGCAGAATGATCCTCATCACCCCATTCTGACCTAGTCAGATTTGGTTTCGTTGATCAACAAATTATCAGAAGTTCCTCCGAGACAACTACCACTTCAAACGGACCTTCTGACCCAGGGCCCAGTGGTCCATCCCAGCCTGAGATCCCTCCATCTTCACGCCTGTCTCCTGAGGAGATAGAAGTAGGAAGATTCTACGTCTCCCATAGAATCTCAGACATAGAGTCTCGGACATTCTTCTAGCAGCGTGCAAGGAAAACTTACATGGCAAAGTGGAAACTATTTTTCATCTGGTGTGCACAGTCCTCCCTGGACCCCTTTTCATGCCCACCAAATAAAGTCCTAGAGTGTCTGCTGTACCTGTCAAATGCAGGGCTACAATACTTAATGGTGAAGGTTCATCTCTGCGCAGTCTCTGCGTATCACGAGCCTATCCACCCTATGTCAATGGCTCAGTTGCACTTAATTAAGCGGTTCCTTAAGGGTATCCTACAGACTAGGCCACCAGTCAGGAGACCGGTAACCACTTAGGATATTAACCTTGTGCTAGACATACTCACTCGTAAACCCTTTGAGCCTCTAGCAACGTGCTAGTTGAAGTTCCTGACCTGGAAGGCTGCCTTTCTTGTAGCCATTACCTCAGCTCGTAGTGTGTCTGAAATAAATGCCCTGGTCACAGACCCTCCTTATACAATATTTCACAAGGACAAAGTGGTTCTCAGAACGCACCCTAAATTTCTCCCCAAAGTAGTCTTGAGTTTCATCTGAACCAACCCTTGGTCCTACCATCCTACTTTGTGAACTTCCAGAATGAGGGAGAGTGTACCCTACATTCTGTTTTGTGGTTCTGTGTCAATAGAGCAAAGGAGATCCGCAAGTCAAAGCAACTCTGTCTCATTCAGCATGGCCCTGTTGGGTTAACATGTTGTCATCAGGTGTATTTCGGCATGGCTGTTAGCATGTCTGCACCTTTGCTATTCCATGGTTCAGGTCAAGCTAGAAGGCAGGGTATACGCCCATTCTACCAGAGCAGTTGCGGCTTCTCTGGAAGAAATTCGGAATGGGCCCATTGCAGACATTTGCAATGTAGCTACTTGGAGCTCTGTGCACACCTTTGTGAAGCACTACGCTTTGGATGTCCATGTCAGACAGCATCCATCCTTTGGCAGGACGATCCTTAATGGACTTCTGTCCTGAGTGAGCTCCTCTCTTCTGCCGCCTTTCTCAGTGGATTGTTTTAGCTTGGTACTCTCCCATTAGTGTGAATGAGTGGTGGAGACTTTATGTCCAGGAAGATATGAACATTACATACCTACTGCAATTCTTGATCTTCTTGGTCGAAGTCTCCTCCACTCATTCACATGCGCACATGTCTGTTTTTGGTCTTCACTCCCTTGATGGCTGGGCCATGACGAGACTGTTGTGTTGACTCTTCTTATATGGGTCATTTGGACTATCTTATGTCCGACTTTGGTAGTTTCACTAGATTAGTTTACACTGAACCTCCTTGGTAAAAAGGTACTGAGGCGGTTGGAGGTTTGACACTGAGGTAGTCTACATGGCGCAAAACTGTCTCACGGCGGTGCACCTGCACGGTCCTACCTCGGCACCGGCCCTCCTGAAGATTTTTGGCTCCCACTGGGTCCTAGCACATCTGGTGTCGTCCCATCAGTGTGAATGAGTGGTGGAGACTTCGTCCAAGAAGATCAAGAATTACGGTAGGTACGTAATTTTCATTTTTTTCCAGTTGGAAACTCGAATGAGTCTTTGCTTGTGGTGTAGTATACATTTATCTAGTTTAAAAAAGTATGATCGAATAAACAAATAAAATGTCCTTTGAAGAACATTTTATATGAGAATTCACAATATAAATGAATATTTGTAAATTTAAGTGTGATGCTATCTCTGTGGATGTAAAACGCTGCATTAAGAGAATTTATTGGGATGACTGCACTCTGATTATCAGAATTGGTACATATACAAAGCATCTTGATGTATAATTTTTTATTTATTTAGCTTTTGTTAACCGGGTGGGGTACAGTAGGCAGACATTTGCCTATTTTCAGGTACGACCCAGGAGAGATAAGTAAAATACAGTACAATGCAATAGTATGCAGCGAGTACAGAAAACAAAATACAATGGTAGCATTTCGAGTAAAAGAAGAGATTATACACTACACCAGTACAAATTGAAACATAGCATAGTATTATAGCAGTAGTATCACTAAGACAAACATTCAAATACATATTACATAGACAAACACTTGTAGCAGTCAAAGAGCCAGTGCAGCCAGGGAATGGTCAAGTAGCAGTGTTGGGCAGAGTGGAAGAAACAAGACAGGGAAAGGGAAGAGGAGGGGGGAGTAGGGTGGGAGAGAGGACAGGGTGCAGAGTCGGGGAGAGGAACTAGTCAGGATAAGGGTACAGTACAAGTAGAGCAGTCAGTAAGTAGGGAAAGGAGCTGTTTTTTTGAAAGCACTTTTATTGACACAGGAGCAAAGAGCAGCCAGGAAGGCGAAGGCCATGGAACCATACTTAGATTATAATTTGGGAACAGCTAGTTTCACGGTGTATGAGGATCTGAGGGCATAGTGGTGCAAGCTAGGAACTGATTGTGTGGCCAGTGAAAGAGGTTTCTGTGTGGTAATGATGTTGTAAGCCAATTTGCCTAGTGAGGAGTCAAATAGGGCTGTAAGGGAGGGCCAACCAACCTTGCTGTTGAGAGAGCAGTGATGTGAGAGGCGGTTGCAGGATAGAGCGAACCTACAAATATTATTGTAGCTTATGATCCACTTGTGACAGAGAGAAGCAAAAGATATGCAAACACGGGTAGGTCGTAGGGCAATCTGGGAAGGAGAAAGCCTCGAGCCACTGCAATGCATGTCGAGGGAGAGAAATGGCTTTTAGCATGGTAGTCTATGCCTAGACTGGCGTTCCCTTACAAACCAAGTGAATGTGAGTTGAGAAATCTAGGATGGGGTCCAGTGGGATTCCAAGGTACTTTGAAGGAGGTGACTGTATTCGCAGGATACCATTATCAGTTGCTACCTACAGGGGTATCGGTAAGTTTTAGTTCATGTATGGTTCCAAAGAGTATGGCTTGGGATTTGGAGTAGTTCATAAGGAGTTTGCTGTCTTTGAGCCAGGACAGCACTGCAGACAAGTCGGAGGTTAGATCTTGGTTTAAGCGAGTTATGTCAGAGTCTCGAGTATATCATTAAAAATATTAAATGTTTCTTTTTTTAGACACAAAACAAACATACCCTGATGGAGATATTCTCCGAAATGTTGGTTTTGAGCACTTGGATGCATTTGGGTTTTTGTGACATAATAAAAATGAGTTTTAAAAGACGATATGAAATTGTGGTGGACGGACTTACTTGTCTTCTATAGAGCATTTACATTTTCAGTATCCCCCACATTTTTATTTATAACTACATACATTTACATGAAAACCGTATCCCTGTTTATTAGGCTTAATTTATTATTTATTTGAGTTTTGGTGACCGAGTAAGTCCACTGAGACAACTGCAGTTCCTATTTCAGGGTCGACCTAGGGTTACAACAAGCAATACTATACAGTGCAATAAAACAGAGACTCAAAACAAGATAGCAAAAAATAGACATCCAGCATAAAATATTACACATAAATAAGGCAACGCAGATGAGAGAGATACACTTCATAAAACATAAGTTACAAGGCATTAGACAATTGAAGCTACATCCTAACGACCTAAAGCTAAGGTGGGGAAAGGGGGCAGGGTTCACGGGGAAGGTAGAAGGAGGCATGTGACTAGATGAAACATCAACAGAAGCAGGAGCTAGATACAGAGGCTGAGAATGAGGCGTACAGAGTAGCTTGGAACTTGGAGAAGGAGGAGCAGGACAGGACTGAGGGAGGAAGGGAGTTCCAGTCAGATACTGCTGCAAAGGAGATAGACTTGCAGATGATGGCAAGACACAATTTAGGCTTAATGAGAAGGGTGAGGGAGGCAGATCTGAGGGCACGAGGAGCTTGTCTTAAACGTATTATCTCACTAATGCAAGGAGGAATGAATTTGTGGACCAGCTTAAACAAGAAGCTAAGGGAAGAATACCTCAGCTTAGATTAGTAGGGTAGCCAGCCAAGCGAGGAGAGGACATTACAATGGTGATAGCAGGCATTAGCCCCAGTGCAAACCTTCCCACCCTATGGTAGGCCTAAGAGAGGATCGATAGGGTTGAGGAATTCATTGAGAACAGTAAAGGAGCACCATAGGTTAGGAGAGGTATTAGGGATGATGCGGCAATCTTAAGGCAGGGGCAGAGGAGAGGAAGGGACTAATCCGATAGAGAAGGCCTAGTAGTTGGTTCAGAGATTTAGTAATGTTGGAGACATGTTCTGAGAGAGAGTCCAATGTGATACCCAGGTATTTAAAGGAATGGGCGCACACTAGGGTACCACCATTGAAAGAGGTAATACCAAGAGGGGAAGGAGTGCGCAGGGAGGAGGGTAGGTGGGTAAATAGCATACTTTTAGTTTTTTTCGTATTCAGAACAAGATGATTGCGCCTATACCAGCTCTCAAGGGAAGAGAAGTCAGAAGCAAGTTCTTGGTTGATCAAATCAATGTCAGGAGAGGAGCGATAGATGATTGCATCAACTGCATATAGGTGAATGGATACCCCTCCACAGAAGCTAGGTAAGGCGTTAGAGTAGTGAGAATAACATTGGACCCAAAATGGAGCCTTGAGGAATAACATGAGTTATGAGTTTAAGATTAGAGACCGAGCCAGCCCGTTTGACGCTTTGAGAATGGCAGGACAGGTAACTTTTGACTCAGTTCAGTGCACTAGAGTCCAGACCAAGGCCATGAAGCTGTTGGAGCAAATTTGCTCTGCCTATTTGTTTACAGCTGATATCAGTCTTTTACTTATACTTTCCACAGCATCTGGTCTTTTATTTATGATATCACAGTAGTTTCAAACAACATCTAATTGTGATGCCACATGCTGAGGACTATGATGTCAGTTGTAGATAGTCAGCCAGAGCAGACCAAATACAGGGGACATTGATCCTGTTTTCATGTTGACGTGCCTCATTAAAATGAAAAAGTGGATGGTAGGGTCGCCTAATGGCCCTGTGGGTGGTGGGCCGCCCTTCTACACTGGCAGCCTAGATTGCCATTGAACTTGGGAGGCAGTGGAGGGGTTGGGGAGGCAGTGCTGCTCCATGCCAAGGAGGGGGGAAGCCCAGGTTGCACTGCACTAGTGGCCTCACGGGGCCGGGGAGCTTGCCTACTCCATAGGGGCGTGCTGTGTGCAGGCATGGCCAGTAGGACTGCTGCCTGGCACAGTGTGAGTGGTGGGCAGGGTCATGGGTGGAAACAAAGAAAAAATTAAATTGTGCACAGACTACCCTTTATAATAGCATTGTTACACTCTGGTGCCACCCCATGTAGATTACTGCTGGTGTGACAGCGGAGAGAGTTGCAAAGAGTGGCCTGATCCCAAGTGCAGAGCGGCAGTCAAGGGCCAAAATGCTGAAAGGGGGTGTTTAAATGCAGAAAATATATGCAGTGTAAGCTGGAATGTTTCCAAAAAACAAAACGTTTTTGACACTTGCTGGTGATGTGAGGGGCCCTTATCTTTACTAGCTTGTCGGCCAGCAAGATGTTATCTTTTTGTAATTTATGGGAGGCCCTTATTACTAACTGAAATCAAGCAGATTGCAACCTTGTTATGTTATCGTTATGACATCTCTGTTGTTAACCCTTCTTGAGTATGTCCCATCAATAGTATAACAAAACGGAATACTCACAACATTGTGTTCCACTTTGAGAAAAATATTTAAAATGTTGGTATTTAATTGATTTGTGCCAGGCTGTACCGATGAATAGTGTTGCAAAGAACACACAATAAACATTGTTGAGGAATTTTGCTATATGATTTACAACTGCTTAAGGTAAGAATTACGTAAATTCAATCCATGATTACACAATCTTGGTAGCCCATACACTATAAAATATAATGTATGATCTATGATTAATAACCACGCTGAAAACACTTCTCGAGGTTGCCTTGACATCGGAAAACCTCTCGAGCTACGCTCTTGAGGTTTACAATGATGTCATGGTAACCTCTCAAAGTGTTTACAGCATGGTTATTAACCAAAGACGTTACATTATTCTGTTATACCGTTAATGGTGAAGTATGTATAGCTAGTATTTTTATAGCAGTAATGGTTTAATTGGTATTTGGGGTCTGTAAGTTTACTCCGTCATACTCCTCTGTACTGAGTGGCTGTTTTCTTGTATGACTATATGAAGGACCTTCCTTTCAATGCAGTTTACTACCTGGTTCTTTGGCGGTCTGCCTGAAGATTGTTTTTCTTGGTAAAAGACTCCCATAAAGAGCAAAAAAACATAAAATGTTCCTAAACAGACAAAATGTAATTAAAGCATTCTTCTGTTCTCCTTTTGCTGATTGGGTTTTCTAGCTGATTATTGTTAAGTGTGCGATACAGAACCACCATACCTGGAAGCTGACCTATCTAGTGCTGTTCTCTTGCATACCCCATGCACATTGTGATCTCACTCGTCATGACATCTTTAATGATGGATTTGGCCGAAGGTGACTTGGTGGTCTTGGTCAGTTGTAAGTCACAATCCAGATGAGGTGCGAATGGAACTACTACTAAGTATGTCAGCATCCTGGCAGAGTTCTATTCCACACATCACATTTAATACTGTCGGTTAGAAAATGTTATTAGTAATAAGGAAAAGAAAATACAGAAAGGATAGTTGACTAATTTTAGAAGTTAATGTTAGTTTTGGGCAATATACTTGCAAGTTTGCTCCCTGCAATCATATATTCACGCTGGTTTGCTGTGTTAAATTAAGTCTTCCTGTCCATTTTTCCCCATATTTTTTCCTTTAAGCCCCGGAATAATGTTCGTATTAATGAGAAAAGGAAGGAGTTCATGGATATGGTTTCTGACTCGCCTAATCAGAACACAAACGTGCGTTATCACGCAGATGAAACAGAGGAGAGGTTTGGAAGGTACAAGCCAGGAATAATAAGGTAAATGTAACTGTTGCTGAGAGGCACTGCCCCTTTCACAGGTAACTTCTTCAGTCTGCAAACTACTCAATCAGTAATTAGAAGTGATATTTATAGAATTGTCTAAATGAAACCTATCTGGATGATATGGGTAAATAGATTTTTCTTTTTCTTTCCAGGCCTTGCCTTAAGAAAAAAAAAGTAAATAAAATCCTAGTCTGGAGGCCTTAATACTATAGCTGGATCTGCTGTGTTAGAAATCTGATTTTTTCTCTCTCTCTCTCTCTTTGGGGACCCTACTTTCACATTCCCTTGTCACATATCCCTCTGTACAGACAGTTGGTGAGACTCCATCTGGAGTACTGTGTGCAGTTCTGGAGACTCCCATCTCCACAAAGACATAGGATGGAGGCAGTCCAGAGGAGGCGACTAAAATGGTGCAGGGTCTGCAACAGAAGCCATACGAAGAGAGACTAAAGGAACTTAATATGTATACCCTCGAGGAAAGGAGGGAGAGGGGGGGACATGATAGAAACTTTTAAGTACCTCAAGGGAGTCAACAAAGTCCAAGAGGGTAGCATCTTTCAGAAAGAGATGTGCAAGAACAAGGGGACACAATTTGAAGATCGGGGAGGGGATCGCTCAGGGGCAGTGTGAGGAAGTATTTTTCACAGAGAGGGTGGTGGATGCATGGAATGGGAGGAGGTTGTGGAGTCAAACACAGTGGGGGAATTCAAGAAAGCATGGGACAGACATAAGGCATTTTTTGTTGGTGGGTAGGAAGAAATAGGCTGTGGGTTAACTAGGATCTGCAGCTTCTCCAGTAAGTAGGGAAATGGGCAGACTAGGTGTGCCAAGCATTCCTTACCTGCCGTCAGAGTCTGTTTCTATTCTGTGTGGTTCTGTCCTGGTGTATAGATATATCTGTATTCTGTGTAAACTCCCATAGTAGCAGTTGCGTGTGTTTGCTCATATTATGCTAAAGCTAAAAAGAGAGTGTGATTTGTTTATACAGTGAGGAACTACAGGAAGCGCTTGGTGTAACAAAGAAAGACCTCCCACCATTTATATATCGTATGCGGCAGTTAGGGTACCCACCTGGATGGCTGAAAGAGGCCGAGTTGGAGAACTCTGGCCTTTCTCTCTATGATGGAAAAGGTAATACATTCACCTCTTATTTTTCTCTTTCTCCTGTCTGACCTCTATGTAAGCACGCCTTTAGCCACATCACATTGGTGTCTCCCAGGCACTCCACCTCTGGTCAGCATACCAGGAATAATCCTCTAGATGGTGCCTACCTGCCTGGCTATGCCGGGGGCGTAAAATGATGGTCTGCAGGCAGACCCAGGTTTCTTTGGAGGGCCACATTGAGGCTGCAGCATCCAAAATCATGTCCGTTTTTTTTGCATTGCCCCTCCCCTGATGTGCTTTTTCCTGGGAACTGGAATGCATCTTCCCCCAATCCGGCATGCCACCAGATGTGCCCTGCTGCTGGAGGTGCCAGTATGTAATGTGTCATGCCTCCCTTGGCCTGGTTGCAGGGCACTGTAAGCATGGACAGTGTGTTCCCTGTCTGGAGAGATGAAGAGCACTGCCTCGCATAGCTGTTCACCCCTGGATGGTGGCTTGCAGAGATGTGGGTGTGTGGCACAAACCAAGGTCTCCAACATGGAAGTACAGCCTATTACATCTGGACTGTCAACAGCCTGAAGCATTATTTCTTCTCTTTCATAGGTGACTGTTGTGCCTTTATTGGGGAAGGGGATTGGGGTTAGTATAATGTTGTCCTGATTATTTCTTTTATTGAGATGAAAATCTGGTGGAATGCAGTTGGATCACCTTATAATAGTCAGTTTCTCATCTGTGACAAGTGCTTAGGATGTGGGGAGGCTGCTTTAGTTTCCATATTGTTTTACAGACCTGAGAGTGTTACTAAAATTGTACTTTTACATATTTTAATCAATGTTGGTATTTTTCTGGACTTGAGAGAGCTGTCACTGGAAGAAGAGATTTATTGTAATTGCATTGTAATTAGAAAGTGCTTGGTGCTCTCCACTGCTGCCAAGACACATTATGTACATGTAATTTCAAATGGCCCCTTCCAGCAAGGAAGCCCCCAGCCTAGTTGCACATGCAGGCATGGAAGGTGCAGACCCCTAAATTCTACTTCACTGTTCCATCTTTGCAGTGAAAAGTGGAAATTCAAGCTCATTTTAATTACTTAAATGGCAAGTATATGTAGTTAAAATGTTGATACAACAGGTGTTTACAAAAAAAGTTGTGCCCAACTTACAAGACTTGATCTTGCAAGTTGGGTCCATCGCAGTGGACTGCTGAAACAGTCGGAGAGCAGCTTTCACGGTGCTGGTGACCGCTCCCGAGCCCTGAGCTGCATTGAAGTGAGCAGTTCAGATTGTAGAGAACCAGTTAAATTTCCACACAAACAGCTGATTTTAAAGTTATAGCTAGTAAATTGATGTTGTGTAAACCAAACACACAGTGGCCTGCCTCAAAATAAGCAGTTTACCCTCATTTGTGAGGGAGCAGAACTGTCATAACATGCTTGTGGCTCAGTTACTTGTGAGTAGTGGTCTTTCCTCCTCGCACTTTAAGATAAATTGGATATTTTGTTTGGCCATTGCATAGCATATAGATATATATATATATATATATGTGAATATGAATATATATATATATATATATATATATATATATATATATATATATATATATATATATATATATATATATATAAAATACATATACATACATATGCAGATACACAACAGGGACCTGTGAAATAAACAATTTCCAGGGATATGGTGTCTGTCCGCATGTCTGGTAGTGTCCTTTCCCTTTAAAGCTTGCTGGAATGTCTTCAAGCTGGCTCCTCCCACCCACCTGGGTGGTAACTCCCTCAGCCCCATGACATTGGATCTTCCTTTCCACTGGAAGAAGACGGTTCCCTCCTAACTGCTGTCGTGCTGAAGAGGCCCTTTGCTTTATTTCTTCTGTATTTCAAAAAATACTTTATCTTCACCTTTCTTCTCGCTGCCGACATAGACAATGCGAGGTCCGCTCCAGTATTCTGGAAATGCGGTTGCAGGCAGCTTATATCCTGATCGGACCTGCGCTCCTCGTGTGTATACTACCTGGGCCATGAGCATGATATCCAGACTTGCGGCCTCTGCCGCTCCTTTCTTCTCTCCACGTTGGAGGATCGCCTAGCCTGTTTACTTCTTAGACATCTGGATGATCGGGACCCGCCCTTTCGATCCAAAGATGCCCGTCAGGTGGTCTTTACAGCCCTGTGGTCTGATGAACAACTTGCGACATTTGAGAAGGCCTTTGCTCAGGCCTCAGCGCAGTCCTCCTCGCCTTGGCCATTTTGCTACTTTCATTGGGTGCTTCCTTTTCCTGGGGCATTTATGGATCTGTGCCAGGCCCTTCCCTCCCATGGGCAAGGTCCTCCAGGCACTAAACCTAAAACAAGCAGCCCAGTGGCACTGAAGGCTGAGGCTCTGGACACGTTACCTCGCGTCATGCCAGCAACTCTGATTCGGGAACAACCTTGGGTCGTCGGGGAGCTGGCACCGGGGGAGGGAGAGAGCAGGATCAAGCAGCGAAAGGCTGCTGTCCTCTCCTGCGGTGGTTGCCTGCCCCTCCATAGTTCCACTCCCATCGGGTGGAGGTCCGATGGGTAGCATAGGCGGAGGGGCAGCAGGTGATTGCCAGGGGTAGGGCAGATGCGCGTGTCTGCCGAGGTTCTGGGAGAGAAGGGGAGGTGGGTCCCCTGAAAAATCCAAGAAGGAGAAAGAGACCAAGAAATGGTCTCGTCGATCGTGGGATTGGGAGTGCGCTTGGGCCTCCCATTCCAGCGCTTAGCCGGAGTTTCCGACTGCGGTCGGTGCTTCGGCTTTGCCTGCCGGATCCATGGTCTCCCCGTCGGGACAGTTGGCTGAGACTCTTGTCAACACCCCGACTGAGAGATTTCTCAACCCAGTCGAGCCATTGCTGAGGAGGCAGACACCTCCTTCTCCAGGACTCCAGTCTTGCCGCTTTCTCGTGGGGGTGGGGGGCGACCACTCTGCTGTTCCACTTCCTGATCCAGAGCACCTGGACCAAGAGAGGCCTGGCTTTTACCTGTCCCCTCTGAGACCTGCCAGTGGTCCCCCCCCCCCCGGGAGGTTGAGGTCCCGCTCCCGAAGCCCAACTCTGGCAGCCTGTGATGTTTACGACACAGGCACTCGGGCAAGTGGTGCTGCCGCTATTCCTTGTCCTCTGGCAAGGAGAGGCACCAGTGCAAGTTGCGTCACCACTACGAGGTACTCGTGGCAACAGCTTTGGTTTACCTGGGTGTAGCCGATTCTGGCTCTCAACCCGGCCATTACCTGGCTTTCGCCACAGGAGCCGCAGCCGACCCCGCCTCAGCAAGAGCCAGTCCATACGGTCCTAGTGCGGCCCCTTCCGGCCTCTCCACTGATCCTGGTAGAGCTGCCGCCTAAACAGCCAATGACCGGTGCTCCGACTAAGGATACTCGGCAGGGCAAAGGTTTATCCCATCAGCTGTCTGTCACTCCACACCGCCTTTGCCGGGTAAGTGGGGAGTCGAGCAGTCAGGTGCTATTCCACGATTCCTCTGAATTGGAAAGGTCCTTTCTCCACTCCTGACAGCTGGTTACGCAGTTGGCGGGGGACCCATCAATGAATCAAGGGCCCACGTACTTCATGGGCCTTCTCAGTCTTATTTCAGAATCTACAGGTTTCCAGCTGGAGTCTATTCAGAAACGGGAATGGTACCGATTGACCAAGATCCTCTACCGGGGTGACTCTCCCATGGAATTTCCGCCTTCCCGGTTCAGGATGCTATACTCAGTCTTGCCCTGGAACTATGGCAGCACCCAGCCTCCTGCCCTGTCTGCCCAGATGGCCTGCAAGTATGCTGTCCTTACCGGTTCCCTGTCTGGATTCACGGAGCATCCCTCAGCCGGTGGGCTAGTGGCGGGCTCCGTGTTCCGGTGCACCGGCAGTATTGGGGATGTTGACAGACCCCCAGATAAGGAGTCCAAGAAATTGGACTATATGCCCAAGAAGGTATATGCTACTTTCTCACTTGCCCTTTTTGGCAAGTGAGCTCGGCCCTTCCGATGGCCCACTTCTTGCACACCCACCTGGGTTCCTTTGACAAGGTGATTCCCCATCTCCCTGCTGACTTGCAAACTACCGTTAAGCAGGTCAGGGACCAAGGCTGAGCAGCTGCAAAGCAGCAGTTCCAGACTACCATTAACTTCGGCAGTTCTTGCGCCTGGTCTGTGGCTGCGGCAGTTGCCATGCATCGCAGGGCTTGACTGCTTATCTCCACCTTCACAGCCAACAATGCAGCACAAGTTGATGGATGTTCCCTTCTTGGGGACCAACTTGTTTGGGCCCAGTGTGGAAGGGCACCTCTCCAGGATTGAGAAGTCCAACGCCACCTTGGACTCTGTGACTTCTGCCCAGAAGGACCCGAAGGGCTCAAAGCCTCAAAAGAAGAAGCCCTTTCGGCCCGCCTCTGCTCCTGCGGTTAAACCCTGCCCAGCCCCAGCCAGGGCAACAGGCTTGGCATCTCCGGCCTAAATCAGTGGCCTCCGTTGTCAGGAAGCCAGGAGGTCGAGGTCCCAGTGACCATCCGCTGGCTCCTCCTCTGCTTCCAAGCCTGCCCAGTGACAGGATGGGGGTCATTTCCACCATGCCCGTCCTGACTACCCTGGGTCCTCCTGTTTGGGGGGGGGGGCGGCTCCGCTACTTCCTGGTCTGCTGGTTAGAGTTCGAGGCTTACCCGCACCGCCCTGCCGAGCCCGCGCCCCTTGGGAGGACATAGTGTCCGTTGACGTTTGGTCGGCCCTTCGGGACGACATTGCCCAGTTTCTCCACAGGAAGGTAGTGGCTCTTGTTCTTTATCCTCCATCTCAACCAGGATTTGTCTCCAGGTACTTCCTGGTGCCAAAACAGACTGGGGCTGGGCTGGCGTCCCATCTTAGATCTGCACAACCTAAACAAATTCTTCAGATCACACACCTTTAGGATGGTCACTCCATCTTGGATCATACCATCTCTTGAGCAAAACGTGGTTCTGCTCCTTGGAGCTACGAGACATGTTCTTTTACGTCCCTATCTGTTCGTCCCACCACCGGTTCCTACGGTTTTGAGCAGAGGGGAGACTCTACGAGTTCCAGGCCATGCCATTCGGCCCTTCCTCGGCCTCCCAAGAGTCTTCAAGTGCATTGCAGTGGTGGCAGTTCACCTGAGGCGTAACGGAGTCCAGGTATACCACTACCTGGATGAATGGCTCATCGCAGGTCCCTCCAGGCAGGAGGTGGAGTGGTTCAAGGACCTGGCGCTCCAGACTTGCGTCTATCTTGGCCTTCTGGTCGAGGCCAAGTCATAACTCATGCCCTCACAGGTGATTCACTTCATTGAGGTAGAGCTTGACTCTTGCAGAGCCAGGGCTTGGCTCCTGGCAGACAGGGTGGAGTATCTCTCCTCCGTTGCCTGATCTTTTTGGGTTGGGCATCTGCGCCCTGCTCAGGACTTCCTGCGACTACTGGGCTATATAGCAGCTTGCACTAGCTGGGTCTGCTGGGGCCTGCTGCAGAATGCGCTCTCTGCAGTGAGAGCTGGCATGCCAGTGGTCTCGGTGCAAGGGCCACTTCGACCATCCGGTCACTGTGACCCAGGTGATGTGGGATGCCCTCCAGTGGTGGTTAATCCCAGAACAACTGCAGGAAGGTATCCCGTTTGTCCGCCCAGAGCCAGTGGTTATCCTGACGACCGATACCTCTCGTGGACTGGGGTGCCCTACTGGGGGAAAACAGAGTCCACAGGCCCTGGACCTCTGAGGAGTCCCTGTGCCACATCAGCCTGCTGGAGCTAGGGGCAGTCCAGCTGGCACTGACTGCTTTGGCTCCACACATTCGGGATCAGATGGTCCAGGTCCAGGTCCAGATGGACAACACCACGACCATGTACTACCTCAACAAGCAGAGCGGGATCCACTCCCTTCTGTGTGCGGAGAAGCTCTGAGTGTGGACCCTCGTGCACAGCTTTGGAGACCGATCTCTTGGCCAACCATGTGGCCAGTGTCTCCAGACAGCTAGCGGACGCTCTCAGCCATGTGGGCGAGGCGTCTCACAAGTAGTCTGTTCTCCCAGTGGGGCACCCCTCTGGTGGACCTGTTTGCCCCCAGGGAGAACGCAAAGCTGAGGCTGTATTGTGCCGCCCCCCCCCCCAAAGTAGGGAACGTTGTTGGGGGATGGCTTTTCACGGCCCTGGACCACAGGCCTCCTGTATGCCTTCCCTCCATTTTCCTTGATCCACAAGGTGTTACTAAAGGTGAGGAGGGACAAGGCACTGGTGATCCTGATGGCTTCGGCTGGCCATGCCAGTTCTGGTACCCCGATCTCTTCAGCCTCAGCAACAGGCTCCAGTGAAGTCTTCCTCTTACCTAGACCTGCCCTCCATCAATCAGGGGAAGGTTCTCCAGCCGGAACTTCAATCCCTGCACCTGACAGCCTGGTTCCTGAGTGGCTAGAGTTCCAAGCTTTGTGTCTCGCATTGTGGTTGAGGCATCTCGGAAGAAATCGACCGGAAAATGCTGTGCCTTCAAATGGAAGTGGTACTCCATTTGGTGCCAGGGCAAGGGGCTCGACCCCTTATTTCCGGTGGCTAGCATTCTAGGTTTACCTTTGGTCCCTCTGTGTCGGGCCTTCGGTCGACAACCCTTAAGGTGCACCTGCCGGCCATCTCTGCCTACCAGTTGCGGGCCAGCAGCAGTTGGTGGCACAGGATAAGGTGGTTTGGTGTATTTTTAAAGGCCTTGACCACATTTCCACTCCGATGCGTGAACCACCACCACCTTGGGACTTATTGCTGGTGTTGGCAAAGCTCATGGGCAAGCCATTCGAACTGATGCACAGGTGTAAGATGTCACATCTGTCGTGGAAGACCGCCTTCCTGGTAGCTGTCGCGTCAGCCAGAAGGATCAGTGAGCTCCAGGTGCTTTCGGTAGATTCTCGTTACCTGGTCTTCCACAGGGACAAGGTTGTTCCTTTTCCCCAGCCTGAAGTCTCCCAAAAGGTTGTCGGGTTTTCACCTTAACCAGGTGTTTAATCTCCTGGTGTACTTCACCAACCACATCTTGGAGGCCGAGCACAGGCTCCATGCATTGGACCTGCAGTGAGCGCTAGCATATTATAAGGTGCACATGGCTGGACTGCAGAGAGAGGTTAGACAGCTGTTTGTCACTTACGCTGAAGCTGCACCTGGCAGACCGGCAGCTAAGTGGATGATTGGCAGGTGGATTGTATCCTGCATCTATCTCTGCTATAGGCTAGTGGGTAGGGAGCCTCCCGTAGGGCTAAGGGCTCATTCCACCCGTCATACTGCTGCCTCAGTGGCTGCTTACAGGGATGTCCCTATCCAGGAAATCTTTCGGGCTGCTACCTGGAGGTCAGCACACACCTTCATTTCCCACTACCGCATCTACCTTGAGTCATGCCCGGGATACTGGTTTGGGAGCCTCAGTTCTCCAGTCTTTATTTCCTGAGTAGGGTGTGTGCGCCTTGCCTCCCTCTTCCCGGAGAACTGCTAGGAGTCTGTGGATAGATCCATCATATCCATGTCCCTAGAAAAACAGGTTAACTCGCCTGTAACAGTAGATCTTACTTCGAGATACAGCTCTTGCAGCAGGTTACACCATTAGGACTGAAGCCGTCAGGCATCAGGACCCCACGAAAATTTTCTAGCTAGTAGTCTTCAGCGGGGACCACCTCCGACGTCGGTCCCGCCCCCGACGTCAGGCATAGTACATAAGGATGTGGTCCCGCCATAATCCCCAGTTCTTTTCCCGCTGTCGACATCGCAGCATCGGCCTCTCGGTCATCTTCTAGCGTGCGACGACTAGGAAACTTCAACCGTTACCTTTCTCCACTGGATTTCGTCTGATGTCCTCTCCAACTTCTCTGGAGGGCCATTCATCAAAGTGTGCCTGCGGTAAGCAGATCCCCTTCAAGGATCCTCACTCGGCCTGTGTGCGCTGCCTGTGCCCAGACCACGACACCCAGGCCTGCTTCTTCTGCCAGGGCTTCAACAGCCATACAAGGATCCACCGCCAGAAGGCCCTTCAAGCTTTCCTTCTCGAGGAAAAACTTAAAGCCATGGATAGAGACCCTTCCTGCAAGGGGGAGTCATCAGGGAAGTCCCATAGGCCCCGCGAAAAGCACCGGGAGAAGGAAAGACCCAGATCCCCTTCCAGGGCCTCAGACTCCTGCAGCTCCAGCTCCAGGTCTGACCGCTCTCCCTCGAGGGCTCGCTCTCAGCCTCCCCCAGTTCTCGTCAGATCGGCTAGTGGTTCCTCCTCTCTGCAGCCTGTCAAGACTTCCAGGCCTGTATCTTCGTCCACTCCGTCCAAGGCCTCGTCCAGGTCTTGGGAGCGCCATAAGTCTTCCTCCTGTCGTCCGGACTCCGACGTCAGGTCTGTCTCCCAACCGCCGCCACCCCAGCGTAAGACTAAGGAGCTGACCTCCCTGAAGCGGACGTCGGACCCGACGTCAGCCAAGCTACATAGGCACTCCTGGGAACCGGCTACCGTACGTCACCCGTCGCCGGTCAGGCATTCGCCCTCGAGGACGTCGTCCGGGGTACTGGCGTCGGCTACTGCAGAAGGAAGGACCACACCACCGCCTACCGACGTCGGTCGGAAGGCGGAGGAGGACGACACTACCCAGCCCGAAGACCAGGTGGTCGACTCCAGGCCCGTCGAGCTCCCACGGGGACCCGACGCCCGGCCCCGACTACAGGCCACCGGCGCCCGGTCTGTTGTCGGGCCTGAACTTGACAGAGGTGAAGGAGCTCTTCACCTTCTGGTGGGACACCATCAAGAAGGATGTGGTCACCACACAGCCTCCTCCTACGCCTGCTACCCCTCCAATGCCTGTGCCCCCTCCACCACCCAGGGGGTCAGCAGGACGGGCATCGACCCCCAAGGAGCCAGCGTCCCCTCCTAGGGGCAGATCTTCGGAGAGTAGAAGGCCTCCTTCAAGATCCACTTCAGGGTCCCCCAGCCCCAAGAGACCCAGACGGCGTCGGTATACCCCGTCCGTGGAGGACTCCAGATCTGACACCTCTGCGTGCTCCAGATCCCCTTCTCCAATCAGCGTCCCTTCTCCAGATCCATGCGACCTTCCCAGGTCCCCTCCTGATGACCCCTCGTTCGCCGAGATCCTGAGGCATATTCAGGAAAACATGGGGTGGGACTCTGAAGAGCTTGACCCCGAGAGACTACGCCTTGCCCGCTACCTTCGGCAAAAAGACCCCAAGCCTGTGGTAGTGCCACCCTTGGTGGACACCTTCGTGGACGTCACCAAGGCTGCGTGGAAGCGGCCACATTCGACTCCAGCAGTGCCGAAGAAGGCTGACCGCCTGTACAAGGTCCCAAGGGAGGACCAGTACCTGGCGAACCATCCTCTGGCCGACTCCCTGGTCATTACAGCCTCACGTGACCGGTCTCAAAAACTGCAGCACTTGAGCACACAGCCACCGTCCCGGAGTCCAAACAGTTGGATGTCCTGGGCAGGCGCACGTATGCGGCTGCGACTTGCGCCATTAGGTCGTTAAATTACCTCACCCACATGGTTCAGTTCCAGAATGCATTGTGGGAACAGGGACAAGACCTAGCTGAAAAAATGCCAGACGGTGCCCAAAAGGAGGAGCTGTTGCAACTCCTCCGTACGGGTTCGGACGTGGGGACCCAGGTGATTAGAGTCGCATACGACTCTGTGGACTCTTCGGCCAGAGCTGCAGCCTCAGGCGTGTGTCTCCGGAGACGCTTGTGCCTCCGGGTTTACCCCGGACGCCCAGAAGAACATCATGGATGCCCCTTACCATGGCGAAGTTCTGTTTGATGAAGCCTCAGAGAAGGTGATCACCAAAGTGCAGGAAGCCGGGAAGGCAGTTAGATCTGTACACGCCATGTACAGGTCTCGACTTAGTTCCTTTCACAGGAACCAGTCGTTTTCGCAGCCGGACCCAAAGGCAACAATCATGTTCCGGCCAACAACAAAGGGGCTCCTTCACCCGAAAAGCCCAGGCTAAGACATCCTCAGGCAGAGGCCAACGAGCCACAAAGTCGGCCCAACCTGCAGGGATCAGTGCTGCCACAGCATGACTCCTTCCGGCCCCGCCCCCCCTCCAGGATCAGCGGGAAATGAAGGTCGGGGGTCATCATAGAGCCACCTGCCAGGGTGGCGGTCAATCACCACCAACAGGTGGGTACTACAGTTAGTAGAAAAAGGCCATTATATAGAATTTGTAGACAACCCAACCCACAAAACCCTCTCTGCTTTCCTGCTACTCGGTTCCACGCCCCTGCTCATACAGCAGGAAGTGCCGCCACCTCTAGAAGGAAGCTTTGGAGCATGTTCAGGGAACCAGAGAGGGAAGGATACTATTCGCACTTCTTCCTGGTTCCAAAGAAAACAGGGACCTCAGTCTAATTTTGGACCTCAGCGACCTCAATCCGCCGATAGTCTACAAGCGATTCTGCATGGTGACCCTCCTGGGTCCTAATCCCCATGCTGAAGGACTTTGGCATCCTGGACACATGCAGGATGCTTCCCTCCCTATTGTAAGCACAGGAGGTTCCTGCGCTTTGTTCTCGGCCGCCATTATCAGTTCCGGGCGCTTCCCTTCGGGCTGTCATCAGCACCTCGGGTATTTACCAAGTGCATGGCAGTCATGGCAGCGTCTCTGAGGAGACAGGGCCACTATGTGTTCCCGTACCTGGACGATTGGTTTCTCTTGGCCCCCTCC
Source organism: Neoceratodus forsteri (assembly GCA_016271365.2). NCBI lineage: Eukaryota > Metazoa > Chordata > Ceratodontiformes > Ceratodontidae > Neoceratodus > Neoceratodus forsteri. The sequence goes on along the minus strand of JADMNL010000027.1, from coordinate 262,906,331 downwards.
AAGGAGGCATTGCTGATGGCCATTCAGCGTACCCAGACCCTCTTTCAGTCTCTGGGCATCCTTATCAACTATGAGAAGTCTCTCCTGGTACCATCCCAGAAACTGCAGTTTATAGGGGCAGTTCTGGACACCGTCAAGGGAAAAGCCTTTCTTCCCGAGGACAGAGCAGAGCGCATTCGGTCCCTCATAAGGGATCTGTCAGCAAAGAAGACCGTCCCGGCCAGACGGGTCCTTTGCTTGCTCGGTTACATGGCTGCAGCCATTCCAGCAGTCCCGATGGCAAGACTCCACATCGCGGTGACAGCAGTGGATGTTAAAGGGTGCAGTGGGACCAAGCCCAAGACCATCTGCAGCAACCAGTCCCGAGAAACACGAAGGCACGTGGTTGGGACTGTCATTAACTATACCTGGGAACCTTCTCGTGAGCTCCCTTCACAGCACCATCGGCGGTAACTCTCCACAGATGCACCAGGGCTGGGGTGGGGGCGCCCTGAATGGGGTGAGGTCTCAGGGCACATGGACAATCCAGGAATCTCATCTCCCACATCAACATATTGGAGATGAGGGCGTCCTTATGCCCTGCAAGCCTTCAGTCAGAAGATCCACAGTACTCTCCTGTTGCAAACAGACAATACTGCGTGATGTATTACCTCAGCAAACAAGGAAGCCTCCTACCTTTGCAGGAAGCCATGAGAGTGTAGAGTTGGTGTCTGACACTAGCGCAAACCTTATTGCATTTGCGTCCCGGAGTGGACAATACCGTCACCGACAGCCTGAGTCGTTCTGGGCCGAAGTCACAGTGGGAACTCCTACAGGAGGTGGCAGAGGATCTGTTCCACAGATGGGGCACTCCAGAATTAGATCTTTTCGTGTCCCCATCCAACGCAAAACTGCCGAATTTTTGCTCGCTAGATCCAGGGCCTGGTGTATTCTGGCGAGACGCATTGTCCCTCTCCTGGGCGGGCAGATTCCTCTATGCCTTCCCTCCTTTCCCGTTGATCCAGAGAGTTCTTCACAAACTTCGCAGGGAGCACGCGACGCTTATCTTGGTAGCGCCTTTCTGGCCCAGGCAAATCTGGTTCCCTACTGCATCAGCTATCCGGAACCTCGCCAACTTGCCAATCAGCTCCCACCTGTTGTCTCAGGAGGAGGTTCACTGAATCCATCAGTTCGTTCATTGAACCTACATGCCTGGCTCCTAGAGACACTAGCCATGATGCGACCTGGGGTCTACTTAAGAGGTGGCAGAAAGTACTTTCTGCAGCTTCAAAACCGACAACACACAACATACGCCATGAAGTGGCGCAGGTTTTGCTTGTGGGCTCAAACGCACGGTTTCTCGCCCTTAGACTGTCCTGAGAAGCTGGTTCTGGAATACCTGCTTTCCCTTTTCCAATCTGGACTAGCTTACTCCTTGATTACAGTGCATCTTTGTGCAATTTCGGCTTATCATGCCCCCATAGGCCATCGTATGGTGGCTCAATTGGACACTACTAGTGCCTTTCTAAGGGGAGTCCTCCACCTTAGACCACCTATCAAGGATCCGGTCCCTCCTTGGGACTTGCCCTTCGTCCTGGAGCAGCCTACGCTGCCACCTTTTGAACCAGCTGCGGATTGCGAGCTACGTTTTCTGTCGTAAGCGTTGTTTTAATTACAGTTACTTCAGCGATAGATCTCCAGTTACATGCACTCAGGTGCAGAGCCCTATTTAATTTTCCACGGGATAGGGTATCCCTGAGACAAATCCTAAGTTCCCTGCCTAAGGTGGTTTCAGCCCTTACCCTTAATCAGGATATCGACTTACCAGTGTACTTTCCCAAGTACACCAATCGAGGAGAAGCACTGCTTCACACCCTGGATGTTCACAGGTGTCTCAGATATTATCTGATCAGAACCAAACTGTACCGGAAAGTGGATCAGCTGTTTGTCTCCTCTGCTGAAAGGATGAAAGTAGCCCCTGTTTCTAAACAGTCCCTTTCACGTCGGCTCGTTCAGTGTATCTCTTTCTGTTATGACAAGTGCAACAAACCCTTCAAACAACATGAAGTCTTGCTATATTATAGACATTAGCAGTTTGTTCCAGCTCTAGAACTGCCCCGGAGTGAAATGGTTAAAACCATTCCAAAATAGAATTTTTGCACGAGAGCAGCTCTATCTGTGTCATTTCAAACTTGAACTGTCGGTTCTTTACTCCGCCTCAGTGAACAGTCGCTCCGAGATTTCTCCTTCTGCTCAGTTCATTTCTCGGTTTAAAAGTGTTTTCTCGGTTGGATTTAATCGAGAATAGTTGTATTTTAACATAAAACCGTTCAGTTCAAGCTCTATCTGTGGTAACCATAAGTAAATGAAGAGGTTTTGTCTGTGTGGAACTTGTAAGTTATCAGTTCGGTTTGAACCGATCAGTGGGTTAAAACTCATTTAAAACTAAAATTACTATTTTAGAGTACGGTTCCCGGTTCTTATCGGTTCTAAAAAAGCGGATTTATTCGTTTTTATTACCAATGTTACGGTTAGGAACCGATAAGAAATTGTCTTACCTGGCACTGCCGTTAAAAGGGCAGAAGTTTTGGTTAGGCTAGCATTATGTCTAGAAACCCAAAAGAAACCGGGCCACTGGGTTTCAACACTGTGATGTTTGTGGGAAGTCTTTGCCAAGGCTGACCCACACACATGTGTTTATTGTCTGGGGGTTTGACCTCAGTCCAGACTGCCAGGTATGCAGAAATTTCCCTGCAGCCACTGTGGAAAAAAAATTGGGCAAGCGCAGAGAGCGAGAAACCAAAAGTCGCTGACCCGGATAGCCCAGCCGGTTCGGTGCCAACTGAACAGAGGAAGTGCCCTCTGACCAGGGGCCAGACTTCCTCGGGCAAAAAAAAAAGAAAATCAGCAGGTCTGAGTCAAGAATTCCTTCTCCAACTGCTGCAGAATATACAAAGCCATACAAATTGTCCAGTCACTGTCTCAGGGTCCATCCAACCACCACTATCTGGTAAAAATGCGGTTCGTCCGGTCCCAGTGCTCAGGATTATGATATTGAGGAATTTTATGAACCAGAGGAGGGAGGAGGATTATGAACAGTATGAATGTGGCTGGGAAGGTCTGGGTGTGCCCATTGAACCGGACATCTCCCAGACAGACCTTTAGAATCTCCCCTATGCTGTCTGAGTCCCCATCTCATTTTATGTTTTATAAAAGTTGCTGAAACCCTCAGCTTCCTTTAGAAGAGGCTGTGGATGAGCAAGAGGGCCTGATTTTGTAGAAATGATGGATATTCCAGAGTCTAGGAGATTGTCTATTCCTTTACATAAGTCTTTTAGAAACAAACAATTAAAATTTTAAAAGCTCCTAATTCTATGCCTCCTGTAGATAAAAAGATGGACAGAAGGTATACATTGTCAGGCCTGATACAGAATTCCTTTCTCAACAATACAGTCATGTTGGGGTAGTTCAGGCTGCTGCCTGTAATAAAATAATATTCCTTGACTTCACATCCTCCTGACAAGGATCCAGGAAGATTGATGCCATGGCAAAAAAAAACACAGTATGTGGCAGCCTCTCTGGGACTCAGGCAAGCAAATTATATAGCTTATGCTAGCTAGGTATCAGAAATCTAGATGGGATACTGTTATGCAATTGGCCAAGCAGGCCCATGGCCAGCTAGCTGAGTGAACTAGAACAGGTGGCTGCTGATGGCATTGAAGCCTCTAAGGTTCAGTTTCATGCTGCTGTGGATGTGTAATGTGTTTCTCTAGGGTCATGGCCACATCTGTAGCTTTTAAGTAGGTTGGCCTGGCTCAGGTGTACTAGTTTGTCACAGGATGCTGCAGACTAAGGCTATGGATTTTCCTGTGGTGGGAAATTCTCTGTTTGGAGAGCAGACAGAGGGTACATAAGAAGATGGATGAATAGGGACTACTTACAAGGTGCCCAGGCTAGAGGTGGCAAGCCACTCCTTAAAGGCATGCCCCAGGGTAGAGGTAGGCCTTTCACGGACCTTTCTACCAGACTCAGGCCTCCTCTGCTTTTGCTCAGAGGGGCTTCTTCAGAGGCAGGCAGGCGAGGGTGGTCAGACCTGCTCCCACCCCCAGCCCTAAAGCTCCTGCGAAACAGGCACCCTGATGCAAATTTGCCCAGGGCCATTCTCCTGTACCAGTGGGGGGCAGGCTGGCTTACCTTCAGTCAGGTTGGGCTTCTTGAACCTCAGACAAGTGGGTTCTGGAAGTAGTAAGCCAGGGTCTGGTTCTCAGCTTCAAAAGTTTCCCAGTTGAGAAGCAGACTTTTCTACCTACAAGTGCTTCAGAGACCCTCGCTCTGGAAACAGAGTCTCATCCTGTTAGCTCTCAGAGCAGTAGAAGGTTCCTCCCTGCATCAGGGCAGGGGTCTGTATTCAGATACTTCCTTACCCCAAAAAGACAGGAGAATGGCGGCCATTTAGATCTCAGATATCTGAACAAGCATCTTTTGAAACCAAAGTTCAAATGGTAACTCTGGCAATGATTTTACCTTCCCTAAGGCCAGGGGACTGGCTAGCCTCCTGGACCTCAAGGATGCCTATTTCCATGTCCTAATCAGAAGATCCCCATCAGAGAAGTACCTGAGATTGAACTGCCCTCAGGTCATTACCAGTTCAGAGCAATGCCCTTGACTTACCTCTGCTCCAAGGGTATTCACAAAGTGTCTAGCAGTGGCCCACTTAAGGAGGCAGAGGTTGCTGTTTTTCCCTATCTAGGCGACTTGGCTCATTTGAGGCCAGTCCCAGAACAGGTAAAATCTCACCTGCAGGTCACCCAGCAGCTTCTCACCTCCCTGGGTTTTCTGCTAAACCTACCAAAGTCGGTTCTGGAACCAGTCCAGGTACTCACCTTTATAGGGCAGAATTGGACAGAGGCTAGCCAGAGCCTTTCTTCCCCAGAAGGGATAAGGAATTTAGTGGCTCTGGCCTCTTCCTTCACTCTGCAGGTCTCGACCAGCAAGACACTTTCTGCAGCTCCTGGGGCACATGGCTGCATCCACAGCTGTTGTGCAGGGGAGCCAGATTTCAGATAGAGACATTCAGTTTCCTTGAGAACCTTTTGGTCTCAGAGAAGAACCCCTTTCCAAGTTGGTCCCAGTGACTCAGAACCTTGATCCTAGCTCTCCAGTGGTGGCAGGATCAGAGCAATTTAAGAGCGGGGGTCCCTTCATTTCCCCTTCTCGCGACTTGACTCTCACTACAGATGCTTCCCTTCTGGGTTGGGAAGCCCACATGGAGTGACCTTCCACTCAGGAGTTTGGTCCCCAGAATCTCTGCTCCACATCAATTTGCTGGAACTCAGAGCTGTCTTTTTAGCTCTTCAAAGCTTTTCTGCATCTGTCCACGACAAGGTGATACAAGTCAGAACAGACAACACCACAACAATGTGGTACATCAACAAACAGGGGGGCACTCGGTCTTGACCTTGTGCACCGAGGCAATGAGTTGTGGTCTCTGGCCTATTCCTGAACACTTCCCTCATAGCGGTTCATCTTCCAGGAAGGACAATGTCCTAGCGGATGCCCTCAGCAGGATTTCCCAGGGCCATCACGAATGGTCCCTGGATCCTCAAGTGCTGGGGATAGTTTTTGCCAGGTGGGGCATCCCTCAGATAGATCTTTTTGCAGCCCCAGACAATCACAAACTTCCTCTGTTCTGTTGCAGGCCTCCAATGCTGGGCTCAGTTCCCCTGGATGCCCTTCTTCTGGATTGGGAGGGGAAGTTCCTCCATGCTCCCCCTTTCCTCTCCTATTCAAAGTAGTAGTCAAAATCAGATCTCAGCCTTGCAGGTGATTCTGATTGCCCGGATGAGCCAGGCAGCCCTGGTACCCCTCCTTCTCTCTCTGACAGTCCATCTTCCCTGTGCCTCCCAGGAATCACAATCTGTTGACTTGTGCCCAGGGAAGGTTTGGTATCCGGACCTCAAATCCCTCAACCTCAAGGCCTGGCTCTTGAGGAGTTAGAGTTGCTGATTTACACCTCTCTCAGGGTGTTCTTGAGATCCTAAAGGCTTCCGAAAGCCTTCCACTAGAGCTACTTATAGTTCTAAATGGAAAAGGTTTTCCATTTGGTGTAATAGGAAAAATATTTCCCAGAATCTGCTGAATTGCCCATTTTGTTAATTACATGGTACATCTTAATTCCTTGGGTCTCAGACCAGCTACCCTGAGAGTTCATTTTGGCAGCTGTGTCTGCTTTTGTGTCAACAGGAAAGTCATCCCTCTTTCCTCTCATCCTGTGTTTTCCAAGTTTTTAAGGAGTTACTCCATACTAATCCTCCCTTTGAGACCAGCCCTACTTGGGACCTTAATGTTTGCATTGCCCAGTTAATGCAACCCCTTTTGAACCTCTGTCTTCTGCAGAGCTTAAGTACCTAACTTGGAAAACTGTTTTCTAGTGGCTATCACTTCTGCCAGCCTTAACTGAATTGCAAGCCTTGTCAGTGGAGACTGACTTTATTTCTTTCCACAGGGATAAGGTAGTCCTAGGACTAATAGGAATTTTGCCTAAGGTGGTTTCAGATTTCCATCTTAATCAATCTGTCTCCTTCAGTATTTCTCACTGATCACTCCTTTTTCGGGTTCGAGGAGGTTGCATAGCCTGGATGTTAGAGAGCTCTTAGTTATTATATAGGGCGTACCAAAGGTCACAGGGTTGAATCCTCAACTTTTCCTTACCTATGGTGAAGTTGGGAAAGGCAAACCTGCCACTAAGAGATCAATAGCCAGGTGGATTGTCTCTTGTATCCAATTTGTTATCAGAAAGTGGGCAGAGCCTCCCCCTGGTTTGAGGGCTCATTCTACCAGGGGTACAGCTCGTCTCTAGCTGCTGCCAGAGATATCCCTTTATTAGAGATTTGCCAGGCTGCTGCTTGGAAAGCAGTGCACACTTTACCAAGCATTACTCCTGGATGTCCAGGCCAGGAAGATGCTCGGTTTAGCACAGCTGTTCTTCAGGGCCTATTCCCTAAGTAGGTTCTGCCTCCTCCATAGGAGGTACTACTTGTATTCTGCTAATGTCTATAATATAGCAAGACTTCATGTTGTTGAAGAAAAATTACTCACCTTAGTAATGTTGTTTCTTCTAATGAGTCTTGCTATAATATAGACCTCCCAAGCCTGACCCTCTCAGAACCTCTACTTGGTGAGAGTGCGGGCAGCATAGTGTGGGCACTACTTATGTCCTGTTAGCATTTTGTCCCTTTGGGACTTTGGGAGTATGTATGTGTATGCAGCGTGTGTGTGTTTTATTATATTTATGTTCCATTTTCATATTATTAGAATGGTGTTAGTATTTCTGGTCCCTGACTTGAGTCTTGGGTGTTGGGACCATCAATGGTTATTATTATTTAGGTAGCCATTTGGCTAGTGTGAGTTACAGCTTCCACACAGACCTTAGTGAGTTTGGCTCGTAAAGATCTGACAGTTCAAGTTTGAAATGACACAGATAGAGCTGCTCTCGTGCCAAAATTCTATTTTGGAATGGTTTTAACCATTTCACTCGGGGCAGTTCTAGAGCTGGAACAAACTGCTAATGTCTATAATATAGCAAGACTCCATTAGAAGAAACAACATTACTAAGGTGAGTAATTTTTTCTTGCCAGGCGTGGTCAAAGGGTCATTCTACCAGAGGAGTGGCCACCTCCTTTGCAGCACTGAAGAATGTTTCCACTTCGGCTATTTGTGCTGCAGCTACCTGGAGCTCGGTGCATACCTTTATTAGGCAGTACAGCCTGGATATTGCTTCAAGGCGAAGGGCAGTTTCGGCTAGCCGTCCTCCAGGGACTTCTGTCCTAGGCTCGGGCAGGGTGTAATCTCTGTCTTTCCTCCTCCCGATGGCGTAAGATTGTCGCCATTGCTTGGGAATCAATCCTAATGGTGTAACCTGCTGCAAAAGCTGTATCTCGAAGTAAGATAGTAGTTACATAAGAACTTACCGTAACAGTAGATCTTCGAGAACAGCTCTTGCAGCAGGTACCTTCCCGCCCACCATTCCCCCTTTTGGAGGAGATAGGTTATAGCCTAAATTCCATCGTTCAGGATGGAACAATTTGTTTTTAGTCTTGGCCATCTGATGGCGGATCCTCGGTCTCCTCTTCTGATGTCAGCCAGCGGCCGGGAGTCTCCGGCGGGAGAACTGGGGATTATGGCGAGACCGCCTACTTATGTACTCGCCCTGGCCAGGCGGGACCGGCGCCAGATGATCCCGCTGAAGACTGTTAGCTAGAAATTTCCATGGGTCCTGATGCCTGGCGGCTTCAGTCCTAATGGTGTAACCTGCTGCAAAGCTGATCTTCCCTTGTCAATCTTCACCATTCATTACTTCCTGGGTGTAAGCGAGGCGGCGCACCGTCACGAGCTTTTTTAAGTTGCGTAGCGGCCCGCCCTCGAGAGCGGCGTCATGCGGGCGGCCGTTATAGCGACCGACTCCTCCTCCAACTCAGTTCTGTTTCTCCGCCCGTCGAGGCAGCACCTGCTAGCTGGAGCATTTTTCAACTGCGTAGTTTTGACCGACTCCTCCATTGTATCACCTCGGCGCCATACGGTAAGACTGTTTCCTTTTCTATTTATGCAGGTCGGGTGTGTTTCCTACTGGTTTTCCTCAATAGTTTCGCGTTATGTCCGGTTCTGGAGCGAAGCGTTTTTCGAAGACGGGCCGGGCCCCTATGCGTCGGTGCTCCTGTGGCCGGCATTTCTCCGTCTTGGACCGGCATGACGTGTGTCTTCGTTGCCTGGGACCCAACCATGATATGGATTCGTGCGATGCTTGTTTCTCGATGAACCGTCGCGTCCTCGAAGTTCACGCGTACAAGCTCGGCAAGACCCCGCCGACTTTAGGGGGGCGGCGTCGCTCGCGGGAATCTGGAGAGATCCTTGGGCCTTTCCCGGGTCCCCTCCGGGCCTACTCTGGTCGAGGAGGAGGGTCTCCTCTCCCCTTCTTGCAGGAGGCCCCTTCACGGTGTTGGGGGCGTCGTAGCCCCTCCCGGGGCACAGCGCTGACACCGCCTCGGCAGTCACCTCTTCGGAGTGCAGGCTCCCCGTGTCGAGGCCCTTGGCTGGGCCCGGCTCGGGTGGACCCTCGGCAGCCGCCTCATGGCGCCGTTTGGATCGGCGCCCGTTGCGTGCGGTGATCCAGCAGCGCCCGGTGTCGGCCCGGCGCCCGTTCGCAGCGCCGCTTTGGATCCCTGGCACGCCGTTGGCGCCGTTATAGCCTCGGCGCCCGTTCGCGGTGCCCGATGAGCCTGGCGGCGCCCGGCAGTGCGCTTCGCCTCCCGGCGCGGCGCACCCCCTCCTCTGGGCGGTGCGGGTCTGCGGAGCCGCTGGGGGTGTGGGGTTGGGCCTTCATGCTGCAGGCGTGGTGGGGGGCGGCGGTGTCGCGTGATGCGGGGCGTTCGCGGCCCGTGGCCTCTGGGACCCCTGGGGTGGCCAGCATCGAGGTCCTGCTGGTCCGTCTCCCCTCGGAGGGCGGTGAGTCAAGATGTGGACCCATCCTGGCACCCCATTCTTGAGAATCTGGGTCCTCGGTGGCTAGGGGTACCAGGCGGCTGGCGGCCCCTCCTCTGTCCCCCTGCTGTCGTCTCCTGGGGTTCCTCGGCTGGGGTGGCCGAAAGTCCAGGGGCAGGCCGTGGGGAGTGACGGAGGGAGCTCCCTCTCTGGAGGCCGGTGACAGCTACCCCGGGGGTGCTGTTACCTCCTCTGAGTTAGAGCGTTGCAGTCTGGGAGGAGGCCCTCTGGAATCCGAGGGGTTGAGGACAGGCGTCCTGCTGCTCGGTCTTCTTTGGCCACCTCAGGGTGGGTGGCCAGGAGCCGTAGCGCAGAGCCCCGCCCCTCCCCCCAGGGTTCTAGGGTGTCCTCTGGCGGCGTTTGTGCGGACTGCCCTTCTGGATCCATGCAGTCCCGGCGTTGTCACAGGGGAGTTTCTCCCCCAGGGCTCTTCCAGGTTCCGCTTCCCCAGAGTTCCGTTCTGCGGCCTGGTTTGATATCCGGGATCCCTCCTACTGGGCTCCTTCCCGGATTCAGAGCCCTGCAGGCACAGTTGCCTCCTCGGAGTGCCCTCTCCCATCTCTCTGCCTTCACCACCCCCGCTCCCAGGCCATGTCGGTCCCTCGTGGTCCGTTATCCTGGGGAGCAGTTCAAGGGTTCTCGCGGCCTTCCCCTCATATAGTTGGTAACATGCATGGCGGGTCTTCGACTCTCCCACGCCGCAGGAATCCTCTGGACATTCAGTTCCCCATCATCCTCGTCTCCCTCCTCTGAGGGAGGAACCCCTGCTCATCTGTCCTCCGATGCAGATTTCACAGAATATCGCGTTTCCTCTCGAGGATGGTGGGGATCTTCGGATTTCCTCGTTCGAGGAGACAATGCCCGAGCAGGTGGGCGTATGAATTCCTTGGTGAATTCGGTGCCCAGCATCTGGTGGTACCTTTCTGGCCTATCCCTTCCAGGAGGCGTCTATCCGGTCTGGCGGTTCCGCGTTTCTTCCCCAGCCCGGCGGACTGCCAAGCGTAGGTGATGTGCCCCCTCTGAGTCTCCTAGGTTCCTTCCCAACCCGTCCTCAGGTTTGGTATACCTGGATACTCCTTCTGGGCGCCGTTGCCTGGCTTGACCGCCCACACAGATTGGACTCTCTCCAGTTCGACCGTTGGGGGCGAAGAGTGTTCTCTCTTCTCGTGCGAGTGCATGTATTGCATCACATCAGGCTCACCACACTGCCTACACGGCATCTGTGGTGATGATGTCCCAGCTGCTGGCATCTATGCCTGACCGGAGCAAACCAGACAAGCCGTTGCCCTCTCGCGGTAGGCCTGGAGCTGGCAAGACACCAAGCAAGGCATCTTATGGCGCCAATGAGGTGGCTTCCAGGCTTGCGGGGACAGCGATCTTCATCAGGCGAGACGGCATAGCTTCGTCTTTCCAGGTTGTCACCCTGGCCCGGCGTGGGTGATGCGCTCCGCCTTCCGGGGACCGTCTTTTCTCATCCAGAGCTAGGAGACTTTACAGGGCTCCATCCATCTCCTCGTCCTCGGAGGCACCTCCAGCTCTTCTCCCACTTAGGCTTTCTGAATAAGCCAGGTCTTCTCCTTCTGTTTCTCACCAGCAGAAGGCTGGGGTCTTGTTCCCTCAGGGTGTGGCCTCTTCCCCTCCTGGGAAGAGGGCTAGTCTCACCCAGGAAGTAATGAATGGTGAAGATTGACAAGGGAAGATAGGAAAATGCACGTACCTACCGTAATTCTTGATCTTCTCTTGTATCTTCACCATTCATCTACCCTCCACCATCCCTCAGTGGCCTCTTCCTGTGGCTTCTCCACCTCCCGTCTCCTTCTCTCTCTGCATTTTCTCTTTGTTTTATAAAATATAGGGAAAATTCCTTAATTTTCAAAAAAAAAAATTAAATAAAAAAAAAAAAAAAAAGTTCTTTCTTAAGGGGAGGTTCTACACCCAGAAAATTACTTACTCTAAGATTCATGGGCCATCTAAGTGGATTGCATTGGCGATCAGACTGCACTACTATCTCTTGCTATTCTTCTGGCAAGATACCGCGGGGTTTTGGTCTGGCTCAGGCTATTGCTTTTGATCCTGCAATCCCGTGTTCAGATAGTTGCCTAGAATCTCCCCCCTCTATTCTTGCCTTGCAGAGCAGAGGAGCAAATGCGTCTGTTCCTTTCTTCTTTTAACAAAAAAAAAAAAATGCTGAGGGAACTCTCTCCGACTGCTATAGGCATCTTGGTATCTGGGTCATGCATCTAGTCAAAAGGAGAAATCAAACAAGAAGGCAAATGAGAAGGTAGGCTTTCCTTCCGCTGTTTTGCTATTGGTTCTCCCTTAAGTGTCCTCCTGGACAATTTTTACAATAGAGCTCTGCTGACCATATCCAATCCTAACCAGCCTAAGCCTTGGCCTGCCTTAGCCAGTCAGTCTGAGTCCCATTTCTGTCTTGAACGCCTGAAAGGCTTGCATTTCCATTTCTAAACCCTGAGCAGCACTCTCATGCTGCTGGGGTTTTATTCTTCCCTCCTCGGGTGTCCTCCAGTTAAAGGCCTCCATGGCCAGGAGCCAGGCGGGTGTCATGAACAATGGCATGTTGAAGATAAGGACTATGCCCTCCTGAGTCTGTCTAGCGGGTTCGGTGAACCTTCTCTTCAGCTCTATCTACGGGGATTCTTGCTTCCCCTTTAGTCGAGCCTTCAGCTACAAGCTAACTGCTCGTTGGTCATTCTGGTCCCTTCAACATCCCATCTCTCTCTTCTCTTTCTTCTTCTTCTTCTATTTTTTCATTTCCTTACTCATCTCTCCTCCTAGAGTCGCCCAGGTAAGGAGGCCCTGCAGTCCCTAGATTAGGGATGTTCTTATCTCCTCTGTCCTTCCTCCATCGGCTTATTCCTTTTTCAGTTCATTCTTCCTTGCTTTTGCTATCCTCGGCTATCTTGCCTCGCTATCTATATTTTCTGCTTTCTCTTTTGCCTCTCCGGCTCACAGAACTGAGTTGGAGGAGAGTGATCGCTTCTGCGGCCGCCCCTCTTGCATGTTGCGCATGGCGCTCTCGAGGAAGGGGCGTTAGCAATTAAAAAAAAAAAAGCTCCGTGGCCGGAGTGCCGCCTCCGGCTTACACCCAGTAAGTAATGAATGGTGAAGATACAAGAGAAGATCAAGAATTACGGTAGGTACGTAATTTTCCTTTCTCGAAGATCTACTGTTACGGTAAGTTCTTGCGTAACTGTACTTTCTGGGAGTGGTATACGATCATCCACACAAACCCACCTGATCTCCCCTGGCTTTGGCACAGAACACTGCTTCCAGCAGGCAAGATCTGACGTCGCGGGGTGGTGGGTGGGAGGAGCCAGCTTGAAGATGTTCTGGCAAGTCTTAAGGGAAATGACACTGCCAAGAAGTGTGAGTGAACACCATATACAACTCCTAGAACTACTGCTACAGGTGAGTAGCCGTTTTTATTTTCAGTAGTGCTGTTGGATCTTGGGGTAACCTCATGAGTGGGGTAAGCTACGGGTGATGTACCCAAGGTCAAACAGCACGAGTGTAAGTAAATCATTTAGTCCACAAGTTCCCTGTTGTGTATTTCATTTATGCAATAGGCAGGGACTGTGTATTTTTTTTTTTACAAAGGTCGTGATTTTTTTTAATATTTAAAACTGTGATGGTTTATTTTGTAAAAGTATGCTGTTCCGCTTGTGATCAGCGCTGTTGCCATGGTCCTTTCCATAGATGCGGTGTTATGACGCTGTGCAGATACTGCAGCTTTGCCGCTGATTGGTTTAGTGAGCGACTTTCAAGAAAAAGTTTAAAAAAGACGGTGGGTGTCTTTAGTGAGTGAAGGGATTGATCCAAGTAATGGGTGGTGCAGTACTAGTATAACGGCTAGCACCATCTGGTGTCAGGACCCAACGGCAGACTTTTCCAACAGTACCCGACAGGGGACTGCCCACCGATGTCACGTGACCGTTCGCATGAGTCTATATACTGGGTGGTCCCCAGGCCCATCCTCCAGTTCTCTCCGGCCGGAGCCCTGGAAGGAGAGGTAGCAGGTCTGGAGACCGAAACAAAAATTTTCTGAGTGGAAGGAGAGCGGGGAAAAACATGACCTACTGAGGGAACGTCTCTCGCAGATCTACTGTTACGGTAAGTTCTTACGTAATTGTACTGTCTTACTTCAAGAGGGTTCCTTCAGTAGGTCATAACATGTAGGACAGAATCCCAAGCAGTCCCTCGAGAGAGAGGCCAAGAGAAACATGGGAGGAGGAACAAGTGAAACACAGAAAGGAGCTTGCCTAGGACAAGAGGCTCTGCAGGACAGCTAGGCCAAAACCGGCCCTTCGCCTAGAAGGAATGTCTAGACTGTAAAGCTTGGTAAAAGTATGGACTGAACTCCAGGTTGCTGCCACACAGATCTCCACTGCAGAAACGTGACGGAGAAAAGCCTCAGAAGCAGCCATGCCCCTAGTGAAATGAGCCTTGACAGGTCCCGGCAAAGGCTTCTTGTACTTCTAGTAACAGAAGCGAATTTAGTTTCCTAACCATTTTGAAAGGTATTGTTTGAAAACCGCCTTACCCAGCATCCTAGATGCAAACAAAACAAAGAGCTGATCTGCTTTATACGAGAGGTGTAACACCTAAGGATCCGGGTGTACATCCAAGGTATGAAGTAAGGCCTCACCTCTGTTTGTTGGGGCCGGAAAGTACAACGGCAGCTCCGCCGACTGGTTGAGGGTGAGCTGTGATACCACCTTGGGAAGAAACATAGGATGAGTACGGAGGACCGCCCTGTCCTTGTGGAAAATAAGATAAGGCTCCTTACAAACTAAAGCCTGAAGCTCTGAAATCCTTCGAGCAGAAGTAATAGCGACTAAAAAGAGCATTTTCCAGGAAAGGTAACGCATATCACAGCTCATCGCTGGTTCAAAAGGAGGGAGAGCAAGTTTCTCCAACACAAAATTAAGATCCTAAGGTGGAGTAGGGCCGCGGATGGCGGGGGGGGAGTTCAGGTGGAGTATGCCCTCCAGAAAGGTTTTGGCAAGCTCCAGCTGTGCCATGGGTTTACCATCCACACGTACGTGGTAGGCCGAAATGGCCGATAAGTGGACTTTAAGCAAACAATAGGAAAGGCCAGAGTCGGACAAAAAGAGCAGGTATTCCATTAGATGAGGGGCCAAACATGTAAAGGGGTCCCAACCCTTAGAGGTTGCCCAAATGGAAAAACGTTTCCACTTCATAGCATAAGTGGACCTTGTGGAAGGTTTTCGGGCCCCCACGATGACTTGAGCAACTCTTGAAAAGACTCCAAAGCTTGAAATCGCTATGTCTGTAGGAGCCAAGCATGAAGATGCAAGGTCCTGAGCCCCGGGTGCACCAGCCAACCCTTGTCCTGCGTTAAGAGGCTGTGCCGTAATGGAAGTGGAACTGGGGGTTCCCTTGACAACTGCAGTAGAAGCGGGAACCACATATATGTGGGCCAGAGAGGAGCGATAAGGATAAATTTTTGCTCCCTCCAATTGAAGTTTGAGGAGCACCCTCTGGAGAATGGGAAATGGGGGGAGGACATACAAAAACCTCCCTGTCCAGGAGAGAGACAACATGTCATGCCAAAAAGCACTATGCTCTGGAACGAGCAAGCAAAAGCTGGAAGCTTTGTGCTGAATGGGAAGGCGAATAGGTAGAGTTCCTGTCGTCCCCATTTCTGAAATAGAGATTCCGCCACTGCCTGGTTTAGTTCCCATTCATGATCGAGGGTTAATGATCTGCCGAGGTTGTCTCCTAGAACGTTTTCCACGCCTGGAACAAGTATGGCTGTGAGGGACAGACCGTACAGAAGTGTCCAGTCCCATGCTCTCATCGCTTCCCTGCAAAGGAGTGACTGCCGCCCTGTTTGTTGAGATACCAGACAATAGAGGTGTTGTCAGTCTATATTACGTACTAGTCCCTTGGGTAGAATGGTCTGAAATGCCTGAAGAGCATACAGTACCGCTCTCATCTCCAAGACATTGATGTGTAAGGACATCTCTTGACTGGACCAAAGTCCGTGAGTCTGATGGTCCCCCAAATGAGCGTCCCAACCCCTGTTGGAGACATCCGTCATAAGGGTTGCCGTGGGAGCAGGGCCCTGAAAGGGGCGGCCTAAGCATAGATGCGAGGGATCTCTCCACCATAGAAGATCCTTCTGCATAGCGGTGGAGATGAGAACTGGTTGATCCAGCTGATCCCATTGAACTCTGAGGGACCACTGAGAAATTCTCATGTGGAGCCTTGCCATGGGGACTGTGGAAACGGAGGCTGCCATCTGGCCGAGAAGGCATAAGACTTCTCGGGCTGGGAGGTACCTGGAAGAGGCCACCATGGTGGCCTGTTCCATCAGAGTATCCCTCCGATTCAGCGGGAGGAAGGCTCTGCCCTGAACTGTGTCCAGAATGGCTCCAATAAACTGAAGAAGTAGGGAGGATTTGGGGAAATGGACCGTAATCCCCAATCTGGAAAACAGGTCCAAGGTAATGAGAAGCGTCTCCGTAAGGGACTAACTGGAAGGGGCTGAGATCAGCCAGTCGTCCAGGTATGGGAAAACCACAATACCCTGGTATCTCAAGGCCGCAGCCACCACCACCACCTCTAGGCACTTGGCGAAAACTCTGGGTGCCAAAGAAAGTGCAAAGGGGAGAGCTTTGAATTGAAAGTGGTGATCCTGAAAGGCAAACCATAGGAAGCTGCGGTGGCTCTTTAATATCGGGATGTGCAGGTAAGCAACCTGCATGTCCAGAGCGCACAACCAGTGGTTGTCCTGCAACGGGTAGCAGGCTCTGGAGTGTGAGCATCCTGAATATTTTTGTACTTGATGAACAGGTTTAGCCTGCTGAGGTTGAGTATGGGTCTTAGGTCGCCTGTCTTTTTTGGAACCAGGAAAAAATGGGAGTAGAATTTACCGTCCCCTCTGACAAAGAGGGACCGGCTCTATCCCCTGTTTCTGCAGGAGAGACTCTACTTCCTCCCTTAATAGAAGCACCTGGTCTCTGGAATAGGCAGACCTTCGAGGAGGAGATTCGGGAGGAACCTCTAAGAATTCTGTGCTGTGCCCAACGGACACTAACTGCAGGACCCACGTGTCTGAGGTAATGTGCTGCCACTACTGCAGGTGTGGCGAACCCCCAAAAAACCTGTTCCTCTTCCAGAGTGGAGGAGGGGTCAGGAAGTCAGGAAGTGGTGGGTCGGGCTAGAGGAGGTCCTCCAGAACGACGCCGGGTTTTGTGGGGGCTGGAAACATTACCCATGGCCTTACGCTTTTCTCGCCCAGACTGGGGGCATCTGTGTCTCTGCCTCCAGGTCCGTCTCTGAAAGGGCTGCTGCACTTGACCTTGCTGGCTGCCCTGATGGTACATGGGCCTCACAGACCTAAGAGCCTGACCTCGTTCTTGGAGGTCTGTGATGATGTCCTTGGCATCCCCACCAAAGAGCACCGAGCCCCGGAAGGGGGCATCCAGTATGGCAGACTGGACCGCATTAGCGAGGCCCGCGATGCAGATCCAGGCATGCCGCTGAAGGGAGACAGTGGTCGCCGAGGTTTGAGCCACCGAGTCAACAGTCGTAGGTGGCCTGGAGAGCATGCCGACAAGAAATTTTTGAGTCTGATATCCCGGGTGAGTTCCTCTTTGAGGTCCGAATTCGGCATATCTAGAATTCGGTCCTTCAGTCTGACAAGGGTAGCTTTTTGGTGGGCACCATGTGGGCTACGTAGTTCAGGGACCTCAAGGCACACGTAGCCGAGGAATAAACTTTTTTCCCCAAACTGGTCAAACTGCTTGGACTCTTTGTCGGGAGGAACCGAACTCGGGTGCTTAGGAGCAGACTATCAATCCTGAGCAGCTGAAATGACCACAGAGTCCACCTTAGGATGGGCAGCCAGAAATGGGGCATCCTTAGGCACCCGGTATGTCCTATCGGCTCTCTTTGGGACAGCCGGGATGGAATTAGGCATGTTATGACCTACTGAAGGAACCCTCTTGAAGAAAGATCTGCTGTTACGGTAAGTTCTTGTGTAACTGTACTTTCTGTTACGAAGAAGTGCCTGGCGGGAAAGCTGCTGCGGTTGTCTTTGCTGTGTAAATGAGAAATTTTTTTTTACAACTGCAGTTTCAGTCATTGAGCGAGATGGAGCTGGTGATGTAGCGAATAAGCAGGCGGGCTTACGAGCAGTGGGTAGGGAGGCAAGAATTGGAGCTGCAAAATGCCAAAAAAAAAAAAAAAAAAACGAGAGAAATTTGGGAGTGCAGTGTTTTACAAACGAGTACTTTTTTTAAAGCAGCAGTGCAATGAAAAATGTTTTTCTAAAAAAGCTACTTTAGCTACAGTTAAAACTATTAGTATACCTGTCAAATGTACTCGTCTAGGTACCTCCTCTGCTGCACACCATGAGTCTTTTTTTTTTTTTTATTCTTTTCTGCCTTAACCCTTGTCAACTCAACAATGCTATTTCTATACAAACTGTGGTGGCCATCCTTTTTTCTTGAGAAAAAAACTCTGTTAAAACATTTATAAAATATTCAAATTTTGGTGGAATTAGAAAATTGTACCACAAAATAAAACTGGAAGATGCCTGGAATCTTTCATAGCAAAAAAACAAAACAAAAAAACATAGGGTCACATTTTTGTCCAGTATCGTTGCACTACTGCTTTAAGTGCACTTTGCACTTCTTCAAATAGCAGCTCCTATAGAAGAGAGTCGTGTGTGCGGAGACTGGGAGGCAGGAGCTAGGGCGATCAGTCATGAGTGGACAGCACAGGTGAAAGCCAGGAGTACAAGCAAAGACGAGGATGAGAATAAATTTGGAAGTATTATTGACATGTTCTTTTTTCTGTTGTGAGAACCATGAATTGTTTTTTGAATCCTGTGTGTAGTTAAAAAGTTTTGTGTAGTATGCTTGGCTGTTGAACTGCTTGAAAAGTGAAAGGGAATACTGAAACCGTGGAAGTAGTGCTGGGGGGTAGTGACCTTGCCACTATATACACAAATGCAAGATGACATAGCTACCTTACACGTAAATGTTGATGACGTAGCTACTCTGTGCATAAATGAAATATATGTACACAGTAGCTCAAATATCGGCATTTGTGTAATAGATTTTGTGTCCACGCCTATTGCATAAATTACGATATTTATTATAATCACAAGATTTATATGGCTTACAGATCTACCAAAGAACTAAAAATCAAGTCTCCGTTTACCCCCCCCCCAACACACACACACATGAACAGTGGAGAGTTGCACGTGTAGTTTGCTCTTTTTATGCCAATGTAGGCCGAATGTTCTGAAGTAGGCCAGGAAGTGTGCTTGACTAGAGTTGCTGTTCTAAATTAAATATAATAAAAATGGCTTAAAACTGGAACAGCTGTATAACATTTATTTACAGTGGGACAAGAAACCATTGTTCATTTAAGCATATTAAAAGTCTGTTTAGAAAAGTCTAATATATTGATAATGTAAAATAATCTGTTTGGATTGACATCGAGAAATGAGATAAAATGTTCCTTTTTATGACGGTGGCATGACCAACAGACACATTAATGTACTGTGCTTCTAAATAGATGCAAGTGATGGTGAAATAGAGGGCAATGATGAACTCAGCCCTCATACCAAACCTTTTACTTACGACTTGTCTAAACTAATAGACTACCCTGGCTTCAATATCGACATTCCAAGTGGAATCTCTGATGTAAGTATAAAAAAAAATATATATTTTTTTTTTTGGGGGGGGGGGTGTACCTTAAATGAGGACAAAGCTGACCTATGGCCGAACAGTTAAATGCAGGGGTTGGAGTCCTGAGCCCAGGATTATTTGTCAGGCTGGTGGAAAGCTGGGTGCAGTCCTTGGGAGACATGGAAGGTTTCCAGAGGAGGTCCAGCACCTACCACTGCTTGACTCCCCATGTCTTAGAGATCAGAAGCCATGCAGAGATACATGGGGTGGGAGTGTCATGGGAGAAGGGGTTTAGGACCTAGAATAAAAAGGGGATGAAAAGGCATAAAATGTTGGTAGGACAATTCAGAGTTTTATGGAGCTTCAGTGGTCCTAAAGTAGGACATTGCAGAGGGAACTGCAAGAATAAAATGGTGTCGTCATGATTTACGGAAGGGTTGGCCATCATCCCCCCCCCCCCCATCAGCACCATGGGAAAGAGGACTGAGGATCCATTGACTGCTGTCCTTAAGGGAGGTGGGCAGCACGAGTCGCTGCTTGGTTGTACGTTGAGGTTGGGTGGTACGGCATCTTTCCGCTTGGCTGGGCACAGGTGCTGAGTTGCGTGCGGCATCTTGTGTAGCATGCGCCGGCCTGAGGGACTGGGAAAAGAAACAGAGAAAAAAGGTGTGCGCCATGGTCACCTTACATGACAGTGATCTGGAGGCCCTCAGACCTATCCCCAAGTAGATCCCTGCTGACATGACAGTGGAGGGGGCGGTGATTGGGGCACTGGAATGTTCAAAGGAAGGAGCAAAGTGGCGACAAGTAGGCTAACGGCTAGATGGGGAGGGGGGGAGTGATGTTAGGTGTGTGCATTCTGGCATTTCTGCACCCTCTCCTAGCAGAGCAAACTGGCATTTCCTTAGGCTACGAAGGCAGCTGCTTGTCTGGTTTGAGTTTGGGTTGAAACCTTGCAGTTCATGGAGGACTAGTGGTGTTTAGCCCAACAAATTATTGAAATGAGTGGATGGAAATGTTAATCTCAAGTGGCATGCAGTTCCATTTTGTTTTACAATGGAACCTTCTTGTAGTAAACTCTTGACGTGGGGAGTTTCTGTTTATTGTGAAGTTCTTATGACCCAGACATGATTCTAATGTCCTGATAGAGTGCAAGTTTTTCTCTGACAAATATTGCTTTATTGTGACGGGATTGCACTGTATTTTATTTATCAAATGCGAGTGCTCTGTTATTGGACTTGGTAGTGCCAGAGGGCCTAGTCATGATAGCGTCTCCACCAGCTTGTAGTAACCACAGCTGGTATGTGGGCACATCACCTTAAAATAGAACTGTCCAGTCCAATTACAGAGTGCTTGTACTTTTTATAGATAACAAAAATGAGTGCATACCACCTGAACTCCTCAGTTGTCCCATATAGATATTCAGTTCCATGTGTTTTTTTTTTTATAGGTTCACATTCCCTTCGAGTACTCCAAACATTGCTGATAACCTTAATGTCCATCCTTTTTATTTCCTTAGTGTAGTGTTAAAAAAAAAAGTGGTTCTAGGGACATGGATATGTTGTTCATCCACACTCATTGGCAGTATCCTTGCCGCTTTAAATCTTGCCGGAAGGTCTTCAAGCTTGCTCCTCCACCCACCGGTGGTATAACTCTCGGCTCCGTATGGCCTTGATCTTCCTTACGCTTGAGGCTCAGGTTCCCTCCTTAACGCTCTGCGTTTGCGACTAGTTCCTATTTCTCCGTTTGCGGTTTAAAAATAAAATTTGCAAAAGACTTCAGTCTTGATCCCTCGCGGCTACGATGGACAAATCGACTCGGTTTGGAGATGCCCATGCGGGCAGAAGATGTCTCAGACGGATCCACACTCCGTGTGTCTACTGCTTAGGCCTTGAGCACCACCCGAGGCTGCGACCTGTGCTCATCTTTTCGGCCTCGTCCTCGAGAGACCGTGCTGCCCGATTGCAACTGGGCCGTCCAGGCGTTCCCTCGGTGAAGTCAAGGAGGCCTGGTTGGCGGTGTCAGCGGCGGTGAGCTCGGCGGATCAGCACCGAGGATGGTAAGCCCTCGAAGACGGTAGCGAACCCGTATCTTCCTCGGCGCAGCATTTATCCGCTCTCTGGGTTCTTCCTACGGCTTCTTTTAAGAGCTTTGTCTCCTCTCCACTAATGGAGAAGGCCTCTCTTACTGGACCTATTCTCGGTCCAAAAAGAGGGACAGGTAGGTCCCTCGTCGGCGCTCTTGGGGCCAGGAAAGTCCCTCTCCCGGGCCGTCGTCCGTCGGCCCGGTCGGCTGCTTCGGCTTGACAGCCACTGGCCTCACGGTGTCCCGATCCAGGTCAGTTGACCGAGACTCCCCACTGATAAAGTCAGTTTTTCTCGACCCATTGAATGAGCTGTCGCCTTTAGCTGGCGATTTCCCTCTCCCAGTTCCCCGGGAGGAGTTGAAGGATCCGTGGGCTCGTCTGTGCCTCGGTTCCGGAGCCCTCGGATGGACCTTCCGGGCGAAGGGAGTGCGGTTCGGCCGACACCTCCGCACCGACCCGGAAATTCCGGGACTCTCGGATCTCGGTCTCGGACCTCTTCGGCGGTCCAGCCGTTCCCACCGTCATAGCGGTCTCGGTCTCGACACATGATGGCGCGTCGCCCTTTCGTCCTCGTCCTCCTCCTCGGATGAGGAAGCGGCGTCAAGTGCGTCGGCGATGCGAGGACCTTATGTTCCAACAGCTTCTCCTGGCGAGAATAGGCCGACTCGGGCGCCTTCCCGGCCATTAGGTAATCAACTGTCACGGGCAACGACACAACCCTCGACTTGTCCGAGGAGCCTATACCCAGGCGGTTGTTCGGCCAAAACCAGCTGCTCCACCGATTCGGTGGAACCTCCGCCTCAAGCCACCAATTGGGGCTCCGACCAAGGATTCTCGATCGACTAAGGGTTTACCCCGTCATGTCAGTTACCCTCACTCCGACCGACCTCGGCAGGTGAAGGGTGGCTCAGGCCAGAGGCAGCTCTTCGAGGACTCTTCGAGTCCGAAGATGATTCCTCCTTCTTCTCCAGCGACTGGACTTGGAGTCTTCAGGAGAGTCAGTCAATGGACGATAGCCGTCGTCCTTCTAGGACTGCTTCGGCTCATCTCGGAGTCTACCGGGATGGGCTCGAACCCGTTCCAAGCAGGCCAGGTATCCCTCACGGAGATTCTGGACGAGGGATTCTCCGACGGAGGCCTTTCGGTGGCGAGGCCATAGTGGGTCGGCACTGGAACTTTGGCAGCGCCCTGCTTCCTGCCCTCGCCTTGACCAGGATGGCCAGGAAGTATCGGTCCCCTACGGTTCCTTGTCCGGTTTTGAACACCCTCTGCTGAGGGTTGGTTACCGACAGCGTTTTCGGCGGACGCCAGGGATGTGGACAAACCTCCTGACAAGGAGTCCAAGAAATTGACTACGTCGGCGAAAAGTCTACGCTCAGCCTCTCTCGGCCTTCGCCAGGCCAGTTCGGCCGTCCTCATGGCACATTTTCTCATGCCCTGTTGGGCTCCTGGATGAGTCATCCCTCATCTTCCCCCGATCTGCAGACTACGGTTAAGCAGGTGCGGGACCAGGGAGAAGGCAGTGGCCAAACAGCAGCTCCAGACTGCTTTGGATATAGGGGACTCATGTGCCAGATCGGTGGCGGCCGCAGTGGCTATCGTTGCGTGAGCTGGGCTGAGGATATCCACCTTTCCGGATACCCAGCACAAGTTGGCGGATGTTCCCTTTTGGGACTGACCTCTTGGCCCTGGGGTGGAAGGTCACCTGCAGAGGATCGAGAGTCCAATGCCACATGGACTCGGTCTCTTCCGCTCAGAAGGACAAAGGCATGAAACCACAGCCTAAGCCCTTCGTCCTTCTGTAGCCTTTGGCGGCCCAGCAGCGTCAGGGCCAGCAGGCTCGACCTTGGCATCCCAAACCCAAGCCGGCTTCCTCTAACAGGAGCAGGAGGAAAGGGCCCAGGAGGTCCCTCGGCGGTCCTCCTCCAAGCCTGCCCAGTGCGGGCTGAGGGTGTCGCCCATCCCGTCACCCTTACCCTGGGTCCCCAAGTGAGGCTCCAGCCTTCCGTTCCACCTGGTCCGCTGTTACCACGGACAGGTGGGTCTTGGAGGTGGTGGGAAGGGCCTGCCTCTGGGTCGAGCAGGCACCACCCTTCAGGCCGTCGCCCCTCGGGCCGGGATCCCCAGCCTCACTGGCGGCTCGTCGGAGCGACATCCTCCTCCTCCTCCAGAAGGAGGTGGTAAGAGAGGTGGTGGACCCTCCTTCAGACCCAGGGTTTGTGTCCAGGTACTTCCTGGTTCGAAGCAGACAGGGGCTGGCGCCCATTCTCGACCTACACGGCCTAAACAGTTCCTAGGTCTCGAACCTTCAGGATGGTCACTCTGGCTCAGATAATACCATCCTTGGAGCGGCGTGTGGTTCTGCTCTCTGGACTTGCAGGGCCAGCGTTTTTCACGTCCTATCCGTCCGTCTCACCAGAGATTCCTTCGCTTCCGGCGGAAGGATCTCTCTTGAGTTCAAGCCATGCCCTTCGGCTTGTCTCCAGCTCCAGGGTCTTCACCAAATGCATGGCAGTGGTGACAGCATTCCCTGCGGCGCCGAGGGTCGGGTGTACCCTTACCTGGACGACTGGCTGATAACAGCTCCCTCCAGGAAGAGGCGGAGTGGTCCAGAGATCTGGCCCTCCAGGTCTGCTCTCAACTGGGCCTCCTTATCAACGAGGCCAAGTCGGAACTCGAGCGAAGCAGGTGATTCTATTCATCGGGCGCAGCTCGACTCTCTCGAGCCAGGCTGCGGCTCCCGCGGACAGGGCCGAGGTTCTTTCCTCCTTTGCCCGATCATTTCTGGTTGGGCAATTCGCCCCTGCCGGGACTTCCTCGCCTCCTGGGTCTCATGGCGGCCTGTACCAGCGTGGTCCGTTGGGCCCGCTGGAACATGCGTCCTTCAGTGGGGACTGGCCAGCCAGTGGTCTAGCGCTACGATCCCTTGGACCAGCTGTAGCCGGTGACACAGGGGATGTGAGCAGCTCTCCAGTGGTGGACCGTTCCAGATCATTTGCAGGAGGGGCATCCCGTTCATCCGCCCGAGCCGACGGTCTCTCTGTCGACCGATGCCTCTCTGATGGGTTGGGGTGCCCATCTGGGGGAACACCGGGCTCATGGCCTCTGGTCCCCGCGGGAGTCCCGATGCCACATCAACCTGCTGGAGCTCCGAGCGGTCCGCCTAGCTCTCACCGCCTTTGCTCCGTTCCTCCGGGGTCAAGTGGTCCGAGTCCAGACGGACAATACCACGACCATGTACTATCTAAACCGCCAGGGGCGGGGCGCGCTCCATGCTTCTATGCAGGAAGCTCTCCGCATTTGGTCACTGTCGCAGCCTGGAGGCGGATCTCCTAGCCATTCCACGTGGCAGGAGCCTCCAACACCCTGGCCGATGCCCTGAGCCGGATAGGGGCTGCATCCCACAGTGGTCTCTCCTGCCGGAGTAGTACAGCATCTGTTCTCCCTTTGGGGCACACCTCAGGTGGACCTGTTTGCCTCCATGGAGAGCAAGCTGGAGTCTGTTCCATGCCCCCCCCTCAGCAGGGGCTCGCTGCAGGGGATGCCTTCTCGAGGCAATGGACCCCGGGCCTCTTTTACGCCTTTCCCCCATTTCCCTTGATCCACAAGGTGCTTCTCAAGGCGAGGAGGGACAAGGCGCAGGTGATTCTGATAGCCCCAGACTGGCCTCGCCAGTTCTGGTACCCAGATCTCCTCAGTCTCAGCTCCAGGACTCCGCGGCAGCTTCCAGCTCGCCCGGACCTGCTCTCAGTCAATCAGGGGAAGGTGTTCCATCCGGACCTTCAATCCCACCACCTAATGGCCTGGTTCCTGAAAGCTGCTAGAGTTCCAGGCCTTGGGTCTTTCCGCGAGGTCCTCAATGTAGTTGAGGCGCCCGTAAGAGTCGACCAGAAAATGCTATGCCTTCAAATGGAAAAGGTTTTCCATTTGGTGTCAGGCAAGGCTTGGACCCTTCCTCCTGTTCCTTGGCAAGCATCTTGGACTATTTATGGTCCCTTTCTAGTCAAGGGCTTAGGTCGGCGACCCTAAGGGTGCACCTGGCAGCCATCTCTGCTTACGGGCGCGGGCCGGGAAGCAGTCGATGCATGAGAGGAGAAGGTGGTCTGGCGCTTTTCAAAGGCCTTGATCACATTTCCCTCCAGTCCGGGAACCCCACCTCCGTGGGATCTACTGCTGGTACTGGCAAAGCTCATGGGCAAGCCATTCGAACCTATGCACAGGTGTGCTCTCTCTCACCTGTCGTGGAAGACCGCCTTCTTGGTGGCTATCCGTCAGCCAGAAGGATGGGAGAGCTCCAGGCGCTTTCCATGAGTCTCCTTACCTGGTCTTCCACAGGGACAAGGTTGTCCTCGCCCCACCGAAATTCCTTCCGAAGGTGGTGTGGAGTTTCACCTTAACCAGGTGTTGACTCTGCCGGTGTTCTACCCCAATCACACCTCGGAGGCGAATATAGGCTCCATACTCTGGACCCTAGAAGGCCGCTTATTATAAGGAGCGCACGGCTGAAATTCGGGAGAAGTTCGCCAGCTGTTTGTCACCACGCTGGAAGCTGTGATCTGGCAGACCTGCAGCCAGCGGACGATAAGCAGGTGGGTAACCTCCTGCATAGATCTCTGCTATAAGTTGGGGCATGGAGCCTCCCAGAGGGATAAGAGCTCTTCTACCGCCATTGCTGCGAGTGGCTGCTTCCAGGGGCGTCCCTATCCAGGAAATCTGCAGGGCTGCTACCTGGAAGTCAGCAAACACCTTCATTACCCATTACCACATCGACCTTGAGTCAGCGGGATGCTGGTTTTGGGGCCTCGGTTCTCCAGTCTCTCTTTCCCAAGTAAGTATATTGGGGTGTGCGTCTTGCCTCCCTCCTCCCGGAGAACTGCTAGGAGTCTGCCAATGAGTGTGGATGAACAACATATCCATGTCCCTAGAAATACAGGTTACTCACCTGTAACAGGAGTTCTAGGAATGGTATATGTTGTTCATCCACACGACCCACCCGACTTCCCCGGCTTCGACGCACAACCTGAGCTTCCAGCGGGCCAGATCTGGCGTCATGGGGCGGAGCCGAGAGTTATACCACCCGGGTGGGTGGGAGGAGCAAGCTTGAAGACCTTCCGGCAAGATTTAAAGCGGCAAGGATACTGCCAATGAGTGTGGATGAACAACATATACCATTCCTAGAACTCCTGTTACAGGTGAGTAACCTGTATTTACTCACCACATATAGTCAGGTATTCAGCACAGTAATGTACCACCAGTTAACCCACCCTGCTACATCCAGGTATGTGTTGCATAGTAGCCAGTCTGTAGTAAAAAGGCAGCAGGTTAGTAAACTGAGAGAAATATTAAGAGTTTGAACGGGGCCTCTTCCAGTTCTCAGGTTGCGTGCAGGTCTGTTTATGATGTCCATATTTTCCTTGGATGTAGTGTCCAGAAAATAGGCCATCCATAAATGTAATTAACTTATAATTCAGTACAAATACATTAACCATAAAACAAAAAGCCCCAAGAAGAATTTTAAGAGATTTCCTGAATAACTGCATCAAATGGATTGCAACAGTGGACCTGCTAAATAACAAAATGTGATGTATTTTGGTTTTGCATGTGTGTAGTAGGTTTTGCCTCCAGGTGATGTGAGCTAGTCAGGGTTTTACTAGGGGAAACTGAAGAAGAGGACAGGGTGAAGTACCAAGCTGCAGTCTTTGCAACTGTTCATTCCTTTTACCATGTTAGACACAGTAAGCTGCAGTAGCTCGTTTCCAGGTTCATGCTGGGGGTGGGGTTACATGGACTTGTTCTGTTGACTACAGAATGTAGGCCCTGGCAGAGGGGGAACTCCCCTTCTCTTCCTAGACATGTTCTATGGGATCTTCAACTTCCACCTGGACAAGGACCAGAGATGGGCAGAAGGGATCTTGGTTTTGCATCTCATCCAAAGAAAGGCACCTCAGCAGTGTAGCACCCTGCTCATACTACAGTACAGTGTCTGTTATAGGTGTTACCTCCAGTATCTGATGTGGCCAGCCAGAGTCGAAGGCTGTTATATTTTAAGCCTGCAATAAGAACTGTACACGT
This sequence comes from Neoceratodus forsteri, assembly GCA_016271365.2. Classification (NCBI taxonomy): domain Eukaryota; kingdom Metazoa; phylum Chordata; order Ceratodontiformes; family Ceratodontidae; genus Neoceratodus; species Neoceratodus forsteri. Next base: position 262,878,968 of record JADMNL010000027.1, on the reverse strand, counting down.
AGCCATGAAAATCCACAGTTCTGTCATTAATGGTTTTTGGATGCTAATCCCTCTTTTTAGTGTCCGGCTGGCCCTTCAGTCGTCGCCGCTTGACCCACCCCCGGATGGCTGTTACCCTCTGGCAGGAGTGAGGGGCAGCCGGCTATGCTTCACCCAAACACATCCATCTCATTGGGCGGGCCTAAAGGTGACAGCCGCCTGAGACCAGTCAAAAGCACTTTAGGTGGTCCCCCCCCCCGAATGGGAGGCATGAGTTGCAATGACGCCATGGCAGAATCCTGCCCAGCATCTGCACGCCTCACAGCTGCAACCTCTGCAAGTTGCCCACCGTGGTCACCCAGGGGCACTCCACCAAGAGTTATGGGATTCCCCCCTTCCTCCCCAGAGATGGAGAGCACGCAGTTACCGCTCAATCCATCCCCGCGGCCGACCCTTCAGCTTCCCGGGTGCATTCCCGAAAGCGGATCGCTGGTGCCAGCAGGTTGCTCCACCACTGCGCTGGCGAGCCAGCCTGTCCACAATTCTATCTAATGTCTTCATAGTCTCATGGAAGTCCCTTTGCTTATAGTGTAATCCTATAACCATAATTTCAGGCATGATCCAAGATCCCCAGCTATCTCATGTTGCCAGGTCTTGTAACTTTTAGCAGTGATTTACCAGTCTCCATAGGATTCCCAGATCTAAGGACTTTAAGTCCAAAAGAAATGTGAATGACAGCAATTTATGGGTAATGCTGTGTTCGTGGAGCTTGGTTCTGATTCTCAAACCAGTTTCTCAAGCTGGCTTGCTCGCACAGCAGTTTCTTGGTTTGCTTGCCATGCTGGTGACCCAGTTTCACATTTTGAGCCTAGAATATCAACAGTTAACTAATGTTTGGGAGGGCATGGTTTTCCCCTGCTGGCCCATGAGGGCACGATTCCTATGGCAAGCCAAGTGCCAACGGTGGCCTTATGTTTTGAAGGCTCCAGCAGGACTTCTCATTGGGAGTTTCATACTCATTCTGCCCTTCTTCCTCTTACGTTTGTGCAGTAGCTTAGCAAGTAACCTCGTGGCATTGTGATGCCATTTTTTAAATTCCTGCTCAGCCCACTGATGCCCTTTACATTCTTTTACAACGGGGCACAGTGGGTAAAGTGAACCAATCATAAAGTATTACAATTTGAAAGACAAATTACTTAACGCTTGCACAGACTGGGGGAGGCTAAGGTTGGAACACCCCAGTAACAAGGACTGAGGCTTCACAAGGCCATCCCTGAGAGGAGCATGAATCGGCAGGGATTCTTTGAAGGCACGGGGCTACGTGCCCCTTTCGAGGTGTCATGCGATGGGCTGCTAAGCCTTGGTTGGTGAAGCAGACTGCATCCTTATGTTTGGGGGGGCCATTTAGAGGGGGAAAATGTGCTGCCGTTATTGGATAAAATTTAACGTACTCCTTTATCAACTGAGGGCCCTACAAAGGTGTTATAGCCCGCCCCCCAAAATTCTTTTTCTAGCACCAGTGCACCGAGGCATCTCTCAGAAGTGCCTACTCGACTCTCAGCCACCACTGACTCCCCCCCTCGGGAGATTTTCCAGTGCCTCGGATCACTCCGCAAGGCAGGGCCTACCTCTTCTACCTGGCGGCGTCTGTCTGAAATTAGAAGGTCCATCTCTGTCCAGGGGTCGGCCGTTTGTCGTCGGTGTGGGCATCTGGTGTAGGGGATGTGAAGGAGGTCCCTGAGGCTCTCGTCGCCTCCTCTGTGCACCAGGGTGTTTTTTCTTTAGTTACGCCCCTGCCCCTTCCCCCTGCAGAGTGCGAACGTGCAGTGACGCCAGGTATGTCCAATGCGCTCTGCACCCTGTACTGCAGCCCTGGGTGTTTCAGTGCTTCTGGTCTCCACAGAGGGCTGCTGCGGTGCCGGGCATGCCCTGGATTCTCTCTCCCCCCCCCCCGGGAGGAGAGCAGTCCTCCGGACGCGTGAGTCTCTCTCTCCCCTGCCGACCCCATGGCCTAGGCTCACCAGTGTGGCGTAAAGCGCCTCAACCCTCCGCGCCACCGGACTGGCCTGTTGTATCTCTTTTGGTTGGTTCCATTTTGGTATCACCTTGGAGAGAAAGCTGAAGACTGCATGGAGGCAAAAATTGTACAGGACCAGCGGCATCTAGGACAGGAGTGGTATGGGAGAGGATGGAAGAAGGTACCTACACTAAACCAGGGATGAAAAATGTGGATAATGTTAAAAACAAATTTAAAATGGGCAAAACTCTGGTCTGGTGACAGCAATATGTTGCCATTTTGGTGTGGCCTCTCTTTTTAACATGCTTCTAGTAGGATCATGTCTTGGTCTGGTACTTCATTCATTGCTGTCAGCAGTGCCCTCTGCAGATCAGGGCTGTCTAACAGTGTGGTGGGATCTGGTAGGCTTTAAAAGTGGGGGAGATTAAAGGTGATGCTGGTGCGTAAGGCAGGCAACAACGTAGCCATAATCCAACATGATTTCAATGTAGTTACGTTTACTGTATACATGATGTTAGGATGATGATTCTTAATATTTTGTAATATGTTTAATTTGACTTGCATAAGTTAAATTCAATAAAACAAAGCGTATTAGAGGCAAAGGCAGTAGGGATTATGACACACCCTCACCAGTAGTCCTACAAATAGCATATTCATTAAACGAGCTTCACTCTTCAGTCTTAGATCTGGAGGCACAAAGACCTGGGGGGAGTCGCAACATTTAGGGCTGGCTCATACCATGCACAATATGGTGCCGCATGCACAGAGAGCATGAATAGTGGTGCCAGCCCCAACGATCTCACTTTCCTTTTTCCCACCTTTGAGAGAATGAATCGCCGGGACCAACAGATCTTCAGGTTTCACCTGCACAAGTCCTCTTAAGTTTCTAGTTTACGTTTGTTTTACAGTGTGTTGTTTCTGTATTCGCACTTCTGGGTCTGTGCTGGAGCCACTGGGACCCCACGGGAGCAAATCTTTTGCAGCTTACAGCTAGGGGTCAGGTGTTAGTGACAGCACCACACACGAGATGCACATATGATGTGGTGCTCATGGACTGGCCAGTAACTGACATGGGCCCTCTGCCTTCCTCAGTTCTGTTTTTCCAACCACCGAGGCAACACTGTGTGAGCGCTTTGGAATTGCAACTGTCATACCTCCTCAGTTTGTCACGACGTGCTTGACACCGTACGCTGTCCCGTTTTTGATCTGCCACCTTCTTTCTCTTACGTTTCTATGGCGCTGCGCCCCTTTTTTGTTTCCGCAATTTCTTGTCATGTCCAACTCCCAGGAGCTAAAAGAGTGAGGATGCCCCCCTCCCCCCAGTGAGATAGACATGACAAATGCTGGTCCTGCCTTGGACTGAGTCATGACATGGATCACTGCGATGGCTACTTTTCCATGGAGTTCAGCATCCTGGAGATCCGCGCAGTGAAGTGGGGGTCAGAGGTCCCCAATCTTCAGAGGCAGGTGTCTCATTAGGGACGCCAAGGTAAGGTCCCTTGGCTCTTCCTCTGAGTCTCTCCCCAGCACTGTACGTACTGAGGGAGACCAAGCCTCTCCTTGCCCTCACTCTGCCGAGATGTTGGAAAGTCGGTTCCCCCGGGGGACCGACTGAGCACCCCTCCCAGTTGTCATCCCTTAGGAACAGTGGACACCTCTGGTGGTGAGGCTGAAGCTATACCCTGGGCCTACTTTGGCGGGCACCTTGGTGTTGTAGCCTGGCAATGTTTTGGCTCCTGTCACTAAGGCTGGTGCCAGTGAGTGAGGCTTCGTTGACAGCAAGGCCAGGTCCCCGCCTAACACTGTTTATGGTGCCAGGAGAGGGATGCTCTCTAGAGCATCTTCCAGTCTTCTGAATATCTTCCCTCGTGTGGTCTCCTGACCCAGGGAAGGATGTCTGGGAGAGTCCGACAATGATGGAGACCTTCCTGCTCCTGGTTCTGGGCCTGTGTGTCGGCCAGCGTCGTCTGTTGTTGCTGTTCCTCCTCTCAGTGCCGGGGCTAGTTTTGGGATGTTGGCCGGCATTGTTTGTGGTCCTGCTTTGGGTTCTGGCACTAGCCTCAGTGCCAGCTCGACACCTGGTGCCACTTGCAGCACCAGGGAGGAGGCTAATACCGTCCGTGGTGCCTCTTCTCTAGTTTCTCAGAGGACAGCTAGCTCTGATCCAAGGCCTAGCCCAAGGAACAGGGCCGGTTCAGGTGAGGGTGGAACAGTGAGATCTAGGTCAGCAGCTCACTCCTCATCCAGTGTAGGTGGCAGCTCTGGGACAAGTCACAGCACTGGCTTGGAACAGCAGATTTCTCTGGAACAGTCTGACCTTGTCACCTGTAGGGACTGGGGCCGCCCTGTGGGACCTTCACTGCTTGGCTGTTCCCACTTGGGGGCTCCCACCGAAGGGCATCATCCCAACTGGTCCTTGCTGTTTGATCACTCATTGATGGACAAGTTTGTCATGTTCTCTCTCCCGGTGAGGTCCCACGAGCATTCTCGTAGCCCTGGCAGAGGACATGGCCTGGTCTTGTATGCCCCACCACCTGGGACCCTCGGATCCCCTGTCTTGGGAGCAGTTGAGGGCTGCAGTTAGCGAGTTCCCCCCAGTGTCTCAGGTGCCTAGATCAGGCCATTTGTTGGCCTGAGTCCCACACACCTCTGTACTGACTTCAGCTCCTTGTCATCTCCTGCTTCCTCTTTTTGAGGAAGAGGACACCTCCATCCACATCTGTTCTGATGCTGAGTACTCTCTGTACCAGCAGTTCTAGGGGAGATGATGACAGAGCTTAGCCTTCACTATTTTGTAAGTCACAGCCTGCTAAAACTGGTGTTATCATTCCTGGTGGATTCCAGCAGAGAAAATGAGACAATTAAGAATAAAGACTACACAGCATTGTGGAAAGCTTTTATTGGGTGGCTCCAACTAACTTGAATGTTTTGCAGATTTCAGAAGAGATTCAACAGCCGTCCTTCCGTGGCCTAGGCCTTTCATAGAGGCAATCGGGGATGTCTGGCTCAGTTCCTGTGCCCCTTCTTCAGCCTTCTGGGACGTCCAGTGGTATTGTGGTCCTGTGGGGTCTCCATGGGCCATGCCACATCCCTCTTCTGTGATCCAGCTCCTGGACACACCCACTGGGCATAGATGCCTGTTGCATGACTGCCTCCTAGACTCTGACTGTGCATAATCTGATGCCTGGGGCAGGAGTTTTTTCCAGTGGCTCGCACCATACTGTGCATTTCTGCAGACTGGGCCCATCAAGCAACCTATGGCAGGCATCTGTGGACGACGCTGGGTCAGCTTGTAGCATCCTTGTCAGACTGCAGGCAACCAGGCAAGCCATTTGCCTTTCTGCTTAAGACCTGGAGTTGGCGACTCACCAAGCAAGGGCGTCCTATGATGCCAGCGAGGTGACTTCTAGAGTGGTGGGAACTGCGGTCTGCATTAGGCGGATGTCGTGGCTTCGCCTTTCAGGGTTGTCGGCCTTGGCCTGGTATAGGGTGATAGCCTTGCATTATTTGGGGACCCATTTATTTTCCCATAGTGTCAGGCATGAGTTTGGGGTGCATTCCTGCTCCTAGTCTACCGGAGCCACTGCCTGGCCCTAACCAGTCTCTGGTGTTGTCAGACCCATGAGAGGTCCATATCTCTTTGTGGTTAACCCCCACAGGAGGCTGAGGGAGTAACCCTTTCCCTCAGAGTCAGCAAGCACCGTCTTCTTGCGTTGTACATATTGTATATATTGTTTAAATTGTATTTGTAGAATTATGGATATGTTGTTCATCCACACTTATTGGCATGCCCCTTTCCCCTTTAAGGATCGCCGGAAGGTCTTCAAGCTGGCTCCTCCCACCCACCCGGGTGGTATAACCCTCGGCTCAGCCCCATAACACCGGATCTTCCTTTTTGCTGGAAGATTCGGGTTGTCTCCATCGTGCTCCAGCATTTTGTAGGCCCTGGCTTCAAAACCTTCGGTTATTCCGAAAATCTGCCTTGTTCATGTTAGCAATTGCGACTGTTTTTCTTCGACTATGGAAGACAAGTCTTCCCCGGATTTTGCCGGTGTCCATGCGGCCAGAAGATGTCGCACTGATTCAAGACACTCACGGGTGTCTACTGTTTGGGTGTTGACCATGACACCTGAAGTGAGATTTTTGCCTTACATTTCAACCTAACGTCCTCGACAGTCTTGCATGCCTTAAGTTGGGGAGGCCTGAAAAACAGAATCCTCCGGTGAAATCCAAGGAGGCCCGGTGGGCGGTTTCCTCGGCCGCGGGATCCACCGAGCAATTGAAACACATGCAAGTCTTTGAGGAGGAAGCGACTCGTGCCGCGGAATCTTCCACTTGGAGCTTCTTCGTTCCGTTCAACCTGGGCTCCACCTTCTCTGGTTCTTTCCGAGAGTTGTGCCAGTCTCTCCCGACTAGGGGTGAGAGTCCTGCAGGCACGCAGTCCTCTCTGTCCTGTAAGCGGGAAAGGGACCCAGGACTATCTTTGTCTTGGCGAGGACACGCTTGGGATTGGGAGAGATCTTGGTCCCAGGAACCGGCCGTTTCGACTTCGGTAGGAATTGCCTCTTCGGCCGCTGTCTTCTCGGCCTTGCCGTCTGGCCAGTCGACCGAAGTGTCGATCGACGATGTTGATATATTTCTCGACCTGATCGACCCCTTGTCGCCGACTCCGGTCAACAGCTCTCTCACTTGGACTCCGGTCCTTGTTTTCCCCGACAAGGAGACCCAGCCTGCTGGGAATCCCGTCGAGGGAAGTGGTCCTTGACACTGGGAAAACACGGACCCACCTGTCTCTCCGATCGACCGAGTGGGCCTGCCGATCTCGATTGAGGTCCAGGACCTCCTTGACCGACAGGCTGAGGAAGAGCCATAAGCGCCTAAGAAGAGGTGACGCCATCGGTCATGCTTATCCTCCTCTGAGGAGAGGCTCCGGTGGAAACTCCACTGGCGCTTGAGGACCTCGTGGCAACAGCTGATTTTGACTGGGCACAAGCCTACCCTGGCCATCACTTGGCTCTCGCCTCCCAGGCCTATGCCGACTCCTTCGGAGCCATTCAGATCGGTTCCTCTGCCCGCGGAGCTGGTGAAACCCCCAGTTCGGCCTAAACCGGTCTCTCCATCGATTTTGGTGGAACCACCGCCCAAGCAGCTTGTGGGAGGGGCTCTTTATAAGGAAGCTAGACTGGACACCAGGCTTCCCTGGCATCTCTCGATCACCCCGGACCGCCCTCGTTGGGTCAAAGGTGACCTGGGCGTACAACCGTTGTATCCAGATTCTTCGGATTCAGATGAAACCAGCCTCCATTCTCATCCAGGGGATGATGAATGGGCCGGTGGGATGGAAACGGAGGAAGGTCCTTCGTCCTTTCAGGGCATTCTTCGCCTCATCTCTGAGTCTACAGGGATGGCCCTGGAACCTAGCCAGTAAAAGGCGGAGTACCCTCTCACGGACATCCTCAAGAGAGGGGATACCCCGACGGAAGCCTTTCCTGTGGCCGAGGCCATTGTTGGCCCGGCCCTAGAACTTTGGCAGCTCCCTGCCTGTTAACCAGCGCTGTCTGCCCTCATAGCCCACAAGTATGCGGTGCCCATGGGGTCCCTTGCTGGGTTCAGAGAGCACCCTTCGGTCAAGAACCTTGTGACCGCCTCTGTTTTCAGGCGTACTGGCAGTTCTGCTGATACTGACCGACCTCCCGAGAAGGAATCCAAATATTTGTATCACTTGGCTCGGAAGGTCTATGTGGACTCGTCTTTAGGCCTCCATCAGGCAAGTTCTGCCGTCATCATGGCACACTTCTTCCATGCCCTCTTGGGGTCTTTGGATGAAGTCCTCCAACACCTCCCCGTGGACGTGCAGACCACAGTCTAGCAAGTCCGGGACCAGGGTCTGGCTGTTGCCAAACAGCAGCTTCAGGCGGCCCTGGATATTGGGGACTCTTGTGCCCGCTCGTTGGAAGCAGAGTTGCCTCTTACCGCAGGGCTTGGCTGAGGCTCTCCTCCTTCCTGGTGGATACTCAGCACAAACTAGTTGATGTGCCTTTCCTGGGCACCGATCTCGTCGGCCCAGGTGTGGCTGGTCACCTTCAGCGTATTGAGCAGTCCAGTGCCACCTTTGACGCCACTTCTGCTAAAGGTTCTTCTGGTAAGAAGCAGAAGCAGCAGCAGCAGAAGAAGCAGCCTTTTCGGCACTCTTCCCCTGCGGCCCAGCAGCCCTCCTTCCAAGGAGGGCAGCAGCAGCAGGCTCAAGCTTGGTGCCCCCAGCCCAAGCCCGGGCCCTCCCAGGTCCATAAAGGAGGCTGAGGTTCAGGTCCTGGATCCTCCTCTTCCATACCTGCTCAGTGACGAGGTGGGGCTGCCACCCCAACTCCCGTCATGCCAGCCCTGGGTCCTCCTGTGGGGTCGGCTCCGCCACTTCCTTTCCACCTGATCCTTTATCACCACAGACAGGTGAATTCTCAAGTGGTCGGTCAGGGACTGCCTCTGGAATTTGAGCAGTACCTCCAAGCCGTGCCGCGCCCCCTCAGGAGGAAAGGGTATCCGCAGACTCAGTCAGCTGTCCGAGACGACATCACTCAGCTCCTCATCAAGTAGGCAGTAGCTCCAGTGGTGGATCCTTCAGCAGACCCAGACTTTGTCTCCAGGTGCATCCTGGTGCCCAAGCAGATGGGGGGCTGGCACCCCATTCTAGATCTGCATGACCTGAATCAATATCTCCGGTCCCGCACCTTTCGGATGGTCACTCTGTCCCAGAGCATACCATCCTTGGAGCGAAACGTGGTTTTGTTCACTGGATCTACAGGACGCGTTCTTTCATGTCCCAATCAGTCTGTCCCATCAGCGGTTCCTTCACTTCAGGATCGAAGGACCCTTTACAAGTTCTGAGCCATGCTGTTCGGCCTGTCATCGGTCCCACGGGTCTTCACCAAATGCATTGCAGTGGTGGCAGCCCATCTCCGGCATCGGGGAGGTCAAGATTTATCCTTACCTCAACGATTGGCTCCTAGCAGATTCCACCCAGCAGGAGGTGAAGTCCAGGGACCTGGCCCTCCGGACCTGCTCCCAACTCTGCCTCCTGATCAGCGAGGCCAAGTCTGAACTTGTGCCTTCTCAGGTGATGAGCTTCATTGAGGCAGAGCTTGACTCTTGTCAAAACAGAGCGCTGCTCTCGGCGGACAGGGTGGAGGTTCTTTCCTCCTTGCCCAATCATTTCTGGTTGGGCAATTGCTCCTGCCCAGGACTTCTGCGCCTCTGGGTTATATGGCTGGCGTGCACCTCAGTGGTCCGTTGGGCCTGGCTGCAATGCGCCTATTTAGTGGGAGCTGGCCCCAGTGGACCCAGCGCCATGGTACTTCGACCAGCTGATCATGGTAACCCAGAAGATGTGGGACGCTTTCCTGTGGTGGACCACCCCAGAACAGTTGCAGGAAGGGATCTTGTTTGTCTGCCTCAGAACTGACGTGCGTCCTTACGACCGATGCATATCTCATGGGCTGGGAGCCACATGGGGACAGAGGCCTATGGGCACTGGACCCTGAGAGTCCCGATGCCACATCAACCTGTTGGAGCCCAGAGCAGTCAGACTGGCATTGTCAGGTTTCGCTCCTCAGCTCTGGGGTCTAGTGGTTCAAGTCCAGATGGACAATACCATGACCATGTACTACCTCAACAAACAGGGCGGCACGCACTCCTGTTTGCTGTGCAAGGAGGCGATCCGCATCTGGACCCTCGTGAGCCGATTGGAGGCAGATCTCCTTGCCATCCACGTAGCAGGTGCCTCAAACCGTCGGGCGGACGCTCTCAGCCACTTAAGCCAGACATCCCACGAGAGGTCTCTCCATCCAGAGGTAGCTTACAGTCTGTTCTCCCGTTGTGGCAGACCGATGGTGGACCTGTTTGCCTCCAAGGAAAACAGCAAGCTGAGGCTGTATCATGCCCGCCCCCCTCAGCAGGGCTCGCTGCAGGGGGTTGCCTTCTTGAGGTCAGGCCTAAGCCTCATCTTTCCTCCATTTCCTTGATCCACTAGGGTGCTCCTCAAGGTGAGGAGGAACAAAGCGAAGGTGATCCTGGTAGCCCCAGATTGGCTGTGCCAGTTCTGGTATCCAGATCTCCTCAGCCTCAGCTGCAGGCCCAGGTAGCTTTGCACACACCAGGACCTGATATCTCAGTCGGGAGAGTATTCCATCTGGACCTTCAGTCCTGCACCTCACAGCCTGGTTCCTGAGTTCAAAATCTGCCTTGTTCATGTTAGCAATTCGAGCTGTTTTCTTCGACTATGGAAGACAAGTCTTCCCCGGATTTTGCCGGTGTCCATGCGGCCAGAAGATGTCGCACCCCGACCCGCACACTACGTGTGTCTACTGTTTGGGTGTTGACCATGACACCTTGAAGTGAGATTTTTTGCCTTACATTTCAACCTAACGTCCTCACGACAGTCTTGCATGCCTTAAGTTGGGAGGCCTGAAAAACAGAATCCTCCGGTGAAATCCAAGGAGGCCGGTGGGGCGGTTTCATGACATGAGATCACAAACAGTGGAAACACATCAAGTCTTTGAGGAGGCGACTAGTGCGCGAGGAATCTTCCACTTGGAGCTTCTTCGTTCCGTTCAACCTGGGCTCCCTTCTCTGGTTCTTTCCGAGAGTTGTGCCAGCTCTCTCCCGACTAGGGTGAGAGTCCTGCAGGCCACGATCCTCTCTGTCCTGTAAAGGAAAGGGACCCAGGACTATCTTTGTCTTGGCGAGGACACGCTTGGGATTGGGAGAGATCTTGGTCCCAGGAACCGGCCGTTTCGACTTCGGTAGGAATTGCCTCTTCGGCCGCTGTCTTCTCGGCCTTGCCGTCTGGCCAGTCGACCGAAGTGTCGATCGACGATGTTGATATATTTCTCGACCTGATCGACCCCTTGTCGCCGACTCCGGTCAACAGCTCTCTCACTTGGACTCCGGTCCTTGTTTTCCCCGACAAGGAGACCCAGCCTGCTGGGAATCCAGTCGAGGGAAGTGGTCCTTGACACTGGGAAAACACCGGACCCACCTGTCTCTCCCGATCGACCGAGTGGGCCTGCCCGATCTCGATTGAGGTCCAGGACCTCCTTGACCGACAGGCTGAGGAAGAGCCATAAGCGCTCTAAGAAGAGGTGACGCCATCGGTCATGCTTATCCTCCTCTGAGGAGAGGCTCCGGTGGAAACTCCACTGGCGCTTCAAGGACCTCGTGGCAACAGCTGATTTTGACTGGGCACAAGCCTACCCTGGCCATCACTTGGCTCTCGCCTCCCAGGCCTATGCCGACTCCTTCGGAGCCATTCAGATCGGTTCCTCTGCCCGCGGGCTGGTGGGAAGCCCCAGTTGTCGGCTAAAGCGGTCTCTCCATCGATTTTGGTGGAACCACCGCCCAAGCAGCTTGTGGGAGGGGCTCTTTATAAGGAAGCTAGACTGGACACCAGGCTTCCCTGGCATCTCTCGATCACCCCGGACCGCCCTCGGTGGGTCAAAGGTGACCTGGGCGTACAACCGTTGTATCCAGATTCTTCGGATTCAGATGAAACCAGCCTCCATTCTCATCCAGGGGATGATGAATTGGCCGGTGGGATGGAAACGGAGGAAGGTCCTTCGTCCTTTCAGGGCATTCTTCGCCTCATCTCTGAGTCTACAGGGATGGCCCTGGAACCTAGCCAGTAAAAGGCGGAGTACCCTCTCACGGACATCCTCAAGAGAGGGGATACCCCGACGGAAGCCTTTCCTGTGGCCGAGGCCATTGTTGGCCCGGCCCTAGAACTTTGGCAGCTCCCTGCCTGTTAACCAGCGCTGTCTGCCCTCATAGCCCACAAGTATGCGGTGCCCATGGGGTCCCTTGCTGGGTTCACAGAGCACCCTTCGGTCAAGAACCTTGTGACCGCCTCTGTTTTCAGGCGTACTGGCAGTTCTGCTGATACTGACCGACCTCCCGAGAAGGAATCCAAATATTTGTATCACTTGGCTCGGAAGGTCTATGTGGACTCGTCTTTAGGCCTCCATCAGGCAAGTTCTGCCGTCATCATGGCACACTTCTTCCATGCCCTCTTGGGGTCTTTGGATGAAGTCCTCCAACACCTCCCGTGGACGTACAGACCACAGTCTAGCAAGTCCGGGACCAGGGTCTGGCTGTTGCCAAACAGCAGCTTCAAGGCCCTGGATATTGGGGACTCTTGTGCCCTCGCTGGAGCAGAGTTGCGTTTCACCGCAGGGGCTTGGCTGAGGCTCTCCTCCTTCCTGGTGGATACTCAGCACAAACTAGTTGATGTGCCTTCCTGGGCACCGATCCAACGGCCCAGGTGTGGCTGGTCACCTTCAGCGTATTGAGCAGTCCAGTGCCACCTTGGACGCCACTTCTGCTAAAGGTTCTTCTGGTAAGAAGCAGAAGCAGCAGCAGCAGAAGAAGCAGCCTTTTCGGCACTCTTCCCCTGCGGCCCAGCAGCCCTCCTTCCAAGGAGGGCAGCAGCAGCAGGCTCAAGCTTGGTGCCCCCAGCCCAAGCCCGGGCCCTCCCAGGTCCATAAAGGAGGCTGAGGTTCAGGTCCTGGATCCTCCTCTTCCATACCTGCTCAGTGACGAGGTGGGGCTGCCACCCCAACTCCCGTCATGCCAGCCCTGGGTCCTCCTGTGGGGGTCCGGCTCCGCCACTTCCTTTCCACCTGATCCTTTATCACCACAGACAGGTGAATTCTCGAAGTGGTCGGTCAGGGACTGCCTCTGGAATTTGAGCAGTACCCTCCAAGCCGTGCCCGCGCCCCTCAGGAGGAAAGGGTATCCGCTCAGACTCAGTCAGCTGTCCGAGACGACATCACTCAGCTCCTCATCAAGTAGGCAGTAGCTCCAGTGGTGGATCCTTCAGCAGACCCAGACTTTGTCTCCAGGTGCATCCTGGTGCCCAAGCAGATGGGGGGCTGGCACCCCATTCTAGATCTGCATGACCTGAATCAATATCTCCGGTCCCGCACCTTTCGGATGGTCACTCTGTCCCAGAGCATACCATCCTTGGAGCGAAACGTGGTTTTGTTCACTGGATCTACAGGACGCGTTCTTTCATGTCCCAATCAGTCTGTCCCATCAGCGGTTCCTTCACTTCAGGATCGAAGGGACCCTTTACAAGTTCTGAGCCATGCTGTTCGGCCTGTCATCGGTCCCACGGGTCTTCACCAAATGCATTGCAGTGGTGGCAGCCCATCTCCGGCATCGGGGAGGTCAAGATTTATCCTTACCTCAACGATTGGCTCCTAGCAGATTCCACCCAGCAGGAGGTGAAGTCCAGGGACCTGGCCCTCCGGACCTGCTCCCAACTCTGCCTCCTGATCAGCGAGGCCAAGTCTGAACTTGTGCCTTCTCAGGTGATGAGCTTCATTGAGGCAGAGCTTGACTCTTGTCAAAACAGAGCGCTGCTCTCGGCGGACAGGGTGGAGGTTCTTTCCTCCTTTGCCCAATCATTTCTGGTTGGGCAATTGCGCCCTGCCCAGGACTTTCTGCGCCTTCTGGGTTATATGGCGGCGTGCACCTCAGTGGTCCGTTGGGCCTGGTTGCAAATGCGCCTCATTTAGTGGGAGCTGGCCGCCCAGTGGACTCAGCGCCATGGTAATTTCGACCAGCTGATCATGGTAACCCAGAAGATGTGGGACGCTTTCCTGTGGTGGACCACCCCAGAACGGTTGCAGGAAGGGATCTTGTTTGTCTGCCCTGAACTGACGGTCGTCCTTACGACCGATGCATATCTCATGGGCTGGGGAGCCCACATGGGGGACAGAAGGGCCCATGGGCACTGGACCCCTGAGGAGTCCCGATGCCACATCAACCTGTTGGAGCCCAGAGCAGTCAGACTGGCATTGTCAGGTTTCGCTCCTCAGCTCTGGGGTCTAGTGGTTCAAGTCCAGATGGACAATACCATGACCATGTACTACCTCAACAAACAGGGCGGCACGCACTCCTGTTTGCTGTGCAAGGAGGCGATCCGCATCTGGACCCTCGTGAGCCGATTGGAGGCAGATCTCCTTGCCATCCACGTAGCAGGTGCCTCAAACCGTCGGGCGGACGCTCTCAGCCACTTAAGCCAGACATCCCACGAGAGGTCTCTCCATCCAGAGGTAGCTTACAGTCTGTTCTCCCGTTGTGGCAGACCGATGGTGGACCTGTTTGCCTCCAGGGAAAACAGCAAGCTGAGGCTGTATCATGCCCGCCCCCCTCAGCAGGGCTCGCTGCAGGGGGTTGCCTTCTTGAGGCCGTGGGCCCCAAGCCTCATCTTTCCTCCATTTCCCTTGATCCACTAGGTGCTCCTCAAGGTGAGGAGGAACAAGGCGAAGGTGATCCTGGTAGCCCCAGATTGGCTGTGCCAGTTCTGGTATCCAGATCTCCTCAGCCTCAGCTGCAGGCCCCCGGAGTGGCTTTGCACACACCAGGACCTGATATCTCAGTCAGGGGAAGGTATTCCATCTGGACCTTCAGTCCCTGCACCTCACAGCCTGGTTCCTGAGTGGCTAGAGTTCCAGGCTTTGGGTCTTTCCGAAGATATCTACACCTCGGTGGAGGCATCCAGAAAGGAATCGACCAGGAAATGTTACGCCTTCAAATGAAAAAGGTTTTCCGTTTGGTGTCAGGGCAAGGGCCTGGACCCTCTGTCCTGTCCAGTGGCTAACATTCTCGACTACCTTTGGTCTCTGTTCAAAGGGTGTCTGCGGTCATCAAACCTTAGGGTGCACCTGGCAGCCATCTCTGCTTACGGACGCGGGCCGGTCAGCCAGTATTGGCACAGGAGACAGTGGTCAGGCGCTTTTTCAAAGGCCTGGATCACACATCCCCTCCATTGCATGAACCTCCACCTCCGTGGGCTCTACTGGCGGTACTGGCAAAGCTCATGGGCAAGCCATTCGAACCAGTGCACAAGTGTTCCTTGTCCAACTTGTCGTGGAAGACAGCCTTCCTGCTGGCTGTCAAGTCTGCCAGAAGGACAGGGGAGCTCCAGGCGCTTTCGGTGGACTCCCCTTATCTGGGCTTCTACAGGGACAAGGTTGTCCTGCGCCCCCACCCGACATTCCTTCCGAAGGTTATGTCAGAGTTTCACCTTAACCAGGTTTTAACTTTGCCGGTATACTACCCTAATTACATCTCGGAGGCCGAGTACAGGCTCCATACTTAGGACCTGAGACATGCCCTCTCCTGCTATAAGGAGAGGATGGCGGAAATTCGGGGAGAGGTTCGTCAGCTGGCTGTTACCTACGCTGAAGCTGCTTCTGGCAGGCCTACAGCAAAGCGGACCATTGCAAGGTGGATTACATCATGCATAGGTCTGTGCTACGAGTTGGTGGGCAAGGAGCCTCCCAGAGGGATAAGAGCTCATTTTACCCGCCATACTGCTGCTTCAGTGGCTGCTTCCAGGGACATCCCTATCTAGGAAATCTGCCAGGCTGCTACCTGGAAGTCAGCAAACACCTTCATCACCCATTACCACATCGACCTTGAGTCTCGCCGGGATGCTGGTTTTGGGTCCTCAGTTCTCCAATCTCTGTTCCTTAAGTAGGGGGTGTGCGCCTTGCCTCCCTCCTCCCAGAGAACTGCTAGGAGTCGGTCAATGAGTGTGGATGAACAACATATCCATGCTCCAAGAAGAACAGGTTACTCACCTGTAACAGTAGCTCTTCCATGGAATGGTCTGTTGCAGTAAGTCATTACTTCTGGGAGTTCCCGATAGGTGGCGCTCTCACAGCAGTTTTCCTCTAGCAGTCTGCACACCAGGGACCGCCCACATGATCTCACTTCCTGGGCTGTGCCTATAAAAGTGGGTTGCCCCTGGTAAGCTCCGTTCATTTTCCCGGCGGCTTCAACTCTGACAACAGCTAGAACAGTCTTCTGCAAGCAGTCTTCGACGTGGATTGAACCCATAATTTGGGGTAACTGAGCTAAAAGACATGGCACCAGATTCCTGTGCTCGGCCAAGAGCATTTAATGATGGAAGATATTTTCCTGTTACATACTCAGGGGACTCTATCAAAGGGCTCCAAAACTACCAAGCCCTCTTCAAGAAGTAAAAAGGTGAAGGAAACACCTTCACCAAAAGTCCTGCTGGACTGCAGTTCACTGGTCATATCTACGAAACATGCCTCAAGGATGCACTCTATGTCGACAGGCTATAACCCCCCCAATCGACATCAGGCACTTCTGTATCTTCAAAAGAACACAAAAAAGAATGTTACCCGTTGACGGTACGTCATTCTATAGCTCCTCCGTCGACGAGGCAACATTCATCAGAGATGCTCCTACATTCACCGTTGATGGGAATAACTCCCCCATCGACAGAGGTGTTCCAGAAGACTTTTTCATCTGAGAACACCTCCTCCGTCGACGGATCACACTCAACTTGCTCTATCGTCGACGGGACAAACTCCCCCCGTCAACGGGGCATGCTCATAGATCTTCATCCTTGATGAGGAATATACCACCGTTGACGAGGAGTATTCCACTGTCGACTGAGCATGCTCACAGATCTTCGTCAACGAGAGGTATCCCACCATCGATGGAGCATGCTCACAGGTCTTCATCGTCGATGACAGGTATCCCACCGTCAACGAGGCATGCTTTCATACTTCCTCCATCAACGGAACAAATCCCACCGTCGACAGAGCAGCCTCTATGTCATAGAACAACACAATTAAAGGCATATACTCCATTAATGGGGGATCCTCACAAAATATTGGCCACTCAAAGCCATGAATAAATTTTATAAGAATGTATCAAAAGATGCCTATGAGGCTGCTTCACCAGAAAGTATGGGATCATATACAACTGAAAGTAAAGGCAAACCAGCTTCTTTTGTACTCGAGCAAGGCACTCATCAAATACGTACGGGATCACATTATCAGAAGGCACAAATTGACCCTCCGGCTCCAAGTACACAGGGCTCAGATCCCTCCTATGTGGATATTCCATCCTCACAAGTGCCAAATGTAGACCAGATAATAAAGTTTTACAGACTTTGGGTTTTGATAAACATACACCCGATTTATTAAACAGACCTCACTCATATACTTTATCTCTGCCTCCATCAAAACAGACACGTTCGAAGCTAGAATGCTCACCATTCCTGCCTCCTCCTGAACCTTCAGAGGCATATTATTATTCAGATTCTCATATTTCGGAACCTTCTAAAAACATACATTCAGACGATTTCCCTACCAGACGGGGCTCAGACTCCCCTTACTCCATACCGTCCTTTTGGGACGACGACGTAATACGACCAATAAAGGTAATTTCCCCACTGGATGATCCGTCATTCATAGAAATTATGTTACAAATACAAAAAAACATGCGGTTTACTACAACGGAACAAGATAAATTAAGTAAGGATATGGTGGACTATCTAGATATCCTGGTCACACTCATCCGGGCGGTCCCACCTTTCATACCAACATTTAAAAACACTATCACAGAGGGATGGAGTCAACCCATGACTGCACAGGAGACCTCAAAAAGCACATAGGCTTTATCAAGCTGCTTTGGAACATCACTGTTTCTAGGGACATGGATATGTTGTTCATCCACACTCATTGGCAGTATCCTTGCCGCTTTAAATCTTGCCGGAAGGTCTTCAAGCTTGCTCCTCCCACCCACCCGGGTGGTATAACTCTCGGCTCCGCCCCATGGCATGAATCTTCCTTACCGCTTGGAAGCTCGGGTTCCCTCCTTAGCGGCTCTGCGTTTCGCGACTAGTTCCTATTTCTCCGTTTGCGGTTTAAAAATAATATTTTGCAAAAGACTTCAGTCTTGATCCCTGCGGCTGCGATGGATAAATCGACTCAGTTTAGGAGATGCCCATGCGGGCCAGAAGATGTCTCGGGCGGATCCACACTCCACGTGTGTCTCTGCTTAGGCCTTGAGCACGACCCGCGAGCTTGCGACCTGTGCTCATCTTTCTCGCCTCGTCCTCGAAGACCGTGCTGCCCGATTGCAACTGGGCCGTCCCGAAGCGTTTCCCTCGGTGAAGTCCAAGGAGGCCCGGTTGGCGGTGTCCGCGGCGGCGGGCTCGGCGGATCAGCTCGAGCGGATGGTCGCCTCAAGAGGAGGCGGCGCGGCCAGATCTTCCTCGGCCGCTGCATTTATCCCACTCTCTGGGTTCTTCCTACCGGCTTCCTTTAAGGAGCTTTGTCTGTCCCTCTCCTCCAAAGGAGAAGGGCCTGCGTCTGCTGGACCTTATTCTCGGTCAAAAGAGGGACAAGGGTAAGTCCCTCCGTCGGCTCTTGGGGCGGGAAAGATCCTCTCCACAGACGTCGACCCGTCGGCCGGTCGGCCATTCGGCTTCGACCACTGGCCTCCACGGTGTCCCCGTCAGGTCAGTTGACGAGACTCCACTGATGAAGTCGAGATTTTTCTCGACCCATTGGACGGGCTGTCGCCTTTAGCAGCCGAGATTCCCCTCTCCCCGGTTTCCCCGGGAGGAGTTGAGGATCCCGTGGGCTCGCCTGTGCCTCCGGTTCCGGAGCCCTCGGATGGACCTTCCGAGCAGAAGGGAGTGCGGTTCCGGCCGACACCTCCCTGCACCGACCCCGGAAATTCCGGGACTCTCGGTCTCGGTCTCGGACCTCTTCGCGGTCAACCCGTTCCACCGTCATGGCGGTCGCGGTCTCGGCACGCGGTGGCGGCGTCGCGCCTCGTCCTCGTCCTCCTCCTCGGATGAGGGAGGCAGCGTAAATTACGTCGGATGATCACGAGGACCTTATGTTTAACAGCTCCTCCTGGCGGGGAATAAGCCGACTCCGGCGCCTTCCCGGCCATTAAGTGGCTGTCACGGGCGGCCGACACAACCCCTCGACTTGTCCGAGGGCCTATACTGGGCGGTTGTTGACCAAAACCAACTGCTCCACCGATTCCGGTGGAGCATCGCCTCACAGCCGCAATTGGGGCTCGACTTCAAGGATTCTCGGTGGCTAAGGGTTTCCCCATCGGCTGTCGGATTACCCTCACTCCCGACCGACCTCGGCGGTGAAGGGTGGCTCAGGCCAAAGGCAGCTCTTCGAGGACTCTTCGAGTCCGAAGATGATCCTCCTTCTTCTCAAGCGACTGGACTTGGAGTCTTCAGGAGAGTCAGCCAATGGACGATACCCGTCGTCCTTCCTAGGACTGCTGGCTCATCTCGAGTCTACGGGATGGAGCTCGAACCCGTTTCCAAGCGGGCCAGGTATCCCCTCACGGAGATTCTGGACGGGATTCTCAAGGAGGCCTTTCGGTGGCCGAGGCCATAGTGGGTCCGGCACTGGAACTTTGGCAGCGCCCTGCTTCCTGCCCTGCGCCCTGGCCAGGATGGCCAGGAAGTATCGCGGTCCCTACCGGTTCCTTGTCCGGTTTTGGAACACCCTCTGCTGAGGGGTTGGTTACCGACAGCGTTTTCCGGGCGGCGCCCGACGGCGCCAGGATGGGACAAACCTCCTGACAAGGAGTCCAAAAATTGGACTATGTCGGGCGAAAAGTCTACGCTCGTCCTCTCTCGACCTCGTCAGGCCAGTTGAGCCGTCCTCATGGCACATTTTCTCATGCCCTGTTGGGCTCCCCTGGATGAGTCATCCTCATCTTCCGCCGATCTGCAGACTACGGTTAAGCAGGTGCGGGACCAGGGCAGGGCAGTGGCCAAACAGCGCTCCAGACTGCTGCTTTGGATGTAGGGGACTCATGTGCCAGATCGGTGGCGGCCGCAGTGGCTATCGTCGGCGGGCTTGGCTGAGGATATCCACCTTTACTTCGGATACCCAGCACAAGTTGGCGGATGTTCCTTTTTGGGACTGACCTCTTCGGCCCTGGGGTGGAAGGTCACCTGCAGAGGATCGAGAAGTCCAATGCCACCTTGGACTCGATCTCTTCCGCTCAGAAGGACAAAGGCCGCAAACCACAGCCTAAGCCCTTTCGTCCTTCTGTGCCCCGCGCGCCCAGCAACGCTCAGGGCCAGCAGGCTCGAGCCTTGGCATCCCAAACCCAAGCCGGCTTCCTCTAACAGGAGGCAGGGAGGAAGGGCCCAGGAGGTCCTCGGCGGTCCCTCCTCCAAGCCTGCCCAGTGACGGCTGAGGGTGTCGCCCCATCCCGTCACCCTCCCTGGTCCCCTGAGAGAGGCGGCTCCTGCACTTCCGTCCCCTGGTCCGCTGTTACCACGGACAGGTGGGTCTTAGAGGTGGTGGGAAGAGGCCTGCCTCTGGAATCGAGCAGGCACCACCTTCAGAGCCGTGCGCCTCGGGGGCTGAGATCCCCAGCCTCACTGGCGGCTCGTCGAGCCGACATCACTCTCCTCCTCCAGAAGGAGGTGGTAAGAGGTGGTGTGGACCTCCTTCAGACCCAGGGTTTGTGTCCAGGTACTTCCTGGTTCCAAGCGGACGGGGCTGCGCCCCATTCTCGAAACCACGACCTAAACAAGTTCCTAAGGTCTCGAACCTTCAGGATGGTCACTCTGGCTCAGATAATACCATCCTTGGAACGCAGTGTGGTTCTGCTCTCTGGACTTGCAGGACGCGCGTTTTTCCCCGTCCCTATCCGTCCGTCTCACCAGAGATTCCTTCCTTCCAGCGGAAGGATCTCTCTTCGAGTTCAAAGCCATGCCCTTGGCTTGTCTCCAGCTCCCAGGGTCTTCACCAAATGCATGGCAGTGGTGACAGCATTCCCTCTTGGCCGAGGGTCCGGTGTACCCTTACCTGGACGACTGGCTGATAGCAGCTCCCTCCAGGAAGGAGGCGGAGTGGTCCAGAGATCTGCCCTCCAGGTCTGCTCTCAACTGGGCCTCCTTATCAACGCAGGCCAAGTCGAACTCGAGCCGGCAGGTGATTTTATTCATCGGGCGCAGCCTCGACTCTCTCTCGAGCCAGAGCGCTGCTCCCCGGGCGGACAGGGCCGAGGTTCTTTCCCTCCTTGCCCGATCATTTCTGGTTGGGCACTGCGCCCTGCCCGGGACTTCCTGCGCCTCCTGGGTCTCATGGCGGCCTGTACCAGCGTGGTCCGCTGGGCCCGCTGGAACATGCGTCCCCTTCAGTGGGGACTGGCCAGCCAGTGGTCACAACGCTGCGATCCCTTGGACCAGCTTGTCGGTGACACAGGGATGTGGAATGCTCCAGTGGTGGACCGTTTCCAGATCATTTGCAGGAGGGCATCCTGTCTCGTCCCGAGCCCGAGCGGTCTCTCTGTCGACCGATGCCTCTCTGATGGGTTGGGGTGCCCATCTGGGGAACACGGCTCATGGCCTCTGGTCCCCGCAGAGTCCGATGCCACATCAACCTGCTGGAGCTCAGCGGTCCGCCTAGCTCTCACCGCCTTTTGCTCCGCTCCTCCGGGGTCAAGTGGTCCGAGTCCAGACGGACAATACCACGACCATGTACTATCTAAACCGCCAGGGCGGGACGCTCCATGCTTCTATGCAAGGAAGTCTCTCCGTGATTTGGTCACTCGTGCGCAGCCTGGAGGCGGATCTCCTAGCCATTCACGCGGCAGGAGCCTCCAACACCCTGGCCGATGCCCTGAGCCGGATAGGGGCTGCATCCCACGAGTGGTCTCTCTCCTGCCGGAGGTAGTACAGCATCTGTTCTCCTTTGGGGCACACCTCAGGTGGACCTGTTTGCCTCCATGGAGAACGCTGAGTCTGTTCCATGCCCGCCCCTCAGCAGGGCTCGCTGCAGGGGATGCTTCTCGAGCAATGGACCCCGGGCCTCTTTTACGCCTTTCCCCCATTTCCCTTGATCCACAAGGTGCTTCTCAAGGCGAGGAGGGACAAGGCGCAGGTGATTCTGATAGCCCCAGACTGGCCTCGCCAGTTCTGGTACCCAGATCTCCTCAGTCTCAGCTCCAGGACTCCGCAGCAGCTTCCAGCTCGCCCGGACCTGCTCTCAGTCAATCAGGGGAAGGTGTTCCATCCGGACCTTCAATCCCTGCACCTGACGGCCTGGTTCCTGAGCGGCTAGAGTTCCAGGCTTTAGGTCTTTCCCACGAGGTCCTCAATGTAGCTGAGGCGCCCCGTATGAGTCGACCAGAAAATGTTATGCCTTCAAATGGAAAAGGTTTTCCATTTGGTGTCAGGGCAAGGGCTTGACCCTTCCTCCTGTTCCTTGGCAAGCATCTTGACTATTTATGGTCCCTTTCTAGTCAAGGGGCTTGGGTCGACCTCTAAGGGTGCACCTGGCAGCCATCTCTGCTTACGGTGGCGGGCAGAGCAGTCGGTGGCGCAGGAGAAGGTGGTCTGCTTTTCAAAGGCCTTGATCACATTTCCCCTCAGTGCGGGAACCCCACCTCCGTGGGATCTACTGCTGGTACTGGCAAAGCTCATGGCAAGCCATTCGAACCTATGCACAGGTGTGCTCTCTCTCACCTGTCGTGAAGACCGCCTTCTTGGTGGCTATCACGTCAGCCAGAAGGATGGGAGAGCTCCAGGCGCTTTCGTAGTCTCTTACCTGGTCTTCCACAGGGACAAGGTTGTCCTGCCCCACCCGAAATTCCTTCCAAGGTGGTGTCGGAGTTTCACCTTAACCAGGTGTTGACTCTGCGGTGTTCTACCCCAGTCACACCTCCGGAGGCCGAATATAGGCTCCATATCATGATCCTAGAAGGGCGCCGCTATTATAAGAGCGACGGCTGAAATTGGGAGAGGTTCACCAGCTGTTTGTCACCTACGCGAAGCCGCATCTGGCAGACCTGCAGCCAAGCGGACGATAAGCAGGTGGGTAACCTCCTGCATAGATCTCTGCTATAAGTTAGCGGGCATGGAGCCTCCCAGAGGGATAAGAGCTCATTCTACCCGCCATACTGCTGCAACGGTGGCTGCTTCCAGGGACGCCCTATCCAGGAAATCTGCAGGGCTGCTACCTGGAAGTCAGCAAACACCTTCATTACCCACTACACATCGACCTTGAGTCACGCCGGGATGCTGGTTTGGGGCCTCGGTTCTCCAGTCTCTCTTTCCCAAGTAAGTATATGGGTGTCGTCTTGCCTCCCTCCTCCCGGAGAACTGCTAGAGTCTGCCAATGAGTGTGGATGAACAACATATCCATGTCCTAAGAAATACAAAGGTTACTCACCTGTAACAGGAGTTCTAGGAATGGTATGTTGTTCATCCACACGACCCACCCGACCTCCCGGCTCGGACAAAGACAACCTGAGCTTCCAGCGGGCCAGATCTGGCGTCATGGGGCGGAGCCGAGAGTTATACCACCCGGGTGGGTGGGAGGAGCAAGCTTGAAGACCTTCCGGCAAGATTTAAAGCGGCAAGGATACTGCCAATGAGTGTGGATGAACAACATATACCATTCCTAGAACTCCTGTTACAGGTGAGTAACCTGTATTTATCAAATGCTCCCACTGCGGACTCGGTGATTGTTACAGCAGCTCATGAACATACTGTAAAACCAAAACACACAAGTACAGTACCTCCTGATAAACACTCTAAACGTTTTGATCATATGGGGAAGAAAGTGTTTTCTTTAAGCACATTAATTATTAGAATACTTAATTATGTGGACCATATGCTGAAGTTTCAGCGCACAGTGGGTGCTTCAGCTTCAGAAGTCATTTAATAATTACCTACATCCCCTGAAAAAGAAAACTCACATCAATGATCAATACACTTACTTCCCTCTCCCGACACCTACTAAGATCAGGATATGATATTGCTGACTCTTCGGCCAAGGCCTCGGCCGCCGGAATTACTATATGCTGTCAGTCATGTCTCAAACTCTCAGGTCTTGCACCTGATATCCAACGTAAAGTGGCTAACGCTCCTTTTTTGAGTGAAAATCTCTTTGGGCCAGGTACACAAACTATACTTGACAACCTACAAGCCTCAGGGAGACGATTGAAAGCAGTTTAGAACCTGTACCATAAACAACGCCCTCAGTATAATTATTCTTACAAAGCTGGAAATTACTATACTAAAAAAGGAAACTTTATAGAGGCAAAGGAAACTTTATAGAGGCAAAGAAAGATCAACAAAGGGTACATCTACCCCTTATAACCTCGATGAAGGATCGCCTACTGGGATGGGCGGTTACCTCTGTCTCTCATTAGTTCTCCAGCCCCTGCCCCGGTGTCCTCGGTGACTTTTTTTTTTTTAATGGGGCTTCATCTGGAAATTTACTGAGGCCTTTTTTACACGAGGCTTTATACACCTAGCCACTACAGACAAAAATATGTCTGAGAGGTGTCATGGTTGTGGGTCATTACTGCCGTCACATAGGACTACCTCTCAGCCTGTTCAGTGATGGACCTTTTCTGTCCCAACCTCAGACAGTGCTACTACACACAGGGTGAAAAGACTCTTATTTCTAATATTATGAGATGAAGAATAATGTTCTTACTAATTGGTACTGCTATGCGCAGCTTCCTTGTCCATACATAGAGGCCAATAACACAAGGGTAATGGATATATATTTATATATGTGTGTGTGTGTGTGTGTATATATATATATATATATATAGAGAGAGAGATAAATAGATATAGATATATATATGTGTGTGTGTGTGTGTATATATATATATATATATATATATATATATATATATATATATATATATAATGTGTGTGTGTGTGTATATCTGTATGTATATATGTATATATGTATATATGTATATATGTATATATATATATATATATATATATGGATATATAGATATACACACACACTTTAGACCTTGTATTTACAAACTATGCAAGGCTCATTATTATTATGGTCCGCCCTACTTGGACATAACTGCTTGGGAATCTCCCAGAAGTAATGACTTACTGCAAGCGACTATTCTGTGGAAGATAGTTTGTTACACCAAGACTTTTGCCGTAACAGTAGACCTTCTAGGAATGTCTCTTGCAGTAAGTAGCTTCCTTCCCTCCGACCTCCTGCCATTCTGTAACAGGGAAAACAGTATAGGGTTGGGAGGCTATGGTACCTCGGTTCCCCTCAGTCCCTTGCCAATATGAGCTGAAACTGGTGGGGAAATGGAGCTTACCAGGGGCTACCCACTTTTATAGGCACAGCCCAGGAAGTGAGGTCGTGTGGGTGGTCCCTGGTGTGGAGACTGCTAGAGGAAAACTGCCATGAGAGTGCCACCTATCAGGAACTCCCAGACGTAATGACTTACTGCAAGAGACATTCCTAGAAGATCTACTGTTGCGGCAAAACTCTTTGCCTAATGAACTTTCTAGGAGTTCTTGCGTAACTGTACTTTTCACCCACCCGACCTCCCCGGCTGCGGACGCACAACACCTGGCTTCCAGCGGGCTAAGATCTGGCGTCATGGGGCGGAGCCGAGGTATATACCACCTGGGTGGGTGGGAGGAGCCAGCTTGAAGACTTCCGGTGAGATTTAAAGCGGAAGGGGACATGCCAATTAGTGTGGATGAACAACACATACCACTCCTAGAACTACTGTTACAGGTGAGTAACCTGTTCTTCTTGACTGAGCCAAAAGCAGCCTTTATGTTGGTGACTGCAAGGCATATTTTGATTTATGACATTTTACTACTAAGTAGTTCAGCGTGACTTAGCAATGCAAAGTTCCATAGTTTTTCCCTGAACCCACCTTGGTTGATGGAAATAATAGTTGAACATCAGCCCACCACTATAAGCGATTATGCACCAGGCGGGAGAAAAACTTTAAAGCAGTAGATAAAAGGGTTACAGCTCTGTAGTTCTGCATATACATTTTTAACCTTTCTTATGCATGAGTACGATTAAACCCAATTTGCAGGTTTTTTCCAAGTAATTTTGTTTTTTTGTCACTTTAGGATTGGCGGTTGTTTGGTTCAATGCCTATGCAGACTTATCAACAGAAGGAAGTATTTGCAAGATATCTGGCTTCAAACTTCTCTGTGGTAAATTACTTTTCACAATGAACTGCTATCTGGTTATATTATAGTTGTAAGAATTTCTTAATTTAATAGAATTACTGTATTTTTAAAAGTTGAAGCCAGAATGAATATTCTTTGTAGCTCATTTATTTATAAACATTTCAGAAATTCACCTTTGAGCCTAAAGCTCATTTACAAAGGTTCTGTGTCAGACACAGGCGATGGAGGAGACAACTAATTACATATACATGAAGGAGGGGGAACAATTTCAGCTAACGTGCATTGTCTTTCATGTTTAGTAATGTATTCCCTATAAGCTGGTTCATGACACTGTTACAGTTATTTGTTTGCCATCGCGGTGAGTGGTGGTGCACCCGCTTGGCATGCTGGTGTCCCGGGTTCGAGCTTTGCGCCTAGGTTGTCTGGAGCAGAGGCCAGCAGAGAGGGTAATAGAGCGTCCATACAGATGCTCTTCTCCTGGGAGACTGTGTTGCAGAGCACCACTCAAGAGTGTGACACCTTGTGGTGTGCGGAGCCTTGCTGGCATGGATGACCACACATCAGCTGGCTCCGCCTCCAGGGTGTTGCCATGGTGCGTGCCATTGGGGTGTGGGTAGGGGCCCAGAAAACATAAACTGGCACCTGTCTCTTGGTTTGCTGGATGATGACTGCCTAGATCGCCCCCCGACACAGTCCGTAGAGCACCACTTCTGGGCGGCCC
This sequence comes from Neoceratodus forsteri, assembly GCA_016271365.2. Classification (NCBI taxonomy): domain Eukaryota; kingdom Metazoa; phylum Chordata; order Ceratodontiformes; family Ceratodontidae; genus Neoceratodus; species Neoceratodus forsteri. Next base: position 262,852,439 of record JADMNL010000027.1, on the reverse strand, counting down.
CCAAGCTCTGCATACTTCATAGGACACTTCTAGGAATGATGCCCCCGCAAATAGGGATAAGCAGGGACTCTCTGAGGATGCGGGGACAGCCTGGGAGCCAGGTGACAGGAAGCGACAGTGAAGGGTGAGACTGGTGGGCAGAGGACGACGTTGAGCGGCCAAGAGTGGGAGGTCAGGGGATGCAAGGGATGGCGCATAAAACAATATTTAATGTGTTATAGAACTTAAAGAGTAGCTTCCTACTATGTGAGTAGCTGACAGCCCCCAGCCAGTACAATGACTGACCTGCTTAGGAGTCATCTAACGAAGTTTGGCTAAAAAATTCCATGTAGATTAAAAGATACAGCCCTCGTAAACTCTTTTTTTTTCAACATGCCTGCAAAAAACAAAGTTCCTGGTCGGGAAACCATGCCTCCACATTGGCCCAAGTAGCCCCGTTTTGTGACGTCACAAAACAAAGGTTCCATGAGTGCGCCCCAGTCAGTTCTATGGGGCTGATATTTACACATAGCTGTATGCCCTTTCCTGTTGGGATTTTAATAAATGAAAGCGATCAATCGACTAACGTCCCTATTTTTGAAGGTCAGTCATCATACAGGCTGGGGGAAGCAGCTACTAGGAAGCTGCTCTTTTAAAATTTAATGCACGCATTCAAGTAACATTCCACTTGGCCCTTTTCTTGGCTCAGTTTAGAGATTTTTCAGATTCCAGAAAAAAATTCAGTGTACATCATGAGCACTCAGTTACACAAAATTCCCATAACATTGAATTTCAAGAGCTTCCTTTTTTATTGCTACAGACATTTTCAGTAAAACAGGATATTTTTCTTTATTTGTTCATGTTGCTTTCACTTGCCGTGAAGTCACTAATCGTCTGCTTGTGACATCACAACCTGTTGCCATGGATATATCCCATCATAAGCTGAGGATTATTTATTTATTTACCCCCCCCCCCAGTTGTTTAACCAGGAGTGGCATACTAAGCTCATGCTTAGCATACTTTGTACACAAATCATGACATATAGAGGTTTGTCTAGGGGGAGTCATTCACAACAAGGATACTCTCTATTGAGAGGTCTCCATGGCAATGCTAGAGATCGAGAATGTCCTTGTCTGTGAATGACTCACCATAGACACTTTTATAGTGTATGGTAAGTCCAGGCAAGTTTTTAAAAGTATGTGAAGTACCTTCTTGGCGCGGTTTATTAAAGTGCCCCTTCTTTCCTCCATTCCGCATCGCCGCAGCCCAACATCGCGCATGTGTGAATGCGTTCAGTCTTGTTGTGTTGCATCAGTGACATACTCTGTGCAGCACAACATGATTGTGATGCACCGAGTGCAGCACAACAACGCTGTTCCAGGCATGGATTTCCATGCAGAACAGCATTCTATCATGCACTATAGTGAAAACTCCATATTACTGGTTCCATGAAGACAACTGTACGGAATATTGCCCAAAACAAGGAAACACAAGTGTTTCACAGCTGTTTTGTGTTCATCTTTTGAGTCAAAAATTGAAGTGCTTCTATATGGGAAAGCCAAAAGGTGCTCCAGTTGTGGAACCCCCAGAAACCAAGGTCTGGTCTTGGGAACAGATGGCAACCACTAATGCTCCTGAAGAACCGGGACTAGCCTCCTTGCTGACTGCCATACAGGCATTAGATGAAATGGTAGAAGACCGAATGCCCGCATAGCACTGCTAGAAAAGAAGGTTGACCTGTCTCAAGCAAATGCCTCTAATGCAGGGGAAAAGGCAGGAGAAGACTTTGGTAGTAGGTACTAGCTGCTGAAGGAGAACTCTGTCCTATAGGCACACCTAGAAATGCTAGGGAATTTTTATAGAGCTGTGAATCTCCGAATCCTAGGAGTCGGCGAAGGATTGTGGGAAAAGAACTCCCACTATTTTTAATAACATGGCTACCTGGGGCGCTATCATTACAGCCTAATCTGGTCATTAAAAGGATTATTGAATTAATCCTTGACGTGTTCCAAGGGTAGAAGACTACTTTCGACTGTGCTTATGAGCACGGGCAGTGCTACAGACATAGGCATAATTTTGCTGATGGCCAAGCAGAGTGGGGGCATTTCATTAGGGGATGGCTAAATTAAAATCTTCCCAGACTTAAGTTATAACATCTGTCATAGGAGGAAAGGATTCAACAGGGTCAGATTCCTGCTCTGAGAACTCTGGCTAAATTGCTACATGTTCCTGCCAGCACAGCTGAAAATTCATTACGGGGGAAGACTTTCCTCTTCTCCAGCCCCACTGATGCTGCCCATTTGGCTGAAAAAATACTTGGAGTGCTTGGCTCAAATAGGTAACTGCGAGTCGGGGTCGGAGCGAGAGAATTGAGACTCCTAACATGACTTAACAGTTCTGATGTTCATATAGTTGCATTGTGAGTTTGTCTTACATTCTTATTTTACATTTATGCTCAGCTGTGGAGAAGCAGTGATAATTAATGTAGTGGCTTGCAGGAGGACATCCTGAGGTAAGGTCGGTAGCTGTGTTTGATCGCTGTGGGCCTTCATGGCCTTTCTATGGGTATATCTTCACAGCTTGTTGTGGCGGCAAGGCCAGCATGGTGTCTACTGCGTCTGTATCTGTGAGCAGCCCCTTCTCAGCGATGGCGTTCCTGCCATCGTGGGCAGTACACAGGTACTACACGCCACCCTCAGTGCGCGTCCTAAACGAGACTGTTTGTCCGATATTGGCAGATTCCCTGGTTTAAAGTCGGTACTTGTTCTGTGTCATATTTACAGCTATAAACAAAGTTTACAGCTACATAAAAAGTAATTTTTCCATGGCAGTTTATGTGAAACCAATGATATTTCTAAAAATTTCAGTGCTTGTAGACTTTTTTTCTTTGCGGCCATATCAAGTAAAATGCATTGCCTTTAAAATAATTGCAAACCCCCCCGCCACCCCGAGATGTAATAGCTTAGTGTGCCATTCCTGGTCAAAAATTTCAAATAACCTAAGCCTATCATATGGCAAGGAATAAAGCTTTAATCTGATTGGCTATTGCCCCTTGGTAGATGACACTACTACCAACTGGCAATAACTAGTGCCAGTCTTGGAGACCAGTCACTGAGGCAGTAGATCATTGTGCCCACATCTGTGAATCAGTTAAAGCTGTTGCAGCTGGCCCGGTGGGGCAGAGGGTTGAGGCGCTGGATGCCACACTTCGCGCCATACCGGCGACCTTGGTTCAGGAACAAGCCTGGGGCTGGGGGAGGAAGTGAGTGGCTGCCGGCTGGCAGCTCTCCGTCTCAGGAGGAAGTATCTCATCTCTTCAGAGCATGGCTGCTCCCTGGTGGAGGCCGGAGGGGCTGCGTCGTTCCAAGGAGTGCTGGCTGTAGGCCGAGGGAGGGGCGGAAGAGGCTGGTACTGGAGTTGCGGTGCGCATGTGCACCTTCATGCGCATGCATTACCACTTCTGGGATCTCGAGGTTAGGACACCTAGGGGAGAAAATAGAGGAAAATCGGGGGCCACCCAAGGATGAATCCTCCGTGCCGGCTCTTGGGTTCCACTGGGGCATGCAAGGGCACTTCAAGCCCCCAAATGACCCAGGGTCCAGTAGGTTGGCCGACTGTGTGACCCGCCAAGGAGGATAAATACAACTGGGGAAAATTTTTTTTTTTTTTAAAGCTGCTGCCATTGTTCCCTTTGGTAAATCATTGGTAAAAACCAAACCTATTTCAACTAACCATGTCTGACATACCAGACAGTTACTTCTCCATCAAGTTTGAAGAAGAAATTGGGAGTTTGTCATATTGAGGATGAGGGAGCCAGCATAGTGCCCAAAAAAAAGAAGCACAAAGGCCAGCAGTGAAAGTGAAGTCGTTGGAGATGAGGAATATGATCACTCACCCTCCGCAGGGTTTTATTTAACTCTAAAAATTAATTAGCGTTTTGCTCATAAAAGTTCTAAAACATTGTGAAAATGCATAGCATTTGCCTCAGTGTGTTTAACAAATATAACACGTCTAGAAAACCTATATAAATGCTTTCTGTACAGTTAGTATCGTCCCAGGGAAAAAACTGCTAATCAATTATTTAAAACCCTGCGCTGAACTGTTGTGCCAGCATGTGTGATCTCAAAGTACTGTGGCATGTTTTGTCACAAAATGTTGGGAAAATGCATCTGAAAGTTAAATGTGCTGGAAATAAAATCACAGTGTGCTGTGTAGTGCCACAGCCAGTGGCTGGAACAAACTGCTCCAGTGCTGCTGATCATGAAGTTACAGACGTGGGTAACATAGCCCACACTGATGCAGTGCAAACTGAGAATAAAATAAGATGTATAAAACCATGTCAGAGTTCCAGTGCTAACACAGCCGGTTTGTCAGTGGCTCTGAATGAAACTGACAAACTGGCCATTTGGGAACGTGACAGTTTGTGCAGTGACATCATGTAGAACTTGGCACTCATCGAACTAACTACTGCGGAAGCTGCCAGCTGTCAGGGAAACAGTGCTGACACACTGAACTGTTGTCAGTGTGAGTGATCCTAAAATACAGGTTCATCATCTGTGACATCTAAGGAAAATCTTTTAAACAGAGAAATGGCAGCTCCCTTCCGCAACACACGCACAGATGACTGGATCCTCTAAAGCAGCGAAGATTGTAAAACTGATGGTGATAGATCTGATACTGACAGCTTAAGTAGTGACTGACATTGAGCTCTGTACCCATTCAAGTGAGTTGCAAAAGGCCAGCAGATTGCCAGATGTCTGGCAATGCAGTGACTGGATCACACAGTAGTGGCATAGATGGTGAGTCTATTGCTTACTTGTCCCCCAAAAAAAAAGTTTGGGACTGTTTTGCTCCAGCGTAACATGCAGTAACAAAATTGAAGTTATTTTAGTTTGAAAAATCATATATTTGTGTTTCTGAATTTATTTTACTTGAAGATACTATATAAGTGCAGTAAGACACTACAGGGTATGGATAGTAGTGTGGTCACCGCATGCATGGGGGCTGTAAGGCACTCAGCCTGCAGCCTGTTGCCTCATTACTTCAAGTTAGAGCCAAACAAAGCCTCTGCGAACATGAAATGGAGGAGGATGCTGTGAGAAGGGTTGCCAACCCCAAACGATACACTGCATTTCCAATAATTGCACAGGACAACGAAAATTTTCAAAAGCAAAAGTGCATATTTATTAGGTACAGTGCCAAACTGCTCACTGCTCACCCGTTGCCTCGGCACTTCGGGTAGCAAATGCCTTCATCAGAGGGCGTGGTCAAGGGTCACCTGCCAGAACTAGACACATGGTGGATCCCCTGCAGGGGGAGGGCCTCAAACAACTGGTACAACAACCCACAAGAGACAGAGCTATCCTAGATCTAATACCGACTAATAGGGAAAGGATCACAGATCTTCAGGTAGGTCACCTGGGTGCCAGTGACCAACACATGGTATGGTTCAATTTGGCCACTAGAACAAAATCATCCCATTCCAAGGCAAAAATATGGGACTTCAGAGGCGCTGACTTTGATAAGATGGCCAACAGAGTTGAGCTATCCCTGGCAAAAAGAAATACAGGTGCGGGGGTACAGGCAAAGTGGGCAAGCATTAAAGATGCAATACTTGAAGCAGCACCCCATTGTGTTAGTGAGAAAAGGAAGTGCAAAAGAAAAAGGAAACCACTTTGACCTTTTCTGCTACTGTGTTTGAGAACCAGAGCCAAAAGGAAATGCAAGGGAACGCATGAGGATGAAGATAGGGAGGCATACCAAACTTCCCTAAGGGAAGCAGGGAAGGCAGTAAGGCAGGCAAAGACCCAAACCAAGGAAACATTAGCATGAACAGTAAAAGAAAGTGACAAGACTTTCTATAGATACATTAGTGAAAGAAGAAAGTCCAGAGGGGGTATTGCTAAGATGAAAGGGGATAAGGGTGTGTGTGAGGAGGAGGACCATGTAAAAGCATCTATCCTAAATAGATACTTCTGCTCAGTATTTACTGAAGAGGAGGTAGGGCAGAGCCCACAGCTCAGCACCATGAACAGAGGAGGGAGGTGTGCACTAGTCCCTTCACAAAAGAAAGGGCCCTACAAGAGCTCGATAAGCTCAGGGTGGACAAGGCAATGGGAAATGATGGCATACATCCCAGGGTACTAAAGGAGCTAAGGGTAGAACTAGCAGAGCCATTATCAGAACTGTTTTGTGAGTCTCTGAGCACAGGAGAGGTCCCAGAAGACTGGAGAAGGGCTCATCTGATCCCACTCCACAAGAGTGGTAGCAGGAAGGAGGCAGGGAACTACAGACCAGTCAGTATTACCTCAGTACTGGGCAAGATTATGGAGACGCTCCTTAAGGAAAGGATAGTGCAACACCTGGAATCCATAGCAGCACAGGATCTAAGACAGCATAGCTTTACAAAAGGAAGGTCCTGTCAAACTAATCTCAAAGATTTCTTTGACTGGGTAACCAGAGTGGTAGACCAAGGGGGAGCAGTTGGTGTCGTCTACCTTGACTTCAGCAAAGCTTTCAATACTGTTCCACATAGAAGATTGATAGGCTGGGTAGGCTCGGGGTTGGTCAAACATTGGTCAACTGGGTGGCAAGCCGGTTGACTGGCAGAAAACAGTGTATGGTGGTAAACGGTATACAGTCAGAAGAAATGCAGGTCACAAGTGGGGTACCTCAGGGATCAGTCCTGGGGCCAGTCCTCTCCGGTATCTTCATCAGTGACATTGCAGATGGACTGGAGGGTAAGGTTTGTCTGTTTGCAGATAACACCAAGATCTACAACAGAGTAGATGATCCAGATGGTGTGGGCAGAATGAGAAGAGATCTGGATAAACTAGCAAAATGGTTGGAAGAGTGGCAAATGGGGTTTAATGCAAAGAAGTGCAAGATCATGCACATAGGGAAGAGAAACCCTGAAGCCACCTATAGGCTGGGAGGGGAGTTGCTGGCAGTCACAAGGGAAGAAAGAGACTTGGGTGTCATCACTGATGACCTGAAATCATCCAAGCAGACCACTAAAGCAGTAGGTAAGGCTAGAGGATGTTGAAGTGTATTAGCAGGGGTATCAAAAGTCGTAAGAGGGAGGTAATAATCCCTCTTTACAAGACACTGGTTAGGCCCCATCTGGAGTACTGCATGCAGTACTGGAGGCCACACCTTCACAAGGACATTAACCAAATTGAGGCATTCCAGAGAAGGGCAACCAAAATGGTGCAGGGACTGCATCAGAAAACATATGAGGGCAGATTAACTGAGCTCAATATGTATACCCTAGAGCAAAGGAGGGAGAGAGGTGATATGATTTAAACATTCAAACACCTTAATGGCATTAACAAGGTGAAATAGTCTAACATTTCAATATAAGAAAAATAGCAGGACAAGAGGATACAGCATGAGATTAGAGGGAGGCTGGTTAATGGGTAATGTGAGGAAGTTTTTTCACAGAAAGGGTGGTGGATGCATGGAACGTCCTACCTCAGGAAGTGTTGGATGTGAATACAGTGCAGGGCTTTGAACAAACATGGGATAGGCGTAAGAGAGCAATACAGATGAATATGAATAGATAGACCATTGACAGAGCAAAGGCTAATGGCACATTCATAAGGCAGAAAAAGAAATGGGCAAACTGGATGGGCCTTGCAGTTCTTATCTGCTGTCAACTTCTATGTTCTATGGAATGCTGTGCAATTATTGAAACTGCAATGCCTCATTACGTCCCTGGGCGTGCGGTGATCACAGTGCTACTCACACCGTTGTGTTTTATTGCTTGCATATCATGGTAAGCAATGTGTTTTAACATGCCACCAAACAAAATGTAATGTTTTAGATGCTTTACTGGTACAGATGCACCAAGCCAAAATGTTGGCAGGAACTTTTATAGGTTGAAACTTCTTACACTTAACAGTGCCTCCCACCATGTGCAGTCGCTTTTTTTTTTTAACTGGTCTAGACTCTTAATATTGTTACATGCCTCCTGTGAGGTAACAAAATAGGTAGAAGTACTGCAGTATACCTGATCTTCATATGTTACCATTGTTAAGTGTATGGATCTCGCTTCTGTAATGTATTTATCTCCCTTTTAATGTATTGTGTAACCTGTTTGTTTATTCCATTTGATAATAAGCCAATAAACAAAAGAGTGCCTATTATGAAAATTCTTTAGTAGTAAATAATGGACTGTCCAGACATTAAAATTGTTTGGGGGTCTTATGAGGTTTGAGACCAGTTATAGCCAACAGTGAATGTTTAGCAGATTCCTGAAAAGTGCTGAAAGTATACCACAACTCTTCGCACTGGACAGGACAGACAGTGGTATAGAAAGTATACAGTTTAATTATAACAGATGCAAGCTGAATTGCAGACTTTCACTTCACTAGCATGTAGTATTGGGGCACCAGTCAGTTTTCATATGTGATGTGTACTAATCTTACATCGAGTTGGAACTCTTGCAGCAGGCTGTAATCATAAGGACTAAGCTGCCAGATGTTGGGACCACACAGAAAACTTCTTCTAGTTAGCATTCTCCAGGGGGGACCACCCCCCTGACATCAGCCCGTCCCTGATGTCAGCCGATGTTATAAAAAGAGTGGTCTCCAGCCCCACTTCAGTTCTTTTTCTGCTGTCGTCCCGTTCGCATCTGCTCCACGGATGCCTCCTACTACAGTCGACCGCTATTGCGCATTTACCTGTTTCTCTTTTATTTTCTTTAAAATAGTAATTTCTTTTTCTTTCTGCATGTCATCTCTCAGACGACTTCTGTTGAACAGTGAAAGTCCAAGTGCATGTGCGGCAAGCAGCTCCTGTCGAAGGACGATGACGCAGCCTGCTTCCTCTGTCTTCACCAGACCATGATACGGAGGTCTGCCTGCTCTGCCAGAGCTTTAACCAAAGGACTAGGATTCGCCGCCTGAAGGCTAAGACCCACCTTCTTGGAAAAACAACTCCCCACCATGCAGGGGGAAGAGCCCCTCTTCATCTTCCTCCTCGTCATCTGCGACACACTGGAAGAAGTCTTCAGGGAAGCACAGTCCCGGGACAAGGAGAAGGTCCAGACACGCTCCTGGTCTCTCACAAGAAGACCACTTCTTGTTCCTTTTCCAATGGGAAGTCGGACCGTTCTCCCCGGCCTGCCCTCCGGGCAACCGGTGGATAAACCTCCCATCTTGGTGCTGGCGACAGGCGGAGGTTCATCAGGGTCCGGGGCTTCGGTCCCGGCCCTGCAGCCCCTGGTGGCTATACCTAGGTCTTTAGCTTCCTTAGGTGCTGCAGCCAGAAGTTAAGTCAGCGGTGGGCGGCACCATTGTCCGTCTCGCCCCGATGTTGGCCCCGGACTCTGCATCTTGGACGCGCCCCTGACGCCCAAAGCATGCGTCCGCCTCTGCGGCTTCATTGACCCCTCTGCCCCACTCCACGGTGTCTTCACCATGGGCTCCAGCTCACCTGACGATGACTGTGTCCCTAGACCATCATCATACGAACATATGAATCTGCCAGCAGAAACAGACCAATTGGTCTATCAAAGTCTGCCCGAGTGTGCAGCTAGCCTCCTAGATTGCAGCTGCCCCAGCCTCCTTTACCTGTCACAGCCCCCGCCATCCAGACCCTTCCTCTTGCTTTATCCCACTCCTTAAAACTTCCTACTGTCCTACATGATACCACTCCCTCCGGTAGTGCATTCCATTTAGACACCACCCTCTCCATGAAGTAGTGCCTCCTCATCTCCCTCGTAAATCGCCCCTCCCTCCAATCTTGGCCTATGCCTCCTTGTTTCCTTGCTCTCCCTCAGTTTAAACACCCCATCAGTGCTAGGTTTATTGATTCCCCCTCACATATTTGAATGTTTCAGTCATATCCCCCATCCCTCCTCTCCTCCAGTGTGTACATATTCAGATCCTGCAGCCTGTCCTCATAGGCCTTTCCTTCCATTCCCTGTAACATTTTTGTTGCCCTCCTTTGTACCCCCTCCAGTAATTTTGTATCCCTCTTCAGATAAGGCCTCCAGTATTGCGCATACTACTCCAAATGCGGTCTGACCAAGGATCTCTAGAAGGGCAGGATCACCTCCCTATGTCTGGATGTGAAACCTCTTGCGATACAACCCAGCATCCTGTTTGCCTTAGCCACTGCTTTCCTGTACTGGGCCAAGCTGTTCATGCTCCCCGTTACCGACACACCAAGGTCCTTTTCCTCAGTGATCCCCAGCCTCACCTCCTCCCAACCAGTAGTCTCTCCTATGGTTTATTTCCCCCTGAAGTTCATCACCTTGCACTTCTTCGCATTGAATCCTAGCTGCCACTTCTCCGACCATGCCTCAAGTTTGGTTAGGTCCCCCTACAATTGTTTCCATCCTTCCTCCTTGTCCACTACTGCCCCCATCAGCAGATGCCCATCTGTTTGTCGGGTTCCCCGGCGTCCAGCCCGACACCCCAGCCATCACTGGACCCTCCTACATCGCCGGTAGATATAAATGTCTCTCCTACACAGACGACTGAGGGCCTGGCGTCAGAACCCCCTATTCCCTAGGCCCGGACCCCAGGCGTCCAGACCGGCCAGCTCCTCCGATGCCTGTTGATTCTGCACCCCAAGTGCCTGCTGGCTCCTCAGGTCCTCGGATTTCTCTGAGCGAGGTGAAGGACCTTTTCCACTTCTGGTGGAATGAGATTAAGGGTGATCATGTCTCTCCTAAGCCTCTCGAGCCAGTAGTTGTGGTTCCTGAACCGGAACCCAAGGAGCTGACCTCACAACCTAAAAGCCCATCCTCGCGCTCTGACAACGGGCATAGGGCAGGTCCAAGCACAAGGGTCGGAGATGCAGGCATTCTTCCTCTCAGTCGTCAAGCTGACGTAAACTCCATTCTTCAGGCAGACGCCAGGACGATGACTCCTCTGATTCGGAGGACTCTAGTCGCAGCTCGTCTTCCTCCTCCTCAAGGGACTCTGAACCCAGGGCCCGTACTCCCACGCCGGACGATGGACACCCCGAGGTCCCCTCCTGATGATCCAAGATTTATGGACATCATGAGGCACAAACAGGCCAATAATGGATGGAAGACTGAGGGCCTTGACCCAGAGAGGTGCAGGCTGGCCAGATACCTTTGCCAAAAGGAACCTGAGCCTTTGGTGGTTCCTGCGTTGGTGGACACCTTCCAGCACCTTATTAGTATAACCTGGAAGCACCCCTCTTCTTCCTCAGCCATATCCAAGAAATTGGATAGGCTCTATAGGCACCCAGGGATGAACCCTTCCTTGCTGAGCACCCAGTGGCCGACTCAGTGGTCATTACCGCAACCAATGACAGGTCTAAGAGGCCTAACCACCCTAGCAACCAGCCTCCTGACCAAGAGTCCAAACATCTGAACCAGCCGGACAAGAAAGTTTACTCTTCCGCTACTTGCTCTATTAGGTCCTTAAATTTTCTCACCCACATGGTGCAGTATCAGAATGCCCTGTGGGAAGAGAGCCTGGAGCTGGCCCAAGCTCTGCCAGATGTACCACAGAAGGCAGAACTCCTGAACTTATTAAAGTCGGGCTCAGACATCGGCACACCTGTTTTGCGTGTCTCGTACGATACTGCTGATACAGCTGCTCAGGCAGCAGCCACCGGTATCAGTCTACAGTGTCATTCATGGCTTCGGGTCTCAGGTTTCACCCAGGATCTGCAGACCGGAATCATGGACCTCCCTTTCAAGGTATCTGTCCTTTTTGGAGACTAGGCCAAGAAATTGTTTACTTGCCTCCAAGACTCTGGTAAAGCTATCTGGTCGGTCCAGAAGATGTACAGTGCCAACCGGAAGCCTTTTCAGAAGCGGTCCTTTTGTAAATCCTCAGAACAGCAGTACCAAAATCAGCAGCAACAAGGTGGCTTTAAACGTAAGGCCACTGCCCAGTCCCCTGGGAGGGGGGGTCACTCTTCTAGTACTGCCAAACCCTCACAGGCCGCTCTGCCAACCCCTGGAGCTTCAGCCTGATTCATTGCTAGAAACCCTGGGCGAAGTAGTGGGGGGTTGTGTGTCACATACTGAATTGAGAAAAAATCCATGTGCTCTATATACTGTGCTGAAGTGTTTTTTAAACTAAAACTGTGCTTTTATGAGATTTGTGGGAGCCCTGGAAATTAGTACCAGGAAGAGAGATCTGGTAGTTCAGTGCACTAGCACCGGAACTACAGATCTATACAGTTGTTGTATTTTGTGCAACCACCTGCATTTGGGGGTGATTAATTGCATTGCATACTAGACTGGGGCTAAACCAGCGAGTTTAAACCTAAATTCAGTTATTTTAAAACTTTTAGTGAGCGAGGAGTGTTGGGGCACTTCCGGTTGCCCAATTATAAAGATTGCCATGATCGGCGAGCTCAGAGACACGCACGTCGCGTGTCTGCCGTGTCCACAGTGGAGGTCGGTGGAGCAGTGCAATAACACTTAGTTACAAGAGTCGGGAGAACTTACTACCTTTAAACGAAGTTATCAGATGGCAAAAGTAAAGGCAAAACGGGGGAAGGGTAAGAAACCATGCATACAATGTAACGTTTCTAGAGGAAGCTACAACTGAGGAATTTACATGTGATAAATGCCTCTTAATTAGTACCCTTCAGGAACAGATCAAACAATTGACATTAAGGCTAAAAACCCAGAAAGACATAGGCTTATTAGAAAGTTATATTGATGAAATGGTGTGTAATTTGAGTCAAAAAGTATCTGAAAATAATCAAGGACAGCCTTTTGAGGGAAATACTATCATGGACAATAACATGACTCCTACCCAATTGAATATCTCTGAGGGGGATCTATGGGATGAAATATTGTGTTCACCCCTCCAATTAACTAATAGATTTGAGTGTCTCCCGCAAGAGAATGTAGAAAAAAAGGAAGAAATTAAATTACAGTTGGCTCCAAAATGCCCTCTAAACGATAAGCCCAGGCAAACAATTACTGAACCAATCTTAAACCAAGTTCAAGTAAACAGGGATATTGTAGTAATAGGTGATTCCATTATTAGAGGAATAGACACTGCAGTTTGTTGGGGGCGTAAGGAATTTACTACAGTTAGTACCTTGCCAGGAGCCAGACTTCAAGACGTTTCCAATATGTTGGAAGGGCTTCTCGAAAACTCAGTAAACCCCCTTGTTATCTTGCGCTTGGGAACTAACGATGTAGGTAGAACAAGTATGGGACAAATTCAGGCCAGTTATAAAACCATTACAAAAAGGATTGAAGAACAAAATGGGGAAATAATTATCTTCAGTACACTCCCAATATTTGGTTACCAGTCTTATAAAAATAAGATCATATCCAGAATCAACTTTTGGATAAGAGAGTTTTGTAGGTCTAATCATTTTGGATTTATGGATAATTCATTGACCTTTAACAAAATAGTGTTATTCAAACCTGATGATCTCCATCTAAATTTTTCGGGTATTAAGATATTGGGGAAAAAGGGTAAATGAAGTTATTCAGTTTCATTTAAACTGGTTCAAGGGGGGAGGGAAAAAATGGTAAAAGAATCCCAGAGTGTCCAAGGCACAAAACATCCAGTAACAAAATTGTTTGAGTGGAATGCAGTGCTTATAAACGCCAGGAGCCTAGTGGGAAAATATGATGAACTTTGCCTTTTATTATACTCTCAGAACATATATCTGGCCGTAATCACTGAAACATGGTGGGACAGGACTAATTTATGGGAAAAGTGTATTCCCAGGTATAAAGTATTTTCTAAATCAAGAATATATAGAAAAGGGGGAGGTGTTGTGATAATTGTCCATGAAACTATTAAATGTGATCAGATACAATGTGATGTCTAATTTGGAGTTTTTGTGGATTAAATTATTTCCCCATAAAGGGCCAAAAATTGTATTGGGGTTATTGTGTAGAGCACCTTCCACAACCTTGAGTGATGACATAAAAATAATAAATATAATTAACAACTTAGATCCTTCAGACAGGGTTATTGTGGCTGGTGATTTCAACTTGCCCAATATAGATTGGAAATTATTGCAGGCTAAAGGAGCTGTGAATAAACATTACCTGGACACCTTCGAACATTAGGGACTAAAACAGATGGTCCACAGTTGTACTAGGGGAGCAAATATTTTGACTTGCTCTTTACTAATATGAATAACAATCACCAATGTGCAAATTAAAAGTACATTAGGAACTAGAGATCATTCCACGATCCACTTCAACATCTCTGATGTTGGTACCATTAAAGAATATGGAGGTACACCAAAATTGAACCTTAGAAAAGCGGATTTTGTCGGTTTAAAGAGGGAATTTGTAAATTGGGATTGGAACAGTGACTTAACTGGCAAATCTGTACAAATTATGTGGGACCTATTACTGTCTAGGATAAAACAGCTTACAAGTAAATATATTCCATATAAAGTAAATGGTACTGGACCAAAAGGGAATAGGCCTAAATGGATGAATAAATCAATTAAAAAAAAAAAAAAAAAAAACTAATAAAAAGAATAAACTGTTCAACAAATATAAGTTGTATGGATCACCTCTAAATTACAGTTTATATAGAGCATGTCTGAAGCAGACTAAGAATAAAATTAAAAAAGCAAAAGCACATGTTGAATGGTCACTTGCTGTCAAAACTAGGGACTGCAAAAAATCATTTTATTCTTACATTAATAGTAAAAAGAAAGATAACACTACAATAGGACCCTTTACAAACACTAGAGGACTTGAAGCCACTCTAGATGAGATGGCTGACATACAGAATAATTATTTTTGCTTAGTCTTTAATATAGGTAATCCAAATATTTATTCAGGAAAATGTATTTCAAGACCTGGGGAAGTTATTGTAGAAATTAAAGATATTTGTGATAGGTTATGCAAGTTAGATATTTCCAAAACCCCAGGCCCTGATGACATGCATCCAAGAATTTTAAGAGTTGGCAAATGTATTGCCCCCCCCCTTTACATATTTGTTCCAGACTTCCTTGGATCAAGGAATAGTACGTGAAGATTGGAAATGTGCCATAGTGGTTCCCATTCCAAAGAAGGGTGACGGATCAAAACCAGAAAATTTTAAGCCAATAAGTCTGACTTCATTAATGGGAAAGATTCTGGAAGAGGTTATAAAGGATTATATCCTAAATCACCTAGAAATAAATACCTTGTTAGACTATTCCCAACATGGGTTTACTGAGGTCAAATCATGTCAGACAAATCTTTTGGCCTTTTACGAAAAAGTAAATAGAGAACTAGATTTGGGAAATTCTGTGGATATAGTATTTTTTGATTTTGCTAAGGCCTTCGATAAATTACCCCATGTTGAGCTACTGAAATTATTAGAGAAGATTCAACTGAATCCAAATATTTGTAATTGGATTTCAGCATGGATACAAGGGAGACAACAGAGGGTCACTATTAAAGGAACCTTGTCCAACTGGTCAACCATTTCTAGTGGAGTCCCAGAAGGCTCTGTCCTGTGACCCTGTTTATTTAATATATATATATATATATATATAGCCACTCTTCAATCAGATAACCCTAAGATATGGTTATATAAATTTGCAGACGATTGTAGGATCGGAACTGTTGTGAATACTAATGAACGGGACATTCTAATTACAAAACACGATAAACAAAATCTCTGGTTGGACTAATAATAACAAACTGGTATTAAACATTGCCAAATGCAAAATCATGCATTTAGGTAAAAAGAACAAACATAGTAGATATACTCGGGATAATATACCGCTTACTAATACTATTGAAGAAAAAGATACTGGAGTTATAGTGTGTCCTGACCTCAAGTTCAGTACACATTGTAAACAACAAATAAGAAAAGCAAACCAAAATCTAAATTGTATTTTATGTTATATTGCCAGTAGGGAAGCTAATGTGTTGTTACCACTTTATGTAGCTTTGGTCAGACCCCATCTTGAATATGCCATACAGGTATGGTCCCCCCCAAAACAAGGAGGATATTAACAAAATAGAATCTGTACAGAGAAGGTTTACTAAATCTATCCATGGGATGAAGACATTACAATATTCAACGAGATTAACGTCCCTCAACCTATATTCATTACAGTACAGAAGATTTAGAGGGGACATGTGCCTTTTATGTAGGGCAATTAATAACTCTTGACTTTTGCCATGAGTTGGGTATTAACCAAAGAATGGATGAATTTGGCACTAGAAGACACAATAAACAATTAGTTCAATCTAAATAGAAACATAATACACGCAAACATTGGTATAGTCGGAAAGTAGTTTTTTCATGGAATATATTGCCTTGAGATATAATAGAGCATGAATATATTTAAAAAAATTGGATATTCACTGTGGCGATATGAAAATTAAATTCTAAGTTAGATTAAAAAAGGGCAAGCATTATGGACGAAAGTCTAAAAAAGCTTGTAAACATCTATGAAATCTGGAGGGATGGAGCAAAATAACAGCCGACCAGTGGGTCCTTCAAATCATAGAGGACACACATTGGAGTTCCTGGAATGGCCACCGGACAATCTGCCAGTGTTCTCCCACTATCCTCAGTCTCACATTGCTCTGATTGAAGGGGAAATTCAGGCTGTTCTTCAAAAGCAAGCTATAGAGCCAGTCCCTCCACGTTAGAGAGGAAAGGGATTTTATTCCCATTTTATTCCCATTTCTTCCTCGTACCTAAAAAGACTGGGGATCTTCGTCCCATTCTGGAGCTCAGTCATCTGAACAACTACGTTGAGTACAAAAGGTTCAGAATGGTCACTCTACCTGGCCTAATCCCCCTTCTTCACCAAGGAGACGGCTGTGCTCTCTGGATATGCAGGATGCGTACCTTCACATCCTAGTGTTCCAGCCCCACAGAAGCTTTCTGTGCTTCCTCTTCCAGGGGCATCATTATCCATTCTGAGCTCTGCTATTCGGCCTGTCCTCTGCTCCCAGAGTCTTCACCAAGTGCCTAGCAGTGGTGGCTGCGGCCCTTGGAAGACGAGGCAGTTTCATCTTCCCTTACCCAGACAACTGGCTTCTGACAGCACCCACAAGGGTTCAGCTGTTAAGAACACTACAAGACACCTTTACTCTCTTCAGAGAATTGAGGATCACTCTGAACCTACCGAAGTCATCCCCTTGGCCCAGCCAGAGACTCCAATATATCTGAGCAGTTCTGAACACCATACAGGGCAAGGCGTTTCTGCCTCCAGACAGAGTAGATTGCCTTCTGTCCCAAGTTTGGACGATATTGTCCTCTCTTTAAGCCTCAGCCAGGTCCTTTCTGCGACTGTCATTCCGAATGTCCCTCTGGCACGTTTGCATATGAGGGTTCCTTAATGGATACTCGGAGTGCAGTGGGACCAACGTTCTGACGACCTGTAACTGTCTGTCTCAGTCTCCGATCCAGTACCTCGGACCTGGAGTTGGTGGCTGGAACCCATCAATTTTTCCAAGGGGATTTCCTTTAGACAGGAGTCCGAGGCAGGTCCTAACGATGGATGCCTTGGAACAGGGCTGCCCACTTGGCAAACTGGCAGACCCTGGGGGTCCTGGTCCCCTTTGGAGCAGACACTGCATATCAATTATCGTGGAGATGAGAGTGGTCCTCTGTGCTCTACAGGGATTTCAGAGAGACCTTCTCCCGGGCCCTCTCCTAATCCATATGGACAGTATGTCTGTGGTCTTTTACATTAGCAAGCAGAGGGGCACTCGTATCTCTTCGACAGGGAGGCCATGAGGGTTTGGTATTGGGCACTGGAGCAACGCCTGGAACTCGCTGCTGTGCATGTTCCAGGCACCCAAAACGTCTTGGTCGACATCCTAAGCAGGTCTTGGTCCCAAGCCCACGAACTGGGACTACCCCAGTCCGTCACAGAACAATTGTTCGACAGATGGGGATGGCCAGAGTTGGAAATGCCGAACTGCCCAGTTTCTGCTTGCTAGATCCAGGGCCTGGTGTTTTCTGGCAAGACGCATTGTCCCTCTGTTGGACAGGGAGATTCCTGTACGCCTTCCCTCCCTTTTTTCTACTTCAGAGGGTACTCCTCAAGCTGCAGGAGGAGGCAGCGGAGATGAGCCTCATTACTCCAACAGTTAGCAGCAGAACCTCCGATCCCCTTGCCCCCCGAGCTCATACTTGCTTTCCCAGAAACAGGGCACCCTAGTCCAGCCAGACCTCAAGCCTCTGCACCTGTATGCATAGCCCCTGCAGACTTGGCAGTGGCTAGATTTGTGGTTTCCGCAGAGGAGCTGATGTCCTAGTGGCTGCAAGGAAACTCTCCACTAGGTCCACTTATGCTGTAAAGTGGAAGTGGTTCTGCCTCTAGGCCTCTGCCTGCCACCTTGATCCCCTTTACCTGTCCAGGCAACTCTGTTCTGGAGTATCTTCTCTATCTGATTCCAGACCGAGTTAATCCTCTATTAAGGAACTGGATTTGTCCCGCACTTTTTTGCGGGGCATCCTGCACCTGAAACCTCCCATTTGGGACTCTGTCCTTCCATGGGATCTCCTCTTTATGTTAGAGAAACTTACTTTGCCTCCCTTTGAACCGGCCGCAGACTGTGAGGTACTCTTTCTGTTGTGGAAAGCATTGTTTTTGGGTACCATTACTTCGGCTCGAAGGATTTCCGAGCTCCAGGCTGTAATGTGTAAAGAGCCTTATTTAGTTTTCCTCAAGGACAGGGTGTCCTTGGGAACAACTCCTAAGTTCTAGGATTGTGGATATGATGTTCATTCACACTTTTGGCATGTCTTTCCCCTTATAAAGTCTTGCTGGAACGTCTTCAAGCTGGCTCCTTCCACCCACCCGGGTGGTATAATCCTTGGCTCCGCCCGATGACGCCAGATCTTCCTTTCTGCTGGAAGATGCAGGTTCCCTCCTTCTCGCTCCTGTGTGTAGTAGGCCCAGGCACTCCAAAAGTTGGGTTTACTGATCAACATTCTCCGAATCTCTCCACATTTGTTATGACCGCGATGGAGGACAAGTCCTCACCCGGGTTCCACCAGTGTCCCTGCCCACATGCCATGTGCATGTACTGCCTGGGTCTTGATCATGATACTCGGGCCTGCAACTTACGTTGTTCCTTTCATCCAAATGTTTTGGATGATCGCCTCGTGCGTCTCCAGCTCAGACATCCAGAAAAACAGCACCCACCGGTCAAATCGAAGGATGCCTGCAGCGATCTCCACAGCCACAGGGTCCACAGAACTGGAACAGATGAAGGCCTTCGAAGAAGAGGTGTCTCGAGCTGCTGATCTCTCGTCTTTGCCCTCAATTTTTATTCCATTAAAACTGGGCTCCTCTTTCTCGGGTTCCTTTAGGGAGCTAGTCCAATTCCTTCCCACTCGGGAAGACCCTGGTTCGCACATCTCCAGATGCTGTAAGAAGGAATCTAAGGAACTGAGAGAAACCACGTCTCGTTGACGTCTCTCTTGGGACAGAGAGCGATCTCTGTCCCAGGAGTTTCCTTTTTCGACTTCTGTTGAAGTTGCGGCCTCGACCGCCGACCTCACGGTGCCCCAGTCAGGTCAGCTGGCCCAAACGCAGGACGACAACCCAGCCGAGATCATCCTCGACCCCGTTGACCTGTCATTGACTGATGAGGCTGACAACTCTTTATTTAGGACTCTGGTCCTTTGAACTTTCCTGATGAAGCGAGCCTGCTGGGAAGCCCCGGGTGATGGTCACCCCTGACCCGGAGGAACCAGGGTTCTCCCAGCCTTCTCCCAAGCATCGCCGTTGGCCCCCCTGATGGTCAAAGTCCAGGTCTGAGACATCCTCGTCTGAAAAGCCAAGGAAGTCGCATATGCTGCACTCTAAGACGCGGTGCCACTGCCATCGGTCCTCATCCTCCTTGGATGAGGGGAGGCTTTGATGCAAGTTGCACCGATGCTACAAGGACATGCTGTGGCAGCCGCTTGTTCTGGCTGGACCGAAGGCGGTCCTTTCCACCCCAGGCATTACCTGGCTGTCGCCCTCCAGGCTGATGTCGACCACTCCGGAGTCGGTTGCCGCCCCCCCGCCTGCAGAGCTGATGACGACACTCTTGACTCGTCCAAAGCCGGGGTTAAGGAGTCTCTGCCTGCTTCAGGCCTCACGCACAGGCTGTCCATTACTCTTGACTCCTGACTGCCTGTGGCGGGTTCTCAGTGACTCCGGTAGCAGCCTGCTGCATCTGGAGTCTTCAGATTCGGATTTGGCATCTCGTTCTCAGGACGACGATGCCATGAGTCTTTTTGCTGAGGAGGGATCCTCCTTTATGGGTATGCTCCGCTTCATCTCCAAATCTACGGGGATGAAGCTGGAGCCCGTTGAAAAATGGGTAGAATACCCCCTAACGGACGTCCTCTGAAGGGGGGATTTCCCGACCAAGGCCTTTCCAGTAGCTGAAGCCATTGTCGGCCCAGCCCTGGAGCTCTGGCAGCACCCAACCTACTGTCCACCAGGATGGCCCGCAAGTGCATGGTACCTACTGGCTCCCTTTCAGGATTTTCACAGCATCTCGCAGCTAAGGGAGTGGTGACAGTCTGTGTTCAGGCTGGTTGGGAACTAGGGAGACTCCAATAGACCACCGGACAAAGAATTTAAGAAGCTGGATCACTCCGCACGAAAGGTCTATGCTGCCTGATCGGTGGGTCTCCATCAGGCGAGCTCGGCTGTAATCATGGCACACTTCTCCCATGCCCTGTTGGGCTCCTTAGATGTGGTGCTCTCTCACCTTCCCACGGACCTTCAGACCACGGTCAAACAGGTCCAGGACCAGGGCCAGGCAAAAACTCCAAACGGCCTTGGACATCGGGGATTCCTGTGCCCGCTCAGTTGCAGCTGCGGTTGCCATGCGCCACAGGGCTTGGTTGCGGGTCTCGACAGTCATGGCCGACAGCACAGATTGGCAGATGTCCCGTTCCTGGATACCGACTTGTTCGGTCCAGGAGTGGACGATCACCTAGAATGTATTGAAGTCCAGTACCACGTTGGACTCCGCTGCGTCTGCCCAGAAGGAATCCCAGGGTTCCAGAAAACACAAGAAGCAGCCTTTTGACCCTTTTGCCCCTGTGGCCAAACAGCTCCAGTTTCAATCTGGGCAACAGCAGCAGGCCCAGTCTTAGCACCCTTGGCCCAAGTCAGGTGTGCAGCCTGCACGCAAACCAGGAGGGAAGGGTCCAGATGGTTCTGCTTCTGGATCCTCCTCTTCTAGGTCTGCTCAGTGACGGGGTGGGGTGACCAGCCCTATACCCATCACGACTGCTCTGGGTCCTCCCGTGGGGGGCCGGCTCCGCCACTTTCTGCCTGGTCCGCTGTTACCATGGACAGGTGGGTGCTGGAAGTGGTTGGTCGGGGACTGCCTCTAGGTTCGAGGCAGTACCGCCAAACCCGAGCCCTCGTGCATCTGAGAGGATATCCGTTCACCTCCTGTCGGCTCTGAGAGATGACATGGCCCAACTCCTCCTCAAGGAGGTAGTGGCCCAAGTATAGATTCCCCAGTCAACCCAGGGTTCGTTTCCAGGTACTTCCTGGTCCTGAAACGGACGGGGGGCTGGAGCCTCATTCTGGATATGCACAACCTGAACCAGTATCTCAGGTCGCGCACCTTTCGGATGGTAACTCTGTCCAAGATCATACCATCTGTCGAGCAAAACGTTTGGTTCTGCTCCCTGGATCTTCAGGACGCATTCTTCCAAGTGCTGATCTGTCCCGTCACACCAAAGGTTCCTCTGCTTCGAGCAGAGGGAACCCTCTACATGTTCCAAGACATGCTGTTTGACCTCTCATCAGCCCCCCCAGGTCTTCAAATGCATCACAGTGGTGGCAGCCCATCTTTGGCTTCGAGGGGTCAAGGTGTACCCTTACCTCGACGATTGGCTCATAATGGGTCCCTCCAGGTTGGAGGTGGAGGGGTCCAGAGATTTGACCCTCAACCCCTGTTTTGAACATGGCCTCCTAATCGACAAAACCAAGTCGGAACTCATGCCTTCGCAGGTGATCTGCTTCATTGTGGCAGAGCTCATCTCTTGCAGAGCCAGAGCTTGGCTCCCGGCAGACAGGGCGGAGGTTCTCGCCTCCTTTGCCCAGTCATTTCCTGTTGGGCAGTTGTGCCCTGCCTGGGACTTCCTGCGTCTCCTGGGTTGCAAGGCGGCCTGCACCATTGTGGTCTATTGGACCCAGTGGCGAATGCGTCGCATTCAGTGGGGCTTGTCCAGCCAGTGGTCCCAGTATCTAGGTCACTTCAACCAGCTGGTCATGGTAACCCTGAGGCTTTGGGACGCTTTTTAGTGGTGGACCGTCCTGGAACATCTGCAGGGAGGGATCCTGTTTGTTGCCCTCGAGCCAACGGTCGTCCTTACGACTGCCTTTCTCATGGGCTGGGGAGCCCGCGCGGGGAACCACAGGGTCCACAGGCTCTGGAATCCCGAGTAGTCCCGATGCCACATCAGCCTGCTGGAGCTCTGAGCAGTACAGCTGACACTGGCTGCATTAGCTGCATTTCTGCAGGGTCAAGTGGTCCAAGTTCAGACAGACGACACCACAGCCATGCACTGTCTGAACAAGCAGGGCGGCACGCACTCCTGGCCTTTGTGCAAGGAAGCACTCTGCACCGGGACCCTCGTGAGCTGACTAGAGGCAGATCTCCTAGCAATCTATGTGGCAGAAGCCTTGAACCAACTAGCAGATGCTCTCAGCCGTGTGGGCGAGATGTCCCACGAGTGGTCTCTTCACCCAGAGGTAGTCCGCTGCTTGTTTTCCCCGTGGGGCACTCCTCTTCCCTTGGGGCACTCTCTCTGGTGGACCTGTTAGCCTCCAGGAGAGCATAAAGCTGAAAGCTGTTTCATGCCTGCCCAGCAGGGCTCACTGCAGGTGGATGCCTTTTTGAGGCCGTGGACCCCAGGCCTCTTCTGTGCCTTCCCTCCATTTCCCTTGATCCACAAGGTGCTTCTCAAAGCGAAGATTGACAAGGCGAAGGTGATCCTGGTAACCCCAGATTGGACACACCAGTTATGGTATCTAGATCTCCTCAGCCATGGCAACAGGTTCCCGAGGCATCTCCTGGCACGCCCGGGCCTGATATCCATCAACCAGGGAGAGGTATTCCATCCGGAGCTTCAATCCCTGCACCTGACAGCCTGGTACCTGAGCGGCTAGAGTTCCAGGCTTTGGGCCTTTTCAACGATGTCCTCAGCGTGGTTGAGGCATCTAGGATGGAGTCGACCAGGAGGCGCTGTGCCATCAAATGGAAAAGGTTTTCCATTTGGTGTCCGGGTAAGAGCCTAGACCCTAGTTCCTGTCCTGTGGCCAGTATCCTCGACTACCTTTGGTCTCTTTTCAAAGGTGGTCTCCAGATGACTACCTTTAAGGTGCACCTGGCAGCCATCTCCGCTTACCAGGCATGGGCCAGTTAGACAGTGGTGCTGGAAACGGTGGTCTGGTGCTTTTTCCAAGGACCTCTGTCTCCTGTCCCCTCCGGTGCGTGAACCTCCACCTCCGTGGGATCTACTGCTGATTTTGGCTAAACTCATGGGCAAGCCATTCAAACCGATGCATAAGTGTGAGATGTCACGTCTGTTGTGGATGACCGCCTTCTTGGTGGCTGTCACGTCAGCCAAGAGGACTGGGGAGCTCCAGTCGCTCTTGGTGGAGTCTCCTTAACTGATCTTCCACAGGGACAAAGTTGTCCTGTGCCCCAACCCAAAGTTCCTTCCGAAGGTGGTGTTGGAGTTTCACCTTAACCAGGTGTTAACTCTGCCTGTGTTCTGGCCGAACTACACCTCCCATGCAGAGTACAGGCTCCATACTCTGGACCTGAGATGAGAGCTCTCTTATTATAAGGAGCGGATGGCTGAAGTTCGGGGAGAGGTTCACCTGCTGTTTGTCACCTACGCTGAAGCCGCACCTGGCAGACCTGCACCAAAGGGGACACTTGGCAGATGGATTACATCTTGTATTGATCTCGGCTATAGATTGGCGGGTAGGGAGCCTCCTGTAGGGCAAGGGCTCGCTCCACTCACCATACCGCTGCGTCGGTTGCTGATTCTTGGGACATCCCTGTCCATGATATTTGCAGGGCTGCTACCTGGAAGACAACAAACACCTTCATTACCCGTTAGCACATCGACCTTGAGTCATGCCGGGATGCTGGCTTTGGAATCTCAGTTCTCCAGTCTCTATTCCCGAAGTAGGGGGTGTGCGCCTTACCTCCTTCCTCCTGGAGAACTGCTAGGAGTCTGCCAAATAGTGTGGATGAACGACATATCCACGATCCTAGAAAAAACTGTTACTCACCTGTAACAGTAGATCTTACTTCGAGTGGGAGCTCCTGCAGCAGGCTATCACAATTAGGACTATGCCACAGGCACTAGGACCCTCCAGAAAACTTCTCAGCCAGCAATGCCCAGCAGGGACTGCCCCCCATGTCGGCTTCATCCCGGCGTCAGCTCTGGTATAAAAGGGGGCGGACCCAGCTCCACCCCGACGTGTACTCGTGCACGTGAAGAGTTCCTGCTCGTCTTGGCTTGCCAACCCAGCAAAAGTGCTCATTTTTTTTTCGAATTGTTTGAGTTTCTCCACAGTTTAGACGGTCTACCGACACATGTCTGAACTGTCATTGGTCTCCTCTGCGGGGCCCCACGTAAATAAGTGCGGTTGGGGCTGCCAAATCCCATCGTAAGACTGTCATCAGCAGTGTGTTTTCTGCCTTGGGCCTGACTACGACACCACGGCTTGTTCGGCCTGTCAGAAATTTACGAGCCGATCCCAGATCCGCCACCTGAAGGCCTTGAAAGCATTTCTTTTAGAAAAGAGAATGGATTTGCACACCTGTGGGGAGAAGCAGAAGGAAAAGGACAAGACTAAGCGGTCCCTCGAAAAGGACCTTAGTCGGCACTGGTCCAGGTCCTGGTCCTGGTCCCGCTCACGGCGGCCTTTTCTCAAGACAACCCGGGATCCAAGGGCTCAGGTGAGGCCAGCAAAGCCCAAGGTGACTCCGCTTAGGGTCATTGTAAAGACCTCAGAGACGCAAGCTTTGGCCCCGCCTTCCAAGGCACCGGTGCCGCCAGTCGAGCGCGCCCGCAGAGTTAGACACTCCTGCGCCCCCGGTCGAGACCCCATAGTCGGTCCCTTTACCGACGCCAGGTGATGGGGCAGTGGATCCAGACGCAGCCAGCGAAGGGGCTGTGTCGCCATCCCCAAAGTCCTCCTCCCCTCGGGGCTCAGATCAGGGCTCTCCTTCTCGGGTCGACCCGGAGATTCCCTTTCCAAGGAAGGCGGCATCGATATTTTCGAAGGATGAGCTCCAGAATTTGTTTTTCTTTTGGTGGGGGCAGGTTCGGCGAACCCCCAAACCGTCACGGTCCCGGACCCTTCGGGTGAACCACAGCCAGGAGGTGCTTCTTCCCCAAGGAAGACCCCCGACAGGCCGCAGCCCGCTTCTCCTCCTGAGGCTCGTTCCTGGACACGGTCCGCTGACAGACGCCGGCACGCTTCCAGATCAGGTATCCGGCGCCGGGTCAGGTCTTACATGAGGAGCCATTCCCGTTCTGCTAGACGGGACCGCTTCCAACGTCGATCCCGTGACCATCGTCCGTCTTCGGACTGACATCGGTCGGTGAGCTACTGACGCTCGAGTGGGGCTAGCCATAAGGACAGATTGGGCTACTCATCATCCAGTAGCCGTTCTTCCTCTTCCTTGTCATCGTCTACCTCTTCCTTTTCGGGGATTGGGGGTTCCCCAGGAGAGAAGGACCAGCCCCGCTCTCCTCCTGATAATCCCACCTTTATGGACGTCATGAGGCACATCCAGGCCTTCAGTGAGTGGGATATGGAGGACCTGGATCCGGAACGCCGACTTTTGGCGAAATACCTGAGGCAAAAGGAGCCCAAGCCCTTGGTGGTCCCTCCTTTAGTGACACATTCCAGGACCTCACCCGAGTTACCTGGAAACGTCCGGCTTCAGTTCCGAAAAAATTGGACAGACTGTATAGAGCCCCGAAGGATGAACCATTCTTGGCAGAGCATCCTCAGGCGGACTCTTCAGTTATAATGGCTGCTCACGAAAAATCTAAGCAGCCTAAACATCTGAGCTCCAGCCTCCCGATCCGGAATCACGCTATTTGGACCAGGTGGGCAAGAAAGTGTATTCTTCCTCTACCTGTTCAATTAGGTCCCTGAACTTCCTCACGCACATAGTTTAGTACTAGAATGCGTTATGGGAACGGGGACAAGAGCTGGTTAACGCTTTGCCAGACTCAGAAAAGAAAACGGAGATCCTGGACGTTCGCAAGTAGGGCTCGGACGTAGGCACTGATGTGTTGTGTGTCTCGTACGATACTGCAGACTCTGCCGCCAGAGCAGCAGTGTCAGGTGTGTGTCTCTGGCGCCATTCCTGGTTGAGGGTCTCAGGCTTTTATCAGGATCTGCAGTCTGGAATCTGGGACTTACAGTTCCAGGGTTCTGTGTTGTTTGGGCCAGAGACGGAGTCTTTGATCTCTCGCCTCCAGGAGTCTGGTAAATCCATCTGGTCTGTCTGCCAAATGCACCGAGAAGACAGCGAAAGCGGCCCTTTCAGAAGCCCTCAGGTGGTCAAGCCCGTGGTAATCAACAGGTCCAGAGAGGAGGCTTTCGGAGGAGCGCCGGCAACCAGCAGTCTGAAGGCGCTCCTCCCCGTGGCTCCAAGTCTTCCCAGGCCTCTCTCTGCCCACCCCTGGCTCCGCCCAGTGACTCTCTTCTGCCCCTTCCCCCCGACGGAGATAGTAGGGGTCGTTCTCCATGTATCTTCAGGGATGGAGCTCAATAACCTCGGACAAATGGGTCCTGGACGTCATAAGGAGAGGTCCTACTTTAGAGTTCACGGAGATTCTGCCAGACACTCCACCAGAGTTCTCCAGATATCCTCCTTCTCATATTCCTCTCATAGAAGGAGAGATACAGGCCCTCTTGCAAAAAAGGGCGATAGAACCAGTCCCACTGCAACAGTGGGGAAAGGGGTATTACTCCCACTTCTTTCTGGTTCCAAAAAAGATCCAGGACCTTTGTCCCATTCTGGACCTAAGCTCACTAAATCTTTATATAGAGTACAAAAGGTTTCGGATGGTGACCCTTCCAGGTCTTCTTCCTCAGCTGCACCAAGGGAACTGGCTCTGGTCCCTGAACATGCAAGATGTGTATATGCATATTGGGGTCTTTCCTCCTTACAGGAAGTTCCTAAGGTTCCACTTCCGGGGGAGCATTATCAGTTTTGGGTTCTTCGTTCGGCCTCTCCTCCGCTCCTCGAGTCTTCATGAAGTGCTTGGCAGTGGTGGCTGTGGCTCTAAGGCGTCAGGGACATTGTCTTCCCTACCTGGATGATTGGCTGCTAGTGGCCCCGTCAAGGTCTCTGAGACACTTGAACGCCCTTACGAGACTTGGGGATCACCATGAATCTTCCAAAGTCTTCTCCAGAACCCAGCCAAAGACTCGTCTTCGTTGGAGCGGTCCTGGGCTCAGTCCAGGGCATGGCTTTTTTAACCCCCCCCCCGGAGAGGGGCGATCGCCTGCAGAAGATAGCTATGTTGGTTCTAGTAACCCCTCAGGTCTCAGCATTTACTTTCCTCAGACTTCTGGGGCACATGGCAGTGGCCATTCCAGTTACTCCTCTGGCCCACCTTCACATGCGAATCCCACAATGGATGCTCAGGGTGCAGTGGGATCAGTGCTCAGACAATCTCAACCACATGGTCAGAATCACAGAGCCAGTAAGGAGAACACTTCATTGGTGGATGGATCCTCTCAATCTGGAAAGAGGAGTCCCCTTCCATCCGGAGCCCCTAAATCAGACTCTTATGACGGATGCCTTGGATTTGGGGTGGGGAGCTCACCTAGGGATCCACGAAACACAGGTCGCTTGGACCCCCGTGGAGCGCGACCTCCACATCATTGTCCTGGAGATGCGAGCGGTCCTCAGTGCGCTACATGCCTTTCAGAAGGACCTAGTGCCAGGCTCTCTTCTAATCCAGGCGGACAATATGGCGGTCATCTTTTACATCAGCAAGCAAGGGGGAGCTCATTCTTACCCCCATGCAGGGAGGCGATGAGAGTCTGGTATTGGGCGCTGGAGCAGCACATCACTCTCTCCGTGGTGCATGTTCCGGGCATCCTCAGCGACCTGGCTAAGTGTCTCAGCAGGTCTCAGTCCAGGGCGCACAAGTGGAAGCGACTGCAGTCTGTAGTGGACCAGCCGCTCGACAGATAGGGTCGTCCAGATCTGGACCTGTTTGCGTCACCACGGAACGCCAAACTGCTGCTTTTCTGCCCGCGAGAGCCTGCGCCTGGTGTTTTCTGGCCAGAGGCAATGTCCCTATGTTGGGCAGGGAGGTTTCTTTACGCCTTCCCTCTGGTCCATAGGGTTCTGTTGAAATTGCAAGCTGAAGGGATGCGAATGATTCTGATCGCCCCACTGTGGCCTCCGCAGATTTGGTTCCCACTACTTCAGCGGCTTTCCATGGAACCTCCTTTTCCGCTGCCAGTGTGCTTGCAGTTGCTGTCCCAGGATCATGGATTGCTAGTTCATCCAGATCTCCAGTTCTTGCACCTTCATGCTTGGCTCCTTCAGACGTAGCAAAGCACGGGTACGGGGTATCGCCAGAGGTGGCGGAAGTTCTTGTGTTGGCGAGGAAGCCCTCCACGCGCTCCACTTATGCAATGAAATGGAAGCGTTTTTGTGTGTGGGCCTCGTCTCACCATCTGGACCCGGTTTCCTGTCCAGTGAACTCTGCTTTTCTGTATCTTCTCTCCTCTCCTTATACTAACAAGGCTTAAGTTACTCCTCCATTATGGTGCACATGTGGGCCATTTCGGCTTATCACGCCCTTTCGGGTGACAGAACCTTAGCCCAGCTGGACGTGGCACGCACCTTTTTATGGGGGATTCTTCATATGAGACCTCTCATTCGGGATCCTATCCCACCCTGGGACCTCCTTTTTGTGTTGGAGAAGCTTACTCTTCCTCCCGTTTGAACCTGCAGCGGTTTGTGAGCTACAATACTTATCCTGGAAGGTTTGTTCTTGGTCGCCATTACTTCAGCTCGAAGAGTTTCTGAGCTTCAGGCTCTGATGTTAGAGCCATATTTAACTTTCCACAGGGAACGGGTTTCCCCGAGGATGAACCCTAAGTTTCTTTCAAAAGTGGTCTCAGAGTTGACCCTCAACCAGTCTGTTGACCTTCCAGTTTAGTTTCCTTCACCCTCTAACAGAGGGGAGGCTCTCCTTCACACTCTGGACAGTCACAGGATTCTTAGGTATTACCTTAAGCGTCCGGCTAATCGCCGTAAATTGGAACAGCTGTTCGTGGCCTTTGCGCCACAACATTTGGATAGACCGGTGTCCAAACAGACCATTTCTAAATGGATTGTCCACTATGTCTCATTCTGCTATGAAAAGCATAATAAACCCCTTCTGGGTCCGGTGAGGGGTCTCTCCACCAGAGGAGTGTGCATGGTTTCGTGAAGCACTACAGCTTGGACATTGCCTCCAGACACCGGGTAGGCTTCGGCCTGGCAGTCCTTCAGGGACTTCTGTCTTGAGCCTATGTGTCCAGCTTTTTCTCCACCTCCCGGGGTCGATTACCTCCTTGGCGTGGGACTGCTTGGGATTCAGTCCTAATTGTGATAGCCTCCTGCAAGAGCTCCCACTTGAAGTAAGATAGTACAGTTACGTAAGAACTTACCGTAACAGTAGATCTTCGAGAGGAGCTCTTGCAGCAGGTGTTACTTTCCCACCCTCCTTCCCCTCTGAGGTGTGTAGATTCCATCTTCATGCTCCGCTCCATTCTCGTGTCGCGTGCTCGGGACTTGGCGGAGGAACTGAGGTGAACTGGGTCCGCCCCATTGCCACCAGAGCTGACGCCGGGGTGGAGCCGATGTCTGGGGTGGTCACTGCTGGGTATTGCTAGCTGAGAAGTTTTCCGGAGGGTCCTAGTGCCTGCGGCATAGTCCTAATTGTGATAGCCTGCTGCAAGAGCTCCTTTCAAAGATCTACTGTTACAGTAAGTTCTTGCGTAACTGTACTTTCTAGGTGTGGTATATGTTGATCTTACTTTGAGGGAGCTCTTGCAGCGAATATAACTCATTAGGACTAATGCCTGACAGTAGACTACCCGGAGAAAAAGGATTAACAGTACTAACGAGGACTGCTCCCAACATCGGCTCCACCCCAACAGTCAGGCTATAAAGGGGGTGGACCCCAGCTCCACCTCAGTTCTTTTCCTACTGCAGACCCGCTCTCGTTGGGAAAGCCTTAGCGCATGCTACAGTTCCAGTGAAAAGATTTGGATTTTCTCCATTTTTCTCCTCTTTTGACCAGTTTTTTTTTTGTCGTCCTTGCCTCCATTCTGGTGTATGTCCTCACCGTCAGCTGTCTCTTCCTCCGGTCTCAAGAAGGTGAAGTGTGCTTGTGGCTGCCAGATTCCATCAAGGTCGGCCACGAGAAGTGCATCTTCTGTCTGGGGTCAGACCACGAGAGCGCTGCCTGCAAGATCTGCAAAAGCTTCACCTGCAGGACCCGCATTAGATGCCTGAAGGCCTTGAAGGCCCACCTGTTGGAACAGAAGATGGACGTTCTACAAACCTCAGGGGAAAAGGGAAAACACTGGGACAAGTCTCGCAAGAGGTCCTGGAACAAGGACCGTAGCTGGTCCCATCATCGGCCCCAAAAAAAAGGCCCCCTTCTGGCTCTGTCTGGTCCAACTGCCAGAAGCGCTTGAAGCCCGAGGAGAGATCCAGGTTGGAGCTTCCCGCCAAGATGGGAACCTCTTCAGACAAGCCGACGAAGGCAAAGGTTACGCCGCTGCATATAACCTCCTCTCTGGTGGAGTCTGCCAAGGCCTATTCGGCACATCCTTTGGCCCTGCCAAGGAAGGCCTTGGCAGTGGCCCTACCCAGTTTGGGTAAGCAGCCGAGCAAGGATCTGGGCCCCCAGGCTAAGTCTTTCACTGGGTCCCGTCCCTCCAATTCAGCCACTTCGGAGCTGACCTGGCCAAGACACCGACACAGGCTGAATTGCCTAAGGCCAAGGGGGGCACTGGTGATCCTGCGCCAGTCAAGGTGCCATCACCAGCCCTAAAGTGTTCAACTCCAGAGGGCTCTTCTCCGGGTTCTTCCCTGAGAGCCCTGCTGGACCTCCCGGCTTCCCCTTTCCCCTTGAAGGGGACGGTGGCATCGGTGTTTTCTAAGGAGGAGTTGCAAGAGCTCTTCACCTTCTGGTGGAGTCAGGTCAAAAAGGAGGAGACTCCACCGAAGCCAAACCACACGCCGGTTCCCGACCGACCGGACAACCAAGAACCCGAGGGTTTGCCCGTCGGGTCGCCAGTTAAGATCCCCGAGGAGCGGCGCCAGCCGTCAAAGTCCCACTTCTCTCTCAGTTGTACGGTCCGCGGACCATCGACGGTGCCCTTCCAGGCCCAGGAGCAGATCCCGCAGCAGTCATAGATCTCCAGCTAGGCAGGCTCGCTCGTCTGCCGGATGCCGGTCCAAGGATGGGCGTCTGTCATCGCCCTGTCATCAGTCCCAGAGCCTGTGTCGGTCCGTCAACCACCAACACTCTGGTGAGGGTAGTCCTTACAGACACAGCTCAGACTCTTCCCAGTCCAGAAGCCAGTCTTCCTTCTCTTCCTCATCTTTCTCAGGAGTTGGGGGGTTCTCCTGGGGACAAGATCTACCCCGCTCGTCTCCTGACGATCCAACTTTCATGGATGTCATGAGGCACATCTAGGCCTCTAACGAGTGGGAGACAGTGGACCTGGATCCGGAAGGCCGGAGAGTGGCTCGTTACCTGAGGTAGAAGGAGCCCAAGCCTTTGACACTTTCCAAGAGCATACCAGGATAACTTGGAAGCATCCAGCCTCAGTCCCGGCAATCCCCAAGAAGTCGGACAGGCTATACAAGACCCTGAGGGATGAGCCTTTCTTGGCGTAGAACCCTCGGGTGGACTCTTCAGTGATAGACTGCTTATGCCGCATCTAAGCAGCTGAAACATCTCGGCTCCCAACCAGGAATCCCGTTACTCGGACCAGGTGGGCAAGAAAGTATCCTTTGCTTCTACCTGCTCCATTCATTCCCTCAATTTCCTCACGCATATGGTTCAGTACCAGAATGCGCTTTGGGAGAAGGGACAGGAGCTAGCCAATGCCTTGCCAGACTCCGCACAGAAGATGGATCTACTGGACATCTTAAAGTCTGACTCCAGTGTGGGCATGCATATTCTTCATGCCTCGTACAACATTGCAGATATGTCAGCTAGGGCGGCAGCATCAGGTGTCTGCCTCAGGTGCCACTCCTGGTTGATGGTCTCAGGATTTCAACAGGATCTGCAGTCCGGAATCTCCGATTCCAGGGTTCCGTGCTCTTTGTGCAGGAGATGGAGAGTCTTATCTCTCGTCTCCAAGAGTCTGGCAAATCTATCTGGTCCATCCGACAAATGTACGAAGGGGACGAGAAGCGTGCTCGAAAACTGCCATTTCGTAAGTCCTCAGGTCAGCAAGCCCGTGGAAACCAGCAGGGTCAGAGAAGCAGCTTCAAAAGGAAGGCCAGCATCCAGCATCCCGGAGACACTCCCCTTTTGAGGCCCCAAGTCCTCCCAGGCCTCTCTGCCCAGTGATTCCCTATTGACTACCCCCGAGGAGGCACCAGGGGAGGCGGGGGGGGGGTCGCTTCTCCCTTCATCTGGAGGGATGGCGCTCTGTCACTGTGGACCAGTGGGTCCTGGACATCATAAGGAGGGGACATACGCTGGAGTTCAGAGATCCCTCCAGAAACTCCACCAAGGTCCTCTAGATATCTTCCTTTTCATGTTCCCCTTATAGAAGGAGAGGTTCAGGCCCTCTTGCATAAAAGGGTGATAGAACCAGTTCTTCTGCAGCAGCAAGGAAGAGGGGGTATTACTCCCATTTTTTCCTGGTCCCAAAGAAAACGCAAGACCTTCGGCCCATCCTGGACCTCAGCTCTCTAAACAATTATACTGAATATCGAAGGTTCAGGATGGTGACCCTTCCAGCTCTCATTCCTCTGCTGCATCAGGGACACTGGCTCTGTTTCCTGGACATGCAAGATGCGTATATGCATATCGGGGTCTTCCCCTTCACAGAAAGTACTTGAGGTTCCAATTCCAGGGGGAACCATTATCAGTTCTGGGTTCTTCCGTTCGATCTCTTCTCCGCTCCTCGTGTCTTCACCAAGTACCTGGCGGTAGTAGCTGTGGCTCTAAGGCACAAAGGGCATTACATCTTTTGTTACCTCGATGATTGGCTGCTCGCGGACGCATCAAGAATGTGCCTACCATATTCCCTTTGGAGACAGGACTTTTGCTCAGTTAGAAGTCTCTAAGACTTTCCTCAGAGGGGTTCTCCATTTGAGACCCCCCCCAAATCCACATTCCTGACCCTTCATGGGATCTGAATTTCATCCTGGAGAAGCTTACTCTGCCTCCCTTCAAGCCAGCAGCAGCAGCTGATTTGAAGTTCCTTTCTTGGAAGACTCTTCCCAGTGGCCATTACTTCTGCTCTGTGAATTTCCGAGCTTCAGGCCTTAGTGTGTAAAATCCTGTACTTGACTTTTCACAAGGAACGTGTGGCTGTACGCACCAACCCTAAGTTTCTCCCTAAGGTGGTGGCTGAATCTACGTTCAATCAATCTATTGAGCTACCCACTTTCTTTACACAGCACACCAATCAAGGGGAGTACCTCTTGCATACTTTGGATGTTCAAAGAATCCTGAGATCTTACTTCGAGAAACAGCTCTTGCAGCAGGTTACACCATTAGGACTGAAGCTGGCAGGCGCCAGGACCCCACGGAAATTTTCTGGCTAGCAGTATTCAGCGGGGACCGCCCCCATCTGTCCTGCCCCGGCGTCCAGGCATAGTACATAAGGGGCAGTCCCCAAATCCCCAGATCTTACTTTGAGAGGGCTCTTGCAGTAGGTAATTACATATAGGACTGGCGGCGGCAGGTGACAGGACCTAGAAGAATTTCTAGCCAGCAGTCCGGCTGAGGACCCGCCCCCGTCAGGTGACCCGGCGTCAGGCGACACCATCGTATAAAGGCGGTCCCGGACGCCCGCCTTCCAGGTCTTTCCCCGTTAGCTTGCGCAGCGCCTCGCACGAAAAGTTCATGCTTCGTCAGCCCTACCTTCGCCGGTTTTTCTACCGAAAATCTTAGTTTTTTGAATTAACGTCAGTGATAACGTCGGTGTATGTCGTCCCCTACACCTTCCGAGCACAAGAACAAGTGCGACTCGGGGGGCTCCCAATTACCGCAGAAGGACGGCCACTCCCTGTGCCTGTTCTACCTAGGCCCGGATCATCCAGTTGAGAAGTGCCAGCATTGCCTTAACTTTAACGCGGCCACCCGGAAAAGACGGCAGCAATTTCTGGAGGCCCATATCCTCAAAAAGAAAATGAGCTTGATGGAGAAGGAGCTTAAAAAGTTAAGGCAGGCGTCTATTTCCCCTAAAGGCCATTGCAAGAAAAGGACAAGGACAGGCACCGGGACAAAGGCTCCTCCACCGCGTCTCCCTCAGGAGTCGCGGGCACTCGGGTAACATCTCCTCTGGGGGCTGATCGACGGCCGCCTTGGAGGTTTCTGAGGCGGCGTCGGCCCGCCCGTCTGGCTCGCGTTTGGGCCTTGGGGGCGCCTCCGGGCTATTGGAGGCCTCCGCCCCTGGTTCAGCCGCAGGCTTGCAGCCTACCTTAGTGGGCGACTCCGGTAAGCCAGACGTCGGCTCCTCTGACGTCCGACCCTTCAGGTCGACGCATGGCTCCATCCGCACCGGACCAGGCCAACCCTTCCTCTCGACCTGCCTCTGGTGAAGGCCCTCGTAAGTCGGACGTCGGCCCCTCCGGCATCCGCTGAGAGCTCACCTCTACGCCTCACGTCAGCTTGTCTGATGTCCGGCCTGCGAGTGAACCGACGACTGACCCTCTATGCCCCCCGCCGTTGATCCAGATGGTTCTTCTGAAACTTTGCAGAGAGCAAGCGATGCTGACACTCATCGCGCCGTTCTGGCCTAGGCAGATCTGGTTCCCTCTACTACATCAGCTATCCCGGGAACCTCCGGTGCCTCTGCCAATCAGCTCTCACTTGTTGTCTCAGGAGGACTCCTTGGTCCATCCGGACCTTGTTCGTTGAGCCTGTCGCTTGGCTCCCAGAGACACAGCCATTTTGCGACGGGATCCGCAAGAGTAGCTGACTTTCTGGTGGCTGAGAAAACGGCCACTCATGCTACTTATGCCATGAAATGGTGCCGTTTTTGCCTTTGAGCTCAAGCGCGGGGGTTTTCGCCTCTAGACTGTCCAGAAAAGTTGGTCTTGGACTACCTCCTGTCTCTTTTTGAGACAGGCTTGGCCTGCTCCTCGATCAAAGTACACCTCTGTGCCATATCAGCCTATCATTGTCTGATAGGCCAACGCACCATATCCCAGTTGGACATGGCACGAGCCTTCCTGAGAGGTATTCTCCAACTTAGACCTCCGATTAAGAACCCAGTTCCGCCATGGGATCTACCCTTTGTCCTGGAGCAGCTCACGCTGCCATCCTTTGAACCAGCCGCGGATTGCGAGCTACGTCTTCTCACTTGGAAGATGGTGTTTTTAGTTGCCGTTACGTTGGCTAGAAGAATTTCTGAACTCCATGCACTCATGTTCAAAGGGCCTTATTTGGTTTTTCACCAAGGCAGGGTATTCCTACAGACTAATCCCAGATTTCTGTCTAAGGTGGTCTCAGCTCTCACCCTTAATCAGGACATCAATCTACCAGTGTACTTTTCTAACTATACAAATAGAGTATAGGCCCTGTTGCACACCCTAGATGTGCCTAGGTGTCTCCGATACTACCTGACCAGAACCAAACACCACCGAACATTGGACCAGCTTTTTGTCTCCTTTGCCCACAGGATGATGGGAGCTCCTCTTTCCAAACATTCGCTGTCCAGGTGACTCATTCAGTGTATCACGTTCTGTTACGAGAAGCGCAACAAACCCTTACCGGGTGCGGTTAAAGGTCATTCCACAAGGGGGGTGGCTACCTCCTTTGCGACCCTTAAGAATGTGTCCACCTCTGCCATCTACGCTGCAGCTACTTGGACCTCCGTGCACACTTTCATCAGGCATTATAGCCTGGATATTGCATCGAGGCGAAGAGCAGGTTTTGGTCTAGCAGTCCTTCAAGGACTTCTGTCCTGGGCTTTGGCTTCATTAAGGATTTCTGCCTTCCCTCCTCCCAGTGGTGTGGGATTTCCATTATTGCTTGGGAATCGGTCCTAATGGTGTAACCTGCTGCAAGAGCTGTTTCTCAAAGTAAGGTAGTACAGTTCTGTAAGAACTTACCGTAACAGTAGATCTTCGAGAACAGCTCTTGCAGCAAGTCTCTCCCATCATCCCGCTGGAGGTAGATTCTAGTTCCAACATCCTTCTCCTAGGATCAGGTGTCTCAGCATCTCTCTGACTGCCATTTGATGGCGGATCCTCAGTCTCCTCTTCTGATGTCATCCAGTGGCTGGGAGTCTCCAGCGGAGAACTTCAGGATTCTGGGGACCGCCCCTTATGTACTATGCCTGACGGAAGCGGACCAACGTCAGTGGTCCTCGCTGAATACTACTAGCTATAAAATTTTCGTGGGGTCCTGGTGCCTGCGGGCTTCAGTCCTAATGGTGTAACCTGCTGCAAGAACTGTTCTCGAAGATCTACTGTTATGGTATGTTCTTACGTAGCTGTACTATACTACACCAATTGGACTAAGGATCTCCGGAGGACTGATCAGCTTTTTGTCTCTCTTGCTCACAAAAGAGAAGGCAATGCTGTTTCTAAGCAATGCCTATCAAAATGGTTGGCATTTTATATCACTTTCTGGTGGCCATTACCTCAGCTCAGAGGATTTCTGAGTTGCAAGCCCTGATGTGTAAGATCCCCTATTGGATTTTCCACAGGGATAGAGTAGCCATGTGTACTAATCCTAAATTTCTTCCAAAAGTGGTGGCTGAATCTACTCTGAATCAGTCCATTGAGCTTCCAGCCTTCTTCACGGAGATCTCCAATCAAGGAGAGTACCTCCGCCATACCCTGGATGTACATAGAATTCTGAGATACTACACTCACAGGACTAAAGAGCTCAGAAAAACAGACCAACTCTGTGTCTTTCGCTTACAAGAGAAAAGGCAACCCTGTTTCCAAGCAATGCCTTTCTAGATGGTTGGCCAATTGTATCACTTTCTGTTACAAGTATCACAAGACCCTTCTGGGTCAGGTCAAAGGGCACTCCAATATGCTGCTTGCTTTAAGAATGTGTCAGCAGCTGAGATTTGTGCAGCTGCAACTTGGACGTCAGTCCATACCTTCAGAAAACGTTACAGTTTGGACATTGCCTCTCGCCGCAGAGCAGGCTTCATGCTAGCTGTTCTGCAGGGAATCCTCTCATGATCCCTGTCTAGAAGCTCAGCCTTTGTGGATGGTGTTTCCTCCTCCCCGCTTTCTTTTTGTCCCAGACTGCTTGGGACTCAGTCCTATTTGTGAATACCTACTGCAAGAACCCTCTCATAAGATAGTACAGTTACATAAGAACTTACCGTAATGGTAGATCTTCAAGAGAGGCTCTTGCAGTAGATATTACCGCCCCCCGCCTCCAACCCCTCAGTTTCTTCTTTCAGATATGGGGGCCATATCCTCTTGTCCCCTGTCAGACCTCTGGCTCTTAGGAAAGAACTGGAAGGCAGGCGTCTGGACCGCCTCCTTTATACTGACGTTGGATGACGCCGGTTACCTGATATGGGGGCGGTCTCTGCCATAGACTGCTTGCTAGAGATTTTTCCATGGGGTCCTGACGCCTGGTGGCTTAGTCCTACTTGTGAATACCTACTGCAAGAGCCTCTCTAAGATCTACCATTAGGGTAAGTTCTTACGTAACTGTACTTTTCATCCACATGGACCCACCCGACCTCCCCAGCTTCGCACAACCTGGTTTGCAGCGGGCAAGATCTGGCATCATGGGGCAGAGCTGAGGATTATACCACCCAGGTGGGTGGGAGGAGACAGCTTGAAGACCTTCCGGCAAGATGTTAAAGCGGAAGGACATGTCAGTAAGTGTGGATTAACAACATGTACCACTCCTAGAACTACTGTTACAGGTGAGTAACCTGTTTTTTGTAGGGACGTGGATATGTTGTTCATCCACACTTCTTGACATGTCCCTCTCCCCTTTAATTCTTGCTGGTAGGTCTTCAAGTTAATCCCTCCCTAACAGATGGTATTACTCTGATTCACGCCCATGACGCCAGATCTTCCTTTCCGCTGGAAGATGCAGGTTGCCTCCTCTCCACTACTGTGTTTTGTAGGCCCTGGCTTCAAATTCTTCAGATCCTCTGAAGATTCAGCTTGTTCAAGCTAGTGATTGCAATTTGTGCTATTCGATCATGGAACATAAATCTTCGCCCGTTTTTTGCTGGTACTCGTGCAGCCAGAAAGTGTACCCT
The DNA here is from genome assembly GCA_016271365.2 of Neoceratodus forsteri. Taxonomy (NCBI): domain Eukaryota; kingdom Metazoa; phylum Chordata; order Ceratodontiformes; family Ceratodontidae; genus Neoceratodus; species Neoceratodus forsteri. The sequence continues at coordinate 262,814,036 of JADMNL010000027.1, read as the reverse complement.
GATCTTCATACCGCGTGCGTGTACTGCTTGGGTGTCGGCCATGACACCCAGGCTTGCGAGATATGTCTCGCTTTCCATCTGAACAGCCTCAACGATCGTCTCGCACTCCTCAAGTTGGGCAGGTCCAAGAGACGTATTCCTCCAGTGAAATCTAAAGAAGCCCGGTGGGCGGTCTCTGTGGCTGCGGGGTCCGTCAAGCAGTTAGAACAAATGGAGGCCTTCTAGGAAGAAGTGGCGTGGGCAGCTGCACTTTTCTCTCTGCCAATTTTCTTTCCTCTCAACCTGGGCGCAATGTTCTCTGGTTCCTTTCGGGAGTTGTGCCAGTCTCTCACCACTAAAAGCGAGGCACCTTCGGGCTCTCGTATCTCCCGGTCCCATAAAAAGGACAAGGAACTGAGAGATGCTTTGTCTTGGTGGAGATGTTCTTGGGATTGTGAGCGATCTCAGTCCCAGGAAACTGCAGTCTCAACTTCGATCGAAATTTCTTCCTCGGTTGCTGGCTTCTCAACGTTGCTGTCTGGTCAGTCGGCCGAGGCCTCCATAGACGATGCGGTTGAGATCACTCTAGATCCTGTCGATCTTTTGTCGCCCGAAGAGGCCAACTCTCTGACTAGGACCCTGGTCTTACCTCTTTTTGATGAGGAGACACAGCCAGCTGGGAATCCCGTCAAGGAACCGGTCCCTGATCCAGGGAAACCACTGGTTCCCCCGGTATCTCCTGAGTGACCGACTCGGCCAGTCCGATCGAGGTTGAGATCTCGGACCCCCTAAACTGATAGGCCGAGGAAAGCACATAAAGCCAGTAAAAAGAGGCGACACCACTGTTCATTCTCGTCGTCGTCCTTCTTGGATGAGGAGAGGCTTCGGCAGAAACTCCGTCAACGCTACGAGGATTTAATGTGGCAACAACTGATCTTACTTCTAGTGGGAGCTCTTGCAGCAGGCTATAACCATTAGCACTTATGCTGCAGGCATTAGGATCCACCAGAAGAAACTTAGCCAGTAGTACCCAGCGAGGACTGCCTCCTAACGTCGGCTCCGCCCCGATGTCTGTCGCTCTATATAAGAGGACGGACCCCGGCTCCACCTCAGTTCTTTCCTGCCGTAGACCCGCTCTCTTTGGGAAGTTCTTGGCGTACTTTTCAAGCAGTTACAGTAAATCTTGTTTTTTTTGACCGCTTTTTCTTGACCCTGCAGTTCGTTTTTTTTTTTCCCCTTTCCGACCTTGGTACTGTCGTATGTTGTCACTGTCTGTCTCCTCCTCCGGTCCCAAGAAGACAGTATGCCTTTGGCCGCCAAATCCCATCTAAGGACGGCCACAAAGTGTGCGTCTTCTGCCTGGGACGAGACCACGACCTCAAATTCTGCAAGGGCTTCACCAGCAGGACACGCATTAGACGCCTGAAGGCCTTTAAAGCCCACTTGTTAGAACAAAAAATGGCTGTCCTGCAAACTTCTTCAGGGGAAAAGGGCAAGCACTGGGACAAAACTCACAAGTCCTGGGACAAGGACTGTAGCCGGTCCCACCATCGCTTGAAGATCTCTGCTCTATCCACAAAAAGGCCACCTCCTGCGACTTGGGCGGGTCTGACTGCTCGAAGTGCTCCAGGCAGGAGGAGAAGTTGAGGCCAGAAGCTCCCTCCAGGTTACCAATATCTGTTCCGTCGAGAGATCGTCCAAGGTGAAGGACACGTCTTTGCGAGTCTCTTCTGCCCCGGTGGAGTCGAGCAAGGCCTACACTTTGGCACACACTTTGACTCTGCCGAAGAAGGCCCCGGCTGCGTCCTTACCGGACTCCAGTTAGCCGTCCAGCAAGGACTGGGAACCCTAGGCTTGGCCTCCAAGGGGTCTTGTCAGTCCAAACAGACTACATCGGATCTGTCCCCTGCCAAGACGCTGGCGCCGGTCGAAGTGCCTAAGGCATGATAGGGCTGCCGCTGAACCTACGCTGGTGAAGGTACCGACGCAGGCCTATAGGACGTCTACTCCAGAGGACTCTTCCTCGGGTTCTTCCCCGAAAGCTCTTCCAGACCCTCCGGCCCCTCCTATCCCCTCGAAGGGGGTGGCGGCATCTATATTGAGCAAGGAGGAATTGCAGCAACTCGTCTCCTTCTGGTGGAGCCAGGTTCATAAAGATGCTGCTTCACCGAAACCGGAACCGGTTTCCGACCAACCGCACAACCAGAAACCCAAGGCTATGCCTGTCAGATCACCGGTAGAGACCCCAGAGGAGCAACGCAAGCTTTCTAAATCCCACTCCCCCTCTGTTATACGTTCCCAGTCGCAGTATAAGGACCGTCGTCTGCACCGCTTTAGGTCAGATAGCTGTTGTCTGTCTAAGCCCAGGAGCATGTCCCACAACTGCCACAGGTCTACCTTGAGGTGGGCTCACTCCCCTAGCTGGAGCCGGTCTAAAGACAGGTGTCGTTCCCCGCTCCGTCGGTCCAGAAGCCGACTTTGGTCCCAGGACCAGCATCGGTCTGCAAGTCGACGCTCTAGGGAGGGTAGTCCCTATAGACATAGCTCAGACTCTTCACGGACTAGGAGCCTTTTTTCTTCCTCGTCTTTCTCTAGAGTTTGAGGTTCTCCTGGGGATAAGGACCTATCCCTTCCCCCTCTGACAACCCAACTTTCATAGACGTCATGAGGCACATCCAGGCCTCTAAAGAATGGGAGATGGAGGACCTGGATCTGGAACACCGGAGACTGGCACATTACCTGAGGCGGAAGGAGCCAAAACCTTTAATGGTGCCTCCTCTGGTCGATACTTTCCAAGACCTCACCAGGATAACTTGGAAGCATCCTGCCTCAGTCCCGGCGGCTCAAATGAAGTCAGACAGGCTATATAGATTGCCGAGGGATGAGCCTTTCCTGGTGGAAAACCCTCAGTCGGACTCTTACAATGATAGCAGCTGCTCATGACAAATCTAAGCAGCTGAAACATCTTAGCTCCCAGCCTCCCGACCAGGAATCCCGCTGTTTGGACCAGGTGGGCAAGAAGGTATATTCTTCATCCACCTGGTCCATATGCTCCTTGAATTTCCTCATGCATGTGGTCCAGTACCAGAATGCGCTTTGAGAAAAAGGGCAGGAGTTGGACAACACCTTGCCAGACTCTGCACAGAAGACGGAGCTTCTGGACTTATTAAAATTGGGCTCAGACATTGGCACGCATGCTCTGCGTGCCTCATACGGCACTGCAGATATGGCATGTAGGGTGGCGGTGGCAGGTGTCTGCCTATGGTGCCATGTCTGGTTTTTGTCTCCAGATTCCACCAGGATCTGCAGTCCAGAATTGGGGACCTCCCGTTTCACGGTTCCGTTCTCTTTTGGGCAGAAGACTGAGGGTCTTATCTCTCGTCTCAAAGAGTCGGGAAAATCTATCTGGGCCGTCCAACAAATGTATAAAGGGGACCAGAAGTGTTTTCGGAAACTGCCTTTTCGTAAGACCTCAGGCCAGCAAGCCCGTGTTAACCAGCAACGTCAGAGAGGTGGCTTTAAAAGGAAGGCCAGCAGCCTGCAGGCACTCCTTTTCGTGTTCCAAAGTCCTCCTAAACCTCTCTTCCCACTCCCAGCTCTGCCCATTTACTCGCTATTGATCCCACTCCTTTGAAGGAGGCACCAGGGGAGGCGGTAGGGGGTTGCTTCTCTCTCTCTCCATCTGGAGGGATGGAGCTCAATCACTGCAGACCAGTGGGTCCTGGACGTTGCAAGGAGAGGACATACGCAGGAGCTCACGCAGATTCCTCCAGAAACTCCACCAAGGTCCTCTAGATATCCTCCTCCTCCTCATGTTCCTCTTATAGAAGGAGAAATCCAGGCCCTCTTGCGATAAAGGGTAATAGAACCAGTTCCCCTGCAGCAACAAGGCAAAGGGTATTACTCTCATTTCTTTCTGGTTCCAAAGAAGACTCAAGATCTTCGGCCCATCCTGGACCTCAGTTCTCAAAACAATTATATTGAATACCGAAGGTTCATAATGGTGACCCTTCCAAGTCTTCTTCCTCTGCTGCACCAGGGAGACTGGCTCTGTTCCCTGGATATGCAAGATGCGTATATGCACATCAGGATCTTTCCCCTCAGAGGAAGTATTTGAGGTTCCACTTCCGGGGGGAACATTACCAGTTCCGGGTTCTGCCGTTCGGTATCTGCGCCGCTCCTCAAGTCTTTACCTAATGCCTGGGCAGTGGTAGCTGCATCTCTTAAGGCGCAAAGGGCATTACATCTTTCTTTCCTCAGTGATTGACTCTTAGCGACCCCATCAAGGACGCACCTCATTCAAGCTGTCGGAGACACTTATACTCTATTCCGAGAGTTGGGGATCACCCTGAACCTGCCAGAATCATCCCCAGAGCCCAGCCAAAGATTCGCCTTTATAGGTGCAGTCCTGGATTCAGTCCAGGGCATGGCCTTTCTCCCCCAGGAGTGGGGAGATCACCTGCCGGAAGTGGCCGGAACTTTCCTTGTAACCCCTTGGGTCCAAGCCAGGACTGGCAGCGGTCATCCCTGTAACTCCCTTGGCCCGCCTCCATATGAGGGTCCCATAGTGGATGCTCAAGGTGCAGTGGGACCAAAGTTCAGACGGTCTAGATCATCTGGTCAGGATCTCAGAGCCAGTCAGGAGGACCCTGCGTTGGTGGTTGGACACCCTAAATTTAGAAAAAGGGATCCTGTTTCAACAGGAGCCCCCAAGCTGGACTCTGACAACAGATGCCTTAGAGTTGGGTTGGGGGGGGGTGCACCTCGGGGACCGCCAGACTCGGGGCATTTGGTCCCCAGAGGAGTGCAACCTCCACATCAATGTTCTGGAAATGCAAGCAGTCCTCTGTGCTCTTAAGGGTCCTTCAGGAGGACCTGGTTCTGGGCTCTCTTCTTGTTCAGAGACCAGGGCTTTTCTACGCCTTCCCTCCGTTTTCCTTGATCCACAAGGTGCTCCTCAAGGTGAGGAGGGACGAGGTGCAGGTGATCCTGGTAGCCCCAGATTGGCCCTGCCAGTTCTGGTATACAGATCTCCTCAGCAACAGGCTCCCGAGGTGTCTTCCAGCATACCCGGACCTGATATCTGTCAATTGGAAAGGTATTCCATCTGGACCTTCAGTTCCTGCACCTGACAGCCTGGTACCTGAGCGGCTAGAGTTCCAGGCTTTAGGTCTCTCTGAGGACGTACTCACAGTAGTGGAAGCATCCAGGAAGGAGTTGACCAGAAAGTGCTATGCCTTCAAATGGAAAAGATTTTCCATTTGGTGTCAGGACAAGGGCCTGGACCCTCTGTCCTGTGGCTAGCATTTTAGACTACCTTTGGTCTCTGTCCAAAGGGGGTCTTCGGTCTTCGACCCTTAAGATGCACCTGGCAGCCATCTTTGTTTACCGGGCATGAGCCGGACAGCAGACAGTGACACAGGAGAAGGTGGTCTGGTACTTTTTTAAGGGCCTAGATCACATATCCCCTCCAGTGCATGAGCCCCCACCTCCTTGCTCAAAGCACCCTGCTGCTCTCTGGCCCAAGCTCTCTTGATGGGCCTTGGGACTTGATCATGTCTTATCATCCAGTGAGGCTGGAACGGACCAGGGGGGGTGGCCATCAAGACTTCCTAGCCCAGAGCACTCATTCCAGGCATCAGAGGGAATGGGATTCACACTCCCTCCTCCTTGCTTCAGTGACGATGGCTCCTCCGTCGATGGGGCTGCTCCACCATCAGCTGAGCCTAATGGGCTTGTTCTATCTTTGGGCCATGTCCCGTCGACTGAGCTTGTTTCTGAACGTTTTCCATCAATGGGCAGTGTTGCCCCATCGATGGCACGCTCCTCGTCGACGGGGAGGCTTCCTCCATTGCCGACGTGTGTTCTTTCTTCTCCAGAGCATGTTTCTCCTGTTCTCTTGACAGAGGCCTTTTCTTCGTTGACTGAGCGCTCATCGTCAATGGGGTGGCATCTCCCGTCAATAGGATGGCTTCCCCCGTCGACGGGGAGACTTCCTTTTGCTCCCGCGTTGACAGGGATGCTTCCACCGTCAACGGATGGGCCTCTTTTTGCTTCGTCGTCAGGGCTGATGCCCTCATCAATGATGGGGGCTTCCCACCTCTGGACTCCCGTGCTCGGGGCTCTGTTCTCCCCTCCCCCCCGCTTGTCCGGCTCTGGACAGCATCCTCAAGTGTCTCACCCCCACCCCAATCACCCTTTTGTGCCCTTTGGTCACGACTTTTCTGGGTCTTGGGGCCGCTGCATGGACCTCACCTAGGTTCCTTGCTCCTTTACCAATCGGGAATTTGCCTCCCCTCGGGGTCGGCACTTCCTGGGCTGGCTCACCCTCTTCCTGGTGCCGCCCTTGGGTGTTCTCTGCCTCTGGACTAGTCACAGGCTCCGGGCTTTGCCCGCATTGTGATATTGGTACTGCGGCGCCTGGGTCAGGGTCCAGGCTCATCCCGTTCCCCCTCCCTGGCCCTTCCCGCCTGGTCCCCCTCCCCTGAAATATCTGAGGACTCCCTTTATGGTGATTTCGGGAAATGGGATCCCTTCATGGATGTTATTGGCGGGGACATCTCGGACCCTGGGGACCTTGGTTCCTCTTGGTCTGTGTCCTCCCTTATGGAGGTTGCACCTCCTGATCCCTCTTCGCTCCCGGATCCCTCCTTCATGGAGCTCATGCTGCAGATCCAGCGCACTTTTGGCTCCCCTGCTGTGGCTCAGGATTCCTTTCGTCGGGATGTGGCTGCCTACCTCGCTGTTCCCGAGGAGCCTGATATGGTTGTCCCTCATTTGATTCCTGCGTATTTTATGCACACACTCATATTTGGTCTTGTCCTGCTTCTGCTCAGCCTGCCCCTCATGGCCCTGATCAGCTCAGCCGCTGTCTGCCATGCCCTCTGTTTCCCGCCAGCTGCTCCATGCGTGCTTTGATGTGGGTGATGCATCGGCCCACCCCTCAGCCTCTGATGTTGCCCTTCGGCGCTTCGCCTGGCTGCAGGTTTCGGGTTTGCAGACCGGCGTCCAGCTATCTGTCACCGATGCCCCCTTTTTCTAGGAAACTGCTGTTTGGACCTGGTGCTCAGTCCATCCTGGAATCCCACCAGTCTTCGGGGCATACTTTCTGGTCTGTTCAGGACCTCTATCACACCCCAGATCCCACCCATGCCCCGTGGCAGGCTGCCTCGTGCCCAGCCCCACTGGGGTGTCTCCTGGGCAGCGGTAGGGCCTCAGGGATTCCTCGAGTCTGCCCTCCACTCGTCCCTTATGTGGGGCAGGACCCACTTCTGCGCCTTAACTCGCTTTTTGGGTATCCCCTGCCTCGTCGTCCAGGCCTTGGAGGCACCTGGGGATCTCTATACCTTTCTTGGAGGCTTGCTCCCGGACTGGACACTTCACTCTTTCATGCGGATCTGATTGGAACTTCTGCCACTCTCCCTGCTGGAGCCCTTTAGTTGTTCCTTCCTCTGACCATCCGGGATGTGTTTTCTCCGGTGCTCCTTTTTTTTGCTGTCTGATCCGCTATACTTTATATTTCTGGATTTGACTTTATGCCAGAGCCTGTCGACCTCTGCCTCGTCAGGGTGAATCACTGTGCCTGGGCACCTACACTTCTTTCTACATCATGCCTCCTGCATGCTGTCCTCACCCACCTTTGTGCCTTTCTGCCTGAGTGGGTGTGGTTTGAGTTGACATTTCTCCTAGTTTCATGCCAAATGTCTTCGCCTAACCGTTGGCCTAGCTGCCTGCATGGAAGGGGTTTGAGTTTGACATTTCTCCTGGTTTCATGCCACATGTCTTCGCCTAACCGTTGGCCTGTCTGCCTGCACAGAAGAGGTTTGAGTTGGACATTTCTGTTATTTATCAAACATTTAGTCCTTACCCCACCCTGTCCTGTTGCCTCTGGGGGTGCGGCCGAAGTTGACGATTTATTGTGCTTTCACATATTTGACTTTGCCTTTCCTCCCATTTGGATTTTACTGCTCGGTAATCTCCCATAAGTAATGACTTATTGCAAGAGACCAGTCCGTAGAAGATAGTACATTTACGTGAGAACTTAACCGTAACAGTAGATCTCCCAAGGACTGTCTTTTGCATTAAGTCCCTTGCCCTCCATCCCCCTGCCTTGTTGCCTTGAATCTGCAACTCAGGACATTGGGTGGGATCGCTGTTCTCTGTTTTTCTGGCCCTCGTTTACCTCTGTCCAGGCCATTATCACCAAAGCAAACAATGGAACAGTGGGTACTGGTGGCCGCCTATTCTTGTACACATCCACAGGAAGTGATGTTGCGTGAGCAGTCCCCATGGAAGACTGCTGGAAGAAGCTGCCGTGTGACAGCGCCACCTGGTAGATACTCCCATAAGTAATGACTTCCTGCAAGAGATGGTCCTTGGACGATCTACTGCTACGGTAAAGTCTTGCGTAACTTTACTTTTTTTAGGAGTGGTATATGTTGTTCATCCGCACTGACTCACCCAACCTCCTTGGCTGCGACGCCTAAAACCTGGCTTCCAGTGGGCTAAGATCTGGCATCATGGGGTGGAGCCGAGGGTTGTACCACCCGGGTGGGTGGGAGGAGCCAGCTTGAAGACCTTCCGGCAAGAATTAAAGGGGAAAGTGACATGCCAAGAAGTGTGGATGAACAACATTTATCACTCCTAGAAATACTGTTGCAGGTTAATAACCTGTTTTTTTTTTTTTTTTGCCTAAGGTAGTGTCCGAATTTACCCTGAACCAGGAGATCCACCTGCCTGTTTATTACCCAGAGTATTCCAACAGAGGGGAGGCCTTATTGCACACTCTGGACGTCCACAGGCTAATTCATTACTACCTTGATCGCACAGGTCCTGTCAGAAAGACCGACCAGTTGTTTGTTTCCTTTGCCCTAGATCTGAGGGGGCACCAGGTACTAAGCAGATTTTGGTAGACTTTGTCTAAGTGGGTAGTTAACTGCATTGTTTACTGTTATCGTAAGTATGACAAGCCTTTACCGGGCCTGGTAAAAGGCCTCTCTACCAGGGGGATGTTTCTGTCTCATTCGCCTCATTGAGGAATATGTCCGCAACAGACATTTGTGCGACTGCTACCTGGACTTCTGTCCACACCTTCGTTAGACACTACAGTTTGGACGTCGCTTCCAGACGGAGGACTGGCTTTGGCCTTGCTGTTCTCCAAGGCCTGGTGTTCTGAAGTCCTTTCTTTGGCTACCTTTAGCCTCCTCCTGTGCCTGTCAGTCTCTTCTCCTTGACTGCATGGGACTCTGTCCTTATGGTTAATAGCCTGCTGCAAGGGCTCCAAGTTGAAGTAAGATAGTACTGTTACATAAGAACTTACCATAGCAGTAGATTTTCGAGAAGAGCTCTAGCAGCAGGTGCTGCTTTCCCTCCCTCTTTCCTCCTGGTATTCGTTCTGCTTCTTTCATTAATTTAATCTTGAACCTTCTTGGTTCTCCTTCCACTTCTGAGACCGGCTTTTCGGTGGGAAAACTGAGGTGGGGCTGGGGACCACCCCTTTTATACCATTGGTTAACGTGGGGGGGGGGCTGACATTGGGAGGTCCCCGCTGAAGATTGCTAGCTAGAAGTTTTCCGTGGGGTCCTAACGCCTGGCGACTTGGTCATTATGATTATAGCCTGCAGCAAGAGCTCTTCTCGAAGATCTGCTGTTATGGTAATTTCTTACATAACTGTACTTCAGTCTCTGTAGGAGCCTCTTGGTTTATTTTTAATTCATAGACATTAGAAACTATTTCAAGATATGTTTTCTTATTAATATGAAATTATATTTATGTTGATTTTTGCTGAAACAATACAGCGTGCCAAATTCTGTTGTAAACTGCATTTTGGTATGTTTTAAGTAAATGAAATGTCTTTTTCCTCAAGACAAGTCCCAACTCTAACAACAAAAGAGCCTATGATCCCGATTCAAACCCCAGCTCTAGGAAGAAGCAGAAGTCCGCAGAAAATGAGGTGACTGTCTCTGCAATTGACATGGATGTTGACTCTGGTAAGATTCTGTCCTTTACATAATTAAAATTTTACATTTAGTTCCAGTGCATGGTTTATCTAAGTCATCTGCAGATGCTAAGAACTATTGGGGAAATGCTTTTCATCTCCCCCTCTCTTGGTTATGGTCTCCTGTCATAGCAGCACATATTGTCTGCTGGGTAAGTGGGATTTAGGTCACTGTTTTTCACCGTTTCTCCCACCACCACCAGAGACACACACACACAGCAGCAAAAATGTTTTTGCCAAGAACTGTCCCTTCTCCTGTTTTACAATAGGCCATGTGGCTCCTGGAGTGGAAATGGCCATCATGATGCTGTTGGAAGCATCGTTACTTGAAGTGAATGCACTGATTTGGCCATTTTTAGTCTCCATAGTTATTAGATTTATACTTTACTCGTGAGGTCATAGAGAACAAAATGTGCAAACAAAATTAATGTGATATTTTTAACACCAGGAATCCCTCACTGGATGTTTACATTTTAAGCATCTCTTCCACATGCAGAGAGACAATCCGGAGATAGAACCTCTGCAAATGATAGAAATTTGGAACTAGCTTCAAACTCTGCCTGTTGTCACATTCCACTCTAGGTAGTTGTCTTGAAATGTATTTCTCCATCTGAAGAGAGCAGTTGCCCCGAATTTCAGCTCCGCTATTCTGGTCCACAGAAACTTACTTCAGTTTAATTTCACTTCATTTTCATTCAGTATTACCGCTTTTAGCAGATCTTGCTTCGAGACACAGCTCTTGCAGCAGGTTACACCATTAGGACTGAAGCCGGCAGGCATCTGGACCCCACGGAAAAATTCTAGCTAGCTATCTTCAGCGGGGACCACCCCAGATGTCGGTCCCACCTCCGACGTCAGACGTCGTACATAAGGGGGCGGTCCCGCTAGATTCCCCAGTTCTTTCCCGCCGTCGACTTGCATGTCTCGACCCTTCGGTTCAGTCTCTAGCGTGACGCATGGTAAAGTTTTTTCCTACGGGAAATTCGTTCTCTACAATCAAGTTCTTCGCTGATGTCCTCTCCGACCTCCGGTCACTCCTCGAAGTGTGCTTGTGGGAAGCAGATCCCCTTCAAGAATCCGCACTTGGCTTGCGTCCAGTGCCTAGGCCCAGACCACGACACCCGGTCCTGCTCCTTTTGCCAGGGTTTTAATAGCAGAACCCGGATCAGTCGTCAGAAGGCCCTTCAGGCATTCCTGCTAGAAGAAAATCTCAAGACCATGTCTTCCAAGGGGGATTCTTAGCAGAAGGCCCACAAGCATGCTGAGAAGCATAGGGAGAAGGCCCCTTCCAGGTCCCCGTCTAGGGCCTCAGACTCGCGCAGCTCTGGTTCCAGGTCTGACCGCTCCCCTTCCTGGGCCAGCTCTCAGCCTCCCCCCGCTGCGGTGAGAAAGTCTTCATCCTCTTCCCAGGCCTTCCTCGTCCTCCCTGGCCAAGTCGGGGGATCGCCACCATCACCATAAGTCGGGTTCCCGCCTTTCTGAACCCGACGTCAGGTCTGCTTCCTTGCCTCCTCGCAAGACCAAGGAGCTCACCTCTCTGAAGAGGCCACAGGACCGAACGCCGGTGCGTCCGTCATCGACCTCTCGCCACAGGTCCCCGGAGCCGCCGTCGGCCAGAAGACCGTCGCCCGGCCAGAGCCAGCGCATCACGGCGCCGGTAGGGGACCGGCACCGCTCTATTGAGAAGAGGACCCCGGCGCCTCCGACCGGCGTCGGTCAGGGAGACCATCACTGAGGAGGAGTTGACTGAGCCCGAGACCAGGCAGGCGACCCGGTCTGTCGGGAGGCGCCCGGGAACCAGCCACTACCCGGAGCCCCTGTGGAGCTGGGACCCGACGACCGTCCACCGGCACCCGGACCGTCGTCTGGCCTTTACCTTTCAGAAGTGAAGGAGCTGTTTACTTACTGGTGGGACACCATAAAGAAGGACATGGTCCCCACTCCACCTCCTCTTCCTCCTCCTCCTCCTCCTACACCGGTTGCTCCTCCGGTTTCTGCGCTCCCCCCTCTCCATCGGGGTCGGCAGGCCGGTTACTTCCTCTCGGAGCACAGAACACCTCAAGGGGAGACCAGACCAGCGGAGACCTCCGTCAAATCCTCTTCCAGGTCACCCAGCCTAAGGGACCAGAAGACACCAGCGATCACCTTGACGGAGGACACGGGATCAGAGTTCTCAACATCCAGATCCCCATCTCCCCTCTCCATCCCTTCTCCGGATCCACGCGAGATGCCAAAGTCTCCTCCGGATGACCCTTTGTTCTCGGATATTATGAGACCCATCCAAGAGAACATGGGATGGGATGCGGAAGAGCTAGACCCCGAAAGGCTACGCCTTGCAAAGTATCTTCGGCAGAAGGACCCCAAGCCTGTGGTGGTGCCACCCTTGGTAGACTCTTTCGTGGGCGTCACAAGGCAGCGTGGAAGAGTCACATTAAGCTCCCAGCGATGCCAAGAAAGCTGATCGCTTGTACAGGGCTCCTGGGAAGACCAGTACTTGACTGCATCCTCAGGCCGACTCTCTGGTCATAACAGCCTCTCATGACCGGGTCCCAGAGACCGCAACATTTGAGCACCCTGCCACGGACCCAGAGTCCAAACAGCTGGGCGCCATGGGTGGCGCACGTATGCTTCCGCTACCTGCGCCATCAGATCCCTGAATTATTTGACCCACATGGTGCAGTTCCAAAATGCCTTGTGGGAGCAGGGTCTGGATGCGGCTGAGAAACTGCCAGAAGGTGAGCAGAAGGAGGAGATGCTACAGCTCCTTTGTACAGGTTCGGACGTGGGAACCCAAGTGCTACGAGCTGCGTACGACTCCGCGGACTCCTCGGCCCGAGCAGCAGCTTCAGGTGTATGCCTCTGGAGACACTTTTGGTTACACGTCTCCGGTTTCACCCCGGACGTCCAGAAGAATATCATGGACGCCCCATTCGAGGGAGAAGTTTTGTTTGGTAAACCCTAAGAGAAGATGATTACCAGACTCCAAGAGGCCGGGAAGGCGGTGAGGTCGGTTCAGGCCATGTACCGACCTAAGCTTAGTTCCTTTCGTAGGAACCAAAGCTGATTTCGTGGACGGACACAGAGACAACAGTCCCGCCCCGCTCCACAACAAAGGGGCTCCGGCTTTCGCAGAGCCAAGGGGAAACAACCCGCAGGCCGAAGCCAGCGTATTCCTAAGCCGGTCCAGCCAGCGGGACCCTCAGCCGCCACAGCCTGACTCCTTCCGGCCCCCGCCCCTCAGGATCAACGGGAAATCATGGTCGGGGGTCGCTTTTCGAACTTCCTGCCGGGATGGCAGGCTATAACCACCGACAGGTGGGTTCTTCAGTTGGTCGGAAGAGGCCACTTTATAGAATTCGCAGAAAAGCCACCCTCGAGGCCTCCTTTGCTCTCCCAGTACCCGGGTCAGCACAAGTCACTGATCTGGCAAGAAGTAGTCGTGCTCTTGCAAAAGGGAGCGATAGAGTACGTCCCGGAGAACCAGAGAGGGCAAGGATACTATTCCCACTTCTTCCTGGTTCCAAAGAAAACAGGGGACCTCCATCCGATTCTGGACCTCAGTGACCTCAACTTGTCGGTCGCCTACAAGAGATTCCGCATGGTGACTCTTCCGGGTCTCATTCCCATGCTGAAGCAGGACGCCTTCTTAGCGTCTCTAGACATGCAGGACGCATACCTGCACATCCCTACAGCTCAGGCGCACAAGAGGTTCCTGCGCTTCGCGTTTCTCTGCCACCACCTTCAATTCCGAGCCCTCCCATTCGGACTGTCATCCACACCCAGGGTCTTTACCAAATGCATGGCAGTCGTGGCAGCGTCTCTAAGGAAACAGGGCCATTATGTGTTCCCGTACCTGGACGATTGGCTTCTCATGGCCGCCTCCAGAGAGGCGTTGTTACGGGCGATCCAGAGTACTCAGGACCTGTTTCGATCTCTGGGCATCCTAATCAACCACAAGAAGTCTCTCCTGGTACCATCGCAGAAGCTGCAATTCATAGGCGCAGTACTGGACACCGTTCAGGGAAGAGCATTTCTTCCAGACGACAGAGCGGAGCGCATCAGATCTCTCCTCAGGGAGCTTTCGTCTAACAAGACCATCCCAGCCAGGTTGGTCCTTCGCTTGCTCGGACACATGGCTGCAGCCATTCCGACCGTCCCTTTCGCAAGGCTCCACATGCAGGTAACTCAGTGGATGCTCAAGGTGCAATGGGACCAAAGGCAAGACCACATGCAGCATCCGGTCAGAATCACGAACACCGTGATTCGAGACTGGCAGTGGTGGCTAGACCCAGGGACACTCTTTATGGGCGTCCCATTTGTAGCGCCGTCCCCGGATGTAATTCTCACCACAGACATCTCAGGTCTAGGGTGGGGAGCACATCTGGACGGGGTGATGTCCCAGGGAACGTGGACCCCTCTGGAGGCCCACCTCCATATCAACGTCCTAGAGATGAGGGCAGTCCTTTATGCCCTGCAGGCATTTCAGTCAGAGATCCCGCCAAGTACTCTTCTGCTTCAGACAGACAACACAGCGGTGATGTATTACCTCAACAAACAAGGAGGCGCACACTCTTACCCCCTTTGCAGGGAGGCCATGAGGGTGTGGGATTGGGTAATCCGACACGGCGCACACCTAATCACAGTACATGTTCCTGGGGTGGACAACACAATTGCAGACAGCCTAAGTCGTTCCCAGGCCAGAGTCCACGAGTGGGAACTTCTTCAGGAGGTAGCAGAGGATCTGTTTCTTCGATGGGGAACTCCAGAGTTGGACTTGTTCGCTTTCCCATCCAACGCAAAACTCCCCAGTTTTTGCTCGCTAGATCCAGGGCCTGGTGTTTTCTGGCGAGACGCGTTGTCCCTCTCCTGGGCGGACAGATTCCTCTACGCTTTCCCTCCCTTCCCGTTGATCCAGAGAGTTCTTCTCAAACTGCGCAGGGAGCATGCTACAGTGATCCTGGTGGCCCCTTTTTGGCCCAGACAGATCTGGTTCCCTTTGCTGATACAGCTATCCCGGGAACCTCCGCTCGATTGCCATTCAGCTCCCATCTCTTGTCTCAGGAGGAGGGTTCACTGGTCCACCCGGACTTGCGCTCAATGAACCTGCATGCATGGCTCCTAGAGCCATAGCCATTTTGCGGCACGGGGTCTCGCAAGAGGTTGCGGAAGTTCTTTCTGCAGCCAGAAAGCCGGCAACGCATGCGACGTACGCCATGAAGTGGCACCGTTTTTGTTTATGGTCGCAAACACGCGGCCTGTCCCCTTTAGGTTGTCTGGTGAAGGTGGTATTAGAGTACCTGCTCTCCCTTTTCCGTTCGAGTCTCGCCTACTCCTCTATTAAGGTGCACCTCTGTGCCATTTCAGCTTATCACCTTCCGGTGGGACAGCGCACAGTGGCACAATTAGATGCCTGTCGGGAATTCCTGAGAGGGGTGTTACATCTTAGGCCACCCATTAAGGACCCAGTGCCTCCATGGGATTTGCTCTTTGTCTTGGCACAACTCACGCGTCCCCCTTTTGAACCTGCCGCGGATTGCGAGCTGCATTTTCTGTCGTGGAAGACGTTGTTTTTGGTTGCTGTTACGTCAGCAAGAAGTTTCTGAGCTTCATGCTCTCATGTGCAAAGAGCCTTATTTAATTTTCCACCGGGACAGAGTATCCCTGAGGACGAATCCTAAATTCTTGCCTAAGGTGGTTTCCACACTCACTCTGTCAGGATACTGACCTGCCGGTCTACTTCCCTAATTATTCTAACAGAGGAGAGGCGCTGCTCCACACCCTGGATGTTCACCGCAGCTTAAGGTACTACCTGAGCAGAACTAAGCAGCCGTTCTTCAGAGCAACTTTTCGTTTCCTTTACTGAAAGGATGATGGGCCAACCAGTATCCAAACAGCCCCTGTCTCTTCAAGCTTGTCCAGTGCATCTCATACTGTTATGATATTAACGAAAGCCCCTCCCGGGATCGGTCCAGGGCCATTCCACTAGGGGTGTGGCCACCTCCTTTGCAGCACTTGGAAACGTCTCTACCTCTGCCATTTGTGCTGCAGCCACTTGGAGCTCTGTACATACCTTTATCAGGCATTATAGCCTGGACATTGCTTCACGGTGAAGAGCCAGCGCCGGCCTGGCTGTGCTACAGGGTCTCCTGTCCTAGTATCAGGACCTGGAATGAACTTTCTAGTTTCCTCCTCCCAGAATGTTTGCAAGCGCTACTGCTTGGGAATCAGTCCTAATGGTGTAACCTGCTGCAAGAGCTGTGTCTCGAAGTAAGATAGTACAGTTAGTAAGAACTTACCGTAACAGTAGATCTTGGAGAACAGCTCTTGCAGCAGGTACCTTCCCGCCCACCTTCCCCCTTGGAGGAGGCATGGCTTAAGCCTTGACTAATAAGGATTTTTCCTTTGACTTCTGACGGTGGATCCTCGGTCTCCCATTTCGGTGTCAGCCTCGGCGGTAGTCTCTGCGGGAGAACTGGAGAATCTGGCGGGACCGCCCCCCTTATGTACTACGTCTGACGTCGGAGGCGGGACCGACGTCGGGGGCGGTCCCCGCTGAAGATAGCTAGCTAGAATTTTTCCGTGGGGTCCTGATGCCTGCCGGCTTCAGTCCTAATGGTGTAACCTGCTGCAAGAGCTGTTCTCGAAGATCTACTGTTACGGTAAGTTCTTACGTAACTGTACTTTCCTCTTTGTTTTAGGTCGTGGTTTCCATTTTTGAAGGAACTGGACCAGATTTAATTTTAAAATAAATTTTACAATCTCTTTAGGCAGGTTTTTGGCTACTACTTACGGTTCCCAGTAAACGGGGACCACATTCTTTTACAGTTCGTAATTTTTCTGACCTAAAATCTTTCTCTCAGAAATCCTACAAGAACAGTGTGTTTCGTTTTTCTGTCAGGGTCTTCTGCAGTTGGCATATCTGATTAGACTTAAGAAAAGGACAGGACCAACAAGCTTCAAAAATTTGTAAAAGTTGTTCTAGGAGCATGGATATGTTGTTCATCCACACTGTTTGGCATGTCCCTTTCCCCTTTAATTTTGGCCGGAAGTCTTCAAGCTGGCTTCTCCCACCTGCCCGGGTGGTGTATACTTTGGCTCTGCCCCATGATGCCAGATCTTCCTTTCCGCTGGAAGATTCAGGTTCCCTCGTGCTACTTCTACAAGTACCATAGGCCCTGGATTCTAATCGACTGTTTTCGCATTTGCTTTCTTTGAAACGTCGAGAGTTTCATTTATCAGCGAATCTGACATGGAGGAGGCAAGTGCCCTGGGTTTTGCCGGTGTCCTTGCGGACAGAAAATGTCTTGCACCGATCCCCACCTCTTGTGCGTTTATTGTTTGGGTGTCATGCATGACACCACCGCTTGCACCATCTGTCTGGCCTTCCATCCCAACGTCCTGGACAACCATAAGGTGCGCCTACAGCTAGGGAGACCGAAGCTTCGTAATCCACCGGTGAAATTGAAGGAGGCCAGGTGGGCGGTTTCCGTGGCCGCGGGATCCGCTGAGCAGCTCGACCAGATGGTGGCTTTCGAAGAGGAAGCTGCTCAAGCTTCGGCCAGCCAAAGTTTTTTTTTTTTTTTTTTGTGCCGCTTAACCTGGGCTCCAACTTCACTGGGTCCTTTCGGGAACACTGCCAGTCTCTCCCTACCAAGGGTGAGGCGCCCTCGGGCTCGCACTCCTTCCGCCCTAAGAAAAGGGACAAGGACCCTAAATCATCTTCTGTCCGAAGAAGACGTTCCTGGGACTGAGAGCGATCAGATTCTCAGGACCTAGCGGTCTCGACCTCAGTCGAGATCGTTTTCTTGGCCGCCGGCTTCTCGGACCTTCCATCAGGCCAAGGCACAAAGGCCGAGGATATGGCAGAACCAGCCGAGATTTCTCTCTACCCGATCGAGCCGTTGTCGCTGACCCCGGTCAACGACTCCTTGGAGAGGACACCCATCCTTTCTTTCCCTGACGAGAGACCCGACCTTCGGGTATCCCGATCGAGGGACAGGAGCTGGAAACTGTTTTCACCGAATCCGGCCTCTCCCGATCGGAGCCGACATGTCGGTCTCGATCGAGGACTAGGACCCTGTCGGTCGAAAAACCGAAAAAGGGTCTCAAACACTCTCTGAAGAGGCACTGCCACCGATCCTTATCCTCCTCGGACGAGGAGAGACTTCGATGAAAGTTTCATCGACGTTATGAGGACCTCATATGGCAGCAGCTAATTCTGACCGGTCAAAAGCTGGCTACTCTGTCTACACCGGCCATTACTTGGCTCCAGCCTCTTAGGCTGACACCGACTCCTCCGGTACCGAGGACTCTGGTAGGACTGGCACGCACTCCTGTTCGGCCTGTTGCGGTCTCCCAACCAATTTTGGTGGAGCCACCACCTAAGCAGTCTCAGGGAGGGGCTTCCTCTAAGGAGGATTGGACAGATACGGGCCTGTTCCGTCGTCTGTCCATCACTGTTGTCCCTGATCACCCTCAGCATACTGAAGGGGACATAGGCGGGAGACTCATGTATCCCGACTCCTCGGACTCTGATACCACTGGTCTTCACTAACACCCTGATGAAGAGGTGTCAGTGACAGGCCTGGAGGAAGGACCTTCATCTTTCCAGGGCATCCTTCGACTTATTTCTGAGTCTACTGGTATGCCCTTGCAGCCTATTCAAAAGAAGGTGGAATATCCTCTCATGGATATCCTTAAGAGGGGGGGGATACCCCGATGGAGGCCTTGCCAGTGGCAGAAGCCATTGTTGGCCCGGCCCTTGAGCTATGGCAGTGCCCTGCCTCTTGCCCGGCTCCGTCTGCCCACATGGCTCGCAAGTACACTGTGCCCATGGGGTCCTTGGCGGGCTTCACTGAGCATCCCTCGGCCGAGAGCCTTGTGACTTCCTCAGTGTATAGGCGCATGGGTAGCTCAGCAGATACTGACCGCCCTCTGGACAAGGAGTCCAAAAATATGGACCATTCTGCCTGGAAGGTATATGCAGCCTCATCCTTGGGCCTTCGTCGGGCCAGCTTGGCAGTGATCATGGCACACTTCTCTCATGTGCTCTTGGGGTTGCTAGATGAAGTCCTCCCTCATCTCCCAGCGGACATGTAAACCACGGTTAAGCAAGTCCGTGACTAGGGCCATGCTGTTGCAAAACAGCAGCTCCAGACGGCTTTGGACATTGAAGAGTCCTGTGCCCGTTCAGTAGCAGCCGCAGTGGCCACTCGCCCTAAGGCCTGGCTGAGATTATCCTCTTTTCGGGCAGATACTTGGCACAAGCTAGCTGATGTGCCCTTCCTTGGCACCGACCTCTTCAGTCCGGGAGTGGCAGGTCACCTCCAGCGCATAGAGCAGTCCAGTACCACCTTGGATGCCACTTCTGCAAAGGGTTCTTCGGGCAAGAACCAGCAGAAGCGCAAGAAGAAGCCTTTTTGGCACTCTTCTTCAGCGGTTAGACAGCCTCCCTTCCAGGGAGGTCGGCAGCAACAGCAGGCTTAAGCTTGGCGCTCTAGGCCCGAGCAGGATCCCCAACAGCCCTGCAGAGGAGGCCGAGGTGCAGGTCCAGGAGCCTCCTCCTCCTCCTCCTCCTCTGAGCCTGCACAGTGACGGGTTGGGGGTGGCCACCCCTACTCCCATCACTCCAGTTCTGGGTCCTCCCGTGGGGAGCCGGCTCTGCCACTTTCTTTCCGCCTGGTCCGGTATCACTTCGGACAGGTGGGTCATGGAAGTGGTCGGTCGGAGTCTGCCTCTAGAGTTCGAACGGCACCCTCCTTGCCGAGCCCGTGCCCCACGGGAGGAAAGGATCTCAGTTGGCCCTTTGGGACGGCATTGCTCAGCTCCTCCACAAGGAGGCGGTAGCTCCAGTGCCTGATCCTCCTACAGGCCCAGGCTTCGTGTCCATATACTTCCTGGTGCCTAAGCGGCCGGGGGGTTGGTGCCCCATCCTAGATCTCCACGACCTGAATCAATATCTCAGGTCTCCCACCTTCCGGATGGTAACTCTGAACCAGATCATACCATCTCTGGGGCGAAACATGTGGTTCTGTTCACTGGATCTACAGGATGCGTTCTTTCACGTCCCAATCCTTCCGTCCCACCAGCAGTTCCTCTGCTTCAGAGTCTAAGGGACCCTGTACAAGTTCCGAGACATGCCGTTTGGCCCCTCACCAAGTGCATTGCAGTGGTGGCACCCCATTTACGGTGTCAAGGGGTTCGTATATAACCCTACCTCGGTGATTGGCTCCTGGCGGGTTCCTCCCTGCAGGAGATGGAGAGGTCCTGGGACCTGGCCCTCCGAACCTGTTCCCAATTAGGCCTCCTGATCAGTGAGGCCAGGTCCAATCGTACCCTCTCAGGTGATTGGCTTTATCGGGGCAGAGCTAGACTCTCATCAAGCCAGAGCTCGGCTTCCGGGCGGCAGGGCGGAGGTTCTTTCCTCCTTTGCCCAATCATTTCTGGTTGGGCACTTGCGCCCTGCCCGGGACTTCCTGCGCCTTCTGGGTTTTATGGCGGTGTGCACCTCAGTGGGCCGTTGGGCCAGGTTCCACATGCGTCCCCTCCAGTGGGAGCTGGCCGCTCAGTGGACTCAGCATCAGGGTCTTTTCGACCAGCTGGTCTCTGTCACAGAGATGATGTGGGAAGCTCCCCAGTGGTGGACCGTCCCAAGTCAGCTGCAGGAAGGGATCCCATTTGTCCGCCCCGAGCCAATGGTCGTCCTCACGACTGATGCCTCTCTCATGGGCTGGGAAGCGCACATGGGGACCACAGAGTCCACGGGTTCTGGACCCTTGGAATCCTGTTGCCACAGTAACCTGTTGGACCTCAGAGCAGTCAGACAAGCACTGTCAGCTTTCGCTCCTCAGCTCCGGGGTCAAGTGGTTCAAGTCCAGACGGACAATACCACGACCATGTAGTACCTCAACAAACAGGGCAGCACACACTCCCATCTGCTGTGCAAGGAGGCACTCCAGATCTGGACCTTCGCCAGCCGGTTGGAGGCGGATCTCCTTGCCATCCATGTGGCAGGAGTCTCGAACCAACTAGCGAATGCTCTCAGCCATATAGGCCAGACATCCCACAAGTGGTCTCTCCATCCAGAGGTAGCTTACAGTCTGTTCTCCTGTTGGGGCAGACCGTTGGTGGAGCTGTTTACCTCCAGGGAAAACGCCAAGCTGAGGCTGTACCATGCCCACCCCCTTCAGCAGGGCTCACTGCAGGGGGAATGCCTTTTCGAGGCCGTGGACCCCAGGCCTCTTCTGCACCTTCTGTCCATTTTCCTTGATCCACAAGGTGTTACTCAAGGTGAGGAGGGACAAGGCGAAGGTGATCCTGGTAGCCCCAGACTGGCCGCTCCAGTTCTGGTATCCAGATCTCCTCAGCCTCAGCTGCAAGCCCCCGGAGTGGCTTCCAACACTCCCGGTCCTGATATCTCTCAGTCAGGGAAAGGTATTCTATCTGGACCTTCAATCCCTGCACCTCACAGACTGGTACCTGAGCGGCTAGAGTTCCAGGCTTTGGGTCTTTCCAACGATGTCTACACCGTGGTGGAGGCATCCAGAAAGGAATCGACCAGGAAATGTTACGCCTTCAAATGGAGAAGGTTTTCCATTAGGTTTCAGGGCAAGGGCCTGGGCCCTTTGTCCTGTCCAGTGGCTAACACTCTCGACTACCTTTGGTCTCTCTTCAAAGGGGGGTTTACGGTCATAGACCCTTAGGGTGCACCTGGCAGTCATCTTTGCTTACCGGACGCAGGCCGGTCAGCCGACGTTGGCAAAGGAGACAGTGGTTGGGTGCTTTTCAAAGGCCTGGATCACATATCCCCTCTGGTGCGTGAACCTTCACCTCCATGGGATCTACTGCTGGTACTGGCAAAGCTCATGGGCAAGCCATTTGAAGCAGTGCATAAGTGTGAGTTGTCACACTTGTCGTGGAAGATGGCCTTCCTGGTGGCTATCTCGTCTGCCAGAAGGACAGGGGAGCTCCAGGTGCTTTCGGTGGACTCCCCTTATCTGGTCTTCCACAGGGACAAAGTTGTCCTACGCGCCTACCTGAAATTCCTTCCGAAGGTGGTGTCAGAGTTTCACCTTAACCAGGTGTTAACTCTGCCGGTATACTACCCTAATTGCTCTCTCTCCTATTACAAGGAGAGGATGGTGGAAATTCGGGGAGAGGTTCACCAGCTGTTTGTCACTTTCGCTGAAGCTGCTTCTGGGAGACCTGCAGCAAAGCGGACTATTGGAAGATTGATTACATCATGCATAGGTCTGTGCTATGAGTTGGCGGGCAGGTTGCCTTCCAGAGGGGTAAGAGCTCATTCTACCTGCCATACTGCTGCATCGATGGCTGCTTCCAGGGACATCCCTATCCAGGAAATCTGCCATGCTGCTACCTGGAAGTCAGCAGACACCTTCATCGCCCACTGCTGCATCGATCTTGAGTCACGCTGGGATGCTGGGTTTGGGGTCTCAGTTCTCCAATATTTGTTCCCTAAGTAGGGGGCATGCGCCTTGCGCCTCTCCTCCCAGAGAACTGCTAGGAGTCTGCCAAAGAGTGTGGATGAACAACATAGCCACACACCTAGAAAAACAGGTTACTCACCTGTAACAGTAGTTCTAGGAGTGGTGTTTGTTGTTCATCCACACGGACCCACCCAGCCTTCACGGCTGCAGGCACACAACACCTGGCTAAGATCTGGCGTCATGGGGCAGAGCTGAGGTATATACCATGTGGGTGGGAGGAGCCATCTTGATGACTTCTCGTAGATTTAAAGTGGAAGGGGACATGCCAAATAGTGTGGATGAACAACATATACCACTCCTAGAACTACTGTTACAGGTGAGTAACCTGTTTTTTATTCACCCAGTGGGTAAAATAACACACTCTGTTTTTCACTTATCTTTATCACAATCAGCTTAATTGACAGCCCATTCTGCCAGTCCCACAATGAATCTGCCTTTACTTGTCGCACAGAACACAGACATTATATACCCAGAACATACAATGGACGGTGTTCAAATACGCCATTAATTTCCATTCATGAGATGGCGGGACTTTCATATTTCACTCGTGGTTTTGCCCTTTGCCACTTGTGAGGTGTGGTGCTGCCCCTTCACTCATGGAAATAAATGGCGTATCTAAATACATGCCATTGTATATCCTGTATATTTATCAGTCCTCCATTTATATTATGGATTTGTAACCACAGAGTAGCTTTGCATTCTGATTGACTTACATCATCTCTAGTTTTTATTTTGGAATTAGTGTCACTGGGATGAATGATTTATTCTGACTTAGCTGCTTCTTTCTTGATGCCCCACAAAAGAAAAACATTCAGAGAGACTATGATTGAGCTCTGTTGACCACATAAAGATCATGTAGACAGTGTTGATAGTTGCATAATGGTCTTAAAGAGCTAGTAGTGCCAGGAACAGGAGGCGGAAAATATTAGTTTTAAAAGTAGTTAATTGGGCCGGCCTGGTGGCGTTCAGGCGTTGGATGCCACACCTTGCGCCACGCTGGCGACCCAGGTTCGGAAACTGACCCAGGTGGTTGGGGGGGTAGATTGAGCGTCCGGAGGACTGCTCTCTCTTCCCCGGGGAGGGTTAGGGCAACGACAGCTCAACGAGCGACCTCTGGCAGAGGCTGGGGTGGCAGTAAGCAGCGCATGATGTATGCTGGGGTTGAGCCACTGCAGTGCATCACCTTGGCAGCCAGGCTCACAGGGCGTAAACAAGACCCCCACTGATGGGCGATGGCACCTCCTATGCAATCCACACTCCTGAAGTTGGGCCGCCCTCTCCTCTCCCTCTCCAGCCCGGTGACTCAACACTTAAGATAGAGCACCCTGAGCGGGGGTGACCCTTCCCCAGAGGGCAGACCCAGGGAATGCCTGGTGCTGGGGAGGCGTGGAGGGGCTAACCGAGCAACGCAGGGAGGTAGAGATGGTGGACAGGAGGTTGCTGGAGAGAGTTCGGTGGTAGTGGGAGAAAAATAGAGTTGGTTGGGGGAGTAGCTTTTGTTACTTTTTCCCCCCGCCTTTGTGCTCACGAAGATGGTTATGTACATAACAGTATTGGGTGTAATGTGAAAAGCAGTGCTTTACCTGGGAGCATGCCTACCTGGTAATGTTCTTCAGCTGCATCATCTGCATGTGATCTCACCGATTGCTACATCTTTAGCCGCGCTGCTTGATTGGTGACGTGTGTCACAAATCATAAATCAAGTACCATTAGATTGAGCCGGCCTGGTAGTTCTGAGGGTTGAGGCGCTGGACGCCACACCTTGTGCCACACTGGCGACCAGGGTTCGGGAGCGAGCCGGGCGTTGAGAGTCGGTGGGGGCAAGAGATTGAGTGTCTGTGGGAACTGTTCTCTCTTCCCGGGGAGGTTTCGTGAGCGATCGCTCCTGGGCGGCCTCTGGTGGTGGTCGGAGGCACCCAACGTAGTGATGTTGCGGGTGCAAGGGGCAGAGTTGCGGCATAACGTTGCCTTTCCAGCCGCGCTCCATAAGGGCAAGAACTACAGTAGTAAAAAAAAGAGAAAACCCTCACTCTTGGGGATAGATAAAGGCACCTCTGCCTCCTAAGCCCACACTCCCAAATCCGGACTGACTTCCTCTCCATGGGCTGACTCGTGTGCCTGGCACTTTGCCCTATGAGACAGAGCACCCTGGGTCGATAGGGCGGTCCTACTTCCAAGGGGGTTCAGAACCGGAGGTGGTGCTGGGTGGCACGAGTGGAGAGGGCCTAGAAGTCATGGAGGGATGTAGAGACTGGGAGACTCCAAGGATGCCGGAAGGAGATCCCCAGGTGGTGGAGATAAATAGTTTAAAAAAAAAAAAAGTACTATTAGATTGGCTCTTCTGGGTTGCTAGTGACGTCACAATCTTTAGGGGTCACAGTACTTCTGATGTATAGGGAGAAAAAAAATTACTGTCAGCCTAAACGTAGAGTGATGTAACTTACGTGCTAGCTAGTATTGTCAGGTAGAAAATCTTCTGAGTAGCAAAACAGAAGAGAAAGAAAAAACGTCCGATACAGGACGTGATAGTTGACTACTTCTGAAAGTTGCTGTTAATTTCAGGCAGTACACTAGCCTTTTAATGCCATGTTTAGCCTCAAGATGCATTTCCATGCCAGTTACCTGGCTGTCTAATAGGAAGGTAGTTATCCATTCTTGGCATGGTGATCGCAGTTGCATTATAAAATTCCATTTATTCCTACTCCAGGCTCATAATTAACTGTGAGTATAGTTTACCCGGTCCCTCATAAATATTGGAAAAAAGGAAAAAAAATCACACATTGTGTAAAAAAAAAAAAAAAATCCTTTTTCACCACTGGATGGATGTTTTTACTGATTATTTTACTCTTTCAAGAATTGGTCTTCTCTGTAGAGTTCCACTTTTTTTTCCTTTGAGCTGGAAGTGACAGGACCCTGTGAGAATCAGAACTTTTGGGGTTGGCAGCATCTGCCCCTCCCCCAGCATATATAGCAGCACCAGCCCCGACCTTCTTACTTCCTTTTTCCTGCCATCTAAGCATAGTGTTTTCTTCATGGTGGATCAGAACACCAGTTTGCATACAAATAGCATCCTGTTTGTTGTGTTCTCTATCACCAGCTTTAACTTTTATTGTTTTAAAAAACATTCCAAGTATTTAAATTGTCAATTTTTTCTCATCGCTCTGCAGTACAGTTCACATTAAACTGACTGTTCAGTTGACAGCATATTAGCATTTGAGGTGTTTTATGCTCTGCATGGTAAATTAATTGCTGATATCTTGATGTTGGCTGATTTCTGCTGAGATCTGCATGAGCTGCTGGACTATACTCTCAGTTGAAAAACACATTCTGCAGCTGAGGGGAGAAAAGCATACCGACTCCTGCAGTCACAGCAAGAGAATGGGGGTTGCAAATTGGTTGCAGTGTTTAATGTGACCTGTACTATACCTCATTCGACATTTAAAAACTGTAATGGCAGCTAGGGTGTCTAAAATGGCTTGTTTCTCAAGCAACGAGATTGTGTCTAACCACCAATTCTGTTTGGGAGAGTGTTCTGCTACCTTGCAATGTCGTGACTGAGAGAGTAGGCAGTCCTGTTGTAGGCATAACCCCCAAAAAAGTCTGAGCCCTGATCATACTCTGCATTGGATTCCAGAACCGTTTGACCTCTTATCTCTTCCTCATTTAAGAAGGGGTCACCCAGTGGCCAAGCAGGTAGCGCAGCGCATCGCACCCCGGCACCGGCGACCAGAGTTCGATAGCAACCTCGGGAAGCTGACTGACTGGCTTGGGGCTGGCAGATGGCACTACTGTGCAGCAGCACTCCCAGCCTGTGGAGGGATGGGTGTCATGTTTCGCCGCTTGAATGACCCCCTGTGGCTGGGCTAGGAAGTTGTCCCTCCTCAGAGGATGCTGAGCATGTCAAGGCCGGACTGCGGGCTGCACATGATGGTGAGCGAGGTGGGTAGAGTAAAAAAATTGGAAACAAAAACCCTGCAGTGGCGTGATGATTCCTTGCAGGTCTTGCACCACTGACAGAGTCCTGGCTGCCAATCTGGATGTGTGACTTGTGGAAGGGGGTGCACTCTTCCTTTCCTGGTGCTGCTATGGAGGGGTAATCATTGGGGAATTTGGAACAGCTCAGTTAAGTCTCAGAGAATGGTGGGTGTCAGGACTGGGGGGATGGCAGAGCGCCAAAGGGAGCCCTGCCGTTAATAGGGGGCATAAAAACCTTGATTTATAAAACAAAAAGAGTGAAGAAATGCAGAACAGGTTTGGATTGGGTTCACACCACTCTGTCCTGAGGCATTCATCTCCCTTAAGTGCAGGAATCCTGGTGTCACTTCCTCTCTCTTTTCGGACTGACTCCTCAGTCTCCTGTACCCCTTCTGGCAACACACTGGATGAGCAGTTTGGTCGCTAGACCATTCTCATGGAGCAGAGAATCCTTTTTCTCCTTCTGGTGTTTGTACCAGGACAGGTGCCACTGTCCGTGCCAACTCCTCCTTCAGAGCTTTGGCCGCCTTTGGTGCTTGAGCGGCCTCTCCATGGGACATCGTTACCGGTACCGAGGCCAGCCCTGTGGCAGGTGAGGACTAGCTTCACATGTGCTAACTCCCTCCTTCGTTGGAGGATGAGCAAGAGTATAATCCAGAGCTCTTTGATTCTGGATGTTGAAGAGTATCTGCTAAGCCCAGAGGGGGACTACACTTGTTCAGCCAAGTCAGAGATCTTCAAGAGGATCTCTCTCTTCAGTCACTGCTGAAGAGCCTTGAACAGGCTCTAAACTTCAGGCCAGTGGCAGTGGACAAGGCCAAGAAGATGTCTGATATGGAGGCATGCAACACCAACATCAGGATGCTGGAGCTTCATGCGCTGAAGATCGGCCAACCTATCCCATACTCCAGGAACAGGCTGCACTGCAGGTTGCCCCAAGGGAGGTTCCTGTAGCATCTCCCCAACACACACACACACCTTGATCCCCTCATCACTCTTTGGAGTTGCTAGACTGGGGTCATGACTGAGCTACAAGTGGTGATATCGGAAGAATCCTCTACCCTTTCTGTATGGTTGCTAGAGAACTCACAACAGTTTGGTGGCTGTCAGTGCCAGACCACCCCAAGGTTGGACCATCCTCTGTGCGCCTGCTGTGATGATGTCTTTGCAGATTGTCGGTGACACTTGCGGCATTGCTGTTGATGTTTCTGTGGGTGTCAAGGCTGGTGCCTACGCTGAGTATAGGATGATGGGGTATTGACAGCCACCAGATAGGAAGGGGACATGAGGTTGTATCTGAGGACCGCATGGTGACAAGGTAAGGCTAGTGGGATGCTGTAGTGCATAGAGAGAGTTATCTCCAGCAGAATGAAGGAGGTGGTGTTGCCACTGTATTGCTCGCTAGTGCAGCGCTAACTGGAGTACTGTGTCCAGTTTCTGAGACCACACCTAAGAAAGCACATTGTCAGGGTGGAGGCGGTCAAGAGGAGGGCAACTAAAAATAGTTTATGGTTTGCATGAGAAGCCCCACATGGAGAGACTGAAAGATCTAAACATATGCATCATTGGGGAGAGAAGTGACATGTTAGAAAACAAGTACCTCAGAGGGGCTGAACTGTGTGCAGATGGGAAGTCATGTTTCAAATGAGAATAAGCAACAGGACCAGGGGCATGTGTTGAAGCTGAGAGGGGTGTTCAGAAGTGATGCGAGGAAATATTCTTCACTAAAAGGGTGATAGGCGCCTAGAATAGGCTGTCGGTGGAAGTGGTAGAGTCTGGAATAGTGGGAGGCACCAAGATCAAGCATGCATGGGCTAGACATAGGGGAATAATAAATGGGGGACAGGGTGGCAGGAGGGCACTGGAGGCAGAATAGGCAGGGAACATTTGGGCAGACTTGGTGGGCCAAGTGGTCCTTTTCTGCTGACAGTCTATGCATCTTCCCTCTCTCCTCTACTAGATTAATGGTTGTTAATATTTATTCATTCAGTTTCCCTGTCTGTATCCTTTTTATTTGTTTTTCTCTATCTTATCTGTGTTGCTTATTTAACATGGAAACATAGAATTTAACAGATGAGGGCCTCTTGGCCTTCCCAGTCTGCCCATTTTTCTCCCTGCCTGTACTGTCATTGCCGACCGAACTTGATGTTCGTATCTCCCCCCCCCCGACCATGCTTCCCACCAAGATTCCCTTGTGCCTATCCCATGCATGCTTGATGCCCACCACTGTTTACATCCCCCACTGCCTCTGCTAGAAACACTGTTAACACTAATGGGCAGGCTTGGTGGGCCAAAGGCCCTTATCTGCTGACTTCTATGCATCCTTGTATCTAGAAGAATGTTCCAGACATCCTCCATTATTTAGCGAGGAAGTACTTTATTCATTTATCTCTTGAATGTACCCCTTTTCTACTTAATTCCGTGTCCCGTTGTTCTCGTGCATCTTTTTCTCTGAAAAATACTCTCCTATACTTTATTTACCCCTTTGAGGTATTTAAAGGTCTTTAGCATATCCCCCATCACTTGTCTGTCCTCCAGGGTGTACATGTTGAGATCCTTCAGTCTCTTCTCATAGGGCTTCTGATACAGACCCAGCCTGCACCATTTTAGTTGCCCTCCTCTGGACTGCCTCCATTGTATGTCCTTCCTGAGATGCGGTCTCCAGAACTGGACACAGAACTCCAGGTAGGGTCGGACCAGTGATGTATAATGTGGCAACACCACCTCCCTCCTTGTGCTGGTAATACTTTTCTCCTTACAAGCAGAACCGAGGTACTTAAAGTCAGTAACTGTTATTGTCTGTGGCGCAGGGTGTTGGGCATGGGCGGTGTCATTACAGTTGTTGGCACCTTCACTAAAAAGTTTGTTCCTGTGAGGTCCTGGCACCTCCAGCCCTAAGACCAAAGAGGGTTGCTCTTTGGAGAATATATTCTTGAAGATCTAGAGTTACAGTAAGTAGCTTTTCTTTTTTTGGTCATTCAGATTTATGCTGTTAAGTCGTGCATATGTAGTCCTATACCAGAGTTCCAATAAATAAGACAATGTTATAATCGACTTGTAGAAATTACTTTGACTTGACTAATATTGTATCAGGGGAGCATTGCATTGTTAACTTGGGTAGGCCAGGGTTTGCATGCAATAGCTGCAGTTCTATGCTGAGGCCAACTGGGCGTGCCATGGAGCAGGGTCGGACAAATCAGGTAGTCAGTTGGCCAGTGGCCACTTAATAAATTGATTTGGCTATCAGATTTAGAAAGTTGATTGGCCAACCGGCCCACCTGCCCACAAAGGGATTTCTCCTCACAGTGGGAGTAATGCTAGATAGAATCTTAAAAATGATGACTGTTACAAATTAGGTTCAGCGACCAGATTTTTGAATGCTACTGGCCAGCTGGTCATCAGGCTACAAACTAATTTGTTCCACCCTGTGGTGGAAATGAGGAGCTTGTCTTCTTAGCAAGGGAAGGTGTGGGCTGGCTAGCATTTGGGCAGCCCCCCCCAACCCTGGTGACCAGCTAAGGATCAGCTTTGGTGTCGGCTGCGAAGTAAGCTGCTCACCTGGCTGGAGGGAAGGATATAGCTGTAGTACAGCTGTCATTACCTCAGTTGTCGGGGTGTTTTTTGGTGGATGGGGCGGGGGACGACAAAATGAATTCCAATAGGAATGAGATGCATGATGTCTGACTAATTACATTTAGTTCATGCCTGTGTGGTGCCCTTGGGAAGGGAGAAGTTTTCAAACAAAACATCCCCTGACCTCCCAACAGCAGATCTTTAGCTAAAGAAATCCAAGTGACATGACCATATATTTTTAACAATAAAACCATTTGTAAAAGTGTCCAACAGTAAAATGTCGAACAGTGTTTTAAGGACAAATTGGATAAATACTTGAATCAATGATCTATTTCATTGGGATCATTGACCTAGATATGGAAGAAGTGCCCTATGGGCTCACAGCCTTCTGTACTTCTTAATAATTATAGTATAGTATAAGAAAAGACCAAGACATTTTTTAATCTTGGAGATTTCTGATAAAAATGCCCAAACATAGCACACTCAAACCTGTTGATTGGTAATCTAAAGAACCTATGTTATCCTGGAAGTATTTGATAGTGCATCATCATATTCCTTAGAATAAAACGTAGATGCGAAGGTGAGTAACTTTTTTCTAACAGGAATATGATGGATGGTGTTACAATTTTATTGAAAACTGCTAAACATCAGATTGTATTAAACCAAAACTTGACCCAACTTTTATGGAACTGAAATGGTGACTTTAATAAACCTTCCTGTTTATTATTCTTTACAAGCTTTAAAATATCAATGCACGTTAAGAATTTATATCTGCTGTCTACAATTATATTTTAGGAGATGAAGAGGATGGGGAAATTCCACCAATTAAAAAAATGAAACTGGAACATCAGAAACAAAAGCAGGGTAGGACAGACAGGCTGTGTATGTAGGGTGACCGTGCAACTCGCTTTAATAAGAATTCACATACAACAAGCTACATCTAACAGCTACTACCCTTCATCTTCATATATATTACAGTCCAGCATCCACTAATAATGCAAAATGCTTGGGGCATTAGTTATTGTAGTAACCTATTAATCTTTCATGAATCAACCTTCTCCATAGAACCGCACGTTGGTTTTAGCTGAAGGCACTAGAACCCTGCAGGCATTAGGACTCTGGAGGCCGGCATGCACCAGGCACATACTAAAGTACTGGAAAACTGCCTTAGAGACAGCCTAGCAGTGGTTGATTGTCGAAGTGGGGTAGAAGAACAATGGAGAAAAATAATGGAGTAGGCATACTGAAGGCAGTCAGTCTCTGCGTAAAGTGAGTAAAAGCAAGAGGAAAAAAAGACCACTGTGGTATTCTAGGGAGCCGGACACAAAACGTGAAGGAAAAAAAGGGTGGCATCCAGGAGGTACAAAGAAATGCAGAGGGAAGACAGGAAGAAGTACCAGGTAAAACTGAAGGAACAGGGAGGGCAGTGAGGCAAGCGCAAATAAAAGGGAAGGGTAGCCAAGAGGGCAGAAGAGGGAACAAGACTTTCTTTAGGTACATTAAGTGAGAAGAGGAAGGCAAGAGGAGCGATAGTGAGGATAAGGAGGTTGGTAGATGGTGACTGTGCAGAGGATCAGGAAAAAACTGATATCCTGAACTTGTACTTCTGCTCAGTCGTAATGATGGGGAGAGAGCGAAAGAGGGGAATGGACCAATAAGGAACACGGGGTGTAAACATAAGTTCGGTTACAGAGGAAAGAGTCCTGAGGGGGAAGTGGACAAGGCCATGGGTTTGGACAGGATATACCCAAGGGTGCTAAGGGAACTCTGGGAGGTGCTTACAGCACCACTGACAGCCTTACTCAACAAATCACTGGAAACGGGTGTGGTCCCAGATAACTGGAAGGGAGCACACACGTAGTTCTGATCTGTAGGAGCAGCAGTAGGGAGGAGGCTAGCAACTGTAGACTGGTCACTCTTGCATCAGTAGTGGAGTAATTCATGGAAACCCTTTTAAAAGGAAGGATAGTGGAATATCTTGAATCCAGGGGGGTTGCAAGACCAAAAGCATAATGGAGTCACGAGGGGAAGGTCATGCCAGACAAATTTGAGCGAGTTCTTTGAGTGACCAGCGGGGTGCCACAGGGTTCAGTATTGGGACCAGTCCTGTTCAGTGTCTTTATTAGTAACATCACAGAAGAACTTGAAGGGAAGGTATGCCTTTTTGCAAATGGCACCAAGATTGGTCATGAGGGGGTGAAGAAAATGATTAGGGACCTTAGAAAACTTGAGTGGTTAAGGGTATGGCAGCTGGGGTTGCTAAAACGAGCAAAATCATGCACATGGGTTGGTGTATTGGGGGGTGGGGGGTGGGAGTGAGGTACTGTGGTCATTAAGCAGGAAAGGGACCTTGGGATTATAATATATGATGACCTCAAAAGTCACAGAGCAGTGGGCAGGACCAGTGGGTACATAGGTTGAGGTATCAAAAGCAGAAGGAGGGAGGTGGTAATACTGCTGTATATAGATCATTGGTGAGACTGCGCCTGGAATATTGTATCATCTTTGAGGATATCTCTTCCATTGGGTCACATCTTTGGAGCTATACCTGCATCAGCATTAGGACCACAACTAAACGTTTGCTAGCTTTGGGTCACCCACGACTACGTCATGTGTCAGCGTCTGCATAAACATGGGTGGCCCCTTGTCTCATCAGTTCTTTTCCTATCATTGATCATCCTTATCAGACCTGCTGCAAAAACATCAACCATCTAGCAGTTTTCTGTATTTCATTTTATTTTATGAAATGGTGTTTACCATTGTCTCTGCATGCTGCCAGAAGCATCGACGATATTTCCGTACTGAGAGTGCGGAGAGTCAGTCTTCAAAGATGACACACACACACACACACGAAGTATGTGTGTGTGCTACCTAGGCCTTTCTCATAACATCTGAACCTGTGAGATCTGCCAGAGCTTTAACTAAGCTACTAGGTGAAGTTGAAGAAAAGTTCTGGAAACATTTCTCCTAGATTACGTTTCGGCAGCCATGGAGAAAGCCCATTGCCAGAAATCCACATTGCCTACTCTGTCGATCATATCATGGCTGAAGTCCAAGGACAGGGAGAGGGATCTGTCGTCCTGAACCCCAAAACATCACTGGGCAGTAAATACAAGCACAGGAATAGAGTGATCCTCTTCCTTCGAGGTCTTGGTCATCGCTGTGGCCTTCAGGTACTAAGGAAACTTCGTCATCAGTAGTGACATCTGCGCCCCCCCAAGACCGTCACTGAGACACCGGGGTTGGGGTTTGGCTCAGGCACTGCCATATCTACTGTGGATGGTACGTCACCGTCATCCAGCATGTCGTCGACTTCAGTGGTCATGTCCCCTGGCCAGGGCGTCGTCGACACACAAGTGATACTGGTGTCATTTTCAGAGATATGTGTATTACCAGGCTTACCTATGCAGCCTGCATTATCATTGACAGGTGGTATTGGTACTCTGCCCCTGTCGACATCACCTTCCAATATACAACAAATACCTTCTCAGCCAAAGCCGGTGTCACTAACATGGTCCTCTGATCTTTCCTTGTCAATCTTCACCATTCATTACTGCTTGGGTGTAAGCCGGAGGCTTGCCCGTCCGCGGGGCTTTTTTAAAAGCTAGTACTAATGGCGCCCGCCCTCGAGTGGCGTCATCGCGGCGGCCGTTAATGGCGACCGACTCTTCCTCCAACTCAGTTCTGTTTCTCCGCCGTCGAGGCAGCACCTGTCACGAAGCGCTCTTCTGCTAACTGCGTCACGACTCCTGATTTTTCCCTTTTCGACGCCAACGGTAAGACTGTTCCTTTTCTTTCTAAAAGCGGCGCGGGTGTGTTTCCTACTGTTTTTCTCTCAATAGTTTACGCTATGTCCGGTTCGGAGCTAAGCGTTTTCTAAAATGGCGGCCCCTATCGTCGGTGCTCCTGTGGCCGCATTTCTCCGTCTCGGACCGGCATGATGTCTGTCTTCGTTGCCTGGGACCCAACCATGATATGGATTAGATGCGCCTGTTTCTCCATGGACCCGCCGTGTCCTCGAAGTCAGCAGCGTTCAAGCTCGGCAAGGCCCGCCGACCGAGGGCGGCGTCGCTCGAGGACTCTCAGGTAAGGTCTCTAGGCCCTTCCCCGGGTCCCCTCCCGGGCCTATCACGGTCGAGGAGAGGGGTCTCGTCTTTTCTTGCCGGAGGAGGCCCCTTCTGCGGTGTCGGGGCGTCGTAGTCCCTCCTGGGGCGCGACGCTGACACCGCCTCGGCAGTCACCTCCTCGGAGGTGCAGGCTCCCCCCGTGTCGAGGCCCTCGACTTTTGGGCCTGGCACCGGTGGACCCTCGACACCGCCTTCCGGCGCCGTTTTGGATCCCGGCGCCGTTGGCGGTGCGGTGATCGAGCGGCGCACCGTCGGCGCGCCTCACTCGCGGCGGCGCCTGTTGGCCTGATCTTGCCTCCTTCCGGCGCCAGCTCGGTTTCCAGCACCGGGGCGGTGCCGTTTGTCCTACCAGCGCCGTGGGTGGTTGGGAGTCGGGCCTGGCTGTTGCCAGCGTTGGGGGGCGGCGGCGCCCCGGCCATAGTACCGGTGTGGATTCGGCGGCGCGTTGTCTCTGGGACCCTGGGTGGCCAGCATCGAGGTCCAGCTGGTCTCGTCCTCCTCGGAGGGCGATGATTCAGACGTGGACCCATCCTGGCACCCCACTCTTGAGTCTGGGTCCCCTGTGGCTAGAGGTACCAGGCGGCGCGGCGGGCCCCTCCTCTGTCCCCCTTCCGTCCTCTCCTGAGGGCTCCCGGCTGGGGTGGCCGGGGTCCCGGGAGGGAGGCGGGGGGGTGACGGAGGGAGGCTTCCTCTCCGGAGGCGGTGACAGCTACCCCGGGTGCTGTTGCCCTCTGGGGATAGGGGCGCTGCTGTGAGGAGGAGGCCCTCTCGGAGTCCGAGGGGTTGAGGGCAGAGGATCGGGCCTCTGTCTTCTTTGGCCACCTCGGGGTGGCCAGGAGCCAGCGGCCAACCCACCTCCCTCCGGGCTCTAGGGTGCCCTCCGGCTGCGTTGTTGCGGGCTGCCCTTCTGGATCCATGCAGTCCGGCGTCGTCACAGGAGGTTCTCCCCTGGGCTCTTCAGGCTCCGCTTCCCAGAGTTCCGTTTTGCGGCCTGGTCTGCTGTCCGGGACCCCTCCAGCTAGGGCTCCGTTCCCGGTTCCAGAGCCCTGGCAGAGATCTGTTGCCTCCTTGTAGGTGCCCTCTCCCATCTCTCTGCCTCCACCACCCCGCTCCCAGGCCATGTCGGGCCTCTGGGTCCGTTATCTTGGGAGCAGTTCAGAGTTCTCGCGCCTTCCTCATATGCTAGATACATGCATGAGCGGGTCTTTCGACTCTCCCCACCGCCGCAAGAGTCTTCTGGGCATTCCAGCTCCCCATCATCCTCGTCTCCCTCCTCTGAGGGAGAGGAACCCTCTGCTCATCTCTACTCCGATGCTGATTTCACGGAATATCAGCGTTTCCTTTCGAGGATGGTTAGGGATCTTAGGATTTCCTATGTTCGGAGAGACAATGCCGAACAGGAGACGCGTGAGTTCCTTGGTGAATTCAGTGCCCAGCATTTGGTGGTACCTTCCTGGCCTATCCCCTTCCAGGAGGCGTCTATCCGGTCCTGGCAGTCCCCAGCCTCTTCTTCTCCAGCCCCGGCTGACTGTCAGCAAGGTATTGTGCACCCTCGGAGTCTCTAGGTACCCTTCCCAACCCCCTCTGGTTTGGTCTACCTGGACACTCCTTCCGGGTGCGCTGCCTGGCCTTGACGACCGCCCACGGATCCGGACTCTCTGCAGTTCGACCGTTGGGGGCGAAGAGTGTTCTCTTCTTCTCGTGCGGTTGCCTGTATTGCATCACATCAGGCTCACCATGCTGCCTACAACCAGCATTTGTGGTCGATGATGTCCCAGCTTTTGGCATCAATGCCTGATACGGAGCAAACCAGACAAGCCGTTGCCCTCTCCGCGGTAGGCCTGGAGCTGGCAAGACACCAAGCAAGGGCATCTTACGACGCCAATGAGGTGGCTTCCAGGCTTGCGGGGACAGCGATCTGCATTAGGCGGACGGCATGGCCTCGTCTCTCAAGGTTGTCACCCCTGGCCCGGCGTAGGGTGATTCGCTCCGCCTTCCGGGGGACCCGTCTCTTCTCCTCTAGAGCTAGGAGGCTTTTGCAGGGGCTCTCTCCGTCTCCTCGTCCTCGGGAGGCACCTCCTAGCTCTTCTCCCACTTAGGCTTCTGTGAATAAGCCAGGGTCTTCCCCTTCTGTTTCTCACCAACAGGAGGCTGGGGGTCTTGTTCCCTCAGGGTCTTTTACCCCTTCCCCTTTGGGGAAGAGGAGCTTGGTACTCACCCAAGCAGTAATGAATGGTGAAGATTGACAAGGGAAGATATGAAAATTACGTACCTACCGTAATTCTTGATCTTCTCTTGTATCTTCACCATTCATTACTGACCCCGCCCACCATCCCCTCAGTGGCCTCCTCCTGTGGCTTCTCCCCCTCCCGTCTCCTTCCTCTCTCTGCAAATATAATAAAAAATAAAAAAAGGAAAATTACTTTACAATTTTTCAAAAAAAAAAAAAAAAATTTTTTTTTTTTTTTTTTAAAGGAGACTTAATTCTAATCCAGAAAATTATTTACTCTAAGATTCTTGGGCCGTTTGCTAGAATTCGTGTGGTGATCAGGCTGCACAACTATCTCTTTGCCATACCTTCTGGCGAGATACTCCTGGGGGCCCTGCCTGACTCAGTCTATACAGTTTAGTCCGAATTCCCTGCTACCAGCTGTTAAGCCCTAGAATCACAACCCCTTTATTCTTGCCTTGCAGAGCAGAGGAACGAGTACGATTATTTTTCCCTTTCTAAAAAAAAAAAAAAAACTGAGGGAACTCTCTCCGACTGCTGAAAGGCAATCCCTGGCTTATAGGGTCATGCTCCTAAAGCCTGCAAGTTATGCTCTGTCAAAAAAAAAAAAAAAGGAAGAAAAATTCTTTCCTTTTAATAATGTAGATAATTATTTTCCTTCAAGTGTCCTTCTTGGACAGTTTTGCAGAAAAGCAATGCTAACCATGACCAGTTCTGCCAGTCTAAGCCTCTGGCCCTGCCTTGGCAAGTCCGATTGAGTTCCATTTCAATACCTATAAACCGCCTGAAAGGCCTAGATTTTCTATTTCTAAACCATTGAGCAGCTCTTACATGCTGCCTAGGATTTATCCTTTCCTACTCGGGTGTCCTCCAGTTAAAGGCCTTTTCTCGGCCAGGAGCCCGAAGTTAGGATCAAGGACCATGGCATGTTGAGGTCAAGGACTATGCCCTTCTGAGTCTGTCTAGCGGGTTCGGTGAACCTTCTGTTCAGCTCTATCACCAGGGATTCTTGCTCCCCTGCTAATCGAGCCTTAAGCTTTTCAGCTAACTATACTCGTTGGGCATTCTGGTCTCTTCAACATCCCATCTTTCTCTTCTTCTTCTTCTTCTTCTTTCTTCCTCATTCCTTCTCCTTCCTTCTCTCTCCACCTAGAGTCGCCCAGGTAGGAGGCCCTGCGATCCTAGGTTAGGAATGTTCTTATCTCCTCTGTCCTTTCTCCATCGACTTATTCCTTTCAGTTCATTCTTCCTTACTTTGCTATCCCTTGGCTACCTTGCCGCTGTCTCTCTTCTTCATACGCTTTTGCCTCTCGGCTCACAGAACTGAGTTGGAGGAGGAGTCGGTCGCTACTAACGGCCGCCGCGCATGACGCATGATGTCACTCCTTGAGGGCGCTGTTAGGTACTAGCTTTTTAAAAAAAAAAAAGCTCCGTGACGGTGCGTGCCTCCGGCTTACACCCAAGCAGTAATGAATGGTGAAGATACAAGAGAAGATCAAGAATTACGGTAGGTACGTAATTTTCATTTCTTGTCATAGACTGGCAGATCGACGACATGGAATATAGTCCTGTCATCATTATGGAAGATTATGACGAAGAAGAAAGTTATGAGTGAAAACGGTGCATACCACATTCTGCCCTCTCCTCTTGCAGTGAGGAGTCTGTGGTACATTCACCTAGACCTTCTCCAGAGGATTCTACTTTCCAGTCTGTGTTGCAACAAATGTAAACTGCTGTGAGATTTGCTGTTGAAGAAGAGGACTCCTACAAAGAAAAATATGGTGGAGTTTTTGGAGGTAACCACACTCCATCCATCGTTATTCCTTCAGTTTATTCTGGATTGGAGGATGCTACATTTGTTGCTTGGTACGGGCCTGTTTGCCAGCTGTACCGAGAAAGGCTGATGAGCAGTATCCTGCTCTTTCTACTAAACCTTATTTTGCCAGTCCACC
This sequence comes from Neoceratodus forsteri, assembly GCA_016271365.2. Taxonomy (NCBI): domain Eukaryota; kingdom Metazoa; phylum Chordata; order Ceratodontiformes; family Ceratodontidae; genus Neoceratodus; species Neoceratodus forsteri. The sequence continues at coordinate 262,775,696 of JADMNL010000027.1, read as the reverse complement.
AGAAGCGTGCTCAGTGGTCGTTATGGCTGCCCATGATAGATCTTTGGTGTCTCAGTGTATGAGTACTCGGTCTCCTGACAAATCCAGGAGGCTGGATGTGATGGGCACACGCACATACGCCTCTGCCTCACTAGGCCTTAGAACTGCATATTGCGAGGCCTATAGGATCAACTATTAAAATAGCCTATGGATTGACCGGCTTGTCGGTGCAGCGGTAGCACTACGACTTGCAGTTCTGACGACCTGGGTTTGGGAACAAGCCTGAGTCGTCAGAGGACCAGCTGGGGTAGGTGAGCAGGGAGTCTTATGGGACACTGTCCACCTTGGAGGATGGGTGTTTTGCCATGACTGCACTACCGCCACCTGGGTGACCACAGGTGGGGGTGAAGTCTGAGCCGAGGAATCTGGAGGGAGAATGCCATTGCACTCCAGTGCATAAACACGCCCTTGTGTGCCTGTGCGTCAGGAGTTTGGTGTCCTAGGGGCAGGGAAAAACAATTAAAACAGTCCTCAACCGTTGCAGGATGATGTTCGCCCCACACCGCCAACCATGGCTCACTCCTACCCAGTCGGGTGGGGGGTAAGGTCTACTGCCAACAACCCTGGCCTACGGGCAAGCCAGGGTGCATCAGGAGTCGACGTAAATCCCAGAGAAGGCAGGTGATGGTGCTGGTCGAGGGGCCATGATGGGGGGCCAGTTGATGAAGTAGGGGAAAAGCATACTAAAAAAAGCCTTTTGAAAGCTGCCAAAGCTGCAGCCCAGTCTTTTCCAGAAGACTCTGCCAAGAATCATTAAAACTTTGACTTTTGGTGCTGAGGTTGGCAAACATTTGCTCCACTTAGCTTATGATGTCTTGGATGCTTCTGTCCGGACAGCTGCTTCTAGCATGTGCATGAGGTGTTATTCTTGGCTTAGAGTTGCAGGATTTGCAAATGATGTACAGCAAGCATTTTTAAATGTTCCTTTTAGAGGGAACAAACTGTTGCTGTGATGTTGAAGAAACTCTTGGAGGCCTTCAAACTTCTAAAATGACACTGAGGTCTGTGAAATCCCTGTATCCCATGCCTGATTAGGGGTCATAGAACGGGATCCTTTAACCAGTCTGCTGCCAAAGGTAGCTGCCAAGCCTACCGGCAGCAAGGCCGAGGTAAAGTTAGTGGTCCCTTGCCAGGCCCCCTCCCTCCAGGTGCCCATTCTAAAGCACCTAAGGCCATTTGGGCTGGTGGCGCTGCCCCCATCAGTTCATTCTGACTAGATTTAGATTAGTCCTACACCTCTGTTGCCTCTAGGGATGGTGGTAGGGGGCAGACACTTCCTACATCTCAAGCAGTGGGGGGAAGATAACAGACAAATGGGTCCTGGAGATCTCCCTCCTACTAGTTATTCTCTGGAATATTTGTCCCTTGTGAAAGAAGTATGGAGGCTTTGATACACAGCAGACGTGCTATAGAATGTTTCCCTCTCGCCAGCAGACCAGAGGGTTCTATTTCAGATAATTCTTGGTTTCCGAATGGGCAGGAGATGTGGCCTATCTTAGACTTGAGAGACCTAAACTTCTACATAGAATACAAGAAAGTTTTGCATGGTCACACTGCAAGCTCTGATTCCCTTGTTGCAAACGGGACTGGCTGTGCTCCTTGGATATGAAGCATACTTAACTTCATATAAAAATCAGACAAGCTCACAGATAATATCTCCGCTTTATGCAGGAGGGGGAGCATTACCAGTTCAGAATACTGCTCAGGCTTGACTTCTGCGCCACAAGTCTTTACCAAATGCTTGGCAGTTGTGGCTGCAACCCTTCACAGGGAAGGCCTGTCGGCTCTAGGCATCTGCTACACATACTGTCTTGGACATGACAGCTGTTCAGTGACTTAGAAGTAACAATGAATGTGCCAAAGTCTGTATTGTCTCCTTGCCAAAGACTGCAGTATATAAGGGTAGTCTTGGACTTGGAAAAGAGCAGTGCTTTCCTGCCCCTGGACAGAGCAGAAAACTTGATTGAGCAAGCCACATTGCTGTATGACAGTCAAGTCCCAGACAGAACGTTTCTACGTCTTTTGGGACTCATGACAGCAGCCATTGTCACTGTGCCACTGGCCTGCTTGCACATTCAGATTCCTCACTGGACAATAAGGGTCCGATGGGATCAACTGACGGCAGACCAGACCATATGCTTCTCGTCATGAGTCCATTGCGCACAGCACTGACATGGTGGTTGGACTGCAGCAACCTATTAAAGGGCATTCCATTCCTTATTCCAACTCCAAAGCAAATCTCTCACCACGGATGGCTTGAAGGGGGGGGCACCCACTTCATGGAACGAGGTGGAAGCTAAGTTATATATAAATGTCCTGGAGATGAGGGCTGTGTTGTACAGCCTGGATGCACATCAGGAGCATCTGACTCCAGGTCTTCTGACACAGACAGATGACAGTATGATGCATTGTATCAACAAATGGGGTAACTCATTCCTATCCCTTTTGCAGGGAAGCAATGCATGTGCAGTGCAGGGTGCTGGAACACGGCCTTGACGTGTCAGCTATGCATGTCCGAGGGGTTCAACTCGTCTTGGCAGACAAACTGAGCAGGCCACAGTCGAAGATGCACAAATGGGAACTGCTGACCACTGTGGTAGACGACCTCTTCGCAATATGGGGGTCATCCAGAGTAGGACCTTTTTCGTCGCCACATAATGCAGATCTGCCATGTTTCTGTTTGCCTGCTGTAGGACCTGTAGTTTTCTTGTGAGACGCATCCTTCTGGAAAGACAAATTTCTAGGGATGTGGATATATTGTTCATCCATACTTCTTGGCATGTCCCTTTCCCCTTTAATTCTTGCTGGAAGGTCTTCAGGCTGGCTCCTTCCATCCACCTGTGGTATAACCCTCGGCTCCGCCCCATTACGCCAGATCTTCCTTTCCGCTGGAAGATTCAGGTTGCCTCCTCTCCGCTACCGCATTTTGTAGGCCCTGGCTTCAATTTCTTCGGACACTGGTAAGATTAAGCTTGTTAGAGCTAGCGATTGCAAATTATACTACTCGATTATGGAAGATAAATCTTCCCCCGGTTTTCGCGGTGCCCGTGAAGCCAGAAAATGTCATGCACAGACCCACATACCGTATGCGATTGTTGTTTGAGTGTCGGTCGTGTCACCCAGGCATGCAATATGTCTCGCTTTCCACCCGAACGTCCTCAACAATCGTCTCTCACTGCTCAAGTTGGGCAGACCCGAGAAACTGACTCCACCGTTGAAACCCAAAGAGGCCCAGTAGGCGGTCTCTGCAGCTGCAGGATCCACCGAGCAGTTAGAACAGATGCAGGCCTTAGAGGAAGAGACAGCGCGGGCTGTGGAGCTCTCCGAGCTGGAGCTTCTTTTGGGAGATGTCCCTCTCTCTTCCCACCAAGGGCGAGGGACCTTTGGACTCGCATACCTCCGGTCCTGTAAAAAGGACAAGGAACCGAGAGATTCTTTGTCTCAGCGAAGACGTTCTTGGGATCAAGAACAATCTCGGGTACAGGAATCTTAAGTCTGCTTCAGTTGAGACAGCTTCTTTGGCCGCCGGCTTCTCGGCCTTGCCGACTGGTCAGCTGGCTGAGGTCTCGATTGACGATGCAGTGGAGACCACTCTCGACCCTGTCTATCTCTTGTCATCCGACAAGGCCGACAACTCACTTACCAAGACCCCGGTCCTGAACTTTCCTGATGAGGAAACCCAGTCTTCTGGCAAACCCATCGAGGAACAGGTCCCTGATTCGGGTAAATCACCGGTTCCACGGTGTTCCCCCGAACGACTTGCTCGGCCAGTCCGATCGAGGTGGAGATCTCTGACCCCGTCGACCGAGAAGCCGAGGAAGGTGCATAAGTGCTCTAAAAAGAGGCAACGCCACTGTTCATCTTCGTCCTCCTCAGATGAGGAGAGGCTTCAGCGGAAACTCCATTGATGCTACGAAGATCTAATGTGGCAGCAGCTCATTCTGTCTGGGCAGAAGCCTTCTGCGATTTGCACCCTGGCCATTACCTGGCTTTTGCCTCCCAGGCCGAAGCAGACTCCATTGGAACTGGTAAAATAGATTCCTCCGCCCGCGGAGCTGGTAAAAGCTGCCCCGGTTCAGCCAAAATCGGTCTCTCCACCGATAGTGGTGGAGCTGCCACCTAAACAGCCTTCGGGAGGGGCTACTATGAAGGAATCTCTGACAGTTCTGGGTCTTCCTCGCAGGTTATTGGTCACCCTCACACCTGACAGCCCCAGGCATGTACAAGGGGACCTTGGTGGCCAACCGATTTATCTGGATACTGCGGATTCTGATGACACTGACCTCCACTCTCACCCGCTGGATGATGAGTTAGTGGGTAGTCTGACAGAGGTGGGCCCTTCCTCATTTTTGGGAATTCTCTGCCTTATCTCCGAATCCACAAGGATGCCCCTGGAACCTGTCTAGAAACGGGCAGAGTACTCTCTTACTGATATTCTTAAGAGTGGATACCCCTATGGAAGCCTTCCCAGTGGCCGAGGCCATTGTAGGCCCTGCTTTGGAGCTCTGTCAGCATTCTGCCTCCTGCCCAGTGCCATCTACCCGGATAGCCCTCAAGTATGTGGTGTCCATTTGGTCCCTCTCGGGGTTTACAGAACATCACTCCCCGGAGGGGTTAGTGACTGCTTCTGTGTTCAGATGCACAGGCAGCTCTGTTGACACTGATAGACCTCCAGACAAGGAGTCCAAATAACTGGACCACTCTGCCAGGAAGATCTGTGCAGCCTCCTCTCTAGGCCTCCATCAGGCAAGCTTGGCCGTCGTCATGGCGCACTTCTCCCATGCTGTCCTGTGCTCCTTGGACAAAGTTCTCCCGTTCCTCCCCGCAGACCTTCAGACTATGGTCAAGCAGGTCCGGGACAAGGGCCGAGCCGTTGCCAAGCAGCAGCTTCAGACGGCCTTGGACTTCGGGGGACTCCTGCGCTCGTTCGGAGGCAGCCGTGGTTGCCATGCACTGCAGGGCTTGGCTGAGGCTTTCCACCTTTATGGCAGATACCCAGCACAAACTCACTGATGTTCCTTTCCTGGGTACCGATCTCTTCGGCCCAGGTGAAGATGGTCACCTTCAGCGAATTGAGCAGTCCAATGCCACCTTGGACTCTGCTACTTCTGCTCCAGAGGACGCCTTTTCAGTACCCTGCTCCTGCGGCCAAGCAGTCCTCCTTCCAAGGTTTACAGCAACAGCAGGCACAAGCTTGGCTCCCTCGGCTCGAAGTCCAGGCCTCCAGCGGCCAGCAGACAGGGAGGTCAGGTTTCAGGTGGGTTCCAATCTGGACCCTCTTCCTCCAAGCCTGCCCAGTTACGGGATAGGGGCGGCTGCCCTTATTCCTGTCCTGCCAGCTGTGGGTCCTCCCCTGGGATGCCGGCTCTGCCGCATTCTTTCCACCTGGTCTGCTGTTACCATGGACAGGTGAGTCTTAGAAATGGTCAGCCAGGGTCTGCCTCTAGAGTTCGAGCAATACACTCCCTGCTGAGCCCGCGCCCCTCGAGAGGCGAGAGTATTGGCCCACACTTGGTTGGCTCTGAGACGACATTGCCCAACTCCTCCTCAAGGAGGCAGTGGTTAGAGTGTCAGATCCTCCAGTCAACCCAGGGTTCGTTTCTAGGTACTCCCTGGTCCTGAAGCAGACGGGGGGCTAGCACCCCATTCTAGATCTACATGACCTGAATCAATTTCTCATGCCACGCATCTTCAGGATGGTGACTCTGTCCCGGATCGTACCATCCCTGGAGCCAAAACATGGTTTGCTCATTGGATCTCAAGTTTTTTTTTTTTTTTTTTTTTCACATCCCAATCCATCTGTCTCACTAGCGTTCCTCTGCTTCAGAGCAGAGAAACCCTATACAAGTTCCCATTCATGCCATTTGACCTGTCATCTGCCCCATGGGTCTTCACCAAATGCATTGCAGTTGTGGCAGCCCATCTCAGGCGTCGAGGGGTCAGAGTATACCCTTACCTTGATGATTGGCTCTTGGCAGGTTCCACCCAGCAAGAGGTGGAGAGGTCCAGGGACCTGGCCCTCCAGACCTGCTCTCAACTTGGCCTCCTGATCAGCGAGGCAAGTCGGAGCTTGTGCCATCACAGATGATATGCTTCATCGGGGCAGAACTCGACTCTTGCCGAGCCAGAGCATGGCTCCCGGTTGACAGGGCAGAGGTTCTCTCCTCCTTTGCCCAATCATTTCTGGTTGGGTACTTGCACCCTGCCCGGGACTTGCAAACAACATGAAGTCTTGCCGTATTCAGACATAATGCAGTTAGCCCCAGCACTTGAACTGCCCTGGAGAGGAAAGAGTTAACTCTGTGCAGAAGCATAGAACTTTGAGCTCGAGCTCAGTTTTCAAACCTCTGTCTGTGGTACTCCTCAGTGTAACCGTCAGATTCTTTACTCCGCCTAACAGTGAAGTCGCTCCGGAGATTTCCTCTGCTCGGTTCGGTAAAAGTAAAGCATACGGTTTAAACCGTAACATTTTTTATTTTCAGATTTCCAGCCTCTGTCCACGGTACAGTTAATGTATAGGTAGGTAGTGACTGTGTTTTATTCTGTAAAAAAGTTTGAAATTGTTCTTTTCTTCGGTTTCTTTCTAGTCGGTCCGGTTTGGAACCAACCCATTCTGTTAAATTTATTTCTGGGATTAGAGTGGTGTTCGGTACCAATCTATTTCAAAAGAACCAAGGTTTTTAACCGGTTCTTTTAAAAAGCCCGTGACACTGTTTGTAACCGATCGGTTATTGTATTACCTGGCTTGAAAGCTGTAATAGGGTAATTTATTAGGTTGGCCATGTCTGAGAAACCCAAGAAGAAAACCGGTCCCACTGGGTTTCAACACTGTACTGAGTGTGGCGAGGCCTTTGCTAAGGCTGACCCCCACCTCATCTGTGTGTATTTTCTGGGGTTTGACCACCTCAAGTCAGACTGCCAAATCTGTAAAAACTTTCCTAAATCCATTCTAGATAAAAGACTGAGTAGGCTGAAGGAAAGGGAGGTCGAGAAGTCCGTAGATGCGGATGGCCAGCCTAGTTCAGTTGTGGCCGAACCTGAGGAGGTGCCTACTGACCTAGGCGATACCCTCGGCAAAGGAGAGCCGATCCCGAGGCCTGCTTAAAAAAAAGGAAGTCTGCCGGTTTGGATCAGGTATCGCACACTCCAACCGCGGATGAAATAGCCAAAGCGATTAGCATTGTTCAGTCGCTTAGACCGGTTCCATCCTAACCGGTACCACTGGTTAGGCGGTCGGTTCGGTCGGATCCATCTCCTCCGGATTATGATACAGACGCTTTTTATGAGGAGTGGGAGGGAGACGAAGACTATCCCGAGGATGATGATGATTACCAGGGGGGTCTGGATGTGTCCATTGAACCGGACATCTCCCCAGACAGGCCCTCAGGTGTCTCTCCTCCAAGGCTCTGAGTCCTCTTCACATTTTTTGTTCTACAAAAAGGTGGCAGAAACCCTGCAGCTTCCCTTTGTTGAAGCTGTAGAGGAGGATGAAGAGCCTGATTTTGTGGAAATGATGGACATCCCAGAGCTCAAAAGACTCTGTATCCCTCTTCATAAATCCCTGGGGAAACAGAGACACAAAATTTTACAAACCCCTAATTCAGTACCTCCTGTGGATAAGAGAATGGACAGGAGGTATTTGTTATCTGGCTCAGCTGCGGAGTTCCTTTATAGTCATTGCAGCCATGTTGGGGTAGTGCAGCATGCAGCCTGTGACAGGGCTAACATTCCTTTGGCTTCACACACCCCGGATAAGGACTCCAGGGAAGTGGATGCCATGGCCAAAAAACAGTATTTGGCATCCTCTTTGGGACTCAGGCAGGCTACTTATATGGCCTACACAGCCAGGTACCAGAAATCCAGATGGGATACGGTTCTGGAACTGGCTAAACAGGCCTCTCCCCAGCTAGCCAAGGAGCTGCAGGAGGTGGCTGCTGCTGATGAAACTGAGGCATCCAAAGTGCAATTTCATGCTGCTGTGGACTCCAGTGATGTGGCATCTAGAGTCATGGCTACATCTGTGTCTCTCAGAAGACATGCTTGGTTCAGATGTACTAGCCTTTCACATGATACCCAGACTAAGGCCATGGATTTTCCTGTAGTGGGTAACTCTCTGGGGAGCAGACAGAGGCTTACGTGAAGAAAATGGATGAACACAGGACCACGTACAGGAGTGCACAGGCCAAAGAAAGGCAAGCCACTCCGCACAAGCAGCAGTCTGGGGCAGGCCCTTTCAAAGGCCTTTTTACCAAGCCCGGGCCTCCTCTCCCTTCCCACAGAGGGGGTTCTTCAGAGGGAGGGGTATGAGCAGAGCTGCTCCCTCCTCCTCTGTCTAAGGCTCCTACCAAGCAGACACCGTGATGTGTCAGCCCAGGTCGACTCCCCATTTCCAGTAGGAGGCAGGCTGGCTTACTACTTCCAGGCCTGGAAGTCTGTGACCTTAGACAAGTGGGTCCTGGAAGTAGTAAGCCAGGGACTGGTCCTCAGCTTCAGAAAATTTCCAAAAAAGAGGGCCAGGTCTTTTCCACCTGCATCATTCTCAGAAACCATTGCCCTAGAGGCAGAGGTTTCCTCTCTTCTAGCTCTCAGAGCTGTAGAGAAGGTTCCTACTCAGCACAGGGGAAAAGGACTGTACTCCAGGTACTTCCTTACCCCAAAGAAAACGGGAGTGGTGACCCATCCTAGACCTAAGGTATTTGAACAAACACATTTCAAAGCCCAAATTCAAAATGGTAACTCCGGGAATCATCCTTCCCTCTCTAAGGCCAGGGGATTGGTTAGCATCTCTGGACCTCAAGGATGCCTACTTCCATATTCCTATCAGGTGCTCCCACAAAAAATACCTCAGGTTCGAGTTGCCTTCAGGCCATTACAAATTCAGAGCCATGCCATTCGGCCTAACATCAGCTCCAAGGGTGTTCACAAAGTGCCTTGCAGTAATGGTGGCTTACCTCAGAAGACAGGGTATCACCATCTTCCCCTATCTGGACAACTGGCTCTTAGTGGGTCAGTCACCTTTATAGGTCAAGTCAGCTCTTCAAACTACCCAAGACCTACTCAGCTCCTTGGGGTTTCTTCTCAGTCTTCCAAAGTCAGTCCTCGAACCAGGTCAACTTCACCTTTATAGGCATAGAGCTGGACACTGTACAAGTAAAAACCTTCCTTCCCCTGGCAAGGGTGAAGGCCCTAGTGGATCTCGCCTCCTCCTTTTGACCTCAGGTCTCCCGCCCAGCAAGACAGCTCCTCCAGCTACTGGGCCACATGGCAGCTTCCACGGCAGTGGTGCAGGGAGCAAGATTCCAGATGAGGGACATTCATTTTCATCTAAAGTCTTTTTGGTCTCAAAAGAAGGATTCACTTACCAAACTGATCCCAGTGACTCAGACTCTGGTCCAAGCTCTCCAATGGTGGCTGCACCAGGACAACCTCAGACAAGGGGTTCCATTTCTCCCTCAAGTCCCATCAGTAGTTCTAACTACGGATGCTTCTCTCCTAGGGTGGGGAGCCCACCTGGGAGCCCTGACAGCTCAAGGAGTCTGGTCCCCACAAGAGTCTCTCCATATCAGTCTCCTGGAACTCAGGGCAGTTTTCCTAGCCCTGCAGAGCTTCTCGGATTCAGTCAAGGGCAAGGTGGTCCAAGTCAGAACAGACACCACCACCAGAATGTGGTACATCAGCAAGCAGGGAGGCACTCAGTCCTTGGCCTTGTGCACAGAAGCCATGAAGCTGTGGTCTCTGGCGTATTCTCTTCAGACTTCTCTGGTAGCAGTTCACCTTCCTGGGATGGGCAGCATACTAGCAGATGCTCTGAGCAGAATATCACAGGGACACCACGAATGGTCCCTGGATCCTCACATACTGAAAGTCCGCTTCTCCAGGTGGGGCACTCCAGAGATAGATCTCTTTGCAGCACTGTACAATCATCAACTTCCTCCGTTTTGTTGCAGACCTCCATTCCTGGGGACGATTCCCCAGGATGCTCTCATTTTGGACTGGAAGGGCAGGTTTCTCTGTGCCTTCCCTCCCTTTCCTCTACTGTTCAGAGTTCTGATCAAGATCAGGACTCAACCCTGCACGGTGATACTGGTGGTTCCAGATTGGGCCGGACAGCTGTGGTATCCTCTGCTGCTGTCCTTGTCAGTGTCACGTCCCCTGTCTCTGCCCAGGACATACAGTCTCCTGTCCTCCTCCCAGGGGCGGATCTGGTACCCCAATCTCCAGTCTCTCAGTCTCAAGGCCTGGCTCTTGAAGAGTTAGAATATGCAGCACTATATCTTTCTCAGGGAGTTCTGGATATTCTGAAGGTCTCCAGGAAACCTTCCACTAGAAAAACTTAAAACTCCAAATGGAAAAGGTTCAATATTTGGTACTCTCAGAAAGGCATCCTGCCCTATTCTGCAGACATTTCCACAACCTTAGACTATCTAGTTCATCTGAATGGTCTAGGCCTTTGGCCTGCCACTCTGAAGGGTCATCTAGTAGCTGTCTCTGCATTCCTCTCAGCAGGGAAGGGCTCTTCCCTGGCATCTCATCCTGTTTTCAGTAAGTTTTTCAAAGGACTGGTTCACATTAATCCTCCCTTTAGGGAGCCCACTCCGCCTTGGGATCTTAATGTCTGCATAGCTCAGCTTATGCAGCCACCCTTTGAACCTCTGTCTTCGGCCAAATTGAAGTACTTGACCTGGAAAACTGTGTTCCTGGTAGCTGTTACTTCTGCCAGGTGGATTAGTGAGTTACAGGCTCTGTCAGTTGAACCTGACTTCATCTCCTTCCATAGGGACAAAGTGGTCCTAAGAACCAGTAGGAGGTTCTTCACCAAAGTGGTATCGGATTTTCATCTGAACCAGTCTGTATCGCTCCCTGTGTTTTTCACTGATCATTCTTCTTCAGGTGAAAGAAGGTTACACAGTCTGGATGTTAAGAGGGCCCTTAGCTACTACAGTGCACATACTAAAGCACATAGAAATGACTGTCTTCAATTGTTCCTCACTTATGACGAAGTTGGGAAAGGTAAGCCTGCCACTAAAAGAATTATTGCCAGGTGGATTGTTTCTTGTATACAATTCTGTTATGGCAAGTTGGGTAGAATGCCCCCTTCAGGCCTGAGGGCTCATTCGACTAGGGGTACAGTTGCTTCTGTAGCTGCGGCCAGAGATATACCTTTGTTAGAGATCTGTAAAGCAGCCACCTGGAAAACAGTGCATTCTTTTACCAAGCATTACTCCCTGGACATCCAGGCTAGGAGTGATGCTAGGTTTGGCACAGCAGTACTGCAGAGCCTCTTCCCAAAGTAGGTTCTGCATTCCCTCCTCCATAGGGAACTGCTTGATAGTCTGCATTATGTCTGAATACAGCAAGACTTCATGTTGTTTGAAGAAAAAATTACTCACCATAGTAATGTTGTTTCTTCGATTGGAGTCTTGCTGTATTCAGACACCCCGCCTCCCTCTCAGAACCTGGGTTTTTGGGAAGTGGGCTGGCAGATACAGTGTTGCACTTCAGGGGTGTACCTTGTACCCTCCCTCTTGGGTGGGGTGGATGTTAATGTTTTTCTGGTGTTTTATACTTAAATATTGTCACTACCTTTCCTTCTTAGGTTCTCTTTTGGGCCCAAAAATAATTTTTTGCTCTTTGGCTATATGTTGAACAATTTCCATACTATAATATGTTAGTGTGTTCGCGTAAGAATCTGACTGTTGCACTGAGGAGTATCACAGACAGAGGTTTGAAAACCGAGCTCGCGCTCAACGTTCTATGCTTCTGCATAGAGTTAACTCTTTCCTCTCCGGGGCAGTTCAAGTTCTGGGGCTAACTGCATTATGCCTGAATACAGCAAGACTCCCATTAGAAGAAACAACATTACTATGTTGAGTAATTTTTTCTTCTGTGCCTTCTGGGGTGCATGGCAGCCTGCACCACTGTGGTCCGATGGGCCTGGTGGCATGTGTGCCCCCTTCAGTGGGAGCTGGCCGGCCGCCCAGTGGACTCAGTGCCACGGTCACTTCAGCTAGCTGATCACTGTGACCCAGAGGATGTGGGACGCTCTCCAGTGGTGGACCGTCCTAGACCATCTGCAGGAAGGGATCCCGTTTGTCCGCCCCGAGCCGACGGCCATCCTCACGGCTGATGCCCCTCTCACGGCCTGGGGAGCCCACATGGGGAACAGGGCCCACGGATTCTGGACCCCCAAGGAATCCCATTGTCATATCAACCTGTTGGAGCTTAGAGCGGTCAGACTGGCGCTGTCAGCATTTGCTCAGCACCTTCAGGGTCAAATGGTTCAAGTCCAGATGGACAATACCACGACCAAGTACTACCTCAACAAACAGGCGGCACGCACTCCCAGCTGCTATGCGAGGAAGCGCTCCACGTCTGGACACTCGTGAACTGACTGGAGGCAGATCTCCTAGCCATCCATGTGGCAGGAGCCTCAAACCAACTGGCGGATGCTGTCTGCCGCGTAGCGAAACATCCCATGAGTGGTCTTTCCATCCGGAGGTAGCTCACAGCCTGTTCTCCCAGTAGGGCAAACCAGTGGTGGACTTGTTTGCCTCCAGGGAAAACACCAAGCTGAGGCCGTTTCATGCCACCACCCTCAGCGGGGTTTGCTGCATGGGATGCCTTCTCGAGGCCTATACACCCCAGGCCTCTTCTACGCCTTCTCTCCATTTCCTGTGATCCACAGGGTGCTTTTCAAGGTGAGGGACAGGGCACAGGTGATCCTGGTAGCCCCAGACTGACCCTGCCAGTTCTGGTATCTAGATCTCCTCAGCCTCAGCAACAGGCTTCAGAGGCATCTTCCAGCACACCCGGACCTGATCTCAGTCAATCAGGGGAAGGTATTCCATCCGGACCTTCAGTCCCTGCACCTGACAGCCTGGTACCTGAGCGGCTAGAGTTCCAGGCATTGGGTCTCTCCAAGGATGTACTTGTAGTAGTGGAAGCATCCAGAAAGGAGTGAACCATGAAGTGCTACGCCTTCAAATGGAAAAGGTTTTCCATTTGGGGTCGGGGCCAGGGCCTGTACCCTGTGTCCTGTCTTTTGGCTAGCATTTTAGACTACCTTTGGTCTCTGCCCAAAGGGGGTTTTGGTCTTCCACCCTTAAGGTGCACCTAGCAGCCATCTTTGCTTACCGGGCGCGGGCTGGTCAGCAGACGGTGGTGCAGGAAAAGGTGGTCTGGTGTTTTTTCAAGGGCCTAGATCACATATCCCCTCCAATGCGTGAACCTCTACCTCTGTGGGATTTACTGCTGGTTTTGGCAAAACTCATGGGCAAGCCATTCGAACCAGTGCACAGGTGTGAGCTATCACACTTGTTGTGAAAGACGGCCTTCCTGGTGGCTGTCTCATCAGCCAGAAGGACTGGGGAGCTCCAGGTGCTTTCGGTGGAGTCTCCTTAACTGGTCTTCCACAGGGACAAGGTTGTCCTGCGCCCCCACCCAAAATTCCTCTCGAAGGTGCTCTCAGAGTTTCACCTTAATCAGATATTGATTCTGCCTGTGTTATACCAAAACTACACCTCGGATGCCGAGTACAGGCTCCATACTTTGGACCTGAAACGAACTCTCTTCTATTACAAAGAGAGAATGGCGGAAATTCGGGGAGAGATTTGCCAGTTGTTTATCACCTAAGTTGAAGCCGCTTCTGGCAGACCTGCAGCAAAGCGGATGATTGGCAGGTGGATTACATCTTGCATTGATCTCTGCTATAGGTTGTCGGGTAGGGAGCCTCCCGTAGGGCTAAGGGCTCATTCCACCTGCCATATCACTGCATCGCTGGCTGCTTCCTGGGACATCCCTATTCAGGAAATCTGCAGGGCTGCTACCTCGAAGACAGCAAACACCTTCATCACCCATTGCTACGTTTACCTTCAGTCACGCCGGGATGCTGGTTTTGGGGCCTCAGTTTTCCAGTCTGTGTTCCCTAAGTAGGGGGTGTGCGCCTTGCCTCCCTCCCTCCTCCCAGAGAACTGCTAGGAGTCTGCCAACAAGTGTGGATGAACAACATATCCACATCCCAAGAAAAACTGGTTCCTTACCTGTAACAGTAGATCTTCCACGGAATGGTCTCTTGCAGTAAGTCATTACTTATGGGAGTTCCCGATAGATGGCGCTCTAACATGGCAGTCTCTCCTTGCAGTCTCCGCTCCAGGGACCACCCACACGACTTCACTTCCTGGGCTGAGCCTATAAAAGTGGGTGGTCCCTGGTAGTCTCCGTTCATTTTCCCACCGGCTTCAGCTCTGACAGCAGCTTACTCTTCTGCCAGCAGTCTACGACATGGATTGAACCCGTAGCTTGGGGTGCCTGGGCTTCATACACAGCACCATATTCCTGTGCTTGACCTAGAGCTCTACAGTGGATATTTCGCTGTTACAGACTCTGGGTACTCGATCAAAGGGCTCCAAAACTTCAGTCTCCTCTTCAAGAAGCAAAACAGGGAAGAAATACCTTCACCTAAATTCCTGCCTGACCGCCTTTCAACGGTCATATCTCTTAAGCGTGTATATCGTCAAAGAAGCATTGTTCATCGATGGGCTATATCTCCCCGTTGTCGGCAGACACTGCTTCATCAAAAAGCAGAAAAAGGCATAAAAGTTCAGCTTCACATAGAAAGGAACGTTCCTCGTCAACGGGACATCATTCTTCAGCTTCCCCGTCGATGAGACTTGAGTGCACCGTCGACTACAGAGGTCCTACTACATTCACCATCGACTGGGCACACTCTCCCGTTGAGGAGAGGCCTCCATAAGTCATCCTCATCGATGAGAACATCTCCGTTGACAGAGCACACTCTACTTGCTTCCCCGTCAACGGGGCTTCTTCTCCCATCGACGAGACATGCTCCTAAACTTCCATAGTCGACGAGAAGTATGCCACCGTCAACTGAGCACGCATCGACATTCTCATCATCGACGAAGCATGTCCATAATGTTCCATCATTAAGGAAGAGCATCCCACCATCAGTGGAGCATGCATGGGCTTCTCCACTGTTGACGAAGTATGCATTCACTCATCCATCATCAATAAGATACATGACATCAACGGGGCCTGCTAATATTCCTTTTCTGTCAGCGAAAACTGATCCCCCCCCCGTCGACGAAGCAGCCCCTTCATCATAAAACAGCATATTCACCAGCATATAATGCAGTTATGGAAGATCCTTATAAGAATTTAGCTATGAAAAATCATGAAATAGTCTATAAAAATGTATCGAAAGATAGTTCAGGGGCTGCATCATCACAAAATAAGGGATCACATACTATGGAGCGCAGAGGCAAACCAGTGTCATTTACACTCATGCAGGATGCTCAGACTCCAGTACGTGATGTCCCAAACCCTCAAAGACGTATTGGGTCACATTATCGGGAGGCACAAATCAACCCTCCGACTCCAAGCGTACAGAGCTCAGAACCCGAATACATGGCAATTCCATTTTCACAAATGCTAAAGATAGAAGAAATTGTAAATAAAGTGTTGAATTCTATTGGTTTTGATTATATACAAAAAAAAAATTCATTCTCTCTGCCTCCATCAAAACAGGCACGTGCAGAGCCAGAACGCTCGCCATATCTAACCCCTCATGAATATTCAGAGGAATGTTTATCAGATTCTCATGTAAATTTGGAACCTTGTGAAGGTACAAATTACTATGGTTCCCCTACCAGAAGAGGGTTAGAGTCCCCATAGTCTATACCATCATACTGGGACGATGAAAATTTACATCCACTAAAGATCATTTCCCCACTGGATGACCCATCATTCCCAGAAATTATGTTACAAGATCTGGGCAGTCCCCCCCTTTTATACCAACATTCAGAAATGCAATTACTGAGACTTGAAGTCAACCCATTACTGCACAGGAGCGACCTAAACAAGCACACAGGCTTTATCAGCTCCTCTTGATTATCAGTATTCAGCAAATACTCCCACTGCGGATTCAGTGGTTATTGCAGCTGCTCACAACAGCACTGGCAAACCTAAACATACAAGTACTGTACCTCCCAAAAAAGACTAAATGTTTTGATTACATGGGGAAGCAAGTGTTTACTCTTAATATATTAAGTATCAGAATACTTAACTACATGGGACATATGCTGAAATTCCAGCGTACGGTGGGATCCTCTGCAGGAGACGACATAAGTAAATTACCCACATCTCCTGAAAAAGAGCAACTCACATCAATGATAAATACACTTCCCTCTCTCGACATTTATTAAGATCTGGATATGACATAGCTGACACCTCGGCTAGGGCCTCTGCAGTCGGTATTCTTGTACGCTGTCAGGCATGGCTCTGACTCTCAGGGCTAGCACCTGATATTCAACATAAAGTGGCTAATGCCCCCTTTTCTGGTGTCCATTTGTTTGGTCCAGGGGCACAAACGATACTAGACAATCGTAAGCCTCAGGCAGACAACTAAAGACGGTACAATACATGTACCACAATCCTCGGCCTCAGTATACTTCATATAAAACTGGAAATTACTGTAACCAGAGAGGAAACGTCAAAGGCAAAGAAAGAGTGACAAAGAATACATCTGCTCTGGCCCATGGCTGCCCATCAGGCCGACCGGGTGCCTCTGCCTCTCATTAAAACACATTGGACTACGCCCCGGCCTACTCACCTAGGCCTCGGAGGCCTTCATTCTGGGGCTTCGATTCGAAACTATACCGAGGCCTTCTACATGAGGCTTTATTCATCTAGCCACTTTGGTATCACTGCTACAGGCCATTATGGTCATTCCATCGGGATGCCTCTCGGCCTGTTGTATGCCAGACCACTATGTCCCTCCCACGAACAGGACCTACTACTCGCATGCTGAGAAAGAATGAATATACACTGACATTATGAAAACAAAATAATTTTTTTGTTGAACTACATGCCTGCTACTTTTGTAACCTATTTATACAAAAATGGATACATTTAACAGATGTAGCAAAAAATTATGCTGCTTTGCTACATTGTAGCAATGAATACAACATTGTATTACTTGGGTTCCTGTTTAAACTCAGAACCGCTTGGACTTTCACATTTGCTATCTTTCCAGTGCATGTCACTGAGACCACATCATACATACAGCAGAATGCCATATTTGGCCACCCACTGCTATATAACTGCTTGGGAATCTCCCAGAAGTAATGACTTACTGCAAGAGACCATTCCGTGGAAGATAGATCAGTTACGGAAAGATTTTTGCCGTAGCAGTAGATCTTCTAGGAATGTCTCTTGTAGTATGTGCCTTCACTCCCTCCGGACCCCTGCCATCCTGTAACAGGGAAGACTATGTTGGAGTGGGAGGCTTCGGTATCTCGGGACCCCTCGGACCCTCTCCTTCCCAAGCTGAACCCGGTGGGGAACGGAGACTACCAGGGACTACCCACTTTTATAGGCTCTGCCTAGGAAGTGAGGTCGTGTGGGTGGTCCTTGGTGTGGAGACTGCTAGAAGAGAATGCTGTTTTAGAGCTCCACCTATCGGGAACTCCCAGAAGTAATGACTTACTGCAAGAGACATTCCTAGAAGATCTACTGTTACGGCAAAAGTCTTTACGGAACTGATCTTTCTGGGAGTGGTACATGTTGTTCATCCACATGGACGTCCCTGGCTGTGATATACAAACCTGGCTTCCAGCGGGCTAAGATCTGGTGCCATGGGGCAGAGCCGAGGGTTATACCACCGGGGTGGGTGGGTGGAGCCAGCTTGAAGACCTTCTGGCAAGAATTAAAGGGGAAAGGGACATAACAAGAAGTGTGGATGAACAACATATGCCACTCCTAGAACTACTGTTACAGGCGAGTAACCTGTTTTTCTGAACTCATTCCCTCCAGTTCCACTAATACAGAAGTACTGCTCAAAGTGAAGATGAAGGCTGCTGCCCTCATCCTCAGCGCTCCCCTATGGCTTTGTCATGTATGGTTTCCACTTCTGCAGCAGTTGGCCGTGAAGCGGGGTCTGTCAGAGGACAAGGGGTCTCTGGGCCAGCCGGACCTGAAATCCCTGCATTTCTATGCATGGCTCCTGAAGATATAGCCATAGCACATTTTGGTGTATCACGTAAAGTTGCTGATGTGCTGACTGCGGCCAGAAACCATCTACTAGACATACATATTCACAGAAATGGAAGCGAATTCACTTTGTGGGCTGCTTCCAGGAATTTGGACCCATTCAGCTGTCCGGTAAATGCGGTGTTAGAATACTTGCTATCACCGTCGGACTCTGGTCTACTGTATGCCTCACTAAAGGTGCATTTGACCACTATTTCAGCTTTCCATGCAGTTATTGATAGGCATGTGGTTGCCCAATTGGAGGTCTGTATTTTTTCTGTGAGGTGTTTTGCGTACAAGACCTCCTATCCATAATCTGATCCTGCCTTGGGGTCTGTCCTAGAGAAACTGATGTTGGCTCCTCTTGAGCCAGCCACAAGTTGTTTCTTATGCTTCCTGTTGTGGAAAGTGTTGTTTTTGATTGCAGTCACTTCTGCTAAAAGGATATTAGAGCCACGGGCTGTTATGTGCGAGCCTTCTTATTTAGTACTTGTAGTAAATTGCTTTATTTTCGTACAGGATAAAGCTGTTAGGACCAGGTGGCCCTATTTTCAAAGTTGTCCTGTAATTGAATTGTCCATGTCAGTGTAGAACAATAATAAATTGGAAAAGCTTTGGTTCTAGGGATGTGGATATATTGATCTTACTTCGAGAGGGTTCCTGCAGTAGGGCATAACACACAGGACTGCGCCCACTGGCGTCAGGACCTCAAGGCAAACTTTTGCTAGCAATCTCTGGCGGGGGACCTCCCACTAGTCACGTGGGTGATGTCAGTGTGACCCTATATAGTGGACAATCCCCACGCCTGCTGTCAACCTACTCAAGGACTTCGTGGTGAACGTTGCTCCACTCTTATCGCCATTTTGTGTAAGTATTTCTGCTTTTTTCTTGCTTTAAAGTAGTGCGAAAAGTGCATCGCACTAATCTCTCACAAAGACTGCCACCAGCACTACCTCCCCTGCCTAGGCCCGAGTCACTACACAAAGGCCTGCCCTGATTGTAAGCCCTTCAACCAGGCCACGCGCAGACGCAGGCAGCAAGCCTTGGAAGCCCATCTCCTGAAGTTCAGAATGGCCACATTGGAAAAAGAGATGCAAAAGTTCAGGGAATCTGCTTCTGTTTTGGAGCCGAAAAAGAACGATAAAGAGAAGCATAGGCAGCGGGAACGTTTGGAGGACCGGGAGCAGGTCTCCTCCAGCAAGGCCTCCGAGCCCAAGACCATGGTCTCCCTGACGAGCAAGGCATTCTCCTCTCTGCCTGCCCTGGTGATCATCCAGGCTGCTTCAGAGATTTCTCCAGGTACCTGTGCTTCTTTTCAGCCCATTAAAGTAGGCCCCAAACCTGGCTCTTCCACTGGTAAGTCACCCGCCGGCGCCTCCAGCGAGCGCACGGTTCTTACCGGTAAGTTGGACTCTGGATTCCCTAGAGCCCAAGTGGTAGTTGGTAAGCCAGATTCCCGCCAAGAGGGAATCCGCCTGACGCCTGCTAAGTCGGTCGAGGGATCAACCTGCCGTCAACCAAAAAGTCAGCCGCCAGAGTTTCTGGCGACCACCCGATCGAAGCTGACCCATTGGGGGTTGACACCGACACACCCAACGCCTGTTTGAGCTCACTGATCTCTTCTGGCCAGCCCTCCTCCCAGGCCCCTGCTATACAGGATCCTTCCCCTCCACCCTTCCCTGTGGAACCTCCTACCCCAGACATCAGGACTGGGATGAAGGGGGAAGAGGGTCCCCTGAATGTGGTCACCACCACCACCACTCCAGCGGTTATACCTGTCACTCCCTCGGATACTCTCCCTGGGACTTTGATGTCAGAACTGGTCCTAACACCGGCTCCCAGGAACCTTCCTCTTCAGACGGGCCCACCTCATGCCGCACTGTGAGAGTTCCCTCCGTCGGATACCGTTCACCTAATGCCTGGTGTTAAGCCAGATCCTTTTAACAGCTTGCCTTTTGATCCACTCTCAGGGCCCTCACAACTGCCCCTGTCGCCTGCCAACCTGACACAGAGTCTGTCACCAGATCCTCTGATGCTGGCTTTACCGGCACCAGATAATTTTCCAGGCCCTTCGAGGCCTCCTTTAGACCACGGCCACCCATCAGGCTGTCGACTTCAGGCTACCCGCCATTGGGCCTGACAATGGCCCCTTTCTCCGAGGGCTACTATTCTGGGTATCATGCACCAGACTATCCTTCACCCTTTTATCAACCACCTAGGTACCCTCCTCCTCCTTACCTGGGGAAGGGGCGCACACTACTATCAGCCTCCTCCTCCTTTGTCACATTCTTCTTCACCACAACAAGACTTCCAGACCATGATTCAGTCCTGGTGGCTGGATGCCAGATCTCAGCTGGTTTCCAATCTGGAAAAGAGGATGCTGGCCCCGGTGGTTACCCCTCCCCCCTCTCCTTGTCACCCGCGAGTTCTTTCCAGTCAGCCACAGTGCACATATCTGGAGGTGCTACGCAGGAGGTCACCTTAACTGATGTCAGGAGCCCTGATAGAGAAGAGCCTTCAGACTCTGAGGAGGACTTCTCCAATTCCTCCTTCGGAAATTAGTCTGGAACCACAGGAGCTAGGGCAAGGAATCAGCAAAATCGCCTCCTGCAGATCCCCTCCTTTACAGAACTTCTCTGCATCATCCAACAAGCTGTTGGATGTAACACTGAGGATCAAGACCCCAAAAGCAAGTGTCTAGCCGAGCACCTAGACCTGGAAGAGGCATCTCCAGTCCCTGTTGCTCCTTGGACTGCCCTCCATGAGGACCTCACAACCACCATTTGGCAGTTGCCCCGTTCTATTCTGCCTGTCCCAAAAAAGGCAGACTGCATTTACCACACGCCGGAGGGCATTCCATTTTTGGATTCCCAACCCAAGGCAGAGTCCATCGTAATAGCTGCGGCTCACGACCATACTACCAAACCAGAACACAAGTACCTCCCCCCGATAAAGAATCTCAGCAGCTGTACCAGTTTGGACGTAAACTTTGTGTTCTCCGCTTGTGCCCTCCGTTAGCTCAGCTACATAGCACACATGGTCTCTTTTTTTTTCTAAAGACCACCATGGCTAAATTGGAGGCTCGATTTCAGACCATGGAGGACTCTTCTTTTCAGGCTGAATTGACTAAGGACCTGCCTGTGCCTGTAAATATCCTGCAGACATGCGCTTAGAGCCACTTATGACTCAGTGGATGCAGTGGCTCGCTCCTCCACCACAGCTGTACGCCTCTGGCGGCATGCTAGGCTGCGTATTTCTGGGGTTTCCCCAGACGTACAGGCAGCCATCCAGGACACCCCCTTCTGAGGATCTGTTCTCTTTGGAGGGGATACTAAAGACATCATCACGGGCCTTCAGGACAGTGGACAAGCCCTAAGATCTGTAAAATCTATGTACATGGCAGGCCCTTTCGGCGCCAGCAGAAGCGTCAAAGTAAACAACCCTTCTCCAAGCGTCAGAACAAAGGATAGCACCGTGGTCGGACAGCTAGGGGATTCCCCCCCACACACACACACACACACACACCCCCCTCCCGGCAGTGTGGAGCAAGTGGGAGGAAGGTTTGCCCTTCACCTGTGGGAGTGGCAGGGCATCACGTCAGATTCAAGGGTCCTGCAACTGATTTCAAGAGGCCACACCATCGAGCTTCTGGAGAGACCTCCAGGTCGATCCCACTGTTCGCCGAACCAGACGTCCCCGGTTGAAGAAGAGATACTGGCCCTACTTCTGAAATCAGCCATAGAGCCAGTTCCGTGGGCACAAAGGGGAAAGGGTTTTACTCCCATTTCTTCGTCGTCCTGAAAGACTGGCGACCTAAGGTCCATCCTGGACCTCAGTCAGCTGAACCTATTTGTGGAATACAAAAGGTTCTGCATGCACACCATACAAGGTCTTCTGCCCTTGCTCCAAACAGGACATTGGCTCTGTGCTCTGGATATGCAGGATGCCTACCTGCATGTTCTAGTATTCCCTGGCCACCGCAGTTTCCTGCATTTCCTTTTCCAGGGGAAGCACTTCCACTCCAAAGAAACAGACTTTGATGGCAGATAAGGACCGCTTGGCCCACCTAGTCTGCCCATTTCTCTACCTACAGGATAAGCCGCAGATCCTAGTTAACCAACAGCCTATTTCTTCCTACCCCCCACAAGAATTACCTTATGTCTGTCCCATGTGTTCTTGAATTCTCCCACAGTTTTAGACCCCACGACCTCCTCAGGAAGGCTGTTCCATGCATCCACTATCCTCTCTGTGAAAAATACTTCCTCATATTGCCCCTAGACCCCCAATCTTTAAATTGTGTCCCCTTGTTCTTGCATGTCTCTTTTTCTGAAAGATGCTACCCTCTTGGACTTTGTTGATTCCACTGAGGTACTTAAAAGTTTCTATCATGTCTCTCCCCTTCCTCAGGGTATACATATTAAGTTCTTTTAGTCTCTCTCCTCATATGGCTTCTCCTGCAGACCCTGCACCATTCTAGTTGCCTTCCTCTGGACTGCCTCTGTCCTGTGTGTCCTTGCGCAGATGGGGTCTCCAGAATTGGACGCAGTACTCCAGATGGGGTCTCACCAACTGTATGTACAGAGGGATAACAACTTCCTGTTTTCTACTGGTGATGCGTCTCCGTATACATGCCAGTATACCCCCAGCTCTCCCTACTGCCTTCTCACATTGCTTGCTAACCCTAAGGTCATCTGATACGATTACCCCCAGGTCCCTTTCCTTTTTGGTTTTTTGTTACTAACCCCTCCCCCCCAAAAAAAAAAAAATTTGTGTAATCTTCCCCTGGGGTTTTTGTTTCCCAGGTGCATTATTTTGCACTTCTTTGCATTGAATCCTAGCTGCCATACTTCCGACCATTCCTCCAACCTTGCCAAGTCCCTTCTCACCCTTTCCACGCCTCCTTGTGTATCAACCCTGTTGCAGATCTTTGTGTCATCTGCAAAGAGGCATACTTTTCCTTTCAGTCCCTCTGCAGTGTCACTTATAAAGACATTAAAAAGGACTGAACCCTGTGGTACCCCACTAGTAACCCCTCTTGCTTCAGAGTGGACTCCATTTACAATTACCTTCTGTGTCCTGTTGTCCAGTCAGTGTTTTACCCAGGCTACCACCCTGGGACCCACTCCCAGGCTGGTTAATTTGACTATTAATCTTTTGTGTGGGACTGTGTCAAATGCCTTGCTAAACTCTAGGTAGGCCATGCCCACAGCGCCTCCCTGGTCTACTACTTGGGTCACCCAGTCAAAGAAATCGATTAGATTTGTCTGACATGACCTTCCCTCTGTGAACCCATGCTGCCTTGGGTCCTGTGCTCCACTGGCCTCTAGGTACTCAACAGTTCTTTTCTTCAGAAGTGATTCCATCACTTTCCCTACCACTGAGGTCAAACTGACAGGTCTGTAGTTTCCTGCCTCTGTCTTGGTCCCACTTTTGTGAAGGGGAATTGCATCAGCCTTCCTCCAGTCCTCGGGTACCACACCATCCTCCCATGATTTGTTAAAAAGGGTAGTAAGTGGTTTCAGTAGTTCTCCCCTTAATTCTTTTAGAATTCTGGGGTGAATTCCATCAGGCCCCATTGCTTTGTCCACCTTCAGTTTAGGAGTTCTTTCAGAACCCTTTCTTCAGTGAAAGGACTGGGATCGACTACCTATCCAGAGTGCTTCTGTTAATTGGATTAGGCACCTTCCCCATCTCTTTTGTGAATGCTGAGCCGAAATATTCATTCAGTATCCCTGCTTTTTCACTATCCCTCTCTGCCCATCCACCGTTCATTGTATTCAGCCTCACTATCCCTCCCTTTGTCTTTCTACGCTCTCTGATGTACCTATAAAAGGTTTTATCCCTCTTCTTAACCGAGTTGGCTATCCTTTCCTCAGTTTGGGCCTTTGCTGTTCTGACTTCCCTCCCTGCTTCCTTCTACCTTAACTGGTACAGCTCTCTGTCCTGTTCCTTCTGTGTTTCCTTATACTTCTGAATGCTATCTTTTTCTCCCTGACTTTCCCCACCACCTCTTTTGAGAACCATAGTGACTTTTTCTTTTGTTTTGATTTATTTGCTTCACACAAAGGCTTGTTGCCTCTGTGATGGCAGTTTGATGATTCCCCATTGTTGCTCCACCCCTCCTTCTAGCCTGTTTGCTTGTGCTTTTCTGGCCTACCATCTTGCCAAAGTCAGCCCTCCTGAAATCCAGTACCTCACTTTTTATGGCTGCGACTCTGTAGCTGAGTTTAACGTGAACCACACTGTTTGATGGTTACTTGTTCTCAGATGGCAACCCACTTCTATATCTGAGATCCTCTCACTGTCCCCGTTTGAGAGTACGAGGTCTAAGATTGCTCCCTCACGAGTGGGTTCTGAAACTAGCTGTCTGAAGCATGCCACCTGAAGGGCATCGAGAATTGCCCTGCTCTTGGATGTGGCTCCCCTTTGGTCTCTCTTGGGCACCCAGGGTCTTCACATAGTACTTAGCGGTGGTAGCAGCGGCTCTTTGCCACCAGGGCATAGTAGTGTTTCCATATCTGGACGATTGGCTGTTGGCAGCTCCGTCCAAGGACAGCCTGGAGAAATCCCAGTCCAGCTCCATGGATCTTTTTGCTCGACTGGGGATTACCATCAGTTATCCAGAGTTGTCCCCTTGTTTTCCGCTCAGCGCCTCCAGTTCATTGGGGCTGTATTGGATACGGTCCAGGGCAGGGCTTTCCTGCCCTCGGACAGAGCGAATACTCTGCTGGAGCATATCAGTCTGGTTGTCTGCTCCACACATATTTCTGCCAGGGTGTTCTTACGCCTTCTTGTCCTGATGGCAGCGACCATTTCTATGGTTCCTGTGGCCAGGTTGCATATGAGCAAGTGGACTTCAAGGGTCCAGTGGGATCAATGCTCGGACGACCTGGATCATCTTGTCCTGGTCACCAGCACACTCAAGAAAGACCTTTCATGTTGGCAAGACCCTCAAAACCTGTCTCGGGGGGGGGGGTTACCTTTTAGGACACCCCCTGCCTCTTGAACCTTCACCACAGACGCTTCGGGTCTAGGTTGGGGAGCTCATCTGAGGGATCATCAGACCCAAGGGACGTGGTCTCATCTGGAAGCTCCTCTCCACATAAATATCCTGGAGATGAGAGCGGTTCTTTATGCCCTTCAGGCCTTTCAGCCCTTCCTGTCTGTGGGAACACTGCTAGTACAGACCAACAACATGTCAGTGGTCTGTTACATTAACAAGCAGGAAGGCATCTGGTCGTACCACCTGTGTAGGGAGGCGATGCAGGTGTGGTTCTGGGCAGTCCAGCACAACCAGTTTCTCACGGCCATGCACGTCCCAGGCATCCAGAACGTCCTGGCAGACAGCCTCAAGTCGAACCTCGACACAAGCTCATGGATTGAAACTTCATCAGGACATAGCAGAGCTCCTGTTCCATCGGTGGGGATGACTAGAAGTAGATCTCTTTGCCTTCCTATCCAACGCAAAATTACCCAGTTCTAGGGACATGGATATGTTGTTCATCCACACTTATTGGCAGGTTCCTTGCCGCTTTGTCTTGCCGGAAGGTCTTCAAGCTGGCTCCTCCCACCCACCCGGTTGGTAAAACTCTCGGCTCCGCCCCATGACGCCAGATCTTCCTTACCGCTTGGAAGCTCAGGTTCCCTCCTTAACGCTCTGCGTATAAGACTGGTTCCTAATTCTTTGAATTTTCGAAATCAAAGTATCTTCCTGGACATAAGTCTCCACCACTCATTCACACTAGTGGGATTAGCGCCGGAGGCACTAGGACCCATCGGGAGCAAACTTTTTGCTGGAGGGTCGGCGCGAGAGATGGCGCCGCGAGCAGCAGCTCGAGCGGCAATCACTATCTCGGCGACGACCCTCCAACCGCCTCAGTTCTTTTTCCTCGCCGTCGAGTGCGCTCAGTGACAACGTCGTCATTGTCGGAGTCAAACTTCAAACTAGCACATAGTTTTCAGTTTGTTTTGTAACATATCACGATAGTAGTATCACTTAATTTTATTCTATTTTCGTTAAATTTTTCTAATATTTTAAATTTAACTTACTTGAAGAAGTCTCGGCCTACTGGACAGAGTCGACCAAGAGCAGGTCAGGTGACGGTAGGGAGACTTCGTATGAAAGCTGTTCAGTCAGCCGGGCTGGGTCCGGTCAGCCTCCTTCTCCTCAGCGGGGTTCCGACAACGGTCAGTCCGATGCCCGGGGGGATGGGCGGTCCCCCCGTCGGCATAAAAATAAACGGTCGCATTCTCGGCACCGTTCGGCCTCGAGCTCTTCTTCGGCCCACAGGTCAAAAAAGAGAAGGCATCACTCGAGGTCGCCCTCTGGTATGTCTGCGCGTCGACGATCGGTTATCGTAGCTAGTTGCCGGTCTCCTTCTTCGGAGTCGCCAACTTCCGGTGACCGTCGTCCTCGACATCGGAGCCCCTCCCCGCCTATAGGTAGGGCTCCAGATGAGCAGTTTCATCAGTGGGCCGCTCTTATGGAGCGATGGGCTCGGAGGTTGGTTCTTCTGCCTGGCTCGGTTGCCACGGAGCCCTCGGGCTCCTCCGGCGATCAGGTAGGGCGGTTGGACCTTCCTAGTCGCAGGCGCCTTCTTGGTGCCAGCGACTCCGCGCTTAGGTGTTTCCCCCCTCACATGGCTGTGCGCGAGGGCCACACCGATGCCCTTATCTCCTGGTTTTCCTTCTCTAGCTTTCCAGGTTCCTGGGGCGTTCCGGCGCCGGCGGGGTCTGTTGGCTTGTCAGCGCCCGTTTTCGGTGCCGCTGGGCCTTGCGGTGCCGTTGGGTCTGCTGGCGCCGTTGGCTGATGCCGCTTGGTCTAACGGCGCCGTCAGCGGCGCCGGCTTGGTGGTAGCGCCGTGTGCCATGTGGCGCCGCCGGGCGCTAACGATTGCTGCGTCGCACTCTTGATGTGGTGCTGTTTTTCAACCTGTTTGCCTTCTCGGCGCTGAGGGGCCCTCGGGGACTCTCCTTGTTTCTCTGCTATTTCCTCCTCTCTAATTTTCCTCCTTTCCTGTCCAAACAGTCCTTCCTGGACCATCAGGAGATGATGTTGAGCCTGACCCAGACCTTGAGTTGGGTGATGAAGTGGAGAAACAGGATCTTTCTTTGCTACAGAGCCTGTGGTGGGGACCTGTCCTTTAAGTCTCTGTTGAAGAACCTGAGATCCACTCTTTCTCTCCAGACTACAGACATCGATCCTGGGAAGATATTAAGACTCCAGTATCTTCATGCTTGGAGATCCCTCTGGATTTGACTCCTCCGATCCAGCCTTCGCCCAGGCAGCTGTCTCAAATGGTTTGGAATAATCCTGCTCTTATTCCCTCAGTGGCTAAATCCATTGATAAATATTCAGCTCCCAAGGATGCGTCCCATTTGGCATCCCAAGCCTTTGAGATCCTGTTGTAGTCCTGGCGAGAGAATGACAAAGTTCGTTCTTCCTCAAACTACTACAGCTCGACCTATTAACAAAGAGTCTCTCGTAAGATTGATACATTAGGTAAGAGAGTCTTTGCTGCCTCCCTCTAAGTATGCGTGTTGCCAGTTATCAAGGCTATTTTTCTCGTATGAGTATATCCTGTGGCACTCTATGAAAAGAATGGTTGAAGCTCTTCCATATTCGGACTCAAGTCGGAGCTTCTTCTGACCGTTATTAGAGTATTGAGTCAATAACCAACAGGTCAAAGCCGCCATGGGCAGCTTCGACACTGCTATAAGCTCAGCAGCGCAGGTGTATGCCTAAAGCGCCATTCCTGGCTACGTACTTCTGGCTTCACGAATGATGCTCAGCAGCAAGTAATGGCGCTGCCTTTTGATAGCTCCTATCTTTTTGGCCCTCAGGTGGAGCAAGCCTTGAAGAGGCCACTCAGAAGACTAGATCGGCCATTAAGTTGGCCAGACCTCCACCTACCCCTCTCGGGGGCATGTGAACAGAGCGTCAGTTTCATAGTCGTCAGTCCTTCCCGAGGCGAGGGCGGCTTCCATAGAAAACTGCCCAACCTCAAAGAAGGCCGGCAAAGCGCGGGGCCTAAAGCCCCAGCGCCACCTTATAATTATGGCCCAAGTTCCATCCACATTGCCGGTGGAACTTTCTCCTCCGGTGGGAGGTAGTATATGTACTTCTACAACCAGTGGAAGTCCATAACCCGGACAAATGGGTCGCCCGGATAATAGCGAGTTATTCTCTCAGTTTCTTGAAACCCCTGATTGTCCTCCCAGGCGACAACCAGGTTGTCGGTCTCTCAATCGAACCTCCTCACCTGAGATCCAGGGCCTTCTAAACAACAGGGCAATAGAACTGGTGCCCCGCATCTGCTGACATACAGGGTTCTCCATTCTTTCTGGTTCCAAAGAAATCTGGGGAATCGCCCATTCTAGACCTCAGAAAGTTAAACAAATTTCTCCCCAGGGAGAAATTCAAAATGATTTCCTAATTGCCCTGTTACCTTGCTGCATCAACACGACTGGCTGGCCTCCTGGATATGCAGGAGCTTACCAGCATATCCCCATCCACCCGACCCACATGAGTTCCTCAGGTTTGTAGCTTTGGGTCAGCATTATCAGTTCAGAGTCCTGCCCTTTGAGGCTATCCTCGGCGCCACAAGTTTTTACAAAGTGTTGTGCAGTTCGTACGCATCTCAGGAAGATCGGACTCCGGTGTTTCCCTACCTGGACGATTGGCTTCCTGGCAAGCCCTTCCAGCCAGGGACCTTGGAAGCCGTGCAAGCGACCTTCTCGTCTTCTTCGTCCATGGGAGTTCTGCTGAATTTGAAAAAATCACAACTGCAGCCCTCCCAGGGCTCCTTTTCATAGGGGCGGCTTCTAGACACCTCTTCATGAAGGCTTTCCTTCCAGAGGACAGAAGACTCGATATCCTTGGATGGCCCGTTACATCGGGAGAACCAGTCGGTTACAGCTCTCTCGATGCAACGCATGTTGGGTCTCATGGCGTCCTCGCTGTTCACTGTACCCCTGGCCGGTTGCACATGAGAACCACCCAATGGATGCTCTCCACTCAGTGGTCTCAACCTCTCACCCCAGTCTTATCCCATCAAGGTAGCGGGCCCTTGAAGGTCTCTCACCTGGTGGTCTCAAAGAAGACAATCTCCTTGAAGGGTCCCCTTTGCTCCCCAGATCATCAGATCTCCATCACCACAGGCGCATGCGCTAATGGGATGGGGAGCTCACTGTCACTCCTCCACACTCCAGGTGTGTGGACTCAGTTGAAACT
This sequence comes from Neoceratodus forsteri, assembly GCA_016271365.2. Lineage (NCBI taxonomy): Eukaryota > Metazoa > Chordata > Ceratodontiformes > Ceratodontidae > Neoceratodus > Neoceratodus forsteri. The sequence continues at coordinate 262,746,379 of JADMNL010000027.1, read as the reverse complement.
CATCTCCACATGTGTCCTGGAGATGAGGCGGTCATCTATCACGATCCGAGCTCCGAAGGATATCCTTTGTCACAAGAACATTCTCCTTCAAGCGGACAACAAAGCAGTGATGTATTACATCAACAAGCAAGGCCAGTTCTCATTCTTATCCCCTTTGCAGGGAAGCAATGAGGTGTGGGAGTGGTGCTTGGAGCACAAGTCCTCTGATTCAAGCGGTTTATCTGCCAGGTATACAAAGCGACCTAGTGGATCTCAGCAGAACTGAGGCAGACCCTCACAGTGGTCTCTCGATCAACCGTAGCTTCGGTCACTGTTCGAAGTGGGGGACTCCAGACCTGGACCTTTTGCATCCCACTCAGCATAAAACTGCCTCTCTTCTGCTCCAGAAATCCAGGGCCTGGCATTTTCTGTCAGGATGCGTTCAGGCTACGGTGGACAAAGCGCCTTTCTTTACGCCTTTCCACGCTTCCTGTAATCCAGAGAGTACTCCTCGGTTCAAGTCTCAGGGGACCAAAAGTGATTCTCATTGCTCCCTCCTGGCCTCGGCAACTATAGTTTCCTCTACTCCAACAGTATGTTGGCAGCCTCTCTGAGACCACTTCCACTTACCAAATCAATCTTTTGACTCAGGGTTCCGTTGGTCCATCCCAACCTGAAATCACTTTCACCTTCATGCTTGGCTCCTGAAGGGTGAGAGAGATCGGTTCAACGTCTTCGTGAAGTCTCAGACATCCTTCTGGCTGCTGGGAAGCCAGCCACCCAGCGTCGCTTCCAAATGGAAATGGTTTTCTCTCTGGTGTCCAAAGTCCTCTTGGAATCCCTTTTCTGTCCTCCTGACAAGGTTCTGGAGTATCTTTTGGACCTATCAAACTCAGGTCTTCAGTACTCCACAGTTAAAGTTCACCTTAGTGCCATCTCAGCGTTCCATGAGCAGGTTTCTTCCTTGACTCTGGCTCAGTTACCTATAGTGAAGAATTTCTTAAGGGGATTCTTCATACCAGACCCCTGTTAGCGTCCAGTTGCAGCCTGGGACATTAACCTGGTGCTGGACATGCTCATGGAAGCCTTTGAACCCTAGCTACCTGTGAGCTAAAATTTCTTACCTGGAAGACTGCCTTCCTGGTGGCCATTACCTCAGCGCAGGGGTCTCTGAGATACATGCCCTGGTTCACGGATCCTCCATTATACTGTATTCCATAAAGACAAGGTAGTTCTCCATTACTCATCTAAATTTCTTCCCAAGGTTGTGTCAGAATTCCATCTAAACCAACCTCTGGTACTTCCCTCTTACTTAGCTAATTTCCAAAATGAAGAGCGATCTCTTCATTCCTTGGATGTTAAGAACCTTGCGGTTCTATTTAGATAGAACCAAAATTTTCATAAGACTCAGCAACTATTTGTTTCTTTCAGCGACACCGGCTGGGGTCAACCTGTAGCTATCAGATGCATCTCATCATGGTTAGTGGCATGCCTTCGACATTGCTATTCCATGGCTCAAGTTAAATTAGAAGGTAAAGTATCGCTCACTCTACTAGGTGATCCGTGACATCCCTAGCGGAAGTCGCAGTGTTCCAGTGCAGATATCTGCAAGCGCCGCCACCTGAACTCAGTGCATACACCTGTTAAGCATTATGCAGCGGGCGTTCATGGGCGGCATTCCATCGGCAGAACTATCATAGTGGGCTTCTATCTTAGTCACGTCAGCTCTGGCTCTCCTTCCGCCCTTTTGGGGGATTATCAGCCAGTACTCTCCCACTAGGTGTGAATGAGTGGTGGAGACTTATGTCCAGGAAGATATGAAAATTACGTACCTACCGTAATGCCAGTCTTCTTAGACGAGTCTCCTACTCATTCTACCTCCTCTCCATCCCCAAGCTCACTGCTGTGTTGGTCTTCACTCCCTCAAATCTTTAGGCCGTGAAGACTTCTTTGCTGACCCTTCTTACACGGGTCGTACGGACTGTCTTATGTCCGTTTTTTAAGGTTAGATTTACTCTTTACGTTAGTTGCGCTGCACCTCCTTGGTAAAAAAGGTACTGAGGCGGTTGGAGGGTCGTCGCCGAGATAGTGATTGCCGCTCGAGCCGCTGCTCGCGGCGCCGTTCCTCGCGGCGCCATCTCTCGCGCCGACCCTCCAGCAAAAAGTTTGCTCCCGATGGGTCCTAGTGCCTCCGGCGCTAATCCCACTAGTGTGAATGAGTGGTGGAGACTCGTCCAAGAAGATCAAGAATTACGGTAGGTACGTAATTTTCATTTTTGCAAAAAAGACTTGATTTTCTCTCCCTCGCGGCTGCGATGGACAATCGATTCCCAGTTTCGGAGATGCCCTTGCGAATGAAGATGTCTCGGGCGGATCCACACTCCACGATCGTCTACTGCTTGAGCCTTGAAACTGACCACGGGCTGCGACCTGTGCTCTTCTTTTGACCTCGTCCCGAGGACCGTGCTGCCCGTTTACAGCTGGGGTGTCGAAAAGATTTCCTCCGGTTAAGTCTAAAGAGGCCCGGTTGGCGGTGTCTGCGGTGGCGGGCTCGGTGGATCAGCTCGAGCAGATGATGCCCCTCGAAGAGGAGGCGGCGCGGGCCACTTCTACCTCGGCTGCGGCATTTGTCTCGCTCTCTCTCGGTGCCTCGTATTCGGCTTCTTTTAAGGAGCTTTGTCTGACCCTCTCGACGAAAGGTGAGGGTCCAACTTCTTCTGGACCTTTTTCTCTGTCCAAAAAGAGCAAAAGTAAGTCTCACCGTTGACGCTCTTGAGAGCGGGAAAGATCCCCTTCCCCCAGTTGTCGACAGTCGACTTCGGTCGATCCCTCGGCTTCGGCCACTGGCTTCATGGTGTCCCCGTCAGGCCAGTTGACCGAGACTCCCGTCGATGCGGTCGAATTTTTCTGCGACCCGTTGAATGAGTTGTTGGCCTGGGAAGCGAAATCCCTCTCCCGGTTCCCCGGTGGGGTTGAGGTCGTCTGCTCGCCTGTGCCTCGGTTCCAGAGCCTCGGTGGAATCATCGAGCCGAGGGAGCCCGATTCCGACACCTCCCGCTCCGTCCTCGGCCTAGCGAGTTCCCGATCTCGGGCGTCTTCACGGTCCAGCCGATCCCGCCCGTCATAGCGGTCGCGGCCTGCGCCAGCGGCGCCGCCGCTCTTCCTCCTCCTCGGACGAGGGAGACTTGGCGCAAGTTGCGTGGAGGTATGAGAACTCATGTGGCAACAGCTCTCTTCTGACCGAGAATAAGCCGACCCAGTCGTCTTCCCGGCCATTAATGCTTGTCACCGGGCGGCGAAACAACCCCTCGTTGTAGCCGAGCCTGTTCCCAGGCCGGTTGTTCAGCCAATTCCAGCTGCCCCACTGATTCTGGTGGAACCTCCGCCTCCACAGCCGTTATTTGGGGCTCCGACCAAAAATTCTCGATCGGCTCAGGGACTGCCCCCTAGGCTGTCTGTCACCCTCACTCCCGATAAACCTCGGCAGGTGGAGGGTGGCTCAGGCCCGAGGCAGCTCTTTGAGGACTCTTCCGAGTCCGAGGATGATTCCTCCCTTTTCTCCAAGCGAATGGACTTGGAGTCCTCAGGAGGACAGTCAGTGGACGATAGCCCTTCGTCCTTCCTAGGATTGCTTGACGCATCTCGGGAGTCCACGGGATGAAGCTCAAACCCGTTCTAAGCGGGCCAGGTATCCCTCACGGAGATTCTGGACCGGGATTCCCCTACGGAGGCCTTTCCGGTGGCCGAGGCCATAGTGGGTCCGGCCTTGGGCTTTGGCAGCGCCCCTGCTTCCTGCCCTGCGCCCGGCTAGGATGGCCAGGAAGTATCTGGTCCCTACTGGTTCCCTGTCCAGTTTTCAGAACACCCCTCTGCTGAGGGTTGGTTACCGACAGCGTTTTCAGCGGCCGGGAGCGCCTGGGATGTGGACAAACCTCCTGACAAGGAATCCAAGAAATTGGATTATGCGGGCAAAAAGTCTGTACTGCGTCCTCTCTCTCGGCCTTCGTCAGGCCAGTTCGGCCGATCCTCATGGCACATTTTCTCATGCCCTGTTGGGCTCCCTGGATGAGTCGTCCCTCATCTTCCGCTGGATCTGCAGACTACAGTCAGGCAGGTGCGGGACCAGGGCAGGGCAGTGGCCAAACAGCAGCTCCAGACTGCTTTAGACATTGGGACTCTATGTGCCGGGTCTGTAGGCGGCGCAGTGGCCATGCGTCATCGGGCTTGGCTGAGGATATCCACCTTTACTCGGATACCCAGCACAAGTTGGCGGATGTTCCCTTTTTGGGGACTGACCTCTTCGGCCCTGGGGTGGAAGGTCACCTGCAGAGGATCGAGAAGTCCAATGCTACCTTGGACTCGGTCTCTTCCGCTCAGAAGGACAAAGGCCGCAAGCCACAGCCTAAGCCCTTTCGTCCTTCTGCGCCCCGGCGCACCCGGCCCAGCAACGTCAGGGCCAGCAGGCTCGGGCTTGGCATCCCAAACCCAAGCCGTCGGCTTTCTCCAACAGGAAGCAGGGAGGTAAAGGCCCAGGAGGTCCCTCGGCCGGTCCCTCCTCCAAGCCTGCCCAGTGACGGGCTGAGGGGTGTCGCCCCATCACCTCACCACTGGTTCCCCCCGTGGGAGGACGGCTCCGACACTTCCTTTCCGCCTGGTCCGTTATTACCACGGACAGATGGGTACTGGAGGTGGTGGGGGGAAAAGGCCTGCCTCTAGAATTCGAGCAGGCCCCGCCCTTCAGAGCCGTCGCACCTCGAGGTCTGCAGCCTCACTGTCGGCTCGTCGAGCCGACATCGCTCTCCTCCTCCAAAAGGAGGTGATCAGGGAGGTAGCAAACCCCCCCTCAGACCTGGGGTTTGTGTCCAGGTACTTCCTGGTTCCGAAACGGACGGGGGGCTGGCACCCCATTCTCGACCTACACGACCTGAACAAGTTCCTAAGGTCTCGAACCTTCAGGATGGTCACTCTGGCGCAGATAATACCATCTCTGGAACACGGTGTGTGGTTCTGCTCTCTGGACCTGCAGGACGCGTTCTTTCACGTCCTTATCCGTCTGTCACATCGGAGATTCCTTCGCTTTCGAGCGGAGGGATCCCTCTTCGAGTTCCGAGCCATGCCCTTCGGCCTGTCTTCAGCTCCCAGGGTCTTCACCAAATGCATTGCAGTGGTGACAGCTTTCCTGCGGCGCCGAGGGGTCCGGGTGTACCCTTACCTGGACGATTGGCTGATAGCAGCCCCCTCCAGAGGTGGAGCGGTCCAGAAATCTGGCCCTCCAGGTTTGCTCTCAAGTCGGCCTTCTCATCAACAAGGCCAAGTCGGAACTCGAGCCGAAGCAGGTGATTCTGTTTATCGGGGCAGAGCTCGACTCTCTTCGAGCCAAACCACGGCTCCGAGAGGACAGAGCCGGTTCTTACCTCCTTTGCCCAATCATTTCTGGTTGGGCAATCGGCACCCTGCCCAGGACTTCCTGTGTCTCCTGGTCTCATGGCGGCCTGCACCAGCGTGGTCCGTTGAGCACGCTGGCGCATCGCCCCCTTCAGTGGGGACTGGCCAGCCAGTGGTCACAACGCTGCGATCCATTGGACCAGCTAGTGGTAGTGACCCAGGAAATGTGGAACGCTCTCCGATGGTGGACCGTTCCATCTCATCTGCAGGAGGGTATCCCGTTTGTCCGCCCCGAGCCGACTGTCTCTCTATCGACCGATGCCTCTCTGATGGGTTGGGGTGCCCATCTGGGGGAACACCGAGCGCACGGCCTCTGGTCCCCGCGGGAGTCCCGATGCCACATCAACCTGCTGGAGCTCCGAGCGGTCCGCCTAGCTCTCACCGCCTTTGCTCCGTTTCTTGAGGTCAAGTGGTCCGAGTCCAGACGGACAATACCACGACCATGTACTACCTAAACCGCCAGAGGCGGGCAGCTCCATGCTTCTATGCAAGGAAGCTCTCCGCATTTGGTCACTAAATGCGCATCCTGGAGGCGGATCTCCTAGCCATTCATGTGGCAGGAGCCTCCAACACCCTGGCCGATGCCCTGAGCCGCTAGGGGCTGCATCTGACGAGTGGTCTCTCCTGCCGGAGGTAGTACAAGATCTGTTCTCCCACTGGGGCACACCTCAGGTGGATCTGTTTGCCTCCAGGGAGAACGCGAAGCTGAGGCTGTTTCATGCCGGCCCCCCTCACCAGGGCTCACTGCAGGGGGATGCCTTCTCGAGGCTGTGGACCCCGGGCCTCTTTTACGCCTTTCCCCCATTTTCCTTGATTCAAAAGGTGCTTCTCAAGGCAAGGAGGGACAAGGCGCAGGTGATTCTGATAGCCCAGACTGGCCCTGCCAATTCCGGTACCCAGATCTCCTCAGCCTCAGCTCCAGGCTCCCGAGGCAGCTTCCAGCTCGCCCGGACCTGCTCTCTGTCAATCAGGGGAAGGTGTTCCATCCGGACCTTCAATCCCTGCACCTGACGGCCTGGTTCCTGAGCGGCTAGAGTTCCAGGCCTTGGGTCTTTCCGACGAGGTCCTCAGTTGTTGAGGCGTCCCGTAAGGAGTCAACCAGGAAATGCTATGCCTTCAAATGGAAGAGATTTTCCATTTGGTGTCAGGGCAAGGGCTTGGACCCTTCCTCCTGTTCTTTGGCAAGCATTTTGGACTATTTATGGTCCTTTCTAGTCAAGGGCTTAGGTCGGCGACCCTAAAGGTGCACCTGGCAGCCATCTCTGCTTACCGGGCGCGGGCCGGGGAGCAGTCGGTGGCGCAGGAGAAGGTGGTCTGGCGCTTTTTCAAAGGCCTTGATCACATTTCCCCTCTGGTGCGAGAACCTCCACCTCCGTGGGATTTACTGCTGGTACTGGGAAAGCTCATGGGCAAGCCATTGAAACCAGTGCACAGGTGTGAACTCTCTCACTTGTCATGGAAGACCGCCTTCTTGGTGGCTATCACGTCAGCCAGAAGGATGGGAGAGCTCCAGGCGCTCTGCATTGAGTCTCCTTACCTGGTCTTCCACAGGGACAAGGTTGTCCTGCGCCCCCACCCGAAATTCCTTCCGAAGGTGGTGTCGGAGTTTCACCTTAACCAGGTGTTGACTCTGCCGGTGTTCTACCCCAATCACACCTCGGAGGCGAATACAGGCTCCATACTTGGACCTAGAAAGGCTCGTTTCTTATTATAAGGGCGCTGGCTGAAATTCGGAGAGGTTCGCCAGCTGTTTGTCACCTCACGCTGAAGCCGCATCTGGCAGACCTGCAGCCAAGCGGACGATAGGCAGGTGGGTCACTCCTGCATAGATCTCTGCTATAAGTTGGCGGGCATGGAGCCTCCCAGAGGAAAAGAGCTCATTCAGCCTGTCATACTGCTGCATCGGTGGCTGCTTCCAGGGACGTCCCTATCCAGGAAATCCGCAGGGCTGCTACCTGGAAGTCAGCACACACCTTTATTACCCATTACCACATTGACCTTGAGTCACGCCGGGATGCTGGTTTTGGGGCCTCGCTTCTCCAGTCTTTATTCCCTAAGTAGGGGGTGTGCGCCTTGCCTCCCTCCTCCCAGAGAACTGCTAGGAGTCTGCCAATAAGTGTGGATGAACAACATATCCATGTCCTAGAAATACAGGTTATTCACCTGTAACAGGAGTTCTAGGAGTGGTATATTCGTTCATCCTACGACTCCCTCGACCTCCCGGCCCGACATGTTACCTGAGCTTCCAGCGGGCCAGATCTCGCCACGGGCGGAGCCAAGAGTTTTACCACCCGGGTGGGTGGGAGGAGCCAGCTTGAAGACCTTCCGGCAAGATTTAAAGCGGCAAGGAACCTGCCAATAAGTGTGGATGAACAACATATACCATTCCTAGAACTCGTGTTACAGGTGAGTAACCTGTATTTTTTGCTCGCTCGTTCAAGGGCCTGGTGCTGTTTGGCAAGACACGTTGTCTCTCTGCTGGACAGGGAGGTACTTGTACGCTTCCCCTCCCTTTCCCATTCTACCGCATGTCCTACTGAAGCTTCAGACGGAGGGAGCACGGATGCTCCTGATAGCCCCCCTCTGGCCCAAGCAGATTTAGTTTCCACTACTGCAACTGCTGGCCGTGGAACCCCCAGTACCCTTCCCTCTTCAACACTATTTGTTGACGCAGGAACAGGGCAGACTAGTACATTCAGGACTCGGGTCCCTGCATCTTCATGCGTGGTTCCTTAAGTTATAATTGTCATGCTTTGGAGCCTCCCAGAGGGTCGCTCGGGTCCTGGTGGAGGCTGGGAAGCATTCCACCAGGTCTACCTGTGCTATGAAATGGAAGCGATTTTCCATTTGGGCAGCAGCTGAAGGATGGGACCCTTTTTCATGTTCGGTACCCCAGATCATGGAGTACCTTTTGCACCTGTCTGACTCTGGTCTAAGATATTCCTCCCTGAAAGTCCACCTGTCTGCTATTTCTGCCTACCATACTTTGGTAGACGGGAAAACTGCAACTGGAGGTCTCCAAAACCTTTTTGAAAGGGAGCCTCCCATCTGAAGCCCCCTATCCACAACCCTACCCCACCTTGGGATTTGAATTTTATTTTACAAAAGCTTATATTGCCTCCTTTTGAGCTGGCGATAAGCTGTGAGATCCGCCATCTGTCTTGGAAAGTGCTCTTTTGGTTGCAGTTACTTCTGCTTGAAGAATTTCTGAGCTTCAGGCCCTGATGTGTAAGTAGCCTTATTTAATTTTTCACAAGTACCGGGCATCCTTGCATACAAATCCTAAGATCTTACTTCGAGAGAGTTCCTGCAGTAGGTGTTCACTTATAGGACTGCACTCCCGGCATGAGGTTCCAACGGCAAACTTGTAGCTAGCAATCATCAGCGGGGACCACCCCTCGACGTCGGGTGACGTCACGTCCCTCCGACTATAAAAGGGGGCGGTGCCGCGCCCGCCCTCCAGTTCTTTTCCATAATCGTTCAGTTTGTTCGACAGACGTGGTAGAACAGTGATCATTCGCCTGCTTAGTATTCAACATTTTTCATCTTATTCCTCTATTCTGTCACAAATCTTTCGATTGAGTGTATGTTTTCTCATCTCAAAAAGAAGTGCACTAAGTGCGGAGCCCAAATACCACACAGGGACGACCACTCCTGCTGCCTCCTCTGCGTGGGCCCTAAGCACAGCTCTGCTGCGTGTGCCATTTGCCAGGGGTTCAACCAAGCCACACGGACCTGACGAAAACGGACCCTCGAGGCCCACCTTCTCACCCAACGGCTAGCATCTATGGAAAAGGAGCTTAGGGAGCGGTCATCGTCTCTGGCCCCAGAAAAACGAAAGGATAAGGAGAAGTGCCAGGAGAGAGAGGCCTGTCGCTGCAAGGGAGACCTTCCACTTCTAAAGCTGTGAGTAGCAGCACTCCGTCCACTTCTGTGGGCCGGACGCCTTCTCCCCCTGCTGCCGAGGTGTACGGTCAAATGGGGTTGCCTCTCGCGAGGTTTCTTTCCGCTCTTCCACTCGTAGCACTGCCGATAAGTCACCTGCCGCTGGGCACCAGGCCCAGACCAATACGCCTGACCACGATCCTTCCGCAGCCAGCACGGTCGTGACTGATGAGCCGGACAACAGATCTTTCGTCGCCCGCTCAGATGCATCTGCTCTCCCGTCGGGCTCCCTTGAGGACCCCGATACCGGGATGAGTGTGCTCGTGGGAGACACTTCATCCCTGCCGGCCTCTCTCCCCAGGGATTCGCCACCCATTCGTGACCTTTCCCTTCTGTCGGGGTCGTTACCGGACCCGTCATGGTGGTCTCCTCCAGATCTCCCCCCTTTGCCTGGTTCTTTTCCACCTTCCGTTGCCGGACCAGGATCTTTTAGGCATGGAGCCTCCTCCCTCGGGACCCTCGGGCACTACGCCTGATCCCTTGCCGCTGCCCAGCGGCCCTCCGCACCTCCCCCGGCGGGGCCTTCTGCTCCCCCTGCGGGACCCTCTGGCGGTTTTCCTGGGCCTGGTCTCCATGTTCCACTGCCAGGCGGCCCTCTGCCAGACCCTTCTTATCAGACGCTGGGACACCCGACACTGGGCTATCCGATGCCTGGCTATTCTTCGGGCTTGCCAGGGTACCAGTACCCCTTCTGGCACCATCCTACTTACCAGCCCTTGGCTGGGTATCGTGGGTACCAGCCGCCTCTTCTCCTCCGCCGCCGCCTGATCGTGAATCTATCCCAGCGTGGTGGCAGGCGCTAGGACTGAACTCCTAACCGAACTTGGACAGTCCCAGCTGATCGGAGGAATCCCTCTACCTAGAGCACCATCTTCCCTTCCTGTGGGATGTGCTGCGGGTTCTTTTCCAGCGGACAACACCGGGATGGACCCTTCCCAGTGGCTCGGAGCCCTCGGATTCGGATTATGATTCTAATATCGGCCACTCAGAACCTTGTTCACCGGTCGAAATTCATCCCAAAGGATCCTTCTTTTGGGGATCTGTTGAGAACCATTCAGACAGCTGGGGGCCAACCATCCAAGGAAATAGATCCTCAGCGAAAAAGGCTGACGGAACATTTGGACGTGTCCACCACAGACCATCTACCCATCCCCACCTTGGATAGGTCCGCACGAGGATCTAGTTACGACAATCTGGCAACAGCCCTCATTTATACCGGCTGTTTCCAGAAAGGCTGGCAGAACCTACTTCCCCCCCGGAAGGGATCTCTCACCTTACTACCGACCCTAAAGCCGACTCCATAGTCATCACAGCCGTGCATGACCGCTCAGCTCAGCCTAAGCACTTGAGTTCCTCCCCAGCAGATATGGATTCAAGGTAGCTTGATCTATTTGGTAGTAAGATCTATTCAACCACCTCCTACGCCATCCGGTCGTTGAATTACGTATCCCATATGGTGGCCTTTCAGAAGTCCTCTCACTAAACTGGAGAGGGACCTCCAGGACATTCCTGATGAAAACATCAGGCCAAAACTGCTGGACAAAGTTTGCATGAACAAATCTTCCTGCCGGCACGCCCTCCGGGCCACTTATGATTCTGTGGACTTCGTGGCCCGGGCTGCTGCCTCAGGAGTCTGCCTTTGGCACTTAGCATGGCTGCGCCTCGCAGGCTTGGCATAGGATGTTCAATTATCCCTTTTGGACGCACCTTTCAGGTGTTCTGTCCTCTTTGGCGACAACACGAAAGACATTACAGGGCTGCAGGAAAGCAGCAGGTCTCTGAGACGTGCGCTCTGTCTCAGATGGGTCAAAAGAAATAGCCCTTTCAAACACCATGAAGTCTTGCTATATTATGACAGAAGCAGTTAGCCACAGCACTTGAACTGCCCCAGAGAGGAAACAGTTAACTCCAGGCAGACTGGAGTTCTAAAGCGCGAGCGCTGTACCCAAAGCTCTATCTGGCTAGTTTCAAACTGAAACTGTTAGATTCTTTACTCCGCTTCACTGAACAGTCGCTCCGGAGATCAGCTCCTTCATCTCGGTTCATTTCTCGGTTAAAGCGAGTATTTTCGGTTCATTCGAACCGGCAATAAGTATTTTATTTTACCGCATTTGGTTCAAAGCTCTTTCTGGTAAACCGTAAGTACGGGATTTCAAAGTCTGTGTGGAAATTAATTATCGGTTCGGTTTTGAACCGATTGGTTTGCTAAAAAAAAGTATTTTAAACATTATATTGGGCTTTTAGAGTGCGGTTCCCGGTTCTTATCGGTTCTAAAAAAAACCTATTTATTTCAGTGGGTTTTTCAAATACCCGTGACACGGTTAGGAACCGATCACGGTTGTCTTGCCTGGCACTGGCATAAAAAGGGCAAGTTTTTGGATAGGCTGGCATTATGTCTGAGAAACCCAAAAGAAAAACCGGGCCCACTGGGTTTCAACACTGTGATGTCTGTGGGGAAGCCTTTGCCAAGGCTGATTCACACACCACTTGTGTTTGTCTGGGGGCTGACCACCTCCTGTCAGACTGCCAGGTGTGTAAAAATTTCCCTGCAGCCACCCTGGAGAAGAGATTGGGCCGGCTCAGGGAACGAGAGGCCAAAAAGTCCGCTGACCCGGATGGCCAGCCCGGTCCAGCACCTACTGGACCAGAGGGAGTGCCCTCTGACCAGGGCAAGACTTCCTCGGGCAAAAGGAAGGCTGGTTCAGAGGAACCAGTCCCAGTAAAAAAGTCAAAGAAATCAGCAGGTCTGGAGTCCAAAATTGCCTCTCCAACTGCTGCAGAGATAGCTAAAGCCATACAGATTGTCCAGTCACTGTCTCAGGGACCGGTCGAACCACCAACAGTTGGCAAAAGGTTGGTTCGTTCGGTTCCAGTGGTTCAAGAGTATGATGTTGAGGAATTTTATGAACCACAGGAGGGGAAGGAAGATTTTGATCATTATGTATGTGGCTGGGAGGGTCTGGACGTGCCCATTGAACCGGACATTTCTCCAGACAGACCTTTAGAATCTCCCCCTATGCTGTCTGAGTCCCCTTCTCATTTTATGTTTTACAAAAAGGTTGCAGAAACCCTCCAGCTTCCTTTAGAAGAGGCTGTGGATGAGCAAGAGGAGCCTGATTATGTAGAAATGATGGATATACCAGAGTCTAGGAGGTTGTCTATTCCTTTGCATAAGTCATTTAGGAAGCAAACAACAAAAATTTTAAAAAATCCTCATTCTGTCCCTCCTGTAGATAAGAAAATGGACAGAAGGTATACTTTATCAGGCCCTGATATAGACTTCCTCACTGAGCAGTGTAGTCATGTAGGTGTGGTACAAGCTGCAGCTTGTGACAGGCTAATATTCCCTGGCCTCACATCCTCCTGATAGGATTCCAGGAAGATTGATGCCATGGCAAAAACAATATATGGCAGCTTCTTTGGGACTCAGGCAGGCAAATTATATGGCTTATGTGGCTTGATATCAGAAATCTAGATGGGACACAGTAGTGCAGTTAGCCAAGCAGGCCCATGGCCAGCTGGTTAGTGAGATTGGAACAGGTGGCTGCTGATGGCATTGAAGCTCTAAAGTTCAATTTCATACTGCTGTGGATGTTAATGATGTTTCCTCTAGGGTCATGGCCACTTCTGTAGCTTTCAGGAGGTTGGCATGGCTCAGGTGCACTAATCTGTCCCATGATACTCAGTCAAAAGCTATGGATTTTCCTGTAGTGGGAAATTCTCTGTTTGGAGAGCAAACAGAAAATTATATGAAAAAGATGGATGAGTACAGAACTACCACTACAAAAGTGCCCAGGCTAAGGAGAGCATGCCACTCCACAAAGGCACACTCAAGAGAGGTAGGGGCAGGCCTTTCCACAGGCCTTTTATCAATCTCAAGCCTCCTCTGCTTTTGCACAGAGGGTTTTTTTTCAGAGGCAGAGGTAGACGGGGCGCAGGTAAACCGTCCCCCTCCCCTCAGCCTAAGACTGCTGCTGCCAAGCAGGCAATCCTGATGTGGTGCCCAGGGCCGATTCTCCTGTACCGGTGGGAGGCAGGTTGGCTTATTTCAGCCAGAACTGGGTGTCCCTAACTTCGGACAAATGGGTTCTGGAGGTAGTAAGCCAGGGTCTGGTTCTCAGCTTCAAACAGTTTCCAAAGATGAGATCCAGACATTTTCCACCTGCAAATCCTTCAGAAACCCTTGCCTTGGAAGCAGAGGTTTCTTCTCTTCTCTTCTAGACTGCAAAGCAGTGGAAAGGGTTCCTCCTTGTCACCAGGGCAAGGGGCTATACTCCAGATACTTTCTTACCCCAAAAAAGACAGGAGAATGGCGGCCCATTCTAGATTTAAGGTACCTGAACAAGCATATTTTGAAACCAAAGTTCAAAATGTTAACTCTGGCAATGATTTTGCCCTCCCTGAGGCCAGGGACTGGCTAGCCTCCTGGACCTCAAGGATCCCTATTTTCATGTCCTGATCAGGCCTTCTCACTGAAAATACCTCAGGTTCGAACTGCCCCTCAGGCCACTACCAGTTCAGAGCAATGCCCTTCGGCCTCACCTCTGCTCCAAGGGTATTCTCAAAATGTCTAGCTGTGTAGTGGCTCATTTAAGAAGGCAAGGGATTGCTGTGTTTCCCCACCTGACGACTGGCTCATTGTGGTCAGTCTCCAGATCAGGTAAAATCCCACTTGCAAGTCACCCAGCAGCTTCTCACTTCCCTGGGATTCCTGTTGAATTTACTAAAGTCAGTTCTAGAACCAGTTCAGGTACTAACTTTCATAGGTGTGAATTGAACACAAAGTTGGCCAGGCATTTCTCCCTCGGAAAGGGTAGAGAGACCTCATTGCCCTGGCATCCTCTTTCACCCCATGGTCTCTCCTCCAGCAAGGCATTTTCTGCAACCCTAGGACACATGGCTGCTTCCACAGCTGTAGTGCAAGGAGCAAGATTCCAGATGAGGGACATTCAGTTCCATTTGAGGGCCTATTGGTCTCAAAGCGGGACCACACTTTCAAATTGGTTCCAGTTGACCAACTCTGATTCTGGCTCTCCAGTGGTGCAGGATCAGAGCAACTTAAGACAAGGGTCCCTTCATTCCTGCTTCCCCTCTCTCACCCTCACCACGGATGCCTCCTTGCTAGGGTGGGGGGCTTACTTGGGCGACCTTTCCACTCAGGGAGTGTGGTCCCCTCAGGAATCTCTGCTCCACATCAACCTATTGGAACTCAGAGCTGTCTTTTTAGCTCTTCAGGTTTTCTGAGCATCTGTCCAGAACAAGGTAGTTCAGGTCAGGACAGACAACACCACGACAGTGTGGTACATCAACAAGCAGGGGGGCACTCTGTCATCAGCCTTGTGCACCGAAGCAATGAAGTTGTGGTCTCTGGCTTATTCCCTGAACACCTCCCTAATAGCAGTTCACCTTCCAGGGAAAGACAATGTCCTGGAGGATGCCCTCAGCAGGATTTCTCAAGGCCATCACAAATGGTCTCTGAATCCTCTGGTGCTGGGGTCAGTCTTTGCCAGATGGGGCACTCCTCAGATAGATCTTTTCACAGCCCCAGACAACCAACTTCCTCTATTTTGTTGCAGGCCTCCAGTGCTGGGCTCAGTCCCCCTGGACGCCTTTCTGTTGGATTGGAAGGGGAAGTTCCTATATGCCTTTCCCCCTTTCCCCCTTCTCTTCAGGGTATTAGTAAAAATCAGATCCCAGCCCTGCAAAGTGATCCTGATTGCACCAGACTGGGCCAGACAGCCCTGGTACCCACTGTTTCTGTCCCTTTCAGTCCACCCTCCCCTGAGCCTGCCCAGGGTCCACAACTTGCTGGCCTGTGCCCAGGGGTGTGTGGTATCGGACCTCAATCCCTCCACCTCAAGGCTTGGCGCTTGAGGAGTTAGAATCCTGATTTACACCTTTCTCAAGGTATCCTTGATATTTTAAAGGCTTCAAGGAAGCCTCCCACTAGGGCCACTTATAATTCCAAATGGAAGAGTTTTCCATCTGGTGTTCTGGAGCAAATTGTCCCAGAATCTGCTGATTTGCCCATTTTACTGGACTATTTGGTCCATCTAAATTCCTTAGGCCTTAGGCCAGCTACACCTTAAGGTTCATCTGGCAGCTGTCTCTGCTTTTGTATATCAGCAGGAAGCCTGCCCTCCCTTCTTCTCACCCTGTGTTTTCCAAGTTTTTTAAGGGGTTACTTCACACTAACCCTCCTTTTCGGGACCCAGCTCCTGCCTGGGACCTGAATGTCTACATTGCTCAGTTAATGCAACCCCTTTGAACCTCTGTCTTCAGCAGATCTCAAGTTTCTAACTGGAAAACTGTTTTCCTAGTGGCCATCACTTCTGCCAGACGATAAGTGAATTACAAGCCCTGTCAGTGGAAAAGGATTTGCTTCTTTTCACAGAGATAAGGTAGTCCTCAGACTAACAGAAAGTTTTACCTAAAGTGGTTTCAGATTTCCATCTGAACCAATCCATCTCCTTCCAGTATTTTTTACTGAGCACTCTTCCTCGGTGAGAGGAGATTGCTACATTTGGACGCCAAAAGAGCCTTAGCTACTATTTGAACGCCGAGGGTCACAGGTTGAATCCTCCAACTCTTCCTTACTCTATGGCGAGGTTGGCAAAGGAAACCTGCCACTAAGAGGACAATTGCAAGGTGGATTGTCTCTTGTATCCAGTTCTGTTACAAAAACTCAGGTAGAGAACCCCACTCAGGACTGAGGGCCCACTCCACCAGGGGTACAGCTGCATCTCTAGCGGCTGCTAGGGATATTCCCATTCTGGAAATTTGTCAAGCTGCTACCTGGAAGACAGTTCACACTTTTACCAAGCATTATTCCCTGGATGTCCAGTCCAGGAGAGATGCTCGGTTTGGCACAGCTGTGCTTCAGAGCCTATTTCCTAAGTAGGTTCTGACCCTCCTCCATGGAGGTACTGCTGTGTAATCTGCTTCTGTCATAATATAGGAAGACTTCATGGTGTTTGAAGAAAAAATTACTCACCTTAGTAATTGCTTTTCTTCTCATGGAGTCTTGCTATATTATGACCACCCCCCCATCCTGCCCCTCTCAGAACTTCTACTTGGGTAAGGGTTGGCAAATTATTGCAAGCACTGTGTCATGCCATTTAGTTCTTTTCCCTTTCCCTCCTTTTCTTTAGGGTTGGGAACTGAGTACTTCTGTTTTTGGATATGTTGGCCCTCCTCCTGGACTTGAGTCTTTTGGAGAAGGGGGCCTAATAGTGCTTGTTGGGGGTGTTATTATTATTATTATTGTTTGTTGTTTCTGTTAGTTTTCCTACTAGTAGGTAGCCACTTAGCTAGTGTAGGGTTTTCCACACAGACTTGTTGCTTAGTATTAGCTTACATAAAGATCTGACAGTTTCAGTTTGAAACTAGCCAGATAGAGCTTTGGGTACAGCGCTCACGCTTTAGAACTCCTGTCTGCCTGGAGTTAACTGTTTCCTCTCCGGGGCAGTTCAAGTGCTGTGGCTAACTGCTTCTGTCATAATATAGCAAGACTCCATGAGAAGAAAAGCAATTACTAAGGTGAGTAATTTTTTCTTCATCGCCAGAGGAGATGGAACAAGAACCAGAACAAGCATCAAGGTAAGAGACGCGCCACTGGTTCTGGAGCCCAAGCCCCTCAGGCTAAGCTTGCCAAAGCAGCCTTAGGATCTAAAGCTTAGCTCCCCTTGGCATCCTGACTCGCTTTCCTTTCTCCGCTCTCTCCATTTCTCTCTGAGGAACCGGTAGGAGGGAGGTTCGGCCTCCATCTAGAAGGGTGGAAGTCCGTCACCGCAGATGTATGGGTGCTTTAACTCGTACAAATAGGTCTCTCCATCGAGTTCCTGGAGATCCCACCACCAAACCCTCCAGGAAGGTCTTTTTACCTGTCTGTTCAGATCTCCATCGTCCATCAGGAGATCCAGGCCCTGCTACAAAAGCGGCCATAGAACCCATCCCTCAAAATCAACTGGGAAGGGGATTCTGCTCCCATTTCTTCCTAGTTCCAAAAAAAGACTGGGGATCTGCGACCCACCCTGGACCTCAGCTCACTTAACCTCTATGTAGAGTACAAGAAGTTCCATGGTGACTTATCAGGGACTCCTTCCCCTGCTACAGTCAAACACATGGCTGTGCTCCCTGGATCTGCAGGATGCTTACCTTCATATCCCCATCCTTCCGGCCCACTGCCGCTTCCTTCGATTCTCCTCCTGGGAGAACCTTTTCCAATTCAGGGCACTTCCGTTTGGCCTATCCTCAGCGCCCTGGGTTTTCACCAAGTGCCTCGCGGTGGTAGCAGCGTTTCTCCACTGCAGGGGGCATATAGATGTTCCCATACCTGGACGACTGGCTGTTTTCAGCCCTGTCTTCTGACAGCCTGAAGGAGTCTCTCTCCTTCACTCTGGATCTGTTTGCCCAGCTGGGCATCTTGGTCAATCTCCCCAAGTCCCAGCTAGTACCCTCTTAGTGCCTCTTAATTTATTGGAGTGGTACTGGATACAGTCCAGAGCAAGGCCTTCTTGCTGCTGGATTGAGCCGATCTTTGGCTTCTCAGGCCACTTTGGTGGGCAAAGCTCGATGGACCCCAGCACACTTGGTGCTCTGTCTTTTGGGTCTTATGGTGGCCACCATTCCTACCGTCCCCCAGGCCAGACTGCACATGAGGGTTACCCAGTGGTCACTACGAGTCCAGTGGGATCAACGAGTGGACGACTTGAACCAACTGGTCATGATCTCCAATAGTCTTCGGAAAGACCTCTGGTGGCAGGACCTCACCAACTTGTTGGTGGGAGCTCCCTTCCACTCCTGGACTCCCTCCCAGACTCTCTCATCGGATGCCACCGATATGGGTTGGGGAGCCCATTTGGGGGAATCACAGAACTCAAGGTTTGTGGTCTCCCCAAGAGCAGCACCTTCACATCAACATCCTGGAGACCACAGCCAGTCCTCTATGCTCTCCTGGTCTTCCACTCGTTACTCTTCTCAGGAACACTTTTGGTCCAGATAGACAACATGGTGACTCTCTGGTGCCTCAACAAACAGAGGTACCCGGTCGTATCCTCTTTGCGGGGAAGCAGTGAGAGTATGGTATTGGGCTCTTCAGCACGTCCTGTTTCTGACAGCAGTCCACGTTCCAGGTGTACACAACACCCTGGCAGACGGTCTCAGCTGATCAGTGGCTAGGGCTCATGAGAGGGAACTAAAGCAGGAGGTAGTTGAAGATCTGTTTCTTCGGTGGGGTCGGCCAGACATAGATCTGTTCGCCTCCCCATTCAATGCAGAACTACCCAACTTTTGCTCGCTCGTTCCCAGGCATGATGCTTTTTGGCGAGATGCACTGTCTCTCTCGGACAGGGAAGTTTCTATATGCATTTCTCCCTTTCTCATTCAGAAGGTTCTGTTGAAGCTCCAGGCACGGGGCCCACTTGATTTTGATTATGGGGGCACTTGATTTGATTGCCCCTCTGTGGCCCTGGCAGATTTGGTTCCCACTGTTACAACAACTAGCACTGGAACCGCCGGTCCTTCTGCCACTGTCTCACGACCTTCTGTCTCAGGAGCAGGGCACCCTGGTACACCAGAGTCTTTTGTCTCTCCATCTTTATGCATGGCACCTGTGGACATAGCGATTTCTCGCTATGGAGTCTCCTCTCAGGTTGCTAAGGTCCTGGTGGAAGCCAGAAAACCCTCCACCAGATCCACCTACGCCATGAAGTATAAGAGATTTTCTCTCTGGGCCACAGCCAAACGCTTGGACCCTTTTCCTTGCTCGGCTTCCCAGGTGTTGGGAGTACCTTGTACATCTTTGTGTTGGGCCTTAGTTACTCCTCCATTAAGGTCCATCTTTCTGCAGTGTTGGCCTATCACCTTCCGTGGAGGGCAAAACCATAGCACAGCTAGAGATTTCTAGAACTTTCTTCAAGGGTATCCTTCACATCTAACCTCCAGTCTGGAATCCCTGTCTTCCCTGGGATCTTAATTTTATGTTGGAGAAACTTACTTTGCCCCCATTGGAACCGGCAGCAAGTCCTGGATGACCTGTCATGGAAGACGCTGTTTTTGTTTGCAGTTACTTCAGCTCGAAGGGTTTCAGAGCTTCAGGCCTTTGTTTGCAGAGAGCCTTACTTGATTTTCCACGAGGTTTGGGTGGTCCTAAGGACTAATTTGTCCTTTCTTCAGAAAGTAGTTTCGGAGAAGACTCTCAACCAGAGTGTTGAACTGCCAGTCTGTTGTCCTCAGCATTCCAACAGGGGGGTAATATCTGTTGCACACTTTGGGTGTGCATCCGATTTTGAGGTACTATACCTCCTGGACCAAGGAGGTTCGAAAGCCGAACCAGCTCTTTGTGGCCTTTGCCTCATAGTGCTAGGGCAAGACCATCTCTATAAAGACTATTTCTGGGTGGCTGGCTTATTGTAGTCATTACACTTTCCAGAAGTACAGGAAAGCCTGGAGGCGGTTAAAGGCCACTCCACTAGAAGTGTGGCCACTTCTGCCACTTTTTTCAGGAATGTGTCCACTGCGGAGATCTGTGCATCGGCCACTTGTTCTTCCGTCCACACCTTCACCAAGTCTGGACATTGCCCCTAGGCATAGAGCTGGTTTCGGCCTTGCAGTCTTGCAAGGTCATCTGTCTTAAGGTAGACCCTTGGTTGGCAGACATTTTTCCTCTTCCCAGAACCTCTATCTCCAACTCCTTCTCCTTTTCTTAGACTGCTTGGAATTCAGTCCTGTATGTGAAGACCTACTGCAGGAACCCTCTCGAAGTAAGATATAGCAGTTACGTAAGAACTTACTGTAACAGTAAATCTTAGCGAGAGGTTCTTGCAGTAGGTCTGGTTTCCCACCCACTTTCCCCCAGCTCCTGGAGATTTTCCTTTTTATTATGCCTAGCCCTCGGGTCTAACCAGGGCACAGGGTCTCAGGAGTTGTTGCTCCTTTCTTTTTACTATCCTCTCTAGGTCTCCAGTGGAAAAGAACTGGAGGGCGGGCTCGGGACCGCACCCTTTTATAGTCTGGCTGATTTCACGTCACCTGACATCAGGGGGGGCGGTCCCCGCTGATGATTGCTAGCTACAAGTTTGCCATTGGAACCAGACACCAGGGAGTGCAGTCCTGTATGTGAAGATCTACTGCAGGAACCTCTCTCGAAGAGCTATTGTTAGGTAAGTTCTTGCGTAACTGCTATTTCTAGGAGCGTGGATATGTTATTCATCCACACTCTTTGGCATATCCTCTTCCACTTTAAATCTCACCGGAAGTCTTCAAGCTGGCTCCTCCTACCCACCTGGGTGGTATATACCCATGCTCCACCCCATGACACCAGATCTTCCTTTCCGCTGGAAGATTCTGATTGTCTCCCTCGTGCTCACGCATCTTGTAGGCCCTAGCTTTCAAACCTTTGGTTCTTCCAAAAATTCACATTGTTCGCGTTAGCAATTGCAAGTTCGCTGCTTTGATTATGGAAGACAAGTCTTCCCCCAGATTTCGTCTGTGCCCTTGCGGCAAGAAAATATCGCCACCGACCCCCGCACCACGGGCATCTATTGCCTTGGTACACCAGCGATACCCGAAATGTGACATGTGTCGCCTTTCATCCCAGCGTCTCGGACGACTGTCTGCCCGCCTGAAACTGGGGAGGCTGGAAGAGGAACCCTCGGTGAGAATTCAGGGAGACCTGTAAGGCTCACAAGGGATTCGCCAAGCAACTGAAATGCATGCAAGTGCTCAAGGAGGAAGCGCCCATGCTGCAGATACTTCTCGGAGCTTCTTTGTTCCATTCAGCCTGGACTCCACCTTCTCTGGTTCCTTCCGAGAGTTGTGCCAGTCTCTCCTGACCAAGGGAGAGGCGCCTGGGGGCTCGCACTCTTCTTGATCCTGTAAGCGGGAGAAGACCCGGGGTCATCTTCGTCTCGAAACAGAGGCACGTTCTTAGAAAGCGGGAGATCTTGATCCCAGGAGCATGTGGTCTGGAGCCTTGGTCAGATCGCTTCTTGACTGCTGGCACCGGCTTTGCCGTCCAGGTCAAGCGACCAAAGTATCGATCGACAATGTTGAAACCGTGATCGATCCTATTTTCGCCGACTCAGGTCGATGAATCCCTCGATCAAACCCCTAATCTGGTCTTTCCAGATGACGAGACCCAGCCTGCTTGGACTTCCATCGATGAAGTGGTCCCTGATCCCTGGAATTCACCGGTCCCGCCGGTGTCTCCCTAGTGATCGAGGTCTCGGACCCCCTTGACTGACAGGCCGAGGAAGAGCCACAAACACTCTAAAAAGAGGCGATGCCATTGGTAGTCCTCGTTCCTGGGATGAGGAGAAGCTCCGGTGGAAACTCCAGCGGCGCTACTAGGACCTCATGTGGCAACAGCTAATTTTGACCAGGCACAAGCCAACTCTGGCTTCTACACCAGCCATTACCTGGCTTCTGCATCACCAGTGTGCACAACCTAACCCCATCCTTTTTACTCCAACAGCACTTGCGTACTACCTCGAGCCTGCTCCTGGTACACTCATGCATTATAAATGGTTCTATTGCATTATTACTGTTTTGTACGTTTACATGATCTTACTTCAAGAAACAGCTCTTGCAGCAGGTTACACCATTAGGACTGAAGCCGGCAGGTGCCAGGATCCCACAGAAATTTTCTAGCTAGCAGTATTCAGCGGGGACCATCTCAGACGTCTGTCCCGCCCCTGACGTCAGGCATAGTACATAAGGAGGCAGTCCCCCAGAATCCCTAGATCTTACTTCGAGAGGGCTCTTGCAGTAGGTAATTACATTTAGGACTGACACTGGCCGGCGGCAGGACCCCACGGAAAAATTTCTAGCTAGCAGTCCCGGGTGAGGGATAACCCCAAATCAGGTGACGGCGTCATCTGACGTCGGTATAAAAGACGGTCCGGACACCAAACTTCCAGTTCTTTCCCGCCGTTAGCTTGTGCAGTACCTAGCGGTAAAGTTCGTGCTTAGTCAGCCCTACCTTTCGTCGGTTTTTACCGAAAAATAGTTATTCTTTTATCAGTCGTCTGGTACATCGTCTGTGTTTGTCGTCCCCTACACCCTCTGAGCACAAAAACAAGTGCGACTCGTGCGGCGTCCAACTGCCATACAAGGACGGCCATTCCCTGTGCCTTTTCTGCCTAGGCCCCGATCACCCGGTCGAGAAGTGCCAGCATTGCCTCAACTTCAACGTGGCTACCTGTAAGTGGCGCCAACAGTCCCTGGAAGCCCATCTCCTTAAGAAAAAGATGTCTTCTATGGAAAGGAGTTGAAAAAGTTGAGGCACTTGAAGTCTACTTCCCGAAGGACATCGGAAAAAGAAGGACAGGGCAGCGGGAAGTCCTCCTCTACCGGTGTCTCCGCTGGAGCGCGGGGACCAAAGTAATGTCCCCGACGTCGGCCGCCTCAAGGTTTTGGAGGAGGCGTCGGCCCGCCCATCTGGCTCGCCCTCGGGCCTTGCAGCGCCTCTGGGCGAAGGAGGCCTCCGGCTCGGTTGGGCCGCAGGCTTGCGGCCTACTGGTGTGAAGCGACTCCTCTAAGTCGGACATCTGCTCCTCCAACGTCTGCATGGAGAGGGTCGATAAGCGTCCGACCCTTGAAGCGGCTGCAGCACCACCACTCCAGACCGGGCTGATCCTCCCCTTGGCCACCTCAGTGAGGGCTCCCATAAGCTGGGCGCTTCGGCTCCTCAGGCGCCCGCGGGGAACGCCCTAAGCTGCACGTCGGCTCCTCCGCTGGCGACGGAACCGACGACTGACCCTTCAAAGTCCGTCTTACCCAGTTCTCCGCAGCCTTCGCTGCCGTCTGAAAGCCTGAGTCACCCCAGCCTGACCCTGGGGATTTCTCTCCTCATCCCGGACAATCAGGGATCTTCCTCCTCTGTCAGACCCTCCTCCGTTGGAACTGGGATCGGACATTGCCCCGGACGCTGGCCCAGCGCCAGTACCTCTGCTGAGTGCGTCGGCGCGGTTCCTCCGAGCGTTCTACTGGCCCAAGGAGACATCCCGCTTCTGGATGTTCCCCCTCCAGGCCCTCCGCCTTCTGGGCCCCCTAATGTGGACCCGCCCGTGAGGCTGCCGACCGGGCCGTCTGCTCCGGCAGCCTCCCGGGTACCCGCCATCTTATCTGACGCAGTCGTACCCGGGACCACAGTATCCAGCGCCGCAGTACCCGACGCCGGGTTTCCCACAGCCGGGTTCTGGATACTCGCCTTACGGGTACAACCCGTACACTTTTCCCCCTCCTCCTCCACTTCCACCGCCCCCACGGCCGCCGGTGGATCTGCAGGAGACTCTGGCCTCCTGGTGGGCAGGCCAGGCTCAACTCACCAGGAGGTAGCGAGCTCGCCTTCACGGCGCAGTTGCGCCCGGCTCCCGTCGTCGAGATGGCACACTCCCTCACCACCTCCAGATTCCAGAGTTCCCTCTGGGTCCAGAGAGGGGCAGGACACGCGTCTACGGGTACCACCCAAGGAACCTGTTCCTCCCCCGAGTTGTGTAAGGGAGTCTTATTCTTCTTCCTCTTCTTCTTCCTCTCTGATTCCTCGGACTCCTCCGAGGATGCTCGAGAGGGCGACAAGCCCGCTCTCCGTCTAAGCCCCGGCCGAGGACCCCTCCGAAGTCTCCTCCGGAGGATCCATCTTTCACGGAGTTGCTTAGAAAAATCCAGGAGGTACACCAGTGGCACTCTTTGGAACCAGATCCTCAGCGACTCAAACTTGCCGAACATCTGGATCTGCCCGTGACAGCTCCAACATTAGTGCCACCCTGGATTGAGCCTCACGCCGACCTTGTTACCACGATTTGGAAACAATCGTCAGCATTAGCCCCACTTCCCAGGAAGTCAAACAGGCTGTACCAGGCTCCTGAGGGTGTGGACTACCTAGACTCTCACCGTTGGGCCGACTCGGTCGTGATTAGCGCCACTCATGGCTGGTCGGCACATCCAAAACATCTGAGCTCGTCTCCTCCGGATAAGGAATCTCGCCTTCTGGACCAGTATGGGAGAAAGATTTATGCCTCCTCCGCACTGGGAATTTGGGCCCTGAATTACGTCGCCCACATGGGGGATTACCAGAAGACTGTCCTTACCCAGGTGGAATCCAAGCTGGACTCCTTGCCTGACTCCCAGGTGAAACAGGAGTTAGCCGACCTCGTCTGTTCTGCTCGTTCGGCCAGTCGCCACATTTTGCAGGCAACATACGATGCAGTGGACACTGCCAGGCGGAGCTCCGCTTTCGCCGTGGGTCTACGGCATCATGCCTGGCTCTGCGTGTCGGGTTTGGTCCCGGAGGTGCAATCTGCTATTCAGGAAGCACCTTTTCGGGGGTCAGTGCTTTTCGGGGGTGATGTCAAGGACATAATCACCGATTTGCAGGAGAAGGGGATGGCTCTGAAATCCGTGGATTCCATGTACCGTCCTCCAACAACAGCAGCGCGTCCCTTCATGACTGATTCGGCCAAAGGCGAAACCACAGGAAGGCGGGCCTGCAAACGTCGGGCCCGCAGCTGCTAAGCCTCCCCCCGCCAAAAAGCAAAGCGGGTGCTTCAACCTGTGGCGCTGCCCACACCACCTGACTCTTTTTCTCTCCCACCGCCTCTGGACTTTCCAGAGGAACTGGTAGGAGGGAGGTTTTCCCTCCACCTTCCGGGATGGGAGAGGATAACCACGGATTCTTGGGTGCTCCAGCTTATAGCGGAAGGGCACTCCATAGAGTTTCTTCAGAATCCACCCCGCCACCCACCTCTGAAGTCAGCCTATTCAAGGGAACATCTTCCTTTGGTCCGGGAAGAAATTTCTGCTCTTCTCTTGAAGCAAGCGATAGAGCCTGTCCCCCTGCATCTTCAGGGAACGGGTTACTATTCCCATTTCTTCCTGGTCCCAAAGAACAAGGGAGATCTCAGACCAATTCTAGATCTCAGTTCCCTGAATCTTTATGTAGAACACAAAAGGTTCAGGATGCTCTCTCTGCAGAGCCTTCTGCCCCTCCTTCGGCCGGGTCAATGGCTTTGTGCACTGGATATGCAGGATGCCTATCTGCACATTCCCATTCGCCTTTCTCACCGCAAGTATCTTCGTTTTGCGTTTCAGGGGGACCACTACCAGTTCAAGGCACTCCCATTTGGTCTATCCTCTGCCCCCGAGTATTTACCAAATGCCTGGCTGTGGTAGTGGCCCACCTGCGTACAATTGGAGTTCAGGTGTTCCCTTACCTGGACAACTGGCTCCTGGCGGCCTCGTCCAGGGAGGAACTCCTGCGTTTTCTCTCCCTCACCCAGCAGGTTTTCACCTGCCTGGGTATTACAATCAACCATTCCAAGTCTCATCTGGATCCTTCCCAGAGACTACAGTTTATCAGGGCCATCCTCAATACGACTGTCAGCAAGGCCTTCCTGCCTCCGGACAGGGCGGCCTCTCTTCAATCCCAGATTTCCCCTGCTATCAGAACGCAGGAGGGTCTCGGCGAGATCGGTCCTCCGTCTTCTGGGGCTCATGGCGGCCGCCATTCCGACGATCCCCCGAGCTCAACTCCACATGAGAATCTCTCAGTGGACTCTTCGCTCTCAATGGGATCAACTTGTGGACGACCTAGATCAATTAGTTCTGATCTCATCGTCGATGGTGCAAGACTTGCAGTGGTGGATGGTTCGAGAGAACCTGTTTCGGGGGGGGTCCCTTCTTTCGTCCTCCCCCTCCCAGACTCTGACTACAGACGCGTCAGGTGAAGGTTGGGGAGCCCATCTAGGACCTCATCGGACCCAGGGCTCCTGGTCCAAGCTGGAGCAAGCTCTCCACATCAGTGTGCTAGAGCTTCGGGCTGTGTTGTACGCTCTCCAAGCCCTTCACCAATGCATTCTCCTGGCCACCTAACCCGTTCAGGCGGACAACATGTGTGTAGTGTGGTACATCAACAAACAGGAGGAACTGGGTCCCACCCTCTGTGCAGGGAGGCAATGAGGGTTTGGGGTTGGGCAACACAACACGACCTTCACCTAACAGCGATTCATGTTCCAGGGGTCGACAACACTCTGGCAGACAAGCTAAGCCACTCCTCTGCCCTGGCTCACGAGTGGGAACTGGATCAAGGGGTACTAGACGACATCTTTCAGCTTTGGGGGACTCCGCAGGTGGACCTGTTCGCCTCCCCCCAAAACTCCCACCTTTTGCTCGCTCGTTCCAGAACGAGGTGCTTTCTGGAGCGACGCTGTGTCTCTAGACTGGAAGGACAGATTCATCTATGCTTTTCCCCCCAGTTTCCTCTGATCCCACGAGTATTACAGAAACTAGCCACAGAAGGAGCGCGAATGATTCTGATCGCTGCTTTCTGGCCCAGGCAAATCTGGTTCTCTCTTCTACAACAATATTCAGAGGATCTTCCTCTATCTCGAGGTTTGCTGACCCAGGACCAGGGGACCCTGGTGCATCCAGGGCTCAGATCCCTTCAACTCCATGCATGGCTCCTGCAGACCTAGTCCAATCCTGTTTTGGAGTCTCCCCAAAAGTGGCGGAGATTTTAGTGGAGGCTAAAAAGCCATCCACCAGGTCCACTTATGCCATGAAATGGAAGAGATTCTCTATGTGGGCAGCCTCCAAGAACGTGGAGCCTTTCTTCTGTTCAGTGGCCTTTCTGCTGGAGTACTTGCGTCATCTGTTCGATCTGGGTCTCAGCCATTCCTCCTTGAAGGTTCACATGGCGGCTGTCTCAGCCTACCATGTTCCCTTTGCAGATAAAGCTTTCGCTCAACTGGAGGTCTCCAAGACCTTTCTCAGAGGGGTCCTCCATCTGAGGCCCCCCATCCGTACTCCTGCCCCCCTTGGGACTTGAATTTTGTCCTCGAGAAACTTACTCTTCCTCCTTTCGAACCTGCAGCTTCTGCAGATTTGAAATTTCTTTAGTGGAAGATGCTCTTCTTGGTGGCCATTACTTCGGCTCAAAGAATCTCCGAGCTTCAGGCCCTGATGTGCAAAATCCCTTACTTGATTTTTCACAAAGAACGAGTAGCTCTTCGCACGAATCCCAAGTTTCTACCTAAAGTAGTAGCAGAGTCTACCTTAAATTAGTCCATAAAGCTACCTGCCTTTTTTTACGCAGTACTCTAACCAGGGGGAATATTTACTCCATACTATGGATGTTCACCAGATTCTGAGATACTACACCAACAAGACAAAGGATCTCAGAAAGACTGATCAGTTGTTCGTCTCTTTTGCTCACATAAGGGAAGGCAATGCTGTTTCCAAGCAATGCCTGTCTTAAGTGGTTGGCTCATTGCATCACTTTCTGTTATGACAAGTACAACAAGACCCTCCCGGGTCAAGTCAGAGGCCACTCCACGAGAGGAGTAGCTGCCTCTGCGGCTTGTTTCAAGAATGTTTCTGCAGCAGACATATGCGCTGCTGCTACCTGGACTTCCGTCCATACCTTTACGAAACACTACAGTTTGGACATTGCCTCTTGCCGTAG
The DNA here is from genome assembly GCA_016271365.2 of Neoceratodus forsteri. Lineage (NCBI taxonomy): Eukaryota > Metazoa > Chordata > Ceratodontiformes > Ceratodontidae > Neoceratodus > Neoceratodus forsteri. Next base: position 262,718,547 of record JADMNL010000027.1, on the reverse strand, counting down.
AGCAGGCTTCAGGCTGGCTGTTTTGCAAGGCCTCCTGTCGTGAGGCTTGCACGGCTAGAGCTACTTCTTGGAGTAGTTTCCTCCTCCCGGTGCCTTTTTTCTTTGTTCCAGACTGCTTGGGATTCAGTCCTAAATGTAATTACCTACTGCAAGAGTCCTCTCGAAGTATGATAGTACAGTTACGTAAGAACTTACCGTAACAGTAGATCTTTGAGAGAGGCTCTTGCAGTAGGTAATACCTTCCTGCTCTCCATCCCTCTAGGCTTTTTCAGCTCCTTTTCCAGGAATGGAATCATCCACTTCTCTCTCGTCTGGGCCTTCCTGGCCTGTGGTGGGAAAGAACTGGAAGGCGGGCGTCTGGGACCGCCCCTTTATACCGATGTCGTATGACGCCGGTCACCTGACATGGGGGCGGTCCCTCGCCAGGGACATAGCTAGAGAAATTTTCCGTGGGGTCCTGCAGCCGGCCGGCGTCAGTCCTATATGTAATTACCAACTGCAAGAGCCTCTCTTGAAGATCTACTCTTACGGTAAGTTCTTATGTAACTGTACTTTCTTTTCCCACCATCGACTCGCCAGCATCAGCCTCTCTGTCTCTGTCTAGCGCACTACGACTTAAAACTTCAAGAGTTTCTTCAAAACTAATGTCCTCTCCAACTCCTTCACTTAAGGGACACCTTTCAAAGTGTGCCTGCAGAAAACAGATCCCTTTCAAGGATCCTCATTCCTCCTGTGTGCGGTGCTTAGGCCCAGACCATGACACCAAGGCCTGCACCTTTTGCCAAGGGTTCAACAGCCGCACCAGGATCCGCCGTCAGAAGGCACTTCAGGCATTTGTGCTGGAAGAAAAACTTGGCAGGAAGGACAAAGAACCTTCCTCCAGGGGTAATTCTTCTTCCAAGGCTCATAAACACCGAGACAAAGCAAGGTCCAGATCCCCGAACCGGGCCTCAGACTCCACCAGATCTGACCGCTCTCCCTCCAGGACTCGTTCTCAGCCCCCTCCGGTCAAAGACCGGGCTTCAGGCAATTCTTAGACTCTTCAGCCTATCAAGACTTCTAGGCCCTTGGCTTCCTCCACTCCCTCTCGGGCCTCTTCCAAGTCTTCCGAACGCCACAAGTCTTCCTCATCGACCCGACGTCGGGACCTAGACTCCAGATAGGTCTCCTAGCCTCCCAGAGGTCCGGACCCACCACCCAGGAAGACGAAAGACCTGACGTCCCTAAAGCGGACGACTGACCCGTCTGCCAAGCATCCGAAGTCGGCCAGGCATTCGCCGGAGCCGCAGACACCAGCCAGGCACCAGACGCCGGCCAGGCATTCGCCGGACTCGAAGGTGTCGGCCAAGCGACCGTCTGCCTCGCATTCACCGGAGTCGAAGACCGCCCCCCAGTCACCGGTCACAGGGATTCCACGGAGGAGGACACGGCGCTGCCCGAAGACCAGGCGGCCGACACAGAGGATGCCGGGCTTCCGAGGGAACCTTCGCCCACCCTGGAGACACCTGTGGACCCAACCCCGACGACAGACCACCAGCGCCAGGCCTGTCGTCTGGCATGAATCTACAAGAGGTAAAGGATCTCTTTACTTTCTGGTGGGACACCATCCGAAAGGATGTGGTCCCTGTGAAACCTCCTCTTCCTCCTACTCCTTCACCTCCTACACCACAGGGGCCAGCAGGACGACCAACAACCCCCAAGGAGCAGACTCCACCTCTAGGGGTAGATCCCAGGATCCGAGAGAAGGCCTCCCTCAAGATCTCCATCAGGGTCTCCCAGCCTCAAGCGACCCAGTCGGTGGCGGTATACTCCGTCAGGGGAGGACTCCAGATCAGATTCCTCGGATTACTCCAGATCTCCTTCTCCACTCAGCATTTCGTCACCTGACCCACATGACCTTTCCAGGTCTCCTCCAGATGAGCCTTCCTTCTCTGAGATCATGAGGCACATCCAGGACAAAATGGGGTGGGATGCTTAGACCTCGACCCGGAAAGGCAGCGCCTTGCCCGTTATCTTCAGCAGAAAGACCCAAAGCCTGTGGTAGTGCCACCCTTGGTGGACACCTTTGCGGACGTCACCAAGGCTGCGTGGAAGCATCCGCACTCCACTCCTGCGGTGCCGAAGAAAGCTGACCGCCTGTACAAGGCCCCGAGAGTGGACCAGTTCCTTGCTCAACAACCTCTGGCAGACTCCCTGGTCATTACGGCCTCACATGACCGGTCCCAAAGACCGCAACACATGAGCACACAGCCACCGGACCAGGAATCCAAACAATTGGACGCCCTGGGGAGACGCATGTATGCGGCCGCTACATGCTCCTTAGAGTCCCTGAACTACCTAACACACATGGTACAGTTTCAGAACACCCTATGGCAACAGGGCCAGGACCTGGTCGATAAGCTTCCGGATAGCGAGCAGAAGACTGAGCTCCTAAACCTTCTCCGTAGGGGGTCTGATGTGGGACCCAGGTACTGTGAGCTGCATATGATTCCATGGACTCGTCCGCCAGAGCTGCAGCTTCAGGCGTCTGTCTCCGGCAACACTCTTGGCTCCGTGTCTCCGGCTTCACCCCGGATGTACAGAAGAACATTCTTGACGTCCCCTACAACAGCGAAGTACTTTTTGGTGAAACCTCGGGATAGGTGATCACCAAACTTCAGGACGCTGGGAAGGCAGTCAGGTCTGTACAGGCCATGTACAGACCCAGACCCGGTTCCTTTCGTAGGAACCAGAGATGTTTTTGCAGCCGGCAACAAAGGCAGCAGCCACGTTCCGGCCAGCAACAAAGGGGCACCTTTCAGCGGAAAGCCCAGGCTAAGTCGTCCCCAGGCAGAGCCCAACACTACACTAAACCGGCCCAGCCTGCAGGGACCAGTGCTGCCACAGCATGACTCCTTCCCAGCCCCTGCTCCTCCTCCTCTGGATCAACGGGTGCAACAGGTCGGGGGTCGCATCTCGGGTGGCAGTCTATTACCACCGACCTGTGGGTTCTCCAATTGGTCAAAAAGGGCCACTTCATAGAATTTCTCGACCACCCACTGGCAAGACCTCCCCTGGTTTCCCATTACTCGGGTCAGCATGCCCTGCTTATACGGCAGGAGGTGCTTGCACTCCTGGAAAAAGGAGCTATAGAGCATGTTCCACGGAACCAGAGGGACGCAGGATATTATTCTCACTTCTTTCTGGTTCCCAAGAAAACAGGGAACCTCCATCCGATACTGGACCTCAGCGACCTCAACGATTCAGTCCTGTACAAACGCTTCCGCATGGTGACCCTCCCAGGTCTGATTCCCATGCTCAAGCAGGGTGCCTTTCTAGCATCCTTGGACATGCAGGACGCTTACCTGCATATACCCATCGCTCAAGCGCACAGGAAGTTTCTGCGCTTCGAGTTCCAGGGCCACCATTATCAGTTCCGAGCCCTCCCTTTCGGACTTACGAAGTGTATGGCGGTCGTAGCGGTGACTCTGAGGAGACAAGGCCACTACGTGTTCCCCTACCTGCACTGACTTCTCTTGGCGCCCTGTCGGCCTTGATGTCCGCCATTCATCATACTCTGTCTCTGTTCGAGATGCTGGGCGTCTTGATCAATCAAGAGAAGTCACGTCTGGTTCCGTCTCAGACTCTGCAGTTCATAGGCGCAGTTCTGGACACTGTCCAAGGGAAGGCCTTTCTACCCCAGGACAGAGCGGAACACATCAGGTCCTTCATTAGGGACATTTCGGCAAAGAAGACCGTTCCTGCCAGATTGGTCCTTTGCCTGCTCGGACACATGGCTGCGGCCATTGCAACAGTCCCGCTTGCTCGTCTCCATATGCGGGGTCACCCAGTGGATGTTACGGGTCCAATGGGATCAAAAGCAAGTCCATCTGCAGCTTCCATTCCAGATCACGAAGACCGTAATCTGGGATTGGCATTGGTGGATAGATCCGAAGACTCTATCGGCAGTGGTCCCCTTCATTGTGCCGTCTCCGATTGTGGCACTCTCCACAGATGCCTCAGGGCTCGGATGGGGAGCACACCTTGATGGTGTCTGGTCTGGGGCCTGTGGACAGCCCAAGAGACTCATCTCCACATAAACATCCTGGAAATGAGAGCAGTTCTTTACGCCCTGCAGGCCTTCCAGTCGGAGATTCCACCGGGTACTCTTCTGTTACAAACAGACAATTCCGTGGTGATGTATTACCTCAACAAACAAGGAGGCACCCATTCCTACCCGCTTTGCAGGGAGACCATGAGAGTGTGGGATTGGGCTTTGCAACACGGCGTAAACCTCATTGCTGTTCACGTCCCAGGAGTGGACAATGTCATCGCAGACGGTCTGAGCCGCTCTCAGGCCAGAGTCCATGAGTGGGAACTACTCCAGGAGGTAGTAGAGGATCTGTTTCACAGATGGGGTACACCAGAGTTAGACCTTTTCATGTTCCCATCCAACGCAAAACTGCCCAATTTTTGCTCGCTAGATCCATGGCCTGGTGTTTTCTGGCGAGACGCGTTGTCCCTGTCCTGCACGGGCAGATTCCTCTATGCCTTCCCCCCCTTTCCGTTGATCCAGAGGGTTCTTCTGAAACTTCGCAGAGAGCAAGTGATGCTGATACTCACTGCGCAGTTCTGGCCCAGGCAGATCTGGTTCCCTCTACTACATCAGCTATCCCGGGAACCTCCGGTGCCTCTGCCAGTCAGCTCTCACTTGCTGTCTCAGGAGGAGGGCTCCTTGGTCCATCCGGACCTTCGTTCGTTGAGCCTGCACTCTTGGCTCCTAGAGACATAGCCATTTTGCGACACGGGGTCTCGCAAGAGGTAGCTGATGTCCTGGTGGCTGCGAGAAAACCGGCCACTCATGCTACTCACGCCACGAAATGGTGCAGTTTTTGCCTATGGGCTCAAGCGCGGGGGTTTTTGCCTCTAGACTGTCCAGAAAAGTCGGTCTTGGACTACCTCCTGTCTCTTTTTCAGACAGGCTTGGCCTACTCCTCAGAGTACACCTCTGTGCCATATCAGCCTATCATTGTCTGATAGGCCAACGCACCGTATCCTAGCTGGACACAGCATGAGCCTTCCTGAGAGGTATTCTCCACCTTAGACCTCTGACTAAAGATCCAATTCTGCCATGGGATCTACCCTTTGTCCTGGAGCAGCTCACGCTGCCACCCCTTGAACCAGCCACGGATTGCGAGCTACGTCTTCTCACTTGGAAGACGTTGTTTTTAGTTGCTGTTACTTCGGCCAGAAGAATTTCTGAACTCCATGCACTCATGTGCAAGGAGCCTTATTTGGTTCTTCACCAAGGCCGGGGTATCCCTACGGACTAATCCCAAATTTCTGCCTAAGGTGGTCTCAGCTCTCACCCTTAATCAAGACATCGATCTACCAGTGGACTTTCCCAACTATTCGAATCGAGGAGAGGCCCTGTTGCACACCCTAGACATGCATAGGCGTCTCCGATATTACCTGACCAGACCCAAACACCACCGAAAATCGGACCAGCTTTTTGTTGCCTTTGCCCACAGGATGATGGGAGCTCCAGTTTCCAAACAGTCGCTGTCCAGGTGACTCATTCAGTGTATCACGTTCTGTTACCAGATGCGCAACAAACACCGGACACGGTTAAGGGTCATTCCACAAGGGGGTGGCTACTTCTTTTGTGGCCCTTAAGAATGTGTCCACCTCGGCCATCTGTGCTGCAGCTACTTGGAGCTCCGTACACACTTTCATCAGGCACTATAGCCTGGATATTGCATCGAGGCGAAGAGCAGGTTTTGGTCTAGCAGTCCTTCAAGTACTTCTGTCTTAGACTTTGGTTTCATTAAGGATTTCTACCTTCCCTCCTTCCAATGGTATGGGATTTCCATGATTGCTTGGGAATCTGTCCTAATGGTGTTACCTGCTGCAAGAGCAGTTTCTCGAAGTAAGATAGTACAGTTACGTAAGAACTTACCGTAACAGTAGATCTTCGAGAACAGCTCTTGCAGCAGGTACTTTCCCTCCCACCATCCCCGCTGGAGGTAGATTCTAGTTCCAACATCCTTCTTCTAGGATCAGGTGTCTCAGCATCTCTCTGATTGCCATTTGATGACTGATCTTCAGTCTCCTCTTCTGATGTCATCCAGCAGCCGGGAGTCTCCGGTGGGAGAATTGGGGATTCTGGGGGACTGCCACCTTATGTACTATGCCTGACGTCGGGGGCGGTCCCCGCTGAATACCTCTAGCTAGAACATTTCCGTGGAGTCCTGGTGCCTGCCGGCTTCAGTCCTAATGGTGTAACCTGCTGCAAGAGCTGTTCTCAAAGATCTACTGTTACGGTGAGTTCTTACATAACTGTACTTTCCTCTCAAGGCTAGTTCAGGAGCTACATATCGCTCATGTCATAAGGAGCAATACGAAGTGGGAGACGCACTCATTTCTGAGCAAATTCAGTGCTCACCACCTGGTGGTGCCCTCTTGGCTTATCCCCTTTCAGGAAGCGTCTGTCCGCACCTGGCAGTCTGCAGCTGCCTCACCGCCAGCCTGGGCGGACTGCAGGAGGAGGTATTGCGCTCCCCAGGAGTCTCTAGATTCCCTACCTCACCCATCTTCAGGGCTGACGTCCTTAGATACTCCGTCTGGGCTTCAGCTCCCGGTGCACGACCGACCCCCGGATCCGTCTTCCGCTGAATTCTGCTGGTGGGGTAGAAGTGTTTTCTCTTCAGCTCATGTGTTGCTTTGCATCGGACCTCTTCAGTCTCACCACGCTGCCTACAACAGACATCTGTGGTCGATGCTAGCATAGTTGTTAGCATCTCTGCCTGATTCGGAGAAATCTAGACAAGCCATCGCCCTCTCTGCACAGGGTCTGGAGCTTGCAAGGCATCAAGCAAGGGCATCTTATGGTGCCAGTGAGGTGGCTTCTAGGCTTGCAGGGACAGCGATCTGCATCAGGCAGACGGCGTGGTTTCGTCTATCCATGTCACCCATTGCCCGGCGTAGGGTGATTTCCTCCATTTTTTCAGGGGACCTGCCTTTTCTTCCACTGGGCAAGGAGGACCTTACAGGGGCACCTCCTGTCCCTCCAGCCACGGGGGTCACCCCCTTGTCCTGACCAGCCTTAGAACGCGCTTGATCTAGTAGGGCTGTTGGGTCTCCCCCTCCTTCATCTCACCCGCAGGAGGCTGAGGGAATTCTTTCCCTCAGGGCTGTGCCAGGTCCCCTCCGGGGGGACTTGGTACTCACCCAGCAGTAAAGAATGGTGAAGATTGACAAGGGAAGATATGAAAATTATGTACCTACTGTAATTCTTGATCTTCTCTTGTATCTTCACTATTCATTACACTTCCCGCCCACCTTCCCCTCATGGGCCTCAGTTCTTGGGCGTACTTCCACCCTGCTCGCCTTCCCCTTCCGTGATGCCAGCTGTCAGAGCATTCAACCTGGAGGACAGCAAGTAGGGTATTTGCCCTGATCTCGGGAGGAACTCCCTGGGATTCTGTTCCACGATGCATTGGGGTGTCTCCCCCCACCCCCGGCCTGGGTACTCCTCTTGGTTTTTTCATCTTCTTGCAGTTTGGAATGCACCAGTGCATGGCCTAGGAGAATCCATGGGATTTTTCTTCTCCCTTTTCTCTCTTTTCCCTCATTGCACAGATGTCCCGTAGTTCTCTTCTCCTGAAGTGGGGACTACATCAGTACTCTTGTGGGGAAACCTGTATTTGGTTTTTCCCACCTCCTTTCTCCTCCATTTCAAGATTAATCTGGACAGACTCCTCTTCTTTAGGGCTGGTTCCCTTACCCAAGGGACAGCCTGTTGAGAGCCATGCTCCACAATTTTCAAAATGGAAAAGGGGTGGAAGAGAGAGATCAGTCTCCGCCAATGCTTTCCAGTGCCATCCCACATTTCCCTCCGGTCCTGGGTACAGTAGCCTTTAAAACGGGCGGGATCCTTGTTCCTTTGGCTTCATTACCTCGGGTTTGTTTGAAGCTGTTGCATGCCAGTGGTCTTCCAAATTAACTTGGTGGAGAACCCTCCTTCCCCCCCTTTGTCCCTTATGCACATCATGCTTTCTTCTCTTTCTCTCTCTCTCTCCTTTTCTGTGAGACTGCCCAATGATTGGGGCCGTATGACCTCTTAGGGCAAGAAGCTCGATCCCTCTGTCCTCTGGTTGGCTTATGCCTTTTTCAGTTTATATCCTTTCCTTCTCGTATGCCTCGTCTGTCTTGCCTCATCTTATTCTTCTCTATCTCCTGTTTCATCCTCTCCGGTTAAACAGAACTGGGATGGAGGAGGAGTCTGCAGTGCCTAACGGCCAATCCTCGTGCGCCGCGCAATGCGTCGGCTGCGTGGGTGGCACCATCGACGCAGACTCTCTCCCCCCCCCAAGAAAACAAAGCTCCCATGTGGGTGCGCGCCTCCAGCACTTACCCAGCAGTAGTGAATGGTGAAGATAAAGAATTACAGTAGGTACGTAATTTTCATTTTTCAACTCCGATCCGGGGTGCACCACCTCCTGCTCTTCTTCCTCCTCCTCCCTCGTTCCCTTTTACACTATACCTTCTGGGGGAGTAGGAGATTATATTGAATCTAATACTGATCTACGATTAGGGGAAAATCTGGATGAGGATTCGTCCTTTGGAGTGGAAAATAAGCCCTCCACGTCTGCAGAGCCTTTGGTCGAGGACCTTTCCTTTAAGTCTCTTCTGAAGAATATGAATTCCACCCTTTCTCTTCAGACTTCTGAGGTGGATCCTGGTAAGCTGTTGCACCTTCAATATCTGCATGTTCCTGAAATTCCTGTGGCATTGATCCCACCAGTGCAACCCTCTTTTGAGACATTCACAAATGGCATGGGACAGACTGGAGCTTATCCCTTCTGTGGCTAAGTCCATAGACAGAGTATGCTCCTCTTAAGGATAGACCAGTCCTTGCTTCCCAAGCCTTTGCGGACGCCATAGTGGTCTTGGTGGAGAATGACAAAGCCATGCTTCCCCCAAGAATCCACAGCCCGTCCAGTAAAGAATCCCATAGAATTGACACTCTGGGGAAGCGAGTGTTTGTTGCTGCTACCCTGGGCATGCGTATTGCTAGCTATAGGGCTATTTCTGTCAGTATGAGTATACCCTCTGGCTCTTGCCCAAAGAAACAGTGGAGGCTGTTCCGGACTCTGACGTTGGCTCGGAGCTTCTTCAAACCGTCACTAGGGGCATTGAGTCCAACAGTCCGCAACTTAAAGCTGTTATGGACACCTTTGACACTGCTTCTGGAGCAGCAGCAGCCAGGATGTGCACCTGGTGTCACTCATGTCTAAGGACGTTGGGATTCACTAATGTGCTCAACAAAGATTCATGAAATTCCATTTGTTGGGGTTTATCTTTTTGGCCTTCAGGTGGAGCAGGCACTAGAGCCACCCAGAAGACTGTCTGCTATTAAGACAGCCAGGCTGGCCCCTGCCGCCTCTCAGCGGGGTGCAAACGGCCGGTAGTTTCACAACCGTTAGTCCTTTCGTGGTAGGGACTGAGGGGCATTTAACAAGAAGCAAGCCCCTCAACCACAAAAGGAAACGCAGCAGAATTTACAGGGTCCGGAAGCACCCAGTGCCACCCTCTGAAGAGCGGCCCATGTCGCACCTGAACTGCCTGAGGGGGGACTCCTTGGCAGTAGGGAGGCATCTGACTCAGTTCTACAACCAGAGGAAGTCGGTTACAACGGACAAATGGGTTCTCAGGATAATTACAGAGGGATACTCTCTAAATTTTTTGGAGACCCATCCAGATTGTTCACCAAACAACAGCCCAAGCTGTCTCCCTCTCAGTCAGACCTCCGAGATTCAGGGCCTTCTGAGCAACAGGGCAGTAGAAGTGATTCTGCAAGCGGAATGTAACACAGGATTCTACTCCCACTACTTCCTGGTTCCAAAGAAAACAGTCAGCATGCGCCCTATTCTAGACCTACGGAAGTTAAATTCCTGTTTAACAGAGAAATTCAAGATGATATCGCTGGGAACGCTCCTACCTCTGATTCTTCAGAACAGTGTGTCTCTACATATGCAGGATGCCTGCCAACACGTCTTAGTGCACCCATGCCACCACAAGTACCTGCGCCTCGTGGCTCTGGGTCAGCACTATCAGTTCAGAGTCCTGCCCTTTGGGCTATCCTCGACGCCACACGTCTTTGCAAAGTGCTTTGCAGTACTCGTAGTGCATCTCAGAAAACTCAGAATTTAAGTGTTCCCATACCTAGATTGGCTCCTAGCGAGCCCCTCCAGACAAGGGACACAGGAAGCGGTGTCCACAGTTTCCAAGTTCCTCACGTCCATGGCAGTTCTCCTGAACCTGGACAAATCGCAGCTACAACCCTCCCAATAACTTCTCTTTATAGGGGATCTTCTGGATGCCTCCAGGGCAAGAGTCTTCCTCCCCAAAGACAGAAGAAACATAGAAGTTGATGGCAGATGAGGACCTCAAGGACCACCCACTCTGCCCATTTCTTTTTCTACCTTATGAATGTGCCATAGGCCTTTACTCTGTCAATGGCCTATCTATTCATACTCATCTGTATTGCTCACTTATGCCTATCCCATGCCTGTTTGAAGCCCTGCACTATATTCATATCCACCACTTCTTGAAGTAGGCTGTACCATGCATCCACCACCCTTTCTGTGAAAAAGAACTTCCTCACATTACCCCTTAATCAGCCTCCCTCTAATCTTATGGTGTGTCCTCTCTTGTGCTGTTTTTCTTATATTGAAACATGTTAGCCTCTTTTACCTTGTTATTGCCCTTAAGGTGTTTGAATGTTTTGATCGTATCACCTCTCTCCCTCCATTACGCTAGGGTGTACATATTGAACTCAGTTAATCTGTCCTCATATGTTTTCTGATACAGTCCCTGCACCATTTTGTTTACCCTTCTCTGGACTGCCTCCATTTTGTTAATGTCCTTGTGAAGGTGCAGCCTCCAGTACTGCACGCAGTACTGCAGATGGGGCCTAACCAGTGTCTGGCAAAGAGGGATTATTACCTCCCTCTTACGACTTGTGATACCCCTACTAATACACCTCAACATCCCCTTAGCCTTACCTACTGGTTTAGTGGTCTACTTGGATGATTTCAGGTCATCTGTGATGATGCCCAATCACATTCTCCAGATGACTCACTTCATCAGGGAGAACAAGTTGGTTCGAGCCCTCTTGATGCAGCGGATGCTAGGTCTCATGGCATTCTCTGTGTTCACAGTGCTCCTAGCCTGCTTGCACAAAGGAACCACACAATAGATGCTGAGCACTCAGTGGTCCCCAACCACACTTGCGCAGTCCTTCTACATCAAGGTGACTACCTCTAACAGGATCACTCACTTGGTGGACTCAGAAGGACAACCTTCTGCAAGGTTTTCCCTTTACCCCTCTAGAAACGCAGATCACCATCACCACAGATGCATCTCTGACCAGTTGGGGAGCTCACTGTCAAGATCTCCACACCCCAGGGTCTGTGGAGCCAGGACGAGTCCCAGTGGCACATAAATGTCCTGGAGATGAGAACTGTCCTTTACGCTATCCGAGCCCTGAAGGATGTCTTCTGTCGCAAGGTAGTTCTCCTTCAGACTGACAAAAAAGCAGTGACATATTACATCAACAAACGGGGTAGAGCACACTCTTATCCTCTCTGCAGGGAAGCCATGAGTGTGTGGGAATGGTGCCTCAAGCACGAAGCCCTGATCCAGGCGGTCTACCTGCCAGGAATCCAGAACGATGTGGTGGATCACCTCAGCAGAACAGAGGTGGATCCGCACGAATGGTCTGTCGACTCAAATGTCGTGCAGTCGCTATTCGAAGAGTGGGGCACTCTGGACCTGGACTGTTTTGCGTCTCCACTAAACACAAAACTGCCTCTATTTTGCCCCAGAAATCCAGAACCTGGCGCTGTTAGGATACATTCAGACTGCCGTGGCCAAAATGCTTTCTGCATGCATTTCCACCTCTTCCCTTAATTTAGAGGGTGCTGCTCAGGTTGGAGGCACAAGGGGGCGGCTGCATGATTCTCGTCGCCCCGTTCTGGCCTCGTTGGATTTGGTTCCCGTTGATCAACAGATTATTGGAAGTTCCACTGAGACAACTTCCACATCAAACAAATCTCCTGGCTGGCCCGGTGGCGCTGATTGTTGAGGCGCTGTACGCCACACCTCATGCCACGCCGGCGACCCAGGTTCGAGAACAAGCCCGAGTCAGCTGGGGAGGGAAGAGGTTGAACGTCCGGTAGACTGCTTTCTCTTCTCTGGGAGGGCTCAGGGGGAGTGTCCGCTCATGGAGCGACCTCTGGTGGTGGCTGGAGGGCTTCAGTATAGCGGCGCAGCATATGCTGGGAGCAGAGCTGCAGCACTACATTGCCATGCTGGCCGGGCACCTTGGGGACCAGGACAAACCACAAGCCAGAAAATTCCCTCCACGCTCTTGGAGATGAAGGGGGTTCCAGTGATGCATCCCACTGACAGCCCTGCGATCGGAGGACTCCGTGGCCGACCCGCCATCCAGGTACGACCTCTCTTATTCCAGAAAGGCTGTCACAGGAGGACGGGCCCGCCCAAGGGGGTGATCCGGAGTTTCTCCAGTCCAGCAGGATTCAGTCAGGGAGTAGAGGCCGGCGTCGAGGCCCCGCCCCGAAGGATGCCCAGGTGTGGTGGAGAATTAACGGAGTGTACAAAAAAAATAAAAAATCTCCTGACCCAGGGTCCGGTGGTCCATCCCAACCTGCAATCCCTTCATCTCCACGCCTGGCTCCTGAGGAGATTGAAGTAGGCAGAGTCAGCATCTCTCAGAGAATCTGACATCCTCCTAGAAGTGAGTAAGGCATCCACGAGAAAGACCTACACCGCAGAGTGGAAACATTTTCCATTTGGTGTGCTAAGTTCTCCCTGGATCCCTTTTCTTGTTCACCAAACAAGATGTTGGGGTACCTTCTAGACCTGTCAAACACAGGACTGCGGTACTCGATGGTGAAGGTGCATTTTTGTGCGATTTCGGCTTACCACGAGTCTTTCCACAATATGTCGATGGCTTAGCTACCCTTGGTTGAGAGATTTCTTAAAGGTATCCTGCACACTAGACCACCAGTCAGAAGACCAGTAGCCGCTTAGGATATCAACTTTGTGCTAGACGTACTCACCCGTAAGCCATTTGAGCCACTAACAACCTGCAGCTTGAAGTTTCTGATCTGGAAGACAGCCTTCATTGTGGCCGGTGCTTCAGCTCACAGAGTTTCTGAAATACATGTCCTGGTCACAGACCCCTGTACACAGTATTTCACAAGAACAAGGTGATTCATCGAACTCACCCTAAGTTCCTTCCCAAAGTAGTCTCAGAATTCCACCTGAACCAATCCTTGGTCCTTCCGACCTACTTTGCAGATTTTCAGAATGGTGAGCATACCCTGCATTCTCTGGATGTAAAAAGGGCTTTGCGATTCTACATCACTAGAACGAGAGATTTGCAAATCCAAGCAACTCTTTGTCTCATTCAGCATAGCCCAGCTGGGTCAGCATGTGGCCATCAGATGCATTTCGGCATGGCTGGCAGCGTGTCTCCACCAGTGCTATGCAATGGTTCAGGTCAAGCTAGAAGGCAAGGTGTATGCCAACTCTACCAGAGCAATTGCAGCATCTTTGGCAGAGACTTGAAACGTGCCCATTGCAGACATCTGCAACACGGCAACTTGGAGCTCTGTGCACACTTTTGTGAAGCACTGTGCTTTACACGGGTCACATGGACTGTCTTGGGTCTGGAATGGGTTAGTTTACGCTGCACCTCCTCGGTAAAAAAGGTACTGAGGTGGTTGGAGGGTCGACGCCGAGATAGCTTATATGGCGCGGGCCAGCCTCATGGCGCCGCGCATGTGCAGTCCTACCTCGACACCGGCCATCATGAAGATATTTGGCTCCCTTTGGTATAGTCTCACTAGTTTTAATGAGTGGTGGAGACTTCGTCCAAGAAGATCGAGAATTACAGTAGGTATGTAATTTTTCATTTTTAAACCAATGAGAATTCTTTCTGGTTTTGTTGTGTATGATCTGGGTGTTAATAGTATGTGAGTTTCTGAATAACTGTCATAAGCGTCCGAAGAAGGAGTTTTAGTCCGAAAGCTTAAGCACTTTGTTCTTTTTTGTAACCTCTGTGTTGGTCCAATAAAAAGTGTCAAACCATTTGCTTCTGAATCTGTTCTTACAAGGACCAGTACGGCAAAAACTGAATCTGTATGTCATCCCCTTCATGATGCACTTCAGTGTCAGTATCGGGATAGAACCCCATGTACCTGGTGTGGGATGGCCTCTGAGGCGAGTGTGCGGCCTGCAGAGCCACTGCACTGCACATGGAGCTTCAGGTTGTGACGTGCGAGTCTCCTTATCTGGTTTTCCACAGAGACATGGTGTCTTTGAGTACCAACTCTAAGTTTTTACCAAGGGTGGTGTCTTGAGTTTACCCTGACCCAAACCATCTACCTGCCTCTTTATTTCCCAGAGCATGCTAATTCAGGGGAAGCACTGCTTCATTCTTGGGATTTTCATAGAATTCTCAGTTATGTTCATCGCACAAGGGACTGCAGGAAGTCCTTGCAGCTGTTTGTTTCTTTGGCCCCTGGGATGGGGGGCGGGGGTACCAGTTTCTAAACCATGCCTGTCCAAATGGTAGGGCAACCGTATTATTTTCTGTTACAGGAAGTACAGTAAGGAACTTCCTAGTGTTGTGCATGGCCACTCATATTCCTGAAACAGGCAACAGATCAGCCGCTGAAATCTGTGCTAGGAGTACTATCCTCACTTTCACTAAACACTACAGTCTTGACATTGCCTCAGGGAGAAGGACAGGCTTCAGTCTGGCTGTGCTTCAAGGCCTCCTGTCTTAGGCCTGTAGCCTCCAGCCACCTTGACTGTCTCTCTCTATCAGTACTGCGTGGGACTCGTTCTGTAGGTGTGGCCTGATGCAAGAGATGGCCTCAATGAAGTTGGTAGTACCGTAACAGTAGATCTTCAAGAGAATCCTTGCATCAGGCCATGCCGTCCCCCTTGGTCTCTGGGCTTCCCCATTCTCTCTCTCTCTCTCTCACACTCAGATGGTCTGGCTTCTGTTTTCACATTGCACTCTTGATGGCCTGTTTGGCCCTTCTTTTGGGGATGGCCTACGGGGTGATTTTCACTGTGCCTGCTTGCAGACACCTTGTGTTTTCTCCTGCTTTCTTGGAGTAAGGCCCTCTGAACGCGTGCCTCCTGGAGCATGAGGCATTTCAGTGCTGCCTGTTTCTTATCAAGGGCTTCTCTGCTGTTTTCTGCTTCGGCGGTTGGGCAGAATTATTGTAGCTCCTGCCTTCCTAGAGAGAAGCTCTCTGAACATAATCCCTCTCGGGACATTAGAGTTTTCTCATAGGACTTTTCTAGTGCTTTCTGCCTCTTCTGGTGGGCAGAACTGTAGTCCCTCTCTTGGTTCCCTGTAGGGAAGTCCTCCGAGCTTGATCTCTGGTGGGGTACTGAGGAGGGTTGGGGCCGCCTGCGCTTGTCTAGGTATGTCAGCGTCAGACGTCATGGTGGACGGCCCCTAGTAGTACTGCTCGAAAAGAGTTTCTTTGTGGTCCTACAGCCTGACAGCTTATGTTCCATACTTGTGACCTGATGCAAGAGATTCTCTCAAAGAGCCACTGTTGTGGTAAGTTCTTACATATAACTATACTTTATTGACATGGAGCCTTTGTAATAGAGCACTTGTGCTCAAAGGTATTCTTTGAAATTTTTTTTGTATAATATGTTTAGTGAGAGACAGTATACATATTACAATACCTAGACATAATCAACTAACTTTATAATCTATTGTACAACTGGACAGATCGTGTCCATACATTTCTTCTTTTCTCTTTTTTTTTTTTTTTTGGGTCCCTTACAACAGATCAGCATTACAGAAGGTATTTATCTGCTAAAAAGTCTTAACATTTGCTGTCAGTTTTATATTTTATAAAAATTAAAAAGTGAACAAACCTAAATAACAATAAAAAAAGAAAAAAAAAACTAAACTTTGCTGTTAAATTTCAGCAGAACAAAGTGGTCTGTGTCCATGTCATCATTAATCCAAATCTAATTTTGAGTAAAGATTCCCTGACGCTTTTCCCGTTATATCATACCATACAACTCTCTCATGTTGTAACCTTTTAGCCCAGCATTGCCCAAAGAGCCCTTTCTCCTCCTTCAAGTGTACCTAGGTAGCCCGCCCAAACTCTCTCAAATCGTTCCTCTATTCCTTTCAGGCTATATGTAAGCCTATATACTGTCAACACCTGTATAACCAGTCCCTTCCACTGTGGGCCCCAGGCCTGTATTCCATATATTTTGAATCCCCTGTCTTGCTACCACCAGGAGTACTCTGATCCACCTGGGGTGTAAAACCCAGTCCCCATTATCTGCTCCTTCAATTCCGAGAAGCAGTGATTTCTTAGAAAATTCCACAGGTTGGCCTTTCATCATTGAGATTTCTTTAACTATTTCCCTCCAATATTTCTCAATTTGTGGGCAGTTCCAGTAGTAGTGAGGGTATGTACCTTGTGCAGCATTACATTTACTACACACTGGTGACACCTCGGGAAAATTTGTGTACCATGTATGGGGGATAGTATAGCCTTTGTATGAACATATACTGTGCCTCTTTATATTTATTACAAACTAGAATCCCTACATGGGATTCCAGCAGTAAAGTCCAATTACTTTCACTTATCTCTTTCCCACCATTTCTTGGCTATTTGCATAGATTCCTGGAAGTATCTCCCTATCTAGTTTAACTGCCCTGCCTATTAAGCCTTTTTCTTGTCTGGCCGCCCCCATGATCTCTCTTTCTGTGTCTCTTAATCGGTGTTGTCTCTTGAGTGCCTGTTATTTTTTTATAATAATTTCTTGCCTGAAAATCTTTGAAATTTTTAGTACATAAAATGGTTCAAACCAGATTTTCATTAGTGTTCTCAGCTGTTTCGTGCACTTGTCCCATAAGGTCGGGGAGCAGTGTCTGCTGCATACTAGTTCACTGTTGTCACAAGAAAGAGATCTTAAATAATTGGTTTTCAAAAACAGAATACTGATGAAAACCTGGTCCAAGCCATATTAAAAGGAACCTTCCTTCTAATATTTAAAATAGTGGTCAGGCAGACTCAGATTGTGGGGGGAAAAGGGTATCCTACAAGTCAGGAGCTACAAGGAAATCTAAAAAGTATAGGTTGAATTTTCATGGCTATCATGCATTGCTGCTTTAAGTTGTGATAAGGGGCAAAAATATTGCTACTATAAGCCTAGGACAAGAAATGTCTCTATTTCTGGAAAGAAATCCTTATACTAACTTATTTGATGTTTTCAGATTCTGACGTGCCTTACAGAACCCCACACCGTGAGAGTTTTAATTTTCAGCCACCACTTCCTCCTGGTTCACCGATGATGTCGACTCCTCCCCCACTGCCACAAGGAACCCCACCTGCTACTCCACCCAACTTTATTCCACCTCCACCTCCAACACCCACACCACCTCCCCTTCCCAGGGACACCCCACCTCCAACACCTTTCACTGGGTCTCCTAGACTGCAGGATAGAGACATTTCAGTTCTAAAATCTAAGATGGGAAGGGAGCTCGCAGATGAAGACACGCTGACTTTGGAGGAGCTGGAGGAGCAGCAGCGGTTGATTTGGGCTGCTCTTGAGCAGGCAGAGAGCCTAAATAGCGACTCTGATGTCCCCGTCGACACACCCCTAACAGGAAACTCTATAGCCTCATCACCAGCTAGAAATGACCTTGAGATTATTCAGGAGGTAACTGCAGGACCGGAAAAACTGCGTGCTGTCAAAAAAGAGAACACTGACTCTTGTGCTCAGGCATCAATACCTGGGATTTCTAGTAAGGAACTCTTTGCTGCAGAGAATAAGATGCCAGCTGATAACACTACAGGATCGGATAGTGAAGCCCCTTTAAATGAAAGCATCGGCACTGAACCTTCAAAGAAAATTCCACAGTCTGTTCCTGACATAAGTAAATTTGCTACAGGTATAACCCCTTTTGAGTATGAGAATATGTCTGAGGCAACTGGAGTTTACCTCAGACTAAGAACCTTGCTGAAGAGTTCACCAAGAAACCAAATGAAAAAGTAACTGCGTAAGGAACACTTATTCTCAGAATATGAATCTGGGGCTTCCGACATAACATGATTTACTGGACCAGCTTCAGCCTTCTTAACAGTGTTCTTGTGCATGGACCTCCTCAAGTGTGTGGATATGGAGGACAGAGAGAATTCATTTGGAAGATACCAATTTCATTGTTTCAAAAGTACTTTTTTATGGTTTATAGAACTCATGAAGTTGTGTTTGTCCTTTGTATATTAGTTTAGGTGTCTGGCTACATATGTTGTGGATATACTGAATATTTCAAACTTTTAAAACAAATATTTGTAAACTTTTAAAAAAAAAACTTTGTTTAAATTCTTCTGGTAATCTAATTTAGACCAATCAGGGATTTCTGGTATGTGTTGGTCATTTGAGGTATTTCTTAAGCAGTTCATATTTGTCATTTTTAATACTGTCCTATCTTGTATTATAACTCTTTATGTAAACTTGCTGTACAAAGTTATGTAAAAATGATGTGTACAGAAGTTTAATAAATGGTTTCTATTGCAGTTATGCTTTTAGTGTTTTATCAGGCATATGTGTAGCTGGAGAAATAAAACTAACAAGTGGAATAGCACAGATTAAAAAATGTAGAAGTGATTTTCTTCTTTTTGTAACAGGAAATGAGGCGCAGTAATAGGAAATATATATGTTTTGCAAGAAACTGTTAATGCTCCAGTTAGGGTCAAAGCAACAAAAGTTGGGAAATTAGGCATTAGGGTTTCCCTAACACCCCACCCTCCCAAACCAGGCAGGTGTGGGGTGTACCTTGGGCTTCTCAAACCTAATGCTCAGTCCATTCCATCTGTAACTAAGGTCAGATCTTACCTGTATCAGTCTTCACCATCACTAGTGGGTGGCTGGAGACAGGCACTACACGGGAGACTTTTTTTTTTTTTTTGAGGAGGGGTCGGTGCCGCCTACGAGGCCAACTTATTACGTGGTGCTCGTGGGTTGGCCAGTAATGGCTGTTGAGTCCTCCTCCCCCTCAGTTCTGCTTCTCCCACCGTTGAGGCAGCATCCCCGCCGACTAGACTTCTGCGGCCTAGTGTTTTCTGCAATGCCTAGTTCGATGCCATTAACCTCAACTCCGCTTCGGTTCTTCTACTCAATACCGGTAAGACCTTTCTTTTTTTATTTTGTGTACTGCAGTGAGTCTTTCTGAATTTAAGTTTCTAGGGGCGCGGATATGTTATTCATCCAGACTTCTTGGCATGTCCCCTTCCACTTTAAATCGTGCCGGAAGTCTTCAAGCTGGCTCCTCCCACCCACCTGGGTGGTATTTACCTCTGCTCCACCCCATGACGCCAGATCTTCCTTTCCGCTGGAAGATAAGGTTCCCTTGTGCCCTCAGCATATCGTAGGCCCTGGATTCTGACCATTGGTTTTTACTGAAAAATTAAACTCATTCGAGTTAGCAATCGCGCTTTCGTCGCATCTACCATGAGGAAAAATCTTCCCCCGGATTTTGCCGGTGCCCCTGCAGCCACAAGATGTCGCATACCAGTCCTCACCTCACATGCATTTACTGCCTAGTTGTTGGCCATGACACCTCGTCGTGCAGTTATTGCCTGGCTTTCCATCCCAATGTCCTGGATGACCGCACCTGGGGAAACCGGAGAAAAGAAACCCACTGGTGAAATCAAAGGAGGCTAGGTGGGCGGTTTCCGTGGCTCCGGGATCCACCGAACAGTTGAAACAGATGAAGTTGTTCGAGGATGAAGCTGCATAACAGCTTCTTTGTTCCTCTGAACCTTGGCTCCACCTTTACGGGCTCCTTCAAGGAGCTGTGCCAGTCTCTCCCCACGTGGGGTGAAGTGCCCTCGGGCTCACACTCCTCCTGCTCTCAGAAGAGAGATAAGGACCCCATGTCTTCATCTCGGTGAAAGTGTTCTTGGGACCGAGAGAGCTCCGAGTCCCAGGAACATGCGGTCTCGACTTTGGTCGAGATCGCATCCTCAGCCACCGGCTTCACGGATCTTGCTTTTGGCCAGGGGTCCAGGAAGTGGCCGACGAAGTAAAAATCATCCTCTACCTGATCAACCCTTTGTCGCCAGCTAATCCTGATGATTCCTTGGAAAGGACTCCGGTCCTTGTATTCCCTGATGAGGAGACCCAGCCTGCTGGTGTCCCCATCAAGGACCAGGTTCTGGGCCCTCAGTTGTCACCGACCCCAGTGTCTCCTGATCAACCGAGTCAGCCTCCCCGATCTCAGCTGAGGTCCAGAATCCCCTCAGCCGAACGAGAAAGAGCCACAAGCGCTCTAAAAAGAGGCAACGCCACAGGTCCTCGTCCTCCTCGGACGACGAGAGGCTCTGGCGGAAGCTCTGTCGGTGCCATGAAGACCTTATGTGGCAGCAGCTGATCCTGACCGGGCAAAAACCGGTTCCGCCGCCTACCCCAGCCATAACTTGGCTCCCGCCTCCTAGGCCGACTCCTCTGGAACCAAAACCATCGATTCCTCTGCCCGTGGGGCCGGCCCGTATCCTGGCTTGGCCTATCCCGGTCTCTCCACCTATTCGTGTGGAACCACTGCCTAAACAGCCTGAGGGAGGAAGGGGCACCCTCTAAAGAGGACCGACAGGACACCGGGCTTCCCCGATGCCTGTCAGTTATAGTCACCCCGGATTGACCTCTGCGCATCGAGGGTGACTTGGACAGAAGACAGTTGTACCGTGATTCTTCGGACTCTGACGTCACCAGACTGCACTCACATCCCTGGGATGATGAGTCGTCCGTGGCAGGGTTGGAGGAAGGCCCTTCCTCCTTCCAGGGCATTCTCTGCCTCATCTCCAACTCTGCCGGAATGCCCCTGGAGTCCATTCAGAAAAAGGCGGAGTACCCTCTCACTGACATCCTCAAGCGAGGGGATACCCTGAGGGAGGCCTTTCCATTGGCCGAGGCCATTGTTGGCCCGGCTCTAGAGCTTTAGCAGCGTCCTGCTTCCTGCCCAGCACCATCTGTCTGCATGGCCCGCAAGTACACGGTGCCCATGGGGTCCCTTGCAGGGTTCACAGAGCACCCTTCGGCCGAGAGCCTGGTTACCACCTCTGTGTTCAGGTGTACTGGTAGTTCAGCTGACAAGGAGTCCAAAAATATGGACCACTCTGCCTGTAAGGTCTATGCGGCCGCTTTTCTGGGCCTTCGTCAGGCCAGCTCGGCTGTTATTATGACACACTTCTCTCGTGCCCTTCTTGGGTCATTGGATGAAGTCCTCCCTCATCTCCCACCGGACATGCACACCACGGTCAAGCAAGTCCGTGACTAGGGCCGTGCTGTCACAAAACGGCAGCTTCAGACGGCCCTGGACATGGGAGATTCCTGTGCCCGCTCTTTAGCAGCCGCAGTGGCCACTCGCCGCAGGGCTTGGCTGAGGCTTTCCTCCTTCCCAGCGGATACTCCGCATAAGCTTGCTGACGTGCCCTTCCTTGGCACCGACTTGTTCGGTCCAGGAGTGGCTGGTCACCTTCAGCGTATTGAGCAGTCCAGTGCCACCTTGGATGCTACTTCTGCCAAGGGTTCTTCGGGCAACAACTGGCAGAAAAAGAAGCCATTTCAGCATTTTTACCCTGCGGTCCGACAGCCCTCCTATCAAGGAGGACAGCAGCAGCAGCAGGCTCAAGCTTGGCGCCCTCAGCCAAGCAGGGCCCTCAGCAGCCCTGTAAAGGAGGCCGAGCCTCGGGTCCTGGAGCTTCCTCCTCCTCTTCTAAGCCTGCCCAGTGACGGGTTGAGGGTGGCCACCCCTACACCCGTCACGCCAGCTCTAGGTCCTCCCGTGTGGGGGGTTGACTCCGCCACTTCCTTTCCGCCTGGTCTGCTATCACTTTGGACAGGTGGATTCTCAAAGTGGTTGGTCTGGGACTGCCTTTGGAATTCGAGCAGCACCCTCCCAGCCGAGCCCGCACTCCTCGGGAGGAATGGGTCTCCGCTTGCACCCAGTCGGCTCTTCGAGACGACATGGCTCAGCTCCTCCGCAAGGAGGCAGTAGCTCTAGTGCCGGATCTTCCGAAAGACTCAGGCTTTGTCTCCTGGTACTTCCTGATGCCCAAGTGGACGGGGGGGGGGGGTTGGTGCCCTATCCTGGGTCTCCATGACCTGAATCAATATCTTGGGTCCCACACCTTTCGGATGGTCACTGTGAACCAGATCATACCATCCCTGGAGTGAAACATGTGGTTCTGGTCACTGGATCTACAGGACACGTTCTTTCACATCCCAGTCCGTACGTCCCATCGGCGGTTCCTGCGCTTCAGGGTCGAAGGGACCATGTGCGAGTTCCGAGCCATGTCGTTCAGCCTGTCATCCCCCACGGGTCTTAACCAAATGCATTGCAGTGGTGGTGGCGCGCCTTCGGCGTTGAGGAGTCAGAATCTACCCTTATCTCGACGACTGGCTCTTGGCAGGTTCCTCCCTTCAGGAGGTGGAGAGGTCCAGGGATCTGGCCCTCCAAACCTGCTCCCAACTCGGCCTCCTGATCAATGAGGCCAAGTCGGAACTCGCACCCTCTCTGGTGATGGGCTTCATTGGGGCAGACCTGGACTCTTGTCAAGCCAGAGCTCGGCTCCTGGCGGACAGGGCGGAGGTTCTCTCCTCCTCCTTTGCCCAATCATTTCTGGTTGGGCACTTGCGCCCTTCCGGGGACTTTCTGCGCCTTCTGGGTTATATGGCAGCTTGCACCTCGGTGGTCGGGTCCGGTTGCACTTGCGCCCCCTCCAAAGGGAGCTGGCTGCCCAGTGGACTCAGCGATTTGGTCATTTCGACCAGCTGATTACTGTAACCCAGAAGATGTGGGACGCTCTCCAGTGGTGAACCGCCCCATACCGGTTGCAGGAAGGGATCCAGTTTGCCCGCCCTGAGCCAGCGG
This sequence comes from Neoceratodus forsteri, assembly GCA_016271365.2. NCBI lineage: Eukaryota > Metazoa > Chordata > Ceratodontiformes > Ceratodontidae > Neoceratodus > Neoceratodus forsteri. The sequence goes on along the minus strand of JADMNL010000027.1, from coordinate 262,695,548 downwards.
TCTCTCTCTCATGGGCTGGGGAGCCCACATGGAGGACAACAGGGCCCACGGGTTCTGGACCCCCGAGGAATCCTGATGCCACATCAACCTGTTGGAGCTCAGAGCAGTCAGACTGGCACTGTCAGCTTTTGCTCCTCAGCTCCGGGGTCAAGTGATTCAAGTCCAGGCGGACAATACTATGACCATGTACTACCTCAATAAACAGGGCGGCACGCACTCCCGTCTGCTGTGCGAGGAGGCGCTCCGCATCTGGACCCTCATAAGCCGGCTGGTGGTGGATCTCCTAGCCATCCACATGGCAGGAGCCTCGAACCAGCTGGCGGATGCTCTCAGCCATATAGGCCAGACATCCCACGAGTGGTCTCTCCATCCAGAGGTAGCTCACAGCCTGTTCTCCCGTTGGGGCAAACCGATGGTGGACTTGTTTGCCTCCAGGGAGAACACCAAGCTGAGGCTGTACCATGCCCTCCCCCCTCAGCAGGACTTGCTGCAGGTGGATGCCTTCTCGAGTCTGTGGACCCCAGGCCTCCTCTATGCCTTCCCTCCAGTTCCCTTGATCCACAAGGTCTTACTCAAGGTGAGGAGGGACAAAGCAAAGGTAATCCTGGTAGCCTCAGCTGCAGGCCCAGACCTCATATCTCTGAACCAGGGGAAGGTCTTCCATCTGGACCTTCAATCCCTGCACCTCACAGCCTGGTACCTGAGCGGCTAGAGTTCCAGGCTCTGGGTCTTTCAGAAGATGTCTACACTGTGGTGGAGGCATCTAGAAAGGAATCGACCAGGAAATGTTATGCCTTCAAATGGAAACTATTTTCCATTTGGTGTCAGGGTAAAGGTCTGGACTCCTTATCCTGTTCTGTGGCTAACATTCTCGACTACGTTTGGTCTCTCTCCAAAGGGGGTCTGCAGTCATCGACCCTTTGGGTGCACCTGGCATTCTGCTTAGCAGGCGCGGGCCGGTCAGCCAACATTGGAGCAGGAGACAGTGGTCGGGCGCTTTTTCAAAGGCCTGGATCACATATTCCCTCCGGTGCGTGAATCTCCGCCTCCGTGGGATCTGTTGCTGGTTTTGGCAAAGCTCATGGGCAAGCCATTTGAACCCATGTACAAATGTGAGCTTTCATACTTGTTGTGGAAGACAGCCTTCCTGGTGGCTATCACATCTGCCAGAAGGATAGGGGAGCTCCAGGCGCTTTCGGTGGACTCCCCATATTTGGTCTTTCACAGGGACAAAGTTGTCCTTCACCCCCACCCGAAATTTCTTCCGAAGGTGGTGTCGGGTTCACCTTAACCAGATGTTGACTCTGCCGGTATACTACCCTAATTACACCTCAGATGCAGAGTATAGACTCCATACGCTGGACCTGAGACATGCTCTCTCCTACTACAAGGAGAGGATGGTGGAAATTCATGGAGAGGTTCGCCAGCTGTTTGTCGCCTACGCTGAAGCCGTTTCTGGCAGACCTGCAGCCAAACAGGCCATAGCAAGGTGGATTACATCATGCATAGGTCTGTGCTATGAGTTGGCAGGCAAGGAGCCTCCCAGAGGGATAAGAGCTCATTCTACCCGCCATACTGCTGCATCGGTGGCTGCTTCCAGGGACATCCCTATCCAGGAAATCTGCCTGGCTGCTACCTGGAAGTCAGCAAACACCAACATTGCCCACTACCACATCGACCTTGAGTCACGCTAGGAAGCTGGTTTGGGGGCCTCAGTTCTCCAATCTTTATTTCCTGAGTAGGGGGTATGCGCCTTGCCTCCCTCCTCCCGGAGAACTGCTTGGAGTCTGCCAAGAAGTGTGGATGAACAACATTTCCACGCTCCTAGAAGAACAGGTTACTCATCTGTAACAGTAGTTCTAGGAGTGGTGTATGGTCATCCACACGCACCCACCCGACCTCCCCGGTTTCGGTCATACAACCTTGTTTCCAGCGGGCTAAGATCTGGCGTCATGGGGCAGAGCCGAGGTATATACCACCTGGGTGGGTGGGAGGAGCCAGCTTGAAGACTTCTGGCAAGATTTGAAGTGGAAGGGGACATGCCAAGAAGTGAGGATGAACAACATATACCACTCTTAGAACTACTGTTACAGGTGAGTAACCTGTTACATTCCGTCATGTCTGGTCATCGGGATAAGAAGCGATCGAAGAAAATTGGTCGGCCCCCTATGCATCAGTGTTCCTATGGCCAACAGATTTCCGTGACCGATACATGTGTTTCGCCTGCTTTGCTCCCCAGCACAATATGGGTGCTTGTGACGTCTGCTTCTCGATGGACCGTCGAGTTCTTGAGCACAGCGCATTAGATTGGCAAGCCCTGCCACCTTTTAAGGGGGTGGGGGCCATCACTCGTGCCGGTCCAAGCACAGAACACACTGCCCTATCTCCGAGTTCCTTCCTGGGCCTATACAGTCCGGTGAAGAGGGGGTCTCCTTTTCCAGTCTTGCCATGGAGGAGGTCCCTATCCCGGGGCCGGGAGCACTGCCTTGGCAGTCATCTTCTTGGAGGTGCAGGCTCCTCTGTTCTCAGAGCCCATGGCTGAGGGTCCCGGCACAGGGCGTTCCTCTGCGCCATCTCGGGTCCCGGAGCCGTACACAGTGCCAGTGATCGGGGCAGCACCACGAGGGGTGCGGGGCCAGGTTGCAGTGCCGTGACTGGGGGATCCCTCTGGGCCGCCGATCCGGAGCCCTTCATAATTGTCTCCTCTTCGGAGGAGGATGATTCTGAGGCGGGTCCAGATTGGCTGCCTGACTCTTTGGAGTCAGAGTGTTCCCCACGACCCAGCACCCTTTTGTCTCCCCAGGTGCCCCCTCTGGGGTTTGTGCGGATCTTCTTGCCACCCCTGGCTCGGAAGGCCAGCTGCGACCTTCCAGTCCCGCTGTTACTGGGGTGGCAGTCGGGTTCCTGAGCCCTCTCTGGGGGGCCTGTGGAGTCAAGGAAAAGGGCTTCCTTGGAGTCCTCAGGGTTGAGAATGAGAGGCAAGGGACCACGGCATACTTTCATGACGCTTCAGGAGAGGAGCCGTAGTACTGAGCCCTTTGTTCTCCTTTCGGGTTCTCATATAGTGGTCCTTCTGGATCCACGTGGCCCTGATCCCTTCGACCCAGCACCCGTTCGTCTCCCCAGGTGCCCCCTCGGGGTTTGTGTGGATCTCCTTGCCACCCCTGGCTCGGAAGGCCAGCTGCAACCTTCCAGTCCCACTGTTGCTGGGGTGGCAATCGGGTTCCTGAGTCCTCTCTGGGGGGCCTTTGGAGTCAAGGGAGCTCTTGGCACAGGGGTCAAGGAAAAGGGCTTCCTTGGAGTCCTCAGGGTTGAGAATGAGAAGCAAGGGACCACAGCATACTTTCATGACGCTTCAGGGGAGGAGCCGTAGTACTGAGCCCTTTGTTCTCCTTTCGGGTTCTCATATAGTGGTCCCTCTGGGTGGGGCTGGGGTCCACCCTTCTGGATCCATGTGGCCTCGGTCCCTTCATAGGGTAGCTGACCCCACAGGGTTAAGCCCTCAACGTTTAAATTTTTTGTTTAGGATAGGACGGTGAATCTGCAGACCTGCGGTTTTCCTCTGATGCCAGGCTTTCTTGTGGATTCTGCTCACCTTGGCAGAGGCACGTCGCATCAAGTGACAGGCTGGCCCGAGCCTCTGCACCCAGCTCCTCTTTTCCCAGGCCAAGTTGGGCCTTTGGGATCTTTGACCTGGGATCAGTTCAGGTCTCGGGTGGCGTTACGGCCATGGATGAGCAGGTCTTCTGACCAGTTCCTCTGCTGCAGCCAGAGGCTGATTCATCAAGCTCTTCGACCTCCTAGTCTTCCTTCACTGAGGAAGAGAAACCTTCAGTCCACCTGTCTTCAGACGCTGATTAAGCCTAGTATCAGCGCTTCTTGTTGAGGTTGGTTAGGTACTTGCACATCTCCCACTACACTAGGGACAATACCGAGCATGCAATGCAGGCCTTCCTAGGCGAATACAGGGCGAGCAATTTGGTAGTCCCGTCCTGGCCAGTTCCCTTCCGGCTAGCGTCGTACAGTGCCTGGCAGCGCTCATATTCCCAGGAACCAGCACCTGTGGACTGCTGCAGGAGGTATTGTGCAACCCACGGGTCTCCAGGCGCCTTGCCTTATCCAATTTCTGGACTGATGCGGCTGGACACCCCTATCAGGCTTCGATTCCCGGTCCGCGATAGGCCCCTCCCCCCCCCAAGAGGACTATTCTCAAAAGCTGGATCAGATGGGGCAAAGAGTTTTCTCTTAAGCACGGAACCTTTTGGTTATTATCTCACATCAGGCGCACCACGCTGCCTACAACAGGCATCTGTGGGCGTTGCTGGGACAAGCCCTAGCATTGCTGCCTGATTCAGAGGCTACCCAGCAAGCCATTGCCCTCGCCGCTGTAGGCCTGGAGTTGGCGAGGCACCAATCAAGGGCGTCTTATGACACCAGTGAGGTCACTTCATGGCTTTCGGGGACGGCAATCTGCATTAGGCGGACAGCATGGCTTAGGTTGTCGAGGTTGGCACCTTTGGCCCGGTGCAGGTTATTGGCCTTCCCTTTCCAGTGGACCCATCTGTTTTCTTGCAGAGCGAGACGGGAGGTTCAGGGGACCCCGTCTCTCTCTAAGTCCCAGCCTTGAACTGGCTAGTGGAGGGTCCCACTCTTCCCCAGTTCTCACTCAGGAGGGACTGAAGGATGTTTTCCCTCAGGGTAATTGGGTCCCCTTCTGGGGTGCTCGGTACTCACCAACCAGTGATAAATCGTGAAGATTGACACAGGTAAGATGTGAAAATTACATACCTACCATAATTCTTGATCTTCCTGTGTATCTAAACTATTCATCACTGAATCCTTCCCACCTTCCCCCTTGAGGCCTCAGTCCCTGGACATCCGCCTCCCTTCTACCCTGAGCCCCCGATATCCGGGAGGAAGTCTCGTGGTGGGATCTAGTTTGAGCGAGTCTCGAGCTCTATGGAGTTCTGCTTTGTGGGGTGGGGGGCCTGCTTTTCTGGACACCCGGTTTGACCCACCCTCTGGGTCTGCCGGTCTAGTGGAGGTGCCTCGTGCCCCCAAGGACTCCTTACTCTTCCTCCTTATGTCATTTTTCACTCTCCCCCCCCCACCAAACTCTTGGAGTTTCGGGGTGTAGGGGGAGCAAGAACTGTGACAGTCCTCGATCTGTTAGGATTGAGCAGGGGGGTGGCCTCTCTCTCCCCGAACTTTTTGGCACAACCTCCTTCGTCCTGTGCTCCCCCTTCAACCTCTGAGCAGTGCTGGCTCTGCCTAAATCTGGGGGCCTCAGCTGTAAAAATTGACAGCTCTGCTGCATTCTTGCTAGTAAGAGCACTTAGGCCTCCACTTTGCAGCTCTTCTCACCAGGGTTCTTACCCGGGTTCTTACCCGGGTGTTCCTCCAAAGCTGCCTCTGTTGGTTTGGGGACAACACAACCTTCCAAATCCCATACCTACTACTTCTCTTTTTTCTTTCTCTCTCTCTCCCCCTCCTTTTTCCCTTCGTTGCTCAGGGACTGGGGTCTCCTGGTCCACACCCCTCAGGCACTCCTTCTCTTTCCTGTCCTCTCGTCACCATACTCTTTTTCAATTCATTCCTTTCTGTTTACTGTCTCTTGGGCTCCCTTGCCCTGCCTTCCTTTCTCTTTATTTCTCCTGTCTCTCCTTAGCGCAGAAGTGAGGTGGAGGAAGGCCCGGCGGCCGTTACTGGCCAACCTGCGAGCTCCACATAATATGTCTGCCTCGTGGGTGGCGCCAGTAGCATGAGTCGAGGGACGTCAGGTGACCGGCGTCATGCGACGGTATAAAGGAGCGGTCCTGGATGCCCGCCTTCCAGTTCTTTCCCGCCGTTAGCTCGTGCAGCGCCTCGCGGTAAAGTTCGTGCTTCGTCAGCCCTACCCTTCGTCGGTTTTTGCCGTAAAATAGTTATTCTTTATCAATCAGCAGTACATCGTCGTGTGTATGTCGTCCCCACACCCTCGAGCACAGAAACAAGTGTGACTCTATGGCGCCTAACTGCCACACAAGGACGGCCTTTCCTTGTGCCTTCTGTCTAGCCCTGATCACCTGGTTGAGAAGTGCCAGCATTGCCTCAACTTCAACGCGCTACCAGAAATGGCGATTAACAGTCCCTGGAAGCCCATCTCCTCAAGAAAAAGATGTCTTCTATGGAAAAGGAGTTGAAAAAGTTGAGGCAGGCGTCTGCTTCCCCCGAAGGACATCGGAAAAAGGAGGACAAGGAGAGGCACCTGGAGAAGTCCTCCTCTACCGCGTCTCCTGCTGGAGATGCAGGGACCAAGGTAACGTCATCCCGGGGGAACGCTCGACGGCCGCTTCCAAGGTTTTGGAGGAGGTGTCGGCCCGCCCGTCTGGCTCACGCTCGGGCCTTGCGGGCGCCTCCGGGCGAAAGGAGGCCTCCGCCCCCGGTTCGGCCGCAGGCTTGCGGCCTACTGGTGTGGGCAACTCCTATAAGTCTGACGTCGGCTCCTCCAACGTCCGCATGGAGAGGATCGATAAGACGCCTGACCCTTCGGGGTGGTGCACGGCCACTACCCCCCGACCGGGCTGATCCTCCCTCAGCCTGCCTCCGTGAGGGCTCCTGCAAGCTGGACGTCGCTTCTCCAATGTGCGTCGGGCGGACGGAACAGACGACGGACCCTTCCAAGTCCGCGCACTGCCCTCCTCGCAGGCTCGCTGCCATCTGGGGAGCCTGAGTCACCCCAGCCTGACCCCAGGGATTTCTCTCCTTCATCCCTGGATGATGCGGGGGATCTTCCTCCTCCGTCAGACCCTCCTCTGTCGGAACCGGATCTGACGTCGGCCCCCCGGATGCCGGCCCCGGTTCTAGGAGTGCTATATGTTGCTGATCCACACAACCCACCCAACCTCCCCAGCTTCAACACGCAACCTGGCTTCCAGCGGGCTAGATCTGGTGTCATGGGGCGGAGCCGAGAGTTTTACCACCCGGGTGGGTGGGAGGAGCCAGTTTGAAGACCTTCCAGCAAGATTTAAAGTGGCAAGGAACCTGCCTATAAGTGTGGATGAACAACATATACCGCTCCTAGAACTCCTGTTACAGGTGAGTAACCTGTATTTACCCACTACGGGAAAATCCATGGCCTTAGCCTGGGTGTCCTGCGAGAGGCTAGTACATCTGAGCCAAGCCATCCTCCGAAGAGCCACAGATGTAGCCATGACTCTTGATGAGACATCATTAGAGTCCACAGCCTGCCGGCTCGTCGGCGCAACGGTTGGATTTCCGCTTGCGACGCCGGCGACCCGGGTTCAGGAACGGACTCTGGTCGCTGGAGAGCCAGCCGGGGTGGAGTAGGTTCGGCGTCCCCGACTGCTCCACCTGCTCCAGGGGTGGGAGGAGACAGGGTCGCTGTATGGTACCTTCTGGCGGAGGCGGGGAGACTAGCTGCAGCGAGCCTGGAGCATTTGGGCGTAGGAACGCCGGCTACGCCTTGACGTCGGCACCATGCCCCAGAGAAAAGCGGAAATACCAGCCTCCAGGTTCGCTGGATGATGGCTGCCCGCTCTTGATGGCTCGAGAAGTCCTGTGCCCTCCGATCCCACCTCAGCAGCGCCCAGGGACTGATGCCTAGTACGCTGGGACCCGCCCCCACCTGGTGTCTTTCCCCTCGGAGGAGGGGGACCCACCCGCCAAAGGGATATGCCGGGCCACCCCTGGGTCGGCTGCGATTTGAGGTGAGGGGAAGAGGGACAGGACGAGGGGGTCACGAGTAGCATGCGCAGTCGGAAGGAGTGGCAAATCCGGAGGCGAGATAGGAGGGAAAAAACATAACACAAAAAAGAGTCCACAGCAGCATGAAACTGAGCCTTAGATGCCTCAACCCATCTGCAGCCACCACCTCCAGCTCCTTGGCTAGCTGGGGGGAGGCCTGTTTAGCCAGTGCCAGTACAGTGTCCCACCTGGACTTCTGGTACCTGGCTGTAAAGGCCATGTAATTCACCTGCCTGAGTCCCAAAGAAGATGCCATGTACTGCTTCTTTGCCATGGCATCAATCTTACTGGACTCCTTGTCCGGGGGGGGGGGGTGAAGCCAAGGGAATATTTGCCTTGTCACAGGCAACAGCTTGCACTACCCCAACATGGCTGCATTGCTGATATATGAACTCCATGTCTGAGCCTGAAAGTGTATACCTCTTGTCCATTTTTCTATCCACAGGCGGTATAGTGTTAGGAGACTTTAGGATTTTTTTGTGTCCATTTCCCAAAAGATTTGTGGAGGGGAATAGACAGTCTCCTGGACTCTGGGATGTCCATCATCTCTACATAATCAGGCTCCTCTTGATCTTCCACAGCCTGCTCCATAGGAAGCTGGAGGGTTTCAGCCAGCTTTCTGTAGAACATAAAGTGAGAAGGGGACTCAGAAAGCCTCGGAGGGGAAACACCTGAAGGTCTGTCTGGGGAGATGTCCGGTTCCACAGGCACATCCAGACCCTCACTTCCATCATCATCCTCAAATTCCCCCTTCCTCTTCAAATTCCGGTTCATAAAAATCTTCGAGGGTGTAATCTTGAACCGGGGGAACCAGCCGAACCGAACCCTTGCCAGAAGCAGCCGGATCGGTAGGAACCGGACAGAGCGATTCCTCAATCTGAATCGCTCTGGCTGTCTCTTCGGCGATCGGAACATGAACCTCTGGATCCGAACCAGTTGATTTGTCTTTGCGTTTTCTTTTTGTCAGAACCGATCCCTCGGAATTGGCTCTCCATTTACCCGAAGAAGTATCGCCCTGGTCAGAGGGCACTCATTCTGGTTAGGTCGAAACTGAACCGGGCTGGCCATCTGGGTCAGCAGACTTCTCGGCCTCCTTTTCCCTCAGTCTGCGTAATCTGTTCTCAAGGGTAGACTTGGGAAAGTTTTTACATATTTGGCAGTCTGAATCGAGGTGGTCAAACCCCAGACAATAAACACAGGTGGTGTTGGGATCGGCCTTAGCAAAGACCTCCCCACACTCACTGCAGTGTTGAAACCCAGTGTGCCCGTTTTTTTCTTGGGTTTCTCAGACATGGCCAACCTAACCAATTTACCCTTTTTATGGCAACCGCCAGGCAAGACTCCCTTATCGGTTCCTAACCGTGTCACGGGTATTGGAAAATACCGCACTAAAACACGGTTGTGTGTGTGTTTTTTTTTTTAGAACCGGTAACCACACAAAACACAATATTTCACTATCAAATGGCCTGTTCAGCCGATCCGAGCCACACTTTTACAAGTTCCACACAGAAAAAGCTGAACAATTCCTATCTAGTACTCACAGCACCACAGACAGAGACTGAACCGACTATGCGGATAACTTTTTCTGTTTAAAAAAAACGACGAAAACTGAAACTTTAACCAACTTTCGAACCGAGCTGAAGGAGAAATCTCCGGAGTGACCATTCAGTGAGGCGGAGTAAAGAATCTGACGGTTTAGGTTTGAAACACTCCAGACAGAGACTTCAACCGAGCTCGAGCTCAGCATTCTATGCCCTGCATAGAAAGTTAACTCTTTGTTCTCCGGGGCAGTTCAAAGGTTGGGAATCACTGCTGTTGTCAGAATACAGCAAGACTTAATGTTGTTTGAAATCAAGAATCATGGTAGGTACGTAATTTTCATATTTGTAGAGAATGGGGTGAGCATTAGGCTTGAGAAGCCCAAGGCTCACCCCACACCTACACTCCTGCCTGGTTTGGGAGTCATTTCCTGACTTTTGTCGTTTTGACCCTAACTGGAGCATTAACAAGGTTTTTTGCAACTTATTTCCTTACTTTTTGAGATAGTGTATTAGTATCCTTATTTTACCCTTCGCTCCCATCCCTCTGTAGATGCGTATATGTATATAGCTGTGGAAATGCAGGGATCTCTGGGCCCTGCGCTTCCATTTATAGGACAACCGTGACCAAATTGTCAACATAGCCATTATATTACCCCACCTCATGTACCCGTTACAGAAAATGTTCTAATCCCCGCCAAAATGTAATTCTGCGCAACTGCTACGCCATTCTACGCCACAGGTGTGAAAACACATTTTGGCCAGAATTTGAAAAATTACAGCTGTGACATACACCAGATGGGGTAATTTATTTTGTTTCTTCATTCAAACAACATGAAGTCTTGCTGTATTCTGACTATTGCAGTTAGCCCTAGCCTTTAAAGTGCCCCAGAGAACAAAGGGATAACTTTCTATGCAGAGCATAGAATGCTGAGCTCGAGCTCGGTTGAGGTCTCTGTCTGGAGTCCTTTGAAATCCAACCGTCAGATTCTTTACTCCGCCTCACTGAACAGTCGCTCCGGAGATTTCTCCTTCAGCTCGGTTCGAACGTCGGTTAAAGTCTCGGTTAAGTGTCTGTTTTTACCAAATTTATTTCCGCATAGTCGGTTCAGTCTCTGTCTGTGGTACCGTGAGTACTAGATAGGTTTTGTTCTGTATGGAAATTGTAAAGTGTTAGATCGGTTTGGCTGAACCGATCATTTGTATTGAATCCTTGTGTTTTACTTTAGAGTATGGTTACCAGTCCTTATCGGCTCTAAAAAAAAAAAAGTGTTTTGAACTTTTTTTTTCCAACACCCGTGACACGGTTAGGAGCCGATAAGGGAGTCTTGCCTGGCGGTTGCCATAAGAAGGGTAAGTTTGGTTAGGTTGGCCATGTCTGAGAAACCCAAGAAATAAACTGGGCCCACTGGGTTTCAACACTGCAGTGAGTGTGGGGAGGTCTTTGCTAAGGCCGACCCCCACACCACCTATGTTTGTCTGGGGTTTGAACACCTCAATTCAGACTGCCAAATTTGTAAAAATGTTCCTAAATCTACCCTTGAAAAGAGACTAGGTAGAGTGAGGGAAAAGGAGGCCGAGAAGTCCGCTGACCCGGATGGCCAGCCTGGTTCAGTTCCTACCAAAAAGGGAAACGCAAAGAAAAATCGACCAGTTCGGATCCAGAGGTTCATGTTCCGACCGCCGAGGAAATAGCCAGAGCGATTCAAATTGTGGAATCGCTTCACCCAGTTCCGACTGATCTGGCACCTTTTCGCAGGGGTCGGTTCCCCTGGTTCAAGATTATACCTCTGAAGATTTTTATGAACCAGAGTTTGAGGAGGAAGGGGAGTTTGAAGATGATGGTGAAGGTCTGGATGTGCCTGTGGAACCAGACATCTCCCCAGACAGACCTAGTGTATCCCCTTCTAGGCTTTCTGAGTCCCTCTCCCATTTTCTGTTTTACAGAAAAGTGGCTGAAACCCTCCAGCTTCCTATGGAGGAGGCAATGGAGGATCAGGAGGAGCCTGATTTTGTGGAAATGATGGACATCCCAGAGTCCAGGAGACTGTCTATTCCCCTTCACAAATCCTTTGGGAAACGGACACACAAAATTCTGAAGTCTTCCAATTCTGTACCCCCTGTTGACAGAAGGATGGACAACAGGTACACACTATCAGGCTCAGATGCGGAGTTTTTATACCAGCAATGCAGCCATGTTGGGGTAGTGCAGGCTGCAGCCTGTGACAAGGCAAACATTCCCTTGGCTTCACTCACCCCCAGACAGAGACTCCAGGAAGATTGATGCCATGGCAAAAAAACAGTACATGGCATCTTCCTTGGGACTCAGGCAGGCGAATTATATGGCCTGTACAGCCAGGTACCAGAAGTCCAGGTGGGACACTGTACTGGCACTGGCTAAACAGGCTTCCCCCCAGCTAGCCAAGGAGCTGGAGGTGGCTGCAGATGGGACTGAGGCATCTAAAGTACAGTTTCATGCTGCTGTGGACTCCAGTGATGTGTCATCAAGAGTCATGACTACATCTGTGGCTCTTAGAGAATGGCTGGCTCAGATGTACTAGCCTCTCACAGGACACCCAGGCTAAGGCCATGGATTTTCCTGTAGTAGGTAATTCTCTGTTTGGGGAGCAGACTGAGAATTACATGAAGAAAATGGACAAGTATAGGACCACTTACAGGAGTGCTCAGGCCAAGGAGAGGCAGGCATCTTCTCAAAGGCAGCAGTCTAGGGGTAGGGGCAGGCCTTTTCAAAGGCCTTTTTACCAAGCACAGACCTCTTCTCCCTTTTCACAGAGGGGGTTCTTCAGAGGGAGAGGCAGAAGTGGGATGAGCAGGGCTGCATCCACTCCTCAGCCTAAGGCCCCTGCCAAGCAGACACCCTGATGGGTCTGCCCGGGTCGACTCTCCTATTACAGTAGGGGGCAGGCTGGCTTACTTTGTCCAGGACTGGATGTCTGTTACCTCAGACAAGTGGGTCCTGGAAGTAGTAAGCCAGAGACTGGTTCTCAGCTTCAAAACATTTCCAAAGATGAGAGCCAGATATTTTCCACCTGCAGGTCTCTCAGAAACCCTTGCCCTAGAGGCAGAGGTTTAATCTCTTCTGGACTTAGGAGCCATAGAGAGAGTTCCCTCCCTATATAGGGGCAAAGGTCTGTACTCCAGGTACTTCCTTACCCCAAAAAAGACAGGGGAGTTGCGACCCATCCTAGACCTAAGATACCTGAACAAACATCTTTTGAAACCAAAGTTCAAGATGGTAACTCTGGGAATAATTCTTCCCTCTCTAAGGCCAGGGGACTGGCTAGCCTCCCTGGACCTAAAGGATGCCTATTTTCACATTCCCGTCAGGTGCTCCCACAGAAAGTACCTCAGGTTCGAGTTGCCCTCAGGCTATTATCAGTTCAAAACAATGCCCTTTGATCTAACATCAGCCCCAAGGGTTTTCACAAAGTGCCTAGCAGTAGTTGTTGCCTTTCTAAGAAGGTAGAAGATTTCCATTTTTCCATATCTGGATGACTGGCTCATAGTGGGCCAGTCCCCAGACCAAGTCAAGTCAGACCTGCAAGTGACCCAGCAAGTGCTCACTTCTCTAGGATTTCTTCTCAACTTTCCCAAGTCGGTTCTCGAGCCAGTGTAGCTCCTTACCTTTATAGGGGCAGAGCTGGATACTGTCAAAGCAAGAGCCTTTCTTCCTCTGGAAAGGGCAAGAGTTCTTATAGAACTGGCTTCTTCCTTCAGCCTTCAGGTGTCTTGACCAGCAAGGCATTTCCTCCAGCTCTTGGGCCATATGGCAGCTTCTACAGCAGTGGACCAAAGGGCAAGATTCCAGATGAGGGACATTCAGATCTTACTTTGAGTGGGAGCTCTTGCAGCAGGCTATTACAGTAAGGACTGCGCCGCAGGCAGTAGGACCCTCCAGGGAAACTTCAGCCAGCAGTACACAGCAGGGACCGATGCCAGCCCCGCCCCGACGTCTGTCTGGCTACAAGAGCGGGCGGACCCAGCTCCACCTCAATTCTTTTCCGCCGCGTCCCGCATGTGAAGAAGGAAGAACAGCTTCTGCTTGCCGGTTGCAGCTAAAACCTCTTTGATTTTCTTCAATCAAGAACTTTGGAGCCGTTTTTTCGATGGTTTTTCTTCTTCGTGTACACCGACGTTAGTCCGCTGCCCGTCAGTTATTTCACCGTTCTTTTTAGACGTTTTTTGTCCCTGCAGGTTACAGACGTCAGCCATTGCCCAACGGTTTTTGAAGTCCGACGGATGTCTTCTCAGGTGTCTGCCTCACCAGAGCACTTGAACAAGTGTGAGTGTGGGAGGCAGATCCCAGCCAAGGATGGCCATCGCTGGTGTGTCTTTTGTCTAGGCCCGGACCACGACACCGCAAACTACTCCGATTGCCAGGCTTTCACCAGCAGGACCCGCATCCGCCACCTCAAGTCCCTAAAAGCCTACTTACTGGAGCAGAAAATGGATCTGCACTCCTTGGAGGAGAAACAGAAAGAAAAGAAGCGACACAGTAAAGACCGTAGTCGGTCCCGCTCTCATTCGCGGCCCTCTCCGAAGGAGACCCGTCCCTTGGGTTCTGGAGAGCACCCGAAATCCTCTCAGGCTAAGGCCAGCCCATCGGGGGAGAAGCCGTCAAAGCCTAAGGTGACCCCGCTAAGGGTCACCACAAAGCCCTTAGAGGTGCATGCTTCAGCCCCACCTCCTAAGACACCGGCACGCCTCTGGAGCCCAAGGACTCTCCGGCACCCCGTCGTCTGTACCAGCACCGCGCTGGGCGGCGGACGCTGAGCTGCCAGAAAGAGCCGCCCCTGCTGCCCAAGTTCTCCTCCCCCCACCCCTGCACCCAAGAGGGCTCTCCTTTCAGGCCCCGATGTCCCGGATACTTCCTTCCCGAGATGGGCGGCTGAAATCTTCACGAAGGACGAGCTCCAGGATCTGTTTTTCTTCTGGTGGGGGCCAGTCCACAAGCGGTCCTCCCCGTCGCCGGCCCAGACACCGGTTCCGGACCCAGCGGAAAAATCACAACCGAGAGGTGAGTCTTCCCCATGGAGGTCGCCGGAGCACCTGCCTACACCTCCCTCTAGGGCTTATTCCCGCACTGGGTCCGAGGACCAGCGACGTCGCTCCAAGGACTCTGGTGTCCGACGCCGGTCTAGGTCACGCTCTAGGAGCCCTTCACGCTCTAGCCGAGAATGCTCCTGACGTCGGTCCAATGACTGATGTCGGTCTCTGCTCCGTCGCCGGTCCAGGGCTCTGAGTCGGTCCCCTAGCTACTGACAACAGCGAGAGCCTGGTCATAGGGAAGGGTCAGACTATTCAAAATCTTATAGTCGATCCTCCTCACCATAGTCTTCCTTATCTTCCTCTCTCCGTTTGCAGTGCTTCCTGGGAGAGAAGGACCAGCCTCGCTCGCCTCCAGACGATCCTACCTTTATGGACTTCTTGAGGCACATCCAGGCCTCCAACGAGTGGGACATGGAGGACCTGGACCCAGAACGCCAGAGACTAGCTAAGTACCTGAGGCAAACGGAGCCTAAACCTCTGGTCATTCCTCCTTTGGTGGATACGTTCCAGGACCTCACTAGAACCACCTGGATGCATCCAGCTTCAGTTCCGGCCGTTCCGAAGAAGTCGGATAGGCTGTATAAGGCCCCGAGGGCAGAGCCTTTTCTCGCTGAACACCATCAGGCAGATTCCTCGGTGATCACAGCTGCCCATGATAAATCCAGGCAGCCGAAGCACCTCGGCTCTCGCCCTCCTGACCCGGAGTCTCGCTATTTGGACCAGGTGGGCAAAAAGGTATATGCTGCTTCCACCTGTTCCATATGTTCCCTCAACTTTCTTACGCATATGGTACAGTACTAGAATGCGCTTTGGGAGAGGGGACAAGAGCTGATGAAGGCCTTTCCAGACTCTGCCCAGAAGACAGAGCTCCTGGACCCGTAAAATCGGGCTCAGACGTAGGCTCCCATGTCCTGAGAGCCTCGCATGACATGGCATTTACGGCAGCCAGGGCAGCCGCTCCCGGGGTGTGCCTACGGTGCCATTTCTGGTTGAGAGTCTCCGCCTTTCACCAGGATCTGCAGGCCGGTATCAAGGATTTGCCCTTCCAGGGTACTGTGCTGTTCGGGCAGGAGACAGAGGCCTTGATCTCTCATCTCCAGGAGTCGGGCAAGTCAATCTGGTCAGTCCGCCAGATGTACCGCGGTGACCAGCGACGACACCGTAAACTGCCTTTTCGCAAGTCCTCAGGCAGTCAAGGTCAAGCCAGTAGCAGCCAGGAGGGGCAGAGAGGAGGCTTTCGCAGGAGATCTGGCAACCAGCAGTCTGGTGGACCTCCCGCCCGTGGGCCCAAGTCCTCCCAGGTCTCTCTGCCCACTCCCGGCTCAGCCCAGTGACCCCCCCCCTCTTCTACGGGAAGATCCAGGGGAGCTGGTTGGGGGCCGCTTCTCCCTTCATTTCGAAGGGTGGAAGTCAGTAACTGCAGACCAATGGGTCTTAGACATCATCAGGAGGGGACACACGCTGGAGTTCAGAGTTTCCACCGAACACTCCACCAAAGCTCTCCCGTTATCCTCCTTCTCACATCTCACTAATAGATGGAGAGATCCAGACCCTCTTGCAAAAAAGGGCGATAGAGGTAGTCCCCTTGCATCAGCGAGGACAGGGGTTTTATTCTCACTTTTTCCTGGTCCCAAAAAAGACACAGGACCTTCGTCCCATTCTGGTCCTCAGCCCTCTAAACGTCTATCAAGTACAAAATGTTCAGGATGGTGACCCTCCAAGGACTTCTTCCCTTGCTGCACCAAGGGGACTGGCTCTGCTCCCTCGACAAGCAAGATGCGTACATGCACATCGGGGTCTACCATCCCCACCGGAAGTTTGAGGTTCCACTTCCAAGGGGAGCATTATCAATTTCGAGTGCTTCCGTTCGGCCTCTCTTCCGCTCCGCAAGTCTTCACCAAGTGCCTAGCAGTGGTGGCTGCGGCTCTAAGGCGCATAGGGCACTATGTGTTCCCCTACCTCGACAACTGGCTGCTTATGGTCCCGTCAAGGGTAGGCCTTCTTTGTGCCATCGAAGACACTTATACTCTGTTCCGAGGGCTGGGGATCACCCTGAACCTGCGAAAATCGTCCCCGGAGCCCAGTCAAAAGCTCGCCTTCATCGGAGCGATCCTGGATTTCGTCCAGGGCATGGCCTTCCTCCCCCAGGACAGGGGAGATCGCCTGCGAGAGATGGCAGAATGGATCTCAGTAACTCCTCAAGTTCCAGCTCGGAACTTCCTCAGTTTACTGGGGCACATGGCGGCGGCCATCCCTGTCACTCCCTTGGCCAGCCTCCACATGAGGGTCCCATAATGGATGCTCAGGGTGCAGTGAGACCAAGGCCACGACGATCTAGACTCCCCTGTCAAGATCTTGGAGCCAGTCAGGAGAACTTTGCTTTGGTGGATGGACCCCAGGAATTTAGAGAAGGGGGTCAGCTTTCGTCTGGAGCCACCAGGTCGGATTCTTGACGACAGATCCATCAGACCTGGGGTGGGGGGAGCACCTGGGTGTTCGTCAAACGCAAGGGGTTTGGTCACCCGAGGAACAGTCCCTTCACATCAATGTGCTGGAAATGCGAGCGGTTCTCTACGCCTTACAGGCTTTTCAGGAGGACCTGGTGCCAGGCTGTCTTCTAGTTCAGACAGACAACATGGCGGTCGTCTTCTACATCAACAAGCAAGAAGGCACTCATTCGTACCCCCTTTGCAGGGAAGCGATGAGAGTCTGATACTGGACGATGGGGCGGGGCATTCTGCTGTCCGCAGTGCACGTTCCAGGCATCCTCAACAATCTGGCCGACAGCCTCAGCTGGTCGCGATTAAGAGCGCATGAGTGGGAGCTGCTACAGTCCATAGCTCTTCGACAGGTGGGGTCTTCCAGAGCTGGACCTCTTTGCGTCACCACGCAATGCCAAACTGCCAGTGTTCTCGCGAGAGCCACGCGCCTGTAGTTTTCTGGCCAGACGCGTTATCCCTTTGCTGGGCAGGGAGGTTTCTCTATGCCTTTCCGCCCTTCCCTCTCATTCAGAAAGTGCTGCTCAAGTTACAGGCAGAAGGGGCCCGAATGATCCTAGTAGCCCCCAAATGGCCTCGGCAGATTTGGTTCCCACTACTGCAGCGGTTATTAACGGAACCTCCAATTCCGCTGCCCATATGTTTCCAGAAGTTACTGTCCCAGGACCAAGGGTCGCTGTCCGCCTCGACCTTCGGGTCCTTACACCCACATGCTTGGCTCCTTCAGACATAGCTCAACGATACGGGCTTCCCGAAGTGGCAACAGTCCCAGCTTCGGCAAGAAAGCCTCACCCGCCTCCGCCACGCCTATGAAGTGAAGTGTTTTTGTCTTTGGGCATCACCACAGGCTTGGATCCCGCCACCTGCCTTGTAAACTCAGCATTACAGTATCTCCTCTCCTTGTACGAAAAGGCCTGAGTTACTCCTCTATCAAGGTGCGCTTGTGGGCAATTTCCGCCTATCATGCTGTCATGGGAGACAGAGCATTGTCGCAATTGGATGTCGCCCGCACCTTTCTTAGGGGAATTCTGCATACGAGACCTCCCATTTGGGACCCTGTCCCACCCTGGGACCTCCTTTTTGTGTTGGAGAAACTCACCCTCCCTCCTTTTGAACCAGCAGCGGATTGTGAGCTGTGTTACCTTTCTTGGAAGGTTTGTTTTTTGGTTGCTGTTACTTCATCTTGAAGGGTTTCCGAGCTTCATGCTCTGATGTGTAAAGAGCCGTATTTAGTTTTCCACAGGGAAAGGGTTTCCCTCAGAACAAATCCTAAGTTTCTTCCGAAAGTGGTCTCAGAGTTGACCCTCAACCAGTCGGTTGACCTTCCTGTTTATTTTCCTTCCCCTTCCAATAGAGGGGAGGCTCTCCTCCACACATTGGATGTCTGCAGGACTTTGAGGTACTACCTCAAGAGGATGGCTACGCACCGTCAATCGGAGCATCTTTTTGTGGCCTTTGCACCACAATGCTTGGGTCAACCGGTGACCAAGCAGACTATCTCAAAGTGGATAGTTCGCTGCATCTCGTTTTGTTACGAGAAACACAATAAACCCCTATGGTCCCGGTCAGGGGTCACTCCACCAGAGGAGTGTCTGCCTCATTCGCCGCCCTGAGAAATGTCTCTATAAAGGACATTTCTGCGGCCGCCACCTGAACTCTGTGCATACCTTTGTCAAGCATTACAGCTTGATATCGCCTCCAGATGCCGACGGCCGCTTGAGCTGTTTTACAAAGGGCTTCTGTCATGAGGCCTCTGAGTCAGCATATTCCACCTCCCGGGGTCGTCTGCCTCTTTGGTGTGGGACTGCTTGGTATTCAGTACTTAGTGTAATAGCCTGCTGCAAGAGCTCCCACTCGAAGTAAGATAGTACAGTTACGTAAGAACTTTCCGTAACAGTAGATCTTCCAGAGGAGCTCTTGCAGCAGGCGCTACTTCCCACCCGCCTTCCCCCTCGAGGTGTGCAGATCCATTTTCTTTTACATCTCCATTTCTCTTCTACAGTTGCTTCGTCTCCTTCTTTTGTCAGGCCTTGTTCCGGGTCTTGGTGGGAGAACTGAGGTGGAGTTGGGTACGCCCTCTCTTGTACCCAGACCGACGGCGGGGCCGGCATCAGGGGCTGTCCCTGCTGTGTACTGCTGGCTGAAGTTTCACCGGAGGGTCCTAGTGCCTGCGGCGTAGTCCTTATTGTAATAGCCTGCTGCAAGAGCTCTTCTCGAAGATCTACTGTTATGGTAAGTTCTTACGTAACTGTACTTTCCATCTGAGGGCCTTTTGGTCCCAAAAGGATTCCCTTACCAAACTGATCCCAGTGACCCTGATCCAAGCCCTTCAATGGTGGCTGATCAGGACAATTTAAGGCAAGGGGTCCCATTTGCCACTCAGTCTCTTTCAGTGGTCCTTACCACGGATTCTTCCCTCCTGGGGAGCCCATCTGGGGGCCCTCACTGCCCAGGGACTGTGGTCCCCTCAGGAATCCCTTCTCTATATCAATCTCCTAGAACTCGGGGCAGTTTTTCTGGCCTTGCAAGCTTTTTCTCAGTCAGTGCAGAACAAGGTGGTTCAAGTCAGAACAGACACCACCACCTTGTGGTACATCAACAAGCAGGGAGGCATGCAGTCTACGGCCTTGTGCACAGAAGCCATGAAGTTGTGGTCCCTGGCTTATTCCCTGCAAACCTCTCTGATAGCAGTCCACCTTCCAGGGAAGGAAAATGTGCTAGCAGATGCAATGAGCAGGATCTCACAGGGCCATCACGAATGGTGGCTGTACCCTCTGGTCTTTAAGGTGATTTTTTTCAAGGTGGGGCACTCTGGAGATGGATCTCTTTGCAGCCCCAGACAATCACCAACTTCCTCTCTTTTGTTGCAGACCCCCAGTCTTGGGCTCAGTCCCTCTGGATGCTCTGATTCTGAACTGGGAAGGGAAAGTTATGTATGCTTTCCCTTCCTTTCTTCTACTGTTCAAAGTTTTAGTCAGGATAAGGTCACAACCTTGCAAAGTGATTCTGATTGCTCCAGATTGGGCCAGACAGCCTTGGTACCCACTGTTGCTGTCCCTAGCAGTCCATCTTCCCCTGTCTTTAACCAGGAATTACAACCTGTTAACCTCCTCTCAGGGGAGCATTTGGTACCCCAATCTTCAGTCTCTCAATCTCAAGGCATGGCTCTTGAAGAGTTGAGTATGCAGATTTGCATCTGTCTCAGGGGGTTCTGAATATCCTCAAAACATCTCAAAAGCCTGCCACTAGAAAGACCTATAACTCCAAATGGAAGAGGTTCAGCATTTGGTGTTCCAAGCAGCACATTTCCCCAGACACTGCTGAATTGCCTACCATTCTGGATTATATGGTCCATCTGAATGGCCTAGGCCTCAGACCAGCTACTCTCAAGGTATACTTGTCAGCTATCTCTGCTTTTCTGTCAGTGGGGAAGTCTTCCTCACTATCATCTCATCCTGTGTTCTGTAAATTTTTCAAGAGATTGCTTCACACCAATCCCCCATTTAGAGACCCTGCCCCTGCCTGGGATTTAAATGTTTGCATTGCTCAATTGATGCAACCTTCCTTTGAGCCTATGTCCTCAGTAGAGCTTAAGTACTTGACTTGGAAAACTGTGTTCTTAGTAGCCATTACCTCTGCCAGACGTATCAGTAAACTGCAAGCCCTGTCAGTGGAACCTGATTTTATCTCCTTTCTTAGGGATAAAGTGGTCCTTAGAACCAATAGAAGGTTCTTGCCCAAAGTGGTTTCAGATTTCCACCTGAATCAGTCTGTCTCTCTTCCTGTTTTCTTCACTGATCATTCCTCTTCAGGAGAGAGGAGGCTGCACAGTTTAGAAGTTAAAAGGGCCCTTAGCTACTCTATAGAGCGTACCAAGGGTCACAGGTTTGATTCCCTCCCGTTGTTCCTCACTTATGGAGAAGTGGGAAAGGGCAAACCTGTTGCCAGGTGGATTGTGTCTTGTATACAATTCTGCTATGAGAAACTTGGAAAGATTCCACCCTCAGGCCTGAGGGCTCACTCCACCAGAGGTACAGCTGCTGCCGGGGATATTCCTCTTAGAAATTTGTCAAGCAGCCACCTAGAAAACAGTCCATACCTTTACCAAGCATTACTCTCTGGATATCCAGGCTAGGAGTGATGCTCGGTTCGGCACAGCAGTACTTCAGAGCCTATTCCCAAAGTAGGTTCTATCCTTCCTCCATAGAGGTACTGGTTGGTTGTCTACAATAGTCAGAATACAGCAAGACTTTATGTTGTTTGAAGAAAAAATTACTCACCTTAGTAATTGTTTCTTCTAATGGAGTCTTGCTATATTCTGACCCCCCTCCCTGCCTCCCCTCTCAGAACCTGTTTTTGGGAAGTGGGTGGGCAGGTGCAGTGTTGCACCTCAGTGGTGCTCCTTTTACACCCTCTTCTTTTTGTTTGGGTGTTTTATTATTGTTATTATTATTATTTGGATTGGTTTTTGGTTTTGGGTTTCCTCACGTGAGTCTTCCTTTGGGAATCCAAAACTTCTTGTTGCCAGTTGGCTAGTAAAAATTTTACAATTTCCACAAAAATTTAGAGTTTTTGCTCGTAAGAATCTGATGGTTGGATTTCAAAGGACTCCAGACAGAGACCTCAACTGAGCTCGAGCTCAGCATTCTATGCTCTGCATAGAAGGTTAACCCTTTGTTCTCCGGGGCAGTTTAAAGGCTGGGGCTAACTGCAATAGTCAGAATACAGCAAGACTCCATTAGAAGAAACATAATTACTAAGGTGAGTAATTTTTTCTTTGGACATAACCTTTGAGCAAAATACTCTTTTTCAAAGGTTCCACGTCTTGTCAGGAGGACAACACAGAAATGTAGTTCTAGGATCGTGGATATGTTGTTCATCCACACTTATCGGCATGTCCCTTTCCCCTTTAAGAATCGCCGGAAATCTTCAAGCTGGCTTCTCCCACCCACCCGGGTGGTATAACCCTCGGGTCGGCCCCATGATGCCAGATCTTCCTTTCCGCTGGAAGATTCAGGTTGCCTCCTTCGTGCTTCCGCATTTTGTAGGCCCTGGCTTCAAAACCTTCGGTTATTTCGAAAATTTGTCTAGTTCACACTAGCGATCACGACTGCTTATCTTCGATTATGGAAGAAGAGTCTTTCGCCGGTGTTCGTGTGGCCAGAAAATGTCACGCACCGATTCCTACACCATGTGAGTCTATTGCTTGGGTGTCGACCATGACACCTTGAAGTGCGATTTTTGTCTTGCATTTCACCCTAACATCCTCGACGACTGTCTCGCACGCCTGAAGTTGAGGAGGCTGGAAAAAGAAACCCTCTGGTGAAATCAAAGGAGCTCGGTGGGGCTTCCAATGCCACATACGCCAAGCAACTGGACGCATGCAAGTCTTCAAGGAGTGAAGCAGCTCGTGTCATGAATCTTCCTCCTCGGAGCTTCTTCGCTCTGGCTCAACCTGAGTTCCACCTTCTGGGTTCCTTCAGAGAGTTGTGCCAGTCTCTCCCGACTAAGGGAGAGGGTCCTGCAGGCACGCACTACTTTTGGTCCCATAAGCGGGAAAAGGATCCGGGATCATCTTCGTCTCAGAAGATGTTCTTGGGATCAGGAGAGATCTCGGTCCCAGGAACCGGCAGTCTCGACTTTGGTCAAAATTGCCTCTTCGGCTGCTGGCTTCTCGGGTTTGCCATCTGGCCAGTCAACTGAAGTGTCTGTCGAGGTTGAAATAATTATCGACCCATTGTCGCCGACTCCGGCCGCCGATTCCCTCAGTCGGATTCTGGTCCTTTCTTTCCCCGACCAGAAGACCCAGCCAGCTGGGAATCCTGGCCAAGGAAATGGTCCCCGACCTGGAAATCACTGGTCCGCGGTGTCTCGAGCGACGAATTGGCCTGTCAGATCTCGATTGAGGACCCCTCGACCGACAGGCGAGGGAAGAGCCTAGCCAAAAAGAGGCGCCACCGCCTGTCGCAACTAGTCCCTCCTCGGATGAGGAGAGGTTCCAGCAGAAACTCCAGCGCTACGAGGACCTCATGTGGCAACGGCTGATTTTGTCCGGGCACAAGCCGACACTGGCTTCCACTTTGGCCATTACTTGGCTTTTGCCTCCCAGGCCAAAGACGACTCTTTCAGAGCTGATTTAAGTCGGCTCCCCATCCCGTGGAGCCGGCAAAACCTCTGGTTCAGCTTAAACCGGTCTCTCCACCGATTGTGGTGGAACCACTGCCCAAGCAGCTTGTGGGAGGGGCTCCTTCTATGGAAGATAGACCAGACACCGGGCTTCCCAGGCGTCTGTCATTCTCCCCGGACCGCCCTCAGCGGGTCGAAAGTAACCTGGGTGGTCGACTGTCGTATCCGGATTCCTCGGTTTCTGATGAGACCGGCCTATATTCTCATCCCGGAGATAACGAATCGGCTGGTGGGATAGAGACGGAAGAAGATCCTTCGTCCAGTCAGGGCATTCTTAGCCTCATCTCTGAGTCTACAGGGATGCCCCTGGAACCTAGCCAGTCAAAGGCAGAGTACCCTCTCACGGACATCCTCAAGAGAGGGGATACCCCGACAGAGGCCTTTCCTGTGGATGAGGCCATAGTTGGCCCGGCCTTAGAACTTGGCAGCACCCTGCCTCCTGTCCAGCTCCATCAGCCTGCATGGCCTGCAAGTATGTGGTGTCTATGGGTCCCTTGCGGGGTTCACAGATCACCCTTCAGCCAACAGTCTGGTGACCACCTCTATGTTCAGGCATAGTGGCAGTTCTGACGACACTGACTGACCTCCCGAAAAAGAAACCAAACTCTTGGATCATTCAGCTCAAAAGATCTATGCGGCCTCATCTTTAGGCCTTTGTCAGGCAAGTTCGGCCGTCGTCATGGCACACTTCTCCCAAGCCGTCTTGGGGTCTTTGGATGAAGTCCTCCCACACCTCCCCACGGACATGCAGACCACAGTCAAGCAGGTCCGGGATCAGGGACAGGCTGTTGCCAGACAGCATATCCCTGGACATTGGGGATTCTTGTGCCCACTTGATGGCAGCCGCAGTTGCCTCTCATCGCAGGGCTTGATTGAGACTCTCCTTTTTCCCAGCAGATACTCAGTACAAACTAGCTGATGTGCCTTTCCTGGGCACCGACCTTTTCGGCCCAGTTGTGGTTGGTCACCTTCAGCGTATTGAGCAGTCCAGTGCTACCTTGGACGCTACTTCTGCTAAAGGTTCTTCGGGGTAGAAACAGCAGAAGAAGAAGCCTTTCTAGGGACATGGATATGTTGTTCATCCACACTTATTGGCAGGTTCCTTGCCGCTTTAAATCTTGCCGGAAGGTCTTCAAGCTGGCTCCTCCCACCCACCCGGGTGGTAAAACTCTCGGCTCCGCCCCATGACGTCAGATCTTCCTTACCGCTTGTAAGCTCAGGTTCCCTCCTTAACGCGCTGCGTTTAAGACTGGTTCCTAATTCTTCGAAAGTTCGAAATCAAAAGGTTTTTTGCTAAAAAGACTTCGGTCTTCTTCTTCTCCTCGGCTGCGATGGACAAATCGACTCCCGGTTTTCGGAGGTGCCCTTGCGGGCAGAAGATGTCTAGGATGGATCCGCACTCCACGTGCGTCTACTGCCTGGGCCTTGAGCACGACCCGCAGGCCTGCGACTTGTGCTCTTCCTTTTCGGCCTACGTCCTTGAAGACCGTGCTGCCCGATTACAACTGGGGCGTCCCGAGAAAAGAATTCCACCGGTGAAATCTAAAGAGGCCCAATTGGCGGTGTCCGCAGCGGCGGGCTAGCTCGAGCAGATGATCGCCCTCGAAGAGGAGGCGGCGCGGGCCGCTTCTACCTCGGCTGCGGCATTTGTCCCGCTCTCTCTCGGTGCCTCGTACTCGGCTTCTTTTAAGGAGCTTTGTCTGACCCTCTCGACCAAAGGTGAGGGTCCAACTTCTTCGGGACCTTTTTCCAGGTCCAAAAAGAGCAAAAGTAAGTCTCTCCGTCGACGCTCTTGGGAGTGGGAAAGATCCCCCTCCCCTTGTCGACAGTCGACTTCGGTCGACCCCTCAGCTTCGGCCACTGGCTTCACGGTGTCCCCGTCAGGCCAGTTGACCGAGACTCCCGTCGACGCGGTCGAGATTTTTCTCGACCCGTTAGACGGGTTGTCGGCTGGAGAGTTGAAATCCCTCTCCCGATTCCCCGGTGGGAGTTGGAGGAGCCCGTCGGCTCGCTCTGTGCCTCCGTTCCGAGCCTTCGTGGGATCGTCCGAGCCAGGAGTGCCGATTCCGACACTTCTCTCGCTTCCCTCGGCCTAGTCGAGACCTCGGTCTCGGACATCCCATGTCCAACCGATCCCCCCGCCATAGGCGCTCTGTCTCGGCACTGCGACAAGCGGCGCCGCCGCTCTTCCTCAGACGAGGGGAGGCTTCGGTGCAAGTTGAGTCGGAAGTACGAGGAACTCATGTGGCAACAGCTCCTTTTGACCGGAAATAAGCCGTCCCAGTCGTCTTCCCCGGCCATTAAGTGGCTGTCACCGGAGCAGCCGAAACAACCCCTCGTTGTAGTCGAGGAACCTGTTCTCAGGCCGGTTGTTCGGCCAATTCCAGCTGCCCCACCGATTCTGGTGGAACCTCCGCCTCCACAGCCATTAGTTGGGCTCCGACCAAAAATTCTCGGTCGTCTCTGGTTTGCCCCATAGCTGTCTGTCACCCTCACTCCCGATAAACCTCGGCAGGTGGAGGGTGGCTCAGGCCCGAGGCAGCTCTTTGAGGACTCTTCTGAGTCCGATGACGGTTCCTCCCTTCTCCAAGCGCATGGACTTGAGTCCTCGAGGGCAGTCAATGGACGATAGCCTTCGCCCTTCTTAGGGTTGCTTCAACTCATCTCGAGTCCACCGGGATGAAGCTCGAACCCGCTTTCTAAGCGGGCCAGGTATCCCCTCACGAGATTCTGGACGAGGGGATTCTCCCACGGAGGCCTTTCCGGTGGCGAAGCCATAGTGGGTCCGCCTTGGAACTTTGGCAGCGTCCTGCTTCCTGCCCTGCGCCTTGCCAGGTTGGCCTAGGAAGCATCGGTCCCCCGGTCCCTGTCGGTTTTGGAACACCCCTCGCCGAGGGGTTGGTTACCGACAGCGTTTTCCGGCGTGCGAGAGCATGAGGATATGGACAAACCTCCGACAAGGTCCAAGAAATTGGATTATGCGGGCGAAAAGTCTATGCTCGCGTCCTCTCCCTGACCGTCAGGCCAGTTCGGCCGTCCTCATGGCACATTTTCTCACGCCTGTTGGGCTCCTGGATGAGGTTGTCCTCATCTTCCCGCAGATCTGCAGAGTACGGTCAGGCAGGTGCGGGACGAGGGCAGGCAGTGGCCAAACAGCTCCAGACTCGCGCTAGACATCGGGACTCGTGTACAGGTTCTGTGGCGGGCCGCAGTGGCTATGCGCCATCGGCTTGGCTGAGGATATCCACCTTTACCTCGGATACCCAGCACAAGTTGGCGGATGTTCCCTTTTGGGGACTGACCTCTTGGCCCTGGGGTGGAAGGTCACCTGCAGAGGATCGAAGTCCATGCTACCTTGGACTCTGTCTCTTCCGCTGAGAAGGACAAAGGCCGCCAAGCCACAGCCTAAGCCCTTTCGTTCTTCTCTGCGCCGGCGGCGCGCCGCCCAGCAACGGCCAGGGCTAGCAGGCTCGAGCTGGTATCCCAAACCCAAGCCAGCTTCCTCCAACAGGAAGCAGAGGGAGGTAAAGGCCCAGGAGGTCCTGGCTGGTCCCTCCTCCAAGCCTGCCCAGTGGCCAGCTGAGGGATGTCGCCCCCATCCCTGGCACCTCACCCCTGGTTCCCCCCGTGGGGGGACGGCTCAGACACTTCTTTTCCGCCTGGTCCGCTGTTACTACGGACAGATGGGTACTGGAGGTGGTGGGAAAAGGCCTACCTCTAGAATTCGAGCAGGCCCCACCCTTCAGGCAGCGTCACACCTCGGGGTCCTGGCCTCACTGGCGGCTCGATCAGCCACATCGCCCCTCCTCCAAAGGAGGTGATCATGGAGGTAGAGGACCCCTTTAGACCCGTTCGTGTCCAGGTATTTCCTGGTTCGGAGACGGACGGGGCTGGCGCCCATTCTCCCACTCCACACGACCTGAACAAGTTCCTAAGGTCTCGACCTTCAGAATGGTCACTCTGGCGCAGATAATACCATCTCTGGAACACGGCGTGTGGTTCTGCTCTCTGGACCTACAGGGCGCATTCTTTTCACGTCCCTATCCGTCCGTCACATCGAGATTCCTCCGCTTCGTGAAGGATCCCTCTTGAGTTCAAGCCATGCCCTTCGGCTCATCTCCAGCTCCCGGTCTTCACCAAATGCATGGCAGTGGTGACAGCATTCTCTGGCGCGCCGAGGGTCCGGGTGTAACCTTACCTGGACAATTGGCTGATAGCAGCCCCTCCAGACGGGAGGTGGAGCGGTCAGAGATCTGACCCTCCAGGTTTGCTCTCAAGTCGGCCTTCTCATCAAGCGAGGCCAAGGTCGAACTCGAGCCGAAGCAGGTGATCCTGTTCATCGGGGCAGAGCTCGACTCTCTCGAGCCAAACACGGCTCCCGGCGGACAGGCCGAGGTTCTTACCTCCTTGCCCAATCATTTCTGGTTGGGCAATGGCTCTGCCGGGACTTCCTGCGCCTCCTGGGTCTCATGGCGGCCTGTACCAGCGTGGGTCCGTTGGGCACACACTGGCACATCGCCCCCCTTCAGTGGGGACTGGCCAGCGGTGGTCTGACAGCTGCGATCCATTGGACCAGCTAGTGACAGTGACCCAGGAGATGTGGCAACTCTCAGTGGTGGACCGTTCCATCCCATCTGCAGGAGGGCATCCCGCTTATCCGCCCGAGCCAGCGGTCTCTCTATCGACCGATGCCTCTTTTGATGGGCTGGGGTGCCCATCTGGGGAACATCGAGTGCCGGCCTCTGGTCCCGCAGTGAGTCCCGATGCCACATCAACCTGTTGGAGCTCAGTGGTCCGTAGCTCTCACCGCCTTTGCTCCGTTCTCCGGGTCAAGTGGTCCCGAGTCCAGACAGACAATACCACGACCATGTACTACCTGAACCTGCTAGGGCGGGACCGCTCCATGCTTCTATGCAAGGAAGCCCGCAATTTGGTCACCGTGCGCAGAGCCTGGAGGCGGATCTCCTAGCCATTCATGTGGCAGGAGCCTCCAACACCCCTGGCCGGATGCCCTGAGCCGGATAGGGGCTGCATCTCACGAGTGGTCTCCTGCCAGAGGTAGTAAGATCTGTTCTCCCACTGGGGCACACCTCAGGTGGACCTGTTTGCCTCCAGGGAGAATGCGAAGCTGAGGCTGTTTCATGCCCGCCCCCCTCAGCAGGGCTCGCTGCAGGGGGATGCCTTCTCGAGGCTGTGGACCCCTGGCCTCTTCTACGCCTTTCCCCCATTTCCCTTGATTCACAAGGTGCTTCTCAAGGCAAGGAGGGACAAGGCGCAGGTGATTCTGATAGCCCCAGACTGGCCCCGCCAGTTCTGGTACCCAGATCTACTCAACCTGAGCTACAGGCTCCCGAGGCAGCTTCCAGCTCGCCCGGACCTGCTCTCAGTCAATCAGGGGAAGGTGTTCCATCCGGACCTTCAATCCCTGCACCTGACTGACCTGGTTCCTGGGCGGCTAGAGTTCCAGGCCTTGGGTCTTTCCGATGAGGTCCTCAGTGTTGTTGAGGCACCTGCAGAGTGTCGACCAGAATGCTATGCCTTCAAATGGAAGAGGTTTTCCATTTGCGTCAGGGTAAGGCTTGGACCCTTCCTCTGTTCCTTAACCATTATGCAGACTATTTATGGTCCCTTTCTAGTCAAGGACGTAGGTCGGCGACCCTAAAGGGTGCACCTGGCAGCCATCTCTGCTTACGGGCGCGGGGCAGGGAGCAGTCGGTGGCGCAGGAGAAGGTGGTCTGCAGCTTTTCAAAGCCTTGATCACATTTCCCTCGGTCGCGAGACCCTCCCCACCTCCGTGGGATTTACTGCTGGTACTTTGGCAAGCTCATGTACGAAGCCATTCGAACCAATGCACAGGTGTGAACTCTCACCTGTCATGAAGACCACCGCCTTCTTGGTGGCTATCACGCTCAGCCAGAAGGATGGGGAGAACTCAAGGCGCTCTGCATTGAGTCTCCTTACCTGGTCTTCCACAGGGACGGAATTGTCCTGCGCCCCACCCGAAATTCCTTCCGAAGATGGTGTCACGGAGTTTCACCTTAACCAGGTGTTGACCTCTGCCGGTGTTCTACCCCAATCACACCTCGAGGCCAAATACAGGCTCCATACTTTGGACCCTAGAGACGCTGCTTATTATAAGAGCCACGCTGAAATCGGGAGAGGTTTGCCAGCTGTTTGTCACCCACGCTGAAGCCGCACCTGGCAGACCTGCAGCCAAGCGGACGATAAGCATGGGTCACCTCCTGCACAGATCTCGCTATAAGTTGCCGGGCATGGGCTCCCCAGAGGATAAGAGCTCATTCCCACCATTACACTGCTGCATCGGTGGCTGCTTCCAGGACGTCCCTATCCAGAAATCTGCAGGGCTGCTACCTGAAGTCACACACACCTTTATTACCTATCACCACATCGACCTTGAGTCACACCGGGATGCTGGTTTTGGGGCCTCAAGTTCTCCAGTCTTTATTCCTTGCTAGGTGCGCCTTGCCTCCCTCCTCCCGGAGAACTGCTGAGATCTGCCAGACAGTGTGGATGAACAACATCTCATGTCCTAGAAATACAGGTTACTCACCTGTAGAGGGAGTTCTAGGAATGGTATATGTTGTTCATCCCCACCACCCACCCGACCTCCCGGCTCGATGCACAACCTGAGGCTTCCAGCGGGCAGATCTGGCGTCATGGGGCGGAGCCACGGGTTTTACCACCCGTGTGGGTGGGAGGAGCCAAATTGAAGACCTTCCGGCAAGATTTAAAGCGGCAAGGAACCTGCCAATAAGTGTGGATGAACAACATATACCATTCCTAGAACTCCTGTTACAGGTGAGTAACCTGTATTTCTGGCACTCTTCCCCTGCAGCACAGCAACCCTCCTTTCAAGGAAGGCAGCAGCAGGCCCAAGCTTGGCGCCACCGGGCCCTCCCAGGCCCTTAAAGGAGGCCGAGATTCAGGTCCTGGATCATCCTTCTCCAAGCCTGCTCAGTGACTGGGCTGGGGCTGCCACCCCGTCCTGTAACGCCAGCTCTGGGTCCTCCCGTGGGGGTCCTGCTACGCCACTTTCTTTCCGCCTGGTCCGTTATAACCGCGGACAGGTGGGTTTTGGAAGTGGTCGGTCAGGAACTGCCTCTGGAATTCGAGCAGCACCCTTCAAGCTGAGCCAGCGCCCCTCAGGAGGAAAGAGTATCCATCCATACTCAGTCGGCTCTCCGAGACGACATCACTAAGTTCCTCCTCAAGGAGGCAGTAACTCCAGTGGTGGATTCTCCAGCAGATCCAGGCTTTGTCTCCAGGTACTTTCTGGTGCCCAAGCAGATGGGGGCTGGCGCCGCATTCTAGGTCTGCACAACCTGAATCTGTATATCAGGTCACGCACCCTTCTGTCCCAGATCATACCATCCTTGGAGCGAAATATGGTTCTTTTCACTGGATCTGCAGGACGCATTCCTTCATGTCCCAATCCGTCATGCTCATTGGCAGTTCCTTCGCTTTAGAGCCCAAGGGACCCTATACGAGTTCCGAGCCATGACATTCCGGCATGTCAGCGGCCCCACAGGTCTTCACCAAATGCATCACAGTGGTGGCAATACGTTGGGGGTGTCAAATTTTACCTACCGACAACTGGCTCTTAGCAGGTCCCACCAGCAGAAGGTGGAAGGTCGAAACCTGGCCTCAGACCTGCTCTAACTCGGCCTCTTAATCAACAGGCCCCAAGTCTGAACTTGTGCCTTCTCAGGTGGCAACTGCTTCATTGGAGCCAGGCTGGCTCCCGGCCGGGCAGGAGGTTCTCTCCCTACTTTGCCCAATCATTTCTGGTTGAGCAATTCGCCTGTCCAAGGGCATACTGGTGGACCCAGAAATAAGTCGAAGGATGCCCTGGAAAGAGGAAGGACCTTCCTCCAGGCCTGTCACTGACAACTCATCATCAGGGTGTTGAGTGAAGACCAGTGGTATCAGAGTCCGAGGAGTCGGGATACAGGGGTCTCCCGCCTATGTCCCCTTCAATACGCCAAGGGTGATCGGGGACAACAGTGATGGACAGACGGGGCAGGTCAGTATCTGTCCGATCCTCCTTCGAGGGGGCCTCTCCCTGAGGCTGCTTAGGTGGTGGCTCCACCAAAATTGGTGGGGAGACCGGAACAGGCCGAACAGGGATGCGTCCCGATCCTACTGGAGGAAGAACCGGAGTCTTTGGTTCCGGAGGCGTCGGCCTAAGAAGCTGGGGCCAAGTAATGGCCGATGGAGCTGGCTTTTGACCGGTCAGAATTAGCTGTTGCCACATGAGGTCCTCATAACATCAACAGAGCTTCCGTCGAAGTCTCACCTCGTTCGAGGAGGATGAGGATCGATGGCGGCGCCTCTTCCGGGAGTGTTTGTGACCCTTTTTTGGTTTTTCAACCGACTGGGTTCTAGTCCTCGATCGAGACCGACGATGTCCGCTCTGTCGATCGGAAGAGACCGGATTCGATGAAAACCATGGTTCTGGCTCCTGTCCCTCGATCGAGATACCCGAAGGACGGGTCTCCTTGTTGGGGAAAGTAAGGATGGGTGTCCTCTCCAAGGAGTCGTCGATAACGGCTCGATTGGGTCGAGAGAAATCTCAGCCGGTTCTGCCGTATCCTCGGCCTCAGTGCCTTGGCCTGACGGAAGGTCAGAGAAGCTGGCGGCCGAGGAAGCGATCTCGACCGAGACCACCAGGTCCTGAGAATTGGACTGCTCTCGGTCCCAGGAACGTCTTCTTCGGGCAGAAGATGATTTAGGGTCCTTGTCCCTTTTCTCATGGCGGGAGGAGTGCAAGCCCAAGGGCGCCTCACCTTTGGTAGGGAGAGACTGGCACAGCTCCCGAAAGGACCCAGTGAAAGTGCAGTCCAGGTTAAGCAGCACAAAAAAACTTCGGCTGGCCAAGGCTTGAGCAGCTTTCTCTTCGAAAGCTGCTATCTGTTCGAGCTGATTGGCGGATCCTGCGGCAGTGGAAACCGCCCAACTGGCCTCCTTTGATTTCACCGCTGGATTGCGAAGCTCCGGTCTCCCTAGCTTTAGGCGGGTCTTGTGGTCATTCAGGACGTTGGGATGGAAGGCCAGACAAATGGTGCAAGAGGTGGTGTCATGCACGACACCCAAGTAATAAATGCACAAGAGGTGGGGATCGGTGCGTGACATTTTCTGTCCGCAAGGACACCGGTGAAACCTGGGGGACGACTTGTCCTCCATGTCCGCTGCGTTCAGATCAGAATCGTAAACTCTTGCGAGTTTCAAAGAAAGCAAATGCGGTGAAAGTCATCGATTAGAATCCAGGGCCTACGGTACTGCAGAAGTAGCACGAGGGAACCTGAATCTTCCAGCGGAAAGGAAGATCTGGCGTCATGGGGCGAAGCCGAGGTATATACCACCCGGGTGGGTGGGAGGAGCCAGCCTGAAGACTTCCGGCAAGATTTAAAGGGGAAAGGGACATGCCAAAGAGTTTGAATGAACAACATATCCACGCTCCTAGAACTGGCTCTATCGCCGCCTTCAAGAGAAGGGAGGAAATTTCTTTCAGAACCAGAGGAAGATGTTCCGGGGAGTAAGATGACTTGGGGGGGGTGGTCTTCTGGGTGGTTTCTGAAGAAACTCGATTGAGTGTCCTGCTGCTATCAGTTGGAGCACCCAAGCATCTGATGTGATCCTCTCCCAACCCGGTAGATGGAAGGAGAACCTCCCCCCTACTGGTTCCTCTGGGGGGTCCAGAGGCTGTGGGAAAGGGAAGGAGTTAGGAGGTGTGGGGCTGTGCAGCAGTCGGGGCTTCCATAGCTTTTTTGGGTGGGGGGAGTCTTGGTTGCTGGAGGGGCCCAATGTTTATTGGCCCGCTTGCCCTGTGGTTTCGCTTTAGGGTGGAAACGTCTGCGAAAAGGGCGATGCTGTCCTTGAGGGGGCCGGTACATAAGAGTCCACGGACTTGAGTGCAGTACCCTTCTCCTGCAGGTCAGTGATGACGTCCTTGACATCACCACCGAACAGCACTGAACCCCTGAAGGGTGCATACTGAATAGCGGATTGCATTTCAGGGAACAATCCTGACACCCGGAGCAAGGCATGGTGCCTAATACCTACGGTGAAAGCCAAACTCCGACCAGCTGCGTCCACTGCATCGTATGTGGCATGGAGCATGTGCCAACTGGCTGAATGAGCAGAACGGACAAGATCAGCCACTTCCTGTTTGATCTGGGACTCAGGAAGGGAGTCCAATTTTGATTCCACCCGAGTCAGGATAGTCTTCTGGTAGTCCCCCACGTAAGCGACACAGTTCAGGGCCCTAATCCCCAGAGTAGAAGAAGCGTACATATTCTTCCCATACTGGTCCAGAAGACGGGACTCCTTGTCAGGTGGAGACGAGCTGAGATGTTTTGGGTTGGCAGAACGGCTGTGAGCAGCACTAATCACAACCGAGTCTGCCTTGGGGAGTACGTTCAAAGAATCTACACCTTCAGGAGCCTTATACAGCCTGTCCACCTTCCTCGTAAGGGGGGGCTAATGCGGACGGTTGCTTCCAAATAGTGGAAACAAGGTCCGTGTGAGGCTCAATCCAGGGTGGACTCAATGTCGGAGAAGTCTCGGGCAGATCCAAGTGGGCAGCGAGCTTCTTACGCTGTGGATCTGGCTCCAGAGATTGCCACTGATGAACTTCCTGGATCTTTCTCAGTAACTCCAAAAATGAAGGATCCTCCGGAGACTTCAGAGGAGTCCTTTGGCCTGGGTGATCTGGAGGACGAGGCTCGTCGTCTGGATCGGAGCATCCCCCTGAGTCAGAGGTCTCCGATGAAGAGGAAGAAGACTCCTCCTGGCGTGGGGGAGGAACGGTCCCTTTGGGAAGCCCTCTGGGAAGTGTATCCTCCCCACCCCTGCTGCCTGAGGGTTCACCTCTGGTGTCGGGTAAGGGGGAGGGAGTCTCCCGTCTCCAGCGTAAGGGATCTTGTGCAGGGTCTGGCGCCGGGATATGGCTCTCCACCTCCCTGGTGAGCTGAGCCTTGGCCTCGGCCCACCAGGCAACCAGAGTCTCCATCAAATCCACTGGTGGTTGTGGTGTGGGAGGTGGAAGAGAAGGGGGATAAAGATACCGAAGGTACCCGTAGGGCAAGTATCCATAACCTGACGGCGGAAAGCCTGGCGTCGGGTATTGAGGTGTCAGATGAAGCGATGCCAGGTACTGCAGCGTCAGATACTGTGGTACCAGGTAGGACGGCACCAGATTTAGCGGTGTCGGGTACCCGGGAGCCAGGGGCTCTGGCGGTGCAGGAGGCCCTGGAAGAGGCCCAGCAGGTGGCCTGGGTAAGGGTGGCCCTGCGGGCGTTGGGCCCAGCGTTGGAGTGACGTCCGGTAAAGGGACGTAGTCTGGCGTCGGGTAGGCCCGTCGGAGGGGATCCGACCGTGTAGGGGGCAGTCCTGACGGCAGTGTATACAAGTCCTCCATGACGTCCGGGGATGCGAGATTAAAATCCCTGGGGTCCAGCAGAGGAGACGCAGGAACCTCGGTCAGCAACGGCAGGCATTGCGGTGAGCCTGGGACGTCAGACTGGTCCAAGGGGTCCAATATGGGCCCTTTCGCTGGGCGTTCGCCGGAGGGACCAACATCCAGGTGGGCAGAGGAGGAGCCGGTGTCAGACTTATCGGAACTCTGGCCTGATGTAGGTCGTCATAGGGAGGTGACTTGATGGGTGTGCGAGGGACTGTGCGCACCCCCGAAGGAGCTGGCATCTTATCAGCCCTGTCCGGGCAGACGTCGGCGGCACCAGTGTCGGCTTAGCAGACCCGCTCAACCCAGAGGGATACCTGGAAGCGGCCTTCCTGGGAGTGGTATCCTCCTTTGCCCCAGAGGCATCCGAGGGCACAAGCGCGAGCCCCATGGGAGGGTCAACACTGTCTTGGACACCGCCAAGATGGCCGTCACGGAGTGGTCCCCCCGAGGGGACGTTACCTTAAGGACTGCGACTCCAGACGGAGTCGCGGGAACCGTGGAGGTGAAGTCCCAGTGCTTCTCCTTCTTGTGGTCTTTGGGGGAAAATGGAAGCCTGCCTGAGTTTCTTCAGCTTCTTCTACATGGAAGCCATCTTATTTCTTCAAAACGTGGGCCTCCAGGGACTGCTG
This sequence comes from Neoceratodus forsteri, assembly GCA_016271365.2. NCBI lineage: Eukaryota > Metazoa > Chordata > Ceratodontiformes > Ceratodontidae > Neoceratodus > Neoceratodus forsteri. Next base: position 262,660,396 of record JADMNL010000027.1, on the reverse strand, counting down.
CCTCCGTTTTCGGGTGGCTGCGTTGAACTGCTGGCACTTCTCCACGGGGTGGTCCAGGCCTAGGCAGAAGAGCTACAGGGAGTGACCGTCCTTATGCGGCAGTTGGGAACCGCACGAGTTGCACTTATTTTTATGCGATTCAGAGGGCATCGGGGGCAACATACACGGCCATTAGAAGTGGTAAAACACGAAAAAAGGTCCGGGGAAACAAACCGGTAAACTAGACCAATGTTAGACTGACGAGCAAAGGACCTTAACAGCAAGGAACTTTCACAAATCGACGGCGGGTGTGGGGGACCGCCCCTTTACACTGACGTCGCATGACGTAGGTCACCTGATGTGGGGGCGGTCCCCCGCCAGAGACTGCAAGCTAGAAATTTTTCCGTGGGGTCCCGACGCCTGCCGTCTTCAGTCCCATATGTAATTACCTACTGCAAGAGCCCTCTCGAAGTAAGATCTTGTTGCTCAGTGTGCCTTTCCTGGTGAAACATTTCAATAAATAAAATAAAGTTCGAACTGTAAAGAAGTGTGAATAGTTATTTTCAGATTGAACTGTCTTTGCCTAAGCGAGTGACGGCCAGAATTATTCTCGCCACACTGATATTTGCAGCGCTGATTTTATTCTCACCACACTGATATTTGCAGTGTTTATTTTAAAATACTAATAAAATAATCCAACAAAGTATGTAAAGGAGACCTAATTACAGGTCTTTTTCATTAGTTACCATGCAGTACCTGCGAAGAAAAACACTGTAAACACTTTAAAACAAAACAAGATGGCTAACATCACAAACTATTTCTCTGAGCATGAACAGTAAATGCTTAACAGTTCAATCTGTTTTAATTTATCTGCCTGTCTTGCAGCTACCACAAACATTGTTATAATTCAAAAATGATAACATATCTTTTCACCAAACTATACAAAGGCACACCCCTGACACAGATTCCATCATTCCTGAAAATTCTGTCTGGGCTGTAAATGACGGCAAAAAATCCTATGTTAACCAATGAGGGGAAAAGTTTTTTAACCACTTTATATCTCAAAAACTATACAAGATGCAGTCATGGAACTGTTCGCATCTTGAGACTGGCAGAATGACCGTGTATGCCAAATTTTGGGCTATTTCAAAGTACACCAAAGTTATTATGCATGGGAAGCAGAAAAGTGGTGAACTGCAATAGTTGTGGGGCAGCAGTCTTTCTGGGGATGATGTGGAGTAAACGGGGCTGTCCTGTGTGTAAGAGCCTGGAGCAGCTAAGGGCTGAAATAAGGCTGCTCATATGGGAGCTGGGGAGGATGGTGTGGGAAGTCCAAGGAGTAGAGCAGTGGAGGGAAAGGCAGAGGGGTGATGCCCAGGGGAGTGAGGGCATCAGGCAGGGGATGGGAGTGGGGAGGAGCACCCAGTATACAGGAGTATCTCTTCCTCAGAGGACTACGAAGCCCATGGTTGAGGAATGGCAAGTGGTAAGGGGAAGAGGTGGGAATGTGAGAGTAGCATCAGGGGTGGGAAATTCTAAAGGGGTGCCTTTACTTAACAGATCTGCACCACTGTCTGGAAGGAGGAAGGGGGTAGCAGGAGGTGAGGCAGGAGGTCAGGTTGGGCCAGGGCTGAGAGTAGGAGTACAGGGGAGGGGAGAGGGAACTAATCAGGGTGGGCAGGGAAGAAAACGAAGGCAAAATGGAGTGGAGGTGGGAGAAGAAAGGAAGAGGGAAGGGAAAACTGAAAGCAGATACAGATAGTCAGAAGGGGAGGGGCAAAGTGGGAGATGGAAAAACAGTTGGGGATAAACTGTGTATGTGGAGATAAGTTCACCAGGGTGCAGAGGGAGCAGTTAGGTGGGGAAGCAGCTAGTACAGAAGGTAAGAAAGGAAGGAAGGCGGGGAGCATGGGTGCAGGGGATGGAAGGGTGGCAATCATAGGGGACTCCATAATTAGGGGTATTCACTGGGGAAGGAAAGGGGACCCAAATGCAAGCAGGAGGGTGGTTTGTATGCCAGGGATGACAGCAAGGAAGGTGGGCCAAAGAAAAAACAGGTTACTCACCTGCAGCAGTAGTTCAAAGAGTGGTGTATGATGTTCATCCACACTTGCTGGCATGTCCTTTCCCTTCAAGAATCTTGCCGAAAGGTCTGAAAGCTGCCTCCTCCCACCCACCCAGATGGTATAATCCTCGTCTCCACCCCGGAAGCAGAGGGTTGTCCGTCAAAGCCGGGGAGGTCAGATGGGTTCGTGTGGATGAACATATACCACTGCCAGAAATACAGGTTACTCACCTGTAACAGGAGTTCTAGGAGTGGTATATGTTGTTCATCCACACTGTCTGACAGGGTCCTTGCCACTTTAAATCTTGCCGGAAGGTCTTCAGGCTAGCTCCTCCCACCCACCCGGGTAGTAAAACCCTCGTCTCCGTCCCATGACGCCAGATCTAGCCCACTGGAAGCCATGTTGTGAGTCGAAGCCAGGGAGGTCGGGTGGGTCGTGTGGATGAACAACATATACCACTCCTAGAACTCTTGTTACAGGTGAGTAACCTGTATTTCTAGGGGCATGGATATGTTGTTCAATCCACACTGTCTGGCAGACTCCTAGCAGTTCTCCGGGAGGAGGGAGGCAAGGTGCGCACCCCCTACTTAGGACAGAGGTCCCAAAACCAGCATCCCGGCGTGACTACAGGTCAATGTGGTAGCAGGCTGGGTCTCCTCATTGGGAAAGACAAGGACTGGAGTCCTTTCCAAAGAACCGTTGACCGGAGTCTGCGAAATAGGGTCGATTAGGTCAAGAGAAATCTCAACCTCGTCGGCCACTTGCTCGATCTCTTGGCCAGACGGAAGATACGTGAAGCGAACGGCCGAGGATGCGATCTCAACTGAGGTCGAGACCACGTGTTCCTGGGACTTGGACCCTTCTCAGTCCCAAAAACATCTTTGCTTGGACGAAGACGTTGGTTCCTTATCCCTCTTCTGAGGGCGGAAGGAGTGCGAGCCCGAGGGTGCCTCACCCTGGTGGGGAGAGACTGGCACAACTCCATGAAGGAGCCTAAATAGGTGGAACCCAGGTTCAGAGGAATAAAAAAGCTCAGATTGGCCGAAGCTTGAGCCGCTTCCTCCTGGAAAGCCTGCATTTGCTCCCACTGCTCGGCAGATCCTGCAGCCGTGGAAACTGCCCACCTTGCCTCCTTTGCTTTCACTGGCGGGTTCCTTTTCTCTGGTCTCCCCAATTTTAGGCACGCTAAGCGGTCATCCAGGATGTTGGGATGGAAGGCCAGCCAGAAACGTGCAGGTGGAGGTGTCATGTCCAGAGCACCTGGGCGTGGGCGCTTGCGTTAGGTGGGGATCGGCGTGACATCTTCTGGCCGGAGGAGCACCGGCGAAATCAGGGAGAAGATTTATCCTCCATGTCTGATGCGCTACTATCGGAATTGTTAACTCGAACGACTTTTAAGGTAAGTTGCAGTAAAAAAAAAAACAACGCTTTGAATCCAGGGCCTATGAATTGCTGTGAAGCACGAGGGAACCTGGATCTATCTTCCAGCGGAAAGGAAGATCTGGCGTCATGGGGCGGAGCCGAGGTTTATACCACCCGAGTGGGTGTGAGGAACCAGCTTGAAGACTTGCAGCAAGATTTAAACGGGAAAGGGACATGCCAAGAAGTGTGGATGAACAAGATATCCATGCTCCTAGAAGACTTTTTTTTTTTTTTTTAACCTGGCAGGTCCTTCTGTCGGTCTCCGCCCTGGTCACGACCCCGGGAGCTTCCACTTACCATCTATGGTGAACATCTCCCAGTTACCCCCTGGCTTACTCCCACGGAAGGTGGGGCCTCGGCACTGGTCCCCTATCCAGAGCCGTGGGACCAGTATCTAGTTGGAAGAGCCAGGCGATGGTGGCTAACTGAAGCTCCAAAGAGGGCTTCAAGGAGACAGAGGACCCACCCGCCTTCCTTTTTCCACCATTTTTCTTGGAGGCGGACGGCAATGACACCAGCCTGCCCCGCCTCCCATACGTCGCGGAAGCTGTGGTTTGAGGACTCGGCCTCCACCAGGTGTCCCCATGTCCCGGACACACGCCCGCAGAAGGAGAGCAGTCCGTCGGACACTCCATCCTTCTCCCCCAGCCGGCCCTCCAGTGACCTGGGCCCGTTCCCAAACCCAGGTCACCGGCATCGCAAGCAGAAATCCAGCCGCTGCACCGGCAGGCCGACCTGAAGACTTCTTTCTTGTACAAGTAAGAATAAGTAAAATGTAATCAGTATTTTTCGTGCTAAAATACAAAATAACAAAACTGAAAACTAAGCTGCAGTTTGAAGTTTGACTCCCAGTGGGCGAGCGATGTAGTCACTGAAGAGCACTCAACGGCGGGGAAAAAGGAAGTGAGGCGGTTGAACGGTCGATGCAGAGATGTCTATATCACATGAGCCTGGCTCGCGGTGCTGCTTCCTCACGGCTCCATCTCGACACCGACCCTCCGGAAAAAGTTTGGCTCCCGCTGGGTCCTAGTGCCTCCGGCGTACTCCCATTAGTGTGAATGAATGGTGGAGACTATGTCCAGGAAGATCACAGTTAGCAAAGGGTGAAGGGGTGCACACAAAGGGGATAAATGTGAATAGAAGAATAGAGGGAAGAGAAGGAAGGTCAGATTCTAGGTGGAGGGTGGTGTCTCTGAATGCACGGAGTCTTGGAAACAAGATGGACTACCTGCAGGCACTATTAGACATGAGGGTGGACAAAACTGCAGTAACCGAGACTTGGGCAACATCACACCATGACTGGGACACTGCGTTCCCTAGATATAAACTATATAGGAGGGACAGGGTAGTCAGAAGGGGGGGAGGGAAATAACTTGCAGGGGAAGTGGAGGCATTATGTGTTCACACTGAGGTCTAATAGAGGGAGAAAGGTGAAGTTGGGGGTGGTTTACAGACCACCCAGTCAGGGTGAGGAGAGGGACAGGGAATTGAGCTCACAAATATTGGAAGCTGCAGAGAAAGGAGAGGCGGTAATTGTGGGGGACTTTAACCTGCTCAAGGTGGACTGGAGCATAGCATCCACAACATATGCTAGGAGTCGGGTGATCCTGGAAGGACAGTAATAATAATATTATCTTTGTTGAGTGCTTTTCAAATTATCAAGGCTCTTCACACAATTACAAACAACACATTAAAACATTGTTAAAATCACAACAGATCAAGAAATGCCTTGGTCCATAAATACAGGTTACTCACCTGTAACAGGAGTTCTAGGAATGGTATATGTTGTTCATCCACACTCATTGGCAGTATCCTTGCCGCTTTAAATCTTGCCGGAAGGTCTTCAAGCTTGCTCCTCCCACCCACCCGGGTGGTATAACTCTCGGCTCCGCCCCATGACGCCAGATCTAGCCGCTGGAAAGCTCAGGTTCATCTTAGTCGAAGCCGAGGAAAGTCGGGTAGGTCGTGTGGATGAACAACATATACCATTCCTAGAACTCCTGATTACAGGTGAGTAACCTGTATTTCTAGGGACATGGATATGTTAATTCATCCACACTCATTGGCAGACTCCTAGCAGTTCTCCGGAGGAGGGAGGCAAGACGACACCCCATATACTTACTTTGGGAAAGAGAGACTGAGAACCGAGGCCCCAAACCAGCATCCCGGCGTGAATCAAGGTCGATGGGTAGTGGGTAATGAAGGTGTTTGCTGACTCTCCAGGTAGCAGCCCTGCAGATTTCCTGATAGGACGTCCCTGAAAGCAGCCACCGCTAGCAGCAGTATATGGTAGAATGAGCTCTGATCCCCTGGGAGGCTCCATGCCTGCCAACTTATAGCAGAGATCTATGCAGGAGGTTACCCACCTGCTTATCGTCCGCTGTACTGCAGGTCTGCCAGATGCTTCAGCTGCAGGTGACAAACAGCTGGCTTAACCTCTCCCCGACTTCAGCCGCAGCTTCCTTATAATAAGCTCTTCTAGATCCAGAGTATGGGAGCCTATTCGCCTCCGGAGGTGATTGGGCAGAACACCGCAGAGTCAACACCTGGTTAAGGTGAAACTCCCACACCACCTCTCTCGGAAGGAATTTCGGGGGGGCAGGGACAAACCTTGTCCCTGTGGAAGACCAGGAAGGAGACTCGATGGAGTTTCGAGCCTCCCCACTCTTCTGGCTGAGTGGATAGCCACCAGAAGGAGGCGGCCTCTCCACTTGGTGGTGAGAGAGAGTAATACCTGTGCATAGGTTCAATGGCTTGCCCATGAGCTTTGGCCAAAGTACCAGCAGTAGATCCCACGGAGGTGGGGTTCCCGACTGGAGGGGAAGTGATCAAGGCCTTTGAAAGCGCCAGACCACCTTCTCTCTGCCATGCGACTGCTTCCCGCCTCGGGTAAGCAGAGATGGCTTGCCAGGTGCACTCTTAGGGTCGCCGACCCTAAGCCTTAGACTAGAAAGGGACCATGAAATAGTCCAAGATGCTTGCGAATGGAACAGGAGGAAGGGTCCAAGCCTTGTTCTGACACCAAATGGAAACCTTTTCCATTTGAAGGCATAGCATTTTCTGGTCGACTTCTACGGGACGCCTCAACTACATTGAGGACCTCGCCGAAAGACCCAAAGCCTGGAACTCTAGCCGCCATAGGAACCAGGCCGTCAGGTGCAGGGATTGGAAGGTCCGATGGAACACCTTCCCCTGATTGACTGAGCAGGTCCGGCGAGCTGGAAGCTGCCGCGAGTCCTGGAGCTGAGACTGAGGAGATCTGGTACCAGAACTGGCGAGGCCAGTCTGGGGCTATCAAGAATCACCTGCCTTTGTCCCTCCTGCCTTGAGAAGCACCTTGTGGATCAAGGGAAATGGGGAAAGGCGAAAGAGGCCCGGGGTCCATTGCCTCGGGAAGGCATCCCCTGCAGCGTGAGCCCTGCTGAGGGGGGGCATGGAACAGACTCAGCTCTGCTCTCCTGTGGAGGCAAACAGGTCCACCTGAGGTGTGCCCCAAAGGAGAACAGATGCTGTACTACCCCGCAGGAGAGACCATCTGGATGCAGCCCCTATCCGCTCAGGGCATCGGCCAGGGTGTTGGGAGGCTCCTGCCACGGAATGGTGGCTAGGAGATCCGCCCAGGCTGGCGACGAGTGACCAAATGCGAGAGCCTTTATTAGAAGCATGGAGCTGCCCGCTCTGGCGGTTTAGATAGTACATAGTCGGGTATTGTCCGGCTCTGACTCGGACCACTTGACCCCGGAGGAACGGAGCAAAAGGCGGTGAGAGCTAGGCGGACCGCCGGAGCTCCAGCAGGCTGATGTGGCATCGACTCCCGCAACCAGAGAGCTGCGAGCCCAGTGTTCCCCAGATGGGCACCCCAACCCATCAGGAGAGGCATCGGGTCGACAGAGACCGCTGGGCTCGGGCATGGACGAACGGGATGCCCTCCCGCACTTGATCTGGAACGGGCCCACCACTGGAGAGCATTCCACATCCCCTGTGTCACCGACACAAGCTGGTCCATGGGATCGCGAGCGCTAGACCACTGGCTGGCCAGCCCCTCATTGAAGGGGACGATGTTCCAGCGGCCCAACGACCACGCTGTACAGGCCGGCCATGAGACTCCAGGAGGCGCAGGAAGTCCCGGCAGGGCGCAATTGCCCAACCAGAAATGATCGGGCAAAGCGAGGAAAGAACTCGCCCTGTCCGCCGAGCCGCTTCTGGCTCGAAGAGAGTCGAGCTGGCGCTCGGTGAATAAACTCACCTGCTTCGCTCGAAGTTCCGACTCTGGCCTCGCTGACAAGGAGGCCCAGTTGAGAGCAGACCTGGAGGGCCAGATCTCTGGACCACTCCGCCTCCTTCCTGGGAGGGAGCTGCTCATCAGCCAAGTCGGTCTGCGTAAGGGCAGGCCACCCGACCCTCGGGCCAAAAGAGGGAATGCTGTCACCACTGCCATGCATTTGGTGAAGACCCGGGAGCTGAGACAAGCCGAAGGGCATGGCTTGAACTCAAGAGAGATCCTCTTCCGCCGTGGAAGCTAAGGAATTCTCTGGTGAGACGGACGGATAGGGACGCGGAAAACGCGCCCTGCAAGTCCAGAGAGCAGAACCACACGCCGCTGCCCAAGGATGGTATTATCTGAGCCAGAGTGACCATCCTGAAGGTTCGCCGAGACCTTAGGAACTTGTTTGTAGGTCGAGGTCGAGAATGGGGCCAGCCCCGTCCGCTGGAACCAGGAAGTACCTGGACACAAACCCTGGGTCTGAAGGAGGGTCCACCACCTCTTACCACCTCCTTCTGGAGGAGGAGTGATGTCGGCCTCGACGAGCCAGCAGGCTGGGGATTCGGCCCCGAGGGGCGACGGCTCTAGCTGGGTGGTGCCTGCTCAATTCCAGAGGCAGGCCTCTTCCCACCACCTCCACGACCCACCTGTCTCGGTAACAGCGACCAGGCGGAACGGAAGTGCCGGAGCCGCCCCCACGGGGACCCAGGGGTAAGGTGACGGGGATGGGGCGACACCCTCAGCCCTGTTACTGGGCAGGCTGGAGGAGGGACCGGCCGAGGGACCTCCTGGGCCCTTCCTCCCTGCCTCCTGTTAGAGGAAGCCGGCGGCTTGGGTTTGGGATGCCATGTCGAGCCTGCTGGCCCTGACGTTGCATGGGCCGGGCGCTGCTGGGGCACAGAAGGACGAAGGGTTTAGGGCTGTGGTTTGGCGGCCTTATCCTGAGCGGAAGAGACCGAGTCCAAGGCATTGGCCTCTCGATCCTCTGCAGGTGACCTTCCACCCTAGGCCGAAGAGGTCAGTCTCAAAAGGGGAACATCCGGCCAACTTGTGCCAAGTATCCAAGTAAAGGTGATATCTCAGCTAAGCTCGCCGACGATAGCCACCGCGTCGCCACCGTTTTGGCACATGAGTCCTCTACATCCAAAGCAGTCTGGAGCTGCTGTTTGGCCACTGTTCTCGTTCTGGTCCCGCACCTGCTTAACCAGAATTTCGCAGATCGGGCGGAAGATGAGGATGACCATCCAGGAGCCCAACAGGCATGAGGAAAATGTGCCAGGAGGACGGCAGTCAACTGGCCTGACGGCCGAGAGACGAAAGGACTTTTCGGGCCGCATATATTCACTTTGGACTCCTTTGTCAGGAGGTTTGTCCACATCCTGGCGCGCAGCCGGGCGCTGGCTGAAAACGCTGTCGGTAACCAACCCTCAGCAGAGGGTGTTCAAAACCGACAAGGAACCGGTAGACCGCGATACTTCCTGGCCATCCTGGCCGGGGCTGTAGGGCAGGGAAGCAGGCGCTGCCAAAGTTCCAGTGCTGGACCCACTATGGCCTCGCCACCGAAAGGCCTCCGCCGGTAGACTCTCGTCCAGAATTCCGTGAGGGGATACCTGGTCTGCTTGGAACGGGTTCGGTGCCCATCCGGTAGACCCGCAGATGAGCCGGCGAAGTCCTAGAAGGACGACGGGCTATCGGCCCGATTGGCTGACCCTCCTGAAGACTCCAAGTCCAGTCGCTGAGTAAGAAGGAGAAATCATCTTCGGACTCGAAGAGTCCTCAAGAGCTGCTCTGGCCTGAGCCACCCTTCACCCGCCGAGGTCGGTCGGAGTGAGGGTAACTGACAGCCGATGGGTAAACCTCAGTCGATCGAGAATCCTTGGTCGGAGCCCCAATTGGTGGCTGGAGGCGGAGGTTCCACCGCAATCGGTGGAGCAGTTGGTTTTGGCCAACCGCCTGTAGTAGGCCTCGGCAAGTCGAGGGTTGTGTCGGCCGCTCCGTGACAGTGTTACTTAATGGTCGGGAAGGCCGGAGTCGGCTTATTCTCGCCAGGAGGAGCTGTTAGAACATAAGGTCTCGCATCTCGACGCACTTACGCCGGGCTTCCCTCATCCGAGGAGGAGACGAGGACGGCGGGCGACGCCGCCATCATGTGCCGAGGACCGACCGCCATGACGGTGGGGAACGCTGACCGCCGGAAGAGGTCCGAGACCGAACGAGTCCCGAATTTCCGTCGGTGCAGGGAGGTGTCGGCCGAACCGACACTCCTTCGCTCGAAGGTCCATCCGAGGGCCTGGAACCGAGGCACAGGCGAGCCCACGGGATCCTCAACTCCTCCTGGGAACCGGGAGGGGGAATTCTCGCTGCTAAAGGCTTACAGCCCGCCCAATGGGTCGAGAAAAATCTCGACTTCATCAGTGGGAGCTCCGTCAACTGACCTGGACGGGGACACCGTGAGAGGCCAGTGGCCGGCCGAAGCGGTCGATCGGGGCCGCACGGTCGACGGCCCGGAGAGGGACTTTCCCGCTTCCCAAGAGCGTCCGACGGAGGGACTTACCTTTGTCCCTATTTTTTTGACCGAGAAAAGGTCCAGTAGACGCAGGCCTCTCCTTTAGTGGAGAGGACAGACAAAGCTCCTTAAAGGAAGCCGCTGTAGGAAGAACCCAGAGTGGGATAAATGCCGCTGCCGAGGAGATCTGGCTTCGCGCCCGCCCCTCCTCTTCGAGGGAGCCATCCGCTCGAGCTGATCCGCCCGAGCCCGCCCGCCCGCGGACATCGCCAACCGGGCCTTGGACTTCACCGAGGAACGCTCGGACGGCCCAGTTGCAATCGGTGCACGGTCTTCGAGACGAGGTCGAAAGATGAGCACAGGTCGAAGCCCGCGGTGTCGTGCTCAAGGCCTAAGCAGTAGACACACGTGGAGTGTGGAACTGCCCGAGACATCTTCTCGCCCGCATGGGCATCTCAAACTGGAGTCGATTATCCATCGCGAGCGCAGGGATCGAAGACTGAAGTCTTTTGCAAAATATTATTTTTAAACCGATAAGCGGAGAAATAGGAACCAGTCACTGACGCAGAGCTGCTAAGGAGAGGAACCCATTCGCCAGCAAGGAAGATCTGGCGCCATGGGAGCCGAGAGTTATACCACCCGGGTGGGTGGGAGGAGCAAGCTTGAAGACCTTCCGGCAAGATTTAAAGCGGCAAGGATACTGCCAATGAGTGTGGATGAACAACATATCCATGTCCCTAGAAAAACATTTTCAGTGCCTGCTTAAAGCTCCCCACAGTCCTGCACTCCCGAAGCTGATGGGGCAGAGAATTCCAGAGGGTTGGGGCAGCGAACATAAAAGCACGTGCCCCAGAGGAATTCAAACTAACCCTCGGAATCTCCAGCAACCCCTCATCAGTCGAGCAGAGCTGTCGCACAGGGGAGTAAGGAATCAGAAGCTCTTTCAAGTAGTCAGGACCAAGTCAGTGTAGGGTTTTGCAGGTTAATAAACCTACTTGAAAGGTGATCCGCCACTGAATCAGCAGCCAGTGCAGATCACACAGCACTGGGGTAATATGAGATCTCCTAGATACCCCAGTCAATAAGTGAGCAGCAGCATTCTGCACTAGCTGCAAGTGGTGGATATCAACCCCAGGAAGCCCTAAGTAAAGGGAGTTGCAATAGTCAGTAGAGTGGGTTCCTGACTCAGGGTGTCACAACCAACAAGAGCTGAGGCAATTCTTGATCTGGTGCTCACAAATGGGGAGTATGTACAGGACATAATGGTCAGGGAGCCACTGGGTGGAAGTGACCATTGTACAGTGCGGTTCCAGTTGGATATGGGCAGGGAAAGCATCCTGACTAAGGCCAAAATCTTGGATTTCAGGAGGGCGGACTTCAGGTAAATGGGCGAAGTGCTAAGGAGCCATCTGGCGGGCATTAGAGCAGATATGGGGTGGACCAAAGGAGATCCATCATTAAGGAAGGAATAATGGTTGCCACAGATGAGTGCGTTAGGCTCGGGGGAGGAACACAAGGGCCAAAGCACCCAGCTAGTTCAGTTCTGAGGTTGCCCAGGCAGTAAGGGAAAAGAGGCTGGCCTATACACAATTCAGGAAGACCAAGAGAGAGGTGGATAGGGAAAATTACCTAAGGTTGGCTAGTGAGGCAAGTAAGAAAGTCCAGTGAGCAAAGGCACAGAAGGAGCTGCAGATAGCTGAAGGAATTAAGAAGGGGGAGATGGCTTTCTTTCGCTATATAAGTGAGAAAAGGGACAAGAAGGAAGGGATCGTTAGGCTTAAGAAAGGGGTGGAGTGGGTGGGAGGATAATGGGGGAAAAGTATAAACACTAAATTAATACTTCTGTTCCGTCTTCATCAGGGAAAGGATGGACCAGTGCCTTCAGGAGTGGAAAAGAGGGGCAGGGGAACACTGATGTAGTGATAGAGGAGAATACAGTGAGGGAGGGGCTGCTGGCATTGAGGGTGGACAAATAACCAGGCCCAGAGTACATCCAAGGGTATTAAAGGAACTGGCTGAGGAGCTGGCAGGGCCAGTGGCAGACCTATTTAATAGTTCACTAGAGTCAGGCATGGTGCCACAGGACTGGAGAACAGCACATGTACTACCCCCTCCACAAAAGTGGTCCCAAGGATGACCCAGGGAATTACAGACCAGTCTGACCTCCATTGTGGGCAAGCTCATAGAGACCATACTAAAGGAAAGGCTGATGAAATATCTAGAGGAGCATGGTCTCCAGGATGCAAGGCAGCATGGGTTCATTGGGGGAAGATGTCAAACAAATCTGATTAATTTCTTTGACCGGGTCACTAAGACAGTAGACAGGGGCCAAGTGGTAGACATCCTCCATCTTGATTTCAGCAAGGCCTTTGACTCTGTGCCCCACAAAAGATTGATCAGGAAGTTGGTGGATCTCGGGGTTGGGGAAAAGACTGCCAGATGGGTGGAAAACTGGCTGAGGGATAGAACCCAGAGGGTGGTTGTGGTGGGAAGAGTTATCTGGTATGCAGAGGTAACCAGTGGGGTCCCACAGGGCTCTGTACTGAGGCAGGTGTTGTTCAATGTCTTTATCAATGACATTGGGTATGGTATTAAGGGCAAAATGTGCCTATTTGCAATGACACGAAGCTCTGTGGGACAGTGGACACAACTGAAGGGATAAGGGACCTACAGGAAGATCAGGAAAAGCTGGGTCCAGGATTTGGCAGCTTGGCTTCAATGCCAAGAAATGCAAAGTTATGCATACTGGAGCCAAGAATTCCAGGACAGAATACTACCTGGGTGGAGTCAAAGTAGCTGCATCAGAGAAAAAGGACCTAGGAGTGATGATCAGTAGTGACCTGAAGCACTCCACACAATGCAAGAAAGCAGCAGCAAAGGCAAACAAGATGCTGGGATGCATATCTAAGGGGATCAGTAGTAGGAGAGAGGCAGTCATAGTGCCCTTGTACAGGTCACTGGTAAGGACGCATCTAGAGTATGGAGTTCAGTACTGGTGTCCACACCTCAAAAAGGACATTAACCTGCTGGAGAAGGTCCAAAGGAATGCTACAAAGATTATACCGGGTCAGCAGGGTAAGGCATACGAGGAGAGGTTGAGGGCACTGAGCATGTACTCCCTGCAAGACAGGAAAGAGAGAGGGGACATGATTGGGACCTTCAAGTATTTGAAAGGGATAAATAAGGTTGACAAGGAGAGCCTCTTTAAGATGAGTGGCAACTGTAACACGAAGGGGGACAGTCTTAAGCTGGAGGGTAGGAGGTTTAGGAGGGAAGTCAGGAAGCACTTCACAGAGAGGGTGGTGGACACCTGGAATGTGCTGCTGGAGGTCATCTCGTTGAAGACAGTGGGGCAGCTTTAAGAGAGGCTGCAGTAGGCAAAGGGGAAAGGTAAGGATCATGGGTAGGGAGGATGGGAGGAGTGGGGACAGAGGGCAGGGACTGTAGCTCAAGCACAGTTGTGCCCCTATAGTTAGGGTTGAGCAGGCTGTTTTATTTTTTTTTTTGTCTCCAACTCTGGAGAACTCCTTTCAGCATCCACAGGCTACCCACCTCTACCTCCCGCCGTGACTATTCCCCCTCTCTCCGTGCCGCCGAGCACCACCTCTGGGTCTGAATCCTCCGGAGGTAGGGCCGCCCCATATGCCTGGGATGCTCTATCTTGAAGGGCAAAGTGCCCGGCGCCCCCAGAATGGAGAAGGGAGATGGCCCGCATTTGGGAGTGTGGGCAGTGAAGGCCGCAGCGCCTTCATCTATCCCCAGTTGAGGGTTTTAATTATTTTTTCCCTTCCCATCCCTCCGGAGCACGGCTAGCAAGGCAACGTAATGCCGTGACCTCGCCCCCTCAAGCCACCGCAGCGTTCATCGCCGCACTCTGGCTGCCACCAGAGATTGCTCGGTAAGCGAGCAGCACTCCCACCCTCCCTGGGAAGAGAGCAGTCGTCCGGACGCTCGATCTCTCCTCCCCCCCCCAGCTTGTTCCCGAACCCGGGTCGCCGGCGTGGCGTGAGGTATGGCGTTCAGCGCCTCAACCCTCAGCACCACCAGGCCGGCTGAGTAGGCTGTTTAATATTAAACCTCAAATTTTGCACTTTAATAACTCTGCAACTGATTGATTAATGGATTTGTGCCAAATTTGGTATACACTGTCCTCTCATAGGGCAGCTCTCTTGATGTGGCAAATTTCTTTCTGGTCAGATGTACGGATTCTGAGATTCGGATAGTGCTAAAACCTTCGAAGTCACCATTTTATGCTGTTTTTTTCCTCATGCCTTGCATCCAGATGTGGAATTTTAGTGATTTTCTATGCTAGAACCAGCTTGGGTAAGAACTGCCATGCTTTGTTTGGTGAAAAAATATTAATCTGTTGCAAAGTTATTAAATGTTTAAGTTCCCATTGTTTTCAATGAGAATTCTGTCCAAATTAGAGGGATAAAGTTGGACCAAGGACTGACCTCGCGAAAAAAGATTCGCTCTCGTGAGATCTATTCCTTTTTCGTGAGAGAAAATTCCTTTTTCACCATTTTGTTTTCTGTTTTTTCATAAAAAAATGTTTCTTCCAAAAACCACAAAAATGATATCCTGGAGTGACAGCATCACACCTAGCTAGCTGATCGGGCCCCTGTTTGGTGCAATCTGCACTTCAAAGTTATAAATATGCCCTTGAAATTTTTTTTTTTTTTAAATATAATGACTAACGTTTCATGACCGTGTGTTATGAAAAAAGCATCCTCCTTTATTATCATGAGTCACAAAAAAGGATACTTTAATGTCACCTGAAAATCCTGCTTGTCCCTCCAGTTGCCCTCCGTACTCAACTGTTTTTCCCTTGTGTCTAGTGGCATCCCCACCCTCCTATCGCTGTCCCTGTAATGAATATAATTTCCCTGGTGTCTAGTGAGGTTCTGGGCATGTATGGCGTCACCTGCAACACGCCTGCTCATTAGGACGTCAAGTTCTAATGTCGCAGCCCTCGCTGTTTGCAGGGGGCTGCACCCCCTCTTTCTAAATATTCCAACTCCAGGGTGGGGGTGAACCTCAGGAAGGGGCGGCAAATCTGGCCATGTGGCACCCTAATGACAGGCACTGTGCCACCGGCGCACACATGGCCGGAAGGGGTCTAGTGGCACCCCCCACCCTCTGATCGCCGTGCCTGTAATTAAACCAATTTCCCTGGTGCATAGCCATTGGAAGGCATACGCTCAGTATGCTTGGAAGTACAGTGAAATATAGAGATATCTTCAGGAGCTGAGCAAGTGCAAACTAGACGAGCCAGAGGATGATCATGGATGCTGGAATGGAAGAGATACTGTGGGGAGCAAGTGGCTATCAGCAGCAGAAGGTAGACACGAGTGACTCTGAGCGAGCACATAGTAGAAGGCAGACGTTTTGTTTGGCTCTGGCTCTTCACTAGATACTGCAGCTTTAGTGAACTTCAGTCTCAGAACTTAGAGCAAGGAGAAAACAATAAGTACAAAAATGGCTTAAGTTTCTCATAATTTTAAGGAGTGGAGTCCTGACATAATAGTAGGTTATGGAATTTAACTGGTGGTGGGTGCTCTCTGTCTTTTCTCAACCCTGCTGCCCGATCCAGGAGTCCCCCCCCCCCCCAATGCTACTGCATTATTGAACTGGTAAGATTGCTCTCAACCCTGCTGCTATCGCCTCCTCCCACGGCCCACCCAGCAGCTGCAATGAACTAGCGATGGTTGCTGTCAACCCCGTCATCAGTATCTCCCGCCTGACTGACCCTGCAGTTATTCTCGCCTCTGCCAGTATGTGCTTCAGGTGTTTGGCTCTAAACCGGATCTGAATGCTGTGGCTTTTGTGAGGACAAATAAGTAGAAGGATGGCTTTACTGTACTTTACAGGAGCAGAATCTCCATCACCCACGTCCTGTCCGACCCTCATGCTACCTCCCAAACTAAAATCTGTTAACTTGAACTAAAATCAGGCCATTAGGCTAGCCGCACTCTTACTTTGTGTTAGACTGCACTGAGTACATCTGGCTTTCTTTCTTCCATGCAGTGCACTGAAGATGCCAAGTTTAGTGTATCTTGCTGAAGCAGTCCTATTTTGTGTTACAACCTGTACTGTACTTAGTTTATATTGCAGTCTGTATAAGTGCCAATTCAATGAAATGAGACAGGAGGAGAAGCAACTTTTGTGGTATGTGACAGGGTCGAATACGGCCTTGTTCCAGTTGTTATGGAGAGTTTAAATGCAATGATGTGTTCTAGTCTCTCCTTTTCTGTCTCTTCTCTGTCTGGTTCTGCAGCCAGATTTTCTTGTGAGACCTAGGACTTGATCACCCAGACGGTCATTCAATTCTCTGCCTCTTGCTATCTCTCTACCCTCACTTGCTGTTCTGTCTTTTCTCCCCCTTGCATATCTCCAGGTATAAAAATATATGTGAATTTTTATGTGGAAATGTTGCTGATACTGGGATCCCTTTGTTTACAAATGAAAATTATGTACCTACCATAATTCTTGACCTTCTCTTGTGTCTTCACCATTCATTACTGCTGGGTATAAGCTGGAGGCGTGCAAATGCCAGGGAGCTTTTTTGGGGTGGCTCTGCCCACGAGGCAGACTGTGTGATGCTCGAGGGTTGGTCATTGGGTACCGCAGACTCCTCCTCCACTCCAGTTCTGTTCTGCTGGAGAGAAGTGAAAAAGGAGGATAGAGAAATTTAAAGATGAGGCAAGAGAGCTGAGGGATAGGAAAAGGAAAGTATATGAACTGAAAAAGGAATAAGCCTACCAGAGGGAATATAATTTTCTAATTGGCCTTAGGGCCCTAGCCCCTGTGCATCAGCACAAGAAAGAGAGTGAAAGAAATGAGAAAAGAAAGATATAGGGGAAGAGGGAGACCTCCACCGTGCTCAGCCAGAAGACCATTGGCTTATTTTTAGCCTCAAAAACCTGAGGGGTATGAAGACACAGGAGAAAGGATCCTGTCAACTTCAGGGACCATTGGACATAGATCCAGAATAAGAGAATTTGAGATGGTCTTGGAGAATATAAAGCATGGCACAGTCTGATCCTCACTACCCCTAAACCCACATTCGGGATGAAAGTCCTGCAGCATGGCCCTCTAAAGCTTGCCACTTGGAAGGCTTAGCCAAGGGGGAAAACCCCTTAAACAGGAGAGGATTCTTTCCAGAAATGGGCCCTATAAAGTCGGGGGACAGCAAGAAAGGAAAAAGGGGAAGGGGGAAGTCCCTACAAATCCTCCCATGGGATGCACTGACGAAGTTCCCACCCTTAACGAGATGACAATGGACCAACAGATCCATGCCATGTCATGGAACAGATCCCACAGTGTACCCCACTGAGAACCCCAGCGAGTTCCCGCCAAGGTCAGGGTGAAGAACCTACTCACCGCCACCCTCCTAGGTTGGGCGCTCTGTGACTTTAGAGAAGGAAACTGAGGGCCCTGAGGTACCAGGGGGACTCTGCCCCCAACTGGCCTCAAAGAGGGGGAGGGCGAGCAGGCTGGAGACGGCGTCCAGGAGCTGAAACCCAAGAGGGGAAGGCAGGCGGGAATCAGTAATGAATGGTGAAGACACAAGAGAAGATCAAGTATTACGGTAGGTACGTAATTTTCATACCTTCCCCTTGTCAATCTTTACCATTAATTACTGCTGGGTGAGTACCCAAACCCCCCCGGAGGGGGAGACCCTATTGCCATACTAGGTCATACGTGGCCTAAGGTTGGTGAGGATATGGGGGGCGGGGGCACGGAAGACGCTCCTGTAAATTCCTCCTCGCCTTGCGGGAGAAAAGATGGGTCCCCCGGAAGGTGGAGGAAATCACCCTACGCTGGGCAACGGGTGACAATCTAGAGAGGTGAAGTCATGCCATCCGCCTAATGCAGATCGCAGTCCCTACCAGTCTGGAAGCCACCTTACTGGCATCATACGATGCTCTTGCTTGGTGCCTTGCAAGCTCCAGACCCTGTGCAGAGGGCAATAGCCTGCTTAGATTCCTCTGAATCAGGCAATGATGCTAACACTTGTGCCAGCATCAACCACAGATGCCTGTTGTAGGCAGCATGGTGATCCTGATGTGATATGATGCAGAGCAGCACATGAGCTGAAGAGAAAACTCTTCTTCCCCACTGGCTGAACTCAGGGGAATCTGGAACCGGTGGTCAGTCGTGCGCCGGGTGTTGTAGCCTGGAAGGAGTATCTAGAGCAGTCAGCCCTGAGGGTGGGTGAGGCAGAGCATCAAGAGACTCCTGGGGAGCGCAATATCTCCTCCTGCAGTCCGATGGGGATGAGGCGGCGGGCGACTGCCAGGTGCGGATTGATGCTTCCTGGAAGGGAATAGGCCAGTAAGGTACCACAAAGTGGTTTGCACTGAACAATCAAAAGGGAGCGTGTCTCCCGCTCAGTATTGTGTCTTACCACATGGAAGGCTGCCACAGTGGCCCTGAACGTCTCCCAGGTTTAGGGCTCACATGGCCTGGGAGAGGGGGAGGTGTCTCCAGAAGGATTGCGGAAAGGCACCAGAGTGCCCGGTCTCTGAGACCTTGCAGTAGATCCTCCCGCACAGGTGGATCCGGTGGTCGACCCAGTCAGTGGATGCTGCAAATGTGAAAACAAATCCTGGCTGAGCCATGAGGGGGATTTTCCCCTATGGTGCAACCGGGGTTGCATAGTTCCAGAAGGGCAAACCCCAGTGCCGCCCACCAAGGGCACCTCTGGAGTCTCAGGAGGAGAAGCAGGGTTCGGCATTGCGACTCCTCCCCACCCCCCCACATGGTAGTGGAAGAGGGTCCCTGTGTTTCACTCCGGTCTCTCAATCCCCTGGGACTCCAAAGCCACCCTCTTCCTCGATCCCAGTCCTAAGTGGTCCTCCAGTCTCACAGCCCCCCCCCCGAGGGAGGCTGCAGAAGAGGAGGTCCCCATCCCAACTGTAGTAGCCAAGACAGCATCAGAGATGGCAACTGCCCCAGCCTCTGAGGTCAGGACCACTGCCCCAGGCAGCCCAGAACTGCTATGTGCTGCTGGCCCTCCCACATCGGCATAGATGTGGGGGCCAGGCAGAGACTGGGGCCCCTGGGAGACGAGAAAAAATTACTCACCTTAGTAATGTTGTTTCTTCTAATGGAGTCTTGCTGTATTCTTACATATGCAGCAGTTAGGTCCTGCCTTTCAACTGCCCCGGAGAACAAAGAGTTAAACTTTCCATGGCCAGTATGGAATGTTCACCGCGAGCTCGGTTGAAGCCCCTGTCTGCTGCTGTTTAAACTCCAACCGTCCGATCTTTACAAGCAATACTCACTAGAAGTTCTGTGTGGAAACTGTAAAACTCCAAACTAGCCAACTGGCAGCTATATCTATATAAAAGGTTTTTTTTGGTTTCAAAGCAAAGACTCAGGTAAGGAAACCCAAAAAACAAAACACATCCCAAAACACAACACTCACCCAAAATAAAGGAGGGTGAAAAAGGGACACCCCTAGGGTGCCAACACTGCTCCTGCCCACCCACCTCCCAAAAACTAGGTTCTGAGAGGGGAGGCGGGGGGGATGTCAGAATACAGCAAGACTCCATTAGAAGAAACAACATTACTAAGGTGAGTAATTTTTTCTTCAAACAACATGAAGTCTTACTGTACTTTGACATATGCAGACTACCAAGCAGTACCTCCATGGAGGAGGGACAGAACCTACTTTGGAAACAGGTTCTGAAGTACTGCTGTGCCAAACCGAGCATCACTCCTAGCCTGGATATCCAGAGAGTAATGCATGGTGAATGTATGGACTGTTTTCCAGGTGGCTGCCTGACAGATTTCTAAGATAGGAATATCCCTGGCAACGGCCAGGGAAGCAGCTGTACCTCTAGTAGAGTGAGCCCTCAGGCCTGAGGGTGGAGTTCTACCCAGTTTTTCATAGCAGAATTGTATACAAGAAACAATCCACCTGGCAATAGATCTTAGTGGCAGGTTTGCCCTTACCAACCTCTCCATACGTGAGGAACAACTGAGGGCTCAAACCTGTGACCCTTGGTGCGCCTATGTAGTAGCTGAGGGCCCTTTAACATCTGTTGTGCAGCCTCCTCTCTCCAGAGGAGGAATGGTCAGTGAAGAAAACAGGAAGAGACAGACTGGTTGAGGTGGAAATCTGAAACCACTTTAGGCAAAAAACTTCCTGTTAGTTCTTAGGACCACTTTATCTCTATGGAAAGAGATGAAATCAGGCTCCACTGACAGGGCTTGCAATTCACTGATACGCCTGGCAGAGGTAATGGCCATCAAAACCACAGTTTTCCAAGTCAAGTACTTAAGCTCTGCAGAGGACAAAGGCTCAAAAGGGGGGTTGCATACGCTGAGCAATGCAAACATTAAGGTCCCAAGCAGGAGCAGGGTGCCTAAAGAGGGGATTGGTGTGCAGCAATCCCTTGAAGAACTTACAAAACACAGGATGGGTTGACAGAGGGGAAGGCTTGCCTACTGACAGGAAAGCAGAAACAGCTGCCAAATGCACCTTAACTGTAGCTGGCCTAAGGCCTAGGCCATTGAGATGGACCATATAGTCCAAAACCGTAGGCAACCCAGCAGAATCTGGAGAAATATTCTTCTTAGAACACCAAATAGTGAACCTTTTCCATTTGGAATTGTAAGTCTTTCTGCTGGAATGCTTTTGAGAAGCCTTAAGGATATCCAGAACCCCTTGGGAAAGATGCAGGTCAGCAAACTCTAACTCTTCAAGAGCCATGCCTTGAGATTGAAAGACCGAAGGTTCGGGTACTAAATCCTCCCCAGAGAGGATGTCAACAGGTTGTAATTCCTGGGAAAAGACAGGGGAAGGTGGACTGCTAAGGACAGCAACAGGGGGTACCAGGGCTGTCTGGCTCAGTCTGGAGCAATCAGAATCACTTTGCATGGTTGTGACCTTATCTTAGACTAACACTTTGAACAGGAGAGGGAAGGGGGGAAAAGCATACAGAAATTTCACTTCCCAAATCAGGATCAGAGCATCCAGGGGGACTGAGCCCAAGACTGGGGGTCTGCAACAAAAGAGAGGAAGTTGGTGATTGTCTGGGGCTGCAAAAAGATCTATCTGTGGAGTGCCCCATCTCGAGAAAATCACTTTCAAAACTAGGGGATCTAGGGTCCATTCGTGATGGCCCTGGGATATTCTGCTCAGAGCACCTGCTAGAACATTGTCCTTCCCTGAAAGGGGAACTGCTATCACAGAGGTTTGCAGAGAATAGGCCAGGGACCACAACTTCATTGCTTCTGTGCACAAGGCCCTAGACAGAGTGCCTCCCTGCTTGTTGATGTACCACATGGTGGTGGTGTCTGTTCTGACCTGGACCAACTTGTTCTGTACAGATTTGGAAAAGGCTTGCAGTGCCAGAAACAGTGCTCTGAGTTCCAAGAGACTGATGTGAAGCAGAGATTCCTGAGGTTACCACAGCCCTTGGGTGGTACGATCCCCCAAATGTGCTCCCCAGCCCAGCAGGGAAGCATCTGTGGTGAGTATCACTGAATGAGACTGAGTGACAAAAGGAACTCCTTGTCTCAAATTGTCCTGATCCTGCCACCACTGCAAATCCTGGATCAGGGTTCGAGTCTCTGGGACTAGTTTGGTAAGGGAATCCTTTCTTTGGGACCAGAAGGCTTTTAAGTGGAACTGAATGTCCCTCATTTGGAATCTTGCTCCCTGAACCACTGCTGTGGAAGCTGCCATGTGGCCCAGAAGCTGAAGGAAATGCCTTGTTGGTCGAGACACCTGTACGGTGAATGAAGAGGCCAGTTCCATAAGGGTCCTTGCCCTGGTCCAGGGAAAGGAAGGCTCTTACCCTTATTGTATCCAGCTCTGCCTTTATGAAGGTGAGGAGCTGTACTGGTTCGAGAACTGACTTTGGAAGCTTGAGAAGGAATCCTAAGGAAGTGAGCACTTGCCGAGTTATTTGCAAATGTGACTTGTCTTGGTCTGGAGACTGACCTACTATGAACCAGTCGTCCAAGTATGGGAAGATGAGGACCTTTCTTCTCCTTAGGAAAGCAACCACTCCTGCCAGGCACTTTGTGAAAACCCTTGGGGCTGATGTTAGGCCAAAGGGCATTGCTCTGAATTGATAGTGGCCTGAGGGCAACTCGAACCTGAGGTACTTTCTGTGGGAGAACCTGATGGGAATGTGAAAATAGGCATCTTTGAGGTCCAGGGAGGCGGTACAGACCGGACTGCCTTCCCAGCGTCCTGGAGTTTGGTGATAACCTTCTCCGAGGGTTCACCAAAGAGTACTTCGCCATTGTAGGGGACGTCAAGAGTGTTCTTCTGTACATCCGGGGTGAAGCCGGAGACACGGAGCCAAGAGGTTCGCTGGAGACAGACACCTGAAGCTGCAGCTCTGGTGGACGAGTCTGCAGAATCATATGCGGCTCGTAGTACTTGGGTACCCACATCAGACCCTGTGCGGAGAAGGTTTAGGAGCTCCGCCTTCTGATCGCCATCCTGAAGTTTATCGACCAGGTCCTGGCCATTCTCACAGGGTGTTCTGAAACTGTACCATGTGGGTTAGGTAGTTCAGGGACCTGATGGAGCATGTAGCAGCCCAGGGTTTTATTTAACTCTAAAAATTGATTAGCGTTTTGCTCATAACAGTTCTAAAACATTGTGAAAATGCATAGCACTTGCCTCACTGTGTTTAACAAACATAACACTTCTGGAAAACCTATATAAATGCTTTCTGTACAGTTAGTATTGTCCCAAGAAAAAAACTGCTAATCAATTATTTAAAACCCTACAGCCGCATATATGCGTCTCCCCAGGGCATCCAATTGTTTGGATTCCTGGTCCAGTGGCTGTGTGCTCATGTGTTGCGGTCTTTGGAACCGGTCATGTGAGGCCATAATGACCAGGGAGTCTGCCAGAGGTTGTTGAGCCAAGTACTGGTCCTCTCTCGGGGCCTTGTACAGGCAGTCAGCTTTCTTCAGCACCATAGGAGAGGAGTGTGGACGCTTCCACACAGCCTTGGTGACGTCCGCAAAGGTGTCCACCAAGGGTGGCACTGCCACAGGCTTTGGGTCTTTCTGACGAAGATAACAGGCAAGGCGCTGTCTTTCGGGGTTGAGGTCTTCAGCATCCCAGCCCATGTTGTCCTGGATGTGCCACATGATCTCGGAGGGATCATCCGAAGGAGACCTGGGAAGGTCATATGAGTCAGGTGATGGAATGCTGTGTGGAGGAGATCTGGAATAATCAGAGGTATCTGATCTGGCAATATCGAATCCTTCCCAAACATTGACATTACGGATGCCTTAGAGAGGGCTGGGGAGCCCATTTGGGGTCTCGCCACTCTGAGCTCCCACCAGACCGAGCAGACTTAAACATAAATGCCTTTTAGTTCGAGCCATCTTGTATGCTCTCCAGGCTCTGCACCCTTCATTCTTCCGGTCATCTAATCCATCCAGACGGACAATATGTGCATAGTCTAGTATCTCACCAGCAGTGGGAGAAACTCGTTCCTACCCTCTGTGCAGGGAAGCAATGAGAGTTTGGGTTTGGGCGGTTCAGCACAATCTTCACCTGACAGCAGTTCTTGTTCTGGGAATAGACAATACGCTGGCAGACCACCTCAGTCGATCTTCAGCCAAAGCCCACAAGTAGGAACTGAACCAGGAGGTAGTAGATGACATCTTCCTGCACTGGGGAACCCCTCAGGTAGACCTGTTTAAGGCCTGCTCAAAATGCAAACTTCCCACCTTCTGCTCGGGCTAGCTCCAGGGCGGTATTTTTCTGGCGGGTTGCTCTGGTTCTCGACAGGAGGGACAGATTCATGTTGCCTTCCTCCAGTTCCTTTAATTACTGACATCTTTGGAATTTAGTACTGAAGGAACACGGATGATCCTCATCGCCCATTCTGGCCAGGTTTGGCTTGTTCTTTCTGCAACAATTTTCAGAGGAACCTCGACTTCCTGCCCGCTGGGTTATAACACTTGTTGACCAGAATCAGGGACCCCTGTTTCGGTCTCAGATTCCTTCAGTTGCATGTGTGGCTCCTGCAGACATAGCTCGTTCGATCGGTTTCTCTCCGCTGGCAGAGATCCTGTTGGAGTCCAGAAGCCCACTCAGATCCACTTACGCCAGAAGTGAACTGCTTGATTTAGGCCTTCAAAGGACTTCGCTCCTTCTTGCCCTGTCGAGGCCTGGCTATATGCGTCATCTCTTGACCTGGGTCTCTGCATTCCTTTTGAAGGTCCACTTGGCAGTTATCCAGCCTACCATGTCCTTTTGGAGGATGTTCGTGCAGTTGAAAGTCTCTAGATTTCTTCAGAGGGGTTCTATTTGAGACCTCATCCGCCTTGCTCCCCTCCTGATCTGAATTTATTTCAGAAGCTTACTCTGTCTTTGAACCGCAGCCCAGCATTTGAAGTCTTCCTTGGTGCTCTCTCCTAGGGTCATTACTCAGTTCAAGATTTGAGTTTCAGGCCCTGATGTGCAAATTCTTATTTGATTTTTCATATGAGTGGTGGCTCAAGACCAACCCAAGTCCCAAGGTGGTAGCGAATCTATGTTGAATCAATCCGCTGAGCTACCGGCTTTATCAACACTTAATCGGGAGTACCTCTGCATACTTTGGTTGTTTATAGAATACTGAGATACCACACCATAGAACTAAGGATCTCAGGAAATTCGACCAGCTTTTTGTCTCTTGTTTCAAAAAGAGAGTGCAGTTTCCAGTTCGCTTCCATCAAAGTGGTTGGCTCATTGTATCTTCTGTTGGCTACACCACAGGACCCTGCTGAGTCGTCAGAGGTCACTTCAGAGGGAGCAGCTGTTTCTGCAGCTTGTTTCAAGAATGTCAACGAGAGACATCTGTGAGTTGCTATTGGACTTCCGCTCTTACTTTTTATGAAACACTACAGTTTGATATTGCCTCTCTCGTCAGAGAGCAGGCTTCTGATTGGCTGTACTGTAAGGTCTTCTTTCTTAAGAGGTTGGTATTGGTTGGTTAGTTTTCTCCCTCCTGAGTGCTTTTCCTTCCAGACTGCTTGGGACTCAGTCCTATGTGATTATTTCCGCAAGATCCTCTCGAGAAGATAGTAGACATAAGAACTTACCATAACAGTAGATCTTCGAGAGGCTCTGCAGGTAATGCCTGCCCTCCATCCCCTTAGCTTTTTCTAGCCTTTTCCTGAAAGAGAATCATCCACTTCTCTGCTTTGGCTTTTGGCAGAAAGAACTGAAGGCAGGTGTGGACTCGCCCTTATACTGGACGTCGCGATGACATCGGTCACCTGATGTGGGGTGGTCCAGCCAGACTGCTAGCTATAAATTTTTCTGTGGGTCCTGACTTCTGCCGGTTTCAGTCTTATATGTAATTAATTGCTGCAAGCGCCTTCTGAAAGAGACTACTGTTATGGTAAGTTCTTACGCTTACTGTACTTTGTTCGTCTCACAGTGCTTCATGGGGAGAGAGTAACAGGGAAAACACATACATCCGACCAAACATTAATACAATTTATAGGATTCCAAATTGAAATTCAGAGTAGGGGGGTGCGCTGATGAACAGCTAGCTGAACAGACGCGAATTTCCACTCTGCTCCCTCTTCGCGGCTATAAAGATTAAAAATAGAAGTTAAAAGTGCCCAAAAGTGTGGAAAGCATGTAGCAGATGGTGTGTGAATTTGGGAATGGATGAATACTCGGCATCGGGACCTTCTAAGAGCCAGAGGACAGCGACAAAAAGTACAAAGAAAGGGGGTGATGGTGGCCTAGTCTCCTTCCTCAGCAGCAAGTGTAGCTGCCCCTGAAGAGAGGTTACAGGCAGGTTATAGCAGCGCTGGATCCTTGATTAATTAAACTTGAAGGAAAGTTTGAGCTGAAATCTGGTAAGAGATAAAACAGCAGCAGGTAGCAGCGTTGGCAGAATGACAGAGATGAGGAGAGAATATCACACATGGAGGACGAGCTGCTGCTTACTCCCGGCTCATGGTAGCACTCCAGAAGGAGCTGAATGATTTAAAGATGCGCTTGACTATCAGGAAAACTATCACAGGTGTTTGAATTCATATTGAGAGGGCTGCCGGAGGGTATGGAACGGAGAGCTAAAGGACTTTGCTCAGAAGTACTGCCTGGGCCACTGGCCTGTAACCAGCTTAAGGGTAAATTAAAGCTTCTGAGCGGGCCCATTGGGCCGCTGATGCCCAAACCCCCTCAATGACCAGCCGAGGCAGATAATATTTTAGGTTCCACCACTTCCAGGATAGAGAGAACTTATGCTGAAGGCATATCGGGAGAAGGGAAGGGTGGAATATAAAGGCCACCATCTATTTATGTCGCAGGATTATTCGGCCAGGCTCTTAAAAAGGAAGGCATTCAATAGCATTATGCATCAACTGTGTGATCTGAAAGTGGAAAATTTCCTGATTTACCCAGCTACTTTAAAAATAAAGTATGAAGGTGCCACATACTCGTTTTGGGAAGTGGAAAAAGCAGAGGAGTTTGAGACAAAAGCTACGCTGAGACTTGTCTGGAGAACTGGGACAGGGAGCCGAGAGCTCTGTAATGAGATTTGAGAGATGAGGCACAGATGTAAATGCGGAGGATTGCCCGTTTGTATTTGGTTCTGGAGATCTTGTTTTGATGTCAAAGTTCATGCTGGAGAAGACTGGAGACTTTGAAAGGATGAGGACACTGCCATATGTAAAAAGATCTGGGGGACTAGGACCCGGCCAAAAAATGGTGGAATGCCCAGAAAATGGTGGAGAGAGACGTGGAGGAAACAGACAGAGGCAGAGAATAAGGACATGGCGAGAGGAGAAACTGGACTTAGTGGTGGAGATATTTGGATGCGAGGGAGAATGCCATAAGCCCAGTGATGGAAAGAACTGTCTCGAATAATGTCTGGGTGCAGGTAGGCAGGCGGGGAGAGGGGCTTAGCGCAGTGTTTTTTAGGCGCGGCCTGCTTTCCCTGCTAGCCCTTGCTGATACCCTCAACTGTATGGAGCAAATTTGTGTGGCGCTAATTAAAAGGGGGAGGGAAATAAGGCAGGGAGATGGGGAAATTGAAAACGAAGAATCTGAAGGGGAATAGGATGGAGAAAAATGAACTGGGGGGGTTAGGAGAAGAAAAATGCGGGAGTGGATAGAGATGGTTATTATGGGGCACAAAGGTCAAGGGCTATGGGGGGAGAGCGAAAAGCGCCTGTTTCTGTACCTGAGATAAGGGCAGACACTTGAGTCAGGGGACTGTTAGGGGTTCAAGGATCGAGGAGGCTTGGGGGGGTGGAGGGGAAGGTAAGGACTGAACTGGGGGGATTGATATTCCAAGGTGAAAAGGAAGAGGGAGAGCAGGGGGAGGGAATGGAGGGTGGTAAAGAACAAAGGGAGCAGCGGAAAGTGGAAGGGGGAGGAGTCCAAATGGAAGATGGAGGGAAGGAAATCAATAGAGGAGAAATGAAGGGGGGACATGGTGGGGGAATAAAGGGTCAGAGAGGGAAGAAAGGTAGGGGAATATATGTATATAGTTGTCTGTTTAAAATGTTAATGAAAGTGTGTGTGTTGTTATTAAGGTTTCTTGTTTATTACGAACAAAGTGCAACCAAAGGAATTAGATATATAAATCTTCATGCTAATGATGGAAAGATGATGATGAAAGGGAAAAGAGTATATGTGAATGGCGATTAGTAAAAATTTTAATGTAATTACCTTGAATGTCAGGGGTATTACAAATCCAGTAAAGAGGTCTATGCTGCTGACAGCCCTTAAAAGAGGGGGAGCCCCTATAGCTTTGCTACAAGAAATGCACATAACAGAAGCAGAGCATGCTAAATTGGCTAGGGGATGGTGGACATGCTATGCGCGTCAGCCTCAAACTAAAAAGGAGTTGCAATATTAATACATAAAGGGCTGATCCTAGAGGTACAGAGAACAATCAGAGATACGAAGGAAGGAGATATTTTTTATTGGGGAACCCTGGACGGGAGCAGATCACTTGGGATCAGCTATATGCCCCAGTGCATATGAATACCAATTTTATGCCTCTTGTTGGATTTACTTGCAATGGGAGCAATTCTTAAAAGCACAATGGGGGAGGGGGTTGAACTGGGCTATGGACCAAAATGGACCACCCGAGGGGAAAGGGAGAAGAAGCTCAGGAGCAATGCAACAACAGCAAGGGGAATGGCAGAGTTGAAATGGTGGATGTATGGCTTAACAGCAAACCCGGGGAGCCGAGAGATATACTCTTTCCAACCCACATAAATACAGAAGCGGATAGACTATATATATATGCTACAAGGGAATGGCATACGTGGGTGGCTGGGAGGCAGCACAGCCCAATACATATCTCGGACCATGCTATGGTGATAGGTGAAATACAGGTAGGGAAAGACAGGACACCCTCAGCGGAAATTCCCCACTTACTTGGCCCAGAATGAGGAATTTAGAAAGCACCTGGAGGACAGTTGGGATCTCTTCATGGCTACAAATGATAAGGAGGACACCTTGAATAACATTTAATGGGAAACGGGCAAGGTATTTATGAGGGGAGCAATTATTGAATATGTATCCCGTATACAGAAAAAAAGATGTGCAGAGAAAGGAGCTAGAAAATAAAGGAATTAGAGAAGAAAGTGGCCCGAGGGGAAAAGGGGGAGGCTATTCGGACACGGGGGGTGATTCGTGAGGCCCTGAATGTGCACCTAAGATCAGAAGCGGGGAGAGTTCATCTGTTTAACAGAAGGTACATATTTGAGTGGGGAAATAAACCAGGTCCAATGGTGGTTAACCTTATGAAGGGACACAGAAGGATGAATAGAATTATGGGAGTGAGGGATGAAAAGGGTACCCTACAGAGTAAAGAAAAGGAGATAAGGAATGCCTTCAGGGCCTTCTTTCAAAAACTATACCAGGCAGAGGATGAGGGAACAAAGGAAAGGATGATAGAATTTTTAGAGAAAAGAGTCCCGAAAGGCTAGGAAAACCAATAACGGAGGGGGAAGTGTTGAGAGCTATTCAAAAGTTACAGAAAGGGAAAGCGAGTGGCCCGGATGGGTATCCAGTGGAGTATTACAAGTTGATGGGGCCCCGAATCGCAAAGGTATTGTGCAGAGTGTTCCAACAGGGAGAAGGGATGGAAGAGGTTAGCTTGCCAGATACATGTTATGATGCTAGTATATGCCTCATACCAAAGGAGGGAAAGGACCCATTCCTGTGCGCCTCGTACTGGCCAATATCATTGTTGAATTGTGATTTGAAGATAATGGCTAAAGTGTTGGCCAGTAGATTAGAGGAAATCCTACCGGAGCTGGTTCACCTGGACCAAACGGGGTTTATTAAAGGACGACAGTCGTATCATAATATGAGGCGGCTACTTAATGTGCTTTGGAGAGCAGGAAGGGGAAAGGAAGATAGCAGGATCCTCTCGATGGACGTGGAAAAAGCTTTTGACAGGGTGGAATGGAATTATTTGTTTGAAATATTGGGGGGGGTTTGGTCTGGGTGAACCGTTCCTGGGATGGATAAAGGCGAAGTATAGAAAGCCCAGGGCGCAGATAACTGTAGATGGGGGCAGGTCGGAGAGTTTTAACTTGGAGAGAGGTACGAGGCAGGGCTGCCTGCTCTCCCCACTATTGTTTGCACTTGCTATAGAGCCTCTGGCGGTGGCAATTAGAGAAAGCAAGGACATACAGGGAGTGGGAGGGGAGGGTAGCTCGCAGCAGAGGCTGGCACTGTATGCGGACGATATGCTTTTGTTTATGAAGAATCCTAGGAGCTTGGTTCCCACTTTTTGGGCCTTGATCAAGGAGTTTGGGAAATTTTCAGGGTATAAAGTTAATCTGGGAAAATCAGAAGTTATGTGGTTTAAGGGATCGGATGAGGAGATTAAACATTGGGGACTTAAAGTGGTGGTGAAAAGTATGACATATGTGGGGGTGCAGGTGGGTAGATCTTTGGGGTCACTATACAACTTAAACTATACTAAATTGATAAAAACTATAGAAACGGATCTAAGAAGATGGGAGCATCTGCCTTTGTCATGGCTGGGTAGAATTAATACAATAAAAATGAATGTGCTGCCTAGGATCCTGTATCCTTTACAAATGATACACCTGATGACTTCCGGTGATGTCATCAGTCTGAATGGCTGCATAGGGGAGAAGCTCCAGCATATCCCACCAGTTAAATCTCCCTGATCTGGCGTAGAAGAATCGAAAGACACTTACAAGCAAATAAATACAATGCCTGGGAGTAAAGATGTGACGAAATTGCGCCTGAGGAGGCATAAGGGGAGAGCAGATGCAAGCGGATCCGATAGGCGGCCTACCTCTAGCCGCAGCATCTCTCCTGCAAGCAGCATGGCCAAAGAACAGGACCCTGATACAGACAGGGAGAGCGAAAGGCTCTCTAGATCTCGTTATGAGATGCTCCTGGCTGAAATAAGGGCGTTGCGTGCAGAGAATAAAAAAGAATTTTCAGTGTTGCAGAACAGGCTAACGGAGGTGGAGGAGAGACTGGAACGCTCAGAGGAGGCAGTGGGGGAGATGGCCGAGGAAACCCTACACCTTCACCAAGCCGTCGATTTCTTAGTCGGCCAGCATGAAATGTTACAAGATAAGATCGTAGATCTAGAGGCGAGGTCCCGAAGGGATAATCTCCACATGTATGGTCTCCCTGAGGATTCCAAAACTGGCAAAATAGAGGATTTCCTGACAGACCTACTTAAAGATGTATTAGATCTCCCCACGGCATTCCAATTCAAAATTGAGAGAGCACACAGAGCCTTGATTTGCAAACCCACAGACCAGACAGCTAGGCCGCGCTCAATTGTCCTAAAGTTCTCCAGTTTTAGAGACAAAGAAATGATTCTGAGAACAGCGTGGTCCAAGAGAAATGTCTCGTATCATTCATCCAGGTTGCTGTTTGACAATGATTACCCTACTGAAATCATGAAAAAAAGGGTAGCCTACGCACCGATTTTGAGACTCCTGAAAGAGAAAGGCATCAGCTTTCAAACACCTTACCCTGCAAAGTTGCGGGTCTGTTGGGACACTGGCAATGAAACGTATACAAGCCCTGAAGAGATTATTCCGGAACTGAAGAAGAGAGGATGGAGTTTCTAACCAACTGGTCCGGTGGTACAGGAAAAGCGTCCCCCCCCACACACACACACACACACACACACACTCGCATTGGCAGAGCCTCACGAACAAGCGAGGAGGCGCAGGAAGGCGGAGAGGATTTCAGTCACTGCAAGAAGTCAGGGAATTCATCGGGAAGGCTCATGCCCTCTCTAAAGGAGTAGATTTGGGGACCAAAACCGAATACCTGAACTGGTCCTAACGACTGCCCTGGCTGCAGGTGACTGGATGTTTTCTTGGCTGCCCCCAAAGGAGACTGGGGATGTAAGGCAGAAAAGAAGCTAAAACTGTTTCTTTGCATATTTTCAGTTTGAAGGACAAGCAAGCAGCTTCGGTTTCTACTCAGGTGTTTACTCTGCCCTAGACCACGCTGCTGGTCGCAGCCTACTTAAGCAGTTGTGACTCTTTAGAGTGTTGAAGTATTATCTGACTCATGATCCCCACGGCGCAACCATGTTGATACACAGTGGTGGGTTGTGCTGGGAAAATGTTTCTGCCTAACAACTGTATTCCCTTGCAGCTTTTTCAGCCACGGCCCACTTTGGGCAACCTTTAGGGAAAACGGATGTGCTATTAAGCCCGATTGTTTCCCTACTGTGGCTGACGTTTCCTTTATTCAGCCTCGATGTTCTGAGGGGTCGGGGAGGCCTGACCAAGTTGGAGGTCACAATTCCTCCCATAGGGCCCCAGCCTGATTTTAGGACTGGGCCCCCCTTACTCAGAGGGGTAGTTTTAACACCCTCCCTTTCTGGAAGTGCCAATGTAAATAGGTTTGAGATGTTGAAGTATGTTATAGTTAACCATTATGTTAATTTAGCAAATGTGCACATGGTGTTTTTCACCCCTTTGTATAGTTGCCTAGGGAAGATAGATTTGCAATCTAAGACAGACTCAGAGTACATTGATCTAAAGGGTTGAAGAGGGAAAGACTCCCTGTGTTATGGCATTTATAGAATTTCCATTTACCCCGACCCGGTCAGCCCAGAGTATTAAACCAGTATCCGATGGCTAAAGTCACCACAGTTAGGGTATGCTCACACAGTGTTAACGGGTTAAATAACCCTATAAAGAGATACAGAGTGGTTACTTCTCTTAAAAAAAAAAAAAAAAACTGAAACCCTCATTCCTCCTATTACAGGAGATGCATCTAAACAAACAAGAGCACCAAAAACTCTCTAAATTTGGGTTTTCCATAATAGTGGCCTCGGTATATGGACGGGGGAAGAGAAGAGGAGCGGTGGTTATGGTTCCCAGAAGCACTCCCTTCCACCTAGGGAGTTCCTACATGGACCCAGAGGGAAGGCTTGCGATTGTGGTGGGTCAGCTGGAGGGGCAGGATATTACCCTGGCCTCTATATATATTACCCCTGGCGAGGGACCGCAAGTAAGAAAGATGCTGTTTCAGAAGATCATGGAAAGGTGTAGGGGAGTATTAATAATAGTTGGGGATCATAACCTAACTACCTCACACCTAGACACCTCAAGCATGAAACCCTTTAAAAAATCTCCAGCACAGCGGGCAGTGCAGGCCTATCTCTCTGGAGCCCACTGGGTGGATCTCTGGAGAAATCTTCACCCTAACAAGAGAGAGTATACACACTTCTCTGCCCCCCATGAAGTGTACACTCGTATAGATTATGTTCACGTATCTAAAGAGCACCTATACAAAATGCAAAGTTGTACACAGACCCCAACTGTACTATCAGATCACTCAATCCTTACACTAAATATGACCTGGGAAAAAGAAAAAAATCAATACCCTATGGAGATTTAACAATTTTTTGTTGAACATTAAGGACTTTAGGGAAATGATACAGCATAAAATTGAACAGATTCTTGCGGACAACAAGAAGCAGGGACTGCATGCTACAGGAGATGAAGGGGTTTTCCCCCTCCTGCAAGCTACCAGAGAGCAGATCCAAGTGATCCTGGATATTCATACGGAGCAAGCTCTACAATTTATTAAACAAAAATATTATGAAGGGGGTCCATAGACTCAGGCAACATAAGACCCAATCTAATATTACTCAGATAAGGGACCCAGATTCCAGGAGGGTAGTTACTCTCCCTAAGGAGATTGAACACGCTTTCCAGAAGTATTATAGTGCTCTGTATAGCACAGAGAGGGGGGAGGAGACCCCCAGAGAATTGTGGCCTTCTTGAAGGACCTTAAGCTCCCGGGGATTTCAGAAGAACAAAAACAATTACTGGAAAAACCAATCTCTCCAGCAGAGTTGAGTCAAGCTGTGTCGGCCCTTAAAACATATAAAAGCCCTGGCCCCGACGGATATACAGGTGACTTCTATAAGGCATTTAGAAAAGACCTGTCTCCCACCTTATTGGCGGCTTGTAGAAGTGTCCAAACAGGTGAATCAACCCCAGACTCCTGGCAATATGCTTATATATCTAGCATACTAAAGCCGGATAAGGACATTACATCCTGTTCCTCATACAGACCTATTACGGTTCTCAATAACGATTACAAAATATTTGAATCTAATTTCCAAAAGGTTTGAAACTTTCTTGCCGGAGTTAATAGACTTGGACCAAATTGGGTTTGTCCCCGGCCGTCAAACACAGGATAATATAAAAAGAACGTCGCACCTTCTGCAAAGGGTGAGGAGTAAGGGTTCCCCGTTTCTTTTGCTTTCTCTGGATGCAGAGAAGGCGTTCGATCGTGTCGAATGGCCTTTTCTGTGGTCAGTGATGGGGAGAATTGAAATTCTACAGTCGGTTATTAAATTAATAAAATCAATGTACACAGACCCCAAAGCTTATATTCAGATAAATGGCTCCATCTCCAGACCTATTTCACTGTCTTGTGGCTCCAGGCAGGGATGCCCTCATCCCCATTGTTGTTCGCAGTGTATCTGGAGCCCCTGGCCCAGGCCCTAAGGCAGGAGGTGGGGTTGGCTGGGGTGGAGGTTGCCTCATTCACCCATAAGCTGGCACTATATGCAGACAACCTCCTGATATACATGACTGACCCGGAGGCTTCTCTCTCTCCCCCCCCGGGGAAAAATTTAAAAGATTTGGAGAAATATCAGGGTATAAAATTAACCAGGCCAAGACAGAAGTTTTGGCTTTGAATTTTAACCCACCTGTAGGACTGAGAAGTACTTATAGCTTTCGATGGGACCTGAAAAGTATTAAATATCTGGGAGTACAGACTGGTTTATCATATTATGATTTATTCTCTTTGAATTATACCCCTTTTATGACTAAGACCTGCGCTGAACTAGAAAAATGGAGAACTCTCCCTTTGTCCCTATACCAAAGAATAGAATCCATCAGGATGGTGGTCCTTCCCTGCTTTCTGTATTTGGCTCAGACCCTCCCAACACAGATTCCAGACATATTTTTTGGGACACTGCAGAGGAAAATTTCAGCCTTCATTTGGGCGAACCAGAAGCCAAAGATTAACCTCTCAGTTTTACAGCTTTCCAAACAGCAGGGAGGTATGTCCCTACCTAATTTTAGGTTATATCACCAAGCTTCCCAGATCAGAATACCTTTATATTGGCTTGATACGAACTATGTAGCTAGATGGAAGTCAGTAGAGAGTCAGGAAAAGGAACTTGTGGATGTTTACCTCACTTTGCTCTCCTTCCCCCCGGAAGTTAATGTAGAGAACATAGTCAACCCATATACCCAATCCACACTGAAGTGTTGGCAAACGGTATTAGCATCGCAGGAATTTTTAAACTGGAGACCCGCTATGCTCTCTTTGCCTCATACAGACGCTTTTATTCCGGCCAAAATGAATAAAGGATATCTTAAATGGCAAAGGAGGGGTTTACATTTAGCATACCATTTTATGCCCCAGGGGACAATTTTGTCAATAACAGACTTAACCCAAAAGTATGCCATCACTTACTCGTACAGGTTTAGGTACTTCCAGACCAGGGATTACCTCGGTTCCCTTGGAGGGGTGAAGTGGAGGGATTTTCCTCTCCCCGGACTTTTGGTGATCTTAATAGGAGGGATAGATGGGAGACCAGTCCCGCCTCATACAATCTCAGCTCTTTACAAGGGTCTGCATTCCCCGCAAGGGAACCCCTTAGATAAAATCAGGCTAGCTTGGGAAAAGGACTTAGGGACAGAGATAATGTTACCTCAATGGGAGAGGCATATAAAGACAATGCAGCAGAGCACCAGTTCTGGACTTTGGAGGGAGTTCGCCTGGAAATTGTCTGTGAGGTACTTCAGGGCCCCTGCGGTGGTTCAGAAGTACAGCACCCTTGTGGGAGCGGAGTGTTGGAGGCAATGTGGATTTACCCCAGCAACCCTAGGCCACATTTTCTGGTCCTGTAAGGCCCTGCAGCCTTTTCTTGTCCATTTCCATGAGGCTGTCCAACAGATAATATCTCCAAATCTGGCCTTCGACCCTCACTTTTTCTTTTTTGGTGAAGGTCCATTGGAACATATGGATGCCCTGACTAGGAAACTTTTCAGTCTGGCCTCCCTTGCTGCCCAAAAAAAATTACAAAAAAATGGATCTCCCCCTTGCCTCCTACTCTGGATTTATGGCATCAGATAATGATAGATATTTACAAGATGGAGAGAATTACAGCCATGTTAAATAAGTCTCAGAATGGTTTTGAGAATATGTGGAGAAAATGGGTAATATATATTGTACCCATCCGGGCTGATTTTGTACCTTGAGCCGAGCCCGGGGCTCTTCTCTAAACATGTAATGAGGGAATCAACTGAATTATCTTATATGTACTCAAGTATTGCTCTGGGCAACAAATGAAATTAGAGGGCATATTGAATATATGTGCACCTTTTGTTTAATTCCTGTATTTAAGTTTTAATTTCTCCCTTTTTTCCCCTCTGTAAGTGTATTGTATAAAGTTTTGTTTATATGTATGTTTACTATCACAAAAATAAAGAATGAAAATTAAAAAAAAAAAAAATGATACACCTGGGCCTGTCCAAGGAGGATGTGAATAGGCTGGAGAAGGCCCTTACTGCTTTTATTTGGAAAAGGAAACTTCCGAGGTTGAGTCTAGGGAAGTTAAAAGCAGATTAGGAAAAAGGGGGCCTAAACTTTCCAGACTTGGAGAGCTACTTTCTGGCCATACAACAAAGATATGTGGCAGATTGGGTGCATAAACCTGAAGTGGCCAGATGGGTGGAACTGGAACAGGGAGAGGCACAGGGGAAATTAACAGCATACCTCCACAGTAGAGGGCTAAGGGTGTATAAGATGGGAAAAGAAGTGAATCCCATGGTGGTACAGGTATTGTTGGCTTGGAAAGTGTTAAAGAGGAAAGGATGGATACAAGGGAAAGAGACAATCTTGTTGCCGGTGGCAGGGAATCCTTACTTCCTGCCAGGAATGGAGGATATAGGTTTTGGGAATTGGGAGCGAAAGGGAATAGGTAGTCTGGGACATCTGTTGGTGAAAGGGCGGTTCTGCTTGTTACAGGAGCTACAAGAAGTGGTAGGAAGGGATAAGAGGGATAGGTTCCGGTACTTCCAGACCAGGGCATATATGGGAAGTCTAGGAAAAGAAAATAAAGGGCTGTACGAAGTGGATCCGGTAGAAGGGATGATATATGCAGCTCAAAAGCAGGAAAAGGGTTTATAGGCAGGGCTGCTAAGAGAGGAAAGGCTATATTACCAGACAGGACGGTAAGAACCAGGAAACTGTGGGAGAGGGACCTTGGGAGGGAGATATCGGACCAGAACTGGACATTACTGCTTCAGATGCACACTGGAATAATGATATGCGATAAATATAAGGAGGCTTACTTTAAGTTCATACATAGAGTATATCTACCACCAGTAATTGTACATAAGGCGCACTCTGAAGTGTCACCCTTATGTGGAAGGTGTGGCTCAGAAAGGGGAACATATGTGCACTGCTTTTGGGAATGCCCGATACTGCAGAGATATTGGAGGGAGGTAGTGGATAGAGTAGGAAAGATTGCCAGAAGGGAGCTGCCAATGGACCCTTTGGGATGTTTATTTGGAGTGGAGAATGGGGAAGAGGAGGAATGGGTACTGCTTTCTAGGTGGATTAGGGTGCTGTTTGTCCTGGCTCGACATGGGATTCAGAATACATGAGTCTAGCAGACAGCGCCAACAGTGCAAGGGTGGTGGAGGACGGTGTTACAGACATTGGGGCTTGAGAGGCTGACGTATGCGATGGGAGGAAGAGAAGAGGGATTTGAAAAACACTGGGCCCCGTTCTTGGCCTCCCTAACGGAGGAAGAAAGCTGGATGTTATGGGAGGGTACAGGAGGATAAGAAAGGGAACGAGGAAGTGAAGAGAGGTATGTGAAAGTAGTAAAGATGAAGTGGTAAAGGTTAAGGTAATAAATATGGGAAGGAAGGCTAAGAGAGTAGATAAAAGTGAATGACAGAAGAATATGGACAAGATTGAATGGAGCAGAAGATTGAAGGTATTTTGTATGAGCATATTGGTTGCACTTTGTTTTGATTTGTTCCGATTTGATTTGATTTTACCTTATTTTATAATATATTATTTGATATAATTTTAAACCAGTTTAACTCAATGTAATGCAACTCTGTAGAAATCGACTGCAACATTATGTGGAATGAAGTGAAGAGACTGATCTCTGCAGAATATATTGGTGGTAGCTGGATGAATAAGCTATGTATTTGATTGTATGTAGTAGCTTACTGGAAAAGCAAAAATATTACACAAAAAAATACAATTTATACAGTGATGCATGACAATGTAAACATTACAGAAGATTACAGAAAGTAATGTACAAATTATAAGTGCAGTAATGAAAGTACAGTTGTTGACAGTCTTTAATGTTCGAACTGTAAAGACTGCGAACAGCAAAGGTCCATGACAGTTTGAACTGTCATAGCTCCCTGGTGTCTAGTGGCACCACTTACCCACCGATTTCTGTTCCCTGAATATAAAGTAATATTCACTGGTCGCCGATTTGTGTCCCCTGAATTCAAAATAATCTTTGAGGATATCTCTTGCAGCAAGTCACACTGATAGGAACATCCAGCTGCGGGCATGAGATCCAGCCAGAGGATTTGCCTGCAGTTGACCTGGGACCACCCAAAATTATGTCACATGCTCTCCTGTAGTGTATGTGAGCGTGGGTGTTCCCCGATCCTCCTCAGTTATTTTCCCGCCACCAACCTGCATGCTATACCTCCCGAAGGAGTCTAGCCACAGTCGACGACACATCTCATGGATACTTCTCTGATCACTTTTCGTGAACGGCACGTCGTGATTCTGCGTCGTGTCTTCAACATATAGGTGTCTTCCTCGGATGCCCTATTTCGACTCTGTGCCTGTGGACAAAAAATTGCCACCGAGGACTTGCATTAACTTTGCGTGTACTGCATGGGACCCTCGCACAACACATATAAGTGCACTCTGTGCAAAAGATTTAATAAAGCAACATATCAACAATGTCTCCAAACCCTTAGGGAGCATTTCATGGAGCAAAAAATCTACCCACTAGAGCGGATCCAGAAGCAGATGGTTTGATACCTTTTATTGGACCAACATAGATGCAACAAAAAGAAAAAAATTACCTAAGCTTTTGGACCAACCAAGTCCTTCCTTGGAGGCTTATGCCAGTTGTTTAGAGAATCACATTCTATTAACTCCCAGATCATACAAAAAAAAAAAAATTTTCATTGGTTTAAAATACCTTTTTTAAAAAAATAACTGAGATTTAAATGAAAGGGACCATATTTTACCAGTTTGCTACTGCTGAGAAACCATTTGCTTCTGGATCTGTTCTTACTAGGAAAAATAGGGCAACTAAACTAATTCTGTATCCCTTCTAGAGAGGGAACTCCAGGCCAAGTCCTGCTGCACCTCAGCGTCATTCATCCCGCGCCTCAACGTCATCCTTCTGGTTCCCACCACACAAAGTGCAACCTGAACAATTATAGACCAGTCTCTCTTCTACCTATACTCTCAAAAATGCTGGAAAAAGTCGTGGATTTACAGCTGAGATAGTTTCTAGACAACTCTACATTGCTTAACCCCATGCAGTCTGGCTTTAGAGCAAAGCATAGCACTGTTACGGCGCTGGCCAAAGTCACTAATGACTGGCAATGGGACCTTGACAACAAAAAATTTGTTTGTGCTATGTTTTTAGACCTCAGCAAGGCCTTTGATACCATTGACCACTGCCTACTTCTCTCCCCCTTAAAAACCATAGGTATGGATTCAACCTCACTGGACTGGTTCCAGTATTATCTCTCTGATAGGCAGCAACAAATTAAGGCCGAAGGTGAGCTCTCTCCTCTCAAACCAATAAAAAGAGCAGTCCCACAGGGTTCCATACTGGGCCCCCTACTGTTCGCCATCTACATTAACAACTTGGACCTAGGCATTACAGAAGCCAGTATCCACTTGTTTGTCGATGATACGGTGCTCTATCTAAGCCGTGACTCCCCTGGAGCCGCATGCACAGATCTACAAACTGAATTCAATACACTGCAGCATCAGTTTCTCAGCAAAAAGCTACTGCTAAATGCAAAAAAAAAACTAAGGCCATGCTCTTTATCCCATCTAGCACTAGGGCCTACTCTGCTGCTGCTGGTACCCTTCCTCCCATAACTACCCTTCTAGGCGAAGATCTTGAGTTCGTGCCTAAATTCAAATATCTGGGTATATGGCTGGACAACAAACTCTCCTTTGCAGAGCACACAGAAGAATTGATGAAAAAGCTTAGGCAGAGGCTTGGCCTCTTCTTCAGAATTAAACACCTTCTGACCGCAGACGCAAGAAGACAGCTTGTTCAATCAACTTTCTCTCATTAACCACCTAGCGACATTATCTGGTGGCCAGTGCTCCATCTCACACCTTGCAAAACTGGATGTCCTGTACCACAGCGCTAAGATTTATAACTGGTCTCCCATCCTCCACACATCACTGCTCTTTATATGCAGCCGTAGGGTGGCCTTCCCTTCAATATAGGTGGTGTAGAAATGCAGCACTCTGGACATTCGAGCCCTTACCAACAAACTCCCAGATTACATTGTTGCCTGCCTCCCCTGAGCCCAATCAGTAGCTCGCACTAAAGCCACTCGCTAATTTCTCTGAAAATCCCCAGGATCAGTACCCACTTTGGCAGGGCTGCCATAAGCCACGCTTGCCTACGCTCTGGAACAGGGTACAAGATCCTTAAGACTCAGCTCTCCTGTCAGTTTTGCCCTGTTTAGGATCATTTATGATAAAACGTTCGCCGAAATCTGCAAGTGTTTCCATAGGTCCTAGCTGTCCTGCTGACGGTTCACTCCGTATCCTTACCACATCCAGCCACGAACCTAGATCTTACTTCGAGAGGGCTCTTGCAGTAGGTAATTACATATAGGACTGATGTTGGCAGGCGGCAGGACCCCGCTGGCTTCAGTCCTATATGTAATTACCTACTGCAAGAACCTCTCTCAAAGATCTGCTGTTACGGTAAGTTCTTACGTAACTGTACTTTCCTCCTCTCCCTATTTTAATCAAGTCCACTAGTCAGCTGCCATAGTGGCCCTCTGCACCCAAGGCACCACTTCTCCCATATTACTCTAAGCGGAACATACAGACCTTATTAGGGGCCCCTATGCAGCCCAGGACCCTCACCCAAGTATGGTAAACCGTCACTGAGGGCTGAGATGCAAAGAATTGTACCCTCTGATGGAGGCTTGACTAAGAATGACTAAACATACCACCTCAACTTCTGCATACATGGAGTCTGTATATGCCACAGCAAAGTTGAGTGATGCATGTATGTTCCTACAAGAACGCTTGGAATGTATATCGTGCACCTACCACTTTTCTGTAAATTTGTTTGTAACTCTTTGCACATGTTGTACTTTGTATTCTCAGTCTATGTATGTATAACTGTCTTGGACAACAGCAGGTCCATCTTGTAAATGAGCTTGCTCAATGATGATCGCCTGGATAAATAGATTTGAATAAAGATTTGAAAGTGGGACCATTCATTGATAGACAAATCACACGGCAGGGAGAAACATTCACACTCCCATGAGCAGGGAAAAATCTCCCAACACTCCGACATCTTCTCCTTCAAGGACCTCGCTGCCTACTACAGTACCTTAGGCAGTTCTAAATACAAGAGCCATCCTTTCAGCACTGTCAACGTGCTTTGCTCAGGTCACTAGGCGTCTGTCGATGACTGCATCCTCTCCTGATTTTGCAGGGCTGTCGACTGCTCACTTGTCATTGATGCGTCCTGGAACATCAGCCTTACAGTTCCCACCATTGCCGCCACCATCCTGTATGGCTTTATACAATCCCCCAGTGAAACACACTTGGTCATGGATGACCATTATCTCGGGAGATGGCCATTATCACCAGGGCCCGGGGGACTTACGTTCATCTTCGGCTTTTTCATCGACGACTCCTATGCCTCCTTCACACCTTGTTCCTTGAATCCATCCATACTACCAATTGGACATTCCACTCCTACCTCTACCAATGCCACCCATTCCCAGATGGCCATGGTAGATGTCCAGGCTCTGGTAAGCACCATCGTGGACTTAACACAGAAGGTTACTGCTACAACCACTATGCCTTCTATGGTGCTTCCTCCGCCACGGCATCATTCATGCTCCTACACTGCCAGTGGTTCTTCGGCCTTGCCCACTCCATCTCCTGACATTAATATGGAAGGGGAGCAATATGACCAAGACTGTTACCAAGAGGAGGAGGAAGAAGAAGAGGAAATCGAGGAAATTACTCCATCCTCAGCTTCTACCTTCTTCCCCAAGGAAGGAAAAGACTCCATATCTTACTTGTTTCCCCCACACCCAATGACCCAAGCTTCACTGACTTTGTGCAGCATCTTCAACAAACGTTTGGGTTTGAGGCAACCAAACAGGACGCCTCCAGACGAAAACTAGCCCTATATATCGGATTAACGGATCCTCCTCCGGTTATACCCCCTTGATGGAGGCCTATGAAGACGACATTTTATTTATTTATTTGCTTTTGTTAACCAGGTAAGCACACTAGACAGCACATGCCTATTTCAGGTGCGACCCAGGAGGATTACAAGTGTATAAATCAGAGTAGACAGGGTGCACACAAAGCATTGAAACAATGGTTACATTAAGAGGTACATTGTGATCATCGGGCAGACAGGATTCATACAGAAGCAAGAGACATAGTGACGAGGGTAGAATCGCAATAGGTACAGGAATGGTAGTAAAAACACAGGTATATAACAACAAACATCAAGCTAGCTAGGTTTTCTACGGTTCCTTAGTTCCCAGGAACTGCGGTTTTTATCTGCTTATTCTGAATAAAAAAAAATTGCATCTGAGGCAAAATGTTTGCGGCTTTTAATTTTTTAACACTATTTTTTCGATCCTTATTTTTATCAAGGAGCCGCTGTTTTTACCATTGTTATTCTTGTTTTCTCCTCAGTTGGGGCTTGAGAGTCTTACTTTCTCTTTCACTTTTTTCCTTTTTTGGGAACAATATTTTTGTAGGTCTTGTGACAAATTGGTGGGTCAGATAGACATTGAACGAGGCTGGTATTTAGTGTTTTAAATTGTTTACTTTTTGGTTGTGAACAAGTCAGACTGCCACAAACTTGTTTATATTAAAACGGTCACTTGCTTCTCTGTGAGCTTTCACTAATTTTGCTCATACAGTTTAAAAATAAGCCATTAAATTATGGCTTCTCAGTGTGCTTCTCCTTGGGGTCCGCCTGTCAACAAAAGACTAAAGACAGATCCTCTAAGGACCCCCCTAGAAAA
Source organism: Neoceratodus forsteri (assembly GCA_016271365.2). Classification (NCBI taxonomy): domain Eukaryota; kingdom Metazoa; phylum Chordata; order Ceratodontiformes; family Ceratodontidae; genus Neoceratodus; species Neoceratodus forsteri. The sequence continues at coordinate 262,617,321 of JADMNL010000027.1, read as the reverse complement.
TGGGTCTGATGATAATGATGACCAAGCCAAAAATAAGACATTTACAGCAGGTTTCTGATTCAGGACCTGCTAAAAAGAAATACATACCACTGCCCCTCTTGCTGAAAAGCAAAGGGAGATGCCAGTGTCAAAACAAGATATACCCTCTGCGGAGGAAATGGCAAAGGCTTGGCAACTATATCAGATTTTCAGGCTGAGGCCACTCTTATGGGTGCCCCAGCTGGTCCTATTACATCTATTCCCTTCAACCCTGGCCTCAGCCAGGGCATCTTCTTTGAGGAACGTGATGATGAAGAGGAGGGTGAACTCCTTGATCTTGACCTTCAAGAGTTTGGTTTTTCCTCTAATGACAGAGGTTTTTTTCCTCTCACTGTACCTTTGTCCAACACATGGTGGATACTCTTGGCCTTTCTATTCAAGAGTCCACTGAGGAGGAGGAGGGGGAGGAAGAGGCAGATTTCTTAGACACGATGGGTCTTTCTCCTCCCAAAAAGCTTTTCCTTCCAATTCATAAGTCCCTTGGAAGGGTTACTTTCAGAATCCTACCTCTAGCCCAGGGGTGGATAAGAAAATAGAGAAAAGTACCAGTTAGATAAATCTAATGCTGAGTACCTTTACATGCATCTGGACCACGAAGGAGTGTTGCAGGCTGCAGCCTGTGATAAAGTTAAAGTACGACTTTGTTCCCAGCCTCCAGAAAAAGAATTAAAAAAAGGACACTGTGGATAAGAAATCTTACACCACAGCCTCTCTGATGCTATGCCTCTCTACTTATATGACGTACACAGCTCAGTATCAGAAAGCTCTCTGGAACTCTTTCCTGGCTATTAGCCAGCAAGCCCCAGTAAAAGTGGCTCAAGACCTGGTAGAAACTGTTAAAACTGCCTTGGAAACCACAAAATATCAGTTTCATAGGGCTGTGGATGCCAATGACACTGCCTCCAGAGCTATGGCTCGGGCTTTCTCAAAAGGTCTGCTTGGCTGAGAACAACCAGTCTCTCTCAGGACACCCAAACCAAAGCTATGGCTTTCCCCTATGAGAACAACTCTCTTTTTGGGGACAAAACAGAAGCTTACATGAAAAAGGTGGAAGAATACAAGTTCACCTACCAGAGCAATGCAGCTAAAGAGAAACCCTCTGCTTCCTTCAACCCCCAGGGTAAAGGGGGCAGAGATCGAGGTTACTTTCCCAGAACCTTCTATCCCATGCCCATGCCCTCTGATTACTCTCAAATGAGAGGATTCTTTAGGGGAAGAGGTAGGAGGGCTCAGAAACATACTGAACCAACCCCTTCTATAAAGACTCAGACTAAGCAAAATTCCTGACTGGAAGGCCCAGGCTGCCTCCCAGTAGGAGGAAGGCATACCCACTACCTCAAAGAATGGCAAAACATCACCTCAGACAAGTGGGTTCTGGAGGTGGTGGGTTGAGGTCTTACCTGCAATTAAAAAAAAAAACTCGGCACATGTTGATTTCCACTTATGACAAGAATTGGTTCAGGAACAGACCCGCTGTCAGAGGGCTGGCCGGGGGGAGAAGGATGGAGAGTCCCTAGGACTGCTCTCCTTCGGGGGGAGGGGAGGGTGAATGTCCAGTGCTTGATGGACCCCTGGCGGAGGCCGGGGTTACCACAGTGACTGGCATTTGACAGCTCTCAGGTGGTTGGACAGATGCAGGATGTCATTGCATGTCCCCGCCCCCAAGAAACACAGAAAAATACTTGCTGCTAGCTGCCCTTGGTGAAGTCCGCCTCGGCTTCGACTAGCCTCCTCCAGACCAGCCCTCCAACCTAGTCCCCATCATTACGGCACTGTTAGGGGTCAGTGCCGCAAACCCCACCCTGGGGGGCAAGCCAGGGGGTATCGGAGGGTCGTGGTCCAAAGTGAGGAGGTGGAAGCCGAGGTCCATGACCGGGCTGAGGTGCCAGGCAGACAGCAGTGGGCCGGGGGGAGCATAGTACATAATAAAATAAATAAATAAATAATTCCCACACAGCAGGGCCACAGGAGTTTAAAACCTCTAACTCCCACAGAAAAAAATCCTGCTGGAATTAGAGGCAAAGTCTGTCCTGTCAGCAAATGCAGTGGAAAGAGTTCCTCCTTTCCAATGGAGAAAAGGCCTCTATTCCAGATACTTCCTCACTCTAAAGAAAAGTCAGGATTGGCAGCCTATTCTGGATCTCGGGTACCTAAACACGCACCTGTTCAATCCCAAATTCAAAATGGTCACCCTGTCAGTAGTGATTCCCTCCTTGCAACAGGGAGGCTGGCTAGCCTCCCTAGACCTCAGAGACACCTATTTTCACATTCCAATCAGGCCCTCTAACAGAAAGCATCTCAGATTCAGACTGCCCTCTGGTCACTACCAGTTTGCAGCTCTGCCATTCATCCTTTCTTCAGCTCCCAGAGTTTTCACAGTGTCTGGTAGGGGTGGCAGCGCATTGCAGAAGACAGCAGATCCCTGTCTTTCCCCATCTAGTTGACTGGCTCATAGTGGACAAGTCTCCCCAAAAGGTCAAAGTCTCCCTCAGACTTATTCAGCTCACCCTAAGAGTTCCTGGGCTTCATGATCAACACAGAAAAGTCCCATTTCGAGCCAGCTCAACTGTTGGAGTTCATTAGAGCAGAGCTGGACAGACAGCTGAGGAAAGCTCTGCTCCCACTAGACCAGGTACACAACCTGCAAACCCTGGCAAACTCATTTGTCCTAGGGCAACTGAGGCCAGCCAGGGACTTCCTCAGGCTCCTAAGACACATGTCCTCTACTACAGCAGTAGCTCCAGGTGCCAGGTTTCAGATGAGGGACATTCAAGACCAGCTCCGATCTTATTGGTCTCACACAAGGGACTCCTTGTCAAAGCTCACTTCAGTCACAAGTACCATGTTGCAGGCTCTGGACTGGTGGAAGGACAAAGAAAACCTCAGGCATGGAATCTTTCCAGCAAAAGGAACCATCCATAGTGCTCACTATGGATGCATCCCTCCCACGTTGGGGTGCACACCTGGCGGATCAATCCATTAGTGGGGTACTGTCTCCCAGGTAGTCCAGATTTCATATAAATCTCTTCGAGCTCAAAGCTGTGTACGTGGATATCAATGCCTTAGTGCCCCCCCCCAGCTAATAGGTCAAGCTGTCCAAATCAGGACAGACACCACCACTGCTATGACCTACATCAACAAACAGGGTGGTACAAGATCCACAAAGCTCTGCACAGAGGCCATTAAAATAAATCTGGTCTCTCTGGCTTACTCCCTAGACATGCAGCTCTCTGCCATTCAACTGCCAGGCAAAGACAATGTGCTGGCAAACTCCTTACATCACATCAGTCAGGGCCACCATGAGTGGACTCTAAACAAGCAAGTACTATCCACAATTTTCACAAGTTGGGGCACCCCAGAGATAGATCGCTTTGCTTCCAATTTCAGTCATCAAATTCCCGTGTTCTGCAGCAGGCCTCCAGCTCTGGGCTCAGTGCCAGTGGATGCGGTGTCTCTGGATTGGACAGAAAGGTTCCTGTACACCTTCCCTCCATTTCCTCTGATTCTCAGGTTCCTTCTCAAACTCAGAAGTCAGCCAGCAACAGTGATTCTGGTGGCTCCAGACTGTGCGAGGCAGCCATGGGTACTCCCTGCTTCTCGCTCTCTCATTCAAACAGCCTATTCATCTGCCCTCAACTCACAGCCTCTTGACCCTGCCTCAGACAAGGATAACATACCCCAGCACGGAGTCTCTTCACCTCAAAGCTTGGTACTTGAGGAGCTATAGTTCCCAGACTCTCAGTATTCAGAACAAGTCTTCAGAATCCTTCGACTGGCCAGAAAGCTAAGTGCCAAAAAGACTTGCACTTCCAAATGGAAAAGATTTTCTTTCTGGCGTAAAGGCAGGCAGATTGACCCACTGCATGCTAGCCTTTCCTCCATACTAGACTATCTGGTACACTTACAAGCATGAGGCCTTACAGCCTCATCTCTGAAAGGTCACCTGGCAGCCATTTTGGCTTATATTTCTGCTGATAAAGAGAAATCTGTAATTCCTCATTCCATCTTCAAGAAATTCTTTAAAGGACTGCTGCACCTTCATCCCCCACTCAGGGAACCTGTTCCCCCCCTGGGATTTGAACCTGTGTATAGCCAAGCTGATGGAGTCCCTATTCGAGCCTATGGCTACTGCAGATTTAAAGTATGTAACTTGGAAAACTGTTTTCCTAGTGGCCATCACTTCAGCCAGAATGATTTCAGAGCTGCAAGCTTAATGCATCCTGTCTTTTTCACAGACAAATCCACTCCTGGTGAGTGCAAGCTTCATAGCCTGGATGTGAAAAGGGCTCTGACCTAGTACCTGGAGCACACCAAGCAGCTCAGACCCTCTCACACCCAACTCTTCCTCACTTATGGAGAGGTGGGTAAGGGCAGGCCAGTCTCTTAAGAGGACCGTCTCCCGCTGGATAGTCTCTTGTATCCAGTTCTGTTACAGTAAGGCTGGCAAATGGCCATCCCAAGGCCTCGGGGCCTACTGTGTACACACCTTCACAAAACACTACTGCTTAGATATACAGTCCAGGTCAGATGTCAAATTTGGCACTGCTTATGCTTTGTGATAATGTGTCTGTGATTTGTAACTTTGTAATCGTCTTGCATTTCTGACGTGGAAATTTTGTAAAAGAGTACCTTGCTCAAAGATTTGTTTCCAAATAATCTAATTAATAAATTTGTTCTTTATATAATACTAATGCAGTAGAAGCCTTTTTATCATATGTTGTGTTTAATGACAATTTCAACATGCAGTACCATGATCATTATTATTAGTAATATATTAGCATTCCCCATGCTGCTGGTTCGACCCCTATGGCTCTCTTGAGATCTCAATAGGAGACTGGATTTGTTAACCTGGTCATCCAGAGGCAGAAGCATGACTCCAGAAATTGAACCATGACTTCATTTTGGGTCTGGATGCTGGCCATTGCACCAGTGCCCCGCAGTGAGTCTGGGGTGGAAGGTTAGGATGAAAACATGTTCTGCCTGCCTGATTCCTCTCTCCTTGGGCCTACAGGGACAGTCACACAGTGGTAGATTCCACATTCTTTACTTGGAGGTGTCGTACTGCTTGTGGATTGTTCTTTAGCCACCTGCCAGTCTGAAAGTGATTCTTAGTTAAAAAATGCTAACCCAGGTTCCCTGTGTGGTAAGCAAATATATTTACCACTAGACTGATGGGCTGACTTGATAATATGTATTTGCTATAAGCAGTGCAAAGGATATTTAATTTAGGAATTATTCATTCACAACAATCCCGGCATTGTGGCAGCAGCAATTCATGCTGGCAACTTAGAGGTCTGGGCTTTAGAGGGCAAGGAGTTAGGCAAGGCTAGGTGTGTTGCAGAAGTGGCACACCTAGTTTCTGGGTGTGGGTCAGTAACTGCTCAGTATAAGTAAGATCTGGCACTGTAAGTGCCTCTGGAAATGACTGACACCCAATAATTAGTTTTTTTTTATTATAGTTCTCCTACTGGCATATTAAATGTAGGTAGTCAAACCGGTAAGCCAAGGGGATGTTTCAGAAGCCAATGTTTTATTTTTAACCTTTTATTATATTCATTCTGTTTTTCTTGAATGGTGTAAGTGGTTTAATGCCAGTACTCTTTAGAAAGGTTAAACAGTAGGTATCCAGTTTAGTTTGTGCTTATTAATAGACATGTACTCAGATATTACAATTCACTGGGCTTCCCAAGGTTTAAGATACACTTTTGTCAGTCTTTCCATGAACTCTATATTTATGACATCAGTTCTCTCCATGACAACAAATGGTTATGTCACAAAAAAATTGTTAATTCAGTCAGATGTTTTTGAAAACACACTGTGTAATGAATATTAACTGATATAAAATGTTTAAAAGAAGAAAAAAGGGACAGAATTGGAAACCCTTACATTAAAGTAAACATAGTACCTTTAATCTTTTTATTTTACTGGTCCTTCTTTAAGGATATCTTGCCTCACAGAGCCAAACTCTTTGGTCTTGGGCAGCCAGACAGTTAAGACCCCTTGGGATGCTGAGAATGTTGGTGACGCCAGCATCTAAATGGTATTGGCTGGCCCATCGGCGCAGCAGTTGGATTTCTGCTTGCGATGCCAGCGTTCGGGTTGAGAACGAGCCGGATCACTGGAAAGCGGCGAGGAGAAGGATTGGCGTCCCACGACAGCCTCCTTCTCCAGGGGAGGGTAGGGATGAGTCCAGCGCCTGCTGGCTCCTAGCGGAGGCTGGGAGTATCGCAGGACACACGGCCCAAAGTGGGTTAGGGGAGGAGCGGACGTCGGCGTCAGCCATGACGTCACCATGCTGCTTCCTGCAGAAAACAGGAAAAATCTACTCGCTGCCCGCCAAGATGACGGCTGTCCGTTCCCGGAGCGCCCCCAGTACCTGGCCAGGGCCTCCTGTTCCTCAGCAGCATCCCTGGGTCCTAATGAAGTGTGTGCTGGGGTCTTCCCTCTTCCGGTGCCCTTCCGGAGGAGGGGACCCGCCAGTGATAGGGATACACGGGATATCCGAGATCGGCTGTGATCCGAGGACCTGAGGAGGGCTGGCTAAGGTCAGTGGGGACGAAGGGAACTTGTAGAGCCTGAAGGAGTGGGGGACAGTGAAGCACAGGAGGAGGGTATAAACACATAATGCAAAAAAATAAATGGTATTGGGTGCACAAGGCCCTAGAGATGTTTAAGAACATCAAGGCCACCTTTCAGTCTCTCCGGTATCTGTCCCAGACCCCAAAACCTTTGCCCAGACTTCAAAGCTTTGGTGCCAGCTGAGGAAGAAGGCACACATTCAGAAAGGGTTTCCATACCTCTCAGTCTGCTACTCCCCAAGGAGGCAAGAGCTGGGGTAATGGACATGGTCAAACATGCCCAGCAGTCATCTTTTACCTCCCAGCAGTCTTAAGTAATGTCTGCATGCTAGGAGGGGCATAACTGGTTTTCTGCCTCTCTGGGACATTCCAGTAGAGGGTCGTTTCACTGTACCATGCAGTTGGGAGAGATTACTCATGATGTACAATTGGTTTTTTTGCAATCTCTAATGTGTGTGTGATTGTTGTTTACTCCATGTGCCATCCATGTGGCTCAGGTCATGCCTGAAAACTGTCTCTGAGACCAGTGTATTCACCCTGTTATCAAATGCATAAATAAATAAATCATTGGGTCTCCGAGATTGTCTGCTAGAGTTACATGATACAGATCTTCCAGGAAATCACTCTTCACCATTGATTCACACTAGTGGGTCAGAGCTGGAGGCACTAGGACCCAGCGGGACCCAGAATGTTTTAGGAGGGCTGGCGTCAAGGTAAGCTGCTTGTATGCAGCTCTGCAAGACTGAGCTTGCGGGCAGAGGCTTAACTCAGCACCCGCCCTCAACCACCTCAGTTCCTGTTTTCCTGCCATCAGGTGCACATCAGTGACAATGTTGCTTGCCCACTGGGAGTCAGAACTTCATGTTTATACAACAGCATTCAGTTCTTCTCATTTATACTGTTTAAAGCTAGAGTTTATTTTTGTGCCAGTTTAGTGAATTTACAAAAACACTTTCTGTCCATCTGTCTCTGCCCTACCGAGTGTCAGCGGTCAAAGGCCATGAAAGATGATAGGGAGCCTTCTTAGGCAAACTGCTCCAGAAGTGGGGCCATGTCATGTCCACTTCCTCTTCGGGAAGGGTTATGACCTAGTGCTCAGGCAACGGACAGTACTCCTGGAAGCACAAAAAGAAATGGGCCCGATCCTGGTTGGGGTCTCAGCACCACTTGGCCTTGGCTTCTTTCTCTTCCTGCCAGAAGGGAAAGAAACCGCACCAGTCAAGGTCGCTCCCTGCAAGGTCTGCTATGGGATCTCTGGTCTCTTGGAGCCAGGAGCCTTCGCCATCACTTTCAGTGTCGGCGAGGGCCTCTAGGTCAAGAAGGTTAGAGCCTTGGACCCAGAGTCCATCTCTGTCTGTAAGTGGGAACTTTAGTGGGCAGTTCCACAACTGGGCAGTTGTTATGGAGCAGTGGGTGCAGTGTCTGGCCCCTCTGCCTCTGGAACTGGTCCCTGGTCCCTCAGGACTGGTGGAACTGGATCGGTTAGTGAAGCCCTCAGGCTGGGTAGAGCATTTGGCTCTGACAACAGCCCTTGGATCCTTGCTAGTGACTGTGCTGACTCCTGTTCCCTGGCCGCACCCCTGGCCCGAGTCAGGATGGGACTTAATACGGTGCCACTGCCAGTCACTCTGGTGCCAGCTGGTTTATCAATGCCAAGTCTGTTTTCAGTGCCGGCGTCGGGTATGGGCCCTTTGAGGTCTGGCCTCACACCAGTTCTGGCACTGCCCCTGGCATTGGCGAATCCACCTGTGCAGGATTTGGTTCTGGTTCCGGCACCACCTCTGGCTCCCTCGCCTCTCGGGCCCGGTGTCTCCAGTGTGATGCTGAAGCTGCTTTCTGGATTAGGGGGCCTGCGACCCAGACTCTGTAGAACTCTCCTTACAAGGAGGGTTTGGAGGGGGATGAGTTTGTCCCCGACCTGATCATTTCTTTTTTTTTTTTTTCTATATACATTTTGTCTACTACTTCACTCCTGGCAGCCTCCATTTAACTGACCCCCGCAGCCCCATCCTCACTCCCCGAGACTTACCTACACCTTTTTGTCCTCTGCCACAGGACTTCATGGTAGTGCCCTGCCACAGGTCGCAGGCCTGTGAGAGTCGGTCATCATCCTGCTGTCTGGGGTGTTACTCCTTTTTTTTTTTTTTTTTACCCGGCCCATGGACGTACAATAGACACAATGTCCAAGCTCCTCCTCTGCAGAGATGGCCCTGGCATCCTGAACGTGAGGTCCCTTCCTGTACATGGCGGCGTGCATGTGCTGACACCCTGCCACCGCTAGGTGTCAGGCAAACAGCGCAGCGCACCAAACCCCCTCCCTGAGGAAGGAGAGATGTCTATGGATGCGGAGTCCTTCCCCACCCAACCGGTCCCTGAGTGATCAGAGTCTGTTCCTGACCCTTGGTCACAGGTGTAGCAGGATGTGAGGTGCCCAGTGCCTCAGCCCACTATGCCACTGGGCCAGCTGACCTCATCATTTCCGAGGGCGGTGACAATGACTTTTTCTTTAGCCTAGACACTTTAGACCCAATCTGACAGACAAGCCAACAACTCAGAGTGCAATAAGTGCACCTGGGCCATCAGACGGGCCAAGGCGGAGCACTACCAGGCCACCCTCACCTCCACCTGGGCTTGGCCTGGACCTTCTGGGATAGCATGAAAGAACTAAATGGGAAGACCCGCTCCCCTCCACCCTCTCAGCTCACCATCGATGGCGCTACCTCCTCTGATCCACTACCTATAGCTGACTGCCTCAACACCACTTTCTCTGATCTAAGCTCTATCCTCCCCAGCAGCTTTTTTGATCCAATCCCCTTCTCACTCCCCCCTGCTCTGCATCACCCCCTCTTTCTACCTGTGCACCCTATCCCCCACAAAGCCAGGCCACACCTGCTAAAAGCCCTTGGTAGTAATAACCCCAGCAGCAACCCCTTGACTCCAGGATCCTCTGCCTGGTCCTGAATGTTGTCCTAGTTCCCCTGACGGACCTACTCAACTGGTCGCTATGCCTTGCACAGTTCCCCAGTGCATGGAAAACTGCTGAAATCACTCCAGTACACAAGAGTGGTGATTGATCCATCCCCAGCAACTATCGGCCAATCTCCATCCTCCCCTCACTCTCCAAAGCCTGCGAAAAAGTGTCTGTCCAACTATCTGGGTACTTGGCTGAGTATGACATTATGTGCCTAGAGCAACACGGCTTCCACCCAGGACACAGTACAACCACTGCTGTCCTGGAGTTCTCCCAATTCCTGCACTCTGCTCTTGACTTTGGCAACCTGGCTGGTGCAGTGTTCACTGACCTCTCCAAAGCCTTTGACACTGTCTGTCACCCCCTCCTACTCGACTCTCTCCACCAGCTCAGTTTCTCTGCTGGTCCCCTTGCCGCCTGGTTTTCCAGCTACCTCTCTGCTAGATCCCAGCATGTAAAGATCAACGGCTCCCTCTGTAACACTCTACCTATTAGCTCCGGGGTCCCACAGGGCTCAATCCTGGGTCCCATTCTCTTCAGTCTCTACCTCAACGCTCTCCCCAGCTCCTGCAATAGCAAGATGCTCCTCTATGCAGACGATGCAGTTCTCTTTGCCTCACACCCAGAACCCTCCACTCTCTAATCATCCCTTCAACTTGCCTACAACCAAACAGAAAGGTGGTTTCTTGATCACAGACTAGTCATAAACCTTAAGAAAACCAAATCAATGCTCTTCTCTCACCAGCAAAATAAAGCTAGAACTGCCCCCCTCCTGATTACCTCCAACTCTCAGCTCCCGTTAGAGCAAGTGCCCACATACAAATACCTAGGCATCACTTTCGATACTGCCCTCACCTTCCACACCAACATCAACACTCTTTCCTCCACCATAAACTCTCGGATTGGCCTACTTTACCGCCATAGGGATTGCCTGCTCCTCGCTTCCCTCCAGCTGGCCATCACCTCCTCTGTCCTGTCCCTAGTGGACTACGGCTTGCCCATCTATGTTGCAGCTGATAATGCTGCCCTCTCTAAAATCCAGCTCTCCATCAATAAGGCCTGTAGGCTCCTGACTGGAGCCTCCAGCCACCCCCACACCTGCCTGCTCTGCTCCCCCGCCAACCTGCTCAACTTCGAGGAACGTCTGCAGTATCAGACCTGCCTTCTTGCTAAGAAATCCCTGCTTGGATTCTCCCCTCCCGGAGTCTCTGCCTCCCTACCACGGTCATCCTCATCCGTTTCCACCCACAGCTCTGATAAAGCCACCTTCAAAGTGCCTAGAACCAAGACCTCCCTTGCCCAGAGGTCCTTCTTTTATTGAGCCCCCACCTGGTTCAACTCCCTCCCTACCTGCATCATCAACACTGCCAAACTTGGTCCCTTCAAAACTGCTCTCCGTACCCATCTTTTTAATGTCCGCTGCTGTAGGTGCAAGTAACCCTGCCCCCCAATCCTACTGCAGGACCTTTCCCTGCCTGGACCCCTAATCTCGACAATGTCCCCTGGACTGCTGATCCATCTTTCCCCCTAACCCTTTTTACCTACCCCCTTAGGTTAATACAAGGATGCATTCCACTGCAACTCCAGAGAAATTGTACATCTTTAATTGTAAACCTGTATTTTATACCAACATGTAAGTAAGTGTATTCTGTGTTCAAATGTCTGCACCTGTAATGTTGTCCAATGTTGTATCTGCACAATGTTCTATTGTCTTGCCCTCCCTGTGACGAGGTGCCTTTGTAAATGAGTCCCTGACTTAAAGGTTGTAAATCCAACTTGTACAAATAAATAAACAATAAAAGTCCTGTGTCTGTGCCTCGGAAGGATCTTTCTTTCCAGGCTTTGCTCAGAATTATATACAAGCAGAGGTGAGAAAGAAGTAAGTGCCTCAGCTGGGACTTTTGCTCAGAAATATGCACACTACTCTTAATTTCAGACCTACTGCCATTGATCAGGGTAAGTGTCTCTGTCTGGAGTGGCTAAATGTTCCCGATATCCTGGTCAATTTAGTTTCTCTTATTCCTCCTACATTTGAAACTCTATTGGATGTGGTCTGGAGTAGGCCTGCTACAGTAGCCTCTGTCTGCAAGCAGGCCAACAAGAAACTCACTACCCCTAAGTATAGGCCAGTGTATACCTCTCAACCCATAGCTGGTGCCATTGTTATCCTCACCAAGAATGACAAGGCTGTTCTTCCCCAGTAGGTTACTGCACACTCTGTTAACAAGGGTCAGACAAGACTGACACTATGAGGGCAGCCCACCAGCGCAGTGGTAGTGCTACCGCTTGTGATGCCAGTGACCTGGGATCGGGAGCGATCTTGGGTTGCTGGAGGGCCAGCCGGGGGAAGGAGGATCGAGTGCCCAATGGGCTGCTCTCCTCCGGGGAGGGTGGGCTGCATGTCCCGCCGCTTTACCGCCACCAGGGTGACCACGGGTGGAGGTGCAGACACTGGGAATCCAAGGAGGCAGAGCACATTGATCTGGGTGGCAGCCGTCTCAATATGCTCTGCCTCCTTGAATTCCATGAATACTGATGTCCATGGGGCCAGAACTCAAAGCGGGAAAAACCTGCACCAGCCTGACTGTAGACAGGACCCGGCTGGCCCGGGGACTCCATGCACTGGGCTCCTCTAGGGGCCAGTTGGATCACCTGATGCACACTCATGGACTGGGGGGCAATAAGGGGTCCCCTCTCTCCCTGCCCTGGGGGCAAACCGTGGCAGGATGATGGATGGTCCATCGGTACCCTGGAGGAGTTAACCGGGGTGGAGATACGGGAGCATGCACAGCCTAGGGCTCCCCGAAGAAAGGTGACTGATGTGGAGAATAAGGGGGCATAAAGAGTAAATTAAAAAAATAAATAAAAAGATTGACACTATGAGCAGACGCACTTACACTTCAGCTACTTTAGGCATGAGGATTGCCAGCTACCAAGGGCATTTTTCTAAGCATGAGTATTCCCTTTGGAGCAAGTTTAAACCCCTGGTAGAGTCCCTGCCAGATTCAGAGGCTAAACAAGAGCTTCTGCTGACTGCCAAACAAAGTATTGAGCCCAACAGTCATCAGCTCAAGGCCACTATGGATGTCTTTGTTGCTGCCTCCCACTCTGCTGTTGCAGACATTTGCATTAGAAGACATTCCTGGATGAGACCATATGGTTTTTACCAAGCTGTCCAACAACTGGTTATGAATGTTCCTTTTGATGAGACTTACCTGTTAGGACTGCAGGTCGAGAATTCTCTTAAGGCATCTCACAAAACTAGCACTACCCTTAAGATTTCCAGGCCAGCCCCTGTTAACCTTCAGAAGGGCAGAGGATATGGTTTATTTCAGAATAATGAATAAACAGTCCTTTCATGGAACAGGCAGGGGAGCCTAAAACAAATCTCAGCCTCCCCAACTTCAGAAGAAGGCACGGCCAAAGGTATGTACGCCAAAAGTGCTAGTGCCCCCCTCTGAAGCTCCAGCCCTAGGTACCTGACCCAGTTTTACCATCAGTGGGAGTCCATTATGATGGACAAGTGGGTCCTCAGGGTCATCCAGGAGGGATACTCCCTGAACTTCACAGAAATCCCTCCAGACTATTCACCCAGAAGGCAGCCCCTCTTATCGGCTCATATGTCAGAGCTTCTGGCTTAGCCGGAGAAGAGTCTTCTGAGCAACAGAGCTGTGGAACTAGTACCAGAGTCAGAGTGAAATGCAGTCTTCTACTCCCAAAGAAATTTGGGGGCATGTGCCCCATTCTAGACCTCAGGAATCTGAACAAATTCATGGGTCAAGAAAAATTCAGAACGATTTTTCTGGGATATCAGCTTCCCTTCCTGAAATCTCAGGATTGGTTAGCATCCCTGGATATACAAGATGCATACTAGCACATTCTTGTGCACCCTAGCCACCACAGATACCTCCAATTTGTCATGGTGGGGCAGCATTACCACTTCAGAGTCCTGCCCTTTGGGCTGTCCTCGGCACCTAAAGCCTGTACAAAGTGCTTGCAGTACTCACAGTGCATCTGAGAAAGCTAGAACTCCAAGTCTATCCATACCTGGATGACTTTCTGATTGTCATTCCATCCAGGCAGGAGATGGAACTGCCAGTGGCCACTGCTTCCCAGGTGCTCACCTCAGTGTAGGTTCTGCTGAATGTAGAGAAGTTTCAGTTCCAACCCTCACAGCAGCTGCTGTTCATAGGAGCTGTTCTGGATACAACCAAGGCCCGAGCCTTTCTTCCAGAGAGTAGGCTATTCTGCAGATGGCATGCTACATCATGGAGTGCAAAACTGTGGAAGCCCACTCCATTCAATGCATACTGGGTCTAATACCCTCCTCTGTGTTCACAGTGCCCCTGGCATGGCTACACATGAGAATGACTCAGTGGATGCTCAGTGCACAATGGTCACAAGCATCACATCCTCCGACTTACCCCATTCAGGTGACCATGCCTCTGGTTTGGTCCGTGGAGGACAGTCTCCTCCAGGGCTTACCCTTCTCCCAGCTGGAGCCTCAAGTGACTCACCATAGATCATTCCTTGTTGGGGTGGGGTCCACTGTTAGGGCTTCAAACACAAGATGTCTGGGACCCATGAGAGACTCATCTCCACATCAGTGTTCTTGAGATACGAGCTGTTTTGTATGGCCTGAGAGCCGTAGTGGACCTTGTCATTTCATTTTATTTTTTATCCTTGTAAATCTGATGAGAAGCTGCCTGTTTTCACAGATGACAAGCACTACGTAAATAATAAATACAGTAACAAAGTACAGAACAAACATGACAGAGTACAATGATGAATCAACAAGTACATTCTTGGGAAAGTTGTAAGTACCTTTTTAGCCTTGACTTAAAAGACAGTAGTGCATTACAATTCAACACATTGTGAGGAAGAGAGCTGAAGAAATGTGGACCCCTATATAACAAAGAACACTGACCTAATGCTTTCTTAAAAAAAAATGGTAAGTCAAATGTAAATGTAGATTGAGATCTTACTTCGAGATACAGCTCTTGCAGCAGGTTACACCATTAGGACTGAAGCTGGCAGGCGCCAGGACCCCACGGAAAAATTCTAGCTAGCTATCTTCAGCGGGGACCGTCCCCGACGCCGGTCCGCCTCCGGCGTCAGGCGTGGTACATAAGGGGGTGGTCCCGCCAGATTCCTAGTTCTTTCCCGCCTGCCGACTTGCATGCCTCGACCCTCCGTCTTAGTCTAGCTGCTGGCGCGTGGTTACAGAGCTTTCCTACGGGAATTTCATTTTCTTCTAAATATATTACCGCTGATGTCCTCTCGACCTCCGGTCATCCATCAAAGTTTACTTGCGAAAGCAGATCCCTTCAAGGACCCCCACCGCCTTCGTCAGGTGCCTGAGCCCAGACCACGATACCGGGCCTGCTCTTTCTGCCAGGGGTTCAATAGCGAACCAGGATCCAGCGCCAGAAGGCTCTTCAAGCGTTCTTGTTGGAGGAGAATTAAAATATGTCCTCCATGGGGGAATCGTCCGCTAAATCCCACAAGCACACGGAAAAGAAAAGAAAGGAGAAGGCCCCTTCCAGGTCCCCAACCAGGGCCTCCGAGTCCCGCAGCTCCGGGTCAAAGTCCGACCGCTCTCCATCCAGGGCCTGTTCTCTGCCTCCCCCGGCTGCGGTTTCTGCACCTCGCTCTTCTCAGGCCCATTCCACCAGGCCGTCGTCATCCTCTGCCTCCAAGGCCTCGGCGAAGTCCGGGGAGCGCCACCACCACCACCATAGGTGGGTTCCGCCCGCCGGCACCCAGCGTCCGGTCGTCTTCTGTGCCACCCGAAAGGCGGGCTTACTCCCTGAAGAGGCGGTAGACCCGGCGCGGCTGACCGTCAGCCATCCATCACTCCTCCCTGGAGCCATCACCGGCGGGGAGACCGTGCGTCGGCTAAGCCTTCCCAGCGGGCGCGGTTGGGGAGCCGGCGTCCGCCCTGCCTGAAAGAGGGGCTCCTGGCTTCCGACCGTCGTCAGGCAGGAGTCGCTGACGGAGGAAGATCTGACGCAGCCCGAGGACCAGACGGGCGACCCCGGCCTCATGCAGTCTCCCAGGGCCCCCTCGCCTCCGCCCGAGGCCCCTGTGGAGCCGTCGCCGGGACCCGACGACCGCCCTCCGGCGCCTGGGCCGTCGTCGGGACTTTCTTTAGCGGAAGTGAAGGATCTCTTCACTTATTGGTGGGACACCATTAAGAGGGATGTGGTCCCCACTTCTCTTCCTCCTCCTCCTCCACCACGGCGGCCCCCCCTTCGCCTTCGGGGTCGGCAGGCCGCTCAACTCCCCCCCGGGAGCCCAGATCCTCTCCCAGGGGACGGTCGGAAAAACGGAGACCTCCGTCAAGATCTTCTTCTGGATCACCCAGCCCCAAGAGGTCCAGGAGACACCGACGTTCGCCGTCAGCGGAGGACACGGGATCAGTTTACACCTCCTCTAGATCCCCATCTCCATTCTCCATCCCTTCTCCGGACCCGGTGAGGCGCTGAGATCTCCTCGGATGACCTCGTTCATGGATATTATCGTCATATCCAGGAGAACATGGGTGGGATGCGGGTAATTAGACCCCGAAGGTTCGCCTTGCCAAGTATCTTGACAAGGACCCCAAGCCTGTGGTGGTACCACCCTTGGTGGAGACTTCGTGGGCGTCACCAAGGCTGCGTGGAAGCATCCACATTTGCTCCAGGCGGTGCCGAAGAAAGCTGACCGTCTGTACAAGGCTCGTAAGGAGGACCAGTACCTGACGCAGCAGCCTCAGGCCGACTCTCTGGTCATCACAGCCTCACATGACCGGTCACAGAGGCCACAACATCTGAGCACCCTGCCACCGGACCCAGAATCCAAACAATTGGACTCTCTGGGCAGGCGCGCGTATGCTTCCGCTACCTGTGCCATCAGATCCTTAAACTACCTAACCCACATGGTTCAGTTTCAGAACGCTTTGTGGGAACAGGGTCTGGAGGCAGCTGAAAAGCTACCCGAAGGTGAGCAGAAGGAGGAGATGCTCCAGCTCCTCCGCACAGGTTCAGACGTGGAGACCCAAGTGCTTCGAGCCGCGTACGATTCCGCGGACTCATCGGCCCGAGCAGCAGCTTCTGGCGTTTGCCTCCAGAGACACTCCTGGCTACGCATCTCAGGCTTCACCCCGGACGTCCAGAAAAACATTATGGGCCGCTCCTTTGAGGAAAGTTTTATTTAGTAATCCTTCTGAGAGGATCATTACCAAACTTCAAGAAGGCGGGAAGGCGGTGAGGTCGGTCAGGCCATGTACCCGACCTAGGCTTGGTTCCCTTTGTAGGAACCAAAGCCGTTCATGGCGGACACAGAGGCAGCAGCCTCGCTCCGCTACACATCAGAGGGGCTCTGGTTTCCGTAGAATCCAGGGTAAACAGCCCGCTGGCCGAGGTCAGCGTTCCCCTAGGCCAACCCAGCCAACGGGACCATCTGCCGCCACAGCCTGACTCCTTTCCGGCCCCCGCCCCTCAGGATCAACGGGAAATCATGGTCATATCAAAACCAAATGGGAGGAGGAGGGAGCCTTTCACCTCACAAGCAAGGAATGGCTAAAAATGTGGAGAGGCACCTGGAAGGTGACATCCTCTCTGGCGAGAGCAGATGTGGAAGCTGCAGACTAGATTTTTCATTATCCTGCAGATACAAGTGAAATGGGCACCTGAAACTCCCCCTAGCTGTTGGAGAGAATGTGCTGCTACACATTCTCACATTTTTATTTAATGTCCTGGACTAGATACTTTCAAACAGAGGGTTTTCAGTGAAATAACACTTTTATTTAGCACTCCTGCTACACTTTCTCTACACAATATAGTGATGGAATTACCCCACAGGGGGTCAGAGGATCGGACTCCCTTTATCTATGGTACATATGCATGGCAGTCTATAATAAGGCCATCACACGATGACGGCTTAAAACAGAGCCACCATTAATTGATGAATGGAAGAAACTCATAATGGACATACAAGAAATTGAACAATTAATACATCAAGTACAAAATAGAATGGAGAAGTTCATAGAATGATGGTCCAGATGGACCCTACTCATGGGACAACAGAAAAAAGGGGGGAAAACTTGAGAACAGTGGAACAATGTTGTTAGCAATTTGCGAAGAGATTGCATATGTTAACTAAACTTTATAAGGAACGCATACCAAAAGAGTAACTGAAGGTACAGTGTAAGATAACTAAGGTGATAAGAGGAGTTCCCCCCTCCCTTAGTTAGTTGGGTCCCCAAGTTAGAGACCCACTTGTATAGGATTTGATTTAATTAATTTACCCCCAGTTCTAGGGGTTTAAAGTTGAACCTCCTTATTCCATTGGTATTTGAACAATTCACTATTGCATGATGATCACTTCGTTGATCTTATAATCGTATACAGAAAATAACTCCTCCTCTGTTTTGGCTTCTATGTTGTGGGATACTTTAAAGGCTGTGCTACATGGAGAAATTATTTTGTATGCTTCTTATAAAAAAAAAAAGTCTTCTGGAGCAGGAATATCTTGCTGTTACAGACTACCTACACTCTCTACAAGCACTCTACAGAGAAGGCGATGCTGCCTTACTTGCCCAGATCAACTTCGGTGGCTTTCGCTCAATCGATAATGGTCTATTAGGTCCAACAGGCCTCGGTACCTTCTCATGTTGCATCATACTGGGGGGGGGGTGCTAAAGGTTCTCAATTGCTGGCCCGTAAACTTCGGGCGCAACACTATGCTGCACACATTCTACAGATTCAGGACCCCGCTACAGGATACCTGACGCATAAGAAATCTAAAATTTCTGCGATCTGGGGACTAAAGGAGGGCCGGGCAAGGACAGAAGAGGTCAGGGGGAACTTGTCAGAGCCTGAAGGAGTGGAGGACCAGCGAGCACGCGGGCGAAAAAATAGATAAAAAAAAAAAAGAAATATAAAATTCAATGAATTTAAAAAAAATTATTATGCAGACTTATATCAGTCCTCCTCGCCGCTTGACCTTAACACCATTAATCATCTTCTTAACACATTTCCCCTTCGTAAATTGTCCACTGCTCAACAGGAGCTTCTAACAACTGTTATTACTAATGAGGAACTTCTCACTCAATTAAAATCTCTGAAATCTAGAAAATGTCCTGGCCCTGATAGATATATTAATGAATGGTACAAAATTTTCTGTAATTCCCTTTATCCTCACTTACTTGGTGTTTTGCGTGTAGTAGCCTCAGCAGAATCCCCCCACCCTCTTGGCTTTTTGCTGCTACTTGCCCAATTTTTAAACCAGGCAAGGACCCCTGTAATCCCTCATCCTATAGGCCCATTTCAGTTTTGAATACAGATTATAAAATTTATATGGCCATTTAGGCCAAAAGGTTGGAAAGAATTTTCCCAACCATTATTCACCCTGATCAAGCTGGATTTATTTGCAAATGACACACCTTAGATAACATCCATTGTACCCATCTTCTCATCGAACACATTATTTCCCATCAAATTCTTATGGCTCTACTTAGTTTAGATGCAGAGAAGGCATTTGACAGGGTCTCCTGGGACTTTCTCAGGAGTATCTTGTCTGCCTTTGCTTTTCCTGACTCTTTCTTGCAATGGCTTCAGTAGCTCTATTCCAGCCCATCTGCATATATCCGTATTATCAGAGACTATTCTTCTTCCATTGCTTTACAACGGGGTACTCGGCATGGCTTCCCAGTGTCTCCATTATTATTTGCTTTATTTCTAGAACTGCTAGCCTTACGTACTAGTCCACAGGTAGAGGGTGTTCCGCTAGGTGGCACAGTATAGAAAATTGTATTATGAAGCTGGCCCAGTGGCGCTGAGGGTTGAGGTGCTGTATGCCACACCTCACGCCATACCGGTGACCCGGGTTTGGGAACAAGCCCAGGCCATCTGGGGTCAGCAGGGAAGGAGAGGACTGAGCATCCAGAGGACAGCTTTCCTTTCTTGGGAGGGAAGGGGGTTCATGCCCGACGCATGACTGGCCTCTGGCGGAAACCGGAGGCACGGCAAGCACTGAGCATCCAGAAGGGGTTGGGGAGTGGTGACATTGGTGGTGATGCCTTGACGCCAAAGATGCGTGCCACTCCCTCAAGAACAGGAGAAAATAGCTCTCTGAGCCTTGAGATGATGGAGCACTTGGTCAGACCCCATTAGGCTCACACCGTCCAGACCCGATGAACTGTAAGTTTCGGGATGAAGTGCCCCACCTCGTCCCCGCCTGGGGGGGAAAAAACACAGCTCCATGGGGGATCTGGAGGGTTTGGGTAAGGTGGAGAAGCTGGGGCAGACACTGTATGTGTCTCCTGAAGGAGCGAGGCTCAAAGTAGCCCAGAGGATAAAATACGATTAAAAAAAAAAAAGAAAATTGTATTATACGCAGATGATATTCTGCTCATATTATTGGACCCGGATCACTCTATTCCAGGTATGTGGTCTCTTATACAAACCTTTGGGGCCCTTTTGGGGTTTAAACTCAACCTGCGCAAGATGGAAACCTTGCTATATAATTATTCTCCCTCCCTCCAGGTCCGTGCATCCTTACCTTGGAACTGGTGTAAGACAAAACTCAAATATCTCGGGATTACTTTCCCCTTAGACTTGCGTAATCTCAGCCTTTTAAATTATGAACCTCTTACGAAGCAGATAAAGGAAGACCTAGACTCTTGGGGTAGATTAGTCCTCCCTTTTTCTTCTGAAATAGAAACTATTCGTATGGACATTCTTCCTTTTATACTTTTTTCAAACTCTCCTGATTTTTCCCAAATCTTATTATTTTTCCTTTTGGAATAAATGGATTTCTAGATTTTTTTTGGGGGGGGGTCACTTCCCTGGCTGCATTATACTATTCTTCAGCTCCCGCTGTTGAAAGGAAGCCTGAATCTTCTGAATTTCCCTAATTATGCATGGGCCGCTCATCTAAATATTATTTTCACTTGGATTCTGACTCCGAGCCACCTCTGCCTGGAAAAATATAGAACAGACTGTAAATGACTTATTTGATCCAAGTCCTATCCTTTTTTCCGCCCAGACCCTCTCTCCTTCCCTTACTCCTTTCACTTTTTTTACTGCTCAAACTTTGAAGGTCTGGCTCTGCATTAAGCATCATCCTTCTTTTGCCCTGATGTTTTATTTTTGTAGAGTTCTGGTGACTGATGAGGACTTACTTCCTTCAGCTATGGATCTTACATTTCACAGATGGAGACACAGTGGTCTCTCACACATATATCAATTTCTGGATGAGCATGGGGTGGTTTCTTTTGAACAACTCCAAAAGACTTATGGTCTTACCAGTAGAGAACATTATATATACTAAATTTCCCACTGTACTCCCTCTACTTTTGGCCAAGATTATGGATTTCCAAAATGACCTCCCCAGGACCATGTGGTTGGGAATGTGTATAATGGATTGCAAGAATTCAATCCAGAATCAACCTGATCAATCCTGGACAAATGGAACCAAGAACTTCAAGCTTCCATAGATTACTCCAGCTGGGAGAAATCTGCTAGCGCAGCCTACAAAATTACCTCTTCTCCCTGTTGGAGCGAATTTGCATGAAAGTGCCACTCATGGTATTTCCCTACCCCTGCGATTCTTCTGCATTTTGTGCCGCATCAGTTTTGGGACTGTTAGTGAGGTTGTGAATACAATCCAGCTGATTAGGCTCATTTTTTTTTTGTCCCACCCTACACCCTTACTGGTCATCAGTGATGATGCAGATCTGTTGACCAGCCGATCCTTTGAAGTGACTTCTGAATTTATTTTGATGTCAGTACCCCCTCTTAATCTTCATTTACCCTGCAAGTCCTTGATTTTGATTTACATATTAGCAGCCAAAAAAGCACTCACTCACCTATGGATGAAATCTGTTCCACCAACACTTGAGATGTGACATTCTATTACGTTAGCGATATACTTCATGGAAAAATTTACAGCAACACAACAGAAATGTCAGGAGCATTTTGAGATCTGTTGGAGGCCCTGGGTCTCTTATGCCTCTGTTGGTGTACATTGGATTCCATAATTTCATGCAGATGTTCTGGCCCCATGGATCATTTTCTTTTTGAAGAGGGTACATTATACTCTGACTTTTACTGCCCTTGGCCTTTTTATTTTTTTTTACTTGTATAGGATGTTTGCCCCGTGCTGGGATCCCCCCCGACGGTGATTACTGTTTTTATATTTTTAGATTAAGGACTCTTTAACGGTAGTTAAATGTTCACCTGTTTCTTTTTTGCACCTACAATTAGGTAGGGGTGATATACCCTATATATATTTTTTTTCTGTTTATACATGTGTGCTGTGTACATACAGTTTGTTGGTTGTTTTTTGGAAGGATCATCAGGCATTTTCAAGGATCAGCGGACCCAGCTGTGTAGAAGCATCAAATATGTTTCCGATATGGGAATCAGCAGTTGTATAAAGAAAAGAAAATATAACTGGATGTTTGTAATGTTGCCAAGGCTTTACGACAAAACAAAGCCAATTTGTTAGTTCACTTTGGCTGTCTTCTAGTGGCCTTATGTCCTAAAGTTCATACATTTGTCCAGTATGAAACCAGAAAGGAACTGTGATCCACAGTATTTTCTACCTGGAGTTTTTCAGATTACAGTTTTGTCAGTGCCTCACCATTTGCCAGTACAGATTTTATCATAGTATGGGGAAGCCTTTCATGTACCTGCACACTTAGTACCTGGCGTGTACTTGTATGCCTGTGGTGCCTCCATCTGCATCTCAATCCTAGCAATATACCAACTCAGAATGTCGACTACCTCACAGTGATGCATATGGCAGATGTATCCCACCCTCCCCATTCTAGCAGGATAATGTACACTGCACAACCGTGGCAGTGCACAAGATGTACTTCCCTTCTGGTGTCGGAGATGCTAACCTGCCCACCCCACCCCTGAATTCCACCCCCACTCTCCACTGCCAACCTGTGCCTATCCTGCTGATAAACAGAAGGTTTCAGTATCCAGTGCTACCAGTCCCTTACTTTACACTGCCACTAAATCTATCACAGAGGAAAGCTGCACTGTCCTTGCTCCACATTACACCTGCTCTTGTGCTTAAAAAGAGGAATTCAGACTCCAGTGCTGTTAGTCTGTCAACTTTCATGCGCTCGACATTAAATGGGCTTGTTTACAATAAAAGCATTCAAAAATGTTAAGCTGAGAGGAAGGAGAAAACAGAACAGCTAGTTGAACCAGAAAAAGTAATGTATTTCATTGAATACTTAAAGGGGCTATTTAAGGGAGCAGGCAGAAATGCTTCTGAGTCTGGTATTGGGGCTATTCTTGGGAGCCTAGCTGGGAAAATATTGCAGTCTCTTGTGGGTTGAGGGCTTATTTACAACCTGTGGAATGGGTATCTGGGGAGGAGCTTGCAGCAGGCTTAGAGGAGACAGAACTGTAAGCCCCATGCCTACCAGCATCCCTACATGGGGTGTCCCACAGTGTGAATGCCATGGAGTAGGACTGCAGCATCTGAAGAGGGGCATCTGCAGAGTCCACAGGTAAGTATGCAATTCCACAAGGGACTCTGGAAGTTGGTACAGGTATTTGTTACTTGTCAACATGTTATGCACTGAAAATAATTTAAAACATTACTGCTTTGAGCTAAAAAAAAAGAAAAAAAAAAAAAACTCACGGCAGGTGTGTGCATGATTCATGTCCAAGAGTCACTTGGTTTATTCCTTGCTTTGTGGTGAGAGCAAAACATTGTGACTTGCTCACAGAGTATTCAGTGCTGCTTATGTTGCAACTTGTTATAAAACCCTAACAATGGCAAATGGCACCAGAGTCTCAGCATGCAATGGCTTATGGGGAGAAAAAGTTGCACAGTTTTAAAAAAGGATGGAAACCCACCTTGTCTATAATCTCCATATCAGTTGGAAACCAATTAAAGCATTAATTAACACAAATATTTCCCCCCACTGAAATGCCCTCTGTTCTCGTCACCTGGTCCACAAGATATTGTGTATACACTAGCCCAGGTTACTCAGTATCAAAGTCAGATCCCAATTGCTCCCTCCTTGCAAACTCCCACCACATTTTCTGGATCAGCTTATGTGCATCCAAGGGTTCAGTAAAAATATGGGTCTTGCTGCCATACTAGATTTTTAATCTAGCTGGCATCATCAACCTGTAGTAAATACCCAGTTCTCTCAATTGTCCCCAGACACCAACAGAGCCCTTTCAGTGCTGTCAGGTAGCACAGCCAAGGTCAGGTTACAGATGCACTAGATACTCTTGCCATTTCATGTGGCTGAGTTGTTTGGCTACCATTAAAACCATATCACTCTCCACAGTGTTTTCAATTACTATCAGCAAGGTGTGGGTGGGAGGGTCCGCTCCCAGACTATTCCTCGATGTACAGTTACGTAAGAACTTACCGTAACAATAGCTCTTTGAGAAGAGTTCTTGCACCAGGCAATAACCATAAGGACTAAGCCACCAGGTGCCAGGACCCCCACGGAAACCTTCTAGCTAGCAGTCTTCAGTGGGGGACCACCCCGATGTCGGCTCTTCCCCGTCAGCTAACGGTATAAAGGGGGTGGTCCCCAGCCACACCTCAGTTCTCCCGTTGGAGATCCATAGTCTAGGATGGAAGGAGAACCGGGCAGTTTCTCACCTAAAAATTTAAAACAGCAGAGAAAAAGCCAGGGTGGGGAAGGAGGGAGGGAAAGCAGTGCCTGCTGCAAGAGCTCTTCTCGAAGATCTACTGTTACGGTAAGTTCTTACGTAATGGTACTATCTTACTTTGAGTGAAAGCTGTTGCAGCAGGCAATAACCTTAAGAACCGAGTCCCAAGCAGTCAATGGATAAGGAACAAGAAAGTCTGGGAGGAGGCTGAAAAGAACCAGCTAGAGGCTCAAGAAAGTAGGCCTTGGAGAACTGCAGGGCCAAAGCCAGCCCTGCATCTGGAAGCTACTTCCAAGCTGTAGTGCTTGTCGAAGGTGTGAACAGAGCTCCAGATAGCTGCTGCACAAATGTCTGCTGTGGAAACATTCTTTAAGAAGGCAAAAGTAGTCTCCACGCCCCTGCTGGAATGGCCTCTTACCGAACCTGGTTAAGGCTTATTGTACTTGTCGCAGCAAAAAATGATACAATTAATGAGCCACTTGGACAAGGTTTGTCTAGTAACTGGTGTACCCTGAGTCTTGGGAGCGAATGAAACAAACAGCTGATCTGACTTTTGGAAGGAAGCAGTGCAGTTCAGGTAAAATTGAAGTGTCTGATGGATGTCTAGAGTGTGCAACAGCGCTTCCCCTGTTAGAATACACAGGGTAGTAAACAGGCATGTGGATGTCTTGATTTAGGGTGAATTCAGACACCACCTTAAGCACAAAATTAGGGTTTGTATGTAAGGCTACCCTGTCCTTATGGAAAACTAAATAAGGCTCTTTACACATTAGACAACAATGTATGTATAGGTGGGTAATGGAGGCAATTTCTGAAGAAAATTTCTTCGGCCTCCCCCAAGGATCCTAGTATACCATGGAAAAGTTCTGTTGGGGGGCCTTTCAAGTGATACTCTTTTACACCTTCTTCATGTTTTTTTCGAATTCTTTTTGTTATTTCCCCTACGTTTCACTCCATCATGGAGCTTGATCACAGGGTAATTTATCTTTTATAGTCTTTGTTTCTGTTAACACATAAGATTTAGAGTTAAACAATTAAGTTTTTTGTATATACATTAAGTACTATTTGCTTTCAATAAATATATATACACAGTATATAGTTTTACATAGCAGTCATAGTGTTATATCTGAGCTCTCTAAATAATTGCACTCTAGAGCTCTGTGTTTTTAATTTTAGTTATTTCACAGTACATTTGTTTTGTCTCTATAACAGCTCATAAATAGGATTTCTGTTAGTATGATCCACATTCTCATCTGCGCTGTTTTAATTTAACTGCTGCCCACAAAAGGCATGACCCCCCCATTTACCTGATGCTAGTCGTGTACCTTAATAGTTACATATAGTCTTGCAAGCTTTTAAGAGCTGCTGCTTCTGAAATATATAAAAAATAATAAAACTTGTATTTACTAAATGTTGTCCTTTATTCCAACAGGTTTAGTCATTGAAGCTCTTTCCAAAAGCTTTTTTTTTGTTTTTACAGGTGCCTACCTGTTATAGAGACTGCTCATTCGTGTATACAAATTAAATTTTGCGACTGCCTAAACAATGGCCGATCGGCTCTGGCGCATCTGAGTTTGCTTTCAAGTCCCTCTTGTGAAGCACCACAAGAGTTCAAAATATGACGTCACTCCCGAAATTCACGTGAATACTCTCACGAGATCCTGAGTGTTTACAGTGCCAACTACTGTCAGGGCCTCACAAGAGGGTCTCTATTGCAGCACAGTTTAAACATGGATCTCACTTCTTACAATTAATTTTACTTTGAATATACGTTCTCATTACAATTTTACTTCAGAGTACTAGATCGGCAGTTATTACTATGCACCGCTCATCCTTACTTCAAATCAAGGGGGAGGTCAACAGGTCAATCTAAACAGAAAGCCTTCATTCTCTCTTTTTTCTAATAAATACATACTTTCTACTGTTGTGCTAAATGTTTCTTGCTCTTTATGTCTAGGTTACTCATTCCACAGAATAAACTGATTAGATATAAGGGCTGAATTCTGTTCCCTTGCCTTTTAATGCTATGTGTGTCTAGATTTTTTTTGTCAATGAGATTTTTATTCTTTTAACATAGAAAACAGTACATACAATATAGTCATCAATTCATATATGAAATAAATTAACACACTTCAATAAACATTACCACATCTAGCATCTATAAATGATATTTCAATATTCATTGCTAATAGATTCAATCAATTATGTCCTTACACACATTAAATAGTGTTAATATTACTTTGGAAATAACTAGATAAATAACACAGAAAAGTTCAAGTAGGCAATACATATGTCAAGCATGTCAATTCCAAGTCAAAAGTCCTTCAAATATAATCATAAATACCCAAGAATCTACTGGATTAATTCTGCTAATTTGTTTCAACATTCATACCAATCCTGGTATCCAGTATGTGCATATAAAACATCCATTTAATCTCTGCACGAAGTAGCTTGTCCTTGAAACTACCTCCCCTATGTGAGGGGTAATTTTTTTCAAACCCTCAAAACCTACTCGAGGCTCCATTATGGCCACCTTCATTAAAGTGAACTGCTACAGGGGAATCTACATCTCTGTTTCTGATATCCCCCTTGTGTTCTAGGATTCTAGTTTTTAGTATCCTGCTGGTTTGGCCTACATACAGTTGGTCACAGGGGCATTGGATTAAATAAATAACTCCTTCAGTTATACATGTTATGTGCTGATTTATCATGAAGGTTTCCCTTGTATGTGGATGTGTATACTTTTGTTTTTTCGAGTTGTTATTACCCACTGCACATCTGCCACATGGTATCATACCACGGTTTAATGGTCCCAATAGTAAATTCTCCCCTTCTACAGTCGGGAGTTTGAACTGGGACTGAACTTCTTTATCTTTAATGTTCTGGACTTTGTTTGCAGCAGTTATTGGACATTCCTGTAAGACTCTAATTATCTGTCTGCACTTGATGCCAGTGTTTGTTTATGAGTCTACATATATCTGTTATTTTATGATTATATTTGGTTAAAAACACCATACATTGTTCTTCTATATTGTGTGTCCCTTGACTAAAGAGGTCTCAACTTTTTTAAGTCTTTCTTCAGCTTCTTTTAAGGTCCAGTCCTGATAGCCTCTTGCCTCAAATCTTCTCAGCATCTTACCCACCTTCTCTGCTACAATTCCTTTTTACTCTAGTTAATTACGCATATGGAATACTTCTTTTAAGCTTGGGTTCATGAAAGCTTTTATTATGTAGTAACGTGTTCCTGTCAGTTTCTTTTGTAAATAAACTTGTCTCTATTTTACCTTCCTCAGTTGTCATATTTAAATCTAAATAAGGCACCACTGTCTGGTCAAACTTAATGATGAATTTTAGGTTTGGGTTTTTTGATTCCATTCCTGGAAAAAGCCATTGAGCTCTGCTTCTGTTCCTAGCCATATCATAAATATATCATCAATGTACCTCTACCATGTTTGTATATGGTTATGAAATCTGTTTGCCTGCACATTAAAGATACATTTTTCTTCAAATTTACTCATGTAGATGTTGGCATATGCTGGCGCCATGGTTGAACCCATGGCGGTGCCTCTATTTTATTGATAAAAATTGCTATCGAATTCAGACTAGTTCTTCTGTAAGATAAATTCTGCCATTTCCTGTAGAATCCTAGTTTTAGGTTTTGTGTTGCTGCCCCTTAGGTCTAGCATTTCATCTAAACACTCTATTCCTTCATTATGGGGTACAGATGTGTAGGTAAGTATTTCTTTGAATTCCTTGGTGTGAGAGGTCTCTTAACTTGAGTATCATGTCTATAGTGTCCTTTACGTATGCCTTAATTCTCTCCACTAGTGGTTGTAAATGGAAATCAATGTAACGTGACATGGGTTCAAAAATTGAGTCGATGACACAGACAATTGGCCTCCTTGGGGGATCATGTATATTTTTATGAATTTTATGAATTAAGTAAAATGTTGGAATCTGTGGGTTCTCACATAGTAATATTTCCTCCTCCCATGGTTCTAACCACTCCATTACTGTATATTCTTCCAGCATGATTTTTTTAGTTCTGTTTTTAGTTGAAAAGGGGGGTCCTGTAATAGGGATTCATAGTTTTCCCTAACATTAAGAAGTTCTAGACACATTTCCTGGTGTTCAGATCTGTCAAGTATTACTATACCTCCTCCTTTGTCTGCCCCTTTGATGACTATACTTGTGTCCTTTTGTAAATTTTCCAACACTGTTTTTTCTGCTTTAGTCATATTCTGTTCTTTTGGAATTCTATCTTCCTTTTTTTGTAAATAGAGCCGTAACAACTCTTTCCACTATCTTACAAAACATTTCAATGCTGTGGTTATATCCAGTAAAGGAGGGTATATTTAGATTTTACTTGTACTTGTAGTTTCTGTTTTATTTCCCTCTGATATTGATTTTCAGTACCAGTACTGTCATGTCCAAATAATTTTTTTAGTCGCAAGCTTCTGAAAAATCTTTGTAAATCTACCTCAAAGTTAAAAAGGTTAACTGGTCTAGTGGGAGTGAAGGACAGCCCAAGACTTAAAATGTTACTTTCTAATGGTGTAATTTCTTTCTTACTTAGATTAAATATGTGTATCAACTCGTTCCCTGCTGTGTCCTGACTCGAGTGAAATCTGATGGCCTTGTTGGTTTTCTACCTGCACCTCCTCCCCTGCCCCCCTGAAATCCTTCCCCCGTCGCTGTTGATATGTAATGGGTGCTTGATTTCTTAACTCATACCGTGGTTCTGCCTGCTGGGATGTATCTGGTTGTGGTCTATCACCCTTCTGTTGTTCCTCTGTGCTAGTTGACTTTTGGGCATCCCTTGTATAACTGTTATCACTGTCTGAGCTGTCATAAGGGTACCGTTGGCCTCGCTTATATAGATTCCTTTTTTACATGTTTTGTATGTCTATACCCTGCCATCTCTATAGTCATTAGTGTCTCCAATGATTTTTTTTATTTTCTGTTGTTTCAGACATTCCTCATACTCTGCTAGTTTGTGTTTTACATCCTCTAGGTTTTCATTAAACTCTTCTTTTTGTACCTTACATTTTAAAGAATCTTCTACCATTTTTTTAACTTATGCTTTATTCTCCTGATTCTGCTGCCCAAGATCCCTCTCTCAGAATGCCCTACTGCACCTAACGTCCCTAGTATGACCGAGGAGTCTGCTCCCTTAGAGTGCAACACACTCCAACTACCTTCAGGGCTTCTGGATTACCCTCCAGGCAGGGCAGAGGAGGCTCCCCCGACATCAAGGGAGCATGCGCACGGCAGAGTCTGCCCCCGGTTCCTCCCTTGGACATGGTGCCGGGGGTTGTCACCTAGATCCAGGGCAGGGTATTTCTTTGTTCTGTGCCCACCCTCTGCTGACGTCAGTGCTCGAGGAGGGCCAGTGAGGCAGAGGCGCGCCGAGATGCGTCTCTACTCAGGGCCCTCGGCCGACGTCAGCCCCTCCCTTTGGATTGCTTCCCCGACCGCACTGTCAATACCTAGGTTCACCCAGGAGATGGCAGTAACACAACAGGGCTAGCCGTGACCCCCCCGGAGAAGGAGAGCAGCTTTTGGACGCTCAATCCCTCCCCCCCAGCAACCAGAGTCCATCACTGAACCCAGGTCACTGGTGTGGCGTGAAGTGTGACATCCAGCATCTCAACCCTCGGCACCGTTGGGCCAGGCCTTCTACCATTTTTATATCTGTTTCTAATGTCTGTCTTTCCTCAATTAAAGCTTCAAAAAGTGTGTACATGAAGTTGCAACTCACCAGGTTTCTGATCCCATCCCATTTATTATCTAGTTTTAATGACTTTATGCCAGTATTTGGTCCAACACCTGCTCCTTAACCCTCCTGGGACTCTATTATAGTGGAGGTATTGTGTGAGGGTAAGGCCATGCCATTCTAGTCGGCAATTTTTATGCAGTTAATTCTCAATTTTTTGAGCCACATTTTTGGGTGCTTCCCCCATTTGTATGGACAGGTCCCTATTACCTCTCATAGCAGTGAATAGTCTCTGCCTCTCTTCCTCTGAAAAAGCTGTAAAATGTATGTTACTCCAGAGATTGTCTCCAATGTCTGAGAATATGTTCGTAGTACTGTCTTCCATGTTGATATTGGTACAAAAACTACAGATCAGCGCATAAACTGCTACTTCATCTTGTAATACAGCGAAAGAGTTATTTTACAAATATTGTTTCACAGTGAACATAACCAACATCCACCAAAAAAAAAAAAAACTGATTGATCCTTTAAGCAAATCCAAGTCATGCAAACAATGTATGTATAGAAAATTTCTTCGGCCTCCCCAAAGGATCTTAGTATACCATGCAAAAGTTCTTGGGGGGGGGGGGTCTTATGAGTGATACTCTGTTACACCTTCAAGTGTTGTTCGAATTCTTTTTGTTAGTTCCCCTAAGTTTCACTCCATCATGGAGCTGATCATAGGGTAATTTATATTTTATATTCTTTATGGTTCTGTTAATAAATAAGATTTAGCGTTAAACAATTAAGTTTTATGTATATACATTAAGTACTATTTGCTTTCAATAAATATATAGTTTTACATAACACTCATAATGTTATATATGAGCTGTCTAAATAATTGCATTCTAGAGCTCTGTTTTTTCCATTAACTAGAGTAAAAAGGAACTGTAGCAGAGAAATGGATGTAACAGTAGAGGTGGGTAAGATATTGAGAAGGTTTGAGGCAAGGGGCTATCATGCAAACAGGAGGCTATCTAAATCAGATTGGCTCGGATTGTTAACTTATATGTTACTCCTAAATTGAATCCAAAGTAGCACTGAAGTTACAGGAGCAGACTTTTAAAACTGCATGTAGTGCAAAATAATTTTAACCTGGGCTTTTAAAGCTTCACTAAATCTCGATGCTTGTTTCCAATAGTGAAAAATACAGCATGTTGTGCAACATTAATTAACTTGGGCTTTTCAAAGCTGCACTAAGACTTCATGCTCCTTTCTATCAGGGTTAAAATACAGCATGTAGTGCAAATTACTGAATTAACTTCAACGCATAAATTATAAAAGCTCCCTTCAAGCAGTGTTAGTTACAGCAATGGCAAAAATTCAAATGCGAGCAGCGTTTAAAATTCTTCTTAAAGTTCACTGCAAATTAGGCTTAAATTCAGCATTAGAGAAGGCAGGTTCTTAAATTTCCCAACAAATTGGTTTTAAATACAGCATTAGTGATGGCAGGTAGGAAAGAAAAACTATCTGCATTGCTCTGCCGAATGTTAAAGCAAGGGTCTCAGTTTTGAAAAAAAAGGCACCAGAGCCCTCTCTCACGCAGAGCAGGCACAGAAGCTGGTGCTCTGCCTTGGCCAGTAGCTCCATACTTGGGGAGATTCGGCGTTCCTTGGGGCACAGAGGAGGGCAAGGAGATCCTGTTGGCCCTCACGACCACCAAAGGGCAGCTGGGGAAGATTCGGCATTCTGCGGGGCTCGGGGGAGGGTAGGAGATCCTGTTGGCCCTCACGACCACCAGAGGGCAGCTGGGGAAGATTCGGCATTCTGCAGGGCTCAGGGGAGGGTAGGAGATCCTGTTGGCCATCACGACCACCAGAGGGCAGCCCTTATGCCTATCCCATGCTTGTTTGAAGCCCTGCACTGTATTCATATCCACCTCTTCCTGAGGTAGGCCATTCCATGCATCCACCACCCTTTCTGTGAAAAAGAACTTCCTCACATTACCCCTTAATCAGCCTCCCTCTAATCTCATGCTGTGTCCTCTTGTCCTGCTATTTTTATTATATTGAAACATGTTAGACTCTTTCACTTTGTTAATGCCCTTAAGATGTTTGAATATTTCGATCGTATCACCTCTCTCCCTCCTTTGCTCTAGGGTATACATATTGAGCTCCGTTAATCGTTCCTCATATGTTTTCTGATGCAGTCCCTGCACCATTTTAGTTGCCCTTCTCTGGACTACCTCCATTTTGTTAATGTCCTTGTGCAGGTGCGGCCTCCAGTACTGCACACAGTACTCCAGATGGGGACTAACCAGCCTCTTGTAAAGAGGAATTATTACCTCCTTCTTACAACTTGCGATACCCCTACTAATACACCCCAACATCCCTCTTGCCTCGCCAACTGCTTTAGTGGTCTGCTTGGATGATTTCAGGTCATCTGTGATGATGATGCCCAAGCCTCTTTCTTCCCTTGTAACTGCCAGAAACTCCCCTCCCAACCTATAGGTGGCTTCAGGGTTTCTCTTCCCTATGTGCATGATCTTGCACTTCTTTGCATTAAACCCCAATTGCCACTCTTCCAACCATTTTGCCAGTTTATCCAGATCTCTTCTCATTCTTCCCACCCCCATCTGGATCATCTACTCTGTTTCAGATCTTGGTGTCATCTGCAAACTGACAAACCTCACCCTCCAGTCCATCTGCAATGTCACTGTTGAAGAGGACTGGCCCCAGGACTGATCCCTGAGGTACCCCACTTGTGACTTACATCTCTTCTGACTGTATACCATTTACAACCACTCTCTGTTTTCTGCCTGCCAACCAGTTTGCCATCCAGTTGACCAACTTCTGACCCACCCCAAGTCTACCCAGCTTATTAATCAATCTTCTATGTGGAACAGTATCGACAGCTTTGCTGAAGTCAAGGTAGGCGACATCAACTGCACCCTCCTAGTCCACCACTCTGGTTACCCAGTCAAAGAAGTCTATGAGATTAGTTTGACAGGACCTTCCTTTTGTAAACCCATGCTGTCTTGGATCCTGTGCTCCTATGGATTTCAGGTGTTGCACTATCCTTTCCTTAAGGAGTGCCTCCATAATCTTGCCCACTACTGTGGTAAGACTGACTGGTCTGTAGTTCCCTGCCTCCTCCCTGCTACCACTCTTGTGGAGTGGGATCCCATGAGCCCTTCTTCAGTCTTCTGGGACTTCTCCTGTGTTCAGAGACTCACTAAACAGTTTTGATAATGGCTCTGCTAGTTCCACCCTTAGTACCCTAGGATGTACTCACAAGAGCTTGCCGGCTCAAAGGGAGGTAGTGTCACTTTTTCTAACAAAAAATTAAGGTCCCATGGTGGCGTAGGATTTTGCACTGGGGGTTTCAGATGCAGAATACCTTTCAAAAGGTTTTGGAGACCTATAACTGAGCCATTGTCTTGCCTCCTACTGGATCATGGTAGGCCAAGACAGCTGCTAAATGCACCTTCAAGGAAGAATAACTCAGGTCCAGTTCAGAAAGATGAAGCAGGTACTCCATGACCTGGGGAGCGGGGCACAAAAAAGGATCCAGATCTTTTGCAGTGGCCCAAATGGAGAAACGCTTCCACTTCATGGCATAGGTGGTTCTGGTGGATGGTTTTCTCACTTCCGCCAGAATTTGAGCTACCCTGAGAGAAACCCCAAACCGTGAAGCAGCTATGTCCTGAGGCGTCACGCATGAAGATGAAGGAACTTCAGTCCCGAATGAACTAGTGTGCCTTTTTCCCCGAGAGAGAAGGTCATAAGACAGAAGAAGGGAAATAGGAGGTTCCACTGCCAGACGCCAAAGCAGGGGGAACCAGATCTGTTGAGGCTGAACTACAGCTAACAAAATCATTTGAGCCCCATCCAACTGAAGCTTGGTCAACACTCTCTGTAATAGTGAGAAGGGAGGAAATACGTACAGAAACCTCCCTGTCCAAGAGAATGACAGCACATCTAGCCAGAAAACACCATGCCTGGGATCAAGCGAGCACAACTTGGGAAGTTTTGCGCTTGATGAGGCTGTGAACAAATCCACCTCTGAACTACCCCACAGGTCGAAGATGTGATCTACCACCTCTTGTTTTAGCTCCCACTTGTGAGCCCTTACTCTGGTGCAGCTTAGACTGTCTGTGAGAATGTTCTGCACTCCTGAGACGTGAACCACTCTCAGATGGGCTTTGTGCAGAACTGCCCAATTCCAGACCTGCATCGCTTCCCTGCAAAGGGGATACGAGCATGTGCCCCCCGTTTACGTACCACACTACACTCATTGTCAGTTTGAATCAAAAGGATCTCTCAAAGAAGCATGTGCTGAAAAGCTTGAAGAGCATAAAGCACTGCCCTCATTTCCAGCACATTGATGAGCAAGTGCATTTCCACAGAGTACCACAGACCGTGGGTGCTGTGGTGTCCAGATGGGCACCCCAACCCTGTCCCAATGCATCTGTAGTTAGAACTTGGGAGTGGAGAGGAGTCTGGAAAGGAGCCCCCCACAAAAGACTGCTGGGGTCCTGCCACCACAACAGGTCTCGTTGCATTGGGGTGGAGATGAGAATCAGGCAATCTAGACTGTCATCCTTCTGATCCCACTGAGAGCTCAGAGTCCATTACAAAATCCACATGTGTAGTCTGGCCAATGGGACCATGGGAATAGCTGCTGCCATGAGGCCAAGAAGACGGAGAACCGCTCTGGCCGAGATATGACTGGAAGAAACCACCTTGGCCTGACCCACCAGGACATCTGCCCTGTCCGGGGGGGGAGAAAGTCCATGTCCTGCACTGTGTCCAAAACCGCCCCAGTGAACTGAAGGCATTGTGATAGGACCAGCTGTGTTTTGGGGTAATTGACTATAATACCCAAACTCTGGAAAAGGTACAGGGTAACAAAGAGGGAAGCTTCCAACCCCTCCCTCGATGAAGCTGCCAGGAGCCAATATTTGAGGTAAGGAAAAACAGTGTGCCCTTGGCACCTCAAGGTCCCTGCCATGACCACCAGGCATTTGGTAAAAATGTGTGGGGCAGATGACAGACCAAAAGGGAGCACCTTGAACTGATAATGCTCTCCTTGGAAACAGAACCTCAAGAACTTCTTGTGAGGGCCGAAAATTGGGATGTGGAGATATGCATCCTTCATGTCCAGAGCACAGAGCCACTGGCCCTGGGATAGAAGAGGCAGCAGGCTTTGCAATGACAGCATCCTGATCCTCATGTACTCTAAGAAGAGGTTCAGAGCACTGAGATCCAGTATTGGGTGAAAATCCCCTATCTTCTTGGGAAACAGAAAGAAGTGGGAGTAAAATCCCTTCCCTATCTGGTTTACCGGCATGGGCTCTATTGCTTCCTTGAGAAGAAGAGCCCTGATTTCCTCCCTTAAGAGAGCGATATGCGAGAAAAATCTTGGTGGAGTGTCCAGAGGTTTTTCTCAAAATTGTAGAATGTGACCAAGTCTTATCAGTTGGAGCACTCAAGCGTCTGACGTGATGGACTCCCGGCCTCCCAGGAACCTTGTGAATCTTCCGCCCACCTGCTCTTCCAAAGGAGGAGGAGGGGCAGTCACTGAGTCAGGAGTGGGAGGGCCGCGCCCTCAGCTCTTTGAGACTTGGCTTGGGGGCCAGTGACGGCTGTGGGAGCCCTACACTTAAAGTGGCATTTGTTGATTTTTCACCTGGCATTTGTTTTGCAAATGAAAAGGACACTTTTGTTGTTGTGGTTTTGGACGGTACATAGTATGAACTGACGGAAGCGCTGTGCCCTTATCCTGCAGGCTAGCAATGATGTCCTGGGTATCCCTGCCAAACAGGACAGATCCCTTAAAAGGGGCATCCTGGATAGCCAACTGAACATCAGGGGCTAATCATGATATTCTCAGTCAAGAGTATCTATGAAGGCTAACAGCTGTGGCCGCACCTTGAGTGGAGGAATCCACCACATCGTAGGTGACCTGTAATGAATGGTGTTCAGCCACCTTGGCCATTTGTAGAGTAGTAACCATGGACAACTTGGTGTGGCCTCGATGGCAGGTTCTAGCTGGCGGAACAATGTCTTCTAGAATTCCAGCATGTGTGAGACATAGTTCAGAGCATGAATTGCCAGAGTCTAAGATGAATAAAATTTCCTCCCGAACTGGTCTATTTGTTTAGACTCCTTATCAGGAGGGGAGGTGCTAGGGTGTTGTGGCTTAGCAGATGCATCATGGGCCGCTGTAATGACCATTGAGTCCGCCTTAGGATGGGCGCTCAGGTGTTCTGTAGACCCAGTCAGCTTTTTTGGCCATAGCCGGGATGGAGGAGGGTCTCTGCCAAATGGTTGAGGCTAACTCCTCACGGGGTTCCAGCCAGGGTGGGGAGAGTACCAGACTCATGTCAGGGAAGTCCAGATGCTCTGCCAACCTACGCCTTTTGGGGTCCAGAGCCTCTGACTTCCACCCTTAGGCCTCTGCCATCTGCTTGAGGAGGTCCACAAAGGAGGGATCTTCAGGGGACTTGGGGGATTCCCGAGGGACTGGATCCTCATGGGGAGGGGTCACTAATCCCATGCTGTCATCTGAGGCATCAGAGTCTGGTTCAGATTCCCAGGAGTGGTGACAATGTCTGGCGTCAGGTGAGTCGTCAGCTCAGATGGACGATCTGATGTGGGAGGATGAGTGCCCACCAGTGAAGGCACCCTAGGCGGAGGAGTTGAGCAGCTGACAATCAGCTTTGCAGGATAGCTGCTGTCCATTTCAGAGACCAGTTGACTCTTGATCATCAACCACCATGAATTAAGAATTTCCCATAAGTCCATCTGTGGCTGTTGAGGAGGTAGATGTTGAGAAAATCCAGGACCCTGCTCTCCAAAAATGTGGGAGGAGGAATAATGAGGGTAAACTGGCAAAGGATAAGAACCAGGGTAGCCATGGTAAGACTAAGCTGAAGAAAAAGGATCCAGCGTTGGGGCAGATGGAGGATACCCCAATGGAGGATAGGCTAAAGACTGAAAACTCGACGTGAGGCCATACTGAGGGAGGGACCCATGGCTTGATGGCAGGTAACCTGACAGAGGAAAGGCTGAAATACCTGATGTGGGATAGCCAGAAAAATATCTTGCTGGCGGATGGCCTGTCGGCACTGATGGTGAAAGGGCAGATGACAGCCCCAACAGGGGAAGACAAGATGACAGTCCCGACAGAGGAAGACCTGATGGGCCTGCCATTATCCCTGAAGGGATAGAAATCCCTGACGAAGGGGCCACCGTGAGGTGTCCCGTCCCAGAAATGTGAGAAGGAGCACCTGATGGAGGTAAGCCCGACAGTGGACCTGAAGGAGGTAAGGGGTGGGTGGCCTTCTTTTTTTTTGGTCCACTCCAGTGCCAGATCTCAGCCAGATCACGGCCCCCGTCATCCCCCACTCTCAAATCAGCCATCCTCCCTGCCCCCTGGCTTGCACCCCAGGGCAGGGCTGTGCCACCGGCCAAGGTGTCATGGACATAGATCTGGAACGGGAGCCAGCCTGAGAGTGAATGAGGGACAGTGAGGTGGCTTCATGGAGGCGCTGCAGCAGGGATTTTACTATTTAGGCTTCCTCTGGAGTGGGATCGTGTGATGCCCGGCCAGGCAGCTTGCAAGGCGCTCCCGTCTTGGCAGCTCCCCGAGGGCATCTGCACTCGACTCCCCTTATGCGCACATGTACACCCTGCTCCCCAGCCTCCGCTTAGGAAGCACTCAGGTGCCAGTGCGTGATCCCCCTCCCCAGGGAAGGACAGCAGTCCACCGGATGCTCTATCCTTCCTGCTGACCCAGCCCACGCTCATTTCTGAAGCGGGGTCACCAGCGGCGCGGTGGTAGAATCCAGCGCCTCAACCCTCAGTGCCACTGGGCCAGGCCAGGTGGCCTTCTATCGTTGGGAACCCCGGCAATGGTTGGACTTGAGTCAGAGCTTGCAGTTCTGACGAAAGCATTGGAAGCTCTGACAGGTCAGGTGATGGGGGCTCAGGAAGTACACCCCTTGGAGAACCTAGATCTCTGGCCTGGATGATTCTAACATCCGGCAGTGTCACGTCAGGACCTGACAGACGTAAAGCAGTCAGGCGATTGTCAGGGCTGACAATCGGCTGATCAACTTGGGCTGCACAGGAGTCGAAGGCACCAGCTCCTGACTTATCAACCCTGGCCAGGCGTTCGTTGGAGGGGCCGACGAGTGACTTATCGGCTGTGCCGGCCATCTTAGAGCCCAAGGTGGTAATGGGCTTAAGAGCGGCGGTGACCTCAGAAGAATCCGAGAAGCCTGCTGTCACCAAGACCAGCGGTGGGGGGGGGATCAAGGCCTGCTCAGTTGGCGGGAATGAGAGGAGGGCCTGGAGGCAAGTTCGCATGAAATGCCTACAAGGCATTTAGGACTGCTCGCATCTCCAGAACGTTGATGTGGAGTGACTGCTCGTCTAGTGACCAGGTCCCCTGGGTTTGCCTGGTCTCCAGGTGAGCACCCCAACTGAGACCTGAGGCATCCGTGGTCAGAACTCCTCTCAGGGGCTGCTGTCAGAAGAGGACCCCTGCCGATAGATTGAGAGAGTCCAACTGCCGGGTTAGAGTGCTGCGGACTGGGTTGGAGACCAAGATTGGTTGATCTAGGTCTTTGGACCTCTGATCCCACTGCACCCTGAGCATCCATTGTGGGATCCTCATATGGAGGCAAGCCATGGGAAACGTAGGGATGGCTAACACTATGTGACCGAGGAATCTCAGATAGACCCGGGGCAGGACATGAGGAGCCGAGGATACCAATCGGCCTGATCCTGAAGGTGATCTTCCCTGACTGGGGGGAGGAAGGCCATGCCCTGTACTGTGTCCAGGACTGCTCCTATGAACAAGTCTCTGGCTGGGCCATGGGGACGACTTTGGTATATTCAGGATGATCACCAACTCTCGGAAGAGCGTAAAGGTGTCTCTGAGAGTGTGAACCAGCTGTTCTTACGTGGGAGTCGCCAGGAGCCAGTTGTTCAAGTAGGGAAAGATGTAATGGTCCTGTCAACATAGAGCCACAGCCACCACCACTAAGCATGTGGTGAAGACTCTGGGAGCAGAGGAAAGGCTGAATGGCAAGGCTTGAAACTGATAATGTCAGCCCTGGAAAAGGAAATGTAGGAATCTCCTGTGGGGCTGGAACACTAGGATGTGCAGGTATGTGTCCTGCATATCTAGAGAACAGAGTCAGTCCCCCTGGGTGCAGGAGGGGACCAGACCTGGCAGCATGACCATCCTGAACCTCTTGTACTTGATGAATTTGTTCAGGGAACTGAGATCCAGGATGGGCCGAAGGTCCCAGGTCTTGTTGGGAACTAGGAAAAAGTGGGAATAATATCCCTTTCTCCTTTGAGCTGGGGGAACTGGCTCTATAGCACGCTTTTGTAAGAGGGCCTGAATTTCTCCTTTGATCAGGGGAACATGAGAAGGAGGATAGTGGGAGGCCCCTGGTGGAGTTTCCAGAGGCACTTGTTCGAACTTCAAGGTATGACCTCTCTCTGTGAGTTGTAGAACCCAGAGGTCTGTCGTTATTTTGCTCCAGCCTTTGAGATAGAGGGAGAAGCAACCCCCTACAACTTCCCCCATGGACTCTGTTGGAGGAGAGGGGTCTAGCAAGGAGTCACTGTGTTGCTCTGGAAGTAGGCAGAGGGGCCTGGGAGGACTTAGGGGCCCGAGAGGCACAGCTTCCAGGAGTCTGGGAGGTGGCCTTTTCTTTTGTAGCCTCCTCTCTGCTGAGGCTGGTTTCAGGGCTGCTGACCTGAGGGCTTCCGAAGTGGCTGCTTCTTAAAGGGTCTTTGGTTGCCCTTATACATTTTTTGCCCAGACCAAATGGACTTCCTGGAGTCTTGGAGATGGGTGATCAGTTTCTCTGTCTCATCCCCAAAGAGGACCAAGTCCTTAAAGGGGAGGTCCAAGATGCCCGACTGCAGGTCCTAGGAGAATCCTGAGACTCTAAGCCAGGCATGGCGCCTGAGGCAGACGCCTGAAGTCACTGCTCTAGCTGCCATATCTGCAGTATCATATGAAGCAAGCAGAACATGGGTGCCTACATCTGACCCTGATTGGAGGAGGTCCAGGAGCTCAGTTTTTTGTGCTGAGTCTGGAAGGGCCTGAGCTATCTCCATACCTTTCTCCCACAGGGCATTTTGGTATTACGCCATGTGTATGAGAAAGTTAAAGAGCTGGTGACATGTTCAGGACAACTTTAATAAAACATAATATTGATGCACTGTCTAGCTTGCATTTCCCATTACTTCTGTATTCCTCCTCCCCATGATGTAGTAGTGAGGTCATTTGCAAGAAAACAGGATCTTTGCTGCTGAAGAGTTCGTCTACTCCTGCTGCTTTCTCCCTACCTGAAATCATAGAGCACTACTTGTAACCTCACAGTTACTCCTATCGCAACAGATTGTGATGTCACAACAAAGGATTATGACATTAGTAGGGAGCAAGCCATAGAGGCAGATGAACTCAAAATGAACTCTAAGGGACAATGATCATATATTCATACACATTTCTTAAGTAATAAGTTATGGGGAGGAGAAATATATAAAATATAAATGGAATGCAAGCAGAATTGTACCCAGTTATTATGTTTTTTAAAGTTTTCTTTGAGGTGTCAGTAGCTCTTTAAGGAACCTGATGGAGCAAGGGGAGGATAAGTAAACTTTTTTGCCCATCTGGTCGATTTGGACTCTTGGTCAGGAGGCTGAGTATTTGGATGTTTAGGCTTCTTCAGTCTATCATGAGCAGCCCCTAATCACCATAGAGTCCACCGTAGGGTGGTCCACCAGGAAGGGCTGTTCCCTAGGGGCTCTATACAGCCTGTTTGACTTCTTGGAGATGGTGGAAGTGATGGATGCGCGCTTCCAGGTTAACCTTGTGAGGTCCTGAAACGTGTCTACCAAAGGAGGCACAGCTAGAGGCTTGGGCTCCTTCTGCCTCAGGTACTTTGCCAACCTCTGCCTCTCCGTATCCAGGTCCTCAGTCTGCCATCCATTAGAGGCCTAGATGTGCCTCGTGACATCCATGAACATCGGGTCATCAGGAGGCAACCTGGGGGTGTCCTTATTATCTGGGGAGGAAGGGCGACCCCTAGGTTCAGAATGGTCCAAGGACAAAGAACTGTGGTTGGTGTCTGCCGAGGAGAAGGATGAAGAGCTAGAACAATGTCGGCAATGGGACTGACAACCGCTATGGGACTGACGGCTGGATGAGCGGGAGTAGTCATTGTGATGCCACTCGCTGCTTGGTGGTCTACTGCGGCAGTCATCTGGGCTCGGGGTATGGTCCTTTGGAGCAGGAGATGACTGTGTAGGCTCCTGGTCCTGATCATGTTCCAGCTGTGGCTCAGGCTCCACGGACACAGGCTTCTTGTGGGGAAGCAAGTCTCCTTTGACCTAATTCCACCAGAAGGAGAAGAGTTTCTGGATTTGGTCTTTGGAGAATTGCAGACCAGACAGGCCGACTGGCAACTGAGGAGCTGGCATCTGCCTACCCAGCATTTGAGCATCTGGTTTTGGGGGTCCGGCGTTCAAGGTGGCAGCAGAACTGGATGTGAGACGGGGTGGCTAGAAGCCCCATCTGGCTTAAAATTAATCAGCCAGGAGCCTCCATTGGAGGGCAAGGAGACTACTTTGAATGGTGACAGAGAATGGGCCAATGAGGAGGTGGATGAAGCCCGTTCTGATGTCCAGGAAGGCGACCCCTTAGCAGGTGGCTACCTGCTGGAGTGTGGGGGGGGGTATTCAGCTGATGGCTTGGTCGGGGCCATGGTGAAGACACTGGAGTATGGGGCGGGGGCATCGGGTGCTCGTGTGAGCCTGACATCTGCCCCTGACGATGGGGAGTCTTGGACAAGGCTGTCGGAACCAAGCATGTAGGAGCCAAAGCATCACCGCGCTGCTTCTGACTGGTTCCAGCCCCTAAGGTGGAGGATGACCCTGCTGGTGTGGCCTTCACCTTGAGGGGCATCAGGGCAGAGACTGAAGCTTCTGACTCAGATTTGCTTCCACCTGATGCCAGGACGACAGCAGGAGGCTTTGCTGCTGGCTGCCCAGAGGAGGCATGAGCAGACTGGGAGGAATGGTCTGAGTCCCCATGGGATGAGAAGCCGGATGAAGACTTCTTGTGGAGCAGACACCTAGAAGAGGAGCGTCTTCGGAACATTTCCTGGTCCTTAGACTTGTGTTTTCAGAGTCCTTTCATTTTTCCTTGTGTGGCTTCGAGGAGGAGGTGGAGACCAAAGAAGAAGGACTCTTCCCCACTGGTTGAGTCTGCATGGTGGCAAGCTGCTGCTCGAGGCGAGTCTCAAGAGCCTTCAGGCAGCGGATCAGAGTCCAGGTGTTAAACTGCTTGCAGTGCTCACAGGCCGGGGTGTCATGGTTCGGGCCTAGGCAAAAAAGGCAGGCTTCATGGCCATCCTTCAATGGCAACTGCTTGCCGCAGGTGCACTTGGATTTTCTTCATTCCATGGATGAAACTGACGCTGCCGGAGATAGAAACATGCAGGAAAGTAATGAAATTTGAAGACTTTCGTTTTAAAGGAAGAAATAAACGCTGAAGGCACGAAAGCGGTTGAATTGTTGCGAGAAGGCATCTGAGGATCCAATGTGAACGGGTCAATGGTGGGAAAAGAATTGAGGTGGAACTGGGGAGCATCCCCTTTATATCATTAGCCAACATCGGGGGTGGTCTCCTGCTGAAGACTGCTAGCTAAAAGGTTTCCATGGGATCCTGCCACCTGGTGACTTAGTTCTTACGGTTATTGCCTGCTGCAAGAGCTCTCACTTGAAGCAAGCTCTTGAGATGCCTTAAACAGCAACTTTTCTGGTAAAAAAGGCAAAAGACACCAAGGACCCTTACCTGCCCCAGATTCCAAGGATGGTAAAAAATATTTTTTTGTTTGTAGACTTTTCAGGAGGGAAAGGATCATATTTTGGCTGTGTGGAACCAAGAACCCAGTCCCTCCTGCTTCCCAATTCAGACCCACGTTCCCATGTTTTATGATATTAGGATATGGGGAGCGTGCTCCATAGGCTTCTATAGGGCCCTTTTTAAAACTATTTTTTTACTACTTTAGAGGGTCAATTCCGACAAATCAAAGCCACCACATGGGCCAGATTTTTTACCATCCTTGAACTGAGGTAAGGGTCCTTGATGTCTTTTAGTGAGAATTTTTTTTAACATGGCATGAACAGTGATAATGTTCAGTTGATGGGTCAGCCTAGTGGTGCAGCAGTAGTGTTGCCATTCATGGCACCAACCACCCGGGTTCGGGAATGGGCCTGAGTTGTCAGAGGACTGGCTGGAGATCAGCTGAGTGTCCCAAGGATACTGTCCACCTCGGGGGGGGGAGGGAAGGTTGCCATATTCCACTTTGTTACTGCTACCTGGGTGAGCACAGGTAGTGTGCAACTGGAGTTGTGAAATGAAGGGCAGTGCCAACGTGCTCTGACATGCACGCGAGCGTGCACACACACACCCACACACACGCATATATGCATGCATGCCATCGTGAGAGCTGTCTTGGCATCCAGTGAGGAGGATCAGGCCCAGAAAAAGGGAAAACAGATTGGCGGGTGGGGCAGGAGGATGTCCACACCACTGGCCCCCCGACTACGGCACTTCTCTCTGACCACACAGACTGAGTCTCCATTGGAGAAAACCAGCCAGGTGTCTGTAGGTGAGGCAGATAACTCCCAGGGAAGGCTGGTGAGAGGGCTGAACTGATGGTGGTAACCTGACCTGTAGGAAGAATATCATAAATTAAAAAAAATAAATAATGTTTAATTGATCTTCCAGTTATAGCATTTCCCTCAGCCAGAGGCACATAACATTTCTAGGTTGTCCCCTTTAGCCTCCTCCAGGAGCTCAATGATCTGCAAGTCGGCTGCATTCTGAAGAGGACATTTTCCTTCATGAGACTGGTGGAGGCAGTGAGAGCTCTGTCTGCTTTGCTTATTCCTGCTTTTTCTTTGTCTTGAATCACATTCACTTTTGTGTGTGTAACAACATGGCTTTGACCAGGTAGTCCACCAATATGCGGTGTTATTTGTATTACCTGACACAGAGCCATGTTCGTCGACTGGCCATCTCTACCAGCTGTTTGTCTGGCACCTTTTTTACTTGGACCTGCTCACTCCTCTCATGGTCAGGCCCCTTCACTTATCACTGTAGCGTCTCTATTAAAGCCCATTTTCC
The DNA here is from genome assembly GCA_016271365.2 of Neoceratodus forsteri. Taxonomy (NCBI): domain Eukaryota; kingdom Metazoa; phylum Chordata; order Ceratodontiformes; family Ceratodontidae; genus Neoceratodus; species Neoceratodus forsteri. The sequence continues at coordinate 262,573,167 of JADMNL010000027.1, read as the reverse complement.
AAAACATGAAGCAAAGTCCACAAAAATGTATAGGGGGTTCCCCACAGTAAGTCCAGTGTAGGAATGCTGAAAAGAAGGACATTTTTAAAAGGTAAATATTTTAAACCAATCTTTAAAAGTGCTGTGGCACTCCAAGAATTAGTGTCTTTTTGGCCAGGCAGCAAGCCGTGCTCCCCTTCCCCCCAGATGCCTTTTGAAAGTCACACTTTTACATTGGTTGCACTTATGCACACCAGTGTATTGTGGCAATATGTGATTTCGGGGTGTGTGTCACTGCCATGCCCATTGCAGTTCACAGAGGCAGGGGCTCGGAAGTCTGCACCAGTGACCACTCTGTGTGATCCTGATGCAACTCTTTGCTTGGTGGGCTGAACTGTCATGCACTTCAAAGGACCGAAGCCGCTCCAATCTGTGAGGGCTTGGTTCCTTTGATTTGTATGAAGGCGGTAGGACACAGCTGATCGGCTTGCAAATGATAGTTCTGTGGATGCCTTAGTTTAGAGGGAGGACGGAGGAGTGTGACGAGTCTGTTGCTTTGCAATTTTGGGGGCGTGGCTTAGATCCCTTTTGGCACCTCATGGGGGACCATCTGTGTCTGTCTTTCTGTCCTGAGGGGGAAGGGCACCTCTCGGCAGGGACGCCCAGGCTCCTGCCTCACTGCCCCGAATATGGGGGTAGGTACAGGCTGTTGCCTGTCGAGTAATTCCTCTTTCCTCTGATGTCACTCCTGCTGAATCTCTCAGAGTCTCTCAACCCTCCCAAGTCCACCTCAGTGCTGCAGGGGATCCCACGGCTTGTGTCGCATTGTAGAACACCTGGGTCACTCACTCACTTGCGCCATCCCCGTGTCTCTCTCTCTCTGCCACCAGTTACAGCTCCACACTGAAAGCTGCAGCTGGGAGGCTGCAAGTGTGTAGTATGACTCTTCCCACCTTCACTCACTCTGATGTAAATAATTGATGCCCTTCTGGCTAGTCCCTCATTTTTTTTTTTTTTACCTAAAAAAAAAAAAAGAAAACCATCCATTGCTGTCTGCTGTGCCCCACCCAACCCTCCACTCAGGACCCACCACCCCACTTCCTCTACCCCATACTTGCCTACCAGAGGTCCGTTACTGTAATCTTCCTTGGACCGCAGACACAAATTTATTCCTCAAAGCCCAACCATGAACTGAGGTAGGCACTTCAATGTATTTCAATAGGGTTTTCAACTTAGTGGCATAACTTCACCATTTTTTTAAATATTTTTGCCCCAAATTTTTAACATACCTTTTTTGGGACCCTATCTCATGAACAATTAAGTGACAGTAGGCAATGCTGTCCCAAAAGGTGATTTTGCGGTTGCTGTGCGAAATCACCTTTCGGGTAGGAGTTGAAATTTTTCTCCACCTTTGTTTATGAGGTGGGGGTCATAAGAAGGCTATGTTGAAAATTTGGTGTAAAAATATAGAAAAAAAAACAACAAAGTTATAAGCCTGCGTTGAAATTTGCAAATGCAGGCTCCTAACTGTGGCAATTTTCAGTTTAGCCATTTCTTCACAGCACCTCATGAATGTGACAGCTGTCATTTTTCAGATCCTGACCAAAACGTTTTTTTAATTTTTGCATCCCTAAAGGTAATTTTGCAGTTGCTGCACAAAATCACCTTTTGGGCAGAAGTTGAAATTTTTGTCTGCCATTTGTTCATGAGCTGGGGTCATAAGAAGGGTATGTTGAAAATGTGGAGCAAAAATATTCATGAACAACAAATTTATGAGCCCGCATTGACATTTGTGAACACAGGCTCATAACTTTTCCAATTTTCAATATTTTGACAACCCCCCCCCCCCCGAAAAAATGTTTAACAAGCAACCAACGTTTGGCATTGACAAATGCTTAAGTACTGTATTATCTGCAATATTTAGAAGACCATTAAAATAGAATGTAAAAAATCTAAAAGGCATCTAATGTTTAGCTTTTTATTTTGGTAGATACCAGTAATAAGTTATCATACTACTGAATGTAGAAACTGTGTTTGGATTATTGAATCACAGGAGGTATACTCAATGGAGGTTTGGTCATTTTGTCATCTAGTATTCCTATATTATGGACTTTGGCTAAGCGTTGTTTCTTTAAAATGTAGTATTTTATATCTATTTGAAGACGAGTCACCAGTAAGAAATCCTGGCTGGCATCAGTATGTCCCAGTTATACACCAATTAAAAAATGAAACTGAATTTCAAGTCATTAAAAAAACAAAAGATATGTGCACCAAAACATGATCCTTGTCCTTTACACTTCAGTTTCAGTTTCCCAATGCAATTTAGGAGCTGCAGTCATAATCCTCTGCTTGTGACATCACAATCTGTGCCACAGCAACAAACTGTGATGTCATGTGCTATGACTATGACCTCAGCTTCTGAATAACATCTGCACAAACTGAACTGCAAAGAACCAGAGTTACAGTTTCACACGTATTTAGTTTTTGTTTACCAGGCAGGCACACTAGGCAATACACCACCTGTTTTCAGGCAAGACCTAGGAGAAATGCTGAGGGTTCAATTTTCACAGCCCTAAGAATGCTGCATGCCCCTGCTGTGCTGACTGTTTGGTGCACAGGGCTTGCGGCATTCTCCTGGCCAGTGATCAGGATTTTCAGTCCTGAGCGACAAATGCCACAAGTTAGACCAGCTTTTCCGTGGTCTAACCTGCACCATTTGGATGACTCTTTTTACGGGGCTTGCACCAAATCTTTGCTGCAAGCTGCCGTAAACTGAGGAAACTGTCACAATCGTGCCTGATGTACTAAAATTGGGCGCAGTTGCATCGGAGGAGTTTGGTACAGCTGTATCAAAAAATGGGGTTAATGTAGGGCTTGATGCAATGCCTTGCGTCACCCTTTGAAAATTGAGCCAAGAGAGTGTAAACAGTTTTACATGACAGTAAAGGTTACAAAAAAACAATGTTACAAAGCTAGACATCAGAACATATTGCTTGAGAAGGCAGGCACTACGATACAGCTCAAGTAAATACACTCATTACGTATGTTGTTGTGGACTGGCAAGTTTATGAACATGCCAGTACTTCAAGTACAGGTGCAATTATCTTAAGTAGCTCCCTTTTAAAGCGTATATGGGATTGACAGAGCCTAAGGGTAGTTGGAAGGAAGTTTCAGAATTTCGGGCCAAAAAGGAAAAAGCTTGCCCACCCATATTTGTTGAACACTTGGTAACTGACAGGAGAGATTTATTTTATTTAAAATTTTGTTAACTGGGAGAGGTACACTGGACTGAAGCTTGTTTCCAGGTGCAACCAGGGGAAAAGGGGGGTGGAAGTGGGTGAGCAGTCAGGTTACAATATACATATGGTGTACAGTTATTAAAATAAAAGGTAATAGCCAGCCCAGTGGCACTGAGGGGGCTGAGGCACTGGACACCTTACCTCATGCTATGCCAGCGACCCGTGTTCAGGAATGAGCATGGGCCATTAGGGGTCGGCAGGGGAGGAGAAGGATTGAGCATCCAAGGGACTGCTCTCCTTCTCTGTGGAGGGGGTCAGCAGCAGTCGGTGCATGACTAGGCACTAGTGGCAGCTGGGGGACAGTGCACCGATGCTCCAGAAGGGGAAGAAGAGGCAGATGCTTGTAGGAGCACATGTGGATGCGTACGCGCTCTCTCCATAAGGCGTCATTGCACGCCTCCTCTCCTAAGGGGAGAAAATGGAGGAAACGTGTTCCAGGCGCAGCAGGATGAATCCCACTCCCCGCAGGTCCTGTTCCCGCGAACAGGCAGTAACCTCCACACTGGATCCATTATGACGGGTTGAGGGATCCTCTCTGCCCTACCATGGGGGGCAAGTGGAAGGTAGGCTGCGAGCAGGAGATGGGGCTGAGGGGGTTGGGTAGGATGGTGAGCCGCCTGGAAGGAGAAAGAAACTAACTGTAAAAAATAAATAAATAAATAAATAAAAGGTGATGAAATAACAATGATGCACTGACAAATATTGCTAGACATTTGTAGCCCAAAGTTAGCATAGGACACCAGCTTTAAAGGGAGAAATTAAAGGATGCAGGGAAGGCGGGAAAGATTGTAGGAGGATGAGGTGATGAGTACTGTTGGCATTAGGAGTCAGATGGGTTAAGGAAAGTGGGTCATAGAAGGAGGCAAGTTAAGAATGTGTGGAGACAGAGAGAGACTCTCATCCCAGCTGATGGGAATGAGGAAGGACAGGAGCAAGAGGGGGGATTGGGAAAGGGTACATTTTAGAGAGTTCAGGGAAGGAGATAGGTGAAGGGAGCTTGGAAGAGAGTTCCAGAGGGAGGGGAGTCAGTAAGAGAAACCTGCCTGCCCTGAATTGGAATTGGGACATGGGAGAGAGAAGGTACGGAGGTCTGTGGAGTGTAGTTGATAAGAGGAAGGGGATGATGGAGAAAGGAGAGGTAGGAGGGGAGAGACCCAAACCAAAATTTGGAAATGAAGATGGTGGCATGGTGCTGGTGGCGTAAGTGAAGGGAGGGAAGAGTAGAGGGAGCAGTGATGTGTACGGGGGGGGGAAGCAGCAAAAGGTGTTAAAAAGAGTGTCAAGTCTGGAGAGGGATGAAGCGGGGGCATACCCGAAGACCTCATTGGTGTAATCAAAAACAGGAAGGATCATTTTGGTAAGTAGCTCATGGCGAACCACAGGAGAGAGATATTCTTTATTTATAAACATGGCTCCTTGCTTAGGGCAGAGTTTGGCATGAATGACGTGTGAAGAGAAGTCGAGATGACTGCTGTCCAATCAGATACCAAGATACTTGAATGCGAGGACTACATCAAGGGTAGAAAAGGAGGGAAGGGGGGAGATTTGGGCCAATTTTTGAGCGGTACTGAAAGTCATGGATACGGTTTTCTTTGCATTAACTTTGAGCCGATTGGTCTGGAACCAGCGTAACACCCTCAAGAAGTCATTCTGCAGCCGGAACTCCACTACAGAGGTTGAGGGACTGGAGGCATAGAGTACTGTATCATCATTGTACATATGAATGTGGAAAGAGCCACAGACAGATGGGAAGTTGTTAAAGAAAATTAAAAAAAAAATGACTGGGCCCAGAATGGAGCCTTGAAGGACACCTGATTGAATGGGAAGGGGAGTGACAAGGCGTCACCTGCTTGGACACAATGTGTTCAGCCCCTAAGATAGGACTTGAATCAGTCTACAGCATGGGAGGAGAGACTGGCTGAGAGGAGTTTGGATACAAGAAGAGGATGGCACACGGACTCAAAAGTCATGGCCAAGGCTGGCCCGGTGGCATTGAGGGCTGAGGTGCTGGACGCCTTACCTTGCACCACGCTGGCGACCCATGTTCGGGAACGAGCATGGACCTCCGGGGGTTGGCCAGGGAAGAGAAGGATCGAGCACCCGATGGATGCTCTCCTTCTTGGGGGGGGGTCAATCTGCAAGCTCCTGCTGCTATACCGCCTTCTGGGGGAGCTCAGGAAGTAGGTGCGGTAGAGGGAGGCAGCAGCATGGGTTCCTGGGACAGACATCAGCAGAGGGGTGGAGCAGGAGGTGCATCTCACCGTGCCTCCTTGCTCACTGACCCTCATTGCACGCCGGCGCTGGGGGAAGGAAAAAAGTGAGGAAAAAACACCCTCTCCTCACCTAGGTGATGACTCCTCACTGCGAGCCGTCAGATCTTCGGGGCAGACTCCGCTGCACAAGCGTCCATGAATCAATGTTCGAGGGGAGTAGGTGGCTCCCTCCACCCTCACCGGGGGGTAATCCGGTATCATGGGCATGTACATGGACCAAGGTGCTCTAGGGGCAGACTCCAGTGGGATGATGGGCTGTGCAACAGAGGAAGTCTGAGTGAGTGGTGAGAGAAGGCAGTAGGAGGGATAAAATATTAAGTAAAAAAAAAAAGTCATGGCCAGGTCAATGAATATAGCCATGGTGATGTAGCCACTGTACATGTTGTTCAGAATTCTGTCAGTTACATGAAGGAGGGAGGCGACGGTGGAGTGATTTTTTTCTGAAATCTGACAAATGGGAAATCACAAGAGTTGAGAAAGCCAGAGAGCCTAGAGAAGACAAGGGACTCCTGCAGTTTAGCCAGGGAGGGAAGAAGAGAAATGAAGGGGTAACAGCCTGACAACTTTCCATGCCTAAGGTACGGTACTAAGTGAAGGAGAGGTTCAGCAGATGGAAGAGAGGAAAAGCGATAGCAGGGGAAGAGATCCAGAGAATGTGGGGGTCTAGGCCATCCAGGCTGGATTTGTGCAGGTTAAGAGAGGTGAGGGCAAGGAGAACTTCATGCACAGAAATAGGAGAGAAGCTAAAGCCTTCAGATGAGGAGGTGGCAGGGGAGGCCGGGCTAGAAGGGAGGGCACAGATAGTGAAAAAGGAGTTGAGAAATGAGGCAATGGAGGAAGGGCCAGAGACAGGCGAGCCATTAACCATAATAGTAGGATTGGAAAGCTTCAGGGGGGAGGGTTGAAGAGGGAGTGAAGGGCCTGACAGAATTTAGAGGGGGAGTTGAGGTTCTGTTGTGGGGTTGATTTAAAGTATTGGGCTTTTGTGGTTTGTGTTGCCTTAGTACAGGCATTTCTGAGGGTCCTGTTGAGGAGGTGGTGATCAGAGGGGGAGAAGGAGGATTTGTATGTCGCCCAGGCTAGATCACAAGATTAACAGAGCTAAATGATGTCAGCAGAGATCCAGGGGTGGTGTCCCATGCCAAATTTAGAAAGTAGTAGAAGAGGGAGAGAGCAGAGTCAATGTCAGGAACGGAATATACTAGGCACCAGTCAGAGGACAAAAGGTCACAGAGAAGGGCCTTGGTGTTCAGCATTCTGAACGACCTAAGCCAATGGTAGTTGGGAGAGGTTTGGGGCATGTGTAGTTTACGAACACAGTAGGTCATGTAGTGATCGCTAAAGGAATCTGGGAGCATGCCTGAAGCAGCAATGTGGTGGGGGTGGGAGATACTTCATTAGATCTCAGGACAGACCTGATCAGACTATTTGGTAGTGCAGCCAGGGATGCAGGATTAGCAAACCTAAGAATTCTTATCCATGCTACAACCTAGGGCACACTGTCACCAAGAGGATGGCGATAGGCAGTTTAAACTACAACGGAGTGTACATTTATGGGTAATTCAAGTCATGAACAGGACAAAATAACAGTTATAAGTAGTATTCCATTTAGAGTACCTTTGTTCAGTTGAGAACATGAGACATACCCATAGGTTAGACATGGTAGCAGGACTCCTTGGGCAGTTGCAAGTCTGGCAGCAGGAGTCAAGGCATAGTGCACTCTGTAGGCAAGTCCAAGTTTGGCATTGACTGATTTGCATGCAGTAGCAATGTACAAAGTAAAATCTAAGGCATGATCAAGGGTAATGCTTATTAGGTGTCAAATATCAGGTCTGTCTACTCGGAAAGAAATTGCTCATGTGCCTTACCCCTGCCTCCATCTAAAATCTCCTAATCCCAGTAAATAACCAACATTCAACCAGGAGCATGAACAGGAATACACTATCTGTCCCTTTTTGCAAAACAAACGAGGCTCAACACTTCTTTGCTTTTAGAGCACCACAAGCTGGCTAAATGAACTCCTCCTGGAACTCTAAACTCTATCAGTTCATGGCAGAACTAAGAAATGTCCTCACACTGAGGTCCAGGTGTGACTGCCACCTCTGACAAAACTACTCTATACTTCTCACTTCTCTAGTTCTGTCTTGGTTTTTCCATCCAACAAATATTTATAAGTAATAGCCTCAGGCTACCCTATTATTGTTTACTGCATAGAATGTGTTCTAACTCTATATAATTGTTTCTAAAGTTATACCTCTATAACATGCGTTGACAATGGCTCCTTTGAGCCACCTATTGTGCTCTGTCCACTAATATCATTTGTAAACATTATTAAAGATGAGGAACCATTGTAAATGAGCTCCCAAGCTCAAAGGTGATTTCCAAATTTGAAAGAGTTGACATCGGTAAGTGGGAGGCCATCTATGCAATTAACTACAAGGTTATTTGTACAGGCCCTCAATTTTGGTGCCAAACTAAATCGCATGGAGGGAGTCTTCCCAGCACTGAACCTTGCAGAAGTCAGAACTGAGATGTGAGTTAATCTGCCATGCTCTTGGAGCTAGTGTACAGCAGCATTTCACTGGAATAAAGCAGGGTGGAGAATAAGGTAGGAACCCTCAAGATATTATTGGTAAAAATGGTAAAAAATGTATGGGCCCGATATGGAGCCTTGAGGGACCGCAAGATTAATAGAGGCAAGTTCAGATTTACATTGATTCACTTTTACAAATTGCTGTCTGTTGCCATCTATCTCTAGAAAATTCTTCTAAAGATCATTTGTGCTAACTGTTCTTGAATTTTCTCCTCTCTAAACAAATAAGAGGAAACTTTAGAGTTGAAATATAATACTGCATAGTTGAGACATTTTTATTGACATAGTATAACTTTAAGTTATTGATCTTTTTTATAGAATAAGAACTATTTGTTAATGTTATATTTTATATATTCTAAATATTGGAAATTTATATTAATAAGTAAATTATACATTTAGATTTTATGCAAGTAATGTTATTAATATTTTAGAAAAGTAGATTCATAGTAATGTTCTTAATGTCCATGAATCTTTTATTGATAAAGACAGTTAGTGAATAAGTTTATGACAGCAGAAAAAATGCCAAGGGACAACAATTTGGTCTTGAGAGTAGTGCAATCGACATGATCAAAAGCTTCTGTCAGTTCGTTGAACACTGCTTCTCTGTACATACCCCTGTCCATGGCTACCTTGGCATCACTGCTGGACTAGATAAGGGCTGGAGATGTACTGTGACCCTGTCTGAAGCCATGTTGGGCAGGTGATAGATTGTATTCATGGAGGTGCTCTGTGACCTGTGTGACCACTAGCTTCTCAAGAAGCTTGCTAAGAACAGACTAAATTGCTATAGGGGGCAGATTTTCAATAGCTTAGGATCTCCTTTCTTGAAAACTGGAACAACACTGACAACCTTCCATACATATGGTACAATGCCACAACTTAGAGATAGATTAAATATTCTGGTTAGGGAGGAAGCAAGATGTGGGGGCAGTTTTAAGAAGTCTGGGTTCAAGCCCAACAAACCTACATTATTGCATGGAGAAATTGTTTTCAGAATGCTTAACACTTCTTTATGTGTAACACCTCTTAGAAGAAGGGTACTACAGATTGTTGGTTCTGCAAGGCAGCAACACCAACTTAGACTTATAGGAGTGCTCCAGAGGATTGTACTAGACAGAAACTAGTATGAAGACAGACCCTAGTATTTGCTGCACTAAGATTATAGTAGGGTTCACCCAGGGTAGGAAACAGTGGAGTAAGGGTCAACAGCAAGTAACAATCAGAGGCTTAATTAGGCAGACTCCAGATAGGGAGCTGGCCAAGTTCCTACTTTTAGCTACACTTCCCAGCATTACAGATTTATTGATATGACAGACAATATACAGTATATATACATTACAGCAGACACTTGCATATAGTGTACATGTATTCCCAAGGTTACATAATCATACTTCTGCTAGTAGCTATGCTAGTCTACTGTCAAAATGTGGAGGGCCTGGGTCTCAACCCTACATGAGCAATGTGACAGAGTAAGTAGACTCTGCATTTGCCCAGTTGTAGTCATGCACTGGTGGGGCAGCATGGCCCACCGATGGCTGACTCCATTGTTGACACCCACAGTGTGACACCCTATGTGCTGATGCCTTTAGCGCTCCAGACTCCAGCACAGAAGACAGCTGGTATGTAGGGAGTTCAAGAAGAGAGAGGGTAGCCCAGCCCACTGTCTGTGATCCACCAACTAATTGGTGGGCTCTGAAGGGGAGTCTTCTCTTGTAGAGAGCACTCTTGGAGGTGATCACTGGGGAAAGAGGACAAGTTAGGCTGGAGGCACTTATCCCTCATTCTGTCGACCTCCTGCAGCTCCCTATGCTGTGCTGGGCCATAATGCAGTGGAGGCAGCAGGCAAAAGGGGCTCTGTGCAGTTTCCAAAAAGTGTGAGATTCCTTAGCTCTGTCCACCGTCCAAGATCCATTGCCCAATTGGCAGGTTTGTGAAGGGGAGTCTCAAGCATGTAGAGGGCACTTCTGGAGGCGACTGTTGGAGAGGTAGGACAAATTAGGCTGGAGGTGCTCCTCCTCTTGATCCCTTGCTGTTCCAGATGCTGTGCTGGGCCGCAGTGTGGTGGAGGCGGGCAGGCAAAAAGGATTTTGTACAGTTTTGAAAATGTGCAGGCTTCCTTAGACCTTTCGACTATCTGTGATCTGCCACCCAATTGGCAGACTCTGTGAAGGGGAGTATGCCTAATAATAGAAAACCTAGCTTACAATTAAATTTTGGAATATTGTATAATTGGGGTCTGCTGATGTCTGCAGTATTTTTTTTTCTGTTAACTGGAGCTACATTTTTAAGATGAATTTTCCAGAATGGCCTCATGACATGTTGCATCTCGTTTTACATCATGGTCATAGAGTCACAAAGTTTCAACAATCCATCTTCAGGACAGAGACATTCAGACATCTGTAATATAAGTAAAACAGTCTATGTAAAGATACACAAAAAGTAAAAAAAAAAAAATACATAAGTAAACCAACTGAGCACTGTGCAAATGTAAAATTCAGAGTTAATAAGTGGTTATGGTAATGAGAAAGTGAGGCTTTGGGCACTAAGGCATATAAATGTTTGTTTTCTGAGTATACACGAATGGAGATGCATGTAAATTAAAGAGGACCAGTCAGCACTAAGAGCCCCACACTCAAGTGTAGGGCTGGTCCCAATTTGCACTTTGAAAGCAAAAAACAATTTTTTACTTATGTTTACTGCAGTATAATACATTGGTAGATTGTATCAGACTGATTCTGCTGACTCCCAGGCTGTTGCTGTAGACAAAGGTCCAAAACCAGACACAGTCACAGAAATCAAAGCAGTTCACCACTGGGGGCCTGACAAAGAAACATGGTCTCGAAGCACCGGGGCAGAGTGGCTTGGTATTGGTACCATTCCAAGTTCACCCCAGGATTACCTGTGAATAAAGCAGATTTTGGATTACATGCTTGGTATGGGGAATTGCTGTGATTTCCATGAGGGCATTTGGTTTTGGATCTTTTTCTGTGTGAATTACAGGCGGCTACCTGGTGCAGTACGCACCGACTCCAGTTATACTGCTGCTCGCAGCTGGGAACTTTCTGTGTGTTTGTGCTCGACATCTGCTGTAACCAAAGCGGGACCGGCAAATATCTGATCAAACATATAAAAGCTTTAACATGCACTGCAGGCTATCACACAAGACAATAAATGTCAGCTTGCAAGTTTGCAGAATCGATCTGATACATTCTACTATGCCACTAGTAAAGCATGCAAACACTCATCTGAACTATGAGAAGGCTTTTGGAGGCATGCCCCACCTATCATGGCTTCAGAATACCATATATTGTCCCAAATTCTGCCCACTCTCCTTCTTGTTCCTTCTTTTGAAGTCCTTGTCCAATCACAGGGCTTGGAAATGCAAGCTGCAAAGTTTTCCTGTGTAACTCATAATTCCTACTTGAAACCTGTCTTGTGGTTTTGGTTCCACTGCTCCGCTTTTACACTGGGGCACTGTGACAGGGTAGCAAACTGACAGCCTCTTGGGGAACACTCACAAAGAGCACATACCGTACACCAGTTTAAATTAAATGAAATCTGCTTTATTTTTGGGGAACATACAAAAAACAAAGCTTATAATTAACATCCCCAAAAAAGGTTCTTGTGTCCATTCTTTGGTTGCTCCCCATAACAGAAAGCAAAACCTCTTTTTCCCCACTTGTTCACCCTCCCCCTTTATTGGGCTTAGGTGTTACTTGTCAAAGCAACAGTATTTGTTAGTCATCATACAGATTCTTTTCAGCAATTTTTTTTTGTCAAAAACATCTATATACCCATTTTTGTTTTATTTCTTTCTTTCTGTAACTAAGGTGTGGGATTGTTGACATATTTAAACATCCCAGCTCACATGCCATGCTCACCATGACAAAATGAAATATCCTGGTACTGTGCTGTTTACCATCAGAAACATATGGTAGCACCATACTAATACATCTACAGTATGTATTTAATATGTACATTCAACAGGTAACGTACATGAAAGAGTTTGTTTTTTAATGAGAGTAGTGGTCATCTTTTTTTTTTCCCCACACACAGCTGTTTCTCTTGGCTGGCTAGTGAGGTCAGGCTCCAAGCCCTGTCCCTGCCTCCTCTCACACAGCACCCAACGCACCGGACCACCATGCCTGAAATCCCCCATGGCTGGGCTGGACTGGGAAGGGAAGGGCAGTCCTCCACCCACCCAGTGACACTCATCCAGATGGGCTGGCAACCAGCCTGCGGTGTGGGGTGGGGTGGAGGTAAGGAGGCAGGGCTTCATTTAGCCCATGCCAGCTATTTTCTGTACGTGGAGGCACACACGCCTACAGAACTGTGGCCCCTCCTTTCGTGTTGCTTGAGGCTGCCGGTGCTATCCCCAGGCCTCCGTCTGAGGAATGCATTAGCAAATGGCCAGAAAGGAGGGGTGGAAAAACAATGGAGAACAATCAAAACTGCCATCATGGAGGCAACAAGCCTTTGTGTGAAACAAATAAAGAAAATGAAGCGGAATAAAAAAACCACTATGGTTCTCAAAAGAGGGTCAGGGAAGGTTAAGGAGAAAAAGGCTGCATTCAAAAAGTATAAGGAATCACAGAAGGAGCACGACAGGGAACTGTATCAATTAAAGCAGAAAGAAGTGGGGAAGGCAGTCAGAAAAGCAAAGACCCAAACTGAGGAAAAGACAGCCAACTCAGTTAAGAAGGGGGATAAAACCTTTTATAGGTACATTAGGGAGCATAAAAAGGTTAAGGGAGGGATAGTGAAGATTAATAAAGGAGAGGGGAGGTGGGCAGAAGGAGACAGTGAAAAGGCAGAGATACTGAATGAATACTTTTGCTCAGTAGTCACAAAAGAAGAAGAGGAGGAGGAGTTACCTAAACCAAACAGTTGAAGCACTCTGGGTAGTAGGGTTGATGCCAGTCCATTTACAGAAGAAAGAGTCCTGAAAGAACTCCTAAAACCTCAAGGTGGACAAAGCAATGGGGCCTGACAGGATTCACCCTAGAATCCTAAAAGAGCTAAGGGAGGACCTAGTGACACCACTAACCACACTTTTTAACAAATCTTGGGAAGATGGGGTGGTACCTGAGGACTGGAGGAGGGCAGATGTGATTCCTCTCACAAAAGTGGGAGCAAGGCAGAAGCAAGAAACTACAGACCTGTTAGTTTGACCTCAGTGGTGGGGAAATGATGGAATCACTCTGAAAGAAAGAATTGTTCAGTACCTAGAGGCTACGGGCACAGGACCCAAAGCAGCATGGATTCACAGCAGGAAGGTCATGTCAGATGAATCTAATCGATTTCTTTGACTGGGTGACCAAAGTAATAGACGAGGAGGGCTGTGGATATGGCCTACCTAGACTTTAGTAAGGCATTTGACACAGTCCCGCACAAAAGATTAATAATCAGGTTAGCCAGCCTGGGAGTGGGTCCCAGGGTGGTAGCCTGTAGCAAACTGGCTGCACAACAGGACACAGAAGGTCATAGTGAATGGAACACATTCTGAAGAAAGGGGTTACTAGTGGAGTACCTGGGCTCAGTACTGGGTCCAGTCCTCTTCAGCGCCTTTATAGGTGACATTGCAGAGGGTCTAGAAGGAAGGTATGCCTCTTTGCAGATGACACAAAGATCTGTAACAGAGTTGATACACAAGGGGGGGTAGAAAGGATGAGAAGGGACTTGGCAAGGTTGGAGGAATGGTCAGACATATGGCAACTTAGATTCAGTGCAAAGAAGTGCAAAGTAATGCACCTGGGAAATAAAAATCCAGGAGAAGAGTACACAATAGCAGGGAGGTACTAATGACAACAATAATGGAAAGGGTAATGTTGGTAAGCAATGTGAGAAGTCAGTAAGGAGAGCGAGGGGGATACTGGGATGCATAGGGAGGTGCATCACAAGTAGAAAAAGGGAAGTGGTTATCTCTCTGTACAGACAGTTGGTGAGACCCCATCTGGAGTACTGCATGCAGTTTTGGAGACCTCATCTACGCAAGGACATAGACAGGATGGAAGCAGTCCAGAGGAGGGCAACAAAAATGGTACAGGGTCTACATCAGAAACCATATGAAGAGAGACAGAGAGCTTAATATGTGTACCCTTGATGAAAGGAGGACAGGGGGACATGATAGAAACTTTTAGGTACCTCAAGGTAATCAACGAAGTCCAGGAGGGTAGCATCTTTCAGAAAAGAGAGTGTAAGAACAAGGGGCACAATTTAAAGTTAGAGGGGGACGGCTCAGGGTAATGTGAGAAATTCTTTTCACGGAGAGAGTGGTGGACGATGGAACCGCCTTCCTGGAAAGGTTGTGGGGTCTAAAACGGGGGAATTCAAACATGCATGGGACAGACATAAGGCAATTATAGTGGGGAGTTGCAGGAAGTAGGCTGTTGGTTAACTAGAATCTGCAGCTTGTCCAATAGGTAGGGAAATGGGCAGACTGGGTGGGCCAAGTGGTCCTTATCTGCCATCAAAGTCTATGTTTCTATGTAACCAAGGGCCAAGACAGCAAACCACCCTTCCCTGGGAGAGGACAGCTTTCCTTGGGACACTCAATGCTCTCCTCCCCTGGCCAACCTCTGGTGACCCGAGCTTGTTCCCCAGCCTGGGTCACCGGCACGGGAAAAGGTAAGACACAGGTGCCTAAGCCCTCTTCATCACTGGGCTCACTTAGTGGTGACTATCTTTAATGACTTAAGCCATTAATTGCAAAATTAGCTATCAAAGTTGTTTAAAAATATCTGGGAACGGGGCGCATGGCCAGCAGCCGATGGGTTCAGACATGCTCATCTCAGGCTCCTGCAAAACCTAGAACCAACCACAATTTAAAATAGCAAAAAGACTTGAATCATACCTATTTAGCCCAAGAAACATCAGCAAAATCCCAGTTACCTTTATTGTATCAGAACTGCAGTAGCAGAATTGGGGAAAGCCACAAGCTGTGAGCTCCCAAGACATGGGGGCTGGGAAAGGGAAAGCAGCAGATGGAGGCCCTAAACTGCCCAACATCAAAGTGCTAAAAGAAGCATTCATCAGACATATGGACAAGCAAGTGGATTCCTTCAACTTCTGTGTGGCCATAGTAGAGACCATACTAAAGGGAGTCTCAGTTGAGTCTCGACAAGCTTCCACACAAGTCAAAAAAGCTACTATGGCATCTTCATGCATCGCCCAGGAGAACAAATTGCTAAGAATGTGCCTTGAACACTTGCAGAATGGCACCAGACAGTCAAATGTTCATCTTTTGGGAGTTGCAGAAGGACTTGAGGACCAGGATTTGTTGGCATATGTGACGGCTCTTACGTGAACTACACTGGAGGTGGACATGGAATGGAATGTAATGTCCTGGAGGCCTACTGAATTACCCCGAGGAGATGGCCTACAAATCTGGAGAGCCCTAGGACCATTTTGATCATAACAGCCTGCATTCACAACAGAGACTTAATCCTGCAAGCCACCAAGAACAAAGGCAATGTGCAACTAGTTGATGGCACTAGAATCATTTATCTTCTTGACCTCTTCTTTCCTATCTGGCAGAGAAAGAAGGTGTTTGATGGTGCATGCTTGGACCTTAAACAACCAAGAATTTCTCACTCACTCCTCTTGCTGGCAAAACTTCAGATAAGGTCTTTTTGTTCAGTGACCTGAGGGAAGCAGGGAAAAAAGTTTTAAAAATAAAGGAGAGGGCGTGGCTTAACAGCTGAACAGAACAGATGCATTTCTTTAGAGCTCGCTGAGATTTGAACCCAAAAACTACCTAAAATCTACTTTTGGGCTGTTTTTTCACTGTAATCTTGTTACATCAATATGTTCTTGGTGCTGTTGGAGTTAAAATGGGGAACACAAGAAATAATGCAAATGCCGCAAACTTTTTTAAACCTAAACCATGCCAGCCACAAGAGAGACGGCCTGTACAACAGGATGGAGCCTCGGGCAGCAGTAGCTCTAACACCGAAGAAGTATCCCTTGCCACCATCCATTTGACCCTCATTTAGCTGGTGCAGACTGTTCAGGACATGGACAAAAAACTGGACGCTTTAACCCCCAAGGTTAGCTCCCTTGAGATTCAGATCGATGCTGTTGAGCAAAATATGCAACACACTGAAGGCGCTGCTAGGAAGTCCTATGAGGCAGTGCTTAAACCCATTAAATTCTTTGCTGCGGATGCAGTTTGAAAATGTTGAAAATCATGCAAGGGGGTGGAATGTCTGCATTATTGGCTCCCAGAACAAGTGGAGGGTGATGATACTAACATACTATTTGCCAGCAGATTAGGCCTTACGGTCTATCGAGTCTGCTCAAACTTCAGATCCCTAGTTGGGTGCCGAGGCCCTCCCCCCCTTGTGTTCCAGAAACTCCTGTCTTCCATCCCAACCCCCCTGGGACAGGCCATCATCTGATACATCCGCTTTCTGTGTCTGTCCCACCCTCTCTTGAAGCCCTCCACTGTGGATCTCTGAACCAGCTCGCCAGGCAGTGCATTCCAAGGGTCCACCACCCTCTTAGTGAAAACCTCCTTTTCCCCTCACCCTTCCAACTTCAAACCATGCCTCTGGTGATACCTCCTGCTTTAGTCTAAAGATCCCTCATGTTTACCCTATTTATTCCCTTGAGGTACTTGAAGACCTCAATCATGTCCCCCTGTCTCTCCTCTCCTCTCCTCTCCTCCAATGAAAACAGGCAGAGCTCCTCAAGTCTGTCCTCATACGTCAAATCCGCTAGCCCTCATATCATCTTAGTTGCCCTCCTCTGTACCCTCTCCAGGAGCTGTATGTCCCTCTTCAAGTGTGGTCTCCAGTACTGTATACAGTACTCAAGGTGTGGTCTAACCAGTCCATTGTACAGCGGCAGAATCACTTTCTTGCTCCTAGAGGTGATCCCCCTTACGATGCATCCCAACATCCTGTTTGCCTTGCTAGCCACTCTCCTGCACTGCTCTGAGTTATTCATACATGCATCCACCATGACCCCTAGGTCTTTTTCCCCTATTGAGGCCTCCAGCACCTCCCCTCCCAGGGTGTACCTGTGTTTAGGGTTTCTCCGCCCAAGACGTAACACCTTGCACTTGGTGATATTGAAATTTAATTTCCATGTGTGAGCCCATCTATCCAGGGTGTCCAGGTCCCCTTGCAGGGCCAACCGCCCCTCTTCTCCCTCAACTACTGCTCCCATCTTGGAATCATCAGCAAAGAGACTAATTTCACACCCTATACCCTCCCTGATGTCCGATATGTATGCATTAAACAGGATCGGACCGAGGACAGAGCCCTGCGGTACCCCACTACCAACCTCTCTAGGGTTCGAGAGCTCCCCACAGGCCACTACTCTCTGGGTGTGTCCAGCTAGCCAGTTTTCAATCCATCTAACCATCAAAAGGTCTACTCCTAACCCCATCAGTTTCTCCACCAGACCATTGTGGGGGACAGAGTCAAATGCCTTGCTGAAGTCCAAGAATAATACATCCACAGGCTTTCCCCTGTCCAGTTCTGATGTTACCCATTTGTAGAACTCCACAAGATTGGTTTAACATGATTTACCTGGCACAAACCCATGTTGCCGACTATCCAGACCTCCCACCTCCTCCAAGTACACCCCCAATCGTTCCTTTAGTATACTCTCCATTAATTTTCCCACCACTGAGGTCAAACTGATGGGTCTATAGTTACCTGGTACTTCCTTCCCTTGGGATTCACATAAACTTTTTTGCCGCAGCTGTTAGGGCTGACAGAGGAGGAACCAGCTCTTGTATTGGAACAAGCCTATCGCATAACCCCCCCCTCCCCCGTCGGGTTCCAGATGGTAACATGGGGCCCAGAACTTTCCTGGTAATCTGCAGTGGTGTCAAAGTCTGGGATCGAATTCTGAATATAGCTAAAAGGAAGCGGCAACTTCATTATGGGGACTCTGACATTTCAGTGCTCTTAGACCTTTCTTCTTCCACGAAGCAATGACGTAAGGCCTTTGATCGGGTGCACTCTTCTCTTCTTGCACGGAAGATTCAGCACCAATTATTGTATCCTGCCAAACTTAAGATTATTTGGAATGGGCATACCTATATGTTCAACGAACCCACTGATGCCTCCAAATTATTAGATCAGAAAGAAATGGACATGGATGAGGCCCAGGAGGCTTCCTTGGAGGAGGAAGATGTAGGAGCTGAATGAATCAGGCATCAAGCTCACGGACTTCACCCAAATGAGTACATATGTAGCCGCCCTGCTTCCTTTGGACTGAATAGACTTTTGTTCTTGTATTGTTGGCCCTACACAGGGGTCGGAAGCTGTGCCATCATTTAATTGACTAGGCAGTTCTATATTTAACTGAAGCCCAGGACATTTCTTCATGGTTGGTACCTTGTTATTGGGACTTGGCTTCTTTAATTTTTACCTTAATTTACTTTGGCAACATAGCGATTTCATTTGAGGGCTGCAGACTCGCCCAAGGTGCGCTGCTTATATCCGACCGTCTGTGTGGTTTGTACCTTCTATTTTATGGAACTTTAATTAAACTGTTTTAGCTGCATGCGGCAGTCGCATTTCTATGAATATAGTGAGACCACCCGACTGGGCACATCTGCAGTTTGTTATAACTTTTACTCCCACTGTTAAGTTTACAGCCTACACAGACTGCTATTTGTTTTCTCATTTTGAGCAGTGTTATGTCTTTGGGTTTACTTTTGGGGTCATATTCTGATGAAGTACTTGGTTATAGTTGGGTTTCAAAAGGGATACCTGTGGGCACATTGCCAAGAGAGTTTTCTTTGGCTGTTATATTAGTATTACTTTGTTGTGGTATACAGAAATGGCTCTTAGCTGTGTTTAGCCCTGGGACAAATATTAACGTATTAGTCTGTGTATTTTAATCAGTAATTCCCCTATGATGTATCAATCAGGAGAGCATATTACCTTCTTATTGTAGTAGTGTCTTTTGTTGAATCAATTGTTTGTCCTTCTGTGAAATGTCGTCATTTTTTTTTTTTATGAAACTTATAAATGATTAATGCAAAAAAAATAAAATAAAAGAGAACTTTGAGCACAGACGAGAGGACCCAAAATCCGATGAAGATATTGGCTGATTACCTTCTGGAGGCTTTTCTCACTTATTGAATTTATACCCATGGACACTGTGTTACTTTTACTAAAGGTTTACTTTTTAGCTGTTTGAACTTAATGGGGCTGTATGCCAAGCAAGGGGGTTTCAAAGATTGATAATTTCTAACTTGGTATCTGTACGATGCAAGGAGCAGGTCAAAAGTTATTTTCTTCATTTCTATGACCGTTTTTGCCTCTGTGTAGAGATGCATGGGGATAATAATTCTTATGGTGTACTTTCTTGTTGCCCTCACATGTTTCTCCCGCTCTGCTTGCAGTTGGTATATTTGCAAGGTAATTACAGTTACTGGATCTACTGTATATGACTAAGGACTTTTGAGGGGTTGTTTTTACATTACCAGAGGCTGGCCCTTTGCAATAAATATACATGGTAGGGAATATGCCACCTCTAGTGATGCTCAATTAGGTATGCCGGTGGGAGGGATGGCAGGATGAACCAGATAAAGTACAAAACCATAACAAGCAACTGAGGTAAAAATTATACTTATTACATGAAACTGCTAATCAGGGGCTGCCCCCCACTGAGGTGTGGGGCTTTATCACATGGACATTTCCCTTCAAAGATACCACACAGTGACTGCCGGGCGACACACGGTCACACACTGGCTACAGTGCAGTCAAAAAGGAGAACAGCAGGAATGATGGCCAGTATGCCACATAGGAGTCACAGATATTTTTAATGAATAAATTATTTTTCTCTCTTCCCCGAGTCCCAGCGTCACCCAAAATATTTCTGGGAGAGAGAGGAGACAGTGACCCTCCCCAGTCCTCCACCTCAATTTATGCCACTGCTGCTTGCCCCACCAGGCCCTTCCCAAATCCCAATCCCTATCCCTGTATTGTTTTTCTTTGAATTTAAAACAAATCTGTTTTTCTTAGGCAGTTAGGCAATACTAGTAGCACTAGCAGTGACCATCCCCAGTAGTGTCCACTTACTTTATGCTACTGCTGCTTGTCCCACCAGTCTCTTACTCCCTTCCCAAAGCCCAATCCCAGCCTTGTTTTTCTTTGAACTTAAAAAAAAAAAAAAAAAAAAAAAGTATGTATTTTTTTTTTCTTAGGCAGTTAGGCACTACTAGCAGCGACCTTCCCCTTTCCTCCTCACTTTATGCCACTGCCTGGCTGTCTGGTCCACCAGTCCCTTCCTTCTTGCATTCCTTCCCCCAAATATTTTTTTTTAAGCAGTACTAGTGCTTGCCTTCAGAGTGTGCAGACCTCTTAGACCTCCAAATCCACGCTACACAAGTGTTTTTAGAACACAATCTGCCACCGCTGGCATGCCAGTGTGCCAGCCAAAAAGACATTGCTGCTAGCTGCTACGTTTCTTTTTTTTTTTTATGTCATCTCTTTATGTTGTTGCCAGCTACCTTCCAGAGGGAGCCCACAGCCCCATCATCCACAATCCTGCACTGACCTGGCCCCAGAGCTTACGCCCCCCTGGCGGGGCTGGTGGGGTTCCCCAACCTCCACCAGAGACCGGATTCAAAGGGCCAGTGCCATGGCTGGCCAGGAGCAGAGCCTGAGAGGTGCCCTCCAGCATACTGCAATGGCAATGGACTTTTCTGTAGCTTCTCCCCAGGAGTTGAGGTGTACAATAATGCCTGTGGAGGGGAACGCGCACGCGTCCACACATGCTCCCTCCCAGCATCTGCCCCGACTCCTCCCCGTCTACCATGCAGTATGTTCCCCCAACCTCCGCTAGAGAGCAGACAGGCACCAACAGCTGGGAACCCCCCCTCCCCAGATAAGGAGAGCAGTCCATCGAACCCAATCCTTCTCCATCCCTGCTGACCCCCGGAGGCCTGTGCTCATTCTTGAACATGGGTGACCAGCGTTGCACAAGGCAAGGCATCCAGGGCCTCAGCACCACTGGGCCAGCTAGCTGCTACATATTTCAATGCCCCATGTCTATAGACATTACACCACAAGTTTTCTGATCGAGTCACATGACTGAGGTGCCCCGCCACAGCACATCTCATGAGATTACTTTCTGGTTCACTCCTTGGGCTAGTTGCGAGCCCACCTGATGATGTCCCCCCCCTCCCCGAGTCATACTCCCTGACCTCACCGACCTTACACTTCCTGAAGTTCCAGTTTCTCCTTGTCCCTCCTCCCTCTCCCATCTGTATGTACCACCCAATTCACTCACCAGCTGCCCAGTCCCTCCCACAACAGCAAGCATCACACTTCTTCCCAGCCCCCAGTCCACCCACTGCTGCAAATTCCATGGCCTTCCAGTCCCTCCCCAACAGTATCCCACTTGTTACCACTTCCTGTTCCCACCCCTGGTCTGCCCGCTGCAAGTTCCGTGGTCGCCCAGCAAGTAGTCCCTCCCACAACAGCACATCTCTCCCGATTCCCTCCCACACAGGCACCTGTTCCCTTTACTTTAGTTCCAACCCCCTCTTGGCTCACCATCCAGCTGTAATGATGAGCACATACACACTACAGCTGGGAGAAGCTGGACGCTGCACTACCAAGAGGACCGGGAGTGGAAGTCCTCTGTGACTGTACTTAGCCTAGGGAGGACAGGGGGACCACCATGCAAAAGATCAGAGCTTATACAAACTCTAACATGCACTGCAGACTATTGAATCTCCCACTGCTACCTACTGCCCTGATGTCAGTTGCAGGAGATTCAGGGATTTAAATTAGTCTGATATGATCTATTATACTGCAATAAATAGCAAGCAAACCAAAACGTTTTTACACACAAAATTCACAATGGGACCAGCTCTACATTTAAGTATGGGGCTCTTGGCGCTGACTGTTCCCCTTTAACATTTCTGTAAGGACTGCTGCTGGGGGTTTTGAATTTAAATCCCAAAACTGTCTTAGAGAGCTTCTGCAAAGCAGAACTGCCCCTTGAACTGCTGAAAAAATCAGTGAGACTCACCATGGACAATGCTCCTGTTGACTGCCAGCAAGATTGCGTGGGATCACATTTTACAGGCATCAAAAGACTCAGATTTCTTATACTACAATGGCATGATTCTACATATTTTTTCTGATCTCTCACATGATATGAGGGCATGCCAGGAAAAACTTCAATGTGGTCTGCACCAGATTAAGGAGTTTGGGAGTGGTTCGCTCCTTACTGATGCCCACCTGCCTGAGGGACCCATTATGACAGGCACACCTACCAGTTCTCTGACCTGGTCGAAGTGCATAAAAAAAAAAAAAAAAAGCAGAATCTATTGCTTGGGAATTTTAAGTGACCTGGAGTCAAGAATTGCATGACCTGGATGAAGAAACCTTGAGCTGTGTGATGGCAGAGCAAGTATATTGTCAGTCTGTATATGTCCAACCGGCCCAGCGGCACTGAGGGTAGTGGCGCTGGACACCACACCTCACGCCATGCCGGTGACCCGGGTTCAGGAACGGACTTGGGTCACTGGGGGTCAGCAGGGGAAGGGGAGGATCGAGTGTCCGGAGGACTGCTCTCCTCTCCTGGGGAGGGTTAAAGGTTTAGCATGCTGCGCTGGTGGCCCCCAGTGGAGACTAGGGGAAGCAGTGATCAGCATGCCAGTACTTGGGGTCAGGGAGCAGCGGACAAACTGTGAGCGTGCATGGGTGTGTGCACACACCGTGCTGGTCATCATTGCACGTCCTCTCCCTGGGGAACTATAGCACACAATCTTCTTCCCTGCAAGCAGCATGAAGCCGCTGACAGATGACCTGGTCCAGGTCCCAAACAAAGCCCGACGGCTGGGGCGCGGGTTTCAGGGTGATGCAGTCTCCTCTCCCAGTTCCTGGCCCACCGGGGGAGGCCCCTTCGTAGGGGGCAAGCTACGGTCCTCCTCGTTTCGGCAGTCATGGAGAAGGCTGGCACCAGTGTGGATCAGTTAAGTGACTGCGTAACTGGCTGATAAGGGAAAGTACCCCAGCTGCATAGAGTGAATAAAAAGAGTCTACAAAAAAAAAAAATTATATGCGTCATTCACTGTTTTTGCTTTTGTTGTATGTTACATTTTGTTGTATGTTAATTACAAGGGATATCCTTGCAAATGAGCTTGCTCAATGGAATTATCCCTCACAAGAAACTAGAGCTATATTTCACTACAAGCACATATTTTCCATTCCTTTCATACTGAACTGTCATTTACTGCTTTACAATTATTGCCTATTTACAGTTTCAGTTCACAATCAATTATCACTTTACAAGTGTTTGTAGCTAAGTTATCTAACTACACAAATGTATTAAAATATAGAGCAAAATACATATAGATTGGAGCGTCTGCCTCTTACTAACTGTGGCTGCCACGTGGAGTAGGAGCTGTAAGAGTGCGATCATGCTTCACAGTTGGGGAGGTCAGGTTATTTAGTATTAGTCAAAGCTCCTTTACACATTTATTAGCCCCCATGTTACAGTATCTTGCACGTTTTTATGTAATGGGGAAATAGTTTTCTTGACTATGGTCATGTATAAAATTCTTAAAAGATAGATTTAAACAACAGACCATAGTTAAAGTTTGTATTACTGATAGGACTGGTGATATTTTGGATTAACCCTTAGGCTGCCAGAATATTTAGAATGCATAGGTTTTTAGGACGTGTATACACAATGGCAGCAGTTAGTGTTATGAATATAACAACTCTCAGATGTATTAGCATTTCAAAGAATTTAACATACTAAGGACTACATATGTTTGGTACTGAGGTCACACCAACACAAGCCGTTGAATTTTTTATATGTTTGGACTGAGCATTTTCATCAGACCACCAAAAGTCTTGTAAGGTGTGGCAAATCATGGACTTACGCTGGACTAGAAATGAACTTTGGATAAACCCTCACATTTGTAAACAAGATCGCACAGGTTCCCATTGACTGTTATATTTTTTTATGTATCCTACCTATATATGATGTCTGGCATGAGTTAATTGCATGATATTGGTTTTAACAATACAATATAATTCAAAAAAACAAAAACACATCCACCCTGCTCGGCTGCTGGCTCTGCCTTTGCTTTTTTTCTTTTCAAAATAGACTTCCCTCCATACTGATGTTACCACACAAAAATGTGTTTTACAGTCCTTGATCAACTCACATTGCATCTTTTCTGCACCTGGGAACACCCCCCCCCCCCAAAACACAGTCTAGCCACTCATGATTTAGTGAAAGAAGATGAAACTACATCATGAGTGGCTGCACCGTTGGGGTGTGTTTGTAATGTGCAGGTAGTATGCAATAAGAGGAGAGCAATAATTTGAAACAAAACAGCTAGCCTGTCGGCGTAGCAGTAGCACTACCTCTCGTGGTGCCAGTGACCCAGATTTGGAAGTGAACTCGGGTCGAAGGAAGGCTGGTCAGGGGGAGGAGGATGGAGTGGCCCAGGGGATGCTCTCCTCTAGGGAGGGAGGGAGGGTTGTCACCCCCTGCTGCAATACCGCCACCTGGGTGGAGGTGCAGCCTAAGGGCATGCTGTGGGTGGGGAGGACACTGACCAAGTTCCGGAGTGGCCGCATGCTTGTGTGTCTGCGTTTCTTGGTCCTCCATGTATGCCAGCTTCCGTAGGGATGGGGAGTAAAGAAGGAAAAGCCCTGTAGCTGGTCCAATGACTGCCTCCGGAACCCTGTCCAGAGGACCGGAACCAGATGATCCTGGATGCAGCCTGATGAAGACTTAAAGCAGCTGGGGAGTAGATGGGGCTGCTCTCTCCTTCCCGCTGGAGTCGAGGCAGGCACCAGGAGGAAGTTCAAAGTAGGCTAGACGTAGTACCCAATTCCTTGGAGGACCCTGAGGGAGAGGTGCAGCTGTGGTGATACAGGGCCAAAAACAGAAAAAAAAAATAATGATTTGAAACAAAACAAGGTTGGTTATAATTACTGCATTACCATGCATTTCAGTTTTATTAAGAAAGGAAGCAGATAAAACAACAAGCAACATTATCAAATTTTAGAAAAGGTAAACAAAATATAAAATGTGTGGTTTCAGCTATAAATAATATGATGCAAGAAGGCTGACAGTGTCCCTTTAAGCATTTCCAGTACTTAGTTTAATTGCCAATTGCACCGTATTTACGGTTTACAAACCCTATTTATTGCACTGTTATTTATTTCATAGAAACACAGAATTTTACAGCTGAATGAGACAGAAGACCCACTGAGTCTGCCCTTACTGTGCTACTTCACCTCATCGACCTACTGTCCTGATGGTCTGTATCCTTCCCCTCCCCCACCACTACACCTATGCCAGATTTACATCGGTCTGTGTGCGACTGTAGTGGGAGACAGAATGGAGTTACCTGGAGCTGAGAGTGAAGGAGACAGACCACACATCTGTGACAGCCAAGCAGAATACCTGAAGCAGTGTAAGGTTTTATTTTTGGCTTCTATTTATCCTCCCCTTGCCCCGGTCGGCCTCTTCCTTCCAGCTGTCCACCCCATCCTGTCCCCCGACCTTTGGGCACTCACCTTTGTACCCCCATGGCTTACGCTCCATGGCAGGGTGGTGGGGAGCCCCCAACTTGACCCACCAGGACCAGATCCAGTGTTCGGGTGGTGCCCTCTCGGGGGTGGCGTCTGCAGCAGACAGTCATTATGCCGCTCAACCGGATCACAATTTCTGCTTTTTTCCCTGCAGAGGGGGAGCATGCAATGCCGACAATGGCCATGCCATGTGCGTGTCCACATGCAGCACGCCTGTCAGCTGCTCCACCTCCGTGCCTCACTGTACAGGACCTAGCGTGCCAACACCTAGCCTCCGCTAGGTGTCAGGCAAATACCGGTCTCTGTTCCCCACCTTCCCCGAGAGAGAAGAGCTGTCCTCTGGATGCTCGATCCTCTCCCACTCTGGCCCCCCGACAACCCGCTTGCACCACGGACATGGGTTGCCAGCATGGCACGAGGTAAGGCATTGCTGCCGCCGTCCTCCACGCCACTGAGCTGGCTTCAGCAGCAGTGCAAGTTAATGTAATCATGTATTTGTACAGTGCAGATCGGTGAGGCTAAAGCAGAAGTCAGGAAAGGAGTTTGCAAGTGTAGGCTGCTCTGCTATCACCCTCCAGGCACTCTGAGAGACTTTTAGCTGCACTGCAGTATTAAGCTATACCAGAGAGCAGCTTTGTGTCTGCAGAGTTGCCCAGCCAGCACCACTGCCCTTGGCTGGTTGTCGCAGCACACTAGGAGCTGGATGCCAGGATGTGGTTTACTGGTCTGACATGGTCAGGCTTCACTTGCTGAAGCTACCCTGGTGATTTTCTGAAGCAAACTTCTGCTATATGCGGAGGTCAGGAGAGGTCTGACTGAATCTATGGAGGACAACTGTTGTCAACAACTGACACCAGAGGCCTTCAAAGAGAAAGGGTTCAGAACCCACCAGAGAGGGACTTGTGCCTGTTGTGCCATCACACCCTGTGTAGTGAGGGAGATCCCACTGAACTTGGAGAAACCATGTGTAATTCAGGGTTTGTTACTGCAGCACCAGTACTGTTGTTTGTGTGTGAATTGGGAAATCATTTTAATGGATTAAGCTGTCTGGTTAGAATAAAAAAAAAAGACATTTGAAGTTTAGCATTTTGGGTTTGGTTGCAACCATGTAAAATATTATATATATATTTTGTTTATTTTTTGGTAATTTTGTAAGGCCCACTAGGCATAAGGCATGTTTTCAGGGGCAACCCAGGAGCACTGGGGATGTTAAGTGACTTGCTCAGTCACACGGTGTGCAAGTGGAAGTTGTGGGAATCAAACCCAGGTCTGCTGAATTTACCAAGCTCATTCACAGCTTGTTACTCTAACTTCTGTGCTATACTATTTATATATAATTCTTGAAAGTACGTCAACGCCAGCCAACCCATGTGCAACGTCATTGGGCCTAGACTATTCAACTGGCTGGGTACTCAGTGAAGCAGTACATATTGAACACAAACTGCCTCAGGAACTCTCCAGAAACAGATAAAGGAACCTCTAATGAGGGGTTAAAAATGATAGTGGTAGCGTGATCAAAGTGGGCAGCAGCAGCAGCAAAATACATCACGGGCAGAGTACCAAGTATAAACAAGACAATCCTGGATCCGCTGAAACACTCTAAATAACAGAACAGACAGGACTAACATCGCAATCTACAAAAACAGTAAGTGAAATGGGACATGGGGGGGTGGAGGATAGAGAGCACAGTAAGAGACAAAGATGATACAAGATTGTATAGTGATACTCGGTGAAGAAATCCATCATGATCAGTGTGTTGTCCCCACAGCAGATTATGAACAGACATGTGGGGAAGGCTATTGATGAGACTTCTAAACAAATGGATGTTAGAGACATGAATACTGGATGGAGTAAACAATACAGGGGAAAAGTGTATTCTATATAACTTGTGGTGAAACTAAAGGGGGAGGGATTTCAGAGCTAACAAAACAGAAATATTAGACCTGTTACATAAAACAATCAATACAGTAGCTCCAAAATAAGAATAGATAGAGAGAGATAGAGATGCGTTAGACTCAAACCTCTCATTAGATAAAATAATATTCCAGAACATAGTTAATACCCAGAAATAATGGCCAAATATATTGCAGGCCAGTACACCAACCTGTGTCCCCAAGAAGGTGACAACTACACAGGTTTAGATGCAGAAGCAAATAATCTATCCACAAGACAAGTGACAAATCTAGGAATATACAAGAAGTAAATGGCTCTCACTCCACAGAGGGAAGAGTGACTAGTGGGGTACCACAGAGATCAGTGCTGGGACCGGTCCTATTCAACATCTTCATCAGTGACATTGCGCAGGACCTAGAAGGCAGAATTTCCCTGTTCGCTGATGACACAAAGCTCTGTAACAGAGTAGACACACCACAGGGTGTAGACAGAATGAGAAGGGACCTGCAGAAACTTGAAGAATGGTTAGAGGTTTGCCAGTTGAAATTAAATGCAAAGAAGTGCAAGATAATGCATATGGGGCACAAAAACCCTGCCACAATATATCAGTTGGGGGGGGGGGTGAGGATATAGTATGCACCAAGCAGGAAAGGGCTCTTTAGGGTTATTATCTCTGATGACCTCAAGGTAGGGAAACAGTGTGACAAGGCAGCAGGTAAAGCTGATAGGATGCTGTGATGCATAGGCAGGGGCATTACCAGCAGGAAAAGGGAGGTCATAATTCCCACCTGGAGTACAGTGTACAGTTCTGGAGACCTTACTTACGTAAGGACATAGGGTAGAGAAGGTTCAGAGGAGGGCAACAAAGATGGTACATGGATTGCATCACAAGTCCTATAAGGACAGGTTGAAGGAACTGAATATGTACTCCCTGGAGGAGAGGCGGGAGAGAGGGGATATGATAGAGACATACAAGTATCTTACAGGGAGGAACAGGGTGCAGGAATACACTATTTTTAAGTGAAAAATATGTTCCAGGACTAGAGGGCATGGGATGAAGTTGGCGGGAGGACAATTCAGAGGAAACGTGAGGAAGAATTTCTTCATGGAACGGGTGGTGGACAAGTGGAACACCCTGCCAGAGGAAGTGGTGGGGGCTAAAAAAATCACGGGATTTAAGAATGCATGGAATAGACATAAAGGAATTCTGGAGGTCAGGATTAAGGGGCAACATACTTCTAGGAAAACATAAAGTGAACTTACAAGCTCAAATGGGCAGACTGGGTGGGCCGTAGGCCCTTATCTGCCGACACTGTCTATGTATAAAATTATACGGTTATGAAAAATCAACATTCTCTCTATTTTAGGAACCTGGTTACAAAACTCTGTAGGATTGGATTGTCATTTAGAATATAGCAGATACAAAGGCTCCAAGTTTAAAAATGGGATTTTTCTTCCTTTTTTTCTTCACTGTTCCATTTCTCATGATCTTTGACATAAAATTCCAATGGACTGTAGTTCTGAAATGTGTGATTACCTGCAATGCCCGATATTATGATAACTCGCATATACATATTCTGTTTTTCCTAACAAAAATAATCTTGACCTTAATAATTTAAAGATAATAAAAACACATATTGAGCAAGTTTAAGAGTATATCCTTGAGGGGGCTAAGAAGCTCTCTAAGGCTGGATTTTTGTTTAGAATTTATAAGATACGAAGGTTACAATTTTAAAAATTTGATTTTTTTTTTCATTTTTTTTCTTCTGTGTTCCATTTCTCATGATCATTGATATAAGTTCCCAACAGACTGCTGTTCTGAAAGATATGATTACTAGCAATGCCTAATACTGAGATAATGCAAGCATAGAGGATCTGTTTTTCTTAACAATAATCTTGATCTTAAGAATTAAAGGCAATGGAAACATCTACCAAACAAATTAAAGTATATCCTTTGGGGTTGACAGGAAAGTGACTTGATCCACTGTCTAGGAGATCCCAGTCAGAATTTTGAGATGCCTGGGTAGTGAGTTTGTTATGGAGAATGCAAAAATAATGAAACATTTGGAAGTTTAGGTAATATCATATAGCACACGAAAGAATATGACTGGGGACAACAGGGGTCGTGGAAACAAGGACATGAAGAATGACTATGGATGACATCAAAATGTCATGCATAATGTGAAATTTTAAAGGGATGCAAACAGGACAAAAAAAAGACAAGAAGTGTTACAACATACCAAAA
This sequence comes from Neoceratodus forsteri, assembly GCA_016271365.2. NCBI lineage: Eukaryota > Metazoa > Chordata > Ceratodontiformes > Ceratodontidae > Neoceratodus > Neoceratodus forsteri. Next base: position 262,543,345 of record JADMNL010000027.1, on the reverse strand, counting down.
GAAATAACAATCATGTAGCATTCATTCATATAGGAAACACATATGAGAAACTCAGATGATGAGAATAATCTAGGTAGGGAAAGCATATGGAGCTGGAGAAAGTCAAATAAGAGGAGGCACACAGATACCCATAAATAAAAACTTGAACTGTAATGAAGAAATTATATGGCAAGACACAGAGGGAAGAATACTAACAGTAACAGGTTACTAGGAAAGATCAAAGTGGCTCTAATTAACCTATATGGTCCAAACACCGATGACTACAAATTTTTCACTAAAGAACACGTGATCAAATTAACAGAATACACATGGATAATAGGTGGTGACATGAACCTCAGCCTTGACCTGGTCATGGACAGTACACATCCAATAAGGATGCTAACATAAAGTGCAAAAGTCATCTCGGCTGTCCTAGAAGAGAACAACTTGATAGATACGTATGGAGAATTCTGCACCCTAACAACAAAGAGCAGATGCACAGACCAGCCTCAAGAACAGATTACTGGTTCATCCCAAACAGCGAAAGTGCAGGTGTCATAGATGTGGAGATATTAACAGCAACTATCTCAGATCATGCTCTTGTAAGGCTGATGCTGATGCTAGACATACAGGGGCCCAAAACATCAGGCTGGAAACATAAAGCATCAGTGCAATGAAACCGGGCAAAAAATTTGATCTTTTTTTTTTTTTTTTTTATTATTTATAAAAGATTCCCAGCATCTTCCACTTTTATTTGGTGGCAAAATGTTCTAGTTACACCATAATCTGAGTATGTTACAAATGTTTTATTTAGTTATTTCTCAAGAAAAAAGATGGCTGCCACATTTGCCTTAGAAATAGCATTGCAGACCTGGCAAGAGTTAGGATGGAGAAGATAAAAAACTCATGGTGTGCAGCATAGGAGGTACCTTGAAAAGAAGATTTGAGCCGGCCCGGTGGTGCTGTGGGCTGAGGCACTGGACACCTTACCTCATGCTATGCTGGCGACCCAGGTTCAGGAATGACCTTGGGTCATCTGGGTGCCAGCATGGGGAGGAGGGGGAAGCAGGATTGAGCACTGGCTTTCCTCTCCCAGGAGGGGTGGGGAGTCACCCGCCTGTAGTCCCGCTGTCACCAGATGGCGGTCCGGGCACAGGCAGTAATGGTGCAACAGGTTGGGGTGTCTCCGTGGTGTGGCATGTGCGTGGGACACACAGGGTCGGAAACAAAGCCAAAAAATGCACAAACTACTTACGGGAAAAAAAAAAGAAAAGTAGATTTGACAGGCATGCTTATATTTTATTAACTGTAGCTGAAACTAGCTGTTTGGAAGAACATTTTTCATTGCACTGCTGCTGTAATAATTTTATAGTCCAAAGTGATGAGTGCAAAAAAGAAATTCAGAATACAATGAAAGACTCCCTGCAACACAAGCAACCAACCGAAGCAAGCTGGACAACAATATGGGTAGCCTTCAGGTGCATAACAGAGAAATGTACAGTCATTTGCTCTGAAAGGCAGAGAAAGCAATTTATGGAAAAAGCAAACCTTCTGGAAGAGATCTGAAAAGCAGAGGGCAAAATAAAGATCAATAACTCAGAAGAGGATTGGAACAACTTGGCAAAACTTAAAAAGAGGCAGATTGAAAACCTTTAGCAAGCAACAGAGCAGGCCTAAAGGAAAGCCAAAACAAACTATATATCCAACAGCCCCAAAGCAAATAAAATCTTAGCTTTAAAGCTCAAATAAGAAAGAACAAAAAATCTAATATCTATAGAAGGGAAGAACAAAGACAAAATAACCACAGACCCACACAAAATAAATGAAAGCTTCTGGACATTCTATGAAGACCTACAGTATAATAAAGCTAGTAACACAGGAACGCAAGAAGACGTCAATAACTTCACAGGTAATAGTAACCTACCAAAGCTCACAAAAGAGCAGGCTACACTATTATCAGTCGAAATACCAATAATAACAGCAATAAACAGTATCCCCAGAGGAAATCCCCTGGGTGAAGACGGCTCTTCACCAGACTACTGTCAAGGCAGACAAGTGCTAAAACAGGTGCTAAAGGAATCATTAAAAAAGGAGCAGCTCCCAAAGTCCATGTTGAAGGGCATAAACACTAATTTTGAAATCAAATAAAGAAAGAAAAATTTACAAGCTACAGGCCTATTACAGGCTGAATACTGACACCAAGATTTCCACAAAAATATTAGCTACTAGAATTCAGTGCATCATGCCACTGCTTACTGATGTGACAAACAGGATTCATGGCTGGTAGAAACATCTCTGACAACACAAGAAAGATGGTGTATTTAACAGAGATAATCAAAGACCTAAAGATCCCTGCAGCTTTGATAACTTTAGATGATGAAAAGTATTTGACCAGGTGGAATGGCCTTATTTGTTTAACATTCTAGATAAATATGGCATTCCTCAATTCTTCATAAAGATGGTTAAATTACTGTACAGCTCCCCGCAAGCAGCAATTTCAACAAATGGTCTAAGATTTTGTGGAAAGAGGAACAAGATGGGGTGCCCCCCCTCCTCGGTCCTGTTTAATTTAGCCTTGGATCCACTTCTGTTAAAAATACAGCAGGACAAGAAAGTAACAGGTACAAGATATAAACAAACAACATAAATTAACAGCATATGCAGACAATGTGATAGTCTTAGTTACACATCTGGAAAAATCAATCCCTCAGCTCCTGAAGATCATTAAAATATTTGAAAATTTCTCGAGTTACAACTTGAACATAGAAAAATCAGAATTATTACAGATAAATCACCTATGTCGGAAAACTTTTTAAAAGAAGATCTAGTCCTACAATGGCAGTTCAGAAGTGTATCATACCTGGGTATAGACTTGTATGCCAGAGAGACACAGTTGCAGTCGGCACTAAATCCCTACCACAGAAATTAAAACTGGATATCGAAATGTGGAACAAGTTGCCAATTGCAATGGGACAGAGACTTTTCAATCTACAAAGATGAACTTCCTGCCAAGAGTGTTGTATTGAGTAAGCTACATTGGAAAATCTCAGATCAGTGCTTACAGCAAATTCAAAAACTAATAAACATCTTTATATGGGCAGGGAAAAGGGCAAGATGTAATATCAGGAAATTAGCTAGCGTTACAGAAAATGGGGGTGGCCTAAAGCTACCAGATCTCAAATTATATTGTTAGGCAATACAGATTAGAATTATAAATAAATAGGCAACAATAACAGAAATGCATCAAACCCAAATAAACACTCCAACTTGGCTCCTAATAGAAAATGAGATATGTAATTCTGAGGGTTTATACATAAAAACTCTTCTGTATGGCAAGGTACCACCATCACTCAAGAAATGACCACTAAAGTGGATGCAAGAAATCCTAATGAAAACAAAGAGACTGGTTATTCCACTAAGTTTAGTTTAGAAGAACCTCTTTGGAGAAATAATAATTTCAAAATTAACAATAAAAACAATACAAAATAGAGCCTGGGAAGAAATTTATTTTATTTATTTCATTTTTGTTCACCGGGTAGGTGCACTAGCCATACCAATTACTATTTTCAATCACAACCCAGGAGGGTACAAAAAAAACAAAGTTCTGAAAATACAGTAACAGTACAGTTTAGAAGTAGTCAAAGCAATTGGTACATACAAGCAGGTAGCGACATAGGTAATACAGTATCATAGGTATGTGTAAACATCACAGACAATTGCAAACAATTAGGGCTCATACTAATATGAGGATAAATTACAGATTACAGTGTCATTTTAGCAAACAAAACAGAGTAGATTTGAAAGAAAGGAACTAAGAAAGTAATCTTATAGTGACCAGAACAGGACTGAATGAAAGAACGAAATTTAGGGAAGGAAATAGTAGCAGAGTAGCAGTGAAGGAAAAAATAGAGGGAAGCGTGTAGGGATAGGACAGGAGGTAGGAAGAGCGAGACAGCAGGGTATGGGAGTAGCCCTGCTGGACTGATAGAAAGTGCTGAGGCATATATAAGGTCAAAACTAAAAAGAGGCAAGGGGATGCAGAATCTAAGTCGAGGGTCTATGGTGGTTTGAAACAGGAAGTGCTTTCTTAAATGAGGTGTGGGAAGAGTCTTGACAAATGGTTAGAGAAAGGGAGTTCCAGTACTGGGGGGCCTGACAGGCAAAAGCACTAGCGCCCTTGGTGGTAGTATGTTTAGGGACACAGACAGGGGCATTATCAGCAGAGTGAAGGTCATAACAGGACGCCTGGTTTTGGAAGAGTTCAGCTAGGGGTTTAGGTATTTGAGACCTAATAATGTTGTCAATGATGGAGCCAAAAGAATAAGACCTTGACGCATGAGGAGAAAGCCAACCAAGGTCCGAGTAAAGGAGGCAATGGTGTTTCAGCCGATGAGAGAGGGATGAATAGTGACATATATTGTTGTAGGTAATATCCCACTTATAAAGACTTGATTTGCTAGCAGAAGTAGAGGTAGTGACCCCATAGGTAAGTGAGGGTAGGAGTATCCCATGGGCTACAGCAAGCCTGGCAGAGGGGGTGAGGGCATAGCTGGTTCGATAGGCAATGCCAAGTTTTGTGTTGACAGATTTGCAGGTCCTCTGAATATGGAGATCAAAGTTTAGTAGTGGATCTAGTATGACCACCAGGTATTTAAAAGAGTTTACCACATCTACTGATGTACCACTTACCGTGGAGACTTTAAACTTGTGTTGGGAGTATTTAAGTTTAAAGTTGGAGCTGAATAGCATAGCATAGCATAGCATAGCTTGGGATTTTGCTTCATTTAGGACTAGTTTGTGACTAACCAGCCACTGCTGGAGAAGTTGGAAGTCATGGAAGAGCCTCAAATTTATGTCCTCAATACATTTAGCACTAGAGTACAGAACAATGTCATCTGCATACAACAGGGAGCTGGTTTTCATGAGGTTTGAGATGATGCTGTTTATAAAAATAGAGAAAAGCAATGGATCAAGTATGGACCCCTGGGGCACACCAATATTAGCAGTGGCTTTGTCAGAAAGGGTGGAGTTATACTTCACAATTTGTGTTCTGTCAGTCAGGTAGCTACCGAACCAGTTCACAACATTAGGTGAGAAACCTAGTGATCGAAGTGTGGTGATGAAGATGGAGTGGTCAACTAGGTCAAATGCCTTGGTCATATCAATGAAAATGGCCCCTGTGAGAGAAGCAGAGTCCATGGCCACCGGGGCATCAGATGTGAATTTGAGTAGAGCAGTAGTGGTACTGTGACCCTTACGGAAGCCATGCTGGGCAGAAGTTAAAAGGGAATGGGAATAAACATAGTAGCAAATTTAATAGAAAGGCTTATCCCATTCTGAACACCGTTGCAGCTTTATGACTTGAGACCCTATGATGTCTTCAATCTTCTCCAATTACAGCATACAATCCAGCAGCAATGGAAGAGAAAACCCCTCCAAGAACAAATGGACTCCCTGAGCACTGAATTTAGGAGACATTTAGAAGCCAAAAGTTCAGTATTGGAGTGGTACACAAGTTTACTAAATAACAAATATGGAAGCACTGAAAAAACAATAGAATGGTGGAATAAGATGTTCAGCAAAGACACCACACAGTGGAGATGGAAAGAGATTTGGTCTTTTTACTGCAAGCCTCATCCATATAAGATTTAAAAGTACAACAATTCAAGATAATCAATAATTTATACTACACACCTTATCAGTTGTTTAAAAGGAAAAACCTTCCCTCTCCATTGTGCTGGAAATGTAGAAAAGAAGTAGGAATCATTATGCATGTCCTGTGGTACTGGACAGAGATTAGGGATAAGATTCTCAAAACTCTTGAAAATCCCACAGGAAAAACTTGCTGCAAGTGAGTTGCCACTTGTGGAACCACAGTTTCTCCCACAGCTACGGTATTCTCAAAAGTGGAGCTGATTTACGACCGGCTCCACGAATTACGGCTACCTGAGGGTGGTGTGGGAGACGGGCCTGACGTTGGCATTTGTGCCTTGGATGTCACTGCACGTCCTGCCTCTTGAGAGTCTTTCATTGAAAAATACTTGGGGTTCCGTCGTCGAGATGACATCATCCCTGCCCCCAGTCCCTGCACTGCGACCAGCGACCCCTTGCCCCCGGTACCATATGTCAGTCCTTTGGGGAACCAGCGGCTTTGCACTGGGGGGAAGCGAGGGCACCTTCTGGTACCATAGTAAGAGTTCCATCACGGAACTGGGGACCCTACCCTGGGAAGAAAGCCAGGGTGCTTGTGGGATGGAGGTGTGTCCCAACATCACGGGTATCAGGGCAGAGCTGTGGGGATTGCAGGACAGGCCAATGACAGCCAGCGAAGCCCTGATGAAAAGCATAGTCAATTAACAAAAAGAAAGAAAATCCCCAAAGCTGCGGAAAAATGTTATGGCCAGTGGGACCAGCCATAACATTTTCCACAGCTGCTGCGAATAAGAATAGCAATCTCTGCAGCTGCAGAGGTTTTGGTCTGCAATTGAAGTTGTGGTGTGGGACTTAATCCCAAAACCGTTTGAGAATCAAGACCAAAAGCATCTTGGAAGGAATTAAAAGCAAACTTAGATTGTTGGGAATGCAGGAATTATTTACACCTGATATATGCATTTTAGGCAATGTATTCACAAAGGAGGTGGCAGTCAGCAGAAAATACAGTATATGTCTCATAACAAATGTAGCCAAAAGATAAACCCTAAAGCTCTGGCTAGAGAAGAAGAAAGCAACCTACAAGGAGTGGCTACAGGATGCTTTGAAACCTCTAAATAACAACAGCACATGGAATGAGAAATGCGTTCAGTGCATATCTCTGGAAATTTGGACAACTAGATGCCCCGACTGTTATCAGAGAAGAAATTGAGAACATGCAAGTCATTTATATATTAACAAAAAAAGAACAATTATATACCCAATACTCTACCTTAACTGCCGAAACTAGTGCCCCTAAACCACTTTACAAGTAGCACCTCCTCACACCCAAATAAATAAGAGCAAAGGAATATTAGTAGATAGTAACCCATAACTAGGGCTTATATATCATAAATTTTATTAAAAGGTAAATGTAAAAGGTCATAGATATATCAGCCCCTTCTGAATAGCAACGCTTATGCAAGTTATATAACAAGTTTATGTAATGTGTTTTATGTAGTTAGTTGATGTTGAAAATATATGTTATAGTATGTCATGTTTATTACATAATAAATTAAATTCACCCTTAACTGATAGGTCTAGAATAGATTAACCATGACTTTGTTCCATGGAAAACAACTAAATCAGAGATCCGATCATACTGGTAAAGGTAGGAATGCTAGATGCTGTATAAAAAGTAGGTACGAGACCGGCCCTGTGGTGCAGACAGCTGAGGTGCCTTCAGTGCCTTACCTCTCCCAAGCTGGTGACCTGGGTTCAGGAATGAGCTCAGGCCACTGGGGGTCAGCTGAGGGGAAGGAGTGCTGGGAGTGGATTGAGCAGTCGCTTAGCAGCTCTCTCCTGGATTGGGGAGGCACATCTTCCTGGCTCTTGGCTGTCACTGAGTGGAAACTCAGTGGCAGTGCCGAGCAAATGGAGAACTGGTGCTAGGACAGGGGTGGCTAGAATGGTGTCACCAGTTCCAGTGCACGTGCACGCCTCCACGTGCATGCGTGGTCATATCGCCGCGGTACCGGGAAACTAGGGGAGGGAGAAAAAAAAACAAAACAGTAAAACTATGCCCCCTCATTGCTGTGAGTGACAGCCCTCGGAGGATTCCTGGGTCCTGCCCCGTGGAGATCCCTGCCAGCGTGACAGCAGGGGGCATGATAGATGGGACTGGGAAATCCCGAGCCAGGGCCCAAAGGTAAGGCATATGTGGCAGTGGGCAGGCAAACAGCTCTATGAAAAAAAAAAAGTAGGTATGAATACCAAAGAATGTAATGTACTGGATGCCTGCATTGTCTAAGTTATCAATGATTGTATGTTCTTACTCTTCTTTACAAAATTAATAAAATATAAATTGGGGGCACTAGAGAGCCATGCTACAGAGAAGACATGCTTCATATGGGCTCTTTCCAGCTCATGGCTTCAAACTACAAAAATTGGATCTTTATCATAATATTCCCTAATTGTAAGCCCTTTATTCGATGGATCCCTATATCAGGATCATCACTCACATCCAAATTTTGTTACCATGGGTCATACTAAAGGCTTGGGAGGTGTAACTCAAAAATTGGGGGCATCATCGTAGCAGGCTCCTACTGAAACACCAAGCATTTTGCAAGTGATTGGTCCACAGCAATCGGGGAAGCTCCCCCTAGGACACTGTGCTCAAAGCGGTTTGAGAGATGGCCCGGAAGATACTAGAATGCATAGGCACCCAGGATGCAAAAATTGAATTGGCTGCTATGTCCGCTAAGGATGTAGATGAAAGATCACTTAAAACTTTGTCTACCATAACCAAACTCACTCAGGAGAACCCTCATCTGCGGGCTCGTTTGGACTCAGAGAACGGGCCCATGCGATGAATGTGTGCATTCCTGGAGTTCTGGAAGGTTCAGAAAGGGACAATATTCTTCTTTTTCTGCACTATTGACTTAAAATTATTCTACATCTGCAGGATATCTGGGGATGGAGCTGACCTTCGACTGGCATACTGTCGGAATCACCATTCCCCACAGACCAACCTGACACAACCTTGCACAATAATGCTGATTACCTCTGGGCCTGAGAGCCACAATCTCCTCCTTGCTGCAGCCCGTGCACATTATCCTCTTCAACATGAGGGGCAGGACATCCACATGTTTCTAAATTGGGCCTATGTGACCTGTAGCAGGAGAAAGCAGTTTGACAGAATCTGGCAGCAGTTGCGCAGTCTGGGAATCGTTCAGTCTTTGTTGGCGCCAGCATGTCTCAGAGTCAATATGGAGGGAAAACGTATCAGTTTGAGTTTGGTGACATGAAGGATGCAGGAGAATGGGTCTAGAAATTTGCTGCAGAATTCTGAAGTGCTCCTGTTAGCCTTGATCACAAGGACTCGAATACCCAGTCTGAGGTATCCACATTTGGAGTACGGAGTCCAGTTCTGGAGGCCATACCTCAAAAAGGATGTGGGGAGGCTGGAGCGGGTTCAGATGAGAGCGACAAAGATGGTAAAAGGGTTGAGCCACCTATCCTATGAAGAAAGATTGAGAGATCTGAACATGTACTCCCTGGAACAGAGGGGGGACATGATCGAGACCTTCAAGTACCTTAAGGGTATAAACAGGGTGCCAGTGGAAAGCATCTTCCAGAGGAAGGGTAATCAGAGGATGAGGGGCATGGCCTGCAGGTGGGGGGGGCAGTTCAGGGGTAACATTAGGAAATACTATTTCACAGACAGAGTGGTGGAAAAGTGGAACAGACTCCCAGAGGCGGTCGGTGGAGAAGAAACAGTGGAGTGATTCAAAAGGGCATGGGACAACCACAGGGGAGTGTTAAGGGTGGGGGGGTGCAGGTCCAAGCAGATAGCTGGACAAATGGGCAGACTCAGTCGGCCTTGTCGGTCCTTTTCTGTCGTCACACTTTTATGAATCTATGCATACCTCTCAACCGTCCCTGATTTTCAGGGATGTCCCTGATTTTACCTCAAAATTTTACTCTGTCCCTTCTAAAAATTGTGTTTCCGTGACCAAACAGCAGTGGTTGTAAGCACAAAATAATGTCAAACATTAAAGTCATAGATTTGTTTTTCCTTGGAAAATGCATTTTGCACTAAGCCCCTTATTCTACCAGGTTCCTGAGTAGATATCATAAATTTTGAAGATGTGTCCCTGATTTTGGTCCTTTGTCCCTGATTTTTTAAGCCTTGTCCCTGATTTATGAGGCACGAGGTTGAGAGGTATGAATCTATGAGTGAGTTTGTGACGGTGCTTTGCATTCCTGAGACAGGCACGTTCCCTTACTGGAATAACTTTAGCTGATCGCAAAGGCATTGGTTGTTTATAAACTTTTTATTCAACAAGTTACTCAGGTGTAATGCCTACAGTTGTGTTTGACACACCTGGCATTTTGACTTGTGAATCATTTTACTGTTACACATGCCTACATTTAAAATGGCGTCACTTTCATATTATTTGTTAGCATGATCTAAGGAGCACTTGCTTCCCTGCTACTTTAAATTCAGAGGTGTGTCAGTATTGCCCTGGTCAATGAGTTTTATATTCATAATGCTACTAAATTCTGTTTATATGAGACAGGGTAGTGGGGTGTCGAGTTTGCCCTGAGGGTTATGTGGATTTCCTGGACCTTACCAAGTTACTTCTTGATTATTTGTGTTTACAGTTCTGATTTCCGTTTTTGTGGGATGCAGCTGGCAGGATGGACGGGTCTTTTTGTGTGAAGTCTAACTGATATTTTGAATGGAGTGTTTACCTATTATGTTACTTTAACTTATTCTTATTCTCCAGATGTTGAAAAGTTCCACATTTCTGGCAAGGCTCAGCACATGAGTATATTTACTTTGTGTAGATGTTTTTGGATTTAAACACACACAAATTTAAGATACCCCCAAATGCTGTACCACCTCTGTAAATCAGTCATTATCCTGTTGCTAAAATGAGTGATGGTTTATACAATGTCTTATGTAATAATTCAGACAAATTGGCTGTATGGCTTGTTTTACTGAAAACTCAATAAGGAAGGGAGAGGGAAGGGAACATTGTTTAACCAGGAGCAGCACACTAAGCCGAAGCTTGTTTCCAGATGCGACCTGGGAGCACAAGGAAGTTGTCACTTGCTCAGGATCACACAGTATGCACCTAGGAGGCTTTGGGATTCAAACCCAGGTCTCCAGATCTGCAGCTTAGAGCCTTAACCCACTGTGTTAGTTTAAAAAAATATATATATATATAAATTAAAAAAAAAATATATTATCTTGCTGGTGTTTGACTATGTGGATGTAGTCTATGGCGCTGCCTTACAGTCTACACTTGCCAGGCAGGACCCCCTTTTTTATTCCTTCTGCTGCTTCACCCTTAGTACTCCATCCCTCAGCCATCACTGTTCTCTCTATGCAAACCCCTCTCTTCATTGCCTAGAGGGAAAGTGTCTCTCTCACTGCTCCTCCGCCTTCCTGGCCAAATACTGACTTGCCACTGTTCCACCTTACCTCTCCCATCTCCTTAACCCCGCCATCCCATCTTCCTTATCCCTCCAGTCATGCAATGCTCATTCCTGTCACATCCCTCTCTGTCAATCTGCAGCCGGCTAGTCTGCTCCATCTGCCTTCCAGCACTATGGAACAAGCTCCCTTTCCCCCATTTGTCTCCCATCTACCCTGCACTCTCTTAAACCACTCTTACTGGCACAATTCTCAAAAGCATACTACTACAGCTAGCTAGCTTCCTCTTCTGTCTGCACTATAACAACCCATGCCCCAGCGCATGCATGGTGGGGTCCCAGAGTGTTGGCCCCCCAAACTATTGGAAAACTTTTAAAAATGTATTGGGATAATGTATTCTGGGGGAAGCTGGTAATCAAAGCATCTTTTTTTTTTTCATCTTGGGGCCCCCCTATATTCCTGTGTGTGCCAATTCACCCCTCCACTGCTTTCCCTGTTTACTCGTACCCTATCATACAGCAAAACTCTGTGTATTCTGAACTTTGAATGGTTGCATATTCCCTTAACTCTCATTCTCACGATATCACATCAAGACAGCAAGTGAAAAACAGCAAGTTAATAACAGCAAATGCAAAGTTAGCTACATTGTCTTTACAGCGAATGCTTAGTTTAGCAAGGTAGGTATTAGTAGGCAGTAATATAGTGAGTGATGTAATTTTATTTTATTATTTTTATTTGTAGAAATCGGAATTGCAACCCTTTAAGTCAGAGACTCATTTACAAAGGCTCCTTGTCAAGAAACAGAAAAGCAAATACACATACAAACCCAGTAAACATATGATACAGATAAATATAAGGGATAATTTACATATACGTACATAGTTACAGGGGATAGAGTCCACATGGGTGTGACACTCTGTGCAGGTCCTATGCAGTGTGGTAGCTAAAATACCATAGAGTAAACCAGAGACTACAGTTTCAATGCTGTAATACAAATAGCAGATAGATGCTAAGGACAGACGAGCTGATACTTGAGCAGCTGCTATGTGCAGTTACAGCTGCGGGTGGTGATTAGGTGTTGTCTAAGGGCTGATCTGTAGGGCCTTCATCTTAGTCAAGTAGTGATAACAGGGGAAGGGCATTGATCCAGGATGGTGCCCGCTAATGGAAGGACTTTGTGCCAGGGAGGTCCTGAACCTCGGTACTTGAAATGTGCACTTGAGAGCGTTCCGGGTGGGTATAGCAGGGATGAAAGGGGTGAGAATGGTTCTTAGGCCTGGAGGTGCAAGGCCTGCAACAATTTTCCTGGTTAGGAGGCAGGTATGGTAGCGCAACCTCTCCTCAAGGTTGGAAAACCAGCAAGGTCATATAAGGTACGTGTGAGTGAGTCTGCAGGAACCCGTAAGTAGACGGCATGCTTTGTTCAGGGACAGTATGATTTTATTGAGTGTGGTATTATCAGCTGCACCATACACCAGTATACCGTAGTCAACTAGGGACAGAACAGAGGAGGTGATGACCAGTCATACGGCTGCAGGTGGTAGGCAGTTCTTGTGGCAGTACAGTAAGCCAACATGAGTGTTTATGGCTGAGGCAAGGTTGCATGTATGGTCATGAAGAGAGGGAAGAGCTGAAAATGACACCCAGGTATTTGTATGTTTTTACCTGCTCTAGGGGAAGGAGGGAGCCAGACAGGATAGTGAGTGGGGCGTCCCTAGACTTGTTTTGGGAGTGCGAGAACAGCATGTGCTTCATCTTTTTTACATTAATTACAAGTCGTCAGTCCAGAAACCAGGATTCTGCCTGATTAAAAGAGTGTTGAAGGGCACTTTGAAGGAGGGAGGGGGTCTGGTGGGATGTGAAAAGAACAGTGTCATCCACATAGAGAAGCATTTTTTCAGAGCAGGAACTGGGGAGCAAATTTAGATACAAACTGAAGAGCAGTGGTCCAAAGATCGAGCCTTATGGAACACCTGAGTGGACCTGCAGAGTGCCGGAGAAGGTACTGTTGATTTTTACACACTGTGACCTGGAGATAAGGTGGTTGGAGAACCAGGACACAGGGCCGTGTGCAAAACCTAGCTGGGAGAGTGTGGATACGAGGAGTGGGTGGCAGACGGTATTGAAGGCTTTCGATAAGTCGAAGTAGATTACCCCATGAGGTACCCTTTATCCAGGGCAGTGCGTAAGTAGTTGGAGAACTCGATAAGGGCGGTAGTGGTGCTATGTCCCTTGCGGAAGCCATGTTGTTCCACACAGAGGAGATTGTGCTTGTCAGGGAATTCAGTCACTTGGTCAGCCACAACCTTTTTCAGAGCTTTTGGTGGGGGGGGCAGTATCGAGATTGGTCTGTAGTTCCTGGGGGTGGTGCATTCCCCACCTTTGTGTATAGGGGTGACCATCACAGTCTTCCAGGCATGGGGGAATTGGCCATGGCATAGTAAGCAGTTGAGAAGGCTGGTAAGGTAAGGACAGAATCCAGCACTAAGCGAAGCAGTTTTGGGTCCAGAGTGTCATTACTATACCCAGTGCCACTGATGACTAAGTAGGTAGGGTTTGGCCTCCGATGGTGTGAGGGCCTGAAATGGAAGGGGGTACTGGAGGTGGGGGCAGGAACAGGGTCAAAAAATTGGTGGGAGGACTGTACTGAGGTCCAAGAAAGCTTCACTAACTCTATCGCCGCTACTCTGTGGGTCTGTGGTGAGCGAGCCACAGACGTCTGATGGGGGGGGGGGCGATTTGGATTTTCCATTCAGCTCCTTAATATTATCCCAGAACTTCTGGGCAGATCCCCAGGAGGAGGCTAGGGTGGATCTGTAATAATCTGATTTTGCCTTGCGGATGGCCCAGGTGCATTTATTGCGTGCAGCACTATAGGCTTGCCGGATTCAATCCCTCTGTGCTAGAGGTTATCTCTGCTCCGCAGCTGGTTGATTAATGCTGGGGTTATCCATGGGGAGTTATGTTCCTTAATAGATGATTTGGTAAGGGGGCAAAAATGTCACATGCCGTGTTGAATGATTAGACGAAGTAACTAAAATCCAGCTGCTGTGTGCTGGAAACCATGCTGCCAGTGTAGCGTACAGGTTAAGAGTCACCGCCTGTGTGTGCCATTGGTACATGTGGCAGACCTGGGTTCGATACTTCTGGGTGCTCTGTTTTTTTTTTCGTTTTGTTTCCCTTCCTGACTTTGTCACCTTCCTTGAGTTCAGCGCCCGAGTGAGAATATTAAATTCACCCCTCCCGACTTTCTGCCCCTCCCCAAGTTCAGTCCTCCTTGGAGTGAGAATATTAAATTCACCCTCCTCCCAGAGTTCAGTCCCTCCCAGAGTAAGAATATTAAATTCACCCCCAACTTTGTCCCCTCCTGAGTTCAGTCCCCCAAAGTGAGAATAGTAAATTCACCCCCTTCCCGACTTTGTCCCCTCTGCTACTTGCATCCCCACAGAGCTGGAATATTTTATCTGCTCCCCTCCAAGTCTCTCCCCCAATGTCCTGCCCATCCTTGCACCGTTGCTGTTTTCCTGCTGCTTGCTGTCCTGTTTACTGCTTTTGCTCCTTGGTGTTTTGCTGATTGTGGTTTTTGTCGGCGCTGACTTTGCTTTGCTATTTTGCTCGTTGCAATTTTTTTCTCTCACTGTTATGGCATAGAATCCATTATTACTACCCTGATATCCTATGTTCCTGCATTTTTTTGTTCATGTACATGCATGCATTGTTGTCACTGTATTTATTGTTTCAATCTCTGTTGCAGATGCTGCCAGAGATGAGGCAGCTAGTATTTACATATGAAAGGATCCAGAAAGGGCCTAGCAACCCTACAGATATAAAGGCCCTGGGACTAGATGGGAGGCATCTGAGGGTACTCAGGGTACAGGCAGTGGAACTGGATGAACTCCTGATATTTAGTAGCTCATTACAGATGGAAATACAGAAACACAGACACTGACAGCAGATAAGGACTGCTTGGCCCACCTAGTCTTCCCATTTCTCTACCTACTGGATAAGCTGCAGATCCTAGTTAACCAACAGCTTACTTCTTCCTACCCCCACCAGAATTGCCTTATGTCTGTCTGTCCCATGCACTCTTGAATTCCCCCACTGTTTTTGACCCCACGACCTCCTCAGGAAGGCCATTCCATGTCTCCACCACCCTCTCTGTGAAAAAAAAAAAAAACTTCCTCATGTTGCCCTTGAGCCGTTCCCCTTCTATCTTCAAATTGTGCCCCCTTGTTCTTGCACATCTCTTTTTCTGATAGATGCTCCCCTCCTGGACTTTGTTAATTCCCTTGAGGTACTTGAAAGTTTCTATCATGTCCCCCCTCCCCCTACTTTCCTCGAGGGTATACATATTAAGCTCCTTTAGTCTCTCTTCGTATGGCTTCTGGTGCAGACCCTGCACCATTTTAGTTGTCCTCCTCTGGACTGCCCCCATCCTGTCTATGTTCTTGTGGAGATGGGGTCTCCAGAACTGCACGCAGTACTCCAGATGGGGTCTCACCAACTGTCTGTACAAAGGGATAACAACTTCCTGTTTTCTACTGGTGATGTCTGTTCCTATACATCCCAGTATACCCCCAGCCCTCCTTGCTGCCCTCTCACATTGCTTGCTTACCTTTAGGTCATCTGATATGACTACTCCTAGGTCCCTTTCCATTTTTGTTGTGGTTAGTACCTCACCCCCATAGTGTACTCTTCCCTGGGTTTTTGTTTCCCGGGTGCATTACTTTGCACTTCTTTGCATTGAATCTAAGCTGCCATACTTTTGACCATTCCTCCAGCCTTGCCAAGTCCCTTCTCATCCTTTCCATCTTCCTTGTGTACCAACCCTGTTGCAGATCTTTGTGTCATCTGCAAAGAAGCACAGCAGTAGTTCCAAAAGACTGAAGGGTGGTGAACGTAGTTCTACTCCATAAGGGGGCAGGGAGACAAGGAACAAGGGATGAACTACTGACTGATCAGTCTTACCTTTGCAGTAGGGAAGCTGAAGGACTCACTGGTCAAAGAGGACCTTGTGGACTACCTGGTCTCCAGGATAGTAAACAGCACAGGACCGTGGTGAGGTCTTGTCAGACTAACTTGATAGCTTTCTTTGACTGGGTGATGAGGGCACTGGCTAGGGGCCACATTGTGGATTTACTCTACTTTGACGTCGGCAAGGCTTTCAACTCAATGCCTCACGAAACTGCTGAAGAAGATGGAGGATGTGGGAGCTGCTAGGAACATAGTAGGATGGCTAGGTAATTGGCTAAAAGGGAGGCAGAAAAGGGTTGTGAAGCTTGTGGTTAATGGGGTCAAATCAGAAGAGAGGATGATCACAAATGGGGTACCACAGGGATCTGTCCTGCACCTGGTCCTCTTCAGTATGTTCATCAGCGACACTGAATAAGGACTCCAGGGAAGGCTGTGTCTCATCACAGATGGTACTAAGCTCTGTAGCAGGGTGGGTAGCAAAAAGAGAATCGGGGAAAATGTAGAGTGAATGGCAAAGACTGGCGAGGTGGTCTAAGGTTTGGCAGTTAAAATTCAATGCCAAAAAAGTGCAAGATAATACACCTAGGGAACAAGAGCCCCAGGACAGAGTACTGGTTGGATGGGATAAGACTTGGCACTATGGCTGAGGAATGGGTCCTAGGAGTTATCATTGATGATATCCTGAAACAATCAAGCCAGTGTAACAAGGCCTACAGTAAGAAAAATAGGATGCTGGGATGTATTGAGAGGGGTATTAACAAAAGAAGAAAACCGGTAATACTACCTCTTTATAGATCTTTGGTGGTACCACACCTGGAGCACTGTGTCCAGTTCTGGAGTCCTCACCTCAGGAATGTTAAGGACAGGCTGGAGATGGTGTGGCAAAGGGTGACAAAGGTGATTCAGGGTAGGTCTTGCAAGCATCACCTCAAGGCATTGAACATGTACTCGTTGGAGACCAGATGGGACAGGGGAGATATGACAGAGACCATCAAGTTCTTGAAATGAATAAACAAGGTGAACTGTGGGGAATTATATAGCATGACCAATGGTTCAAGGTCATGAGTGGAAACTGACAGGAGGGAGGTTTAAGAGGGATATGAGAAAGTATTATTTTACAGAAAGGGTGGTGAAACTGTGGCACAGTCTGCCAGCCAAGGTGGTGGACACCAAAACCATTATTGGTTTCAAGCACAGTTAGAACAGAGTGAAGGGTATAGTGGTTACCAAGAAGCCGGCCCATCAGCGCAATAATAGAGCGATCGTTTGTGATGCCAGTGACCCAGGGTTGGGCGTGACCACTGGAGTGGGAGGGCCAGCCGGAGAGAGGAGGACTGAGCATCCCAAGGACAGCTCTCTTCCTCTGGGGAAAGTGGGTGAAAAGGACCGCAGCAACACTGGCGCACAAGCAGCCCAGAACACAGAGGAGACGGCAGGGCAGACGTCAGACATGCGGCATGCAGTCACGTGCGTTGCAGCATCCTAGACGTCATTACATGCCTACACCAGAGTCATGGGAAAAGGGGAAGAAAAATCCTCTAGTGTGCATGACGTTGCTGCCAGCCTGCAGCACACTGGATGCTCCCAGGATACTCCTTCCAAGCCCGGCTCACCAGGAACTCCCCAGTGTGCGGGGTAAGTACTTGCTGGGTAAGAGACCTGGGCCGTGTGTAGGAGGAGGAGGTTGAGTACAGGTGCTACGACCAGTGGGGTGCCGCAGGGCATGAGGCTAAATTGGAACCATAAGTCCACCTCCCCCCCCCCCCCGCCAAGGAGGTCAGAAATAATAAGTGGAAAAAAAATAGTGGTCATCAAGACTGCTCCCAGCCATACTCAAGTACATATCCTATGTAACCTAAATCTGTCAAGCATGTGTAGAAATCGAGGGCTGGCCTACCAGGCAGCAGACAGCCAAGTAACAAACTGTAAAAATAAATAAATAAATAATATATTCTTTTTCATATCATTTTAAAAGGTCCTGGGCCGGCCCTGGTACTTACTCATAAGGACAGCAACAGGGAGAAGAATGGGGGGGGGGAGGATTGGGAGGGCTAAAACCCTGTATGGACAGTAAGTCCCAGGGTTAGATAAGCAACAGTGGACAGACTGGATGGACGATCGGTCTTTCTCTGCCATCATTGTCTATGTTTCTATGCACAGAACTTGAAATAAAGAAAGAAAGAACAACATGGCAACACCCCTCAGCAGTGCCTAGCTCAAGTACGTTGAGCGCGGTGCCATATTGTGGATGGTAAAACATGCCAGAGGCGCCACGCTTTGCAAGTAGTTAGCGATCAATAAAATGATTTTTTTTTTTTTTTAAGCAAAGAAACAAACATTGTATGCGTTTTTATGGATTATGGATACAAGTGATTGCAACAATCATTACTAGAGCAATTTTGCCCTTCACCAAGTTTTTGGATTTAATAAAAATGTATTTTTGCTGTGATTGTACTATGTGAGCTGCTGCTGTTGTGCCTTATTATCAGTTGTCAAGGATGGGTGGGATGACAGATAATAAATGATTCATCCTATGCTTAAATGTATCCCCCCCCGATTCTATTTCTGGCCCTCCAACCTGGAACTCTTTCAGGCCACTGCACTCGCCATGTAGCTCTACCGTCTTCTGTGTTCCCCTGCCATCTTCAAATTTGTTACGGCTCCCTGGGCTGGGGGACTACAACCCAGGGAGACCGAAGGGGCAGTGGTGGGGAACCAGCATTGGGCGTGTGGCAACGGCACTGGCAGGGCCATCGCCAATCTGGGCTGGGGGGTATTTCTGAATGTAATCCCAAAGTGCACACCCCCCCCCGTGCATGGTGCACGTCTGATGCTGTGGCGTATGGCAACCCTGCCAGCATCAGCCACGCTCCTTACATGCAGCCCGGCATCTCGTGGTGCCCCTTGGTCTCCACCAGGGGTTGCCAGAGCACCGGACAACCCATGCCCTCCCACCCAGGACAGGAGAGCAGCCCAACAGGTGCTCGATCCTTCTCCCTCCCATGCCAACCCCTGACTCCCGAGCTCACTCCCGAACTCGGGTCATCGGCGTGGCGCGAAGTGTGGCATCCAGTGCCTCAACCTTCAGCACCACCGGCTGGTCTGCTGAAATGTATTTTAATATCTACATGTCTGTCTATCTATCTTGATGCACTGTGCTGAGTAATGACATGGGGGGGCTATCTGGCAATAAGACCTTGGGGAGGGGCAGTTCCCAAGTATGCCTCCCATTTCTTTGGAGAGGGCATGGTAGCCTATCACTATAATACGTGGAGGGTGCATCCCCCAAAGCTGCAGTTGGGGGGGGGGGGCTCAGGATGCCTGAATGCCATAACCAATGTGGACTCACATCCTGCTGCAAGCGTCGTATTGACTGACTGACCTCATAACTCACGTATGCTCTTACAACCCACTCCCCTATGTATGCTGTCACACTTTATTGATCCATACCCTCATGCACACTGCCATTCTTTGCAAAACATGCATCCAGCAGCTTAATCTGGTTCAAGGTCGGTTGGCATTCATCTGTATCCCCCTCCCCCGGGTCGTGCCTGAAAATAGGCAGGATTTGTCTACTGCACTTGCCCGGTCAACAAAAACTAAATAAATAAAAAATTAAAAAAATTCCATCAACTGACCCCATGCTACCATTCACACTGTCTCAACCACCGACCACATAATCACATGCCATCTATCATATCCATTGTCCCCCTACACTCGTGTCACACTCACTGACCCAATACCACCATGCACACTGTAACACCTCCCGACTACGTGCCATGTGCTGCTACACTTGCCAACCCCATATCCCATGCACATTGTCACACCAATAGACCCCATAACACCATGTATACTGTCACACCTCGGAATCCCATACCGTTATGCACACTGTCACACCCACTGAACCTATACATGCTCTCACACTCAGTGACCAACTCCATACTACAAGCATGCTGTCACACCCTCTGACCAAATACACATCCACTCTTACACCTATCGACCAGATACCATATGCATTGTGTCACATCTCACACTATACATCGAGTGTCCCACACCACCAAACATGCTGTCACACCTCATTACTCCACACCCCATCCACGCTCTTGTACCCACTTACACCTTACCCCATGCATGCCATGACACACACACCGACGACCATATACCACATGCATGCTTTCACAACCACTGACAGAACCTACACCCCCAAGCTCGCTGTCACACCCACTGACCACATAACTCCCATATACTCTGTCACACCTGACCCCATACCCCGTCACACCAAGTGACCCCATACATGCTATAACACCTCATTAAAGAGAACAGGAAATGATTTCTAATTAGTAGCTGTTTATAATGTTCTTAGTTTCAGAAATTATATTCATACCCCTAAATGATCCATATGTAACTGTATTTTCCATTGTTTTGTTTTCATGGGCAGCATTCTGTTACAGTTCTCTTCATAGAACCAGTGATCTGGAATTTTAACTATGTCACGGTTTGAGCTCAGATCTCTGAACATGGTTCTGATAGGACAATAACTCATATTTAGCATTCTGTACGTAAACCGTGACATGGTAAAAACTCCAAATTACTAGTTCCATGAAGAGAACTATAACAGAACAATATCCATAAAAAAGAAACAATTGAAAACACAATTTTTCACATCAGTGCTTATTCAGTGCAGTTAAATACAGATTATTTGAAGTGTGAATTTTACTGCTGTAAACAGGAGCATTACTAACTACTGCCAGTCAGTACACATTTTCTGTCCCATTTAAGCCAGACCCCTATGCATGCTACTACGTCTATTAACCAACCTCATACCCCATGCACACTGTCACACCCATCAATCACATACACTCAGTCACTTTGTCACACCCACCAACATCACAGCTCCACGCATGCTGTAGCACACAACAACCCCATATCCCATTGCATGCTGTCACACCCACTGGCCCTTCCTGTAGTGGACCCCCAAAGACTGACATCCCCCCTCCTGTGCAGTAGGGACTGGCAACACAAACGGGGTATAGGGATATGCAAGGAGGCATTGGGATAAGCAATGCAAAGGGTGCAGAACAAGCAAGACAGATATGCAACTGCACCACTGCGGCTTACCTACCTTGTATAGATAATTTAGTTTTTTGTTTACCGGGTGTAATAGATCTCTTACCTGGCTCCTGGGGAGACTGGGATTGGGGTATTGAGGTGATAGTCAATCATACCTGTGAAAAAAGAATAGCCATAGGGTCACAAAGGGTCCATACTTCGTTTGGAACAAAACCAGACTGACTGGAAAGGTTACACATACAACAATACTTATCTGATATGCAGGGGTTTGTGTTCAGTCAGGCTGGGGTTAGCTTCCTGTCAGACCTGTAGAAATAAAGGGGAAAAAATGGTTACCATAAGGAAACAAAATGAAAGTATGAATAGAGACAGAGTTCTAGAGAGGGTACAACAGCTACAGGACAAGAACAGATATTATGTACAGTAACCAGGTGATCAGGTTCAAATCTCACCACAGTCACTGATTCAGGAAGAGACGTTGGGCATATCATTTGACCTCCCAACTGTAAAACTGCAACGAAGGATGCAGCAGTGATCAACACCAGGGACAGCCCCCCTCCCCCGTGGTTGCTCCCTACCCCTGAGCTTCTACCAGAGATTTTCACCTTCCTTCCCAGCACAGAGATGCTGAGCTTAGCCCAGGAATGCAAGAAACTATGTCAGATCCTCCAAACTGATATGAGCTGGAAAACAATATATATATTCAGTAAGATGTAAAAGTGCATAACTCATCCTGCAGAATGCAATGTGACAGAACTTTAAATTAAAAACATGCACTATGGTGCTTGCAAAAAAAAAAGCCACAAGTGTGAAGGGTATCACAAAAGAAATGAGATGACTCAACACATGCAAAAAGAAAAAAGAAAAAAAACTAGTCCCTCTTCAATGTCTTTATAAGTGACATTGCAGAGGAACTGGAAGAAAAAAGTATGTCTCTTTGCAGATGTCACAAAGATCTGCAACAGGGTTGATACACAAGGTGGGGTGGAAAGGGTGAGAAGGGACTTGGCAAGATTGGAGGCACGGTCAAACATATGGCAGCTTAGATTCAATACAAAGAAGTGCAAAGTAAAGCACCTGGGAAACAGAAACCCAGGGCAAGATTACACAATGAGTGGAGGTAGTAACAACAACAAAAATGGAAAGGGACCTGGGGGTAATCATATCAGATGACCTTAAGGTTAGCGAGCAATGTGAGAAGGCAGTAGAGAGGGCTGAGGGTATACTGGGATGTATAGGGAGAGGCATCGCCAGTAGAAAACAGGAAGTTGTTATCCCTATGTACAGACAGCTGGTGAGACCCCATCTGGAGTACTGCATGCAGTTCTGGAGACACAATCTGTGCAAGGACATAGACAGGATGGAGGCAGTCCAGAGGAGGGCAACTAAAATGGTGCAGGGTCTGCACCACAAGACATATGAAGAGAGACTTAAGGAGCTTAATATGTATACCCTCGAGGAAAAGAGGGATGGAGGGCATGATAAAAACTTTCAAGTACCTCAAGGGAATCAACAAAGTCCAAGAGGGTAGCATCTTTCAGAAAAAGAGGTGTGCAAGAACAAGGGGGCACAATCTGAAGATAGAAGGGGGACGGATCAGAGGTAATGTGAGGAACTATTTTTCCATGGAGTGGGTTGTGGATGCATGGAACAGCCTTCCTGAGGAGGCTGTAGAGTCAAAAACAGTGGGGGAATTCAAGAATGCATGGGATTGACATAAGGCAATTCTAGGGGGTGAGAGTAGGAGGAAGTAGGCTGTTGGTTAACTAGGATCTGCAGCTTATCCATTAGGTAGGGAAGTGGGCAGACTGGGTGGGCCAAACGGTCCTTATCTGCCATCAAATTCTATGTTTATGTTTCTAGATAAGGAATGCATTCAAATGAATTTGAAGACAATTGGCAAATGATGGCACTTGGGCTTGTGTGGGGAATTAGTGGCTTTTGGGAATCTGATTGTGTCACAATGAACTGACAGTAGTGTTCAGGGCACAGTGCTGTAAGTGTGGCAGAAAGTATGTGCCAGTGTGGCTCAGCCGGTAGCAAATCTGTCTGAGTCAGAAAGGCATGGATTGGCTATCAGTAGACCAGAGGTCTGGGGTCATTCATTGACACTTTCCAGCAGCAGTGTTTGTGGCACAGAAAGATGGCAGAAGTGGTGTTAGCTGCACAGATTGTTTTTTTTTTGCATCATCTTTTTCCCACCCCAACTTTGCAGCCATGCCAGCCTCTCCTTCAGGAGAGCCAGCGCTGCATCTGACCTGTCCTGTCCTGTCCCCCGAGTCCCCCGCTCTCAGATGGCAGCTGACCCCTGGTAACTTGGTGTAACTCTTCGCCAAGAGGGAAGACACCAGCCAGAGGGGCCACAGACCAGTGCAACATTTTGGCCCGGAGGGTGCTGCTGAGGTGGAAGGCTTCAGGGGCACTGACGGGCTCGGAGAGCAAAGCAGCTGTCATCCGGCGTGACACAGAGCATTTTCATGTTTTTTCTGGTTGACGTCCCTACGCCATCATGCAATGCTCCTGGTCTCCACCAGAAGCCGCTGCTGACCGATGTCTTCATTAGCCCACCCCCGAGAGAGGAAAGTAGTCTCTACAGATGCTCAATCCTCTCCCACCCCAGCCAGCCCCTGGCATCCCGAGTCTGTTCCCAGACCTGGGTCACTGGCGTGAGTCCAGGTAAGACACCCGTGCCTCAATCCTCTACGCCACTGGGCCAGCTTTTTTTTTTTTAAACTTCGTTTATTTCCACGTTTTTTACTTTTCATTTCAACTTACAACCTACATACGTGCATAGGAGTTAATTCTTGTTTTCATCAGTTTGTTACATTCATTTCTGTGGAATATTTCATTTATTTATTTTAGTCTGAACATGCTCTCTCTTGTATAATGTTCATCTAAACATATTAATATCAAAGTCAGTCATCCTGACATGTCTATTCACAGTTTCAGGGTACAAAGTCTTTTCTCACTGGGGTAATATATAATATCCACCTTCTCCGTAGTATCTCAAATTGAGCATATCTCTTATTTGTCAATGCTGTCAGCCTTTCCATTTGATAAATATCTATTACTATATTTTGCCATTGTCTTAATTGGAGTGGGTTTGGAGACATCCAATTTTTTGTTATGGTTTTTTTATAGCCAAAATCAATATTAGCAGGAGTTTCTTTGTCCTGATATCCTTACTTTCCTCCGGAAAATCCAGTAAGAAGTATAAAGGTACATTCAATATTATAGAAGGCGAGATTACACTCTTAATCGCCTCTTGTACCTCATCAAGGAAAGGTTGTATTATTGGACACCTCCAAAAAATGTGCCCGTGTGTTGCCTGATTTTCGCCACATCTCCTCCAGCATGCCACTCCCTTCCCCTTACTAAAGTGCATCTGGATTGCTGGTGTTCTGAAAAACCTGACAGCATTTTTCCATGTGAATTCTCTCCAACATGGTGATGATGTACTTTTATGTATATATGATAAGTAATTTCTCCATGTATCTCCTGTTATTATAACATTTAAGTCTTTTTCCTGTTCTCAACGGAATCAGCTGAATCCCCTTCCATTTCTCTTATTGCCACATATAAGTAAGATATTATGTGAGTTAACTCTATCTTACCACCTAAGCTTTTCTGTATTATATCTATACTCTTGGATATAGGATATAGTGTCCAACATTCTTTCCTGATACTTTTTATATAATCCCTAATCTGAAGAATCGAAATCTATCTCTCTGTGTTATTTCATATTTAATTTCCATTTCTGAGAGGCTCATTACATTTCCCTCGTTCAGGAATTGGTACACTATGTGTAATCCCCTCCTTTCCCATCTCTTATACCCCAGGTCCATTTCTGCTGGTAAAAAATTCTCTGTGTGTGTCAGTGAGTGGAACATGGGCCTCCATTCCAACATATTCTTGATACTCAACATTTGTTTCCAAACTTGTAAAGTTGACATTGTGTAGGGTTATCAATATCTACCGCTTCCTTATCTCCCTTGTCTGTAAGCAGAGCCCCATGTGGTCTTCTTAGATCTTCTGCTGCTAATTCTATTTCTTTCCACTTTGTGTCATATTTAGGGTGCAGCCATTTATCACCGTACGGATCTGGGAGGCTATGTAGTAATATTTAAAATTTGGTAGAGAGAGACCCCCTTCTTTTTTTGAGAGTTGTAATATTGATTGTCTTATTCTTGGTCTCTGGTTCCCCCATATGTATTGTGTTATTTTCTTGTTTAATTTTTTTATAAAATGTCTCTGGAATTACAATAGGAATGGTTTGTGCCAAATATAGAAAATGTGGCAGCAATACCATTCTAACTGCTTCTATTTTCTGTATGAATGGTATAGGGATCAATGTCCACTTATCTATGTCTTTCTGCATTTGTATTAGGAGCTTTTGATAATTAAGATCATTTGTAACACGGCATTATGGAGAGCCCTGCCAGGGCTCCACGCAATAGGCGGGACGGCGTCACGTGGTGCAGGAGCAACACGGCATTGTGAGACAATGGTGTTGTGGGAAGCGCGTTCACGAGCCCAACACGGCATTCTCTCTCAGAATGCCGTGTTGCTGTTGCGCGTTCACGAGCCCAACACGGCATTATCGTCTCATAATGCCGTGTTCCTCTCCTACCAGCTGACTGCCTTCCACTAGGGAGGTAGCATGAAGGCAGGACTCGCAGGCAGAAACGGAGACACAGGACTAGAAGAGGCCATCGGAAGAGGTAAGTTTTCAACTGTGATGGCTACTGGCGTCGCACTTGTTGTGTTACAAGTGCATTAATCACCTCCAGCGTCGGGCTCTACCGGTGATTAATGCCTGCTGGGGGGTTGAAACCCTCAAGCTTCGCCCTCGTACAACAACGCCCCCCCCAGCGGGCATTAATCCACCGGTAGAGCCCTCCTCTGTCGGTGATTAATGCTTACATAATTTTGTATACTCTGGACTCAGCCAAATACCTAGGTATTTAAGTGTAGGGGTATTCCATATAAACTTATAATGGGATTCCACCCGATCTGATGGTTTATAATTCACTCCCAGTACCTCTGTCTTAGTGACATTAATCTTATAGCCTGCTAATTCTCCAAAGTCTGTTAATGTTGACCAAGTGGCCCCAATGATCTCTCTGGATTAAGTTGGGTATATCAACAAGAATCAGTCATATAGAAGCTAATTTATTATGTCCTCCCCCGAACTGTATCCCAGTTATCTCTCCATGCTGCCTTATAGCCTGTGCCAGGGGCTCCAGGTATATCGCAAACAAAAAGGGTGACAAGGGGTATCCCTGTCTGGTTCCTCTTTTAAGGTTTATTGGTGATGAAATTGAGCCATTTATTTTAATGTATGCCTTAGGGTTGTCATATAAAGAATCTGTTATCTCTCTGAACTCTATTGGAAATTCCATTTTCTCCATTGTAAATCTCAGAAAAGGCCATGCCACCCTATTGAAAGCCTTCTCTGCATCTAAACTTAGGAGAAGGAAGGGTGTTTCGGACAGGGAGGCATAGTGCAGTACATGCATTGTTCTCTTAATGTTGTCTTGAGTTTGCCTACTTGTCACAAACCCTGTCTGATCCTGATCTATCAGGTTGGGTAATAATCCCTCTATCCTTCTAGCCATAATAGATATAAATAATTTATAATCTATATTTAATACTGAGACCGGTCTATATGAACTACAGTTTGTACTATCCTTTCCCGGTTTCAACAGACTGGTAATGGTGGCATATCTCCATGTATCTGGACAACTCTTATTCTGTTGTATTTCTTCAAATGTCTCCTTGAGGGTAGTCATCAATTTCCCTCGAAAGCACTTATAGAACTCCCCTGTATATCCATCAGGGCCGGGACTTTTATGAGTCTTAAGACTCGTAATTGCGTTATTTAATTATTTCTCTGTAATTGGAGATATTAGTCCCTGTTATTGTTCATATGTGAGATTATGTAATTTTAGTCCTCTCAAAAAAATCTTGGTCTTATTAATGTCTGTTTCCTTTTTTGGAGTGTATAAATTCTGGTAGTATTTCTTAAAAACTTTCTCAGTCAACGGTGGTAGTCTCACTAGCTGCCCCCCCCCCGATCTCTAATCTGTGTAATTGTTGTTGAATTATTCTTCTATAGAGTCTATGTGCCAACAATCTAGTGGCTCTCGGTCCCCCTTCATAATATTTTTGTTTTAAGTATTGTAAAGCTTGTTCTGTTTTAACATCTAGTATATGCTGTAATTTACCTTTAATTTCTTGTATTATACTCTCACAGCTCGTCTCTCCCGCTGCACGTCTCTCTTGTGCCTCCCTCAGTTGTTTTTCTAAATTTTCTTGCTGTTGATTTTGTTGTTTTTTATAGTATGAGGTATATTTAATTATATCCCCTCTCAATACCACTTTTATCGTGTCCCATAACGTTACCTTTTTTTAGATTTGGGGTTTCATTTTCTTTGATAATTTGGGAAATCCCCTGTTCTATCATTTCTTTAAATTTCTTATGATTCAGAAAAAAATTATTAAACCTCCACAAAGTCCTTCGTTTTTCATTCGGCCATTCTAATTTAAGGGTTAACATTGAATGGTCCGAAATGGGGGTAGGAATAATCTGGCATTCTTGTACCATGTATAAAGAATCCCTGGAAATATGGTAATAATCTGTTCGTGTATATATTTTATGTGGAGCTGAATAATGAGTGTATGCCCTTATATTAGAGTGTTTATATCGCCATATATCTACCCACTGTACGTCTTGAAAATATTTGATGGCCATCCTCTGTGGTGCCTTTCTCTTGGGAGGTTGTTTTGTAGATGTATCTAAAGAATCATATATCATATTATGATCTCCTCCGAGGATTAGGGTTCCCTTCTGTTTTTCTGTTATTATCTGACATAACTTCCTCACTTCTTTTGTTTCTGTTCCTGGTGGTATATATATTGATGCTACTGTAATCATGCATCCTGCTAAATTACCCACTACCAATGCCAGCTGTCCCTCTTTATCCGTATATACATCTGTCTGTTGAAACTGAGTATTATGCAGAATTAATACTGCTGTCCCTCTTCATTCCCCCCCTCTATATGATGAGACTACTATTATTTTAAACCCAAACTTCGTTAATTTGTTGTGTTCATCCTTGCTTAAGTGTGTCTCCTGCAATAGTAGGAAGTTCAGTTTCTGTCTCTTCATTTGGGCTAATATCTTGTATCTCTTTACAGGATTGTTGATTCCATTAACACTGAGAGAGCATACATTCACTTGTTTTTGACTATTCATTTTCTAACATGACATATTCTGGCTTTTTTACTCTGCGTTCTATATAATCCATTTCCCCTTTTTTGCATTCCTTGTTCCTTCTGTAATATTCTCGTTCTTATAATTATTCGTCTCCTATGCACCACAATATATCTAACAAAATCTAAAACATACATAACAATGCTAAACGTTTCAACTCTGCAACTATTTACAAAATCGCTTCCAAGGTTGGAGGAAGTATAATTACTTCCTCTATTATTCCTAAAGGGAGTTCCCTGTTGAAGATCCCTTAGTGGGAGGGTCGTAGGAGTCCACATGAATCCTTCTCCCTGGTCCCTCGTTCTTCGAGACCTTGTTTTATTTTATTAGCCCTCATCTCCATCTTCTCTTCCCTTTCCCTTCTTTATTCCCTAGGAATTCTCCTTGCCCTATTTCTTCTGATACTGATTCCTTCCCTTTCCCTTTTAGTTTTACCCCTTCAATAATTATTGCCATTCTCTCTGTCCCTTGATTCCCCCTTTATAGTTTGCATTCTACCTTCTATCCTTTCTTGTGTTCTCGTTTACCCCGTACTGCTGTTCCATTCCCCTCCTCTGTTTCCTTGCCCTTCTTCTCCTATTATATTATTTCTTATCCCCTTTTCACATTTATGTTCCCCCCCATTTCCACTATTCGGATCTCTCCTTTGTCTTTTCCTTTCCCATCATTGTTACTTTCCCATAGCTTAAGGTCCTTATTCCTTTCCCTATCATGCTTAAGACTGCCCTCTATGAGTGGGATGCCTCCACACATCCTACGTATTATCCCCCATTATTTATCTCTCTGATTTCTTAATGGCCTCATATGACCTCCAGATTGTTTCTTTTAATATTAGTAAAAGAGTGCAGTATCTCTCTTTCTTCAGAGCTCCCCCCTCTTTTGATCCAGTATAATTATGCTGCCCCTCTCCTCCCCTTCCCCATTTCCCTTTAATTTTCCCCCCTTTCCTGTTATTTCTTCCCTTATTTGTCCAGTCTCTCATAGTTTTTTTTGGGTCTTGTCTCTCTTGTTAAACCAGTCCAGGGTGATCAAGCTGTGTTATGGGCTCTGTCTAAAATCCATGATTTCCCAAGTTCTTACTCTCCTTGTAGCTCAACGCTGCTCTGTCATTTACTTCAAGTCCCAATTATTTTCTTCTACCTTTCAGGTGTCCCCATTCTGCATTTGCCTCTCTTCCTCCTCCGATGTTCTATCTAGCAGTTTTTGTACGTCTCGCAGGGTTGCCACCTTTGGATGAGGCAAAATGGATCCTAAGCTCCGCCCCTAGCCCCACCCCTTTTCATGACTCATTATGCATTGTTCCTCCTAGAAGTCCATTTGTTATATCAATAAAAAAGAACGCTTAAAGCAGCAGTTCAACAAAAATGTGAAGATACTATACTGTACCTGTTAAAGTTACTTTCCTAGGTTCTTCCTAATTATTTATTTACTTATGTATTTACTTATTTATACTGGTTTACCAGATAAACATACAGTGATAAAAAAATCTTATTTACAGATATGATCCGAGGGAGACAAGGGAAATACTGTAAATAGCATACAATAGTATACATACCTTATATCTTTTTCTGGCTCCATTTCCTGTTCATGTCCACAGTACTATTTAAAAGCCAAAGAAGTGACTATACTTTTTTCTTAAGGAAATAAAATAATTTTAAAACATTGAAACATGCCTAAATTCTATTAGAGGTGAAAATGTTTACCAGTAAATGTAAGTGGAGGACAACTGGCTCTGTTACTGTTACAAAAGGTGGGGGCAGCTGTGCTGCTATGCCACTTTAAGATGCAGTGGAAAGATTAGGTTAAGTAAGTGCTAATGGTGTTAATGGCCATACTTTACACCTCCCAGGGTGACTGCATTCCCAAACAAAAGGCTACACTGACAACAGAACTTGTTTGTTACTTGAACATGTAGCTGAAACAATGAGTGATATGACAACATTTATTTCAAAAGTATGTGAGCACTCAAAATGGCTCAAAAACCTGACCAGCACAGAGCTAAACCGGATTACCTGATAGGGACCCTGAAAACCTGACCACCAGGAAAAAAACCTGACAGGTGGCAACCCTAACGCCTCGGAGTGACTGCAGCACTGTTTGATGGGTTTTTCGGCCTTGTCTGTTCCTCGCCATCTTCTTCCACTGTGCCCTTTACGGTTTTGGGTGTTGCGCTTCCTCTCCTTCCGACTGTGCAACCCGTCCTCTTTGCTGCAGTTCCCTCAATGCTGTTTCTGTGTTTTTATATACTATTGTACCTGTGTCCCACATAATTTTCAATCTCGCTGACCCGTCGGCGCAGCGGTGGGATTTCCGCTTGCGACGCCGGCGACCCGGGTTCGGGAATGGACCCGAGTCGTCGGAGGGCTGGCCGGGGGGAGATGGATTGAGCGTCCGTTGGACTGCTCTCCTTCTCCGGGGAGGTTTGGGCAGCATCCGGGGCAATGGGGACTCTAGCCGAGCTAGGAACACCGCTGCCGCTCAAAAACATTGAGGCGGGGCAGGGCGTCATGCGTCATTACGCGTCCGCCTTCCCCAGAAAGCGGAAAAGGCGGTTGCCGGCCACCCTCCATAAACCCGCGGCGGCTCGATTAGCCCCAGGCCAAGTCCTCCCGACCGATTCACGGTCTCTGGGATATTCCCTCACTCCATCCATTGGCCCGCCGTGGGGGGTAAACACGGTGTCGGAGGACTAGAGGCCGATTTGGGGTGGAAGCCGGTGGTCGTGACCGGGTTGAGAGTACCGGGTGGCCGGCAACCAGGTTGGTGGAAAAAATGTAAATAAAAAAAATAATTTTCAATCTCGATGGGAATGGTGTCTGGAATTTCACTTTATGCTCCCTCTGTATTTTGAGAATTGGTGAATATGCAGCTCTTTTCTTAGCTATTTCCACCGGGTAGTCGTGATCAAATAATAATCTGGCAGTATTATATTTCACAAGTCTTTTTTGCCATGCAGTATGGAGTATATGCTCCTTGTCCCTATAGCTTGATAATTTCAGCACTACTGAACGTGGTCTTGCTCGAGGGTCCGTTGGCTTGTTTGTTAACGATCTATGGGCTCTCGATTTTAAATTCAAAGGTAGCAGGCAGTTCTAATACATCTTTCAATAAGTCAGACATAAAATCCTCCATACGGCCCACCTCTGCATCCTCCAGGAGGCCATAGATTCAGATGTTATCCCTACAGGATTGTGCTTCCAGGTCTAGCAGTTTCTCTTGTAATTTTTCTTGCACATTTACAAGATAGTCTGCCGCAGTATGCACTTCTCTTATCTTCTCTTCTGCTTCTGTTATCCGTTGTTCCGATCTTTCTGTCCTTCTTTCCATCTCTTGCATTTTTGAATTTAATACCTGAAATTCCGATTTAGTTTCTGCTCTAAAGGCTCTCAGTTCTGCCATAATTGTTTCAAATCTCAATCTCAAGAGGTGCTCCATCTTCTGGTCTGTATCTAGATCATATGCTATGCTGCTAGCCGGGGATGCGCTTCTGCTGGTATCTCTTTCTGGTGGCAATCCTCCTCCATTCTTTATATTTGTTCCCTTTTTCCCATGGGATCTGCCTGGTTTATGTCCCCCAGACATTTCTTTTATTATTTTAGCAATTTTTAAGCATTCTGTCTGCTGATCTAAGGGTTTTTATTAGTTGGGGAGATCAGAGCTCTATTCCAAAGCTGCCATCAGTGTGATGACATCACCGGAAGTCGTCTTTTTTTTTTTTATTATTATATTTTTATTAACTTTTCAGATAGGCAGGGTACAGAGTAATTGCAAATGCATTTGTTACACACATATTAAGGAATACAGGTCTAAGTTATACAGAGTTTATAAGGATCAGTGACCCAGTCCAGAGAGGGAAACTCAAGCACAAGCATATAGGGAACATGAAATTCATACCTACTTTCAAATTCACACATGTATTCAAAGGCCCCTTTCCCTCCGGACCCCTCCACAATGGTTTCATTCATTCATTTTTATTAAATGGGTTAGACCATTGAGTAAAACTCATTTAAAATGGTGACCCTTGGTTATACAAAATTATAGTTACAACAATTATGAAAAATACAGAAAAATACAAACATACATTAACATAAGATAACAATAAATAACTATTTAAGCACAACAAACCTTCTTTTGTCCAAAAAGTGATTCCAAATATCAAGTTTTCACAGCTTTTTGTGACAGTATTTTTCGATTATACAGTCGAAATTTTACAGGAATCATATTCCAAAATCTAGGGACTAACTGACTAAAAAAGAATCAGAACATTTAGTTTTTGATCTAGGTATAACCAGCTCTCCATAATTTGCATTCCTTAATGAAGACTTAACTTCCCTAACTTCTAATCTTTCAGCCAAATATTCTGGAATTACCATAGTAATACTTTTAAAGGTCAAAAGATATTTATGTAACTGTCTTCTCTCTGATAACAAAGTCCATCCTAATCTATGGTACATTAAACAATGATGGGTATCCCTGGGACACTGTAAGATCAGTCTCTCAAGGTGATTATACAGTACATCCAATCTGTACAATCTACCAGACTGAGAATAGTCATACAGTGTATCACCATAGTCAAAAAGAGGAAAAATCTGTGATTCAACAATTTTCTTTATCATATATCCACCAAAACAATTTTTATTTCGATATAATAATTCCACCCTTATACCCACTAATTTAACTAACTCATCTATATGTGAATTACCAGTAGCCAAGGGATCCATCCAAAAACCCAAATACTTATAAGTCATCACTTGATCCAATTCTGTCCCCTCAGGATCTAACACTGTCAATTTGGTACAAGTTCTAAGTTTTGCATTTGAACCAAATATCATACATTTTGTCTTACTTACATTCAAGTTTCCA
Source organism: Neoceratodus forsteri (assembly GCA_016271365.2). Classification (NCBI taxonomy): domain Eukaryota; kingdom Metazoa; phylum Chordata; order Ceratodontiformes; family Ceratodontidae; genus Neoceratodus; species Neoceratodus forsteri. The sequence continues at coordinate 262,510,109 of JADMNL010000027.1, read as the reverse complement.
TTGCATCAAATACCCATATAAGCTATCAAAACTTAACTGTAAATTTGATTGGATCTCTTCCACAGAAGAAGCAGAAGTGTAAATTATAGTATCATCTGCATACAATTGATAAGCCATATTATTCACATGGCATCCAGCTCTCTAAGATAAATCAGAAAAAGCAAGGGTCCAAGCACTGATCCCTGAGGGACCCCTCGAACCACCGGCAACGGCGATGATACAATCTTATTAACAACCGTTGTCTGCATCCTACCTTCTAAATAAGAAGAGAACCACTTAAGGGCAGTACCTGAAAGTCCAGTATCCTACCTTCTAAATAAGAAGAGAACCACTTAAGGGCACTATCTGAAAGTCCAGTATCCTTCAAACTAGAAAGAAGTATTTGATGATCCACCGTGTCGAAGGCCTTGGAGAGGTCAACAAAAATGGCACCCGTCAAAAGGCCCTTTTCCATAGCTTTGTTGACATCATCAAGACCCTCGACACGACTGAAATTGTGTTATGCGATTTAAAATCCTGACTGGTATTTATCAAATAAATCATTCTGATTCAAAAATTCTATCAATTGTCTAGCCACAAATCCCTCCAATAGTTTTGACACTTGAGACAATAATGAAATTGGTCGATAGTTATTAAACTGGTCCCGACTCCCACCTTTAAATATTGGGACAACCCTAGCTATTTTCCAGTCAGAGGGCATTACTCCCTCCTTGATGGACCAATTATACAAATAAGTGAGGGGGGGCTGCTATCTTCAGGGCTGAAATTTTTAATAAATAAGGGATCAATCCATTAGGGCCACCACTCTTTGATGTCTTTAAACCCAACAAAGCCTCAATTACTTTGTACTCCTCCAATTTTTTTAAGTAAAAACAAATTGGATAAATCTATATGCAATGGGGAATCATTATTAGTAGTACATGAGTCAGAGGTACCAAAACAATTTCCCGAATTCACAAAATAATTATTAAATCCATCTGCCGGACCCCCCCCCCCCAATAACCTGAAATCTCAATTTTACTTTTCCCACCCTGTTTATGGTGACCATTAATCTCTTTAATTATATCCCAAAAAATATTAACATTCCCTGACTCCCACATGTCACATGTCGAGCTAACAGTCCCAGTGTTCATAGGTAGAATCCGTGGTCTTAAGGAACAAAGGTGGCCACAATATACAAGATCCATCTAATCCATTTCAGTGAACATAGCTCAGAACGATCATTCAAGTGGTAGGAAATCCTCTCTGATCTATAAATATGAGTCCCTATCTCTCTGCATTCAAGTATTGTGGGGATCTGGGTAGAGAGCCAGTGTCTGGTCAAGGTTTTCTTAGCCGCCAAGAGGGCTAACTCCATAAGATAACATGTATGGGAATCCCTAAGCCCTCAGGGGAATACATGCAATATAAAAAGAGGTCAGCAGTAAGGGTGAGTGGATGCCCAAATAGGTCACCCAACTTGGACTGTAGGGAGGCCAGGAAAGGTTGAATGCTAGGGTAGGACCAAAATACATGAGCGTGGTGTGCTAGTAGCTCACCACACTGGCACCAGCATGCACCTGATCTCGTAGCTAAAAAGTGAGCTGTTACAGCTGGAGTTTTGAAAGTATCTGATCTTTAATTGCCATGAGAACAATCTCGGGCAGTAAGAATATGTAAGTTTGGATGACAAAAGACAGCCCTTGTCCCACTGTTGTGTAGAGATATCCAAGCCTAATTCTGTGTTCCACTTTTCACGGTTCCCCTCAGTATTTGTCCCCATAGTATCACTTAAGGCCTGATACAAAGCAGAAATAGTGTGGGGCATCTCAGTAGAGGTGAAGGATATCTGAAGTAAAGATATCAGGGGAGGAAAATCCTCAGGGTTTTGTAACCCTGATGGGATGTAGTAGAAAAAGTATCTCAGTTGCAGGAACTGGTAAAAGTCTGATTGCCTCAGACCAAAGGTTTGACTTAACTCTTGGAAGGATTTAAAATGATTCCCATTTAAAAATTGTGAGAGAATTGAGAGCTGGCAGCAGGCCCAGGAGCTGAATATGTGGTCCATACGGGCTGGAGGAAAGTCCTCCAGGAGGGCTATTGGGCATAAGGAAAGGAGATATGGGGAGAGGAAAAAATGCCTGTGGATCGTGTTCCAGGTTTTAATCTGATGTAGATCCATGGGCCAGGATCCAATCAGTCCAGAGGGAGGGGGGAATAGTATAAGGTTGCCTTGACTAGATTGTTAAATGGTAAGAGACCTTCCTCGATTTCCCTCCAGAGGATGGGACTGGTTCTCATACAACAAATGACGATGAAGGAAAGGTGTGAGGCCCAATTGTACAGTTTAAGGTTGGGGAGAGTCAGCCCCCCCAACGTCTAGGGAGGAAGAGAACAAAAAGGGGTATTTCCCAGCCCATATGAACCCAATGATGGCCTTATTCCATGCTTGAAACATCTTAGCTGGGATATGTATTGGCACATTTTGAAAGAGGTAAAGAGCCCAGGGTAAAGTCACCATCCGAATAGCCTCCACCCTCTGAAGGAGATTCAGTCTGAGAACACTCCACCTAGCCAGATCTGCCTGGAGCTGGGCACAGAATGGGTCGTAATTGTTTTGTACTGCTCTCCCTGCATGGTGTGAGAGATAAATGCCCAAGTACTTTAACTTTTTCAGGTCCCAACGAAATGGAAAGTTTTGCTTAAATGTTGGTGAAGGGGTACAATTAAATGTTAAAGCATCCATTTTGGAGGTGTTAAGTTTATATCCTGAACATATACTGAAGTCCTCCAAAGTTTTAAAAATGGCTGGGACAGACAGAGGGACTAGCAAGGAAAAGCAAGACATCATCAGCGTACAAAGCTATGTGATGCTCCATCTCTTCCATCTGGATCCCACTTATTTGAGGGGAACATCTAATAGCCTGGGCCAAAGGCTCAATAAAAATGGCAAATAAACCAGGGGTCAAAGGACAACCCTGGTGAGTTCCCATGAATAGGGGGAAATAGGCTGAGTGATGGCCAGTAACCTTTACACAGGCCTGGGGGGGAGGAATAAAGCGCCTTGATCATTGCAATAAGGGTAATGGGGAATCCCATCTTGGACATAGTGACGAACAGAAAGGGCCATGAGGCCCTATCGGATGCCTTATACATAGATACATAGACAATGTCGGCAGATAAGGGCCTATGGCCCACCTAGTCTGCCCATTTGAGTTTGTAACTTCAGTTTAAGTTTTCCTAGAACTCTGTTGCCCCTTACTCCTAAGCTCCAGAATTCCTTTATGTCTATCCCATGCATTCTTAAATCCCATGATTGTTTCAGCCCCCACCACTTCCTCAGGCAGGGTGTTCCACTTGTCCACCACCCATTCTGTGAAGAAATTCTTCCTCACATTTCCTCTGAATTGTCCTCCCTCCAACTTCATCCCATGCCTTCTAGTCCTGGAACATCTTTTTCGCTTAAAAATAGTGTATTCTTGCACCCTGTTCCTCTCTGTAAGATACTTGTATGTCTCTATCATGTCCCCTCTCTCCCTCCTCTCATATTCAATTCCTTCAACCTGTTCTCAAAGGACTTGTGATGCAATCCATGTACCATCTTTGTTGCCCTCCTCTGAACCTTCTCTACCCTGTCTATGTCCTTACGTAGGTAAGGTCTCCAGAACTGTACACTGTACTCCAGGTAGGGCCTCACTAGTGTCTTGTATAGTGGAATCATGACCCCGCTTTTCCTGCTGGTGATGCCCCTGCCTATGCAACCCAGCATCCTATCTGCTTTACCTGCTGCCTTGTCACACTGTTTCCCTACCTTGAGGTCATCAGAGATGATAACCCCGAGATCCCTTTCCTGCTTGGTGCAAGCAATAGCCTCACCCCCCAACTGATATATTGTGCCAGGGTTTTTGTGCCCCATATGCATTATCTTGCACTTCTTTGCATTGAATTTCAACTGCCAAACCCCTGACCATTCTTCAAGTTTCTGCAGGCCCCTTCTTATTCTGTCTATACCCTCTGTTGTGTCTACTCTGTTACAGAGCTTTGTGTCATCAACGAACAGTGAAATTCTGCCTTCTAGGTCCTACACAATGTCACTGATGACGATGTTGAATAGGACCGGTCCCAGCACTGATCCCTGTGGTACCCCACTGATCACTCTTCCCTCTGTGGAGTGACAGCCATTTACCACCACCCTCTGTGTCCTGCCGCCCAGCCAGTTACCTACCCACCACACTACTGTCCTGCCCACACCCATATTCCCTAGTTTGTGTAATAGTCTTATATGTGGCACAGTGTCAAAGGCCTTGCTGAAGTCCAGACAAGCCATTTCCACTCCCTCCCCTGATCCAACTCCCTAGTCACCCAGTCAAAAAATTCAATGAGGTTGGTCCGACATGGCCTCCCCTGGTGAAACCATGCTACCTTGGATCCTGCAGTCCACTGACAACCAGATGTTCCACCAATCTCTCCTTCCAGTAGTACTTCCATGATCTTCACCACTACCGAGGTGAGGCTGACTGGTCTATAGTTCCCCACTTCCTCTTCGTTCCCACTTTTGTATAAGGGAACTACATCTGCTGTCCTCCAGTCTTTGGGTACTTCCCCTGTTTCCAGTGATGAGCTAAACAGGATAGCCAGAGATTCAGCCACCACCTCTCTGAGTTCTTTAAGGACCCTGGAGTGCACCCCATCTGGCCCCATTGCTTTATCAACTTTTATTACTTCCAGTTCCTTCAGGATCCTTTCTCGTGTAAAGGGACTTGTGTCCATTTCTGCACCATTCTCACCTTGTACTCCTTCAGACCCATTACCATCCTCTTCCTCAGTAAAGACTGAGCAGAAATACCTGTTCAGTATGTCAGCTTTACTGTTGTCATCCTCCACGTGGCCCCCATCCTCCCCTTCAGTCTCACTATCCCTCCCTTTGCCTTTCTTTTTCCTTATGTACCTGTAAAGGTTTTGTCCCTCTACCCACTGATTTTGCAATGTGCTCTTCTGTCTGAGCTTTGGCTTCCCTTACTGACCTCCCTGCCTCCCTTTGCTTCTCCTGGTACTTCTCCCTATCCCCTTCTGCCTGTGTCTTTTTGTATTGCCTGAATGCAATCGTTTTGGCTTTCACTTTCTTTGCTACCTCTTTGGAAAACCATAATGGCCTCCTCTTCCTTTTCCTCTTGCTAACCTGCTTAATGCATAATTGCCAGCATCTAAGCTAAGAAGGACAGAAGGGGCCTTGTGGGATTGCATCTCCTGGACTAGGTGGAGTGCCCTCCTTGTATTATCTGTTGTAGATCTAGAGCTTACAAAGCTTGTTTGGCCCAGGTGAATTAAGGAGGGAAGGACATTGTCCAGGCGCTTGGCCAGGATAGACATGAGGAATTTATACTCTACATTTAGGACCGAGATTGGGTGGTATGAATTACATAGTAGGGATCCTTGTCTGGCTTAGGGAAAAGGGAGACTGCAGCATATGACCAGCTTGGGGGGGTTATTCTGAGTCCCTGCAGCACTTCATTGTAAACCTGCAGGAGGAGTGAACTAACCCGCTGCATTGTACACTTATAAAACTCCATACCATAACCGTATGGGCTAGGAACCTTCATGGTTTTGGACTGAGAGATGGCTGCCATTAATTCTGTTTGGGATATCGGGGAGATCAAACAAGTCTGCTGATCCCTATTGAGCCTAGGAAGTTCTAATGGGGAGATAAATGTATTAATGGCACTAGGGTTTGAGGGGTGGTTGGAGGTGTATAGGTTCTTATAGCAGTCACAAAGGAGATGCACCCCAATCTCATGTGTAAGATGCCAGTGTTAGGGTCCCTAATGGCAGCTATGGTTGAAAGCAGACATTGCTTGCGCAGATGAAAAGCTAGGAGACGAGAGGCTCATGGGCCAATCTCTCTGTATCTCTGTCTTAAAAAGGCAAGGGCAATCTCTGTGTGCTGCATGCACAGCATATCCAGCTCCTGTTTAGCCTGTTTAAGTTGGGCTGCGACCAACAGGTCACTCTGCTGGTGTGCAACCTGGAGAAAATTGAGGGTTTGTTCCAGATGGGACTGTCTTTCCCTGTGTTGCTTCGCCGGGGCTGTAGTGTGTTGTATTAGGTGGCCCCGAAGGACCGCCTTTAGGGTATCCCACCTGATGGACGAGGCAATCTCCGGATCAGAGTTGTCCTCCAAGATCTCCTGTATTTTATCATCCAGGAACTCCCGGAAGGGTTCACATTTAAGATGGATTGGGTTAAATCTCCAAAACGTATTTCATCTCTCCATCCCTAGCTCCCAAGTAGTAGTCATGGGGGCATGGTCAGAGTGGGCAATATCTCCCATGGAGGCCTCTCTGAGAACACCCAGACATTCCTTTTGTGTATAGCAATGATCTATCCTGGCATATGTACCATGAACAGCGGAGTAAAATGAGTATCTTCTATCCCTGGAGTGAAGGGTACACCACACATCTAGCCAGCCCACCTCCTGGACAAAGTGCATAAAAAATGTATGCAAAGTGGGCTGCCTGCCCCTAGCCACCCCCATGGAATCCAAATTTGGACTCAGGGTGATATTAAAGTTGCCTGAAAATATTAGAGTACCCTTGGTCAATTGTACTACTTTACTCAAGAGGTATCGAATTGTCAGTGTGTTTGACCCCAGGGGAAGTAGGCATTAGCCAGGGTTACCTCCTTATCCTGTAGAAACCCCTGGACAACTACCATGCGGCCTTCTGAATCTTCCCATTCCAGGGTGGCCTAAAAGGGTGTGTGACCACTGACCATTATGGAGACCCCCTTCCTCCTTCTCCCAGCGAAGGAGGAGGAAAACATCCAAGTGAATCCCCTACTGGCAAGCTTTCTGTGTTCATTAGTAGTCATATGCGTTTCCTGTACATAGATAATCCCCACCTGACTTTTCTTAAACAACGAAATCATTCTTGATCTTTTGACAGGGCTGTCCTGTCCATTCACATTTAAAGAAAAAATCTGAAGTGGTGTGTTAGCCATTTAAAAATTCAGAAAACATATGGAGTGCTGTAGGGTCCCACACCTAGGCCCAATCCTGAAACTCTGCCCAATTCAAAGCCTGCAATACAAAAACGTAACTGCATATGGGGGTGTGAGGGAGAAGAAACACCCTCAAGCATCGAACAATAGGGTTTTAAAACAAAGTGGATAAACTGGGAAAACAACCTAGAGCAGAATCCTGCCAACTGGGTAAGCACTGCTGAACTACGGAAGGCTTCCACGGGGCTGGAAGCTAGAGCACAACCAATCCTGAGAGTGTGCCAAATTTGGCTTAGTCCACCTAAGGGGAGGACCAGACGTAAAACGTTTCTATGAAGGGAAGAGGGGTGGTCATGCCTTGGCTCCACCAAGGCTACTAGTATGAACAGTTTAACTAAAGTTTTAAATGTAACTGTTAGTTGTAAGGTAAGATCACTTACTGGGCTAATCGAGTACACTAAGCTAGTCTGCGGTGTCACTTATGCCCAGCCCGTGCAGTCAGCAGGAAAAGAGGAAGCAGAAATGAGAGACCAGTTCTCCCAATCCTCCCGAGACAGCATTGGGGGCATAAGAAGGCGCAGACTGAAGTCAGTTAAGAGTGGGTTAAATAAGACACGGCTGCCCCACCAGCCGCCCAAGTGGTCAGGAGGAAGGAAAACAAGTCCCACAGCTTGGTCCAGCACAACCAACGGCCGGCCTCACACTCCAGCGGTCCATCTTCCCCTCATAACCCCCTTGGCGGGCAGATCCGCAATCAGCCCACAACAAAAAGTAAAAGTAGGGTGGAAGCAACTTGTGGAGCAGATACTGTGTGTGAAAGGTGCCTCTGACCTGGCTCATAGCCTCATTATTTCCACGGCCACGAGGAGGCCAGAAGAGTCATCTGCTCACTCTCCCCCTCCCTCGCAAACCCACCAGGCCTCTGCTCCTCAACCCTTTTCTCCCCCACCACTGCAAGAATCACACATGGAGTTCACTGTACCTCAAAAGATGTGTGCGCTGGGAGATTGTGTCACCTGTGCAGCGCTGAACCAACCCAGACTGACCCGCTTGGAAGAGACAGAAAGCCCTAGTCCCATTGTATAAGAGGAGAAGTGAGTGTCTCCATGGTTCAAGTGCAGATTTATTGGGGGTACTTAGGGGATGATGGTAGGCCCAGAAGTCGCAAGGAATACTTCAGTTTAAGGGGGAAAACTTAGCCAGCTTACTTGTAGAAGAAAATAAATAATTAGTAAGTCCATGAGTCCTTTCATTTCACTGCTTGAATGGGTGATTCAGTCTCAGGAGTGGCCGTGGTTTGTTTCTTCAGTCCCTCCACTATCTGCTGAAGTGCTGAGGTGCCCTCCCTATGGTGCTGTTCCCTCTGTGGCATTCTGTTCCAGGCCTTCTGTGCCAATTTGGCTGCCAAAGAGGTGCTAGATGGTCTCTGGCCCAGTGCAACTTCAATACTGAGTTTAGAGAGTTCCTGAGCAGCTTCTTCTACACTTTCAAAAGTTTTAGGGTCTTCGGTAAGCTGCACGATGAGTTTCGCAGGATAGAGGATTCTGAACTTAATCTTTGCCTCCTTTAGTTTCTTAAGGATGGGGGCATAAGCTCTGTGTCTTGTCACAATAGCAGTCGGATAGTCATTATCCACATATATACGATGCTCTTGATAGGTTAAATCTCCCTGCTGCCAGGATTTATGCAGGACTATTTCCTTCTCTTGGAATCGCAGGAACCTTATCAGGATGGCACGCGGGCGACTGGTTGTCTGGGGACCCAACGTACAGTGGACACGATCCACCTCAAGGGAGCAGCTCTCCAGTAGGTCCAGCTTGGTTTTGAAGAAATGCTGCATAAATTGAATAGGGCTGTTGCCCTCTGATCCCTCCAGGAAGCCTGAGACCCTCAGGTTATACCTCCGGCTCCGTGCCTCCGCATCATCTGCTCTCTCTTGTAAACCCTGCAGCGCCTGGTGTAACTGGATAATGGCGTGTTCTGCACAGTCCACATGGGTGTCAGTGCTCATGGCCTGCTCCTCAAGGTTATCAAGCCTCTTCTCTATTTTGCACAAATCTGTGCTCAGAGTGGTGAAAGTAGAACGTGTCTCTTTCCTAAAGTCCCGTAGTTCATGTAGAACGACATCCATCTGCCTGACAATATTGGGCTCACCAGAGAGGTCGGCCTTTGAGGGCTCACTATGGCCTGAGATCTGCGAGCTGTCATATCAGAGTACAATCCATCGGGATCAGGAGAGTCTGGTTGCGATTTTGAAGCGTCAGGTTTTTGTCAGGGCATCTTTGCAGTGTCTGGATATTGATTAGCCCCAACTTAAGTTTAGATGTGTTGAATTTTGATGTTTTTAAGCCTTGGTGGAGACAGAGCTAAGAGCTCAGGTGGCTTCTGCGGGCATGACGTCACTGGAAGTCCAGCTGCACAGTTGTGGTGTTAACTGCACTGTGCAGAGCCAGCTCTGCATGTGGAATCGCACAGAGATGGCAGTGCATGTGGCAATACACATTGATGGCAGTGCATAAGATACTGTGTTTTCGGATGTGCACAAAGTACAGGGTGGAGCTGGCAGTACAAATGGCACATGGCACTGTGGGGTGCTGGCAGTGCACATGACATCATGTGGAGTCAGTGGTGCACATGGTACAGTGCAGAGTTGGCAGTACATGTGGCAAAGTGTACTGTCTACAATACATGTGACAGCAAGGTGTTGGCAGTGCATGAGCCTCTTGCATATTAATGTATGCAGCTTGTTAAAAAAAGCTTACTATGATCCAAGCCTGGATGAGTCGCACCTCCCCGATGTATTAGTAGTTTCAGAATACTGGCTTAGACCAGCCACCTTAGACAGGGAGGTCAACATCCCTAACTATGCCTTGTTTAGAGCTGACAGGCAATCCAGAGGCGGAGGGGTGGCCATTTATGTTAAGAACAAGTTCACGGCCAACTGCCTCGACTCATCCTCTGCCGCCAGTGAATTTGAATTGTTGTCCCTCAAGGTGGAGATTTCACAAACCAACGCGATCCGAGTAATAGGATGCTATAGACCTCCTTCCACAGGTTTACAGCTTCTTTCTCACCTATCCGTGAAGCTGGAACAAGGCTCCCTAGAAACAATCATCCTAGGGGACATTAACCTTGATTGGCTATCTAATGCCTCAGCTTCACTCGCAACCTTGTGTGATGACAATGGGTTAGCACAACTTATTACTGAACCGACGCGCCCCAATAAAAGGAATCCTAGCAACAGCACCCTTCTGGACGTTATCATGGTGAGTAAACCTCATCTCTTTATCCATGCCGGCACCTTTTTTTCTGACGTCAATGACCACTGCTTCATTGCTGGTGTTAAGAGCTACCAGCAAACCCCTTTCCACATCAAAGTTCTCTGTGACGAGATCAAGGCATAACTTTGACTTGTTTGCTTACCTCGACGAGCTTAAATACTCCTTGCATTGGCAGGATATCTACCTGTCAAAAACGGTCATCTCAGCGTATGACATCTTCCAGGATATCTTGTCAGGGGCTCTCAACAAATACGTTCCTCTGGCTGAAATCCACGTAAGGAATAAAGACTGTAGATGGTTCTCCCCTGAACTCAAGCCTATGCTGCTCGAAAGGGATAAGCTTTGGGAAAAAAGCTTGCAGATTCAACACCCCTACAGACTAGAACCAGTTCAGGAGACTAGGAAATGTCTGCACAAAAATAGTCAGAGACTCAAAGGCTGCCTTCTTTCGTTTGGAACTTGACTGTGCTGCCAAGAGCTCAGCTAATTTCTGGAAAACTATCAAGGACCTGTCCGGCCACGATTCTGGCAACCTCCTTCCAACTAAGATCAACTCGGGGAATTCAACCATCATTGATAGGAGGTAGTATAGCGCAGTGGTCTAAGGCTCTGAGCTGCAAATCTGGTGACATCCAGCAGACCAGACCTGGGTTTGAATCCCACAGCTTCCACTTGCATACTGTGTGACCCTGAGCAAGTCACTTAACCTCCTTGTGCTCCCAGGTCGCTCCTGTAAAAAAGCTTTCAGCTTAGTGTGCTATACCTGGTTAAAAAAACAACTAAATAAAAAATAAAAATAAAATAGGTTGGAGATTTTTAGATTTGTTCAATAATCATTTTGCCACCGCAGGCCTAGCATTTGACATTTCCCCAGCATGCTCCCTATGTACCCAGATTGGTACCTCTTATCCCGATTCCATTGTCACAGACTCGGCATTCACATTCCAACCTGCTTCACTAAAAGAGGTGGAGGATCTCCTTCTGCAAATGGACACCAAGAAAACTGCTGGTAATGATTCCTTAGACCCATACTTTATAAAGATTGCCCATCATGTACTAGCCGTGCCCATTACCCACCTATTTAATCCATCTCTGTCTCAGGGTATTCTGCCACCTACATGGAAGACCACACATGTCCTTCCCCTTTTTAAATTAGGGGACCCCTGTGATCTTAATAACTATAGGCCGATCTCCATCCTTCCTGTATTGTCTAAATTACTGGAGAAAATAGTGAATGCACAGCTGCGGTCCTATCTTGAAACAATGAATCTACTAAACCCAATGCAGTCTGGCTTCAGAGCTAACCATACCACTATCACGGTCCTTGCCAAAGTGACTAATGATTGGCAGAGGGAGTTAGACATCAAGAATTATGTCTGTGCTGTATTTCTGGATCTAAGTAAGGCTTTTGACACCGTTGATCATAGCCTGCTCCTCCCCCTCTCCCTGCAAACTATAGGCATGGACTCTTCATCGTTGTGTTGGTTCTCTATCTAACAGGACGCCTTCAGCAAGTCAAAGCCGAAGGCGGATTGTCACCTCTTAAACCTGTCCAGCAGGGCATGCCTCAAGGATCTATTTTAAGTCCCTTACTATTTACAATATACATTAACAATATCAACAATTGTATAAACACAGCCAATATTCATCTATTTACAGATAATATTGTCTTGTACTTAAGCAGCCCAATGCCAGAAGCGGCCTGTGAAGACCTACAATCCGAATTCAATCTACGTCAGAGCCAACTAATCCATAAAAAGCTTCTCCTTGACGCCAAAAAACCAAAAGCAATGCTCCTCTCTCCATTTATCCTTTCAACCAACCCTGCAAATATTGGTTCAGTCCCCCAGATTACCACCTTGTTAGGAGAAAAGATGGAATACGTCACAAAATTCAAGTACCTGGGAGTGTGGCTAGACCACAGACTTTCCTTCACTGAACACGCTGAAGCTCTACTAAAAAGACTAAGGCAGAGGCTGGGAATTTTCTTCAGAATTAGTCAATTCCTAACCAGAGATGCTAAGATATGGCTGGTCCAATCCATGTTTCTATTGTTGGTAGACTACGCGGACTTCCTATACAGTCAGTGTCCTACCTATTGCTTAACAAAATTGGACACACTTTATCACAGAGTTCTGAGGTTCATAACGGGTCTCCCATTCGGCACGCACCACTGTTCTCTGTATAAGGCCGTAGGATGGACCTCCCTTAAGTCCAGGAGAGATAGAAATGCCGCACTTTGGACTTTCAGAGCTATTTCAAAAAAACTGACACATTACATTACCAGCTGTCTTCCATTAAGTGCAATAGGTAACTATGCACTATGAAGTTACTCATCTATCTCACTCAAGGTACCTATGGCTAAATCTCACTTTGGCAGAGCAGCCATAAGCTTCATGCTGCCGGCACTATGGAACAAAATTCAAAAAACCTCTTAAATTGTGCACCCCTGTCTGCCTCTCTGCCTTTAAGACCTTATATTCCCACTCAAAGAAGTATGTAATTGTTTTTCCCTCCCATGACCTAGATCAGTATCTTTCTTAGTACATCAGCCTGCCCTGCACAGTACTCAAATATCAAAAACTCCTAGTGCTGTCCACTGCCCTCGCAAGCCCTAGACATTCCATCACCTCCTTCCCCACCTCTCCCCTCACTTGCTTCCAACCTTATCCTCAGTCTATGTCTGCCCATCTTCAGGGTAGGAATCGCTTGTACCCTCTGGTTGAGACTACCTCCGCGCCCCTTCCCTTGGTACTCTTTCACCTTCCATATGGTCTCCATCACCCTTCTCCTACCCCACCTGTTCTCCCCCTTCACCCCTATTTATCTCCTCTTCCCTCTATTCTGACTTCCTGCTGTTTAAGCTGCTTCTCATTCTACTATAGTACTCCAATCATGCTTCTTCTTTCTCCTCCTCTCTCTTCCCTTTTCCTCTCCCCATTACTGTGTCCTGGTTGACTATGGCCTTGTTCATACTGTGCTACTTAAAACATTTTATCAGTGGTAAAACGTTTTAAATGGCCGCAAGCACGGTTTGCGTTCACACTTAGCACGACTTGTGAACCATTTTAGTGAACCATGCTCAAACCCTGCTTTGAGGTAGGCTTGAGCACGGTTTTCAAAACAGTTCCGATTCTAATTCGGACTCGCCGTCAGTGAGTGCAGAACGACACGGTTTCCAGAGCACGATTCTGCAGCTTTCAGTGTCACCACAAAGCATGATGGTAAGCAGCTTTCGGCTGCTGTGAGTGCCAGAAAACGGATAGTACCACTGCAGTGAGAACATACTGACACAGATTTGTGAAGGTGCCAACACGTTTTCAAACTCACTTTACACAGTGCGGACGCTTTAATCCAGTTCTAATAATGTGTTAAAGAACAGTTTTCCAGAGTCCCACAGTGTGAACAGGGCCTGAATGTACATGCTCCCACTTTTGCACTTCTGCTTCGAATTGCTACATGCTTGTATGTTCTATTGTTTCTTGTTGACTTGTTTTCAATATTTATCTGTATTCAATTGCACTACTTTGTATTGTTATGTTCACTATGTTATTGATTGTTTGATATCACATTTGTAAGTAATGTATCTGTATGCCTAACTATGTTTGTTGTATGCTACCTTGTAAACTACAAAACTTCATGTTATACCGTGTCTAGTTTTATATATATATATATATTTATACAATGGGGGTGAGAGCTATTCCAGTGCAATAAATTCATATATTTTCACTGCAGTGAGATAAATGCTGACTGGAGTGAGATAAATGCTCACTGCAGTGAGATAAATGCTCATGACGTCAGTGGAGTGAGATATATCCATTTATTCTCACTCCACTGGCGTCACCTAGTTAACCCTACAAAAAACTCCTACAACCAATAAACAAATCAAGAAAACATGAATAAAACTCACCTGAAGCCCAGTAACACAATGTCAAACTCCTCCATATTCCGTGCTCTTATTCAAAACCTAAACCTAAAATCTCCGGCAAAAGCGACTTTACTATCCTATAAGTAAAAAAAAGCCTGCTATTGAACTCATATACAAAAATGAGAGAACTTGTAAATCAAACAACATTCTTGAACAGAAACAAAAGCCTGCCAAACGAAACAAACAAGTATGACTAAATATATAAAAAGACCTCGATGGAAAATGAAATTGTAGATCTATGTCACACAGTTTGAGCTGACAAAGGAACCCTACTCGACCCTACAGAACACCTTATACCAGAAACCCAAAGAGCGACAAATGCCACAGAAAACGCGTATTTTCTAGATCCAGACTACATCGAAAAATACATTCACAGCACGAAAAATCGAAACACAACAAAAAAAAACAGAAAGCGGACCTCAAACATCTACAACAGTTTCTACTACAGGATTTAGAATCACAACTCCCATTACTAAAATTGAACCAGAAGAACTGGACAGCCTGTTATGCCATTATTTTATAACGGCACAAAAAAGGATGGCGCTGATTACTGAACCCTGACCATTCGTTCCCGTTTCCAAAGTATAGAGAGGCATTTAAAAGAAAATGGATACTGGAATCTCTCTCCACATCTTTAAAATTCGAAAAAACACGACAAGATTATTATCTAAACAAAACATTTAAAACAAAAAGGAATGGAAACAAACCATTTGCAGCAGATGACATCACAGATGAAATACTAACCAAATTATATGACAGCAATCTACTAGGACCTGACAATCCACAATCACTCATCAATTCCATGTGGTTAATTGTCAATTTATACTTCGAATTAGAGGAACTCTGAAGCTCGAAACTTAAAATGGGGAGATGTAACTTTAAAAAGACAACCAAAACACAAATTACCTGGAATTCTCAACTGAAAGACAAACAAAAAACCATGCAGTGGCTCAAACCCCAAAGACACAAGACTAATAAAACCACGAGCCTATGAAACCAGAGACCCTAAGCGATGTCCTATAAAATATACCTAACATACAGAGACAAACGACCTTACAAATGTAACACCCCAGATGCACCACTGTTTCTATCACTACATTACCCCATTAAAATACAGTCCCCATGTTGGTACAAAAACCAACCTCTAGGGATAAATACCATCGGGAAGATTGTAAAAACAATGATCCAGGAAGCGGGACTAGAAACTGACCGAAGACTCACAAACCATTCCATTCGAAGCACCTGGTGCAAAAGCTGATGATTCTGACATTGCCCCCACAGAAATAATACAAGTTTCTGGACACAAAAGCTTGAATCTCTCAACACATACTCCAAATTAAATGACAAAAGCAAAAAAATATCAGACTTACTGAGGTAACCCAGTGAAAGATAGCGAAAAACCCTCTACTTCCAAACCTGAGTCTCACAGCACTCTGAACCTGAAACCTGGAACACCTGCTGCCTGTTACATGGATATGCTCCCAGCCTGCTTCAACAATCCAATCATTAACGCATCACATATTACATTTAACATAATACAAGGTATGCCAAACTAACAACTCTCACTTATGACTCGTGGTTGAACAACACTAAACATTTTTTTTTTATCTCCACAGGACACCAATATCAACAGAAAGCCAGAAAAAGAGACAGAGACTTGACATCGGACTCTGATACGGACTAAACCGCAAACTACAAAATGAAACAGTCGGACACTACAATCAACACTCCCCATTAAACATTGATTTCCTGATTTTGCTAACTTCAAAATATTTACTTTAAAATAAAAGTTTAAATGACTTCTTGACATGCAGTTCCAAAAAATATACCCTTATCAGAACTCTGCGGTGAATAAAACCGCAAAACACTAACAAAAACTCATTATGTCTGCACAAAACATTTCCCCACAATAAATAAATAAATAAATCTAAATCTCACAAATTCCACCCCTCAAACACTACAACCAAATGAAATATACATACCATTATTTCAAAGACGCTCTCACCCCATTTGTATAAATAGCACACATGATGTCCATGTCGTGAGATATGGTAAATATTCTCACTCCTGCAGAGTGAGCTGTGCATTCTCACTCGTGCCTGCGGCACTCATGAGAATACAGAGCTCACTCTGCAGATGAAATATTATATCTCACTCCTGCCATCATGTATCCCTATTTATATATATATATATATATATATATATATATATATATATATACACACACACACATATACATATATATACACACACACACACACACACACACACACACACACACACACACGTAACAGCCTATCCTAACCAGGTCCATCTTGTAAATGAGCTCTGCTCAACGATGTTCGCCTGGATAAATCAAGATTTTGATTGATTGATTGACTTGGCATAACACTGCGATAGCAGTGCAGGTGGCACCCCCCCCCCCACTCACCTCTGTAGCTGTCCAACATCCCATGCAAGTACAGTTGTGTTAATACACTATCAACAAAGTTACTTGTGTAAAGCAAATGACAACTTGCCTGAGACAGAGGCTGCAGTGGAGGGTAAGTGCTTACTGCTGTCTTGGGGGGGCTGCATTTGTCGACTACAGTGGTCAATAGTTTTTTTAGCTTCACTGATTATGTCCATCCCCCCCCCCCATTAACTTGGTCTCCTTGATTAAAAAAAATTACTTGATGCCAGTGTTCATGTCCTGTTTGATCAGTTGGTAGCACATCCACCTCTGAGCCAAAAGGCCACAGTTGGCTTTCAACAGACCAGGGGCCTGGTGCCATTCTTTAACACTTGCAAAAGGAAATTTAAATTTAGGGAACTTGGATCCCCGGCTCCCAGACCCAAAAAAAAAAAAAAAAAACAAACAAAAAAAAAAAAACTTACTGGTAGTCCAGTGGCGCCTCCTTTCCTGGTGCTAGTATCTTGAAGATCTCATGCCCCTGTAGACGAACCCCTCAGAAGGACCTTGTCAGTTGAGCGGTGGCCTTCATTTGTCAAAATCGGCACTCAAAGCTATAAATAAAAGCCTGTAAAAACAGCCCCCATTATAGTCTATGGAGCATGCCTGCCGCAATGTTCTTGTACTGATAGCCCGGACTGTGCTAGCGTGGGGGCCCGTCTCCACGCGTTTTTTCTCTAAACACAGACTAAACAAAACTACCGCCCCAGAGCTCAGGTGTACTGTACATGGAAAAATAACAACATAAGAAGCAAGCAGATTTCAGCACCACCAACCGCACATAAAACAGTCCACAAGTTTCAATCAGTACACAGAAAGATTTATTAGCAGCAGCGTGCAACACACCTCTTACAGAAGAACAAGGAACACCAACCACCTCCTACTAGTTTCGTCAACAAAGCGTCCTCAGGGACTGGTAACCACATGTGGTACACTTAATTTGAGTACGGTGGTTAAAGTGGTGCACGCAAATAAAATAACATGCTGCAATACTTAAATAAGTACTGCATTGTTAATCTGTTTATAAATAATAAAAATGATTAAATCCTCATATTGATACATGTTCAGTAACTAATACAGAAGTAACTATGTGTATATTTTAGTACAAACATTTATTGTATAACTACAAATACATAGGCAGTGCAAACACCCCACTTCCTAAAAACACCCATGAGTAAAAGGACTCGAGATTACTAATTTATTGTAAAAATGTTAATTCAATGTATTAAATACCTTTAATCCAGAGCAGGCAACAAGAATAAATAAATAAATATCCCACAATTGGTATTAATTACATCACAATAAATGTAATACTGTTTTGAATGTAAAATACATCATATGCCCAGACTAAAGTGGGGGGATAAATTATTTCTTCTTCAAAAAGACAGATAGCTCTATACCATCATTTAATCCTAGTTTTTCTATTGTATCCTTGTAATTTCATTGTGGCAGAGTTAGGCTACACCCTCAGCTGTGACTGATTGACCACTTTTCTATCTCCTTATTTCCTAGCTACCAAAACTTCTGTTGCGCAATAGTTAACGCTTTTCTTTTTGCTTTTCTTCTCCCCTTCCCCCAACACTAGATTGGCCCTCCAGCGTAGCTCTTTACTATCCCTACTAAACTGCCTATCAATTCTCTCTTTACATTCTTTTTCCATTTCCATTCATCCAGTCCCTGGAATGATGCCAAACACCTGGAAAGGAGTTGTGTAAAGTGCATAAGTGCATTTTTTCCCCTTGAATTCTGTTTCTTCATTACCTCGGGGAACTCTCTCCTGTATTCTCCAGCCTCCGATTTCTATCTCCCACCTGAGATTCTTCTTCTCCCTCGCTTGTTCCGATATAGCCCCTGGATCTGACCCTCCACCGGGGGGCTGCCCTATCTGCTCAGGGCGCTCTATCTATAGTGTAGAGTGCCGGGCTGAGTGAGTGGGTTCATGGAGAGGAGAGCACCCGGTATTGGGAGTGTGGTTCAGGGCAGAGGTGCCTTCGCCTATCCCCGAAGGAGGATTTTCACTTGTTTCCTCCCAGGAGTGCAGCGTGCAATGACACCTGCGCATGGTTAACCTACTGGTGTCTGCCGTACTCTGCCCTTTACGTCAATCGGTGAACCTGTAGTGCCTCTGATCTCCATCGGGGGCAGCCAGGACACCGGGCATCCCTGAATCCCACCCAAGGGAGAGGAAAGCAGTCCTCTGGATGCTCAATCCTCTCCCTCCTCTGCTGATCCCTGGCGACCCAAGTCCGTTTCCGAACCTGGGTCGCCGGTGTGGTGCAAGGTGTGGCGCCCAGCGCCTCAACCTTCAGTGCTACCGGGCTGGCGCATAAGTGCATTTTGTGTACAAAAAACATGAAGGCTTTTTTAAATAGAATTATATACAGTTAATAAGCCTTTTTAAATAAAAAGGATTCAGAAGCCACATAAAACAACGATAATTACATGATTAGTACAGTTATAAGAAATCCTTAAGGTATTTTCATAAAGTCACATTATAAACCTGTTACTGTATGAAGCTAAACAAAAAAACTGTGGTATGCTTTATAAAAATGCTTAGTCATTATGAATCAGAGCTATAGTCAATATCTGTGGAGATATACACTGTACCTTTAATTGAACCAGGAAGTCCCCTGGAACAAACTGCCTTGGTTGTAAAACAGCATGTCCAGACATGTAACAGCATGTTTGGACATGAAAATAGAAAGGGCTTAGTCAGGTGACCCCACCAAAAAGATATAAAACCTCTTCTCTGAGTTCACTTCAGTTGAGGCAGTCCAGTGGAGCTCAGTCCTGAGAGGAGGAGAGAGAGGTTCTACTGTTTGCACAGACAAGCTGTTGAACGCAGATGAGAAGGGTCTTAGGAGCTCTAAGATCCAGAACTGTATTGTGTGAGAAACTACTGATGTTAAGTAGTGATTTTCTTTCCAATTTTTTTCTTTTCATTTATTATTTTTTGAACTTTTTAAAAATAAATCTCACACCATAGTGTGTTTTAAACCTGTAAATTTGCCTCGTCTGAAGTTTATTCCTACAAGCTGTGACATTCATGTACAACTGAACGTTTGTGAAAATGGGCATTTTTGCTCACATACTCTCCAGTATAAAATAAAATTGATTGATTGATTGAATATGCACTGTCTTAGAGGGATTGCCACTACTCTTTATTAGCTTTTGGCACCTTGGTTGCTGCATCTGAAGAGACGGGGGGGTCACATACGAGTCTCTGTGTATAGCTCTGCATTTCTCCCCCCAAAGTGACTCACATAGGGTCCCATTGTAACTATGCTACATTGGGGTACTCAAGCCTAGGCCTACAATAATTCACATATCCTACAAAAAGCAAGCCAGAGCACTGAGCTGAGAAACTCACTCTCAGCCATAGGGTAGAATCCCTCAACATCCACTCACAGGCACAAGATGGTAAGATACTGGTCCAGGTACACAGGCAGTGGGGGGGCTTGTCCGTGGGCTGCTCCAGGGCTCAGCTTGGAGAAGGTTGGTCTGTGGGTTGGTAGAGTAGACCACCCTGAAGCTAGACTCATTCCCTGGACCACCCTGTCTGCAAAAAAGCCACATGCATCATACTAACCACTCACCCTACAGCTAGAACATCCCTCCCATTCCGATGACCTTACCTGCAGCAGGACCAGCCTGTACAACCCTTGTAGTCCCAGAACCAGCCTTACCCAAGATGAGCACCCTCCCTATATCTGGACCAGCCTCCAGCCCTATGCCATGAGCCTCCCTGCAGCTGGATCACCCCTTATGCCCGCAGTAAAGCCTCTCCCCAGTAGACCACCCCTACAGACGTAGTACCATTCCCACAGACCTCACCCACCCCCTTCTGAGCACTCCACTATCCAACCCCCTAAATCTGCATCTCCCCAGGTTGACCCTCAGCCCAGCCTCCGTCCCCAGCCAACCACACTTCATGCCATTGACAGTCTTTTAGTTGCACACACCAGCCCCCCTGCCCAGCTGAGCACCTTTCTTGGACCATTCCATATCCTCTGTATCTAATTCCTCCAGTCCCCCAATAACCACATTTTGTTCCAGGGCCAGATGGCCCTGCAATAACTCATCCTCCATGCAGCTGGACCATCTTTCCTGCCCTAAACCCTTCCCCATGCTGAACACCCACTCTGGATCACTCCACAACCTCCTAACCTGCATCCCACACCCCAGCTGACCATCCTCCTGCTTCTGTCCCCCCCACCTACCAGTCACTACCCCTTCTCTGATCACTCCACTACCCAACCCTAAATCTGCATCTCCCCAGGTTGACCACTCTCCCTGCAGCTGGGACCCCTCCCTCCTGACTATCCTTCATGAACTGGGGCCACTACAAGAGCAACGGCCCTACCCCCCATCCTCATTTCCTCACCTTGGACTCTGTGGAAGTCAGGAGGGGGGGAGTGAGAATGCAGAGTTTTACATTGAGACTCAGGTGTGATTCCACCCTCCCCCAAGCTGCTGGAGTTCCATGGTGCTTGTAGCGATGAATAAAAGCGTGGCAGCTATGTTCCACCCTCTCTAACCCATTTTTGATGTTTGTGGGGGCTGGGAGAACAAACTGTCATGGGTGGCTCCTACATCATCGACAGGGAACGGGTGCCTGAATAATTTCATATTTACTTAGCAGTATGCTCGTGCATGCCAATGCGGGTTTTTGTTGCTACAACGGTCCTGACATTGCTCCTTGACTCTGATCTGCACTTCAAGAAGGACAGGAGAGTAATAAGATGACCGTCAAAGGTTTTGGGGAGCCAGACACGCCAGTGCCATAATGCATACAAGCAGCAACCCCCTTGGAGGCAGCACATTTTTGTCATCCAAAAGATGGCGGTGTGCTTTATGCACTCTCAGAAGGGCTGTTGCCATTCTAGTCTTTCTTTCGAGTTCTATGTTTTTATGTATACCCTTCCCCAAGGCTGCACCCGGAAATGTGCTCCAGCAGTCCAGCTCAGTTTGCTCATCAAGTCACCAAGTTTTTATTATTCTTTTTGCCCACAACTTCGGCTAGCTTGGACTGAGCTATACTGAAAGGAGTGCTCCTTTTATTAGTTCAAATATAAAGAAAACTGCTAAAGCAAACAGACTCAAAATGGGGAACTGGGTATCATACAAGGTAGGAAATAAGGGGCAGTCTAAAATAGAATTCAAAATTATAGGTCAAAAGTTTCACCGCTAATATGTATGGTTGCTTTACCTTAAATCTTGGAAAAGAATTCCCCAGTATACCTCTCAACCTTCTGGCTTGCAACTTGGATGCAGGGCTTAAAACAAGGAGAGGTGGCCAAAATCAGGGACAAATCTTAAGAAAATGGTACCGCCAGCATGCTGGCTCAGCAGTGGAGCTACTCCTCGCAGCGCTGACAACCCAGGTTTGGGAACGAGCCCAGGCCATTGGAGGGTCAGCCAGAGGGAGGTAGGGTGTTGTGACCCACTGCTCTGTCACCACCTTGGTGACCACAGGGCTTCAGCAACTGACAGGGAGGGATCCTTGGACTGAGCGCATGAATTGACCATGCCAGTTCTGCCGTCAACAAATCCCGCTGCGCATTCCTAGAGGGGTGCGCAGGACAAAGAAAATGGGAAAACGAGGTGCAGGACAGGGAGGATGAAGCCTCAGCCTGCCCACCATTGGAACTAAGCCACCTTCCACCAGGGATACCGCCAGTCTTCACCTTCACCTCCACCGTGGGTGGCCAGTGGGGAAGAAATGCCTTGGTGCTGAAGGTGTGCCCGGCCCTGGAGGTAAGCTAGGGGTGCAGCACAGCAGTGTGTCGCAGGTGGGCTGTCAGTCCCAACTGGAGAGATGGCAGGTTCGTGGCCGGAGGGTATACTAACAAGCTGGCTGGGGTGGATGGAGGTCTCTGCCTGGTCCAGAGCTGTGGAAACACTATCCCCGCCCCCCGAAAAAAAAAAATATATATATATATATAAATATATAAAATCAACTCCAGAAGCTTCCTACAGCATTTTGTGATGGAGACACAGATATTAAAACTAATGTCTGATACTAGTTTACACTTTTCAGTGACAGAAATGCAAATTCTAGGAAGTGGAGAGAGAAAGGAAATTTCTGAGGCAAATCATAACCTCCACGAAAGTCCGGAACAGTTCGTAGGTACGCCTAACAGCTAAAAGTTTATCGAGCGAGGCCCTTCAACCTTGTTTGAGCCCACGAGATAGGAGTCGTACCCATCAACATCCACAGCGATTCAGTTATAAAAGAAATACTGTAAGTGTTCTGCGTTTTTTTTTTTTCATCTTTCCAAACGCCTGACCCCTGGGCACTTTCTGCGGACAACAGCGTTGCCTGACTGGAGCTTGCCTGGCTGCGGCTCAGCAGTGACGTCACACAGCCGCCTGAGACGGAGCTGGAGGCGGTCGGGTAAACCTGCAGTGAGGACGGAGGAGGAGAGAAAGGAGCAACCGGGAGCCGTTACGGCTGAGGGGGAGCAGTGCGGAGACGGACAGCAGCAGGGTAGGTGGGACCAGACCCTTACCTCTCTCTCTGGATTGTACTGTGAATGTCAGAGCTGGGTAACGAATGGAAAACGAGGCCGTTTCCCCTGGTGAGTTCGCATTTCTGTCGTCTGGTACACAAGGAGAGGGTGCCGAGCCCAAGTGTTGGGCCTGCCGCCGAGCTGTAGGTGTTAGCTCAGGCCTTCAGAGGATGGAGGCACGGCTTGATGGGAGTCTCTGGGCGGGACATACTGCAGATGGTCGCAAAACCCCTTGTTATATAGGGCGTGTCCAATAAATCGGGACCATTTGCGCCCGATTAGCTGAAACTTTAGATATTTTTTGAAGAATCCAGTGGGTTGTACATTAAACAACATTAGGTTAGGAGCGGGGCGTGTGGACCACCCAATATCTGGTTTAAACAGAAACCGAATTGTTACGGTAGTGTTATGTGGGTCTGAGTTCACCTTAGTACACTGTATTATGCGGTGAACTAATGTTAGACAGTCTGACTCATGTACAGTACCTCATGACAGCCCGCTATTGATTGTCAAACCGCGTAAAACATCCCCCCCCCCCATGTGTCTCATGGGTTTAACATTTTCTTTACGTGGTAAAAAAGAAATTGATGGGATATAGTTGTGTTAACTTGCATATAGTGGCGACTCTTACGTCTCCAGCTCTGACTGATGATAAAAATTTGCAGATCTTGCAAACTATTGATTTGAAATTTGAACATGGGCAAAAGGAACTAAGCAAACTTATTTCAAGGTTATATTGAATTTGGTGGGCTTCTTAAGTCTGGTACTCTGCGGATTTTCAAGTGTCCCACACACATTTTAAGGCGTCCCATGTTGACAAAATGATGGGTAGGAAGGTTACTGTATAAAGTTGCCTTTGCTCTAAAAGTTTTTTTTGAGGCGTCAGCAGCTCTTTAAAATGAAGGATGTGCCTCCTAATGAGGAAGAATAGGGAGAGATGGGAGTGACAGCCCTTCAATTAACTTAGCAACTTAGCCTTAGCTGATTTCATTCAGTCTAGATTTAGTGGTGCAGTATCTGGAAATAGGGATGAAGGACGTTACAGTTTCAAAATAAGTGTAATTTCCTGATGGACAGCTGTTGGTTGAAGATCTGATGAGAGAGATTTTGCCAAAATACATAATTTCCCTATTCTGTTTCGAGATGTATGTCAGATCTGATATTTTAACTTTCTGCAGTAATGACCTTAAGCGCGAGAATTCTGTTGGAACTTCAGTAGCTGTTTTTAGTTTAGTTTCAATTGACTGGTGTATGTACATGAATGGTACACTTACTAATGATGCTCTTGGGAAAGTGTTTTTTTTTTTTTTGTTTGTTAATAAAATGAAATGTTTTTCACATAACAAGCATGCAAACAGAATGAACACAACAGTACAACTTATGTAACCTGTACTATAGAATAATACAAGGTGGCAATGAACTGTGTGCACTCAGCCATAAGCAAAAACGAAACTGTAGTTATGACAACCTATTATTAAATACAAGTAACAATGATAAGTAGTGCAACGGAGAGGACCCCTAGCATTCCTTCTATTTAGATATCTTAAGGGGTCTTGTGTGACAACAGGGCTGTGAGGTAGGGGTCCCAAACCTTGAGGTACACATCCATACATTTTATTAGCCTGTAGAATATCTTTTTCATTGAGGCCTGGTGGCCCACATCTTGTAGTCATTCTACTGCGGAGGGAATTGCAGCAGACCTCTATCGTCTAAGGAGTAGACTGTTAGCAGTAGTACAAACAAAGATTACCCATTTAATTAAAGGGTGTTTTTTGGAGGCTGGAAAGGATGGAAGGGCAATAAGGATAAGGGAGGAAGTTAGCTGGATAGAAGTTTCCGTCGTTATACTGCAGTACCTGAGCCCAATACTACTGAATGGCTGGACAAGCCCAAATGCTACATACTGTAGTTTCTGTATTTCTCACTCTGCTTTTTATTACTGAAACATTTTCATGAAAACAGGATGCTTTATCATCTAGAATCCATCTGGTCTTCCTGCTTATCCTTGTACTGAAATTGTTACGCTCAACACATCAGTGTTTGATAGAACCAGCGTTGTTACTAAAACTACAAGTTTAGTCCTGTGTTTGACCCCATTTTGACTATGCTGGTATTACTGTTTAAGGGCAACTTGAAGAAAATTCAGATCCTTCACAGAAGGGTAACTAGAATTATTTTAAGGATTAATGCAGCCCTGTGACCAAATGTTTAGGGAAGTCAACTGTGTCCTACTGGAATGCAGACACTAAGTTCTCTTCTAGTCTCTTGTACAAAATGTAACAAGCCCATGGGTTGAAATAGGCTTTGCAGTCACTAGCCAATAGACACCAGGGAAATCGTTAATATTATGGCACCTGGTGAGCTGTGGTTGGGGGCTGCCAGTAGACACCAGGGACAACAGATACATTATGGGGACGGGTGATTGTAGGGGTGCCACTGAACACCAGAGAAAGATGAATATTACGAGGCTTGGTGATTAGGATTTGGGGGGCCAGTTGCCACCATGCCTGACATGGCAGCTGGCCACAGGAGGGGTGCAGATCTGTCACGACTTCCCTTAACTTCGTTATGGGCTGCATACAACCCATGTCCATGATGGGGCAGCATCACTTGACTTAGTGCTATGCCGACATGGCCCTATATTTGGTCAGATAGTGCCGGTGTACTGTCTGACTGAATATAGCATCTTTGGGGTCAAATGCAGGGGCAAGTGCAGCTGCGCTGTTGCACATATTTGAATATTGGGCCCCTGAAGATAGAGAGCTTAGGAATGTTTTAAATTTGTTCAGATATTTGGGTCCCCACCATTGAGAATTAAAAAAAAAAAAAAAAAAATTGGGGCAGGGGTGTTCCCCTTACCCAACCTAAAATATTTTTTAAAAAGGTCTGCCTGAATTGCATAACTGAGATGTGCGTTAAGTTCGTATAGTGTGGACAGTGTAGCTTGAGCTCTACTCTTTATTTACGTATAATCTACGCAAGGGTTCTCAGTCTTCCAGTTAAGCCAAAAAAAATAAACGTACAAAGTATCGGCACAGAAGGCATACAACAGTTGATACAAGAAAGGAGTTATGCTACATTGGACGTGGAAGAAATAATCACCTCTGTCTTGCGGTAAAAGATTAGAGGGGAAAGTACAAAAGGTGAGTCTTAGATAAGCTGTTGTGGATGCAGAGTTCATGAAATGTAGAAATAATTTTAGTTCATGGCAGACTCTTCAAATCTATAGTAAAATAATAACCTTATTACAGCATAGTAAGAACAATTTAATGTATGAAGGGACTTTTAAGTCTGCTCCTCCCACTTCCAGCTTCATAAGAAGGGTCAGAAGGTATGCTGTGCAAACATGTCCTGATTTGTAGGGATTCCCTTGGAAAGCAGAAATTTGCCCAGGCTTATCTTGAAGGTGTGCACTGTCTTTATATCCATTGCCATTGCTAGTAGGGTGTGCCATACGTTCACCACTCTGTGGGAGAAGTGCCTTCTAACGTTACCCATGAATTTATCACCTCCGAGCTTCAGGGTTTGCCCTGTGGCCTGCTGGCACACACCAGATCAGCTGACTGTGCCTTTTCAGTCTTGTCGATACCCTTGAGTATGTGATAGAGCGCGATTGTGCCCCCCCTCTTGTCTTAGAGTGAACATGTTCAGGGCCTCCAACCTGTTTCCTCAGTCTTTGTTCTTCACGCCCCAAATCATTTTGGTAGTCATATATTGCACCTTATCGACTTCCTCAGTGTCCATTTTGTAGAGAGGAGCACAAAGCTGCGCTCAGTACTCGCAAGTGGGTCTTGATCAGTGTCTTGAGGCTAAACTTATTGAATAAAATAAAAAGGCACACTAAACTGTAGAGAGCAGGAAAACTTGCTGAGTTAACTAGCACAATTTTAGAAATACAGTTCCCAAAGTTAAGGAAAGGAATTGAGTTTTATATAGTGCCTTTCAAAGAAACTATCACAAAATCCTTTTCAGTCTAGGAAGGGAAGAACAGAATGTTTCTGTCATTTTCATCTTGCATTGAGATTCAAAGAGTACAGAGATGAGAGAAATTGAGGGGAGGCTAAGTGACTTGCTCAGAATCACACACTGAGTAAGTGGGGGTTGTGGGGGGAGTCAGACTTGGGTCTCCATGTTCACAGCACTGCCCTCTAACCAGAGGATCAAACTCGGTGAGTAGGCTAGGTACCATGAAATATTGAAGCATTGTTCATTACAGAGGGGAGTGATTTTAAGTAAGGTCAGTAAAGATGGTAGTGTGTAAACTGGTTTTACCAGAGTATTTTGAGGCATTCTTCGAAAGTAAACTGAAGATGCTTATCTCCCACAAATGTTATTGGAAGAGAAAGGCTATAGCTGAATTTTGTGGCAAAATGTCTTTTCTGGTCTCTCTGGAGCGGTACATTTTAATGTAAGCTGCCGTAATGTAATGAATCCTGCCGGAATCTGCCAGCCATATTGCCTTCAGTCTGTGTGTTCAGACTGCTTGTGTACTAAATCTGGAATAAATCTCAGCATGTATAAATTATAAGGTAGATAAGCAGATCTGTAAAGACCCCTAATCTTACCTAACAGTCTCAGTCCTGACTCCCATAATCTTGTATCAAACAGTTATCTGTTTATATAAAACTATAAAGCAAACTGTTTATTTCAGTCCTCTGCTGAATTGGATTCTTAGTGGGTTGCATTGCATTCAGCCTCTATTTTTAGCAGCAGCCTGTCCGCATCATGATAGTCTTTGAATAAGTATTGCTTGATCTTCTTTCTGGATATGTCCTGCAAAGAACAACTCAATGGACTGTAAGCCCATGACGTCAGGACCTTGTAGAGAATTTTCAGAGCAGGGGCCTCCCACATGTACACTCCCATGTACAATGTTGGATGCCTTGGTGTGGCCTATATAACGTCAGTGGCCCCTGTCCTTTTCTTTTTTTTTTTTTTTATCTGCAGTCAAATTCACATCGGACCAGTGGAGGCTAGTACTTTGTCATTTATTTAAAGATTTTTTTCTTGTTAGCTCTTCTGCAGTCAAACTGTGACGACTTACTTCGATATTGTTGTTTCTTCTCATTTTGTTTGTCGTTGTTGCAGATGTAGAAATAAGCTAGGAGTAAATCTCTTTTGGACACGAGAACAAAGACGTTACAAAAAAGACAAAAAAAGAGACAGAAAGAAATCACTTAAATTGGTTCTCCAAACAAATATGTAGAAGGACCATGTAGCCAAAGGTTTAATACCTATTCCTCCATGGACTTGTATGAAGCCACTAAAAAGTTGATGCTGGTGAAAGCAGTGCTGTTGATGGAGTTGCGGCACCATGCCTTCTGAAAAAGTGATGACATGGTTGCACAGTCTGGCTCTAGGCTGTTGTTGATGTTGACAGAATGGTACAGCCATTTGCCAAGATTTTAATTGTGGTCCCCTGAGCTCTTGATGTCAGAAACTGTGAGATCTGCTAAGACTTCAGTCGGGCCCCTCGGAGACACAGGAGAAAAACATTGGAGCACATTTTGGACAAAATAGACAAAGCTACTGCAGTACTGGCATGTTGCTGAATCCACTGACACCAGCTAAACTGAAAAAGAGATGGATATAGGGGGTGTGACGAATTTGCCACCTAAGTCTAAGCTGTGATTGCTGATGAAGTCAGATGCCTGGTCAGAGTCTTCCCTGACATTGACAGAGAGCAGCAGGGGCTGGGAGAGGTTGGCTGCTTGTCGTCTATGAATTGACTCTTTTCCCCTGACTGTCTGCGATCCAAATCCCCACTCAAGAAAGGATGGTAAGAGTAAGGATTCACACGGTATGCTAGAAAAAACAGGCAGGCTGAGCCTCTGCAAGGCCAGTGCATTATTCTGCTGACAGCTTGGATCCAGTTTTCAAAGGTACTGCAGTCTACCACTTGCAGTTCATTGATGCTGGGGATGATGGCGTCATCGCTATTCATCATTGTATCTCAGGTACTGTTCCACCAGACTTCTTCCATTTAATAAAGAGATTGCTGCTCTCTTGGCGTCGGGTTGTTCCTCAGCCACCTCCTCAGGGCCTACCAGATGGATCTGCTGTACCCCCCCAATCTGTAACTCCCTAACCCCCGCCCTTGGAGGAGGAAGAGGAAGAGTACAGTCCTGACCTTCTGGAAGATGAGGCATGGGGGAGGAGGATCCTGATCCTCTCCACCCTCTTGGGCTGGAGGATTCTGATGGACACACACTTTGCTCGGGTCTGATGCCAGGTTCAGACAAATGGAAGGGGTACCTTCCTGAACACTCTTCAAAGACACCACTCCCATCTGAGCTGTAGCTCCTTACATGGCCAAAACATCCTACCTGACCTGTGCCCTCCTGAGTGTGGCCCCCATGCAGACTGCTTGAGTTAGAGTGATTGGTTGTGCGATGTGAGCTGTATGCATTACCGGCTGTTTGGCAAGTTTTTTGTCCTGGTCTCTGCTGATAAAATGTCAGGCCACTGAATACTAGGACCTAGGTTTGCTGGAAGACCTTTGGAGCTCCTGAACACAGCCTCTACAGAAGGATTCTGCCACAGACTGGACTGAATGTTGAAGGCAGTTCAAGCACTGCCAGCCCTTTGCTATCATGTGCTGTAGTAAAAAAATATGTTACACTTACAGAAGGACTTGATGTAATGATTTTCTCCTGGAAATGAGCTGCCACAGACACACTTGCCAGAAAACTGCAATGTACATAGAGGCACAGAGAGGCTTTGAAGAAATGTTTTTAAAAACAAAACAAAGGGAGTACTGTGTAGCCTGAGCAGTGTGTCTTTTCCAAGATAGTGTTCTGCAGCCCGGCATTGGATTTTCTAGGTCCAGTTAACCTATCCGGACTAAATTTTCCTAATGTGGTGTGGGAAGCCCTCTGGAAAAGATGGGGCAAACCCTCGCAAGGATCAGTCACAGGTACTGGGAGCAAAGCCCAAAAATACCTCTGGAACACCGGTCATGCGGTCAGGGCAAGACCGTGCGACAGAACAAGCAGAAGACTTGGAAGAAGAAACTGTACAAACAATCTGCATAAAAATCAACTGATTAATTGCCACAGTTGCCGGTCTTTCTGACTAATTTGATGGACTTACTGTGAAGCTGGTCTGGAAGCTACAATAGGCTCTGTTACAGTGGTGACTGCTGAAGCCACAAAGCGGTCAGGTGCAGCAGTGGGGGCAGTTTCAACATAATCTGGGGGAATACACATTTGAAGTCTGATTTAGAGACACTTGAAAACCAAATGAGAGTTGCCAAAAGTACGATTATCGGAATGCTGGAAAGTTGTGAGGGATACACCACCTTTTGCCGTTTATCCAGGACTGGTTGGTGCAGCAGCTTGGGGAGAATGCAGCCCACAAGGCCCAGCAACTGAAAAAGGCCTATTGGGTAACAGCACGAGGTTGCCCAGATAATTTCGGAGGCTCTGCGCATCATAGTAGTGGTCACAGATGGAGTAGATATACGTGACTGCCTATTAGCAGTGGCAAGACAGAAGGGTACACTTCTACAAGATGATCAGCAGATCAGGTTGTACCCGGACATCAGCTTTGCAATGAGGCAAAAGCAGAAAAAATGTTATGGGGTCAGGGCCATGCTGAGAAAGGCCCATATCCCCCATGGCATTGGTTTCCCAGCCAGGCCAAGGATTCCATACCAAGAGGAGATCTACCTCTTTACAGATACCTCTGATGCCCTGAAAGGGAGTCAGAAACACACCCTGCAGAGACCTAGAGTTGCCGAGCAGGAAGACCATTCTTCGGATGAAGAGGATACCTGAACTAAGATGGAAATGCTTCCCATAATTTATTTGGGTGGGTAAAACTGCCCCCAGGTAAGACTGAACTGTATTTTGACACGCGGTCAAGTTATTGACTTCAAGAAATGAGGCAGCATTCACCCAGTTCAGTTTTCTATTTACGTCCCTTTCAGACTGGCTGGACTTCAGGATTTATAAGCTATCTCTGATTGTTTTAACAGTTTACAGTTAAGGTTACTATTCGGTTAAGATGTCTATGTTATTTCATTTGTTATATTTTTATTTTTCCTGTTTTTTACAGGGGGGTTACCATTGAATTTTACTGCTTTATTTACTGAGCAGTGATTCCTTAACAGTCGACACCTTATTATCTTACAGTTGTAAAATGCACTATCGATATGTATTAGCACACTGAGTGCATAGCATAGGGAAAGCATGGAGGATCTCTCTTCCCTTTTCGGGAGGTGGAGATTACATTGCACTGTTTGTTCCTGAATTTAGACTGGAAACCGTGGAGCTCATGGACTCATTCTGCTGCTCAGTTGTTATGAACTTTGGACATTTAATATTCTTACTTCCCTCTGTGACGTATTTCAAAGCATACAATGGTGAAAATGTGTGTATGAGGAGTGGCGCCCTCAGTGTATTGTAACATTCTTTATGTAATGTCCTATGCTCGTGTATTTAAGTGTATGTTTGTTTTATTAAAACAATAAACATACAGTTAAAACCAAAAAAAAAAACACAAGAGAAATACAGCCCTGAATTGAGAGTGCTGGTCTACCCTGTCCTAGACCTTGCTAGGCAGGAGACAAACTGGGGAGCTACAGAAGCTACCCAGGGACATCACGTGGAATATTGCATTGGCCTCCTGCCTGCCAGTAGCAGAGGGTGACGCTATCCACTCGTAGGAGTGATAGCTGCACCCTTTGTGCCAGAGAAGTATATAATATATAGCGTGCTGTCAATACCTCTGTGTTCAGACTGCTCCTTCTACATTTAAAACAGTGCTATTTAAAATTACATTCCGCATTTAAGACACTGTTAGTTCAAACCGTTAGTCTCAAAAAGACCACTATTCAGTCATATCTAATGCAAGAGGCATTGAAAACATTTTGAAACTTGTGAAGGTACTTTTCACATGTCTTTAATTTAGTTTTATACAGTCATTTCAGGGGTCCAAGTTAGCTACATTGAATTCATATGCTTCCAGATTGGTGCATTTGATGCCTGAAGTAGCTGATTGCTCTTTTATTCTTGATAACTGCACTTAAACACTCCAGTTACAACAGGAGCTGCTTGTTTCCAAACATAATGGGAACCCCTAATCTTTCTTTGATATTTTATAAAATAAAACTATAGCCAGTATGTTGGTAACGTACTTCGAAGGAAGGAACAGCTATTTTAACCACAGTGAGCGGTTGTTTAGGAAAAAAACAGTTCTTGTGTTAAATTGTGTGGGAAAGTAGGAGGGGTGAGATTTCTCACTTTCTTATAGTGTCAGCTTGTATAATTATGTAGCCGATTGAATTGTAGAGTAGTCTGCACAGAGTGGGACAGATGTGGCCATTTTTCTTTCTTGGCTCCAAAATCTTTATTTTTAGGTTTCCTGTGACTTAAGCACCCAATTTTTCCTAAGGAAACATAGCTTTTATTTCCTTATTGCTGCCAAATAATAACAGGCATCACTTAGTCATACATTTTATTTAGCAGTCACTGTTATGAAATCCAGGGAGATAGACGCTTAACAGTTTATGTGAAGTGATGCTTTACTGAAGCCTGTTTCTCTTAGTCATTACATAGATCCTCATCTTGGCTCTGCAGTTGGCATAGTTTTATCACGTCAATATTCATGAACCCCTGTCAAAAAAGGCAAGCATTTTAGTTCACAGCTCTTCTCTTGATTTTTTTTTTTTTGTAAAAGTTATGACCTGGGCCTGGTGGTGCCAGCAGTAACCCATTGTGTCTCCATGTGGGAGACCTGAGTTTTACTGTGGGCCAGACTCCCACCCTTGTGTCAGTAGAGTCTTGATTGTACTGCAAAGGCAGTGCAAGTGTGGGTGTGTGTAGGGCAGGTGTTGAAGACTTCCTGCCTCGCTAGTGCTTCCTCATGTGGCTGGTGGTAAAGACTTCCTGCCTCTCTAGTGCTTCCTCATGTGGCTGGTGGTAGAACTTCTGGTATGGGGGACCACACACCGTTGACTTCAGCTTTTCCATCAGATTGTAGCACTGCTGTGAGGGTTTGACGTATGAGATAGGAAGGATCTAAGGTGGAAACCAGGAAAAAGGCTATCCTGCCTTGTTGAATAACACTTATGGCCCTATTTTATATCTACAGGCCTCCAACACCAGGAGGCCTTCCACATCCACCAGCTGTTGCACTGGAAGATTCCCCTTGAGGGCAGCAGGGGCTGGGGGCCCACATGAAGGGATAGCATTACCGTTCCTGGCAGTGGAGCCACGTGTAGGGCCACAGATTTTCCAGAAAAACGAAAATAAAAAAAACTCTGAAATTTGCCAGTTTAGATCCCTCACCGTCTAGTGCCAATTTTTCAAGCAAAAAACCCCAAACTCTGTGCCAATTTGTTTGCAATAAAGCAAATATTTTGTGCCTAACATGCTAATTTACCCTCAGCTTGGTGGGAAATATATAAACAAACATTTGTAAGATTTGGTAAAATGGTTTTACTAGTTTTGAAAATGGAAGTTCGCTGGCCCGGTGGCGCTGAGGGTTGAGGCGCTGGACGAACGAACCCGGGTTGCTGGGGGTTGGCAGGGGAGGGAGAGGATTGCGCGTCCGGAGGACAGCTCTCCCTCTCCTCTCCCGAGAGGGACAGGGTCCCTGTTTCACTAGCTGCTCTCTGGCGGAGCAGAGACACAAGCCAGCTGAGGAGCAGAAGAAGGAGGGTGGCAGGCGTGGAATCAATGCCTTGGCGTCGAGGCGCAGCCACTTCCTAGAATAGGAAAATGCCTCCGGCTCTGGCGGAGGCAGGACACGGAGCTTGCCTGATTTGCGGCTGCCTTCCTGGCACCCGACCAACGCTACTGCATTGTCGGGGTGTTGGGGCCCACCTCGTCCCCACCCAGGGGGTAAACTGAGGCTACATGGGTGACGGAGGACTGACCAGGTAGGAGCGGACTGCAGGGGGATGACTCCTTGGTGCTCCCGAGGAGACCAGAGCCGAGGGGGAGAAGGAGGAATAAATAACAAACAAAAAAGATGGAAGTTCACTGGCCTTACATGTGGGCATAAGGAGGGAGCCTTCACTGGCCAGCAGAGACACCATATGGGCTGTGGGGCTTAGGTGAACCAGAAGGAGTGAAGAACTAGGGACCAGGGGAGCAAATACTTAATAAAATGTTACTCCAGTACAAGCCAGCAGTGATACTGGAGTTAAAAGAAAAAAAGAAAATGTTGCTGACTGATGCAGAATGTACCAGCATTGGGACAGTGAGCCTATGCAGTTTTGGACTCTCTTTTAAAAAAAATAAAAAAAATAAATAAAAATACCCACAAAGCTGATTACTTGCATTAGCCATTTATATTTAACTTTTCTGACATCATCAAGAACTCCACAAATTAAGATACCCTCCCACCACCAATATTATGTTTTTTAAAGCATTCTAAAAGTGACCCACACACTTTGTCACATGGAGTAAATAGGTAATTAAAAAAAATATTTCTCTCAATCTGAAAATAAACTATCTACATAATCGCCTTGGAGTGGCAGAATATCCTTTTTATTGTAGTCACCTTTCACCTGCAGCAACATTTTTCTCTTCATAAACCCCAAACCTTTCCCCAGTTTTCCCCCTCCTAACCCTCATCGATGTTTATTGGTTAGCTAAGCATACCGATTCTCAGCCTTGCTCTCAGTATAATGCAAGGTTTACAGCTTAGTGTTTATTCTCGAATACAGATTTATCAGTTTTATTGCCTGCTTAGTCCTAAACTGTTCCTAAGACTTGTACTTCAAGGAAGGGGACTGACAGTTCCTTTGGCCAGGGATTATGATGTCTTTATTATCATTAAATAGAAAATTAATAAACTAAACTTCATACAGAAATTATTTCTCAACCTTAAACAGCTAATTGGCAGAGTAGTCTTAGGCAGGGGATATTTTAATTTGTAGTGTTCTTCTGCAAGAAACTTCCCGGGGGTAGAGCCAGCAACCGACTGAGAAAGATGCTCTAAGAGGAGCTCTCTGACATTGCATCTAAAAACTTAACTATTTGAACTATCTGACTTTTAGATTTTACAGTTTTAACTTTACACCAACAGTTAAAGCTCATCGAATGCTACCTGAAGATATCAAACTTCTGCGGAAAGTGACATGGGGAGAACCAAGAATCAACCACCTTCAGAGATTGGGAAGGGAAAACAGCCGCAGCCGGTTGGACCACTGGCGATGGGCGGACAAAGTTCAGGTGACACCTCGGGGCCCGGTCTTACCCTTCAGGAAGTCTGCGACGCTGTAATAGTAGCGGTGAAGGACTTAGCTGACAAGGTGGATAACTTCAACACTAGATTGACCCTTGTGGAAATGAAAGTAGAGCAAGTTATCACAGAAACTAAAGCCATAACGGAGAATGCAAATAAATCTTTAACCGCTGTAAGGGAGTCATCAAGGAAAATAAACTACTAAGCTATGGACTGGACTCATTAGAAAACGCAGCCCGATCTGCAAATCTGCGCCTCTTGGGCATTCTGGAGGGCATGGAAACCTGTAACTCTATCCAATTTATAAATAATCTCTTCAACCAGTGGTTTGGAGATTTGCCAGACATTACTATACTACAGATTTACCATATTAGCCCCAGGAGAAAGCCAAACACCACTCTACCCCGAACCATGCTGGTTACCACAGTCTCCTGCCAATGAGATAAACTTTTGATGCATGCCTGGATCGTGCCCCATTGCTCCTAGAATGCAACAAGGTGGTGTATTGCTACCTGGACCTCAGTTTCTCTACCCGGAATGCAGACGAACATTTGACGAAGTTCGAGTGGGACTCTGTGCATTGGGAATTACACAGTCTCTACAAATGCCTGCCTGTCTCAAGATCTCTTACGCTGGTAAATATTTTCTGTTTAACGACCCCGTGGAAGCCAGCAAAAAATTAGACAAAATCAGGCAAGACTTTATTTCCACTTCTGAGGATCATCTACACCTGGATACTGATGGGTGAAGATGGTTTTGCATTTCCACAGTGAATGTTCTTTTTTTCTACCCACAGTACCGATCTAAACTTGAATGTATTCAACTTGAGTAGCATAAAAGTTTTTTTTTTTACTCTATTTGTAGCCTCCCAGCCTGGAACTCTCTCAGGCCGCTGCACTCACCAGCTTGCTCTACCGCCTGCTGTGTTCCCCCTGTCATCTACAAGTTCGTTACGGTTCCCCGGGTTGGGGAGGGCAACCTATGGAGACCGTGGGGGAACCAGCATTGGGCATGTGGCAGTGGTACTAGCAGGGCCATCGCCTATCCAGGGCTGGAGGGGTGTTTCTTGTAGTGAACCCAAGATCCCCCTCTCCCCACCCGCGTGGGCACATCTGACACCGGCGCATGGCAACCCTGCCTACGTCAGCCACGCTCTTACATACAGCCCGGCGGCTCGATGGTGCCTCCGGGCTCCACCGGGGGTCGCCAGAGCATCGAGCATCCCTAACCCTCCCACCCGGAGAGGAGAGCTGCCCAGAGGCGCTCAATCCATCTCCCTCCCCTGCCGACCCCCGACTCCTGAGCTTGCTCCCGAATTCAAGTCACCGGTGCGAGGTGTGGTGTCCAGCGCCTCAACCCTCAGCGCCACCGGGCCGGCATTAAGTTGTATCTTGACTGTGGTAAGTCTATACCTAGGGTAAACGGATTAATACAGTCTATTTGGGGAGCCACATGCAAAGTTTATGTGTTATATTAATGTGACATTTGTTTGCTCCCAAAATGGCGACCATGCATTAAGTGCGACAGTGGCCCCCATGTTCTCTATATTGTTTCTTAACATCTCGAGCTAACACTCGGTGATTAAAATAAATGAGTGACCAAGTTAATAGGAGAGTGCAATATTTGTGTTTTGTCTCATACACAGGTTTACCCCTAAATGTAATCTGCTCTGTTGAGTAATTTTGATATTGTTACTACTGTTTAAAAACTTGTTTTTAAAAGGAGAGGAGGAGTGATGATATGGAGCGTTTATTTTAGTAGCGCCTTTAATAGATGTGTTTAAAAATACCAATTGTTTAGTTTTCTGGACCATCATGCTATAGAAACAGTCAGGGCTCCAGATAAGATTTTTATGGGATGAGTACTGTAATTCTTATTTTTGAAAGTGAGGTGAGTAAAACCAAATTCAGATGTGTGCAAAAAGTTTGGACAGAGTGGAATGAGGAGTACATTTTTAAAAACCATGTTGGTTTTTTTCTAGATAAGAATTGAACAAGTGCCAGCAATACTCCAGATAATGTTGGCAGTAGGAGTAATTTACTCACCAGTTTTGAAATGTGAGTAAAACAAGATTAGGATGGGTATGAGTGTTGTAAATCTGGAAAAAAATGCTATTTTTGAATCGCCAGTTATGTCATGTAGCACTATTTTTTCGCATGTGGAGTATTTAGAAATGCTGGGCGAGTACTGGTACTCATTACAAAAATTTTCTATTTCCTAAAATGAGGTGAGTAAAATAGGTCTGAACTCCCCTTCTCTGGAACCCTGGAAACAGCCGATGAAATATTTTCAGGGATGTATTTGGATGTAATTGTACTTCGTTCAGTCTGGTCCAGTGTCCTGTTGTTCTAACTGTTTATGGACAATATTGCTTGGACAATTCCCTATTATTGGAACTACCCCCCAATATGATGTACCAATTTGCTGCATGTAATATTCACTAATGTCACCATGTCGATCTTAAATAAGATGCTGTATCATTGCAGCTACATTGTGGACTACACAAGGGCAATGATTGTTTGCAAATAGAGCACCGCTACGATTTAATGAGCTGCGCAGTGACAGCTCTTCCTTACCAAAATTGGGACCATTTAAAGGCACTCTTCATCAGCATCTTACAGCTAACAGTTCCTGTGACTGTTTCAACTGACGTGGCACTTCCTCAGCAGTATTGACACATTGTTGTGTACCTGCTTCTTCCCCTTTCTCTGCAAATGACCACTTTCACCCTAACCGCTCTGCCCTGTTTCCTGCCGTCTCCTTTCACCTCGCCCCTCTCACTCTCCACCTTCTTTCCACTGTTTATCTTCACTTACCGGAACTTTTGTTCACTCAAATCTACCTATACCTATTTGACAAAGCACCGTGGGCTGCCTCCTTTTATTAGGTTATTTTTGATTTCCTAGCGATTCATAGTTTTAATTTTTAGTTGCAATGTTAATGTCATATTGTTGTTTTAAATACTTTCTTGTCAAAATTTTGTGTAATACCATCCATTGTATGTCTGTCACCCTTCCCACTGACGTGGAACCTTTGTAAAAGAGCTGTTATGTGCTTAATGGTATCGTAATCCGAGAATGAATGAATAAATAAATGTTTTTATTTGGTATTGATTACCATAAACTGAATCAAAATAAAGTGTGTAAAAAAAAAAAAAAAAAAACCCACCTCTAGCTGGCCCAGTGACGCTCAGTGTTGAGGCGCCGGATGCCACACCTCATGCCACTACGGCAGCCCAGGTTTGGGAATGACCTCTGGTCATCGGGGTGCCAGCCAGGGGGGGAGGGTAGGAGCAGGATTGATCTGCCTACTGGTGGCTCTCCTCTCCTGGGGTGGATGCTGTCCTGCCTGTAGTCCTGTGACCACCGAGTGGCAGTTCAGTGGTGGCGCAGGCAGGCAGAGGGATGGCTGGTAGGGTGGGGTGTCCCGTGAGGCGTGACGTGCGCGTGCC
Organism: Neoceratodus forsteri; assembly: GCA_016271365.2. NCBI lineage: Eukaryota > Metazoa > Chordata > Ceratodontiformes > Ceratodontidae > Neoceratodus > Neoceratodus forsteri. Next base: position 262,471,312 of record JADMNL010000027.1, on the reverse strand, counting down.
TCCACATGCATGCGTCACGTTGGGGATGCACAGGACCGGGAGAAAAATGCAAAAATGGCAAAAATTACCAATTAAAGAAAAAAAAGAAACTCTTCTCAAGGACCAGCAGAAAAACCTTAATTGCATTTGAATGGGTTGTGGTAGGTGTGGCAGGTTCTTTAAGGGAGACCTAAACAAGTACTTTTTCCTTTGTGATTGTTTGTTCATCTCTGTAGAAGCAGAACATGTAATCAGTCGCATACCTTTTATCTCAGGAGATTAGTGCTTATATTTATAAATGGAACGCTTCAATAAAACACCCCTCGGAGTAGTTTCTTGGCGATGTTTTTATTGCTTGTTATTCCTGAGGTGCGCACAGTGCTCCAAAGATGATGTTTTAGGAGCAAGTGAGAAGTGGGATTGAGTAGCACATTTAGCGCTTACTGACCTGCTTGGCTTTACAGAATTTAATAAGTGTTATTTATACACATGCCAAACCCATCTTACTCGTTATCCTGGAAAGGCTCTCCCATACTGACCGAAACATTTTAGTGCAAGCAGATCATTTTCTTATTCTGTGTTTTCTTACAGTGCATGTCAGCCTGCAGCTGGCACAGCAAGCATGTCATGAATTGAATCCTGTCCTTTACATCTCAGCGCTTGTAGTTTGTACAGTTAATGCCATGCACCTGTAGTATTTATATTTCTTGTTACAGCTTGCTGCAGCTACTTAATTATTTTACTGTACTACAAATGGGTTTTTGAGTCTGTGTTGGGAGGGCTGTTCCTCCCATTGAAGTATGTTTCAGATTCATTAGTGTAATGGTGGGACGTGTGTATTGCACATTATGTCTAAATAAATTATGCATACATTTATTACTGAATTAGTGTTTGATTATTTGAATAAACAATTTTTTAATTACATAAATCGTGTTTATAATGCTTTTTTTAGAATGTTTATAGTTCCAATGAAAATGGACTTTCATGCATGAATTACTGTGTTTATATAGTTACAGCGTTTTGTTTTTTGTTGGGGGTATGAAATATAAGTTTTCATGTTTGTTATGTAACCAGTGTTGTTTTTTTTTGGGGTGGTCATGGATATTTTTGGTTTTGCATGTAGGAATATCCTTTCATATCCTAGCAATGGTCAGTTCCCTCTTTTTGAGGTAACCACAACAGCCAGAAGCAGTGATGCACACAAGCGAAGTAAGCATCCACTTGTGGAGCCAGCACCAAAGTAGAAAGTATAAACAGACGACATCTAGAAATTCCCAGAGTTTTAGTACTTCAGAGAAATTATTGTTGCCACTCTAACATTCATATATTTACACAACTTTGTACGTGTTGTGGGGTGTAAGATGAGGATCTATGCAGTGGGAGTAGTGATGGGTGGCATGAGAGGTGTTCTTATTGATGTGCTCTTGTGTGTAAAACCTGTCCTGCCAGCGTACTGTACACCAAACATCAGCCAACCACCTTGACATTGCTACATTATCCTTCTCAATTCTTCCCATTTCTGTTTATGTATTAAATTAGTTTGCGCTGTTGTCACAATAACGGCACTAGGTGCAGAGAGGACATTACCATTGGGGGATCGTTGTCATAACTTAAAGACAGAATGCCATGAATGGTGCTGCCTGGGACTGTGTGCTCTGATAAGCGTTTAGAAAGATATGTCACAGCTAGATGAACCTCTTGCTTCTTTGTAGCAGACCTGTAACCTTTTTTGAGGGGTGGAGGGGCTGATTTATTGTTTCATCCCATTTACAGTGGCTTGGAAGCACGGATTTGCTGGCATGGCTTTGTCACTCACTCCACTGCATTTTGTAAGTAGCTAATACACAGGAGGTGAGATGAGTATGAGTGTGTTTTGTTTCTGGTGGTGGGTGACACAGGGATTGCAGATATTTATGGCTGTTACTTGCAAGCTCAAAGCAATGGTGCATGTTACAGTGAAAAAATGTTTTCTCTGATCAGGTATGTGTCACCCTACTCTCCGTTCTGCTGGTGTCCATCTAGCCTCATCCCACCACCAACACACGGTGGCCAGCTACCACAGTTTTTAACTCTGTGGCAGTGGCTTCCGAGTGGTGTCCTTCCCAAGCGACATAGCCAGAATTCGGAGGAATTCATGGGGTGAAGCCCAAGTGAGCCAGCTTGTGGTCACAATAAGATGCAGCCAGGCATTTTTTTTTGTCCACCTGTAATGCTGGCATCCCACCACCCCATGGAACACCACCAGCGTACAGCATCCTCCATGCCTAGAAGGTGTACCTTATAGGGCATGACCATGTGAGTAGCTTTCTATCCGATCAAGGGTCACTGCCACCACCACCACTTCACCAAAAAAATCAAAAAGGAAATGCAAAGTTCCATAAAAATGTATTTAATGATGCATGATGTTCTGCCATAAATAACACACTGTCCACCAAATGCACATGATCTGTATCACACATTGTTGAGGAAGACTTAACTAGAGGTTATCAGAGGGAGTTTGCAGGCCGACATTGAAATAACGTATAGACAGATGTCCAGTGTGAGTGCTGGGTGCTATGACAGGAAAAACAACGTCACATCGTGCTTATACAGATGGGGGAGTGAGAGACACATAACATCTGGGAATAAACACTTCATGACCTTGTAAATATAAAAATATACACTTAAACGTAGCTACAACATATAATACAATAACATACCACCCCATCCCCACTAGTAGTGGAGTGATATAATGCAGCATAATCAAAAAACAGAACACGTAGATGTGTCAAACAAAAATCTTAAACATGAAAATCATGATTTTGCATCTTTGATACAAACTTCGTAAGATGTAATCCATAGGTTTTGCTGTTGGTCTGTTCTGTGGATACTTTGACTTTACTAGAGGTGGGGTGGGGGATGGGACTTGCATGTTATCCCTCAAACTCATTTATGGTACATAGTCTGTGAAGAAAAATAAGTCAAAAAACTAAGGTGTGTCAGGTCACAGCAACATTTGTACTTCAGAAACTGATTTGCTGCAGCAGCAACAAGATATGCCGTATCTGTTTTGCATATAGTGCACTTTATCAGTGCATGGCAGTACACTGAAATCATGGTAATAAAAATAGGTGTTCTACAAATTGGTATAGGGCATGCAAGTGGTACACTGAAAGTAAAAAACCTCTCTGTTGCTAGAATATTAATAATGCATGCTGACCAATGTTAATGAAATGTAAGATTGTTTTTTTTCTTTAAAATAAGATGCTGTAAGACACACGTCCAACACAGTAGGTCAATGTGCTGACCTGCAGACTCTTCTAGAGGATCAGGGCTGACATCATCCAGCAGACATTAACACATGACACACAAAGATGCACAGACACTAGACAGCACAGAAAAACAGCTTTTTCAGTTTCGGCTACAGAGATAAAACAGAAATTACGAGCGGTGCTGCGGGAATCAGAAGCAGTTTAGAGACTCAGATTCTTCATAATATGGGGCTGAACATACCTGGCAACAGAAAGATGAGGTAAACCTTGACAGATAATAGAGCATAAAAACTTGTTTAGGTATCCTTTAAGAAAATGTTTGAAGGATCAGCAGGAGAAGCTGGCCTGCTTTAACTGCATTTGAGTGTGTTGTTTTAGGTGTGACGGTTGCTAATTGTCTTCCCAGCCCATAGGCTGTTTTGAGTTCTGTAGCTATTAGAAGAAACAGAAGAAGGAGGAGAATGCGTGTTTTGTTAGCCTTTTTTCCAGACCTCCACTTACACAGTGCTACACCCTGTAGCTTTGTCAAGCAGTCTTGCTCTGTTTTCTTTCTTCTGTGAACATACTGTTCCTTGATACCACAATTACCGTGTCCAATCAGTTGGCACTAGAATTACTGGATCAGACCTCTCCAAATATTACTTTGGCTGCAGATAATTTTTTTTAAGGGTGGTGGGGGATAGACACACCTATGTGCTGAATGTGCTTTGTTTGACAGGTAGGAGCTGAACCAGTGGGTTGCCCACTCAGATAGCCCTGCACTGGCTAGCTTATTTGGAAAGAGGAAGTGAGAGACCATGTCGGAAGCTTTAGACATAAGAAAAACAGCTGAGGTGAGAGAAGTGCGTTGTAAACTTCAGTGTGGAAGATGTCATTGAGCCTTAAGACTAGTATCCCTGGAGTGCTTACTGGAAGCCAGACTGCTGCTATATACAGTCAAATGTTTTTTTTTGTATGTTTATTTACCCTTTATTTTTATTCCCTTCATAGCATTACAGTACATGACAGTACCCTACATCAGATGCAAGCACACAAGTCCCCACCCCTCCATATTCTTGCTGACTGAGGCACCCCCCCTCTTCGTGGGGCCCTGACGTGTTAGCACCCAGGAGTGGTGGGCGCCTGCCATTCGGAGGCATCTCGGGTGGGCGGTACAGCATCTTCATTCATTTTGCAAGGCTTTTCCTTTCCTTTTATGTTTCCTCCCCTCCCACTGTGGACATCCAAGCTCTCGAGGTTCCAAGCACACATGCATCTACATACTGTTACTGAGCCCGGATGACGACTGCTCACCCTCTCGGAGACTCACTGCTGCACTGTCATCTGTGGCCCCCCAGAGGTGGCAGCGTGTTAGTGGGGTTCGTCCACCCTCCTTAGCAGAAAAGAAGAGCTTTCACTTGTGATGCTCAGTCCCTTTCACCCCCCCCCCCCACCGGTTGTCTCCTGATGACCCAGGCTTGTTCCCGAATCGAGGTCACTGGCGTTTGATGGAAGCAATACCAACACTGCATTGACTACAGTGTGTGTATGTATATATGTGTGTGTGTGTATGCATGCATGCATGCATATGTGTGTGTGTGTGTGTATATAGTGTGTGTGTGTGTGTGTGTGTGTGTGTGTGTGTGTGTGTGTGTGTGTGTGTGTGTGTATGTATATATATTGCAAAAAAACTTCGTTAATGCATCAAGTGCAAGCCACATTGGGAGAAAGGGATTTAGGGGTGGTGGTAGACTTCAAAATGAATAACTCTGAAAATTGTAGAAGAACAGCAGCCAAAGCAAACAGGATACTGGGCTGTATAGCCAGGGGTATTACGTCCAGAAGTAGGGAGGTGATCCTCCCTCTGTATAATGCCTTAGTCAGGCCGCAGCTGGAGTACTGTGTACAGTTCTGGAGACCTCATTTGAAGAAGGACATAGTGCTGCTGGAGAGGGTTCAGTGGAGAGCGACCAGGATGATTCAGGGCATGGAGGGGAGGCCTTATGAGGAGAGACTGAAAGAGCTTGGGCTTTACTCACTGGAGGAGAGGAGGGATAGGGGAGACATGATAGAGGTTTTCAAGTATGTAAAAGGAATAACCAGGGGTGGAACCAAGGAGCTGTTTAGGTTAAAGAAGGGGGTAACAACCAGGGGTCATGAGTGGAAGCTGGAGGGGGGGAGCGTAGGAGGCATTTTTTCACTGAGAGGGTGGTGGAGCTGTGGAATGCGTTGCCTGGCTTGGAGGCCTGGGAGGCTGGTGGAAGAGGGCACAGTGGAGGGCTTCAAGAAGGGGTGGGACAGGTACAAGGGAAATCTGAAACAAATGACCCTCTTGGGGGCTGGGGGGTGGTAAGACGAGCAGCCACTAGGTTGCTGGCTTTCGAGCAGACAAAGACAGACCATTTGGCCTATTCTGCTGGCTTTTAGTATGTTAGTATGTATGTTAAATGCAAAAATGACTGCATGACAATTGTGTGTTGCGCAGTTTCTACGCACGCTCGTAACTTCTCCAGTTTTTAATATTTTCACTCCAGATTTTGAACGTTGCTATTTTGTTTCACACCTCCTCATGAACATTACAGCTGTCCTTTTTCACATCCTGCCCGAAACTTATATTTGTACCTGTGGCGCAAGAATGGCATAGTCGCTGTGCGAAATCAACTTTCGGGATGGATTAACAAAATCACAGTGCCACTGTTCATGAAGTGGGGTCCCAGAAAGGCCATGTTGAAAATTTGGTGCAAAAATATCCAAACACGGCCAAGTTACGCGTGGTTGTTGACATTTCGCTATACATGTGTGTAACTTAGGCAAATTTTAATGTTTTCTCTCCAGGTATTCAACATTTCCAGTGTTTCACACCACCTCATGAACAGTACAGCTGTCATTCACATCCTGCCTGAAATGCATTTACGCAGCAGTGGTGGGGAATGGCTTAGTTGCTGCATGAAATAACCTTTTGGAACCGAGTAACGAAATTACAGTGTCAGTGTTCATGAGGTGGGGTTCCAAAATGGCCATGTCGAAAATTTGGTGCAAAAATACCTAAAAATGCCTGAGTTATGCATGGTCATTGGAATTTTTGTACACACACGTAACTTTGGCAGTTTATCATATTTTCACTCCAAATTGTCAACATTGCCATTTTTTCACACAACTTCATGAACAGTACAGCTGTCATTTCCAAACATGAACATTTGGGGTGAAAATTATTTAAGATGGTACAGTTATGACTATTTGTTACAATTGTGCTATGTCTGCTCTTAACTTAATTTGTGGAAGCGCAGGGGTAGGAGACCCCTGTGTTTCTACAGCTAGATACATTTGTGCATCTGTGGAGGGATGGGCTCGCTCCCACAGTAAAATAAAGATACTATTATACTAGCTCAAAAAGTAAGGAAATAAATTGCAAAAAACGTTGTCAATATATCAGTTAGGGTTGAAGTGACAAAAGTAGGGAAATTAGATGTTACGGTTGAGCCCCTAACAACCCCCCTACCCAACCAGCCCATCCCACACCCATCCTCCACAGACCAGCACGCATCGGGGTGTGCCTTGGGGTCATTGGCCCTGACTCTCCTCCCATTCTCCTATACTGTACCATGTCAACTTTCTTGCACATGGAATGGGGTGAGAGTCATTTCGTTAATCGGTCCCAAAATGTGATTCCGCGCAGTGATCGCAAAATCACCTTTCGAGACTGAGTAACAAAATGACAGTGCCAGTGTTCATGAGGTGGGGTGCCAAGAACCCCATGTTCAAAATTTTGGGGTCAAAATTCCTAAAAATGGCTGAGATATCAACATAAGTAGAAAACCCCATTGACAGCCATTATTTGGTGCTTACCTTGATTCCTCGGTTTGAGGTTCGGCTTTGAAGAGTGCAGACGTGTCCCGGTCCAGAGAAGATCGCAGCCACCAACCTCCGGAGGTAAGTATGGGGGTGCGGTGGTGGTGCGCAGAGGGAGGGTGGGGAGGGGACTGGGGAGACGACGAGGACCATTTTCTTGTTTTCAGAGGAAAAAAGACGGGGAGGACAGTTTTTTTTTCTTTTTATGGCTCATAATAGTTTTTGAAAACTGGGAGTGGCCCTAAGTGTTCCACAGTGATTGAGGCGAGGACTTTATAATACTGACACAGGGATTGAGCACCCCCGGTGAACATAGAACAGGAAGGGGGCATCCCGGTGTCAGAAACAGTAATTTAACTATTTCAGCACACTGGGGGTGGGCTTCCCAGTGTATCACAGGAGTGTGGGGGGGGGATAAATGCTGACACAGGGATTGGGCACCCTGATGCTGGCAACAATAATAAAAAATTAGAACTGTCTTGGGGGGGCAGTTCAATGCAGGATTCTGCATCAAATATTGCTTATTTTCCTACACCAGAGGTGGGCATCATGGTGTTGGAAAATATTTATAAATATGTACAGAGGCAGGGGAAAGCGATAGAAGGGTGGGGTGCCACTAGACACCAGGGAATTAATTAAAAAAGGGAATCTGGTCCCAGTAGACACCAGGAAAAATGGCACATGGTCGGGGACCTTTAAAAATCCGTTTTTTGCAATCGGGATCGGCTGGCGAAAAGGGATTGCGAAAAGGGATTTTAAAGTGCAAAAGTGTCGTTTTTGAAATAAGAAAAAAAACAAAGGCATGGGCAGGTAGAGGACGTCCCCCTCACCAAAACCCATGCCTTGGTTTTCACAAAACACATCCCTGTCGCAAGTTACATTTTGTTTTCTCCCGTCGCTAAACGAGAAAACAAAATGGCGGCAGATGAACAGGGATTTTCTCACTAAAAGGGATTTTCTGAGATTTCCGAATCCCTAATTGAAACTGCATCTATCCCAAAGACTGAACTGAGCATGCTCAGAACCCAAAATTTCAAAATGTTATAACTTTGGAACAGAATAATATTTTTTCACCAAACCAGTGCTGGATTGGTCATTGGGACAACCTCTTTCGACCCTGAAAATGTCAGACCAAAATTCCAAACAGTGTGCTTGCAACGCAATGAGGAAAAAATAGGGAAACGTTGGCAAAAATTAGGGAAAAATGCATTTTTTGATGATTTGCTGCACAAATTCCGCAAATCCAATCGAAATGAAACTTGGCAAATCAAGAGAGCTACCAAACTGCACCATCTATTCCAAATTTCATGTGAATCCGTTGAATGGTTGCAATGTTATTAACGTGCAAAATTTGGGGTTTAACATTAAAGTGCCTGCTCAACCCTAACTATAAAATATGTATAATTTTTGTCATATATTTAATAATTTGCGTCCGCACAAACTTTTACTGGACTAAGGAAAGGAAAAATAAATATTTGAAGAACCAATCAGCAGAGCATTTCTGAGAAACCATCCATGCTTTTCAGCACAACTTAACATATAATTCCCAATCAACCCAAGTAAGATTTATTTGATTTAGCTATAGACATGAAGAAAGTAAAAATAAGATGTAGTTCATTAGGTTTTTTTTCCGGTTACTCCACATGTAGCATGATGTGTTTTAGGAATTAGTTTATTTTAGAGCCTGGACTGAAGTGGAAATCTTTCACTAGTGCTACTATATCAGCTCAAAATCTTGTAACAAATCTTTATGCTTTGAATGAAATTGAAACTTAAGCAGATCTCTTTACTGTCAGGGTTATTTGTATACAGTGTTATCATACTGTAATAAAAGTGTTCCACCAGACTTTTGCAAGGAAGCTGCCTCACTCTCCTATGTGATTGAGGGTAACTTGAGGTTGGCGAAGTTTTCGAGATCTTCAGCCTACGTGGTTGAAATACCTTTCTTTGTTGTGTGGTACAGCATATGACAGATTGGGTAAATATCTGTGCATCTGAAAATACAGTGCTTTTTGATTGTATTAATTGAAAGAGGTTGCGAACAGTCAGGAAAGCTAGAACCGTTAGAATTGTAGCGTTACAGGGTATTTAATGGAAAAATCAATTAGGAATTTTGTTTGTGAAAGTGTAAATCAGTTGTGAAAATACATAACATTTGGCTCAGATTAATTTGCAAAATTAAAAATTAAAATTGCTAATTTTTATGTGTTTTTTAAAAGAGCAGCTGTCATTGTTTCTTTACATTTAGTTATGTTCCTATTTGTGTCCTACTGCCCTCGACTCGCATTCCAGTGTATTTGGCTTCTTCTTTGGATGTCTAAAACACGTGTCCACAGCCTGACTAGCACTTCCTAAACAGCGTGGTTGCTGCATTTGTCACATCAGGTCTGGAATCCCTTCAGTGCAACTGCTAGTGGAATACACTTCCTGCCAGCCTATAAGTGTTTGAAAGCGCACACAAGTTCAAAATGCTCCTGAAAAGTACATATCAACCCTTTCAGCTACATTCTGTCCAGTGACATCTGCTATTACTTTTACCCCTTCTTGCTTCCTTCACCTGCCACTACACTTTACTTGCTTTGCCGGCTGATTGCACAAATATTGTTATTTTATCGTGTGCGTATTAAACTGTGTGAACCTGTTTTTTCTCTAGCTGTTCTGTGCATGCTCTCCCTTGGGATCCCCTTCACAAACAAGATGTTTCATTTCAAGGCATCGTTCCCGGAGAGCTAAGGTTTAATAAATAAATATCTACAGACTGGATATGTAAGGATTCTGAAGCACACATGTAGATGGAAAGCTTTAGAGCTGACCTTTTTTATTGAAAGATGTGTACCTATATGATTATAAAACTGTCAGGAAGTCTAGTCCAAGAGTGCAAAAACACTCCTCTTTGGGGGCGCTGCAGAGCAGCAACATGGCAGATGCAATTTAAGATGGCTCTAAACAGTAGAATATAAAATCGCTCTTGGAACCCTCAACTTTTTTGAGTAACAGCTTAAAACTTACATTGATACCTAGCAGAAGTATCCTTGTTTAATATGGGACAGAAAAAAGACCCAAAGCATGGTTTACTATGGGGCTGAAAAATTACTCAAAGCATGCTCCACAAAGCCTTGATGCTTTCCTCTCACCAGCAGACTCTTCTAGAGGATCGGGGCCAACATCATCCAGCAGAGCTCCCGCATCGGACTTACCGACGGCTCAAATCCTTGCAGTGCTCTCAGAAATACAAGCAGCAGGAGAAGATACCAACAAACGATTAGCGGCTGTAGTGGCTAAGTTTATGGAGAGTGATTGGAAAATACGGGAGAATGCTGTGGCGATCAAAGAACGTACTGAAACGAATGCCTGACAACTGAAATATAATGCTGTCTATGTACGGGACCTTCAGTTCCTGAAAACGAAGGTGGAGAACCTTGAAAAACATCCAACATCAAGCCAACATTAGGATTGCTGGTTCCCCCCATGATTTGCAGGCAAAGCAGACATTCTTAACACTGTGAGTAAACTGATCTTCGAAGACCTACAGTTATTGCCTGTAGATATGGAGATGAATGTTTTCGCCATTTCCCACGTGGTGATCAATCACAGAGACCTTTGACGACCATTGCCACACTTTCGACCACCAAAGCTCGGATCCCTCTCCTCCAGGCTGCTCGATCCCGGGGGATATAGTGTAGGAGGGAAGTCGGCTGGCTTTATTCCTGATATTTTGGCCCATTCTCAAACCAGGAAGGAGGAGTTACAACTAACTAAAAAAAGAGCTCCTGCAAAATGGGATCTCAACGCAGCTTAATTTCCCAGCAAGGCTTCAAGTATGCCACCATTCCAAAATTCATGTGTTTGTGGACCCTGTGTCGGCAGCTGCCTTTGCAGAAACAGTAATTGCACAGTCGAATTCTCCTGAGGCTGACCAGGATGATGAAGGGTGGTTTAAGGAGCCAACCTGATGATCTTTGCTAAGCTGATGCAATAAGCTTGACTTGGCTCTGTCTACAATTTAATACAGTCATTGAAATTTCATTTGCTATTTTTAAGTTTAAATTTTTGACATGTTTTGCTGTTTCATTTAATATAAATATCAATATAATTGCCCTTATGGCCAGTGTAAGAGCAGGATATATGTTTTTGTGTGGTAAACACCACTCCATTTGTGAACTATTACTAGCTCCTTAATTTCCTAAACCTGTTACCCCCACATGGCAGATTTCTCTCTAGCCTCATAGTGTGGGGATGCTCTGCAATTTAACTGAGCTCAGGCTATCATGTAAAATAAGTTTACACTTCACACTGTGCTAGTCAGCCCTCCCACAGTACTGTATTCCTGCATGGGACCTGGTATGCTGGTGTATTATTTGATCTTTTACTGTTTAAGGTGAGATTGTTTTCTCCTACAGCATAATCAAACCCAGACTTTACTTCTAATTTTTCAAAAGACTGGTACTACCCAACAATGCATGGACCTTTTGACCTGTTTTTCTTGATTGAATCAAAGATTGCCTGCACATCCTTTGTTTGGGTCTGCATACCCTACTCCTTTTATATGATGTATTATGGGGATTGCTGTAATTTCATAAATAAAAAGTAAAAAAAAAACAAAACAAAAAAAACACTCAACTTTCAGAGTACAAATTCCTGGACCGTGACAGGAAAAGTCCCTGCCATGGAATTGGACCGCTTTTCACCCTGTTTTTAAAAAAACTGTTGCAACAGTTCTCTCTTTTCTTTATGCTATCCCTGTATTTTTCTAGTCTGGAAGGTTGGTCACCTTTTGGTGAAACCCTTCCCTCTTTTTCTTGCTGTCTCCCTCTAAATTTCTTATATCCTCTTAGGTCCAAAAGAATGGGAGGTTAAGCCTAAATGACCTCAGAGCCATGCAAAGTACCTAAATGTAAATGGCTAACATGCCAGGCTTATATACTGGCTGATTAAATGTGCCTCAGTGCAGTGAAATGATTAAAGTGAATAAGGTGCCTTATGATACAAAAATGATGAAAGTGCTGCTCAATACCTAATAATAGAAAGAATATGCATTTGGTATACAGGGCTGCTGCAAGGACTTTTGTGAAATGACTAGGATATTTTAAGAAAGCTGATTGGCTAATAGCCTCATGTTAATATGTCTAATATACACAAAAAAATGCAGGCAGTAAGCTGGGCATTAATACTGGAGAGGGTGCCCACATCAGAACATTGGCAAACACAAAAGCAGCCATCTTCTTTTTTCTTTAGTGTCATCACATGGCTCACTTCTCCCAGGCTTAACATCTGTAAATTAAATGCACGACTTGCATAATTAAAAAAAAGAAACGACCAGGATAATAATCCTAGCCCATCCGCTCACTGTACGTCTGAACAGCCAACCTGCTTTCTTGCAAACCGCCCGCCTGCTGTCTCTCTCTTTAACTTAAAACTGAGCAAGCGGGCACTCCATGCTTCACTCCCTTACAGCCACACTGTTCAACAAAATGCTGTACTGGTATCATAATAGTATTTCCCACGTAGTTCTAAAAAAAAAAAAAAAAGTAGAACATGTGTGACGCTTGGCCAGCTGGTTGTGATTATTGTATGATATTGGTAGTATAAAAAAAAGGGTCAGTGTATGAAATGTCAGTCTGTGAGATTTTGCCCTTTTAAATTACAAGGTGTTAGCAGCTGAAATAACACAATGTATTACACTGACCAGGAGATCTCTGTAGTGTAATTAACTTCCTTGAGAAATTGCATTTTATTGCCTTTTTATGACTTCATGCTTTTGAAGTTGGAAACTAAATATATATTTTATTACATCAGGAAAGAACGTCATTTAACTGATTCCTGTCGGTTACCTCACACCTGGGTGATGGACTACAGGGTTGTAAACCTAAAAGGAACTGGTTGATCAAAGACTCATAATTTGGGAAATGGGTTTTTGCTGATGTTCACTTTATTTAAAATATCTCCTGGTGGGGAATCATGTTTGTAATTTTATATCCTAAAAGGAGGAGCTAGATGACTCACAGAAGGGGTGTGGAGACAGAGCTTAAACTGATACTTGTGTCTGAAATGTTGGTCATATCATCTTGGGACTTTTGAGAGATACATCTCTCTGATCTAACTTTAAAGGCACTTACAGAAGTAATACATTAGATAGAAAAGATCTAAATGTATTGTGGCAGGAGTTTGTTCTGTAGTTTTCCTTTTTTTTTCTTTCATGTGATTGTGATGCTCTTTGATAGTTCTGTATTTTATCTTACTGTTTTTACCCATTTTTAGTAAACATTTTCTTAAGATACTGCCTGGGTCTCCTCAGTCATTTTTTTGCATGTTATTGCTGAACGGATATTAAGTCTGTCGACTGTTCAAGGGCTTGATGGTGTTACTAAGCTTGGTAAAAGGTAAGAATATACCCAAGGTCTCTTACAGAGTTTTAAGGGTTCATTTTGGATACCTGGTTAGGTGCCCTTAGGCGAAAGATATATTGCATCCCCCCGAAGAGAATATTATCTGAGCCTCGAAAGATATATTGCATCCCCCCCAAAGAGAATATTATCTGAGCCTGTACATTTGGGTATGCTAGCATAAGGTTCACAGTTTGTATCCACCCAGAACTTGAGACTAAATGTGATTCGGACCCAAAAGCAGACAGGAGGGTTACCCTGCCTGTTACCTGTTCACACTATTGCAGTCTGAGGTTGGCACTGTGGGAGCAGAGGTCCTTACCTGTGGAGTGCGTTTGTGACAACCTGTACCTCTGACGACAGCTGAATCCAGCAATTACAGAAGTCTTTCACTTTCTTAGGTTCCGCACAGTGTGAGGCTTTTCTCCTCCCCTGTGTCCTGCAAACAAAAGCAGCTTGTTCTCCCTAACGTACAATAATTATAAAAAAAGACGGCATAATTTCTTATTCAAATTAAATAAAGCAAAACTGCTGCTAGTTGGGGGGGTGTCAGGACAACTATAGAAATACAAATAAGGAAACCTTAGCAGCTCAAAAGTCCTCAAGTAAACAAAAAAAAAAAAAGGCGGAGGAACTATTTTGTTAAAAATTAAGACAAACATTAACTTTTTCACTATTAAATACTATACATTTTAGCTATCGCATACATCTGTATTTTTAATGGCCATTTCACAAGTGCAATAAGACACGACAGGGTGTGTGTTAGACACTTTAACACATGGCTAGGAGGCGTAGTGAGGCACGATGAATGCGCTGCTCAGTACCCAATAATAGAAAGAATATGTATTTGGTATACAGGGCTGCTGCAAGGACTTCTACAGACTGTAGTCGCGTTCTTTGAGGCTACAACGTCTGTTGGTTAATGGAATAGCAATAGGAGGACAGAACTGCGTTCTGCCAATGAAGCCATCTGGGGAACACTGTATACATAGTCAAGAGGTTGCAGCCTTATATAGTACATATTCTTAAGCTTAGCAAGCTGTTTGTGATGGTCTTACTGCCATTAAGGCCTGTGAGTACTGTGGTAAACATTTTAGGAATGTCAAATACAGTTGCATTTTTAAGGTTATATGCTCTCTAGCAGTCTGTTTATAAAGCTATTTGGGTCTCAGTCTGCTGCCTGTTAATATGCTGTATCCAGGCATCTAGTAAGTAAAGAAATAAATGTAAATAATCAAAGGGAATTACAGCCGAGTTCATGCCCCCCTTTTCTAAAGTGTTATTTTGTTCCTTTTCCCTGTCCTATAGTGCTTCCTATGTTTTTATAAAAAGGAGAGCCTAGCACTTTATGTGGCTCTTGATGAGTAATTCTAGAAGGCCTCACTTACCTGACCTAGAAGCTGTTGCTGCCCTGTGACACTGTAAGTTCCTAGTTCAGTATAGGGCTGGCAGCCCTCAGTCTGACTCTTATTTATTTGGTTACTCAAGAGTGCTGTCACTTCTCGAGGGAGGAGCTTAGCCCCAGTTAAAGCTCATTATGTTGTTCTAATTACCTTACATGCAATGAAATGTTATTGAATTCTAACTAACTAGAAAAACGTAAGAGTATAAACTGTATATATGTGATGTGTCAGGATAAAACCAAGTGAAATAAAGAAAATTATAATACTAATTAAGTCAGAAGGGTGGATCGTTATAGATCATATGACTGTAATGTCACCCCTTGAATTATATAAACCTGCCACTATGGGATAGTTTTTTTTTTAGCTAGGGTCAGTTGCTGCTGACTAAGTGCAGGCGCAAGACTGAGGGAGTCTGTTGCTGCACCATTTGGAGTGGAATGAAGTCAGTTTGCCACATTCCTGATTTAGAGTTTTTGATTGATTAAATTTATTTTCCTTCTGTGCGAAAGTATTGCAAATTTATGAGAAAATAAAAATTAAAACTCACGTCGCTGCGTGTTTATACATACACCCGGTGACATATAGTGTAAGTGGTGGGATACTGACTGGACATCTAAAGAGTAATGGGAGAGTGCAGTCAGAGGTGCCAGACCTGGTACCAAGGATAACAGGCAGCAGTGCATGGCGCCAGAGATGATGTGGACAAATGGAAATGGTGACCTGGATGAGGTACCATGAAAGGAGTATGAGGACCAGGTGGCAGACCTGATGAGGCTCATGTATTGGTTGAGTGGGCGATGGTTGGCAGCGAACCAGTGAAGTGAAAGGTTGGCACACCATTGCTGGGAGTTGTTGGAGAGGACCTGATTGGAGAGTGCCAAGGAGAGATCAAGGGGAGAGGATCTGTAGGCTCTGAAGGAGGGAGTTTGCATGGCCAGCTTCGGAGATGGAGATTCCTGTGGTCTTCCCCAAATAAGTCTTTCACCATTCATCAGGACCCTGCCTGGAAAAAAGAGCACTGCCTCTTTAAAATTTTTGTGCTGGGTGGAGATGACGTCGAGACGGTGCCGCCGCCGCCCTCGAGCCAGCTTTGAATGGTTGTCTGCCTGGTTAATGTTATCCAGTATACCCACTCTCGGTGACGTGGACTAAATGATGAATTTAGGAACTTTGAGGGAGATTAATCTGACTCTCATGTTGGCAAGTCAGAGGAAAGCACTACTGACTGATAAGGAGTCGGGGTGGAGGGGTATTAAACTGACTCTCACTTGGATCCCCTGATGGCCCAGAATGCTACCATGGTGCTGTTGCCCGAGGTTTGGGGGTAGAGCTAAGAAATTGGAGTCGGGTGGGCAGATCTGAAGGAAAACTGTCTGCAGCACTGCAGCAGTACGTCCAAGTTCATGGTGACTGGCTGTACAGTCCACTGCTGTATCAACCCTTTTGGCCAGCTAGGGAGTTCGCTGCCCTGTAAGTGCACATTATGTATACACATCAGGCTGCTTCAGGGTTTTACTAGTTATATTTTAATGTATTTACCCAGGATAGTCCAGCTAAGATGCAGCATCTTGTTTCCAGTGAAGTCCTGCTGCTACCCATTTCTGTAGCTGGGTGGTCTGGAGAACTGGGAGGTTTAGTGACTTGCCAGAGGCCACACAGAGTATTTGTCTGTAGCGGGCCTGAACCTGATATCCTGGTTCCCAAGCCACTGGTGTGGTGGAAGGAGGGGGGGGAAGGAAAAATACAGGAGGGAAGACATCTGTATTCTCATGGCCAACAACCCCCCTCCCCCGGGGGCTGATTTTTAGGTTCTTGGGTGATGATGAGTGGAGCTATCATGGACAAGAGGAGGACATTTAGGCTGCATGGGGAGCAGTCTGGCTTAGGAGTATAAACACTTGAATTAACTCTCTGCTGCTTGCTCAGGTTAATTTATGCAGAATCCCTTATAAATGAATGACAATATTTTTTATTGTGTAGTCTGTTGCTGATCAAAAATATTTTCCTCTATAAATTCTCCTTTCAACTTCCCCCTCATACTAGGCTTCTTTTCCATTACACTTTATAAATTTATTTGGTAACAATCATTTTAGCTGTCAAGGCAGCCATACGTTGTACATTTTTCTCCTTTATAGCTCCCCCGCCTTCGCCTCTCATGCTTTTCATCTATGTTGTGTTATTCTTCTCAATCACCCGGCTTCTCCTCTCACTCTTCTTCCTTTACATTCTGCCATACTTCTCCCAACCCTCCCCCATCCTTAATCCTCATGCCGTGTTAGTCTTCCACTGTCTGTTTTTTTCCCCAAAACATTTCTAGCATCACCCGTGCCTTATTTGACCCCCAACCTAATGTCTCTTGTCACCAGGTTGGCTACCATTACAAGCACTTTTTGAAAATGTTATACATCTTTCTTCACTTCACATTGATTTTCTTTTGGGCTCCAGACTTTGTACCAAGTGATGTAGATATTAATTACAGGTGAATTTTCAGGGCACTTTGCTCTGCTGCCTGGCATAGTGATATCACTATCTAGGCAACGCTGACAGCTTGAATTGACAGCTGTCATTCTTTGTAGTTGACAAATTACTTTGGTACTGATGGTATTTATATATTAAAAAAAAAAAAAAAGGAATATCAAGGGGAAAAAAAAATAAGGTTGCTTGGCAGATGAAGCCCCCTTCCCCCCCCAAACAAAACTCAGGCCATCATTGAATCAGGTGGGGGTGAGAGGCCAGAGATGGCTCCAGAAATCAAAACCAGATGTAAGGAGACATCACTGCAGAAGAAGCTATAAGGCAGGACCCTACCATAAGAGACTATCACCAGGAGACTCATTTTGGTGCGACATGGACACCCTCTGAGTCCAACAGCATCCCGAGGGGTGCGGCTTCATGGTTGGTTAGGTGGCACTGGCAGAACTTGGTGGAAGGAGGTACAAGCAGACACCCTGGGAAGATCAACAGAGTTGGGGAAAAAAGCAATAAGGATGGTTCTGTACTCATAATTGACAGAAGCCAGGCAGCTACTATGGGACAATGAAAACTAACATTACAGCTGCCTTCAATACAATAGTTAGAACAGACTCAGAGCCAAATAGTTTCTTATACTGAATTTTCAAAAACATTGTTTTAAATGGATGTTTTAGTAGAAACCTGGAACGACAGGACACAAAGTGCTTTTAATTTGTTTTTAATTACAAAGCTACTTCTAATTAGAAAGTCTTTACTTGGGAATCTGCAGTGTGTGTGTGTGTGTGTGTGTGTGTGTGTGTGTGTGTGTGTGTGTTATTGATAGCAGCACCTACCTCTCTCTCTCTCTCTCTCAGATAACAATAACTGCAGCACGGTTGCCATGTCTGTACCTCTCTTTTAGTAAAGTGTGATTTTGTTAATTTATTTAAGGCGTGGCCACTGCTGTTTTTATTCTACCAGTGTTTCACATACTTGAGACTTTCATCTGTTGAAAGCAACTTGAGATCCCAAAGCTTATTTAAGCAGCTCCACTCCCACTTCACTGACAGTTGTCCTGTACCTGACATCACCGTAACTTCCAAGCAGGAGTGGCAGTGCTGCTACAAGTGTGTAGACGATGGCAGAAAACAATGAAAAAATCAGGTGCAATACAATACCTCTCACTAAAAATCAACACGTTGATTTTATATTGCATCATGTCTCCATTCAGAAAGGGAGAATTGCACACATTGTGTCAGTGGCTCTTTAATGTATTAACCTGAAGAAAATCGCATATGTTACAATCCACTTTGTTTGCATCCCCCCCCACCCCCTAATTGTTTCTCAGGAAGATGCTGACTGGCTTACACTATAGAGGTCATTACAAAAAAAACTTGCTGGCCCATCGGTACAGTGGTTGTGCTGCCGCTTGTGATAGTGACAACCTGGGTTAGAGAATGAGCCTGGACCGTTGGAGGGATGAGGATCGAGCATCCCACAGGACACACTCCTCTGACGAGGGAGGGAAAGTGTCTCATCCTACTGCATTACTGCCACCTGGGTGACCAGAAGTGGTGGTGCAGGGAATATGTGACAGTAGGATAGGACCACTGGAGCATGCCCGCAGGGTGACTGTGTCTGGCTTAGCTGGCAGCCTGTCCCGATGTCCGCTTCTGGTGGGGGGGGGGGACAGCAAAGCAAGTGCAGGACTGGGAGGATGAAACCTCTGCTGGCCTGTCATGTCCTTCTCCAGACTCGAGCTGCCATCCCCTGGGGACACCATCAGCTTTCACTTCTGCTGTTGTTGGCCAGATTCATGCAGGGAATAGGTACCATGGAGCTGGGGGGTAAGTCATGGGGGCAGCACAGTGGTGTGTCGCAGGCCGGCTGGTGATCCCAGAAGGACAGGTGGCAGGGTCTCAGCTGGACAGGATCTGGGCACCCTGATTTTAAGCAGAAGGAGGTGCCCCTTGTGACCAAAAGGAAGATAAAACAAATTTTGTTGTGTGGGGGGTGGGAGATATGTATATGTATATTATAGAGCGAGCTATAAAATCTACAGGGGTCATCCCATGACCCCACCACTCATTTGCATATTATCCCCATAGACATAGGCCACCTGCATATAGTACTCCACCTGCTGCCCCCTTTAGTTTTTCTAAATAGGATCTCTATGGCAGGGTATTAAATAAGTTGAAAAAAATGATAAGCAGTTTTATGTGTGAATGTACTAATTAACAGTGAAAAGGCATTACACTTGGTGTACACACTGATTATCAAAATTAAAAATAAAATTGCATTTTATTCATGTAATCTGTGCCACTGACTCTCTCAAAAAAGCATGGCTAGCGGTATTACTATGTATTTCTGGAAATGGTTAGTACTACTCCCTGTTTTGCGTAGCAGTTTGCCTCGTTATACCAGCTATTTAATATCCTGCTGTGACTTAATCCTACTCCACCCCTTAAAAAATCTGGATAGGTACCAGCCGTATACCATATATCTTGGGGTAATAATAAATACACAATAACACACTTATTAAGGTCAGGATGCATTGCAGAAAGATCACCAGCCAGGTTAATGAATTTGTCAATGGTATAAGGTCATTTGTAAGTAAGACCCAACAGGTCACTTTCATTGTAATATATAGATGTTAAAAATTCTGTTGCAACTCATACCAAACATTTGTGTTGTAATACCCATGTTTGGAGAGCCATAGATGGCGTTATGAGATCTTGTAATAAAATCAATGGTGTTCCAATGATGGTATTATGAAAATAATGTTGCCTCATGCTACAATGCTTCAGCTGAGCACGAGCCAGCTTTCACGGTAACCATCACATTTAGTAAAAGCTGGTGGCTGTTCAGCTGATGACACTGCAGCATTAAAAAAAAATGTCAGAATGGCAGACAAGGGGACACTCGGAGCTGAGGTAGAGCAGTGCTGTAAAACAGTCGCACCAGGAGTGCTCTGAGCAGAGTGGGAGGCAGTTGCACCAGGAATGTCGAGCATCGTGAGAGGCAGTTGCACTGGATGTGCAGAACAGATCTGGAGACGGTCAGACCTAGATGGTGGACTAGAAACCTAAAAATGTTAAGTTATAGGAGAGACATTAATTAAATTGAAAGAACACAGCATAAAGTGAAAAAGCTAATCCTGAGACTTAGACATAAACCTTATGAAGAAAGAATTGAGGACGTGGATCTGTTTACTCTTGAAAGAAGAAAAATGAGGGGAGATTTGCTGCAACTGTATAAAATATTAAAAGACAGTGAGGAATAATCAAGTTGAGCCTAGAAGTTAAGAGGCACGTCTGTAACTTGAGAGGTCACAAACTTCAACTGCAAACCAGGACAACAACAAAGAATTACAGGAAATTATCATACAGGCAAAGGGTAACTGGGATCTGGAACAGTCTGCCTGAGAACGTAGTCACAGCTGGAAACCTGAACATATTTAAGTATAGGTTGGATCCTTTTAGGACACAGGCAGTTTAGTATGTTGTGACCACTGAGTAATGGAGGGACAGTCTCATGAGCTATAGCCTTCTACTGTCCTGAAACAAGTATAGACCCAAGTATGCAGTGCAGCTCTTCCAGAGTTACCAGCTGAGTGAGGTGCAGTTATTTTAAAAGTTGAGGGTGTAACCCCCCCCCCCAATTCCTGCTGCATTTAACACCAGAAACCTGCCCCAGCAGAGACTATATGTCTTGCTAAGTACAAGATTAATTACGTAGCATGGCAGAATTCTCTGGTCTTTACCATCCCCATCCTGCACAACACAACCACCATTCATTTATGCTGGATGTCATAATCTCTGCTGTCATATCAGTGTCACCATAGGCAACGGCATACAGGACAGGACCCAGCTAACCTTGTAGCCTGCTGCTCGGTAGAAGATGATTCAAATTGCAAAATGTTTTCCCTGGCCTCTGTCCTGTTCCCCTTCAGCACAAATCACGCCAGGTTGCCAACGCTCAATTGATGCTTTTTTCGTAACAGTTCTTCTCTACCTGTCATTAGTAAAAGTTACGTGCATAGGGAATGGCAAACAGAATGGGGGTCCAATTATCTTTTTTTTATTTTTTAATATTAAGTACAGGGCTGTTGCAGTCGGCATTGTGTTGCAGAAGTGAGTTCGTCTAATTGTGCACAGAAGATCCATTCCCGTCTCACTCCAACTCGTGACACACACACACACACACACACACACACGCACACACACTTCTTGGCTAGTGCACATGATCACCACTTTAGCAGCCTGTCACAGTCAAGTACATACATTATCATCTTAGTTAACGTGTGGTGTGGTATGGAGTTTTATTGGGGATCTGCTGCTCCAGATTCTGAATTTAGACCTTTTGGGTGGAGTTGCCTTTTAAAATATTTTTCAGACTTGTGCAAAGAAATAGCATAGATTAGTGTATGTATTATTTCGAGTTTGGGGTTTGTTTTCCCACTAAAAAGTGAAGATGTCTAACTTCCTAAAAATAAAAAGTAAACAGAACCCAGACAGTCTCGTGCTAAGATACCAGACAGCAGGCTGCTAATTACAGTGTGCTTTGACAGGCACTGTCTGTGAGGCGGCTTAAAGCTATTCCAATCTGTTACTTCCAATAAAGTTCACTATTACGTGAGGCTGAGAGATTTCACATGGGCCTCGGGTCTTTAGTTCACAGTTTGACATTAATTCTTACAGACATCAGATTCTGAAAAGACACTGGTGACATTTTTTTTGTTAGGGAAAGAGGAAATTGCTTAACTAGGAAAGGCACACTACCAAAGTCCCTGGGGTTTCTCTTTCATAGCTGCATAGTTTGGAGTATAAGAAGTTGTGAATTGTATTGTGGCGGTACTAGAAATGCAGTCCAGATGAATCTCTACTACGTTTATACAGAACTGCTAATTTACAGTTGGGCTGCACAAGCTGATTTCTTTTATGTTTTTTATTGTTTCCTCTGGATGTATACAGTAGGGAAGAAACATGAGACAACACAGTATGAAAGAACTTGCTGGTTGTTGTACTGAAAGAAAGCAGTCATTTTACAAATATTGCCGAGGCATTTGCTCACTTGCTTCCTAAAACGAGAAATTTTAAGTCTCAGACACTGCCTGTAACACTTTTTCATACCATCTAAAATTAAAACGTGTTCTGCATTGTTAAAGTTTTGACAGTTGATGTCTTGTAATTTCAGGTTGGATTGATGCCCATCATTGGGTACCCTCCCTGGTCAGTCTAGTCTACAGGTTTCTAAGCTTAGTACATCCACATTGTAATTGTACACTGGATAAAAGGACATGGGGACAGTGGGGAACAGAAAATAATTTCTTACTTGGAAATTTGCTTTTGTGAAGTCTGTCATATCTGTCCGTACCTCCCAGGGATTGTTTATGTAGTTCATTTTTGTTGACTAGGAGAGGAGAGTTAGGAAATGGTTATTGTTTTTAGCTACGTCCCATATAAACTGACTGATACTGAACCAGGTTAAGTAAGCTGTTGGTCATTTTTGTGAATAGGGGAAATTTGGCCTAGAGACTGGGGAAATTCACCTTTTATTCTCAAAGTGCTATGGGATCATTAACATCCACCCGAACAGGAACATGGTGCCTCAGTTGAATGTCTCATTAAAAAGATGGAAGATGTTTATTTTTGGTTCATTTGGCTCCAGTATGTAGTCTGTGTGGGTTGTAGATGAGTCTAGCAGGAGCAGTAGGATGTTCAGGGATAAGGTAACCATGTTGGACTGCTCATATCTTCTGAGCTATTGCTGTTGCAACTGAGCTTTTGGCAGGAACAACAGGCATATCTAGCCGAGGGGGAACACTGGCCTGTCTGTAATTTTTTAATGGTGTGTCTCAAAGTTCCCTATGGTCAGAGGTATACCCACATTATCACTGACTGCCAGATGGAAGGACATGGAAGATTCTGGGAAACCAAATTTACGGACAAGAAATTCAGGGTGCCCAGCCCGGTGGCGCTGAGGGTTGAGGTGCTGGATGCCACACCTCGCTCCATGCCGGCGACCTGGGTTCGGGAATGAGCCCGGGTTTCTGGGGTCGGGGGGGGGATCGGGAGAGGATCAAGCGTCCGGAGGACGGCTCTCCTCTCCTGGGAGGGACGGGATTCCTGTTTGGCACTCGGCTGGCCTCTGGTGGAAGCCAGAGATGCAGCAAGTGCTGACGTGTGTAGAGATGGAGTTGGAAGTGGCAGATGTCTGTACCAACGCCTTGTCATCAGGGCACTAACCACTCCACAGAAACAGGGGAAAATGCCCTTTGGCTCTGCCGGAGACGGAGCATCGGAGTTTGCCCTTGATTTATGGCCGCCCTCCTGGCACCTGACCAACCAACGCTACTGAAGCTGTCAGGTTGTTGGGGCCCACCTCGTCTCTGCCCAGAGAATAAACCGAGGCTACATGGGCGACAGAGGGCTGCCCAGGTAGGAGCGGACCGTAGAGGGATGACTCCTTGGTGCTCCCAAGGAGGCCAGAGCCGAGGGGAGGAGAGGAGGAATAAATAAGAAAATAATAATAATAAAATAAAAAAAAAAGACATTCAGGATGATCTGGGACATGGGTGCCTGTGTCCTTTATGCGCGATGAGTGGTTCAGGACATGCATTTGTACCCGATGCGCATCCCCATGAAGCAGGCTTCAGGAGTTGAAATTAGTTTTGCAGCTACTATCTAGCAGGACTAGTGACTGGGAAAATCTGCTAGCCCCATAGACTTTTCTACTGGTCCAGCTGTTGTACTTATTGAAATATTACCTTCTCTAGTACAAGCTGGCTGGGCTATTTTAAAAAAACAAACAAACCAAAAAAAAAACAAAAAAAACAAGAATTTTACTAGCCTGATAAAAAAAAAATCTGCCAGCATTTGGCTAGTGGGTGGGTGCCAATTTGACCTCTGGGCTTTATTGGCCAGGACTCCTGGTCCACTGTTTTACTGTCCTATGCTGTGTATTGATCCTTAGCTTTCTTTTTTTTTCATCACCGGGCCAAATGCTGGTAATCTCGCCCCATCATGCTTTGTGCAGTGGGGCAAGATTACCAGCATTCAGGCCTAACAGTGAGAAGAGAAAGGTGAGGATTGGGGTATGGCATGGGACACTGTATGTATAGGAAATAAAGTAACAGGCCATAGAATCACAGTGCTGGGCAGGGAGGGTGTTTGGGATTTTTTTTTTAAATTTCTTCTTAAAGGGGAGGGTGGTGATGGTGGGACTCAGATGGGTGGGTGTGGGCTGTTTACTAAAGCACTGGGTGGGAAGGGTAGATTTAACAAATAATAAAAGAAGGGGATGCCAGATGGGGGTGGGTCAGCAACGATGCTGCAGTTCTTTGGGGACCATGACAAAATTCTGGGGGACTCTCAGACTTTTACTTAGGACCCCCATATTTTTTTCCAGAGAATCCAGGACCCTTAAATCAAAAATCCTACTGAGAGCCCTGAACATTCTCTGTTCTGTAAGCAAGCCATAGAGGTTATTATCCCCATCTTATAAACTGTATTAAAGGGGAACTCTCAGCTCCCCAGGTGCAAAGACGCTAACAAAAATGCAACATGTTTGAATTTTTTTTTTAATAACTTGATCTGCTGGAATCTTTATTTTTATCTGGTTGATCCTGTGACGTGACCCCCGCTGACCATTATTTTCCCAGAGTCCGCCGTAGCCAACCCCCTGATAATGCGACCAATGGTCCAAGCTATGGAGGACTCCTATGTGCCCATATATGTCACAGGAAATAATTGAAACACATACAGTGCATGCTTGCTCTTCTAAAGCGCTTTCATTGGTTGATTGGCATTAGAAGCACCTTTTTCAGAATGTGTTTGAGGGAGAAAGTGAAAATTAAATTGGCAAACAGCATACCAAAGTTGAAGCCCTCCATCAGGTTTCACTATATTGAAAACATTCAGGTGAGTTTCCTCTGCAATATTGCGAGCACGCCTTAGTTTGCAGTTGGTTTCTCGCTTTATTTAAAAAAAAAAAAAAAAGTTCCAGTTCATAGAAAAACAGATAGTGATGACAGAAAAAGACCAATGGTCCATCCAGTCTGCCCGAGTTCCCTATCTAACCCATGGGACCTACTGTCCATCCAGGGCCCTAGCCCTCTGCCACCTAATCCTCGCCATTATTCTTCTTCCCTATTCTGCTGCTCCGAGTGACCACTATACCCTTAACTCTGCTCCAACTGTGCTTGAAACTAAAAATTGTTTTAGCGTACACCACCTCACCACCTCAGCTAGTAGACTGTTCCACAGTTCCATCACCCTTTCTTTCAAATAATACTTCCTTATGTCCCTCCTGAACCTCCCTCCTGTCAGTTTTCATTCATGGCCCCGTGACCTTGAACTAGCAGTCATGTTAAAAAGTTCATTGTAGTTTTCCCTGTTTATTCCTTTTAGGAACTTGAAGGTCTCTGTCGTATTTTCCCTCTCCCTTCTGGTCTCCAGTGAATACATGTTTAGTGACTTGAGGTGCTCCTTGTAACAACTGCCCTGTCGGCCCGCAGTCATTTTTGTTACCCCATGCTGCACCGTCTCCAGCCTGTCCCTATCCTTCCTGAGGTGATGGCTCCAGTAACTGGGCACGGTACTCCAGGTGCGGCCTCACTAAAGATCTGTAAATGGGTAGTATTATGTTCTTCCTCCTGCTGTCAGTGCCTCTTCCCATATACCCCAGCATTCTACTTGCCTTACCACAGGGCTTGTTGCACTGGCACAATTGCTTGAGGGTGTCACACTGATGGTAACACATAAGTCATGTTCCTTAGCTGTAGTGCCAAGTCTCACCCCACCCATCCAGTACTGTCCTGGGGTTCTTATTCCCTTGATGCAGTACTTTGCACTTTTCAAAACAGTTCTGCGTTGGATCATCTTTAGACTATTTTTATTTTTTTTTATTTTAAACGCCATGAACATACTTTTGATACCAAGTTTTTATGTCATGCAAGGACAGTTATGGAGTTTTGGACCCCAGTAAGACAAAATCTATATGTTTCTGTCAGTATAACTATAAATAAATACGCCTGTAGAGAGGAAAGACCTTTTTTTTTTTTGTAGTTGCATCTCCAGGAAATTGGCATGAGACATTTAGGGATCAGCATAGTTATTTTTCTGGCCTAAGCTGTTTATTACAAAGTAGGATGTATTCTTCCGCATTGACTTTTTGCTAAGAAAGGCACAAAGCTGAAGCTCATTTCCAGGTGTGTCTCTGGAGCACAGGGAGGTTAAGTGACTTGCTGAGTGTCATAGAGCATGCAAGTGGAGGTTGGGGGTTTTAAACCCAGGTCTGCTGGGTCTCCAGGTTCACAGTTTGTCGAGTGAGTGTGCTGTAGCTGTTATGGAATATAGAGAATACTGGATGGGCAACTATGGAGAACCAGTGTGTTCTGCCACAGGGATTCTGATTCCCTCTGACCTCGAGAGCGAAGCTCGAGAGGTCAAGGGAAATCAGAACCCTGAGGTGGCAAAACACACTGGTTGTGCATAGAGTTGCTCATCCTGTATTTTTTATATTGTATAGTACTGTGTGAAAAATGTGTGTGAGTTCTTTTGCTTTCAAAATGAAACTGACTCATTAAGTCTCTAGAGGTTCTAGAATGCTGTTCTACCACAGTAGGGTAGAACAGCATTCCATGACATGAACTGTGGTAGAACAGCATTTTGAAAGGGATGGAATTCTATAGAGAACAGCACTCCACTATACACTATATAGAGGATAATGGCTGGGGATCGGGTGATAACCATGCTGTAATCACCTCGAGTGGTTGCTAGGGCAACATGGTAAACCTCGAGAGTGCAGCTCGAGAGGCTTACTGGAGCCCTAGCAACCACGAGAGGTGATTTCAGCGTGGTTGTTACCCAATCCCCAGCCATCATCTTTTATAGTGTGTGGTCAAAAAAACACTTTGCATTCTATGTGTGACAATTATGGAACTCTGGTGCATTCTTTTTTGTTTTGCCACTGTTTGGAAGTTCTGAAGTGTGGTTAACAACTTTTAAATTCTAAACAATGCATAACAAAGCTGTGTGACTGCTGATTATGGTGGTTAATAGGCACTTACCATACACTATATACCCTTCTTTGGTTTAGAGGATGGCATGATTTCTTGCTGCACCTATTTTTGCCATGGTTTTCCCATGTTCCCTTCCTTGACATCGGGTTTTGTCATGGCTGTATCTTGCGCTCCAGCTTACTCCTGTACTAATATGTGATAGAAAATTGTAAGTTCCTACTAGCCGGAATGAGAGAGAAAATTATAAGGTTCCTACTGGCTGGCACTAAGCCACACATTTTCTAAAGCTGTTTTATTCTGTTGGAAAAACTTGCTTAGCTCCTATTGATTGATATTGTTATAAAAATCTTGATTTGTTTTTTTATTACATTAAGCAGCAACCTTTTTTGGAAGGTTGTTGTGTCTGGTGATTGTAACAGTTTATAGTGAAGTTTGCTTAAAATGTTATTCTGGCTGCTTAGTGGGCTGTCAGAATTGTATGCAGGTTACGATGTTGCTGACCCAAGTTAAGTCTTGCGCTTGGCTTGTCATTGTCACATATCAATCGGAAAAGGCAACTGATGCCTTCTGACTTGAGGAGGGAGGCTGGCTGCTGCTTTTACATGACTACCATTTGGTGATTCATGCAGAAGGATCCATGTGGGCAGGAATACATGACTTCAGATGGGGAGGGGGCAGTTAATCCTACTGCTGGGTGGAAGAAAGCCAACCAAGGATGCAGTGACATCATCCAGTCCTGCGCCTTGGAGTCTTGGATGGGAAGGGCGGGCATAGACCTCTGGGTCCATTTCTTCCCCTCATTTGGCTGACCGTTCTCCTGACTGACTGCCCTCCTGGCTTGCTGGCTGCTTGGGAATGGGCAAGACCAGTACTGTTTATGAAGGAACAGGCAGCAGTTACCTTGGGCCAGTGGTGACTTTTCCGGAAGGTTTGAGATTCAGAGTTTGTATCGAGGCTGAAGGAGAGCCTGGCTCCCCAAGGTAAGGCAATAGAAAGCATGAAAAAGAGGGTTTATGTACATGAATGAGTTTTTAGCTGTAGTGCATGTTGGCAGTGGGAATTTTGGCCTGTAATTAATGTCGGATTGCTCCTTATCTTCATCTTGTCTGATAACCACTTTTGTACCCATTGTGAGTCTGCTCTAGCAGTTTTTCACCTTTGAAATAATAAAAGGAGCCCTTCTTTCAAAAGGTTAGTCCAAGTTTTCGTCAGTTGTCTCAGTTTTTGAACACCCATTATCTAACATTATTCTTGTGATTTTAATGAATTCGCATGCAGCACACACTACTTTCATACCTTATGGGACAATAGGTGTACTAAAAACAGATGAGTATACTGATGAAAACATGACCTGAGCCATATTAACAAGAGTGTTCTTTTTATTATTTCAAGTAGGAAAAAGCAGGTTCAGAATGGGGGAAGAAGGGTATCATACATATTTTCTGGTTATGGAGCCCACTAGAGACAGGGCAGTGGTGGACCTGGTATTTACACAAAGGAACAGAGCATCACAGTGGATATCCTTTTGGTACAAGCGATAACCGTACTGTGTGGTTTGGCATAAGGAATGGACAGGAGAAGAAACATTTTAAGACAAGGGTCCTGGACTTCAGGAGGTGCCTGCCTCAATAAATATCTTGGTGGTGGTGGTAGTGGAGAAAGATCAGTGAGGGAATAGCTAAGGCATCTGCACGCTGTTTGAAGGAAGTAAGCAAGGGAAAGAGAAGAGGAGGTCATTATGGTTCATCGAGGGAGGTGGCTAAGGCAGTGAAGGAGGAAAAAAAGCTTTTAGGAAGTACAAGGAGACCCAGACAGAGTTGCACAGGGAGTTATATTTGGAAAAGCAGAGGGAGGCAGGAAGGAGGGTGAAGGCAGCTAAAGCATAAACAGAGGAGAGGATAGCCAAAGAGTCCAAAAAAAAGAGGACAAGCCTTTCTTCAGATGTGTGTGTGAAAAGAGGATGGCAAGGGGAGGGATAGTGAGAATCCGGAGGGTTGGGGGTCTGTGCAGAAGATCAAGAAAAAGCTAAAACTCCAAATGAGTACTTCTGCTTGGCCTTCATGGGGGCGCAGGTGGACCAACATGTATCAGCAGGCACTTGGGGGGTGGACAAAGTCAATTTTCAGAAGAGAGTCTAGAAGGATTGGAAGCCATAAAAGAGAACAAGATGATGGGACCAGACGGGGTTCACACAAAGGTTTTAAAAGAACTGAGCACGGTGTTAGCTGCTCCTCTTGGAACACTGTTCTGTACCTCATTGGAGATGGGTAGTTCGAGGACTGGAGGAGGGCTGATGTGGTCTAGCTGTACAAGAGCGGCAACAGGAGGGAGGCTAGCAACTACAAGCCAGTCAGTCTCACATCATTGGTGGGGAAATTAATGGAGATCACCTCGCTAAAGGAGAGGCTGATGTAGTACCTGCAGGCATATGGACTGCAGGATCACCACCAGCATGGTTTCACAGGGGGAGGTCATAGATTTCTTTGAGTGGGTGGCTAGGGAGGAGGATCAGGGGAGGGACTTGGATGTGTCCTATCTGGACTTCAGCAACACCTTGACACTGTGCCACACAGAAGGCTAGTAAAAACACCAAGTAGCCTGGGGGTTGAGGATGAAGTGGTAAACTGCATATCAAACTGATTGAAGGAAGGAAGGAGGGTGGTGGTAAACTGCAGACACTGGGGGATGGAACCGTGATTAGCGGGGTGCCACAGGGATCAGTACTGGGACGGTCCTCTTCAGTGTCTTCATAAGTGACATTGCTGAGGAACTGACTGTAGGTGAAGGTGTGTCTCTTTGAAGATGACACAAAAATCTGCAACAGGGTGGGCACTCAGGAAGTGGTGGAGAGAATGCAAAAAGAGCTAGGAAAACTAGAGAGGCAGTCTAGGGTGTGGCAGCTGCATTTCAATACCAAAAAGTGCAAAGTCGTGCACCTGGGACGGGGAAACCCATGATCTGGCTATAAGGTTGGGGGGTACTGACCGACACCAAGCAAGAAAGGGACCTTGGGGTAATCATATCTGATTATCTCAAGGTGGCAGGGCAGTGTGCCAAGGCAGTAGGCAAGGCTAATGGGATGCTGGGCTGCATAGGGAGAGGGATTTCTAGTAGGAGGAGGGAGGTAATGTTGCCACTGTAGCACTTACTAGTGAGAAGAGTACTATGTCCAGTTCTGGAGGCCACATATTCGTATGTACATTGACAGGGTAGAAGTAGCCAAAGGAGGACTACTTGAATGGTGCGAGAGGTTGCTCAAGAAGGCATATAAGGAGAGGGTGCGGGATCTCAACATGTGCTCCGTGTAGGAGAGGAGAGCGAAAGGAGGACATGACTGAGACATAGAAGTACCTTGCAGTGGTAAACAAGGTGCAGGTGGGAGGTCTCTTTCAGAGGAGGAAAAGTACTAGAACAAAGGGGCATGCAGTGAAGTTAGGGGGTGGGTGAGTTCAAGAGGGATGTGAGGAAATATTTCTTCACAGAAAGGGTTGTCAGTGCATAGAACAGCATACCAGAAAAGGTGGTGGGGCGAAAACAGTGGGGAACTGCAAGCATGTGTGGGATAGGCACATGGGTATAAGTAGTAGAGGAAACGGAGCTGGGAGGGAAGCCAGTGACCGAACAGGGTCTGAGATGATGAAATAAGCAGGGGAAAAGATAGGGGACTGACCAAATACGGTCTGAGATGATGAAATAGGCAGGGGAAAAGATAGGGGACTGGATGGGCCTACTGGTCTTTTTCTGCTGATAAATTATATGCGTCTGTGAACAGGGGGTAAGGTACAGTCTAGGTCAGAATGTACCCAAGATTTTCCATCATGAGCCTAGCTAGTTTGACTCATTGATGACTGGGCATCTTCCCTGAGAGGTAAGTGTGTCAGACCCAGGCTAAAAATAATTTCAGAGATGCTCTCTCCTACCATGTTGGTCTCGTCCTCCCTGCATTCCACCATTAGATCTTTAGTTTTGTTTCCGCTGAAGAGTGGTCACCCTAGACAGTGCTTCCAGCTTAATTCAACGATTAAGCCCTAAAGAACTTTTGTTTTACAAAGTTTAAAGGGGATGTGTACATATTTGCGCTTACTTCTGATTTGTATGTTGGCACGTATTTGTTATTATTGTGTTTTTTTTTTTCCCCACAATTCTCAACTTTTCTGGGAACTGTGGGATAGGCCACAATAGTACTTTTTTTTACAGTGACTGTGGCAGAGTTTGCAGTTTAGTTTTACAGCCTTGTGGTTCCATTTTAATGGTTCCAGTTTGTATAAAGTGAGAAAGCCTTGTAGGCGAAACCAGGTCGGGAGTGTTCCTGCTTCTTTCCTCCACCGAGGTGTTTTTAAAACTGTATTTAAATAAACTGTCATATTTTTTGTACTGGATCCTGGTGCCAGCTTCTTGTCTGCCTCTGCATTACGTTGTTTAGCCAGGCACAGGTGTTGGGGGTATTTTGCTGTGGCTATCATGGTGCCAACTAGCTGACCCTGGGTCAGATTTCTTAAGTACACTGGGACTGACTTCTACAAAAAGAGTTGGCATTCCCATTTGTAAAACTGTTAAAAAGACCCTACAGTTGCATGCAGCAGCAGTTGATGGGAAAGTCGACACTACATAAATGGTAACCAGTACTGGTTCGCAATATCTTTGCCAACAAGATCCAGCCCGCTCCTGTATCTTATCACACTAGCATTCCCAGTATGTGCTACTCTGCCTACCCCTTATACAGCTCCATCCCCCCTATCCCTTCCCCCTAACCGGCGTAAACTTCCCCTCCGCCACCTCCTTTCTAGGACAGCTCTCCTCCTCCTGCTCCTGTCTGGCAACATCCATCCCAACCCTGGCCCTGGCTCCAATGGCTCCCCTTTGAAATCGACTGGACTCCTTATTGCTTCCATAAATATTTGTAGCCTCCTCAAAAAACTGGACTCCTTACATTGCTGGGTGACTGTTCATAATCCTGATGTGATTGCCTTAGTTGAAACCTGGCTATCTGGCTCCACCTCTAATGCCCAGGTCTCTCTCCCAGGCTACTCCCTCCACCGATTGGATCGGATTGGCAGGAGAGGTGGAGGATGTGCCTTCTATGTTAAAGACCCACTCATTGGGATTGCCCTCTCCCCATCCTTGATTATAATGCCCAGGCCTTAACAACAAAATTATCTCCTGACCCCTCCAGGGGTCCTATCTTCCTGACCACAGCTTACATACCCCCAAAAACCAAGCCCTGGCACTGAGCCCCCTAATTGACTATATGACCTCCCTACCTAACTCCTCTGACCAAGTCCTGGTAGGTGATCTAAACATCAATTGGCTTTCTCCTCAGGCTTCTGCCTCCCGTGACGCGTTCACTGCCATTGATCTAACACAGTTAGTCTCCCAGCCTACCAGGTTAAATCCTGGTAGGGGCTCTTGCACCCTTCTGGACGTGGTTCTCACCAACAGGCCCAGCCGTGTCCACAATATTCAAATCCTCTCCGACTGCCTTAGTGACCACTCCCCAGTCCTCTTCTCATGGATAACCTCTCTGCCCAAGCCCACTGTTCAAATCACCTGTCGTCGTCGACTTAGACCTGGTGGGCTAAAAGACTTACAACTCCATCTGGCCAACACTGATTGGTCCACCCTATTAAACACCCCTGATATTGACAAGGCCCTTGCCTCCTTTGTTCACACCTTTAACTCTGCCTGTGACATCTATGCACCCCTAACCCCACGTAGATCTAAAGCACGACACTCCCCCTGGATTACCCCTGCCCTACGCTCACACCTTAAGCAGCGGGATAACCTATGGCACATCGCTGTTGAAACAGGACGCCCTGCCGACAGACAGGCCCATGCAGCAGCCGAGAATAAGTGTACATGGGCAGTCCGCAAAGCAAAGGCCGACTATTACCAAGCCTCTCTCACCTCCTCCTGGGGTAACCCCAGGTCCTTCTGGGACAATATCAAGCAACTCAGTGGTGGAGCACTCTTCCCCCCCTCTATCGCTGCTTGACATCAACGGGACTATCTCCACTGACCCCACCCTCATTGCATCACACCTCAATAACTCCTTCACTGACCTTAGTGCAGTGCTCCCTTGCAACTTCTTCAACCCTCCTTCCCCAATGTCTGCCCCTCCCATCTCCCGACCCCCTTTCCACCTTCGCTCCGTCACCTCCCACGAGGTCAGGCCCTACTTACTAAAAGCCCTAAAGTGCAATTCCATTGGCAATGACTCCCACGATCCCTCTCTACTACGCCAGGTCCTGGAACAAGTCATCTCTCCCATCACCTGCCTCTTTAATAAGTCCTCTGCCTTGGGAAATTCCCTCGGCCTGGAGGGTCGCCACTGTTACCCCTATTCACAAGGGTGGTGATAGGACGCCCCAGGCATTACCACCTATCTCTATCCTCTCTCCCTTTAAAGCTTTAGAGAAAATTGTTGCTACCCAAATATCTGATTACCTCAGGAAATACGATGTCCTCTGTCCTGAACAACATGGATTCAAGTGCGGACATAGCACCAATACTGCTCTCCTGGGTTTGTAAACTTCCTCCATAACTCACTTGATGCAGGCTCCCTCGCCGGTCTTGGTATTTATAGACCTATCAAAAGCCTTTGATACCGTCACACCCCCTCCTTCTGGCAACACTTGCCAGTGTGAGCTTGCCTCTGGCCCAGCCTCCTGGTCGCCAGCTATCTGTCCAACCGCTCCCAACGTGTTAGGATTGGTGGCACTCTCTGATACCTGCCCAATCCGCACGGAGAGTTCCCAGGGATCCATACTCGGTCCTTTACTGTTCTCTCTCTTCCTCAACTCCCTGCCCAATGCCTGTGCTGGAAATGTCCTACTCACGCTGATGATGCAGTATTCTTTGCCTCTGACAGTAACCCGTCGCTCTCAGAACTCCTCCAGCGTGCCTACACCTCGGCAGAAACCTGGTTCTCTGACCACCGTCTGTCATCAACCTTAAGAAAACTAAATCCATGCTGTTTACACCTCAAAATAAGTCCAGAAACTTTCCTCTCTCTGTCCGCTCCGCCCTTATGCACCTATAGAACTTGTCAGCTCTTATAAATACCTTGGCATAATCTGACTCTGCTCTCTCCTTCCATAACCACATACGCTGCCCTGACCTCTGCCGCCAATACTGCGGTTGGGCATCCTCTACGGAACAAAAATGCCTCCCGCAAACGCCCTACGCCTGGCTGTTACCTCCGATACTTTCCCTAATCGACCACGGGTTTTCCTGTGTATGGCGCTTGCTGGCCAGACGGCTCCGCAAGGTATGCCTTATGCTCAATAAAGCCTGCCGACTTATCACCAGTGCCCATAGACTCACCCATACCTGCCATCTATACTCCATGTCCTCTATACTCAACCTTGACGAGCGCCTCCTGTTCCAAACCTGTCAAATTGCCTATAAAGCTCTCCATGGTCTAGCCCTGCCTGGCTTGCTAACTCTGTTCATCGATCTAACTCCTCAGCGCATACTCGCACCTCAGCGAGCTGCCCTTGTTGTCCCAAGGCTCCGGACCACCAGGGCCAAGGGCTTTGCCTATAGAGGCCCTCGGTACAACTCCTCCCAGCAAGCATCACAAGCGCCCCCTGCTGGCTAGCTTCAAATACAGACTGAAAACTCACCTGCTCACTTCTCACTCCTGCCATTGCCCCTGACCCCCTACCTCCACCCCCAGACAAAGCTCGCTGAGCTGCATTCCTCCTTATCCCCAGCTCCCACCCTCCAAATCTTCTGCACTACCTCCTCCCTAAAAAAAAAAAAAAAGGGGATTTCATATTGGCTGCCAAGAGCCAGGGAATCACATATTGCTGAACTGTGTTGCTGATTGCTTTGCCTTGCATGTACCTGCCTGTGCCTTTTTGCTGTGCTGTATTGCATTTGTTTATTATATGTATGTCTTTGTCTCCCTTCTTGACGAGGTACCTTTGTAAATGAGCCTCTGGCTCAAAGGTTGTTAAACTGATGTTTAAAATAAATAAAATAAATAAATAAACAACACCCTTATCCTGAACAGGCTGTTTTCATGTGAAAGGGTATGGCCAAGCATTTCTACAGAACCTCCTGATAAGGCAGTTGTTGCAGCCTGTGAAAACCGGTCTGGATGCAGCCAAGAACCAAGAGTAAATGGCTGTGGACATAAACGATACAGCAGCCAGTCCCCCCGGCAAGTGCAGCATCTACTAGAAGGTAATACATGGCTAAGAACCAAAGGCTTATCTGTAGACCTGCCAAATAAAGCTGCTGGCTTCCCTTTGAAAGCATGTCTCTCTTTGAAGGTCAGACAGAGCTATGTGAATAAGGTTAATAAAAATAAAACTGCCTTTAAAAACCTTGTAGAGGAAAAAAAAAGCCAAGAGGCTACTACAGATCCTATGGTAGAAGAGGCGTGGGAGGGAGGTACTAGAACAGACAGTACCCCACCACCAGTCATGTACAATCACCGGTTATCCAGTGACTGGTACTGTACCCTAGAGGTTAGAGATAGAATGTGAAAGAATAAGAAGCAACGACACAAGATTGCAGCTTAAGGCAGAAATAACATTTATTATTCCCTTATGGTTATCCCGGCACTTGAGGGAACAATCTCTCTGTATCAAGGGCGAGGGGGGGAGTCATCAAAAATTGACATTTTTCAAAATCCACATGCATACAACATCTGATTGGTTAAAATCCCCAATAAAAATAGTGTGTAAAATCACCAAGTGCAAGTTAAAAAGTAGAACAATTACAAGTTCTGCTCACCCAAACTACTAATATCACAGCAGTTCATCATAGTAAAAAAAACATTGTTTGGAAGTCAGTTAAACACAGTGCCATTTATGGTAAACAAATACTGGCGTTTTAAAATATTCAGACAAACACAGATAAAGCTTCACACAAGTCCTTTACCCTTCTCAGTGCTCCTGGGTTGCCCTTGTAAACGGGCCTTGTGCCCAGTGGGTCTTACCTAGGAATAAATCTATCAATAATTAATATATAATCTATAGTGCACCCAGAGATTCAGACAGAAATGGTTAGAAGGGGCAGGAAGCCAGCGACAGTCTAAGCCCAGCCACAGCAAAACAAGCATTTGACAATGCCGAAAGTTTGTCATGTACACTGGGTGTGCCATTTTCTGAAGTTACAAGCTGGGTTGTGAATTTCAACATGGGTTCATAACTTCATTGTTTTTTAATATTTTTACACCACATTTTCAACATAGCCATCTTATTACGCCACCTCATGAAGAAAGGAAGAGTACAATTTCAGCT
Organism: Neoceratodus forsteri; assembly: GCA_016271365.2. Lineage (NCBI taxonomy): Eukaryota > Metazoa > Chordata > Ceratodontiformes > Ceratodontidae > Neoceratodus > Neoceratodus forsteri. The sequence continues at coordinate 262,434,739 of JADMNL010000027.1, read as the reverse complement.
CCTGTCCGAAAGGTACTTTCACACGGTGGCTGCGAAATCACCTTTTGGGATGCAAAAAAAAAAACATTTTGCCCAGGATCTGGAAAATGACAGCTGTCACATTCTTGAGGTGCAGGGAAGAGATGGCTATGATGAAAATTTGGGGTCAAAATATTGAAAACTACCAAGGTGCGAGCCTGCGTTTGTTAATTTAAGTGCATACTCGTAACTTTGTTGTTTGTTAATATTTTCACACCAAACTTTCAATGTAGCATTCTTATGACCCCACCTCATGAAAAGTGCCAGTGTCATGTTGTTTACTCAACCCAAAAGGTGATTTCACAGAACCACCATGCCATTCTGCACCACAAGTGCGAAAACATGTTTCAGGCATGATATAAAAAATGACAGCTATGCTGTTCATAAGGAGGTGTGAAATAATGGCAGTGTTGAAAATCTGGAGTGAAAATATTTAAAAAAATGGTGAAGTTAGGAGCGTGCATAGAAACTGCGCAACACATGCTAGTAACGCAGTCATTATTTGGAATTTTTCACTAAATTTGCAACATAGGCTTTTGACCAGTGGCACTGTTGTTTCATTCATCAGTCCCGAATGGTGATTCCACACAGTGACCGTGAAATCACCTTTCGGGACTGAGTAACGAAATGACAGTGACAGTGTTTAGGAGGTGGGGTCCCAAGAACTCCATGTTGAAAATTGGGGCCAAAATTCCTAAAAATGGCTGAGATAGCAACGTAAGTTGAACCCCCCCCCCAATTGATTCCCATTATACGGCTTACCTTGAAATCTTCACTTTGCCGGTTGGCTTCGAAGAGTGCAGACGTGTCCCAGTCCACAGAAGATCGTTGCTCCCGACCTCCGGAGGTAAGTATGGGTAAGGGGGGTGTGGGGAGGTGGGCGTGCACTGGGAGGGTCGGGATGGGGAGGAAGACTGGGAGACAACGCTGGATCTTTTTTTTTTTTCTTTCAGGTTTAAAGAAATAAAGACATTGGGGATGGTTTTCTTTTTTTTAATTTTATAGGAAAGGATGTGAACATTTCTGGACACTGGGAGTGTGCTCCCCAGTGTCCAGGGGGATGGATGGTCCAAGGAGGACAGCAGCAGTGGGAGGAAGAGGAAGGGATTTGCTCTGTGTGTGTGTGTGCTTGAACAGAGCAAGGGTGTGGGGAGGACAGCAGCAGTGGGAGGGAGAGGGAGGGATTGATTTGCTGGCGGGGGGCCTCGAACAGAAAGAGGGTGTGGGGAGGATAGCGGCAGTGGGAGGGAGCGGAGGGAGTGATTTGCTGGTGGGGGGCTCGAACGGGAACGCAGGGAGGGCAGGAGCACAGTGAGCAGGCTCAGTGTGTTCACACTGTAAGCACTACAGCAGTGTGAACGTGCAACTAGGAAATTGATGTAATGCAGGTCTTTACACATCAAAGGACTGAGCCGTGCCACTATTCGTTCTGCTCTGTCCTTTGAGAAGTTTGCCAGCTCTGCCCCCAAAACAGAAAGTGAGTCATCTCTAGCCTGTCTACTGATTCACCTGCTGCTGACCTGACCCTTGGAACTGATCTCTCCAGTGGACGCACCCCCCCCCCACACCCCTGTATAGCAACTCTCATTTCAACAAATTCGTCTGCACTTGCGCGCATGACAGACTCAAAATGAATCCCTGAAAAGTCGCAGGTAGCTAATCTCAGCTTCCTGTGGGGTGCATGGGGGGGCTGTCACCACTTCCAGCACCAGCACCAGCAGTCTGTCACGGAACATATGTGTAGCAGATTGTGAGAGAATCTGGTAACCAGCCCAAAACAAAAGAAATTCAAAAATTTCAAACCAAATTCTTTAGTAGAACTGCTACAGTACAGTTAAAATTGGAAGTCAAAAAAACAGCAGCAGCGTCTAGATGCTGTGGAGAAAGTACAAGTAAAAGAGATGGGAATGTTTTTTTCACAAAGTACTTTCTCACACAGAAAAAAAAATCATGAGGGGAGCAGCCAGTTCTCGATCGAAGATGTCTAAATAGGCACATAAAAAAGGAATTTTTTTTATTTACTGCAATTTTGTCTCCCACACACTCGATCGGCCCGGCCCCACCCCCCTTCCCTCAGCCCCACCACCCAATGTCCCTGGGACTAACCTTCAACCTGTCAGTTTCCAACAGATTGCCCCTCCCCCCCATGGCAGAGCTTCCTGGGTTCCCCAAGCCTGGGAAGAGTTAAGCTTAATTGCTGGTCAGAGGGTGGTGCGGGGCCTGCGAGGAGAGGTGTGGCATCCTGCTACATTAAGCGATTTGTTTTTTCCCCCTTTTTCTGTTCCCCTCCCTCGGGCGCCTCATGGGCAGGGACTGAGTGGACATTCAAATGCAAGTGTGCCGACTTCACAGTTGTTAGGTGTCCGCCTACTCATCGCAGCTGTGCTGCACTGTCACCTGTGGTCACCCAGGTGGCAGTACTGCATTAGAGACTGTGGACATTCTCCTCCTCTGGGGCATGATCCTCCTTTCCCTGGCTGGCCCCCGATGGCTTGGGCTCACCTCTAAACCCAGGTCACCAGCGTCACGAGCGGTAGCATTACTGTGACGCCAGTAGGCTAAAAAGGAATGTTTTTAAAATGGTCCCCTTGCAGACAGTAATTTCATCCTTACAGCAAGCGGACTGGCTGTGCCTACTGAATCGGAAGGATACTTATTTCCACATTTGAGTTTGAGTAAGCCATGGGAAATGCATAAATTTAAGGGTAGGCATGGATCAGTACCAGTATAAGGCCTGACCTCTGCACCAAAGATATTCACAAAGCACGTGGCTGTAGTTGCTCCAGTACTTTTGAAAAAAATGGAGTGACTGGGATGACTGGTTAGTGTATAGCAGAACCAGGGAAGAGGATCAGTCATTGGTGAGTCAGGCTATGCTCATGCTGGAAAAGCTGGGGTTCATTCTGAATTTACAGAAATCAAGCCTGGAACCCACACATAACCTGCATTTAATTGGAGCTGAACTGGGCCCAGTTCAAGCGGTGGCCTTCCTCCCACAGGAAAGAACTCGGACACTGATTCGGTTTGCATCCTCCTTCCAATCGATGTTGAGAAGAACAGCACAGGAGTTATTAGGTTGCTAGGCCTCATGTCAGCCACAGTGTCAGTGGTACCATGGGCAAGGCAGCACATGAGGTTAGTCTGTGGTATCTGAATGAATACTGGTCCCAACTCTGTCAGTCCCAGACTGCTTTTATGCAATGCAAAAGAAAAGCTGTTATGCTCCCAGTACTGGTAGGTGCTCAGCAGAAAGACAGGTACCTATATCAGTCTGCTGGAGCTTAGTATAGTATTTCACTCCCTAAAGTCCTTCTCAGCATTGGCTAAGGACCAGGTCTTGCAGATATGGACAAGACAGTACCACAGTGATGTATTACAAACAAGCAAGGTGGTGCACAATCTTCAAAACTGAACAAGGAAGTATTAAGGATTTAGATCTCGTTTATACTCTGAGTACACATCTTTGTAATCCATGTGGCAGGAAAGGCCAAGCCCCCAGTGTCCAGGCAGACTCACGGAGCAGGATAGGTCATGTCAAACATGAGTGGTTCCCAGAACAAACTGTGTTATAGCAAGGTTTCAGGAAATTGGGTATCCCAGGGGTGGATCATTTTTTTTTTTATTGACCAAAAAAAGGAAGGCTAGGCAGTTCTGCCTATTTTCAGTGTTTTTTTTTTTTTTTTGGAAGTGTGCAGATGTAAGCTTGACATATTGAGCAAGATTAAACTGTAGGCGGTATTGTGGCAGGGAAAAGACCTAGGGTGGCCCTAGAAAACTGCAGTTGCCTAAGGATAGGGAGGGCTTGCCCTGCCTAATTTCTGTAAATATGCAATGGCGGTGTTGCTCACCCACATGACCATTTGGCTCATTGCCCCTACCCCGAGTTCCCAAATTGGGTGTCTGTGGAGAGAGCACACGCCTTGTTCCCCCTTGGGTAGAACCATGATTTTTCAGCCCAGTAGTGTGGACTTGCCCCGGGAGTGGTCTCTGTACACGAGGGACCTCATTTCTGAGTGGCTACATTACTTGCAGAAGCCAAAGAATAATTGGGGAGTGAAATGGATGGGAATCCTGGTTTTGGATAAGACATTTGAACCACTGAAATGTTTTTTTTTTTTTTTTATTTAGTTGTTTAACCAGGTATAGCACACTAAGCTGAAAGCTTTTTTACAGGAGCGACCTGGGAGCACAAATTGGACCACAGTTTTAGGCACTGGATAGGAGCAGGCCTCACTCATGGGTTTCAGTATTATCAAGATGGCATACTGAAATCTTTTGCTCAATTACAGGCAGAGTTTTCACTGGGACACAGAGATTTTTTTTATAAATACCTACAGATAAGCCACTTCCTGGGCACCACTGTGGGTGTAGACATCACCTCTAGGACCCGCACCCTCCCCGTTTTCTTTACTTGTTCATTTACAGGGGAATCTACCCCTAGACATTTGATTTCGTGCCTGTACAAGGCGCAGACACACCTACCAATGACTTTGATGGACAGGGTACAGGCCAACTGGGAGATGGAGATGATGCTGGAATTGACACCCGAGGGCTGGCTTCGCATCTGGCATAGACAGCATCAGATGACTGCTTCTTACAGTTGGAAGGTGGTGACTTGTTATTTTCCACACACTACAAATTACAGCAAAATACACATCCACTAGGGACTCCTGTTGGAGACGGTGCGGGTGTGAGGTCTCTACCCACATGCTCACGTGTTTTGGTTCAGTCTGAAACTTACTTCTTTTTGGAAGGAGGGGGGGCGGGTGTTAGGGGATCTTTTTCCAGATTTGGGTAGCTTAACAACGGTGGTGGCCATATTGCTGCATCTACCTAGACAAGTAAAACAGAAGCAACAGGTTTACTTGATAAGCGTTCTCCTAGCAGCAGCCAAGAAGGTAATAACACGGTTGTGGTTCCAACTGACTTCTCCGTCAATTTGGAATTGGGAGGGCACCACATAAAATATTTACCAGATGGAGAGCACGACAGCTTGTTTACAAAATAGAACCCCTATCCTAATGAATAGATTGACAACCTGGTTCACGTACGTGGCAACATGTAGGCCAGATTTCATTCAGTGTACCCGGGGGAGGAGAATCTGATATGATTGGGTTATTCCGGTTAGCCCATTTTATAATTTTCAGATCATTCAGATAACTCAATATATCTTCTGGTATAGTTACCCTGGTAGTACTTCCTGTTAATAAGTTTAAGTAGGCCCCAGGTGTCTTTGGAGATGACCTAGAGATATGTGAAACCACTGTATACTGTATAGAATGACTATAAATATCAATCTGTTCTTGATGCTTTGACTGTATTAATATGTTTTTCACAGACATGTACCAACAAACTGAATAAAAATTAAAGTTTAAAAATAGAACTGTTGGTATTTTTAGTAAATGGGGGAGATTTAGCCAGGCAATCCGGGAAATTCCCCAATACCCTTCCCCCATGTGAGACCTTGTGTGTCTGAGTTTTCATGATAGGTTAAGGGTAAAAGATATTAGGAAATGTAAGCGAATCGAAGAAAGGAATTTCTCGCGATCAGAATGCGATTCAACTAAAAAAACACAGTCCCGTCTGTTTCTAGAATGCCCTTTTGTACAAGATTTTTGGAGTTATGTCAGTGGAAATGACTTTTGTTCTTCTTTATCCTGCTACTTGGGATCTACTCAGCTGCATGGAATAAATATGATAAAGGAACACTTACGATCATATATGCTATTCTGAAATAGTATGTGTGGCAAGCAAGGTGTGCCTTTTCATCACAGAAGAAGGTGGTATCATATGCAGAACTTTTGTCTTGGGTTACAGGTTGTCTCCTGCTTTCATATCAGAGAAATGTAAATATTATCCCTACTTCCATGGTACCAGAGTGGGACAAATCCCCTAGCTTTTAAAAACTGGTAGCCAAATCGATATTTTTAATGTCCTTCATTTTTAAAGACTTAAAAATCATACAAAAATAGGAGAGAAAGAAAAAGAAGTGCGTGCCTCAACTGGGACTTGAACCCATGCCGCCTGGAATACAGTTCCAATCATGCTAACCAGCTGCGCCACCAAGGCAACTGGAACCTGGGCCGTCCCGGAGCACACATTACTCTTTCTCCAATGCACAACCTGGTGCTGCACAAATAATTACTTCATTCAAACAACATGAAGTCTTGCTGTATTCTGACATATGCAGTTAGCCCCAGCACTTGAACTGCTCCGGAGAGGAAAGAGTTGAATTCTATGCAGGCATAGAACGTTGAGCTCGAGCTCGGTTCAAATCCTAGTCTGCTGCACTTTGAAGTGTAACCGTCAGATTCTTTACTCCGCTTAACTGAACAGTCGCTCCGGAGATTTCTCCTCTGCGCACGGTTCTCGGTCGGTTAAAGTTGTTGGTTTACCGATAAATTCTTTGTTTTTTCGGTTCAGATCCCTGTCTGTGGTACAGTAAGTACGTAGGTAGTGGACTAGATTTGGAAAAACTTGTGGAAATTGTAAACTATATATATTTCAACTGGTTTGGCTGAACCGGCTGCTGTGTAGAATTTCTCTTATTGTAAATTTAGTGTGTGGTACCGGTCCTTATCGGTTTAAAAAAAAAACGTGTTTTTGCATTTTTTTCAAATACCCGTGATACGGTTAGAAACTGATAAGGGTGTCTTGCCAGGCTGAAGCAGAGTAAAGAGTAGGTTTTCTGATTAAGTATGGCTACGTCTGAGAAACCCAAAAGAAAAACCGGGCCTACTGGGTTTCAGCACTGCAGTGTGTGTGTGGGAAGCCTTTGCTAAGGCTGATCCCCACACCACTTGTGTTTATTGTCTGGGGTTTGACCACCTCGATTCGGACTGCCAAATCTGCAAGAATTTCCCTAAAGCCACCCTGGATAAAAGATTGGGCAGGCTTAAGGAAAAGGAGGCCGAGAAGTCCGCTGACCTGGATGGCCAGCCCGGTTAGTTTCCGGCCAGACCAGAGGAGTGCCCTCTGACCAGGGCAAGACTCCTTCGGGCAAAAGGAGAGCTGATTCCGAGGGATCGGGTCCGTCAAAAAGAAAAGAAAAATTGGCTGGTTCGGATCCAGGACCGCATCATCCAACTGCTGAAGAAATTGCCCGAGCAATTCGCATAGTGGAAGCATTCGTTCGGTTCCGACTGATATGACGCCTTCTGGCAGGCGTTCGGTTCGGTCGGTTCCTCTGGTTCAAGATTATACCTATGAAGATTTTTATGAACCGGACCTGGAGGGGGATGATGATTATGATGATGATGACAGAATAGAAGGTCTGGATGAGCCTATAGAACCAGACATCTCCTCAGACAGGCCTTCTGGTGTTTCCCCTCCTAGGCTTTCTGAGTCCCCTTCCCACTTTATGTTCTACAGGAAAATGGCAGAAACCTTCCAGCTCCCTATGGAAGAAGCTGTTGAGGAACAAGAGGAGCCTGACTTTGTGGAGATGATGGAATCCCAGAGTCCAAAAGGTTGTCTATTCCCTTTCATGAGTCTTTTGGGAAACGGACACAAAAGTTGTTAAAAACTACAAATTCCTTACCTCCTGTGGACAGACGGATGGACAAGAGGTACATGCTGTCAGGCTCAAGTACGGAGTACTTGTACCAGCAGTGCAGCCATGTTGGGGTCGTGCAGACTGCAGCCTGTGATAAGGCTAACATTCCCTTGACTTCACACCCCCAAGATAAAGACTCCAGGAAGTTGGATGCCATGGCAAAGAAGCAGTACATAGCATCTTCTTTGGGACTCAGGCAGGCTAATTACATGGCCTGTACAGCCAGGTACCAGAAGTGCAGGTGGGACACTGTACTGGCACTGGCTAAGCAGGCTTCCCCCCCAGCTTGCCAAGAAACTGGAGGAGGTGGCTGCTGTTGGGACTGAGGCATCAAAGATCCAGTTTCATGCTGCTGTGGACTCCAATGATGTGTCTTTTAGAGTCATGGCTACATCTGTGGCTCTTCGGAGACTAGCTTGGCTCAGGTATATTAGCCTATCTCAGGATACCCAGGCTAAGGCTATGTATTTCCTTGTAGTTAATAATTCTCTGTTTGGGGAGCTGACAGAGAATTGTATGAAAAAGATGGATGAATTCAGGACCACCTATAGGAGTGCACAGGCCAAGGAAAGGCAGGCAACTCCTCAAAGGCAGCAAACGAGGGGCAGGGGCAGGCCTTTTCATAGGCCTTTCTACCAAGCACAGGCCTCCTCTCCTTTTTCTCAGAGGGGTTCTTCAGAGGGAGAGGCAGAAGGGGGATGAGCAGGGCTGCATCCACCTCTCAGCCCAAGGCTCTGCCAAGCATACACCCTGATGTGTCAGCCCGGGTCGACTCCCACGTTCTTGTAGGAGGCAGGCTGGCTTACTACTTCCAGGACTGGAAGTCTGTTATGTCACACAAGTGGGTCTTGGAGGTAGTAAACCAGGGACCGACTCTCAGCTTCAAAAAGTTTCCGAAGCGGAGAGCCAGGTCTTTTCCACCTGCAAACATCTCCAAAACCATTGCCCTAGAGGCAGAGGTTTCATCTCTTCTGGCCTTAAGGGCCATAAAGAGGGTTCCTACAATCCACAGGGGCAAAGGTCTGTACTCCAGGTACTTCCTTACCCCGAAGAAAACAGGGGAGTGGCGGCCCATCCTAGACTTAAGATACCTGAACAAACATCTATTAAAACCAAAGTTCAAAATGGTGACTGGGAATAATTCTTCCCTCTCTAAGGCCAGGGGACTGGCTAGCCTCCCTGGACCTAAAGAATGCCTACTTTCAAATTCCCATCAGGTGTTCCCACAGAAAGTACCTCAGGTTCGAACTGCCTTCAGGTCATTACCAGTTCAAAGCAATGCCCTTCGGCCTAAGATCAGCTCCAAGGGTGTTCACAAAATGCCTAGCAGTAGTAATGGCATTCGTAAGGAGAAAAAATATATCCATATTCCCATACCTGGACGACTGGCTCATAGTGGGTCAGTCTCCAGATCAAGTCAAGTCAGATTTGAAAGTGACCCAGCAAGTGCTCACTTCTCTAGGTTTCCTTCTTAGTCTTCGCAAGTCAGTTCTCGAGCCAGTGCAACTTTTGACCTTCACAGGGGTAGAACTGGACACTGTCAAAGCAAGAGCATTTCTCTCCTTGGTAAGGGTAAAGGCCATAATAGAGCTGGCTTCTTCCATCTGCCTTCTGGTTTCTCAACCAGCAAGGCACTTCCTTCAGCTTCTGGGCCACATGGCAGCTTCCACTGCAGTGGTCCAAGGGGCCAGATTTCAGATGAGGTACATTCGGTTTCACTTGAGGGCCTTTTGGTCTCAGAAAAAAGATCCTCTAACCAAACTTATTCCAGTGACTCAGTCCCTGATCCAGACACTTCAGTGGTGGCAGGATCAGGACAATCTCAGGCAAGGGGTCCCATTCATCACTCAGTCTCATTCTGTGGTTCTAACCACAGATGCTGCTCACCTGGGGACTCTGACAGCCCAGGGAGTGTGGTCCGCGCAGGAGTCTCTTCTCCACATCAATCTTCTGGGACTCAGGGCAGTTTACCTGGCCCTGCAAGCCTTCTCACAATCAGTACGGAACAAGGTGGTTCAGGTCAGGACAGACAACACCACTGCCATGTGGTATATCAACAAGCAGGGAGGCACTCAGTCTATGGCCTTGTGCATGGAAGCCATGAAATTATGGTCCCTGGCTTATTCGCTACAAACTTCTCTGGTAGCATTCCACCTCCCAGGAAAGGACAGTGTGCTAGCAGATGCATTGAGCAGGATCTCCCAGGGCCATCACAAATGGTCCCTGGATCCCCTGGTGTTAAAGGAGAACAGTAATTAACTGTGGCATAGTAGTGTGTGTACAGTTTGCTCTCCCAACCTGGATGCTCTTTTTTTTTTTTTTTTTTTTTTGCCACTGTTAAAGTTTGAACTAGGCTGAGTTTTACCATTTCAGGTTGGCAGTGCTCCCCATGCTGTGCGGTCCTGTATAGTCACCGCACTTTTCTCCATTCAGCGTGAGCATGAACGTGTGTTTTCTCTGCACTGACAGTGTGCGAGCTTTGGAGTTCCATCTCGGCATTTCCAAAATCGGCAGCATGCACCATTAGAGTCTGTTTGTTTTGGTGCAGTAACTGGAGACATTTGTACCCCCCAAGTGACCCGCATTTCATGGGTCTGACCTGATTTTGATCCTTAAAACCTGCTGACCCCCAGCCAAATGCGCTAAACCCCAGCTTCCCAATCCGCGCATACACAGAAGAATGAGAGCACACACTCCGCGTTTTCCTGGTCTCTGTATCACTGTGCAGCCACGGAATGCTCTTGCATCCCACAGATGTATTGGAGCATGGGCAGATCAGCAGGAGAATGTTGAGGATGAGCTGGCACTGTGCGGTTTCTCTGATTTTGACCATAGAATAATACCGGTTGCTGCAATGTCGGAGTTCGATGTGGAATGATCATCTTCCAAGGAGTTGGGGGGCCTTCATAGTGAGGTGGAGGAGCATCCACGACAGGAGCAGCCAGGGGTGTCAGACATTGAGGCATGGTGCATGGTAGGTTTGCTCACACTCACAGGGGACTATTGTCTGAATAAAATCTGGCAATCAGTCTGTGAACTCTATAGTCAGCAATATGATTTTAGACTGTAGAGGACATGGCTGAGGGAGAGAGAGGGTAGCTGTGGAAATAGTGTGTAGCAACAATCATGTAAGTTCTACTCCCAAGTTATTACCACAGCAGTTAATGAGAGTGAAAGCTGCCAGCCAGCCCTAACTGAGTCTCCAGTTGGTAGTCAGAGCTGCTGATCATGTGTGGCATTGCGCAGAGAAGTGCAGTGTACCCATGTTGCCTCCAATTGGGAACATTAAACCTTGCTCCTTGTCAGCCTCTCAAATCCTGACTCATGATATGCTTACCTTGTAGTCTATACTTTGTAGGTAAAATTGCCATACAGTTTACAATCAAAGTCTACAACCCTGTGGTAGTGCCCCCCCCCTGCTCAGCCACAATGACCAGCATTCCAGCTACTGAAACTTGGGACCTATGTAACTTGTTAGTCACACACTCTAAAAACATGACCAGAAATGGATTTGTGAGATTGATTAAACTTCATTAGCATGTCTGGTTGTGGAAACAATGAAAAATGAATGGCTTTTCCATTCATGGGTCACTAACTTAGTGTTTTCTTTTTACTGTGGCTTCTATTTTTTTATTTAGGCATGTTACCAAACAACTATGCGGGCACAGACAGCACAGTTACCCAGCACAACATGCGGCATACCCATAGCCACCAGTGCGCTATGTGAGCGTGCACGCCATCCACCATGAGGAGCCATCAACAGAACAGACAAGGAACATGGCGCGGTTGTTCGCGAGGCACCAGCACAAACTAGGCAAAAACAATGAGGTAGGAAAATTACTAACAAGAACCGCTAAATTTCAAGGCATATCGATTGCTGTCATCGGGGGCACAGTTGAATGATGAATGCTGCAGAATGATTGGTGTTCTCCTTTAAAATTCATTTTTTCAAGGTGGGGCACTCCAGAGATCTCTTTGTAGCCCCAAACAATCACCAACTTCCTCTCTTCTGTTGCAGACTCCCACATCTTGGGCTCAGTCCCTCTGGATGCTCTGATTCTGGACTGGGAAGGGACATTTCTGTATGCCTTCCCTCCTTTTCCTCTACTGTTCAAGGTTCTGGTCAAGATAAGATCACAGTCTTGCAAAGTGATCCTGATTGCTCCAGATTGGGCCAGGCAGCCTTGGTACGCCCTGTTGCTGTCCCTAGCAGTCCATCTTCCCCTGTTTCTTCCCAGGAATCACAACTTGTTAACCTCCTCTCAGGGGAGGATCTGGTATCCCAACCTGCGGTCCCTCAATCTCAAGGCATGGCTCTTGAAGAGTTAGAATATGCAGGTTTGCATCTCTCTCAAGGGGTTCTGGACATTCTCAAAGCCTCTCGAAAACCCTCCACCAGAAACACTTATAATTCCAAATGGAAGAGATTCAGCATTTGGTGTTCCAAGAAGCATACAACCCCAGATACTGCTGACTTGTCTACAGTTCTGGACTACATGGTTTATCTTAATGGCCTAGGCCTCAGACCAACTACCCTCAAGGTACACTTGTCAGCTGTTTCTGCTTTTTTGTCAGTGGGAAAACCCTCCTCACTGGCATCTCATCCTGTTTGCTGTAAATTTTTCAAGGGATTGCTTCATATGAATCCCCCCTTTAGGGATCCTACTCCTGCTTGGGACCTTAATATTTGCATTGCTCACCTTATGCAACCCCACCCTTTTTTTGAGCCTTTGTCCTCAGCAGAGCTTAAGTAATTGACTTGGAAAACTTTGTTCCTGGTAGCTATTACCTCTGCCAGACGTATCAGTGAATTGCAAGCTCTGTCAGTGGAGCCTGATTTTATCTCATTCCATAGAGATAAAGTGGTCCTTAGAACCAATAGAAGGTTCTTATCTAGAGTGGTTTCAGATTTTCATTTGAACCAATCCATGTCTCTCCCTGTTTTCTTCACTGATCATTCTTCTTCAGGGGAGAGAAGATTACACAGTTTAGATGTTAAAAGGGCCCTTAGCTACTACATGGAGCATACTAAGGCACTCAGGTTTGACTCTCTCCAGTTGTTCCTCACTTATGGGGAAGGGCAAACCTGCCAGTAAGAGAACTGTTGCCAGGTGGATTGTCTCTTATATACAATTCTGCTATGAAAAGCTATGCAAAATACCACCTTCAGGCCTGAGGGCTCATTCGACTAGAGGTACAGCTGCTTCGCTGGCTGCTGTCAGAGATATTCCCTTACTAGAGATATGCAAAGCAGCCACCTGGAAAACGGTCAATACATTCACCAAGCATTACTCTCTGGATATCCAGGCTAGGAATGATGCTAGGTTTGGTACAGCAGTACTGCAGAGCCTATTCCCAAAATAGGTTTGATTCCCTCCTCCATGGAGGTACTGCTTGGTAGTCTGCATATGTCAGAATACAGCAAGACTTCATGTTGTTTGATGAAAAAATTACTCACCTTAGTAATTGTGTTTCTTCTAATGGAGTCTTGCTGTATTCTGACCTCCCTCTCTGCCTCCCCTCTCAGAACCTGTTTTTTGGGAAGTGGACTGGCAGGAGCAGTGTTGCACCTCAGGGGTGCATTTGGGCACTCCCTCTTTTTAGAGAGGGGGAGTGGGTTATGTTGTTTTGATAGTCATAAGTTGTTCACTACCTAGTTTTTGTTTTGGATTTCTCGACTTGAGTCTTTTGGGGATCCAAAATATTGGTTGCCATTTGGCTAGTAAAGCTTTTACAATTTCCACATGGTGGGGTTAGTTAGAATTAGCTCGTAAGAATCTGATGGTTACACCTCAAAGTGTAGCTGACAGGGGTTTGAACCAGGCTCAAGCTCATCGTTCTATGCCCTGCATAGAATTTAACTCTTTCCTCTCTGGAGCCGTTCAAGTGCTGGGGCTAACTGCATATGTCAGAATACAGCAAGACTCCATTAGAAGAAACACAATTACTAAGGTGAGTAATTTTTTCTTTTCAATCACATGGGTGCGGTGTGCATATTTATGGAACACATACAAACAGAGGAGAGAAAGAAGCAAGTGCCTTAACTGGGACTTGAACCCAGGCCGCCCGGAATACCATTCCGGTTGCACTAACCACCTGTGCCACCAAGGCAACTGGAACCTGGACCATCCCAGAGCACATGTTACTCTTTCTCCAATGAACAACCTGGTGCTGCACAAATAATTACCTCATTTTCAATCACATCCGTGTGGGGACTTAAAAATCACTTCCATGGGCAGGTAGCCAGTTTGCTGGTAACTTTCGACAGTGGGTAGCCAAACCAGTTTTTTTAGTGGCCATTGGCCACCTGGCTTCCTGATTTGTCCCACCTTGCATGGTACACATTTTATTAACGCCCCTATTCTGTAGAACCTGCTGATGCAGCTGGTCAGTTAGATTTTGATTCCTCTTTTTTTATGTTTGCTTGTGTGCGCTGCGCACAAGAAACATTTTGAGGTGAACAGAGTATTGTAGAGGTGCAGCAGTGTTTGGCCAATCTAGCTAATGCTTTCAGGAGCTCATCCCTCAGCCACCGATCAACAGGGAAGCTGCTGCTGATGATGGCAGTTTTAGAGCGAGCGCCGGACTTGAACGAAATCTGCCGCTCCAATCACGGACAGTTTCGACATTGCAGTGGCAGATCTCTTCTAGGAACGTGAATATGTTGTTCATCCACACTCTCTGGCATGTCCCTTTCCCCTTTAAATCTGGCCGGAAAGTCTTCAAGCTGGCTCCTCCCACCCACCCGGGTGGTAAATACCTCGACTCCGCCCCATGACGCCAGATCTTTCTTTCTGCTGAAAGATGCAGGTTCCCTCGTGCTACTTCTGCAGTTCGTAGGCCCTGGATTCTCAGTGACGGTTTTCACCTCAAATGCTTTCTCTAAAACTCAATTGAGTTTACGATACCGATCCGAGTGCATCGGACATGGAGGACAAGTTGTCCCCCAGATTTCGCCGGTGTCCCTGTGGACAGAAAATGTTGTGCACGATCCCCACCTCGTGTGTCTACTGCGGGTGTTGTACATGACACCACCTCTTGCACCATCTATCTGGCCTTCCATACCAGCGTCCTGGGCGAGCCACAAGGCGTGCCTAATTGGGAGACCGGAGCTTCGCAATCCACCAGTGAAATCGAGGAGGCAAGGGGCGGCTTCATGTTGAGGATCTGCCGAGCAGCTCGATCAGATGGCGGCTTTCGAAGAGGAAGCAGCCCAAGCCTCGGCCAGCCAAAGTTTTTTCATTTCTCTTAACCTTGGCTCTACCTTCACTGGGTCCTTTCGGGAGCTGTGCCAGTCTCTCCCCACCAGGGGTGAGGTGCCCTCGGGCTTGCACTCCTCCTGCCCTAGGAAAAGGGACAAGGACCCCAAGGAGATGTTCCTGGGACTGAGAGAGGTCCGATTCTCAGGAACTTGAGGTTGAGATCGCTTCCTTGGTCGCCAGCTTCTCGGACGTTCCGTCAGGCCAAGGCACTGAGGCCAAGGAAATGGCTGAACCGGCCGAGATTTCTCTGACAGCGAGCCTGTGTCGCCGACTCCTTGGAAAGGCACCTGTCCTTTCCTTCCCTTCCCCGATGAGGAGACCCAGCCCAAGAGTGTCCTGATCGAGGGAAAGGTGCCGGAACCTTGGTTCTCCCCAACTCCGGCTTCTCCCTATCAAATGAGCCGACCCTGTTGGTCTCGATCAAGGACCAGGACCCCTTCAGTCGAAAAACCAAAGAAAGGTCACAAGCACTCCAGGAAGAGGCGTTGCCACCGATCCTCATCCTCCTCGGACGAGGAAAGACATCGACGGAAGCTCCGTCGACATTATGAGGATCTCATGTGGCAACAGCTGATTCTGACTGGTCAAAAGCCAGCTCCGCCGGCAACACCGGCCACATTACTTGACCCCAGCCTCTTAGGTCGACACCGACCCCTTGGAACCGAAGGTCTCGGTTCCCCCACCTGTAGGGCCGGCACGCATTCCAGCTCGGCCTGTTTCGGCCTCCCCACCTATATTGGTGGAACCACCGGCTAAGCAGCCTCAGGGAGGGGCTCCTTCGAAAGAGGATCGGACAGACACCGGCCTCCCCCATCGTCTGTCCATTACAGTTGTCCCCGATCGCCCTTGGCGTGTTGAGGGAGACATAGGCAGGAGACCTTTATATCCCGACTCTTCGGACTCTGATGCCACTGGTTTGCACTCGCATCCGGGGGATGACGAGTCATCAGTGGCAGGCTTGAAGGAAGGTCCTTCCTCTTTTCAGGGCATCCTCCACCTGATTTCTGAATCGACCGGAATGCCCTTGGAGCCTATCCAAAAGAAGGCGGAGTACCCCCTCACGGATATCCTCAAGAGGGGGGATACCCCGACGGAGGCCTTTCCAGTGGCCGAAGCCATTGTTGGCCTGGCCCTTGAGCTATGGCAACGCCCTGCCTCCTGCCCAGCTCCATCGGCCCGCATGTCCCACAAGTATACGGTACCAATGGGTTCCCTGGCGGGTTTCACAGAGCATCCCTCGGCCGAGAGCCTTGTGACTGCTTCTGTGTTTAGACGCATGGGTAGCTCAGCTGACACTGACCACCCTCCAGACAAGGAGTCCAAGAATATGGACCATTCTGCCCAGAAGGTTTATCCGGCCTCATCCTTGGGCCTTCATCAGGCCAGCTCAGCTGTGATCATGACACACTTCTCTCATGCCCTCCTGGGGTCACTAGATGAAGTCCTCCCTCATCTCTCAACGGACATGCAGACCACGGTGCAGCAGGTCTGTGACCAGGGCCGTGCTGTTGCAAAACAGCAGCTCCAGACGGCCTTGGACATTGGAGATTCCTGTGCCTGCTCGTTAGCAGCCGCAGTGGCCACTCGCTGCAGGGCCTGGCTGAGGTTATCCTCCTTTCTGGCGGATACTCAGCACAAGTTAGCTGATGTGCCCTTCCTTGGTACCGACCTCTTCGGTCTGGGAGTGGCAGGTCACCTCCAGCGAATAGAGCAGTCCAATGCCACCTTGGAAGCTACCTCTGCAAAGGGTTCTTCGGGCAAGAACCAGCAGAAACGCAAGAAGAAGCCCTTTCAGCACTCTTCCCCTGTGGTTAGACAGCCCTCCTATCATGGAGGTCAGCAGCAACAGCAGACTCAATCTTTGCACCCCAGGCCCAAGCAGGGTCCTCAACAGCCACGTAAAGGAGGCAGAGGTGCTGGTCCAGGAGCCTCCTCCTCCTCTAAGCCTGCTCAGTGACGGGTCAGGGGTTGCCACCCCTACACCTGTCACGCCAGCTCTGGGTCCTCCCGTGGGGGGCTGGCTCCATCACTTTCTTTCCGCCTGGTCCGATATCACTTCAGACAGGTGGGTTCTGGAAGTGGTCGGCCAGGGACTGCCTCTAGAATTTGAGCAGTACCCTCCCAGCTGAGCCCGTGCCCCTCGGGAGGAAAGGATGTCAGCTCGCACTCAGTCGGCCCTTTGGGACGACATTGCTTGGCTGCTCCGCAAGGAGGCAGTAGCTCCAGTGCCGGATCCTCCTGCAGACCCAGATTTCTTGTCCAGATACATCCTGGTGCCCAAGCGGACGGGGGTTTGGAGCCCCATCCTTGATCTCCACGACCTGAATCAATATCTCAGGTCTTGCACCTTCTGGATGGTAACTCTGAACCAGATCATACTGTCTCTGGAGCGAAACATGTGGTTCTGTTCACTGGATCTACAGGACACGTTCTTTCACGTCCCAATCCATCCGTCCCATCAGTGGTTCCTCCGCTTTAGGGTCAAAGGGACCCTGTACGAGTCCCGAGCCATGCTGTTCGGCCTGTCATTGGCCCCTCGGGTCTTCACCAAGTGCATTGCAGTGGTGACAGCCCATCTTCGGCGTCGAGGAGTTCGGATATACCCCATCTCGACGACTGGCTCCTGGCGGGTTCCTCCCTTCAGGAGGTGGAGAGGGCCAGGGATCTCGCCATCTGAACCTGCTCCCAACTAGGCCTCCTGATCAACAAGGCTAAGTTGGAACTTGTGCCCTCTCAGGTGATGGGCTTTAATGGGGCAGAGCTCGACTCTCGTCAAGCCAGACCTCGGCTCCCGGCGGACAGGGAGGAGGTTCTTTCCTCCTTTTGCCCAGTCATTTCTGGTTGGGCACTTGCGCCCTGCCGGGACTTTCTGTGCCTTCTGGGCTATATGGCGGTGTGCACCTCGGTGGTCCGTTGGGCCAGGTGGCACATGCACCCCCTCCAATGGGAGCTGGCCGACCAGTGGACTCAGCGATATGGTCACTTCGACCAGCTGATCACTGTAACCCAGAAGATGTGGGATGCTCTCCAATGGTGGACCATCCCAGACCGATTGCAGGAAGGAATCCTGTTTGTCCGCCCCGAGCCGACGGTCGTCCTGATGACCGATGCCTCTCTCATGGGCTGGGGAGCCCACATGGGGGACAACAGGGCCCATGGGTTCTGGACCCCCGAGGAGTCCCGATGCCACATCAACCTGTTGGAGCTCAGAACAGTCAGACTGGCCCTGTCAGCTTTCGCTCCTCAGCTCTGGGGTCAAGTGGTTCAAGTCCAGACGGACAATATCATGACCATGTACTACCTCAACAAACAGGGTGGCACGCACTCCCGTCTGCTGTGTAAGGAGGCACACCGAATCTGGACACTCGTCCACCAGTTGGAGGCGGATCTCCTTGCCATCCATGTGGCAGGAGTCTCGAACCAACTGGCGGATGCTCTCAGCCGCATAGGCCAGACATCCCACGAGTGGCCTCTCCATCCAGAGGTAGCTTACAATCTGTTCTCCCGTTGGGGCAAACCATTGGTGGACCTGTTTGCCTCAGGGAGAACAACAGCAGACTGTACCATGCCGCCCCAGCAGGGCTCGCTGCAGGGGGATGCCTTCTCGAGGCCGTGGACCCCAGGCCTCCTCTACGCCTTCCCTCCATTTCCCTTGATCCACAAGGTGCTACTCAAGGTGAAGAGGGACAAGGTGAAGGTGATTCTGGTAGCCCCAGATTGGCCCCATCAGTTCTGGTATCCAGATCTCCTCAGCCTCAGCTGCAGGGCCCCGGAGTGGCTTTGTACACGCCCGGACCTGATATCATTGAACCAGGGGAAGGTATTCCATCTGGACCTTCAATCCCTGCACCTCACAGCCTGGTACTTGAGTGGCTAGAGTTCCAGGCTCTGGGTCTTTCGGAGGATGTCTACACTGTGGTGGAGGCATCTCGTAAGGAATCGACCAGGAAATGTTATGCCTTCAAATGGAAAAGGTTTTCCATTTGGTGTCAGGTTAAGAGTCTGGACCCCTTTTCCTGCTCTGTGGCTAACATTTTAGACTACCTTTGGTCTCTCTCCAGAGGGGGTCTATGGTCATCGACCCTTAGGGTACACCTGGCAGCCATTTCTGCTTACCGGGTGCGGGCTGGTCAGCCGACACTGGCACAGGAGACAGTGGTCGGGCGCTTTTTCAAAGGCCAGGATCACATATCACCTCCGGTGTGTGAACCGCCACCTCCGTGGGATCTCTTGCTGGTTTTGGCAAAGCTCATGGGCAAGCCATTCGAACCCATGCACAAGTGTGAGCTCTCACACTTTTCGTGGAAGACGGCCTTCCTGGTGGCTATCACATCAGCCAGGACAGGGGAACTCCAGGCGCTTTCGGTGGGCTGCCCTTATCTGGTCTTTCACAGGGACAAAGTTGTCCTGCGCCCCCACCCGAAATTCCTTCCGAAGGTGGTGTCAGAGTTTCACCTTAACGAGGTGTTGACTCTGCCGGTATCCTACCCTGACTACACCTCGGACGCCAAGTACAGGCTTCTTACTCTGGACCTCAGACGTGCTCTCTCCTATTATAAGGAGAGGACGGTGGAAATTCGGGGAGAGGTTCGCCAGCTGTTTGTCACCTACGCTGAAGCCACTTCTGGCAGACCTGCAGCTAAACTGACTAATTGCTAGATGGATTACATCATGCATAGGTCTGTGCTATGAGTTGGCTTGCAAGGAGCCTCCCAGAGGGCTAAGAGCTCATTCTACCCCCCATACGGCTGCATCGGTGGCTGCTTCCAGGGACATCCCTATCCAGGAGATCTGTCGGGCTGCTACCTGGAAGTCAGCAAACACCTTCATTACCCACTACCACATCGACCTTGAGTCACGTCGAGATGCTGGTTTTGGGACCTCGGTTCTCCAATCTCTGTTTCCTAAATAGGGGGTGTGCGCCTTGCCTCCCTCCTCCCTCCTCACGGAGAACTGCTTGGAGTCTGCCAGAGAGTGTGGATGAACAACATATCCATGCTCCTAGAATAACAGGTTACTCACCTGTAGTAGTAGTTCTAGGAGTGGTATATGTTGTTCATCCACATGCACCCACCCGACCTCCCTGGCTTTAGGCGCACCACCTTGCTTCCAGCGGGCTAAGATCTGGCGTCATGGGGCGGAGCCGAGGTATTTACCACCCGGGTGGGTGGGAGAAGCCAGCTTGAAGACTTCCCGGCCAGATTTAAAGGGGAAAGGGACATGCCAGAGCGTGTGGATGAACAACATATACCACTCCTAGAACTACTGTTACAGGTGAGTAACCTGTCCCTCCCCCCCACAACCAGGCAGATTCCAGCCATGCACATTACAGTGCACAGTAATGTGCATGGCTGGACTTACGAGCAACTAATTTGCTCAGTGTGTCTTTCCTGGTAAAATAAATAAATGAGCCCCACTGCACATAATTGTCAGCTCCTGCCACATACTTCTCCCAAAGCCGACATTGGAGTACCCAATCCCTATGTCGGCATGCCTCCCTCACTGTTGTAGCACAGTGGGAGCCCTCCCCAGTGTGCCAAAGTAATTGTTTTTCCGACACTGGGACGCCTACTCCCAGTGTCGGACATGCCCCCCACACCCCCTTTTTGTCAGCCGTTTCCCTGGTCGGCATTGATCCCCCTCCACTAGTCTGACACACTGGGAGCCCACCCCAGTGTGCCGAAATCTGTTTCGTTTTCACCTGTAAAAAAGCGGTCCCACAATGTATTTTATTTTTTTAACCCTGAAAAAAAAAAAAGAAAACTGTCCTTATCATTTCCACAGCCCTCCCCCAACCTGCACCTCCTTCGAGACCCCACTTTCCCTCCCTCCATACTTCCTCCGGGTCGTGGAGCAGCGATCTTCTGTGGACCAGGACCACGTCTGCACTCTTCAAAAGCCGACCGCCAACTGAAGTAAATCACGGTAAGCCCTATAATGGCAGTCAGTGGGGTTGGGGGTCAACTGAGGTTGCTATCTCGCCATTTTTTTGAGTTTTAGCCCAACATTTTCAACATGGGGTTCTTGGGACCCCACCTCATGACCATTGACACTGTCATTTCGTTTCTCAGTCCCGAAAGGTGATTTCGCTGTTGCTGTGCGGTATCACCTTTTGGGACCGCTTATCAAAATGACAGTGCCACTGTCATGGTGGGATCTAAATCTATGTTGCAAGTTTAGTGAAAAAAAACTCCAAAAATGACTGCATCTAGACGTGAGTCGCGGAGTTGTATGCCTACATCGTAATTCGCCAATTTTAATATTTTCACTCCAAATTTCCAACATTGCCATTTTATCACATCTCCTTATGAACAGTACAGCTATTGTTTTTTGCATCCTGCCTGAAATGTGTTTTCGCACCTGTGGCGTAGAATGGCGCAGTTGCTGTGCGAAATCGATTTTTGGGACAGATTAATGAAATGACGGTGCTACTGCTCATGAGGGGAGGTCCCAAAATGGCCATGTTGAAAATTTGGTGAACAAGTTCCAAAAAATGACTGCGTTACGAGCGTGCGTTATGCAGTTTCTGCACATGTTCGTAATTTCACCACTTTTTCATATTTTCAAACCAGATTTTTAACATTGTAATTTTTCACACCTCCTCATGAACAGTACAGATGTCATTTTTCACATCCTACCCAAAATGTCTTTACGCAGCTGTTGTGCCGAATGGCACATTCACTGTGCGAAGTCACCTTTCGGGATTCAATAATGAAATGATAGTGCCACGGTTCATGAGGTGGGGTCCCAAAATTCCCATGTTGAAAATCTGGAACGAAAATACCAATAAGCACCTGGGGCATTAAGGCTTCCAACCGTAATGCCCCACCCTGTACAGACTGACAGGCGTTGGGGGTGTGGCTTGGCGTCGTCGGCCATAATGCTCACGCCATTCCACCTCACCCCACCCTGCAGCCACTGACAGGCATCACAGTGTGCCTTGGGGTCTTCGGCCCTAACATTCACCCCATTATCCTATACTGCACCCATCTCAGCTTATTTTCTTATGGAATGGGGTGAGCGTAAGGGCCGAAGACCCCAGGGCACACCGTGACACCTGTTAGTGTCTGGGTTGGGTGAGGGTGGAATCAGTGGAGTGTTAACTGACAACCCATGCCAACCCTGGTCGTCTCTGCAGGGTGGGGTGGGTTGGCATTAGTCCAGTACTTTACTGTGCCATTCCTATTATGCATCTCTCTAACTCATGCAGTACCAATGCCAATACCAGCAAGCAAACACTCAGCATTGACAAATGCTTGTTTCTTCTTAAAAGTGAAGCACAGACTGCCCACCACACTAGTGTTATTTAATTAAAAAAAAAATTTCGACGGCATCTTTCTGGGACTTCAGAATACCCCCAACACAATCAAGCCATACATGATGCAGTGATGGGAGAGGAGACTATTGCATTCTGTGTGGCTGCACTGCTTGGGAATGTTTCTGATGTTCAGAAAGTGTGCAATAAGAGTAGGTCAAATATTTCAAACAAAAGGTTGGGTGTAACTTCACTAGTAGCATGCATTTCAGTTTTAATAAGAAGGGAAGCAGATAAAACAGCCATCAACATCAGCGACTTTTAGAGAAGGTAAGCAGTCTTAAAATGTGGGCTTTTATTTACAAATAATATGATGCAAAAAAGGTTGACTGTGTTCCTTTTAAGCTGAAAACATTTATTTATTGGATTTTGTTGATCTGGTTGGCTCACTGAGATTTGTGTCCCTTTTTCAGGAGCAACCCAGGAAAAGTTACATACAGACTGCAACTTGTCACGTTGGTACAAAGTTATCGCACCTCTGAAACCTATCACAAAGGTTTAATGGCATCTTATTGTCTGAGTGTGGGGTCCCCGTCCTTGTTAGATCCCTCACATTCTTTTATTACTTTGATTTCCTAGGGATGCCTGTGTGGGAAAAGTGACACCATCACACCTGGCATGCTGTTTTCACTGAAAGTTTCCCAGGAGATATGCTGGGACATGCGATCTGAAGTTCTGAACTCCATTTTGTCCACATGGTGCCATTCCAATCAAATCATAGAAAGAACTTACGTGAGAATAAGCAGAAAAAATAATTACAATAACAAAAAGAGATTACATTAACATGGTCCATTCCTGTCACAACGACATAGAATACGCTTGTCAGTATTGTTAAAATGGGCCTGTTGGTGTTGTGTTAGTAGTAGTAGTAGTAAAAACTTTTATCCATCTGAGAAAACCATGAATAAGAACATCTTGATTGAGACAAGATATTTCCAGCAAGGCCCTTAATACATCTTAAATTAGTTACAGTATCAAAACACATCAAACACTATTTGAAATTACAGACAATACAATACATACAAAAATACTAAAAACGCATACATAAAATCATCATGAATAATCTCTACAGCATATATAATCCAAAATTCATAAACACTATAGATTAAAGAAATGTTTAAGGAGGATCGAAACTTATTTTCCTTGATGCTTTTTGGACAGACTAGGATTTCATCTCCCCTGGTTGAATACTATTATTAGCCGACCTAAGCGAAAGTGGTAAAATGTTCCAAGTGTGTGGACCTCTGTAGAAAAAATGTGATCTACCTAAGTCTGTCCTTGCTTTTGGGAACACATATAATATACCTTCAGCTGATCGCAACCCATTTTTTTATATTCCAGAATTGCAGTCCCTCCATGACATATTCAGGGACCACACCTTCGAAACACTTAACCACATAGATTGAAACATGAAATAATCTCCTATCTTTTGGGTACATCCAATTCAAGGATTTATATATTAGTAGCGTCTGTGGGTCCTCCCTGGCACATTCAAGACAAACCTTGTCATTTATTAAATAGGATATCCACCCTAGCCAGCTGTGAAGAAGTTGCACCCATGTGTATTATGTCCCCATAATCTAGAAGGGGAACCACCAATGTTGTGATCACATGTTTCCTTACTTTCTCAGGCATGCAGTATCTAATTCTCTATAATGTTCCCAAGCATTTTCCCACTTGTTTTGCGTTCATTTCCTAGTACCTTACGATGAATGGAAAGATGAATTGTACCCTACTATTCTTTTTGCACATTTATTTATTCTTTTTAATGATTATATTGGTAACATTACGCCTTGCGGCTGATAGTTGAACACAGGTTTACTGTCTGTAGCCCATATGTTGCTTGACATAATTTTGACTGCATTTTATTCAGTGTTGTGTATAGTTTTTTTTAGTACATTGCAAATATTGTACGTGCATACATGTTTGTTGTACAGTCAATGCATTTTACATTTGCTTGTGAAACCGCGGAAGCTAAACATAATAAACTTCATTAAGTGAACAGATCACCTTTGCACTGAACACGCCCATCATGGACTCACTGACTCAGAGACCCATGAACATGACTAAACCCAGGTTTTCTGGCTGCAGCACAAAGGGAGCTTCAATGTCTGGCCAAGGGACGCGGTAGCAGATGCTTTTGAAGCTTCTGTTTGAGTCCTGATCCTTCTAACGCAGAGTGGAGCTCCAGTGGCAACACAAACTCTTTGTCAATTGCAAGCATTCCTGCTGTAGCTTTCCTGGGTTCGATGCCAAAGATAATTTTTGTTGCAGCTACAGTGAACAGCCGGTTGTTCATTACAGTTCAAAAACATCAAAATGAACAACTTTTTGCCAGTGTTTCTGTCCTGTGGAACATTTACAGTTTAAAAAAATGTATATGCATGCTCTGATAGCTGCATGCCTGGAACAGATGCTTACTTAAGGGTTTCATGCCCTTTAGCATGCTTGCGCAGAATGCAGTGCAATTTATTTTTGTATATTGTCTTTCTCTCTGCTAAGCTAGTCTTCGGGCTTCCTTACTTATGGGCTGTACCTCCTGATGCTGATAGGAAGGCAGGAATTAGACCTCTGCAGCAGGGGACAGCCAGCCGTCCACTTCCTGTTTCCCTCAGTTTACTTCCTGCCTCATACAGATTGCATCGCATAATTCTTCACAAAGGAATGATGGGTAAAACTAATAGTAGTATATGTACTGTAATAACAAGAGTACTGTGTAGGGGTCTTGCATTGTAAATAACTTATTATTCATAGGCACCTAAGGTGAAGCAGTTCCCACCACTGGGTGGGCACTTATTATCAGGGCCTTGGTTCTCTTTAGCCTTAATTTCAGTGGCAGGACTCTTGGACTTCTGTGGCAGGGTTTATTCATTCCTGCTCCATGGATTATTAATTTATTTTGTAGATTGCAGTCCAGCTCTTGGCTAAAATATTCTGTGATGCCATTAATGGCATTCGATGACGAGCGGGGGAGGAGGGGTTTCAGGATGAACAAGGAGTGAGTGGAAGGAAGTCAGTTACTTTAAAAAACAGTTTGTTAACTTGGAAATAAAAATCACCAAAAAAATGAATTCTGTTTTACTGCATATATTCTGCATTGGGCTGCAAGATTTGCAATCAGTTCTACATCTGCGGAACTGCATAGTCCATGGAGTTTGACCTGCTATTTAGCTGGACAAGAGCTTTCTGTTCCATTTCCACCCAAATAGAAAGGTGTTGTGTAGCTTTTTATTTATTTAAAAGGTTCACCAGGAAAGGTACACTGAGCAAAATTGCTCGTTTCCAGGTGCGTCCTCAGGGAGCAGGTTCCAAATCACAGTATGGGACCAAAGACTGGACAAGTAAATGATCCCCTTTATTTGTAATTACTACCCTCCTTCCCTTCCCTCAACCTATTGCCTCTTTCTAAATTTTGGTTTTTTTTTTAAGCAAAATTTATTGAGTTCTCAACAATACTGTGTTTATAAACAGACAAACATACAACAGCAGTCAACACAAACTTATTCCTGGAGGTAAAAAAGAAATAGCAAACAAAAAAAGCCAGCTTTAGTTAGTTCTACGAAGTAAAAGTGTAGTGTGCAGGTTCCAAGCATTCCCCTTTGTAAACTATAGACTTTAGTAAAGGCCTCCTACTTGGAGTAGGAGAAAAGAAAATGATTCACTCTCAAAAAAATAAAAGTAGGAGCCCTCGTCATTACAAACAGAACCCATCTGTTCCATCGATTTCTCCTTTTCTCCTCCATTTTTATTTTTTTCAAATTCGAATTAATACCTTTGAACTGGGGCACGTTTACAAAGGCTCCAAGTCGACAAGGAATACAAGACATTTACAGCTGGTGAAACATTGCAGAACAGAAAGACATCCACTAACAAGTGGTATTGGTGTGCAGTTACAACATTAGACAGGGTACAACCAGTGAGGAGCAACCGGACCACACTTGCGGAGAAACATATTAATGCAGCACTAATTAAGTGTGGTACAGTGTTTATCAATCATGTTACAGTTCAGACAGGGCGCTCCCAGTCTGCAGAAATGCACTTTTAGCAGCCAAGGGGAGGTAGTAGGTGGAGGGAGGGATGGGGGAGGTGGGCAGTTGTAGAACAGGATGGTGGGAGTGAGAGAGGGTAATGTTTGGGTGCAAGAATGGCTGTCAGAGGCCATGGGTTAACAGAAACACTGGCAGTCAGATTTTTTGGCAAGAAGAGCTCGAAGCACATTTTTAAAGTGGCCAAGTCTGGGGGAGTCGGCAAGGTCTGCAGGCAGAGCATTGAACCATTTAGGCTCACAGTAGGAGAGGGATCTTTGGTCAAGGGGGGTTCGTTTGAAGGGAATAGTTAGGACAGCCCTGGAGGCCCTCCTTGTGCATTTAGATGGTTTTGCAAGCTCAAAGAGGGCTAAAGTAGCACTAGGCATGGACCCCTTCATGGACTTTTTTGCAAGGAGGCAGGCCTGGTATTGGAGTCTGTGGTAGAGTGGGAGCCAGCCAGTTTCCTTGTATAAGTCACAAGAGTGAGTCATATTTTGTACTCCCAGGACCAGGCGGCAGGCCTTGTTGAGGATGGTTTTGACTCTTTTAAGTGCTGTGTCTGTGTCTGCCCCATAAATGACAAGACCACAATCTACAGATGAGAGAACTGAACTGCACGTAACAAGTTTCAGGGCAGTTGGTGTCATAGAGGTGCGGTGTCTGTACAGGATGCCAAGCTTCATGTTGGTGGACTTTACCAGTCACTCAGCAAGGGTAGTGAAGGTGAGGGTGTCATCAAGGTGAATCCCTAAGTACTTGAATGTGTTGACTTGGTCTAGTACTTCTCTTTCACTACTAAATATATGCACTGAGGACCCTTGAATCTTGCTCTGTGGGGTGCTGAAGAGCCTGCTCTTTGACTTTTTGTAGTTAAGTAGCAGTTTATTTCTGGTGAACCAGGATTCCAATGCACGGAAATTGAACTGAAGTTTAGAGTGAATTGATCCCAGGTTTTTCCTTGGTATGGAGATAACAGCATCGTCTGCATAGAGTACGGAGTGTGCAGGACAGGTGGAAGGCATGTCATTTATGAAGAGGCTGAATAAGAGAGGACCGAGGATAGAACCTTGCGGGACCCCTAGGTTTACTTCCCTGGGCTCGGAGATTGTATTGCTGATCCTGACCCATTGAGATCTATGGATGAGGTAACTATGGAACCAGGCCACCGAGTCCATTGGCAATCCTGTAGAGAGGAGACATTTCAGTAGCAGTTGGTGATTGACTGTGTCAAAAGTCTTGGTGAGGTCTATGAAGATAGACCCTACCACCATCCCTTTATCCAGGGCCCCATAAAGCTGAGTGGTGTACTCTACTGGTGCGGTGACGATGGAGTGGTTTTGTTGGAATCCATGTTTTTGCAAGCAGAGAAGGCTATGCTTTTCTAGGTACTCAGTTGTTCTGAGACCACCTTTCAAGTGCTTTGGGGTTGGGGGGGGAATCAAGATGGGCCGGACGTTTGCTAGATTAGCTCTGTCTCCTGATTTAAAAACAGGTGTGACTAGAGCTTCTTTCCACCTGTCATGGAAGATGCCAGATCTCAGAGAGGTGTTGAATACCTTGGTGAGCAGTGCCAAAAGTTTGTTTAATGTGAGTGCTACCATCTTCATATCGATCATGTCACTTCCCATCCTGGTCTTACCAAGGACCCAGTTGATATATTTGACGGTCTCACCTGGGGAGATTTTTCTTTTTTTCTATTATCTCCAGCTCCTGTAGAACTCCTTCCAGCATCCACTTGCTCCCAGCCTCTACCCTCCCCTGTGGCTGCTCCTCTCCCCTCGCGCCACAGAGCACCACCTCCGGGTCTGAACCCTCCGGAGGTAAGGCCGCCCTGTCCTACCAGGGCGCTGTATAGGGCAAAGTGCCCAGTGCATGAGGCAGCTCACGGAGAGGAAATCAACCCAGGATTGGAGGTGTGGGCTTGGAAGGTCATGGTGCCTTCATCTATCCCCAGGAAATGGGGGGGTTTCTTTCTTTTTTTAGTGTATGAGTGTTCCTTGATCCCCGCGGAGTGCGGCTCATCATCAAGGCAACGTCATACCGCAACTCCGCCTCCCAGCATTTGCAGCGTTGGTACATTGGGTGCCCCTGACGGCCGCCAAAGGCCACTCCAAGAGCGATCACGTCCCTCGCCCTCCCCGGGAAGAGAGCAGTCCTATGGATGCTCAATCTCTCCCCCGCCGACCCCCTGCGACCCGGGCTCATTCCTGAACCTGGGTCGCTGGCGTGGAGCGAGGTCTGGCGTCCAGCGCCACCGGGCCGGCTTACCTGGGGAGATTTGCCTGAAGTAGAATGGTGGGGTAACATTATCCCGTGGTGATGGAGTGTTGAGGTTGTACTGCTGGCCTGCAAGGGTGTGATTCAGATATTCCGGTGGCAACACATTGCTGAGCTCCGTGAATGCAACATTAAAAGCATCAGCAATTTCCTTTGGGTCTTGCAATGTCCCAGAAGTGGTAACTAAGGTCCGGTGGGGCCCTTGAGGCTCTACCTGTGAGAGATTTTACAGAGTCCCAGAACTCCTTCCCTCTACCCCAGGTCTTTCCTAGGAGGTCATTGTAGTAAGCTGCTTTCGCCAGAAGTACGAGTTTTGTGCAGGTATTTGTAGCTGCCTTATATGCTTGGGAGTCAGCTAGATTCCCGGTGGCTTTGGCCCTATGCCACAGGTGATCTCTCAGTCGCATGCGTTCAGTTAGAGGGCTAGAAAGCCAGGGGTTGGGGATTCCTCTGGCTTTCTTTGTTTTCTAAGGAGCAAAGATGTCGCAGGCTTTAGTGAAGATACTGCAGAAGTAACCCAGTGCTTGGTTTCTGTCCTTGACTCTATCCAGTGGGGACCAGTCAATCCCTTTTAGGTAGTGCCTGAAGGAGTCTAGTTGACCAGGTCTTAGTGATCTGTTCCTGGTGGTCTTAGGCTTACTCTTGGTGAACTTGTTAGTCCAGGTAAGTAGTACGGGGGAGTGGTCACTGATGGTGTCAGGTAGGACTGTTACCTCTGTGATATGTTCAGGACAGGGGGAGAGTAGCCAGTCGAAGAGTGTGCTGGTTCCTGTATGGTAGTTTTGTTTGGTGGGTTGTGTGACCATTTGGGTCAGGTACAGGCCGGCTATTTGGTCTGTAGCTGTCGCTGCATCCTGTGCTTGCCAATTAATGTTGAAGTCCTCTAGGAGTATATGTTCCCAGTTTAGTTTGTTCTGTTCGAGGTGGCTTATGATCTGTGGGAAACCATTGGGTAACGTCTCAGGAGGCAGGTATACGGTGGATAATAGTAGCACTTTGTTTTGTTGGCCAATATTAAGTTTTAGTGTTAGAACCTGTGCTTCCTTGGTGTGGAAGCTAATGGGCAGTGTTTGCCCTTTGATGTCACTCTTGAGGTAAACCAGACAACCACCCCCTCTTTTTGAGGTATGGTCCTGCCAGAACAGGTTGTATCCAGGAAGGGCAATTGCATCTGGGATCTTTGGTGATATCCACGTTTCTGTTAGGGAGATGACGTCAGGATCAGTCTGAGCCACCCAGTCCTGAAATTGTGGCAGTTTGGGAAGACGGCTGCAAATATTTAGGGATACAGGCCCAGATATTCAAAAGGGTTGCGCCATGCGCAACAGGGTTGCGCATGCTCAAGTCCAAAAATGCGCCATTCTGCGATATTCAGCAGGAGGCAGTTACGCCACTGACAGCAGGTTGCGCAACAGCGCAATGCAAATGAATGCATGCTCAACAGGAGGGGGAGGAACCATGCATAAACTGCGCAACCCGATATTCAGTCGGGTTGTGCAGAGTTGTGCATGCGCAACCCCCAACCTGCGCCTGCACAACCTTGAGCCAAAAAAAAAAGGATCAAGTTGAGGGCCACCCACAGGTGAGCTGCTGTATTGCAGGCGCAACACAGCAGCTGCCACCCTGGCTGGCCCCAACTCGGTCCCTGTGCCCCACCAGCCGATCGCGGGCGAGCGGTAAAACAACCCCCGCCCACACATCTCCGAAGCCCGATCGCGGGCATGCAATGCTTTATGACCCCCACACATCTCCCAAAGCCCGATCGGGCATACAGTAACTATGACCCCCGCCCACATCTCCGAACCCGATCGTGGGCATACAGTAACATGACCCCCTGCCCACATCTCCCAGCCCGATCGCGGGCATACAGTATCTATGACCCCCCGCCACACATCTCCCGAAGCCCGATCGCGGGCATACAATGCATGACCCCCGCCCACACTCCCGAAGCCCGATCGCGGGCAGAGCGTGTATCAACCCCAGTGCCCGATCGCGGGCAGAATGTAGCCCCCATTCTGCCGCGATCGGGCACTGAAGGCGGCGTTCTACCAGCGATCCAGCTGCGTCGACTTCGCGAAAGACAACCGAATATGTGTGTGTGTGTGTGTGTGTATGTATACTGATACTGCCCAGCGATGGGGCTGCAGGGTGCGTCGGTCTGACGGCTGCTGCCTGGCAAAGCGGCCAGGCGCAGAATCGCAGGGACGCACCCTCTTAATGGCATGCAAATGGGGCCATAAATAGATGCAAATGGCCCCCTACGCATGCATAAATTATGGCCCCATTTGCATGTCACCTTTTGAATATCGGAAATTGCGCATGGCGCAATGGTACTGCATACACCCGAGTTTATTACTCAACTCTGGCGACTTGCGGTGGCGCAAGTTCCACTGCGCCTTCGCGCAGTGGCTGTGGCTGGGTGATATTCGAAGGAGTTGCTCAATAGCGCAACTCCTTTGAATATCGCCTCGGCCACACCCCTGCTCAACTATTTTGAGCAGCATAGGGGCTTGCGCCTCAGAATGGCGCAGTTTGAATATCTGGGCCACAGTATTTAGATGTCCTGGGCTATTGGTGTAATTCATGATAGAAGTCACCCAGGGTCACAGCTAGGCAGGGATTTGACAAGAGGCTTTGGCTATGCAAGAGCTTGCAGGCATCCACTCATCTGCCTGATTACTTTGGTAGCCTGGGACACACTTACTCAAGTACAAGTGCAGGATTTGAAATCCTTTTGTCCTTATGCTTCCTTTGTTGTTTAAAGAGGTTGTTTAAAAGCCCACATACAGATCCTTTAGGAGCAGGTCAGACGAAAATGTGGAATCAAGTAGGACCCAGAGTTACTGAGTTTGTCAGACTTAGTTGCTTGACTTCTGTTTTGGTTGGGATAGCTTCCAAAAAGTTGATTTTAAACTGAAAATGCAAATAACTGGTGGTGATGTTTTACAGAAATCCAGTCCAGGAGACTTTCACAGATGTAGTGAGCAAGAGTGGTGTAACTGCTCCAAGCAGAAAATCTTGTAAATCCCAAAAAACTAAGCTACAGACAAATACAAACAGCCACCCACCCAAACCCACCCAGGAGGCGGGGCTCCTGCTGCCTAATTGTGTAGGGTTAACATTTTCATGATATATATGGAGTTAACCAAGGTTATACAGCCTTCAGTAGTGGGATTCCTACTGAAAGCCATTGTTTTGTAATGTATTTTTTCGTCATAAATATAAAAGAATACCTAGTGGGTAGTGTACTATGGCATCTTTGAGTGCCTTTGGGTACAAAGTAAACAAATATAGATGTTCTGTTAACGTCAGCTGCAGATCAAAGATCTCTTGAAAGGCTTTCTCGGTAGAGGAGAAAAAGGGAGTAGGGTGGGGACAAGCCTAGAAAATGTGGTGATGGTCGCCTCTCACTGTCCCACATTGTCTCCAGCAGTGGCGATTTGGGGGGGGCAGTGCGGCAATGAACCTGCTGTACTGGAGTTAAGAAAAGTAGTATGAGACATTTCCAGCTGAACTCTCTCTCCACGTCATTGTTGACTCTAATTCGCATGCCCGGAATCACAGCTTCAGGTTTTCTACAGAAAATAAAATGGATTAGAGTGCTAGTTTCTGAAGGGGATTATCTTTGCAGTAATCTCTAAAACAAACGGTAAGTGACTGCACCGTTTACTGGTATCTGTAAAAAAAAAAAAAAAAAAAAATTAGTTCGTGAACGACTTTACCTGTCACTTGGCGCCAGTCCAGCTCATGGACGTGCGTCACGGACATTTTGATCGGGCCGCCTGAAATATATTTTTTACAAAGATAATGCGTATCTTGCACTAATGTGCAAATCTGATACCGTTCATGAATTTTTATATCACTGGTGCCTGCTCCAGGCACACTCATTGCATACAGCATAAAAACGGACACAGAAACTGACAGTGTCCCTTTAAGTGCATTTCCTGTAAACATACTATGGCCGGGTGCTGTTTCTTTATAACTGAGAATCTCTTTGTCCATTTTACTGGATTATTGAACGCACTGGCGTTAACAGAATATACCTTAAATCTAGGATTACCCATTACTTGGTATTAAGATAGAAGCTTGAATTTTGACAGACTTCATCAGATAAGGTCTCAGTATCACTCCACTCCACCCCTGGTCAAAGCACTTGAGGGAGATTCTGGCAGTGGGACCGCACGCTGCAGCTTCATCTCCAGCCATGTCAGTAAGGTCCAGGATTAAACACAAACAATTAACAAGGTAAAATAAATGGAGATTAATTCTGCAACAGCAGGGTGTTGAAAATTGTTTGTAAAATCTTTAGTCCCCCAAAAAGAGATGTCTCCTGGCTCTTACATTTAACAAGCGACCTAGTGCACATGGCATGACGCCAGTATGTGTCTTTCTGTTCTGGCCAGCTTGCAAGGAGGGGAGAACAAGACTAGAGACCTACAGCGCACATCGTGGGAAATGTTATTTTAATCCAAGCTGCATGGATAATTCAACCAAAGTCAAAGTATCAATCCATGCATATTTTGTTAAGAAGCTCCCTGTTCCATCCACCCATTCCAGAGTCATATTACTCACCGTTCTGACTAGCATACTGATTGGTCCTGTTTGTGTAAAAATCTCTGAAGCTTTCTTAAGCTTGCTTAAAATGAAGCTTGCTAACAGTTTTTTTCCTTCCTGCTTTTTCACTGCATCTTTTTGGCCAGTGTATAAAAAAGTGCTGCCCCAGTTGATGAGCTTTGCCAAGACAAAGAGACATGCTGGTGCTGGATTTTTAAGTCCCTCAATGTGCCAACTGCTTGCTCTGTAACCTGTTAGGTCTGGATAAGACACCCTCTGCTTCCCATATGAACGTTATATGTGTTATCGAGCCTGATTAACTCCTTCATGCTCACTCTT
Organism: Neoceratodus forsteri; assembly: GCA_016271365.2. NCBI lineage: Eukaryota > Metazoa > Chordata > Ceratodontiformes > Ceratodontidae > Neoceratodus > Neoceratodus forsteri. The sequence continues at coordinate 262,401,391 of JADMNL010000027.1, read as the reverse complement.
GCACAGAGAAGAAGCAGAGTTCTGTGCCCCACTCCTCCATTTACTGTCGTTATTCAGTACACTTTTTCAAACCTTATATCCTCCTCCATAGTTTCGAGGTTCAGTGCCTGTTTTGAACCATAATATGTGTCAAATGCCTTGGGTCCGTGCCCTCTACACCCTTGTGTACACCAGTCTGGGCGCCTGTGTCCCACATCCACAGAGCTTGTTTGCGTAACACGTGTTTGTGTTTTACTCTTTCAGGTAGACGAGCCAACCCCCTTCTCTGTCACAGTCAGTGTAACAAATTCTCTGGAGCGAGTACTGCGGAGCTGGGCATTGGTGAGAGAGCGACTGTTTCTGTTCCCCCTCCCATCCCCTCCTGAACATGTGCCCTGTGGTACTTGACAGAGAGAGAGATTTTGTGAGCAGCTCAGCGCGGTCTTCTGACAGCAAGAGACAGAGAGACGCACACTGTAGACCAGGACATTTAATTGAGAACTGCTGCATTCTCTGAGCAGCACACTGCACTGCGAGGAAAGGGAGACAAAGACAGAGAGGGGGAGAGAGACCGTGAGAAACAGACACAGAGAAGCTCACCATGCTGGAAACACATGCATATGTTGTGAACATAGAAATGTCAGACATCGTTTCAGGACTGTATTTTTGACATTTCTGTATTCATCAAATAAATAACATATGCGTAAGTACTTGGGGCTACTTTTTTTTGTACACTTTATTTACAACAATTTTAACTCCATACTTGAGTCAACAGGATACACTGAGAGAGTCCCTATTCAGACATGGAAAAACACCTTTCTGGATTGTTTTGTATTTTTTAAACATAACTCAAGTACAATGATGACCCACTCCAGGGTGTGGGGTTATTGGCAGTAAATCCGCACCCTGGGTGCCTCACAACACTCCCAGGGTGTGGATTAACTGCCAGTTACTCCATACCGTCTCGTGGGTTATTGCTGACTTCATGAGTTCAGCTTTACCATGGCTGTTTGCAGTAGGACTTCTAAATTCATGGCCTTTGCAGTAGCAGAGTGTGCTTTAGTTTTTGTATTTGCTAGTAAAATGTAGTTTAGAGTGGAAGGGTGTATTGAGTGCAAGCATATACAGTGAAGAGGTTTAGTGCACCAAGTGCGCACCTCCCCCCTCGCATGGAAACGGATTATGTTTGCATTGTAGCCTGGGCAGCTTGGAAGCAGGAGGTTTCAGACTGATTGTGTAGCACCTTGTTTATGTCTGTAGGGTGTTATGTGTCTGGATGATGATAATCAAAAAAGGAATTGTGTGTTTTTTGCAATAGGCAAAAGCTGCCTGTTTTCGGGCACACGGCTTGGAAGAGTACAGTAGAAACAATGACATAATATAGAACAACAGTAATAAGACAGTACAAGACAGGGGAACGTTATCACAGCTGACAGAATTGACAATTACAACAAAACGCAGAGCATATACAAAGTCAAAGAGTTGATCCAGCTGTCATGCAGTTTATAATTTAGATGTTTTCGTCCATCGGTGACCTTGCTGAGTAATTAAAGAGTGTGTTTTTGTGACGCTTATGAGGCCTGTATTAGTTTACACTAAGCTATTTTACCCTTTGCTGGTCTGGTGCTGCTTATGATTCTGATAGAGCTCTCAAGTTTGCTATTCTCTCAACTCATGAGCTTCTCTGAAAAGGCATTCAGAGTATCCTGATATACCGGTGGGACTGGGAACTTGCAGTACCTATTGTATTGGTGTCAGCATAAAAGGGTACAGGAGAGTATTCTCTTTCTTGGCTGGAATTATTGCTGTGTACATACACAGCAAGAGTAGAGGATATAGTTGTATTATGAAGGAGAACTACGCTGAGGTAATTTCACAATTTTAGTTGGCCATTTTTCAAGGAGTGAAACTATGTATTACTGTCTTTGTGCTTATATATAGAATATATCAATCAAGTAATCAATTTTATTTTCTAAAGTACTGTAGCCCAAGCACTCAAAGTGCTGTACATAACATAAGTTAAAATAACAGAAGCTAAATATGATACCAGTAGAAAATGAATAAAATACAGAATTACAATCCTCAAACAATGGTGCAACCTGAGTCATAAAAAGAAAGAGCGGAGCATTTCTTTTCTGTGAGCTTTTTCTCACCCCCAGTCTGCTTCCCTCCTGACTGCACCCCCAGCCCTATCACCACCCTTCTCAGGGACTTACAGGTTAATTGCTACTTACCCAGGACCACTGTGTGGTGGTTGGCATGCCCTGTTACTCATGCGATGGGGGGAAGGGGGGTGTCATTACCCTGCAGACCAGGAATTTTTTTTCTCTCTTCAAAGGGTGCCGGCATGTGATGACTTGCACACAGACCATGCATGAAGGCTTGGCGTCTGGCAGCTGCCCCTCTTCATGTTATGTGCCCCCCACTGCTGCTACTATTTGGCCTCCATCAGGTGGCAGTCATGTAGCAGGATGCAGCATCCCCCTCCCTTACTGAGGAAAGAGAGCCCTTCTTTGGACCCTTGCTCCTGTCTCCCCAGCCTGTCCCCAGAACAGCCCCGAGTCCATTCTCGAAGCCCCATCGTGGGTTTAGCAAGCAGTAGTGCTACCAGGCTACCAAGAGCTTTTTAAAGGCCTCTGCCGAGGAGACACATCGCGGGTGGTGTGGGAGAAACATCCTGGTGTTAAGAATAGGCTGATTGGGACAGTGAAGGGCTACTGTGACTCCGTGGCACCACAGAAGCGAAGCGTGAGTCCTCCCATGATGTCACAGTGGCCGCAAGGTCTCACAAACAGCTGACTGCGACCACAGATGACCCCCCCCCAAAAGAAATTTACACTCTTGCGTGATTATATGAAATTTCACATTTTAAATAATATGCTCCACTCCAGCTGCTTGAGTCCTACCAAATGGCTGTAATAACATCTTTTCACATCATATAATTTATTGTACAGTTACAATATAAGAAGGGTTCAACAATAAATCCTTGTCCTGTCAGTGTTACCATGAGACCGTGCTTTGCTCGGTTATGGTGCCATAACGCTCATTCTTAGAGAAACATTTACAGGATGAAGCTTTATCACTCTTTGGACTTTTTTTTTTTTAAATAAAAAAATTACGCTATAAATTATGCAGCATGTAAAAGGGTTGTTATAGCCATTGAGTAAGGCATGAGCATCTGAGAGCAGGTGTTTTTAAAATTTGTTTTACATTTCATATAACCACATGAAAGAGTGAACATTTAGGGGTTTGGGGTGTTTTCCACTTGCAACGTCTGCCACATAAATAATTTATTGTTTTTAAGTAAATTGAGCCACTGGATGAGAAAAAGACTATTTAAAGCATTATCCTTATTTTTTGTAGATGGTAGTTTCTCGGGAGCCAGGTAAAACACTGTTGAAAATTACATTTTCTCTTCGGCTGCTTCCTTGGTCTCCATGGAAACCAGTTCAGCAGGTTCTTCACATTCTCAGAAAGTCATTCTTCACAATTGTCTATGAAGAATAACTATTTGAAAACATCAGCACAATTATCTGACCATCTACTGTTAAGAGAAATATTATCAATTCAGGCTTGAGCTCTACTTTCTCAGTTGAACCAATACTATTCCATTCAGTCTTCCTAATTTTTCCCTGTGAGCACACTGGCCAGGGGCACAGATTCTTGTAATACTCTCTTCCTCAGCCGGCCCAGTGGCTTGGAAGTAGTGCTACTGCATGCCATGCTGGCAAGCCCGGTCCAGACGTAGACTCTGGTTGTTGGGAGTCGGCTGGGGTGGGAGAGGATTGAAGATCCGCTGGACTGCTTTCTCTGGGAGGGGAGGCTTGTTTGTTTGGCCCTTGATTGCTACTAGGTGAAGCACTGGTGATAATGCAGGCACGAGCAGTACACAGCGAGGGGCTGCAGTTTGACGTGGTGTGTTTGTGCCTCCACTCAGCATACACCAGCATCCGAGCCACTGCAGGGGAACAAGGGCAGAAAACAGAAAATGGCAGCTGTGGATTTCTGAAGCCCTGCTTGTCAGCTCTGGATCTGTGCTGTGGCCAGGGACGCCTAATCCAGCTCTTGATGTGTGTTTCTGGGGGGAGGGGGATGGCCCGATTGCTCTCCCCACTCCAGTCCTGCCACATTTGAGATCTGTGGTAGAATTTCTGATCCAGGAGAGTCTGGGAGAGGTGGTGCTGGTTTGGCGTGACTGGTATAGGGCTGATGTAGCCCTCTAGCTGCCAAGGGAGATAAAGCTCTATGGGAGGAAAAGTTTCTTCCCTGATCAGACTGCCTTAAACTAGATTTTTCCTGTGTTCGACAAGCCTAAGTGGAGCAATATGGGATACTTTCAGAATTAGCACTTGTACTGAGGTGTGCATGATTGGAAAATGTTCACCGATGCACTAATTCGGTTAGTTGGGCTAGTAGTCAGTTTCACAGTATTAACTGGGTAGAAAAATCCAAATAACTTAATTTGTCACAAGCAGCCACCTGACCATGCAATGCATTAATTCCCTAGAAACGTACAGTTGCAACCTGAACTACAGGCGACAGCCTTGGTACAGAAACAAGATTCAAACACTTTTTTAGTTTAAAAAATTGACAGCGGTTTTTATATTGACTGAAAAGCTCCATAAGCAAGTAGTAAATAAAATAAATTGGTACACTGCACAGTGTCATACTTAACATGGATTTTTCCAGGCCTTGGTTTGGGAGTGGGGGGTGGATTTGTGCAAGGTGCCTCTGCAGGAACGGCAGCCTGTCTGGAGCTTAGGGGTAAGGGCTTGAGACTCAGATGGGTAGTGGTCTTGAACCTGTAAGATGCTAGAGAGAGGAGAAAACATCCAGGAGAATATAAAGTATTAATAAAAACAAAGTAAATGGTAGCTGTAAACCCTTCGCTCACAGAGTGAACGGAACCTGTTATATTGGGGTTGGGCCTGGTTTAGTAGCCAGCGCTATTTACTTTGTGTTGATTTGCAGAAAAAAAATGACAGCATACTATAGTAAACGGTGCAACATGTACTTAAGGGGTCAACAGAATTGCTTCTTTTACATATTTGTTACTCCTGGTTTGATATTTATATGATAATAAATGCAAAAGTTCCAGCTGGAGATTTACACATTATCTAGTGATAAAGAATAAAAATGTGAATAATGTCATACTGGGTTTATTTTAATTTGGACACATTGCAAAGGTCGAAATTTAGTTTTTACGAAGTAGTCGCTACATAGTATATTTCTTATATTTTCTGTATCTGGGTTCATCCTTTTCTTTATAATGGTCTATATTAACATGAGGATTACTGTCCATGTTAACCCCATCTGTTCTGGCTGCCTGACCTGACACTACAGTTTGCTGTGGAAATGACTGCAGTAATTGTGATGTAAACTCATACATTTGTATGTTACAGGCAGAACATTATGATGTCAGGTGTAGACAAGCAGCAAGAGCAGATGAAGTGTAATGGGCAGGGATCCTGTTTTTATTGTGCTGTATTTCGTTATGAAAAAGGGAAAGCTAAATGCTGGGAGCATGTGACTTTTAAGCTGAAATGTGTCTGAAAATAATGTTTGTCCTAAGTTTTCTGTTATGCCTGCCAGGGGATCATTAAGTTACATAACATAGTACTTTAAAGTTGGAAAGGACTCTAGACCTGTCCAGTCCATCCCCCTTTCGTAAGCAGGGGTAATGTTTCAGACATGTACTAATTATTCTCTCCCACTCTGCTATCCAGGGTAACCTGTAATTCCCTTTTGGTAAGCAGAAATTTCTCCAGGTTTACCTTGAAGGCCTGTATTGAGAAAATAAAATTGTCATAGTTTCCTATGACATTTTACCAGACTTTTTACTATACAGAACACCTCATGAAGGAAGTGCATTTAGAGAACTTTGGCGTAGTCTTTTAAAGAAACTAAAAAATAAAATTCTCTGTCCCTTTCAAAAAACGTCTAGCAGATTAACACTGCAGTTAGTGCATATGTGTGTTAAATTGTTGGATGCTTCTGAGCGTGATCACTTATTTGATGAGTTTGCACTTGATGAATGTAAAGCAGAAGTATTTGTTAGCAAAAAAAATCATGAAGCTTTTTATTTTTCTAGCAAACATTTTATTTCTGTCATCCTCAGGTTCATAATCAGAGTATTTTTTTTTTTAAACTTTCAATCTTTATTGAATTTTGTTAAAAAGTAATGAATACAAACATTCACAAGACTTAAAACAATAAACCTATATCACATAGAGGCAAGACAGTACAACACAGAAACATGTAAACAATAGGGCATAATCCAATTAATTTAGTGTAATTATCTTTGAAATTAGAATGGCTCTAAGGAAGGGGATGCAATGCGGATCCTCCAAGAGGCCACCTCGCCAGCTTACCCTCTGGGGGGGGGGGATCCTTGCCCAGGCGTACCGGGGGGGCCCAGACCCTGACTGGGCATGTAGGTTCCCCTCGACCATCCCTAACTCAATAGCCCAGGATTTCTTTAGGGTATAAATTCAGGCCTAATCCGGGATATGTATAGGATCCACCTTCTCCAAATTAGTTCAAAGAGAGATTGTCTCTTATTTAACATAGCCGTCAGGGCCTCTCCACGATATATAGATATCATTATTTCATGCCGGTGTACTATGGATGGTTTCTTGTTAGTGAGCAATAGTGAGGGTGGCCCTACAGGGGGACCTGGAGGCTCTGGAAAGATGGTCTAGAAAGTGGAAGCTGAGGTTCAATGCAGGGAAATGCAAGGTACTCCACCTGGGGGCTAGAAACCCAGGCCAAGTGTACACCTTGGGGGGGAAATGCTACAAGTCTCGATGGCTGAGAGGGACCTGGAGGTGGTGGTGGATGTCAAGATGAACAACTCTGAGACTTGTAGGAGGGCAGCAGCCAAGGCCAACAGGATGCTGGGATGCATCGCTAGGGGATCACCTCCAGAAGGAGGAAGTGATACTCCTCTGTATAACTGCTTGGTGAGCCGCACCTTGAGTACTGCTGTGCAGTTTTGGAGGCCACACTTAAGCGGGACATTAACCTCCTGGAGAGGGTCCAGAGGAGGGCAACCAAAATGATTTGGGGCTTGGGGGACAGGACCTATGAGGAGAGGCTCGAAGAGCTAAATATGTACACATTGGAAGAGAGAAGGGACCGGGGGGACATGATAGAGGTCTTTAGGTACATGAAGAGGATAAATAGGGGAGGAACAGTCGGGGTGCTTTGGAGGAAGGAGGAAGGGGCCACTAGAGGGCATGGGTGGAAGCTGGAGGGGGGAAGATTCAGAGGAGAAAGGAGGAGGTGCTACTTCACTGAGAGGGTGGTGGAGCCATGGAATGCACTGCCTATGGGGCTAGTGGAGGCAGAGACAGTGGAGGGGTTCAAGAGGGGGTGGGACAGGTACAGGGGAAGGGTTCTGGAAGCAAAATCCAATGCAGCAAGAATATCCGGAACTGGGAAGGGAGAAGCCAGAGAAGGCGAGAGGGACAGCAAGGTCAGCACCCAGGCTGGGGACTGACCAAACGAGCAGACACGAAAGACCGTTAGGCCTATTCTGCTGGCATTTTAGTATGTTAGTATAGTCTGGTTATCACTTTCTGCCCAGCTAAAATGGTATATTTAAGTAATTTGGCACTGTTAGGGTCCCTGTAGCCTCTTGGAACATCAAATAGAAAAAATCAGAAATTCGGATAATTTAAGTCCCTGATCAAATATTGATTGCAAGGCACTTCTATAAGAAATTCCCTCAACACCGGGCACTCCCACATTATATGATGTAAAGCAGAAGGGGCAAATCCGCAACCCCTCCAACACAGTGCTGTGCTGGCCCTTTGATATTTAGCTTGAATAGCTGGGGTCCTGAAATACGTTGTATGCATCTTCCAAGCGAATTCTCTCCACCCAAGATGTGAGATACCTACAGATAATCGTATTTTGGGGGGGCCCATGTCTCCTCTGGGATTTGTGTGCCTAAGTCCTTAGACCATGCACAACATATGAGGTTGTACTGTCCCCTTTCCAAACAAGAAGCGCTTGATAAAGATATAAAATTATGTGTGAGGTGGAGGCTTTATTCTCCACTGCAGATCTTAGTATATCCAGAATTTGGGGGGGGGGGGGTATTCTCCTCTCTTCCCTATGTAATTAGTAATGTTTTCACATAATCTTTGATTTGAAAATAACGGTACCCATCTCTCCAAGAGAGGCCCTTTTTGACCACCAGATCCTGAAAATATTTAATCTCTGATCCCTCCAGACAGTGTCCAATTAAATGTAGCCCTTTCTTTTCCCATCCCCAAAATCCAGCATCCCAGCTTGCTGACCTAAAGGCCTCAATATGCGGTACCGGCCATAGGAGATATCTCCACCTTCTGAGGGACTTGTCCTCCATCACTTCCTGCCATACCCTTACCGTTACCTTTTGTGTAGGGGTTCAGTACCCTCTTAACAGGGAGTTGCCCTCCCTTCCCCAGCAAGACTGCATGTAGGTTACCCCTATTCATCTCTGCTAACTCCAGTGATTTCCATTTAGCTATATATCCCCTATTCAGCAAGTATAAGGAAGTCCTGAGCTGTGCAGCTTTGTAATATGGTTTAAAATTTGGTAGGGCCAAATCCCCCTTCTCCTTTGGGACCTGTAAGACTGACAGCTTAATCCTCGGACTCTGCCTACCCCATATAAAGCGTGAAATTCTTCTGTTGAGGGCTCCATACAATGAGTCTGGGATCTGAACTGGGAGTGTCTGGGCTAGATATAAAAATCTAGGGAGAACCACCATTTTTATAGTTTGGATTCTCTGTAGTAATGAAATGGGGATTCCCTGTCAAAATTCCAAATATTTTATTAAATTATCCATCATTGGGGGAATAATTAAGATCATACAGTCTGCAACCCCAGGTATTTTAGATGTGTCAGGTTCCATCTGAAGGGGAACCTAATTTTAATCTCTTCAGTTGGTTCAAAGTTGGATTGCAAGACCTCTGTTTTATTGGAGTTAACTTTATACCCTGCCATCTGCCCAAATTCCTCTAAAATTTCCCAGAGCCTTGGTAAAGCTTTGATTGGATCTCTCAAGTACATCAACAAATCATCTGCGTACAGGGCCAGTTTGTGTTTTTCTCCCCCAATATCAATCCCTCTCACCTCCTCATCCTGCCTGAGCATACCTGTCAGCGGCTCCAGGTATAGCGCGAAGAGAAGGGGGTGACAGGGGATACCCCTGCCTCAAGCCTCTCCCAAGGGGAAAAGGAACAGAGGTTCTCCCATTAACTTTGATATATGCTCTGGGTTTATTATAAATATTATTAATCACTTTTGCAAATGCCTCTGAGAAACCAAACTTTTTTAATTTCAGACCCAGGAAATTCCAGGCTACCCGGTCGAAGGCTTTTTCAGCGTCCAAGCTAAGAGTTAGAAGGGGTGACCCTGACCGGGCAGCCTGGAACAAGATATGTAATGTTCTCCTGATGTTATCCTGGGTCTGACCGCCAGGTATGTATCCCATCTGATCAAAATTTATAAGAGAGGGCAGAACCAACTCCAGCCTTCGGGCTAGGATTTTAGTGTATATCTTGTAATCTATATTGAGGACCGATATCGGGTCTATACGAGGAGCATTGGGTTGTGTCCTTTCCTGGTTTAGGAATACTGGAGATAATTGCATAATTCAAAGTGTCTGGGTAATGCCCTCCTAACTGTGCCTCTCTACAGGCTGCCAGTAGTGGGCCCTCTATCTCTTTTTAAAAAAATTTAAAGAACTCACCAGTGTACCCATCTGGCCCTGATACTTTACCTGATTTCAGTTCCCTAATTGCCTGTTCAGACTCCGATTGGTAAACGGTAAATCTAACGGAGTCCTAGCCCCTGGGCTCAATGTGGGCAACTTTATCCGGGAAAGATATGCCTCTGTTTGGGCATTAGATGATAGGGATTCTGGTGTGTAAAGTTTCTGATAATAAATCCTGAAGCTAGCTAAAATCTGATCCGGGGAGCTCACTAACCTACCCGACCCCTCCTCTTTAATATGAGAAACCAAAGCCCTCAATTTCTGTTGTTGTAAGCGATGCGCCAACAGTCTAGTTGCCCTCGGCCCCACCTCCCCATATTTCTGGTGCAGGCATTGAAGGACAGATTCTGTTTTGATATCAATCTGCTTTTGGATGTGTTGCTTCAGTTCTAAAAGTCTGTTCCAGACTGTGCCATCTCCCCCTGCATGTAGTTTCTGTGCCTCTTTTAATTGGTCATATAGTGATGTCATCCTGTTCTTATGTTGTTTCTTAAAATAGGCTGCAAATCTGATGACTTCCCTCCTCATCACCATTTTCATTGTTTCCCAAAGGACAGCCCTTGAAATCTTTCGATCATCAGTTTCCTCCAAAATCTGTCCCAGTCTGCCCTTGGCCATGTCAGTAAATTCTTTAAGATTTAAGAAATAATTATTGAATTTCCACAAGGACTGACCCCTTGTGATTTTCCATTGTAATTTCATGCATGGTCTGAAAGGATCGAGGGGTATCGTACACTCTAGTATCTGAAATTTATGTTCCTCTGACAACAAAAAGTAATCTATCCGGGCATAAGACCCATACGGGGGGGGGGGTGAATAATGTGTATGCTCTCTCCGACCTGCATGTTCTGTATGCCAGACATCCAACCATTTGGCACTCCCCAAGAAGCGTCTGATCACTTTACCAGCCGAAGTAGGCTTAAAGGATTTTGATTTAGATGTGTCAGTATTTTCCCAAATCTGATTAAAATCCGCTTCCACCACTAATAACCCTTTATGGTACTCCAAGATCTTATTGAGCAGGCCTCTCACCATTGGTACTGTGGCCTCTGGGGGAATATACAGTGATGCAAGGGTAATATGATAATTTTTCTTCGTGACCTGAAATGATTGCTAGGCGGCCTTCTGGATCCACATATTGGTCTTCCATTTTAAAATGGGATCCTTTAGGTACCAGAATTGCAGTTCCCCTTCTTCTCCCACTGCTATGTGAAGAGGCCACCACCTGTGCAAAGCCAAATCTACCCAGCTATCTCTGTTTGGCCCTGCTCAGGTGTGTCTCCTGCAGGAGAACAAAGGAAGTTGACTGCCTTCTCAATGAAGATAGGACCTTATAATGTTTGATAGGGTTATTTAACCCATTCACATTATGTGATAGTATTTTGAAAACCCCATTGTCATCCATTTGCCCACTGGAATGAGGTGCCATACTGAATTGCATTTTCAGTAAACTGAAGTGGAGACCCCTTCCCCCAATCCCTATCCCCGCTCCACACACCCCTCTCCCTTTGTCCGATCCATGCAGTTATTGATGCACTCTTATAACAATCACAACCTATCCAACATCATATATAACAGTAAACAGATAAGTTTATAACTGTAACTTTACTGCCCAGTAGGATGACCCAGGAAACTTGATCGCCTCCTCTGGGCGTAAACTATGTACATTTTGACCTCCAAATATGGGGAACCTCATTAGGCTTCCCCTAAATACCCAGGCTAAATTCCCAGGAGTGGAGAGAATGGAACTCCCTGTAGGAGTTGGGCTCTCCTGGACCCTGTCAACGTGGGTCCTGGCCTGATAACGAGACCAGTGTGCATCACCAAGCACCCGCTAGTTCTAATCAGCAGGAAAATAAAACCTCTGATGCTGATCTTAGGTGGAATAACTCCGCAAGTCAGTGAGGTTCAATATTAATATGGGTTCCTTATGTTCTAAATTTATACAAAGATCTTACCGATTCCCCGGCACCAAAACAATTCCCAGTATATGCATCCCAATCTCCAAACACTCATTCCTATCCTATAAATGATTAACTTTAGCCCCTATTTCCAGTAAACATTAACTGAACATAATGAGCCATTTAATGCCCCTTTAAATAATTTCAGTATTGTCCCAGTGTCCAAATAACTGAACCACAGGCTCTTGGTCAGTGAATAAGTGAAGGACCTTAAACAGTTCCCTCTCCTGGTTATTATGTAACCCCAGGCCTCCCTAAGGGGCCTGATTCATCATTATACGGTCCAATAGGTAAGGCGTCTATAGGATCCCATTTCAAACCCTCACCCCCAACCATTAATAGGGCCTGGTCAGTTACCAACATCTCAAAAAGGCTGCGAAGGCCCTTGGTGGGTCAGGGTACTACAAGGGGATCCACGAGGAAAGTAATTTAAGCAAACTGATTGTGAGAAATAAAGTCCCATTCAGGTGTCTATATCTTTTCCCAGTTCTCTCTCTTCCTGATGGCGCTGTGTGAGCTGCTTCCGTAGGCCCTTATTGTCCTGCATGGTGGTTGGGGCAGAACCCTGCCCAGAGCGTTTGTTCTTGCTCGAGGAAATTCTCTGCCAGGCTCGTTGTGGTTTGTAGCCCTAGTCCATTTGTTTGGCTAAATCCATCACATCGTGGCCCTTCTCCTTCAGTGCTTTGATTGCCTCCTCTGGTGAGCAGTACAGCTCAGTTCCTGATTCCCAACCGACATGTAGCCAAAGCCGGATAAGGTGTCTGAAATCGCCCCAAATTGACTTGAGCTTATGGAGGATAGATGCGTGGGCACTATTTTGCTGAATCTGGGGGTAATCCTGATCAAAATAAAGCGGCTACCATTATATTCCACTTTCTGCCCTCCAGGCTGTTCGAAGGATCGTCTCCTTGTTCTTTTAACTGGAAAATTGGGCTACTATGGAGCATGGGTGAACTGTTGCAGAGGTAGGTTTGGCTGATAATGCCCTGTGAGCTCTCTCAATTTTGAAGATGAAGGCCTGTGGTAGGTCTAAAACATGTTTTAGCAGATCGGATAAAAAATTCGACATCTTCCCCACTTCTATATCCTCAGGAAGGCCGTAGATTCTAAGATTCTCTCTTCTTGCACGCGCTTCTAAATCCAGACACTTGGCCGCTATGTTTTTCTGTTGTTTACTGACAGCTTCAATCGCTCGGGTAATTTGAGTAATGTCATCCTCTGCCCCTGAAATTTCCTCTTCACCTGTGGACACCCAGGCTTCAATTTTATTAAGATCTGCATGAAGCCTGTCAAACTCCAATTTATTTTTGCTGCGGAATTGCTTTATTTCCGATAACAGGATTTCGAATCTGGAATGCGACAGAGCCTGCAGCTCCATCTTAGTGTTTCCACTCGCCATACTGGGTAGGGATTCTCTCCCATGTTCGGGCTGACTCATCCTGGGCAATCCTGTGGACTGAGCGTTGTTTTTGTAGTGAGAACGGTTTTTGTATGAGGTTCCGTTGCTAATTTTACTCCTATTTCCTGAAAATCTTTTGAATTTACTGCTAAACGGGCACTTTCTGTACCGAGGGTTTAGGGAGCTCCTAAATCGGACCGCCATTATCTTGGTGATGTCACCGGAAGTCCCCCAAAATCAGAGTATTTTTAATTTCCTTGGATATTTTGAAGTCAGCTTTTATGTAAGCAATAAGACACGTCGGGGTGTGCATTACGGTATGATAACCGCACTCCTAGGGGTGTAGTTAGGCACAAGGCCGAAGGCAAGTGCCAGTAAGCCTAAGTGCACACCGTATATGCACAACCCTGGAGTATCTTATTGCCCTTTTAAAATGTCCCTTTATTTTTAGAAGCAGTTTTTTTTTATTTTTAAACACATTTTTAAATAAGTAAAAATGTAAGTGAATCTGTGCTTTTAACATAAAATAGTCCTTCCGCCTACTAGTGCTAGATTAAAGTAGTGTTATACAGTGTGTGCCTCCCTGCCCACTTAAGCATCATATTCCCCTGGCAGCCACAACAATTCACAAATGTGTTTTTTCTCATTCTAAGTATGACACGTAGCCCCATTATTTTATTTCATGCTCCTCACTCTGTAGACAAAACTAAAAGGAAGCCATAACAGAGGCTTCTCAGTTCCCCAATGCTGCAATCATGAGCGTGGTTCAAAACTGCCACGCTCGCTGACAGCAATATGAACTGCTCACTCTGTCCTAAAAGATAAACAGCAGGGTGAGTCATTTACCACCTTTTCTCTTTGTTTTTATGGTATTATTGCTTACTTTCTTCATTCTGTTTTTTCCTGTCTGTTTCCCCACATTCAAGAAATGGAAATTTATCATGAAATGTTTACCATGGAATACAGGGATTCAAAATGTTGCTCAGTTATACTAGCAGATTGTTCCTCTACTAACATACTGTACACACAGACAACAAAGGCCTGTTTTAGAGCCAGAGACTCAATTATCTCACTTGTCAGGGAAAGCAGAAGAGATTTCCCTGATGAGTAGGTAAAGATAGAAGGGAGATTTTTCTCTCTGTTAGCAAGCAAACAGTTGTAACGAAAACTATAAACAATACTTAATGTTTCTAATTTGTTTATGTGTGTAAGGAGAGTGGTGATCTGGTAAACAATATTTAATTAATTTGTTTTACTTTATATTTAAGATCATTTTAATTTTAGGGCCCAGTTGAACGTTTCTTCAGGTCCAAAGGAGGAGGAGGAGGAAGCAGTGGGAGGTTACTCGGGTGGGGGATTGGAGTTTTTTAGATCAAAAAGGGGAGACTGGGATGGATCGGGAGGCAAACTTTGGACACCCAGGAGACCGGGGGTGAGGAGTAAACTGGCAGTTGCAGGTAAATGGAGTATGGTAGGGCTCGTAAATGAGGGTAGCCCCCCCCCCGGACGATGGGGAGGGGAGGAACAAGCAGGAGGTTGTTGACAGAAGGAGGAGCCTGGATGGTACTAAACGGGCTAATAAAGACCCTCAGGTTGATGGGAGAGGTAGGAGCAAGCAAGGGTTTGATGTTAGAAGGAGGAGTCTGGAAGGACTAAAGAGGGCTAATAAAATGGGGGGTGAAGTGAAGGTGATATTGCTGGGGGATTCCATGATCAGGGGTATTCAATGGGAGGGGGGGGAATAATAGCAGACCTGTCAAGGCTAAATGTATGCCAGGTCTATCCGTACACAAGGTCAAATTCCACCTATACTCGTTGGCATTGGATTGTGGGGGATCCTCAGACTTTCTAGTACATTTGGAGACAAATGATTTGGAAGGGAATGGTGAGTTAGAAGTACAGGCTAGATTCAGGGAGCTGGCAAGGGTTTGTCTCTCAGTAGGAAGTAAAATGTATTTCTCTGAGATTCTGCCAGTACCTAGGGCATCTGGTGAGACTAAGCTAAAACTTAGAGGTGAATAAGTGGCTCAGGGGCTGGTGCAGGGCAGAGGGGTATGGGCTGGTAGGGGACTGGGGGGATACTTGGGAGGATAAGAGGCTATATACCAGGGATAGGTTACACCTCAATATGGAGGGGAGAGAAATCTTGAAATTAAAACTTGCTGGTTTTACAGCTCAGAGGTGGGGTTTAAACTTGTAAAGGGGGGGTCTAATATTAATAAAAAGACCCTTGGGGGCCTGTTTGAGGGTCCAGGTCTAGGGCACGTGGAGGCGGAGAGACTGTTAAGAATTCTAGGAAAACTGGGCAGAAAAGGATTATGAGGTTGAGGGACTGAGAGAGGGAGAAGTTGGGGTGGAGGACAGTCCTGATCAACGCCAGGAGTATGAGCAATAAAATGCCTGAACTCCAAGCTATGTTGGCTGAGGGAACAGCCGATGTGGCAGCAATTACAGAGACATGGGCCACTCAGAGAAATGAGTGGGACCTAAACTTAGAGGGCTACAAGATATTCAGGAAAGATAGGGGATTGGGAAGAGGGGGGGTTGCGCTGATAGTCAGAAATGACATAATGGTTAGTGGAGTGGAGGAGGCTGGAGGGGGTGTGGAGGCGATTTGGGTAACACTGCAAATGAGGGAAGGGAAGAAATTGAAGATAGGGGTGGTATACAGGCCCCCTGCAATAGAGGAGGCTCTGGAGGAGCCTAATTGTTCTCTCTCTTATCCCCCTGTCTTATCAACATTAGGCCCGTCCATCCCCTTATTCTTCCTTTCCCAACCTCGGATAGGAGCTAACTACTCTGGGTTGTGACATCCTACCATGCCCCGTACTTTATAGCATTCAATCCCGGGGCTCACACATACTCCTTTTCTCCATCCACCTTCTCTATATCCTGTTTTACCAGCTCCTCTCTGTGCACCGTGCCCTCCTAGCCTTTCTTCCTCTACCTCCCTCCCTTCCCCGCTACCTTCACCTCTACCTGGTGTATATTTTTATTTTAATTTTTTTTCTTCCGTTACTTCCTTCTGCAACCTTAGATAACTTGCTTTATCTTCCTATAGACACTTCTATGTATGTAAATACCATGTAATCTGTACAATATCTGTATAATTTTATGTACATATGAACTTCTTTTTCTTCCTCTCCATAAAGAGTATTATCTGTATTGCCTTGTAAATACCTGTGTTGACCTGTATATACAATTGTTCATGCTCCACCCAGGTCCATCTTGCAAATGAGCTTCTGCTCAACGATGAACGCCTGGTTAAATAAAGACTTGATTGATTGGTTGAGAACATCAAGGCTCAATGTGACCTTGGAAAGGGAAGGGTGGTTGTCATGGGTGATCTTAATATGCCGGGGGTGGACTGGGACACCATGACATCCTCTGTAACCATGGAACAGAGACTGATGGATGTCTTTCAGGATGCTTTCCTGGTCCAGCAGGTGGGGGAATCTACTAGAGAGGGGCGGATATTGGACATTGTCCTAGCGGACAGTGAACAAATTAGGGGACTGGAGGTGTGCAGTCCATTGGCGGGTGGAGACCATGCCACGGTTTGGTTCCTGCTGTATTTGGGGGGGGAGGAAAACCGCACTCATACAGCAGTGGTTGATTTCAGGGGAGCAGACTTTGTCGGTATGCGTAGGATTCCAAGGGAGAGGTTGGATATGGTTGGACCGGATATGGACGCTGGAAGATTGTGGGAGACCATTAAAGAAGGGGTACAGGAGGCTACTAGGTCTTTTACTAAAATAAGGTGTAAACATGGTAGAACCAGCAAGCCATGCTGGTGGACCAGGGAGGTGCAGGAGGAGGTGAGGGGAAAAAAAAGGCTGCCTATGTATGTTTCAAATGTTCTAGGGGGGATAAGGAGCGAGGGGAGTATGAACTTTTGGCCAGGCATGTCACCAGAGTGGTGAGGGCCAGCAGGATGGGAAAAACCTGACTAGGATATCCGGGGTGGGGAGATTCTATAGATACATAAGAGAGAAGAGAAAGAAAGGACAGGATCAACAGGATTAAAATTGTGGGGGATGGGCTCAGGAAGCAGGGGAACAGGCAGAGGTGCTAAATTAGTACTTTGCCTCAGTATTTGCAGTGGGTGACAGTGGATCCCTACTGCCTGATGGGAGAGATGAGGAGCTAGTAAAAGCGAGAGGTCAGTCTCAGTCTGAGACCATAGGATGGCAAGAGGCTAGGGCACAGGCTAGACCAGACCAAGAAAGTGTAGGAAGGTTGCATGAGGGAGTGGATTGGGGGGGGAGAAATCACAGTGGATAGGGTGAGGGAGGCCCTTCGGAATCTGAAAACTGATAAGGCGCCGTGGCCGGATGGAATACATCCGAGGGTTATGAAGGAATTGGTGGGTGTGCTGGCAGCCCCACTGGCTGCACTATTTAACATCTCTCTGCAGACGGGATGGGTGCCACAGGACTGGAGGGTGGCTTATGTAGTGCCTATACATAAGGGGGGTCTAGGAAGGAGATGGGGAACTATAGGCCGGTAAGTCTGACGTCTGTAGTGGGCAAAGTAATGGAGGGTTTTTATCAAGGAGAGGCTTGGGAGGCAGTTGGAAAGGTTAGGACACCAGGATGATAAACAGTATGGCTTTGTCCTGGGGAGATTGTGTCAGACCAGCCTTGTAGAGTTTTATGATTGGGTGATGGGGGCCTTGGATAGACATAGGCCGGTGGATGTCCTATACCTAGATTTCAGCAAGGCATTTGATTCAGTACCTCATAATGGACTGATAGCAAAAATGGGGGAGATGGGGGTGGGTGTACAGGAGCTAAACTGGGTTGAAAATTGGCTTTCGGGGCGTTTACCTTCCTGGGGGAGGATATTATCCCATCCACCATTACCCTCTGTAATCAGTGGAGTCCCTCAAGGTTCAGTATTGGGGCCACTCTTGTTCAATGCCTGTGTCTCAGATATTGGGGGGGGGGCTAGGAATAGGTTGAGTCTCTTTGCGGATGATTCAAAATTGGGAGCACTGGTGGATAGTGAGGAAATGAGGTAGACAGTCCAGGGGGATCTGGATACCCTGGAGGGGTGGTCAGGGAGGTGGGGACTGAAATTTAATGCTGGGAAATGTAAGGTACTTCATTTGGGGGTAAAAAATAAAAACCCAGGCCATGTGTACACCCTGGGGGGGTCACACTGCAAGCAACATTGGGAGGAAGGGATTTAGGGGTGGTGGTGGTAGACGTTAAAATGAATAACTCTGAAAATTGTAGAAAAATTGTAGCCAAGACAAACAGGATATTGGGTTGCATAGCCAGGGGAATTACGTCCAGAAGCAGGGAAGTGATCCTCCCTCTATATAATGCCTTGGTCAGGTCGCAGCTTGAGTACTGTGTACAGTTCTGGAGACCTCATCTGAAGAAGGACATAGCGCTGCTGGAGAGGGTCCAGAGGAGAGTTGTATTCAGGGCATGGAGGAGAGGCCTTACGAGGAGAGACTGGAAGAGCTTGGACTTTACTCACTGGAGGAGAGGAGGGATAGAGGAGACATGATGGAGGTTTTCAAGTATGTAAAGGGAATAATTAGGAATGGAACCAGGGAGTTGTTTAGGCTGAAGAAGGGGGGAGTGACCAGGGACCATGGGTGAAAGTTGGAGGGGGGAAATTACAGAGGGGAAACGTAGGAGGCATTTTTCACTGAGAGGGTGGTGGAGCCGTGGAGTGCGCTTCCCGGGAGGCTGGTGGAGGAGGGCACAGTGGAGGGCTTCAAGAAGGGGTGGGATAGGTTCAAGGGGAAACTGAATCTAGAGAAGACTCCTTAGGGGTGGGGGTGGTGGTGAGGCAGGCAGCCATTAGGTTGCTGACTTTCGAGCAGACAAGACAGACCATTTGCCATATTCTGCTGGCTTTTAGTATGTTTCTACAGTGTAAAGGTAGCGGCCATGTTTGTGGTGGAAGATCAGTTCTGGTTGTAGGGAGACTGATTGAAGATAGTTCTGGTTGTAGGAGGACCGATCTGCTCATTGTGTAATGTGGTTTGGGACAGGGATGACTGTGCGTATACAGAGAATTAATGTACGATTAGCTGATCTGTCTTGGCCCATGAGATTTCTAGATTTTTTCTTGCCATTTTATAAGGTTAATTTTGTAACTAATGATTCATATCATTAAAGATGGCTGCCACTTGCAATTTAAAAAAAAAAAATTCTCATTAAGGTTACATTTTGAATGTACATATTAGATTCATATTGTGGATGTATTCGGATGGTCCAGCCACATATTTCAGATGGTAAACAGTAGAGCACCACACCAAGATGTTTAATTTCTTTGTGATGGGCTTGGCATGGGAGCGGGAGCTTTGTAAAACTTGAAGATCCTGTATCTCAGTTCCGGAATGAAAGACAATGAAAAGACAAATGGGTATATTAATGTTTTGCCAGAGTTGTTGTATTGCTAAAAAAACCTACATGGTGACTAATAAATATTGCTGTGTTAAGTGTGTTTATTTTCTTGAGTGAAGCCCCTCAAAAGGATACATGTTTGTATGTATCATGTCTAGATACATTTTCTTTTTTCTCAATTCTGTTTTAGTGCCTTGCTCTGGCGTAGGGGTATACCCCCTATCAGCTCTTGTGTGGGATCCTCCACTCTGCCCCAGAAACCCTGATGTCCTTCCAGGAATTTAAACTGGTCAGCCCTGAGACAGTGGCTTTCCCCCATGCTGCCCCCCCCCGTGACAGGGGGAGGACCAAGATGCTAATTCGGCTGGTGCAGCAGGTCCAAGGCCACAGAGGGTCCCAGGTGTCATACAGCGCAGTTAAGGGGGTGTTTGCTTTTATTGTTTGCCATGTCGGAACGGATGTGTCAAGGTGGGTGTGTGACATCAGGCATGCTCCTGCACCTAACTCAGTGATGCCCGCCACTCTGCCAGTCCCTGCAGTGACTACGGTCCCTGGTGCTCTGACCCCCATCTGTCTCTAGGGTTTGTACTATTGCCGGATGCTGTATATGTCCATCCACTGAGGAGAGCAGTCCGACGGACACTCAGTCCTCCTTCCCCCAGCTGACCCTCCAATGCTTGGGGCTCGCTTCCGAACCAGGGTCATCAGCGCTGCAAGCAGGCCAGCCACTCTAGATCCATTTTGTTTGTAAAAGCAAACTCAACAGGGCTGTCCCTCACTGTTGCCTATGTCACGAATAGCAAGCAAGCCAAACAGAGTACAAAAAAATCCAGCACCAGGCTCTGTAAAAGTAAAAGGAATTTTATTGAAGTTACATACCACAGCCCATTGGTCCTCTGAACTTCTGAAGTCCACCCCAACATTTTATGCCAGAACTCTGCACATTTTCAAGGTACTGCAGCCAAAACCTTTCTGCCTGCTTTTAAAGACAGAATGTCTTAAAGTAACAATGTTCCACAAATGTTTTACTGCCTTACTAGTTACAAACCTGCAGGCAGTGAAAATGCAGTATACATCACATTTGTGCAAAGAATAAATAATGGATAAAAAACAGTCTACACACACAATAAAAACATATACAGACTGAAGCCACAGGCTAGTAACACCACTTACTAAAAATCAAATGCCCACACACAAGAACGTATTATTAAATTTATAAATGGAACTAACTTTTTATAAATTAAATATGAGCATATGCTAACTTAGTTTATATAGAAGGTAGACCCCAGCACTTCTGTTCTGGAAATAAAGTAAGATAAATTTCAAGTATATTGTTTCCAATATCAAGCGTAGAAAGGATTATACTTGACTTATCTCATGTGGTCCGGTTTCAAAAACTTACTCTCTGTATAAGAAATAACTACCCCCTGCATATTCACAAGAGAGAGAGTGTAGACTAGAAGTCTAATTCATTTGAGGAAAGGTGTCAAATGAAACGTTTCATTTAGCCCTGGGGGTTCTGTTGGTGAATGGTTCAACTACAAACAAAAAAAGAGTCGACGAGACAGCCATGCCGTTTAAAGTGCTGTGTAATTTCAGACTGATGGTTCAAACAGTGATGCATCAAAGTGATGAAGCCTTCCTGAGGACCGATACATAGCGGTGTTAGCCTTGCTTTAACATGTTATAGTAGTAAAATTATTTCTCGTATGCCTGCTGGTGTGTGCACAGCCTTTTTCCATTTTATGCATCAAAACTGAATGGGCAGTAACAGAGCCCAGTAAAGTGGAGCATTGAGTTTGAGCTACATTTTAGTAATTTTTGTGTTGTGATTCCGCTAAAGCTTCTTCTGAACACTTATTTGTACAGTAAATAAGTCTTCCAGAGTATGAATTGTGAACATTTTTTTTAGGAAAAGTTCATTTTTAATGAACTATAAAAATTGGTTTCATGGGTCCTTAAATTACAACTCTGAACACGCCACTTGATGTGTTCTGCATCAGGCTCCAGCAAATTGATACTTTCTCATTCAATATCCTGTTGTACAGATACTGGATTGACTTGGCCAACTTTTTCCAAGGCAGGCGTTGGTTTACAGTGTCTTTGGTAAACTGTGGAGTATTTGATTCTCCAAATAGAATTACTAGAAATGTAGTTCTTCCTATGACATTTATTTTGCAGTGCTTTGATGTAGTGTAGCGATATTTAGTCCTGATTTCAGGAAAATGATGGCTTCCAAAACTACTGAAATCATATAACTGATTTGCTACTTCACTCTGCCAGAAGGTAACTGGATCTAAAAATTGGTGACACTGCACATAGCTGCAGTATCTGACTCTGAAGAACATGATTGAAAGTACTGTATGTCAATACTAAGAGTCAGTAAAGCAGTTTTAAAAATAAAACTTAACAGATGAAGCCTGTTTTCCAGTTATTTATTTACTTAAAAGTTTAATCAGGAAATATGTACTGAGCTTATAATACCTTGTTTCCAGATGTGTCATGGGGAGAAGGAGATAGCTAAACAATGCAATTACTCAAGATAAAAGAAGTGAAATACAATGATACAGACATGTACAAGCAGAATTATAAATATAGAGGCAGTTTAATAATAAATGCAAATTAGAAAAATAGCATGAAAAAGGCAAAACTAGAGAAGGGGAGTAAGAAGAGGAACCAGTAACAAGTAGTGAGGGCGTACAAGGAGGAAAGGATGATGGACAGTTGCAGGAAGGATAGTAGTAGTCATAAAGAAGAGACTTTAGGGCGGAAGAAGAAGAGGCAGAATGAATAGAAAGGGGAAGCGAGGACCAGAGTTGACGAAAGTGGTAAGAAAAAGCAGACTGACCAACAGTAGATTTTCTAGAAGACCGAGAGAGAGAGAGAAAGGGAAGTGGTGTTACGGAGAGGGTAGGAGGATGGGAGAGGAGGGATCTGAGATAAGAGGGAAGGGAGCTGAACCAGAATTTGGATTAAAAAAAGAGACGCATGGGAACAGCGCCTAGCATCAAGAGAGGGGAGAGAACGGGATGAGTAATGACAGAAGGAATGAAAAGGGGGTCCAGTCTGGCAAGGGAGGATTGAGGGGCACAATTGTAGACTTAAGTCACCGTAGTCAAAGATTGGAAAGGTAATTTCTAATACAATTTCATGATGGGCAGGGAGTGGAATACTGTCTTTATCTCTGTACAAAGCACCTAGTTTAGGGTGAAGCTTACAGTGACTTGCATCAATCACTGTGCACTGAGAAATCAAGATGCCGGTCAAGGCAGACTTTGAGGTACTTAAAAGAGGAAGTGTCTTAAATCGTGGCACCATCAAGGGTATAAAATAGAGGCAGAGAAGTGAATTTGGCAAGCCCCTGAAGGGTGCCAGAAGTCATTGAGACTGTTTTTTTGGCATTAAGAGACAGTTGATTAGACTTGAACCAGCACTGAATGTTGTCAAAATCCAGCTGTAGCCAGGAGGCAGATGTAAAAAGAACTGTGTCATCAGCATACATATGTGTTCCTATAGCTTAGCCAGAATGCGTACAATGTGTTTCTAACCCCAGTAATACTCCGGTATTCATAACTTTCTGCAGTAAGCTCTTTAGCTAGAACTGCCCGAAGAGAATAGAACACATGCAAATGGTGGAACTCTTTACATGTGACAACTTTTCAAATGCTGCCCTATGCTAACTGCCAATGTTCTAAAACTCCTCAGATTTCACTCTCCGCCTGAAAAGTCTTGTCGCTCAGAGTCTTGCTCTTCTACTCGTTCCTGTGACATGAAAAAACTTATATATATGTATCCTTTTATTTAATTTGCTGCCTTATACTTGTTGTTTTATGTAGTTAAACTTAGTTTTTGGTATTATTTAGTTATTTTTATTGGTTCCTCCCAGTTCAGTATAACCAGTGGGGAACAGAGTTAGTTTACTTTATTTTGAAGTTTTCTGACTAAAAAAACCTAGTTAGTTATTTAAATTTAGTTTAAATAATTGTTTTTTTGTAACCGCTTTTCTCAGTTACCGAACCGCTAATCCTGGTTCGTTTCCTTCATTAGTTCAGTTCCTTATCGGTTCCGGAACCGACCGCAACCGTTGAACTTCTATAAAAATTTAAAAATTGTTTAGCAGTTTACTAATTTTATCGGTTCCCGATTTAAAAAAAAAAAAAATGTCAGAGAAATCAAAAAGGAAAACCAGTGAACCAGGTTTTAAAAATTGTTCCGATTACGGGGAAGTGTTTGCTAAGGTAGACAAACATAATCTTTGCGAGACCTGCCTTGGCTATGTGCATCTCAGGGAAAATTGTGACATTTGTAAAACCTTCCTGGAGAAAACTGTGGAGAAGCGCCTGGAACGGCTAAAGAAAAAACTTCCTCCACCACGGGGTCCCTCTGGCTCTGACCAGCCGACACCCTCTTCTTCTTTTTTTTTTTATTCTCTTTTTTCTTGGTCAGGCCACCGACTATTTTCTGCCCTGGTCTCGGGCCCCGGAGATCTCCACTGCCACCTATAGCTGCCAAGGACCCTCGGTCACCCACGGCTTACCCCACCCGGAGGGAGGGGCCGCGGCCACCATTGTGGCCACGGAACTGTAACTAGTCTGGGTCCCTGCAGCGGCGGCGGTGAATTGAGGACCTCCGAGGAGGGCTTCATTCCTTCGGTGTTCTGGCCCGCCTTCCATTTTCCAGTTTTTCTCCCCAGAGGAGGCAGGGACGTGCAATGACGCCGGCGTCTGCCCCGCCTCCCTCCCCCCTTACTAAACGTCGGCAGCGCGAGATCTCCTGGCCTCCTCCAGGAGTCCTCACTGCTCCGATTATTGCCCACACCCTCCCCCTGGAGAAGGAGAGCCGTCCATTGGACGCTCCATCCTTCTCCCCGGCCAGCCCTCCGGCGGTCAGGTCCATTTCCTGAACCCGGGTCGCCGACGTCGCAAGCCGAAATCCCACTGCTGCGCCGAGGGGCCGCCGACACCCTCTTCTAATGTGGGTGAAACCACTTCTGTTGTTTTCTCTACCTCGCCCGAGACGGGTGATGAGGACACTAAGAGGATTGCTGAACTGGCTGACTCCCCGGTTCCCTCAAAAAAGACTAAAAAAACTGAAGCACACTGAACCCCCAACTAATAAAAAGGGGACTTCTGTGCCTGCTCTGACTGCCTTCTCCCCAAGAAATTGCTCAGGCATTCAAGGTGATACAGGCATTACAAGGCTTTGTACCCACTCACCAATAGCCACCTATCCAAGCTCCTGTAGGACAGACTGGCAGCACTGGGAGAGCTTCCTTTATGGCGATGGAGGAATAAGGGGAACCTATCGAGCCTGAGATATCCCCTGAGCAGGAGTTTGGCTCTCCTCCTAGATCCTCTGAGGATTATTCCTCACACTTTACCTTTGTCAGGAAGACGGCTGATGCCCTGGACATCTCCACAAAGGAGGAGATAGAGGATGAAGAAGAGGTGGAATACCTCTAGATAATGGGGTTAACCCCCACAAGAGCACTCCTCCTGCCTGTCAGCAAATTCTTTAAAAAAGATGCACTGAAACTCTTGCAACCCCCTAACTCTTTCCTCCCTCTTAACAAGAGGATGGATAAAAAGTACCAAAGGGAAGGGGCAGAGTTCCTGTTTACCCACCCTGACCATCAGGGGATGGTACAGGTGGCTGCCTGTAATAAGGCTAGGGTCCCTCTGGCTTCACACCCACCAGATAAGGTCTCTAGAAAGATTGACAGCATGGCACGGAAGGGGTATTTGTCAGCTTCTTTGACCATACGACAGGCAAACTTCCAGGCCTACACTGACCAGTACCAAAGTTCTTGTGGCATTGGCCATGGCACAGAAAGCCCCCTCACCTCTGTCTGATGACCTGTCAGAAACTGCCAGATTTGGTCTAGAGGGGCCTAAATACCAATTCCAGATGGCTGCTGACATGAATGACACTGCAGCCAGATGGATGTCGAACACTGTTGCCCAGAGGAGATTTGCCTGGCTGAGAGCCACAAATCTAACTCAGGACACCCAGTCAGAGGCTCTTGATTTTCCCCTGGAGGGAAATGCACTTTGTGGGGCGTCAACGGTGGCTTTTATGAAAAAGGCGGATGAATATAAGGCCACATATAGAAGCAATTTTGCTAAAGAGAAAGCTTCACCATCCACCAAACCCTATGGAAGGGGAAGCAGTGGCAGGTTCTTTCATACCAAGCCCTTTTTCCTACCAGTGGCTACACCCCAGTACCAGCAGTACCCACAGCAGGGGTACTTCAGGGGGAGGGGTAGAAGGGGTTCTAGGCGGGGGTCCCAAGCCCAGCCTCAGCCCCTGACAAAGCAAACACCCTGACATGTCTACACAGGCTGCCTCCTCCATAGCTGTCGGAGGCAGACTGTCACACTTCCTCCAGGCTTGGTTAAACATCACCACAGACAAGTGGGTCCTTGGGGTAGTGAGTCAGGGGCTGTCTCTGAATTTTGAATCCCTTCCTCTTCAGAAAACCAGGGTTTTCTGTCCACCCTCCGATGCAGAAAAGAAGCTGTTGGAGGCAGAGGTTCCAAATCTACTGCTGTGGAGCCTGTCCCAATCCACCAGAGAGGAAGGGGTTTCTACTCCAGGTATTTCCTCACCACAAAGAAAAACGGGGAGCGGCGGCCTATCTTGGACCTCAGGGTCCTAAACAAGCATCTGAAAAAGCCAAAGTTCAAAATGGTAACTGTGGCATTGATACTGCCAACACTCCAGAAAGGAGACTGGTTGGCATCACTGGACTTAAAAGATGCTTATTTCCACATCCCCATAAGGGAGTCCTGCAGAAAATACTTCAGGTTCAGACTCCCATCAGGCCATTACCAGTTTTCAGCCATGCCCGTTGGCCTCACTTCGGCTCCAAGGGTATTCACAAAGTGCCCATCAGCAGTTGTGGCACACCTTCGAAGACAGGATGTCACTGTATTCCCATATCTGGACGACTGACTGGTGGTAGGAAAATCACCAGACCAGGTCAGACAACATCTGCAGACCACCCAAGGGCCCCTGGAGTCCCTGGAGTTCCTCATGAATTGCAAAAAATCAGTCCTTCTACCTGTACAGGTCCTGCAGTTCACAGGAGCAGAGCTCAGTACCCTGTAGGGCAGGGCCTACCTGCCTCTCGACAGGGTGAGAAGTCTCCAGCTTATTACAAACTCATTCAGCCTGCCCAAGCACAAAACTGCAAGGGAGTTTCTGCAGCTGCTGGGCCATATGGCTGCAGCCACAGGCACAGTCCTAGGCTCCAGGTTCCAAATGAGGGACATCCAGTTCCACCTAAGAGCTCACTGGTGCCAGAGAAGAGAGCCAGCAACAAAGACCTTGTTACAAACACTTCAGTGGTGGAAAAAAGAATCAAACCTAAGGGAAGGGGTTCTTTCCAGTGAGAGTCCCCATCAGTTCTCACAACAGACACCTCTCTCCTGGGTTGGGGTGCCCATTTAGGGGACCACACAAACTAGGGCACTTGGTCAAGTGCAGAGTCACTCCAGCACATAAACTTGCTGGAACTCAGAGCAGTGTTTCTGGCACTAAAAAGCTTTCACAGCATTGGTGCAGGGAAAAGTGGTGCAAGTCAGAACAGACAATACCACCACAATGTGTTACATAAACAAGCAGGGAGGCACCAGGTCAGGCCTTCTCTGCACAGAAGCCATGAAAATCTGGACCCTGTCTTACTCCTTGGGAATTTCCCTACAGGCAATCCATCTACCAGGAAAGAACAGTACCCTGTCAGATGCCCTGAGTCGAATCAACTAGGCCCATTACAAATGGACTCTGAACAAGCAAGTGGTGCAAGTGATCTTCAGGAGGTGGGGCACTCCAGAGATAGACCTGTTTGCATCCCACCAGAACCGCCACCTGCCTCAATACTGTTGCAGGCCACCAGATCGGGGTACACTCCCTCTGGATGCCCTGGCCCTGGATTGGTCAGGGAAGTACCTGTATGTCTTTCCTCTCTTCCCTCTGGTATTCAGGGTATTGCTGAAGCTCTGGTCCCACTCAGCATCACTAATCTTGATAGCTCTGGACTGGCCCAGGCAGCCATGGTACTCTCTTCTGCACTCCATGTGTGTAGCCAAACCAGTACATCTCCCTCCGAGGCACAACCTGTTACCCTTCAACCAAGGGACCCTTCTGTACCCAAATCTCAGGGCTCTCAACCTCAAAGCCTGGCTCTTGACCTAGAATATGCAGGTTTACACCTCTCCGAAGCTGTCGTGGACATCCTGAGAGGATACAGGAAGCCTTCCACTAAGAAAACCTATGCCTCAAAATGGAAAAGGTTTTCTATTTGGTGCTCAGCCAGGGACTTGGTGCCAGTACAGGCTGGGGTTCCAGCTGTTCTTGATTACCTCTCCTACTTACATTCCCTGGGACTGCAGTCCAGCACCCTGAAGGTTCACCTGGCCGCAGTATCTGGTTATATTTCTGCTGGGGGAAAGGTCACAGTGTCTTCAGAACCCATTTTTAAGAGGTCCTTCAAGGACTTGGCCCATCTGCATCCCCCTCATAGGGAACTGGTGTCAGCATGAGGCTTCATTGTGTGCATAGCTAAGCTCATGGGGCCTGCTTTTGAGTCCATGTCCTCAGCTCACCTAAAATAGCCTGCAGACTCACCCTGGATGCTGAGCGTGGCACTCACACCTGTACTCTGTATGAACTTGCAAATTGGCTATCATTAAGAAACCGGGTCGAATTCCAGACTTGCATCCTAGGGAAGAAGGCTCTATTGGGTAAAACACCACCTTGTGTAGGTAATTTGATCAAGGTGACCAACTCGTTACAGGTCACCAGAGGGAGGACTAGAGGGGCCTTGGCAATCCCCTTCCGTCGCACCTCACTTGGGCAACATGCATTTGCCTACTGGCTCTCCCCTCCCCATGGATGGATGAATGAACTTCCTGGGAACCTCTTGGCCACCAGTTTTCTGGCACAATTCAAAACTGACCTCGAACAGCACCTAATAATATTCCCTAAGTGCACTTGCCCCTGAGTCCAGCCAACCTGCTTTCTCTGCCCCCAGCAAGCAGTTGGCAGGCCTCGGATACCCCCTCCCTCTGTCCCATCTCATGACTTGCCCCATCAATCAGTTTGCGTCATGCTCCTTTGGCACCTGCCACCCCCCTCCCCCAATTCACAGTCCCATGAGTCTCCCAAACAGTCACTACTAATGCTGGCTGCCTGATCATGCCCCCTCACACCCCATCATTTTACTCTAGCATGTCGTCTCCGCTCAGCCTCGCCTCACCCCACCATGTCTCCCTATACCTTATCATCCCTCTTCTCCCACCATCTCACCTCCACCGCAGTACTTACCTCTCTCTCTTGTACCTCCCTTCTTCACCCCTCTGCCAGCTATCCCTGTCCCTCTGAACTACTGACAAGGCACTTTGTGGCTGCTTATTCCCCCCCCCCAACCCTCATAAAGTATTTTTTCTTGTTATTTAACCGGTACCTATGTTTTTGAGTTATTCTGCAAGTTCTGAATCCAAGCTGCATCGTTCATTATAATGTACCTTTGCTTTCTCCTACTATACTTTGTTTTGCAATCTATGACGTGGAACCTTTGTAAAAGAGCTTGTGCTCAATCAAAGGTTTTTTCGAATAACTAAAATAAATAAATATGTCATGTCGCGTGGAAAACAGTTTTCCTAGTGGCAATGACCTCTGCAAGAAGAATCCGTGAGCTTCAGGCTCTCTACATTGAACAGGACTACATGTCATTTCAAAGGGAACAGGTAGTTCTGAGGACAAACAGAAAATTCCTCCCTAAGGTGGTTTCCGATTTCCACCTTATCCAATCCACTACTCTACCTGTCTTTTTCACTGAGCATTCCACCTCTGGCGAAAGAAGACTTCACAGTTTGGATGTCAAAAGAGCTCTTAGTTACTATATGACAGCCACTAAAAACCATAGGCAGGACGAAAAAAACAGCTGTTCCTGACTTATGGGGATGTGGGAAAGGGTAATCCAGCGTCAAAAAGATCCATTTCTCAATGGATAGTCAGTGTATCCAATTCTGTTACACTAAAGCTGGTAGGGAACCACCAACAGGATTGAGGGCCCACTCCACAAGAGGGACAGCTGCCACTTTAGCAGCTGCCAGAGATGTTCCATTGGTTGACATTTGTAAAGCAGCTATCTGGAAAATAGTACACACAGTTATGAAGCACTACAACCTGGATATTCAGTCCAGGGGTGATGCTACGTTTGGCACAGCAGTCCTGCAAAGTCTGTTTCCAAAATAAAGTTCTGTGCCCACCTCCAGTGGTATTGCTTTGCAGTCTGTAGAAAGTTGTGAATACTTGAGTATTACTGGGATTAGAAGAAAAAATTACTTACCATAGTAATCTTGTTTCTTCCTAGTGATACTCGGGTATTCATAACTTCTCACCCAGCCTCCCCTTCCAGAACCTTTAGCCTCTGCACTCCTGTATACTGTACTCTAAGAGGTATATATGCCACTTTCCGGCACAGTTTTTTTTTTTTTCCCACTCCTGCACCCCTGGCCGGCCACTCCTTCGGGTCTTCTCATTGTTTCTGGATCTCACGCTCTCCCTCGCCCCCGGCTACCGCTCACCTCATATTGTGACCCCTCCCCCCAGGTAACCCAGCGTATCCCTTCGCTGGACGGGTCCCTCTCCTCAGAGGGGGAAGTCGCCGGTGGGGGTGGGCCAGCGCGTCTGTATTGGCTCGGGGCTGTCACTGAGGCGGCAGTGCCGGTTAGGATGCCTGGCGGCAGTCAGGGGACCGGAGAGACCGTCATCCTGTCGACCAGGGCAGTTTCCTGGTTTTCTCCCCCAGTGCTTCCATCTCAGGTGTCAGTGCTGTGCCCCTGGTCTCCACCAGGAGCCAGCATGTACCGAGGTGCATCCCCACCCTCCCTCTGGAGAAGGCGAGCCATCCTGGGACGCTCCTTCTTCTCTCCCCGAATCAGCCCACCCGAGTCTGTTCCCAAACTCCGGGTCAGCTGGCTTTTGCAGGTGGAATTCAACCGCCAGCCGTATGGGCTGGCCCGCACAGTTTTGATAAACAAGGTTCATGTGTTCCCCCTTTTTCAGGTGACACTGACTTTTTTGGGGGGGATCTGTTGTGTTTTTCCCCCTCCCGTTGGAGGGTTTTATTTAAGGGGCTATGGGTTTAATTCTTACTGTTTATTATTGATTATTACTGATTTTTAATACTATCCAGTATTCAAAGTTCCAGGGGCCTACCTTCCCAAGCGTCTAGGAAATCTGAGGAGTTTTAGAACATTGGCAGTTAGTATGGGGCAGCATTTGAAAAGTTGTCACGTGCAGAGTTCCATCATTTGCAGGTGTTCTATTCTCTCCAGGCAGTCCTAGCTAAAGGGCTTACTGCAGAAAGTTATAAATACCTGAGTATCACTGGGAAGAAACAAGATTACTATGGTAAGTAAGTAATTTTTTCTTCTGTAGTTTAACCAGAATGGATGCAGATGAACAGACAGAGGGTAGGTAATTAAGTAACATGGAAAAAAGAATGGGACCCAGGACAGAAGCTAATGCAAAGTGAAAGTAAAATTGATTTTCCTATCCGGACAGCTTGGGACCTGCCTTCAATGTAAGAACAAAACGAACTTACAGAAGACTCGGGAGAGGCCTGCAGCTTTAAGCTTGTCCAAAAGGATGGGATGTTCCACAGTGTCAAAGGCTTCGGCAAGATCGACAAAAATGGCTGAACTAGTCAGACCTTGATCCATACCTGTAAGTACGGAATCAGAGAGCCGAAGGAGGGAGGTGGAAGTGGAGTGGGATTTCCTAAAACCAGACTGGAAGGGAGGGAAAAAGGAGAAGTTATCAAGAAAGGAAGTGAGGTGAGGTAGAGCAGTGTGTTCCTGTAGCTTAGCCAAGACAGGAAGGAGAGATATTGGATGGACGTTACTAGGAGAAGTGGGATCACTACCTTTGTGAATAGGTATAACGATAGCCTGGTTCCAAACATCAGGAACAGTAGCAGAGGATAAGGAGAGATTTAGGCAATGGCACCACAATCCACACAGGGGTTGTATACAGACCCCCTTCTCAGGGGGAAGAAATGGACAAGGAAATGATAGAAAGTATACTTAGAATGGCAGAAAAAGGGGAGATACTGCTGATGGGTGATCTGAATACGCCAGATGTTAACTGGAGTGCAGTTGCAGCAGCCACTTCGAAGAGTGAGGTTATTCTAGATGCCTTACAGGGGGCATGCCTTAGACAACTAGTATTGGAGCCCATTCGAGAGGGAGCAATCTTAGACCTGGTTCTCTCAAATGGAAATGGAGAGAGGATCACAGATGTAGGAGTGGGTAGCCATCTGGGAACTAGCGACCATCGAACAGTATGGTTCACAGTAAACACAGCAATAGAGTCAAGCCATACAAAGGCAAAAGTACTGGACTTTAGGAGGGCTGACTTTGCCAAAATGGGTGAGTGCCTAAGGAATGCACTAGCAAATAGGCAGGAAGGCGGGGTGGAAGAACAATGGGGAATAATAAAAACTGCCATCACAGAGGTAACAAGCCTTTGTGTGAAGCAAATAAACAAAACAAAATGATGTAAGAAACCACTATGGTTCTCAAAGGAAGTGACAGTGACGGTTCAAGAGAAAAAGAAAGCATTCAGGGAGTACAAGGACTCACAGAAGGAGCAGGACAGAGAACTGTATCAGTTAAAGCAAAAGGAAGTGGGGAAGGCAGTCAGAACAGCAAAGGCCCAAACCGAGGAAAAGATAGCCAACTCAGTTAAGAAGGGGGATAAAACCTTTATAGGTACATCAGGAGCGAAGGAAGACCAAGGTAGGGGGAGGGAGGGTGGGCAGAGGAGACTGTGAAAAGGCAGAGATACTAAACAAATATTTTTGCTCAGTATTTACAAATGAAGAGGGGAGGTACCTAAAACAAACAGTAGAAACACTCTGGATACAGAAGTTGATACCAGCCCATTTACAGAAGAAAGGGTTATGAAAGAACTTTTAAAACTGAAGGTGGACAAAGCAATGGGGCTGATGGGATCCATCCCAGAATTCTAAAAGAACTAAGGGTAGAACTAGTGACACCACTGACTACCCTCTTTAACAAATAATGGGAGGATGGGGTGGTACCGAGGACTGAGAGGCAGATGTGATTCCCTTCACAAAAGGTGGGAGCAAGGCAGAAGCAAGAGCTACAGACCTGTTGGTTTAACCTCAGTGATAGGAAAATGATGGAATCACTTCTGAAGGAAAGGAATTGTCTGTATCTAGAGGCCAGAGGGGCACAGGACCCAAGGCAGATGGATTCAGCAGCGGAAGGTCATGCCAGACCTATCTGATAGATTTCTTTCACTGGTGACCAAAGTAGTAGATCAGGGAGGGGCTGTGGACATGGCCTACCTAGACTTTAGCAAGGCATTTGACACAGTCCCACACAAAAGATTAATATACAAGTTAGCCAGCCGGGGAGTGGGTCCCAAGATGACAGCCTGGGTAAAGAATTGGCTGGAGAATAGGACACAGAGAGTAATAGTAAATGGAGTCCACTCTGAAGAAAGGGTGTATACTAGGTACCCGCAGGGTTCAGTATTAGGGACCGGGTCCTCCTCAGTGTCTTTTATGCTTACATTGCAGAGGGACTGAAGGAAAAGTATGTCTCTTTGCAGATGACACAAAGATCTGCAACAGAGTTGATGCACAAGGTGGGGTGGAAAGGATGAGAAGGGACTTGGCAAGGTTAGAGGAATGGTCAAATGTTGGCAGCTTTAGATTCAATGCTAAGAGGTGCAAGGTAATGCACCTTGGAACCAAACCCAGGGAAGAGTACACAATGGGGTGAGATACTAACAACAACAAAATGGAAAGGACCTGGGGTAGTCATATCAGATGACCTAAAGGTGGGCAAGCAATGTGAGAGGGCAGTAAGGATGGCTGGGGGGATGCTGGGATGCATGAGAGGCATCACCAGTAGAAAACAGGAGATTATTTCCTCTGTACAGACAGCTGGTGAGACCCATCTGGAGTACTCGTGCAGTTCTGGAGACCCAATCTCCGCAAAGACATAGACAGGATGGAAGCTGTCCAGAGGAGGGCAACTAAAATGGTGCAGGGTCTGCACTGGAAGACATATGAAGAGAGAGACTAAAGAGGCTTAATATGTTAGCCTCGAGGAAGGGGGGACATGATAGAAACTTTCAAGTACCTCAAGGAATCAACAAAGTCCAAGGAGGTAGCATCTTTTCAAAAAAGTGTTAAGAACAAGGCACAATTTGAAGATAGAGGCGGCTCAGAGGTAATTTAAGGAAGTATTTTTCACAGAGAGGGTTGTGGATGCATGGAGCGGCCTTCCGGAGGAGGTTGTGGAGTCAAAAACAGTGGTGGAATTCAAGCATGCATGGGACAATCATAAGGCCATTCTAGGGGGTAGGAAGAAGTAGGCTGCTGGTTAACTAGGATCTGCAGCTTATCCAGTAGATAGGGAAATGGGCAGACTGGGTGGGCCAAGCGGTCCTTATCTGCCGTCAGATTCTGTGTTTCTATGTTTAGAAGTAAAGTAATGGGCAGAGCAATGGCAGGTGTCAAGAGAATGAGTTTAGGGTCAAGGCCATCAGGACTACCTCCCTTAAATGGATTAAGCACAAGTAGAGCCTTTAGGGAAATGGGTAGCAACAGGAAAGAAAGAAAAGGAGAGGAAGGTAGAGAGGGAGGGAAGGGGGGAAGAAAGGATGAGAGAAGGGGCACAGGTAATAAAGTAAGAGTTAAAAGACTGAGCAACAGCAGAAGGGTCAGAGATAAGGGAGTCACCAACCTTAAGAGTGGGAGGGGGAGACTGGGTTTGAGGAGAGAAAAGGGAATGGATAACCTTCCAGAACTATATAAATAGGATTATACAATGGGGTATGATAATTATGTAACCTCATTGGTCAAAAACAGCTTAATCTGGTTCAAGGTCAGTTGGCATTCATCTGTATCCCCCTCCTCCGGGTTGTGCCTGAAGATAGGCAGGATTTGTCTAGTGCACTTACCTGGTCAACAAAAAATAAATAAATAAATAAAATAAAACACAACACATGACCATGATAAATCCTCCAGTATACCCATTGTAAAAGTTTTTTTATATCACTATAAAAACAGGAAAAGAAGTTGAACGTTGTATAATAACAATATACCATGACAGAAAGTGGGTATTTGGGAGGATTTACCACTTCTGGTGTGGCTAAGTTACTCTGCTGCACCTTGTGACCGAACCACAGCAGGCATGGTAAATCCACCAATATACACACTCATTGTCAAGGTATAATGTTTAATTGAGACAGTGCATCATTCATTAGCAGGACTGTGGAATTTGTCGAGTACTTTGTTGAGAGATAAAACACACTGGAGATTTTGCAGAGGTGCGGCAGTATTTTCCAGTTGAGTGAGCGAGTTATGTTCCGGTGGGGTCGTCGGGCTGGCGGAATTAGGTAGGGCTTTCAGTGGGAGGGGAGTGAAGCAGAGGCGGTGACGTCGTGACTGTGTAGATAAATTCACGACTGTGTGAATGTCATTTCGTCAATTTATCCACACAGTCGTAAGGATACATGCGTTTATCCAACGTTGTATCTGCTCACCCCTCTTGTATAAGTAATAGATATACCACTCTGAGGTGTCGTCGGTGCGCACTCTGATATCACTCGCCTTGGTGTGCGTCAACCGCCTAAAAC
Organism: Neoceratodus forsteri; assembly: GCA_016271365.2. Taxonomy (NCBI): domain Eukaryota; kingdom Metazoa; phylum Chordata; order Ceratodontiformes; family Ceratodontidae; genus Neoceratodus; species Neoceratodus forsteri. The sequence continues at coordinate 262,366,227 of JADMNL010000027.1, read as the reverse complement.
GTGCGTATATCAGAGCGCGACCGCAACACCTCAGAGTGGTATATATATCTTATAAAATGTCAAAATTGTTTTGGGGGGGGGGTAAAAGTGCAGGTGTGTGGTCGCGCTCTGATATACGCACGGTCATGTGATGGTGTTTGTCCAATGCTATGGATCACATTGATTCTTTTTTTCTTACCCATTTTATAAAAAGTGTTATACCATGGGAGTTTCTGCTTTTGTGTAATGCAGGTAAAAATGTGTTATGTTCTGTAAACAGATTATCTTTTCACATTTTTCTTTCTTTTCCGCTTTATTAAAGATGGTAAGCCAACCTTTTCTTTAATGGTCAAAGTGATATGTTAGCGCCACTGTTCATGCTGTTTGCAGGGAGCCAGTTCATCTGAAAAGCAAGTGTTGTGGCTACTGTGCAGATAACAGGACTTCACCTGTTATTTGCACATTAGCTATACCTTCAGTGAAAATAACAGCTTTTGTCTTCCAAATGTATTTGCACTCCCATGGTATACATACGTAAATGTGTGTCTGTGTGTGTGTGTACTGTTGAAGAGCAAGATAAAAAGTGTAATCTTGACCCAACATAGCAATATATTATCTTCCCAAATAAATTACGTCACAGTGCATTTTGAACCAACTAGAGAACAGCTTTTGCAATGGTGATGACATCACCATAGTTGTGCAGCACTGAAGCCAGCAGCTGAAATCGGTACAAATAAATCTTCATACAGATAGTAGATCTAAAATGTATAATGAGTAAACTGATGTTGCATAACTTGAATATGAAATAGTCGATCAAAATACAGAGTTTATAGGACTGGCCCGCTGGCGGAGTGGTAGCGCTACCGCTTGCGATGGCAGGAACCCGGGTTCGGTAGTGAACCTGGGTTGCTGGAGGGCCAGCCGGGGGGGGGGGATTGAGCACCCATTGGGCCGTTCTCCTTCTCCGCGGAGGGTGGGTTGCAGTCCTCGCTGCTGTAGCGCCACCAGGGTGACCACTGGTGGTGGTGCAGTTGAGGATGCAGTGGGAGGGAACTTACGTCAGCCGAGGGCCTGAGCCAAAGTACGTCTCTGCACGCCTTCATCTCTTTGGCCCTCCCCGTGCGTTGACGTCTGTGGGGCAGGACCAGTAACAAGGAAAAAGACCCCGCGACCACGCCGGTAGACGGGTCCCTGCGCCGCAGCTCCAGGTGCATGCTCCCTCCTGAGGTATGGGGAGAAAGGGGGACTCCTCTGCTCCAACCCCGGGGGGGGGCAGTCTGGGGGCTCATGAATCTACGGGAAGTGGGGGACACAAAGAAACTAGTGCGTGTGTGCTGGGACCCCGAAGAGAGGGGCGGCCGTGGCAAGTCGGGAGCATAAAAAATAAGTAATAAAAATAAATACACAGTTTATCGTCACTTGTTAGGGACAGAACTTTAATAACTCACTCGTGATTCCACCACTTGTACGATATGGTACTGCTCCCTCACACTTGAAGATAAATTGCATATTGTGAGTCAGCCTATTGTAATTATATCCCATTACACACACACACACACACACTACATAAAAAGACAAAGAACCTCTGTGCGTAAACACTGAGGCAAGGGTTACCCCAAAGGGCATTTGGCTGGGAAGCCCATGGTGGCTGTGGCACACATCGGGGTGGGGGGCACCACATACTACCCTATGGGCGGTTGTCAGCCCTGCACCCTGGTTGAACTGCATGCAACATGGGGACCCCCTGCTGTGTGTTGCGCAACCAGGATCCGATATTAAAACAGCCTGCATGGTCTGTTCTGTTAGCACCGTTTGCAAACTGTGTGAGAGGCCTTTCGGCACCATGCAATTCTGCTTAAAGTTGGACCAGCATAACATTCTGTGGTGATTTGCATATGCAGCCCATGATGCTTTGCATTGTGGGGGCATGTGTGACTTTGTATTTTCACACACTACATATCGTGTACAGGCATGGTAATGCCATTATGTTAGGGTTGCTTAGGCAGTTTAATGTTAAACCCCAATTTTTACACCTTAATAAATAACATGGCCATCCCTGGTTCACACAGACTGAAATTTCGCATGTGCGGAGCTGATGTCAGGCTCTCAGGATCCTGTAAATTTGGTAGCGGTAGTTTCAGCAGCTTACATATTCTAGAATGCTGAAAACACAAAGATAATTGAAATTAAGGGCCCCATATTCAGAGCCGTCCGGATGTGTGTGTGAAACGGGGCGCCACAGATAAACTTGGGCTCGCTCTGGCGCCATATTCAAACAAATTGCGTGAGCCGAACAGACCATGCAGGCTGTTTTAATATCGGATCCTGGTTGCGCAACACACAGCAGGGGGTCCCCATGTTGCATGCAGTTCAACCAGGGTGCAGGGCTGACAACCGCCCATAGGGTAGTATGTGGTGCCCCCCACCCCGATGTGTGCCACAGCCACCATGGTCGATATTCAGTCCAAACATGCAGATGAGCTCATTGGGCATGCACGGCGCAATGGGGCCATTTGCATGCCCATTACGGGCTCATCTGTATGCTTGCACTGCTGTGGAGTGCGCTGGGCTGTCTCCCCAGCCCTGATCACTAGGGTAATATTAAAACCCTCCTGATCCCTGTGTCCCTGTTAGTCTAGCGGTCACATCTCAGCCCCAATCCATATATATAAAAATATAATACAGTCCCTGTATCCCTGGTAGTCTAGTGTGTCCCGCTCCCAGCCCCGATCCGTATATATATATGTGTGTGTGTGTGTGTGTGTGTGTGTGTGTGTGTGTGTGTATATATGTGTGTATGTGTATATATATATATATATATATATATATATATATATTATACAGTCCTCATATCCCTTGTAGTCTGGTGTGTCTCTCTCCCCCAGCCCTGATCTGTATATAAAAATAATAATGCAGTCCCATACCCTGGTAGTCTAGTCACGTCCCCAGCCCCAATCGTATATAAAAATAATAATCCTCGTGTCCCTGGTAGTCTATCGGGTCCCCCCTCCCCAGTCCCAATCCGTATGTAAAAATAACAATGCAGTCCCTGTATCCCTGGTAGTCTAGTGGGTCCCCCCTCCCCAGCCCCGATCCGTATATAAAAATAATACAGTCCCCTTATCCCAAATAGGCATGTAGTTATATTGTATGTGCTCCTGTACAGTTCAGTCTGTGAGTGGCCGGTGTGGTGTGAAGTGGGCTGTGCCAGATGCCGACTCTGGTGGGGTTGGGTTGAGGGGAGGCGGGGTGGTGGGTTACTGCCTAACAGGGTGGGTGGAGGGCCCACTTGACTACTGGGGACTTTTTCATTCTTCTGTGTATTGGGGCTGGGGAGGGGGAACCCACTAGACTACCAGGGATACGGGGACTGCATGATTATTTTAATGTATGGATCAGGGCTGGGGAGGGGGGACCCACTAGACTACCAGGGATACGGGGACTATATTATTATTTTTATATACGGATCAGGACTGGGAAGGGGATACACACTAGACTACCAGGAATATGGGGACTGCATTAATTTTTATCTACGGATCAGAGCTGGGGAGGGGACTGTTAAACCACCAGGGATATGGGGACTGCATTATTATTTTTATATACGGATAGGGACTGCGGAGGGTGGACCCACTCAACTACCATGGATACAGGGACTGCATTATTATTTTTATATACGAATTGGGGCTGGGGAGAGGGGACTACTAGACTACCAGGGATGTGGGGATAGGGAGGGCTTTTTAATATTACCACAGTGATTGAGGCCAGGGAGGGACCACTGTACCACCACAGGGTTCCCTACCCTAAACTGTGGGTAGCTGGGTCTGCACACTAGTCAGGGCAGGGTTTCAGAAGCGTAATTCTAGGATCATGGATATGTTGTTCATCCACACTGTCTGGCATGACCCTTTCCCCTTTAAATCTTGCCGGAAGTCTTCATGCTGGTTCCTCCCACCCACCCAGGTGGTATATACCTCGGCTCCACCCCATGACGCCAGATCTTCCTTTCCGCTGGAAGATACAGGTTGTCTCCCTCATGATCAGGCATTTTGTAGGCCCTGGCTTTCAAACCTCAGTTTTACCGAGACTAAAACTCGTTTGACTTAGCGATCGCGCTTTTACGTCCTCGATCATGGAAGAGAAATCTCCAGGATTTCGCTGGTATCCTTGCGACCAGAAGATGTCTCGCACCGATCCCCATCTCATGTGCATCTACTGCCTAGGTGTCGGCCATGACACCTCGTCCTGCAGTTTTTGCTTGGCCTTCCATCCCAGCGCCCTGGATGACCGCCTGGCAAGTTTGAAGTTGGGGAGACTGGAGAAAAAGAATCCTCCGGTGAAGTCTAAGGAGGCTAGGTGGGCGGTTTCCGTGGCCGCGGGTTCCACCCTGCAGCTGGAACGCGTGAGGCGGCTTTCGAAAAAGAAGCTGCGCCGCAGGCGAAGATCAAAGCTTTTTCGTTCTACTCAACCTGGGCTCCACCTTTACAGGTTCTTTTAAGGAGTTTTGCTAGTCTCTCCACCACCTGGGGTGAGGTGCCCGCGGGCTCGCACTCCTGCTCTTGAAAGAGGGATAAAGAACCCAGCTTGTCTTCATCTTGACGAAGATGCTTTTGGGACCGAAAGAGGTCTCAGTCCCAGGAAAATGCGGTCTCGACCTCGGTCGAGATCGCTTCCTCGGCCGCAGGCTTCACGGACCTTCCGTCTGGCCAGACGACTGAGGAAGTGGCCAATGAGGTCGAGATTATTCTCGACCCAATCGACCCTCTGTCACCGTCCGTGGCCAATGACTCCTTGGAGAGGACACTGGTCCTCGTGTTCCCCAGTGAGGAGACCCAGCCCTCTGGTGTCCCCATTGAGGTCCCAGTTCCGGACCCCTGGGTTTCACCAATCCCTCCAGTGTCTCCTGAGTGACCGAGTCGGCCTGCCTGATCTCGGTTGAAGTCTAGAACTCCCTCGGCCGAAAGGCCAAGGAGGAGCCATGTTACCCAAGAGGCACGCCCACAGTCACTGGCCCTCCTCGATGAGGAGAAGTTCATGGAAACTCTGTCGGCGCTACGAGGACCTTATGTGGCAACAGCTGATTATGACCGGGCTGAAGCCAGCTCCACCACCTACCCTGGCCATTACTTGGCTCTTGCCTCCCAGGCCGAAACTGACCCCCTTAGAACTGAAGCCTTTGGTTCCCCCACCCAAGGGGCCAGCCCATCCTCTGGTTCGGCCTTTGCTGGTCTCTCCACTGATAGTAATGGAGCCGCTGCCAAAGCAGCCTGTGGATCCGGCACCTTCGAAAGAGTACCAATGCCCGTAGTCTGTGTAACAAGCTCCCTGAACTAGTGGCCTTGATGGAAGAGGGTTGCCTGGATATTGTGGCAGTCACAGAAACATGGTACACAGAGAACCATGACTGAGATGTCAACATACCAGGATACACAATCTACAGGAGGGTCAGGGAGGGTAAAAGAGGAGGAGGAGTAGCTCTCTATGTAAAGGAAGGGATCAAAGCAACAGAACTAAAGAGTAAACAGGGAGCAGATGAGGCACTTTGGGTCACCCTGGAGACAGGAAATGGTACCACAATCCGCATGGGGGTTGTATACAGACCCCCATCTCAGGGGGAGGGAATGGATAAGGAAATGATAGAAGGCTTTCTTAGAATAGCAGAAAAAGGGGAGATATTGTTGATGGGGGACCTGAATATGCCAGATGTTAACTGGAGCACCTTTGCTGCAGGCACATCCAAGAGTCCAAGAGCAGGGTCATTCTTGATGCCCTACAGGGGGCATGCCTCAGACAGCTAGTATCGGAACCCACTCGGGAGGGAGCAATCTAGACCTGGTACTCTCAAATGGGGATGGAGAAAGAATCTCAGATTTAGAAGTGGGAAGCTATCTGGGGAACAACGACCACCAAACAGTGTGGTTCATTGATATAACACAGCCATACAATCAAGCTATACAAAAGCAAGAGTACTAGACTTTAGGAGGGCTGACTTTGGGAAATGAGAGAGTGCCTCAGAAAGCACTAGCAAACAGGCAAGAAGGAGGGGTGGAGAAACAATGGGAGTGATCAAAACAGCCATCACAGAGGCAACAAGCCTTTGTGTAAAGCAAATCAATAAAACACAACGAAGAAAAAAACGCTATGGTTCACAAAAGAGGTGGCAGGGAAAGTTAAGGAGAAAAGGACAGCATTCAGGAAATATAAGGAAACGCAGAAGGAGCAGGACAGAGAACTTTATCAGTTAAAGCAGAAAGAGGCTGGGAAGGCAGTCAGAATAGCAAAGTCCCAAACCGAGGAAAGGATTGCCAATTCTGTTAAGAAGGGGGATAAGACCTTTTAACGGTACATTAGGGAGCGAAGAAAGACCAAAGGAGGGATACTGAAGCTTAGTAAAGGGAAGGGAATGTGGGTAGAGGGTGACAGTGAAAAAGCAGGGATACTGAATGAATATTTCTGCTCAGTATTCACAAAGGAAGAGGAGGGGGAGTTACCTAAACCAAACAAGAGAAGCACTCTGAAGACGGGGGTCTATACCAGTCCATTTACAGAAGAAAGGGTTCTGAAAGAACTAATAAAATTGAAGGTGGACAAAGCAGTGGGGCCTGATGGGATTCACCCAAGAATTCTAAAAGAACTAAGGGTAGAACTAGTGACATCGCTGACTACTCTCTTTAACAAATTGTGGGAGGATGGGGTGGTACCCGAGGACTGGAGGAGGGCAGATGTGATTCCTCTTCACAAAAGTGGGAGCAAGACAGAGGCAGGAAACTACAGACCAGTTAGTTTGACCCCAGTGGTAGGGAAAATGATGGAATCACTTCTGAAGGAAAGAATTGTTGAGTACCTAGAGGCCAGTGGGGCACAGGACCCCAAGGCAGCATGGATTCACAATGGGAAGGTCATGTCAGATGAATCTAATAGATTTCTTTGACTGGGTGACCAAAGTAGTAGACCAGGGAGGGGCTGTGGACATGACCTACCTAGATTTTAGCAAGGCATTTGATACAGTCCCACACAAAGATTAATACACAAGATAGCCAGCCTTGGAATGGGTCCCAAGGTGGTAGCCTGGATAAAAAATTGGCTAGACAACAGGATGCAAAGGGTAGTAGTAAATGGAGTACACAGTGAAGAAAGGAGGGTTACTAGTGGGGCATCGAAGGGTTCAGTACTGGGACCGGTGCTTTTTAATTTCTTTGTAAGTGACGTTGCAGAGGAACTGGAAGGAAAAGTATGTCTCTTTGCAGATGACACAAAGATCTGCAACAGGGTTGATACACAAGATGGAGTGGAAAGGATGAGAAGGGACTTGGCAAGGTTGGAGGAATGGTCAAATGTATGGCAGCTCAGATTCAATGCAAAGAAGTGCAAGGTAATGCACATGGAAACAAAACCCAGGAAGCGTACACAATGGGGGTGAGATACTGACAACAGTAAAAAATAGAAAGGGACCTGGGGGTAATTATATCAGATGACCTAAAGGTGGGCAAGCAATGTGAGAGGGCAGTAAGGAAGGCTGGGGGGATACTGGGATGCATAGGAAGAGGCATCAATAGTAGAAAACAGGAAGTTGTTATCCCTCTGTACAGACAGTTGGTGAGACCCCATCTGGAGTACTGTGTGCAGTTCTGGAGACCCCATCTCCGCAAAGACATAGACAGAGTGGAGGCTGTCCAGAGGAGGGCAACCAAAATGGTGCAGGGTCTGCACCAGAAGACATGCGAAGAAAGACTAAAGGAGCTTAATATGTATACTCTTGAGGAAAGAAGGGAGAGAGGGGACATGATAGAAACTTTCAAGTACCTCAAGGGAATTAACAAAGTCCAAGAGGGTAGCATCTTCCAGAAAAAGAGATGTGCAAGAACAAGGGGGCACAATTTGAAGATAGAGGGGGGACAGCTCAGGGGTAATGTGAGGAAGTATTTTTTCACTGAGAGGGTTGTGGATGCATGGAACAGCCTCCCTGAGGAGGTTGTGGAGTCAAGAACAGTGGGGGACTTCAGGAATGCATGGGACAGGCATAAGGCAGTCCTAGGGGCGGGTAAGAGGAAGTAAGCTGTTGGTTAACTAGGATCTGCAGCTTATCTGTTAGGTAGGAAAATGGGCAGACTGGGTGGGCCAAGCGGTCCTTATCTGCCGTCAAATTCTATGTTTCTATGACCAGATACCGGGCTTCCCTGACGTATGTCTGTCACTATCACCCTGGACTGTCATCAACGGGTCGAGGGCGATTTGGCCGGCAGGCCGCTGTATACTGACTCCTCGGACTCGGATGTCACCGGGCTCCACTCTCATCCTGGGGATGAGGAGTCATCCGTTGGCACAGGGATGGAGGAAGGTCCTTCCTCCTTCCATGGGATCCTCCATCTCATCTCTGATTCTACAGGGATGCCCCTGGAACCCATCCAGAAAAAGGTGGAGTACCCTCTCATGGACATCCTCAAGAGAGGTGATACCCTGACGGAGGCCTTTCCTGTGGCCGAGGCCATTGTTGGTCCTGCACTCGAGCTATGGCAGCGCCCTGCCTCATGTCCAGCACCGTCTGCCCACATGGCCCGCAAGTACGCGGTGCCCATGGGGTCCCTTGCGGGGTTCACAAAGCACACTTTGGCCGAGAGCCTGGTGACCGCCTCTGTGTTCAGATGTACTGGCAGTTTTGCCGACACTGACCGTCCCCCCGATAAGGAGTCCAAGCTTTTGGACCATTCGGCGTGGAAAATCTATGCGGCTTCCTTCTTGGGCCTTCAATAGGCCAGTTTGGCTGTCATCATGGCACACTTCTCTCCTGCCCTTCTCGGGTCATTAGATGAGGTCCTCCCACATCTCCCCGCGGACATGCAAACCACCGTTAAGCAGGTCCGGGACCAGGGCTGTGCTGTTGCCAAACAGCAGCTCCAGACGGCCCTAGACATTGGGGATTCTTGTGCCCGCTCGATGGCCGCTGCAGTGGCCTCTCTCCACATGGCTTGGCTGAGGCTGTCCTCCTTCCCGGCGGATACTCAGCATAAGTTAGCTGATGTGCCTTTCCTTGGGACCGACTTGTTTGGCCCAGGAGTGCCCAGTCACCTACAGCGTGTTGAGCAGTCCAGTGCCACCTTGGACACCACTTCTGCCAGGAGTTCGGGCAAGAACCAGCAGAAAAAAAAGAAGAAGCCTTTTCGGCACACTTCCCCTGTGGTTCAGCAGTCCTCCTACCAAGGAGGACAGCAACATTAGCATCAGCAGCAGGCTCAAGCTTGGCACCCTCTACCCAAGTCTGGACCCCAACAGTCCCGCAAAGGAGGCCAAGGCTCAGGTCCTGGAGCCTCCTCCTCCTCTGAGCCTGCCCAGTGACGGGGTGGGGGTTGCCACCCCTATCTCCATCACGCCAGTTCTGGGTCCTCCCATGGGGAGCTGGCTCCGCCACTTCCTTTCCGCCTGGGCCGCTATCACTACGGACAGGTGGGTTCTCAAAGTGGTCTGTAAGGGACTGCCTCTAGAATTCAAGCAGTACCCTCCCAGCCGAGCCCGCGCCCCTTGGGAAGAACGGATTTCCGCATGCACCCAGTCGGCTCTCCGAGACGATATTGCTCAGCTCCTCCTCAAGGAGGCAGTAGCTATCGTGGCGGATCCGTCTGCAGACCCAGGCTTTGTCTCCAGGTACTTCCTGGTGCCCAAGTGGACGGGGGGCTGGCACCCCATTCTAGATCTCCACGACCTGAATCAGTTTCTCAGGTCACACACCTTTCGGATGGTCAGTCTGTCCTAGATCATACTATCCTTGGAGCGAAACATGTGGTTCTGTTCACTGGATCTGCAGGACATGTTCTTTCATGTCCCAATCTGTCCATCCCATCAGTGGTTCCTCTGCTTCAGGGGTTGAAGGGACCCTGTATGAGTTCCAAGCCATGCCATTCGGCCTGTCATCGGCCCCTCGGGTCTTCACCAAATGCATTGCAGTGGTGGCTGCCTATCTCTGGCATTGGGGAGTCAGGATTTATCCCTACCTCGATGATTGGCTCCTGGCAGGTCCCACCCAACAGGAGGTGGAGAGGTCCAGGGATCTGGCCCTCCAGACCTGCTCTCAACTCGGCCTCGTGATCAACTCGGCCAAGTTGGAACTCGTGCCTTCCCAGGTGATGGGCTTCATCGGGGCAGAGCTCGACTCTTGTCAAGCCAGAGCCCGGCTCCCGGCGGACAGTGCAGAGGTTCTGTCCTCCTTTGCCCAATCATTTCTGTTTGGGCACTTGCGCACTGTCCGGGACTTTCTGCGCCTTCTGGGTTACATGGCGGCGTGCACCTCAGTGGTCCATGGGGCCTGGTTGCACATGTGCTCCATCCAGTGGGAGCTTGCCACTCAGTGGACTCAACGCCATGGTCAATTCGACCAGCTGATCACTGTAACCCAGAAGATGTGGGATGCTCTCCAGTGGTGGACTGCCCCAGACCAGTTGCAGGAAGGGATCCCGTTTGTTCGCCTCGAGCCGATGGTCGTCCTCATGACCGATGCCTCTCTCATGGGCTGGGGAGCCCACATGGGGAACAACAGGACCCACGGGTTCTGGACCCCTGAGGAGTCCCGATACCACATCAACCTGTTGGAGCTCAGAGCAGTCAGACTGGCACTGTCAGCGTTCACTCCTCAGCTCCAGGGTCAAGTGGTTCAAGTCCAGACGGACAATACCATGACCATGTACTACTTCAACAAACAGGGTGGCATGCACTCCCGTCTGCTGTGCAAGGAGTCGCTCCGCATCTGGACTCTCGTAAGCCAGTTGGAGGCAGATCTCCTAGCCATCCACGTGACAGGAGCCTCGAACCAGCTAACGGATGCTCTCAGACGTATAGGCCAGACATCCCACGAGTGGTCTTTCCATCCAGAGGTAGCTTACAGCCTGTCCTCCCATTGGGGCAAACGGATGGTGGACCTGTTTGCCTCCAGGGAAAACACCAAGCGGAGGCTGTTTCATGCCCGCCCCCCTCAGCAGGGCTTGCTGCAGGGGGATGCCTTCTCGAGGCCATGGACCCCAGGCCTCCTCTACGCCTTCCCTCCATTTCCCTTGATCCACAAGGTGTTACTCAAGGTGAGGAGGGACAAGGCGAAGGTGATTCTGGTAGCCCCAGACTGGCCGCACCAGTTCTGGTATTCAGATCTCCTCGGCCTCAGCTGCAGGCCCCCAGTGTGGCTTTGCACATGCCTGGACCTGATATCTCTGAACCAGTGAAAGGTCTTCCATCCGGACCTTCAATCCCTGCACCTCACAGCCTGGTACCTGAACGGCTAGAGTTCCAGGCTTTGGGTCTTTCTGAAGATGTCTACAGCTTGGTGGAGGCACCTCGAAAGGAATCGACTAGGAAATGTTATGCCTTCAAATGGAAAAGATTTTCCATTTGGTGTCAGGGTAAGGGTCTGGACCCCTTATACTGTTCTGTGGCTAACATTCTTAACTACCTTTGGTCTGTCTCCAGAGGGGGTCTATGATCATTGACCCTTAGGGTGCACCTGGCAGCCATTTCTGCTTACCAGGCGTGGGCCGGTCAGCCGACATTGGTGCAGGAGACAGTGGTCGGGCGCTTTTTCAAAGGCCTGGATCACATATCCCCTCTGGTGCATGACCCTCCACCTCCGTGGGATCTACTGCTGGTACTGGCAAAGCTCATGGGCAAGCCATCCGAACCAATGCACAAGTGTGAGCTGTCACACTTGTGGAAGTTGGCCTTCCTGGTGGCTATCACATCTGCCAGAAGGACAGGGGAGCTCCAGGCAGTATTGGTGGACTCCCCTTATCTGGTCTTCCACAGGGACAAAGTTGTTCTGCGCCCTCACCCAAAATTCCTTCCGAAGGTGGTGTCAGAGTTTCACCTTAACCAGATGTTGACTCTTCCGGTATACTACCCTAATTACACCTCGGAGGCGGAGTACAGACTCCATACCTTGGACCTCAGACTACTACAAGGAGAGGATGGCGGAAATTCGTGGAGAGGTTCGCCAGCTGTTTGTCACCTACGCTGAAGCCGCATCTGGCAGACCTGCAGCGAAGCAGACTATTGCAAGATGGATTACATCATACATAGGTCTGTGCTATGAGTTGGCGGGCAAGGAGCCCTTCCAGAGGGATAAGAGCTCATTCTACCCGCCATACTGCTGCATCGGTGGCTGCTTCCAGAGACATCTCTGTCCAGGAAATCTGTTGGGCTGCTACCTTGAAGTCAGCAAACACCTTCATTACCCACTACCACATCGACCTTGAATCACGCGGGGATGCTGGTTTTGGGGCCTCGGTTCTCCAATCTTTTTTCCCTGAGTAGGGGGTGTGCGCCTCGCCTCCCTCCTCCCAGAGAACTGCTAGGAGTCTGCCAAACAGTGTGGATGAACAACATATCCGCGAGCCTAGAAAAACAGGTTACTCACCTGTAACAGTAGTTCTAGGAGTGGTATATGTTGTTCTTCCACACGGACCCACCCGACCTCCCCCGGCTGTGGACGCATACAACCTGGCTTCCAGCAGGATAAAATCTCTGGCGTCATGGGGTGGAGCCGAGGTATATACCACCCGGGTAGGTGGGAGGAGCCAGCTTGAAGACTTCTCTCAAGATTTAAAGGGGAAAGGGACATGCCAAACAGTGTGGATGAACAACATATACCACTCCTAGAACTACTGTTACAGGTGAGTAACCTGTTTTTTTGCACTGCTACTGGGGGCCGATTTGCACTTCTGAAATGTTTTAAAATTGTGCTGTGCCACATATGCATCGGGAACCCCTCATTTGCATAGGTGCAGCACAGTATTGTGCATGTTGGCGCTGTCGGGTGTGCTGCACATCTGTGCCCTTTGAATATGGACATGGCCCCGACTGCGGGCACATTTCCAGGTATGTGCAGCGCATTCTCGGGTTGCGCTCGCACATCCACTTTGAATGTGGGGACCTAAGTTCTGTTTTTTGCTCACTTGTAGCACAAAAACAGCTGCAGGCTGAAACTGTTGGGTTCATTAAAGTTTGGCTGAAGGATGATTCTTTTCATATGTGATTATACTGAAAAATGTGTAGTTTGAGTTAAGAAAAAATGTAAGCTGTTTGTGCCAAGGATAAGTGAATTTTTGTCAGAGAGATGTCCATCAGTCATGTGGTGGTGGTGGGAGCAATTATGTGACACAAAACTAGTTTTTCACTCAGAACTTGGTAGTGACTTTGTTGCACCGGATTACTTGACGAAGCTGTGCAACTGCATGACTCTCTCCTGTATTATGACTTATCTGACATAATGCCTTGACCATGTGAGACGGGTCTTGTGCTAGCAGAAACTGTGCTGTTAGCTTCCCGAGATGCCAAAGTCATGTGTAGTCTGTAGCACTGACATCTAGTAGCAGATGAAAACTGATGGTAGGTAGCACAGGTGCTCTTACAGTCCCACACAAAAGATTTGTTGTCAAATTAACCAGCCTGGGAGTGGTTCCCAGGGTGGTAACCTGGGTAAAACATTGGCTGGACAACAGGACACAGAAGGTAATTGTAAATGGAGTCCACTCTGAAGAAAGAGGGGTTACTAGTGAGGTACCGCAGGGTTCAGTACTGGGTCCAGTCCTTTTTATTATCTTCATAAGTGACATTGCAGAGGGACTGGAAGGAAAAGTATGCCTCTTTGCAGATGACACAAAGATCTGCAACAGGGTTGATACACAGGGAGGCATGGAAAGGATGAGAAGGGACTTGGCAAGGTTGGAGGAATGGTCAGAAGTATGGCAGCTAGGATTCAATGCAAAGAAGTGCAAAATAATGCACCTGGGAAACAAGAACCCAGGGGAAGAATACACAACGGGGAGGTAGTAACAACAACAAAAAAGGAAAGGGACCTGGGGTAATCATATCAGATGACCTTAAGGTTAGCAAGCAATGTGAGAAGGCAGTAGGGAGGGCTGGGGGTATACTGGGATGCATAGAGAGAGGCATCAGCAGCAGAAAACAGAAAGTTGTTATCCCTCTGTACAGACAGTTGGTGAGACCCCATCTGGAGTACTGCGTCCAGTTCTGGAGACCCATCTCCTTAAGGACATAGACAGGATAGAGGCAGTCCAGAGGAAGGCAACTATGGGTGCAGGGTCTGCAAGAGAAGCTGTATGAGGAGAGACTAAAGGAGCTTAATATGTATACCCTTGAGGAAAGAAGGGAGAGAGGGGACATGATAGAAACTTTTAAGTACCTCAGTGGAATCAACAAAGTCCAAGAGGGTAGCATCTTTCAGAAAAAGAGACGTGCAAGAACAAGGGGACACAATTTAAAGATAGAGGGGGCGGTTCAGGGGCAATGTGAGGAAGTATTATTTCACAGAGAGGGTAGTGGATGCATGGAACAGCCTTCCTGAGGAGGTTGTGGGGTCTAAAACTGGGGGAGAATTCAAGAATGCATGGGACAGACATAAGGCAATTCTTGTGGGGGGTAGGAAGAAATAGGCTGTTGGTTAACTAGGATCTGCGGCCTATCCTGTAAGTAGGGAAATGGGCAGACTAGATGGGCCAAGCGGTCCTTATCTGCCGTCAAAGTCTATGTTTCTTACCTGCTTCCTGGGGACATTGTCCTGTGGGTTATTTCTGTTACTCAAAATCAAAATAAATGTTTTGCAGGTCTGTATTACCAGTGATGAATGAGTGGAGAGATTGTCAGTAGAACAACTAGGTTACTGAGGGAATATTAAATATTGAACAGTCGGCCTGACTTAGCAGAGATTTTTCTAGAACTTGGATATTGTAGCTACTGGAATCCAGTCAGTGATGGAAAGTAGAAAGTGTTAGTACCAGGCGTGTTACTTAGCATGAAGGAAACAAAAGAAGTCAGGATGGAAGAAGGCTATTCGCCTGTCGTGGCCATACCTTAAGGACTTCGTTCCCTTTTTTTTTTTTTTTAATTTAGGAATTTCTTCCTCCACTGGTGCCGCGTCACCCTCTCGGTCCAGGGCAGTCGCTCAGTAGCTTTCTTCATGGCTCCCAACCCCGCTTCCCCCGTAGTGAAGTCCCAGGGGATGCCACCCCTTCTGGAACAGGATCTGGTGGTCTATGGGATAAATAGTATTGGACTATCGTGTACCCTAGCTGCCATTCAGATGGCATCAGGGTTTTATTCCACATTTTTATCTTTCCGTCTCCCATCACCCTCCACGTAATATGTGGCACTGTCAGCCTTTTGGTGACCTCAGTGGAGCCTTTTAGGAGAGCCAGAAGGGTCACTGTAACACTGGGTGCAGCACAGCTGGGAAATGTTGCCATTGTCAGCACTGTCACCAAGTCAGGCTGCCTATGCTGTGCATCGGAGTCTGCTCCTGAACTTAGGTTGCCAGAATGGGTCTAACTCTTTGATGACTCCTGTCCACCTCAAAATCTGGATGATTATCTAAAACCATGTGCTGAGTATACTGGAGTTTGATGGGATACATTTATGAGATGCTTTATTATGGCAGGCATACACCATATCTTTCTTATTTTGTCTAGGCCAGCAAAGTTCATATGGTGAAACCTGCAGTGGCCTATATTTACCTTGAAGCAGTTTCCCAGGCATTGAGTTTTATTTTACCCTGCTTTTCATGAAGCATTATGTTTATTTATCCTGTATACCTCCCGGGTGTTCCTTGTCCTCCCCGGGCACGCATCTATAAACCAGATTTTTATTTTTTAGTCTCTGTATGTTTACATGGTTAAACAGTTTCTTTTTTAATTTTATTTTTATTGATTTTCAGTAGTGGTTGTATAGTTGATACCATGACAGTGAAACATTATAAAGAACAGAGTAGTACACTGTATCATTGGAGAGGTTTGTGAATACAATTACTAGTAATTAACTTATCTATGTTAGCTGTTTAAGGAAAGGTCTGCAGTATATTGTGCTCACTTGTTTTTATCGTGGTCACACTGAGATGACAGATTAGACTTGGATATGCAGTGCAATCAAAAGCTGTTTATTTTAATACCACAGTTAACATTTAAACATTTTTGACATTTAAACACAGTACAAAACATTCCTAGGACATTTTCATTAGACTTTTGTCTATTTGTGCACTTCATCTCCTTACACAATCTTTATTACATACATATGGGGACCCTTTAAATCCTATCTGTAGGCCCTTAAGGCAGTATTCTTTTAAGAACAACCTTAACTAACACAAGTACACAGTTCCTTAGTACTAATAATCTTTGCTAGAACTAAACAATATCTCATTGCATTTTATCTTTATGCATTTAATAGGGAACCAGGATTCTTAAAAGACACAGTAGGTAAGCACCTTGAAAGTCTTTAATGTATACTCTGCCCAATATTTCAAATAGTCTCTTGTCTCCCTCCCGTCTAGAGCGATGAAATATCTCTGGAGAGGCTGGATGAAGAAGATCTTTTCCTGGCTCTGAGTTATTTTCTCCTCGAGGCTTGCAAATAAATTGACAAAGTTGGTACAATTTCAATGTTTCTTTCTTTTGGCAAAAGCCAAACGTCTTTAGAGTTTAGCAGAATAATAGTTTTTAAAGTCAGTAGTGGAGATTTGAGATCTCTTCCAGTGATGAAGTAACACATTCAGATGAAGCGAGTTGGTAATACGACGTGTTGGTCCTTGGAGTTCCATTTTATAGAGGATTACTTCCTTACAAATGACATGAGGTTTTGAAATGATATAGCCATATTTGGGCAAGAGCCTTGGTTTGGTTGGAAGTCTGGAGGTTACGTGCCGAATTATTTTCATCTTACTAGACCTCCGGTTAGCATCTTTGTCTGTTGTCCTCTTGAACTGTTCATGAGGTGACAATTAGTAGACTTATAGCCACAAGACCTCACACTGCGCACGTTCAAGAAAGAGGCATTGGAAGTTATGTTACTCGTGGTTAGGGCTGTGGTTGCTAGTGGCAGATGGTCTCCTGATAAGAGGCAGTTGCTCCTTGTTTGAGGAACCTGTTCATAAGTTGACTGCGTGGATTTTTGGATCGGTTGCAAACTTCTGGTAGTTTGATCCGGTGACATAATAAATGCTGAATTTTGATTTTAAAATACTTCTTGGGTTGTCAGCTCATGCACAATGTCTTGAGTTTAAGAATATTTAATTTGACATTTTAAATGTTCTTGCTGCTGGAAAGCTTGGAGAATATTGTCTGATGTAGGTGGTTCAGTGGTTTCTTTTACTGAGGTGGGTCCATATACCCAGGTTGAGTACTTGCAGGACTGCTGGCTATAGGAGCTTAGAAAAAAAAAGTTTTATGACGAGCTCTTTAATGCATATTTTGTGGCAGCTGAGATTAAGATGTATATATTTTTTACACTTTGGCATAATCTTGCGGCTCACAGCTGTATTGTGCCTACAGGTTGTTCCCAAGTCCATTCGTTACTGACATGAGAAAGCAGTCCAAAAAAGTTAATGTTCCAAAAATTGTGCCAGGATGAGCAGCAGGACAGTAGATTCTACTTAGCATTGTAAGTGTGTTGCATTTTCACCCTTACACTGTCATAGAAGTCCTAAAGGATACATATCCCATTTTTTTAAGTAGTGTCATACATAGCAGTAGTTAACATTTCTAGGAATGTTGCAATGAAACTTAAACTGATTCAGACTTTGAGAACACAAGAGAGTTTAATAACTGTAACGACTCAATAGCAACCTCGATCGTCTGTGACTTTTATATGCAGCTGGGACTAGCATGGGATAAAACTCGATGGGGAAGATATACTGTGCTTCCGTAACATTTGGTTAGTACCAGGATCAGCGACACAGCTTCAAAATACGAAAGCCTACACCCATGTTATCTCCATACTCCCTGCATGGCAGCCATGACTTCCCTACGGAAAATGGAAAAGCCATTCTGGGCCCTATGGAATTGCTATTTCCGAAGAAATGAGGAGGGAAAAAGCAGAGCAGATAAACTAGAAACAAACGTGGACTCCCAGCAGTTCAAGTGCCTGATCTCTCCATAGCCCAAGCCCAGCCAGTCTCAGAAAACATTAATAACCCAGCAAAACAGTTATTCAGGAATCCAACCCATCTCGCTCATAATCTTTGTTCATTATCATTACAGCATTGTTTGTTATAACTCAGTCAGGCAAGATAATTCTGTGTTATTTAAAAAGTCACTCATCTTGGTCGAATTCCATATTGTCTCCCACCTCCCTAGTCAGAAAGCAAAGGTTTTTTTTTTTTTTCAGTTTTCTCAATCAGTTTCCCACTGTTTGTAGAGCTTGTGTAGATGTATTGCTGACCCGTTTGGGAGAGCAGTCTGGCTGGAATCTGTAACCGAAGCTCTTAGAGGGTCGCCCCAACAGTGGTGGTGTAATTCTGTGCTGTCTTTATTGTGCAATTTTCACCCCTCCCACCCCTTCCCCAACTCTTAATTATATGCCCTGATAAATCTGATTGACAGGAGCTAAACACAGGGTATAGTAAGAGGTGTGAAGTAGGAGGGCATAAGGGAAAGAAGACCCTCCAGCACGACAAGTGTTTTGACTCATTTATTTATTTATTGGTTTCTTTTTCCTTAAAAAAAAAATATATATCTGACGATCAGTTACAGGATTTTTAGTACTGTAAATAAATAAAAAGAGAACTAAGAGAGCTTCAGTAGCAGAGAAGTAGTGGAATTGCAGTATAATGTGGGGAGTGGTGCAATGCAGTGGCTGTGGGGCAGCCATATTCAGGCAGACCTTCTGGACACTGAGGTGCTGCCCTATCTGCATGCATCTCTCTGGACTGCGGGATGAGGTAGCCAGACTCAGAGCGGAAGTAAACTGGGTCAGGAGTACCATCACCCCTATCCAGGGACCACCCAGTCCAATGCAGCTGCCTCAAAGGATGCCGAGAACGAGGAGCACTTGGATGACAGTGGGCTCAGGGAGGGTTAGAGCAGTCAGGCAGAGGCACATCCCAGATCCTATTCCTCTCAAGAACTCATATGCCACACTGGCAAATGAGGACAACCAAATAGAGGTACCCAGGGAAGTGGAAGGAAAGGATGTGGAGGTTAGGCAAGGAGGTGACCTCAGTGGGGAAAGCAGTGGACCCCAGAGGAGGAGGAAGCGAATCCTGGTGGGGGACTCCATCGTAAGAGGGATCCAGCTAGGAACACAGGAGGGGGAGGACAGGGAGGTGAGGTGCCTACCAGGTGCCACGGCATGGAGGGATGGAAGGAAGATACTGGGGATCACTGGGAAGGCAAGACGGGAGGGTGAGCTGGATGTCATTATCCACCTAGGTACTAATGACTTGGCAAATGGGGAGCCAAAGGAAGTTCAGGAAGAGTTTAGGAAACTGGGGAGGGGTCTGAAGCAAGTAGCTACTTCTGTCACTTTCTCAGAAGTACTACCTGTGAGAGGCAAGGGAGAGCATAGGAGTGCATGCACCAGGAACTTTAACTCATGGTTGAAGAACTGGTGCTGTGAGGAAGGGTTTGGATTCATTGGTGACTGGGGACCCACCTGGAGGGATGGAGGTTTGTTCAAGCCTGACGGCCTGCATCCATCCTGGAGGGGAATCCAAGCACTCAATAATAAGTTTACATGCTACATTGACAAGCATTTAAACTAGCAAAGGGGGGTGGCAGGCCAGCAAGGATGGTACCTACTTGCTCACCCCCACAGCTAGTAGTGGAACCAGTGAACCAGAGGAGTGGCTATCTCTGCAAAGCAGTGTGCAAAAGATGGAGATCAGTGTCCAAAAGGTGGATAAGCAGAAAAGGGGCAAAATTCAGCAGAAGGGCAAACAGCAAGGAGAACCAGGGATAAATGACAACCAAGGAAGGGGCTGAGTAGAATAGTGAAGCAGTCTAGGAGGTCAAATCATGGAAAGCCATGTGTGCAAATGCCAGGAGCCTTAGCAACAAGATGGAAGATCTGGAGCTGTCATGGTACAGTCAGACCTGGACATTGTGGCCATCACTGAAACCTGGTGTAATAACCATGACTGGGAGATGGCCATACCTGGCTACAACATATTCAGAAGAGACAGAGCAGGCAGGAGGAGGAGGTGGCACTGTATGTGAAAAATGACATAAGGGCCACACAGATCCAGGAGGAACAAAATGGGGGAGAGATACTGTGGGTTAAGCTGGAAAGGAAAATGGGGCCAGCCATCCGCACAGGTGTGGTCTATAGACCACCAGCCCAGGAGGAAGAAACAGATAGGGAGCTGATGCTAGCCATCCAAAGGATGGCAGACAAGGGTGAGTTAGTACTGGTTGGAGACTTCAATATTCCAGACGTGGACTGGAGCATCCCAGCAGCAGCATCAACTAGGAGCAGATTTATCCTGGACTCCCTTCAGGGTGCCTTCCTCAAGCAACTGGTCATGGAACCAACCGCAGAAGGCAATACGGACCTTGTGCTCACAAACAGGTACAGTGTGATGGGGTAACAGTGGGGAGCACCTGGGTAACAGTGACCACCAGTCATTGTGGTTTGAAATCACAGAAAGAGCAGAACCAAACCACACACAAAAACACGTATCCTGGATTTTAGGGGGGCAGACTTTGGGAAAATGGGGAGCTACTTGAAAGAGGCATTAAGGGGAATGGGACAGGAATCAGGGGTTGAGGAACAGTGGGCAGTATTTAAAATGGGGATTATAAGAACAACAGAATTATGCATTAAGCAGGTTAGCAAGAGGAAGAGGAAAAGGAAGAGGAGACCATTATGGTTTTCCAAAGAGGTAGCAAAGAAAGTGAAAGCCAAAAAGATTGCATTCAGGCAATACAAAAAGACACAGGCAGAAGGGGATAGGGAGAAGTACCAGGAGAAACAAAGGGAGGCAGGGAAGTCAGTAAGGGAAGCCAAAGCTCAGACAGAAGAACACATTGCAAAATCAGTGGGTAAAGGGGACAAAACCTTTTACAGGTACATAAGTGAAAAAAGAAAGACAAAGGGGGGAGGATGGGAGCCACGTGGAGGATGACAACAATAAAGCTGACATATTGAACAGGTATTTCTGCTCAGTCTTTACTAAGGAAGAGGGGGGTAATGGGTCTGAAGGGAGTACAAGGGGTGAGAATGGTGCAGAAATGGACACAAGTCCCTTTACACGAGAAAGGGTCCTGAAGGAACTGGAAGTAATAAGAGCTGATAAAGCAATGGGGCCAGATGGGGTGCACCCCAGGGTCCTTAAAGAACTAAGAGGTGGTGGCTGAACCTCTGGCTATCCTGTTCAGCCAATCACTGGAAACAGGGAGGTACCCAAAGACTGGAGGACAGCAGATGTAGTCCCCTTATACAAAAGTGGGAACAAAGAGGAAGCAGAGAACTACAGACCAGTCAGCCTCACCTCGGTAGTGGGAAAGATCATGGAAGCACTACTGAAGGAGAGATTGGTGGAACATCTGGTTGTCAATGGACTACAGGACCCAAGGCAGCATGGTTTCACCAGGGGAGGTCGTGTCAGACCAACCTCATTGAATTTTTGACTGGGTGACTAGGAGGTGGATCAGGGAGGGAGTGGACATGGCCTATCTGGACTTCAGCAAGGCCTTTGACACTGTGCCACATAGAAGACTATTACACAAACTGGGGAATATGGGTGTGGGCAGGACAGTAGTGTGGTGAGTAGGTAACTGGCTGGGTGGCAGGACACAGAGGGTGGTGGTAAATGGCTGTCACTCCACAGAGGGAAGAGTAACCAGTGGGGTACCACAGGGATCAGTGCTGGGACCGGTCCTATTCAACATCTTCATCAGTGACATTGCACAGGATCTAGAAGGCAGAATTTCACTGTTCGCTAGTGACACAAAGCTCTGTAACAGAGTAGACACACCAGAGGGTATAGACAGAATGAGAAGGGACCTGCAGAAACTTGAAGAATGGTCAAGGGTTTGGCAGTTGAAATTCAATGAAAAGAAGTGCAAGATAATGCATATGGGGCACAAAAACCCTGGCACAATATATCAGTTGGGGGGTGAGGATATAGCATGCACCAAGCAGGAAAGGGATCTTGGGGTTGTCATCTCTGATGACCTCAAGGTAGGGAAACAGTGTGACAAGGCATCAGGTAAAGCAAATAGGATGCTAGGATGTATAGGCAGGGCATCACCAGCAGGAAAGGGAGGTCATAATTCCGCTATACAAGACACTAGTGAGGCCCCACCTGGAGTACAGTGTACAGTTCTGGAGACCATACCTACGTAAGGACATAGACAGGGTAGAGAAGGTTCAGAGGAGGGCAACAAAGATGG
This sequence comes from Neoceratodus forsteri, assembly GCA_016271365.2. Lineage (NCBI taxonomy): Eukaryota > Metazoa > Chordata > Ceratodontiformes > Ceratodontidae > Neoceratodus > Neoceratodus forsteri. The sequence goes on along the minus strand of JADMNL010000027.1, from coordinate 262,344,097 downwards.
TGCATGGGTTGCATCACAAGTCCTATGAAGACAGGTTGAAGGAACTGAACATGTACTCCTGGAGGAGAGGAGGGAGAGGGGATATGATAGAGACATACAAGTATCTTACAGGGAGGAACAGGGTGCAGGAAAACACTATTTTTAAGCTAAAAAGATGTTTCAGGACTAGAGGGCATGGGATGAAGTTGGAGGGAGGACGATTCAGAGGAAACATGAGAAAGAATTTCTTCACAGAACGGGTGGTGGACAAGTGGAACACCCTGCCAGAGGAAGTGGTGGGGGCTGAAACAATCACAGGATTTAAGAATGCATGGGATAGACATAAAGGAATTCTAGAGGTCAGGGGTAAGGGGAAACAGACTTCTAGGAAAACAAACTGAACTTACAAGCTCAAATGGGCAGACTAGGTGGGCCATAGGCCCTTATCTGCCGACACTGTCTATGTATCTATGTAACAGAGTCAAAGCCCCTTCTCCATTCTCTAGGAGTAAATACAGCTGACCTCCTGATGGGTAGAAAGCTGTCTGACCCATGGCCCTCTATACCTGCAACACTCTGTCCCATTCATGCATTCCTTCCATTACAGCTAGCAGCGTCTGTGGCAAAGTCTCGTCGATTGGCTTTATCATTGGCGAAATACGATATACCCTCTGAACCGTGATTGGACCCTCAAGCTGAAATATCTTGCAGGTAGGCACCCAAAAAGTGCTGGGATCTTGACCTTCCTTGCTTTCTGACAGGCCGATCAGCTGCAGAGTTGGGGTCCTGGCCGAGCTCTCCATTCCATTTGAGCCTGTCAGGCACAAAATAATTTGTTCTCCAGCAACACTTTAGTTGTAGCAGCTAGAGCCTTGTTTGCCATGCCCACTGTGACCTTACAGTTCACTGGAGACCACCTCATTTTTATTCTGTACAAGTGTCATGTTACGGTTAAAATGTTCTATCTTGGTCTGGCCCGGTGGCACTGGAGGTAGAGATGCTGGTCACTACACCTGCTGATAAAGCACAATCTGTTCGAACCAACCGGGCCGCCGGGGTTGGGGAGTGATTGAGCATCTGGAGGACTGCTTCTCCTCTCGTGGGGGAGACTTGTCGTCTCGCTCGTTGACTGCCCTCTGGAGGTAGCTGGAGGGCAGTATGGGTCAGGAGGCACATTCAGACGTCCTTACATTGGTAGGGAAGGGGATGATGAGAGAAAAATGGCGGAAAAGAGCATGGCAGGCTCTGTGATGGTCCACCACTCTCGAGGGCCATCCCCGGCTTCTGGATTGGGTCTCAAGGGGGGAGGAGAAGCCAGCAACCTCCTCCCTGGCCCCGACATGGGGGGAAATCCAAGGGGGGGAATTTCCGGGGACTGGCAGGACCGTAGAGAGAGTCCCTCTGTCAGGAGGGCCATAGCTGCCTGCCAGGGCTCCAGGAGAGGAAAAAACCTATATGGAAAAAAAAATTTCTGTCTTGTGGCCGAGGTCTCTAACTGCCTGGAGGACAGCTGTAATTGTGGATTCACTGTCCCTGTATTGATGGAATTGTTTTCCCGGCCTGACCACTGGTGCCATTTGTGGAGGCTGCGGGCTTCAGTTTCATTGCCTCAGTCATCTGCTGGAGGTACCCCATCTGCAATCGGTTTTCTGTTCAAAATCAGTATTTTAATGCAGAAAGGAAGGATATAGCTATCTGACAGTACAGGCAAAATCACTAAAATTGTGAATTGAGAAATAAAAAGTACAATTTGACTGGCAGCTAGGACCAGACCTCTCAGAAATGTTTGTAACTTCGTTGGCTGCAAGTTGCCCCCCCCAAGTAAACTGCCAATTCAGCACTGCCTTTCAGGAGTAGAGTAAATCAACACAATTAAAAGCAAAACAAATAATGTTAGTGTTTCATGAAAAGTTGGGGAAAAGAAAACTAAAATGCAAAGTATTCATATTTACCACAGAGACATGAAGAAAGGCCAGTATGTGGTAAAGCAAGAATAATTGTTGCCGCTTCTCGTAGTGTGTTTGTGCTACTAATAAACCGTTGCTAACTGAAAATATAGGTGCTACAGATAAACTATCTGTTCATTTGTTTGGTTCCATAACATGGTCGTTTGTTTTGTTGCCACCCGTTCTGAAGTTAATGAGTTCCACATGCATTAAAGCTACCATAAATCTGACACTAGGTTATGAACAACTCAGCTGATAAGCGGAGATGTCAACACAGTCTATTCTTAGCACCAAAACATGCAGTGAGAAATATTTGTTAGTGGTCTTGCTTGAACCTAACATTTGCTGAGAATATACTGTACATGAATTACAGTACATGCATCTAGGGTATTTGTCTTTAGGACGAGGCTGTTTCCAGTCAACTTTCTTCAGCACTAATTGTCTTACATTTCACACATGCAGAGTACAGTGAGCAGCTTGCTGCTGTCTTTGACTTCTGCGATAAATATAAAGCTTTACATTTGTATATGTTTTCTTTACATTAGACACTGTAGCTCACAAATGGGAGATAACTGGTAAACCATCATTATCAGGGCTAGAATCTTAAGATACAAATTGGTGTATTTGTCAGAATACCAAATTACAGGTTTTGTTATTATATCAAAAAATCTGGTTCACCTACTTTTTTTTAATATACTACTATTTTCTTGTAATGATAAATGCATATTTTAAAGGAAAACAGTCAACGATACAGGCTCCCGCCCCTGCAAGGCTTTTAAGTATGTTGCAGCGTTTTCTTGGCCACATACTTTATTTTAATAAAGAAATCCAGGACCAGAAGTATGGTGATACTGGGGTTTCCATTACCTGTAAAGTATGTTAGACACCACTTGCTTCAATACATTATGTACTGAAGCAAGTGGTGCAACGCCACACCTTTACAGATAATGGAGCCCAGCATCTACCATACTTCTGTCGCTGGACTTTTCTTTATTAAAATTAAGTATGTTGCGCACGAGAAACGCAAGTATACATAAAAGGCTTAACTGGAGGGTATACTTTGCAGGGGCGGGAGCCTGTATTGTTGACTGTTTTCCTTTAAAAGGACAGTAAACATTGCAGGGGTCACTCAAATTGTGAAAGCCCATGAAAAGATATTTCAAATAGGCACTGGACTTCCTTGTGCATGCCAGGGGTCCTGAGATATGACTATCTAATTAATCTGTAAATCAAAACAAGGCAGCAGCCATTTTACAAAAGGAAGTGATGTCACCGAGGGGCAAGCTGCATGTTGTTAATGACAGCTTGCCCCTCAGTGACATCACTGTTGGTCTCATGATTCAATGAAATGGCTACTGCCTTGTTTTGATTTACAAATGACATAGGTATTCATAACTCAGGACTCCTGACACCTACAGGTAAACACAGTACCTCATTTGAAAGATCTTTTTATGGGCTTTTGCAATTTGAGTGACCCCTGCAATGTTTACTGTCCCTTTAAGTTGTTTTTATAGTACTGCTGGAGAAAGAAATAAAAAACACAGTTACATTGTCTCATTTTCTTTTTTCACCATGTGAAAAGGTTTGGCAGTACACAGCATTTCATTGATGCCTCTGCCTCCTATCTGCATCATTCCTTGAAATATCTTGGGTTGAATGTGGCAGTGCGGGCAGATTCCCTTCAAAAATAAATGACAAGTGCTGTGGTTGGAGTAATTCTGTCTTCAACAGCTAAGGCAGCTCTTGCTCATAAGATTCTGGCAGAGTCTAGGATCAGCAGCAAATCTCAGCGCAAAATTCTTTTATTCCTAAATCCAGTGTATGTCAACTGTCCTAGTTCTTCAAAGATAAAAAACAAAATTTGAAATATATTGTCTCTTTAAAGTAGACTGCTTTAAAGAGCTCCTGACACAGTTGAGGCAACTTTGAAAAAATGGAATATTGAGACATAAATGTAACTTTTATTTCATATTTTATTCTGTAATTCTGACCCTTATTTCCTTATTACTAAGGGTATTTACATGAAAACGGTATCTCTACCCTTTCAGCTCTACCTGCTTGCCTACACCTGGCATCACAGTTCTGTTTATGACATCACAGTCTGTTGCTGTGGAGACACTTATGATGTCATAAACGGGATTGTGATGTCAGGTGTAGCAGGCAGGCAGAAAAGATCCCGTCTTGTGGACAGGTATCTTGTCATAACAACTCTTTCAGTAATAAAGAAAGTGGGGAACTAATTACTGAAAATAGATGAAGTATTAAAGAAAATGGGATGGTACTGAATGTAAATCTTACTTTTTTAAAGTTTTCCAAATGCTGTCAGGGGCTCTTTACACTAGATGGCTCACTTTTGCGCATGTGATAGAGGATCTTGAAGGGACTCTGGTCCTGGAGCAACTGCTTTATGACTGATTTTGAAAAAAATTGTAGATATAGGATCCATCGTATAAAATATATTTGAATTGCCTCCTATCTTATTTCATGTACTTGACACATTGTATTTCCTGTTCTGACTACTGTTAACTGCCTACGATGTATACGTTCACGGTAATTAATTTGTTCAAATTGAATTCATGTTATATTTTACCTGTTCAGCTCCACCTCCCCTTCCACCCAGGACGCAGCTGGAAATGAGCTATTTGACTCAGTATATCTTCCTGGTGAAACTTTTGAATAAATAAATAAAAACAAATAAATAAATGTACTGTTTTATCCTGTTTTCGATTCTGGACCATTTAAAGACCTGGTGGACTTTTGGATCAAGTTTTGCAGTTTAACTCGGAGACTTTAAGCCATTTCATTTATAGTAGACTTTAAGCCACCATGATAAAGGTGTCAGCACCTCTGGGCGTATACTAATCAAGGGTTATACCTCTATGAGGTGCCTTAACTTTTATTTAAGTTTACGCAGCTTGTCTCTGGTATTTTATATGGAGGCTTTATGCTAATTATTATGTAATACTTCATTTCTTCATCAATTACGGACACCTAATATATTGAAAAGCATAATCGTTAATCAGTATTGTAATGTGGATTTTATGGGTTGGTTTATGTCAATTGTATGAGCTGTCTCTGTTACCTTAATAAAAAGTTAAAAAAAAAAATTTAAAGTATGCGTGATTTAAAGCAGCAGTGCATATTGTAGTGAAAATTTTAACCTATGCTTTATTTACTTTTAGATTGCCCCTTATCACCTGTCTTGCACGATATGCTTCGTTCTCTATTTTGAGTCTAGTTAAGCATTTTTATTTATTTATTTTTTTAATTAAGCTTTTTGGTCCTCATTGCCGCCTCCCGCCAACTGGTGACGGGGACACATCTGTATTTTTACAGTTTTCTCTCCTGACCTCCCGAGGCCCCCAGCACACAGCCGTGCGAGCATGTGGAGGCATGCTTCGCATCCTGTGGTGCCAGCTCATCTCCTTCCACCTCCCAATACTTTTGCTGCCCCCTCTCTGCCTGTGGGAGTGGAACTATGGGGAGTCGCCAACCCACCCTCACCACCCTCAGGAGAGGAGAACGCCTGCTGGCATGCTCAGTCCTGCTCTGCACTCCTCCCCCCTCCACGCTGGGACCCCGACGACCTGAGGTTGATCCCGAACCCGGATCTCTGGTGTAGCATGAGGTAAGGCGTCCAGCGCCTCAGCCCTCTGAGACACCGGGCCGGCAAGCATTTTCATTTTTTTTTTTTAACAATAAAAATACTAAAAGGAACACTCCTGTCATTATGGCCTAGATCATGCCGTCGTAAGTATTCTTAAATATTTTTGTATGACTGTTGTCCCATCAGGTAAGGGAGTAGTGTTTTACCTACAATTTAAAGAGACAATTACATCAACTATTATATGAAGAACCTTTGGTTAGATTTTGGAGTGACAATCTGGTAAACTGCATTACACAGTGCGTCTGAAAGCAGTGGCATCAGGAGATGCAGGGAAGATGAAAGGAGGCCCTGCTTTGGAAGGAGCTGTGCAACTGCCGTGAGCTCGAGACTTGAAAGAAGCAACCTCTCAAATGGTTCTAAATACAGCCTGAGCGTTAAACATCTGACTATAATCTTTCAAATAGAAATGGAATTCATTTACTGCAAAGGTACATACCTTAGAGGTTTGCATGTACGTGCAGGAGTAAGCCATTAAGGAGGCGACTGAGTCAGCTGGAAGGGCGAGTGTGACAGTGGTGGGCGTGGTCTCTGAGAACAAGAAATCTTCATCGAGGACATCTGCATTGGGCCACACCTTTTGGAACTATAAGCCATCAGTGTCAGGACTTTCCAAAAACTTCAGCCTAGCTGGGGGCCCCCCACGATGACATGCAGTGTTGGTGCCTATGAAACGTGGGTGGCCCCCTCACTCCTCAGTTCCTTTTATTGCCATTGACATGCTCATTGGACCTGCAGAGAAACAATGCTGTTGCTTTGTTACATTGCTGTTTTTTGTTCTTTTAACTTGAGTTTCATTTCTGTCATTGTCTCTGTTACTGCTGTCATCAAAAGAACCTTATTATGGGGTTTGTACCTGTGATTACAGATCTAGGAGGACGACGCTCACACCGTGTGTGTGTTGTATAGACCTGTCCTACAACATAACGGCCTGCAAGATCTACGAGGGGTTTAACCAGGCCACAAGGAGACACTGGAAGAAGGCCTTGAAGGCTTTAATTTCCCTAAAAGTGATGGAAACTCCAGCGAAGGCCATGGCATCCAGTTCGGCTTCTGCCTTGCAATCGACCACTCCAAGTAAAGAAGCACCCTGGCAGTTGTTGATTGCATCACCGCCACGGTCAGCAAGGATGATGGAGAAAGCCAAAGTGAAGGATAAATCGTCATCAAGACCTTCCTCCTCTTCAGTCACCATAAGCATAAGGAGAAACATACTTCACTAGTGAGGTTGAGGTCTCCATTAAAGGAGGGTAAGTCCTTGTTGGCATCTGCTCTGGCGTTGTGAGCTACAACCCCCCTCCCACTGTCATTGAGACACCAAAGTCTGGGCCTGGCTGTGGCACTGCCATCCCTACTACGGATGGTATGCAGGCTTTGTCGACGAGATCCTTCCTAACGGCATCCATAGTTGTGACCCCTACACCGGGCGTCGTTGACTCTGAGGTTATGGCAGGATTTTCTGATATACTAACATGCCTTTTCCCATCCCTGCGACTGTGTTGGTTCTGTCAACAGGGCCTTCCCTGTCTACACAGTCATCGTCAGCAAAACTGTAAAGCATGTCTGTTGCACTGACCGTACTGCTGCCACCTCCATCACCAGCTGCATCTGTTACCCCCGTCGTCATACGAGATGATGACAAGGTGGAGTATATCCTTTCCTTCTTGGAATGGAGGAAGATTTGGAAGAAGAAGGTGGGAATGAAAAACCCTATGAAGGTGGTTTCCACAGCTCAACCTTATCTTCATGCAGTGTGGACTCCGTGGTGTATAACCCTAGTTCTCATCCAGAGGATCCACCTTCCAGGCTTTGTTTAAACAAATTCAGGATGCAATGGGATTTGAGGGTGAAGAAGAAGACTTAAGTAAAAGGAACCTAATGGAGTTCTTAGAGGTATCAGTTGCTCCCAGTATTGTGGTGCCCCTGTATACCTTGGCCTAGAAGATGCTACACATATGCTGCCTGGCACAGACCTGGCACTCTGTCCCAAGAAAGGTGGACAAACAGTATCCTGCTCCGTCTGTCAAGCTCTATTATGCATCTCAGCCTGAAACCAACTGTGGTTATCAAGGCTGCCCATGATCACTCTAGGGCCCCTAGAATGATGAGCACCCTGCCTTTCAGACAAAGAGACCAGAACATTGGATGTGATGGGCAAGAGGACATATGCCTGTTGCACTTTGGGCTTCATATAGCAAATTACTAGGCTTATAAGACCAAATATTAAAATAGTCTCTGGAAGTCAGCCATGACTACAGCACAGCAATTGTCTGCTAGCCTTGCCAAGACAGAATTACGGAAGGCTGTCTCTGCTGGCCTTGATACTGCAGACGTTTACTCAGGTCTGCATATGATATCTCAGATGCTGCAGCAAGATCAGCAGCCTCTGGTAGCTGTTTCAGGAGGTACTTCTGGCTCAGAGTGGAAGGTTTTCCTCTGACGTACAACAGGCCATGCTTAATACTGCCTTTAGGGGCTCCAAGCTGTTTGGCCAGGATATGAATAATACTGTAAAGGACATCCAGTCATCTAAAATGACTCTTGAGATTTGTAAAGTCCCTGACCCTTCAGAATACATACAGGGGTTGTGGAAGGGGTGCTTTCCGGAAGCCTATAATCGAGAAGTCCACGGCTACCATCAGCCCTACCATGGCAGAGGTGGAGGTTCCTCAGCTGGACCTGCTGTCCAGGATGGCCTCTCTAAGGCCCCTGAAGGTTCCACTTCAGGCATCCTTGCTGCCTCCAGCACCTTCTGACTCCCCACTTCATCCTACTCTGCAGCTGCCACCAGGGGAGCAAGTGGGGGGATAGATCTCACTTAGAAACATAGACTTTGACGGCTGATAAGGACCGCTTGGCCCATCCAGTCTGCCCATTTCCCTACCTATCAGATAAGCTGCAGATCCTAGGTAACCAATAGCCTACTTCCTCCTACCCCCCCCCAAACAAGAATTGCTTTATGTCTGTCCCATGCATTCTTGAATTCCTCCACTGTTTTTGACCACACAACCTCCTCAGCAAGGCTATTCCATGCATCCACTACCCTCTCTGTGAAAAAAATATTTCCTTACACTGCCCCTGAGCCATCCCCCCCATCTTCAAATTGTGCCCCCTTGTTCTTGCACATCTCTTTTTCTGAAAGATGCTACCCTCTTGGACTTTGTTGATTCCCTTGAGGTACTTAAATGTTTCTAGCATGTTCCCCCTCTACCTCCTTTCCTTGAGGGAATACATATTAAGCTCCTTTAGTCTCTCTTCTTATGGCTTCTGTTGCAGACCCTGCAGCATTTTAATTGCCCTCCTCTGGACTGCCTCCATCCTGTCTGTCCTTGCGGAGATGAGGTCTCCAGAACTGCACGCAGTATTCCAAATGGGGTCTCACCAGCTGTCTGTACAGAGGGATAACAACTTCCTGTTTTCTACTGGTGGTGCCTCTCCCTATGCATCCCAGTATCCCCCTAGCCCTCCTTACTGCCTTGTCACATTGCTTGCCTACTGTCGTCATCTGATATGACCACCCCCAGGTCCCTTTCCATTTTTGTTGTTGTCAGTACCTCCCCACATTGTGTACTCTTCCCTGGTTTTTGTTCCCAGGTGCATTACTTGCACTTCTTTGCATTGAATCTAAGCTGCCGTGATTTTGACCATTCCAACCTTCCAAGTCCCTTCTCATCCTTTCCACCTCCTCTTGTGTATCAACCCTGTTGCAGATCTTTGTGTCGTCTGCAAAGAGGCATACTTTCCCTTCCAGTCCCACTGCAATGTCACTTATAAAGACAGTAAAGAGGACGGGTCCCAGTACTGAACCCTGCAGTTAGGGTTACCACCTGTCCTGATTTTTGCAGGACAGTCCTGATTTGGGCAACTGTGTCCTGCAAAAAAACATGAAAAATACTACATGTCCTGACTTTACAGAATAAAAAATATTTTTTAACTTTCCACTAAATGTTGCAGAAAACTATAATACCTTAACTAAAATACCTTAAAATGATAAACAATAGAAGCAACTAAGAAACTACAATACTTAGCCTTTATTCTGGTTATATAGTGCAAACAAGTGTGTTGCATTGTCGAGGTTACGTACTGTCCTGCAAAAACTCATGCTTCATTAAGAAATGTCCCACTTTGGGCTTCTTAAAAGGTGTTAACCCTACCTGCAGTACCCCACTAGTAACCCCCCTCTCTTCGGAGTGAACTTCATGTACTATTACCCTCTGCGTCCTGTTGTCCAGTCAGTGTTTTATCCAGGCTACAACCCTGGAACCCACTCCAAGGCTGGCTGACTTGTTTATTAATCTTTTGTGTGGGACTGTGTCAGATGCCTTGCTAAAGTCTCGGTAGGCCATGTCCACAGCCCTTCCCTGGTCTACTACTTTGATCACCCGGTCAAAGAAATCGATTAGATTTGTCTGACATGACCTTCCTGCTGTGAATCCATGCTGCCTTGGGTCCTGTGCCCCACTGGCCTCTAGGAACTCAACAGTTCTTTCCTTCAGAAGTGATTGCATTGTTTTCCGTACCACTGAGGTCAAACTAACAGGTCCGCAGTTTCCTGCCTCTGTCTTGCTCCCACTTTTGTGAAGGGGAGTCACATTTGCTCTCCTCCAGTCCTCGGGTACATCATCATCCTCCCATGATATGTTAAAAAGGGTAGTCAGTGGTGTCACTAGTTCTCCCCTTAGTTCTTTTAGAATTCTGGGGTGAATCCTGTTGGTTCCCATTGCTTCTTCCACCTTCAGTTTTAGGAGTTCTTTTAGGACCCTTTCTTTTGTGAAAGGACTGGTATCGACCTCCCCTCCATCCAGAGTGCTTCTGTTCTTTGTTTTATGTACTTCCCCCTTCTCCTCTTTTGAGTTTTTTTTTTTTATTTTTTTATCATATCACACTTTTTCTCGCCATCTGTGGCACATCTGGTGGGGGCATCCAGCTGCCGGCCCCCACTGCCCCGGAGAGCAGCAGGCTCACTCGCATGATGGGGGCCTGGTGCGCCCCATGCTGAGCCGAGCTGGACCGGGCCCCCCAGCGCGTTTCCATGACAGACCTCCGGGTTGGCGGGAGTGTGGCCATCTAGCTACCTCGGTCGCGCCCAACCATTTTTCTTCAAGAGCCAACAGTGCAATAATGTACGTGCACAAGCCAACATCTTACCATGCTCCTTCCCTTCTATGCACTGCACTGTGCTGCACCCGGTCATCACCAAGCATTGCTACAGCGCAATGTGCATTCCTCTGCCCACCCCAGAGGTAGGAGAACAGTCCTGGGACACTCAATCCACCCTCTCCCCTGCTGACCCCCGGTGGCCCGAGTCCATTCCCGAACCCGGGTCGCCGGCATGGTGCAAGGTGTGGTCATCCAGCGCCTCAATCCTCCGCACCACCAAGCCGGCCCGTCCTCTTCTTTTGTGAATACTGAGCAGAAGTATTTGTTCAGTATCCCTGCTTTTTCACTCCCCCCCTTCGCTTCATTAAGCCTCACTATCCCTCCCTTGGGTTTTCTTCACTCCCTAATGTTTATTTGTTTATTTATTTTAGTATTCGGAAAACAATTTGAACTCAGAGCTCTTTACATAGGTTCCATGTCAGGACATTTCAGTACAACAGGTGAAATTATACAGAGGATTGCAGAAATACAAAGGTAAACAAACAGGATTATGTATATCAAACACAGTACGGGTCACAGGAAAACAGACAATTTACAGTGACCAGTGGTGAAACCAGTTAGTTGTCAGCAAACAAGAGGTTGTTTGGAGCGTTGCTAAGTGCTAAAGAAAAAAAGAAAAGGGTGAAGATGAGGAGCCCAAGTGCAGTGTGCACTATAAAATGCGCAGTGTACCTATAAAAGGTTTTATCCCCTTTCTTAACTGAGTTGGCTATCTTTTCCTCAGTTTGGGCCTCCCCTCTTCCTTCTGCTTTAGCTGGTACAGTTTTCTGTCCTGCTCCTTCTGTGTTTCCTTATACTTTCTGAATGTTACCTTTTTCTCCCTAGCCTTCCCCACCACCTCTTTTGAGAACCATAGTGTTTGTTTTCCTTCGTTTTGTTTTATTGATTTGCTTCACACAAAGGCTTTTTACCTCTGTAATGGCTGTTTTGATTTTTCCCCGTTGTCCCTCCACCCCTCCTTCTTGCCCATTTGCTAGTGCTTTTCTGAGGTACTCTCCCATTTCCCGGTGGCCACCCACTTCTAAATCTGAGATCCTTCCTCCATCCCCGTTTGAGAGTACCAGGTCTAAGATTGCTCCCTCCCGAGTGAGTTATAACACTAGCTGTCTGAGGCATGCCTTCTGTATGGCATTGAGAATGACTCTGCTCTTGGATATGGCTGCAGCAAAGGTGCTCCAGTTAATATCTGGCATATTCGGTTCCCCCATCAACAATATCTCCCTTTTTTCTGCCATTCTAAGGATGCCTTCTATCATTTCCTTGTCCATTGCCTCCCACTGAGATGGGGGTCTGTATACAACCCCGTGCAGATTGTGGTGCCATTTCCGGTCTCCAGGGTGACTCACAGTGCCTCCTCTACTCCCTGTTTACCCTTTAGTTCCATTGCTTTGATCCCTTCCCTTACTTACAGAGCTACTCCTCCTCTTTTTACCCTCCCTGTCCCTCCTTGTAGATTGTGTACCCTGGTATGTTGACATCCCAGGCATGGTTCTCTGTGTACCATGTTTCTGTGACTGCCACAATATCCAGGCATCCTTCTTCCATCTGGCCACTGGTTCAAGGAGCTTGTTACACAGATTACAGGCATTAGTACTAACCACCCTCCATTTTTGATGGCCTTACCCCTTTTAGCCCCATCCCTGTCCTTAACTGCCGTTGCCTTTTTCTCCATTTACCCCTGTCCTGCTCCCTATTGACTTCTCTGCCTTGGTGTTTACCTCGCTAACTATTGTGTTTTGTGGGGGGAGGCTGTGATTTCCCTGCTGCTTTTCAGTGCCTCTCCCCTTGGCTAGTTTAAATGCTTGCCAATGAAGCATTTAAACCTATCACCTAGGATCCTGGTTCCCCCTCCCGGACAGATGCAGACCATTACACCAGTATAGTCCAGGTGGACCCTCAGTCCCCAATGAAGCCAAAACCCTGAACTCTGCACCAGTTTTTCAACCATTCATTGAATCCCATGGTGCGAAGTACCCTAGCATCACCCTTGCCATAGACAGGCAGCACCTCCAAGAAGGTTACCGTATGTGCCATTTTTCTAATGCCCCTCCCCAACTCCACAAACTCCTCTTGCACTGCTGTGATCCCATTCCCAGCCAGGTTATTTGTCCCTAGGTGGACAGTGACATCCAGCTCTCTCCCCCGTGCAGCTGTTCCCACGATCCTGAAGATTCGCTCCCTGTCCCTCCAAGCCGTGGCGCCAGGCAGGCACCTTACCTCCCTTTCCCCTCCCTCCCCCAGTTCTGCCCCCCTAACGATTGAATCCCCCACCAGGAGTTGTTTCCTTCCCCTGTGGGGTCCCGTGACACCTTTCTGTGGGTCTCCTTTGTTGAGGTTTCCAGCATCCTCCTTGGTCTCTACTGCAGGTGCCTCCATAGAGGAACCACTCTCCATCAGGACGGCGTATGGATTGTTGAGAGGTACAACTGGAGGGATGTGCCTCTGTTCCACCGCTCTCACCCTCCCTGAGCCCACCTTGGTCTAACCGCTCCTCTTTCTTGGCAATGTCTGAGGCAGCGGCAGTGACCCTGGTGGTCCCTGGGTGGGGTAGGAGGTTTCATGACTCCTAGCCAGGTCGGCCTGGAGACGGGCAGCCTCCTCCCTCAGACCAGAGAGGTGCCTGCAGATAGGGCAGCATCGCAGCCTCCAGAATGTCTCCTGGAAGACTGGTGCCCCACAGCCATTGCACTGCACTACTCCCATCGTGTCTTATTTTGTGGCCCCTCTCCTGTTGCTTTGTATGCTTACTCTCTCCTCCCTCTATTTATTTTTCCACCTACTTTCCTACTGCCTATCTGCCCTTACAGCTCTCGCCCTTCTTGTATTTTTTAGTAGTCTCCTTTCTTGCTCAGTCAGACCTCCAGCAGCTAGATGGGGAGGGAGAACTACTCTTTTCCTTCAAGGATGACGTACTTTTTTTTTTTTTGAACATTGCAATTTTATTGGATTTTCAATTTTTCCAGACAAACCTCTTAAACAAGTAAATTTCTGTTGTTACAAGCCATACCATACTATTCTTTAGATATTCTCAATAAGACAGTGATAAGGTTATTTGTAATATATCAATACAAAAGCTCATTTCAACAGATATACGAATAAACCAACAAATATCAAAACTTTAAGATAAGACCAGACACAAAACAGACAACCCAGACCTCCCTCCCTCCTTCACCTCCCCCCTTCCCTGCAGCAATGTTACCTTATTCATTCAAATAGGGATTGGTTATACGAAAGGGACCCTCCCCAATTGCTGGGGCCTAATTCTGTGTTTAATTATTACCTATCCAGGGTCTCTCTCACCAGTATTTCCATAGTAGTGACCCCTTCTCTATTAGCCTCAAACTCCAGATAGGGCCACTATGTAGCTTTATGCAGTTCTGGTTAGAGGCGTAAATGAACAGTTAGTTTCTCCATATCTTTAATCTGATGGCAGACGGTCAGCCAATGTTCCTCAGTTGATGACTTATCACCCATCCACAGCCTAGTAATGCATTTCTGTGCTGCTGCAACCAGTATAGGAAACAAGTATTTAGCTTTAGAGCTTGTCACCCCTGGTGGGGGCGCCTCAGTAACAAATATCGAGGTTCATTGGGCACCCGGACCTGTAAAATGCTACTAGTATGGTTAACCACTAAGCTCCAGAAGCCCATGAGTTTAAGGCAGCCCCAAAAGATATGTTCATGTGTCCCTTTCAGGCCACAACCTCTCCAACAATCCTTCGAGGCTGACCCCCCAAAATACTTCGTAATCACCGGAGTCCTGAAATACCTTGTCAGCACTTGCCACCAGAATTCCCTCCAAAAGGGTGAAACAGTTGTCTTTTGGGCCAGTTACCAAATCATATCCTACCTTATCATATTTCCTACCACATTCAATTCTTTTTCCCAGCTCTGTTGGATAGAGTCCTTGGGTTGGTCTTGATTGTCTTTGCAGGTCTTATAAATTAATGAAATCAAATGAGATTTTGGGACCGAGCCCCTACCATTACTGAGGAGAAATTCAATTAAGTAGTGATCGAGGTGGGGCAAGGGATAGCCCTTCCTTGCTCCTGACTGCAGGAAGTGCCTCAGCTGTAAATATGCATAGAAATCAGCTTGTGCAGGGTTTTAAATAATTGATTAGCAGTTTTTTTCTTGGGACAATACTAACTTTACAGAAAGCATTTATATAGGTTTTCTGGAAGTGTTATGTTTGTTAAATACAGTGAGGCAAGGCTATGCATTTTCACAATGTTTTAGAACTTTTATGAGCAAAACACTAATCAATTTTTAGAGTTAAATAAAACCCTGTTGTGACAGGTTAAATTCCTGTCTCAATTGAATAAAACTTATTAAAATATCTCCCTCATACATTTGGGAGAAGGATCCCAAGCCCCGACCCAGCCACCTCTCAAAAACTGGATTGTCTCTTCCTGGAAGGAAATCAGTAGAGTTGGTAATTGGCCCATGCAAGGGAATAACTTCTCCTAGTTTTAGCGCTCTTATTGTTGCATGCCAGTATTATTAAGCCAGGGTGTGGGCAAGACTCGTCTCTCTCCTGGAGGGGGAGGTTCTTTTACGCATTTCCTTTGATCCAGCTCATTCAGAGGGTCCTTCTAAAGCTGCAGGAGGAAGAGGTGGCAACCCTGATACTGGTCGCCCCTCTCTGGTCTCACCAGATATGGTTTCCACTTCTGCAGCATCTGGCGGTGGAGGAACCCTCAATTCAGTTGCCCCTGTATTAGGGGTGTGCTGCCTCAGGACAGGGGGTCCCTGGTCCTCCTGCACCTTTGTCTCCTGAGGATGCAGCCATTGCACATTTTAAGGGTTCTCCCAAGTGGCTGACTGATCTCTTGCTGGCACATAGAAAGCTCTCCACTAAGCATATATATTCATTGAAGTGGAAGTGTATTTTTTTTGTTGTTTCTCACCCCAGCATTGCTTCACTATTTGGTGTGCTTATCACCCTGAGGACCCTTTTATGTGTTCTGTTCTGTTAATATAGTATTTGCCTACATTCTGCGTTTATCAGACTCCTGCCTGCAGTACTTTTCTATTAAGGTGCATTTGTCTGCTGTATTGGCTTTCCATGCCGCTACTGACAGACGCACGGTGGCACAGGGCATTTGTGGGCATGGGTGTCCGTGTCCTTTACAGACAGATCTGGCTTCAAGATGCTCTGAAATTTTTGCAGAAAGTCCCACAGACACTCGCTCTACAAGGCCATAGGAGTCTCAGCAGACTGACACAGTGCGCATGTGTGAATCATGTTTTTTCCCCCAGCAACCCTGCTGAGAATTTCTTTATTAACAACAAAAACAAACTGTATGACAAAAAAAAAACTACTGTCATTGCTGTCAGCCTGACACAGGAATTGCCTGAAAAATTAAAAATAAGCATGGTAAATAAACACATGATGATAACCGTACTTTCCAGACTCATTGCATTAATTTCAGTGGGTACCCCCAAAAAATTTCATGGGGACTCCCAAATTTTAGCTGAGGGAACCCTATTTTTTTTTTTCCAGGAAGTCCAGGACTCCCAAACAAAAAAATCTGACTGAGAGCCCTGGGTGGCACAACTAGAAGTGTCCCGAACCTTCTTGAAGTGTATTTTAGAAATGCGTCCCCTGATTTGTAAACTGCTTCCGCCATGGTACCTTAATTTTTTACTTGAGAAGGTTTCTTTGTCTCCTTTTGAGCCCGCTGCAACTTGTGAACTACACTTCTTTTCTTGGAAAGTGCTTTTTTTGGTGGCTGTTACCTCAGGCAGACGGATTTCTGAGTGTAAGGCTTTTATAAGTGTTCACCCCTACATTATTTTCCATAAGGATAGGGTGGTACCTGTACAAAACCTCCTTTTCTACCTAAAGTGGTGTCTGAATACACATTGAATCAGACTATCAACCTCCCTGTGATTATCCTGAACACGCTAACAAGGGGGAGGACTTATTTAATTCCCTTGATGTATACATAACGTTACGTTTATATCTGCAGTGCACGAAGGATCTCAGAAAGTCCTCTCAGATATATGTGTCTTTCGGCCCTGGGAGAGAGGGCGAGCCTGTGACTAAACAGTGCCTAAGTGGCTGGCTAGCTGAGGAAATACGATAAGAAACTTCCTAGGGCTGTGCATGGCCATTCTGCTCGTGGTATGGCCACCTCTATTGCCTGTTTCCAGGTATGTCTCAGGTACCACCTGGCTTGCTGTCTCGCTGCCTTTGGGGAAGGTATAGTATGTTTATGTCATGTATGTGTCTTCTGTCACCAGTCCCAGCCTCTCCTTGTATGCCTAGTGCTGGTGTGGTCTCCTGGTTCCTTTCGGTTAGTGGCCCTTTGCGCAGTCTCTGGTGGGGAACTGAAGAGTGAGGGGTCTGCTCATGTTTTATAGGTGCCGATGTTACAAGTCATCATGTGCTACCCCTAGTTAGGCAGAAGTTTCCAGAAGATCCTGATGCAGATGGCTTACAGTTCCAAAGGTGTGGCTCAGTGGAGAGTCTCTCAAAGATCTGCTGTTGTGGTTAAGTAACTGTTCTTTTTCTGGTTTTGATTAGAACAATTAAAAAACTTGGCTTGACTAGCTAGCATTAGATTACTTGGAATCCTGGAGGAAAGTGAGGGTTTAGAGTCAGCTGCCTACACATCTTTCCTGCTGGTAGACAAATTAAGACTAGTCTCACCACCCCAGATTTTAAGGGTCTGTCGTATTATCCCTCAGAGACGAATGGAGCTGGCGACCAGCCTCTGTACCCTATTACTGGTTGCAAACAACTCCTTGGAGAGAGATTGAATGTTATTGCCTGCAAGAACGGGGGGAGAGGTTCAGCTTCAGGAACTGGATGGAGAATGCTTGCACCTCTTCCTGACTTGAATTTCACCACAAGGGAGCAGCAAACCGCCTTCAACTCCATGAGACTGGCCTTGAGGAAGTTGGGTGGGGATCAAACTTGGCAGCTGCTCCCTAAGAAGCTAATCTCATACACTGGAGAGTCATATGGTTTCCCTGGGAGGCTGGATGACTGGTTGAAAAATTCATCGAGGCCAGAGATGCTGTGATGGATTCAGAATATGAGGATGAAACCTAAGTATCCTATGCGTGATTTATCTTTTGCATCTGTTTTATGGACTTCATATTTTTAGTAAGTTTTAGGAAAAAGCCGGCCTGTTGACGTGGAGGACTGAGGCACTGGACGCCTTATCTTCTGCCAAGCTGGCGGCCCGGGAGTGATCATGATGTCCCAAAGAAAATAATTATCACTTTAGCAGATGAACTCTAAGGGTCAGAGATTCTGTTTTCATGCACATGACCTTAATAATAAAGAGAGAGGGCAGGATACATTAGGCAAAAATGCACTTTAAATTGACTTCTGCCTAAATATTATATGTGTGTGTGTGTGTTTTTATTTTTTCAAAGTTTCAAAAAGTATGCTTACTTCCACATCCCAGTAAGAGCAAGCCACAGAAAGTACCTAGGCTTCATGGTAGATATGGGTTTGTACCAGTACAGAGAAGTATTTGGACTGATTTTTGCCTCAAGAGTTTTCACAAAGTGCCTGGCTGTGGTTGTAGCAGCAGCAGCACTTTGAAAATATGAAGTGACAGTTTATCCATTCTTAGACAACTGGTTGTTGTGTGGGAGAACCAGGGAAGAGGTCCAGCACCAATGAAGCAGACTGTGCCCCTGATGGAGAAGTTGGGGTTCACCCTCAGTTTAGACAAATCAAACCTGGAACACAAAACTTGCACTTCATTGGAGCAAAACTGTACTCTGTTCAAGCTGGGGCGTTTCTCCCACAGGTAAGAGTCCAGATGCTGGTACAGTGTGTGACCTCCTTCCACATTCGGACAAGAATTGCACAGGAATTTTTGACACTGTCAGGTCTCATCTCAGCCACAACCTCTCTGGTACTGTGGGCAAGGCAGCACAAGAGAGAAGTTCCATGGCACCTGAAAGAATACTAATCTTAACTCGGTGATCTCCTAACTGCCCCAGTATCAGAAAAGTCAAGAATGTTTATTGTTCGGCATTAATGCCTTTACAGTCATTAAACGAGCAATAAAAAAGGCAGCAGCATACAATAAAATGTCATAGTAACAGCACAGAAAAAGTTTGTAAACTTCCTTTAATGGTGGCAACAGGAGTTGAACCTAAGAAAGGGAGTTCCTGTTCAACTAGCCCTGCACAGTTTTGTTTGTCACAGATGCCTCACTCCTAGGATGGGGAGGGCGTATCTTACATGACCCAGTAAAGGGAGTCCAGAATCTGACAGAGAGAAAGGAACACATCAGTCTGCTGGAACTCAAGAGTAGTGTCTCTGCCCTTGAAATCCTTTTAAACATTCCTCACGAACCAAGTTCTACAGAAAAGGACAAACGATACTGCAACAGTGTAGTATGTAAATAAGGTGATAGTTGATCCAGAGAACTGTGTAAGGAAGCATTCGAAGTCTGGATTCTACCATTGTGGATACAGTTCTTTATCCATACTCTGGCAGTTAGCTGGAGATGGGTGCGTCACTAGACGTCATTAAGCTAAGCCCTCCTACCACCTGTGATGACATCCTCTGGCTTCGCCCCATTGACTTCAGATCATCTTTTCCATGGGAAGGGAGATGTCTCCTCATTCGCTGCTTTGCATGCATTAGAGGAGTGTAGTTGTCAAGTGCTAAATTCTGCTTTTTTTTTTTTTCAATAGTTGATGCCCCCCCCCTCGTATGGCCACCTTTCTGCCTGCCAGCCCCATTGTCCTGACTTCCTTCAGGACTTACTGGTCCGAGCTCCCGCAGCTTGCCCACCGTGGCGAGGGGTGGCAGGGAGCATGCTTAACCCACCAGACAGGGATTCAGCTTTCCATGCCTGAGTTTGTAGGTGCAGGGCCTGCGAGGGGTGACAATCATCCTGCCACCCTGGATATTTCCTCTGTTCCTAGTTCCCCTTTTCTGTGGCTCAGAGGTGTGTGCAATGGCACCTATGGCAGCGCTAAGCTTGCTTTTGTGAGTGGTGCACTGGACACCTGCCAGTCCTCCGCTGCAAGGGGAGCTGTCCCCAGCCATTACTGGGGGGGCAGTTTAGCTGCGGGCACTATAACATTCCTCCCCAGAGGAGGAGAGCAGTTTCTGGACGCTAAGTCCCTCCTCCCCAAAGTCGATCCTCTGACTCGGGCTCGTTCCCAAGCTCAGGTAGTCAGTGCTGCAAGCGGTAGTGCTACCACTGTGCCAGCAGGCATGCTGTAAATATGGCTGATTGAACAAATCTCTTCTCCCAGTTCTTGCTTCACTGACGACTTATGAGATGGAAAAGCTAAAACCTGGTTTTAAGCTTTGTGTGCATTACGGCCAGAAGGTGTCGGTCATGGAGTCACGTGACAAGTGCCTGTATTGCTTGGAGGAACATTAAGATGTGCAGAAGTGTCCTTTGTGCCAGACTGTGCATCCAACATCATTGGAAGAATGAAAGACTCATTTCTACCTCGGTAGGCCTGAGAACTGCAAACCGCCCTAAGTGGCTACTGATTGGTGGCCCAACTTGCGGCGTTAGAAGAGGGTGTGGTGGCCAGGGCGGGCTTGTTCTCGGTGGTGGTCCCAGTTGGGTGCACCATCTGAGGGCCTTTCATGGTCGGGTTCTTTGAACAGTATTTGGCCATCTAGACCTTTGAGGGGAGCCTGCCCTGTGAGTTTAAGCAAAAGAAGCATTGCTGACATTGATGATGGGAATGGGAACAATCTTGCTCTTCCCGCTCCCTTGATTTCCCGACAGGTCGAGGGACAGGTCAAGGCTTCTGTGATGGCCCTGTTGGAGGTTGTGGGACAGGTCAAGGCTTCCATAGTGGCCCTGTTGGAGCTGATGACCTTGACTCTGGTCGAGCAGCTTGTCAACTGTTGGAGATCGATGAGGATTTGTTCATCTTACAGACCCTTGTTCTCCTGTTCCTCAGTTAGGAGGAACTAGCTCAGTTGGTTGTCTCTGCTTAGTTGACCTGGGTTGTGCCTACCCCGGTGGTCACCTCCTAGGGATCCACTCTTAAGGCCCATCATGGTCTCTTTACTGAAGAAGATGTTTTACTTGACTCCACTGGTGGACACCATCTGTCAGCCCAGTGGTTGATGGTTGAGGTTGAGGCACTGCCTGTGGTCACGATCCAGCTCAACCAATTGGCATTGATACTGACAACAGTCAGACTCATTGTCTTGGGATGAGGATCGACATTGTCCTCATCAACAATATAAAGACCTTCATTGGCAACAGTGGTGTATTACTGGTTGGTGCAGGATTTGCTTCTGGGTCCCTCAATATCATGGGCCTCCTCTGTGACAGCTTCCCTGCTGGTGGCTTTGCAGACTGCTGTGTCTGCCTCTCCTCCATTGGTGGTGGAGCCTGAGGAGTCCTGGACGGCCACCCGTTTGCCTGGTTGGTTGTCCATTGACATCACCCAGGGCTGTAGTGTGGTCCACACCCCTGAGAAATGGACTAGGATGGTCTTTGAGGATCCATTGAACTAGGAAGGTGAATCCTCAGTGGCTTTGAGTAGGACTTACCAGTTTGACCTCTACTTTTCGATGGGCCAAGCTCCTCAGTCTGGCTTGACTTCTTTTGGGGCTTGCTCCAACTGATGCTGTAATCCCTGGAGCACCATCTGGGTAATCACAGGTTGAGCTGCAGGCAGGAATGCGGGCGGCAGTGATGTTAGCTGGTGCCACTTGATAGCACACTTGCTTATCCTTGCCGCCGCCATCCCAGGGGCACAGGATCCGACTGCAGCAGGATGCTGCTGGTTGCCCCACTCTATTAACTTTAGCATCCCTCCTCCACTTGGATTTGGTCTCTGCTGGGGTTTGGACCACCCCCCTGGGGCCCTACCTTTGAGGGCAACCCATGAAAGTAGGAGGGCTGGGGATTAGGTCCAGGAGGAGGCGGGTGGTGGATCTGGGGAGACCAGAAGATGGTAGGGGTAGGTTGGTGCGAGAGGCATAAACGATAACAAAAAACTATTTCTAGGGACATGGATATGTTGTTCATCCACACTGTCTGGCAGGTTCCTTGCTGCTTTAAATCTTGCCGGAAGGTCTTCAAGCTGGCTCCTCCCACCCACCCGGGCGGTAAAACTCTCGGCTCCGCCCCATGACACCAGATCTTCCTTACCGCTTGGAAGCTCAGGTTCCCTCCTTAACGCTCTGCGTATAAGACTGGTTCCTAATTCTTCGAATCTTCGAAATTAAAGGTTTTTTGCAAAAAAGACTTTGGTCTTCTCTCCCTCGCGGCTGCGATGGACAAATCGACTCCCGGTTTCCAGAGATGCCCTTGCGGGTAGAAGATGTCTTGGACGGATCCGCACTCCACGTGCGTCTACTGCTTAGGCCTTGAGCACAACCCGCATGCTTGCGACCTGTGCTCTTCTTTTTCGACCTACGTCCTCGAAGACCGTGCTGCCCGTTTACAGCTGGGGTGTCCCGAGAAAAGATTTCCTCCGGTTAAGTCTAAAGAGGCCCGGTTGGCGGTGTCCGCGGCGGCGGGCTCGGCGGATCAGCTCGAGCAGATGATCGCCCTCGAAGAGGAGGCGGCGCGGGCCGCTTCTACCTCGGCTGCGGCATTTGTCCTGCTCTCTCTCGGTGCCTCGTATTCGGCTTCTTTTAAGGAGCTTTGTCTGACCCTCTCGATGAAAGGTGAGGGTCCAACTTCTTCTGGACCTTTTTCTCGGTCCAAAAAGAGCAAAAGTAAGTCTCACCGTCGACGCTCTTGGGAGCGGGAAAGATCCCCTCCCCAGTAGTCGACAGTCGACTTGATCGACCCTAAGCCTGGCCACTGGCTTCACGGTGTCCCGTCAGGCCAATTGACCGAGACTCCGTCGGCGCGGTCGAGATTTTCTCGCCCGTTAGCTGGGTTGTCGACTGGAGAAGCTGAAATCCCTCTCCCGGTTCCCCGGTGGGAGTTGAGGTCCGTCGGCTCGTCTGTGCCTCGGTTCCGGAGCCGGTGGAATCTTCCGAACCGAGGGTGCCGATTCCCGACACCTCCCGCACAGTCCTCGGCCTGCCGAGGTTCTCGATCTTGATGTCTTGGCGGTCCAGCCGATCCCGCCGCCATAGGCGGTCTTGGTCCCGGCACATGTGCAGCGGCGCCCGCCGCTCTTCCTCTTCCTCCTCCTCGGACGAGGAGAGGCTTTGGCGCAAGTTGCGTCGGAGGTATGAGGAACTCATGTGGCAGCAGCTCCTTCTGACTGGGAATAAGCCGACCCAGTCATCTTCCCCGGCCATTAAGTGGCTGTCACCAGAGCGGCCGAAACAACCCCTCGTTGTAGCCGAGGAGCCTATTCCCAGGCCGGTTGTTCGGCAAATTCCAGCTGCCCCACCGATTCTGGTGGAACCTCCGCCTCCACAGCCGTTATTTGGTGCTCCGACCAAAAATTCTCGGTCGGCTCAGGGACTGCCCCATAGGCTGTCTGTCACCCTCACTCCCGATAAGCCTCGGCAGGTGGAGGGTGGCTCAGGCCCGAGGCAGCTCTTTGAGGACTCTTCCGAGTCCGAGGATGATTCTTCCCTTTTCTCCAAGCGAATGGACTTGGAGTCCTCAGGAGGACAGTCGGTGGACGATAGCCCTTCGTCCTTCCTGGGCTTGCTTGGCTCATCTCGAGTCCACGGGATGAAGCTCGAACCCGTTTCTAAACGGGCCAGGTATCCCCTCACGGAGATTCTGGACCGAGGGGATTCCCCTACGGAGGCCTTTCCGGTGGCCGAGGCCATAGTGAGCCCGGCCTTGGAGCTTTGGCAGCGCCCTGCTTCCTGCCCTGCGCCTTCGGCCAGGATGGCCAGGAAGTATGCGGTCCCTACCGGTTCCCTGTCCGGTTTTTCGGAACACCCCTCTGCTGAGGGGTTAGTTACCGACAGCGTTTTCTGGCGCCGGGAACACCAGGGATGTGGACAAACCTCCCGACAAGGAATCCAAGAAATTGGATTATGTGGGGCGAAAAGTCTATGCTGCGTCCTCTGTCGGCCTTCGTCAGGCCAGTTTGGCCGTCCTCATGGCACATTTTTCTCATGCCCTGTTGGACTCCCTGGATGAGGTCGTCCCTCATCTTCCCGCGGATCTGCAGACTACGGTCAGGCAGGTGCGGGACCAGGGCAGGGCAGTGGCCAAACAGCAGCTCCAGACTCTTTAGACATTGGGGACTCATGTGCCTGGTCTGTGGCGGCCGCAGTGGCCATGCGTCGTCGGGCTTGGCTGAGGATATCCACCTTTACTTCGGATACCCAGCACAAGTTGGCGGACGTTCCCTTTTTGGGGACTGACCTCTTCGGCCCTGGGGTGGAAGGTCACCTGCAGAGGATTGAGAAGTCCAGTGCTACCTTGGACTCGGTCTCTTCCGCTCAGAGGACAAAGGCCGTAAGCCTCAGCCTAAGCTCCTTTTCGTCTCTTCTGAGCCTCGACCCGCCCAGCCCGTCAGAGGCCAGCAGGCCGGGCTTGGCATCCCAAACCAGCTGTCGGCTTCCTCCAACAGGAAGCAGGGAGGTAAGGCCCAGGAGGTCCCTCGGCCGGTCCCTCCTCCAAGCCTGCCCAGTGACGGGCTGAGGGTGTCGCCCCATCCCCGCCACCTCACCCCTGGTTCTCCCGTGGGGACGGCTCCGACACTTCCTTTCCGCCTGGTCCATTATTACCACGGACAGGTGGGTACTGGGAGTGGTGGGAAAAGGCCTGCCTCTAGAATTCGAGCAGGCCCCGCCCTTCAGAGCCGTCGCACCTCGGGGGGCCTCGGGGTCCGCAGCCTCACTGTCGGCTCGTTGGGCTGACATCGCTCTCCTCCTCCAAAAGGAGGTGATCAGGGAGGTGGCGGATCCCCCTCAGACCCGGGGTTTGTGTCCAGGTACTTCCTGGTTCCGAAACGGACGGGGGGCTGGCGCCCCATTCTCGATCTACACGACCTGAACAAGTTCCTAAGGTCTCGAACCTTCAGGATGGTCACTCTGGCGCAGATAATACCATCTCTGGAACACGGCGTGTGGTTCTGCTCTCTGGACCTGCAGGACGCGTTCTTTCATGTCCCTATCCGTCCGTCACATCGGAGATTCCTTCGCTTTCGAGCGGAGGGATCCTTCTTCGAGTTCCGAGCCATGCCCTTCGGCCTGTCTTCAGCTCCCAGGGTCTTCGCCAAATGCATAGCAGTGGTGACAGCTTTCCTGCGGTGCCGGGGGGTCCGGGTGTACCCTTACCTGGACGATTGGCTGATAGCAGCCCCCTCCAGACAGGAGGTGGAGCGGTCTAGAGATCTGGCCCTCCAGGTTTGCTCTCAAGTCGGCCTTCTCATCAACGAGGCCAAGTCGGAACTCGAGCCGAAGCAGGTGATTCTGTTTATCGGGGCAGAGCTCGACTCTCTTCGAGCCAGAGCACGGCTCCCGGCGGACAGGGCCGAGGTTCTTACCTCCTTTGCCCAATCATTTCTGGTTGGGCAATCGCGCCCTGCCCGGGACTTCCTGCGCCTCCTGGGTCTCATGGCGGCCTGTACCAGCATGGTCCGTTGGGCACGCTGGCACATGCGCCCCCTTCAGTGGGTCTGGCCAGCCAGTGGTCACAGCGCTGCGATCCATTGGACCAGCTAGTGATGGTGACCCAGGAGATGTGGAACGCTCTCCGGTGGTGGACCGTTCCATCTCATCTGCAGGAGGGCATCCCGTTTGTCCGCCCGAGCCGACGGTCTCTATCGACCGATGCCTCTCTGATGGGTTGGGGTGCCCATCTGGGGAACACAGGCGCCGCGGCCTCTGGTCCCAGCGGGAGTCGATGCCACATCAACCTGCTGGAGCTCGGCGGTCCGCCTAGCTCTCACCGCCTTTGCTCTGTTTCTCCGGGGTCAAGTGGTCCGAGTCCAGGCCGGACAATACCACGACCATGTACTACCTAAACCGCCAGGGCGGACGCGTTCATGCTTCAATGCAAGGCTCTCGCATTTGGTCACTCATCGCAGCCTGGGCCCGATCTCCTAGCCATTCATGTGGCAGGAGCCTCCAACACCCTGGCTGATGCCCTGAGCCGGATAGGGGCTGCATCTCACGAGTGGTCTCTCCTGCCGGAGGTAGTACAAGATCTGTTCTCCCACTGGGGCACACCTCAGGTGGACCTGTTTGCCTCCAGGGAGAACGCGGAGCTGAGGCTGTTTCATGCCCGCCCCCCTCAGCAGGGCTCGCTGCAGGGGGATGCCTTCTCGAGGCTGTGGACCCCGGGCCTCTTTTACGCCTTTCCCCCATTTCCCTTGATCCACAGGTTGCTTCTCAAGGCAAGGAGGGACAAGGCACAGGTGATTCTGATAGCCCCAGACTGGCCCCGCCAGTTCTGGTACCCAGATCTCCTCAGCCTCAGCTCCAGGCTCCCGAGGCAGCTTCCAGCTCGCCCGGACCTGCTCTCAGTCAGTCAGGGGAAGGTGTTCCATCCGGACCTTCAATCCCTGCACCTGACGGCCTGGTTCTGAGCGGCTAGAGTTCCAGGCCTTGGGTCTTTCCGACGAGGTCCTCAATGTTGTTGAGGCGTCCCGTAAGGAGTCGACCAGGAAATGCTATGCCTTCAAATGGAAGAGATTTTCCATCTGGTGTCAGGGCAAGGGTTTGGACCCTTCCTCCTGTTCTTTGGCAAGCATTTTGGACTATTTATGGTCCCTTTCTAGTCAAGGGCTTAGGTCGACGACCCTAAAGGTGCACCTGGCAGCCATCTCTGCTTACCGGGCGCGGGCCGGGGAGCAGTCGGTGGCGCAGGAGAAGGTGGTCTGGCGCTTTTTCAAAGGCCTTGATCACATTTCCCCTCCGGTGCGAGAACCTCCACCTCCGTGGGATTTACTGCTGGTACTGGCAAAGCTCATGGGCAAGCCATTCGAACCAATGCACAGATGTGAACTCTCTCACCTGTCGTGGAAGACCGCCTTCTTGGTGGCTATCACGTCAGCCAGAAGGATGGGAGAACTCCAGGCGCTTTGCATCGAGTCTCCTTACCTGGTCTTCCACAGGGACAAGGTTGTCCTGCGCCCCCACCCGAAATTCCTTCCGAAGGTGGTGTCGGAGTTTCACCTTAACCAGGTGTGGACTCTGCTGGTGTTCTACCCCAATCACACCTCGGAGGCCGAATACAGGCTCCATACTTTGGACCCTAGAAGGGCGCTCGCTTATTATAAGGAGCGCACGGCTGAAATTCGGGGAGAGGTTCGCCAGCTGTTTGTCACCTACGCTGAAGCGCACCTGGCAGACCTGCAGCCAAGCGGACGATAAGCAGGTGGGTCACCTCCTGCATAGATCTCTGCTATAAGTTGGCGGGCATGGAGCCTCCCAGAGGATAAGAGCTCATTCTACCCGTCATACTGCTGCATCGGTGGCTGCTTCCAGGGACGTCCCTATCCAGGAAATCTGCAGGCTGCTACCTGAAGTCAGCACACACCTTCATTACCCATTACCACATCGACCTTGAGTCACGCCGGGATGCTGGTTTTGGGGCCTCGTTCCTCCAGTCTTTATTCCCTAAGTAGGGGTGTGCGCTGCCTCCTTCCTCCGGAGAACTGCTAGGAGTCTGCCAGACAGTGTGGATGAACAACATATCCATGTCCCTAGAAATACAGGTTACTGACCTGTAACAGGAGTTCTAGGAATGGTATATGTTGTTCATCCTACATTCACCGACCTCCCAACTCGGCACTGAAAGCTTCCAGCGGGCCAGATCTGGCGCCATGGGGCGGAGCCGATAGTTTTACCACCCGGGTGGGTGGGAGGAGCCAGCTTGAAGACCTTCCGGCAAGATTTAAAGCGGCAAGGAACCTGCCAGTCAGTGTGGATGAACAACATATACCATTCCTAGAACTCCTGTTACAGGTGAGTAACCTGTATTTACCTAAGTTTTTTTTTTTTAACTTGCTATTTATGCCCCCTTCCTCACCACATCTTCTCCTTCCCTTATGGACTCCCAAGGTGACTGAACGGGCTACGCTGGAGATCTTGGGGAATTCCACTGCTTGTGAGCCTTCCCCCCTTCAAGCCCTTGGATGACCCCTCGAGCAAGGTGGAAAGGAGACCCCCGAATCATCCCCATCAGCCATTGTTCAGTGTTGGGTGGACTCACCTTAACTTCTCCCCAGATCGCCAGTCGTGCCTTCGCTCTGGACCTCTGCCAACATCTATTCCTCCCTCTACTACTGCCATCCCGATCTGCACCTCCGTCTGTAGTCACCCTGGTGGCGGTACTGCAGCGGGCCATGCAGCCCACGTTCCCAGGAGGAGGAGAGCAGCCCTCCAGGCGCTCAGTCCTTCTCCCCCACCCCCCGGCCAGCCCTCCAGCAACCTGGGTTGCTGGCGTTGCAAGCAGTAGCACTACTGCTGCGCAAGCGGGCTGGCTCTGTTTACCTAAGTTAATCCCAGCTTCGATGGAGCATATCTTCATTGTATTCGACACTGTGCCACATATGAGACTGATAAAAAATTTAAAAAAAAAAACTGGGTAGTCTGGGAGTGGGGTCCAAAGTGATAAACAGAGTAAATAACTGGTTAATAGTTGGGCAGTAAAGGAGGGTGTTGGTAAATGGCACTCACTGTAATGAGGAAGAGTGACAAGCAGGGTACTGCAGGACTCTGTATTGGGACTGGTCCTGGTCAGTCTTTTCATAAGTGACATTGCAGAGGAACTGGAAGGGAGGGTATGCCTGTTTTCAGATTACACTAAAATCTGTATTAGGGTGGATA
Source organism: Neoceratodus forsteri (assembly GCA_016271365.2). Taxonomy (NCBI): domain Eukaryota; kingdom Metazoa; phylum Chordata; order Ceratodontiformes; family Ceratodontidae; genus Neoceratodus; species Neoceratodus forsteri. Next base: position 262,315,675 of record JADMNL010000027.1, on the reverse strand, counting down.
CTTGGGAGGGGTTGGAGAGAATGGATTCGGACCTTAGAAAACTTGATTGAGCAAGAGCATGGCAGCTGGGGTTCAATACCAAAAAGTGCCAGTGGTCTAGTGGGATGCTGGGATGCATAGGAAGAGGTATTACCAACAGAATGAGGGAAGTGGTGCTGCCTCTGTATAGATCGCTAGTAAGACCTCATCTAGAATACTGTGTACATTTCTGGAGATCACATCTCTGCATCCAAAGCCTTACAAGGAGAGACTAAAAGAACTCAATATGTACACCCTGGAAAAGAGGAGGGGGGGGATATGACAGAGACCTTTAAATACCTCATGGGGTAAATAAGCTACAGGAGGAAAGTATTTTTCAAAAAAAAGGTGCACAAAAACAAGGAGACGTGCTATGAAGATGGAGGGTAGATTCAGGAGAGATGTGAGGAACTATTTCTTCGTAGAAGGCGTGTTGGATTCCTGGAGCAGCTTACCAGCTGAAGTAGTGGGGGTGAAAACAGTGGTGGGGTTCAAGAATGCATGGGATAGGCATAAGGGAATCTTAATGGAAATGAATGGGGGAAGAGCCGACAAATTCTTTGTGTGTTTCTAAGTGCAAAAACATGCAGCTAGGTCATAGAAACCTAGGAGATGAGTATGATATTGGGGGAGGATGGGGTTACCGACTGTGGCTAAGCAGAAAAGAGACCTGGGGGTTATCATATCTGATTACCTCAAAGTGGCAAGGCATTGTGACAAGGCAGTGGCAGGACCAGTGGTATGCTGCGGTTTCGAGCTGCACTCTCTATGTTGAGCTGAATAAACCATGAGTTTTGTATGGTGTTTAGCGTCTTTTGTTCCTTTTTTCTGACCGAGTGGTCCTGTTTGCATTCCTCAGTAGATTTCTTTGGTCACTAACTGGCTGTAGCATTTTTGAGTGCATGGTAACTTGTGGTGTTCCAACTAAAATGATGCAGGGATTACATCAGAAGCCCTGCGAAGATACTGTAGAATGAGGGATCTCAGCATGTACACCCTGGAAGAAAGTGAGGGAGGACATAATATAGGCCTACAAGTACATGATGGAGTGAACAGGGTACAGAAAGGGAGTCTATTTTAAATGAGGAAGTGCACCAGGACAAGAGGGCTTGCAGTGAAGCTGGAAGGGTGAAAGTTTAAGAGAGATGTGAGGAAGTACTACTTCACTGAAAGAGTGGTGGACGCCTGGAACAATCTGCCAGCAGTGCTGGTGGTGGGAGCGAAAACAGCGGGGGGGCTTCAAACATTCGTAATAGGCATAAGGGAATATTGGTAAATGGGGGTATGGAAGATCAGGTAGGGTCTGTGGAGACAAAATAGTTAGGGAAAATCTCTGCCAGCAGAGGTGGTGGGAGTGAAAACAGTGGAAGGCTTCAGACATGTATGGGATGAGCATAAGGAAATATTGGTAAATAGGCGGGGGGGGGGGAACAGCAGAGACTAGGTAGGGTCTGTGGAGATGAAATATGCAGGGGAAAATCTCGGCAGACTGGGTGGGCCAAGCAGTCCTGTTGTACTGACAGTTTATGTGTTTTACTGGGGTTCTGATTCTAACCGTCTTTATATAGCTATATGAAGCAAGTAGATGAAGCAAAACAAAGTTTGTGGGTTTGTTGGTTTGAAATAAGGGAGTCATGCTTGTGAATGTGCTAGCCAGTTGTCCTTGTAATTGCGACTGAATGTCAGTGCGAGTTCCTGGAAGAACCTTTGAAATTAAATAAATCAATAACATGAACCAGTGTTCTGCTACATGATACTTCTTTGATTTCCTGTTGCCCAGGCAAGCAAAGTTTGGTATCATAGAATTTGTTTTATTGCTTATGGAATTATGCATAGATACATTAGTTTGTTGTAGTATATCATGTATTTGGTCAGATAGCTGCAGTAGTGTTGAGCTGCAGTTAGGCAGATTCCAGAACTGGCAGGTGGTCAAAAGACTGCTGCTGCTTTTGTAGATTGATGTAATGAAAATTCAGGATTCGGTGGCATGCTGACTCTTCATTTTTTCTGCAGCATACGTCAGTACTGGCAAGACAGCCGTAGAGTAACAAATGACCATATCTGTTCAAGGGAAGTGAAAATGTTGTATGTAAAATGTTTTAAGCTTACTCTGGTGCCAGTCAGGGCTATTAAAGTAATTTTCAGCAATGCTGATATGGTACCTCCTGGCAAGTCATCCTCTGATTTGAAATAATTTATCAGCCTTCTATGTTCCTTTCCTGAGGGCAGATATAGACACCATATAAACAGATGAACTTTGAAAAATTAATGTCACAGTTTTTGAAAGCAGCAGATCAAATAATCTTTCAGAGAAGCTTATTGGCAACTAAGAAAAAAAAAAAAGAATATTGTAATGTATCTGTTACTATTACTTACCTGAGTGCGTTCTATGCTGTTCTCTATAGTTTCTCGTTATTTTCTTAATTCTGCTCCCTTACTAGACCCATCAGGGAATTTGTCTTTCTTTTAACCAGTGTGCCTTGCTGCTCTGCTGCCTCCCAAGGTGAACCTTTGCCCCTTTCGCTCAGCAGAATGGTCCCCTTTGTGGTGGTGGTGATGGTGGTGGTGGTGGTGGTGTGGTGGGGGTTTGTCATAACACCATAAGTTAGTAGAATGTTTATTGCATAGTTGTTTTCAGGAAATGTTCAGTGCCTTGGAAGTAGTGTGTGTGTGTCTTTGGGGGTTGACGGAATCTGAATTTTTCTATCCATGGTTTTCTACCCTGGTCCCCTTACCCACCTTCTTTGTAGATGTCCACATATGGGGGCAAATGTGTTCTTACAGTGCCATGATACCCCCCCCCAGTGATCAGTCATTGTGCTGTTCTTCAGCCACCTGGAAGTGGATGCATGAAGTATTGAACAGCCCTCCCTCCCGCTCCACAGGTTAGGACAAGGTATCCTGTGGGACTCAACTCAAAATCTCTGCCTGCATCATAGTGGTCCTTGGCCATTTCAAATGTTATGCATCATGTAGCCATCTTCTTACCTTGCAGCTGTTTACTTCTTTATCCTGCATATCTGTGGATTAGTTGACTCTTCTGAGATGGAGTTTTCATATATATCATGTGTGTCATTGCCCCCCCAAATTCTTTTTTCTACTCCAACTTACTGGGGCATCTCTCAGGTGAGCTTACTTGGCCTCGCCTCCACCTCCCGCCTGAACCCTTCCCCCGACCAAGGAATATGGGTGCAAGGGCCCCCTCTCCCGCCGGCCCTCATGGGAGGCGGCGGGAACGATGAAGAGTCAAGTTGTGGTCTGGGCTGGCATTGGGCGTGTGGGCTCGGCCACTAAAGCACCACCGTCACCTCACCCGGCAGCTGGGGTATTTCCTTGTTCTCCCATCCCCCCCAGCGCAAGATGTACAGTGTTGACCAGCGCGTGACGTGCACACCTATGCCCACAGGAAGGCCGCCTGACGCTGGTCCCCTGCTTCCATGTCCCTCGGTTGCAGTGTGCCCAGTCTCCACTGGGAGCCACTTGCGTCGCGGGACTTGGACCCCCCTCCCTCCCAGGAGAAAAGAGCAGTATATCGGACACTTGATCCTCTCCTGCCTGGCCAACCCCCAGCTCCCCGGGCTTGTTCCCAAACCCAGGTCGCCGGTGTGGCATGAGGTAAGGTGGATGCCTTAACCGTCAGCGCCACTGGGCCGGCGTGTGTCAGTGATGTTTAAAGTGTTTGACAGTTCTGTATCCAGCATGGGTTTGGTGAATGATGCAGCATATAGAAACATAGAATTTGTCGGCAGAGAAGGACTGCTTGGTCCACCTAGTGTGCTCAAATGGTCCCTGCCTAGTCCGTCTCCGCAGACGTTCATGGGTCTCTGGCAACCCTCCTTCCTCACTGCCTATTAACTATTAGAAAATGGGCTTTTTATTTCCTGGCATCTGATTGGCTAGTACCCTTACCAGGGAGGTGCACTAACTTTCAATAGATGCCCCGGAAATGAAAAGAGCCAGTCTAAACCTACCTGATGCTCAGCCAGATATCATTGTGCCCTGCTTTCTTCACCATTGGCTGAAGCATTGGGCACTCAAGTTGAATCAGCCGCCATTTTTTTTCTTGCTAAGGGAGAGATATTGGCCCCCAACACCCTACTTTAGTGCCAACTGTAAAAAAAAAAAAAAAAAAACATACACAACAGTCTGTTATTTTTTTAAATACTGAGCATTCATGAACTCATGAGTCTTGCTTCTCTAAACATTTTTTTTGTGTGTGATTAAAATCAGTGGAAGCCTTGCTCCATTCTGTTACGATTCATCTTCGCTTTCACTTACACTGCTGGACACCCTCCCCCTATCTCCAGTCACACTCGCATTTATTGCCCTATGACGGAAAGAAACCTCCTCATAAATAAAACTTCTACTATGTACCTACACTGATGCCATAGCTCCACAGTTCCGACGCTACCTTGCAGTCTCGACTCTCCGAACAGATCCACGGCCGCCAGTCATCTCTCCTCGCTCGTTCATGCTACCGCTCGTCTCATTTCTCCACCCTGAGCTCTCCAGCCCCACACATCAATCGCTGTCCATGACATGTCCCCCAATAAACAAAACAACCCAAAGCTTAACAAAAAATGAGTAAACAAAGAAATTAGTTTTTCGTTCAAACGCCTCTTTTACTTCCGGGTATGATGTCATCAGGCACACCAAAGTAATGCTACATCTCTAAATAATTAACACCCCACAGTATACATTTTGTAACCCCAAAAGCAAATGCACAGCTGTTGAGACAGTAGGTACAAACGCCATGTCGGGGGCAACTCCAAGATTATGGTGGGGGGTGTACAACAGATGGCACAGCACAAAAACTGGGACTACTTTACTATGAACACATTTAAGCTTTATTATTAATAAATCTTTTAACTGTTTTTCTTGACTTTTTTAAATCCCATAGGAAAAAGCCACAGTGCCCATTTTATAAGCGCAATAATACCCTCCAGCGTGGGCAGTATGGGCAATACCAGACCTTCCAGGGGCTATAAGGCCCTCCGCCTGCGGCGTCGGGCCTCATTATGCTGCTGGGCAGTCTGGTATTGCCCAGTACCGCCTACCCTGTTGGGTATTATTGCTTGCATATTCCCTCGTGTCTAGCCCATGCATGCTTGAAGCTCCTTACTGTTTTTGCCTTCACCACTTCTGCTGGCTGGCCATCTGTTCCAGGCTTCCACTCCTCTTTCAGTGAAGTAGTACTTACGTACTTCCTTACATCCAGCTTCATTGCATGCTCTCTGGTCCTGGTGCTCTTTCTTATTTGAAAGATACTCTCCTCCTGTACCTTGTTCACCCATGTGAGGTACTTGTAGGTCTCTTATTTAGTCCCCCCTCGGTCTTCTCTCTTCTAGGCTGTACATGTTGAGATCCCCAGAGTCTCTCCTCTTACGGCCTTTAATACAACCCCGATACCATCCTAGTCGCACTCCTCTGGACTGCCTCCACCTTGTCTGTCATTTCTAAGGTGGGACCTGGAGAACTGGACCCAGTACTACAGGTGGGTTCTCACCAGCAGGCGATATAGTGGTAATACCACCTCCCTCCTCCTGCTGGTGATGTATTTTGCTGTGTATCCCTGCATACCACTGGCGGTAACCTTACATAATCACAAGGTAGGAAAACATTTCATTAGCCATGGCCAGTATAGTCTCATGGGTAATGGAGCAATTGCCCCTAGAGGTGGGGTGCTATAAAGGAGAACTCTAGTCCCCTGAACCACCCAACCCCACCCCCAAAGCAGACCTCCCTCCCACAAAATTAGGCTTTTCAGCGTACAAAATATTTTTTCTTACCTCAGTATTATAATAGCAACTCTGATGCATTCGTCTGTAATGTAAACAGAGCAGTGCAGTGCCATTTGACGTGCTTAGTGCGGCTCTGCACTGCTCCACCATATCATTGATACAGTGGGGCAGCGTGGAGCGCCACTGAGCATGTCAAATGGCACCGCCTAGCTCTGGCCAAGTTTACATTGCAGAGGAATGCATCAGAGTTGCTGTAATTATACTGAGGTCAAGTAAAATTATTTTTCAACTGAAAACCTAATTGGGGGAGGGGTGTTGGGAGGCCTTGTGTTTTCATTTAACGCACCACTAGTGGTTTTGTCTGCTACCGCCATCCGATAACTTGCTTACTTTTGGAAATTTAATTACATTGAGTAGTCTAGGGGACATGTCGTTGCTCTGTTTCACTCTGTTCTCCATCCCCATTTTCTTTATTTTTGTGAAGGGATGGTTCCGCTATTTTGCAGTCTTTGCTCACAGGCAAGGTCCAGTAGGAACTGCAATTGTATGAGTCTACTGACTTGTGTCAGCTCTAGTTTATTTTGTGGTGGCACCATTACATCATAGACTCAAGTCAAAAATGTCAACATTAAAATTCAACTTGGAATCCTATTGGCCGTTCAGAACAATATATACAGGTCCTGGTGACATACGTAGGCACTACGTAAAAAAGGTTTTGTTGCCAGCTCGTGTGTAGTAAATTAGGTAACCAGTGAAATAGTTGGTGGTTTTGTAGTTAGTGACATCTGAGATATGACTCGCTCCCTCACTTTCTCCATTTCTCAGTTTTATTATCTTCTTTTCCTCCCTTTGTTTGTTAGCTCTGTTTCTCCTCTTTCCTTCCTTCCCTTCCTTCTTTTCTTTCTTCCTTCCTTCCTTCTAGTATAGCCCTGCTGAGGTGAAATATCGCCTTTTTACGGGATCCTGCTTTTACTGTTTTACAGCTCAGGGTGACCCACTGGCCTGTAATACTGAGAGGATACATAACTTGCTCTGGGGAAATTCTGCAAGTAAGTAGCTCTGGTTAGGTTTGAACCCAAGTATCCTGTGCCTCCCAGTTCCCAAGCCAGTGCTGTAGCCACTATGCCATGCTACCTTGTTGCCCTTTTTTATATTTAATGCCTTTTTTGTTCTCTTTCGTTTGCCATTTTTCCCCTTTTCCCCTTCCATATATTTTCCTTGATTTACATGCCAGGACAAGGGCCTGTTACTTTGATTGTAATTCACGTTTTATTATAGATCTGTAACAAACAAGAAGCCATACAGAGAGGTCATCATTTTGTATAGGTAGGCTGCAGGCAGATACAGGTAACCCACCTCAGTAGGGCTATACAACTTACAATCAAAGAAGAATACAGTATCTTGACAAATTCAACTATATTGTACATAAAGAATATTACAAAAAATGTGCCCAGGCTTGAGTAGTTACAATGCAAAGTCTCAGCCAAACACTTTCGTAAGCAATAAGGCATGACTAGGGGTTAGAGTAACAGTTTGTTAATCACCCTCTAGGTGTAATGTGGCACAAGGTGCAGTCAAGTGCCCTTTTTCCTCTAGGGGGTGATTAACTGACTGTTAATCTAACTCCTGGGAGAGCCTTATTGCTCTTATAAAAAAAAATGAATGTTTTCCTCATTTAGAGCGAGATTTTTAATATTATAGATAGGAAATCTCCCAACCAATCGGAGAGCTCCTTTCCCCTGCAAGTGAGACACTCTTACTCTGTGAAGAGTGTTTCACATGCAGATGCCCTAGAAATGGGCATGTTCCAGGAACAGTTTTAAAAAAATTTATTATTGATCACTCTCGATCAATAATATATTAATATGTCCCCCGTCGTCGCCACTCGTTCCTGTATCAGAGTGGTTTCACTTGCCTTCAGCTTGAGCCAGAACAGCTCAGCTTCACTTTGCTGTTCTCGCGCCAGCTGAAGGCGCGTGAAACCACTCTTCTGCAGCAACCAGTGGCTCCAGGGGAGGTAGTGACATATCAAATAGTTCTTCCACCAATAGTTTAATTATCAGAATGCATCATTCCAGTCATTCAGCAGTGCTAGAGGATGGAATACTGGCAGGATGAATTCATGTGCCATGGTGATCGGGCTGTACATGACAGTATAACAGGGATTAATGTAACGCTGTTGGAATCCTAACAGCCAGTCAGATTGCAGCATTTCTGAGACCCTTTTTATAATGTGGCTTAATGTCTAGATTTGATAATTTATGCATTAAATTCTTAGCAAACATTTAGATTTAGCATGTAAAAAAAAAAAATTATTCAGAGCAACCTTAAAAAATATTTAGATAAATGATTCTTCCTCCCCCAAAAGAGGTCAGTAACATACAAAGTAACTGTAACAGATTATGGACCATTGAGTCTGTAGATACAGTTTAGGTTTTCATTTCCTACTGGCACAAAGACTTCGTGGTGGGAAAAATACACAGTACAGTTTGTGGCTATGTGAAGAAGACCGATTACAACATAGAAGTGGTGCAAATTTCGTATTTTGAGCATTCAAGCAAAGGCATAACCTTCAGAACTCTCTATGTCCTTCAGTTCTCTAATCTCAAAAATGTACAGTACCTGCTCCCCTAGTGAGTCTGTTGGTAAATTCAAAGAAAAGCCAATCCAGTTAATACAATGTCCTCAGTATTGACTTACAACCTGAAAAATAGAGAGCAGTCAGAGTCCTAAGTGTCTGCCTCCACTGCGGTAGAAAATTATTGACTATTGTACCATGGTTAAAAACAAGACGTGAAAAGCAGCATGACGATGGGCAGAAACACAGCAGGTGATCAAAACACAGCGGGTATTAATCCCACAGTAATGCCCGCTACTGCTATCCCTGTAACATCCACCAAGCAGCAAACGCGCATGCAATAATCCCCACTACTGTAAGTAGCAGAGCTAAACCACTACCATGATGCACTGTTTAACAGCATAAACAAATAAATTTTTCCCACCCACCCTAGGGACATTGTGGTATCTATGTGGATAGCAGAACCGAACCTCAGAACCAAAATGGAGAATGTCATGTCCGCATTTGCCATCCTGTAGCAGTAGTGTGCAATAGTTTAATAGTATGAAAATGGGTAAATCCGTACAAAAAGACCAGCGATCAGTGCAGATGAGAGAGTTGAAATGTGCGTAGTGGTGAGAAACACAAAATATGCAAATGAGACACCATTGCATGGCAGAAGTAGCACACATCGCTGAGACAAGTGAAACATAAAAAAATAGTACATATGGATTTCAAAACCAAATGTACCATAGCACTAATGATTGTGTTGGTTTCAAATGAGGCACTTATTAATGTGTAACTATAAAACACCACTATGTGAATAAGAGTGGTTGTGAGCAAATGACAAGTACTGTATAGTTTTTATTTGAAAGCATTGTTTGTGAAAGACTCCTTGTATCTGTATGTATACTATATAATAACGCAACATTGAGCATTTTCACATAGCCCATGTTACAAGAGCATTAATCCACTCCAGAGTCGGGCTGTACTAGGGAATTAATGTCTGCTTGGTGGTTGGAAGCACTCAGCCTGCAGCCTCGTGCACCCCCCCCCCAACCAGGCATTAATCCCCTTAGTAGAGCCCTCCTCTTTCATGGATTAATGCTTACATCTTGGCAGTGAGCTTTTCAGTGTCTGTCAAATTAGAAAAATTCATTTGAGCAGGACACAACAAATAGTGATTCACCCCTAGTTAAAAGAGTTAGTTGCAGACACCATTGAAGCTCTTCTTTTATTGCAGGTGCTGAAACTCAAATCTGGAAAGAAATGTACTCTTTCATTGCCAACATACACGCCTCCACACTGTTAAGTTGCTAGCAACATTTCATTTCTTTCCTAAATGTTCCGTGTAATTGCAAGAAGCACAGGTCACTGATTGCCTTCCATTATAGCTCTCCACAGGGTGATCCTATATGCTGGACAAACTTTCCACTTCAAATTTATGGATTGCACCTCTGGAATCCCTAGTTGTAGTTAGCTTTTAGGAACCCTTTTCTTCTGCTCCTTCGGGTGGGGGCTCCATTCATGTGAGTCACTCTGGTTGTGTTCTCCATGTACTGTACTCAAACTTGTAATGTGATGTTGCTCTGGCTTGTACTCTCTCTCTCTCTGTCTCTTTGTCTCTCTCTCTCTCTCTCTCTCCTGTTGCTGGTCCATTCTCCATGTACTGTACTTGAACTTGTACCTTGCTGTTTTGAGTTTTGTTTTTAAAAAAGGTCGTTCAGCTACTGAACACCTCAGATTTTCTGCCTGAAGTCTGTATGGCCTGCAGAATAGATGCCATCAACAGCTCAGTTCCAGATGTGCCTATTTTATTACATTCTGGGGCTCTGCTACTGAGCTATGGATTTTATGAGCATGGATTATCACTATCCCCAGAGCTCGACAGTTTTGAAGGCTTTTCCTATCTCAAAAGTGTATAAAATATATTGTTCAGCTCTGCAGAATATGTTCTAACTGTAACGTTGTGAATTAGAACAGTCTCGTCAACCTTGTGCATCAACTCTGCAAGGTGCATGGTGCCCCATAACCTCAAAATGTTTTTCTCAAAAATGCCCTCTTACTGTGCTGGACTCGAGCTTCTCGACATACTAACAGTAAATCTTTTCTTTCTGCAAAAGAGAGAGGTTACCCTTGATGATTCTCCTAGCGAAGTCCGAAAGATTTGTTGTGTTTTCTTTTGTTTTGTTTTTTTCTTCTCTCTGCGCCGACTAGTCTCTGTCCACTGGTCTTTAGCCCGTCATCCCAGCATCCTCTGGGACTTACCTCTTCCCCCCCCGCCCCACAGAGAACAAGTTCCGGTTTGCTCAGATATGGTCCACATAGCTGAGTGCAGGTCCTGTGGGAGACCAGTATCACCCTACCAGTCGGCTTCTTTTTCCCTGTTTCTCCTGCTGTGGAGTAAGTGGTGTGCAGTGACACAAGTGACTGTGCTGCGCACACTCCCATAGCATAATGCCAGGCTTCCACCCTGCTTCCACCCACCCCATACAGTGTCAGCATGTCCACCCCCAGCCACCAGGCTGGCACTGAACACTTCCCACCTTAACCTTTGCCCAGCTGTGTGGCATCTGTACCACAAGACTTAAGTGTAAGAGCACATACTTTCATTTTTCAGCAGGGGAGTGTTGCATTAAGATGATGGAGCAGTATGTTGGAGAGCTCGTCGGGTGATTGCAGAGTTAGTCACTGAGTTGCAGTCACATGATGTGGCTGTCAGGAACTACACTAGATTTATCGATTAGCTACTACCTATGGTTCTGTCATTCGGCGTGCCCTCCCTTTCTTGACAGGTACCAGAGAAGTATGCCGGTGTCAGTGGCTGAAATTTGCTGTTTCTCCATCCGGATAGAATGAACCTAGTCCAGGAGCGAGGTGCAGTTATTTATGTGTCTAGGTCTGAAAGGTTTGATGACTGTTTCTTATGTAAAAAAGTGTGTAGAATCCAGATTTACAACTCTTATTCACTCAAAGTTGAACATTTTCCTGGAAAATGCACTTCTTCAATGAAAAAATGAACTGTATGTGAAGATTGTGTATGTTTTAGTTAATGTTTCCTTCTTTAATTTCAGTCCTATAAACTTTTATTGAAATACTACAGACATTGTAACAAACAGCAACATATGTATCAAAGGCTTAATATTAACATTGTTTATTTTATTCTATATTTAACATGAAACAATCAACTTTTTATGACGTTTTATGAACCTAAGTACAACAATCAGTATTCTTGTTCACTGTCTTTATTATCTGACATGTTAAGCAAATCTGTCTCATCAATATTGACATCACAGTCACTGTCAACATCTTCTTCATTTGGATTGTTGTCGTGTTCATTCAATTGTTCACTTAAGGCTGGAGGTACAACTTCACATATGAACCATGTTGGCTTGTATTTGCCATCCTCATAGGTCCAGCCATTGTCCTCTGGCTTCAGTAGTGTCATTTCTGGTTTGTCTGCATTTTTCCATAACAATGAAATATAACTTGCACGTCGGATGTGTTGTGTCAGAGTTGATTTCCATGGCAGTAGCGAGCTTGCATCTGCTCCTTTGATCTTTTCTAAGGGGGTGCGTCTTTGTCACTCGGTCGATACTTGATGTTGAACATACTGTAGCGGGCTGTGTTGACACTCTGTACTTTCTGTCCATACAAAGCTCTCAATTGTATCCTCAGTTTCTTTAGACAAGTGTGGACATCCCAATTTTCCAAATGCCTGTGTGTACTCTGTATTCTTTTCCATAATTGTTAGAGATCGCACCTTCCCCTTGCCTTTGAACGCTGGTGAATAGTTGCAGCCTGTCAGTGCATGGAGACCTGGTAGAGCTGCACACACAGGTCTGGCTAACTCCGCTGAGAAGCGGGATACATCTATGAATCTTCTTGTGTTATTCCCTAAATGGCCAACGTCCATGTGCAGTTTGAGATTATCGTTTAGACTTGCATAATGCAGCAGAATGACCAGAATATCAGTGTCATCTGCCCTGACCACTACAGGCACATCTTCACCCTCATTTTGACTGAAAATGTAGTGTATATGTTGCATGATTCTTGTGTCTGCTTCTGTGTGTTTGCTTTTTAGGGCCTTGCACTCTAGTCTGAACATATGTCCATCTTCCACTTTGTATGAGTAACAAGTTTCTCCTACTGCATATGTGAGCTTTTTATCACCTGGAACTTGACAGTACACATCAGAATTCCATGCTGTAGCTAGAAAACCTAGGAGTGCCATCTTGAATAAAGATGAAGACAGGGATCCAGCAAAGTCTCTTAGTCGGCTTTGGTCAGGACCAGTTATGAGATAGGAGAGTGGTGCGATGCTATGCTTTCCTCTCTTCTCTTGTTCAAGACCTTTGATCAGTGGTAACTTGTAACAGTCACTGACAAGGTGGACTTCATTTGTGGAAGTACAGCAAACAAGAGACAGGATGGTTTTTGCCACACTGTGGAATGTCAGTGGCAGGTATGTAAGACTTCTGATCAAGAACATGGCATCAACCACAGTGGCATTTATAGCATCGGGGTGGCTACTTTGGACTCTGGTCTCAAATTTCTTCAGTAATGTTGACTTCATTGTTATGTTCATTGATCCATCAGTGTTCCCCAAGGAGAGGGTTACCGGGGTTAGTGGGTAGGCAAACACCATCATGAGTTCAGCTGTTGAAGTCGCAGATAGATATAGCAAGCATCCAAAGAGGTCTCGAGTTCCTTTCAGTTTGACGATTTTCTTGTCTTTGTTTTTAATCTTCACCTTCATTGCATCATGTGCAAAGTTCTTCAGCTTGTATCTTTTGTTAGGTTGCTCGAACCTACTGCCTTTGGTAATGCATTCATCTCTAAACACATGATATATCCGAGTACCTATCTAAGTAACCTGTAACACTTTGTTTGCTACCTCTTGTGATGCTGCTTTTCCACTACCTATTGAATAAAGATTGCTGTCCTTAAATGCATCCCGAAATGGATTCGTGGAGGAGTCTATTGTGTTCAACAGCTTGTTTTGATCCTTCGAATCTTGTTTAACTCTAAAACTCTTCAGCTGTTGGCTGGCTTATTCATGGCTGACAAGACCAACTTTTTCCATAAGACTTCCAACAACTGTACTTTGAGCTGACCACAGAATGTTACGCCTCCTCCTTGCGTTGATGTTCTGTGTCAAAGAAGAAATTTGTGGTAGTCTTGATGCAGCATCAGCATTAATTATCTGTTCCAAGGTCAAGTCGGTGTCATGTCTGCTAAACCCTCTTTTTGATCTTGCAATGGTTAATGCTCCATTCTCAAATATTTTCCTTATTCCAGGGTGGGTCTCATCCATGTTTAGCAAATTCATAAGGTACAGGGTCTCCCACTCGGCATAGTTGTGGTGCCCAGTTGCGAAGTAAAGAGGTATCATCTTCTCCAAGCTATATACAAAGAGAGGCAAGTCATTTGTCCTGTTGGAACGGCAGAAGAGTTGGTACAACTCTACCAAACTGCAGTACTGCAGCCAAAATTGGGCAGTTGCGCCATGCTCACCACAGTGTGTGGAATCTGAGAATGTATACATTCATTTGGGAATATGCCTGATGTAGATGCTGCAGATTCAGATAGAGCACTATGAACTTGGGAGCAAAGCAGTTTTGCTGGATAACTCTTTATGTTGTATTTTTTAGAGTTTCATCAGCTGCATGTTTACCAGAACCCTTATATGCAGTGAAGTTCTTGTAGCAGATATAATGATACCCATGGCTGCTGGAGTAATGTTCAGGCAATTCAAGACACATCATGTTGTACTTTGACAGTGTTTGACTAGGATGCCTTTCCTTTGCATCAACTACTTTCTCCCAACGAGCATCATCAAAAGATAGCGTGTCTCCATGGTCTGTGCTAACTCCTGGATCAGTGTGTAGGATGCATTGCCTCTGCGGTTTGTTGGAAGTCTTGTTAGCCATATCTGAAACATTAAATAAATTACATTAATAACTAAGCAAAATGAGTCTATTAAATAAATTAGATAAATTAAATAAATAAGTAAACCGAGTCTATTACATAAATGTAAAATTTTAGTTACTCTTAAGAAAGTGCATTTTCCAAGAAAACATACAACTATGGACGAATAAGAGTTGTAAATCTGAATTCTACATACTTTTTTTTTTTTACATGAGAAACCGTCATCAAACCTTTCGGACCCAGACATATAGATAAATACACCTTGCTACTGCTCTAGCCTGTTTGTAGGAAATGTCTGTGTAACAAAAAGGACACTCTAATCCTTAGCACATTGCATCATTTTAATAGTGACCACGGGTATTGATCCAAGTACACAACGAATGCTGTTAAGCTTTGAACTTGGTTTGTCGATGCCTTAGCATAAGTTATTTGAGAACTCTCTGAATTTATAGCACAATTGATCATGTTACTTTTTTGCAGACAGGGAGTACTTTTTGGATCTGAATATCACCGAACTGCCAATATTATTATTATTTTTTTAAACTCTGCTTTATTAAAAGAAAAAGCAATATACATCCTGTTTTACAGCTTCATACATATTACTGAGTCATAAAACAGAATTAATGTTGGGCATGGTAGCATCTAAAATAAAAAGTCTCTCTTAAGTGTCCACTTGAAAGTCTCTTGTGTCTTTATTCTTGTTCTGTTGGAATAAATCCAAATAGCTGGACGGCTGCAAAATGGGTGTGTCTTAGTCTTTATCTCCAAATGGAGATTCACCATATCTGAAAGAAAGCCTGAGTTAATACTTTGGCCGCTGGGATTGAAACTTCCCAGATAAACAGAGAAACAAAAAAATATCAGTAATAATATAGCAATTCTATAAAAAATTTATGTTGTATTTATTCAAAGCCCAGCCCTTAGCTATACTACCCCCTGCTCCTCCCATCCAACCCCTTAGCTCCAAGGCTGGAGTAGAATGTAAAGTATCCCATATGCCCATTTTATTATTCCCATTATTAATCCCACTGAACAGTTAGAGAGAGGGTCAGAACTATTGTGCTTAACTAGGTGGTAAGACTTGGGACTGAAGTCAGGTATGCCATACCCACCATCTCTGCTCATGTGCTTCAAATTGAAGGTGCAATGTGGCAGTAAGGGCCTCCATTGACAGAACCCCTGTCATCCTGGCTACCTACTCATCTATATTTGGAGGGGCAGGCTTCAGTCAGTGAGCTGTAATACATTTGAGGGCCACTACTATGAAAGTTAACAAAACTTTTCTTATTTGTAAAATAAAAATGTAGTGTGAGATTGTCTCCATAAGACCAACTGGGCTATGGGTGCTTCCCCTCCCCAGGTTTTAGTGAAAATAACAGGATATATTAACCTGAAACCAGGAGGTAATTAAAAGACTAGAGAGGCTTAATTAAGGGTCTCCTGTTTCTGACTTAATTAGAACTGACCCAGCTACCAGGATATAGGGCTCATAAACTTTTATGACGTCTTAGAGGAAAAACATTTTATGACACCATGGTGTGAAAAGTTGTAAAATCTTTGACCTGCCGTGGGAACAGTAAACCACACAAGATCACAGGAAAGGCTTG
This sequence comes from Neoceratodus forsteri, assembly GCA_016271365.2. Classification (NCBI taxonomy): domain Eukaryota; kingdom Metazoa; phylum Chordata; order Ceratodontiformes; family Ceratodontidae; genus Neoceratodus; species Neoceratodus forsteri. The sequence goes on along the minus strand of JADMNL010000027.1, from coordinate 262,299,821 downwards.
ATTAAAGGAGTCATATTTGGGAAATTAGGTTTTGCTGATGTCATCCTATTAATATACCTCCTGATAGGACATTCTGTTTGTATATTTTTTTATATTTTAAAAGGAGGAGCTAGATGACACACAGAAGGGGTATGTGAGAGAGAGACAGTTTAACCTAAGACTTGTGCCTGATCTTTGTAACATTTCTTTTTGGACTCTTATGAAACAAGACCTAACTAAAGCACTTACAGAGGTAATACATTAGATAGAAAAAGTCTAACTGTATGTTGGTATGAGTTTGTCTGTAGTTTCTTTGCTTTTCTTTTAAGTGATTGTATGCTTTGTGATATAGTGTTCTGTGTTTACATTTTACTTATTTTTATCCATTTTTAAGTAAACCTTTTATTCCAAAGACTGTCTGGGTGTGGCTTCGAAGTTCTTTTTGCATGTGACGTATAGAGGGTTAAGATTGACAAAAACTGTTCATAAGCTTGATGAAGATACCAAACTGGAAAAAGGTAAGAATATTCCTAAGGTCTTTTATAGAGTTTTAAGGGTTCATTTTGGATATCTGGTTAGGTGCCCTTAGGCGAAAGATATCTGGCATCTCCCCAAAGAGCATATTATCTGAGCCTGTACACTTGGGTACGCTAACATAAGGTTCCCAGTTTGAATTCCCCCAGAACTTGAGACTAAAGGTGATTCGGACCCACAAGCAGACAGGAGGGTTACCCTGTTCTGTTACCTGTTCACAATACTGCGCTGAGAGGTTGGCACTGTGGAAGCAGAGGGCCTGACCTGCTGAGTGCGTTTTGTGACACCAGTCGCTCCTGGGAATCCCAACACCCACTTCTCGATCTGTAACAGCAGGAGCACTCCAGTCAGATTGTGTACTGCTGTCTGAATCAATTGCCAAAAGGGGCCAACGATGGGACATCCCCCCAAAATATGCCGTTGACTGCCAATGTGGCCACAGCCCCTCCAGCATTTGTTGGAGCGTGAGGCGCCATAGTGATAGGTAATTGTTGATGTCTGGAAAAATTGCACCATAACGTTCCAAAAAAATTCACGCCAAAAAGGGTCTGACGTAACCTTCCATCCCAGCTGTAATCTCTTATTCCAGGTGGGGGTGTCTATCACCACACCTGCCTCCTGCTCCCAGGTCCTCCGAACTGAGTCAAAGGGGGTCTCCATCATTGCCCCCAAGAGTTTATACAAACTAGAAATATGGTGGTGTAAGCCTTTGATAGTCATTACTCCATAAAGGAAGTCTTCCTATCCTGTGTATGATCTGGTCAGGTGGCGCAGGTTCTCTCCTGACTGGATAAAATGCCTAACCTGTATATACCTCAAGAACTGTACATTGGACCAGCCAAACTTCTCTTTGGCGTGTTGGAAAGAGATGCATCCGCTGGCTCCATGGCGCCAAGCAAAGGGGTTCGCTCGTCATGCTGGTGACCCGGGTTCGCACCCCGAGCCCGGGTGTCAGGAGCAGTGTCCGGCAGGGAAGGGGTTCCACAGGCATCCATTGGACGCCTTCCTTCCGGCGGGGGGGCTCAGCCTGGAGATCTGAGGGCGTATTGATCAGTGTGCTTGGGAGACATGTGGCCTTGACACACACCCTGCATGCTCTTGTCCCAGGATCCTCTGTGCTTCTAGCATGGCAGAGAACTGCAGTGAGTGAGGGCACCAGAAAACAGAAAAACGCCACCCCGACCAAGGCCTAGGTGATGAACGCCTGTAGCTCCTGCCACCCAAAGCCCCCAGAGCCATCCCGGATCCAGCTCCGTAGCACCCGAGAAGCTGAATAGGGTCCACAAGGCAAATTCCTCCCGGAGGAGAGGGACCCATCCGGTACAGGGATATACTGGGTCCACTCTCAGGTAGGTCGCTATAGGAGCTGGTAGAAGGTGGCAGGGTGTTGGATGGTGGTAGTAGACACTGGCGCTCCGAAGGAGTGGCAGGTCGGGGAGGCAGTAGGGAGGCACATAAAAAAAAAAAAGGAAAGAGATACACCCACTACCTTCAATAAACTGGGTGAAATGAAATGGACCCCGTCAACCCCACTCAGAATATCCTGTATCCAGTGTTTGGGGGCAGCCTCATATCTAATGAGGGAGAGTGGGCCTAAGCCTTTTGGGGTGCAAGTACATTTTTTAATCTTCCTTAACATTTCCAGGATATATCTAATCCATCTATTCCTGATAGTTCTGGTCCGGTCTGGGGAAGTAGTGGTCAGGGCCAAAGCAAACAGAGGTTTGAAGCCAACAGCAGCATCCTCTGTAGAATGCAAAAGAGATGAAGTGCGTTGCCTTGCCCATGTCACCAGCATCGCCCCTTGTGCCGCTAAGTAGTACCTAGGGAGGTCAGGGAGGGACAGGTCCCCCTCCCCCACCTCCCTAGGGAACTGCAAGACTGTGCGGGGCTACCCTGGGTTTCTTACCATTCCAAATAAAATTATTAATGTGCTCCAATACTTTATTCCAGTATACATTTAGAATTCTAATGGGAAGGGAGGAAAACAGGAAGAGGAAGCGGGGAAGTACATTCATTTAATGTACTAACATACTAATTGCCAGCAGATTAGGCCTTCCGGTATATCGAGTCTGCTCGAACCTCAGATCCCATGTTGGGAACCGAGGCCCTTTCCCTCCCTCTTTCCCTCCCCTCCCTTGTGTTCCGATACATCCCCTTTCTGTATCCGTCCCACCCTCTCTTGAAGCCCTCCACTGTGGAAATCTGGACCAGCTCGCCAGGCGGCGAGTTCCAAGGATCCACCACCCTCTCAGTGAAAAACCTCCTCCTCTTTCCCTCCTCATCCTTCCACCTTCAAACAATGCCCTCTGGTGATACCTCCCTCCTTTAGTCTAAAGATCCCCTCTGTGTTTACCCCATATATTCCCTTGAGGTACTTGAAGATCTTGATCATGTGCCCCCTGTCTCTCCTCTCCTCCAATGAAAACAGGCCGAGCTTCTCAAGTCTGTCCTCATACGTTAACTCCCCCAGGCCGCAAATTATCCTGGTAACCTTCCTCTGTATCCTCTCCAGGAGCTGTATGTCCCTCTTGGAGTGCGGTCTCCAGTACTGTACATAGTACTCGAGGTGTGGTCTAACCAGTCCATTGTACAGCAGCAGAATCGCTTCCTGCTTCTAGAGGTGATCTCCCTTACAATGCATCCCAACTTCCTGTTTGCTTTGCTATCCGCTCTCCTGCACAGCTCAGAGTTATTCATACTTGCATCCACCTGAACCCCTAGGTCTTTTTCCCCAGATGAGGCCTCCAGCACCTCCCCTCCCAGGGTGTACCTGTGTTGAGGGTTTCCCCGCCCAAGATGTAACACCTTGCACTTGGTGGTATTGAAATTTAATTTCCATGTGTGAGCCCACCTTTCCAGGGTGTCCAGGTCCCCTTGCAGGGTCAACCTCCCCTCTTCCCCCTCAACTACTGCTCCCATCTTGGAGTCGTCAGCGAAGAGACTCATCTCACACCCTGTGCCCACCCTAATGTCATATGTATGCATTAAACAGGACTGAGCCCTGTGGTACCCCACTACCGACCTCTCTAGGGTTTGAGAGCTCCCCACCGACCACTACTCTCTGTATGCATCCAGCTAGCCAGTTTCCTATCCCTCTGACCATCAGTGGACCCACTCCCAACCCTGTCAGTTTCTCCACCAGTCCATTGTGGGGGACAGAGTCAAACGCCTTGCTGAAGTCCAAGAATAAATAGTACATCCATTGGCTTCCCCCGTCCAGTTCCTTTGTTACCCATTTGTAGAACTCCACAAGGTTGGTTTGATATGATCTACCTGGCACAAACTCATGTTGTTGACTATCCAGCCCTCCCTCCTCCTCCAAGAACACCCCCAATCGTTCCTTCTGTATACTCTCCATTAATTTTTCCACCACCGAGGTCAAATTGATGGTTCTATAGTTACCCGGTACTTCCCTCGGCCCCCCCTTTATGGATTGGCACCACATGCGCCTCACGCCAATCCCTAGGTACTCTGCCTGTCTCAAGCGACCTGTTGAAGAGCTCCGCCAGGGGATTTGAACCGTGGCCACTCTGCCCACCAACCCTAAGGGTAGTAGTTTCCATGTGGCTACATCTTTCAATATGTTAGTCCAGAGTGGTTCGTAGTTCACTGTGCACAATCTGGTAAGATCTGCCACAATTTGGATTCCCAGGTACCTGGTCTGGTTTCCAGGGACCCACCTGAACGGAAAGACTGTCTTAAAGTGCCCAGGACAGACACCACTCAGTATAAGGGTTTCCGATTTTTGAAAGTTGATTTTGTAGCCTGATAGCTTCCCAAATGAGCCCATGAGATCTATCGAGGGGGGCAAAGAAAGATCTGAGGAGGACAAAAAAACAAGGAGTCATCTGTGTAAAGAGAAATATTTTTTTGTTCTCCCCCGCCATTACACCCTAATCCTCCCATCACCCCTACCCGGACCGCAAGTGGCTCCAAGCTTGGGGTGAAAAGGAGGGGGGAAAAGGGGACAGCCCTGGCATGTCCCCTGTGTGGGGAAAGGGGCAAGAACTAATTCCATTTGCTCTCACCAGAACCGTGGGTCTTGTATAAAGTTTAGAAATTACGTCTAGAAATTTGGGGCCGAAATTCATACGGTCCATTGTTGCCTTTAGAAACTGCCAATTTACCCTAGCAAATGCCTTTTCTGCATCCATGGATATAGCTATTTGAAACTCGGGGGAAGAAGTCTGGGAAGTAAGGATATTAAGGAGTCTCTGGATATTATCCGAAAGATATCTGCCCATAATGAACCCTGCCTGGTCATCATGCACCAAGGATGGGACCACTGTCTGTAATCTACCTGCTAATAATCCAATGAACAACTTTAGGTCTACATTTAGAAGGGAGATGGGCCTATATGACCCACACTCCATGGGGTCCTTTCCTTCCTTGAGTAGCACCAAAATTTGTGCCTCCTGCCATGATTCTGGGATCCCCCCCTTTCCATAATTTCCTGGTATACTGGCAACAGAAAAGGGATTAATCGGACCTCAAAAACATAATAAAATTTGGCAGGAAAGCCATCCAGGCCAGGGGATTTCCCATTTTTAAGCTTTTGGAGTTGAATCTGCAGATCTGCCACAACAGTGTGTGTCTCCAAGGAGTCCCTGGCCTCTGAAGTGAGAGTCTTAATATGTGCCTGCCGGAAAAATTCTCATATTAGATCATCAAAACTATCTACCTCTTCCTGGAAATATAACGTTTTATAATAAGATGCAAATATTTGGGTTATCTCTTGTGACTTGCTAGTGAGGGTGCCCCTCTATCAGGATCCTTATGCTTCAATATCAGTCTGCTCGCCTGTTCTTCCTTCAGTCTGGCAGCTAGCAGTTTTCCAGCCTTTTCTCCCTCCTCATAATACCCCTGCCTTATTCTTCTGTATCTCCCCTCCAGTTGTGTCTATATTTCTGTTGTTAAAACCAGTCATTTTGCCTCTAGATGTCGTTTCATATCTGCATTTAATGTGATTTTATGCTGAAATTCGAGGTCCCTCACCTCCTTCACTAGAGATCTGATCTTTCTCTCCCATCTCTTTTTCTGCTCCGAGGCATATTTGATGATTACTCCCCGCAAAACTGCTCTAAGGGCATCCCAACGTACCACCTGTGGAGTATCCTCTTCTACGTTATGGCGAGCAAATGTCTTGATGGAGTCGCAGATCAGATCCTTAAATTCCTGCGAGTCCAGAAGGCCAACATTAAGCCTCCAGTGAGAGTTGCGTGCAGCAGGGGCCAGGGTTAGTTCTAGACACACCATTGCATGATCCGAAAGAGAGCGGGATAGGATCTTACAGGACTGTGCATTATAAAGCCACTCCTCCGACAGAAACAACATATAGATTTTGGTATAACAATCGTGTCTGTCAAAGTAGTGTGTATAGTCTCTCCTTCGGTCATGCAAGGCGCGCCAGACATCTCTCGGGCCTGTCAGCTGCATAAGCCTGTGTGACAGGCAAGGAACAGCTCTGGAGACCTCTATTTTCTGCTTCCCCAAGGCTGTTGCAACAGCACCTTCTACTTTTTCTTTTCTTGTCTTGTCTTATCTTGTCTTTCTGTCTACAGGCAGGCCACTTGTAGTTCGTTCTTGTACTGTCCCTTTGCCTTCTCTGGTCTCCGGGTGTCCTTGGCTCCCCCCCCCCCACCATTATAGTTGCCTGTAAAGTTAAAGCACCCTTTACAAAAAGGCTAGCCAATGTGCAAGCTAGCCTTGGTGTTTCTCGAGTTCCTATTCAGTTACTGAGCAGTTGTTGAGAAAATAGTGAAGTGCTCACCTCAGTGGGTGCTGCAAGACTGAAGGAAAAAACACTTCTGCAAAGTTGCCGAACCAAAAAGGGGTTTGCAGGATATATGTTTCATTTTGTCTTATGCCCCAAAGAGTTCTTACAGCGTGTGCACCTTCTAGTTATGTTTATAGGGACACTTACTCTGGTGCAGAAGGTTCAAATTGCTCAGAATCCCATTACAGTCTTCTATGTTCTTTTCTAAGAGTTACAAAAAAATGTGTAAACATTTGTGGTGCTCAGCGTTACGCTGTGCTGTACAAAAGAAACATGCTTGAAAGTTTGTTTTATTTTTCTGTTAGGCATTCTGCTGTTAGTAATTCATAATATTGGTTTTCAAACAATTGTTTTACCTGCAGGAGTAGTTTTGGGGAGTGTCCTTGCTGCTCAGCCCTCTGCACTGTCTTCTATAGTGCTGGCCGGCCCTTTTCTCCTGTTTTAAATAGGTAGAAGACAGGTAGGAGTGGCCTGAGTAGCATGTTCTTTCCCATTTCAGATTTATTTCTTTATGTAGGCTTTCAGATAAAGTGCTTGCACTGTGTATAGCTACTTATTGTGATTTCTGATATCAGTGCTGTATGAACAAGAAAAATATATGTGTTTTAGCAAAGTTTGGTTTTAAACAGGTATTAGGGGGGTGGAGTCTTCCTTCATCACATGACCAGTACCTGTTATATAAAGCACTGTAAGACCTAGAGTCACTACAGTGGTGGTCTCTCAGCAGTCAAGACCCTAGTTTTTCCTAGTGGTCGATTATTGCTTTCTGTAAAAGAAATTGCCTGATTTGATTTGTTATTCCTTTACTTTATGCCCTCTTTATTGTTTGGTCGTTCAGTTCGCTGCTTTAAGTTAAAGATTCCTGTTTTTACTTTAGTTTTATGCTGAATAAAAGCTGTTTATGTTCCACGGATCCTGGTGTCTGCTTCCACCCAAACCCACAGCCCACTACACCCTGATCAACATTGATCTAGCTCTGCTTCACTTACCCTCCCCCCTTCTGTCTAGTGCTGGCATAAGAATTGTGTTGAAATCCCCCTCCCAGGACGCATAGTCTACTCTCTAAATCCACTAGCCCACCCAGCATCTTTTTAAAGAACTGGGCAGCTTCGTGGTCAGCGTTTGGAGCACATATATTAACTATTAGGCAGAGAATGTCCCTGTAATGAGCCCAAAGTTTAACATGTTGACCATTGGGGTCTGTTTCTACTTTTTCTATTTGTAGAGAGCAGTCTCTGTGCACCAAGATAGCTGTGCCCCTTCTATGAGGATGGGCAAGATATGTGGAAGTGAACACCGAACCCACCCAGCCACTACATAGCCTAAGCTGTTTGGCCAATGTAAGGTGTGTCTCTTGCAGTAATGCAATCTGGATGTTTGCCTTTCTAAGGTCCCGCAGGAGTCAGGTGCACTTAACAGGGTTGTTAAGCCTCAAACATTGTAAGTTGCAACTTTTAAGTCACCTGTGGGAGATGTATGTGTAACCCCCCTGCAAATGGGGGTTCATAAAAGACTTCCAGGAGCTTGCTTGAATGCTCCAAGCCTGAATGGTGTTTGGCATTTAAGCCATTTATCAGTGAGTGTTTTTAGAGCCTCTGGTACTGTCTCTTTAAGAGCTGTCTGCTTGCAGACATAATTAGTTTGTATGGGGGGACTGTGTGCTTCTCTGAGTACCACTCGAGCTGCTGCCAATTCACTTAATTTTTGCAGTCACTAGGAGTGCAAAGGAACCTATCTGAAAGATGTAACTGTTTACCAGAAATTATTTAGAGTAATAATGAAATTACAGTTTGTCTAACCTGCTTTCTTTGCAGTCAGAACTGTGTCTGCTAGTTCCCATTCTAGTTTTGAACTGCTGAACTGGACCAATCAGTGTGGGGTAAGCTAGCTCTAAAATGGTGCCTTGGACGAATCAGAACTTGGACTCATAATCTGAGCCAGCCACAAGAGGATTGTATGGGCAGTGACTCTGGGAGATGTAGTTTAGACTTCAGTGCCTTTTGGACCAACAGCAGCAGTCTATTGTGGTGACAGCCAATCCAGTCAAGAACTGGGAGGAACTCAAAGGAAGTGCCAGTTTTGTCGGTTGGAGTTTCAGTTGAGCTTTGGCAGTGAAGAAGGAAGGAGCCCTGTGCTTTTCAGTGTGCAGTTTAGTCAAAAAGCGTGTGTGGGCCCAGAGTTCGGTCTGCAGCTTGTGTAACAGCTTGTAGGACTGAATCCGTCCTGTGAAAAGAATCAAAGGATCTCTGAAGAGTAGAAACCAGGCTCACCCTGTAGAAGACTGGAGGAATTGCTGAAAATTGCATTCGGTCTGTCAGGAACTGAATCTGCTGTGTGTTCTCCGGGTATTGTGCAGTAATTGCGATCGGGATACAGATGCAGCCTGCCTGGTATAGTGCTTTCTTTATATGGATGTGTAAGAGGTTTGTGTACCTCAAGTGAGCCCTGCTGACATTGAAGGACCCTATCTTATTTGGAGGTCGTGAGTACTAATTCAGGGTCGCTCCCTGTTGAATTGCCACATTAAATCCAAATGGAATTACTGTACTGCTGACTGTTTAATTCTCCTTTTCTCTGTCTGAAAGGGCCCCTACCAGCTGCCACGGTTTGGACTAGCCACTAGGGCTTGGGTACCCAGGGACAGTAACTGATAGGGATAGGCCTGTGCACAGAGCCATAGGTAGATTATTAGAGTGATAAGCTAATTACCTGATTTCCCCTGTCCTTGTTATATCTCCCTAAATAAATCAGAGCTGCTTGTTTCAGCAAAGTTATACTGCCTGAGGTATTTGTCTATGTTAAAGTACTGTACTGTGATTGTTGCACTGTATCTCATTTCACAGGAGGTCCCAGTGCCGGAACCAGACCTGGGGTAAGTGTATACTGTGAAGGTAATTCTGATATATTGTGTGGGCCACTAGTGGGAAGAAAGGGGGGTTGCAGTGTCCCAGAGGGCTGTGACCAAGTTAGTTTAACTATTGCAAACCCTGACCTCTGGGTGGAGGCACCCGCCATTGGATCCAGGCCCCTCAACCTGTTAGTGGCAAATCAGGCAGGGGTAGTAGCCCCTGGGATAGCGCCATCTAGGGGTTACATATGTAGTCTCTGCGTCCCTGAGGCTGTATCTATTGGGGTCGAGTTTTATACTCCAGTGTTCATATATGTTTAGGGTGGGGTACAGGTATCCCGGGCTGGCCAGCAACAACATTAAGAACCTTAAACATATGTTTAACTACAGGTTAAACCATCTTAACAGAGTAAAAAATTTCCTCTAAATTCGCATAAAATGGGTAAACAGTTAGAACAATCCCTATCCACTTCCAAGATCTCACTTTAGGCCCATCATACTTAAGATTGCCTTTGATGGTGGGTGGTGCCAGAGCAAGCTCTGTACCTTGCTGCTCTAGATCGAAATTCCTTCCGCAGAGCAGCCAGGGTGAGTGCACCAAGGTTGTAGTTTACCAGTTACCTCACACTCCCTCCTCATCCCCCACTTCAGCTGTTCGAGAGGGAGTCACCATTGCCCCCTCCCTTCTCTGTGAACATATGAGCCCCCCCCCAAACCAGGTCATATAGAAAGGAAAGGAAAAAGAAAAACTTTACAAAACTTTTTAGCGCCTATATAGCTTTTCAGGAATAAAGGGCACGTCAGTAAACACCCTGTTTGCCCAATATTATGTGGTGCCCCTGTCCCTTACCGTAGCAGGTGTAAAGCCACCCATCCAAACCTCCAAAAATAAGCTATCAGCTCACAAACTTGTTAAGTAGAAACAGTCTCGTCTGAGCCCTACGAAAAGGGTCTCAGTCTTCCTGGTTCTTGAAGTGAAGAGAGTTTTAATAGAAGTATTTACTCACCCTCAATGTCTCCAATCTGTTCCTCCGTTTCAGTCGCATCCTTTCTCCTTTTCTGAGGTGAACGTCTGGTGGAACGAATTCTGGGCCAGGTCCCCATTGCACCGTTCTCAACTGGCTTGCCACCCTGAGGACGGAGGTTCGATCCTCCTACTACCTGCCACTGATGCTTTTGTAGACTCTTAACAGCACTGCGGTCTATGAAGTCGTCCAATGGAATGTCCAAGGATGCTAAATACTTTTTTGCATCTTGAGGGCCATTGAAAATTTTGGAGCCAGAGTCTGAGGTTATTCTTGACTTTGCAGGAAAGTCTACCCTCTCCTTTAGCCCTGTACTGCGAAGCTATTTAACCACCGGAAACCAGAGTTTTCTGTTTGCCATGGTGGTTGGGGCATAATCGGGTTCTAGAAATAGCTCTGTGTCTCCAAAGACGATCTCTCTACGTGCCCAGGCCTTGTGCAGCACCATTTCCTTGGTGCGATAGTCAAAGAATGCCATTATGACTGAGTGAGGCCTAGCCTTAGGGTCTTTCGGTGGAGCAGCCAGGGCGCTGTGAGCTCTGATAATATTTAAAGGAACATCTTTCTCCAGATCCAGTAACTCTTTTAACAGCCCCTCTATATACTTTGCCATCTCTCCCCTGTTTCGGTATGTTCTGGTAGTCCGTGCAGCCTTAACTCGGTGGGAGCGATTCTCCAAGTCCTCTAATTTCTCTAGTAAAAACTGTGAGCGATCATGGAACTGCAGCAGGGCCCCGTTATGAAGATCCAGCATTTCGGCTTGCTCAGTAAGATGAGATTCTATTTCTTGTATTTGTTTGTCATGCTGTTGTAACTTTTGCATATTTTTTCTTTTACTTTGGAGCTGATATTACCCAAAGTTTTGGTCAGGCGTCGCAATTCCTGGCATAGCTGCCGGGAAGTGATTGTAAAGCCCTCCCCCTCCTCGGACTCGCTTGAGGACTCAGGCTCGCGGTTGGTGAGTGGCCTAGTTGGCCCTTCCTTCGAGGCGGTTGGCGGCACAAGATTCAATTTCTGCTGTTTTAGTGCAGTTCCCTGCAGTGCTCGATTCTTGGAGTGAGCCACCATGTAAACGATGAAGATCCACACGTAAACCTGCTAAATTCGCCTGGTAGGGTGAAGTTTAAAGTTGAATTAGTGGGGGAATTAGCAGAAGCTGATCTGCCCGACGTCTACATTAGTTGGTGTCCCAACCGGAAGACCCCCAATATTATTTTTAACCTGCCAATTAGCTGTGGTAAAATCAAACTATAAGAAATTCTGTGCTGTTAAAAATTACTTCAAGTGATGTCAGTTTCTACAGTGCATGCTGTTTGAACACATGAAACTTTGGCGAGACAATGAACTAGTTATAATTTTTGCATATGCTAGGAATCTTGGCACCCGACAGATTTGAAAGGACAGGGTCCATTATTGAATTACTGCAGACAGATTTTTAGAAATGACAGTGGTTTATTGTCTGTGTATGCTAACTTGCTTCTATGGAATTTGAAAACGTTGCTGTATTTAGGGCACATGCAGGCAGGCTGGGGTAAATCAGCATAAAAAAATAGTTTAAAGGCTTGGGGCTAAAAGAAATAATAAACAATATAATAAACAAGTACACGACAGCCATCGTCACTTTCTGTGGTTTTAGCCCAATTTTTCCCCCAGTCGTCGGTAATATATATCCCTCTTCTTCTTTACCTTTCTAACCTGCCACCCCATACACGGCCTCTTTCCCCTATATGTGTAGCTGCCGGCTGCCTCACTCAAAAGATCTCTGCTTATAACCCCTGTATGCCTATGGTTGAGTGTACATTTGCTGACTTCTTTAATTGTAAAATAATGCTGTTTTTTTTATTATTTATTTCAACCTTGTACTGTACTGTATACATTGTATATACTTTTTCTTCCTTGTATATTATTGCTTTTTGTATACCTGCTTCTGTACTGTACTTAGATATATTCATGACCAGGTCCGCCTTGCAGATGAGCCTTGCTCAATGGTGCCCACCTGGATAAATAAAGATTTTGATCGATTGATTGATAAAAGGCCTTTTTAGGGCACATAGGCAGGAACTGAAATAATTTAAAAGGCCCTTCTCATGGGCAGACTGGGTGGGCCAAGCGGTCCTTATCTGCCGTCAAATTCTGTTTCTATGTTTCTATGTTTCATGGCTTGGGGCTAGTGAGAGTCATTTTTAAATACTGAGGCCAGTATCCAGCAGGGCATACAGGCAGGCTGCAGAAAAGCAAGTTGTTTTTTTGTCTTTTAAAAGCCCTTTTTTAGGGCTTGGGGGGCTAAGGCTGTATTTAAGGCCTGCAAACAGGCTTTAAAGTTCTTTTCAGTGTCTGGGGCTATTGAGTCCTTTTAATGACAGTGGGCACACCAGTGCTTGTTCCAGTGATAACAAAATTGAAATGATGTAAACAGCATGGTACGGTATGTAAATACACTTTTTGGCATGTTTATTTACTGTTTACGTGCCCAAGTAGGCAGGTACTTGTTTCATGAATTTCATATCCAGCTAACAACAATATGCCTCTCCTTGTAATGCTCTAAAGCAGCAGTACAGCCAAACGGGCCAAAAAACTGAACCCTACCTTATTTCACTATAAAAGATTCCAGGCATCTTCCAGTTTTATGTTTGTAAGATGTTGTAGTTAAACCAACATTTAAGTATTTTATAAAAGTTTTCATCTATTTTTTTCTCAAGAAAAAAAGATGGCTACAGCATTTGGCCTCCAAATACCATTGTAATGTAAAACTGATTAGGGTTAGGATCGAGGGGGAAAAAAAATAAACTTATGACATGCAGCATAGGAGGTATCTAGAAAAGTAGATTTGACGTGTGCAAATATTTTTATGACGTGTAGCTGAAACTTGTATTTTTGGAAAAAACATTCTTCGTTACACTGCTGTAGGCATTTCAAAGATTATAACATTACTAGCAAATTCCAGTACTGTTGGGTAATATATTATTCTGTCCCATGGTTCCGGCACTCAAAAGGGAAACTGAAGAGAAGACCGAGGCAACTGAATAACAATTTCCAGTTACACAATTAATTTTTAACTACACTTGCTATCATGGTGATCACTTAAAAAAGTGAAAATTGTTCTGGTTAGTGAAAACTACTTCATCATAACTAGTAACAAGTAATTCTTTATACCTGTGGCCAGCAAGCTCCGTGTTTGGTAACTCCAGGGTCTTCACAATTGGCTACGGACTGAAACACGCAGTGAGGAACTTTGGCATTTATTTGAAGCCTCATGTGAATCCTGTAAAACCACATCCTGTTAGATATATTTTGAAATACATTACGTGCGTAATTTAAGGATGATTGTGCAACTGTTTTTTAAGTAACTGGAAATTTTAGAATATGTATGTATCTTTATTTATTTATTTAAAATTGGTGATTGGGAAAGGCACACTGAGCTCATTTCCCGGTGCGACCTGGGGGATAGGGAAAGGGAGTACAGTTAGAATAACATTGCAAAACATCAAACTGAGGTTACGTAGATAACATATCAGATTCCAAAGCAATATGATGAACAAGTAGGTGAACAGCGCAGAATTAGCTGGGTCTTATTTTTCAGTTTGACAGTTGTATAAAATTACTTGTGCAGTAGGGATAGACAAATGGAGTGTGATAAATCCCTATGCCTAGGGCAATTCCCTAGTGCCTGGAAAGCAGCTGTCATTGCCCCCTTCCATAAAAGTGGTGACAAAGCCTCCCCTAATAACTATCGACCCATCTCCATTCTTCCCCCTCTAAAGCACTAGAAAAAGTGGTGGCCGCCCAATTTACTGAATACCTAGCCAAGTATGACATCCTATGCCCAGAGCAACATGGCTTCCTTTCAGGCCATAGCACCACCACAGCCCTCCTAGAATTCACCAACTTCCTGCACTCCTTCCTAGACGCTGGTAACATTGCAGGAGCTATGTTCATAGACCTATCCAAGGCCTTCGACACAGTCTGCCACCCTCTCCTTCTCGACTCACTCCACCAACTTGGTTTCTCCACAGGCCCCCTAGCCTGGTGCTCCAGTTACCTTTCCGCCCGGTCCCAATGCGTCAAAATTAACGGAACTCTATCCGTCACACTACCCGTCCGCTCCGAGGTGCCCCAGGGCTCTATCCTGGGACCACTTCTTTTCTCCCTCTACCTAAACTCCTTACCAAAGGCCTGCTCCACAAAAATCTTACTATATGCTGATGATGCAGTGCTCGTCACCTTGCATCACAAACCCACACCCCTGCAGGACTCCCTCCAACTTGCCTTCTCCCAGGCCGAAACCTGGTTTAAGGACCATAGACTGGTCCTCAACTTAAAAAAGACGAAGTCAGTGATCTTCTCTCACCACCAAAACAGAGCTAAGAACGCACCGCTCAGCATCCTCCCCAGCACCCAGCACCCCTTTGAGCAGGTATCCAACTACAGATGTCTTGGTCTTACCCTCGACTCGGTCCTTACCTTCCATGACCACATAAACACCCTTGCTGCTGCAACAAACACCCGGATTGGACTCCTTTACCGACACAGGGACTGCCTTCCCCCCCCATGCCCTTAGGCTTGCCATCACCTCATCGATACTGTCCCTAGTGGACTATGGGCCCCCTGTATATGGTGCAGCAAATAACACCACACTCCAGATAATCCAGGCCACACTAAACAAGGCCTGCAGGCTCCTTACAGGCGCACCCAGGCTCACTCACACCTGCTCGCTCTATACCTCTGCCAATATTCTCAACCTTGATGAAAGGCTCCACTTCCAGACCTGCTTACTCTCCAAGAAAATACTGCTCGGACTCTTCCCCACCGGGGTCACCGCCTCTCTTCAGCCTGCAACCCCCACTATCTTCACCCGCAATTCAGAGAAAGCTCCTCTGGTTGTGCCCAGGGTAAAAACCTCCCTTACTCAGAGATCTTTCCTCCATAGGGCACCCACATGGTTTAATGCACTCCCAAGCACCATCACTAGTGCACCCAAGATTGCCCATTTCAAAACCAGTCTTCGCAACCACCTCCTCGATATCCACTCCTGCAACTGCTTCTAATTCTTTCACTCTCTTACCCACTCTGATCCAATATTCTCTGACAAAGTCCATTATGGACTGCAACCTCCATCTTTAACACCAAACCCATGATTAGGTCTGACTACCATGTTTAGATGCCTTCTCAAGCTTATAATGCCTCAATGCTGTTATGTTGTAAATATCGTCATCCAAAGGTTATAAATAATGTCAGAAAATACCTACTTCCAAATCTTGTAAATATTGTCTGACAAATGTCTGTAACACATGCTTAATGTAACCACTGTTATACCATGTATCTCATGTTTAATGTAATTGTTGTTATACCTACTCTATGTTTCCATCTGTCTTACATGTGACGAGGTACCTTTTCAAATGAGCCTCTGGCTCAAAGGTTGTAAACCGATATATCAAATAAATAAATAAATTAAAAAAAATTATCTGAGCAACTGAGTACATAAATTTCATTTCTAGGGACATGGATATGTTGTTCATCCACACTGTCTGGCAGGTATCCTTGCCGCTTTAAATCTTGCCAGAAGGTCTTCAAGCTGGCTCCTCCCACCCACCCTGGTGGTAAAACTCTCGGCTCCGCCCCATGACGCCAGATCTTCCTTACCGCTTGGAAGCTCAGGTTCCCTCCTTAACGCTCTGAGTATAAGACTGGTTCCTAATTCTTCGAATTTTCGAAATTAAAGTTTTTGCTAAAATGACTTCGGTCTTCTCTCCCTCGTGGCTGCGATGGACAAATCAACTCCCGGTTTCCGGAGATGCCCTTGCGGGCAGAAGATGTCTCGGACGGATCCGCACTCCACGTGCGTCTACTGCTTAGGCCTTGAGCACGACCCGCGAGCTTGCGACCTATGCTCTTCCTTCCGGCCCTCGTCCTCGAAGACCGTGCTGCCCGTTTACAACTGGGCGTCGAAGCGATTTCCTCGGTGAAGTCAAAAGAGGCCGGTCGGCGGTGTCTGCGGCGGCGGGCTCGGCGCGGATCAGCTCGAGCAGATGATGCCCCTCGAAGAAGGCGGCGAGACGCTTCTACCTCGGCTCTTGGCATTTGTCCGCTCTCTCTCGGTGCCTCTTATTCAGCTTCTTTTAGGAGCTTTGTCTGATCCTCTCGACTAAAGGTGAGAGACCAACTTCTTCTGGCCGTTTCTCGGTCCAAAAAGACAAGGTAAGTCTCACCGTCGGCGCTCTTGGGAGCGGGAAGATCCCTCTCCCGAGTTGTCGACGCCGTCGACTTGATCGACTTCTGGCTCGACCACTGGTCTCACGGTGTCCCTGTCAGGCCAGTTGACCGAGACTCCGTTGATGATCCGAGATTTTTCTCGACCCGTTGAAGAGTTGTTGGCTGGAGAAGCGAGAACCCTCCCGGTTCCCCGGTGGGAGTTGAGGACCCCATTGGCTCGTCTGTGCCTCGGTTCCGGAGCCTTCGGTTGAATCTTCGAACGAGGAAGTGCGGTTCCCCGACACCTCCCGCACCGTCCTCGGCAAGCGAGGTTCTCGGTCTTGGACTTCTTCGGCGGTCCAGCCGATCCGCCGGCATAGGGCGGTCTCGGTCTCGCACACGCGCAGCCAGCGCCGCCGCTCGTCCTCTTCCTCCTCGGACAAGGGAGGCTTGCTAAGTTGCGCGAAGATATGAGGAACTCATGTGGCAACAGCTTTCTGACCGGGAATAAGCCGACGCCTGCTGCCTTCTCCCGCCATTAAGTGACTGTCACGGAGCAGCGAAACAACCCCTCATTTATCCGAGGAGCCTGTTCCCAGGCGGTTGTTTGGCAAAACCAGCTGCCCACGATTCCGGTGGAACCTCCGCCTCCACAGCCGTTAGTTGGGGCTCCGACCAAAAATTCTCGGTTGGCTCAGGGACTGCCCCATAGGCTGTCTGTCACCCTCACTCCCGATCTACCTCGGCAGGTGGAGGGTGGCTGAGGCCCGAGGCAGCTCTTTGAGGACTCTTCCGAGTCGAAGGCGATTCTCCCTTTTCCAAGCGAATGGACTTGGAGTCCTCAGGAGGACAGTCGGTTGGGCGATAGCCCTCGTCCTTCCTGGGATTGCTTTGGCTCATCTCGAGAGTCCACGGGATGAAGCTCGAACCCGTTCTAGCGGGCCAGGTATCCCCTCACAGAGATTCTGGACGAGGGATTCCCTATGGAGGCCTTTCCGGTGGCCGAGGCCATAGTGGGCCCGGCCTTGGAGCTTTGGCAGTGCCCTGCTTCCTGCCCTGCGCCTTCGGCCAGGATGGCCAGGAAGTATGCGGTCCCTACCGGTTCCCTATCCGGTTTTTCGGAACACCCCTCGGCCGAGGGGTTAGTTACCGACAGCGTTTTCCGGCGTGTCGGGGACGCTAGGGATGTGGACAAACCTCCCGACAAGGAGTCCAAGAAATTGGACTATGCCGGGCGAAAAGTCTATGCTGCGTCCTCCCTCAGCCTTCGCCAGGCCAGTTCGGCCGTCCTCATGGCACATTTCTCTCATGCCCTGTTGGGCTCCCTGGATGAGGTCATCCCTCATCTTCCCGCTGGATCTGCAGACCACGGTCAGGCAGGTCGGACCAGGCAGTGGCCAAACAGCAGCTCCAGACTGCTTTAGACATTGGGGACTCATGTGCCAGGTCTGTGGCGGCCGCAGTGGCTATCGTCGTCGTCCGGGCTTGACTGAGGATATCCACCTTACTCGGATACCCAGCACAAGTTGGCGGATGTTCCTTTTGGGGACCGACCTCTTCGACCCTGGGGTGGAAAGTCACCTGCAGAGGATCGAGAAGTCCAATGCTACCTTGGACTTGGTCTCTTCGCTTAGAAGGACAAAGGCCAGTAAACCACAGCCTAAGCCCTTTGGGTCCTTCTGCGTGGCACGTCCGGACCAGCAACGTCAGGGCCAGCAGGCTCAGGCTTGGCATCCCAAACCCAAGCCGGGCTTCCTCCAACAGGAAGCAGGAGGTAAAGGCCCAGGAGGTCCCTTGGCGGTCCCTCCTCCAAGCCTGCCCAGTGACGGGCTGAGGGTGTCTCCAACCCGTCACCTCATCCCAGGTTCCCCCATGGGGATGGCTCCGGCACTTCCTTTCCGCCTGGTCGTTGTACCACGGACAGGTGGGTGCTGAGGTGGTGGGAAAAGGCCTGCCTCTGGGTCGAGGCAGGCCCCGCCTTCAGAGCCGTCGCACCTCGGGGCCTCTGGTCTGCCCTCTCACTGTCGAACAAGTCGGGCCGACATCGCTCCTCCTCCAAAGGAGGTGATCAGGAGGTGGCGGACCCTCCCTCAGACCCGGGGTTTGTGTCCAGGTACTTCCTGGTTCAGCAGACGGGAGCTGGCGCCCATTCTCGACCTACACGACCTGAACAAGTTCCTAAGGTCTCGAACCTTCAGGATGGTCACTCTGGCTCAGATAATACCATCCCTGGAACACGGCGTGTGGTTCTACTCTCTGGACCTGCAGGACGCGTTCTTTCACGTCCCTATCCGTCCGTCACATCAGAATTCCTTTGCTTTAAGCGGAGGATCCTTTTGATTCCGAGCCATGCCCTTGACCTGTCTCCAGCTCCAGGGTCTTCCACCAAATGCATAGCAGTGGTGACAGCTTTCCCTGCGGCGCCCGAGGGTCGGGTGTACCCTTACCTGGACGATGGCTGATAGCAGCCCTCCAGACAGGAGGTGGAGCGGTCCAGAGATCTGGCCCTCCAGGTTTGCTCTCAGATCGGCCTTCTCATCAATGAGGCCAAGTCGGAACTCGAGCCGAAGCAGGTGATTCTGTTTATCGGGGCAGAGCTCGACTCTCTTCAAGCCAGAGCACGGCTCCCAGCAGACAGGGCCGAGGTTCTTACCTCCTTTGCCCAATCATTTCTGGTTGGGCAATCGCGCCCTGCCCAGGACTTCCTGTGCCTCCTGGGTCTCATGGCGGCCTGTACCAGCGTGGTCCGTTGGACACGCTGGCACATGCGCCCCCTTCAGTGGGGACTGGCGGCCAGTGGTCACAATGCTGCGATCCATTGGACCAGCTAGTGATGGTGACCCAGGAGATGTGGAACGCTCTCCGGTGGTGGACCGTTCCATCTCATCTGCAGGAGGGCATCCCGTTTGTCCGCCCCGAGCCGACGGTCTCTCTATCGACCGATGCCTCTCTGATGGGTTGGTGTGCCCATCTGGGGGAACACCGGGCGCACGGCCTCTGGTCCCCGCGGGAGTCCCGATGCCACATCAACCTGCTGGAGCTCCGAGCGGTCCACCTAGCTCTCACCGCCTTTGCTCCGTTTCTCCGGGGTCAAGTGGTCCGAGTCCACACGGACAATACCACGACCATGTACTACCTAAACCGCCAGGGCGGGATGCGTTCCATGCTTCTATGCAAGGAAGCTCTCCGCATTTGGTCACTCGTGCGCAGCTTGGAGGCAGATCTCCTAGCCATTCACGTGGCAGGAGCCTCCAACACCCTGGCCGATGCCCTGAGCCGGATAGGGGCTGCATCTCACGAGTGGTCTCTCCTGCCGGAGGTAGTACAAGATCTGTTCTCCCATTGGGGCACACCTCAGGTGGACCTGTTTACCTCCAGGGAGAACGCGAAGCTGAGGCTGTTCCATGCTCGCCCCCCTCAGCAGGGCTCGCTGCAGGGGGATGCCTTCTCGAGGCCGTGGACCCCGGGCCTCTTCTACGCCTTCCCCATTTCCCTTGATTCACAAGGTACTTCTCAAAGCAAGGAGGGACAAGGCGCAGGTGATTCTGATAGCCCCAGACTGGCCCCGCCAGTACTGGTACCCAGATCTCCTCAGCCTCAGCTCCAGGCTCCCGAGGCAGCTTCCAGCTCGCCCGGACCTGCTCTCAGTCAATCAGGGGAAGGTGTTCCATCTGGACCTTCAATCCCTGCACCTGACGGCCTGGTTCCTGAGCAGCTAGAGTTCCAGGCCTTGGGTCTTTCTGACGAGGTCCTCAATGTTGTTGTGGCGTCCCGTAAGGAGTCGACCAGGAAATGCTATGCCTTCAAATGGAAGAGATTTTCCATTTGGTGTCAGGGCAAGGGCTTGGACCCTTCCTCCTGTCCTTTGGCAAGCATCTTGGACTATTTATGGTCCCTTTCTCGTCAAGGGCTTAGGTCGTGACCTAAAGGGTGCACCTGGCAGCCATCTCTGCTTACGAGGCGGGCGAGGGGGAGTGATCGTGGCGCAGAGGAGAGTGGTCTGGCGCTTTCAAAGGCCTTGATCACATTTCCCCTCGTTGCAAGAACCTCCACCTCCGTGGGATTTACTGCTGGTACTGGCAAAGCTCATGGGCAACATTCGAACCAATGCACAGGTGTGAACTCTCTCACCTGTCTGGAAGACCGCCTTCTTGGTGGCTATCCGTCAGCCAGAAGGATGGGAGAACTCCAGATGCTCTGCATCGAGTCTCCTTACCTGGTCTTCCACAGGGACAAGGTTGTCCTGCGCCCCCACCCGAAATTCCTTCCGAAGGTGGTGTCGGAGTTTCACCTTAACCAGGTGTTGACTCTGCCGGTGTTCTACCCCAGTCACAACTCGGAGGCCGAATACAGGCTCCATACTTTGGACCCTAGAAGGGCACTCATTTATTATAAGGATCGCACGGCTGAAATTCGGGGAGAGGTTCGCCAGCTGTTTGTCACCTATGCTGAAGCTGCACCTGGCAGACCTGCAGCCAAGCGGACGATATGCAGGTGGGTCACCTCCTGCATAGATCTCTGCTACAAGTTGGCGGGCATGGAGCCTCCCAGAGGGATAAGAGCTCATTCTATCCGCCATACTGCTGCATCGGTGGCTGCTTCCAGGGCGTCCCTATCAGGATATCTGCAGGGCTGCTACCTGGAAGTCAGCACACACCTTCATCACCCATTACCACATCGACCTTGAGTCACGCCGGGATGCTGGTTTTGGGGCCTCGGTTCTCCAGTCTTTATTCCCTAAGTAGGGGGTGTGCGCCTTGCCTCCCTCCTCCTCCTCCGGAGAACTGCTAGGAGTCTGCCAGACAGTGTGGATGAACAACATATCCATGTCCCTAGAAATACAGGTTACTCACCTGTAACAGGAGTTCTAGGAATGGTATTGTTGTTCATCCACCTAACCCTGACCTCCCGGCCCGACGCACAACCTGAGCTTCCAGCGGGCCAGATCTGGCGTCATGGGGCGGAGCCGATAGTTTTACCACCCGGGTGGGTGGGAGGAGCCAGCTTGAAGACCTTCCGGCAAGATTTAAAGCGGCAAGGATACCTGCCAGACAGTGTGGATGAACAACATATACCATTCCTAGAACTCCTGTTACAGGTGAGTAACCTGTATTTATGTACGCAGTTACTACGTCGCAGTTTATGTAACAGTTTCTACATCACACATTCCCCCCTCCTCCCGCCTGCTGGCTCTATTTCCAGATCAAGCAGTACCTTCACTTTCCCACACTGCATGTCACAAATCAGACTGCAGGCTGCAAGTTCTCTCCCTGCAACATCCACTGCCACTAAAAACGCTTACTTCTCTGACAGCACTTTAACAAAAAATGAAAAAAAAACACTTAACCATTTGCCAGCAAACACTTTTTCCGACGTCTCTTCTCCCAGCCCATAGTGCTCGCTTGATCTGTTGCTGCCTTGCTCTGCTCCATTCTTTCTCCAAAGCTGGTCCCTCAGTACTCTCTCAGTAGCTGCGCTTATCACATCCTGGACCAAAAACAGTGTCTTTCTTTTAAAACAAACTCCCTAAACTGCCATACACCTGTCTCTGATGGCTGTGTTACACAGTTTAAAAAATGGCACCAAATTATTAATTTATTTCCCCCTCAGACCCAGTCGATCTCTATCGGACACAGCGGCACTTCCTTATCCCATCCAGCCTTCGCCAAACCGAACATGCTCCACATCGAACGTGCACTCAACTGTACTGCACCACAGATAAACAGGAAACAAGAAAACCAGTGTTTAAATTTAACTCCCAAGCTACCACGTGTACCTAGTGCTTTGTAGTTGCTCGAGCTCTCGCTAAACGAAGACACCATCTTTACTAGAAAAAATAATAAAGATCACTTGCTCCACCAGTCGGCTGCCACGTTACACCAACAGGATGTCGGCACATGGCATCTCCATGGCAACAGCCATAGAAATTGGGAGGGAGGGAATGCACAAAGGCACTACGTAACATAATAAACCCACAGAATTAATTAAAATTATATTGTTTAAGAAGGAAAATGTATCTCACACAAGGTGGTCTAGCCCTATTGCATAAATGAAATATGCAGCAGGGACCTAGTATGATGACCCTGATTTATATATACTCATGCTGTTTCACCTTGGGCACCTCACTTGTGACTTATGCCACTCAAGAGGTCACCCAAGGTCAGACAGTACTCGGGTACATAAATTATGCCTCACGCAGGTCCCCACTGAAAATCCCTTGTATTGCAGTGTGTGTACCTCACTTGGAAATATGAATTGGTAGAATTCGTTCGTATCTGGATCGGGATGTAGTTTTAAATGACATGCATGACCTTGCTTTGTTTCAAGAATCTTACAGTTTTAATTTGTAGGGCAGCATCACTGATATTCTGTTTCTTCAGTGTCACACTGAATGAATTGATAGTAACTCTCAAATGTGTTTAATTATACATGAAGAACAAAAACTGAATTAGTCATGAGTGACTTTGCTGTTTTGTGTGCTGTATTACTTCTGTCACTGTGGGCTTTATTACCGGAATAAGAACAATCTAAAGGCAGCTTTTTGTGAACATTTATGAGCTTCTGATAGACCATTTATTTAAGAGTCTGAGACCTCTACTTGAATTTTTTTTTTTTACTATATTGTTTATTAAATGAAGCTTCATGTACAGGACGGTAGCAGATCAATACAGAGTAAAAATAACAGTACTACCAACCTTAAAAGTTGGGCATTACATTCATATGTATATAAAGTCACAGAGTCTTAGTACTGTAGTGAGCTATATGCCTGAGATATAAAAACTAATTCTCAACTTCTGGTGACATTCTCACAGAACCACAGATAGTTCAGAGTCACAAGGACACAATTTGCACTACTTCATACATCGAGAATGTATCTTAAGTCACATAAGTTCCTCCACGGCTGAGGAGGCACCCCAATAGTCCTTGTCACCCCCCCTTAATTAAAGTACAAAGTCAGCATCTGTTTGTGCGATGTATTGTATCCCTCTTTGCCATTTGACCCTGAAGGGCATGAGCTTGTCATGGATTCCTGCTACTTTAAAATTTTTAAGGGTACAAGTAACATCAAATGGTAGTACTGTTACAGGAATGTACCTTATTTCTGACGCATAGGA
Organism: Neoceratodus forsteri; assembly: GCA_016271365.2. Taxonomy (NCBI): domain Eukaryota; kingdom Metazoa; phylum Chordata; order Ceratodontiformes; family Ceratodontidae; genus Neoceratodus; species Neoceratodus forsteri. Next base: position 262,276,352 of record JADMNL010000027.1, on the reverse strand, counting down.
ATATAAGTTACAAATGTGAAGTGGGGGAAATGGTTTATTGTTGCCTCCACCCTGCTCTTCTAGTGGAGTGTTGGGCAAAAATCAGGGGTTCAGGGGACCTTACTGTGGGATGAACAAAAGGTCTACATCTGTTCATTGTCTCTTTACAGAAGAGTAATTTTTTTATGCATATCCTCAAAAAAACAAAACGACAACTAGATATTGGGTCACTGAATGGCCATGTGGTTAACATATTTGCTTACCACTTAGGCTAGGAATATAATTCTTGATCTTGATTGCTGTTGAGTTGGCAGGAGGTTATTCACAGTCTCTTCTAAGTGACCTGCTGTGTCTTGGAGAGTGAGGAAGGGGTCTGCCAATGCATCAGTTTGTCAAGGGGGAGCCAAGTAGGTAGAATTGCTTCACCTTGTAACCCTGCTCCCTGACTGCGGGACACAGTGCATCTGATGAGTCATCCTGAAGGTGACATAGTTTCCAAGCACTCCCAACACTGCTGCCTTTAAAGGGGAACACCAGATACTACTAAAATGGCAGCGGTTACTACAGTAACACCTGATAAGGGCTTTTAGCATTAAAGTTAAATTCTCAGTACCTGTTTCTCTTTTGTACCCGTTTCTCTTTTTATTTAATTTTCAAAAGACCCTCACCGACCATCATGTCAGCCGAACCACTCGCGGCCATCTTGTGCACATCAGGTGGCTTCTAGTGCATGGGGTGTTCTAATGAGGGCTACCAATTCTGCCATTAGTTGGCAGTCCTTATTAGCATACCCTGTGCGCTGGAAGCTGCCAAGTGTGCGTGCGGTAGCTGTGGGTGACTTGGCTGTCATGATGGTTGGTGCGGGTCTTTGGAAATTAAATAAAAAGAGAAACAGGTACTGAAAATTTTACTTTAATGCTAAAAGCCCTATTCAGGCGTGTTTGCACTAATGGCTACCATTTTAGTAATATCCAGCATTTCCCCTTGAAGGGCAGAAGGGCATTCTGGCAGGGACCAGGTATTTGGGTTGATCCTTAGTAGCTTACCAGCATTAATTAACTTGGAGATGATCCTTGGATTGTGGCCAGGTGGTGCTCAACTTACACTGTGGACTGAAAGGGGTAGGATGGGTCTTGGCACACTGTAGGTAGTGGTAGAAACTGGGTTCGGCTGTTAGGCAAGGAGGTAACATGTAAAGGCCAGAGGGAGAATTCATGAGAAAATAATTATGATAAATGAACAAAACAGTTATTAGACATTTGTGAACCCCCATCATTCATCAGACTGAACTATTTTCCTAACTCTTGCTAGAGTTAAGAAGAAGAGACTGGTTCAGAGTTAATAAGAAGATTGTTCCTATGTTTAGTTCTTTTACAGTACGTGGAGGCATGACTGTATTGTTTTAGAGTAACACATTGTCAGTGCAGTTTAATTACCCAGGATAGCCCAGGTAAGATGCAGCATCTCATCTGCAGTGGGGCCTTGCTGCTACCCATTTCCACAGCTGGGTAGACCGGAGCACTTGGAGATTACGAAACTAGCCCAGGATCAGTCGAGCAGGGTTTGAACCTGTGATATTCTGTTCTGGTTGTCATGCTTTTGCTCTAACCGGAAGACCACATTGCCTGTATGGGTTAACTTGTTTTAGCACATATTTCACTTGTAAGTCAGTTCTCTGTTCATATCCTCTAACAGTCTCCTTTTCCTTGTGGTTTTCATTTTTGGATATTAGATTTCACAACAGAAAATATTTTTTTCTGTATAAAGTTTCAATACTGTCATAGAATTTTTTAAATAATTTTTCTAGGGATGTGGATATGTTGTTCAATCCACACTGTCTGGCAGGTTCCTTGCCGCTTTAAATGTTGTCGGAAGGTCTTCAGGCTGGCTCCTCCCACCCACTTGGGTGGTAAAACCCTCGGCTCCGCCCCATGATGCCAGATCTTCCTTACCGCGTGGAAGCTCTGGTTCCCTCCTTGGCACTCTGCGTTTTAGGCTTGGATCCACACTCTTCAGGTTTTCCGAAACTAATTTTAAAAAATTTACAAGATTAAGGTCTTTGTCTTCCCTCGCAGCTGCGATGAACAAATCGACTCCCAGCTTCTGTCGGTGTCCTTGTGGGCAGAAGATGTCCCAGACCTATCCGCACTCCACGTGCATCTGCTGCCTGGGGCTTGGCCGTGATTCGCAGGCCTGCGAATTGTGCAGGTCTTTCTTGGCTTTGGTCTTGGAGGATCCCGCTGCCAGACTACTTCTTGGGCACCCTGAAAAACGGTACCCGCCGGTCAAGTCTAAGGAGGCCTGTTGGGTGGTGTCCGTCGTCGGGCTTTGCGGAGCAGCTGGAGCAGATGATCGCCCTTGAGGAGGAGGCGGCCTAGGCCGCTTCTTCTTCTTCCTCGGCCACGGCATTTATCCCGCTCTCCTTGGGCTCCTCCTACACTGCTTCTTTTAAGGAGCTTTGTCAGTCCTCTCCACTAAGGGAGAAAGGCCATCGGGACATTTCAGTCAGTCCAGAAAGAAGGACTCTAAAGGTAAGTCCCACCATCGGCGTTTGTGGGGCGGGAAGTTCCCCTTCACTGGACCATGGGCTCACCGACCCGGTCGAGGAGTTCGGCTGGAGCAGCTGGCCCATGATGTTCCCGTCATGTCAGCCGGGTGAGACATCCGTCGACAGCGGTTGAGACTTGCCTGTGCCTCCTGTGCCAAAGTTCCCGGTTAAGATCCCTGCACCGAAGGAGGGGCAGGTTTCCCCCATTCCCTCTCTGACCCACCATCGGAATCCTTGAAGGTCTCAGTCTCTGTCCTCTTCTAGGTTCAGCCGGTCCTGCCGACATCAGTGGTCTTGGCACAATGGAAAGCAGAGTTGCTGCTCGTCCTCTTCGGAGGATGGGCTCTGGCGCAAGCTGCGTCGGTGCTACGAGGACTTGATGTGGCAGCAACTTTTACTGACGGTAACAAAAGCAGCTCGATAGCCTTCTCTGGCCATCAAGTGGCTGTTGTCGCCGAACCTTGAAACAACCTCGTGTGGTAGTCGAGGAGCCGCCCCCGGCGCCGGTTGTTCGGCTGAAACCGGCTGCTCCACCCATTGTGGTGGAACCTCCGCCTCCACAACCGAAGACTGGGGCCCCGACCAAGTATTCTCAGTTGGGTTAGGGCTTGCCCCATAGGTTGTCGGTCACCCTCACTCCCGATTGACCTTGGCAGGTGGAGGGTGGCTCAGGCGCTCGGCAGCTGTTCGCAGACTCCTCGGAGTCTGACGACTACTCCTCCCTGTTCTCCAGGTCGCTTGACCTGGAGTCGGCAGGGGGCCAGTTGGTGGACGAGAGCCCATCCTCACTTTTGGGTATGCTTCGACTCATCTCAGAGTCTACTGGGATGCAGCTCGAACCCGTTCAAAAACGGGACAAGTATCCCTTATGGAGATGCTGGACTGAGGGGATTCCCTATGGAGGGCCTTTCGGTGGCGAAACCATTGTTAGCCGGCCCTGGGTTATGGCAGCTAGCATCTTGTCCCATGCCTTCGGCCAGGATGGCTGGAAATTACGCGGTCTCCACCGTTTCACTCTCCAGTTTCTCGGAGCACCCCTCTGTGGAGGGGTTAGCGACTGATAGCGTTTTCCGGCATTCTGGGAATGCTCGGGACATGGACAAACCGCCCGATAAGGAATCCAAAAAAGTTGGATTACTCAGGGTGGAAGGTTTACGCTGCTTCCTCCCTAGGCCTTCGTCAGGCTAGCTGGGCCGTTCTGATGGCACATTTCTCACACACCCTTATGGGCTCCCTGGATGAGGTGATTCCTCATCTCCCAGCTGACCTTCAGACGACGGTCAAGCAGGTGCGGGATCAGGGAAGGGCGGTGGCTAAACAACAGCTCCAAACTTCATTGGACATTGGTGTCCCTTGTGCCCGGTCAGTAGCGGCCACAGGGGTCATGCGCCGCAGAGCTTGGCTGCGGATCTCCACCTTCATAGCGGACACCCAGCAGAAGCTGGCAGACGTTCCCTATCCTGGGCACTGACTTGTTCGGGCCCAGCGTGGAAGGTCCTCTCCAGAGGATCGAGAAGTCCAATGCCACCTTGGACTCGGTCACGTCTGCCCAGAAGGACAAATGCTGCCCACAGTAGCGTAAGCCCTTTCGCTCTTCCGCTCTTGCGACACGTCCGGCCCAGCAACACCAGCATCAGGGCCAGCAGGCTCACACTTGGTGCCCTAAGGTCAAGTCTGCTGCTTCCTCTAGTAGGAAGCCTGGAGGCAAGGGTCCAGGAGGTCCCTCAGCGGGCCCTTCCTCCAAGCCTACCCAGTGACGGGATGAGGGGTGTCATCCCCAACCTTGTAACTCCTCCCCAGGTTCCCCCCATTAGGGCACGGCTCCGCCACTTCCTTTCTGCCTGGTCCGCTATTACCATGGACCGCTGGGTGTTAAAAGTGGTCGGCAGGGGTTTGCCTCTGGAATTCGAGCAGTCCCCTCCCTATCGAGCCTTCACCCCATGGAGGGCTACAGGTTCCGCAGCCTCTCTGTCGGCTCGTTGAGCCGACATTGCTTTGCTCCTCCAGAAGGAGGTGATCAGGGATGTGGCGGACCTTCCTCCAGACCCAGGGTTTGTGTCCAGGTACTTCCTGGTCCCAAAACGGACGGGGCGCTGGCACCCCATTCTCGACCTGCATGACCTGAACGAGTTCCTAAGGCCTCGCACCTTCAGGATGGTCACTCTGGCTCAGATCATTCCATCCTTGGAACCAGGCATGTGGTTCTGTTCTCTGGACCTTCAGGACACGTTCTTTCATGTCCTGATCCGTCCGTCTCATCAGTGATTCCTCCACTTCAGAGCAGAGGGATCTCTTTTCGAGTTCAGGGCCATGCCCTTCGGCCTCTCTCCAGCTCCAGGGTCTTCACCAAATGCATGGCAGTGGTGACAGCATTCCTGCGGCGCCGACAGGTCCTGGTGTACCCTTACCTGGACGACTGGCTGATTGCAGCCCCCTCAGGTTGGAGGTGGAGCGGTCCAAGGATCTGGCCCTCCAGGTCTGCTCTCAGATTGGCCTCCTCATCAATGAGGCCAAATCGGAACTCATGCCATCGCAGGTGATTCAGTTAATCGGGGCAGAGCCCGACTCTCTTCGAGCCAGAGCCTGGCTCCCCTGTGGACAGGGCTGAGGTCCTTTCCTCCTTTGCCCAGTCATTTCTGGTTGGGCAGTTGCGCCCTGACCGGGACTTCCTGCGCCCCCTGGGCCTCATGGCGGCCTGCACCAGCGTGGTCCTTTGGGCCCGCTGGCATATGCTTCCCCTCCAATGGGGGCTGGCCAGCCAGTGGTCACAGCACCCCGGTCCTCTGGACCAGCCGGTGGCAGTGACCCAGGAGATGTGGGATGGCCTGCAGTGATGGCTCGTCCCAACTCATCTGCAGGAGGGTATCCCGTTCGTCTGCCCCGAGCAGATGGTCACTCTAACAACCGATGCCTCTCTAATGGGTTGGGGTGCCCATCTGGGGGAGCTCAGAGTCCACGGCCTCTGGTCCCCTCAGGAGTCTCGATGCCACATCAACCTGCTGGAGCTTCAAGCGGTTCGACTAGCCCTCACCACAGTCGCTTCATTTCTACGGGGTCAGGTGGTTCAGATCCTGACGGACAACACCGTGACCATGTACTACCTCAACTGCCAGAGCGGGACACACTCCTTGCCTCTGTGCAAGGAAGCTCTCTGCATCTGGTCTCTCGTGATAAGCCTGGAGGCCGATCTCCTAGCCATCCATGTGGCAGGAGCCTCCAACAGTCTGGCCGATGCCCTCAGCTGGATAGGCGCTGCATCTCACGAGTGGTCTCTCCTGCCGGAGGTAGTACAAGATCTGTTCTCCCATTGGGGCATGCCTCAGGTGGACCTGTTCACCTCCAGGGAGAATGCGAAGCTGAGGCTGTTTCACACCGGCCCCCCCTCAGCAGGGCTCGCTGCAGGGGGATGCCTTCTCGAGGCCGTGGACCCCGGACCTCTTCTACGCCTCCCCTCCATTTCCCTTGATCCACAAGGTGCTTCTCAAGGTGAAGAGGGACAAGGCGCAGTGATTCTGGTAGCCCCAGACTGGCCCCGCCAGTTCTGGAACCCAGATCTCCTCAGCCTCAGCTCCAGGCTCCCGAGGCGGCTTCCAGACCGCCCGGACCTTCAATCCCTGCACCTGACAGCCTGGTTCCTCAGTGGCTAGAGTTCCAGGCCTTGGGTCTTTCCAGTGAGGTCCTCAGCGTCATTGAAACGTCCCGTAAGTAGTTGACTAGAAAATGCTATGCCTTCAAATGGAAGATAATCTTGATTTGGTGTCAGGACAAGGGGTTGGACCCTTCTTCCTGTTCCTTGGCTAGCACTCTGGACTACCTGTTTTCCCTTTCTCAGCTAGGGCTTTGGTCAACGACCCTTAAGATGCACCTGGCAGCCATCTCTGCTTACTGGGCGCAGGCCGACAACTAGTCAGTGGTACAGGAGAAGGTGGTCGGGCGCTTTTTCAAAGGCCTTGATCACCTATCCCCTCCGGTGTGAGAACCTCCACCTCCGTGGGATCTACTGCTGGTATTAGCTAAGCTCATGGGCAAGCCATTCGATCTGAAGCACAGGTGTGACATCTCTCACCTGTCGTGGAAGACCGCCTTCTTCAAACAACATGAAGTCTTGCTATATTATGACATATGCAGTGAGTCCCAACCTTCGAACTGCTCCGGAGGTGAAAGAGTTAACTTTCCATGCCAGGCATGGAACGCTGAGCTCGAGCTCAGTTGAAAACTCTGTCTGTTGTTCTTCAAACTCAAACTGTCAGATTCTTTACTCCGCCTCATTGAGCAGTCGCTCCGGAGATTTCTCCTTCTGCTCGGTTCATTTTGTCGGTTAAAGTGTTATTTTCTCGGTTTTTTGACCGAATTTAAACCGCAACCGGTTGGTTCAAGCTCTGTCTGTGGTATTTGTGAGTACTAGATAGGTTTTACATTTATTTCTTCTGTGTGGAACTTGTAAACGGTTTATCGGTTCGGTTTGAACCGATCAGGTTGTTTAAAATATATTAATCTGTCCTTTAGAGTGTGGTTACCGGTTCTTATCGGTTCTAAAAAAGACGGATTTTATTACGTTTTTTTCCACGACCCGTGACACGGTTGGGAACCGATAAGAGGGTCTTACTTGGTGGATTGCCATAAACGGGTAAGTTTGGTTAGGCTGGCATTATGTCTGAGAAACCCAAAAGAAAAACTGGGCCCACTGGGTTTCAACACTGCAGTGTCTGTGGGGAAGTCTTTGCTAAGGCTGACCCCCACACCACCTGTGTTTATTGTCTGGGGTTTGACAACCTCAATGCAGACTGCCAGATTTGCAAAAATTTTCCTGTAGCTACCCTGGAAAAGAGAGTTGGTAGGCTCAGGGAAAGGGAGGCCAAAAAGTCCGCTGAACTGGATGGCCAGCCCGGTTCGGTTCCAACCGAACCAGAGGGAGTGCCCTCTGACCAGGGCGAGACTTCCTCGGGCAAAAGGAGAGCCAACTCGGAGGAGTCGGTTCCAACAAAAAGGACTAGGAAATCAGCTGGTGTGGAGCCAAAACTTTCCTCTCCAACCGCTGAAGAAATAGCCAAAGCGATTAAAATTGTCCAGTCGTTTTCCCCGGTTCCGACCAAACCGGCATCATCAGGTAAGCGTACGGTTCGGTCGATTCCACCGGTTCAAGAGTACAATTTAGAGGAATTTTATGAACCGGAGGAGGAGGAAGAGGAGTATGAGGAGAGTGAATGTGGATTTGAAAGTCTGGATGTGCCCATTGAACCGGACATCTCCCCAGACAGACCTTCAGGAGTGTCTCCTCCTAGGCTTTCTGAGTCCCCTTCTCATTTTATGTTTTATAAAAAGTGGCTGAAACCCTCCGGCTCTCTATGGAAGAAGCTGTGGATGATCAAGAGGAGCCTGACTATGTGGAAATGATGGATATCCCAGAGTCTAGGAGACTGTCTATTCCTTTGCATAAATCTTTTGGGAAGCGGACAGTAAAAATTCTAAAACTCCTCACACTATACCTCCTGTGGATAAGAGAATGGACAAGAGTACACATTGTCAGGCTCTGATCGGAGTTCATACACACACAATGCAGCCATGTTGGGGTAGTGCAGGCTGCAGCCTGTGACAGAGCAAATATTCCTTGGCTTCACACCCCTGACAAGGACTCCAGGAGGATTGATGCCACAGCAGAAAGCGGTACATGGCATCCTTGGGACTCAGACAGGCAAATTATATGGCTTATGTTGCTAGATACCAGAACTCCAGATGGGATACTGTTATGGCTCTAGCAAAACAGGTCCCTAGCCAGCTTGCCAAGGAGCTGGAGCAGGTGGCTGCTGATGGTATTGAGGCATCTAGGTGCAATTCCATGCTGCAATGGACTCTAATGATGTGTCGCCGAGTCATGGCTACATCTGTGGCACTTATGCAGAATGGCTTGGCTCAGATGTTTAGCCTGTCTCAGGATACCAGACTAAGGCCATGGATTTTCCTGTTGTGGGTAATTCTCTGTTTGGGAAGCAGACAGAGAATTACATGAAAAAAATGGATGAGTATAGGACCACCTATAGGAGTGCACAGGCCAAGGAAGGCAGGCCACTCCTCAGAGGCAACCTTCCAGGGGTAGGGCAGGCCTTTTCATAGGCCTTTACCAAGCCCAGGCCTCCTCTTCTGCTTATGCCCAGGGGGGGTTCTTTAGAGGGTGAGGCAGACGGGGTACAAGCAGGCCTGCTTCCACCCCTCAGCCTAAAGCCCCTGCCAAGCAGGCACCCTGATGGGATGGCCAGGGCCGATTCTCAACTACCTGTAGGGGGCAGGCTGGCTTACTTTGTCCAGGACTGGAAGTCTCTGACATCAGACAAGTGGGTCCTGGAAGTAGTAAGCCAGGGACTGGTTCTCAGCTTCAAAAAATTTCCAAAAATGAGAACCAGATCCTTTCCACCTGCAAATCTACCAGAGGCACTTGCCCTAGAGGCAGAAGTCTCTTCCCTTCTGGCTCTCAGAGCCGTGGAAAGGGTTCCACCCCTACCACAGGGCAAAGGATTGTACTCCAGGTACTTCCTTACCCCAAAAAAGACAGGAGAATGGCGGCCCATCCTGGATCTCAGATACTTAAACAAGCACCTTTTAAAACCAAAATTCAAAATGGTGACTCTGGGAATTATTCTACCCTCTCTAAGGCCAGGGGACTGGCTAGTGTCCCTGGACCTCAAGGATGCCTACTTCCATATTCTCATCGAAACCCCATCAAAAGTACCTCAGGTTCGAGCTGCCCTCAGGCCATTACCAGTTCAGGGCAATGCCCTTTGGCCTACCCTCTGCTCAAGGGTATTCACCAAATGCCTGGCAGTAGCAGTTGCTACCTAAGAAGGCAAAAATTGCCATCTTCCTTACCTGGACGACTGGCTCATAGTAGGCCAGTCTCCAGACCAAGTCAAGTTACATCTTCAGATAACTCAGCAACTGCTTACCTCTCTAGGTTTCCTTCTGAATCTTTCAAAGTCAGTTCTAGAGCCTTTCCAGCTCCTCACCTTCATAGGCAGAGCTGAACAGAGAAGCCCAGAGCCTTCCTTCCTTGGACAGGGCAAGGACCCTGGTCTCTCTGGCCTCCTCATTCACCCTGCAGGTCTCTCGACTAGCAAGGCATTTTCTACAGCTCCTGGGGCACATGGCTGCTTCTACAGCAGTAATGCAAGGAGGAAGATTTCAGATGAGGGACATCCAGTTCCATTTGAGAGCCTTTTGGTCTCAAAGAAAGGACCCTCTAACCAAGTCGATCCCAGTAACTTGAACCCTGATCCAAGCCCTACAGTGGTGGCAGGATCAGAGCAACCTGAGACAAGGGGTTCCCTTTGTCACTCAGTCTCACTCTTTAATCCTTACTACAGATGCATCCCTCTTGGGGTGGGGAGCTCACATGGGCGACCTCACTACATAGGGATTGTGGTCCCCTCAGGAATCTCTGCTCACATCAATCTGTTGGAACTCAGAGCAGTTTTCTAGCACTTAGCTTTTTCCAAATCTGTTTCAGAACAAAGTTGTACAGGTCAGAACAGACACCACCACCACAATGTGGTACATCAACAAACAAGGAGGCACTCGGTCACGACCTTGTGCACAGAAGCAATGAAGTTGTGGTCTCTGGCTTACTCCATGAACACCTCCCTACGCAGTTCACCTCCCAGGCAAGGACAATGTCCTGGCAGATGCTCTCAGCAGGATTTCCCAGGGCCATCACTGAATGGTCACTGGATCCCCTGGTCCTGGAGGTAATATTTGCCAGATGGGGCACCCCACAGATAGATCTTTTTGCAGCCCCAGACAATCACCAACTTCCCCTTTTTTGCTGCAGGCTCCCAGTGTTGGGCTCAGTCCCTCTGGATGCCTTAGTTCTCAATTTGGAAGGGAAGTTTCTCTATGCTTTTCCCCCCTTCTCTCTCCTGTTCAAAGTGTTGGTCAAAATCAGATCTCAATCCTGCAAAGTGATTCTGATTGCTCCAGATTGGGCCAGACAACCCTGGTATCCACTCCTACTGTCCTTAGCAGTCCATCTTCCTCTGTGTCTTCCCAGGAATCACAATCTGTTAACCTGTGCTCAGGGAAGGGTTTGGTACCAGATCTCAAATCTCTCAATCTCAAGGCCTGGCTCTTGAAGAGTTAGAGTTGCTGATCTACACCTCTCCCAAGGTGTAATGGATATATTGAAGGCTTCTAGGAAGCCTTCCACCAGAACTACTTACAATTCCAAATGGAAGAGGTTTTCCATATGGTGCTCTGGGAAGCATATTTCCCCAGAATCTGCTGATTTACCCACAGTCCTGGATTATATGGTCAATTTAAACACTGTGGGGCTGAGACCAGCTATCCTAAAGGTGCATTTGGCAGCTGTGTCTGCTTTTATTTCAGCAGGTAAAACCTCTTCTCTTTCAGCCCATCCTGTATTCTCTATAAGGGATTGCTTCACACCAACCCTCCATTCAGGGACCCTGCCCCTGCCTGGGATCTTAATGTTTGCATTGCTCAGCTTATGCAACCTCCCTTTGAGCCCTTGTCTTCAGCAGAGCTTAAGTATTTGACTTGGAAGACTGTGTTTCTGAGTAGCCATCACTTCTGCCAGACGCATAAGTGAATTACAAGCTTTGTCAGTGGAGCCTGATTTTATCTCCTTTCATAGAGATAAGGTGGTCCTCAGGACTAACAGGAAGTTCTTGCCTAAGGTGGTTTCAGATGTGCACCTTAATCAATCTATATCTCTTCCAGTGTACTTCACTGACCATTCCTCCTCTGGCGAGAGGAGGCTGCACAGCTTAGATATGAAGAGAGCCCTTAGTTACTACATTGAGCGTACCAAGGGTCACAGGTTTGACTCCCTCCAACTGTTCCTCACTTATGGGGAGGTTGGTAAAGGGAAACCTGCCACTAAAAGATCCATTGCCAGGTGGATTGTCTCTTGTATCCAATTCTGTTATGAAAAGCTGGGTAGGTTCCTCCCTCAGGCCTGAGGGCTCACTCTACCAGAGGTACAGCTGCTTCCCTGGCTGCCAGGGACATCCCTATTCTAGAGATATGTCAAGCAGCTACCTGGAAAACAGTTCACACTTTTGCCAAGCATTACTCCCTGGACATCCAGGCTAGGAGTGATGCTCGGTTTGGCACAGCTGTGCTTCAGAGCCTATTTCCTAAGTAGGTTCTGTCCCTCCTCCATGGAGGTACTGCTGTGTAGTCTGCATATGTCATAATATAGCAAGACTTCATGTTGTTTGAGAAAAAAATTATTCACCTTAGTAATGTTTCTTCTAATGGAGTCTTGTTATGTATAACCTCCCCTACCTGCCCCTCTCAGAACCTCTGTTTTTGGGATGTGGGTGGGCAGTGCAGTGTCGGCACTTAGTAGATGCCCACCTTGTTATTTTCACCCTTCCTTTTTTGGGGTGACTGGTTGTTGTGTTTTTCATTTTTTGGGTCTCCTGACTTGAGTCTTTGTTTTGGGACCAAAAAATGTGTTCTTATATCTAGTAGCCAGTTGGCTAGTGTAGGTTTACAGCTTCCACACAGGACCGTAGTGAGTTTAGTTCATAAAGATCTGACAGTTTGAGTTTGAAGAACAACAGACAGAGTTTTCAACCGAGCTCGAGCTCAGCGTTCCATGCCTGGCATGGAAAGTTAACTCTTTCACCTCCAGAGCAGTTCGAAGGTTGGGACTCACTGCATATGTCATAATATAGCAAGACTCCATTAGAAGAAACAACATTACTAAGGTGAGTAATTTTTTCTTGGTGGCTATCACGTCAGCCAGAAGGATGGGAGAGCTCCAGGCACTTTCCATTGAGTCTCCTTATCTGGTCTTCCACAGGGACAAGGTTGTCCTTCACCCCCACCTGAAATTCCTTCTTAAGATGGTGTTGGAGTTTTACCTTAACCAGGTGTTGACTCTGCCAGTGTTCTACCCCAATCACACCTTGGGGGCCGAATATAGGCTCCATACTTTGGACCCTAGAAGAGCGCTCTCTTATTATAAGGAGCGAATGGCTAAAGTTCGGGGAGCGGTTTGCCAGCTGTTTGTCACCTACGCTGAAGCCGCACCTGGCAGACCTGCAGCCAAATGGACGATAGGCAGGTGGGTCACCTCCTGGATAGATCTCTGCTATAGGTTGGCGGGCATGGAGCCTCCCAAAGGGATAAGAGCTTATTCTATCCACCATACCACTGCTTCGGTGGCTGCTTCTAGGGACGTCCCTATCCAGTATATCTGCAGGGCTGCTACCTGGAAGTCAGCACACACCTTCATTTCCCATTACCACATTGACCTAGAGTCACGCTGGGATGCTGGTTTTGGGACCTCAGTTCTCCAGTCCTTATTCCCTAAGCAGGTGGTGAGCGCCTTGCCTCCCTCCTCCCGGAGAACTGCTAGGAGTCTGCCAGACAGTGTGAATTGAACAACATTTCCACGTCCTTAGAAATACAGGTTACTCACCTGTAACAGGAATTCTAGGAGTGGTATATGTTGTTCATCCACACAACCCACCCGACTTCCTTGGCTTTGACGCACAACCTGGCTTCCAGCGGGCTAGATCTGGTGTCATGGGGTGGAGCCAAGGGTTTTACCACCCGGGTGGGTGGGAGGAGCCAGCTTGAAGACCTTCCGGCAAGATTTAAAGCGGCAAGGAACCTGCCAGACAATGTGGATGAACAACATGTACCATTCCTAGAACTCCCGTTACAGGTGAGTAACCTGTATTTTTCTGACATGGTTGTGAAATCTTCAAATGTGAATTATTAAACTGTAAGGTAAAACTTAAATTCCAGCCCCATGAATATATTTCTTCAGGGCTAATTGACAACTGGATTTGCCCAGCCCTTTCAGAACATGTTAAATGTGGTGTTATTCAAGAAACTGCAGGATGACTATACCTCTCAGCCTCCTGGCAAGTCGGGGACAGGGCTTTCAAAAATCTGTAACAAATCACCAACACTGGGCACAAATCTTAAACAAAATGGTATTATCAGATGAAGAAGCCTCCCTTAATATGTAGCTACTGTGAAAAACATTTTCGGTTGGAGAACTGGACTGTAAAGTCTTGCATTATTATATGCTTCCGATCCCTACTCTTCAGTGACAGAAATGCCAGTTTTAAGAGGCACAAAGGAAATTTTTAAGGCAAAATGAGGGATGTCCCTGAAAATCAGGGACAGTTGAGAGGTATGACAGATGAATGGTATATTCCTCTCTTCAGTGGCTAGACAGATTGAGCTCTCTTGAACAATTGAGTCTTGTATGAAGAAGCATTCGTAGGAACTCGAGTGTGAGGGAGCTGCACTGCATTGTCGGGAGGAAGCCTTTGTGTGTGATGCCTGTTCTTACATTTCATTGTTCTGTAGGGGCTACAGAATTATTCACTGTATCGTCTAATGTTGTTTTCTTCTGCAGGGTTGACCTGAAGAAAGGCAGTTTAATAAGGACTGATAAAAATCAATGGTCGGGAAAATAAATTGCCAGTGACAAAGGCACTAGACATTTATGACACGGGGAAGATGAGTATGCTGAAACAGAGTGGACTCAAGGCTCCTAGCAAGATTAGCAAGCCTGCAAGCACTGCACCAAAAACCTCTGCTGCTGCTGGTAAGAAAGGATTGTGCATGTAACAATTTCTTTATTGAAATGTGGTTACTCTTTTCTTAAAATTGATTGACTAAAAAATAAATAAAAAAATAACAGAATCCCATTTAGTAATCCTTCAAGTTAGGAAAGCTCATATTACCAGAAAACAAAAGCTTTGCACAAAAGACCAAAAGGGATACATGTCTCATGAGAAATTTCTCACTCGGTGAGTGTCAGAGTACAGTTCGCCTGTTTTAAAGAGTAGCTTTCATTACCCTCAATTTCTCCCTTTTTCATGGGGGGATGTGGATCATCACCTTCTCAATATCTGAATTCCCTGTTTAAAAATGTTAACAATCATCTGTTTTGTTTGAACTTTTTATCATTCACACCCCTCCCTTTCTCACAATCTCAGCTTCCTGGTCTCAGCCATTTTACCATGTCTCGTTGTAGTGAAAGGTGTCCAGACAGAGGAGCATCACTGGACGCTAAAGTCCAGGGAAAGTGCTGGTTCAAAAAAATGAGTGGGTATATCAACTAGGATAGGGGATTAAATAATAAATGAGCAACTTTTTTATGATCGCCCTTTCATAAAAGCTCACTGTGCACTGTATTTAAAACAAAAAGTGATCTGGGTGTTCACAGTAAAGTTAGAATCAGAACGCAAAGTGCCTACTTTCTGTTTTTAAACTGACATTTTCCTTCTGAAGCAACCTCAGTGTTGCCACCATTCATGAATTTATGCAACTTTAGTCCTTCAGGTCACTGGGCTTGTCCTCCCTTCATACTGACCAGCTAGCCACTGACTAGTCCTCTGTCTTAGCAGCTGCCATCATCAGTTTTGTGCTGCATTTCTTCAGTCCAGATTCATTGCTGACTGGGATTACCATGCCCCACCCTTAGGAATGCCAGAGTCAGGGGTTCTCTGCTCCCCTGGATCACTGCAGAGTTTATTTATTTCAAAGCCGGATTAGTATCTTTGAGCCAGGGACTCGTTTACAAAGGCTCCAAGTCAACAAGGAATACAAAACATTTACAGGTGAAGAAACATTGCAGAACAGAAAGAACATCAACTAACAAGTAGTATTAGTGTGCAGTTACAACATTAAGCAGGACACAACAAATGAGGAGAAACAGGACTACACTTGCGGAGAAACACAATACAGCACTAATTGAGTGTGGTACAGTGTTTAACAATCATGTTACAGTTCAGACTTGGTGCTCCCATTCTGCAGAAATGCAGTTTTAGCAGCTAAGGTGAGGCTTTGTCAAGGGGAGGTAGTAGGTGTGGGGGGGGGGGCAGTTGTGGAACAGGAGGGTGGGAGTGAGAGAGGGTAGTGTTGTGACGGGTGTGAGAACGGCTGTCAGAGGCCATGGGTTAACAGAAACACTGGCAGTCAGATTTGCTGGCAAGAAGAGATCGAAGCCCATTTTTAAAGTGGCCAAGTCTGGGGGAGTTGGCAAGTTCTGCAGGCAGATCATTGAACCATTTGGGCCCACATTAGGAGAGGGATCTTTTGCCAAAGGTGGTTCGTTTGAAGGGAACATTTAGAACAGTCCTGGAGGCACTCCTTGTGCATTTAGATGGTTGCGCAGACTCAAAGAGGGCTGTAGTAGCACTAGGCATGGACCACATCAGGGACTTTTTTGCAAGGAGGCAGGCCTGGTATTGGAGTCTGTGGTGGAGAGGGAGCCAGCCAGTTTCCTTGTATAGGTCACAAGAGCGAGTCATTTTGTGTACTCCCAGGACCAGGCGGCAGGCCTTGTTGACTTTTAAGCACTGTGCCGCTGCCTGCCCCATATATGACAAGGCCATAATCCACAGAGAGAGAACTGAACTGCACGTAACAAGTTTCAGGGTAGCCTGTGCCATAGAGGTGCGGTGTCTGTACAGGATGCCAAGCGTCATGTTGGTGGACTTTACCGGTTGCTCAGCATGGGCAATGAAGGTGAGGGTGTCATCAAGGTGAATCCCTAAGTACTTGAATGTGTTGACTTGGTCTAGTACTTCTCCTTTGCTACTAAGTATATGCAGTGAGGACCCTCGAATCTTGCTCTGTGCGGGTGCTGAAGAGCATGCTGTTTGTCTTTTTGTAGTTGAGTAGCAGTTTATTTCTGGTGAGCCAGGATTCCAATGCACGAACATTGAGCTGAAGTTCAGAGCTAATTGATCCCATGTCTTTCCCTAGGACGGAGATAACTGCATCATCTCCATAGAGTACGGAGTGTGCAGGACAGGTGGAAGGCATGTAATTTATGAAGAGGCTGAATAAGACGCTCGTTACTGTAGATGCACCTAATTAATCCCACTGTGGGATTCTCCTGTCAGGCCTCCCTGACTTGACAACGTCCTCTGGACAGCCTGTCCTCTCCTCCTCTCTCCCACCCCACTCCCCATCCTTACCTCCACCCTCTCCAGGTATTATCTAGGTATGTCCAGGACTATACCCCCAATATAACCCTTGGGTACCTTATATTTCACTGTAACCTGACTGTAACCTATTTTAAGTAACATTATTATCTAATCTATGTGTACTCTATGTTTAATGTTCTGCACCTGTATTGTTCTCACTGTTGTAACCACACTATGTAACTCTGTCTACCCCCCTGCAACGAGGTGCCTTTGTAAATGAGTCCATGACTCAAAGGTTGTAAATCTGACTTTTCTAATAAATAAATAAGAGAGGACCGAGGATAGAACCTTGCGGGATCTATAGGTTTACTTCCCTGGGCTCAGAGATTGTATTGCCGATCCTGACCCGTTGAAATCTATGGGTGAGGTAACTATGGAACCAGGCCACCGAGTGCATTGACAATCCTGTGGAGAAGAAACATTTCAGTAGCGGTTGGTCACTGTCTGTGTCAAAGGCCTTGGTGAGGTCTATGAAGTTAGACCCCACCGCCATCACTTTATCCAGGGCCCCATAAAGCTGAGTGGTGTACTCTATTAGCGCGGTGACGGTAGAGTGGTTTTGTCAGAATCCATGTTGTTGCAAGCAGAGAAGGCTGTGTTTTTCTAGGTACTCAATTGTTCTGAGACCACCCTTTCAAGTGCTTTGGGGGGGGGGGGTAAAATCGAGATGGGCCAGAAGTTTGCTAGATTAGGTCTGTCTCCTGATTTAAAAACAGGTGTGACTAGAGCCTCTTTCCACCTGTCAGGGAAGATGCCAGATCTCAGAAAGGCATTGAATACCTTGGTGAGTGGTGCCACAAGTTCATTTAATGTGAGTGCTACCATCTTCATATCAATAATGTCACTTCCCATCCTGGTCTTACCAAGGACCTGTTTGATATATTTGACAGTCTCACCTGGCGAAATCTGCCTGAAGTAGAACGGTGGGGTAACATTATCCCGTAGTGATGGAGTGTTGAGGTTGTGACGAAGACTGTGAGGGAGTGATTCAGATATTCAGGTGGCAACACATTGCTGTGGTCCATAAATGCAACATTAAAAGTGTCAGCGATTTCCTTTGGGTCTTGCAGTGTGCCAGAGGTGGTAACTATAAGGTCCGGTGGGGCCCTTGAGGCTCTACCCGTGAGAGATTTTACAGAGTCCCAGAACTCCCTCCCTCTACCACAGGTCTTTCCTAGGAGGTCATTGTAGTAAGCTGCTTTTGCCAGACGTATGAGTTTTGTGCAGGTATTTCTAGCTGTCTTATATGCTTGGGAGTCAGCTAGATTCCCGGTGGCTTTGCCCTGTACCACAGGTGATCTCTGAGTCACATGCATTCAGTTAGAGGGCTAAACAGCCAGGGGTTGGAGATTCCTCTGGCTTTCTTTGTTTTGTAAGGAGCAAAGATGTCGCAGGCTTTAGTGAAGATACTGCAGAAGTAATCCAGAGCTTGGTTTCTGTCCTTGACTCTATCTAGTGGGGACCAGTCAGTCCCTTTTAGTTAGTGCCTGAAGGAGTCTAGTTGACCAGGCATAAGTGATCTGTTCCTGGAGGCTTACTCTTGGTGATCTTGGTAGTCTAGGTAAGTAGTACAGGGGAGTGGTCACTGATGGTGTCAGGTAGGACTGTTACCTCTGCAATATGTTCAGGACAGGAGGAGAGTAGCCAGTCAATGAGGGTGCTGGTTCCTGTATGGTAGTTTTGTCTGGTGCGCTGTGTGACCATTTGGGTCAGGTAAAGGTCTTTGGTCTGTAGCTGTCGCTGCATCCTGTGCTTGCCAGTTAATGTTGAAGTCCCCTGGGATTGTATGTTTCCAGTTTAGTTTGTTCTGTTTGAGGTGGCTTATGAGCTATGGGAAGCCAGTGGGTAGCGTCCCAAGAGGCAGGTATATGGTGTATAATAGTAGCACTTTGTTTTGTTGGCCAATATTAAGTTTTAGTGTTGGAGCCTGTGCTTCCTTGGTGTGGAAGCTAATGGGCAGTATTTGCACTTTGATGTCACTCATGAGATAAACCAGCCACCCTCTTTTTTTGAGATATGGTCCTGCCGGAACAGGTTGTATCCAGGAAGGGCAATTGCTGTGTCTGGGATCATTGGTGATAGCCACATTTCTGTTAGGGAGATGACGTCAGGATCAACCTGAGCCACCCAGGCCTGAAATTGTGGCAGTTTGGAGAGAAGGCTGCAGATATTCCGGAATATTTGAATATTTGATCAGGGAAGTTTCTGAGATGGCTTGGAACCAGAGGTCTTGGCCGGCTGGTCTTACAAGAGCACTGGCTCCCCTGGGTACCTAAATAAATATCCAGACCCTTTGGAAGGCCTGTACCAAAGCTAGCAGACTTGCAAAATCCGAAAGGTTTGCATCCACTCTCCAGAATAATTTGCATCACCCCTCCAAGTTCTGGAATGTTATCTGCTCCCTTCTCTCCCTTCCCCTCCAACTCAGTCCCCTTCCCCTGTCCTTAAGGTAGTTAACTCCACCATCTCTGACCCTGCTGCCATTGCCTCTTCCTTCAACTCTTTCTTCACATCCTGTGCTCAGTTTCTTATTTCCTCCTTCCACTCTCCTCCTTTAAGTACCTTAGGGTCTGGCTGGACCGCCATCTTGATTTCTCTGCAGATGTGTATGCCATCCACCATAAGCTCCATCCCAAACTTGGTATACTGTACAGAAACAGAACTAGTATCCTTCTTGCCTGCCATGAGATCATCATGAAGATGACTCTCCCCTTCTTCGATTATGGTCACATCATTTACAGCACTGATTCCAAGTCCACCCTTCTCCTACTTGGACCTCCTCTTTCTCTCTTGCTGTTTTGCCCTGGACTGTCTCTGTCACACTCACCACTGCTTCCTAAACTCTTCCCTTGATGACAGACGCCTCGCTCACTGTGTCTACTTCATATCCAGATTTTTGCTTGGCTCCTTTCCACCCTGCTTTGCCATTCTCCTTTCACTCCCCCTACCTCCTCATGCACACTCTGCAATGCTGCCTTTCGTTGCCCTTTCCCTCCCCCTAAGAAATCTAGTGCTGGTCAAGCAGCTTTATCCTGCTGATTCCTTAAGCTGCTTCTCCATTCCCCTGTCCATCTGCCCCACCTTTTCCTCCCTACTCCCTGAAGTGTCTCTCTCCTTTGTGACTACATAGCTCACTCGTGCTGACCCCACGTCTTAAGCTGCCACCCACCTCCCTCCAGCATGGCTTGTCCAAGCCTGCTTTTGCAATGTGATTTTTTTCCCCCTGCGCTGTCTCACCAGTTTTATGTATTGTTGATCATTTGCAGTTCAACATACAGTAGGCACCTTCTTTTACTAGGCCCCAAATATTGTTTGTCAGCAGCTGTTAAATTATTGTACTTACTGCACTATTACTCTGTACAACATATTTGTTATTTGCACAACTGTTAATTCATTGTACTTCTGCACCTTATTTTATTGTATGCTGTCACGCACCCCTCTCCCCCCAGGATGCATCTGGAAATGAGCTGTTATCAGCTCAGTATATCTTTACTGGTAAAACGTTTGAAATGAATTACTAAATAAATAAAAATCCTTTGCTGGTGAGACCTAGAATAACCAGAATTTGATATGGGCAAGTTATGAAACAATAGCTGAACCAAGGGAACTGTGGTGGTAGGGAGAAACTGCAGAAAGTAAGAACAAGCAGTGGTTAGTGCCAGCAAGGGCTTGCTGTAGTAATTTTGGCTCCTCTGGACTGCAGACACAAACATACTAATACATATATAAAAATACATGCGTACACAGAGTCACACATACATGCTGAGTGAACACACGCATGTGTGCACTCAGACACACACACACAAATGTAGTCCTTCCCACAGTCAGTCACACAGAGACTCTCTGCAAGCAGTCATGCACATGCAGAGATGCACCACACACACATACACATATTAACACTCGCAAACTCACATGACCAGAGACACTTGCATACAAATAAATATCCATTTGATCCACTTTCATAAATCCAGCAGTTTTAAAGAGCAACAGTCATTCTCATCTTTACAAAACCACACACACACAGTAACCTTCTGCCTGGGTAAATTTAGGCAAAAGGATCCAGTTTTTTTTATTGCAGCCTGAGCCATGTAGGGTGGGATGATTCCCTGGAGCCCGCAGCCACACCCCTTCCACTTTCTGATGCAACAGCCCAGCCACATGCTTAGACATTTAGTGACATCTTAGTTGCAATACTCTCCATTGCCATGAAGGGGTTATCTTTTCAGATGCATTTTATAATGTGTAGAGGCCATTTGTATCAAGTCAAAGCCATGGCTCAACTAACAGCTGTCACACACTGGGAAGTAGAAGGAATCAAGCTGCTGATTCCAAGGAGTCAAACTATGATCCCTTCTCTTTCTAAACGTCTACAGTTTAAAAAAAAAAAAGATCTGAATCCTGGGCAGACCCCTTAGTGTGGTGGCAGAGCTGCTACTCACGATGGCTGCAACCTGGGTTCATGCCCTGGTCCTGGATTGTTAGGAGGGCTGTGGGAGATGGAAGGATTGAGTGTCTCAAAGGATGCTTCCCTTTTCTGGGGAGGGATGAAGTCAGGTTCCTCCACAGCACTACCACGTGGGGGACGACAGGTAGAAGAGCAGGTGGAGCTGGAGGGAAGGAAGGATGCCTGACGGCTCCGTGTTGCAACGCACAAGCTGTATGGGGTGCATACACTGGAGCACTAGTGTTAAGGGATCCTCAGGGGAGGGACAAAGGGGGATACAATTTCCTGGCCTGCAGTGTGACGCCCAATACACACAGATCCTGCATGGTACACTGTACCCCTCACTACTGTAGGTGCCCTGGTGAGTGGGGGAGGCCTGCCCCAATCTGGTCCTGCCCAGAGGGTAATCAAAGGAAAGGGGGGTTGGAAATTAAGTGCCACAGTGGGCAGTGTGGCTGGGTTGTCACCTGGGGCATTGGGAGCAAGACCAGAATAGAAAAAGTAAAGATTAAAAAAAAAAAAAAAAAGACATTTGATCTCTATGTCTCTGGCTCTTCTCTTAGGCCTTCAGATGATTGTACCTCTTACGATACCTTTGTAAGACACATGGTTAATACTCTCAATGTCTCCTCAGAGGAGGATGAGGTAGAATTCATGGATATGATGGGATGAGCTTTCACAAAAAAAACTGATGCTGCCCATCCATAATCCCTTAGGAAAGTCACTTGTAAAATTATGTCAGCACCCACCTTAGCTGCTGGCATAAATCAGAAAATTGAGAAAAATATGAGGTGGTCAAACAGGACTCTTGAGTATCTGTATTCCCACCCTGATCGTGAAGGAGTGGTCCAGACTGCCATCTGTTACGAGACAAAATTCCCGTTTCATTCCATCCTCCTGGGAAAGATTCCAGGAAACTGAATAGCATGGACAAAAGAAGTTTGTGTCAGCTTCCCTGCTTCTAAGGGAGGCAGCTTACCTGGCCTACACAGCATTGTACCGGAATGCCCTGTGGAATTCCATAGTGGCACTGAGCGAAAAGGCTACTGGAGGTTTGGCAGAGGATATGGCTGACACAGCAAGATCAACCATAGAAGCCACAAAGTACAACTTCTGTATGACAGTGAACACAAATGACACTGCATCTAGAGTCATGGCCCATGTAGTGTCATTTAGGAGATGTGCCTGGCTTAGAACTACCAGTCTATTCCTGGACAGTCAAACAAAAGCAATGGATTCCCCTGCAAGGGAAATTCCCTGTATGGTGACAAGATGAGGATTACCTGAAAAAGGAGGATGAATACAAAACCACCTACAAAAGCAACATTGAGAAAGAAAAGGCCTTCACTTCCTACAGGCCTTATGGAAGGGGGGGTAGGGGTGGGGGATACTTCCTTTGTGCTTATATCTCATGAGACTATCCTCCACAGAGGGGCTCTATAGGGGTAGAAGGGGCACCAGGTGTGCAGCTGCACCACCAGCTCCTAAAACCCAAGCAGGGCAAAACCCCTGACAAGTCTACACAGGTTGCCCATCCATTGCCAGTGGGAGGAAGGCTGACTCGCTATTCCCAGGAATGGACAAAAATAACCACAGACAAGTGGGTCCTGGAAGTAGCGAGTCAGAATTTGTCCTTGCAGTTTGGAAAATTCCCAAAGCTGCAGAACCACAAGTTTTTCCATTGTCACACTACAACTGAAGGAATCGTGTTGGAGATGGAGGTGAAGAAATTGCTGTAAGCAAATGCAGTGGAAAAAGTACCTCCCTCACAATTTAGCAAGGGATTTTATTCCAGGTACTTCCTGATCCACAAGAAAAATGGGGAGTGGCGACCCATTTTAGACATGAGATATCTGAAAAGTTAAAGAAAAAAAATTCAAGATGGTAACATTGGGCACAGTGATTCCATCGTTCCAAAAAAGGAGACTGACTAGGGTCACTGGATCTGAAGGACGTCTGCTTTCATTTATCAGTCTGGCCCAGCCACAGAAAGTACCTCAGGTTCAGGATAAAGAACTGCTGGTACCAGTTCACAGCCCTTCCCTTTGGCCTCACCTCATCTCCAAGAGTGTTGACAGAGTGTGTAGCCGTTGTAGCAGCATGTTTGAGAAGGCAAGGAGTGGTGTTTTTTCCCTATCTGGACGACTGGCTAGTCTCGGGAAGAACAAAGCAGGAAGCAGAGTCTTCCCCTATTGCTGATGCAAGACACAGAGGACGTGTGCTCCCTCATAAATCTTCAAAAGTTTCGGACAGAACCAGTTCAAGTTCTCAACGTTATAGGTGCTGAGCCAGATACCCTGCAAGGGAAGACATTCCTACTTCTAGCAAGAGTAGCAAATCTGATTGCGTCTGCAGAATCTTTCAAGGCAGGTCAGCTAAGAGATTTTCTGTGTGTTAATTGGGGAACATGGCCTCATCCTCTGCAGTGGTACCAGGGGCCAGGTTCCAGATGGGAGATGTTCAGTATTACCTAGGGAAACATTGGTCTCAGAGGTGGGATCCACTGTCCAAATTGGTGCCTGTCACAGAGTCTTTGCTAAGGGTACTGGAATGGTGGAAGGAATCCCCCTTCCTATAGCAATCGCCTATTGGTATACCTCCCTCCTGGGCTGGAGCGCCCACCAGGAGGACTTCATCTCAAGTGGTATTTGGAGTACAGAGGGGACTCAGGAGCTCATAAATTTGGAACTCAGTGCAGTGTATCTGGCAGTGCATTCTTTTTGCTCCCAGATCAGGGTTCAGTCTGCCCAGGTCAGAACAGACAACACCACAACAATGTATAACATAAACAAGCGGGGAAGAACAAGATCTTCAAAGCTGTGTGCAGAAACAATGAAGATCTGGAACCTGACATACTCCCTGGAAGTTCAGCTTTCCGCAGTACACCTGCCAGGGAACGACAGTGTGCTGGCAGATTCCCTGAAGAGAATCAGCCAGGGAAATCATGAATGGACCCTGAACCAGCAGGTGCTGGCAGCATTGTTCAGGTGGTGGGGTATACCAGAAATAGACCTGTTTTGTTTCCTGGTAGGACAACCAGCTCCCTCTATTTTGTTGCAGACCTCCATTGGTGGGTACAGTCTAAGAGGATGCTGTAGTCCTCAGCTGGTCAGAGAAGGTTCTATATGCCTTCCCACCTTTCCCACTTTTTTGCTGAGAGTACTGCTCAATATAAGAAAGGGAGTCAGCAGCAGTGATTCTCATAGCTCCAGACTGGACAAGGCAGATCTGGTACTCCTTGCTCCCGTTGCTCTCCAGCAGGCACCCTGTCAACCTGCCCTCGAGAAACAATCTGCTGAAACTGTCCCAGGGCAGGGTAACATTCCTGGATCCGAGAACTCTGCGTCTTAGAGCATGGGTCTTGAAGAGCCAGAGTTCTCTGGACTAAATCTCTCTGAGAAAGTGATGGAAGTGCTGAAGGTTTCCAGGAAACCAGCAACAAGGAGACCTTGTGCTTCAGAATGGAAATGATTTTCCTTTTGGTGTTCCCCCTAGACAGCTCAACCCACTACAAGCATGTCTGTTTATAATTCTAAACTACCTAGTCCATCTCCAGTCCTCGGGCCTGAGGCTCTCAGCCCTAAAGGTTCTTTTGGTAGCAGTGTCAGCTTATACATCAGCTGGCAGACGGGTCAGCGACCTCATGTTCCATTTTCAAAAGATTTTTCAAAGGCCTTAATCACCTGTACCCTCCAGTAAGGGACCCTGTCCCTCCCTGGGACTTGAGTATGTGCATTGCTCAGCTGATGGATGCTCCTTTTGAGCATTTGGCAACTGCTGCTTTGATGTAAGTCACCTGGAAAGCAGTTTTCCTTGTGGCAGTGACATCTGTCAGAAGGGTGAGTGAGCTGCAAACCCTCTGCACAGATCCTAACTAAATCATCTTTCACAGGGACAAGGTAGTCCTAAGAACTAACAGAAAATTCCTCCCGAGAATGGTGTCTGAATTCCATCTGAATCATTCAGTTTAAACTTTGTTTT
Source organism: Neoceratodus forsteri (assembly GCA_016271365.2). Classification (NCBI taxonomy): domain Eukaryota; kingdom Metazoa; phylum Chordata; order Ceratodontiformes; family Ceratodontidae; genus Neoceratodus; species Neoceratodus forsteri. The sequence continues at coordinate 262,251,421 of JADMNL010000027.1, read as the reverse complement.
CTTTACAGCAAAATCCAGCTACGGAGAACAGAGGCTCCACAACCTGGATGTGAAGAGGGCACTGAGCTACTACTTGGACGACACAAAGGATGTTGGGTCCACTAGCACTCAGTTACTTGTCGCCTCTGGTGAAGTGGGGAAAGGCAGACCAGCATCCAAGAGAACCATTTTTCTTTGGACAGTTCCCTGTATACATTTCTGTTATGACAAAGCTGGCAAGTTACCACCTAGAGCCACTTCAACCGAGTGGCCCTGGCGCTGCTGCCTGCTGGCGGCCGGACCTCTGCATCCAGCCCACCACCCCCTGACCAAGGAGAGCAGCCACAAGCCCAAACCAGGCTCTCCACTTCAGCCGAGTGGCCCTGGCGCTGCTAGCTGCTGGTGGCCGGACCTCTGCATCCAGCCCGCCACCCCTTGACCAAGGAAAGCAGCCACAAGCCCAAACCAGGCTCTCCACTTCAGCCGAGTGGCCCTGGCACTGCTGCCTGCTGGAGGCTGTACCTCTGCATCCAACCCGCCATCCCCTGACCAAGGAAAACAGCCATAAGCTCAAACCAGGCTCTCCACTTCAGCCGAGTGGCCCTGGCGCTGCTACCTGCTGGCGGCCTGGACCTCTGCATCCAGCCCGCCACCCCCGGCCAAGGAAAGCGGGTACGTTTGGTCAGCTCCTAGCTCGGAGCTGTCAGGCTTCAATCCCCGTAATTGGACTGGCTCCTGGGGACTCTGGCTGCTTCCTCATTGGATGCTGCAGATCCCCATTGAGAAAGAAAGCACCCAAGGCACCTTTTTCAAAACACAGCTCAGCCACTGCTTTGCTGTGCTGCTCTCTGGACATTTTTTTCTACTTAATTTACTGCTCATGTGGAAATATATATTTTTTTTCTCTCCTCTTGAAATTTTCTGCTGTTTAGGCTGCTGTATTAGCTAGGCCTGACTTCTGTATAGCTTATGGCTTGTACCTCTGAATATTTTTACTGCTTAAACATTTTACCTTTAAACTATTGCACTGTATATGTAGAAATTGCCTAGCAGAGTATAGCAGAGTTGTAGCGAACTTTAACTGACTGCCTGACGTCTGTATAGCTTACTGCTTGCACTACTGAATTTTTTCTCCTAATTGCCCAATATTGTAGACTAGCTAGAACTGACTACTGCCTGCTGTTTTTTCTGCCACACTCTTTTCCCATCACAGTTCCTCTCATTCATCCTTGGACTGCCTTCTTTTTTTCCCTCTTTCTCTTGCTTTTTCCCTTTTGTATTTCTTTCTCTCTGTTCCCCACAATGTTTCTCTGCCATCTACTGGACCCCTGATTCCCTTTCCTGACACCCCCCTGAACCAGCACATTCTGTAAATATTGCCTGGCATTTTGGGCCATTTTCTCTACCCATTCCAGACTACCCTGAGTCCTCTCCACTACACGCCTCCTTGCCAGCTCTCCCTGGTCTCATTCAGGGCCCCCCCCAGGAACCTTTTCTCTCCCACTATTTGCACCTACTTCTGCCCAGAGCACTAAATTGCCCAGGGCCCTCCCACCAATTTACTTGACCTTTGCCTTTGACTTTTTAAGTAATGGCCCGCCTTTCTTTCTGCTCTGTTTTAGCCCCAAGCCCAAACCAGGCTCTCCACTTCAGCCGAGTGGCCCTGGCGCTGCTACCTGTTGGCGGCCGGACCTCTGCATCCAGCCCGCCACCCCCTGACCAAGGAATGCAGGTACGTTTGGTCAGCTCCTAGCGGAGCTGTCAGGCTTCAACTCCGTACTGGACTGGCTCCTGGGACTGTGGCTGCTTCCCATTGGATGCTGCAGATCCCCATTGAGAAAGAAAGCACCCAAGGCACCTTTTTCAAAACACAGCTCGGCCACTGCCTTGCTGTACTGCTCTCTGGACATTTTTTTCATCCACCCCCACCCTCCCTCCTTTATTAAGTACACTTCCCCAGTGATCCCGCCCCACCCCCTGAGGCCTCACACTAGTCAATTACAGCAACTCCTTAAAGGGGCTCTCCTTTCTGTAACTTCTTAAATGGGTGATCCTCTCTCGTGCTCAAATAACTTATCATCCTCAATGCATCCGGGATCAAGTGCATTGACACCAACTATGGTCCTCCTTCTACTTCCTACACCAGTCTCACCTCACTTAGGACCGTCACACTCTACCCATAGTACCCCCCCCTCTTATCTACAACACCTCTACCAGACCCCACCAATGCTCGACCACCTCCCCTCGGTACCCCCCCCACACACGTCCACCCCTGCTACCTCTTACTTCCCACTCATACCTTGGTCTCTTCTCCTCAACACCTTTCCCACCCTTCGTACTCTACCCACCCCAGCACCCGGCCCTGTTTCCAGTCACAAGGGGAGATGCCATAATCACTTCCATGCTTTGGTACGCCTAATCACCCTCCTGTTGCTTCTATCAGGTAACATTCATCCAAACCCTGGCTCCGTGCCCAACCTTATGAACAAGCCTGCCCAGGCTCAGGGACTCCGCATAGCTTCTCTGAATATTTGCAGCCTCCTTAAGAAGGCTGCTGCATTCTAATGCTCAGCACCAACTGGACATTGTCGCACTCGTCGAAACCTGGTTATCCAAATCACCCATGACTCCTTCGTCTCCCTCCCTAGTTACACCCTTTTCAAGGAAGATTGGGTGGGTAAGCATGGAGGTGGTTGTGCTGTCTACATGCACAACTCCCTCCTTGGACATGCATTTCCACCACTCAAGCTTGATAACGGGGCTCAAGCCCTCACGCTAAAAATCTCCCCCAACCCTGGTAAGGGCCCACTCTTTCTCACCGTTTCCTATATTCCCCCCAGAAAGCAAGACCTCGCCATTCAGGTGCTTGCTGACTACCTGTCTGGCCTACCGCCCAAAATGGCGCAGATAATTGTTGGTGACCTGAATATCAACTGGCTCTCTGCCACGGCCTTCCAAGCCAGAGATATCTTTGCCACTCTTGACATGTCTCAACTTGTCACCATCCCAACTAGATTCAACCCCTCTACTGGCTCCAGCACCCTCCTGGATATCACCATTACCAACCGCCCCCAGAGGGTGCTCGATATCAGTGTACTTCCCAACTCACTTAGTGACCACTCCCTGGTCATATTCTCTTGGTCTGCTGCCAATAGCAAACGTGCACCACAAATCGCCCAACGATGTCGCCTTAAAGTACCTCTCACAGCTGGATTGGTCCCCAATCAGGCTTGCACCGTCTATAGACAAGGCATTGGATTTTTTCACTCGCACTTTTAACACTGCCTGTGACCTCTGTGCCCCTTTGCTAGATATCGCAACAAAAGGCAAAGCACGCCTTGGGTTACCCCTTCCCTCCTTTACAAACTTAAAATGAGAGACCACCTATGGCACATTGCCATGGAATCTGGCAAGCCAGCTGACAGGCAAGTATACAACGCCGAGCGCAATAAGTGTACTTGGGCCGTTTGACAGGCCAAAGCCCAGTACTACCAATCCACTCTTGTCTCCTCCTGGGGGTCAGCTAGAAACTTTTGGGATAATGTAAAGGAGCTGAATGGGAAATCCCGCTCCCCCCCCCTCAAATCTCCTTTAATGGAACTGTCTGCTCTGACCCCCTTGGCATGGCAGACTGCCTAAACCACACTTTCTTAGACCTGAGTTCAGTCCTGCCCAGTGACATCTTTGACCCCATCCCAGTAGCACCCCTGCCCACTCTCCAGAGACCTCCTTTCTACCTACGTACCATCTCCCCGTTGGAGGCTAGACCCCTTCTGGAAAAAGCTGTTAGTAGTAACAACCCTGGCACCGACCTGCTGGACACTATGCTGCTTCGTCTGACGTTGGATGCTATCCTGGTCCCACTTACCGAGCTGCTAAACCACTCTCTGTGCCTGGGGCAGTTCCCCAGCACATGGAAAACCGCCATCATAACTCCCATCCTAAAGAGCGGTGATCGAGTGACCCCGGGTAACTATCGACCTATCTCCATCCTCCCCCCACTCTCTAAGGCCCTTGAAAAAGTAGTTGCCAACCAGCTTGCTGAATACCTGGCCATGTACAATATCCTGTGCCCTGAACAGCATAGCTTTCGTGCAGGTCACAGCACAACAACAGTGCTACTTGAATTCTCCAACTTCCTGCACTCTGCTCTTGATGCCGGAAGTCCTACTGGTGCTGTGTTCATTGACCTCTACAAGGCCTTTGACACGATTTGCCATCCCCTCCTGCTTGACTCCCTCAGATGCCTTGGTTTCTCCCCCTGGCCCCCTTGCATGGTTCACCAGCTACCTCTTTGCCAGAACTCAGTGTGTAAAAATCAGTAGCACCCTATCTGACTCATGACCTGTCTGCTTTGGGGTTCCCCAGGGCTCCATTTTAGGCCCTCTCCTCTTCAGTCTCTACCTCAACTCCATCCTCTTGGCCTGCCCAAGTAAGATCCTCCTCAACGCGGATGACGCTGTGCTCTTTGCCTCTGACCCCAACCCCAACACACTCCAGGCCACCCTCCAACAAGCTTTTGATAGAGCTGAGCATTGATTCACATCACGAAAGCTAGTCCTGAACCTAAAAAAGACCAAAACTATGCTCTTCTCACATCGCCAAAGCAAAGCCAGTGGTGCCCCTCTCGTGATACTGCCTAGCACACTAAACCCCATTGAGCAGGTTTCCTCCTACAAGTATTTGGGCATTACCTTTGATTCAGCACTCTCCTTCCATCCCCATATCAATGCCCTTTCTGCTGCCACCAGTGTCAGGATTGGACTGCTATACCGCCATAGGGACTGCCTACCACAAGAGGCCCTTAGATTGGCAATCACCTCCTCTGTCCTGTCGCTAATCGACTGTGGGCTGCCCATCTATGCTGCAGACGACAACACTGCGCTTGCAAGAATCCAGCTGTCTATAAACAAGGCCTGCAGGCTAATGCTGGGAGCCTCTAGGCACACCCATACGTGCCTGCTGTACTCCACCGCCAACTTACTCAACCTTGAAGAAAGACTCCGCTTCCAAACCTGCCTTCTGGTAAAAAAAGACCCTGCTAGGGCTCTCCTCCCCGGGGTCGTCACCTCCCTGTAGCGTGCCTCCCCCTCAGTCTCCACCCGCAGCACTGTCAAAACCTCCCTTATTGTCCCCAAGGTAAGGACCTCTGTGGCCCAGAGATCCTTTTTCTATTGGGTTGGGCTCCCTCCTGGTTCAGTTCCCTCCCAGCCAACATAGCTGACTCCACTAATCTTGGTCCTTTCAAGGTCTCCCTCAGAAGCCATCTGACAGGCACACACTGCTGCAACTGCACATAATCCCCCACCTGCCCCTTACCCTCACCCCTAGGCTGGGTCTTCCCTGTCTGTGTTTGCTGTATATGCCTGGGGTCTCGGGCAACATCTGCTGACTAATGTAATAAAATATCTCTGGTTGCTACCTGACGTGGTACTCGTGTACCTATAGTATGACTACTGTGATCTGCCTATTACCAAACTTGTACCACCAGGGAATGCCTGTAACACTGGTTGCTTTTTTTAATCCAAGTGTTATGTACTGTACTGTTTTGTTTGCTGTGATGTATTGCTCCCTGGATGAGGTGCCTTTGTAAATGAGTCTTTGACTCAAAGGTCTGTAAATCGATGATCTAATAAATAAATAAATAGAGGCCTTCAGGTGCACTCCACAAGGGGCACCTGTGCCCCTGTGGCAGCATCAAGAGGCATTTCCTTAAAGGAAATCTGTAGAGCAGCTACCTGGAAAATAGTACACTCTTTCACAAAGCACTGCTGTCTGAACATTCAGTCCAGAAGGGATGCCAGCTTTTGCACTGCTGTCTTGGCAGAACCTTTTCCCTGTACCCAGCCTCCCAAGGTACTGCTATGGAGTCTGCATTTGTTAAGCACTAGTGTGGGATTCCTGAAGTTTCAAGAAAAAATTACTCACCTTAGTAATATTGTTTCTTCCAAAAGGATCCCTTACTGTTTAACAATCCCTAAGCCCAACCTCCCCTTCCAGAACCTGGTAAAAAGTTCAGCCAAGAGTTAGTTCTTGCTATTTGCTTGAGCATTACTTGTTGCAGTACCTTTACAGTTGTTGCTCAGTGGTCTGAGTTACCTTTTTTTTCATAACAACTAAATTTGTTCTGCCTTGTTTGAACAATTTTTCAAATTTTTGAAACAATTTTAGTATTTTTTGTAGTACTTGTGCTAGTTTTAGTGGTCACTGCTCACCCTAGCTTTAGAAATCTGACATTGACGTGCAGGGGTGAGTGTGACCACACAGCAGAGTTTTAATTTCATTCCAAGTTCTGTATTTAGCATAAAATGCTAAAGGCTCCAGGGTGGCTCATTCCAGGGGAATGACTGCATTTGTTAAGCATAGTGAGGGATCCCGTTAGAAGAAGTAAGATTACTATGGTGAGTAATCTTTCCTTTTTGTTGTTTTATTCAACTTTTCTGGTTGGTCCTGTTGACTCCTCGCCCCCAAAATATGATAGTAGCTGCTTGAGTGAAATTCCAGAATCCCTTGTGGCTGATGTCATGGCCGGGGATTAGCCGTGAGAGATTCATTTAAGAAAAATGCTTATATGATCTTTTAAAAGCTCAGATTTACTGGTTGGTAGCCCCACTGTAGTTCTGAGGAAAGGTTTGGATCACTTGGCCTGAGAGTTTCTGCCAGACCGCTGATTGGTAAATTGTAGTTTATGTATGTATGTATTTAATTTTTTTTTTACTTGTATTTTTATGCCTTGCCTCCAGCATCAGCCCATCTCTGGGACCCCCAGTCAACCACTCAGCCCCGTCACACCTCCCTGCGGCCACTTCTCCATATAGCCTTGGTTTTACCGTCCAGGTGGGTACGGAGAGTGATGGTGGGTGGGGGCACTTTGAGCTTTTAGTTGTTTGAAACACAAAAGGAGGCTGCAAGGCCTCTAAAGTAGCAGGGATCATCACCTGCTGTGCTTATGGTTTTCTGTCCATTTTCTAGTGAGGCCGTCAGGGCAGGTGCATACATTAAGTACAAGTGCATGGACATTGGCAGTGTCCCTACACTCCTAAGGGCACTCCATCTGCACTGCCACGTGTGATCACCCAGGTGGCAGTATTGCAGTGGAGCATGCTAGCCTCCCTCACTGGAGGAAGAGAACATCCTCTGGGATGCTAAGTTCTTCGTACCCTGACATCCTGGGCCTCGTTGCTGAACCTGGGTCTCTTGTGTTGCAAGGGGCACCCTTGCTGCTGCATGGAGGAGCCAGTCATACCAGAGCTTTTAAAAGCTCATATTGGAATTTGCCCTAATGGACTTTCCTGCAGCTAATCTCCAGTTGTAATGTCAGCCACAGCAGATTCTGGTATTTCGCCTGAGCAGCTACTCTCGTAAGATGTCAGGCTGGGAAGCCAGGAACGTCAGCCAGATCAAGCTAAATAAAACAACAAAAAAGTAAGAAAAAAGGATTTTCTATGCACTGAATGTGCAAATCCGGGGGCTGCCCCACGTCATAGGTGGGGTGGGGGTGGGGGGATTGAACATGGGCATTCCCATTAATACATCAGTATGGTAATATTAATACAGTAGCATGATAATGCAATAACTGCCATGTGTTTCTCATCTTAATACTGAATTAAGATTGAATTCAAAGAGGAAGCAGGGAACTACAGACCAGTCAGCCTCACCTCGGTAGTGGGGAAGATCATGGAAGCACTACTGAAGGAGAGATTGGTGGAACATCTGGTTGTCAATGGACTACAGGACCCAAGGCAGCATGGTTTCACCAGGGAGGTCATGTCAGACCAACCTCATTGAATTTTTTGACTGGGTGACTAGGGAGGTGGATCAGGGAGGGCAGGGACATGGCCTATCTGGACTTCAGCAAGGCCTTTGACACTGTGCCACATAGAAGACTATTACACAAACTGGGGAATATGGTGTGGGCAGGACAGTAGTGTGGTGGGTAGGTAACTGGCTGGGTGGCAGGACACAGAGGGTGGTGGTAAATGGCTGTCACTCCACAGAGGGAAGAGTGACCAGTGGGGACCACAGGGATCAGTGCTGGGACCGGTCCTATTCAACATCTTCATCAGTGACATGGCGCAGGACCTAGAAGGCAGAATTTCACTGTTCGCTGGTGACACAAAGCTCTGTAACAGAGTAGACACACCAGAGGGTGTAGACAGAATGAGAAGCGACCTGCAGAAACTTGAAGAATGGTCAGGGGTTTGGCAGTTGAAATTCAGTGCAAAGAAGTGCAAGATAATGCATATGGGCACAAAAACCCTGGCACAATATATCAGTTGGGGGTGAGGATATAGCATGCACTAAGCAGGAAAGGGATCTTGGGGTTATCATCTCTGATGACCTCAAGGTAGGAAACAGTGTGACAATGCAGCAGGTAAAGCAAATAGGATGCTGGGATGTATAGGCAGGGGCATCACCAGCAGGAAAAGGGAGATCATAATTCGCTATACAAGACACTAGTGAGGCCCCACCTGGAGTACAGTGTACAGTTCTGGAGACCATACCTACGTAAGGACATAGACAGGGTAGAGAAGGTTCAGAGGAGGGCAACAAAGATGGTGCATGGATTGCATCACAAGTCCTATGAAGACAGGTTGAAGGAACTGAACATGTACTCCCTGGAGGAGAGGAGGGAGAGAGGGGATATGATAGAGACATACAAGTATCTTACAGGGAGGAACAGGGTGCAGGAAAACACTATTTTTAAGCAAAAAAGATGTTCCAGGACTAGAGGGCATGGGATGAAGTTGGAGGGAGGATGATTCAGAGGAAACATGAGAAAGAATTTCTTCACAGAACGGGTGGTGGACAAGTGGAACACCCTGCCAGAGGAAGTGGTGGGGGCTGAAACAATCACGGGATTTAAGAATGCTTGGGATAGACATAAAGGAATTCTGGAGGTCAGGGGTAAGGGGCAACAGACTTCTGGGAAAACAAACTGAACTTACAAGCTCAAATGGGCAGACTGGGTGGGCCATAGGCCCTTATCTGCCGACACTGTCTATGTATCTATGTATGAATTTTCTGCAGTCCTTGATGTTAGTTGTAGAGAAATAAAATCTATAGTCCAGCTGCAAAAGAACGAAACTTGTTTCTTTTAAAATTAACCCAGCATGGTTGGCCCCATGGCGTGGAGGGCTGAGTCGCTAGGCACCTTGCCTCCTGGTACACCAGCGACCCGAGTTTGGGAACAGAGTCTGGTTGTTTGGGGGCTGGCTGGGGGAGGAAGGATTAAGCGTCCTGTCGGACTGCTCTTCCCCTTGGGGAGGGGGATTGTGTGATCCGCTGCTTGCCTGCCACATGGAAGTAACGCAGCTTCAGGCACACACATAGCCGACTAATACAGGCGTTTGAGGACGTCTCCGCAGAGGCGGAGCTCGCCCATTACACCATTGCATGTGGATGGCTGTGTGTGTGTGGGGGGGTGACGGGAAGAACATGGAGGAAAAAAAAAACTCTGGCTACAGGATGACGATGAAACTCCGGGCCCTGCACTGATGAGTGAGAACACCCTGCTGTGAAGATGAGCGGATAAGTCCCGGAACAGGCGATGTGATGCTGTGGGGTCCATTAGAAGGGGTCTGGCCAGGAGTGTAGGAGCATAAAGTACTGATGGGAAAAAAAATTAACACAGCATTTCTACTAGAGTTGTTACTTTTGACACTCCACAGCAGATCTGTGTGATAAATTCTTTGTGTTATCACTGCCTCAGTGTTAACACTGTCCCTGTTATAAAATAAATGTCTTGCCATTTATCTGCAAAACAGATAAGCTGCTTTATCTTACAATCAGCATAACAGTTCTACTAGAGTTATTACTTCAGACACTCTACAGCTGACATCTGTCATGAATTCATTCCTAATGGTATTGGCAACTCGGCAAGAGACATGCTGAGGCACTGCATCTTTTAAACTTAAATACAAATGCTGAGGCGCCTCCACAGTCTCTGGTAGTGTTGTCTTGCATGCCCTTTTGATTAATCCCTGCGCTTCCCACCAAACCACACATACACAGTACTTTAAAGCCCTCAATTCAAGTGCATGGAATCATGAATATGCAAATACTTGTGCAGCAGACTGACTGGGATTTGCTGGAACAAATACTGCCTTTCAAATGGCAACAGTCAGCACTAAGGGCTCCACACTCAGGTGCTGGGCTGATCCCAGTGTGCAGTTTGTGTGCAAAAACATTTTAGTTTACTACTGCTTACTGTAGTATAGTAGATTGTAGCAGACTAAGCTTGTTTACTTCAACACTGACATCTTCCATTACTACAAATCCCAGCGTTCCCTGCAGCTGACACCAGGCAGTAGGAGATTCGGTAGCCTGCAGTGCATGTTAGAGTTCTAAAAATGTTAAGTGAGACCACTCTTACAACCATAAGAGTGGTCTCTATGGCAGAAATTTTATTGATTGAGGTTGAACAATAATATACAAAAAAGTTAAAAACCCTCCGCTGAACTAACCTGTTTCCAAGATCCTTGTTGCAGAGTTAGAATGTCTTGTGAGCTGGAGACTCAAGCAGGAAACATGGATTTGTCTCTTGAATGCATGTCCTGACCCTGTTAATAAGCACTGCAGAATCAGCACACTAAGACGCTGGGGGAGAAAACGTGACTAGCCCTGCATTCAAGGGCCTTCTTTGGTGGGAAAGGGCCTGTTGCCATCTGCTTAACACAGCTCTTGCTGTGCTGTGTCCTGAAAGAGGTGGACAAGAGATCTGTTTTGGGAGAGGGAACGGCCATGTGGGTTCACCGGGAAGCACTGAGTGGGAGTGGCTTCTGAGGGCCCCCTGCTTGTATCAGGGTGGGAGTCTGGTTAAAGACAGGAAAGGGCAGCCAACCAAGAGGGTAGAGAGTAAGAAGGGTGCTTGATTACAAAAAGCAAACACCAAGATGTTAAACCAGAAACAGATTTTCTTTGTCTTGATGAATTCTTGCTTCTCTTTAGGAGCCACTGCTGGAAATGCAACATCTACGGAGAAAGTATCCAGTACACCCACATCTGAGACTCAGGAGGAGTTTGTTGATGATTTCAGAATTGGGGAGCGAGTCTGGGTTAATGGTAACAAGCCTGGTTTTATTCAGTTTCTTGGTGAGACACAGTTTGCTCCAGGTCAGTGGGCCGGGATTGTTTTAGATGAACCAATTGGGAAGAATGATGGCTCAGTTGCAGGAGTTCGATATTTTCAATGTGAGCCTCTTCGCGGAATATTTACAAGGCCATCTAAGTTGTCACGGAATCCATCTGACGGTGAAACCAATGGCACGCAAACTGCACCAGCATCTAGGGCCACATCTCCAACATCCACATCAGTGGCTGGTGTGGTGTCTCCATCCTCAGCAGCAGCTACACCAACAGCTACTCCTGGAAAATCCTCTCCCCTTCCTTCTAAAGAATTCACTACTCCTGTAAGCAACCTAACCAGAACAGCAAGTGATTCTATATCTAACCTGTCTGAAGCTGGATCAGTCAAGAAAGGGGAACGTGAGCTGAAACTTGGAGATCGGGTTTTGGTAAGTGTAATTCATTTGGTTTCCCATTTATAATAATTTGTTGTGAAGATCCTACGTCTAATAACAGTCATGAGTTTGGCTAGACCCCTGATTGGCTACTGGATTGGTCATTAATATCTTTCAAATAAATGATCCAGCTGTCAACAGATGTTGTGCAGCATGCAGCGTCTGAAACGTATCATGTACTTGTGCCGCATCGCTCACGCCACACCACCATAAACAACAAAAGTAACCAGAGTTTGGAAGCGGACTTGGGAAGCTGGAGGACCAGCCGGGGCGGGGATTGAGCATCCAAGGGACTGCTGTCTCTTGGGGAATTGCAGCACTCTGTGCACTCCTGGTTCCTACGGAGTGCTAGGAGAAGGCTACCAGAGCCTATCAAGTGATGGGGCAGGCAGACACCGATGTTTTCCTGTGGGTGCACAGGTTGATGTCTTGGTGTCATAGCATGCCATGTCCCTCTTGGGAGAACTGCTACACCAAGAAAAAATTCCCCTGAGCCTCAGGACCCTGTCCATCAGTGCCTTGTGGGTACCCTGGGTATTCCATCCCATGGGATGGCTCCGCCACAAGCGGGTAGACTTGTGGGGTTGGAAGTCCCACGGTAGTGCAGTAATTGGGGAGCGGGGCCAGCCGGGGGCAAAGCATCCGTCGGGGAGCATAAAATTCAAATAAGAAAAACAACAAAAGTAAAACTATAAAGTCAAAAGTTGTTATTGCAATTAGACTTGCAATAACAACATCAAAGCCAGTCATTTCCTTTTATTAACTTCTGACTGGATGGAGGTGTGCTCCCACCAGTTGTTAATCCCTCAGAAATGACCAGCTTCTTACTTGTTCTTGCTTAATTAACTTTGTCCTCATTAAAGTGGAACATGAGTGATGCCAGTCATATGGCACTTTAGCATGCTGGCTTTGAGTGGTCTGGGGGAATCTTTTCCCTGACAGAGAGAGGGATCTCTTGTCCAGCTATGGCACTTTTTCATAGTGTAATGCAACAGGCAGCACACGATGGCTTTACAGCCTTTTGGCAGTGGGGAGGGGAAGTGGGATAATGTGAAGGGACACCTGGTGTTCAGAGTTGCGCAATAACTTCTGTGCTTTAAATCATGGGGGTAGGCTGAAATGGGAGACAGTGGCTGTTTTCAGTTATGTGGTGTGATGACTGCCTGATCCTACCCTTGCCTAGTGATTCATGGTTCAGTAGATCCTAGACAATTCCTAGCCAGTGAAGCACCCTTATCTCCTCCCATTGTGTTGTTGCCCACAGGAAGGAGGAGGCCCATTGTTTTGGACAGAAATGAAGCCTGGGGTGCCACCAGTGGGAGATGGGGACTTGTCAATCTAAAGGGATTGCAGAGAGAAGCCACGTGAGGTTGCAGCAGCAAAAAAAAAAAAAAAGAAAAAGGAACTTGAGGTTTCTGTAATGCTTCACATTGTCACTAGGAAGTCATAACAAATGGATAAGATGCACCCCTGCTAGGGATTCACTTGCACAGTTCAGATCAGTGACATCAGCATGTAATGCTGGGGTAAGAACATTCTACGCTTTATCAGCTCATTGATCTTTTGTGCTGATGTGAGGAGACAGCAGCTGTTTTTAAGTTGTTCCTGACCGTGATGGAAGTATTTGCCAGTTTCTTTATTTTTTTCCTGAAAGTGTCTAGCTGGAAGAAACTGTTTGTGCCTGCAGTACTCCTTTCATATATATTTAATGTATTTAGCTTTATGTTGACTGGGACAGGAAGGCTGGACAATACTGCCTGTTTTCAGCTTTGTCAAGGATACAAATGCAAACCAACTGAAATGAAACAAGATTAAGTTGGTGGTGGTATTTTTAGTGAATGGGGGAAATCTGGCCTCGACTTCGGGGAAATTCCACTACTTTTTGAGAAATGCCATGGGATCTTTACCATCCACCAGAATAAGGAGATACAACCTTGGTTTAATGTCTCCTCTGAAAGGCAGTCCCTTGGGAGTGCAGCACCCTAGTGTCATCGCACTACACCGTCAGTGTTGGAATTTACCGCAAGTTCTTGGTGGGAGGAGGAACTCACAACCTTCTGATCTTCTGGCTTCAGAGGCAAGTGTGCAGCCTGCTGAGCCACGGTTACCGAACTACACATTCAGTCATGCATGTCTTAAATTTAAATGGGCAAGCCTGCTTTTTTCTCACAGACTGCTTCTTTAGTGAGGGTCTCTGTGAAGTTCCATTTGCCTGTCTTGCTGGAAGTTAAGGGCGTAATAGGTGCAATATAGGTTTAAAAGAAAACTACACCCAAAACTTGAAAAAATATATGTTGTGCAGAGTGTTTTAATTTGTATGTGCAGTTCTAGTGTTTCCTTCCCTCTGACTGGTATTAGGAGTTTTTCCCAAATTAGCCTGCTAGCTTTATGCTAGTTTTTTGACCCATGGGGATCTTCATACCTGATAGCGTAATTGTATTTCTTGTTCCCACAGTGCATCTTGTCTCATGTGACTGTGATGTAAGAGAGACCAACATTCACCACACACATGCCAAACAAACTAAATATCTTGGAAGCTTTACAAGCTGCACAAAAATTACCAGCAGCAAAGTTTTTCAGGACAGTAAAACCTTTAGTATGAAGGTGGTCACCAAGCTGAATTCTACAGATTTTAAAATATAGCTATCTCTATTGTTGTGAACTGATTGTAATGCAATGCTTTCTGCTGGATTTATGGGCTCTGCTACATCACCTTTACGTTAAACAAGGTGCATTGTAGGACAAAGAAATGCAATAAAACTATTTGATATGTAGATCTCCAGGGGTTGTAAAACTACCCTAAAGCTAGCAGGCTAATTTAGGAAAAACTCCTAATACCAGTCAGAGGGAAGGAAACACTAGAACTTCACATACAAATTAAAACACTCTGCACAGCATATATTTGTTTAAGTTTTGGGTGTAGTTTTCCTTTAAGGACCTTTTGTACTGTATTTGTTCTGCCTTTTCTTAGGCCAGTGCCTAAGGTAAGTCTGGGGAATTTTTTATTTTCTGCATTGAACTGCTGCTCAGTATGTCCCTGTTAGTTTCACAAACTACAAATGTTCACATGAGCTTAGATAAATTTTTTTTTTTTTTATATTCTTTTGTCCAGGCAGTGAGAAATAGAAAGTAAATAGCATGTGGGGGGTGCATAGGTAGGGGATCAGCAGCAGAAGGAAGGAATTGATCCTGCCCCTGTACACATCCCTGGTGTGGCCCCATTTGGAGTACTGTGTGTAGTTCTGGAGTGTGTACTTGAAAATGGTGGCTAGGGTTGATGTGGTGCAAAGGTCGGCAACAAAAATAATTCAGGTGTAGCAAGAGAAGACTTACTGTGCATGGAGAGGCTGAAGGACCTTTACAGTTATACATGTAAACCAGGAGGGAGGGGGGATACATTACGGAAACCGTTTCTTCACAGTATAAATGAGGTAGACACTGGGGAACTGTTCACAATGAGAAGAAACACTGGCACAGGGGAGGACTCTAAAGAAGCTGGTGAGAAGGAGATTCAGGAAGGACATCAGAAAGTATTCCTATGCAGGGAGAGTGGTGAATAAGTGGAATAGACTGCTAGAGCTCTTTGTCCAAACCTTAGGGGTGCTTTGGTGTTGGAGCTCTGCCACCATCCATCCCCAGCTGCGCCAGCCTGGTCTCTGTCCGGACCCAGCTTTCTGAGTTCACCCTAGAACCCATGTCACCAGCACGGCAGTGCATCGTGGGTGGCCCCCATCCAGGCTTTTTTCTTTTTTTTATATAGTTTCATATGTAATCATACCGATGACAATTTCCATGACTAAGACAGACCATACACAGCATTATATAATCCAAGGAGAGAATATCTCATTAATCCTAGGAGGGTTGCATCCTAAACATTGTGATACCATATTGGAGGGGTTAACTAAAATGCAAGCTAATAAGTATATAGAGCAAAAGAAAATGCTGTGTTACTGAGCCTTTGAGCAGTATGGCTAATTACATTGCAGCTAAAGTAATGAATTTTAAAGTTCAAAGTCCTGGCTCCCTCAGGCTAATGGCGCCATACTATCTTCCTTAAGAAAAAATAATGTTCTTAATTATTATTATTAAGGCAGCAAATGCTCAGTGCACTCAGAACAATATTTGTACTAAATTTCTAATCTTGGAGATAACAAACTTGTAATGGTCATATAAAACTAGTTTTGGGCTATAGCAAAGTCTGCTTGTTCGGATTTTAATAGTCGTAAAACTAAATGAACGCATCGGAACCAGAACATTAATATCTGAGCTCTAGATTAGCCCCAGAGAACAACATAAGAACCAAGACCACATTCAACATTGCCCTTGAACGGCCATATTAAAGAATATTGTCCAAGACTGAGAGTCAACGAAAATTATTTTCCTCAAGTGTTAGAACTGCAACAGGGTTACACCAAAATTAAATGCATAAGAATACTTAAATAAGTTCAGTCCTCTCCATCCTATTCTGAATCTAAGGCCGCTTCTCCTGGTTCTCGTTGTTGGCGCTACTTACTGCTCACATGTCGGGAGGCCCACATGCCAGCCTCCGAAGGGTCTGAAAAGAGCCAAACTTTCCCATCATGGACCACCCTTAATCTAGCTGGGTAAATGATCACCTGCATCACCAATGCTTCCCTTAGCTGTCTCCCAGACTTCATCAAACTTTTTCCGACGCAGTCGAGTTGCATAACTAAGATCAGGAAACAATTAAACGGCACGATCATCTTGCATTAACGGTGCTGCTTGTCTGGCCAGGTGCAAAATCCTATCCCTGGGGCTGACACCATCTGACCAGCAGTAGAGCACGTGGGTTTTCCAGATCATCTTTGTATCCACGAGGGGTGATATGGTATGCTTTCTGTAGATTCAACTCAAAATTCTGACCATCAGGTAATAGCTTAGATTCAAGCCAGTCTCTTAAAAACGTAATAGGGTGATCTCCTTCAATTCCATGCAGCACACCTAGGATTCTAATATGTGCCGACTGGGCCTGATTCTTGAGCGTTTCCCAATCTGGCTCTCATGTGAGTGTTTTCCATGAGGTTGCCGCTGCTGCTGAATCGGTTTGCCTTTTAACATCACACACCTCCATTTGCAGCCCCTCTACAGTCTTCTCGACTATCGATACTGTAGTGGCAAATGTGTCCATTTTATTATTTAGATCAGCAACAGAGGTGATTAGCCTTTGTAGTTTGTGACTGATTGAAGTCATAGTCTCCTCGGGTGCCTGGTGTATTGTGGCCTGCACTTCTACACCAGGCTAAGTTGCCTGAGAAGTCCCCGATATCTTGTTGCCAGATCCACCACTTTTATCTTTCCGCGGGTCGCCCATTCTAGGTTTATTTCTCTCCTCTGTCGATCTAGAATATTTATTTTACTAGATGCCGATCCTAACAGGGTGATTTTTAATCATTTTAAAGTCTCTGGTGCAGAGCTGACTAAACTTGCTGCAGCTCAGCTTGGGCTCCACAGTGCTCCCCCCAAGGCTTTTTTCTAAAGTGCCATTGAATTGGTGTTATAACCAACACTAGCTCCTCAGAAGAGGACATTCTAGGGACGTGGATATGGGTCACTTATCCACACTCATGGCAGTCTACCTTTAAGAGCTGTTCTTGCCAGACGGTCTGCAAGCTAAGCTTCTCCCACCGCCCGGGTATTATTTTCCTTGGCTCTGCCCTGTGATATCAGGTCTTCCTTTCCAGTGGAAAAGACAGGTCTCCTCCTTTGAAGCTCTGCCTAGGGTGTAAGCCTGAATTTTGTTTTCAAGTGCACCATTAGGCTAACTTCTTTCCTAAACTTAAAGTATATCCTCAGTTCCATCTCCATTTCAGACGTCGACATCGTGGATTGTGGTGTAGGCCTGAATATTGTTTTCAGGTGTGCCATTAGGCTAATTTCTTTCCTAAACTTAAAGTATGTCTTCAGTTCATTCTCCATATCCGATGTCGACGTCATGGATCGCGGGGATTCTGAGCCAGTTCCCAGTTCTAAACAGTGCGTCTAATGCAGCTAGAAGATGTTTTGGACAGATCCGCACGTTTCGTGCATCTGCTGCCATGGCGAACAGCATGACGTTGCTGCCTGCGGCCTGGGCCAGGCTATGCTTCCCTCCTCCCTGGAGCACCACTGTGCCCGTCTTCATCTCGGTCAGTTGAAGCAGGCATATAAGATGTCCCCTGTGGCTACAGGGTCTGCGCCCCCCTTGGAGCCATGGAAAAGGTGGTGGCTAAGGCCTCAGTAGGTACTTCATCATTACCGCACTGCTCTGTTGAGGCCACGTGGGGCGGTTTTCGCTGTTAACTGGAGGCGTTGGAAACCTCAGACCCGCAGGGAGAACCTGCCCACCACAGCAAGAATAAGAAATCAAAAAGTCCCCTGTTGGTTGTAGGATCAGGAATGAGGTGTTCTTCCTGCTCCCTTGACTCCCTCAACCGCTCGATGCTTGTCAAGCATTCGGCTTCGGACAAATCTTTGGTCATGGACAAGGCTGTTAGCTCCACGGTACCCCCGTTGAGCTTGATGGTCACAGCATGGGTTGAGCAGGTGGTCGAGATTTTTCTCGACCCTGTCGACCTGTTATCAGAGGAGATCAATGATTACCCTGTCTCCAGGACCTGGTCCTGTCAGGCCTCAACCAAGAGGTCCAGGAGCAGTCGGTGGACCTGGCTGTTTCCTCTCAGGAGTTGCCTCTCTCTGGGGTCGAATGGTCAAACCCTGTGTGGGCAGTCTGTACTGCGACTCTGGCCATATCTCCTTGGCACTGTTGATAAGTTGATGCTCAAGATCAAGGGATACTTTGTGCTCTCTGTCTCACTGGAATGGGAGGTGCCGCTGTCGGCGCTCCTCTTCGTCCTCGAACGATGAGAGGCTTCATCGCCGTATGAGGCGGTGCTATGAAGAGCCTGTCTGGCAGCACTGGGCCTTGGTTGGGCAGGGTAGGGCTCTACCCTGTACCCCTGCAGTCACCTGGCAACCGCTAGTTCAGCCTCTACTGAGACAGCTGTCTCTGACACAGGTCTCACCACCAGTACTGGTGCAGCTGCCTCGATGACAGCCTGCGCAGGGAGCCCCCTCCAAGTACTCCCGTCCAGCTACTGGCTTGCCAGGCCAGTTGCCGATAGAGATCACGCACTTGATTGAGCCTTGAGTGGTACATGGTGGTAAACGTCCGAGGCCTGTATTCGAGGATTCCTCATCTGACTTCAAAGGGTCCTTGATGCAGTCTATGAGGGCTCATGTCTTCGAGAAATCGGTTGAAGAACTGACTACCAACCATGGGCCTGTGTCTTTTGAGGCTCTTCTCAGGCTTATGTCCAAGTCCATGGAGGTTCCCTGGGAGCCACTCCAGAAAAGGGCTAAGTATCCCTTGAACTAGGACAGATCTCCTGGGATTGCCTTCCCGATGGCCGAGGTCATCTTGTGACTGGCGATTGAGCTTTGGCAGCATCCAGTTTCCTGCCTGGCACTCTCTGCTCATATGGGACCGCAAGTGTGTGGTCCCTGCTGGCACCTTGTCTGGATTTTTGGACCACCCCTTGGCTGAGGGTCTGGTTGCCAACGCAGTCTTCTGCAAATCTGGTAATACTGGCGATGTGAACAAGTCTCCCAATAAGGAGTACAGAAAGCTTGACCATGCAGCTAAGAAGGTCTATGCTGCATCCTCTCATGGTTTCCGTCAGGTAAGCTATGTCCTGATGATGGCCCACTTTGTTCACTCCCTGATGGGAGTTCTAGACCACATACAAACAGAGGAGAGAAAGAAGTAAGTGCCCCAGCTGGAGCTTGAACCCAGGCCACCCAGAATACTGTTCCAGTCATGCTAACCAGCTGTGCCACCAAGTCAACTGGAACCTGGGCCATCCCAGAGCACACATTACTCTTTGTCCAATGCACAACCTGGTGCTACACAAATAACTACTTCATTTTCAATCACATGGGTGAGGTGTGCATTTATGGAACACATACAAACAGGGGAGAGAGAGAAGTAAGTGCCTCAGCTGGGACTTGAACCCAGGCCACCCGGAATACAGTTCCAGTCACACTAACCAGTTGCACCACCAAGGCAACTGGAACCTGGGCTGTCCCGGAGCGCACATTGCTCTTTCTTCAATGCAAAGCCTGGTGCTGCTCAAATAACGACTTCATTTTCAATTAAATGGGTGCTGTGTGCATATTTATGGAACACATACAAACAGGAGAGAAAGAACTAACTGCCTCAGCTGGGTCTTGAACCCAGGCCACCTGGAATACTGTTCTGGTCATGCTAACCAGCTGCCCCACCAAGGCAACTGGAACCTGGGCTGTCCTGGAACACACATTACTCTTTCTTTGATGCACAGCCTGGTGCTGCGCAAATAATTACTTCATTTTCAATCACGTGGGTGTAGTGTGCATATTTATGGAACACATACAAACAGAGGAGAGAAAGAAGTAAGTGCCTCAGCTGGGACTTGAACCTAGGCTGCCCAGAATACTGTTAGGGTCACGCTAACCAGCTGTGCCACCAAGGCAACTGGAACCTGGGCCGTCCACGAGTACACATTACTCTTTCTTCAGTGCACAACATGGTGCTGCACAAATAATTAGTATGCACACTGCACCCATGTGATTGAAAATGAAGTGATTATTTGTACAGCACCAGGTTGTGCATTAGAGAAAAAGTAGTGTGTACTCTGGGGCGGCCCAGGTTCCAGTTATCTTGGTGGCGCTGCTGGTTAGCGCGACCGTAACAGTATTCCAGGAGTCCTATACCATGTCCTCCTTACCTCCCTATTGACAAGCAGATGGCTGTGAAAGTGGTCCGAGACCAGGGTCAAGTGCTGGCTAAATATCAGCTCCAGACGGCCTTGGATGTGGGCGATTCTTGTACCTGTGCCATGGTGGCAGTCATCGTGATGTGTCATATGGCCTTGTTGAGGATTTCCTCCTTTACAGCGGACACCCAGCATAAGTTAGATGATGGCCCTTCTTGGGCACCGATCTCTTTTACCCCAGGGTGCACGGACACCTCACCAGGATTGAGAAGTCCAGTGCCACCCTAGATTCTGTGATCTCCTTGCAGAAGGAGCAGAAAGGGCAGAGGCTGAAGAAAATGCCTTTTTAGTTTCGGCCCTTTCCATCACAGCAGTCTAGGCAGCAGGAACTCCAGCAGGGGCTTTTGCAGGCTTGGCACCCCAAGACAAAGTTCCCTGGTCAGTTCCTCCCAAAAAAGCGGGGGTAGGGGTAGTGTTGCCCCTCCGGCAGCAGGTGCTGGTGCCCCCTCCAAAGTTGGCAGGTTAGGGGGTTGTCTGCACCACTTCTGGCACGCTTGGTCCATAATTACCTTGGACAAGTGGGTCCTAGAGGTGATCGTCGGTGGGTTGCCTCTTGATTTCGAGGCTCTCTCACCTTACCGACCCCACGTGCCAGTGGTTTCTGTGGTGTCACAGGACATACTTTCTGCTGTTTGGGAGGACGTTGCTTAGCTGCTAGAGAAAGGAGCCATAGCCTGTGTCCCAGACTCCATGGCAGGCCAGGGCTTTGTGTCCTGGTACTTCCTGGTCCCGAAATGGATGGGGGTTTGGCTCCCCATACTGGATCTTCACAGTCTGAATCACTACCTCTGGAGGTGCAGGTTCAAGATGGTCACTCTGAACGAGATAATACCATCTCTGGAGCAGGGTATGTGGTTCTGCTCCCTAGGCCTCCAGAACACGCTCTTCTACCTGCAAACTCCAGAAATCCCTCACTATGCTTAGCTACTGCATATCAGCGTGCTGGTTTGAGCTGTTCCAGAGAGTAGAATTTTATGCAATTCCAGAATTGTGGGATGAAATTCAAATTTCTGCTGTGTGGTCATGCTCCACTCTGCCCTCTAACATCGGATTGATTTCTGCGGCTGAGGAAGAAGTCGCCTCGAAGAGCTGTCTTCATCGGATCACGGTTATCTTTTACTGTTTTATCTACTTTGCTCAGTTTTGTCTAGTTTTTGAATCTCTGCATTAGTTAGCCTTAGTTTCCTTCTATTTTTCTAAACCTTTAGTGCTTTTCTCTGATTCCTGAGCGGTTCCCTGAAAATGGAGATAGTGCCTTAACTCGCGGCTTTCCCAACTTGGAAAGCAAAAAAAAACGAACTCCTTTTTATTTTTTAACTATTTTTCTCACTGCTTTGCAGTTGGTGTTTGCCCCAGTTCCTTTTTCCTGGGACCTGAGACACAGATGGTGTTTTTTCTTCTAAATGTCTCTGTTAAACATCTAAAGGTTCATTTCAAACAACATGAAGTCTTGCTATATTATGACAATTGCAGTATGATCCAATCTTGGAACTGCCCCGGAGATGAAATAGTTAACTTTCCATGAAGCATGGAACTCTGAGCGTGAGCTCGGTTAGGAAGCTCTGTCTGTTGTGCTTCAAACATAAACTGTCAGATTCTTTACTCTGCCTCACTGAACAGTCGCTCCGGAGATTTCTCCTTCTGCTCGGTTCATTTGTCGGTTTAAAAAGTGTTATTTTATCGGTTTTCAATTGAAAATTAACTGAAATTAAACCGCAACCGGTCGGTTCAAGCTCTGTCTGTGGTAATGTAAGCAATAGATAGGTTTTACATTGAATTTTCTGTGTGGAACTTGTACACATTTATCGGTTCGGTTTAAACCGATCAGGTTGTTTGTAAAATTACTAGTCCTTTTTTAGAGTGCGGTTCCCGGTCCTTATCGGTTCTAAAAAAAAACGGATTTCATTACGGTTTTTCCGACTGATTCGTGACACGGTTGGGAACCGATAAGGGTGTCTTGCTTGGCGGATTGCCATAAACGGGCAAGTTTGGTTAGGCTGGCATTATGTCTGAGAAACCCAAAAGAAAAACCGGACCCACTGGGTTTCAGCACTGTAGTGTTTGTGGGGAAGCTTTTGCTAAGGCTGACCCACACACCACATGTGTCTATTGTCTGGGGTTTGACCACCTCAATTCAGATTGCCAGATTTGTAAGAATTTCCCTGCTGCCACCATAGAAAAGAGAGTTGGTAGGCTCAGGGAAAGGGAGGCCAAAAAGTCCGCTGACCCGGATGGCCAGCCGGTTAAATTTTCAACGAACGGAGGGTGTCCTCTGACCAGGGCAATACTTCCTCGGGCAAGCGAGAGCCTGGTTCTGAGAGCCAGTTCCAGCAAAAAGGACTAGAATGTCAGCTAGCATAGAGCCAAAAGTTCTCTCCCCAACTGCTGAAGAAATAGCTAAAGCAATTCAAATTGTCCAGTCTCTTTCCCATCCGACCGAACTGACACCATCAGGGAGGTGTTCGGTTCGGCCGGTTCCATCGGTTCAAGATTATGATTTTGAGGATTTTTATGAACCGGAGGAGGGGAAAGGGGGATATGAGGAGAGTGAATATGGTTTTGAAGATCTGGATGTGCCCATTGAACCGGACATCTCTCCAGATAGACCCTTAGGGGTTTCTCCTCCCAGGCTTTCTGAGTCCCCTTCTCATTTCATTTTTTATAAGAAAGTTGCTGAAACTCTGCAGCTCCCTGTTGAGGGAGCTGTTGATGACTAAGAGGAGCCTGACTATGTAAAAATGATGGATATTCCAGAGTCTAGGAGACTGTCTATTCCTTTACATAAATCTTTTCGGAAACGGACAGTAAAAGTTTTAAAAACTCCTCACACTATACCTCCCGTGGATAAAAGGATGGACAAGAGGTATACCTTATCAGGTTCCGACACTGGTTTCCTCACTCAACAATGCAGCCATGTGGGGTGGTGCAGGCTGGCCAGCCTGTGACAGGCTAATATTCCCCTAGCTTCACACCCCCTGAGAAGGACTCCAGGAAGATTGATGCTATGGCAAAGAAACAGTACATGGCAGCATCTTTGGGACTCAGACAGGTAAATTATGGCTTATGCTGCTAGGTACCAGAAATCCAGATGGGATACTGTGCTGGCTCTAGCAAAACAAGTCCCTGACCAGCTTGCCAGGGAACTGGAACAGGTGGCTATGGATGGTATTGAGGCATCCAAGGTGCAATTTCATGCTGCGGTGGACTCTAATGATGTTTCATCAAGAGTCATGGCTACATCTGTGGCTCTTCGCAGGATGGCCTGGCTCAGATGTACTACCCTGTCTCAGGATACCCAGTCTAAGGCCATGGATTTTCCTGTTGTGGGCAATTCTCTGTTTGGGGAGCAAACAGAGAATTACATGAAGAAAATGGATGAATATAAGACCACCTATAGGCGTGCACAGGCCAAGGAAAGGCAGGCCACTCCTCAAAAGCTGCTTCCTAGAGGCAGGGGCAGGCCTTTTCATAGGCCTTTTTACCAAACCCAAGCTTCCTCTTCCGCCTATGCCCAGAGGGGATTCTTTAGAGGGAGAGGCAGACAGGGTACAAGCAGGCCTGCTTCCACCTCTCAGCCCAAAGCCCCTGCCAAGCAGGCACCCTGATGGGGTTGCCAGGGCCGATTCTTCTCTACCTGTAGGGGCAGGCTGGCTTACTTTGTCCAGGACTGGAAGTCTTTAACATCAGACAAGTGGGTCCTGGAAGTAGTAAGTCAGGGACTGGTTCTCAGCTTCAAAATTTCCAAAGCTGAGAACCAGATCTTTCCACCTGCAACTCCATCAGAGACACTTGCCCTAGAGGCAGAGGTCTCACCTCCTGGCTCTCAGAGCCATGGAAAGGGTTCCTCCCCTACACCAGGGCAAAGGTTTGTACTCCAGGTACTTCCTTACCCCAAAAAAGACAGGAGAATGGAGGCCCATCCTGGATCTCAGATACTTAAACAAGCACCTTTTTAAAACCAAAGTTCAAAATGGTGACTCTGGGAATTATCCTACCCTCTCTAAGGCCGGGGGACTAGCTAGCTTCCCTGGACCTCAAGGATGCCTACTTCCATATTCCTATCAGAAGCTCCCATCGAAAGTACCTCAGGTTCGAGCTGCCCTCAGGCCACTACCAGTTCAGAGCAATGTCCTTCGGCCTCACTTCTGCTCCAAGGGTATTCACCAAATGCCTGGCAGTAGCAGTTGCCTACCTAAGAAGGCAAAAGATTGCCATCTTTCCTTACGTGGACGATTGGCTCATAGTAGGCCAGTCCCCAGACCAGGTCAATTTACATCTTCAAATAACGCAGCAACTGCTTACCTCTCTAGGTTTCCTTCTGAATCTCTCGAAGTCGGTTCTAGAGCCTGTCCAGCTTCTTACCTTCATAGGCGCAGAACTGAACACACAGGAGCCTAGGGCCTTCCTTCCTCTGGACAGGGCAAAGACCCTAGTCTCCCTGGCCTCCTCATTCACCCTGCAGGTCTCTCGACCAGCAAGGCATTTTCTGCAGCTCCTAGGACACATGGCTGCTTCCACAGCAGTTGTGCAGGGAGCAATATTTCAGATGAGGGACATCCAGTTCCATTTGAGAGCTTTTTGGTCTCAAAGAAAGGATCTTCTTACCAAGTTGATCCCAGTAACTCGAACCCTGATCCAGGCCCTACAGTGGTGGCAGGATCAGAGCAACCTGAGACAAGGAGTTCCTTTTGTCACTCAGTCTCACTCCCTAATCCTTACTACAGATGCATCCCTCTTAGGTTGGGGAGCTCACATGGGCGAACTCACCACCCAGGGTCTGTGGTCTCCCCAGGAATCTCTGCTCCACATCAACCTGTTGGAGCTCAGAGCAGTTTTCCTAGCACTTCAAGCTTTTTCCAAATCTGTTCAGAACAAGATTGTACAGGTCAGAACAGACAACACCACTACAGTGTGTGGTACATCAACAGCAAGGGAGCACTCGGTTCACGGCCTTGTGCAATCAAGCGATGAAGTTACTCCTGAACACCTCCCTTACGGCAGTCCACCTCCCAGGCAAGGACAATGTCCTGGCAGATGCTCTCAGCAGGATTTCTCAGGGCCATCACGAATGGTCACTGGATCCCCTGGTCTTGGGAGTAGTATTTGCCAGATGGGGTACCCGAGATAGATCTTTTGCAGCCCCAGACAATCACCAACTTCCTCTTTTATGCTGCAGGCCCCCAGTGTTGGGCTCACTCCCCCTGGATGCCTTAGCTCTCAGTTGGGAAGGGAAGTTCCTCTATGCCTTCCCTCTCCTGTTCAAAGTGCTAGTCAAAATCAGATCCCAATCATGCAAAGTCATTCTGATAGCTCCAGATTGGGCCAGACAACCCTGGTATCCACTCCTACTGTCCTTAGCAGTCCATCCTCCCCTGTGCCTTCCCAGGAATCACAATCTGTTAACCTGTGCCCAGGGGCGGGTTTGGTATCCGAATCTCAAATCTCTCAATCTCAAGGCTTGGTTCTTGGAAGAGTTAGAGTTTGCTGATTTACACCCTTCCCAAGGTGTAATGGATATATTAAAGGCCTCAAGGAAGCCTTCCACCAGGGCTACTTACAATTCCAAATGGAAAAGGTTTTCCATATGGTGCTTGGAAAAGCATATTTCCCCAGACTCTGCTGATCTACCCACAGTCCTGGATTATATGGTCCATCTGAATTCTCTGGGGCTGAGACCAGCTACCCTGAAGGTGCATTTGGCAGCTGTGTCTGCTTTTATTTCAGCAGGTAAATCCTCTTCTTTCAGCTCATCCTGTATTTTCCAAGTTTTTTAAGGGGTTGCTTCACACCAACCCTCCATTCAGGGATCCTGCCCCTGCCTGGGATCTTAATGTTTGCATTGCTCAGCTTATGCAACCCCCCTTCGAGCCCTTGTCTTCAGCTGAGCTTAAGTACTTGACTTGGAAGACTGTGTTTCTGGTAGCCATCACCTCTGCCAGATGCATAAGTGAATTACAAGCGTTGTCAGTGGAGCCGGATTTTATCTCCTTTCACAGAGATAAGGTGGTCCTCCGGACTAACAGGAAGTTCCTACCTAAGGTGGTTTCAGATTTCCACCTTAATCAATCTATTTCTCTTCCAGTGTACTTCACTGACCACTCCTCCTCTGGTGAGAGGAGGCTGCACAGCCTAGATGTGAAGAGAGCCCTTAGTTACTACATAGAGCGTACCAAGGGTCACAGGTTTGACTCTCTCCAACTGTTCCTCACTTATGGTGAGGTTGGTAAGGAAGCCAGCCACTAAAAGATCCATTGCCAGGTGGATTGTCTCTTGTATCCAATTCTGCTACGAAATGTGGGTAAAGTTCCCCTCAGGCCTGAGGCTCACTCTTCCAGAGGTACAGCTGCTTCTCTGGCTGCTGCCAGAGACATTCTATTCTAGAAATATGTCAAGCAGCTACCTGGAAAACAGTTCACACTTTTACTAAGCATTACTCCCTGGACATCCAGGCTAGGAGTGATGCTCGGTTTGGCACAGCTGTTCTTCAGAGCCTATTCCCTAAGTAGGTTCTGTCCCTCCTCCATGGGGGTACTGCTGTGTAAATAGCAGTTGTCATAATATAAGCAAGACTTCATGTTGTTTGAAGAAAAAATTACTCACCTTAGTAATGTTGTTTCTTCTAATGGAGTCTTGCTATATTATGACCTCCTTCCTGCCTGCCCTCTCAGAACCTCCGTTTTGGGATGTGGCTGGGCTTTACTAGGTTGGCACTTCATTTATGCCCACCTTGTTGTTTTTATACCTCTATTTTGGGGTGAATTGGTGTTGTGTTTTCATTTTCTGGGTCTCCTGACTTGAGTCTTTGTTTGAGACCAGGAAATGTGTGTTAGGTTAGTAGCCAGTTGGCTAGTGTAGGTTTACAGCTTCCACACAGAACCTTAGTGAGTTTTAGCTCGAAAGATCTGACAGTTTATGTTTGAAGCACAACAGACAGAGCTTCCTAACCGAGCTCGCGCTCAGAGTTCTATGCTTCATGGAAAGTTAACTATTTCATCTCCGGGGCAGTTCCAAGATTGGATCATACTGCAATTGTCATAATATAGCAAGACTCCATTAGAAGAAACAACATTACTAAGGTGAGTAATTTTTTCTTTTTATTCAGGAACTAAACCGCAAACTACTTTTTGTTTGTCTTTTAGAACCAAACCAAATTTGGGTTTGCCACGATTGGGATGTCTGACAGACCCAAAAAGAAAGCAAGCTTCAAAAATTGTAAAAACTGTTTTATTCTCCTGGCTAAGGCAGACTGTCACAAGTTGTGTTTGAAGTGCCTGGGTCCTCATCACTTATTTTCTGATTGTGAGTGTTGTATTACATTTTGTTCTAAAACTGT
This sequence comes from Neoceratodus forsteri, assembly GCA_016271365.2. Lineage (NCBI taxonomy): Eukaryota > Metazoa > Chordata > Ceratodontiformes > Ceratodontidae > Neoceratodus > Neoceratodus forsteri. The sequence goes on along the minus strand of JADMNL010000027.1, from coordinate 262,223,774 downwards.
AAAAGGGGGCTAAAAAGTTAGAAGACCTTATTGCTTCCCAGTCTGCCTTAGTGTCACTAAAGCACTCAGAAGAGGGTACAGGCCCTCACACTAAGCTGAAGGACAAGTCTGCTAATGATGGCTCGGAGTCCATGGTGTCTGAATGGGGGAGCCTTGAAAGCTAGTAAACAAAAGAGAGAGCCTGTGAGCAGGTACTGGAGACTATGCCTAAGAAAAAAACAAAAAGAAAAACATGTTGCTGCCCATTCTGCTGAAGAAGGAAAGGAATGATCAGTTGACAGAAGTAAAATGCCCTAGGTAGAGGATGTGACCAAGGCATGGCAGTTTATCCAGGATGATTGGCATGCCGATTCCCTCTTCGCTGCTTCCAGTACCTACCCCAGTTTTAGGGGAGGAAGGGGTTGAATTTGATTATGATGAGGAAGAGGGAGAACCTGTTGAGCCTGACTGTTCCCCTGAACAAAAATGTGACTTTTCCAGGATGACTTCTCACACTATTCTTTCGTGAGGCAAATGGTCAATACCCTCAACCTCTCTACCCAGGAGACTGCTGAGGATGAAGACAAGGTGGAATTCCAGACATGGTGGGGTGAACCCTGACCAAGAGGTTGCTTCTGGCAATCCACAAGTCCTTAAAGAAGGCAACCTGCAAGTTGTTGCAAACGCCAGCCTCCACCCCTGGTATTGACAAGAAAATAGAAAAGAAATACCAGCTGGACAAACAGGGTGCTAAATATCTTTATTTTCACCCTGACCATGAGGGTGTAGTACAGGCTGCAGCCTGTGACAAAGCAAAGGTTCCCCTCTCTACCCAGCCCCCGGATAAGGACTCCAGGAAGCAGGATAGCATGGGGAAAATGTCTACACCTCAGCATCCCTACTCTTGAGACAAGCAGCCTACATGACTTATTCTGCCCAGTACCAGAAGGCTCTGTGGAGCTCCATACTGACCATGAGCAAGAAAGCATCTGGTGACCTGGCGCAAGATTTAGCAGACATTGCTAAGACAGCCATGGATGTTACCATGTATCAGTTCCATATGGCAATGGATGCCAGTGACACTGTCTCCAGTGTCATGGCTCATGCAGTTTCCCCTGAGGAGGTTTGCTTGGCTTAGGGCCACCAACCTTTCTCAGGACACACAAAGGCTGTGGATATTCCATGTGAGGGAAATTCCCTGTTTGGTGACACGACAAAGGCATACATGCAGAAGGTGGAAGAGTACAAAGCCACCTACAAAAGTAATACTGAGAAGGAAAAGGCCTCTATTTCCAGCAGCTGGCCTTAAGGAAGGGGAGGTAGCAGTAGGGAATATTTTCCCTGGGGCTTCCTTGCCTGTGATTTTTCCCAGCTCAGGGTTTTCTTCAAAGGCAAAGGTAAAAGGGGCTCTAAGTGTGCTGACTGAACCCCAGCACCTCAGGCCCAGCCTAAACGGAACCCCTGAAAAGTTGGTCCAGGTCGCTCACCCATTGCCAGTGGGAGGAAGGCTGGCTCACTTTTTTCAGGAGTTGAAAAACATCATCACAGACAAGTGGGTCCTGGAAGTAGTGAGTCAGGGTTTCATCCTGCAATTCAAAAGATTTCCAAGTCTGCAGGTTCACAAAAACTTTGCATCTCCCACCCCAATAGAAAAATTCCCATTAGAGTTGGAGGTAGGGAAGTTGTTGCAAGCAAAAGCAGCAGAAAAAGTCCCCCCGCTACAGTGGAGAAAGGGCCTTTATTCAAAATACTTCCTGACCCAGAAGAAAAATGGGGACTGGCAACCCATTTTGGATCTCTGATATCTGAACAACCACCTCAGAAAGGAAAAGCTCAAGATGGTACCCCTGGCTGCAGTAATCCCATCACTTCAGCAGGGGGATTAGCTAGGGTCCCTGGACCTGAAGGATGCTTATTTTCATATTCCAACCTCTGTCACAGAAAATACCTAAGGGTCAGGGTAGGGGCTGGTCTCTATCGGTTCACAACCTTCTCGTTTGGAATCTCTTCAGCTCCTAGAGCGTTCCTAAAGTGCTTGGTCGTGGTGGCAGCACGTCTGAGAAGGCAGGGAGTGGTAGTTTCCCTTATCTTGACTGCAGGCTGGTCGCAGGGAAATCTCATCAGAAGGCCAAGGCCTCTCTCCTCCTCACCCAGCATACTCTGGAAGGTCTGGGCTTCATCATAAAGACTCAGAGGTCCCAGTCAGAACCAGTGCAAGTTCTGGAATTCATAGGAGCAAAGTTGGTTGCCCTCCAGGGCAGGGCCTTCCTCCGAAAAGAAAGAGTGGGAGATCTGGTAAGCCTGGCAAAGTCTTTCAGGCTCAGCCAGCCCTGACCTGCAAGAGACTTCCTCCAGCTATTAGGCCACATGATCTTGTCCACAGCAGTAGTGACCGAGGCAAGGTTCCAAACGAGAGTCATCCAGTGCCACCTAAGGGCCCACTGGTCCCAATGGTGAGACCCTCTCTCAACGCTGGTGCCTGTGACATTTATTTATTTGTATTTCGGATGACACCTTTGAGCTGAGGGCTCTTTTACAAAGGTTCCATGTCAAGGCAATAAGGTACAAAACATAACATGATCATTACAATGGAACTTACAAAAAAAAAAGACAAGTAAGTTTACAATAATAGCAGCCAAAGGCATTGTCAAGGAATTGTGTTGCGAGTTAATCATACTGTACAAGTCATAGGCGGCTTAGTGAAGCTTTCTTAGGAATGGGAAAAGAGAAAGAAGAGTGGTGGTGAGAGGGTGGTATAGGTGAGAGAGAGGGAGGAGGGGATAAATAGGGAGGGCATTGCATTGGGTACGTGGTAGATGGGAAATAGCAAGGGAGGGGAGGAATGGGGGGATGAAAAGGAAGAGGAGACAGATTCATCCTATACCCAGTAATGGGGGGGGGGAGAGGAGGAGGAGGAGCTGAAGCAGTGAGGAGGGATGCTTGAAGGTAGTATGCCTGGAGGAAATTATGAGATGCAGTCACAGAAGGCACTAGCCACGAGGTGTTGACGTAGTTTACACTTAAAAGCACCAATCATGGCAATGTTGGAGATTTCTTTAGGTAGCAAGTTGAACCAGGTGGAGGCTCTGACATAGTCTCTCTTAAAAGCTTTGGACTGGTGGAAAGAAGAAGGCAGTCTCAGAGAAGGTTTGCTCTTTCAACAACAGTCACCCGCAGTAGTACTAACAACAGATGCATCCCTCCTAGGCTGGGCTGCCCATCTGGATGACATAACAGTAACTGGGTGTGGTCCTCCCAGGAGCATATAAACCTGCTGGAGCTCAGAGCAGTGTACCTGGCTCTACAGGCTTTCACCTCCCATGTCAGAGTTTAGTCCGTCCAAGTCAAGACAGGCAACTCTAACACCATGTACTGCATCAACAAACAGGGAAGTACAAGATTCTCACAGCTATATACAGAAGCAATGAAGATGTGGACTCTGGCCTACCTCTAGAGGTGCAACTATTAGCAGTTCACCTGCCTGGGAATGATAATATCTTGGCAGACTCCTTGAGCTGGATCAGCCAGGGACATCAGGAATGGACCCTGAACAAGCAGGTCTTGCCCAGTGTTCAGGAGATGGAGCACACCAGCGATAGACATGTTTGCATCCTGGGAGAATCATCACCTTCCCCCTGCTTTGTTGCAGGCCACCTGCAGTTGGCTTGGTTCCATCAGACGCCCTAAATCTGGACTTGACAGGGAGGTTCCTGTATGCTTTCCCCCTACCCACTCTTGCTGAGAGTGCTCTTGAAGCTGATGGGGCAGTCTGCTACCGTGATCCTAATATCCCCCGATTGGGCCAGGCAGGTTTGGTACTCACTACTCCTGGTCCTCTCCATGAAGCATCCCATCCGTCTCCGTCTGAGGCACAATCTGCTGACCCTGTCTCAGGGCAGGATAACCTTCCCAGACCCCAAAACTCTGTGTCTCAAGGCATGGTTCTTGAAGAGCTAGAGTTTTCTGGTCTTAACTTTTCTGGCGAGGTTTTGGAAATCCTTAAAGTGTCCAGGAAACCAGCAACAAGGAAACGCTATGCTTCTAAGTGGAAAAGATTTTCCCTGTGGTGTTCTTCTAAGCAGCTCCCTCCCTTGCATGCAGATTTGCTCATAATTTTGGACTACCTAGTCCACCTTCAGTCCCTGGGTCTCAGGCCCTCAACCCTTGAGGTGTTATCTGGCAGCAGTGTTAGCTTATATTTCAGCAGGTAAAGAGAACACCCTTGCTTCACACCACGTTTTCAGAAAGTTCTTTATAGGGCTCCTGCACTTGCCCCCCCCCCCCCGGTCAGGGATCCAGCCCCTGCATGGGATTTGAACCTGTGCATTGCCGAGCTCATGGAGCACCCCTCTGAGCCTATGGCTCCTGCTGACAAAGTAAAAAAGGGTTTTCCTGGAGACCGTTACCTCTGCCAGAAGGGTTTGTGAGCTGTAAGCTTTTTGCGCATACGCGAATTACATTATTTTCCACAGGGACAAGGTAGTTCTAAGGACAAACAGGAAATTCATTTCTAAAGTGGTGAACACATTTCACCTGGACCAGTCCATTACCCTTCCAGTGTTCTTTACAGCAAAATCCAGCTCTGGGAAGCAGAGGCTCCACAGTCTGGATGTCAAGAGGCTACTCAGTTACTACTTGGATCACACTAAGTCAGATCCTCCCATTTACAGTTGTTTGTTACATATGGTGAAGCTGGCAAAGGAAGGCCAGCCTCCAAGAGGACAGTTGCTCACTGGATAGTCTCTTGGATTCAGTTCTGTTACAGGGCCTCAGGGCGCATTCCACCACACATAGCTTTTGTGGCAGATGCAGGGGATATTCACTTGCTGGAGATTTGTAAAGCAGCTACCTGGAAAACAGTACACACTTTCACAAAGCACTATTGGTCGGACGTACAGTCTGGAAAGGATGCTAGATTTGGCACTGCTGTCTTGCAGAACCTTTTCCCTAAATAGGTTCTGTACTTAGCCTCCCAAGGTACTGCTTTATAGTCTGCAGTGGTTAAATAGCTGCTGATGCCTTAAAAAAACTTTAAAAAACATAATAATAAGGTACAATTCAGCTTCTATTCCATATATATTCTAAAGATTCATCCGCCTCAGTACTTATTGCTAAGAAGATGTGCAAGAATATATGATCTTTATTCCTCAGGATTCATCTGCCTCTATAGCTGACTCCCTACTTCAAGTCATAATCCTCTGTTGTGACTTCACAGTCTGTTGCCAGGGGAGTAACTCTGATGTCACAAGCAGTGCATTATGACCTCAAGTAGTAAGACAGCAACAGGAACAGATGAACTCTTCAGGTGCAGAGATCCTGTTTTCATGCAGGTAGTCTCAGTAATAGATAATGGGGAGGCAGAATACAGAACTAATATGAAATATAAGCTGGACTGTGTCTAAACATTATGTTTTGGTAAAGTTCTCCTGAACATATCAGCTGCTCTTTAAGCATAGTGATGAATTCCTGGGGTTTGAAGAAAAAATTACTTACCATAGGGATCCCTCACTATCTTAACACACCCACTCTACCTCCCCTTCCAGAACCTGGAATAGGTTCTCCAAGAATCAGTTTCTTTCTTTGCTTATTTCACGTGAGCATTTTTTGTGCATTGTCTACAATTGATTTTTGATGATTTTGTTGCAAAAGATTTGGTCTGCCATGTTATAAACCTGCAGGGTCTAAAAATCTTGGGCTTTCTATTTTTGTATAGGTTTAGCTATTTTGGTGGTCACTGCTTCCCTAGCTACAGAAATTAATCTGACGTTGGAGGGCAGAGTGGAGCGTGACCACACAGCAGAGATTTGAATTTAATTTCAAGATTCTCTAAGTTGCATAAAATTCTTCTCTCCATGGCAGCTCAGACCCAGCAGGCTGATTTGCACTAGGTAAGCATAGTGAGGGATCCCTTGGAAGAAACATTACTGTGGCGAGTAATTTTTTCTTTCAATCCATCCATCCCACTGGAGGTACCTCCAGTTCCAGGTCACGCCTCTCGGCCTCTCCTCGACACCCAGGGTCTTCACCAAGTGCATAGCAGTGGAGGCAGCCTTTCTGCAGCACCAGGGGGTCAGGGTGAGCAAGCAGAGTGGCACACACTCCCTTCCCTTGTGTCGGGAGGCCCTTTACACGTGGACCATCGTATGCAGATCTCCTGGCGATTTATGCACGGGAGCAAACAACCAGCTGGCGGGTGCCCCCAGCCAGGTGGAGGAGACGTTGTACGAGTGGTCTTTGTATCAGGAGGTGGTGAACCACCTGTTCTCCCTGTGAGACACTTCTCTAGTGGACCTCTTTCCTGCAGGGAGAATGCAAAACTGAGTCTGTTTTGTGCCTGCCCCCCTCACTCTGGGACACTGTTAGAGGATGCCCTTCGTGAGGCCCTGGACCCTAGGCCTTCTGTTCACCTTGCAGTGTGCCGATGTGTGGGTCTCGTTGGGGGTGGGGTGGGGCCTTGAAAAGAACCACAGCAAACAATGTCTTCAAAACTTCTGAATATTTATTTTTACGAGCTCCGTTTTGCCTAAATGCTTAGGCTTTTTCCAGGGAATTTTTATCTAAAAATAAGCATACATAAAAACATTCAGTAATTATTTTCCCCTAGTGTTCTTATTTAATTCATATTGCATAATAAATTGTACCTGCAATTTGTACTCAGAATGCTTTAAAGCACAGTTAGCCTGTTGGCTGCTGTTATACTTTCCATATTGCTGAAATAGAGCAAAATGATATCTTAATTCTGTTTATTGTTTTTGTTTAAAAAACTGACAACTGAATTGTTCCAGCTGCCAGATGTACTGATCACACAAAAGTGTTTCAGACCCCATCACTGCATGATGCTCTATTGGTGCTATAAAGTATTCAAAATGCCTCTCTGAGTCATAAGATCATGCCTCTTAACAGTCGTCCTTGCATTTTACCTCTAACGATTTTTATAAAACTAAATTAAAACTCTTGTAACTCATATCTTTTGTTCAAAATGGTGAGTTGTTTCATTCATGAACTTAAAAAAACAAATGGTGTTTGTGTGTCAAAAAATGTTTCTCTTGTCAATCGGCGTTCTGTGTAATGGCATCTGACTGTGAGAGAATGCTGACAGAGATGCACCTTTCTCTTGAGCCTGCAGGAGCTCCTAAGGTCAGCCGACGAGCGTGGTGACATCCATGCTCAGTTGCTAAGTAACTTACAACAGTGTGCTTCCTAACTAGGGAGAACAACAGCAGCTTTCCTGCTGGCTGTACTGTGCACCTGGAACCAGGAATATGCCAAAACTCCATTACAGAAAAACGTTTCAATTTTTCAAGCCACAATTAATAACCTATACATATCACTATTCTATTTCACTGACGAATACTGGATTTTTTTAAGTACATCTACCCATAAACAGGAAATGGAAGGATCTTCCTGGACCTTATCTTCACCATTCATTCACACTGCTGGGTTCAAGCAGTAGGTGTTGTGACCCTGTGAAAGCCAAAAATCTTCAAGAAGGCCGGAGCTGAGGTATGCTGTGTGCATGCGTGGCACCGCAAAACTGGCTCATGCTGCATAGCCTATCTTGGTAATGGCTATCAGCTGCCTCGGTTCCTTTTTTCCACTGTCGAGTGTGCTTCAGTGACATCACTCCCCCCGCCAGAAGTCAGATCTTCATGTCTGTACAATAGTGTTTAGTTCGTTCAAGGTTTAGGCCGTGTTTATTTTTCTGTCAGTTAAAAAAAAAAAAAGAGTTTTTTTTTTTTTTGTCAGTTTCTTCTCAGCTGTATGGAACAACGGCCTTGACCAGTGACAGTGATGGTAGGTAGTCTCTTTACGAGTGCTGCTCTGGCAGCAGGGCTGTGTCTGGTCTGCTCCCCTCTCTGGAGAGGGGTCCGACCACGGGCAGTCCTATGTTTGGGAAATAGGACAGTTCTCCAGTAAACACAATCCAGATCCTTTTATGGGTCAACCCTTTTTTAGTGCATAACGAGTATTTCATATAGTATTGTCTGTATGTATATTTATTGGTCTTTGAAAAACCAACAAATATGTTGTATTGTGTTTTATTTTTAACTATTAATTAACAGGAACATCTTGAAAGCAGGACATTGTTCTAATGATGTAAATATTCCATTTATCTTCTGTATAAAAATAAAGATTTTTACTACTACAAAAAGAGGAAGGCCTGTTCCCGATCCTGGTCAGTGACCTGGCACCACTTGACCGCAGGTTTTTTCTCTTCCTGTGTGGGAAGGGGAAGAAACAGTACTGCTTGATATTGCCCTCTGTTATGTCTGCTAAGAGATCTGTGTCTGGGAATGGAAGGCCTTCATCAGCATCGTCACTTTCTCCGGTGGCTTCTGTTTGTGGTCATTCCAGGTCTTGGGCCTGAAGTCCTGCTCTGTCCTTTTGTGGGGAATCCAGTGGGCAGTTTCACCACTGGGCAGCTCTTACAGAGCAGTGCGTGCAGCATCTGGCTCGTCCTCCCCTCCCTCCAGATCTGGTGCCAGGGCCTTCAGGCCTAGGCTTCTGAGGTTTACAGTTGGAGCATTCGGGCCGGGTAGAGCATTTGGCTCTGCAAATGGTTCCAGATCCTTTGACTGTGACTATGCTGCCAATGCCCATTCCATATGCCAGCCTACCTCGCTCTGGCTGTTCACGGGGATTGGCACTGATAACCTTTTCTGGTCACTTTGGTGCCGGCTGGGCTTTCTGGGGATGGTTTTGGCCTGGCTTTGAATTCAGTTTTTTTTTGAGGCCTGTCCTGGTGCCGTGTCCAAAGCCACCTCTGGTTTTGCCTGACTTGGGTTCTTTGGTGGCAGCAGAAGGCACAGGTCATGAAAGCACCCAGTGCCACCCTCTGTGTCTCTGGCCCTGGTTCTGCCTCAGCTGCCCGAGGCAGACCTCTCCTCCCCAGTGGGGTGGGGGAGGCATCTTAACTCATTTTTACAGTCAGTGGAAGTTCATCACCACAGAAACGTGGTTTTTAAGGCTCATCCTGGAATGGTACCTACAGAACGTCTCAGAAATCCCCCTGGACTATTCGTCCAAGAGGCAGCACTCTCTTATTGGCTGACCAGACGAATCTTCTCACTTTGGAGATGGCGGGCCTTCTGAGAAACAGGCCAGTGTATGTAGTGTCTTCAGCGGAATGCAACACAGGCTTCTACTCCCATTACTTTCTGGTTCTGAAAAAGAAAGGGTATGAACCCCATTCTAGACCTCAGAAAACTTAATGTACTGCGAGAAGTTCAAGATGGTCTCCTTGGGGACCCTTCTACCACTTCTCAAATCACAGGACTTGTTGGCATCCCTGGACATGCAAGATGCCCACCAGTACATTCCAGTACACCCAAACTACCGCAAGTTCCTGTGCTTTGTGGCCTTGGACCAACACTGTCAATTCAGAGTCCTGCCCTTTGGGCTTTCTTCGGCGCCTTGAGTCTTTACAGAGTGCTTTGCGGTTCATGCAGTGCACCTTCAAAAGCTCGGCCTTTAGGTATTCCCCTACCTGGATGACTGGCTTCTAGCAAGTCTGCCAAGGCAAGGCCTAGAACAGGCATTGACCACAGCAGCTGAGTTCCTGACCTCCTTGGGGGTCCTGCTAAACCTAGAGAAGTTGCAGCTTCAACTTTCGCAGCAGCTCCTCTTCATAGAGGCCCTCTTGGAAACTACTAAGGCAAAGGCCTTCCTTCTGGAGGACAGGAGGAATGCCATCCTTCAGATGGCACGTTTCATCATGGAGAACAACTCCATGCAGAGGATGTTAGGCCTTGTGGCCTCTTCAGTCTTCACAGTGCCTCTAACACAACTGCACGAGAACCACTCAGTAGATGCTTGGTACACAGTGGTCTCCAACAATGCATCCTCTGTCTCACCCCATCAAGGTGACGATGCCTTTGTGTCTGTCACTTGCATGGTGGACGCAGGAGGACTACTTTCTTCAGGGCCTCCCTTTCGCTCCCCAAAGTCACAGGTAACTCTCACCACAGATGTATCTCTCGTGGGATTGGGGGTGAGGGGAAGGCTCTCTGTCTGGGCCACCACACCCAGGAAGTCTTGACTCTGGTGCAATCTCACCTCCACACAGTGACAGCGCTAAGGATTTTAAAACATGGGTCAAATTAGACCCACTGGTGTAAAAAATGTGGGTCAAAATAAGAAACAACTGGGTCAAAACCTAATCACAAGTACAAATTTCACCAGTACAGAAGCTTAAATTTGTCAAGTGAAAATACTTTTCTATTGTTGACGTTTCCATCTTTCAGCTAGGTGCACCACTTTGGACCCACTGCCATGTAGAAAGTGGGTCATTTCTGGGCAAGCTGCAACTTTTTCCCTTTTTGCCCTATCTAGCGCTGTCCCTGCCTCCACATCAGTATTTTGAAGATGAGGGCAGTCCTTTACACCCTTCAAGCCTTCGATGACTTTGGTAATTCTTCATCAAATGTACAAGTTGGTCATGTATTACATCAGCAAACAAGGGGAAGCACACTGCTACCCGGTGTGCAGGGAAGCTGTGAGGGTGTGGGAGTGGTGTCTGGAGCAGAATGCTTTGATTCAAGCAGTTTACTCACCAGGGGCTCAGAACAATCTGGTGGACCAACTCAGTTGGACAGAAGCAGATCCTCATGAGTTGTCATTAACTCCAGATGTTGTACAGTCTCTCTTCGAATGGGGTACTCCAGACCTGGACCTTTTTGCGTCCCCACTCAATGTAAAACTGCCTCGTCAGGATACATTCAGGCTATGGTGGACAAATCACTTTCTGTACACATTTCCACCTCTTCCACTAGTTCAGAGGGTGCTACTCAGGCTGGAGGCCCAAGGGGACAAAATGATTCTGATTGCCCCGTTTTGGCCACTGCAGATTTGGTTTCCTCTGATCAGCAATTTATCAGTAACCCCTCCTTGGCCTCTACCTCTACGGACAGACCTCCTGATACAGGGATCCATGGTCCATCCCAGTCTACGCTCCCTTCATCTTCATGCTTGGCTCCTGAGGAGATAGAAGGAGCAAGTGTAAGGTCTCTCAGAGGGTCTCTGAGATTCTCCAGGCTGCCCATAAGCCATCTACCAGAAAGACTTAACACAGCTTAATGGAGGCGTTTCTCAGAATCGTGTGCCAGGTCCCAGATGGATCCATTCCAGTGTCCACCAGGCAAAGTTTTGGAGTATTTACTGGATTTCTCGGATGCTGGGTTACAATACTCCTCTATAAAGGTTCACTTTTGTGCTGTCTCTGCCTATCACGAGCTATTTCAGAACCTTACTCTATCTCAAATGTCTCTTTTTAAAAGATTCTGTTTTTTAAACTTGTATTTATTGATTTTATAAAGTCAATCAATATAAGTACGCCCTGTAGGACAGTACATATTGAGAGTAAAAGAAAAAAACTAAAGAAAACTTCAGTTTGACAGTACAGCATCTTTGTACTCCTACAGTTGTTACATCACGGGGGTTATCTGTAAACATTTTACCACAATACATGCGTAGACTATTGCTGTCATGAGTGGGGATAAACCAAAATAGGTAATAACATTTCCAACATTACACACATTTAATAGGTTAATCAACCCCAGCATCCTTACTAGGGAAGCAAACTTATGATCAGAGTAGCCTCACAGCCTTGTGAAATCTTATATTTAGCTAGTTTCAGACAGAAAAATTATTTCCATCTGCCAAACATTTGTCAATGTCCTAAGATAGAAATTCAATCATCAGTAACGTTGAAACATGGTTAGGAACTTTGTGTAAAACAACGGGTTAATGAACCCCAGGTCTAATATCTGAGAAAATGGAGTTCCTGCCATGAGTAGGAGGATGCCAAGCCACCAAACAGGTTGGGGCTTTGAGAAAGGAAAAAAGGGGGACTGCGTCAGCAAGGACGTTTACCCCTAAATCCACCACTCCCTTAGGACTTCCCCATGGAACATGAAAACATCAAATTAGCTTTTTAAACTGTAACAACAGAACCTGAAATTGGCCCAGAGTAAAAAGTCCACAAGGTAGAGTGAGGAGAACCATTTTATAAAGTTTCAGTTTATGTCTCCTTCACACTCCCTCTCAGTCAGCAACAGTCAGAAAACTCAGCTTCCCGTTCTCGTACATCAAAGATTATTCTCTGATTTGGAATCCAACCCAGCATCTCTACCTGAACAGTCCTGTTCAGTCTGTGCCAGCAACTTTCCAACTTCCACTGGGACAGAAAACTGGTACATCTTGTTTTCGTATCCAGTTTTGAGGCATGCTGGCATTAGCAACACGTGGTGTACTCCGGGCTGGCGTAGTCTGGACCTTACGCCCCTTTGCACCATTTAAAAGATCTTAAAAGGCATTCTGCACATGAGGCCCCCCAGTACAAAAACCTGTCACTGCCTGTGATATCAACCTTGTGTTGGATATGCTCATTGGCAAGCCTTTTGAGCCTCTGGTTATGTATGATCTTAACTTCCTTACTTGGAAGACTGCTTTTTTGGTGGCCATCACTTCTGCCCGCAGGGTCTCTGAGATGCATGCTGTGGTCACAGACCCTCTGTATACAGTGTTCCATAAAGACAAGGTGGTCCTCCGCACACATCCCAAGTTTTTGCCTAAGTTAGTGTCATAGTGCCATCTGCACCAACCCCTGGTACTGCCCATGTACCTCTCCACTTCCAAAACGAGGGAGAGTGTATCCTACACTCTTTGAATGTTAATAGAGCCCTCAGGTTCTACATTGATAGAGCTAAGGACATGCATTTATCCAAGCAGCTCTTCGTCTCCTTCACCCCGAACTGGCTAGGTCAGCTGGTTACAGTCAGATGCATTTCTGCTTGGATAGTCGCTTGCCTACGCCACTGCTACTCTATGGCACAGGTCAAGTGGGAAGGCCAAGTTCGTTCCTACTCCACCAAAGTGGTTGCAGCATCCTTGGCAGAAATCCACTCTGTCCCCTTCTGATATTTGCAGAGTGGCTACTTGGAGCTCAGTGCACACTTTCATTAAGCACTGCACTCTGGATGTCCATGCCAGATAACATGCTTCCTTTGGCAGGACACTCCTTAATGGACTTCTGTCCTGAGTGAGCTCCATCTCCTACGGCCCTGCTTTGGGGATTTTTCTCTAAACTTGGTACTCTACCCCGCAGTGTGAATGAATGGTGAAGATAAGATCCAGATAGATCCAAAAATTACATACTCACCATAATTCTTGATCTTCTTGGACCGTCTTCACCATTCATTCATATGCCCACCCACCATCCCCCGAGTTCACTCTTTCTATCACTTGGTCTTCACACTCTTGTTTCGGTTTGGGCTGTGAAGACACTGTTCTTGTTGTTGACCCTGCTTATAAGGGTCGAAAGGGCTATCTTATGTCCTTTTTAGCTGAGGTGTTTATTTACTTAGGTTTCGCTGTACCTCCTTGGTAAAAATGGTACTGAGGCGGTTGAGGGCTGTTGCCGAGATAGGTTGTGCAGCGCAAGTCAGTCTTGTGGTGCCGTGCATGTATACAGCCTACCTCGGCGCCAGCCCTCCTGAAGATTTTTGGCTCCCATAGGGTCCCAGCACCTCTGGCTTGAACATAGCAATGTGAATGAATGGTGAAGATGGACCAAGAAGATCACGAATTACGGCGAGTATGATATTTTCATATTGGGGTGGGGTGGGGGGTTGATAGGCAAAGGAAGGGGGAAAGAACCAACTATCCAAATAAGAATTCACACACCTGCATGGCATTACATTTCTAATTCTGAATATAAAGAGAGAGAAAAAGGAGGAATGTAAGAATAGATAAACACACCATAATACGTTTGTTTATTTATTTATTTGAATTTTGATGACTGGGTAGGCCCACTGAGACAAGACTGTCCCTTTTTCAGTGGTGACCCAGGGAATCTAAGCACTCCACAAATGACAGACATTAAACATCGTACCAACAGTGGTGTAAACAGTAGTAACATTAACAAGTAGAAATATTCAACAATTTGATGCAGTAAGTACATATGACAGAGAAACATCATTATGCCGTTTCTTATTCCACAACAGTACTCTGCGCATAGTATGTTGTACGCTGAGGGTGCTGCACCTCATCCCCATAACCCATAGCTCACTAGCAGGCAGACCAGTTTGTGACCACATTCATACCAATATGTGGATTCAAAATTTGTAATTGAAAAATCTACTTCATTTCTGAATTATCCATGCATTATAAATGCAATGCCATGCAGATCTTTGAATTCCTTGTTGGATATTTGGTTCTTCCCCCTTCTTTTCCCTTTCCAACCCGATCCTTCCGTTTCCTGCTTATGGGTAAATATATTCAAAAAATCCAGTACTCATTCATGAAATAGAATAGTAATATTTATGGGTTATTAATTGTAGCTTTAAAAATTGAAAAGTTTTTCTGTAATGGAGTTTTGGCATATTCCTGGTTCCAGGTGCACAGTAGAGCCAGCAGGAAAGCTGCTGTTGTTCTCCCTAGTTAGGAAGCACAGTGTTGTCAGTTGCTTACCACACTGAGCATGGATGTCACCACGCATGTCATCTGATGTCAGGAGCTCCTGCAGGCTCAAGAGGAATGCGTGTCTCCGTTGGTGCTCTCTCACAGTCAGATGCCATTACACAGAACATCGATTGGTAAGAGAAACATTTTTTGACACACAAACACTATTTTTTTAAGTTCACGAATTAAACAAGTCATCATTTTGATTGAACAAAAGATACGCGTACAAGAGTTTCTATTTGCTTTATAGAAATCGCTACAGAGGTAAAATACAAGGGTGACTGTTAAGAGGCACGATCTTATGACTTAGAGAGGTATTTTGAATACTTCATAGCACCAATAGAGCATCATGCAGTAACAGGGTCTGAAACACTTTTGTGTGATAGTACATCTGGCAGTTGGAATAATTCAGTTGTCGGCTTTTTAAACAAAAACAGTAGATAGACTTAAGATATATTTTTGCTCTTTTTAAGCAATATGGAAAGTGTAACAGCAGCTAACTGTGCTTTAAACCATTTTTTCTATTTAAATTTAAGTTTTTATTGCGAGAAACACAGTTACATACTACAAGTAATTCCTTGCAGGGACAAATGGTATACAATTCTGTTAAATATAAGGTAAAAAGACATACTAATAAATCATTAGTGAACACTATATATCATTATCAACTTAAGTAGGAGGGATGAGATAACCTCAAATGAACAACCAAGACACCTTCACAGAATCTTCTTGCAGTGCCAGTTTGCAGTTAGGAATTAAGTTAGGGTAGATTAAAGTGAGTTATTTTAAAGTAGGTTGGAGGGCCATCCACCTCTCCGCTGTGGCAGCATCCCATCTCAGTCTGAACAGTGTGTGTTTCGTGGGATAAAGTCTGGAGCTACCGATGCCGCATACCACACCCAGGGTTGCCATCTGGTTTTAAATTGCTCCTGTCTGTCTCGTATCCCTGCGGTTAACCACTCCATTTTATATATGTCTGATACTATTTTATGCTACTCCATAACCTTGGGAACCCTGGAAGACAGCCAGAACCTGGGTATTGCAATTTTGGCTGCCATTAAATAAAGTGGTAGCAATGTTCTTAACCATGCTGAACTATCTTTAGGTGGGATTAATAGTAAAGCAAGCTCTGGTGTTAAATCTATTGGTTTGCCCATTAATTCTTCCAAATCTTTCAAGATATCTTGCTGATATGAAGTGATAACAGGACATGACCAGAACACATGTCCTTGGTCTGCCAGATTGGACCTGCAACCTCTCCAGCAGTCCCCATATGACTGGGGCACATATTTAATTAAGACCATTGGAGTATGGAAATATTGATACCAGCATTTCCAAGCATATTCCCTCCAAGCATTAGATATGGTTATTTTCACCCTGAACTCCTTGTTTGCATAATAGGGGTGCATTCTTTGCCCTCCTCCTCCTCCTCCCGGAGAACTGCTGGAAGTCTGCTGTGAGTGTGGATAAGGGAACAATATCCATGTCCCTAGAAAAATAGGTTACTCACCTGTAATCATAGTTCTAGGAGTGGTATATGGTTCACATCCACACAGTCCACCCAGCCTCTCCTGGTGAGTGGTACATGGATCCTTGCTTCCAGCATGCAAGATCTGATGTCACGGTGTGGAGCTGGCGGACATGCTACCTGGATGGTGGGAGGAGCTTAGCTTGAAGACTGTCTGGCAAGAACAGCTATGTCATAAGCCTGGATGTGAACCATATGCCCTTTCTAGAACCACGATTACAGGTGCGTAATCTATTTTGTCTGTACTGCTCTGTCACTGGTACCACACGAATTGCATTCAGCTCAGATCTTCCTATGATCCATTCCTGTCAACATCAATTTGTAGTGGTTGCAGAGATGATGACAGAACTGGGCTGCAGTAATGGCACACATGTTTACAAGCAGGGACATGTATATATTTTTAGCAGGGCATAGGCACTCTGGAGTGACGCTAACACCAACCATGGCCTCATTCACAACTCCTGTGGATTGTTGGCTCTGTGATTCAGAAGAAATGTCTGTTTCCCTTGCAGTCCCTGGGCTTTTCCTCCTAGTTTCTCTCCTTGGATGTTGGTGTGCTGTACGGCAATGAGTGCAGGTGAGGCATGCTGTGGTGCTGCTCGTGTTCTCCCATCTGCCTGCTTTAGCTGCACTGTCACCCATGGTAACCCAGGTGATGGCAGTGCAGCAGCGTGTGCAGACCTCTATCCCTGTAGGAGGAGCGCATCCTCTGGGATGCTCAATCCTACTCCCCTCCTATATGATGACCTTGGCTTGCTCCTGAACTTGGGTCACCAGAGTTGCAAGCGGTAGCCCTACTTCTGCACTAACAGGCTGACCAGTCCCTTTTTTTAAAGGACAACTAAACAGTCATTCTAGAGATATGGATATAGTTCACTATCCACACAGTACCAATTCCAGTGGCAGTACTGATTCATTGGAGCATATTCAAGCTAAGCTTCACCCACTACCCAGGTGATATATCCTTCGACTCCTCCCCGTGATATCAGATCTTCCTTTCTGCTGGAAGAGTTCAGTCTTTTCCTTCGCAGGTCTGCAGTGTTTTAGGTTCCCTTACTGCACCTTTAGCAAATTTGTTTGAAACCAGCAAATTTTCTTCTGGTTTGCAGTGTTCCTTGATGGCTTTCCTCCTCTACGCTCCTGCTGTGCCTCATCAACAGAAGAGGGACTCCAAGGAAGTGACGTCATTTCTCGTCTTCAAATTCTGCATCATGTGTCAGAAAAAAATGCTGAAGATGGACCCACAGATGTCTTGCCTTTGCTGCCACGGGGCTGTGCAGGATGTATCTGGCTGTGGCTTATGTTAGACCTTGCTTCCCTCCTCCTTGGAAGATTGCCTGGCCAAACTTCTTCTCAGCCTGCCGATAGGGATTTGAAGCTAATGCCGAACGGATGCAAGACATCCTCTGCTGTGGCAGGGTCTGCTGTTTAGCTTGCGGGCATGAAAGAAACGGCGGTGGCTGCCACATTGGGCACCTTTTCAGTCTCGGAGCTGCTCCTGGCTGGGGCCAGCATTGGAGGATCTCTCACAGAAGACTTTTGTGAGGTGTATCGGACCTTCCAGGCCTACGGGGAGAGCCCCGTGTACCACGGTAAGAAACGGAAACACCGGTTGTGGGATCAGGAAACATTGCAGTCCTCCCATTTCCTCAACTTTCTGACTACTCAGTACGTGTCAAGCTACCCTTGGTCGAGGGATCCTTTGACAGATCTGTGGGGGCCCTGTAAGGCTTGTCAAACTCAACACTGGCCAGTCAAGTCATTGAGATCTTTCTCAACCCTGTCCACCAGTTGTCAGAGGAGACTGACAAGGAGTCAATCTCCAAGACTGTGGTTCTCCCAGTCATCATCCAGGAGGATGTGGGGCTTCTCTCGAGATCAACCTCTACCAGTGGTTGTGCTACCAACGATGGTGCTTTTCCTGCACTTCGGCATGTGGTCTACACCGACCGTCCGGCGGCCTCTCCTTGACGTCAGACCTTGGGTTGACAGCTGAGGTTGTGGTCGTGGAGCTGCTCGTGTGGTTGATCCTGCTCAATGGGGAGGCACCGCCATCAGTGTTCCTCAACCTCCTTGTCCTAGGGCGAGAAGAGGCACCACCGCAGGATGTGACAGCGCTACATGAAACTCCTCTGGCAGCAGTGGACCATTGCTGGGTGGGGTAGGGCTCAACCCCCTGGCCCTGCGATCATCTGGGAAGTACCAGTAATGCCCATGCCGGTCCACCCTCAGCAGATGTCTCTGGCAGCTGTTTCTCTATACTTGCTGGTGGAGCCCCTCCACCACAGCCTTTGGTCAGAGCCCCAGCTAACGATTCCTGTGCTACTGCTGGCTTGCCAGGTCGGTTCTGTGTGGAAATCGGCCAGTTGGAAGACTCCAGGGTTGTTAGCGGTGCCAAACGTCTGTGGGCCTTTTTTCAAAGAATCCTCGGACGACTCAGATGGGTTTTCCATGTTGTTCTCGAGGACTCACACTTTCGACAGTGTTTGGGTCGAGAACCTTTTATTGACCATGGGCCAGTGTCATTTGGAGCTCTCCTCCATCTGAATTCGGAGGGTATTCATGTCTCCTTGGAGCCAGTTCTGAAGAGGGTGAAATACTCCTTCACAGACATTTTGGACAAGGATGACTCTCCTTGGGGTTGCCTTTCCCGTGGCTGAGTCCATTCTGGGACTGACCCTGGAGCTCTGACAGCATCCAGCATTCTGCCTGGCACCCCCCCCCATGGTCCACAAGTGTGCAGTCCCTGCAGGTCCCTTTCAGTGTTCACAGCCTTCTGGAAGTCTAGGGGTGAAGGGAAGATGGACTTGCCTCCACCCCCTGACAAGGAGTTTACAAAGCTTGACCACGTAGTCAAAAAGGTTTATGCTGCTGCTTCTCTTGCTGTTTGCCAGGTGAGTTACTCCATAATGATGGACAACTTTGGTCACTCCCTGATGGGAGTGTTCGATGAAGTCCTTCCTCACCTTCTTTGCAGTCCAATAGCTGCTGGTGATGTTGGTCAAGGAATAAGGTCAGGCACTGGCTTAACACCAGCCCGAGACGGTCTTAGACATGGGCGACTCTTGTGCCCGTGTCATGGCAGTGGCCGTCACGATGCATCATAGGGCCTGGTTGCAGCTATCTACCTTCATAGTGGACACTCTGCACAAGTTGACCAATGTCGTCCTTCTTGGGCACCAACCTTTTTTGGCTTTGGGGTGTAAGGATATCCCACCATAACTGAGAAATCCAGTACCACCCTGGACTCAGTGGCTTTGTCCCAAAAGGATCCTAAGGCCCAGAAACCTAAGAAGAAGAATGCCTTTTGGTTCCGGTCCTTTCAGCCTCGGCAGTAGCCCCAGATGGGGCATTGCAAAACCTGGCATCCCAAGGCCATCTTTCCTAGCCAAGGACAGTGGAAGAGGAAGGGTTGCCCCCTCCAGAGTTGCCCAGTGATGGGTCGGTTGCCTAGTTTTGGGGGGGGGGGTCAACCTCTTACCTGTCCAGTCCCTGACCTAGCTCCCTGAGGGGGTTGACTACACTACTTCTGGTAATGTTGGTCCAACATTACCACTGACAAGTGAGCACTAGAAGTGGTAGGCAATTTCGAGGCTCTCCTGCCTTACCGAGCCCACACTCTTCATGAGTCCTCGGTGTCGCATGACATATTTTTTGCCCTAAGGGAGGACATCACTCAGCTCCTTGTGAAAGGGGCTAGAGCTTGTGTTCCAGTCACCCTTGAAAGGCAGAGGTATGTGTCCGGTACTTCCTGTTCTCGAAACGGAAGGGTGGCTGGTTCCCCCATACTGGATCAGAATGATCTCAGCCAGTTTATGCGGAAGCGCAAGTTCCGGATATTCACCCTGAATCAGATCATACCATTCTTAAAGGAGCAAGGCATTTGCTTCTGCTCCTTGGATCTCCAGGATGCATTCTTCCACATCCCAGTCTATTCTCCTGGCAGTACCTTCAGTTCTACACAGAAGGGGTTCTCTCTCTGTTACAAGTCATGCCTTTTGGCCTCTCGTCTATGCCCAGGATCTTCACCAAGTGCATTGCAGTGGTGGCAGCCTTCCTGTGGCACAAGGGCGTCTGGGTGTATCCCTTCCTGGATGACTGGCTGATAGCCTGGCTGTTCAAGGAGACCATGGAGTGGTCCAGGGACCTGGCCAACCAGACCTGCAGAGACTTGGGCGAAGTCCAAACTGATCCTATTGAAGGTGATCAGGTTCATCTTAGCAGAACTAGAATCCCTGCGGGCAGAGGCAGGCCTCCCAGTAGATGGGGCATCGGATGTTGCCTCCTTTGCCTAATCATTTCAGATTGGGCTGTCACTCCCTGCCCAGGATCTTCTGAAGCTGTTGGGGTACATGGCGGACTGCACTAGCGTGGTCTGTTGGGCCAGATGGCGGATGCACCACCTTCAGTGGGTGTTGGGCCGTGAGTGATGCCATCGCTTAGGCCACTTGGGCTAGCTGGTCACAATGACCTGGCCGAAGTTGGATGCCATCCATGATGGCTGATCCCAGAACATCTGGAGGAAGCAGTCCTGTTTGTCTGCCCAGAATCGTTCATCAGGCTTACTATGGACGTGTCTCTGGTTGGGTGGGGCGCACATCTGGGAGACCACCAAGCCCACGGGGTCTGGCTACCCAAGAAGTCCCATCACCCCATCAGCCTGCTGGAACTCTGGGCAATGCAGTTAGCTCTGACAGAATTCGCTCTTGTAGTCAGAGCTCGGGTTGTGCAGGTTCAGGTGGACATCGCCACAACCATGTTCTACCTGAACAGACAGGGCAGCACACAGTCCCTTCCTCTGTGTCAGGAGCCCATCTGCATCTGGACCCTTGTGCACAGCCTGGGTACAGATCTTCTGGTGATCCATGCTGCTGGAGTGAACAGTCAGCTAGCAGACACTCTCAGCTGGGTGGGAGAGACGTTGTACAAGTGGTCCCTACATCAGTAGATGGTATGCATATGCCACCTGTTCTCCCAGTGGGGCACCCCACTGGTGGACCTGTTTGCCTCCTGGGAGAACGTCAGACTGAGGCAGTTTTGTGCCTGCCCCCTACTGTCTGGGGCACTGATGGGGGATGTCTTTGCAAGTTCCTGGACCCAGACCTTTTGTACGCCTTTCCTCCCTTCCCCTTGATCCATAAGGTGGTTGTCAAGGCCTGGAAGCACAAGGCACAAATGGTTTGATTGCTCCATACTGGCCACTGCAGTTCTGGTACCTGGATCCCCTCAGCCTCAGCAACAAGCCTCTGTAGTGGTTGCCACTCCTCCTGACCTGCTTGCTGATCAGGCAGTGGGGGAAGGTCCTGCACCCCAGACCTGCAGTCCTGTACCTCACAGCCTAGTTTCTGAGTAGCTGGAGTTCCAGCGTCTTGGCCTTTTGGAAAGTGTGCTCCACGTTGGGGAGGCCTCCCGAAAACAGTTGACTCACCGGTGCTACTCCTTTAAATGGAGAAGGTTTTCTATTTAGTGTCAGGGCAAGGAGCTGGTCACCCTGCCTGCCCTGTGGCTAGGATCCTTGAGTATCTCTGGTCCCTCTCTCAGTTGGGGGTGCAAGCAGCACCCTTAAAGTGCACCTGGCAGCTATCTCTGCATACCGGGCATGGGCTGGTATGCTGACAGTAGCCCAGGAGAAGGTGTTTGGGCACTTTTTCAAAGGTCTTGACTACCTGACCCCTCCGATGCGTGAACCATCACCCCCAGGGGACCTTCCGCTGGTGCTGGCTGTGCTCATGGGCATGCCATTTAAGCCTGTGCACTGGTGTAAGATGTCACACCTGTCATGGAAGATGACTTTCTTGATGACCATTATGTCAGCCAGAACCATCAGTGAGCTCTGGAGTCTCCTTATCTGGTCTTCCACAGGGGCAAGGTCATCCTTCTCTCCCACCCAAAGTTCCTCCTGAAGGTAGTATCGGAGTTCCACCTTAACCAGGCGATGAACCTTCTGATATATTTTACCAGCCCATCTTCAAAAGCTGACCGCAGGCTCCATATTCTGCACCTGCAGGTGGTGCTCGCATACAAGGAGTGCATGGCCGGAGTTTAGGTGAGGCTTACCAGCTGTTTATAACATATGCTGAAGTTGCGCCTGGCAGAACTGCAGCATAGCAGATGATTGGCAGGTGGATAACATCCTGCATCGACCTCTGCTGTAGGTTGGCTGGTAGGTAGCCTCTCATAGGGCTCATTCCACCAGACATACTACTACCTCAGTGGCTGCTTCCATGGACATTTCTGTGTGGGAAATCAGCAGGACTGCCACCTGGAAGTTAGCACTCCCCTTTATTTCCCATTACAGAATTGACCTTGAGTCTCATTGGGATGCTGCTTTTGGCACCTCTGTTCTCCAGTCTTTGTTCAGTAAACAGGGGTGTGTGCCTTGCCACCTTCTCCCTGAGAACTGCTGGAAGTCTGCCATTATGTGGATAGTGAACTATATCCATGCCACTAGAAAAATAGTATCTTCTTTGGGGATATCTCTGTCATCAGGCCACATCTATGGAACTTAGCTGTCAGGATCACACGGAAACTTTTTGCGCTGCAGTCTATTAGGGGCTGCCCACGCCCACGTCCGGCTCCAACACCACATGCCTATATAAGCACAGGCTGCCCTGTTCCCTCTTCCATTCTTTCAAACAACATGAAGTCTTGCTATATTATAGACATTAGCAGTTTGTTCCAGCTCTAGAACTGCCCCGGAGTGAAATGGTTAAAACCATTCCAAAATAGAATTTTGGCAGGAGAGCAGCTCTATCTGTGTCATTTCAAACTTGAACTGTCAGATTCTTTACTCCGCCTCAGTGAACAGTCGCTCCGGAGATTTCTCCTTCTGCTCGGTTCATTTCTCGGTTTAAAAGTGTTTTCTCGGTTGGATTTAACCGAGAATAGTTTTATTTTAACCGCAAAACCGCTCGTTCAAGCTCTATCTGTGGTAACCGTAGAAGTAAATGAAGGTTTTGTCTGTGTGGAACTTGTAGTTATTGGTTCGGTTTTGAACCGATCAGTGGGTTTAAAACTCATTTAAAACTAAAAGTTACTATTTTAGAGTGCGGTTCCCGTTCTTATCGGTTCTAAAAAATGGATTTATTACGTTTTTCCAATACCCGTGACACGTTAGGAACCGATAAAGGTTGTCTTACCTGGCACTGCCGTTAAAAGGGCAAGTTTTGGTTAGGCTGGCATTATGTCTGAGAAACCCAAAAGAAAACCGGGCCCACTGGGTTTCAACACTGTGATGTTTGTGGGAAGTCTTTGCCAAGGCTGACCCACACACCACATGTGTTTATTGTCTGGGGTTTGACCACCTCCAGTCAGACTGCCAGGTACGTGAAGAATTTCCTGCAGCCACCCTGGAAAAAGATTGGGCAGGCTCAGGAACCAGAGGCTAAAGTCCGCTGACCCGGATGGACAGTCCGGTTCGGTGCCAACCGAACCAGAGGGAGTGCCCTCTGACCAGGGCCAGACTTCCTCGGCAAAGAAAAGCTGGTTCTGAGGAACCAATTCCAGTAAAGAAAACAAGAAAATCAGCAGGACTGGAGTCCAAAATTCCTTCTCCAACTGCTGCAGAGATAGCAAAAGCCATACAAATTGTCCAGTCACTGTCTCAGGGTCTGTCCGAACCACCACTATCTGGTAAAAGGTCGGTTCGTCCGGTCCCAGTGGTTCAGGATTATGATATTGAGGAATTTTATGAACCAGAGGAGGGGAGGAGGATTATGAACAGTATGAATGTGGCTGGGAAGGTCTGGTGTGCTCATTGAACCGACATCTTCCCAGACAGACCTTTAGAATCTCCCCATGCTGTCTGAGTCCCATCTCATTTTATGTTTTATAAAAAGTTGCTGAAACCCTCCAGCTTCCTTTAGAAGAGGCTGTGGATGAGCAAGAGGAGCCTGATTTTGTAGAAATGATGGATATTCCAGAGTCTAGGAGATTGTCTATTCTTTTACATAAGTCTTTTAGGAAACAAACAATTAAAATTTTAAAAGCTCCTAATTCTGTGCCTCCTGTAGATAAAAAGATGGACAGAAGGTATACATTGTCAGGCCCTGATACAGAATTCCTTTCTCAGCAATGCAGTCATGTTGGGGTAGTTCAGGCTGCTGCCTGTGATAAAGCTAATATTCCCTTGGCTTCACATCCTCCTGACAAGGATTCCAGGAAGATTGATGCCATGGCAAAAAAACAGTATATGGCAGCCTCTCTGGGACTCAGGCAAGCAAATTATATGGCTTATGTAGCTAGGTATCAGAAATCTAGATGGTGTGGATGTTAATGATGTTTCCTCTAGGGTCATGGCCACATCTGTAGCTTTTCGTAGGTTGGCCTGGCTCAGGTGTATTAGTTTGTCACAGGATACCCAGACTAAGGCTATGGATTTTCCTGTGGTGGGAAATTCTCTGTTTGGAGAGCAGACAGAGAATTACATGAAGAAGATGGATGAATATAGGACTACTTACAAGAGTGCCCAGGCTAAGGAGCGGCAAGCCACTCCTCAAGGCATGCCCCCAGGGGTAGGGGTAGGCCTTTTCACAGGCCTTTCTACCAGACTCAGGCCTCCTCTGCCTATGCTCAGAGGGGCTTCTTCAGAGACAGGGGCAGACGAGGGGTGGGCAGACCTGCTCCCACCCCCCAGCCTAAAGCTCCTTCGAAACAGGCACCCTGATGGGGTGCCCAGGGCCGATTCTCCTGTACCAGTGGGGGGCAGGCTGGCTTACTTCAGTCAGAATTGGGCTTCTTTAACCTCAGACAAGTGGGTTCTGGAAGTAGTAAGCCAGGATCTGGTTCTCAGCTTCAAAAAGTTTCCCAGGTTGAGAAGCAGACTTTTTCTACCTGCAAGTGCTTCAGAGACCCTCGCTCTGGAAACAGAGGTCTCATCCCTGTTAGCTCTCAGAGCAGTAGAAAGGGTTCTCCCTGCATCAGGGCAGGGTCTGTATTCCAGATACTCTTCACCCAAAAGACAGGAGAATGGCGGCCCATTTTAGATCTCAGATATCTGAACAAGCATCTTTTGAAACCGAAGTTCAAAATGGTAACTCTGGCAATGATTTTACCTTCCCTAAGGCCAGGGGACTGGCTAGCCTCCCTGGACCTCAAGGATGCCTATTTCCATGTCCTAATCAGAAGATCCCATCGAAAGAACCTCAGATTCGAACTGCCCTCAGGTCATTACCAGTTCAGAGCAATGCCCTTCGGCCTTACCTCTGCTCCAAGGGTATTCACAAAGTGTCTAGCAGTGGCGGTGGCCCACTTAAGGAGGCAGAGGATTGCTGTTTTTCCCTATCTAGATGACTGGCTCATTGTAGGCCAGTCCCCAGAACAGGTAAAATCTCACCTGTAGGTCACCCAGCAGCTTCTCACCTCCCTGGGTTTTCTGCTAAACCTACAAAGTCGGTTCTGGAACCAGTCCAGGTACTCACCTTTATAGGGCAGAATTGATACAAAGCTAGCCAGAGCCTTTCTTCCCCCAGAAAGGGTAAGGAATTTAGTGGCTCTGGCCTCTTCCTTCACTCTGCAGGTCTCTCGACCAGCAAGACACTTTCTGCAGCTCCTGGGGGCATGGCTGCATCCACAGCTGTTGTGAAGGGAGCCAGATTTCAGATGAGAGACATTCAGTTTCACTTGAGAACCTTTTGGTCTCAGAGAAGAGACCCCCTTTCCAAGTTGGTCCCAGTGACTCGAACCTTGATCCTAGCTCTCCAGTGGTGGCAGGATCAGAGCAATTGAAGCGGGGTCCCTTCTTTTCCCTTCTCACGACTTGACTCTCACTACAGATGCTTCCCTTCTGGGTTGGGAGCCCACATGGGCGACCTTTCCACTCAGGGAGTTTGGTCCCCAGGAATCTCTGCTCCACATCAATTTGCTGGAACTCAGAGCTGTCTTTTAGCTCTTCAAGCTTTTTCTGCATCTGTCCACGACAAGGTGATACAAGTCAGAACAGACAACACCACAACAATGTGGTACATCAACAAACAGGGGGCACTCGGTCTTGCCTTGTGCACCGAGGCAATGAAGTTGTGGTCTCTGGCCTATTCCCTGAACACTTCCCTCATAGCAGTTCATCTTCCAGGGAAGGACAATGTCCTAGCGGATGCCCTCAGCAGGATTTCCCAGGGCCATCACGAATGGTCCCTGGATCCTCAAGTGCTGGGATAGTTTTTGCCAGGTGGGCATCCTCAGATAGATCTTTTGCAGCCCCAGGCGATCACAGACTTCCTCTGTTCTGTTGCAGGCCTCCATTGCTGGGCTCAGTTCCCTGGATGCCCTTCTTCTGGATTGGGAGGAAGTTCCTCTATGCTTTCCCCTTTCCTCTCTATTCAAAGTACTAGTCAAAATCAGATCTCAGCCTTGCAGGGTGATTCTGATTGCCCGGATTGGGCCAGGCAGCCCTGGTACCCATCCTTCTGTCTCTGACAGTCCATCTTCCCCTGTGCCTCCCAGGAATCACAATCTGTTGACTTGTGCCCAGGGAAGGGTTTGGTATCCGGACCTCAAATCCCTCAACCTCAAGGCCTGGCTCTTGAGGATTTAGAGTTTGCTGATTTACACCTCTCTCAGGGTGTTCCTGAGATCCTAAAGGCTTCCAGAAAGCCTTCCACTAGGGCTGCTTATAGTTCTAAATGGAAAAGGTTTTCCATTTGGTGTGCTGGGAAAAATATTTCCCCAGAATCTGCTGAATTGCCCATTTTGTTAGATTACATGGTACATCTTAATTCCTTGGGTCTCAGACCAGCTACCCTGAGAGTTCATTTGGCAGCTGTGTCTGCTTTTGTGTCAGCAGGAAAGTCATCCCCTCTTTCCTCTCATCCTGTGTTTTCCAAGTTTTTTAAGGGATTACTCCATACTAATCCTCCCTTTCGGGAACCGGCCCCTGCTTGGGACCTTAATGTTTGCATTGCCCAGTTAATGCAACCCCCTTTTGAACCTCTGTCTTCTGCAGAGCTTAAGTACCTAACTTGGAAAACTGTTTTCCTAGTGGCTATCACTTCTGCCAGATGCATAAGTGAATTGCAAGCCTTGTCAGTGGAGACTGACTTTATTTCTTTCCACAGGGATAAGGTAGCCCTTAGGACTAATAGGAAGTTTTTGCCTAAGGTGGTTTCAGATTTCCATCTTAATCAATCTATCTCCCTTCCAGTATTTTTCACTGATCACTCCTCTTCGGGTGAGAGAAGATTGCACAGCCTGGATGTTAAGAGAGCTCTTAGTTATTATATAGAACGTACCAAAGGTCACAGGTTCGAATCCCTCCAACTTTTCCTTACCTATGGTGAAGTTGGGAAAGGCAAACCTGCCACTAAGAGATCAGTAGCCAGGTGGATTGTCTCTTGTATCCAATTTTGTTATCAGAAAGTGGGCAGAGCCCGGTTTGAGGGCTCATTCTACCAGGAGTTAGGCTGCGTCTCTAGCTGCTGCCAGAGATATCCCTTTATTAGAGATTTGCCAGGCTGCTACTTGGAAAACGGTACACACTTTTACCAAGCATTACTACCTGGATGTCCAGGCCAGGAGAGATGCTCGCTTTGGCACAGCTGTTCTTCAGAGCCTATTCCCTAAGTAGGTTCTGCCCCTCCTCCATGGAGGTACTGCTGTGTATTCTGCTAATATCTATAATATAGCAAGACTTCATGTTTGAAGAAAAAATTACTCACCTTAGTAATGTTGTTTCTTCTAATGGAGTCTTGCTATATTATAGACCTCCCCCCCAACCTGCCCCTCTCAGAACCTCTACTTGGTGGGGTGCAGGCAACTTAGTGTGGGCACTACTTATGTCCTGTTAGCATTTTGTCCCCTTTGGGACTTTGGGGGTGTGTATGTGTACGTGTGTGTGTGTTTTATTATACTTATGTTCCATTTTCATATTATTAGAATGGTGTTAGTATTTCTGGTCCCCTGACTTGAGTCTTGGGTGTTGGGACCATCAATGGTTGTTATTATTTAGGTAGCCATTTGGCTAGTGTAGGTTACAGCTTCCACACAGACCTTAGTGAGTTTGGCTCGTAAAGATCTGACAGTTCAAGTTTGAAATGACACAGATAGAGCTGCTCTTGTGCCAAAATTCTATTTTGGAATGGTTTTAACCATTTCACTCCGGGGCAGTTCTAGAGCTGGAACAAACTGCTAATGTCTATAATATAGCAAGACTCCATTAGAAGATACAACATTACTAAGGTGAGTAATTTTTTCTTCTGGCAGTCAAGCCTTTTGCGCAAAGACTCTACGGAAGCTTCATTGCTCAGTTCGACCACCAAAACTACTTACCTTTTTATGTTTGCTTGCGGAAGAAACCTATTGCGATCATACGATTTTTTTGAGATGTGTGATGCTCCTGTCCATTGCAGTGCTCCGTTTAGCAAGTGTGACCGTACTGCACCAATGGGTGCATGAGCTGTCTATGACAGCAGTTCGGCTGCAGTGGTCTTCAGTTCAAAGAAAACCACCGCTGTAATCAGCGGTGGTAACGTGTGTGTGTTTAACATATTGACGTCACGCAATCTCTCCGGCCCTCCTGCACGTCGCTGCCAATAAAATCCCTCCCACTTCCTCCCTCTGCTGTTGTCCTCCCCGCTCCCTTGTTCCCCGGCTCACCCTCCGGCTGCAAAGAAATCCCTCCCGTTTCCTCCCTCTGGTGCAGTCCTCCCCGCTCCCTTTCCCTGACTCGTCCTACAGCTACAAAAAAAGAAATCCCTCCTGTTTCCTCCCCGCTCCCTTGTTCCCCGGCTCACCCTCCGGCCGCAAAGAAATCCCTCCCGTTTCCTCCCTCTGGTGCGGTCCTCCCCGCTCCCTCTTTCCATGACTCATCCTACAGCTACAAAAAAAGAAATCCCTCCTGCTTCCTCCCTCTGCTGCTGTCCTCCCCGCTTCCTTGTTCCCCAGCTCACCCTCTGGCTGCAAAGAAATCCTTCCCATTTCCTCCCTCTGCTGCTGTCCTCCCCGCTCCCTCGTTTCTTGGCTCACCCTCTGGCTGGTCAGGTTTTCTTTTTTGCCGACCTGCCCAATCCCCATCGGCTCCAGTCCCCCCCCCCCAAAAAAAACATCCAGGCGTCACGCTGGGAGCCCACCCCAGTGTGCCAAATATCACTGTAATTAAGAAAACCTTCCCTCGATGTGTTTTTTTATTTTTGTTTACCTGTAAAGGAAAAAAACGGTCCCTCGTTGTCTGCGGTGGCCCCCTCCCCAACCCACACCCACCCTCTGCGCACCTCACTTCCCTCCACCCCATACTTACCTCCAGAGCCTGGCGCGACGATCTTCAGTGGAGCGGGAACACGTCTGCACTCTTCAGAGCCAACCGCGAACTGAAGAAATACTGGTAAGCTGTATAATGGCATAAATGGGTTTTTTTCAACTTAGGTGGATATCTCGGCCATTTTTGCAACTTTTGGCACCAGCTTTTCAACATGGGTTCTTGGGACCCCACCTCATGAATTCAGTCACTGTCATGCTGTTATTTGGTCCTGAAAGGTGATTTTGTGGTCACTGCTCGGAATCACCTTCCGGGACCAATTAATGAAACAGTAGCATCACTGTTCATAAGGTGGGCTCCCAAAAAGTGTATATGTTGCAAATTTGGTGGAAAAATTCAAAATGACTGTGTTATTTAGCGCATTGAGCAGTTTCCACGCATGCTCGTAACTTCAAGAATTTTTAATATTTTCACTCCAGATTTCAACATTGCCATTTTTTCACACTGCCTTATGAATAGTACAGCTGTAATTTTTTGCCATTCTGCGCCAGATGTGCGAAAACAAATTTCGGGCAAGATGTGTTTCACACATCTGGCACACAATGGCGTGGTCGCTGTGGGAAATCAATGTTCGGGACAGATTAAGAAAATCACAGTAGGCCAGCCCGGTGGCACTGAGGGTTGAGGCTGGACGCCAACCTCACAGTACGCCGGCAACCCGGGTTTGGGAACAAGCCCGGGTCTTCGGGGGTCAGCAGGGGAGAGGGAGGATTGAGTGTCTGTAGACTGCTCTCCTCTCTGTCTGGGGAGGGATCCGGGGATTGCCTGGTGCAACAGCAGCCCCCAGTGGAAGCCGGAGGGACATGTGCACGTCTGGGCACAAAGTAGAGGGGTGGGGTTACAGCAGATGTCTCGAGATGCCGCTGCATGACCGAACTCCGGGGACGGGTCAAGGGACGTAAAACAAGAAACCCCCATCTCAGCTCACGGAGATGAAGGGGCTCCAGGGACGCAGCCGACATCCCAACGAAAGTCCCGTGCCTCGGGGGACTCCATGCCCGACCCGGCTCCCAGGTAAGGCTTCTCTAATCTCAGATGGGCCGTCGGGGGAGGATGGACCCACCCTGGGGGTGATCGGGGGGGGGGGCTAGGCCTGCCTGGGTGGCTGGGGGAGTGCAGCCGAGGATTATAGGGTTCAGACAGGGAGTAGAGGCTCCAGTCACGTGAGCACCCCAGAAGGATGCCCAGGCAGAGGAGGAGGAGCAAAAATAGAGTCTACAAAAAAAAAAAAGAAAATCACATTGATACTGTTCATGAGCGGAGGTCCCAAAATGCCTATTTTGAAAATTTGGTGACAGAATTCCACAAAATGACTATGTTAGGAGCGTGCGTTGCTATGAGTTTCCACGACACTTGTAACTTCGAGAATTTTTAATATTTTTAGTCCAGATTTTCAACATTGCCATTTTTGCACACCTCCTTTTGAACAGTGCAGCTGTCATTTTTCACATCCTGCCTGAAATATGGTTTAGCACATCTGGCGCACAGTGGGCACGGTTGCTGTGCAAAATCAAACGTTCAGGACAGATTAAGAAAATCACAGTGCCACTGTTCATGAGCAGAGGTCCCAACCTGTGTTCAAAATCTGGTGTAAAAAATTCCCCCAAATAATTGCATTATGGGTGTGTGTTGTGCAGTTTCTACACATTCTCATGACTTCACCAGTTTTTTTTATATTTTCACTCCAGATTTTCAATATTGCCATTTTTTTTTTACACCTCCTCATGGACAGTACAGCTGTCATTTTTAACATCTAGTTCGAAATGTGTTTTCACACCTGTGGTGCCAAATGGTGCAGTCGCTGTGCAAAATCGCCTTTCGGGTAATGAGCTAATAGTGTCATTGTTCATGAGGTGGGGTCACAAAAAGCCCATGTTGAAAACTTGGAGTGAAAATATCAAGAAATGCCCAGGGCATTAGGGTTTCCAACCATAATGCCCTGCCCTGAAGGGACTGACCGGCATCAGGGGTGTGACTTGGGATTGTCTACAGTAATGCTCACGCCATTCCACCCCCACCCTGCAGCCAGTGACAGGCATCGAGGTGTGCCCTGGACTCTTCTGCCCCAAAGTTCTCCCCATTCTCCTATACTGCACCCATTTTGGTGTATTTCCTTATGGAATTGGGTGACTGTAAAGCCAAACACCCCAAGGCACATCTCGACACTTGTCAGTGTCTGCAGGGTGAGGTGAAATGGCATGAATGTTATGGGCGACAACTCAGACAAGCACCCCAATGCCTGTCCATCTCTGGGGGTTAGTTGGTGTCACTTCAATACTTCACTGCCATTCCTATTCTGCATCTGTCTAACTGCTGCACTTCCAATGCTGATACCAGCAAGCAAACATTCGGCATTGACAAATGCTTGTTCTTTTGTATTTTGAATCACTTTGTTTTAAAGTGATTCTTTTTGTCTTTGTATGTCGAGAGCTAATCCTTCGCCAGCTCTCTTCTGTCGCTGCGGAAAGAATATTTCTTCAATCAGTGAGCACAAACTCTGCGTCTGCTGCCTTGGGCCTGGCCAGAATGTTCTTGTCTGTGAGTTCTGCCTGAAGTTCAACCTCGCCAGCCGACGCAAGAAAGCTCTGCAGAAGTTTCTCATGGAGCAACAGGCAGCCAATGGAGAGCAAGGGCCCCCCCACCCATGATGGCGTCTTTGGGCTCTTCAGGCCGACAAGGCCTGGGGCAAGTTCTCGGGGAAACATTCTTGTCGGGATAAGAACTGGCCTAAAGACCGTTCCTCCCAGAGGACGATCCCGGTCCGTGTTGGATTCTTCCTGCTCTTTCTCCTGGGATCGCTCCGTCAACCACTTCAGTGCCGGCGCCTCACTCCATGCAGGCCTCTGATCCTATCAGACCCCCCACGGAGGACAGTTGTTCCAGTCTTCACAGGGCTGTGGAGGGGCCATCGGTCCCAGCCCCACTGTTGAGACCTCTCGAATCTCGTGGTCCACAGGCGCTGGGCCCTACCGCTTCTACTGTGGTTAGCGGAGGTTCGTCAGAGCTGGGCTCTGTGCCCCCTCCGTTGA
Organism: Neoceratodus forsteri; assembly: GCA_016271365.2. Lineage (NCBI taxonomy): Eukaryota > Metazoa > Chordata > Ceratodontiformes > Ceratodontidae > Neoceratodus > Neoceratodus forsteri. The sequence goes on along the minus strand of JADMNL010000027.1, from coordinate 262,191,532 downwards.
TGCCTGTGTTGACGACGATTCCTTTTCCTGCTGTCGACCTTAATGCTATTCTTTTTTCCATTACCACGTCTCTCATACAACAGTTTGTTCCACAGCCTTGGCTTTTGTTCCCCTCGCTGTCGGGTGCTGCCTTGGCATCAACACCAGTTTGACCCATCCGCCTCGCACCTTCTAGAGAGGTGTCGGTACTCTTGACTGTCAGTTCCTGTTCAGAACAGGCCAACGTCATGGAGGAATACCACCCTGATCTCATCCTTCTGTGGAAGAGGATGAGGAGGAAGACCCTGAAGTGGACTCCTTTGATAGGTGTACTGTTTCCTCCAAGAGTGAGGACTCAGTCAAACACGCCCCTGGGTCCCCCCTATATGACCTCTTTTTCTTTAACATCATAAAGCAGCTCTCCTTCACTATGGGGTTCTAGACTGAGGAAGAGGATGTCACGAGAAAAATGGTGACTTTCTTGGAGATCCCAAAATCTACACCTAAAGTTATTCCTCCTCTGCTGTCAGCACTAAATGATGCTGCCACTGAAGGACCAGACCCCGCATCACTTACTGAGTAGACACAATAGACTGGGTGGTCTTCTTCTGCTGACTCGTTTCGTATGTTTATATGCTGTCTGGCACAAACCCAACCTGGTAGCAGCCATGCCCAGAAAGGCTGACAAGCTTTACCAGGCACCTCAGGGGCTGCCCTTTTATGCAGCCTGCTGGAAACTGACTTAGTGGCAATTAAGGCCACTCATGACAGGACTACAGCAGCTAAGCACGTTGGTTCCCTGCCCCCTTACCGGGAATCTAGGAAGGTAGACCTCTGGGGCAAGTGGACTTTTGCCTCTGTCACTCTAGGCTGTAGAATCACCAGTTACTTGGCTCTTTTGATTAAGTACCAGAATACTCTCTGAAGGAAGGAGAAAGCTACTGCTCAAGCCCTCCCTGAGGGTTCTTGGAGACCAGAGCTTCTCAGAGTTCTCCAGGCCCTGGAAGATGTTAGTAAGCATCTTCTCAGAGCCACCTATGATATATATTTTTTTTGAGATCACTGTTTATTCTCCCCCCAGCCTGCCATTCCCTAACCATCAGGAGAGTCGAGGCAGACATCCCACTGCCACACACCATACCCGGAGTGGTCTCCGAGACCCCATGGAGCTACGGCTTAACCCCCCGAGTGGGGACGAGGTGGGGCCAGAACACCCTGAGACTTATGTTTCGTCGGTCCTGGAGCCGTCGGGTGGGTGGAGGCACATCATGGGCACGTCTCCGGCTCTCCGTCTCCTTTTCCAGTTTTCTCGTGGGCGTTGCACTTTGCCCAGATGTCAAGGCGTGACCGCCGATGTCTCCTCCTAGCTGCCTGAAAGAGTTGCTTGAGCCCCAGACCTACGCCCAGGGGCCAATCAAATACCGAGGCGCTGAGTGTAATGCTGCACCCTGGCCTCCGCCAGGGGCCGGCAAACACTGAGCTGCTTTCCCAACCCTCCCCGGAACAGGTGAGCTGTCGGCGGACGCTGTAGCCTGTTCCTCCCAGTCGGCCCTCCAGCGACCTGAGCTCACTCCCAAACCTGGGTCGCCGGCGTTGCAAGCGGAAGTCCAACCACTGTACTGACGGGCCGGCTCGAGCCACCTATGATATTGCTGATACTACAGCCTGGGCGGCTGCCTCTGGCATTTGTCTCAGAAGGCACTCCTGGCTTACAGTCTCTGGCTTTGCAGCTGATGTGCAGCAAAAGGTGTAGAATGCCCCTTTTGTGGGTCACAAACATTTTGGTCCTGATGTACAGGACATTATCAATGACCTGCAGGCCTCCAGCAGGGCTATTAGATCTGTCCACTCTCTTTATCATACCCAACTCAGGAGCAGACCGAGGCTCTCCTTTCGTAAGGTCTCTCAAATCTGATTCCGGAACCAAGCTCCAGGGTAAGTGCAGGGCCAGCTCTGCCTTGCCTGCCCCCTCCTCCACTACTGGTTCCTCTGCTAAGCAATCCAGAGGAGGAGGAGGAGGAGGAGGAGGAGCTGTCATTTCAGCATCAGCCTGGCTCCCTTGTCGGACCCCAATCCTCTTGTTCCAAGCCATGAAGTGGTGATTGGAGGTCGGTTCTCCCTCCATCTGTCCCAGTGGAGAACCATTACTACAGACACTTGAATCCTGCAAATAATCGAACAAGGCTGTGCTCCTGAACAGCCTTCAGATGTTCCCACAGTTCCCACCTCTTATCCTTAGGACCACACAGAGGTGCTCAGGGAGGAGGTGCTCACCCTGTTGTGCAAACGGGAGTTAGAACCAGTACCCAGGCTTCAAAGGAACAAAGGGTTCTACTCCCGGTTTTTCGTGGTACCCAAAAGAACAGGGGACTTGAGGCCCATTCTGGACCTCAAGGAGCTGAATCTCTTTATCCAATGCAAGAAGTTCTGGATGGTAACTCTGAATAGCCTTCTTCTTCTGCCCAAGCAGGGTGACTGGCTATTCTCCCTCGATATGCAGGGTGCCTATCTGCATCTCATGGTCTGCCCCCCCCCCCCACAGGCGGTACCTGCAGATCTTTCTTTGAGATACAGCTCTTGCAGCAGGTTACACCATTAGGACTGAAGCCGTCAGGCAGCAGGACCTCATTGAAAACTTCTAGCTAGCTACATACAGTGGGGGACCATCCCTGACATCGGCCCGGCCCCCTTTGTTCCATATATCATAAAAGGGGCGGTCCCCCAGCATACCTCAGTTCTTTTCCTGCCTTCTACTCACAAGCAACGGCTCCACGGACACCTTCAGCTACTGAACGACGCTATCATTTAAATATCTTTTATTCCTTAATTTTGAGAAGTTCTCTTTTATTTTATTTTCTGTATGTTGTCTTCCCCGACGTCATCCGAAGAGAGGCACTCATCTAAGTGTGCCTGCAGCAAGCAGATCCCTTTTAAGGACAAACACGTGGCCTGTGTCCAGTGTCTAGGCCCAGAACATGACACCAAGGCCTGTCCTATTTGCCAGAACTTTAATAGCAGAAGCAGGATCTGCCACCAAAACGTTTTGGAGACCTTCCTTCTAGAAAAGAAATTAGCAGCAGTGCATACGAGCACCTCCTCTAGGAAAGGATCCTCCCACAGATTGGGGAAACATAAATAGAAAAGGAGGGAAAGGGAGAAGGAGCACTCCCCATCCATGCAGACATTTGACTCAAGTGGGAGCTTGGATTTGACCAGCCGCTCCAACAGGTCTCCGTCTCAGCCTAAGTACCGGACTCCGCCTGCTAAGGTCCAGACGTCCGGTGGCTCTGGTTCGGGATCCATCCTTCAGCCCTTAAAAATCTGGCCTCATGTCCACTCTACCAGTCAGCCTTCAGGCTCCTCAGGCTGATCTGCTTCCATATATCGCCCAGTTAATGCGCACTTCAAGTCAGCCTCTGTTACAGGTTCTGACTCCCTGAACTGGCGCTGGGGTTCTGACCACTCAAGGTCGGCCTCACAATCCCCCAGAGGTTCCACTTCTTTGGGGACCACTGCTAAATGAACAGAGACGTCTGTTAAGTGGACCTTGGTCCCTTTGTGGACCTCAGACAAGATGTCCGCAGAGGTCCACTCCCAGAACAGGGACGACACCTCTTCCATACCAGAGGTCGGCCCATCCAGACAGATGTATGAAAACATCGACATGGGGAAGGGGGGGTCAGACGTCTGAGTGATGACCAGACGTCGGCTGGTCAGGAAGATGCTGACCTCTTACGAGAACTGACACCACCCAAAGACTAGATGACGGGTGTGTCGGGCTTCAGGCCAGTGGACACAGGAGATGATCTAACGTCTCAGTTGGAGACAGGAACGACTTTGGGTCAGATGTCTCAGCCGATGACAGGTCAGCCTTCAGGTCTGCGGATCTCAGAGGTAAAAGAATTATTTTCTTACTGGTGGGAGACAATCCAGAAGGATGTAGTCCCCAACAAAGCTCCTTTGGAGGATCAACATCTGCCAAGGGCTCCTAGACCCCACCAAGGGAGAAAAGTCCTGTCAGGCCTCCCTGGAGGACAAAAGCCCTACACCCAGAGAGCGTTCAAAAGATAAGCGGCCACGGTCACCTTCCAAGATCCCTTCCCGCTCACCAAGTGTGCACAAAAGAAAGAAGCACCATAGGAGGTCAGATTCCTCTTCCTCAGAAGAATCTTATTCCTCTTCATCAAGCTCTTCCTCTGGATCTGGCTCACCCTTTAGTATTCCCTCCCTGGATCCAAAGGACATGCCTAGGTCCCCCCCCCCAGATGACCCGACATTTATGGATATAATGAGGCATATCCAAGACAATATGGGGTGGGACACGGAAGACTTGGATCCAGAAAGGTGCCGCCTTGCGAAATACCTGCGTCAAAAGGATCCAAAACCAGTGGTGGTGGTTCCACCACCCCATACACTGCTCCAGCAGTCCCCCAAAAAGGCTGATCGCCTATATCGGGCTCCATTAGAAGACCCTTATCTGGGAGAACAACCAGTGGCAGACTCAGTGGTCACCACTGCCACACGGCAGATCCCAAAGGCCACAGCATTTGAGCACCCAACCTCCGGACAGAGAGTTAAAGCAGCTTGATTCCTTGGGTAGGAAAATGTATGCCTCAGCTACATATTCCATCCGTTCACTAATTTTTTAATCCACATGGTTCAATTTCAGAACATCTTGTGGGAGCAAGGATTAGATCCAGTCAAAAACCTACTGGAAGGAGGTCAAAAGGAAGAACTAGTCAAACTCTTGCAGACAGGCTCTGATGTAGGCACACAGGTACTTGGCAGCCTATGATTCAGCAGACTCAGCCACCAGAAGCATGGCAACAGGTGTATGTCTGAGAAGACACTCTTGGTTGAGGGTCTCCGGCTTCACTCCAGATGTCTAGAAGGGCATCCTAGATGTCCCTTTTAAGGGCTCAGTCCTTTTCGGAGAGGACTCTGAAAAGATCATAACAAAACTGCAAGATGCCGATAAGGCAGCCTGTTCAGTGCAAGCAATGTACAAGACAAAACCGAAACCCTTTCAGAGACAGCAGAACCGTTTTCGCGGAAAACAGGGGCAACAGCCTAAATCTGGACAGCAGCTGAGAGGGGGGTTTAACCGCAAGGGTCCCTCTCGAACAACAGGAGGCACAGGTGCGAGGAACACCAGAACTCTTCAAGCAAACCTCCCTTCCCCCTCCACAACTGACTAGTTGCAGACCCCTCCTCTCCCTCTGGCTCAGAGGGATGAGACGGTCGGGGGTTGTTTCTCAGAACACCTGGCAGGATGGCAACAAATTACCTGAGACCAATGGGTGCTTCAACTAATTCAAAGAGGCCACTCTATCGAATTCACTGGGCAACCCCCATACAGACCACCACTACTCTCCCAGTATTCAAAACAACACGCCACACTGATTCAAGAAGAGATTCGGGCCCTTCTAGCGAAAGAGGCCATAGAGTGAGTCCCATGGATCCAGAGGGGGAAGGGTACTATTTCCATTTCTTCTTAGTACCCAAAAAGACAGGGGCCTGCGCCCCATCCTGGACCTCAGTGATCTCAACACCTTTGTGGCATACAAACACTTCAGGATGGTCACCTTGCCAGGTATGATCCTGATGCTATACCTAGATGCTTGGCTTGCATCATTGGACATGCAGGATGCCTATCTCCATATCCCAGTCGCAAAACACCGCAGGAGGTTTCTGAGATTCGAATTCCAGGGGCAACACTTCCAATTCCGAGCCCTGCCCTTCAGCCTGTCCTCGGCTCCGAGGGTATTCACCAAATGCCTGGCAGTAGTTGCCGCAGCACTCAGGAGAATGGGTCACTATGTTTTTCCTTATCTGGACGACTGGCTCCTAACTGCTTCGTCCAAGAGAGAACTAAACCAGGCATTACAAGACACCTTTTCAATATTCGACTCCCTAGGTGTCACCATCAGCCTGCCAAAATCGATCCTCACACCATGCCAAAGGCTGCAGTTCATTGGCGCAGTACTGGACGCTACAAAAGGAAGGGCCTTTTTTGCCAGCCGACAGGGCAGAACATCTTAGAAGCCTAACAAGGCATATCATGGAACAAAAATGGGTCTCAGCTTGGACCATGTTGCGTCTCCTTGGCCACATGGCGGCTGCAGTAGCCACGGTTCCCCTGTCACGCCTACACATGAGAACCATTGGACACTCAGGGTCCAGTGGGACCAACATCAAGACGACCTTGATCAACTTGTCTCAGTCCGCAACTCTGTTCTCCGAGTCCTGCAATGGTGGCTAGTTCCGGAACACCTCGCAGTAGGGGTTCCCTTCCTGTTGCCCACATCTACACAGATCCTGACTGCAGATGCATCCGGATCAGGTTGGGGCGCCCATCTGGGCGACAAAAAGACTCCGGGACTATGGTCCGGAACAGAAGGAGCCCTTCATATAAACGTTCTTGAGATGAGGGCAGTCCTTTACGACCTACATGCTCTGCAGACAGACCTACTCCTGGGACACCTACTGATCCAAATGGACAACATGTCAGTAGTGTTCTACATCAACAAGCAAAGGGGCACCCATTCATACCAGCTCTGTCAAGAGACAATGAGAGTATGGTACTGGGCAGTAGAGCACCGTGTCACCCTATGTGCAGTTCATGTTCCTGGGTTACAGAACACACTAGTGGATCTACTCAGCAGATCACGATACCAGCGCACATGAATGGGAGCTTCTGCAACAAGTGGCAGAAACTGCAAAATGGGGAACACCAGAACTAGACCTATTCGCCTCCCCATCCAACACAAAACTGCCCAGTTTCTGCTCCCTAGATCCAGGGCCTGGTGTTTTCTGACGAGACACATTGTCCCTCTCCTGGACAGGCAAGTTCCTTTATGCCTTTCCTCCCTCCCTTCCCATTATTCAGAGAGTCTTGCTCAAGCTGCAGGACAAAGGTGCAGACATAATTCTTGTGGCCCCATATTGCCCTAGACAAATATGGTTTCCCCCTCTCCAACACTTAGCGAGTGAGTCACTCTTTCCTCTTCCTCTCAGCTCACACTTACTGTCACAAGAACAATGGATCCCTGATTCATCTGAACTTGCGATCATTACATCTGCACGCCTGGCTCCTGAAGACCTAGCAATCTCTCGTCATGGAGTCTCAGATAGAGTGGTGGCTGTCCTTGTACCGCTAGGAAACCATCTACCCGAGCCACGTATTCCATGAAATGGCACAGATTTTGCCTTTGGTCCTCGACTCGTGAACTGGACCCCCTAACTTGCCCAGTGAAATTGGTACTAGAGTACCTTCTTTCCTTATCGGAGGCAGGACTAAGTTACTCCTCAATAAAGGTGCACCTTTCAGCAGTATCTGCGTACCATGCACCTTTTGTGGACAAATCCGTAGCCCAACTGAACTTGTCCCACAGTTTTTTGTGTGGCATCCTCCACTTGAGACCACCCCTTAGAGATCTGATCCCTCCTTGGGACCTTCTCTTCATTTTAGAACAGCTCATACTGCCACACTTCGAACCAGCTGTGGATTGTGAGCTACACCTTCTCTCTTGGAAGGAGTTATTTTTAGTTGCAGTTACTTCTGCAAGAAGAATTTCAGAGCCCCACGCACTCATGTGCAAAGAGACATATTTTTTTTTTTTTTATGTATTTTAATTAAGATTTTCTTTTAAGTTGAGACATTTTACAATCTTTGACATTCTGGTACATACTTCAGTTTTTCTATTCTTCAAACATCATATGATTAATGTAAAGTAGAGATCTTTATGTTTAATACATTCTTGTTCTGGTAAGGCTTAATATTCATTATAGTTATTAAAAGCTTGTAGTTTTTTATTCCCAAATCTCATTCTCCTCCTCTCTACCCTTGTAGTTTACTATGGACAGAAATCCGGATCTTCTCCTGCTTGATGTATCGCCTATTTCTGCCAAAGTCAAACAAACTTCTGAGACTGGTTATTAATTTCAGCAGTAATATTTTCCATCTGATATATTGATTTCATTTGTCTCCAGTCTTGTATGGTAGGAATGTCTTGGGTCATCCATTTTTTTTGTAAGACTTTTTAGCAGCCAACAAAAAAAATAGGCAGCAGAGATTTTGTCGGGGAAGGGGGATGGTCTGGGTAGACAGCCAGTAGTAACATCTCAGCTGTAAGTTCAATATTTTCTCCCAGACTGTCCGCCATTTCCATTCGCAAATTTATCCAGAAAGGTATCAAGAGTGGGCACTGCCACATGATATGTGCAATGTCGGCCATCCTATACCCACAACCCCTCCAACAAACCCCCCGTATTCAAATGGAAGATACTTTGTCAACTGTGCCGGTGACCTGAAAAACCTGGATGTACACTTCCATGAATATTCTCTCCAAATGTATGATTGAGTAATGCAAAGAGCCATATTTGATTTTCCAAAAGGACAGGGTGTCCTTGACAACCAATCCTGAGTTTCTACCTAAGGTAGTGTCAGAGCTTACCCTAAACCAAGACATTGACCTCCTGGTCTATTACCCAGAGTATTCCAGTAGAGGAGAGGCTCTCCTGCACACGTTGGATGTGTACAGGATACTTGGGTACTATCTGACTAGAATCAAATCACACCGACAGTCAGATCAGTTGTTTTTCAAACAACATGAAGTCTTGCTGTATTCTGACTATATGCAGTTAGCCCCAGCACTTGAACTGCCCCGGAGAGTAAAGGGTTAACTGTATGCAAAGGCATAGAACGTTGAGCTTGAGCTCTGTTTTCAAACCTCTGTCTGTGGTTCTCTGAAGTGTAACAGTCAGATTTCTTACTCCGCCTAACTGTGAAGTCGCTCTGGAGATCTCTCCTGCACTTCGGTTCGGTAAAAGTTCAAATCGGTCGGTTCTGTCAACCAGTTTGGTAGACAGTCGGTATTCTTGCCTCTGTCTCTGTACCAGTAAGTGGTAGTATAGGTAGTGGTAATTTTCAGAAGAAATAGTTTTTATTTTCGGTTCTTGGCCGGTCGGTCTGGTTTGGAACCGAAACCTATTCTGTATTTTCTGTATACTTTGTATTTGTGTGGTTTTTCCGGTACTTATCGGTTCCTAAAAATATCCGACTTTAAGGATTTTTTTAACCGACCCATGACACGGTTGGAACCGATAAGTTACAGTCGCCTGGCTTAACCGCTGTTTTTGGGTGACTTTATTTTGTAAGGCATGTTTGAGAAACCTAAAAAGAAAACCGGACCCACTGGGTTTCAGCACTGTACCGAGTGTAAGCAGGCCTTTGCTAAGGCTGACCCTCACCTCGTATGTGTGTATTGTGTGGGGTTTGACCACCTCAAGGAAGACTCCCAAATATGTAAAAACTTTCCCAAAGCCACTCTGGAAAAACATTCACGTAGGCTAAGGGAGAGGGAGGCCGAGAAGTCCGCTGACCCGGATGGCCAGCCAGGTTTGGTTGTGGCCGAACCTGAGGAGGTGCCCACTGACCTTGTCGATACCTCTTTGGGCAAACGGAGAGCCGATTCTGCGGAATTGGTCCCGAGTAAAAGAAAAAGAAAATCAGCCGGTTTGGATTCGGCTTCCCATGGTCTGACCGCGATGAAATAACAAAAGCAATTTCAGTTGTACAGTCGCTTTGCCCGGTTCTGACCAAACCGGTCTCTGTTCAGAGCTGATCGGGTCGGTCGGAGGTACTTCCTTCAGAATTGGATCATGAGGCATACTATGAGGGCGATTGGGAGGAGGATGAAGATTACAAAGAAGAACAATGTGAGGGCCTAGATGAGCCAGTAGAGCCTGACATCTCCCCAGACAGGCCTTCTCAAGCTTCTCCTCCCAGGCTTTCTGAGTCCCCTTCCCATTTCTTGTTTTACAAGAAAGTGGCTGAGACTCTTCAGCTTTCTATGGAAGATGCTGAACAGGATCAAGAAGAATCTGACTATCTGGAAATGATGGATGTCCAGAGTCTAAGAGGGTGTCTATCCCTTTACACAAATCCTTGGGGAAACAGACACAGAAAATTATACAGTTTCCTACATCCATTCCTCCTGTGGAAAAAAGAATGGACAGGAGGTATGCTCTTTCTCACAGCAGCCATGTTGGGGTAGTGCAAGCTGCAGCCTGTGACAAGGCTAATATTCCTTTGGCATCTCACCTCCCAGATAAGAATTCCAGGAAAGTTGATGCCATGGCAAAAAAGCAGCACTTGGCATCATCTTAGTGGCTCAGGCAATCTAATTGTATGGCATACACTGCCAGGTACCAGAAATCTATGTGGGATACGGTTCTGGAACTGGCTAAGGGTGCCCCTCCCCAGCTGACCAAGGAGCTGGAGAAGGTGGCTGCAAATGGTATAGAGGCATCTAAGGTGCAATTCCACGCTGCTGTTGATTCCAGTGATATTCATTCCAGGGTCATGGCTACATCTATCTCTTTGAGGAGATTTGCTTGGCTTAGGTGTACCAGCCTCTCTCAGGGTACCCAGGCTAAGGCCATGGATTTTCCTGTAATGGATAATTCTCTGTTTGGGGAATAAACAGAAAATTGCATGAAGAAAATGGACGAGTACAGGACCACCTATAGGAGTGCTGCAGCTAAAGAGAAGCAGACCACGCCTCAGAGGCAGCAGTTTAGGGGCAGGCCTTTTTACAGGCCTACTTACCAAGTTCAGGCCTCTTCCTTTTCCTTCTAGCAGAGGGGGTTCTTTAGGGGAAGAGGTAGACGTGGGGTGACCAGGACCCCATCAGCTACTCAGTCCAAGCCCCCTGCCAAGTAGGCACCCTGAGGTGTCAGGGTCGCCTCCCCAATCCCAGTAGGGGGCAGGCTGGCTCACTACTCCCATGCCTGGGAGTCTATTACTTCAGACAAATGGGTCCTAGAAGTAGTGAGCCAGGGACTTCCTGTCAGTTTCAAAAGGTTCCCAAAAATGAGAGCAAAGTCTTTCAGTCCTCCCTCTCCCTTGGAGACAAATGCCCTAGAGGCAGAAGTTTCCTCTCTTCTGCAAACAGTAGAGAAGGTACCTCTTTGTCACAGGGGAAAAGGACTGTATTCAAGATACTTCCTTACCCCCAAAAAGACAGGGGAGTGGCAACCCATATTGAATTTAAGGTACCTGAACAAGCATTTGACAAAACCAAAGTTCAAAATTGTGACTCTGGGAGTAATTCTTCCCTCTCTGAGACCAGGAGACTGGCTAGCTTCCCTGGATCTCAAAGATGCCTACTTCCACATTCCTATCAGACAGTCCCACAGAAAGTACCTCAGGTTCGAGTTGCCCTCAGGCCATTACAATTCAGGGCCATGCCCTTGACCCTAACATCTGCTCCAAGGGTGTTCACCAAGTGTCTCGCAGTGATGGTGGCATTCCTCAGGAGGCAGGGCATCCTTCTGTTTCCATATCTGGACGAATGGCTTCTAGTGGGCCAATCCTCAGACCAAGTCAAGTCAGCTTTAGAGGTCACCCAAAGACTTCTAGAATCCTTGGGCTTCATTCTGAACTTAGAGAAGTCTGTTCTAGAGCCAGTCCAGCTTCTCACCTTCATAGGAGTGGAAATAGATACGGTTCAAGGAAGAGCATTTCTTCCCCTCTCAAGGGTTCAATGAAGTCTCTGGTCACTCTGGCCTCCTCTTTTTGTCCTATGGTGTTTCGTCCAGCCAGGCAGTTTCTGCAGCTGCTGGGACACATGGCAGCTTCCACAGCAGTGGTTCAGAGAGCAAGATTTCAAATGAGAGATATTCTGTTTCATCTCAGATCTTTCTGATCTCAGAAAAAGGACCCTCTCTACAAACTGGTTCCAGTCTCCAAAACCTTGGTCCAAGCTCTTCAGTGGTGGTTGGACGAGGACAACCTTTGACAAGGGGTGTCCTTTATCAGTCAGGTCCCTTCTGTGGTTCTCACCACAGATGCCTCTCTTCTAGGGTGGGGGGCCCACCTTGATCATCTCACAGCTCAGGGAACTTGGTCACACCAGGAGTCCCTTCTGCACATAAATCTTCTCGAATTAAGAGCTGTCTTTCTGGCTCTTCAGACATTCTCAGCAGTTGTCCAAGGGAAAGTGGTACAGATCAGAATGGACAATACCACAACCATGTGGTACATCAATAAACAAGGAGGCACTCGGTCCTTGTCCTTGTGCACAGAGGCCATGAAAATTTGGTCTCTAGCTTATTCCCTTCAGATTTCTCTGATGGCTGTGCACCTCCCAGGGAAGAACAACATTCTGGCAGATGCTCTCAGCAGGATTTCTCAGGGTCTCCACGAATGGACCCTGAGCCCTGTCATTCTTCAAGTCATCTTCAGGAGATGGGGCACCCCAGAGATGGATCTCTTTGCAGCCCCAGACAATCAACTCCCTCTGTATTGCTGCAGACCACCCCTTCTGGGTTCTGTTCCCCAGGATGCTCTCCTACTAAATTGGACTGGCAGGTTTCTGCATGCATTTCCTCCTTTTCCTCTGATATTCAGGGTCCTGATAAAAATCAGGTCCCAGCCTTGCAAGGTGATTCTGATGGCTCCAGACTGGGCCAGACAGCCTTGGTATCCTGTACTGTTGTCACTGTCAGTAACACTGCCGTTGTGTCTTCCCAGGCAGTACAATCTCCTCACCTCTTCTCGGGGGAGGATTTTGTACCCCAACCTTCAGACTCTCAGGCTCAAAGCCTGGCTCTTGAAGAGCTAGAATATGCAAGTTTGCATCTGTCCCAATCAGTCTTGGATATTTTAAAAGTTAGCAGGAAACCTGTTACTAGGAAGACTTACAACTCTAAATGGAAAAGGTTTGGTTTTTGGTGTTCCAGTAGGCATACTAGGCCAGAGCTGGCTGACACTGCCATTGTTTTTAACTATTTGGTGCATCTTAATAGTTTAGGACTCCGGCCTACTACTCTTTAAGTGCACTTGGCAGCTGTGTCTGCTTTTCTTTCAGCTGGTAAGACCTCTTCCCTAGCTTCTTATCCAGTTTTCAAGAAATTTTTCAAAAGCTTGGTCCATGTCAATCCTCCCTTTCGGGAACCTACTCCTTCTTGGGATCTAAACATCTGTATTGCACAGCTTATGCAGCCCTCTTTTGAACCTTTATCTTAAGCTGAGCTGAAATTCTTGACTTGGAAAATTGTATTTCTGGTAGCCATTACCTCAGCTAGGAGGATCAGTGAACTACAGGCTTAATCAGTGGAACCTGATTTCATTTCCTTTCATAGGGATAAGGTGGTCCTTCGCACCAATAGACAGTTCCTTCCCAAGGTGGTGTCAGACTTTCATCTGAACCAGTCTATCTCTCTGCCTGTCTTTTTCACTGATCATTATTCCTCTAGAGAGAGGAGGTTACACAGTTTGGATGTGAAAAGGGCTCTCAGTTACTGTATTGAGAATACTAAGGCCCATAGGAAGGATTGTTCTCAATTGTTGCTCACTTTTATGGGGAAGTGGGAAAGGGCAAGGCTGCTACCAAAAGGTCTGTTGCCAGGTGGATTGTCTCTTGTATTCAATTCTGCTACTTCAGACTTGGGAAGGAGCCTCCCTCAGGCCTGAGGGCTTATTCTACCAGAAGTACAGCTGCTTCGATTGCAGCAGCTAGAGATATACCTTTAGTGGATATATGTAAAGCAGCTACCTGGAAATCTGTTCACACCTTCACCAAACATTATTCTTTGGACATTCTGTCACGAAGTGATGCTAGGTTTGGCACAGCTGTGCTGCAGAGCCTGTTCCCAAAATAGGTTCTGTAACTCCCTCCTCCAAGAGGGTACTGCTTGGTAGTCTGCATATAGTCAGACTACAGCAAGACTTCATCTTGTTTGAAGAAACAATTACTCACCATAGTAATGTTGTTACTTCTAATGGAGGCTTGCTGTATTCTGACCTCCCTCCCTGCCTCCCCTCCTGGAACCTAGTAGTTTTGGGATGTGGGGATATAGGCATAGTGCTGCACCCCAGAGGTGTACTGGTCATGCCCCCATCTCTTAGGGGGTTTATGTTTGTTTGTTACTAAGTATTTTAGTAAACCACTACATGTTGTGTTGTGTTCTTTTGGGTGTTCTTGACCTGAGTCTTCTGACCCTGAAGCTTTGTTTTGCCATTTGGCACAACATTTTGGAAACAATTTCTTCCTTTGAGCTAGTTAGTTTAGTTCTCATAAGAATCTGATGGTTACACTTCAGAGTACCACAGACAGAAGTTTGAAAACTGAGCTCAAGCTCAATGTTCTATGCCTTTACATAGAGTTAACCCTTTACTCTCCGGGGCAGTTCAAGTGCTGGGGCTAACTGCATATAGTCAGAATACAGCAAGACTCCATTAGAAGAAATAACATTACTATGGTGAGTAATTTTTTTCATAATAACCTGCTTCCCCTTTTTCCCATAGGGAAACCGTGGCGTAATTTGCAGTTATAAAGGAGTGTTTATAACAGCAAACACACGCACCGTTTCCTTGGTTGTGCGCATGTTCATGCAGCAGCGCCACTACCAAGCACCTCTGACCGCTCCATCTCCCTAAACAGCACTGCCACCGCCAGAAGAACTCTGCATGTAAGTTTTATTATTTTTCCCCCTGCACAGGATGAAAACCTCACAAACCAGGATAAAAAAAGAATGTTTTAAAATATGCCAATTCAGATTGGCACCTGACAAAAACGAAGCCACACCAGGGATGCACAGGAAGCTTTTTATTTTATATAATTGCTGAGGCGAAAAAGGGAATCCCAGCAATTATATAAAATAAAATATGGGTTGGGATATGTGTCAAACTCGATTTTACACACACCCTCATTGTGGGATGCTTTTCACAAACCCCTCGGGCTTCACCCTTGGGGTTTATGTAGCATCCCACAACTCAGGTGTGTGTAAAATCTTGTTACACACCCTGACCCATACTTTATTCTCTATGTTTCGTTCACCCACAGAATGTTAGGGGCACCGGTGTCGAAACAGTCTCAAAATGTTTGGTAAACTGTATCATATTCTACTAGAAGCGAAACAAGCCCTTACCGGGACCGGTAAAGAGTCACTCCACCAGAGGGATGGCAGCCTCATTTGTTTCCCCGAGGAATGTTTCAGCTTCAACCATTTGTTTTATTTTTTTTTTGTACTTTGTATTTACTGATTTTAATGCATAAAACATCCAACATGATATTCATACAGGCAGGTGTACAAATAATATAAGCCACAATGCACAAGGTAATGTGACACATCATTTTCACAGTAACACACTTAATAGACCCCTATAACTAGTTACATCAGTGAGGGGTTAGCTAAATTGTTGAAGAACAAACACGTGCTACATCATTTCTAAGGACTGGCACAATGCAACCATGAGCAGGGAGTAACCCGTATTTTTTGTATACACATCTTTTCCCTATCATGAAGATGGTAACTGCTCCCCTCTACATCGACAGTAACATCAATTAAGTCTAGCTTCTTGCACAGCTCTCTTACTTTAAATGCCCTATCCAAGCAGCAAACAAAAGAAAAAAAAATGTCCACTTTTGAGTCTTAAGTCCAGGTAAGGATATATATATATATATATATATATAAATTAGTTCCCCTTATTAATTCTAGCAAGCTAGAAATCCTAAACTTCACACCGGATTATCCAGTAACCTAATCATAGTAGGTAGTTACCCAACAGGGAAAAGTAATTTTTATTGCCTCCTCGAACGGCAATGTCTGGGAGAGAAAGAGGAAAAAGAACGCTAAGTTCCAATACATAACTTTACCAGTCTCTCAATCACTGTCCGCTTCCTCACTATTGGAATCAGCACTCTTCGCTTGAAATTCTTTTTCTGCCCGGTCTATAATTTTACCCGCTTCCACAGGTTCTGCAAATTGGTACATTTTTCCCCTGTAGAAAATGCGCAGGCTTGCCAGCATCACCAGGACATGTTGAATTCCGAGTGGTCAAAGACGGGCTCGTGCTGCATCAAAACTGCGTCTTCTTTGTCTTGTCGCATAGCTCAGGTCTGGGAACACATGGATTTTATTCCCTTCCCATTCCGTTGTTCTGCTTCTCTTTGCTTGAGCTATAATCTGATCTTTTTCAACAGCAGACCCCAAGACTGCGAGAATGGTGCGTGGAGGAAGCTGACCTGTGGCCATGCAGTGTCTGGAGCCTCGGGGAGTAATACGGTAGGCCTTGATTACTGAGCAACTCTTCAGACTGCTAAAGGTCTCTTTGAGCCACGTATCTATGAATCTGGCAAGACCTTCCCCCTCAGTGGTTTCTGGGAGACCTAGAATCCTGATATTGGCTGCTCTTGAAAGATTTTCCTAGATTCTCCAAGCGCCTTCTCAGCACCTGTTCTCTTTGACCAGGCCAGATATAGTTGTCATTGCTGAGGAGGCCGTCTGAACTGCCGCTTTGGTTTCCTTCTCCAAATTAACAATTTTAGTGTCCATATTTTTGAATTGGTGAGTAAATTCCTCCATCTTTCCATCTAATTTTTGTATTGCCTTGAGAAGCGCGGCGTTAGTGGGCTGATTGGGCTCTTCTACCGCCCCCAATCCCAGTTCCTTACTGGACCCAGATTTAGCTTCTCTGGAGTGGGCTCCTTCTCCACTTGGCATGGCTTTATTTGTCCGGCCCATAACTTCAGTTATCCCAGCTCGATTTTCAGAAGAAAAGTATCTGAGTATTGCAGGTTGCAATCTCTGTCGAATTGAAGAGAAATATTTTTTCTTTTGACGAGTTTTACTGCTTGGTTGCTTGTGAAAAAAGTTCCTTTCAGCAGAGCTCACACTAAGGCCCTGTCCACACTACACCACTTGCGCCCGGTAACGGATGCAATCCGCTGGCCGCCGAGCGTGCAGTGCATCCACACCTCGGCGACGTCGTACAGGACCGGCACGCGGTTCACATATCGGGATCCGGGCGCACTGCCAGCGGCGCCCGATCCAACAGTGCAGCTCAGACTGCGCTTTGTGCTCCTGCAGGGGACCAGCAGTCCACACTACCGGTAACGGTACTAGGCGGGACTGAGTTCTATAACCGCTGTTGACACCACATATGTGGTTTCAATAACGGTTACGAAAACGCCTCCTGTAATGTTACAGGTGTAAACGCGACCTGTTACGGTAACGTTTTACACCCTCTGTAACGTTACAGAGGCGTAGTGTGGACAGGGCCTAAGAGCTGTTGCTAGCTCGGCTGCTGGCCACACACCCCAGCTTCAACCAATTGTGCAGCAGCTACTTGGAGTACTGTGCACACATTCATCAGACACTACAGTCTGGACATTGCCTCTAGGCGCAGAATGGACTTTGGCCTTGCCATCCTGCAAGGGCTTCTTTCATGAGGGGTTCCCTTTCACCCTTCTCCTGTCCTCCTCCTCCTCCTCCTCCTCCTCCCAGATTTTAGGGGTTAACACTCATACTGCTTGGAACGCAATCCTAATGGAGTAATCTGCTGCAAGAGCTGTATCTTAAAGTAAGATAGTACAGTTACGTAAGAACTTACCATAACAGTAGATCTTACTTCGAGAGGGTTCCTGCAGTAGGTCATAACATGTAGAACTGCACCCCCTGGCGTCAGGACTGCACGGCAAACTTTTGCTAGGAATGTCTGGCGGGGGACTGCCCACCCGATGTCCCGTGATGGACGTCAGCGTGACCCTATATAGTGGGCAGTCCCTGCACCCGCCTTCCAGTTCTTTCCCGCCGTTGACCTGCGCAAAGAACTTCACCGAAAACTTTGCTCAGTCAGTCACCATTTTCTACCTTATTTTATGAGTTTTCAGTCTGATTTTCGATTCTTTTATGTCTTCACCACCTCCGACTTCGAAGACCAAGAAGAAGTGCGGTGCACAGATCCTTCCACAAGTATGGCCATCATCACTGCCTCTTCTGTGTAGGCTTGAACTATGACACCGCGGTCTGCCCTGACTGCAAGCTCTTCAGGCCACACGCAGGCAGCAGGCTTTGTAGGCCCATTTACTGAAGTCCAGAATGGCCACTCCTTTTTTTTTTTCATATTTATTTTACTTTTTTCCGACGCTCTGCCATCAGCCCCCATTCCTGTCACCTTACCTCGCTCTCCTATGGCCACTGTCCTCCGATAACTCCCTGTCTTACCTCCCCAGGGTGGGGCCACAACACCGTGGTCCACCCATCAATGACAGGAGAAGGTGTCAGCATCACTGACATTGCCTCCCTGGCTTAACCCCCAGGGCTTGCGGTGATGCCATGGACTGTAATTAAGTCGGTGGAGTGGCGGAGAGCCATAGAGGGAGGTGCCCGGGGCGGCATCATCTTGAGCAGCTGGTGTTTTAATTCCTTGGGAGGGTGAGGATGTGCAGTGACGTCCAGTGTCTGACCTGCCCCCCCCCAGAACGACCAGACGACCTGGTTGTTGCAGTACCCCCGGCTTCCGCCAGGGGTCCATGGAGCACCAGTCTTGCTCCCATGTCTCCTCCCCCGGAGAAGGAGAGCAGTCCACAGGACACTCCATCCTTCTCCCCCCAGCCAGCCCTCCGGCGACCCAGGTCTGTTTCAAAACCTGGGTTGCCGGCATCTTAAGCGGAAATCCAACCGCTGCACTGATGGGCCGGCCGCCAGAATGACCACTCTTGAAAATGAGATGCAGAAATTGAGGGATACCGCTTCTTCCCCTCCTTCGAAGTCTAAACAGAAGAAAAAGGAGGACAAAGAGAAGCACAGGGAATGAGAACATACTGAGGATTGGGACCTCCAGCAAGCCTTCGACCAGCAAGACCATTCCCCTGCCATCTGCCCTCGTGGTTGTCCAGGCCGCATCCGGAATTCTCCAGGTACCTGTGCTCCTTTTCAGCCTATCTCCACTGGTAAGTCGTCCGCCGGCTCCTCTGGCGAACACCCGGTTTCTATCACTAAGTGGACCCTGGCTTCTCTGGGGCCCGCCCGGTAGTCGATCAGCCAGATCCCTCTATTGCCCGATAAGCCAGTAGCTCAAGTTTTGGATGACCAGCCGGACGTAACTCACCCATCGGGGGCTGATGCCACCTCACCCGACACCCAGTCGAGCCTGCCGACCTCCCTTGGTCAGCCCTCCTCCCAGGTCCCTCCTTGACGGGAGCTTTCCTCTCCACCTTCTCCGGTGGAATCTTCTACCTCACATCTGGGTTGGAGGAGGAAGTGGGCACCCTGGATGTGGTCTTCTCCTCTCCCACTTCAGCAGCTGTGCCCCAGGTCCCTCCTGTGGATACCCTACTGGGGATACCGATGCCAGACCCCATTCTCACGAGGGCTCCTGGCCTCATTCCGACTCCATCGGGCCTACCTATGGCTCTGCTGTCAGGGCCTCCTCTGCCGGGTGCCCCATCTGCTGACGCATGGGGCACCGCCGGACATACTATACAAGCTCCCTCCATCAGGGCCCTTAGGTTCGTCCCTGGTGCAGGCTATTACTACACCAGGCCTGAAGCCAGATTCCCGGATGTTGACTCCCGACGTCAGCTAACCCGACGCAGGATCCTTTTCCAGGTATGTTGAGACCCCCAATGGAACAAGGTCACCCGCCAGGGTATCATCCCTATTCAACATTCTAAACACCAGCTTATCCACCGTCTGGACTGACGATGGGTTCTTTTCCCCAGACTTTTTACCCTGGTTATCAGACCCCTGGCTACCCCTATTATCAGGGGTATCCTCTTCCTCAGTATTCAGGGTTGGGTGCACCTTTTTACCACCCTCCGCCCACCCCTACTCCTCTGTCTCCTCTGCCTTCATCTCAACAGGACTTTCAAACCTTTATACAATCCTGGTGGAAGGACGCCAGATTGCAGCTGGTTTCTGACTTAGAACAACTACTACCGGACCCAGTGGTCTCTTCCCCCCTTCCCCGTTCCATGTCACCTGTCAGCTCTATCCACTCTGTTATGATGAACATTTTAGGCACACTTCCCCAGGAGGTCACCCTGCTGGGGATTGGAATCCCCAAGGGAGGAGAGTCATCAGACTCTGAGGAGGATTCCTCAGAAACCTCATCAGGTGAGCACTCCTCTGTGTCCAAGGGCAAAGAATCGCCCAAATCCCCTCTGGAGGATCCCTGTTTTACTGAGCTCCTCCGCATTATCCAACAAACGAACGACTGGAATGCGAAGGAGCAGGACCCAAAAAGGAAACGTCTAGTAGCGCACCTAGACTGTTCCCAGTCCACCAAAGACTCTGGAGGTAAGTATGGGATGGGGGTGGGGAGGCAGGTGCGGGGTGGGTGCGGGTGGTAGGGAGACTATGAAGGACCGCTTTCTGTTTACAGGTGTTTAAACAAAACCATCATGATGTATTCTTTTACAGGTGTGTTGTTTTTTGGGAGCTAGAGTAGCCGACGGGGCTTGGGCACCCCAGCCAGCACATAGGGAGTGGGGGACAGATGTCGATGGATTGGGCACCCTCGTCGGCAAACAATGAAAGCGGGGGTGCATGAGCCGAGAGGGATTGGGCACCCCCTCGGCAACCAAAAAAGGAGAGGGGGGACACATTATGCCAACAGGGAGTGGGCTCCCCTGTCGGCACATACAAGAGGGGCAGGGTAAGCCAACCGGGGGATTTGGCACCCCCGAAATCAGCAATTTAGCGGTCACTGTGCCACCATGTTTGATGCAGGGGAAACACATAGGAAGGTCCGCTGCGTGTGACGAACTATGCTCGCATTGCAGTGGACCTTTCCTTAGATGTGCTCGCCTGGGTGGTGTGGCGCCGTTATGCAGGCTGATTGGGGAATTAGGGACGCACTTACTGGTGCGTGCCCTGCATTCACCTAACAGGTCTGTCACCCAAATCTCCACCACACAAGATGTTGGCTGCAGCAAGCTGCAACATAAAAAGGGAACATCGCTGGACGGTTTTGTTTTTCAGGATTTGCACGCTGGGGTGGCCCAGCATGCCACCCAAGTTTTTTTTTTTTGAGGATGCTGTAGCCGATGGGGATTGGATGCCCCATTGGCACATACCAAAGGGGCCAAGAGCCGAGGGGGATTGGGTACCTCTTCGCACACAACAAAAATGGGGGGACATTATGCTGACGTGGAGGGCTCCCCCATTGGCAAAATAAACGGGAAGGGGGACTGAACCTGACGGGGATTGGCCCCTGCTAAGCAAAGAAACACTGGTTTTGGGGGGGCACATGATGCCGAGGGGGATTTGACACCCCCTCAGCATACACTGTAAATGGTAGGGGGGTCATATGCTGATGGGGAGTGGGCTCCCCCATTGGCAAAAGAAGTGCATCAGGACACTATGCAGGCGCTGTCATCAGGCACATCAGGAGGGCGTGTTATTGTGCCACTGCATGATTGCAGCAGACCTTTTCTTAGATCTGGTGGCCACCTGACATATGCCTGGTGTCAGCGCCTGCAGCTGCCATATTGTGGAATGAGGGACACATCTTCTGATGCGTGCCCTGCATTCGCTCACAGTAACCGCACCTCAAATCTGCTACTAGTGCAATATGTTGGCTGGCGTACATGCGCGAGCCAGCATAAAAACTAGGGAAGCAAAGAGGATGATCAGGGAGTCAAAGGCAGGCACAAAACTACATATTGAGGAGGGGGTCAAGGGTGGGGCAAAATAATTCTTTAGAAATATCAAGGAAAAAAGGAAGCAGGGAGGGGGTATTGTTAGGCTGGGGGGGGAAGGGTAACAGAAGAACAAAAAGCAGCCAGTCTTAACAATTACTTCTACTCTGTCATCACAAGGGAATACAGTGGGCCACTGCCTGAAAGCGGCATCAAGGTGACTGTCAGGGTCATTCCTGAAAAGAGGCAACCAATATGTACCAGAAAAAAGGGTCCAGAAGCGTCTTGAAGCCCTAAAGGTAGATGAAGCCCCAGGACTAGCTGGGATGCACTCCTGGGTATCAAAGTAATTGGCTGTGGAATTGACTGAACCACTAGTAGAGCTATTCAGTAGCTCAGTAGTTCTGAAACACTGGAGGATAGTGGACATAGTCCTCCTAAAGAAGGTAATGGGGGGGGGGGCAACCAGGGAATTGCAGACTTATCAGCCTTACCTCTGTAGTGGGTAAACGGAGGGAGTCACTGATCAAAGAGGATCTTGTGGACTACCTAGAGAGCAGCAGTCTACAGGATAGTAAACAGCATGGGTTTGTGGCAGGGAGGTCTTGCCAGACAAACACGACAGTTTTCTTTGACTAAGTAACAAAGGTAGTAGGATCTGCAGCTTATCCATTAGGTAGGGAAATGGGCAGACTGGGTGGGCCAATCGGTCCTTATCTGCCGTCAAATTCTATGTTTCTATGTTTCTATCCCTGTCTCCCTTGGACAGCCCCCACGAGGACCTCACCACTACTGTGTGGCAGTTGCCACACTCTATCCTGGCCGTCCCAAAGAAGGCAGACTGGGCCTGCCATGCGCTTGAGGGTATTTCCTTTCTGGACTCTCGTCCCAAGGCAGACTCTGTAGTTACAGCGGCTTCTCATGATCGTTCAGCCACACCAAAACATATTTATTTATTTAGCTTTTGTTAACCAGGTAAGTACACTAGACAAACACATGCCTATTTTCAGGTACGACCCGGAAGAGTACTGGGAAAACAAAGAACATACAGAGTACAATTTGAAGCAAATATGGCAGATACACAGATGTCAGGAGAAGCAAAACATACGTAGTAAGATATCTCAGGTCATGACAGTAATCATAGTCAATATGCTAAGGTACAGCGTCACTGACACAACGTCACCAGCAATATATATACAGATATATACAAAATTTACACATTTGCATGATACATGGAATGAATACACTCAAGTATACTGTGCAGAGGACCAGGCTAATCAGGGAGGGTTAAGACAGTCACATACTGATGAGAGCTTCAAGTGGTTCCACAGGGAGGTGCGTAGGCCCAACTGGGGGGAGGTCCGGACCTGGACAGGAAAGGAGTTCCATAGTCTAGTGGCACATGACGCAAAGTCCCTGTGCCCCATTTTGGTATGAGTAGGAGGGACCTTAAGGATAGCAGGGCCCTGTGACCTTAGGGGGTAGGTAGTGGGGGCTGCTGGCACAAGGAGCTCCGCCAGTCCAGGGGGGTGCCAGTACCCAGTACCTTACCCGTGAAACTGCCCACAACAAAATTCAAATAATTGGGCGGGGAGAGCCAGTTGAGCTTACTTTACAGATCACAGTGGTGAGTGAGACGAGGGACTCCAAGAGCAAAATGGCAGATGTTATTATAGGCAACGGTCCATCTAGAGAGGTGGATCTTGGAGGTATTGGCAAACAAAAGGAGCCCATAACAGAGGGATGGTAGAAACACCCCTCTAGACAGTGCTAGGTGAGCAGCCGGAGTAAAGTTATTCGTTGCCCTGAAAGCCAGACCCAATTTCCAGTTAACAGCTCTACATGCATTTTGGATATGCTGACCAAGATCGAGCTGCGGGTCAAGTGTCACCCCTGGCATTTGACGGAATCACAGGAGAACAGGAATGTCAATACCTGAGATGCACATAGGAACAGAGGAGGCTTTTAACTTGGCCAGGGAACCGAACAGCATGGCCTGGGTCTTTTTAAGATTTAGGACCATCTTATGGGATGATATCCAGAAATGGACACTCCTGAAACCCTCACTCAGTTGGTGGTTAATGACCCCTATATCCTTTGAATGAGTGAGGATAACAAGGTCATCAGCATACAGGACAGCCCTGCAGGAGGCCGCTGAGGAGGGAAGGTCATTGATGAAGATGGAAAAAGGCAGGGGCCCAAGGACTGACCCCTGGGGGACCCCTGAGGACACGGGGGTGGCGTCCGAGAGCACCTTACTATATTTGGTCAGTTGCTGCCTTCCATGAAGGTAGTTGGAGAACCAACTCAGGCCGGAGGGGATAAGCCCAAAGACCCAAGTTGAGAGCAGAGCAAGGCATGGTCAACAAGGTTAAAGGCTTTAGAGAGATCAATAAAGATGGCCCCAGAGAGTCTGCCCTGGTCCATAGCAGCCCTTATCCCAGAAGTGACAGAGACCAGCGCAGAGGTGGTGCTGTCCCCTTTTCAAAAGCCATGCTGCAAGGGAGACAGAAGCTCATGAGCCTGGATATAATCCAAGAGTTGTCCCGCCACAAATTTCTCAAGGAGCTTGCTGATGGCAGGCAGAATGGCAATCGGATGATAGTTGTCAAAGATCCTAGGGTTGCCCTGTTTGAGCACAGGGGCAACCCTTGCCACCTTCCACAGGTCTGGGATAACCCCAGAGGCTAAGGATAGGTTGACGATATGGGCCACAGGGGAGGCAATGTAGGCAGCGGCAAGGCAGAGAAGCTTTGGTTCCATGCCATCAAGGCCAGCACTAGAAAAGGGTGAGAGACCAGTTAGCAATCTCTGCATTTCTTTTACCATCACAGCCTTGAGATAGAATGGAGGATGGGGGGAAGGTGCCATTTGAGGCAGAGGGACTTGGATAGGACCATCATGACCAGTGGAGGAGAATAGTGAGGTGAATGCAGACAGGTCCGAGAAGTGAGCATTGAATGCATTTGCGATGGTTAGCAGATTATTACAGCTAGCACCATCATTGAGCATGTCTGGAGCCTCACAGGAGGAGGAGGAGCCACTCACTATGTTTTTAATATTCCTCCAGAAGTTCCTAGGGTCCTTAGCTGAGGTCTGCAAGGCAGCTTTACAGAAGTTGCTTTTGGCAACCTTGATAGCCTTTTTGCACTCATTCCTGAGCCTCCTGTAATGTTGGAATATGGTCTGGTCCATTGAGACCTTGAAACTGGCCCAACATTTATCTCTAGCCTTCATGAGAGCAAGGAGGCTCCCATGCAACCATTTTGTGACAGCCCCCCTTACCCTCCGTCTGACGAGGGGGGCATGCTTATCCTGTAACATCCCAAAGATACTATTGAAGTGACAGACTGCCGAGGAAGCATTCTGGGCATCCATCACTGAAGACCAGTCAAGGAACATGAGATCCTCCTGGAAAGTCCCCGGGTCAAACCTGGAGAAGTCCCTGACCTGGATGATTTGGGGAGGGATCTTGAGGGTGGAGATCTTCCATATGCTGTACACTGGGGCATGGTCAGAGATGGAGTTCGGGAGGGTACCTGAGGAGCTAATCCACTCAGGCCTGTTGATCAGGACCCAGTCCAGGAGAAAGCTGTTACCACCTATGGACGACCATCTGGTGGGCTCCTGAATGAGTTGGGACATTGAGAAGCCAGCTAGCAGAGTTTCATACTGCTTGACATTGCCTTCAAGCCAGTTTAGGTTGAGATCCCCTAGGATTATTACCTCATTGTTTCCTGTCCTGGAACCAACAGATTCAAAAAGGGAGGATAAGCCCAGTACACCACCCATGGGGGGATTACAGGTACATATAATGTGCAGTTTCTTTGCATTCCCAAGTAGCAGAACAGTGTGCAACAGCTCACAGGAAGACTGCTCTGGCTGAGGGCAGGTCAGCACCGACAAATTAAGGTGGCTCCTGTAGTAAACCAGAATACCACCCCCGCTCTTTTTTCCTGGACGATCCTGCCTGAGGAAGTCAAAGCCGGGAAGCACACAAGCAGAGTCTGGGATCGAGGGTTTAAGCCAAGATTCAGTTATCCCTAGGATGTCAGGCTTGTAGTGGGAGACCCAGGCATGGAGTTCAGCCATGTTGGACAGAAGGCTACAGACATTAAGATGAGCTATTTTCAGCCCATTCTCTGACTGCCAGCCCAGAGGAAAGGAGAGGGCTTGACATGTAGGACCTGGGTTCAACTCCACATCCCCTGCCAGGACGAGTGTCACCAGTAGGAGCCAGAGGAAATGCCTCAGAGGGGGAGTGCCCGCCTTAGTGGACGTCCTGCGGCCAATGCGCCTGGCCACTTTGATAGGGTACAGGAAGCACCGCAGGTTAAGGCAGCAGATGGGCCAGGGAGTCTGTCTGTCCCTGGTGGCTATTAGGCTAGAAAAAGTAAAGTCCCACTCATCCAGTAATCCTGGTGAGAACCTGAGTTGCCCAATGTGGGGAGCACAGTCCAGAGTGATAATAGGGAGGAACAATACCATGAGCAGCCCTGTGGCGAGGGCGTTAGAGATGGAGACTGACACAACCCCCCTCCTGGAATCCTTCAGAGCCCCTATAGCTCTAAATGCACACCGGAGGCAGACTTAAATACAACTGGGGTCCAGGAGAAATAAGGGAGATAGGGGTGACCAGACCCCTCCTAGGCTACCTGGCGGACACTAAGGAGCAGTCAAAAAGGACAGTTAGACCTGCAGCCGTCACTCCACCAGGAGCAGAGTACTGCTGGGTAGCCTATTTCACACTTGTAGCCCAACGCAGTAATTTTCAAGCAAGCAGCCCATGGTAAAGCAGTGAGACAAGGGCAGACAATAAGATAAACACACGTCACCAGTGGCTAGTGACTGCAGTTGACTACAACTTTATAGACCACAGCTGACTGCAGAGAAAGATCAGCTATAAAGATCTGTACGACCCAGAGGATTAGACAACACCCCCACAGTAGTTATGGAAGAGAAGGGGAAAAAAGGCAGCAGCATAATACAAGTAGTCCCCTAGAGTTGTGAGGACAGAATTAATCCCTCCCAAATTCAATCCCCACAGGGGACAGACAGTAGGACCAGCCAATCACCCACTCTAAGCATAGTACAACCCATACTGTATATATTAAAAGTACATCACATAAAAACATAACAGAGGAGCCGAGCCCTACATCTCTCTCGAGCCCTGTGGTGAGGTGTAAAACCTGGACAAGCGACACAAAATATTCTTGGATGAATGTTGAAAAATGATCAGCATTAAAAAATTAAATTAATTAATAGAAAAACGCCTTATGTCAAAACAGTTGGCTTCTCAGTCTCTAAAACCTTCCTTGAACATTAAAATGTAAACGTTTCTACATTTCCAGGATTCTTTACTGGAGCAACACACTAAAAGCGAACAAAAAGACAGCACATGAACATACTGACACCATCGGCAAGTCCAGAAAATATATTCAGGATTGCTTGAGATGCCTAATCTGTGAGATTTTTAATTTTTTTGGTTAAGCATCACAATATTTTGTCATCAGTAAGTAGAACGTGATTTTAAATCCACACTTCTTCTGCAGTATGGTTTTAATGCAACACTGAAAGTCAGACAGTACCTGCTCCCCCAAGCTGGCTGCTCACTAATGTTGTGGATCTGTTCTTTCCATTAGCCATTGGCAGCGGGAACATCGCACTGAAGTCCAGCAGGTCACTCACTTCTTTGTCTCTCCCGACTGCAGCCATTCTCTCCTGCTGCAAATTCATAGTGGAAGGCTTTCTGCAGTACAGTCCCTCGTCAAGGCTCGAGCATCCGAGGCTCTGGGCGGCAAAGCGTGCGGCACGTGGGTGGCTCGCTGTGGGGACAGCGAGTAAGGCTCGGTCTCGTTCAGGCAGCGCCGGCTACAGCTGGCACTCTCCTCCTCCCTTCAACAGCAGTTCCTTTGCAGAGACGGTGAGTTGACTCTGTCCTCGGTGGAGCGGCGGCATCACTCACGCACACACCCGTCACATGGAAATTGGAATTGAAAAAAAGAAGTAAATAAAAAAGGCACACTAACGCTAATCCCGTGTGACCGTAGGCCCAGCAAGGGCACTGCTCAAAATGGCCTCGGGCATGATTTTTCCCACACTTTGAAAGCCAGCAGAACGGACCTTTCCCCAAGGGCTGCGTAAGCCCAACCGCTGTTAATTTCCTCCACTGGCTGCATGTCCCCCCCACCACCAGCCTGTACTGTGCCCCTCTGGCATCGATCTGGAGGTCCACAAAGCCACACACAGGTAACTTCTGTTGCTGAGGAGCTCCAGTGCAAACTGCAGCTTCAGGCCGCTTCTAAGACAGGATTTGATAACTCTTATGAGCACCTATCCTCCAGATAAGGAGTCTCGACAGCTCAACCATTTGGAAAGAAAATCTATTCATCCTCTACGTGCGGCCTCCGTTCTCTCAACTATGTGGCGCACATGGTTTCTTTTCAAAAAGCAAATATGGCCAGGCTTGAGGCCCGTATCCAATCTATGGAGACCTCAGACCTCAAGGAGGAACTGACCAAAGACTTGCACCTGTCCAAAATCTCTTGCAGACATGCGGCTCAGAGCCACTTACGATTCGGTGGACACGGTGGCTCGTTCCTCCACCACGGCTGTCTCCCTCAGAAGACATGCTTAGGTATGCACTTTGGGACTCTTCGCGGATGTTCAGTCAGCTATCCAGGATGCTACCTTCAGAGGTTCAGCCCTGTTTGGGGGAGACACCAAGGACTTAATAACAGGATGCCAGGCCCTGAGATCCGCCAAGTCAGTGTACCGAATGGGCTTTCAGAGGAAATAGCCCTTATGGTGCCAAAACAAGAGGCAGGGTAAACAACCCTTTAACAGGCACCAAAATAAAAGAAAAGCTACGGGGTCCTCTTTCTCCTCTCCCCCTGCCTCAAAAACCCAAAGAACGACTGGGGGAGGGGCTCCTCCCTTATCCCTCAGCTTCCTGACTCGTCCAGCCCTCCCCCTCCAGTGTAGAACCATTGGGAGGAAGGTTAGCCCTCAACGTGCAGGCGTGGAAAAGCATCACCTCAGATGCATGGGTCCTACAACTAGTTTCAAGAGGACGTACTATAGAGTTTCTGGAGTTCCCTTCAAACTCCCCTCTAGGTCGTTCCTGGTACTCTCTGAACCAGGCACTGCTGGTCGAGGAGGAAATCCTGGCTCTAAGACATAAGTCAGCTGTAGAGCCATTCCCTCCATCTCAAAGAGGAAAAGGGTTTTACCCCCCATTTCTTCCTGGTCCTGAAAAAGATGGGTGACCTCAGACCCATCGTGGACCTCAGCCGGCTGAACCTTTTCGTGGAGTAGAAAAGTTTCCGCATGCTGACTGTACAGGGTCTTCTGCTCCTTCTGCAGAAAGACCACTGGCTTTACACACTGGATATGTAGGATGCCTACCTTCATATTCCAGTGTTTCCAGGCCACTGCCATTTCCTTTCCCAGGGGGAGCACTTTCAGTTTACAGTCCTCCCCTTTGACCTTTCCTCGGCACCCAGGATCTTCACCAAGTGCCTAGTGGTGGTGGCAGTGGCTTTACGACGTTGGGGATTTGCAGTGTTCCCTTACCTGGATGACTGGCTCTTAGTGGCCCCATCCAGAACCAACCTAGAGGAATCTCTTTCCTTTACACTGGACCTTTTTTCCTGACTGGGGATTACTGTCAGCGTCCCCAAGTCATCCCTAATCCCCTCCCAGAGGCTTCAATTCATCGGCGCCGTCTTGGACACTATCTAGTGCATTGCCTTCCTGCCCCCGGACAGAGCAGACACTCTGCGAGAGCGGGTCAGTCTAGTTCTTTCCTCCAGGCATATTTCCGCTGATGTGTTCTTGCGCCTTCTTGGCCTCATGGCAGTGACCATCTCCACGGTCCCGTTAGCCAGATTACACATGAGGATCACCCAATGGACACTATGCTTCCAATGGGATCAGCACTCTGACGACCTAGATCATCCTGTCCTAGTCTCCAGCGCACTCAGGAAAGACCTTGTATGGTGGCAGGATCCTGAGAATTTGTCTTGGGGGTTACTTTTCAGGACAACTCCTCCATTATGGACCTTCACCACAGACGCCTCTGGTCTGGGTTGGGGAGCCCACCTGGGGAATCACAGAACATATGTGGTCTCAGCTGGAGATGTCTCTCCATATAAATATATTGGAGATAAGGGCTGTACTGTATGCCTTGCAGGCGTTCCAGCCCATCCTGTCAATGGGAACACTGCTAGTCCAGACGGACAATATGTCTGTGGTTTGGTACATCAACAAGCAGGGAGGCAATGTGGGTGTGGTTCTGGGCAGTCCAGCATGGTATGTTTCTCACGGCCATGCACGTCCCAGGCATCCAAAACGTCCTGGCGGAAAGCTTCAGTCAGACATCATCCCAAGCTCATGAATGGGAATTGAGTAAGGAAGTGGCCGGTCTGTTGTTCCACCGATGGGGACGACCAGAAGTAGATCTCTTCACCTCCCCATACAAGGCAAAACTTTCCAGTTTTTGCTTGCTTATTCCAGAGCCTGGTGCTTTCTGGCACGACGCGTTGTCACTCTTCTGGATAAGGAAGTACTTGTACGCCTTCCCACCCTTTCCCATTCTACAGCGTGTCCTTCAAAAACTTCAAGCAGAGGGTTCTCGGATGATCCTCATAGTCCCCCTCTGGCCAAGGCAGATCTGGTTCCCACTCATACAGCAGCTGGCAGTGGATCCCCCAGTTCCCTTCCCTCTTCAACTCAGTCTGTTGACGCAGGATCAGGGCAGGCTAATGCATCCGGGACCTAGGACCCAGCATCTTCATGTTTGGCTCCTTCAGACATAATTGTGTCACGCTTTGGAGTTTTCCAGAGGGTCACTCAGGTCCTGGTGGAAGCCAGGAAATCCTCCACCAGGTCCACCTACTCGATGAAATGGAAGCGTTTCTCCATCTGGGCCGCATCCAAGGGCTGGGTCCCCTTCACTTGCTCAGCTCCTGAGGTCATGGAGTACCTGTTGCGCCTGTCTGACTCTGGTCTAAGCCATTCCTCCCTTAAGGTCCACTTGTTGGCTATTTCAGCCTATGACTCGTTTGTGGACAGGAAACCTATTGCTCAATTGGAGGTGTCAAAAACTTTTCTGAAAGGGATCCTCCATTTGAAAACCCCCATCCGTAACCCCAGTCCACCTTGGGATCTAAATTTTATTTTAGAAAAGCTTACACTCCATCCTTTTGAACTGGTGATAAGCTGTGATTTGCGCTACCTGTCTTGGAGAGCGCTCGTTTTAGTTGCTATTACTTCTGCTTGAAGAATTTCCAAGCTTCAGGCCCTGATGCATAAGGAGCCTTATTTGATTTTGCACAAGGACCTGGCGGTCCTGCATACAAATGCTAAATTTCTTCCCAAGGTGGTTTCTGAGTTCACCTTTAATCAGACGGTTGAACTCCCGGTATACTATCCGGTTCATTCGAACAGGGGTGAGACTCTACTTCACACATTGGATGTACATAGAATCTTGCATTGTTACGTCCACAGGACCAAAGACACACGCAAGTCAGATGGCTTTTTGTTTCCTTTGCCCCCATATCTTTAGAATCAGCAGTTTTTAAGCAGTGTCTTTCCAAATGGCTGGCCAACTGCATCCGCTTCTGCTACCAAAAGTACAATAAACCTCTTCCGGGGGAGGTCAGATGTCACTGTACCAGAGATGTGGCTGCTTCGACAGCATTCCTTCGGAATGTTTCTGCAGCAGATATTTGTGTGACAGCAACTTGGAGTTCGGTCCATACCTTCACGGAGCATTACAATCTGGACATTACCTCTAGTCGTAAGGCCAGGGTTGGCCTCGCCGTCCTGCAGGGCCTACTGTCTTAGGTCAGTCCTGGTCTGTTTTCAGTTGCTCTTCCTCCTCCTCTGATTCTCTCGATCTCCCTCAGAGTGGCTGCTTGGGATTCAATCCTACATGTTATGACCTACTGCAGGAACCCTCTCGAAGTAAGATAGTACAATTACTTAAGAACTTACTGTAACAGTAGATCTTTGAGAGAGGTTCCTGCAGTAGGTCATCCTTTCCCTCCCTCCCTCCTTCCGTCAGTTTCTGCATTTCTTGCAGATCATTCTGAACTGGGCACCAGGATTCATCCTTTTCTCCTGTCTCATCCTCCTTGGATCTCCGGCGGGAGAACTGGAAGGCGGGTGCGGGGACGGCCCACTATATAGGGTCAAGCTGATGTCCATTACGTGACATTGGAGTGGCGGTCCCCGTAAGCATTGCTAGCAAAAGTTTGTCAAGTGTCCTGATGCCAGGGGGTGCAGTCCTACATGCTATGACCTACTGCAGGAACCTCTCTTGAAGATCTGCTGTTACAGTAAGTTCTTACGTGACTGTACTGTCTTCAAGAACAGCTCTTGCAGCAGGTACTTTCCCACCCACTTCCCCTCAGGAGGTCAGCTGCATTTGCAGTAATAACAGTTATTTGTCTTCCTTTGGAAGCAGATCCTCAGTCTCCCATCAGAATTACGGAGCTATGCCAGAGTCTCCAGCGGGAAAACTGAGGGATGCTGGGGACCACCCCTTTTATGATGTATGGAATGTCGGGGGCGGGGCCGATGTCGGGCGACCCCCTGCTGTATGTAGCTAGCTAAAAGTTTTCCGTGGGGTCCTGCTGCCTGATGGCTTTAGTCCTAATGGTGTAACATGCTACAAGAGCTGTTCTCGAAGATCTACTGTTATGGTAAGTTCTTACATAACTGTACTTTCCTGTTCCAGAGGAAGTATTATTTCATTTTTCATTTTTTATTTTTCACCCTTGTGAGCCTGATGAGCAATCTGCCCATTTTTACAGGTGACAATTACAAAAAACAAGCATAATACAAAAGGACATAAATAACACTTAGTAAATACACATTACAGTACACCTAATACAATGCCAGTTGTGGGTTTTGCCCTTTGACTTATCCTCTACGCCACAGGTATTTACCAAGTGCTCAGCAGCTGTTGCAGCAGCAGCCCTTCAGCGCAAAGGCCTCTATGTGTCCTCATACTTGGATTACTGGTTGCTGAAAGCTCAGTCCAGGGAGCTCCTGCTACTGACTCTAGAACATACCTTGCAGTTGTTCCAGTCCTTGGGCATCACAGTCAGTTGGCCCAAGTTTGTGCTGACTCCGTTCCAGTGGTTGCAGTACATAGGAGTGGTTCTGGGCTTTACTCAGGGCAAGGCCTTATTCCCTAAAGACAGGGTGGACCGCTTCATTGCCCAGGCCCAGGAAGTGGCTCATAGCTGGCATGCCCCAGCCAGGACATTCCTCAGGTTACTAGGCCTAATGGCTGTGGCCATTGTTACGGTTCCTCTGGCAAGGTTGCACATGAGGATCCCATAGTGGACCCTCATGGTCCTGTGGGAACAGCGCTCAGACGATCTAGATCAGCTGGTACTTGTCTCCTCCCCAGTACACAAAGTACTTCACTGGTGGATGTACCTGGCAAATCTTTTAAAAGGGTTCCCCTTTCTTATCCCCACTTCCCAACAAATCCTCACCATGGATGCTTCGGGTCTGGGTTGGGGAGCCCATCCAGGTCCTTATCAGACCCAGGGCTTCTGGTCCCTCTAGGAGACATGGCTCCACATAAACGTCCTAGAAATGAGGTCAGTTCTGTATGACTTACAGGCCTTTCAGAACCATCTCTCTCTCTGGGTCCTCTGCTGGTGCAGTCGGACCATCTCAGTGTTGTCTATTACATCAACAAGCAAGCAAGGGGGGGACTCATTCCTACCCTCTGTGCTGGGAGGCAGTGAGGTTCTGGCACTGGGCTGTAGGTCATGGTCTAGAACAGTGGTTCTCAAATGGTGAGGCCAGCCTCCCAAGGGGGGCCCCATACTGTTCCAGGGGAGGCCCAGTCAAGTCTGATAATGTACAGTATTTAAATGTTAAGTTTTGGGTGTTTTGTGTGAAGGGATGAAGCAAACTAAATATGGATAATGGCAGGTGAATTTCTTTACTTATGCACAAATTGGTGACCAGGAAAGGCCCTGAGCCAAAGCTTGTTTATACTGTAGGTTTATATTTACATGTAAATTGGTGACTAAGAAGGCACACAGAGTCAAGGCTTGTTTCTACAGTAGGTGTTTATATGCAAATTAGTGACTGGGAAAGGCACACTGAGTCAAGACTTGTTTCTACAGTAGGTATTTATCTATATGTAAATTGGTGTCTGGGAAAGGCACGCTGAGCCAATGCATGTTTCAGGTGTGACCGAGATAAGGGTACAAGAAGTTGCGTAACCAGGGTAAGAGTGAGAGAGGTGATGTGGCTAGGTTAGTTGTTCCAGATAGAGAGGAAGTAGAGTAACAAGAGTCCAAGAGTCAGAATAGTGGAGTGACAAGGATAACCTGGGGTGTGGGGTGGAAAACAGTACGTTGAATAAAAAGAGAATATTCTCCGTCAACATTATTAGTCCCACTTGATTCCTGGTGTACTGTGCAAAAGTATGATTTTTTTTTTCAATGGGGAGGCCCAAGATTTTTTTCAAATTTGAGGGAGGCTCAGAATCTGTTCCATGACTTGGGGGAGGCTCACTATCACAAAGTGAGAGAACTAATGGTCTAGAACGATCAGCTGTCCATGTGCCAGGCACCCAAAACACCTTGGTGGAGAGCCTCATCAGGTCGCAGTCCAAAATGCACAGTTGGGAGCCGGCCTGGTGGCACAGAGGGTTGAGGTGCTGGACGCCACATCTTGCGCCGCACCGGCTATCCGGGTTCGGGAACGAGCCTGGGGGGTCAGCAGGGAAGGGAGAGGATTGAGTATCCAATGGGGGAGGGAACTGAGGAGCACCCGGTGCAGGGGAGAGCACTGGTGGAGACCAAGGGTGCTGGCTGCGTGGTGCTGTTGAAAGGGGAGGAGTGCGGTGGATGTCTGCAGTGTGGCCTTGCTGATGCTGTTGCACAGCCACACTCCTAGGGGAAAAAGAAACACTGAAAAAGCCCCAGCTTAAGGATAGGCGATGGTGGCCTCCGGTACTCTAAAGGCCACACTCCCAAACACCTTCTTCGGCTTCTCTGGTTGGCTCTCCCCTCCTGTCTGAATCTGGCCCGGTGCATTAGATTTCAGATAGAGTGCCAGGGTGGAAGGTGGTCCTACCTCGTAGGGGCGCAGAGCCGTCGGGTCCGTCGGGTCGGGACGAGGACAGGAACCAGTCGGAAGGCTTCAGGTGGGGAGGTAGAGCCTTGGCGGTGTGAGGGGCTCTCTGGAGAGAGTTTCCTGGTAAGCTGGGAAAGAAACATAAATAAAAAAAAAAATGCAGAGTGGGTACTGCTGACTTTGGTAGCAAAAGACCTGTTCGACTGGTGGAGTTGTCTAGAGTTGGACCTTTTTGCATCCTTACACAATGCAAAACTGCCACAGTTCTGCCCGCTAGATGCATTGTGCCTCTCTTGGAAAGGGAGGTTTCTTTACGCCTTCCCTCCCTTTCCTCTGATTCAGAGGGTGCTCATCAAGCTACAGATGGAGGGTGCCACCCTAATTCTGGTGGGTCCATTCTGGCCTCGGCAGATTTGGTTTCCATTACTGCAACAGTTGGCTGTGGAACCTCCAGTTCCCTTGCAGGGACCTGTTGACCGTGGTCGGTCCAGACCTCAAGTCTCTCCTCCTGCATGCATGACTGCTGAGGACACAGCCATTGCTCAGTTTGGCATGTCTCAGAAGGTGGCTGATGTCCTGGTGGCCACCAGAAAACCTTCTGCCAGGGCCACTTACTCTTTGAAGTGGAAGCAGTTTGCTATCTGGGCCGCTTCTCATAGCCTGGACCCCTTGACCTGCCTGGTGAGCCAGGTTCTGGAGCATCTCCTGACTGTCTGATGCAGGACTCAAATACTCCTCTTTTAAAGTGCACCTGTTAGAATTATCAACCTTTCACATACCCATTGATTGCCATACTGTGGCACAGCTGAATGTGGCCCGTACTTTTCTGCGAGGCATTCTCCACTTGTAGCCTCCTTTCTGTAACCCGGTTCTGACTTAGGACCTGAATTTTGTTCTTGAGAAGCTGACTCAGGGGTCGATCTTAACATTGTTTTACTAGCCCAAACACTAGTGCAGATTGACCAGGGCTAGTGCAGCAAACTCTCTACTTGCCCGGCTTGACTAGTGCAGATTTTCATGGCTGTTAATGAAGTAAAAAAAAGTCTCTACTTTAGCATACTCTAGTCCTCATGCTAATCTCTCTCAATGTTCTAGATGGCCATGTGTGATTAAGAGCTCATTAAGAGCTGCAATTATCTGGCAGTTCAAGAGAGGGATCCCACAAATGACTCAGTGTGAGTCATTATCACTCCACTGTTAAGACTTTCAGCTAGTGTCTAGGGTGTGATCAAGGGTAGAGTGCTGTTAAGTCACTAGGTTTCAGTTTTCTGAATGTGTCTATGTCTAATAATTTGTCCAATATTATTAAGACCAGTGCCCCTCATTTCTCTACATTTTGAGTGTTTGTATCCAACATTTCAGTGACAAAATGCAAAGAGGTATACAGGATCGGCCCTGCAGGTGGTGGGTTTTATTCCAGCCTCACCATAACTTCCCTCTCACAAATCTCTTAACTCTGTTCTTTCCCTGGACACCACTACAAACCAGACTCTGAAGTGACCATCCATAGATCCATAGCTGCCATTACTGGCAAGTGTAGGGGGTTCTCAGCTCTTCTAAATGGACCATGCCAGCCATCATCATCCATACAGTTACACCCTTATCCCACTCAGCAAGTCCTTTCAGCCTGAAAACAAAGGTTTGGATCATGTATGGTAAAAAAAAAAAAATAAACCTTGATAAAATACATAATTTGAAACCTTGAAATAGGCATTCCTGGGGTGCATAGATGATCCTATAAGGAAACAGAGATAATATAGTGTTATGCCTGTGTACTGTTTCCCCTGGGCTGATGAAAAGATAACGTTAAAGAAAAATCTGCTATTGTTGGGGCAGAGCATGTTAAAATCAATACTTTTACAAATAAAAATGTCATAGTTTTCTATTTTCTAAGCTCCTTAGGTTTGTCTAGCCCCCACCCCAAAGAAATCTTAGATGTGCTTCTGGCTCACTTGAGACTGTACAAAAACTTTCAAGGTGGGGACCGCGAGTGTGTTTCTCTGCCTGACTCTGTTCATTGCCCTGTGGATGGTAGTGACAGTGTGGTGAGGTGCATGATGATGCCAGCTATTGTGTGCGCAGAGCTAGGACTGCTTGAACATTTGCTGTTGTGATATCCTCTCTCTGTTTGGTGTGTGTGTGTGTGGCAGAAAGAGGAAGAGAGGAAGCCATGGTACAAAATAATGGGGGGAGGGCTCACTGATTGTGATGGATGGCATTACAGTCTTTTCTTTCTGCTGGGGAGCTGGAAGCAATGTGGGAGCAGGATAAATGTTCAATAATCAGAGCACTTCTTGGCTTTGCTTGCATTGTTTCCTGTATAAGTGATCAAAATGTACCATTATAACTAAGGGCTAGTGCAACCATCTGCAGGCTAGTGCAATTTTGAATCAACTTGCCCTGCTGGCTAGTGCAAAAAAAGGTTAAGGTTGACCCCTGAGCTGACTCTGCCTCCTGTTGAGCCAGCCATGTCTTCCGAGCTACACATTCTGTCGTGGAAAGCGTTATTTTTAGTTACCATTACATCTGCTGGAAGAACTTCAGAGCTACAGGCTCTCATGTGTGAGCAGCCTTATTTGATTTTCCACAAAGACAGGGTCTCTTTGCGTATTAACCCTAAGTTTCTTCCTAAGGTGGTGTCTGAATTTACCCTAATCAGTCCATCCACCTGCCTGTTTATTTTCCAGAGCATGCCAATCCAGGGGAAGCATTGCTCAACACTTTGGATGTGCATAGAATTCTGCGCTACTATACACACCATACAAAGGACTGCAAGAAGTCCTCTCAGTTGTTTGTTTTTTTCACCCTTGGCAGACAGGGTGCTCCAGTTTCAAAACAGTGCTTCTCCAAGTGGTTGGCCATCTGTATTGTTTTTTGTTACAGTAAGTACAGTAAGGAACTTCCTGGTGTTGTTAAGAGCCATTCCACCAGGGGTATGGCCACTTCTGTTGCCTGTTTTAGAGGCGTGCCTGCAGTGTAGATATGCAGTGCTGCTGCTTGGAGTACTGTCCACACATTCACCAAGCACTACATTCTGGTCATTGCCTCCAGGAGAAGGGCAAGCTTTGGCCTAGCTGTGCTTCAAGGCCTTCTTTCTTAGGCCTCTGGCCTCCTGCTACCCAGACAGTGCTTGTATCAGCACTTCTTGGGACTTGTTCCATAGGTGTGACCTGATGACAGACATATCCCCAAAGAAGTTAGAACAGCTATGTAAGAACTTACTGTAATGTTAGATCTTCGAGGGAATCTCTGTCATTTTAGTCATGCCATCCCTCCCTCCATCCCCCTTTGTGTGTGTGTGTGTCTCTCTCTGTCTCTCACAGCTTGGCTGTCTTGTTGCTTCTGCCTTAATGCTAGCTGGGCACCTTCTCTCTCTCTCTCTCCTTGATTACCTGGTGGGATTCCTGTCTTCTGTGGCCTCCGGCAAGGAAAAGAACTGAGGAGGGAGTGGGGCCACCCACGCTTGTGTAGGGCATGTGATGTTGGAGTCTGAAGTTGGCGTGGGCAGCCCCTAATAGACTGCTGCAGAAAAGGTTTCCATGTGATCCTGACTCCTGACAGCTAAGTTCCATAGGTGTGACCTGATGACAGAGATTTCCTTGAAGATCTACTGTTGTGGTAAGTTCTTACGAAACTGTTCTTTACTCACTCATAACTGTACTTCTAGGAGTGATATATAGTTCACAACCACACCACCCACCTGGTCTTCCCTGGCAAGTGGCACATGGATCCCTGCTTCCAGCGTGCAAGATCTGATGTTACGGGGCAGAGCTGGAGGATATATCGCCTAGGTGGTGGGAGAAGGTTACCTTGAAGACGTTCCGACGAATCTGCAATTCCAGTGGAACTGCCGTTGTGTGGATGTGAACTATATACCACTCCTTGCCACTCCTAGCGCTACGGTTACAGGTGAGTAATTTTTTTTTTTTTTGCGGGGGGTGTACTCCAAACCAAATTCTGATGCACAAGTTTAAGTATCGATACATATTGCTGGTACTCACACTTAGAGCCAGTATACAGCATTTTGAAGCCGCTCCTGGATGTAAAAGCTGGCGATCCCACTGATGCTTCCCGCATGTGCAGAGAAGAAGACAAACATTATGAGATTGTAACATAAATTTTCTTATCACAGGTACACACTGTAGTTTGTATTATGCAGCAGCAGTCCCCTGTTGTGTTGTATTCTTAAAAATTTCTAGATAGACAGAAACTTGCACCAAAAAACAAAAACTAACACCATGGCCATAGCTTTTCTTATCACAAGCGGAGCAGACTCGCTCCATTGATGTAATCAAGTTGAACATCTTTGTCCTTTTGTGAGCGGAGTGGCATGGCACTTTCAAAGCTTTGTTTACATTTGGGAGTTATTTTCAAACATGACGAAACTTACTAAAAAGTGAATATTTAAGGTAGCAACTGAAATTGTTGAATTCATGTGCACTCAGTCTTCATTTATACGAGAGTGTTTTTTCAAAAGGTGAATCCCCCAAACAATTGTTTAGTTGTCCTTTATTGTTACTTACACACACACACTCTCTCTCTCATACTTTCTCTCACACTCGCTCTTCTTGCTATTACTGCTTCAGACCCCTTGTGCTTGTTGTCCACTCCAGACTGTTCCACTGTTACCAGGGAGGACACTGAGGGGTCTGATACCGTGAGGAAAGCCCCCCTCACACTGGGCCCTGAGACAGTCTCTTGCCTTACAGATTGTTTGTGGCTGCAAGGTCTGGCTGCAGGGCAGCACTGTAAGATCTTTTCAGTGTATGTTTTAAGTACAGATGCCAAAAACGATAATCCTTCAGTGCTGTCCTCCCTATAATAAGTCAGCAGGGGAACTAATCACTCATAGTTTGCATGGAGATGAATCTTTAGTATAATTATAATATTTTAGTATGTTGTCTGTTTAGTAAAGAACTATTATCGTACTATTATATAGTGCATTTAACTCCAGTACAAAAGAAAACACACTTGCTTTTATTTTCAATAGGTTGGTGGCACAAAAGCTGGGGTGGTGCGCTTTTTAGGAGAAACAGACTTTGCCAAGGGAGAGTGGTGTGGCGTGGAACTGGATGAACCTTTAGGAAAGAACGATGGAGCTGTGGCTGGAACAAGGTAGGTAGAAAGCCAATCAGTCTTTTATGAAAGTGAAAACAGTAAAATGTTTTCAGTTTCTTTAAATGATTTATGAATATTGTAACACTAAAGGTAGGTGTAAGCTGCATTAAATGATTTTGAAACTGATTTAAGAACAACAGACTGCACTTGTCTAAAGTAACTCCCCCACAAAATCTAGTCACTCATGATATCGTATGAGGAGACAAAGGTGTTATGAATCTCAACCCTATTTATGGCCATTTCTAAAGTTCAGGAAGAATGCAGTGAGAAGAAACTAACGATCATAAGCAATAACAATATGATTATTGATGACCTGTTTTTCACTTTTACTAAGAAAGGGAAGCTGATAGCTGGACCAGCAGTGCTGTTGCTTGCAATGCTAGTGACCAGGGTTCACGACACAAGCTTGGGAGGGAGTGGCAGGGGGGGAGGGAGGGGATTGAGCGCCTAAGACACTTACCTTGTCTGCTTGGTGCTGGATTTGGGTCTTGCTGCAGTACTTCCTCCAGGGTGACTTTGAGTGGTGGTGCAGTCGAGAACCTAGTGGCTGGGGCTGCTGGGCGTATCCGCACACCTGAATGCACACGCATGTGGTGAAGTGGTGGAAAAAGCTGCTGGTGGCAGAATGATTGCATGGGTGCTCCTGGGTCCTGCACTGCTCACCAGCTAAGATGAAAGTTCAGTTGACGCTGATGTGTAAGTTTTCCTGCTTGCCATCTCCACCATGGGGTTGGGGGGGGCGCTGTGGTGTAACCTGGCTAGGAGATAGGAGTGAGAGGGCTGGGAGGTAGCCTGTGATGAGCAAGGTAGGGGAAGCCAGGAAGAAGAAAGGGACACACACACAAGATGTAATAACTGAAAAAGGAAGCAGATTACAAAAAAAATACAACAGAAAATCCTACAGAAGGAGAGCAGTCCTAAAATGAATTTGTATGGGAACGCCAGTGTGGTGGCACGCAGCTTTTCACTATTTTCAAGGAAAGGAAACTATTGTAGAACAACCAACTACAACAAATTCTTCGGACTATGGTCGAGCAATGACAGTTTGAGGCTTAAGACATGTTGACCATGAGCCATATATATATTTGTTTAGAAACAAAAATGTCATCGTGGTCAAATTGGGCTGGTTTCCATAGTTATCGAAAACTGCTTATCAGGTTAAAGTCCAGATATATTAGTTTCCCCATCATCCCCATATTTATTTGTTTGAGACACATTTGACCATGTAAGCAAACAGAAACCAATGGAGGATTCCTTTTTCAGTTGAGACAGGGTGGAGGTTACAAAGGAACTAACAGAAGGCAATGTAACTACATTTTCAGCATAGAAAGAAAGGCCAAACTATTGTTGCGTTGTCTCTGAGGCAGTGAGAGGTGGGGGACCCACTTGGTGTGCCAGTGATGTAGGTTTACAACCCTAGTCTGGGGTGGCAGGAAGGGCCACAGTGCGCTCCTCCCAGTTGAGGGTTCTGCAGAGCAACGCTCAAAGAGCATCACCTTGTGGGTAATAGCTGTGTGGGCTGGCTCCCCAGTAGGGTATCACCATGGTGCATGCTGGTGGTGGGGGGAAGAGAGTCCAAGAAAAGTGAAACTGTGCATCTATCTTGGCACACCCAATGATGCTAGTCTCGTCACCACCCCATGCCACCCATCGTCTTAGCACAGTGCTGCTGCTCCCCAGATGTTGCTTGGTTGATATAGTGCACATAATCCTTTCATTGACCTGTCTACAGGTACGGGAGGGCCCTGATGAAGATGCATCAGA
This sequence comes from Neoceratodus forsteri, assembly GCA_016271365.2. Classification (NCBI taxonomy): domain Eukaryota; kingdom Metazoa; phylum Chordata; order Ceratodontiformes; family Ceratodontidae; genus Neoceratodus; species Neoceratodus forsteri. The sequence goes on along the minus strand of JADMNL010000027.1, from coordinate 262,150,121 downwards.
CCCTCTGAGGACCCTTGGGATTCTTGTGGTGGCAGTCAGCCATGGAGGGGGTGTCTGGCTGGCAGAAAGGGACAGTATGCAGGCTTGAAGAAGTAGGGTGCAGGGGGAGGCACAACAAAATGCTACCAATTCCATAAGGTAGAGGCATGCTTATGAAGAACAGACCATCTGTAACTTGGATAGTGGCAAAACAGTAAAGTGGACAGCCTTAACAACATCTCAAAACTGAAGTTATGGTGATGGGAATGAGGGCAGCTGTTTCAGGGGCAAGTGGCTCTGACGTGTTGCTTGAACAAAACCTTAGCCAACCAGGAGCTAAGTGAGTTGTCGAACACATAAATTAGGTGTGCTCAGTGCTGCGGGGATGCTCCTCTCAAGGTGGCAAGCTTAGTAGCAAACATAAACAAGCAAAGGGAAATAAACGCACCCAAACAAACACAGGGAAAGAAAATCTCGATTCAAAAATGAAACCTTTTTTGTGGCAAGGTACACAAGAATGAACCCTTCTTCCCCGGTGCTTCGGCCAAACACTAGGCCTTCCTTGGGGGGGAGGGGGGTCTGAGGGTGCAACAGAACACCCACATTTAAATAGCACACTTAAAGGTGTAAACACCCAATGGTGACTTATATATACACTTTTTTTTATAACTTAAAATCCTGACGTGCAAAATATAATAAATGTGACAAAAAATGTGAAAAATTGCTTTTCCCATTATCCTTATAACATGAAATGGTAAATATATCAGTGAAACTAATATTTCATTTTAACAATTATATTCTCCTAAGCACAAAATCATTCAAGAGTGCTATTAACTGATATTCTTAAACTAAATCAGGTACCCCACTTAAAAGAAAAAAAGAAAGAGATTGAAGATAATTCCAATATATAACACATTCTACCTGAAAGTATAAAACTGGAGGATCGAGAGAGGAAGGGGAAACAGAAAGAAGAAGAATGAAAAGGGTAGTGGGAAAAGAAGAGCAAAAAATTAGACAGGTACTTATCAAAACTTGTTTCATTTTTTTCAAAAGATGAAATGAATGAACAAAAAGTTGAATGAATATAGCTTTATTAACTATAATAAGAGACGAGATTTTCAAATTGAGAGTGTTTTCTCCTTTTTCTATCTGAATAGTTAAAAGCATAATAAAATCATTTAGATTCTTTATAAAATCTGTTTGTAAATTTGGGGTATTAGTATGGATATTGAGACCATGATAAAACTTTTTTCTAATTTCTTTTCTTTTTTCTTGATCTTAAGGGTCCCCCTGTATACCCTTATAAATTTCCTCTCCCCTCTCACACAATCTCCCCTCCCCACCACATATGATAAGAATCAACTTTAAGTTATAAGTCCAATTTAAAGTGTTTTTCTTCCCTTTTTCTTTTTATTTGCTCTTCTTTTCCCACTACTCTTTTTGTTCTTCTTTCTGTTTCCCCTTCCTCTCTTGATACCCGATTTGGTTTAAGAATATCAGCTAATAGCACTTTCGAATGATTTAGTGCTTAAGAGAATATAATTGTTAAAATGAAATATTAGTTTCACTGATAATATTTACCATTTCATTTTACTAAGGATAATGGGAAAAGTAATCTCTCACATTTTTGTCACATTTGTTGTATTTTGCACTTGTCAGGATTTTAAGTTATAAGAAAATTGTGTATATAAGTCACCATTGGGTGTTTACACCTTTAAGTGTACTGTTTAAATGTGGGTGTTCTGTCGCAACCTCGACCCCCCCTGAGGAAGGCCTAGTGTTTGGCCGAAACGCTGGGGAAGAAGGGTTCATTCTTGTGTACCTTGTCACAATAAATGTTTACATTTTGAATCTGTCCCTGTGTTTGTTCGAGTGCAGCGTTTGTTTTCCTATTGATGGTTTGTGGCTGGCTGCCTGGTTCTCTGCGCCAGGGTATTCTCCGGAGTGCACCTGAAGCAAATTTGTTTTCATAAACCAGCAGAGGTAGAAGGCACAGCCAAAAGAGTGTAAAGATATGATTACCAAAGGTACATAACCTTTATATTTGTTATTTGCAACCCAATTGTGTGAAGTTCAAAACAGCACTTATTCAGATACATCAGAGGACTCCCACGTTCCCGAGCAGCTTTGTCCCTCACTGGGATTTCATCAGGGTGAGTTAGTTCTGGCACTAGATACTTTAGGCCATTCCACAGAAGAGGAGTTTGTACCAGATGGAAGTCTGACCAGAGTTTTGTTGGCATTGTGGGGTTGGAAACCTGTTGATGTTGAAGGTAATATTCTTTTTGCAGGGTCAGTGAGGTAGATGTGCTTTCTCACAGGGAGCTGTACTGTTCCTTTCTATCAAACAGGGTAGTCCTAAGAACCTCCATGGAATTTTTTCAAAAGAACGTGGTAATCTACAGTAGCCAGGAGATAGGTCTGCCCTCTTTTTGTCTGACTCTGAAAAATAAGAAAGAATGCAGTTCCATACTTTGGATGTTCTTAGTGCACTCAGGCACTACCTTAGCAGAGTGGAGTGTCTGCATCAGTTTGTGTTATTCCTGGGCAAGGCTAAAGGTAAAAAGGTCCTTTCATCTACCACATTCAAGTAGATAAGGATTTCCTTAGAGGCAAAAAAAATCAGCAGGAGGTGTTGAGTGGACATTACATGAGGGCTGTGGCTTCCTTCTGGACGAATAAAGCTCTGGTTTTGTTCGTGGACATTTGTAGAGCAACCATTTATAGTCTTATAACCATACTTTCACTAGACACTTTAGGGTGGACATACAGGTGTCCACAAATGCAGCCTTTGGCAGAATGGTGCTGCTGCAAACAGATCTTACTTTGAGGGTATCTCTTGCAGCAGGCCATCATCGTTAGGACTCGGCCATCAGGCTTTAGGACCACACAGAAACCTTTCTAGCTAGCAGTCTACCAGAGGGAGCTGCCCACCTCCGATGTCAGCAGCTGATGTCAGCCTATCCTATACAAGGTGGGCAGCCCCTATGCCCTCCTCAGTTCTTTCCTGCTGCCGACCAGCGCTCGGCAGACCATGGACTCCACCACAGCTACAATTGATTGCCATTTTCCCGCATTTACTGTGCTTTTATTTTTTCTGGTTTACTTAATTAAACATAATTTTTTTTCAGTGTCCGCTCTTCTTTTTTATGTCTTTTCAACCTTCATCTTCTTTCAGATGCTCCACTAAGTGTTCCTGTGGCAAACACATCCTTGATAAGGACTGCCATTCTGCTTGCCTCTTCTGCCTAGGCTCAGATCACGATGTCTAGGCCTGCAAAAAGTTCAGTCCAGCCACTAGAAGACAATGCCAGAGGACCCTCGAAAGCTATCTCCTCCAGCAGAAGGTAGCCCAAATGGAGCAGGAGCTGCAGGTCTGGAGCTCCTCCACTTCCCCAGCCCAGTCCTCAGGCTCCTCCTCTTCGAAATCAAATGAATAATCCTCGGAGAAGCACAAACACTGGGACAAGGACCGGGACCATCCCTGGTCTTCCTCCTGTTGGTGGTCGCCACATAAGGCTCTTCCGTTGCCCGCGTCAGGGTCTTCCTCCTTCAGGGGGGTTGATCTCCTCGGCTCAACATGGCCTTACTCCCTCAGGGCTGCCGGTGGCCGTGCTGCCCACCCGGCTCTCTGTGACCGGCGGCGGTTCCTCGAGGCAGGGGTACCTCTTATCCTACCCCACAGCCCTTATTTTTTTAGCCCTTGTTTTCTGTGGGCTCTTCAGCAAGAGGCTTGGTTGGAGCTCTTCCAGCTGGTGTGGGTGCTGTTGGTGCCAGTTCTTGCTCTGTCTCCCCATCACCCGTGCCCCTGACGTTGGCCTCGATCTCTGGAACCTCCGTCGAATCTGCCCCTCAGTCACAAGGCCAGACGCTGCTGGGTACCGGCATCATCTCTGGGGGGGGCCCCCCTCCCCAGCCCCAGTTTCATCTCACCTGGTGCCCATGCATCCCACCCTGGCATCACCCAGGCTGAAGCCCGCTGGGTCAGAACCTATACTCCTGCAACCCACGGGCCCTCTGCTGATTCTGCCTCCAACGCCAACCGGACCTTCACCGGCCTTCCCTTTGCCTATGCCCGAGGGGCCTATGCCCAGTCTGCCACTGCTGCAGTCAGAGGAACCAACGCCTGCGCCATTACCTACCCCTGTAGGGCCATAGCCAAGGTATCCGACCCTGACATCGGGGTCTGACGCCTGCCTACCCCTTTCCAGCCCCTGGGGGCGCAATGCTGGCTTACTCGTATCCCGTGCCAGTTAGGCCACAGCCACTCCATACCTACTCCGTGCCTGGGCATCTGGTGCCGGCATCCGTGGATTACCATGGTCTGATCTTGGCGCTCTGGGCATTTATGCCATCACAGGCCCCTCACCCTGGTGCGATGCCTCCGTCGCACTCCCCCGGCCTTCTCGGGGCTCTGCTTCTCCGGCCCTGGCTCATCCTGGGCCCAGTACTCCTGCTAACCCTAGGAGTCCCACTGATGCCGGTACCCCCACTCTGCCCGGTTGACCCTCAGCCAGGTGACAGTGGGGATGAGGATGCTGCCACTGACGACGGGGTCAGTTCAGCACCATCCTCCTTTAAGGGGGTCTTCTCTGGGGATGAGGGCTGTCCAGTAATGTTCCCAAATTGCCACCTGATGACCCCACCTTTATGGATATAATGAGGCATATCAAAACCATGATGGGGGTGGGAGACTGAGAAGCAGGACCTGGCATGTCGCCACCTGGCGATTTACCTTTGTCAGCACGACGCTCCCCCTCTGGTGGTCCCCCTCAATTATCGAGTCATATGATGACGTTACTATGGCCGTATGGCTCCATCCTCATACTATTCTTGTGTTACCTAAGAAGGCACACAGGCTCTACCATGCTCCAGCTGGTAAGTCCTTTTTCAGCTAGCACTCCAAGGCCGACTGTGTGGTTAACGTAGCTGATGACCACACCAAGTGGCTGAAGCACCTTAGTGCCCTTCTTCCAGACAGAGAATCGAGACAGATAGACCATGTGGGCAAGCATGCGTTTGCCTCGTCCACCCTCGCTATAAGTTCCCTTAACTACCTGACTGACATGGTGCAATACCAAAATTTGTTGTGGGACCAGGTCAGGATGTCAATCGCTGCAATGCCAGATGACCCCTCCTAACAGCTGTCTCTCCAGGCCCTGAAAACGTGGTCTGATGTTGACACACATGTCCTATGGGCAGCTTATGATACAGTGGATGCTTCAGGCTGGGCAGCGGGTATTAGTCTGTGGCACCACGCCTGGCTTAGGGTGTCAGGTTTCGCCTCTGATGTCCAAGCCAGCATTATGGACTCCCCCTTCTGGGGTCCCAGGCTGTTTGGGGGTGATGTCCAGGACATTATTTCTGAGCTCCAAAATTCTGGGAGAGCCTTGATGGTCCACTCCATGTACCACACTCAACTGAAGTTGGGTCACTGACCCCCTTTTCATCACTCCTCGCATAGACAGTCCAGAGCCACTTCCAAGGCTCAGGGCAAACATAAGGCAGGAGCTGCCTTCCCTGTGCCTTCCCCAGCCCCTCCCTTGGCCACCAGAGGCGCTAACGCAGCCCAGCCAGTAGTTGCCCCCACCTCCTGACTCCTTGACGCCCCCCCACAGGACTTCAGGACGTGTTGGTTGGGGGTCATTTCTCCCTCCATCAGGTGGACAGGTGGAGGTCCATCACTACAGACAACTGGGTACCACAGCTTGTAGAGCACTGGCACACTCTTGAGTTTCTGGAGTGGCTTCCCGAAAATCTGCCAAGGGCGTCCACATATCCACCAGGTCATGCTCCCCTGATATGGGCTGAAATTCAAGCCTTGCTGCAAAAGAAGGCCATAGAGCCTATCCCCACCTCCCAACAGAGGTGGGGGTACTGCTCCCACTTTTTCTTGGTTCCCAAGAAGACAAGAGATCTTCATCCCACCCTGGATTTGAGCAATCTCAACTTGTACATAGAATACAAGCATTTCTGGGTGGTCACCACTCAGGGTCTACTACCCTTGCTTCACCAGGGGGACTGGCTATGCTCTTTGGATATGCAGGATGCACATCAGGGTTTTTGCATCCCACAGGCACTTCCTCTGCTTCCATTTTATGGGGGACTACTACCAGTTTTAGGGACATGGATATGTTGTTCAATCCACACTTGTTGGCAGGTTCCTTGCCGCTTTAAATGTTGCCGGAAGGTCTTCAAGATGGCTTCTCCCACTCACCTGGGTGGTAAAACCCTCGGCTCCGCCCCATGATGCCAGATCTTCCTTACCACTTGGAAGCTCAGGTTTCCTCCTTTGCGCTCTGCGTTTTAGGCCTGGATCCACACTCTTCGGAATTTCCGAAACTAATTTTAAAATTTACAAGACTATGGTCTTTGTCTTCCCTCGCAGCTGCGATGGACAAATTGACTCTCAGCTTCCGTCGGTGCCCTTGTGGGCAGAAGATGTCCTGGACCGATCCGCACTCCACGTGCATCTACTGCCTAGGGCTTGGACACGATTCGCAGGCCTGCGAATTGTGCAGGTCTTTCTTGGCTTCGGTCTTGGAGGACCGTGCTAAAGGACTACTTCTTGGGCGCTCGGCAGTACCCGCCGGTCAAGTCTAAGGAGGCCTGTTGGGCGGAGTCCACGGTGGCGGGCTCCGCATAGCAGTTGGAGCAGATGATTGCTCTTGAGGAGGAAGCAGCCCAGGATGCTTCTTCTTCCTCCTCAGCTGCGGCATTTATCCTGCTCTCCTTGGGCTCCTCCTACACTGCTTCTTTTAAGGAGCTTTGTCAGTCCCTCTCCACGAAGGGAGAAGGGCCATTGGGATATTCCAGTCGGTTCAGAAAGAAGGGCTCTAAAGTGAGTCCCACCGTCGACGCTTGTGGGAGCGGGAGAGATCCCCTTCACTGGACCGTCGACCCTTGACTTCAGTCGAGGTTGCGGCTGTGGCTACTGGCTTCACGGTGTCCCCGTCAGGTCAGTCGGCCGAGACATCCGTCGACGCGGTCGAGATTTTTCTCGACTCGTTGAACGATTTGTCGCCTGGAGATGGCAACAGCCCTTCTTCACCTGTTCCCCCTGGTGATTACCGAGGACTTGCCTGTGCCTCCTGTGCCGAAGTCCCCGGTTAAGGTCCCTGCACCGAAGGAGGGGCGGGTTTCCTCCATTCCCTCTTTGACCCACCCTTGGAATCCCCGAAGGTCTCGGTCTCGGTCCTCTTTCAGGTCCAGCCTGTCCTGCCGATGTTGGCGGTCTCGGTCTCGGCACCATGGAAAGTGGCATCGCCACTCTTCCTCTTTGGAGGATAGGCTCCGGCACAAGTTGTGTCGACGCTACGAGGACTTGATGTGGCAGCAACTTTTACTGCCTGGTAACAAGCCAACTCAGTCTCCTTCTCTGGCCATTAAGTGGCTGTCACCGGAGCGGCCGAAACAACCCCTCGTGGTAGTCAAGGAGCTGCCCCCGGCGCCAGTTGTTTGGCTGAAACTGGCTGCTCCACCCATTATGGTGGAACGTCGACCTCCACAACCGAAGACTGGGGCCCCGACCAAGGATTCTCAGTTGGGTCAGGGCTTGCCCCATAGGTTGTTGGTCACCCTGACTCCCGATTGACCTTGGCAGGTGGAGGGTGGCTCAGGCACTCTGCAGCTATTCGCAGGCTCCTCAGAGTCTGATGATGACTTCTCCCTGTTCTCCAGGCCGATTGACCTGGAGTCTGCAGGAGGCCAGTCGGTGGACGAGAGCCCATCCTCGTTTCTTGGTATGCTTCGACTCATCTCAGAGTCTACTGGGATGCAGCTCGAACCCATCCAAAAATGGGCCAAGTATCCCCTTACGGAGATACTGGACGAGGGATTCCCCTGGAGGCCTTTCTGGTGGCGAAGCCATTAATCCCGGCCCTGGAGTTGTGGCAGCGGGCAGCATCTTGTCACGCCTTGGCCAGGATGGCTCAAAGTACAGGCCCCACCGGTTCACTCTCGGTTCTCGAGCACCCCTCTGCGGAGGAGTGGTGACGATAAGCGTTTCCGGCGTTCCTGGAACGTTCGGGATGTGGACAAATTGCCTGATAAGGAATCCAAAAAGTTGGATTACTCAGGGCGGAAGGTTTACGCTGCTTCCTCCCTAGGCCTTCGTCAGGCTAGCTTGGCCGTTCTGATGGCACATTTCTCACACATCCTTATGGGCTCCCTGGATGAGGTGATTCCTCATCTCCCAGCTGACCTTCAGACGACGGTCAAGCAGGTGTGGGATCAGGGAAGGGCGGTGGCTAAACAACAGCTCCAAACTTCATTGGACATTAGTGACTCTTGTGCCCGGTCAGTAGCGGCCGCAGAGCTTGGCTGCAGATCTCCACCTTCACGGTGGACACCCAGCACAAGCTGGCAGACATTCCCTTCCTGGGCACCGACTTGTTCAGGCCTGGAGTGGAAGGCCATCTCCAGAGGATCGATAAGTCCAGTGCCACCTTGGACTCGGTCACGTCTGCCCAGAAGGACAAAGGCCACCCGCAGCAGCGTAAGCCCTTTTGCCCTTCCGCTTCTGCGGCACTTCCGGCCCAGCAGCAGCAGCATCAGGGCCAGCAGGCTCACACTTGGCGCCCTAAGGCCAAGTCTGCCGCTTCCTCTAGTAGGAAGCCTGGAGGGAAAGGTCCAAGAGGTCCCTCAGCGGGTCCTTTCTATAAGCCTGCCCAGTGACTGGTTGAGGGGTGTCACCCCCAACCTCGTCACTCCTCCCCGGGTCCCACCCTGTGGGGGGACAGCTCTGCCACTTCTTTACCGTCTGGTCTGCTATTACCATGGACCGCTGGGTACTAGGAGTGGTCGGCAGGGGTCTGCCTCTGAATTAGAGCAGTTCTCCCCTGTCGAGCTGTCGCCCGGGGGGGGCTCTCTGAGTTCCACAGCCTCTGTCGGCTCCTCGAGCCGACATTACCTGCTCCTCCAGAAGGGAGGTGATCAGCGAGTGGCGGACCTCCCTCCAAACCCAGGGTTGTGTCCAGGTACTTCTGGTCCCAAAGCAGACAGAGGCTGGCACCCCATTCTCGACCTGAACAAGTTCCTAAAAGGCCTCACACCTTCCAGGATGGTCACTCTGGCTCAGATCATTCCATCCTTGGAACCAGGTGTGTGGGTTCTGTTCTCTGGACCTTCAGGCAATTCCTTTCACGTCCCAATCTGTCCGTCTCATCAGCGATTCCTCCGCTTCCGAGCAGAGGACTCTCTGAGTCTGGGCCATGCCCTTTGGCCTCTTTCCAGCTCCAAGGGTCTTCACCAAATGCATGGCAGTGGTGACAGCATTCCTGCGGTGCCGAGGGTTCCAGGTGTACCCTTACCTGAATGACTGCCTGATTGCAGCCCCCTCCAAGTTGGAGGTGGATCTGGCCCTCCAGGTCTGCTCTCAGATTGGCCTCCTCATCAATGAGGCCAAATCGGAACTCGTGCCATCGCAGGTGATTCAGTTCATCGGGGCAGAGCTTGACTCTCTTCAAGCCAGAGCCCAGCTCCCGGCGGACAGGGCCGAGGTCCTTTCCTCCTTTGCCCAGTCATTTCTGGTTGAGCAATTGCGCCCTGTTTGGGACTTCCTGGGCCTCATGGCAGCCTGCTTCAGCGTGGTCTGTTGGGCCTGCTGGCATATGCGTCCCCTGCAATGGGGGCTGGCCAGCCAGGTTCTCTGGACCGGCTGGTGACAGTGACCAAGGAGATGTGGGATGGCCTGCAGTGGTGGCTCTTCCCAGCTCACCTGCAGGAGGGTATCCCGTTCGTCCGTCCCAAGCCGATGGTCACTCTAACGACCGATGCCTCTCTGATGGGTTTTGGTGCCCATCTGGGGGAGCGCAGAACCCATGGCCTCTGGTCCCCTCAGGAATCTCGATGCCACATCAGCCTGCTGGAGCTTCAAGCGGTTCAACTAGCCCTCACTGCCTTCGCTCCGTTTGTACGGGTCAAGTGGTTCAGGTCTAGACGGACAACACCACGACCATGTACTACCTCAGCCGTCAAGGCGAGACGCTCTCCTTGCCTCTGTGCAGGGAGGCTCTCCTCATCTGGTCTCTCGTGATCAGCCTGGAGGCGGCTCTTCTAGCCATCCATGTGGCAGGAGCCTCCAACAGTCTGGCCAGTGCCCTCAGCCGGATAGACACTGCTTCTCACGAGTGGTCTCTCCTGCCGGAGGTAGTACAAGACCTGTTCTCCCATTGGGGCTACCCTCAGATGGACCTGTTTGCCTCCAGGGAGAATGCAAAGCTGAGGCTGTTTCATGCCCGCCCCCTCAGCAGGGCTTGCTGCAGGGGGATGCCTTTTAGAGGCCATGGACCCTGGGCCTCTTCTACGCCTTCTCTCCATTTACCTTGATCCACAAGGTGCTTCTCAAGGCGAAGAGGGACAAGGCGCAGGTGATCCTGGTAGCCCCAGACTGGCCCTGCCATTTCTAGTACCCAGATCTCGTCAGCCTCAGCTCCAGGCTCCCAAGGCGGCTTCCATCCCACCCGGACCTGCTCTCAGTCGACAAGGGGAAAGTTCTCCACCCGGACCTTCAACCCCTGCACCTGACGGCCTGGTTTCTGAGTGGCTAGAGTTCCAGGCCTTGGGTCTTTCTGACGAGGTCCTCATTGTCGTTGAGGTGTCCCGTAAGGAGTCGACCAGAAAATGCTATGCCTTCAAATGGAAGAGATTCTCCATTTGATGTCAGGACAAGGGGTTGGACCCTTCTTCCTGTTCCTTGGCTAGCATTCTGGACTACCTGTCGTCCCTTTCTCAGCTAGGGCTTTGGTCGATGACCCTTAAGGTGCACCTGGCAGCCATCTCTGCTTACCGGGCGTGGGCTGGCAAGCAGTCTGTGGCAGAGGAGAAGGTGGTCTGCCGCTTTTTCAAAGGCCTAGACCACATATCCCCTCCGGTGCGAGAACCTCCACCTCCGTGGGTTCTACTGCTGGTATTGGCTAAGCTCATGGGCAAGCCATTTGAACCGATGCACAGGTGTGACATCTCTCTCCTGTCGTGGAAGACTGCCTTCTTGGTGGCTATCATGTCAGCCAGAAGGATGGGAGAGCTCCAGGTGCTTTCCATTGAGTCTCCTTATCTAGTCTTCCACAGGACAAGGTTGTTCTGCGCCCCCACTCGAAATTCCTTCCGAAGGTGGTGTCAGAGTTTCACCTTAACCAGGTGTTGATTCTGGCGGTGTTATACCCCAGTTGCACCTCGGAGGCCGAAAATAGGCTCCATACTCTGGACCCTAGAAGAGCACTCTCTTATTATAAGGAGTGGACGGCTGAAGTTCGGGGAGAGGTTTGCCAGCTGTTTGTCAGCTACGCTGAGAGCCGCACCTGGCAGACCTGCAGCCAAGTGGACGATAGGCAGGTGGGTCACCTCCTGCATAGCTCTCTGCTATAGGTTGCGGGCATGGAGCCTTCCAAAGTCATAAGAGCTCATTCTACGTGCCATACTGCTGCTTCGGTGGCTGCTTCTAGGGACGTCCCTATCCAGGAAATCTGCAGGGCTGCTACCTGGAAGTTAGCACACACCTTCATTTCCCATTACCACATTGACCTAGAGTCACGCTGGGATGCTGGTTTTGGGACCTCGGTTCTCCAGTCCTTATTCCCTAAGTAGAGGTGCACGCCTTGCCTCCCTCCTCTTGGAGAACAGCTGGGAGTCTGCCAACAAGTGTGGATTGAACAACATATCCACGTCCCTAAATACAGGTTGCTCACCTGTAACAGGAGTTCTAGGAGTGGTATATGTTGTTCATCCCACGACCCATCCGACCTCAGCTCGGCGTAACCTGGTTTCCAGCGGGACTGAATCTGGCGTCATAGGGGCGGGCGGGGTTTATACCACCGGTGGGTGGGAGGAGCCAACTGAAGACCTTCCGGCAACATTTAAGCGGCAAGGAACCTGCTAACAAGTGTGGATGAACCATATACCACTCCCTAGAACTCCTGTTACAGGTGAGTAACCTGTATTTCTAGGGACAGGATATGTTGTTCATCCCACTTTCTAGGTATCCTTGCCGCTTTAGTCTGCGGAAGGTCTCACTAACTCCTACTGCAGTAATACTCAGCTCGCGCCTGATTTGTAATCTTCACTACCGCTTGGAGAGCTCAGGTTCCCTCATAGCGCTCTGTTTTAGACTGGATCCCTAACTCTTGGTTCGTCCGAAATTGGTTTTGAAGTTTTCTAAACTTGGGTCTTCATCTTCCTTGCGGCTGCGATGGACAAATCTGTTCCTGCTTTCGGAGGTGCCCTTGCGAACAGAAAATGTCCGGACGGATCCGCACTCCACGTGTGTCTACTGCCTAGGCCTGAGATCACGACCCATGAGCCCTGCGAGGTTGTACACTCTTTCTTGGCTAGCATTCTGGACAATCGCGCTGCCCGAATGAAGCTCAGGCGCACAGAAAAACGTTTACCGTCAGTAAAATCTAAAGAGGCTCGTTGGGCGGTGTCCGCGGTGGCTGGCTCGGCTGAGCAGCTCGAACAGTTGATCGCCCTCGAGGAGGAGGCGGCCCAGGCCACATCTTCCTCCTCCTCAGCCGCGGCATTTATCCCGCTCTCTCTGAGTTCCTCGTATACGGCCTCGTTCAAGGAGCTTTGTCAGTCCCTTTCCACGAAAGGAGAGGGGCCTTCGGGACATTCTTCTCCGGCCCCATGAAAAGGGTTGAAAGGTAAGTCCCACCGCCGGCGTTGGTAGGAGTGGGAGAAGATCCCCTTCCTGGGCAGCCGACCCGTCTACTTCGGTTGAGGTTGCCTGAGGCCGCTGGCTTCACGGTACCCCCGTCAGGCCAGCCTGCCGAGACTCCCGTTGACGAAGTCGAGATTTTTCTCGATCCGTCGGACGGACTGTCGACTGGAGAAGCCGACAACCCTCCTTCACCGGTTCCCCCGGTGGATATCGAGGATCTTCCTGCGCCTCCTGTGCCGCGGTCCCGGCTAAAGTGCCCGAGCCGAGAGGCGGGTGTCCCCGCACCTTCCAGACCCACCGTCGGTCCCCGAAGGTCTGGTCTCGGACCTCTTCTCCAGTCCAGCCCGTTCCGCTGACGGCGGTCTCGGTCTTATTGCGAAGTAAGCGGCGTTGCGTTCTTCCTCGTCCTCCTCTCTCAGGTGAGGGAGGCTGCGGCGCAAGTTGCGCTGGTGCTACGAGGACCTTATGTGGCAGCAGTTGCTGTTGTCCGGGCCTAAGCCAACCCCGGCCAAGACCCCGGCCATCAAGTGGCTGTCGCCTGAACGTCTGAAGCAACCACTCATTCCAGTCGAGTTGCCCGCTCCAGGGCCGGTTGCTCGGCCGAAACCAGCTGCTCCACCGATTGTGGTGGAACCTCCGCCTCCACAACCGAAGTCGGGGGCACCGACCAAAAATTCTCGGTCAGGTCACGGTCTGCCCCACTGGATGTCAGTCACCCTCACTCCCGACCGTCCCCGGCAGGTGGAGGGTGGCTCAGGGCTGAGGCAGCTCTTCGCAGACTCTTCAGAATCCGACAACGATTCCTCCCTGTTCTCCAGGCAGTTCGATCTGGAGTCCTCCGGGGGCCAGTCTGTGGATGATAGCCCATCGTCCTTCTTGGGTCTGCTTTGACTCATCTTGGGGAGTCCGCAGGATGCAGCTTCGGGCGTGTCCAAGCGGGCCAAGTATCTAATGGAGATTCTGGACGGGGGATTCTCCACGGAGGCCTTTCCGGTGGCTGAGGCCATTGTCGGCGCTCAGCCTTGGAGCTTTCCTTGTGACCTGCTTCTGTCCTCGCCTCGGCCAGGAAGGCCAGGAAGTATGTGGTCTCTACGGCTCTTTGCCCGGTTCTCGGAACACCCCTCTGCCGGGGTTAGTTACCAACAGCGTTTTCAGCGTTCAGTAGCGCTCGGGATGTCGGATAAGCCCCGCCAAAGAGTCCAAAAGCTGGACTTTGCGGGTGCAAGGTGTACGCTGTGTCCTCCTCGGCCTCCAACAGGCCAGCTCGGCCGTGCTGATGGCACACTTTCCCACACCCTCATGGGCTCCCTGGATGAGGTTGTTCCTCATCTCCGTCTGACCTGCAGACCACGGTCCGCCAGGTCGGGACCAGGGTAGGGGTGGTGGCGAAGCAGCAGCTCCAGACTGCTCTGGACATAGGTGATTCCTGTGCCAGGTCAGTAGCGGCTCGCAGTGGCATGCGACGCAGGCGTGGCTGAGGATATCCACCTTCCGGCGGATACCCAGCACAAGTTGGCGGACGTCCTTCTTGGGGACTGACCTCTTCGGCCCTGGATTGGAGGGACACCTCCAGCGGATTGAGAAGTCCAGTGCCACCCTGGACTCTGTCACCTCCGCCCAGAGGGAGATGGCGGCCGTCAGCAGCAGAAGTCCTATCGTCCTTTGGTTCCTGCTTCTCGACCAGCCCAGCAGCACCAGCAACAGGGCCAGCAGGCTCCCTCTTGGCGTCCCAAACCCAAGCCGATGGCTTTCTCCAACAGGAAGCAAGAAGGTAAAGGCCCAGGAGGTCCCTCGGCCGGTTCTTCCTCCAAGCCTGCCCAGTGACGGGATGAGGGGTGCCGCCCCCAGCCTCGTCACTCCCCCCTGGGTTCCCCCCATGGGGGGACGGCTCCGCCACTTCCTTTCTGCCTGGTCCGCTATCACCATGGACCGCTGGGAGTTGGAGGTGGTAGGAATAGGCCTGCCTCTGCAGTTCGAGCAGGCCCCACCTTTTCGAGCCGTCGCCCCTCGGAGAGCCACGGGGTCCGCAGCCTTGCTGTCGGCCCGCCGAGCCGATATTGCCCTGCTCCTCGAAAAAGAGGTAATCAGGAAGGCGGCAGATCCTCCTCCAGACCCGGGGTTTGTGTCCAGGTACTTCCTGGTCCCAAAACAGACGGGGGGGGGGGGCTGGCGCCCCATTCTCGATCTGCACGACCTGAACAAGTTCCTAAGGTCTCGAACCTTCAGGATGGTCACTCTGGCTCAGATAATCCCATCCTTGGAATGGGCGTGTGGTTCTGCTCCCTGGACCTCCAGGTCCGTTCTTTCACGTCCCAATCCATCCGTCCCATCAGAGATTCCTCCGCTTCAGAGCGGAGGGATCCCTTTACGATTCGGGCCATGCCCTTCGGCCTCTCCCTAGCTCCCAGGGTCTTCACCAAATGCATGGCAGTGGTGACAGCATTCCTGCGGCACCGAGGGTCAGGTGTACCCTTACCTGGATGATTGGCTGATAGCAGCCCCTCCAGACAGGAGGTGGGACGGTCAGAGATCTAGCCCTCCAGTTTGCTCTCAGGTTGGCCTCCTCATCAACGAGGCCAAGTCGGAACTAGTGCCAAAGCAGGTGATACTGTTAATCGGGGCAGAGCTCGACTGTCTGCGAGCCAGAGCACGGCTCCCGGCGGACAGGGCCGAGGTTCTTTCCTCCTTTGCCCAATCATTTCTGGTTGGGCAATTGCGCCCTGCCCGGGACTTCCTGCGCCTCCTGGGCCTCATGGCGGCCTGCACCAGCTTGGTCCGTTGGGCCCGTTGGTACATGCGTCCCCTTCAGTGGGGACTGGCCAGCCAATGGTCACAACGCTGTGATCCGTTGGACCAGCCCGTGACAGTGACCCAGGAGATGTGGAGCGCTCTCCAATGGTGGATCGTTCCAGCACATCTCACAGGGAGGGGAATCCCGTTAAATCCACTTGACCGGCCAGACTCTCTCGATCGATGCATCTCTGATTGGTTGGGGGTGCCCATCTGGGGAACACCGGCGCCATGGCCTCTGGTCCCCTCAGGAGTCCCGATGCCACATCAACCTGTAGAGCTCGGCGGTCCGTCCCAGCTCTCACCGCCTTCGCTCCGTTTCTACGGGGTCAAGTGGTTCAGGTCCAGATGGGCAACACCACGACCATGTACTATCTGAACCGCCAGGGCGGGATGCGCTCTTGCTGTTATGCAAGGAAGCTCTCCGATTTGGTCCCTCGTACGTAGCCTGGAGGCGGATCTCCTAGCCATTCACGTGGCAGGAGCCTCCAACACCTTGGCCGATGCCCTAAGCCGGATAGGGGCTGCGTCTCATGAGTGGTCTCTCCTGCGGAGTAGTACAAGATCTGTTCTCCCACTGGGGCATGCCTCAGGTGGACCTGTTTGCCTCCAGGGAGAATGCGAAGCTGAGTCTGTTCCATGCCGGCCCCCCCTCAGCAGGGCTCGCTGCAGGGGGATGCCTTCTCAAGGCCGTGGACCCCGGGCCTCTTCTACGCCTTTCCCCCATTTCCCTTGATCCACAAGGTGCTTCTCAATGCGAGGAGGGACAAGGCGCAGGTGATTCTGGTATCCCCAGATTGGCCCCGCCAGTTCTGGTATCCAGATCTCCTCAGCCTCAGCTCCGGACTCCTGAGGCGGCTTCCAGCCCGCCCGGACCTGATCTCAGTCAATCAGGGGAAGGTATTCCATCCGGACCTTCAATCCCTGCACCTGACGGCCTGGTTCCTGAGCGGCTAGAGTTCCAGGCTTTGGGTCTTTCCGCGAGGGTCCTCAGCGTCGTTGGGCGTCAGTAAGTCGAACAGGAAATGCTATGCCTTCAAATGGAAGAGATTCTCCATTTGGTGTCAGGGAAGGGCTTGGACCCTTCTGACTTCCCTTGGCAAGCATTCTTGATTACCTGTGGTCCCTTTCTCAGCAAGGGCTTGGTTGCGACCCTTAAGGTGCACCTGGCAGCCAGCATCTCTGCTTACCCGGTAGCGGGCGTGGCAATCAGTGATGCAGGAGGGTAGTCGGGCGCTTTTTCAAGGCCTTGACCACATTTCCCCTCCGGTCGAGAACCTCCACCTCCGTGGGATCTACTGCTGGTATTGGCCAAGCTTATGGGCAAGCCATTCGAACCAGTGCACAGGTGCGATATTTCACACCTGTCGTGGAAGACCGCCTTCTTGGTGGCTATCACGTCAGCCAGAAGGATGGGAGAGCTCCAGGCGCTTTCCATTAAGTCTCCCTACCTGGTCTTCCACAGGGACAAGGTTGTCCTCTGCCCCCACCCGAAATTCCTTCCGAAGGTGGTGTGGGAGTTTCACCTTAACCAGGTGTTGACTCTGCCGGTGTTCTACCCCAGTCACACCTCGGAGGCCGAGTATAGGCTCCATACTTTGGACCCTAGACGAGTGCTCGCTTATTATAAGGAGCGGACGGCTGAAGTTCGGGGAGAGGTTCGCCAGCTGTTTGTCACCTATGCTGAAGCCCCACCTGGCAGACCTGCAGCAAAGCGGACGATAGGCAGGTGGGTCACCTCCTACATAGAGCTCTGCTACAGGTTGGCGGGCATGGAGCCTCCCAGAGGGATAAGAGCTCATTCTACCCGCCATACCGCTGCATCGGTAGCTGCTTCCAGGGATGTCCCTATCCAGGATATCTGCAGGGCTGCTACCTGGAAGTCGGCACATACCTTTATTACCCACTACCACATCGACCTCGAGTCACGCGGGATGCTGGTTTTGGGGCCTCGGTTCTCCAGTCTCTTTCCCAAGTAAGTATCGGGGTGTGCGCCTTGCCTCCCTCCTCCCGGAGAACTGCTAGGAGTCTGCCAGAAAGTGTGGATGAACAACATATCCATGTCCCTAGAAATACAGGTTACTCACCTGTAACAGGAGTTCTAGGAATGGTATATGTTGTTCATCCACACGACCCACCCGACCTCCCCGGCTTCGACGCACAACCTGAGCTTCCAGCGGGCCAGATCTGGCATCATGGGGCGGAGCTGAGAGTTTTACCACCCGGGTGGGTGGGAGAAACCAGCTTGAAGACCTTCCGGCAAGAATTAAAGCGGCAAGGATACCTGCCAGAAAGTGTGGATGAACAACATATACCATTCCTAGAACTCCTGTTACAGGTGAGTAACCTGTATTTTCAGGCCCTGCCCTTTGGCCTGACCTTAGCTCCCTTAGTTTTTACCAACTGCCTGGTGGTGGTGGCTGCAGCCTTGAGGAGACAGGGTTTTTACGTTTTCACTATCTGGAGGATTGGCTCTTGGCATCTTGGCTGCACCATCCAGGGTCTGTCTCCTGCAAACTCTGGTGAGTACTTGCAGCCTGTTCCAGTCCCTGGGCATTACCATCAACCAGCCCAAGTCCTTTATTGCCCCCTGTCAACGCCTCCTTTACATAGGGGTGATCCTGGACACGGTTCAGGGTAAGGCCTTCTTACCTTCGACAGAGCGGAGCACCTCATGGCTCAGTTCCATTTTCTGTTCTCCAACTGCCACGTTCAGGTGAGGGAATTTGTAAGGCTTCTGGGGTTTATGGCCGCAGCCATTGCCATGGTTCCTTTAGCCAGGTTGCATACGTGGATCCCTCAATGGACTCTGAGGGTCCAGTGAGACAAACGCACAAATGCTTTGGATCAGCCAGTGCTGGGTCCAGCCAAGAAAATGCTTCTGTGATGGCTGGTGACCAGCAGTCTGTTTCAGGGAGTGCCCTTCTCTGTCCCTACCCCTCAGCAGATCCTCATGACTGACACCTCGAGCCTTGATTGGGGTGCCCACATGGGTACCCACAAAACCCAAGGAACTTGGTCTGAGACCCAGAAGGATCTCCACATCAATATCCTGGAGATGCGGGCCTTCCTGAATGCCCTTTAGGCCTTTCAGACTCAGCTCTCTCCAGGTCCGCTCTTAGTTCAGATGGATAGTATGTATGTGGTTTATTGTATAAACAAGCAGAGGGACTCATTCCTAGCCCCTGTGCTGGGAAACGATGAGGGTCTTGTATTGGGCCATTGAGCATGGTCTAGAGCTCTTGGCTGTCCATGGTCCCGGCATCCAAAACATCCTGGCGGACAGCCTAAGTCACTCATGGTCCAAGGCTCATGAGTGGGACCTTCTGACTTCAGTGATAGAAGACCTCTTCGACAGATGGGGTCGGCCCGAGTTGGATCTTTTTGTATCCCCACTCAGTGCAAAACTGACGCATTGTAACAGGGTTGAATAGGACCCTGTCCCAATTGTTATAGAGAGTTTGAATTCAGGGATCTGTTCTGTCCTTTCCTGTCTCGTCTGTCTGGTTGCTGAACCAAATTTTTATGTGAGTCCTAGGACTTGATCACCCCAACAGTCTCGCAATTAATTGCCTCTCATTGTCTCTTAGTCTCCCCTTGCTGTTTCTGTCTTTTCCTCCCTTGCATATCTGCTAGTATAAAATATATATAAAAAATCATTACATGGAAATGTAGCTGATATTGGGATCCCTTTGTTTAGAAATTATGTAGTGTTACTGTTGAAATATATATAATTATATTTTGAGATGATTGTAAAACTATTTGGAACTCAAGGGGTTAACCTGAAATGCAATTTTTAAGCATTTTGCAGAAGTTATGGAAAAGGGGCCTCAGTTCTGGGACATTGTGTTCCTGCCTGCACTTGCCTGAAATATGCAAGAACATTTTAGAAAAAAACAGGATGCTTGTTAAGAAGGGGGGTTGCAAGAACTTATAAAAACAAAGCTGCAATTTCTTGCAAGACAGACAGAGATTGAAAGAAAACTCCAATGGATCTTCTCTATTTATTCTGCCTTTGTAAATAGTTAAACAGAACAAGTTTATTTTTCTATGTTACTGCCAGTACAAATAAATACTTTTTGCAAATTCTGCAACTGCTCCTGGTTTTCTTATGCTTTCTGATCTGTGCCTCTGTTCGCTAGATTCCCGGGCCTGGAGTTTTCTGGCGAGATGCATTGTCCCTCTCTATGCCTTCCCTCCCATCCCACTCCTTCAAATGAGTTCTAATCAAGGAGCAATGATAATCCACATCACCCCCTTGTAGCCTTGCCAGATCTAGTTCCCCTTACTGCAACAACTGGTGGTGGAATCTCTGCTGCCCCTTCCCCTTCCCCTGTGCACCTTAGTCCATCCGGACCTCAAGTCCCTTCATCTCCTGAGGAAGTAGCCATAGCCAGATTTGAGGTCTCCCCCAGAGTGACTGATGTTTTGGTGGTGGCCAGGACGTCCTCCAACAGGGCCACCTATTCCATGAAATGGAAGCGCTTCGTTCTTGGGTTGCCTTGCACCAGCTGAACCCCTTCATCTGCCCAGTGGATCAGGTACTGGAATACCTTCTGTCCATCTCGACTTGAGTTTATGGTACTCCTTTATTAAGGTACATCTCTCTGCCATCTCTGCGTATCATGTACCTGTAGATAGGCACTCAGTGGGCCAACTTGATGTGCCCCACACCTTTTTGTGGGGCAGTCTGCACTTGAAACACCCCATACAGGACTCTGTCCCACTTTGGGACCTTAATTTTGTGTTACTTATGTTGTTTCTCTTTGAGCCAGTCGTATCTTGTGAGCTGTGCTTTCTGTTGTGGAAAGTGTAATTTTTAATTTTCATTACTTCTGCTCTAAGGATTTCAGAGCTTAAGGCCCTCATGTGCAAGGAGTCTTATTTAGTTTTTCACAAAGACAGGGTGTCTTTGCGTACCAATCCTCAGTTTCTTCCTAAGGTGTTGTCAGAGTTTACTTTGAATCAATCCATCCACCTGTCTATTTCCCAGAACATTCCAGTCAAGGGGAGGCATTACTCCATGCCTTGGATGTGCATAGAATTCTGAGGTACTATACACATTGAACTAAGGACTTGTGTAAGTCCAGTCAGTTGTTTGTTTTGTTTGCCCCGGGAGAGAGGGCTCCCCGGTTTCCAAACAGTGTTTGTCTAAGTGGTTAGCAAATCGTATTGTTTATTGTTACCAGAAGTATGGCAAGGAACTTCCTGGTGGTGTTGAGGGGCATTCCGCTCTTTTGACTGTCTTATAGCCCTTGCCTTGCTTTCACAAGTCTACACCCTCAACGGGGTCAACAATGCTATCCCTGATTAAGTTATATCTCTGTGATCTCCTGTAGTACTGTACTTACCCTGTGAACTGTATGTAACTACTCATTTGTAAATTGTACTCTCCGGGGTCGTGCTTGAAAATAGGCAGGATTGTTGCCTAATGCACTTACCCGGTCACCGAAAGCTAATAAATAAATAAATAAGTAAGTATATCCATCTCAGTAGCTTGTTTTCGTAATGTTTCTGCTGTTGACTTCTGCACTGCTGCCATCTGGAGTATTTTTCACACCTTTATCGAGCACTACAGTCTGGACATCGCCTCTAGACGCCGAGCCAGTTTTAGCCTAGCTGTCTTCCAAGGCCTCTTATCTTAAGCTGTCATTGTTTCCTGCCAGCCTCCCGACCTGCTTATCTGTGTTTCCAGAACTGCTTGGGACTCAGTCCTACTAGTGATGGCCTGCTGCAAGAGATATCCTCAAAATAAGATAGTAGAGATATGTAAGAACTTACCTTAACAGTAGATCTTTGAGAAGATCTCATGCAGCAAGCCCTGCTTTCCCGTTCTCCTTCCCCAATTTTTTTTTCTTCTGGTCTGTCTCTCTCTCCCCTTCCATCAGGATGAGCCTTCTGTTGTTTTTTTTTTTTTTTTTTTTTTACTCTGCTACAGGGTTACCTCAGCATTCTCCTAGGTCCCCCCTATCAGTATACTGCTCTTGGTTTCCGGCTGAAGACCTGAGGAGGGTATGGGGGCCACCCACCTTATATAGGATAGGCTGACTGCAGCCGCTGACGTTGGAGGTAGGCAGCCCCTCTGGTAGGCTGCCAGCTAGAAAGGTTTCTGTGTGGTCCTAGCGCCTGATGGCTGAGACCTACCGGTGATGGCCTGCTGCAGGAGATCCTCGGGAAATATACTGTTACGGTAAGTTCTTATGTAACTGTACTTTCCATGGTAAATCCATGGTGGGAAAATACAGTCTCTGAGGTATGACACATTTGTTGTGAACACTTGTTTAGTATTTGTCCCTTTCTTGATGTGTTATCTGTGACTCATCTGAGTGGTTTGGGGAAATTACTTGCTATTTCTCATGTGGTCACAGTGCTCCGGGTGGAAGGATATGCAGATGACAAGGAATAAATAACTTCTTAACCTTGGAGATTCTGTTTTCCTATGTACCCATATCCCTGCTTTCACTTTACTCCCTTGTAAGTACTTGTGTTATCGGACTTTTTCAGGGATTTTACAGTGGTTGTCTCTTGTTTTTGTGTTATTTGTGGAATTTTGTTGGTGAGCTTGTTTTTTTTTTGTTTTGGTTATTTCAGTTATTTCCTTTGAACTGTCTCCTGAAATGCCAATAGGCAACTGAGCTTTTAGGTGGGAACAGCGGGGCATAACCATGGAGAAACCTACCTGCCTGCTAGTCTACAGTAGTTAGGTTGTGCCTCTGGTTCCACGTGACAGAACATACATATCCCCAGTGGTCCGTGCTCTTTGTGTGTAAGGATATGTGGTACCCCTGGAAATTGGACATTACCCATTTCACACATATTTTTAAGAAATAAGATTTCATCTGATCTTACTTTGAGGAAGGCTCTTGCAGCAGGCCACACCACCAGGCACTAGGACCACACGGAAAACTTCTAGCTAGCAGTCTACCATGGGGAACGGCCCCCTGCTGACATCCGTCATCTGACGTCAGTATAGGCTGTATAGGAGGGCAGTCCTTCACATCACCTCAGTTCTTGTTCCACTGTCGACCCATGCATGCCAGACCTCCGTGAACATTGCAGCTACAGTCGACCGCCATTTCCTGTGCTTATCTCGCTTTTGGTTTTTTGCTAATGTAAAACATCTGATTTTTCACTGTTTTACAGTCGAGTTAATGTCTTCTACACCAGCCTTGTCTTCTGTCCGTTCCAGTGCCTAGGCCCCAACCATGACACCTGAGCCTGCCAGTTTTGGTAGAAATTCAACCAGGCCACTTGGAAACGTTGATTAAAAATACAGGAGAGCCATCTTCTCAAGCAGAAACTGCTTGCCATGGAAAAGTAGCTTCAGGCCAGGAGCTCTTCAGACTCGTCGGCACAGTCCTCCGGGGCCGCCTCTTCTTCCCACAAGGAGAAGTCGTGGAAGCATAAACACTGGGATAAGCACCGAGAATGGGCCCAGTCAGCTTCCCAAGCATGGTCTTTCCATAAATCTTTGACTGCGATGGCGTTGTCCTCCTGCGGGGGGTCGGTGCCTCCAGCCCTCATTTTCTGCAGACTTCCAGTGGCTCCGCTGCCTGCCCTCATCTCCATTTTGGGCGGCAGCCCTTTTGGACAGGGGACTCCATCTCCTGCTTCCAGCTCTTGATGCTCAGTCCCATCTTCTACGACTCTCAGCCAGGTGGCTTGGTTGGTTCTGGGCTCTCGCGTGCCCACGACCGCTGTAAGAAGCCCAGGCACCTTAGTGCTCTTCCCCCCCAGACCGTGAATCCCAGCAGCTGGACCTGATTGACAAACGGGTCTTTGCCTCTGCTACGTTGGCTGTTAGGGCCATTAATTATCTGACCCATGTGGTACAATATCAAAATGTCATCTGAGGCCAGGCCAGGGACCTTGTTCATACTTTGTTTAGATTCTGCCCGAGGACTCCACGAAAGCACAGCTTGCCCAACTTGTGAAGTCAGGCTCAGATGTGGGCAGCCATGTGCTTCCGGTGTCTTACGACACAGTCGATGCCTCCGGGCTTGGGGCTGCTGCTGGTGTTTCCCTCCAGTGCCAGTCTTGGCTCCGGGTCTCAGGTTTTGCCCCGGATGTTCAGGCAGGCATTTTGGATGCTCCCTTCTGGGGCTCGGTCCTTTTTGGGGATGATATCCAGGACCACATTTGTAATCTGCAGGAGTCATGCAAAGCCCTTAAACTGGTCCATTCGCGCTACCATACCCAACCTAGCATGAACCAACACCAGTCGTTTCATCTGTTCTCCTGCAGTCAGGCTCTAGGCCAATCTGTCAAGGGCCAGCAACGACATAAGGCCACCACCGCCCTGCAGGTGCCGCTGCTCGAGCCCCCAACTTACCTCCTGCACATCTGCTCTTGGTTTGGGAGGAAATTGAGGCTGTCCTCCAGAAAAGAGTAATGGATCCCGTCCCTCAGGCTCAGTTGGGAAGGGGCTTTTCTCCCACTTCTTCCTCATCCCCAAAAAGAATGGGGATCCACGGCCCATCCTAGACCTGAGCAGCCTGAACCTCTACATAGAGTACAGACACTTCAGGATGGTGACCCTTCAGGGGTTGCTGCACCAGGGGGACTGGCTGTGCTCGCTGGACATGCAGAATGCTTACCTGCACATCCAGGTATTTCCTGCTCACCGTTGTTTCCTCCGCTTCCACTGTCAGGGTGCCCATTTCCAATTTTGGGCCCTCCCGTTTGGCCTTTCCTCGGCCCCCTGGGGTATTTGTGACAGGGTAGAATAGGATCCTGTCCCATTTGTTTTGGAGAAAGTGTTTAAAGTATAAAATCCCTTGAGCCCACTCCCTCGGGCACCATAACCACCGCTCAAGGCGCTTCTGGGTTCTCAGGTCTTCCGTGGGCCGTCACTCGGTAGGCCTTCTGAATAGAGAACACTCGTGTGGCAAGAGGGTCTCCCAGCTGCTGGATCAGCCATTCTTTGAGAAACAGGGCTAAGTGATCTCCTCTTGATCGCTCTGGTAAACCAATTACCCAAACATTGGAGGATCTGGCTTGATTCTCTAGTGATTCAAGGCGGTTCTTTAGATGGGAGTTCTCCTTTATCAAAGTGGCTATAGCCCCTAACGCTGCTTCCGAGCGCTTCCTGGAATCAGCTGTTTCTGTTTTCACTTCCTCCACCTCTAATTCTAAACTGCTTACTCTTTGTGTGAGGGAATCAAATTTCCCATCTAGTCCCGAAACTGCCTGTATAAGCCTATTAATTTTTAGGCCTAGACTTTGCAGAGTTTCCTCATTCTCTGTTGATGATGTGGAAGCAGCTTGATTGAAAGTGGACCTTGTCGTCGGGGGGGATCCAAAGTTGTTTTGCTCCTATCCCCCTGAGTTTGCTGTTTTTCTTTACGAGGGTTTCCCATAGTGAAGTCTCAATATCCTGCCACCGATTACTGTCCTTTTTCTTATATATCGCTGCCCAGAAATTAGAGCAGTAGTTACTTTTTAGTAGTGGAAGTATAGAGTGTTATAGTTCTGCTGCCATATTGTTCGGGCTCCTCAGCGCCCCCCTCTGGAGAAAGTGTTTAAATGCAAAGATCTGTATTTTTTCCTTTTCTGTCTCTTCTGTTTGGTTTCGCAACCACATTTTCCTCTGAGACTTCGGATTTGATCAACCCGGACAGTCTCACAATTCTTTGCCTCTCACTGTCTTTCTGTTTTCTCTTGCTGTCTGTTATCCTTCCTTGCATATCTACATCTGGTAATATAAAAATTATGTGCAAATCAGTGCATGAAATAAAATTGATAATGGGATCACTTTTGTTTCGAAAATGTGGCGTTACTGTTGAAATGTGTGTGTATGTATATGTGAGTGTGTGTATATGTGTATATATATATATGTGTAGTGATTTGAGATGACTGTAGAAAACTAGAGGTTACTTGAGTACAAATGTCTCAGCCTTTTGCAGCTGCTGTGCCTTCAGTATATAGGGGCATTCCTGGACACCCAACAGGGCAAGGCCTTCTTGCCCCCAGGACAGGGCGGCCCATCTGATGGAGCAGGCCTGTCTAGTTTCTTCCAGCCCACAGGTTCCTGCCAGTTCTCCTGTGCCTCCTGGGCCATATGGTGGCAGCTATTGCCACAGTCCATCTGGTCCGTCAGCACATGCGGGTGCCACAGTGGACCCTACGGGTCCAATGGGACCAACGCACGAACGACCTTGACCATTTGTTCCTGGTCTCCAACCCAGTTCAGAGGGTTCTGGCCTGGTGGGTGGACCCGGCCAATCTATTGCGCGGGGTCTCTTTTCAGATTTCTGCACCCCGGCAGGTTCTTATGACAGATGCTTCTGGCATGGGATGGGGCGCCCATATGGCCCACCACCAGACTCGGGGTACATAATCAGACATAGAGCAAGCTCTTCATATCAGTGTCCTGGAGATGCGGGCGGTTTTATACACCCTACAGGCCTTTCAGATTCATCTCCTCCCAGGTCCATTACTGTCAATGGACAATATGTGCGTAGTTTACTACATCAGCAAATGGAGGGAAATCACTCTTATTCCCCGTGTCTGGAGTCGATGAGGGTCTGGTATTGGGCCATTGAGTACAGTCTGGAACTCTCGACCATCCATGTTCCCAGCATACAAAACGTCTTGGCAGACAGTCTCAGCCACTACAGGTCACGGGCTCTTGAGTGGGAGTTTCTAACCTCAGTGGTTGAAGACCTCTTTGACAGGTGGGTTCATCCCGAGTTGGGCCTCTTTACATCCCCACTCAGCGTAAAACTGTCACTTTTTTGCTCGCTTGATCCCATGCCTGGAGTTTTCTGGTGAGACGCATTGTCCCTCTCCTGGAAAAGGAGGTTCTGGGGACATGGATATGATGTTCTATCCACACTTCTAGCAGTGTCCTTTCCCTTTAAGAGCTTGCGGGAAAGTCTTCAAGCTGGCTGCTCCCACCCACCCAGGTGGTAACTCCCTTGGCTCTGCACCATGATGCCAGATCTTCCTTTCCACTTGATGATGTAGATTCCCGCCTTACCGCTCCAGCATTGAGTAGGCCCTAGCGTGTAAATTTTTCGGAATTACTTCCAAAACTTCATCTCTTATGAGTTTTTGTCTTCAGCTTGATCTTCGATCGTGACCGTGATGGGCGATATGTCTGTTCCTGGGTTCTGCCAGTGCTCTTGCGGGCAGAAGATGCCCAGGACTGACCCGCAGTCCATGTGCGTCTACTGCCTGGGGCATGACCATGATCCCCAGGCCTGTGACTTTTGCCGCTTGTTTCACCTGATCATTCTGGAGGACCGTCTTGCCCACCTGAAACTGGGCTGCCTGGCACAATGCAACCCGCCGATCAAATTCAGGGATGCCCGTTGGGTGGTCTCTGCGGCTGTGGGGTCCGCCGAGTGGCTTGTGGCCTTTAAAGAGGAGGTGGCCCAAGCTGTGGATCATTCCTTCTTGGCTTCTGCCTTCGTGCCGCTTCAGCTGGGCTTGACTTTTATGGGCTCCTTCAAGGAATTGTGCCAGTCTCTGCCGACCTTTGGTTAG
This sequence comes from Neoceratodus forsteri, assembly GCA_016271365.2. NCBI lineage: Eukaryota > Metazoa > Chordata > Ceratodontiformes > Ceratodontidae > Neoceratodus > Neoceratodus forsteri. The sequence goes on along the minus strand of JADMNL010000027.1, from coordinate 262,123,204 downwards.
GGACCCACTGGCAAATCTAAATCTAAAAAAGAGTCTAAGAAAGAAAAGACTCGTCGATGGTGGGATCAGGAGTGCTTTCGGTCAAAGGCCTCTGATTGTTGCACTTCTCCGGATTTGACTTCAGTCAAATCTTCGACCTTGCCGCTGACTCTACGGTAACCCTGTTGGCCGAGACGCTGGTCGGAGTTACAGTTGAGATTTTTCTCAAGCCGACCGACCAGTTGTCAACTGAAGAGGTTGATACTTCGTTGTCTAGGGCTCCGGTCCTGACGCAGACCGTTGAAGGGACGGATCAGTCCACTGACCCGCTGCCTCTGGTCCCTGACCTTGACCAGGAGAAGCCTTGGCAATCGCCGACTCCCTCAGAACCTTGTCGCCGGTCCCCCCGGCAGTCGAGGTCTTGGTTCTTCCTCCTGTGGATCGAGCTGGTCCCACTGACATCAGCGCTCCTACTCTCGGCACCATGGGATGCGGTGCTGCCGCTGTTCTTCATCCTCATCCTCCTCGGGTGAGGAGAGGCTTTGGCGCAAGTTACGCTGATGCTATGAGGACTTGATGTGGCAACAGTTGGTATTAACCAGCACCAAACCGACCCTGGTTTCTATGCCGGCCATCACCTGGCTGTCGCCTGAAAGGCCGACACCGTCTCCTTCTATGGAGCGACCAAATCGGTCCTGGCTCTGCTGCCTCCGGCATCTCCACCGATAGTGGTGGAACCGTCACCCAAACAGCCGACAGTCAGTGCTCCATCTAAGGAGTCTCAACCAGCCAAGGGGCTTCCGCATCAGCTGTCGGTCACCTTCACCCCTGACTGTCCGCAGAGGGTCATCGGCAACTCAGGCGGTCGACCTCTCTTTGACGACTCCTCAGAGTCGGAGGGTTCCTCACTGCACTCTCGTCTGGTCGACATCTAGTTGGTGGGGACTCTCTCGGCGGATGAGGGTCCCACATCCTTTCTGGGCCTTCTCCATCCGATCTCTGAGTCAACGAGTATGAAGATGGAGCCCATTCAAAAGTGGGCTTGTTACTCATTGACCAAGATCCTCGATTATGGAGACTCTCCGGAGGCCTTCCCAGTGGCAGAAGCCATCCTTGGCCCTACCCTGGTGCTTTGGCAGCACCCTGCCTCCTGCCCAGTGCCTTCTGCCGAGATGGCCCGCAAATACATGGTGCCCACCAGTTCCCTTTTGGGATTCGCAGAGCACCCCTCAGCCGAGGGCTTGGTAGCTGACTCTGTGTTTAGGCGCTCTGACAATACTGGGGACATTGACAAGTTGCCTGACAAGGAGTCCAAGAAGTTGGATCATGCGGCTAAGAAAGTCTGTGCTGCCTCCTTGCTTGGTCTCTGCCAGGTGAGCTCGGCCTTCATTATGGCCCACTTCTCCCATGCCCTGCTGGGCACTTTGGATGAGATGCTCCCTCATCTGCCTGCGGACCTTCAGACCACGATCAGATAGGTCCGAGACCAGGGCTGGGTTGTAGCCAAACAGCTCCAGACAGCCATGGACATTGGGGACTCCTGTGCCCACTCTGTGGCAGTCTCAGTGGCCACATGCTGCAGGGCCTGGCTGAGGATCTCAACCTTTTTACGGCAGACACTCAGTACAAGCTGGCAGATGTCCCCTTCCTGGGCACTGACCTGTTTAGGCCCAGGGTTGAGGGTCACCTCACCCATATTGAGAAGTCCATTGCTACCCTGAACTCTGTGACATCTGCCCATAAGGGCCCTAAGGGCTACAAGCAACAGCAGAAGAGGAAGCTCTTTCGGTCCACTTCCACTCCTGCGGTCAAACCAGTCCAGCAACAGGCTGGCAAGCAGGCTCAGGCCTGGCGACCTCGGCCCAAGTCAGTGGCCTTGGTCGTCTGTAATCCTGGAAGGAGAGGCTCCAGTGGCGCCTCAGCCAGGCCCTCCTCTAAACCTGCCCAGTTACGGGATGAGGGGTGCCTCCCTCATGCCTGTCACACCTCCCCTAGGTCCTCCCATGGGTGGCTGGCTCCACCACTTCCTTTCCACCTAGTCCGCTGTCACCACAGACTGGTGGGTTCTAGAAGTGGCGAGTCAGGGTCTGCCTCTGGAATTCGAGTAGTACCCTCCTTGCCGAGCCCGCACCCCACGGGAGGACTTGGTTTCCGCAGACATGCTCTCGGCAACGATATAGCCCAGTTCCTCTGCAAGGAGGTCATGGTTCCTGTCGCAGATCATCTGGAACACCCAGGGTTTGTTTCCAGGTACTTACTGGTGCTAAAATGGAAGGGGGGGGGCTGGTGCCCCATTCCAGATCTGCACGACCTAGACAAGTTCCTCAGGCCACGCACTTTCAGGATGGTAACTTTGTCTCTGATCATACTATCTCTAGAGCAAAACTTGTGGTTTTGCTCCCTGGATCTTCAGGATATGTTCTTTCACATCCCGATCCGTCCGTCTCATCAAAGGTTCCTCTGCTTTCGAGCAGAGGGAGCCCTCTGTGAGTTCCAGGCCATGCTGTTCGGCCTCTCCTCTGCCCCCAGGATCTTCACCAAGTGCATTGCAGTGGTGGCAGCTTACCTGAGGCACGAGGGGTCCGGGTTTACCACTACCTGGACGACTGGCTGATCGCAGGTCCGTCCAGGCAGGAGGTGGAGTGGTCCAGGGACCTGGCCCTCCAGACCTGCATCTCTCTTGGCCTCCTGGTCAACGAGGCCAAGTCGGAACTCGTGCCCTCACTTGTGATCAACTTCATTGGGGTGAAGCTAGACTCTTGCAGAGCCAGAGCCTGGCTCCCAGACGACAGGGCAGAGGCTCTCTCCTCCTGTGCCCAGTCATTTCGGGTTGAGCAATTGCGCCCTGCCCAGGGACTTCCTGCACTTGTTGGGCTACATGGCAGCTTGTACCAGCGTGGTCTGTTGGGCCCGCTGGAGAATGTGCTCCCTGCAGTGGGAGCTGGCCAGTCAATGGTCTCAGCGCAAGGGTCACTTTGACCAGCTGGTCACTGTGACCCAGCGGATGTGGGACCCCATCCAGTGGTGGTTAGTCCCAGCGCATCTGCAGAAAGGGATCCAATTTGTCTGTCCAAAGCTGATGGTCATCCTGATGACCGATGCTTCTTCCATGGGCTGGGGTGCCCACTGGGGAAACAGAGTCCACAGGCTCTGAACCCCCGAGGAGTCCTGATGTTACATCAACCTGCTGGTGCTGCGAGCAGATCTGCTGTCACTGACTGCATTCATTCCACACGTTTGGGGTGAGGTGGTCCAAGTCCAGACGGACAAAACTATTACCATGTACTACCTCAACAAACAGGGTAGGATGCAGTCCCTGCCCTTGTGCAGTGAAGCTGTCCATGTTTGAACTCTTGTGTGCAGTCTGGAGGCAGATGTCCTAGCCATCCATGTGGCAGGAGCCTCCAGTCAGCTGGGTGGGCGAGGCATCTTATGAGTGGTCTCTCCACCCAGAGGTAGTTCACAGTCTGTTCTGTCAGTGGGGCACTCCTCAGGTGGACCTGTTCTCCTCTAGGGAGAACACAAAGCTGAGGCTGTTTTGTGCCTACCTCCCTCAGCAGGAAACGCTGCAAGGGGATGTCTTCTCGAGGCCTTGGACCCCAAGCCTCTTCTGTGCCTTCCCTCTGATTCCCTTGATCCACAAGGTGCTTCTCAAGGCCAGGAGGGACAAGGCACAGGTGATCCTGGTGACTCCTGACTGGACACACCAGTTCTGGTACCCCAGTCTCCTCAGCCTCAGCAGCAGGCTCCCAAGGTGTCTTCCTCTATGCTTGGACCTGGTTTCTGTCTATCAGGGGAAAGGTACTCCACCCGGACCTTCAATCCCTGCACCTGACAGCCTGGTTCCTGAGTAGCTCGAGTTCCATGCCTTGGGTCTCTCTGAAGCTGTCTTCACCGTTGTGGAGGCATCTCAGAAGGAATCGACTAGGAAGTGCTATCCCTTCAAGTGGAAGAGGTTCTCCATTTGGTGTCAGGGCAAGGGGTTGGATCCTTTGTCCTGCCCAGTGGCTAGCATTCTCAACTACCTTTGGTCCCTCTCCCAGTCGGGCCTTTGGTCGACGACCCTTAAGGTGCTCCTGGTAGCCATCTCTGCTAACCGGGTGTGGGCCGGTCAGCAGTCAGTGGTACAGGAGAAGGTGGTCTGGTGCTTTTTTAAGGGCCTTGACCACATTTCCCCTCTGGTGTGTGAACCACCATCACTGTGGGACTTGTTGCTGGTTTTAGCAAAGCTCATGGGCAAGCCATTCAGACTGATGCACAGGTGTGATCTCTCTCACCTGTCATGGAAGACTGCCTTCTTGGTGGCTGTCATGTTAGCCAAGAGGATCTGTGAGCTCCAGGCGCTTTCAGTGGAGTCTCCTTACCTGGTCTTCCACAGGGACAAGATTGTCCTGCTCCCCAACCCGAAGTTCCTCCTGAAGGTTGTGTCAGAGTTTCACCTTAACTGGTGATTAGTCTCCCGGTGTACTTCACCAACCACACCTCAGAGGCCGAGCACAGGCTCCATACTTTGGATCTGCGGCGAGCACTCACTTATTATAAAGTGTACATGGCTGGAATTTGGGGAGAGGTTCGCCAACTGTTTGTCACCTGTGCTATAGCTGCACCTGGCAGACCTGCAGCCAAGTGGACGATTGGCAGGTGAATCACATCCTGCATTGATTTCTGCTATAAGTTGGCAGGTAGGGAGCCTCCCAGAGGGCTAAGGGCTTATTTTCACCTGCCATACCGCTGCGTTGGTGGCTGCTTCCATGGATGTCACTGTCCAGGAAATCTGTAGGGCTGCTACCTGGAGGTCAGCATTCACCGTCATTTCTCATTACCACATTGACCTAGAGTCACACTGGGATGCTGGTTTTGGGGCCCTCTGTTCTCTAATCCTCATTTCGAGGGTGTGTGCCTTGCCTCCCCCTTCCCGGAGAACTGCTAGGAGCCTGCTAGAAGTGTGGGTAGAACATCACAGCCACGTCCCTAGAAAAACAGGTAACTCACCTGTAACAGTAGGTCTCTTGCAGTAGGTCATTACTTTTGGGAGTTTCCAGCAGAGGTCACTGTGACACGGCGGCTCTTCTAGCAGTTTTGTACCAGGGACCGCCCACACATCATCTTCTTGTTTCCTGTATAAGTGTGGGTGGTCCCTGGTATCCTCAGTTCATTTTCCCGCCGTCTTCAGCTTGCACTGCAGCTATAACAACTTCTGAAAACAGCAGTCATCGACGAGAAACAACATCAAAGATTCTACGAACAAGGGGGCTCACCCATCACGAGCTCCCTCATCTACTGATCTACATTTCTGGACCAACATAGAGCAGGAGTATCCCTCCTCGCCCTCTGTCTCCTTTACTCATAGACGGCCACCATACCATTGACTATGCATCTATAGTCTCATTGATGACCACCATACAGTCAACGATGCATCTATAATTTCATTGACGGCCCATAACCGTCAACATCCTCATCGACGGCTACCACTGTCGACGATGCATCTATATTTTAATTGACTGCCCATAACCGTCAACATCCTCATTGATGGCTATCACCGTTGATGAGGCGTCTATACTTTCATTGACTAGCCATACCGTCAGCTTTCGTTGTGACTACCACGTCGGCCGATGCATCTATATTCCATTGAGCTGACCATACCGTCAGTGTTCTCATTGATGGCTACCTCCGTTGATGATGCATCTCTATTATCGTTGACGACCACTAACGTCAGCGATGCATCTATATTCTCAGCGACGGCCATACCCATCGACGATGCATCCATATTCTTATTGACGGACATCCCTATCAACCATGCATCTTCTTTCTCGACAGCATCATTATGTTGCTCACCATTGGACGGACGCTTTTCACTCCCTCGTCAACGATGCTTCTAGCACTATAAAAAGGCAGTACATAAATAACCCTTTCTGGTTCCATTAGAGTCACAGAGCAGGAGAGATCCTATTCAGCCTCTGTACTTCGTGCCTCATCGACGGTCACATGCACCAGGTGTCCCTCCCTCGACAGCGCGCCCTCATATTCATTCTTAGTAAATGGGGCTTCATAATAAAACAATGGCTTATGCCGTGTTCTCACCCCTCCACCCTCTTAGATGAACAGTCACAGGGGTCGGGCGGACAGAGATCAGAATCCTGAATTTCACCACACAGGGGCAAGACCTGCTCAGGCTACACTCCCTTCCACCCCCCCGCTTGTGTTTCAAACACTCCCCCTCCCCCCATGTGGTCTGCCTCTCGACTTTTGGACCCTTACTGTTGTCCACTGACCAAGCTTTTGGACTACATGGCCTCACTATCTGAGTCCAGTTTAAGTTACTTTTCCATCAAAGTCCACTTGGCCGAATCGTTAGTCCTTTTCCCAGAGTTGTTCTTTTTCTCGGTGTTGCCCCCGGAATGCAGAGATGGTAACACAAGAAAGCTACTTAAAATCTGCATGTCGGCAGCTCAAAAGGCTATTACCCAAAAATGGCTTACCCAGGAAAAGATAACTTTAGTACAGTATCGGTATCTGATGATAGCCATTTACAGGATGGAATCTCTGACGGCATTACTAAATAAAAAAAAAAAAGGGAAAAATTTGAAATCATATGGAGAAAATGGGTATCATACATCTCCCCACTCAGACCAGAATGTATTCCCTGAGCACCTATGACATGGACAATACCTTATCTAGTCTGCCTGAATGTATTTTTAACATTTACTTGGGTTTCTTTCATTGAATTAGATTCGGGGGACCCCAACTCATAGGATATATTTACTTATAAATGAACTGCGCAGCTGTAGATGTCTGAAATTATTTATCTTTTTATTCTCTTTTATGTTCTTTTTTTTGTCCTAACTGTTGTATGTTTTGTATGTATGGTCAAACATTGTACATTAAAAAGGAAAAAGTCCACTTGGCCGCCATCTCGGCTTTTCATGAACCTCTGGATGGCAGGTTACTGTACCATCATCATCTAACTAAGATGGTTTTGAAAGGAATGTTACATACTAAACCTCCCATTAGAAGACCCACTCCTTCCTGGGATCTCAATTTTATGACACAAAAATTGAACCTCAAGCCATTCGAGCCAGCAGACACTTGTGACCTCCGTCCGTTTCCTTTCATCGAAAATGCTATTTCTCGTGGGTATCACTTCAGCTCGCCGTATTTCCGAGCTTCATGCCCTCATGCAGGGAACCTTACCTGATCTTCCACAAGGATAGGGTCGTACTCCCTACCAATCCTTCCTTCCTTCCTAAAGTAGTTTCCGAATATACTTTGAACCAATCTTTGGAGTTACCGGTCTACTATCCTGCATACTCCAATCAAGGTGAACATCTCTTACATACTTTAGATGTCCATCATATGCTACACTGTTATACTAATCGAACTCAGTCGATTAGGGAAACGTCTCAGTTATTTGTCACCTTTGTCTCTGGCAGAGAAGGGCTTCCAGTTGCTAACAAACCCTTTCTTCCTGTTGGCGAATTGTATTACGTTTTTTTACAAAAAATACAAGACTTTACTGGGACCTGTGCAAGCCCATTTCACTAGAGCTATGGCCACTACTGCGGCTTGCTTTAAAGGAGCCTCCATTTTGGATATCTGCGATGCAGCTACCCCATACATTCACAAGGCATTACAATCTGGATATTGCCTCACGACATAGAACGGTCTTCGGCTGTGCAGTCCTGCAGGGTCTCCTATCATAATTGTCCTCCCACCTGGAAATAACTGCTTGGGATTCTCCCAAAAGTAATGACCTACTGCAAGCGACCACTCCATGGAAGATCTACTGTTACGGTAAGATTTTACGTAACTGTACTTTCTAGGAGTGGTATTTGATGTTTATCCACATGAACCCACCCGATCTCTCCTGGCCTTGGCGCATACAACTGCTTCCAGTGGGTAAGATCTGGCATCATGGGACAGAGCCGAGGGAGTTACCACTCGGGTGGATGCGAGAAGCCAGCTTAAAGACTTTCCGGCAAGCTCTTAAAGGGAAAGGACACTGCCAGAAATGTGGATGAGCATGATATACCACTCGTAGAACTGCTGTTACAGGTGAGTAACCTGTTTTTTGTATACGCGTCCTTCCCCTCCCACTCCTGCAGAGGGTTCTGCTCAAGCTCCAGTTGGAAGGAGCCGAGATGATTCTCATAGCTCCCTTCTGGCCACGCCAGATTTGGTTTCCCCTGCTGCAACAACTAGCTGTGGAACCTCTGGTGCCCATGCCTCTGTGCACAGGTTTGATCTCCCAGGACCAGGACACTTTAGTCCATCTGGACCTCAAGTCTCCGCATCTCCATGCATGGCTCCTGCAGACCTTACTGTTGTCCGCCTTGGGGTGTCTTCTAGAGTTGCTGACATCCTGGTGGCGGCCAGGAAACCCTCCACCAGGGCCACTTATGCTACGAAATGGAAGAGTTTTTTCCATTTGGGCTGCTGCACGCCATTTGGATCCACCCGTGTACAGACGTAAAGTCCCCGCTCAAAACGTCGCAGTCATTTAATAGCGGGCAAAACGTCGATTGGATAAAATATTGACGGATAAAAAGTAGTGCGGTCAAAATAGCGCTAGGCTAATTGTCGACCACATGAATGAGCGCTGGACTAAATGTCGTGTATATAGCAGGCAGTTTCTGCTACTGCTACTGTTGGTAGTTTATTTCCAGGTATTGTGAATGTTGGGAATGCTTTAGTAGCAGGGAGTTTCTGGTAAAAGCTGGTATCGTGTAGTTGGTAGTGCTCGATGTACAAAACTTTATTTATTTCCTCTGTTAAAAGCCAGATATTGGGAATGTTGGAAATGCTTGCATTAAAAAACTTTATTTCTGTTAAAAACTCTGTTATTTATTTAAAATGCTTACTTATGCGACATTTATTTCTACGACAACAGCAATGTCCTTTAGCTATTGTTTCGGCTGCCTGTTTTCGAAATCCTCGCAAATGGAGTGGAAGTTTCACTGAAACCGTGTTTGATGAGGTGGGGGGCAAATGGCATTAAGGCTTGAGAAAGCATTAAACGCGGGGTGAGTTGGAAATCCAGTTGTAGAAATGTCGCCAGTAAAGTACTGCTTCAGTAACATTCTGACCCGTGACCACTTAATACAATGCCCAAAATAGTTTTGCCTAATTATCGCGGCTTATATTGTCCATGACGATGTTGCTCAGCGATGAAATGTCATCGATATGCAGGATCCACCTGCCTGGTGAATCAGGTGTTGGAGTACCTCCTTTCCCTTTCGGATTCATGCCTGGCGTACTCCTCCCATAAGGTGCACCTTTCTGCCATCTCTGCAGACCATGCACATACTGAAGGCAAAGCTGTCGCTCGGCCTGATGTGTCCAGCACATTCCTGCGGGGCATTTTGCATCTGAAACCTCCCATTCGGGACTTGGTTCCTCCATCGGACCACAACTTTATGTTGCAGAAACTCACTTTACCTCCCTTTGAACCGACCGTGAGTTGCGAGCTGCTCTTTCTGTCATGGAAAGCGCTGTTTTTAGTTGCTCTCACTTCTGCTCGAAGGATTTCTGAGCTACAAGCTCTGATGTGTAAAGAGCCTTGTTTAGCTTTTCACAAAGAGAGGGTGTCTTTGTGTACTAATCCTAAGTTTCTTCTAAGGTAGTTTCTGAGTTTACTTTAAATCAATCCATCCACCTTCCTGTTTATTTTCCTGAGTATTCTAATTAGGGAGAAGCTTTGCTCCATACTTTGGATGTTCACAAAATGTTGCTGTATTTTATGAACCGCACCAAGTCTTTGAGGAAAACTGAACAGTTTGTTTCTGTCGCCCGTAAGAGAGAGGGTGCTTCTGTTTCCAAACAGTGTTTGTCCAGTGGTTAGCTAACTACATTGTTTACTACTACCTCAAGTACAACAAGCCCCTTCCGGGGGTGGTAAAGGGCCATTCCACAGCTTGCTTCAGAAATGTATCTGCACTGCTGCCACCTGGAGTTCTGTCCACACCTTCACCAAGCATTACAGTCTGGATATTGCCTCTAGTCCTAGAGCCAGTTTCGGCCTGGCAGTTCTTCAGGACCTTCTGTAATGAGCTCTTGACTGCTGACTTGTCCTTCTCTCGGTGACGTTATCCTGGTGATAACCAGTACTGGTGTGGCCTGCTGCAAGAGCTATCCTCGAAGTAAGATAGTATAGTTATGTAAGAACTTACTGTAACCGTAGATCTTCAAGAGAAGCTATTGCAGCAAGCCCTGCTTTCCTTCCCTCCTTCCCCCTACTTTTCTCTTTCTGTCCCATTTCCTTCTGCTTTTTCTTTGGCTCTTGGAATAACCTCTTCAGTTCTCCATCAGCTGGCCGTGCAGAGTCTCCAGCTGGAGAACTGAGGTGATATGGGGACCGCCTTCCTATATAGCCTATACTGACATCGGTGGAGGGCGGTCCTCCGTAGTAGACTGCTAGCTAGAAGTTTTCCATGTGGTCCTAGTGCCTAGTGGCATAGTCCTACCAGTCTGGCTTGCTGCAAGAGCTTCTCGCGAAGATCTACTGTTACGGCAAGTTCTTGTGTAACTGTACTTTCTGAAACCTAAAATTGGATGTCGGCATGGTTCTGTTGGTGAAACATGGGCCTCTGGGTAGAGATGACACAGTATCAGATTTTGAGTATCGTGATATTTGTGTTAAAACATCATAATGTATTGGTTATCACAATATTCTGCACCATTTCTGATTTGAGGAGAAATAGTAAAAATCAGATTTGGTAAAGCTGGGAAATCTGGAATCTTGTTTATACCAGGAGAAGGATACACTGCCAGAACAGTAGAAATCGGAAAGCAAGGTGGTGTATCGTGATATATATTACAGTATATTATTCTGCATGATAATTGTGGTCATTTTGTTTTAGCAATAACTTGTCAGTGGGAATTAGATATATTGTCATATAGTGACATCCCTTCCTCGGGGTTAGAATGTCCCAGGGCAGTACTGTGGAGGGGTGCTGTCAGGGTGTGCCATATTTTAGATGCGACAATAAAGAGACACCGTCAACCCTGTTTGCATCATATCATTTCTAGTTGAAAACCCACAGTTTATGATTGCTTGACTCGTCTAAAATTCATTGATGTTGCTGATTGTTGTACCGGCTTCCTTTCTTAATAGGATAGAAATGCATGCTAATGGTGTAATTACACCCAATCTTGGTTTGTTATAAATCCTTTATCAACTCTTATTTGATACAGACTGAATATAAATGACACACCCAAACAATGCAGCCACTCGTGATGAAATATGTCCTCCTCTCCTCCCACTGCATCATGAGTGACTAGGTTGTGTGGGGGTGTTCATACAAACAGAGAGAAGGGAACAACTGCCTTAGCTGGGACTTGATCCCAGGCTGCCCGGAATACCATTCCAATTACACTACTGGCTGCGCAACCAAGGCAACTGGAAACTGGACCACCCTGAGGCACCTTACTCTTTCTCTAATGCACAGCTAATCACATTTGCAGTCACAAGAGTGTGGTGTGCATGTTTGTGGAACTCATACAAAACAGGAGAGAAAGAAATAAGTGCCTTAGCTGGGACTTGAACCCAGGCCGCTCAGAATACTGTTCTGATTGTGCTACCAAGGCAATTGGAAACTGGGCTTTCCCCTTACTTTTTCTCTATGCAGAACCTGGTGCTGCATGGATAATCACATTTGCAATCACAGGAGTGCAGTGTGCATATTTATGGAACTCGTACAAACAGGAGAGGAAAAATAAGTAAAAGCCTTAGCTGGGACTTGAACCCAGGCTGGCTAAGGCACTTAATTTCTTTCTCTCTCCTGTTTGTACGAGTTCCATAAATAGGCACACTGCACTGCACTTTTGTGATTGTGAATGTGTGGGGGTGTTCCCAAGTCCAGGGAAGATGCAGTGGAAGTTGATCAAAGAATGTATAGGAACATGTTTTTGTGTAGCAACACCAGTATGATTGGCAGTCTGTTTTTCACTTTTAAATAGAAAAAAGGAAGCAGAATCATACTGCCGGCTACATCAGCTATCTTTGCAGAATGTAACCAGTCCTAAAATGTGTTTTTTTTTTTTTTTACTCTAGTGACAATTTAAGGCCTATGGGGGTTGACAGTGTCCCTTAAAACTGAGGTCTTTTCTGCACATCGCTGGTGCAGTCCAAGTGAAAATCAAAGACTCCATGATGCTTTTCGCAGGAGCAGAGGAATTTTTTTATTAGAGTTAAAACAACTGTATAGACACTAAAAAGTAGAAAATAAATCCAAATAAAAGAAAATCAAGCTAAGTCAAAACAGAAAGCCAATTTCAAACAAAACAGAGTAGCAGATGAGAAGAAACTGCAAAAAATTCATCCTCTCTCAAATCAGTCCTGCTCACATGACTGAAATAATAGAGAAGCCGTCAGTACTCACTCAGAAATTAAGCTGACTGGTCACAGAAATTTATTTGTTTCCCCCTTCCCTTTTTTATATTGTAGAAACACACTTAATATCAATCAGTTTATCTCTTAAGGCTTTATTCGACAACACCTTATGTAACCCCCCTGCAAATGGGGGTTCCCAAAAGTCTTCCAGGAGCTTGCCTGAATGCTCCAAGTCTGAGCGGTGTTTGGTGTCTGAGCTGTTTAAATGTGGTTCCAAGTGAGTGCTGTTTGAGCCTCCATGTACTGTCTCTTTAAGAGCTGTCTGCTTGCAGACTTAATTAGTTTGTATGGGAGGACTGTGTATTTAATGCTCGAATCTCACCCGAGCTGCTGCCAGTTCGCTCCATTTCTGCCGTCGCTACGTGTGCAGAAGGAGCCTTGTTGAAAGATATAACTGTTTACCAGAAATCATTTAAAGTGACTGAGAAAATGTAGTTTGTCTAACCTGTCTTCATTTCAGCATGAACTGTTTCAGTGTAGCGCTTTCATTTTGGTCCTGAATTGCTGACTTGGACCAATCAGGATGATAGGGAGGCCTTAAAATGGAGCCTGTGGACGAATTGGAACTTGGACTCTCAATTTTGAGCCAGCCACAAGGGATTGTATGAGCAGTGACTCTGGGAAATGTAGTTTTGACCTTGACGCCTTTTTTCACCAACAGAGGGAGTCTTATTGTGAGTCACAGCCGAACTAGCCAACAGAATGGTGTGGAGCTAAAGGAAATGTCCTGCTCTGTGACTGGAAAGATCAGATCAGTTGTGACAGTGAAGAGAGAAGGAGCTCTGTACTTCTGCGGTGTGTAGTTTCACGCGGGAAGTGTGTGTGAGGCCCTGAGGTTCGGCCTGCAGCCGTTGTGAGTGCCAGTTTGGGCTGAATCCGACTTGTGAGGAGAAAAAAGGAAGTCTGAAAGGTAGAAACCAGGCTAACCCTGTAGAAGACTGGAGAAATTGCTGAATTGCGCCTGGTCTGTCAGGAACTGAAGCTGCTGTGTGTGCTCCCGGGTATTTTGTAGTAATTGCGATCGGGATCTAGGAGCAGCCTGCCTGGTAGAATAGTACTTTCCTTTTACATATGAATGTGGGTAGTGCTTGTGGGGAATCGCTGTTTCCAATCCCTTGTGCTGTGTGTTGAAGCTGGAAGCAAACCCCAGCTTGTCTCTGACTAAACCCATTTGCTATCTACTGCAGTGGGGTCCAGTCACAAGGACCTTGTCTCCATGCCCTGTTGTTCTGGCAACCCAGAAGAACATCCACCATCCAGTTCTCAGCTTGGGTATTGTGAGTACAAATCAGAATATTCCCCTGCAGCCTGTTTTCAATTACAAGTGTGTCATCTAATTATTGTTGTTTCACTTCTTCATGTACTGAGCCATCCGGCTCTGGATTACAATTGGTTGTTGTGCATATATTTTCTTCTACAGGGCCCTGTCCATCTGCACCTGCCGGCCAACCCCAGGCAACGGACCTGGCTAGCCCCCCCCCCCCAACCTGGGTACCCAGAGTGTGACTTTTCAGACCCTGTATGTGTGCACAGTACTGTGATTTAATTCTGCCAATTAACCTGCTCTCCCCCCCTCCCTTGTTTTATTCCCCCTAAATAAACCAGATTTGATGTTGTTAAACTTTTAAGCTGTCTGAAGTGTCAGTACCTACATATCAAGGATTGTATTGGTTTGTGTATGTTGATTAACCTTATTTTACAGGGGGTCCCCAGAGACGTACCTCAGAATCAATCTCGAGGGTAAGAGGTACTCTATGAATGAACAGTGTGTACATGTGGGGTATTGGGACTGTAATGTCTGTGCATTGTGTGAGCCACTAGAGGGGAATAAAAGGGTGTCTCAGTGTCCCAGAGGGCTGTGACCAAGCTAGTCTAACCACTACAAACCCTGACCTCTGGGTGGAGGCACCCGCCATAGAACCTAGGCCCCTCAACCTGTCAGTAGTCAAGCAGGCAGGGGTAGTAGCCCTTGGGATAGCGCTACCTGGGGGTTACACTTACGTTCCTTAGTTTAAATATTATATGACTATTTTCAATCCAGGCAAAAATAGTAATGGGAATGATCTATCTTTTGTTGCTTGAAATAGCAGTCTTCAGCGAGCCTGCCAGAGAAAGAATTTCCCACACTTGAAAAGTAAACATAGTGTTCTGTCATTGTACACTTTTCCTGCTGGACAGTGATCCAACTATTACAGTCTCCCAGGTTACTGTAGACCAGCCTGAATCATTCCATGTCCTAGTCAGTATAGTCCAGAATTTTTCACAGATGAGCAAGAAATAAATAGATGTTTCATGTCCTTCAGCAGTTGTATGTATTCCTCCCTTGGGAACATTCTGTCAGACACAGGAGGAGGGGAATTTACCTGGGGTTCTGGCCAGTATTCCCCTTGGGTATGACCGGGGGGAGGGCGCTGGTGCAGTTTTAGCACTACTGCTTACAATGCTGGTGACCTGCTTTCAGGAACGAGCCTGAGTCATCAGAGGCCCGGCTGGGGAGAGGTAGGATGAGCATTTGCAGGACTGCTCACCTCCAAGGGGGTGGGTGGGCTGTGGTTCCCGGTGTAATTACGACTCCCAGCAGAGGCTGAGAGTGCAGCGCCAGCACAGGGGCCATGTGGTCGGGGATGAGACATCGATGGACATCTAAAGGGTGCGTGCGGGAGCGCGTGTGTGCCCTGTGCTCACGTCATTGAAAGTCCGTATCTCCTGGGGCAACCTAAGGAAGAAAACTCCTGATGCATGCACATAGTGACGCTGGAGACCCCAGCAAGGGACCTCAGTCCCCTCCCCCCTGCGGGATGCCGGGGGACCGGATTAGCATCTTGGTCCTCACCCTTGGGCCCTGGTGAGACACTGTGGGCACGAGCCATAGTCTCTCGAATTCCCATTGGTAGGTTCCCCAGAGCTGGCACAAGCCCAGAGATGAACCTGAAAGGGGACAGCCGGCTGAAATGGGGTACATCCCCAGCCTCATCACAAGAAGATTAAAAAAAAAAAAGAAAAGAGAGAGAAATGACAGGGTGTGCATTACTGTGGGATAACGGCTCATATCTGAAAGTGACGCATGAGGCTACGATGAGTGCCTTAGGCACCTGTGAACTGCTGTCATCCCTCAGTTATGCACACCCTGGAGGGCCATTGTGATTCTAAAATGGTTCCTCTGATTTTTATTTGGAAAACTGAGTAATGAGGTTAAGAATGTTAAGTATTTCGTGCTGTTGCGTTGAAATGAAACATGGTCACACGATCACATCTGACTAATCACAGGTGTTGGTTTCTGTCCCATTTTATAATACATATTTTCAGTCTCTTTAATTGCTTATAAAGCTCGTTGGGATCCAATGTGTATTAAAAGCATTATTATAAGTGCAAACTGTTATTCTTCTAAAATTGTCTTGTAATCACTGGTTTGTTGCTCTTACACAGGTATTTTCAATGTCAACCAAAATATGGTCTATTTGCACCTGTACATAAGGTTACAAAGATTGGATTCCCATCCACTACACCAGCTAAAGCCAAGACAACTGTGAGAAAAGTTATTGCAACACCATCGGCACTAAAGCGCAGTCCCAGTGCATCATCCATTAGTTCTCTCAGCTCTATAGCATCTTCAGTCAGTGGCAAACCAAGTCGCACAGGACTGGTATGATTTTTTAACAGTTCTAAAATGTAACTAGTATTTATTATATGCAAAAAAAAAAGAAGGAACTTCTAGGTTTTTAATTTTATTTTTTTGGTTTAGATTTCTCAGTTGCTTTAGTGTCATCCAGTGTAAAGCTGTACCTTGCATCTTCTGGCTTCACTCTAGACTACAGGGGCAACTACTTTTCCCCCAGCATGTGTTTATATAGCTTGTTATGTAAGGTATAAGCATATAACATAATAATAAACTGTAATTCTTTTTTTTTTTTTGTACTTGTTCCTTGGCCTCGGCCCTTGGGGGTACCGCCTTCAAACAACATGAAGTCTTGCTGTATTCTGACATATTGCAGTTAGCCCCAGCACTTGAATTGCTCCGAAGAGGAAAGAGTTAAAGTCTATGCAGAGCATAGAACGTTGAGCTTGAGCTCGGTTCAAACCTCTGTCTGCTGCACTTCATAGTGTAACCGTCAGATTCTTTACTCCGCCTAACTGAACAGTCGCTCCGGAGAGTTCTCCTTTGCTCATGGTTCATCAGTCGGTTAAAATCGTCAGTTTTACCGATCTTTTCATTTATATTTCGGTTCAGATCTCTGTCTGTGGTACAGTAAGTACTTAGGTAGTGGACTAGCCGTAGGATACTTGTGGAAATTTTAAATTTGAACTTTTAACTGGTTCGGCTGAACCGGTTATCTTGTTTGCTATTCTTTGTATTTTTTTCTTCAGGTTTAGTGAAGGTACCGGTCCTTATTGGTTTAAAAAAAAAAAAAAGTGTTTCTTGTATTTTTTTCAAATACCCGTAACACAGTTAGAAACCGATAAGGGGGTCTTACCTGGCTTTTGCCGAGTAAAGGGTAAGTTTGAGTTATAGGATGGCTATGTCTGAAAGACCCAAAACAAAAACCAGGCACACTGGGTTTCAACACTGCAGTGTGTGTGGGGAGGCCTTTGCTAAGGCTGATCCCCACACCACCTGTGTTTATTGTCTGGGGTTTGACCACCTCAGTTCAGACTGCCAAATATGTAAACATTTCCCTAAATCCACCCTAGACAAGAGATTGGGCAGGCTTAGGGATAAGGAGGCCAAGAAGTCCGCCGACCCGGATGGCCAGCCCGGTTCGGTTTTGTCCAGACCAGAAGGAGTGCCCTCTGACCAGGGCGATACTTCGGGCAGCTGATTCCGAGGGATCGGTTCTGTCAAAAAAGAAAAGAAAAGACAATCGGCCGGTTCGGATCCAGAGTTGCATGTTCCGACTGCCAAGGAGATTGCCCCGAGCAATTAGGATTGTTGAATCGCTTCGTACGGTTCCAACCGAACCAGTGCCTTCTGGCAGGTGTTCAATTTGGTCGGTTCCTCCGGTTCAGGATTATGCCCCCTGAAGATTTTTATGAACCAGATTTGGAGGGGGGCAATGACTATGAAGATGATTGATGATGATGATTAATGGTGGTGGTGGTCGTGGCCTGGATGAGGCCATTGAACCGAACATCTCCCCAGACAGACCTTCTGGTGTTTCCCCTCCCAGGCTTTCTGAGTCTCCTTCCCACTTTGTTTTACAGAAAAGTGGCAGAAACCCTCCAACTCCCCTTGGAAGAAGCTGTGGAGGAACAAGAGGAGCCTGATTACGTTGAAATGATGGACATCCCAGAGTCCAAGAGGTTGTCTATTCCCCCTTCATAAGTCCTTTGGGTAACAGACACAAAAATTGTTGAAAACTCCTAATTCTTTACCTCCTGTTGATGGAAGGATGGACAAGAGGTACATGTTGTCAGGCTCAGGTATGGAGTACTTGTATCAGCAATGTAGCCATGTTGGGGTTGTGCAGGCTGCAGCCTGTGATAAGGCTAACATACCCTTGGCATCAGACCCCCCCCCCGATAAAGACTGCAGGAAGCTGGATGCCATGGCAAAGAAACAGTACATGGCATCCTCCTTGGGACTTAGGCAGGCTACTTACATGGCCTATACAACCACGTACCAGAAGTCCAGGTGGGACACTGTACTGGCACTGGCAAAGCAGGCCTCTCCCCAGCTGGCCAGGGAACTGGAGGAGGTGGCTGCTGATGGGATTGAGGCATCAAAGATCCAATTTCATGCTGCTGTGGATTCCAATGTTGTGTCATCATGAGTCATGACTACATCTGTGGCTCTTCGGAGAATGGCTTGGCTCAGATGCATTAACCTTTCACAGGACACCCAGGCTAAGGCCATGGATTTCCTTGTGGTGGGTAATTCTCTGTTTGGGAAGCAGACAGAGAATTACATGAAAAAGATGGATGAATATAGGACCACCTACAGGAGTGCACAAGCCAAGGAAAGGCAGGCAACTCCTCAAAGGCAGCAAACTCGGGGCAGGCCTTTCGTAGGCCTTTTTACCAAGCACAGACCTCCTCTCCTATTTCTCAGGGGGGGTTCTTCAGAGGGAGAGGCAGAAGGGGGATGAGCAGGGCTGCATCCACTCCTCAGCCTAAGGCTCCTGCCAAGCAGACATCTTGATGTGTCAGCCCGGGTCGACTCCACAATTCCTGTAGGAGGCAGGCTGGCTTACTACTTCCAGGACTGGAAGTCTGTTACCTCAGACAAGTGGGTCTCGGAGGTAGTAAACCAGGGATTGGTTCTCAGCTTCAGAAAGTTCCCAAAGCTGAGAGCCAGATCCTTTCCACCTGCAAGCATCTCCATAACCATTGCCCTAGAGGCAGAGGTTTCTTCTCTACTGGCCTTAAGGGCCATAGAAAGAGTGCCTACAATACACAGGGGCAAAGGTCTATACTCCAGGTACTTCCTTACCCCGAAAAAGACAGAGGAGTGGCGACCCATCCTAGACTTAAGGTACCTGAACAAACATCTTTTAAAACAGAATTCAGAATGGTGCCTCTGGGAATAATCCTTTCCTGTCTAAGGCCAGGAGACTCGCTAGCCTCCCTGGACCTAAAAGATGCCTACTTTTACATTCCCGTCAGGTGCACCCACAGAGAGTACCTCAGGTTCAAATTGCCGTCAGGCCTATCAGTTCAAAGCAATGCCCTTCGGCCTAACATCAACTCCAAGGGTGTTTACAAAATGCCTAGCAGTAGTGGTGGCCTTTCTGAGGAGAAAAAATATCTCCATATTCCCATACCTGGACAATTGGCTCATTGTGGGTCAGTCCCCAGACCAAGTGAAGTCAGATCTGCAAGTGACCCAGCAAGTGCTCACTTCTCTAAGATTTCTTCTTAGTCTTCCCAAGTCAGTTCTCTAGCCAGTACAGCTTCTGACTTTCATATGGCAAGAGCCTTTCTTCCCCTGGAAAGACTTAAGGACCATCATAGAGCTGGCTTCCTCCTTCCATCTTCTGGTTTCTCGACCGGCAAGACACTTTCTTCAACTTCTGGGTCACATGGCAGCTTCCACTGCAGTGGTCCAAGGGGCCAGATTTCAGATGAGAGACATTCAGTTTCATCTCAGGTCTTTTTGGTCTCAGAAAAAAGATTCTGTAACCAAACTTGTTCCAGTAACTCAGACCCTGATCCAGGCCCTTCAGTGGTGGCAGGACCAGGACAACCTCAGGCAAGGAGTCCCATTCATCACTCAATCTCATTCTGTGGTTCTAACCACAGAGGCTTCTCTCCTGGGGTGGGGAGCCCACTTGGGGACTCTCACAGCCCAGGGAGTATGGTCCACTCAGGAGTCTCTTCTCCACATAAACCTTCTGAAGCTCAGGGCGGTTTATCTGGCCCTGCAAGCTTTCTCTCAATCAGTACAGAACAAGGTGGTTCAGGTCAGGACAGACAACACCACCACCATGTGATATATCAACAAACAGGGAGACACTTGATCTACTGTCTTGTGCACAGAAGCCATGAAGTTATTGGTCCCTGGCTTATTCTCCACAGACTTCTCTGGTAGCAGTCCACCTTCCAGGAAAGGACAATGTGCTAGCAGATGCATCGAGCAGAATTTCCCAGGGCCATCACGAATGGTCCCTGGATCCCCTAGTGTTGAAAGTGATTTTTTCAAGGTGGGGCACTCTAGAGATAGATCTCTTTGCAGCCCCAGACAATCACCAACTTCCTCTTTTTTGTTGCAGACCCCCACGCTTGGGCTCAGTTCTTCTGGATGCTCTGATTCTAGATTGGGAAGAGAAATTTCTGTATGCCTTCCCTCCTTTTCCTCTGTTGTTCATGGTCCTGATCAAGATAAGGTCACAATCCTGCAAAGTGATCCTGATTGCTCCAGATTGGGCCAGGCAGCCTTGGTACCCACTGTTGCTGTTCCTAGCAGTCCATCTTCCCCTATCTCTACCCAGGAATCACAATCTGCTAACCTCCTCTCAGGGAAGGATTTGGTATCCCAACCTTCAGTCTCTCAATCTCAAGGCATGGCTCTTGAAGAGTTAGAGTATGCAAATTTGCATCTGTCTCGAGGGGTTCTGGACATTCTCAAAGCCTCTCGAAAACCTGCCACCAGAATAACTTACAACTCCAAATGGAAGAGATTTAGTATTTGGTGTTCCATGAAGCACATATCCCCCAGACACTGCTGAATTGTCTACAGTTCTGGATTACATGGTTCATCTTAATGGCCTAGGCCTTAGACCAGCTAGCCTCAAGGTACACTTGTCAGCTGTTTCTGCATTTCTGTCAGTGGGAAAGCCCTCCTCACCGGCATTCCATCCTGTTTTCTGTAAATTTTCCAAGGGGTTGCTTCATACCAATCCCCCCTTTAGGGATCCTATGCCTGCTTGGGACCTTAGTGTTTGCATTGCTGAGCTTATGCAACCTCCCTTTGAGCCTTTGTCTTCTGCAGAGCTCAAGTACTTGACTTGGAAAACTGTGTTTCTGGTAGCTATTACCTCTGTCAGATGTATCAGTGAATTACAAGCCCTGTCATTGGAGCCTGATTTCATTTCATTTCGTAGAGATATGGTGGTCCTTAGAACAAGTAGGAGGTTTTTACCTGAAGTGGTCTCAGATTTTCATCTGAACCAATCCATGTCTCTCCCTGTGTTCTTCACTGACCATTCTTCTTCAGGAGAGAGAAGATTACACAGTTCAGATGTTAAAAGAGCACTTAGCTACTACACTGAGTGTACTAAGGCACACAGGTTTGATTCCCTCCAGTTGTTCCTCACTTATGGGGAAGTGGGAAAGGGCAAACCTGCCACTAAGTGAACTATTGCCAGGTGGATTGTCTCTTGTATACAGTTCTGCTATGAAAAGCGGGGTAAGGTACTATCCGCAGGCCTGAGTTCTTATTCGACTAAAGGTACAGCTGCTTCGCTGGCTGCTGCCAGGGATATTCCTTTGCTAGAGATTTGTAAAGCAGCCACCTGGAAAACAGTCCATACATTCACCAAGCATTACTCTCTGGATATCCAGGCTAGGAGTGATGCTCTGTTTGGTATAGCAGTACTGCAGAGCCTATCCCCAAAGTAGGTTTGATTCCCTCCTCCACGGAGGTACTGCTTGGTAGTCTGCAATAAGTCAGAGTACAGCAAGACTTCATGTTGTTTGAAGAAAAAATTGCTCACCTTAGTAATTATGTTTCTTCTAACTCACTCAGCCCCATAGCGCATATGTGTGTCATCAGGAAAATTCCTCTAGTCCCCATAACGCATATGTGTGTTAGGTATTCACTTCATCTCATCCCCAGAGCACATATGTGCATCCTGCACTTCCCATGCACTTTTTGGATCAACTAATCAGGGATAAGGTTACTGGAAAGTGAAGGTTGGTGGGAGACATTCCTACCTACCAGAATACTGACTTTAAGATAGGGGTCACCATTGAGTTAAATAGTCAGTTACTTTTTTATAGGTTTTAATTGGGTTAAAAAGTGAAGAAAATTATGTTTTTTCTCCATTACTAGAAACGTGTGATCCCTGATGTGAAAACTCTTTTCATTGTGAAAAATTAGTATGCTGGTGTCTGGGAGCTAGGAGGTGTACTTTTTTGTTTTATTTTTTTTGGGGATAAAAAAAAGTGTAAAAATGTGATTTTCCTCCATTTCAGGTACTGTAAAAAAAACCCAAAAAAAACCTAAATGCTAGAAACGTGTGTGACCCAGCATTTGAAAGGTCTCTTTAATGTGGACAATTATCATGCTGGAGTCTGGGGTCTTGTAAGGTGTACGTTTTATGATGTAGGTTTTTATTTGGGAACAAAATGTAAAAAAAAAAAATGCTCTTTTTTTTTTCCCCCCATCATTTCAGGAACTGTAAAACAATATCTGCAAATGCCACTAACATGAGTGACCCATCATTTTAAAGCTCTTGTTATTGTGAACATTTTCCGTGCTGGTGTCTAGGGGCTAGGAGGCATACTTTTTCAGTTATCATGGTTTGTGCGCCATATGGGCAGTTGTGCAGAGCATTTTTCCGAATTCATTTGGTTTACTGGCATTATGTGTTAGCATATGCCCTAGTTTATGGTCTGTTTTATTATGTAAAACATCTCAGAAATACTTTAAACTGTGGCAGTGTTTTGGTTGCCATTTGGCTAGTAAAAATGTTTGCAATTTCCACATAGTGGGTTTAGTTAGTATTAGCTCGTAAGAATCTGACGGTTACACTTTGAAATGCAGCAGACAGAGGTTTGAACCGAGCTCGAGCTCAATGTTCTATGCTATGCATAGAATTTAACTCTTTCCTCTCCAGAGCATTTCAAGTGCTGAGGCTAACTGCAATAAGTCAGAATACGGCAAGACTCCACTAGAGGAAATACAGTTACTAAGGTGAGTAATTCTTTCTTCTTCCCTAATATTCAGCTGGGTCCTAGCATACCGGGATCCCGCCGTCATGTTGCACGATGCCAGGGAGCTTTTTCTGTTTTTTCTCCCCTGATTTTTCTTGTGCGATCCCAGCCCCTAGATGGTGTCATTGTGAAGGACATTAGTCTAGACTGACGATGTGTGTAGTCAAGTGCCCAACAGCACCCTCCCCAACTCATGAGAGTGTTTGCCCTGGTGCCAATGCTTACACTGGCAGTGGGACACGAGGCGCTAGTGCTGGCAAGGTATCTCCCAGATAGCAGGCATCCATTGGGATGCTTAGTGTTCTTTCCCCCGGCTGACCGACGACCCAAGCCCATTCCCAAACCCAGGTTGCCGGCATGGCACAAGGTGTGGCGTCCAGCGCCTTAACCCTCAGCGCCACCGGGCCAGCACAAATGTAATTCTTTATCCATGTTATTCAGGTGAGCCTTTCATGATGCATTATATTTATTGTGACTTTGATGGATTCCAATCATCATCCTAGATCTGGAACAGTAGAACAAGTGTCACATGTTTTTTAATACTGTTTATTTCTAACAGCCTAGACCCAACCTACCTCGGGTTCCCTGTCCTCCCAAGTTTTGCCCCTTTTAAGGGGGTCCTTGACTTGGTGGAATACCTACTCCCACTTGCTAAGTCCTCTTCTGGTAATGGAAGGAGGAGCTTGACTGGGTTACAGAGTACTGACACATCCAACATCCTGATTGCGATGGGAGGTGTTTTCTCCCCTTTTTGCAGTGTAATTTAAGGAGGAGCTGTAATATGTGTAGTTAACTGACCTGGGGAGAGAATATATCTGTGGCTGCAAGGCTAATCTTATGTTTGGCTTTGTGCTTTAAAAAAAAAAAAAAAAAGAGTATTGAGTTAGGTGAAGGAAGTGATATTGTCAGTGTACTGGGAACTAGTGAGACCACCTGTCGATTACTGTGTATGATTTTGGTCACTGCAGTAGAGTATACATAACAGAGGTAGAGCAGGAATGGCATGTGGCAGCAAAATAGAATTTTCAACTGGCTTGGTAGAGAGGACCAGGGGAAGCCTTTTTAATTAGTGAAGTGCTAGTAAAATAAGGGTGTGAAGACTGATGCAGTTGGCGGGCTGGGGTGGGGGTAAAATAAGAGGAAATGTTGGGAACTTTTTTTTTTTTTCTATTTTGGGCCCGTGTCACCTGCTGTTCTTGGCTCCATCCATCCGCCACCCCCATGCCCAGGCTTACTTCCCCTGGGTGGGGCTGCCGAGGGGCTTCCAACTCCCGACTGGATACCGTGGGCAAGCCCCGAATTATCCCCTGGGTTGGGGCCACGAGAGCGGGACCCCCCAGCGGGCATCGGAGGCAGTGGGCGGTGGGACGGAATGGACCCTCATGCCGGGGGACTGGCGTTTTTTTCTCTTTTCATTTTACTTGCTACCCTGGGGATGGGGACGTGCAGTGATGACCAGTGTCCACCCTGCCCCCCCAACGTATTGGCACCAAGCGCTGTGGTGCCCCCAGCTTCCGCCAGGGGTCCTTCAAGCGCTGGACACTCAGCTCCTCCCTTCCCTGGAGAAGGAGAGCAGTCCCAGGGATGCTGAATCCTTCTCCCCTGGCCAGCTCTACGACTCCACAGGTCCGTTCCTGAACCCGTGTCACCGGTGTCGGAAGCGGAAATCAAACTGCTGCGCCGGCGGGAAGGATTTTTTTATTCAACCGGGGTGAGTCTGTAGAATATGATGCCAGAGGAGGCTGCAGAAGCAGGGCATGTGGTACTTAAAAGAAGCTAAATAAATTTCTCTCTATTTTTTCACAGTAAAAGGTAGAGTAGGACCTGTGTCCTGTTTTTAGCCACGTCCTGTGGCAAGAAAAGAACAGCAGCATGATAATACATATATAAAATGTTGCTTCAGCAATGCAGCAGAAGGTAGACATTTTAAAAATGTAGAATACACGTGGTACAGTGTATATGGGATATTCAGTGACCTAAAAATATCCCATTAATCTTCATGAGTGAGGAGGGTAGAACCACTACTCATGAGCAGCAGAGTCCAGTATTTGGCAGCTGAGATTCAGTATGAAGAAGTCCAAGGTCATGCATGTAGGAAGGAAGAACCAGAGAGCCAAATACAGTTGATGGGGGGTGGATGAAGGTGGGGTTCAGAGTCACTGAGTCAGAGGAGGAAAAGGTGTTAAGGATAACCATCAGAGGCGACCTTAAAAAGGTTATGTCGTGTAGGAAATCAGCGATCAGGACCAAGAGACTACTAGGCTGCATTACTAAGTGTGTTCATGAGCAGAAGGAAAGAGGTTATATTGCCACTGTACAGATCCTTGGTCCAACCATGCATAGAGTACGGCATGCAGTAGTGGAATCCCTACATGAAAAAGGATATTGGGGGCGTGGCCAGCAGCCAGACAGGATAGACGCACTTTACAGAAACTCCTCCAGATTATACCCAAAAAGGTATAAATAATTGCGAAATTCTTACTTTTTTTTCCATTAAAGTGAAAGCTGGTATTAACACTGTGAGTCTAAACAAACTTTAACCAACCAAAATGGGGAAAACTCAACAGATGACACAGCAGGACTCTACAAGGCGAGACAGCATGCAGAGACGCCACATGGCAGTGGTCTAGCAGCGGAAGGAAGCAGGGCCTCCGAACCCTCCATCAGTGCGGTGCTTTAAGCCATACGGGATCTCGACAGAAAGGTCGATAGTTTGGGTACCCGTTTCACCGCAATGGAGACCCGCTTAGATGCTGTAGCTTCAGATGCCAAAATAGCGGTAGACTCAGCCAACACATCGGCGGCAGCTATAGCTGGGACCTTAGCCAAGAACAAGACCACGCGACTCAGGCTCGAAACCCTGGAGAACAATATGCGGGCTAGCAATCTTCGGCTCTTGGGGGACCCGGAAGCCATGGAGGGTAATGTCCTACAAGAATTTGTTCAGGATCTACTAAATAAGCAGCTTAATTTAGACCTACATAGGCAACTCATCAAAGCTCACCATTTGAATCCACGAAGAAAACCGACAGTGGAGACTCCCCGCACTATCATGATAGTTACGGTTGGGGCACATGTTCGAGACACTGTACTGGATGCATCCAAATCTTTGAGTCCTCTAAAACTGGAGTCTGGTGAGCGCATTTACTTCTTTCCAGACCTGAGCTACTTGACGAGGCAACGGCGAAAAAGCTTCGATGCTGTTCGTGCTTGCTTCCGTGCACTTGGGATCAGTCACTCGTTGCAGCTACCGGTGAGACTGAGGCTTTACTATGTCGGTAAGACTTTTATATTTTTTCGGACCCCGTAGAAGTGGACAAACAACTGGAGTTAATTAAACAGGACTTTGTACTCCGCCCTAGGTCCTCAGTTGAGGAAAATGATGGAGACTGAAGGGGCTTTGTGACATAGATACATAGACAGTGTCGGCAGATAAGGGCCTATGGCCCACCCAGTCTGCCCATTTGAACTTGTAAGTTCAGTTTGTTTTCCTAGAAGTCTGTTGCCCCTAACCCCTGACCTCCAGAATTCCTTTATGTCTATCCCATGCATTCTTAAATCCCGTGATTGTTTCAGCCCCACCACTTCCTCTGGCAGGGTGTTCCACTTGTCCACCACCCGTTCTGTGAAGAAATTCTTTCTCATGTTTCCTCTGAATCGTCCTCCCTCCAACTTCATCCCATGCCCTCTAGTCCTGGAACATCTTTTTCGCTTAAAAATAGTGTTTTCCTGCACCCTGTTCCTCCCTGTAAGATACTTGTATGTCTCTTTCATATCCCCTCTCTCCCTCCTCTCCTCCAGGGAGTACATGTTCAGTTCCTTCAACCTGTCTTCATAGGACTTGTGATGCAATCCATGCACCATCTTTGTTGCCCTCCTCTGAACCTTCTCTACCCTGTCTATGTCCTTACGTAGGTATGGTCTCCAGAACTGTACACTGTACTCCAGGTGGAGCCTCACTAGTGTCTTGTATAGCGGAATTATGACCTCCCTTTCCTGCTGGTGATGCCCCTGCCTATACATCCCAGCATCCTATTTGCTTTACCTGCTGCCTTGTCACACTGTTTTCTACCTTGAGGTCATCAGAGATGATAACCCCAAGATCCCTTTCCTGCTTGGTGCATGCTATATCCTCACCCCAACTGATATATTGTGCCAGGGTTTTTGTGCCCCTATATGCATTATCTTGCACTTCTTTGCATTGAATTTCAACTGCCAAACCCCTGACCATTCTTCAAGTTTCTGCAGGTCGCTTCTCATTCTGTCTACACCCTCTGGTGTGTCTACTCTGTTACAGAGCTTTGTGTCATCAGCTAACAGTGAAATTCTGCCTTCTAGGTCCTGCAATGTCACTGATGAAGATGTTGAATAGGACCGATCCAGCACTGATCCCTGTGGTACCCCACTGGTCACTCTTCCCTCTGTGGAGTGACAGCCATTTACCACCACCCTCTGTGTCCTGCCACCCAGCCAGTTACCTACCACCACACTACTGTCCTGCCCACACCCATATTCCCCAGTTTGTGTATAGTCTTCTATGTGGCACAGTGTCAAAGGCCTTGCTGAAGTCCAGATAGGCCATGTCCACTGCCCTCCCGGTCCACCTCCCTAGTCACCCAGTCAAAAATTCAACGAGGTTGGTCTGACATGACCTCCCTGGTGAAACCATGCTGCCTTGGTCCTGTAGTCCATTGACAACCAGATGTTCCACCAATCTCCCTTCAGTAGTGCTTCCATGTTCTTCCCCACTACCGAGGTGAGGCTGACTGGTCTGTAGTTCCCTGCTTCCTCTTTGTTCCCACTTTGTATAAAGGACTACATCTGCTGTCCTCCAGTCTTTGGGTGCCTCCCCTGTTTCCAGTGATTGGCTAAACAGGATAGCCAGAAGTTCAGCCACCACCTCTCTTAGTTCTTTAAGGACCCTGGGGTGCACTCCATCTGGCCCCATTGCTTTATCAACTCTTATTACTTCCAGTTCCTTCAGGACCCTTTCTCGTGTAAAGGGACTTGTGTCCATTTCTGCACCATTCTCACACCTTGTACTCCTTCAGGACCCATTACCTCCTCTTCCTCAGTAAAGACTGAGCAGAAATACCTGTTCAATATGTCAGCTTTACTGTTGTCATCCTCCACGCTGCCCCATCCTCCCCTTCAGTCTCACTATCCCTCCCTTGTCTTTCTTTTTTTCCTATGTACCTGTAAAGGTTTTGTCCCTCTACCCACTGATTTTGCAATGTGCTCTTCTGTCTGAGCTTTGGCTTCCTTTACTGACTTCCTGCCTCCTTTGCTTCTCCTGGTACTTCTCCCTATCCCCTTCTGCCTGTGTCTTTTGTATTGCCTGAATGCAGTCTTTTTAGCTTTCACTTTCTTTGCTACCTCTTTGGAAAACCATAATGGTCTCCTCTTCCTTTTCCTCTTGCTAACCTGCTTAATGCATAATTCTGTTGTTCTTGTAATCCCCATTTTAAATACTGTCCACTGTTCCTCAACCCCTGATTCCTGTCCCATTCCCCTTAATGCCTCTTTCAGGTATCTCCCCATTTTCCCAAAGTCTGCCCCCCTAAAATCCAGGATACGTGTTTTTGTGTGGTTTGGTTCTGCTGTTTCTTTGATTTCAAACCACAGTGACTGGTGGTCACTGTTTCCCAGGTGCTCCCCCACTGTTACCCCCATCACACTGTCCCTGTTTGTGAGCACAAGGTCCAGTATTGCCTTACGCCGAGTTGGTTCCATGACCAGTTGCTTGAGGAAGGCACCCTGAAGGAAGTCCAGGATAAATCTGCTCCTGGTTGATGCTGCTGCTGGGATGCTCCAGTCCACGTCTGGAGTATTGAAGTCTCCAACCAGTACTACCTCACCCTTGTCTGCCATTCTTTGGATGGCTAGCATCAGCTCCCTATCTGTTTCTTCCTCCTGGGCTGGTGGTCTATAGACCACACCTGTGCGGATGGCTGTCCCCATTTTCCTTTACAGCTTAACCCACAGTATCTCTCCTCCATTTTGTTCCTCCTGGATCTCTGTGGCCCTTATGTCATTTTTCACATACAGTGCCACTCCTCCTCCCTTCCTGCCTGCTCTGTCTCTTCTGAATATGTTGTAGCCAGGTATGGCCATCTCCCAGTCGTGGTTATCATTACACCAGGTTTCAGTGATGGCCACAATGTCCAGGTCTGACTGCATCATGACAGCCTCCAGATCTTCCATCTTGTTGCTAAGGCTCTGGCATTTTTGCACATGGCTTTCCATGATTTGACCTCCTAGACTGTTTCACTGTTTCTCCAGCCCCTTCCTTGGTTGTCATTTATCCCTGGATCTCCTTGCTGTCTGCCCTTCTGCTGAATTTTGCCCCTTTTCTGCTTATCCACCTCTTGGGCACTAATCTCCATCTTTTGCACACTGCTTTTGCAGAGATAGCCACTCCTGTGGTTCACTGGTTCCACTGCTAGCTATGGGGGGTGAGCAAGTAAGTTCCCTCCTTGCTGGCCTGCCACCCCCTTTGCTAGTTTAAATGTGTCAATGTAGCATTAAACTTATCATTGAGTGCTTGGATTCCCCTCAGGATGGATGCAGGCCGTCGGCTTGAACAAACCTCCATCCCTCCAGGTGGGTCCCCAGTCACCAATGATCCAAACCCTTCCTCACAGCACCAGTTCTTCAACCATGAGTTAAAGTTCCTGGTGCATGCACTCTATGCTCTCCTTGCCTCTCACAGGTAGTACTTCTGAGAAAATGACAGAGTAGCTGCTTGCTGACCCTCCCCAGTTCCCTAAACTCTTCCTGAACTTCCTTTGGCTCCCCATTTGCCAGGTCATTGGTACCCTAGGTGGATAATGACATCCAGCTCACCCTCCCATCTTGCCTTCCCAGTGATCCCCAGGATCTTCCTTCCATCCCTCCATGCCGTGGCACCTGGTAGGCACCTCACCTCCCTGTCCTCCCCCTCCTGTGTTCCTAGCTGGATCCCTCTTATGATGGAGTCCCCCACCAGGATTCGCTTCCTCCTCCTCTGGGGTCCACTGCTTTCCCCGCTGGGGTCACCTCCTTGGCTAACCTCCACATCCTTTCCTTCCACTTCTCTGGGTACCTCTATTTGGTTGTCCTCATTTGCCAGTGTGGCATATGAGTTCTTGAGTGGAATAGGATCTGGGATGTGCCTCTGCCTGACCCGCTCTAACCCTCCCTGGGCCCACTGTCATCTAAGTGCTCCTCGTTCTCGGCATCCTTTGAGGCAGTTGCATTGGACTGGGTGGTCCCTGGATGGGGGTGATGGTTCCTGACCCAGTTTACTTCCGCTCTGAGTCTGGCTACCTCCTCCCGCGGTCCAGAGATGCATGCAGATGGGCAGCACCTCAGTTTCCAGAAGGTCTGCCTGAATATGGCTGCCCACAGCCATTTCATTGCACCACTCCCACATTATACTGCAATTCCACTACTTGTCTGCTACTGAAGCTCTCCTAGTTCTCTTTTATTAATTTACTGTCCTAAAAATCCTGCCACTGATCCTCAGATAATTTTTTTTTTTTAAAAGAGAAACCAATAAATAAATAAATGAATCAAAACACTTGTCGTGTTGAGGGTGGGCTTTTCCCTTATGCCCCTCCTACTACACCCCTTACTATACCCTGTGTTTAGCTCCTGTCAATCAGATTTAATAGGCATATAATTAAGAGTTGGGGAAGGGGGGGGGCGAAAATTTGCAGCAATTAAAGACAGCACAGAATTACACCACCACTTTGTTTTAAATTTTCAACAGCCCAAAAACAATTATAAGTAAAGACAACAACGAAAGTATAGTGTCACTAAAAGCCCACAATCTAAGTTTGAAAGAAAAATAGCAATTACCAGTTACTCTAAAGCACTGAATTGAATATGTTTCCTTCCTTCCCCTTCTGGCTTCTTCTCTTTGCTATTCTCTTAAAATAATTCTGTTTCACTCGTTTCTACTTAGCAGCTAGATTTTTTGCCAATTTTAAAAGTTCACCTTGCAATTGCTGTACTTTAAGGAGACCTGATTTTCTTAGAGTTTAAAAGTCTAGCACTAGATAAAGTCCACCAGCTCTTACTGGTTAGGTTTAAAAGTAGTTAAGTTGTGTATCCCACTACATAAGATTGGATGTAAAGGGTTTATTCAAGCATAATAGTGATGCTGATGTTAATCATTACTTGGTATAAATATTTAAAGCCCTTTTATCTTTCTCATTAGGCTTTAGCAAAGTAGTAGAATGAGGAAACGATGCCTTTTGAATCTGAATCAGAGTACCAGAAATACCAGGAGTTTGCTCTGTAATAGTGTAGTCATGTACTTTAATGTTATTTTCACTTATCGAATTTACATGGACTCATAAAACACTTGTTGTGTTAGTGGGTGCTTGCACCTAAGTGACTGTTAGGATGCTTTCATCGATTACAGTCCATGAGCATGCTGCAATTGGTCTCTTCTTGGACTCTACTGGATATTAACCTAAATATAGTGAACCGAGACCCCTCACTATGAGGTAACTACAGTGATAGTACATAAATCCTGTATTTGTATTACTAATGCTAATGTGACTGAGATTGCTGTTACTCGAATGTAATTTCCTTGTGTGTTGTACACAGTGAAAAACTGAATAAAAATAAAATATAAAAAAACAAGCATTTGTCAATTCCGATGTTTGCTTAATTGGTATTATCATTGGAAATGCAGGAGTTAGAGAGATGCAGAATTGGAATGGTAGTGAAGTATTGAACTTCACGACAACCCCACCTTCACCCCGTAGAGACGGACAGGCATTGGGGTATGTGTTTGGGTTGTCGCCCGTAACGTTCATGTCATTTCACTTCACCCTATCCAGCAGTCACCGATACATGTTGAGGTGTGCCTTGGGGTGTTTGGCTTTACAGTCACCCCACTCCATAAGGACATAAGCTGAAATGGGTGCAGTATAGGAGAATGGGGTGAACTCTGAGTCCGAAGAGTCCAAGGCACACCTCAATGCCTGTCATTGGCTGCAGGCTGGTGGAGTGAGGGTGGAATGGCATGGGCATTATAGTCAGCAGTCCAAAGGCACACCCCTGATGCCTGTCAGTCTGTATAGGCTGGGACGTTATGGTTAGAAACCCTAATGCCCAGGGCATTTGTTGGTATTTGCACTACAAATTTTCAACATGGCCATTTTGTGACCCCCACCTCATGAAAGCATTTGGGACTTCTTCTCATGAACAGTGGCACTGTGATTTTGTCAGTGTGTCCCGAACTTTGAGTTTCCACAGCGACTGTGCCATTGTGCACCAGATGTATGAAAACACAGATCGGGCAGGATGTGAAGAATGACAGTTGTACCATTCATAAGGAGGTGTGAAGAGATGGCAGTGTTGAAAATCTGTAGTGAAAATATTAAAAATGCTCAAACTTCCGAGCGTACATGGAAACTGCGCAACACATGCTCATAACACAGTCATTTAGTGGAATTATTTCACCAGATTTTCAACATAGGCATTTAGTGACCTCTGCTCATGAAGACTGTCACTGTGATTTTCTTAATCTGTCCCGAACATTGATTTCCCACAGCAACCGTGGTATTCTGCGCCAGATGTGTAAATGCATTTCTAGGAGCGTGGATATGTTGTTCATCCACACTGTCTGGCATTGTCCCTTTCCCCTTTAAATCTTGCCGGAAGTCTTCAAGCTGGCTCCTCCCACCACCGGTGGTAAATCTCAGCTCCGCCCATGGCGTGAATCTTCCTTTCCGGCTGGAAGATTCAGGTTCCCTCGTGCTTTCTGTAGTGTTGAGGCCCTGGATTCGTTTCGACGGTTTTCACCGCATCTTCTCGCTGGACCCCTTATCCTGCTCGGTGGCTAACATTCTAGACTACCTTTGGTCCCTCTCCAAAGGGGGTCTTCGGTCATCGACCCTTAGGGTGCACCTAGCAGCCATATCGGCTTACCGGGCGCGGGTCGGTCAGCCGACGTTGGCTCAGGAAAAGGTGGTCGGGCGCTTTTTCAAAGGCCTGGATCACATATCCCCTCCAGTGCGTGAACCTCCACCTCCGTGGGATCTTTTGCTGGTTTTGGCAAAGCTCATGGGCAAGCCATTCGAACCCATGCACAAGTCTGCACTTTCGCACTTGTCGTGGAAGACGGCCTTCTTGGTGGCTATTACACTGCCAGCCAGAAGGACGGGAGCTCCAGGCGCTTTCAGTGGACTCCCCTATCTGGTCTTTCACAGGGACAAAGTTGTCCTGCGCCTCACCCGAAATTCTTCCGGTGTGGTGTCAGAGTTTCACCTTAACCAGGTGTTGACCTGCCAGTATATTACCCTAATTACACCTCGGACGCAGTATAGGCTCCATACTCTGACCTCGGACGTGCTCTCTCCCTATTATAAGGAGAGGACGGAAATTGGGAGAGGTTCAGCTGTTTGTCACCTGATGCCGAAGCCGCTCTGGCAGACCTGCAGCTGCTTGACTATTGCGTAGATGGATCACATCATGCATAGGTCTGTGCTATGAATTAGCGGGTAAGGAGCCTCCCAAAGGGCTAAGGCCCATTCTGCCCACATACTGCTTGTCAGTGGCTGCTTCCAGGGACATCCCTATCCAGGAAATCTGTCGGGCCGCTACCTGGAAGTCAGCAAACACTTTTATTACCCATTACCACATTGACCTAAAGTCACGTCGGGATGCTGGTTTTGGGGCCTCGGTTCTCCAATCTCTGTTCATTAAGTAGGGGGTGTGCGCCTTGCCTCCCTCCTCCCTGAGAACTGCTTGGAGTCTGCCAGACAGTGTGGATGAACAACATATCCACGCTCCTAGAACAACAGGTTACTCACCTGTAACAGTAGTTCTAGGAGTGTATATGTTGTTCATCTGCCACCTCCCACCCGACCTCCCGGCTTTAGGCGCTGGACCTGGCTTCAGCGGGCTAGATCTGGCGCATGGGGCGGAGCGAGGTATTTACCACCCGGGTGGGTGGGAGGAGCCAGCTTGAAGACTTCCGGCAAGATTTAAAGAGGAAAGGGACAATGCCAGACAGTGTGGATGAACAACATATACCACTCCTAGAACTACTGTTACAGGTGAGTAACCTGTTCATTTGGGGCATGATGTGAAAAATGACAGCTGTACTGTTCATCAGGAGGTCTGAAAAAATGCTAGTGTTGAAAATCTGGAGTGAAAATACTACAAATTTGTGAAGTTACAAGGGTGCATGGAAACTGCACAACGCACGCTTATAACACAGTCATTTTATGGACATTTATCATCAAATGTTCAACGCAGGCATTTTAGGACCTCTGCTCAGGAACAGAGTCACTGATTTTACATATGAACATACGAATCTGCCAGCAGAACTCACCAATCGGTCTATGTAAGTCTGCCCAAGTGTGCAGGTAGCACCCTAGATTGCAGCTGCCACAGCCTTCTCCCCCTTAGTTCCTCTCCCGCTTGTCCCAGCCCCTGTCCCCCTGATTCTTCCTCTTGCTTTATCCCACTCCTTCTTAAAGCTATTGACTGTCCTACATGTTACCACCCCCTCTGGCAGCGCATTCAAACTAGACACCACCCTCTCAGGGGACTAGTGCCTCCTCATTTCCCTCTTGAAACGTCCCCCCTTCCAACCTTAGTCCGTGCCCCCTTGTCTCTCTTCCACTCC
This sequence comes from Neoceratodus forsteri, assembly GCA_016271365.2. Classification (NCBI taxonomy): domain Eukaryota; kingdom Metazoa; phylum Chordata; order Ceratodontiformes; family Ceratodontidae; genus Neoceratodus; species Neoceratodus forsteri. Next base: position 262,088,834 of record JADMNL010000027.1, on the reverse strand, counting down.
TCAGTTTAAACATCCTCTCAGTACTAGGTTTTTTTTACCCCCTCAGGTATTTAAATGCTTCAGTCATATCCCCCCATCCCTCTTCTCCTCCGGTGTGTACAAACTAACAATACTAACTTCATATTCCTTTCCTTCCATCCCCTTTAACATTTTTGTTGCCCTCCTTTGCACCTCCTCCAGTTACTTTATATCGCTCCTCACGTATGGCCTCCAGTATTGCACATAGTACTCTAGGTGCAGTCTGACCAATGATCTGTAGAGAGGTAGGATCACATCCCTGTGTCTGGATGAGAACCCCCTTGCGATGCACTGCAGCATCCTGTTTGCCTTTGCTGCTGCTGCTCTCCTGCACTGGGCCGAGTTGTTCATGTTCCTAGTTACCAACACCCCTAGGTCCTTCTCCTCCTCCGTGATCCCCGACCAGTAGTCCCTTTTCTGGTTCTTAGTCCCAAAGTGCATCACCTTACACTTCTTTGCATTGAATCCTAGCTGCCACTCCACTGACCATGTCTCTAGTTTGGTTAGGTCCCCCTGCAATTTTTCCCATCCGTCCTCTTCGTCCACCATCGCCCCCAATTTGGTATAATGTGCGAACAGACTAACCCTGTTCCCCACTCCATGTGCTATATCGGAGATAAAGAGCCCAGATAGCACCGGCCCAGCACTGATCCCTCTGGGCACCTTGTCATCTACTCTGGGTGCCGAGAGACCCCCACCCACCACCCTCTGCATCCTCTCCCTGTAACCAGTTCTCATCCAGTTAATCAGCTTTTTTCCACCCCACTGCCATCAGCTCCCCAGTCTCCATGAGACACTGCTATCAAGGCCTTACTGAAGTCCAAGTACAGGACATGTACCACATGGCCCCTGTCCAACTCCCTTCTCACCCAGTCATAATACTCTACTAGCTTGGTTTGACAAGACCTCCCTGAGACGAACCCGTGCTGCTGCCCATCTTGGAGGCCATTACTGTCTAGGAATGCCACCAGCCTCTGCTTCAGTATCGCCTCCATAAGCTTACCCACTATGGACGTGAGAGTTACTGGCAGATAATTTCCTGTCTTCTCCCTAGGCCCACTCTTGTATATTGGCACCACATGGGCCACCCTCCCGTCCTGGGGCACACACCCTGTTTCCAGGGAGGTGTTGAACAGATCCGCCAGCGGCTCAGCCAACAGCTCCGTCTCCCTCAGCACCCTGGGGTGAATGCCATCGGGACTTGGTGCCTTGTCAACCCTTATTGCCCTCAGCCCCTCTAGACCCTACTGCCTGTGATCACTTTGTCCGTCACCTCCTCCCACCCTTTCCCCATCCCTCAGCCCATTCTGGTAGTGGGCCATCCCTCTCCTTAGTGAAAACGGAGCAGAAGTACTCATTTAGAATTTCCTCTTGCTCCTCCCCCTTTCACACCCAATCCCCTCCTCGCTTTATCCTCACAATATGTTCCTTGCAGTTACTCTTTTCCATGACATACCTAAAAAAGTCCTTTTCCCCTCCCTTTATGCCCTGTATGGACCTTAATTGCCTGGAGGCCTTAGCTTTTTTTCACCCTCCTGGCAACCTCCCTTGACCAATTCCTGAAAGCCTCCTTATCCTCTCCCTTCCCTGTTCTCCTGTACTTCCGCTATGCAGTTGTCTTTGCCTTTACCCCATGCAGCACTTCCTTGTTCAGCCAGAATGGCTTCTTGGCTCTACTCTTCTTACTCCTGGCCCTGGTGCAGGCTGCTATGGCCTCTGTTAGTCCAGTCTTTATGACTCCTCACTTTTGTTGTGCATCCATCCTCAGCCTTATATCTTGGAGTCTCTCTTGCAGTATTGCTCCCATTCTCCCAAAGTCCACCCTAATAAAGTCCACCACCTTAGTGCCCATGCCTCCTATCTCCCTGCCCAGCGTGACAATGAGCCACACTGTTTGGTGGTCGCTACCTTCTTTTGGGTCCTGCACCCTTACATCCCTCACCGCCTCCCCATTTGCCAGTACTGGGTCCAGAGTGCTACCAAACCTTGTAGGGCCACGTACCAATTGCGTCAGAAGGCCGTCCTGGAATGCATCAAGGAACACCTGCTCCCTGGTACTGCTAGTGGCCGAGGTGCTCCAGTCAACCCCTGGTAGGTTAAAATCCCCCACTATCACCATGCTCCCCCTTCTACACACCCTCTTTATCTGCTCTGCCAACTCCCCATCCAGGTCCCCGGATTGGGCTGATGGTCTGTACATCACTCCCAGCTTCAGCTTTTTGCCATTGGAGTCCAGAAGCTGCACGCAAAGCGCCTCTGTCCTGTCCTCTTCTCCCTCATCCCTTATGCATTTAATCCCTTCCCTCACATAAAGTGCAACCACCCCCCTTCCAACCACCCGGTCCCTCCTGTATATCCTGTATTCCGGGATTGCCAAGTCCCAGTCATGGTACTCTGTGGCCCAAGTCTCTGTCACTGCAGCAGTATCCACCTTCCCCTCTGAAAGGAGCGCCTGAAGCTCTGCTATTTTGTTCTCCAGGCTTCTTGCGTAGAGAGAAACCACCTTCCACCCGTACCCCTCCTTCTCCTCACTCTTCTCCTCCTTGGCCTGTATCCCTCCTCCGGGTAGTCCGCACTCTTTCTCCTCCTTATTCTTACTGGGTGGTGATGCCTTCTTTATTACACACAGACCACTCTGCCCGCCCCCTCCAAGGGTTACTACACTTTACCTATATCTAGGGGGGTGAGCTCATTAGGCTCCCCTGTCCAGACTTTTGTACCAACGTCCTCCTTTTGGCCACCCCCCACACTAGTTTAAATCCACCTTAGCAGAGATACACCCCTCTAATCCTGCCTTTAATACTCCCTTCCCCTTCCTGCTCAAGTGTAGCCTGCCTCCCGCGTACTAGTCAGTATTCCCCCAGACCCTACCCCAGTTAGTCACTAACCCATAATTTTTGGTGTGGCACCAATCCCGCAGCCACTCGTTGAACTCCTCAATCCTACCCTTCCTTCCCATGCTTGCACATGGTACCAGAAGTACCCCTGAGAATGCTACAGACTCCCCCACCCCCTCACACTGCCTGCCCAACTACTGGAACCTCCCCCTCACTACTTCCATAGTCTCCCCTGCCAAGTCGTTTGTACCCACATGCAACACTAAATGATGTTTTTTTCCTCCCCTTGCTGCACACTTGAGCAGTGCCTGCCCTGCCCCTCCTGCAGTCAACCTGGGAATAGCTTCAACCCAAATACGGCTGTGCCTTTCCCACCATCTCACCCCCTTTCTGTATAGAATCCCCCAGGATGAGTACCCCCTGTCACTTACCTCTTTCCCTTCTAGTGCCCCTTCCACCACCCCAGTATTCGTTCTTCCCTGCGTCTTACCCCCGCCAGCTGCACCCTCTGTGACTTCTGTATCAGTACCCCCTGCATCTGCTCTCACTCCTTTTCTCTGCCTTATTCCTCCCATCCCCCTTGAACTCCTTCCCAGCCTGACTGCTTCCCTACTGCTTCCTTATGTCGACTTCCCTCCTATCCTGCTGATTTCCAACCCTCTCCTATCCCTGCTGTTGTTGATTTACGCCCCATTCCTTCTACCCCAATAGTGATGCCCTCCCATCCTTCCCCTTCCTGAGTGCTTCTCTCCTCTGTCACTACCCTTCCTCCTTACTACCCTCTACCTCTCATCCTTGCTGTCTTTCCCTACCTGTTCCATCCCTCTCATGCCTCGCTTGTCCTCACCCCTTCAGTATGTTTCTGCTCCCTCTCTCCTTTGCAGAGGCTTGAATCTATTCCTAGTCTATACCGCCCCTACATCTCTTCCCCCTATCAGTCCCCCCTCCTACTTGTTCCCCTCCGTGCCACCCCTGGTCCCTCCTTACCCGCAGCCATGTTCTCTCCCTGATACTCCTCGTGGTCTCTTCTCTCCCCATCAGGAGGCCCCCCCTTGCCTCAGGCACCCACTCCTTCTCCTCTCTTTCCTGCTGGTGCCTCTGATACTGGGTCAGTTTCAGCCCCTAGTTGTTCTAACTTCATCCCCCTTGCCATCCCCTATCCCCCAGCCAGGATGCCTACCATATTCATCTGCCCTGCCACTTGGACTCCTCCCTAACCTCCACAGTTCCTCCCTCAAACTAGACAGCAGTCTACAGACCATACACCCCCCATCCTCCAAGCCCAGTCCAGGATCATGGCAGACCCACACCCTGTACACCCCATCACCCTTCCAAAGATGCCAGCCATATTGACATGTGGCAGCTGCCCCATTTTCGCCCCCATCTTATGTTACATACTCTTGCTTCAAGTGTCTGTACCCTACTTCAACTGTTAGGCCCCTATTTACTCAAATTTCTGCCCCCCCCCCCAGCACTAGTCCTCCTACTGCCCCCTTGCCAACCAGGTTAATTCAGTCTTAAATCTCATCCGTTAGATACTGCATTACTGTATCAATCCTAAAGCCTCCTTGTCTGTTTTTCACCCCTCAGCTACCATACTTTTTGTTCTCAGCTCTCCTATAGTTTCACTTAGCCCAGTTAGAAATCCTATTGCACTCCAAGTATTACTCAGCTCTATTAGAGAAATAAACAGAAAAAATAAATATGTATCATTACAGCAGTCTTAACAGTATAGCTCAGTACTTAGCTCAGTTAGAGAAAGAAACAGAACAACTAAATCTGTATTATTACAGCAATCTTTAAAGTATCCAATCATGGCTTTGTCTCCACCCCAGAGACCCTGCCTTAATATAGGACCACAGAGGACCCTGGGCGAGAGGGTGGGCAACTCTAAAGTCCAGGCAGAGCTCCGTTGAGCTTGCTCACTCCCCCTCTCTCACTCGCTCATTCTATTTATCCCGGTGCTGCAGGCTGCCCTTTTGTACTGGGCTCCTGCCTGCGTTTTTCTGCCCACAAAGAAATCCGCAGCAGTCCCGACAGAGCTCCGTTGAGTTCGCTCACTCCCCCTCTGTCACTCGCTCGTTCTGTTTCTTCTGGCGCTGCAGGCTGCCATTTGTACTGGGCCTCTGCCTGTGCTGGTGCCATTTTCTACCCACACAGCAGTCCCGACAGAGCTCAGCTGAGCTTGCTCACTCCCCCTCTCTCACTTGATTGATCTTAATCTGTCCCAAACACTGATTTCCCACAGCGACTGCTCTATCTGTGCCGGAACTGCGAAAACATATTTCGGCCAGAATGTGAAAAATGACAGCTGTACTGTTCATAAGGAGGTGTGAAAAAATGTCAGTGTTGAAAATATAGCTTGAAAATATTACAGATTTGTGAAGTTACAAGGGTGCGCAGAAACTGTACAGTGCACACTTGTAACACAGTCATTTTATGGACTTTCATCACCAAATTTTCAACATAGGCATTTTATGACCTCTGCTCATGAATAGTGCCACTGTCATTTTCTTAATCTGTCCCAAAATCTGATTTCCCACAGCAACCACGCTATTCTGCACCGGAAGTGCGAAAACACATTTTGGCCAAGATGTGAAAAATGACAGCTATATTGTTCATAATGAGGTAGGGAAAAATGCCAGTGTTGAAACTCTGGAGTGAAAATATTACAAATTCATGAAGTTCTGAGCGTGCGTGGAAACTGCGCAATGCACGCTCGTAAAACGGTGATTTTTGGGATTTTTTTCACCAAATATGCAACTTAGAATTTTTGAGAGCCCACCTCATGAACACTTGCACTGTCATTTTGTTAATTGGTCCCAAAAGGTGATTCCATGCAGTGACTGCAAAATCACCTTTCGGAACTGAATAATACCATGACTTTGGCTGAATTCATGAGGAGGGGTCCCAATAACCCCATGTTAAAAATGTGGTGCAAAAATTCCCAACAGTGCCTAAGATATGCACCAAAGTTGAAAAAACCCAATTTATGCCATTATACAGCTTACTGCCATTTCTTCAGTTTGCAGTCGGCTTTGAAGAGTGCAGACGTGTTCCCGGTCCACCGAAGATCATCGTGCTGGGCTCCAGAGGTAAGTATGGGGTGAGAGGGTGGTGTGGGGAGGCAGGGTGCGCATAGGGTGGGTGCAGGTTGGGGGAGGGGCCACGGACTTAACAAGGGACCGATTTCTGTTTTACAGGGTAAAAAACAAAACAAAAAAACATTGCGGGACAGTTTTTTCCTTTTCAGGGACATTTGGCATGCTGGGGTGGGTTCCCAGTGTGCCTCCTGAGTGTTGTTTTTGGGGGGGTGTTGCCAACTAGGATTAGGCGCCCCATGACACTATAGCCAGAGTGGGATTGGGTCACACCCTCGGCAGATAACAAATTGGGGTGGGACATTATGCTGATGGGGAGCTCCCCATCAGCAAATTGAACTGGGAAGGGGACTGAAGCCGACAGGGATTGGGCGCCCGTCAGTAAAGAAAGACTGTTGGGGGGGCGCATGATGCTGAGGGGTGGGATTGGGCACCTCGTATACAACAGAAACTTGGGGGGACATTATGCCAACAGGGACTGGGCTCCCCGTCGGCAAATGAACTGGGCCGGGGGCTTGCAGACGGCAAGGTACCACCCTGCAATGACGGGTCGCTCCTTCATTGCAGCAGAATGGCTGGCTGATGCTGCAATGACAAAGCAGCCCCTGTTTGCAGTAGTGAAAACGTTTGAAGGTGACGGCACGCTAACGGAACTAGTGTCAGCAGCAGCATGCCACCACATTGGGGAAAGCGGGCCAAGCCTCAAAAGACACTGGGGCCATTGGCCCCCACAGTACCGCAACTCCAAAATAACGCTCCTGTCCTAAGCTGTGCCGAAATGTTTCTTGCGCATGCACAAGCAAACATAAAAATTGCAGCCAATAGTGCAGAGGCACTAAAACAAAAGAAAAAGGTTTTTGTTTTTTTTCTGGATAGCGGAGCTACGGAACACCATGCCACCAATGTGATTCTGAAGATCGTACTTCCAAAAGTCACAGGGGCTTTGTGTCACACACCACATCACTGAATTGCTGGCGCCATGGCATCAATTGGACAAGTGCCAGAATTTGACGAATCAAAAGAGTATTTTGATTCTTACTTGGAACGCTTTGAACGCTGGCTGGTGGAGAACAAAGTTACTGCTGACAAACAGGTGAATGTCTACCTGGCAGTTTTGGGATCTACAGTGTATGGACTCCTTAGTAGTCTGACTGCACCTGTCAAGTTGGTGGACATGCACTACGCCCAACTCACTGAGACACTTTCACGGCATTTCAGGCCCAAGCCAATTCTCATTGCAGAATGCTTCAGATCTCATTATCAGAACCAAGAGGAGGTGGGCAGCTCTTGCCGACTGCAACATTTCTTTGAAGCATCTGGCAAGCACCTGTGGGTTTGTCCAGTTTCTGGATGACACCCTATGGGATCAATTTGTCTGCGGTCTGAGAGGAGAAGGCTATCACAAACGGCTGTTGTCAGGTCTTAACCTTGAAGTCAGCCTGTGATATTACACTTGCTTCGGAGCTCGCCTAGAAGGATACCAGGGAGTTAGCGGGACATTCTGAACCACCAAGAAGTGGGGCTCACAGTGTCACCTATGTGCCAGGAGAAAAGGGACATTCTAGACCATGAAGTGGTCCGTCACCAGTTCATCAGCAACCACAAGGTCATCGGAAGCAGGCACCACAGGCCAGTTCCACAAGGTCCAAACAACTTTGTTACCATTGTAGGGGTAACCGCCAGCAAAGCACATGCTGACTTCATCAAGAAAAATGCCACATCTGCGGGAAAGTGGGTCATCTGAAGAGAGTGTGCAAAAGTGCATCACGTGCAGCTCATGCACAGTATGTTGCTGACACCATGCACTGGAAGAAGAGTCATTGGAGCTGTTTGCTGTCTACATAACTCAAGGGAATGGAGAAGAAATTTACCTCCAGATCTGGTTGGTAGGCAAACCAGTTAGCATGCAGTTTGACAATGGGGCGTCAGTATCTCTTGTGCCGGAGCACATCTACAAGGAGAATCTCAGGACGTGCCTGTTGCACCCATCACATATTCAGCTCACGTCTTACACGGGAGACCAAATCCCTGTTCTGAGGGATATTCGGGTACCAGTCAGATGAGGGAGGGACATGGATCCTGCCTCTAGTGGTATTGCAAGGAGAGAGACTTGCATTACTGGGAAGAAACTGGCTCAAGAAGATCAAGCTGAACTGGGAAAAGATCTTCACCTTACGAACTGCAACAAAAGTACCTCAAGAGGCAGTGAGGAAAGTGCTGGACAAACATAATCCTATTTTCCAGGATGGGTATGGCACAATACAGGATTTCAAGGCAAAGATCCAAGTGTGAACAGGAGCCACTCCCATCTTCCACAAGCCTTGACCAGTACCCTACACCTTGAAAGAAGTGATAGAGAAAGAACTGGGTTGTCTGGAGAAGCGTGATATTATGTCACGAGTAGAGAGGAGTGACTGGGCTGCCCCTGTTGTCATGGTAGCAAAGCGAGACAAAGCATTGAGGCTGTGTGGGGCCTACAGGGTTAGAGTGAACCATTGTATAGAACTAGAAGCATATCCACTACCCAATGTCAAGGACTTTTTTGCCACCCTCTTATGCAGAAGGTTCTTTAGCAAGTTGGACTTATCCTTTGCATACCAGCAGTTGGAATTGGAGCCAGAGTCAGAGATGTGTCTCACCATAAACACCCACAAGGGACTTTGCACATATCATCACTTGGCCTATGGAGTTTCTACAGTGCCAGCAATTTTCCAGCACACAATGGGCAGGTACTACCTGGGTGTGACTATGCAGTCTGCTTTATGGATGATATCTTGGTGACAGCACCCACAGTAGAAGAACATGTGACAATCCTGGACAAAGTCAAGCCCAGACTGCAGCTGTATGGAGTGAGAGTGCAGCTAGCCAAATGTCAGTTTCTACAAGATTCTGTTGAGAACCTGGGCTACCGTATCCACGCCCAGGGCCTGCACCCAACTGAGAATAAAGTGGAAGCAATTGTTAACGCACTGGCACCAACAAATGTGACAGAGCTAAGATCATTCCTGGGCCTGTTGAACTACTATGGACATTTCCTGGCAAACGTATCCACATTGTTGCAACCACTATACAATTTGTTGCAAATAGATGTGAAATGGAACTGGTCACAACAGTGTGAAGAAGCATTTCAGTCGTGCAAGCAATGACTTCTGAACACAAGTGAGTAGCACATTATAACTCAGCAAAGCCATTGAGATTGTCATGTGATGCATCCCCATATGGGGTGAGTGCGGTAGTCTCTCCCAAGTGTGAAACTATTTGTATGACACTGCACCTACCTAAACTGCATTGAGGAATGTTCTCAGATTGCACTGTCTACTGTTCCTCACTGAAATTGTACTACACCAATCTCTGTAACACTTGTTCTACCAATCACCATTACTCTTGCTTTTGTTGTCCCACTAACACTAAATCATTTGAAAATAGACACTGCCTAAATGGTTTTATGTAAAATAAAATGAAAAAATGAATGAATGAAAATGTGTTACCTTGGGTGGGTGGGTGGGGAAGAGACACCCAATTGCTTTTGCTTCAAGAACCCTGTCTCCAAGTGAAAGGAATTATGTTCAGATCGAGAAGGAAGCCTTGAGCATAATCTTTGGGGTCAAGAAGTTTCATAAATACTTGTATGAATGGAAATACAGTTTGCTAACAGATCACAAGCCTCTACTGGCCCTTCTGGAGCCAAAGTCAGCAATAGTAATGCTTGCAGCACTAAGGATGCAGTGATGGGCCTTGATTTTGTTGGCCCATGACTATGACATACAATACAGATGTTCTCAGGATCACACAAATGCAGATGCACTGTCAAGGCTGCCATGCAAGGATGCAACAGAAAAGGAAGACGATGGGGCAGTGTTTCAACTTTCACACATTGGGGAGCTACCCATTGCTTCACAGGTTGTAGCAGAGGAAGCAAGATGGGATTCAGTCCTCCCAAAGGTCTTGGATTTCACCCTCAGTGGTTGGCCCAACATCATGAGTGATCCGACTCTTTGACCTTACTTTGACAAGAAGGACCAGTTGCCAACAAATCAAGGTTGACCTGGGTCGTCGGAGGGCGGCCAGGGGAGAAGGATCGACATCCCTAGGACTGGTCTCCTTCTCTCCGGGAGGAGGAAGGTGAGTGTCCGGCACATGGCGACACCTAGCGGAGGCTGGGGTTACTGCACCGCGCGACACTGCAAGATGTCAGAGCGGGGCAGATGCTGGCTGTCATTGCATGTCCCCACCCTGCTTACAGTAAAAAAAATACCCCAAACTTGGCTGTCTCCATGAAGCTCTGCCCCGGTGCCTCAATCAGGCCCTGAGCTGGCTCCCGACCAGTCAATTGTATCACGGCCCAATATAGTGTCGTGTCAACGACCCTGCCTGTCTGGGGGCCTGTGATAACTGGGTGAGTATGGGCATATCTGAGGTGGAGGCAAGGGGTCCATGACCAGATGGATCATGATGGCAGGGTAAGGACCAAAAAGTATAAATATAAAAAAAAAAAATCAAGGTTGTATTGTGTGGGGTGCCCGAGTCATGATCCCTCCAAAGTTCCAAAGAAGGTTACTTTCTGACTTACATGAGAGTCATCCCAGCATCTACTAGATGAAGGCATTGGCCTGGGGATACCTCTAGTGGTTGGAACTTGATCAAGATATCCAGCATCTTGTCGGCTAATGTGCTCCTTGTGCGGCTGTCCAGAACCAACCTGCAACTGTACCTTTGCATCTTTGGAATTGGGTTACCACACCTTGGGAGCACATCCATGTTGACTATGCCAAAGTGGACAAACAGCATTTCTTAGTAGTGATCAGTATCCACTCCAAATGAATCTAAGTGCTTCTCATGCAAGTAACAACTACAGAAAGGACTGTAAGTTTTCTAAGACATCTCTTGTCATCTTATGGACTACTGCGGGAGCTAGTGTCAGACAATGGTCCCCAGTTTTCTTCACAAGAGTTCAAACTGTTCTTAAAGTGGAATGGGGTACGACATATTTTGTCTCTACTGTACCATCCTGCATCAAATGATGCAGCTGAGTGGGCTGTACAGACATTCCAGAAAGCCTGGACAAAACAAAGTTCTCAGTCAATAGCTGGAACCCAAAAGCCATCTCGTTTCTTGCTCACTTATTAGAAACACTTCTCACACTGTAACAGAACAAACACCTGCTGAACTGTTCCTCAAACATCAACCCCATATCTGTTTGGAATTGCTCAAGCTGGACTTGTCCAATATCGTAGCAAAACATCAACTGCAACAACAAACGGGGCATGACAAATCGACCAAGTCAGTTCAGATCTTCTATCCTGGGGAGAGGGTGATGATTCGTGACTTCAGGCATCCCAAGCATCTTTGGATTCCTGGGGTGGTGATGGAAAACAGTGGACCGTTGACTTACGGAGTCTGTGTGGGACATCGACTTGTTCATGTACATGTGGATCACCTGTTACGTTCAAGGATTCCAGTGCACTCAGCAGAAGATGTCACTCCAGAATAGGACAGTGGCACTGTGGATGTTGCTCCTGCTGATGAAATTCCAGCAGAAACTGTGCCAAAATAATGCAGAACTTCATGTGTCACCGGCAGCAGTTACTCCATCCTGGAGATACCCCATGTGGCAGCAAAGAGCACCGCAGAGACTTTACCTTTCAGTCATGAGCTGAACCTGTGCCTATGTGTAACTGGACTTGTTACCTGTTGCTTAGTTAGTAACAAGTTCTACCTGCAGGGCAGAATAATCCCCCAAACGTTTTCCTGGGTACCAAACAGTCTACTTTAGCCCGGAAGTTAGAAAATGTTAATGTTGGGTAATTTTAGACTCCATTTAGTCTAAGGGGGAGGAGTGTAGTATGTATGTATGTATGTATGTATATGTGTGTGTGTGTATATGTATATATATATATATATATATATATATGTGTGTGTACTTACCACAGGAAGTACTCAGGCAGCCATAACTGTTGTAGTTCATGCCTGTCAGTATTGTAGTCCTACTGTGCAGTTCCTGTCATGTTCAGTGGGGCACTGGGTGTAGTCTGTTTCGTCTGAGAATAAAGATGGCTGCAAGCAAGTTCCTCTGTGTCTCAGTTTGTCTGTCTACCCCAGATTATCACACAAACCTTCTTAGGGACCCTGCATGTGTCATGACCCCGGATGCAGTGTCATTAGTGTCCACTGCCATGTGGAACTGGTACTTAGTGGCATCCATGGCTGTCTTTGCTGTGTCAGCCCAATCCTTTGCCAGGTCACCTGTGCCCTTCTCTTTTATTGCCAAAATGGAGCTCCAGAGGGTTTTTTGGAACTGAGCTGTGGAGGCCAAGTGTGCTGCCTGCCCTAATAGCAGGGAATCTGAAGTATAAACTTTTTTGCCCATGCTTTATAGTTTCCTGAAGTATTTCTCAGGAGGCTGGGAAGAAAGGGGCACTTTGGCCTTGTTCTAGGTGACAGTTTGGACAACTCCCTTATGAACAGGGTGATAATAGAGGTATTCTGAACCCTGTTTAGTCCCCTGTACTTTTTCCCAATTTTCTTTTCTATGCTAACAGCTAAAGTGGGTGCTGACGTGATTTTACACGTGACTTTCTTGAGGGATTTGTGGATGGGCAATAGCAACCTTTTTGTGGGAGTTAAGCTTATCATATCCATCAATTCTACCCCATTCTCATCTTCACCAGTCTTCTGTGATGAGATGTTGTGGGTGTTTACCATTTGCCTCACAAAAGTATAGTATGAGGCATAGTCATCGGAGGGGCAAGGAGAGAAGCCATACTCTTGTTCAGGAGAACCATCAGGTCATATGGGTTCTCCTTCCTCCTCCTCCTCCTCCTCATAGTACATTTCGACCCCCTAATCCACAGGTAATTGGGAATGGAAACAGAGCCTGGGGAGGGGGGACAGGCACATTCATAATTCTACATAGACCGGAATGCCTCGAGGAATTACCATGGCTTTGTCATGTCCTGTATTGAGGACATTTTATTTGCCTTTACTGGTAGTTACTCCTTCTAGGGATGTGGATATGTTGTTCAATCCACACTTATTGGCAGGTTCCTTGCTGCTTTAAATGTTGCCAGAAGGTCTTCAAGCTGGCTCCTCCCACCCACCCGGGTGGTAAAACCCTCGGCTCCACCCCATGACACCAGATCTTTCTTACCGCTTGGAAACTCAGGTTCCCTCTTTAGCGCTCTGCGTTTTAGGCCTGGATCCACACTCTTCAGTTAACCCGAAACTAATTCTAAAGTTTACAAGACTCCGGTCTTCATCTTCCCTTGTGGCTGCGATGGACAAATCGACCCCTGGCTTTCGTCGGTGCCCCTGTGGGCAAAAGATATCCTGGACTGATCCGCATTCCACATGCGTCTGCTGCCTGAGGCTTGGCCACGATTAGTAGGCTTCTTGGTGTGCAGCTCCTTCTGACTTCGGTCTTGGAGGACACGCTGCTTCGACTGCTTCTTGGGCTCTGAAAAAGGTATCCGCCGGTCAAGTCAAGCAGGCCTATTGGGTAGTGGTTCATGAAGCAAGCGGATCAAGAGAACAGTTGGAGCAGATGATCGCCCTTGAGGAGGAGGCGGCCGAGGCCACTTCTTCCTCCTTGGTCGTGGCATTTATCCCGCTCTCCTTGGGCTCTTCCTGTACAGCTTCCTTTAAGGAGCTTTGTCAGTCCCTCTCCACCAAGGGAGAAGGACCATCAGGACATTCCAGTCGGTCCAAGAAGAAGGACTCAAAAGGTAAGTCCCATCGTCTATGTTCGTAGGAGCAGGAGAGATCCCCTTCACTGGACCATCGACTTTCAATTTCGGCCGAGGTTGCGGCTAAGGCTGCTGGCTTCACAGTGTCCCCGTCAGGTCAGCCGGCCGAGACACGCGTCTTTATGGTCGAGATTTTTCTTGACCCATCGGACGGTTTGTCGACTGGAGATGCCGAAAACCCCACTTCACCGGTTCTCCCGGTGGAAACCAAGGACTTGCCTGTGCCTCCTGTGCCGGAGTCCCTGGTTAAGGTCCCTGTACTGAGGGAAGAGCGGGTTTCCCCTGTCCTCTCTGGCCCACCCTCGGAATCCCCGAAGGTCTCAGCCTTGGTCCTCTTCCAGGTCCAGCTGGTCCTATCGGCGGTCTCGGCACCATGGAAAGCGGCGCCGCCGCTCATACTCTTCGTCCTCTTCGGAGGATAGGCTCTGGTGCAAGTTGCGCCGGTGCTACGAGGACTTGATGTGGCAGCAGCTCTTACTGTCTGGTAACGAGCCGACTCTGTCGCCTTCTCCAGCCATTAAGTGGCTGTCACGGGCAGGCGAAGCCCTTGCCAGTAGTCGAGGAGCTGGCCAGTTGTTCAGCCGAAACCGGCTGCTCCACCCATTGTGGTGGAATCTCCGCCTCCACAACCGAAGACGGGGGCCCCGACCAAGGATTCTCGGTCGGGTCAGGGCTTGCCCCATAGGTTGTCTGTCACTCTCACTCCCAATCGACCTCGGCACGTGAAAGGTGGCTCAGGTGCTCGGCAGTTGTTCGCAGACTCCTCGGAGTCTGACGACGATGACTCTTGTTCTCCATGCCGCTCGACCTGGAGTCTGCAGGGGGTCAGTTGGTGCACGAGAGCCCATCCTCGTTTTTGGGAATGCTTCGACTCATCTCAGAGTCTACTGGGATGCAGCTTGAACCAGTTCAGAAACAGGCCAAGTATCCTCTTACAGAGATACTGGACCGAGGGGATTCCCCTACAGAGGCCTTTCCGGTGGCCAAAGCCATTGTTGACCCGGCCCTGGAGTTGTTGCAGTGGCCAGCATCTTGTCCCACACCTTCGGCCAGGATGGCTCAAAGGTTTGCGTTCCCTACCGGTTCACTCTCCGGTTTCTCAGAGCACCCCTCTGTGAAAGGGTTAGTGACCGATAGCATTTTCCGGCGTTCCGGGAACGCTCGGGATGTGGACAAACCGCCCGATAAGGAATCAAAAAGTTGGACTACTCAGGGCGGAAGGTCAGTGTCAGTGGCTCAGTAGGTAGCACACTCGCCTCTGAGGCCGGGAGATCAGAGGGCTGTGGGTTCAGTTCCCACATCTGGCACTTGGGTTAATATCCCAGTACTGACACTGTAGTGCAGCATGAGAGGGGTGCTGTACTTCTGAGGTGCCATCTTTCGGATGAGACGTTAAACCGAGGTCCCATCTGCCTGGATTGGTGGTAGTTCAGGTGGATGTTAAAGATCCCATGGCACTTATCGAAAAGAGTAGGGAATTTCCCGGCCCTGGCCAAATTTCCCTCATTCACTAAAAATACCACCAACAGCTTAATCTGGTTCAGGGTCAGTTGGCATTCATCTGTATCCCCCTCCCCCGGGTCGTGCCTGAAAATAGGCAGGATTTGTCTAGTGCACTTACCCGGTCAACAAAAGCTAAAATAAAAAATAAATAAATACGCTGATTCCTCCCTAGGCCTTCGTCAGGCTAGCTCGGCTGTTCTGATGGCACACCTTTCACACGCCCTTTTGGGCTCCCTGGATGAGGTGATTCCTCATCTCCCGGCTGACCTTCAGACAATGGTCAAGCAGGTGCGGGATCAGGGAAGGGTGGTAACTGAACAGCAGCACAAAACGTTAGATATTGCTGATTCATGTGCCGGTCCAGTAAGCGGCATGATGGCCATGCGCCGCGGGGACTTGGCTGCAGATCTCACCTTCACGCTTGATACCCTGCACAAGCTGGCAGATGTTCCCTTCCCTGCACCGACTTGTTCGGGCCCGGGTGGAGGGTCATCTCCAATGGATCGAGAAGTCCAGTGCCACCTTGGACTCGGTCACGTCTGCCCAGAAGGACAAAGGCTGCCAGCAGCAGCGTAGGCCCTTTCGTCCTTCAGCCCCTGCGGCACGTCTGGCCCAGCAACACCAGCATCAGGGCCAGCAGGCTCACACTTGGCACCCCAAGCCAAGCTTGCTGCTTCCTCAGCAGGAAGCCTGGAGGAAAAGGCCCAGGAGGTCCTCGGCAGGCCCTTCCTCCAGCCTGCTGATGACGGGTTGAGGGTGTCGCCCCAACCGTCCTCCTCCCAAGGGTTCCCCGTGGGGGCGGCTCGCTCACTTCCTTTCCGCCTGGTCCACTATCACCACGGACTGCTGGGTGTTGGAAGTGGTAGGCAGGGTCTGCTCTGGAATCTGCTGTCCCCCATCGAGCCCTGCTCCCACGGGGCTCCAGGCCCAGAGCCTCCCTCGTCGGCTTGTCGAGCTGACATTGCCTTGCTTCTCCAGAAGGAGGTGATCAGTGAGGTGGTGGACCCCCCTCCAGACCCAGGGTTTGTGTCCAGGTGCTTCCTGGTCCCAAAATGGATGGGGGTCTGGTGCCCCATTCTCGACCTACACAACCTGAACAAGTTCCTAAGGTCTCGCACCTTCAGGATGGTCACTCTGGCTCAGATCATTCCATTCTTGGAGCCAGGCATATGGTTCTGTTCCCTGGACCTTCAGGATGCATTTTTTTTCACGTCCCAATCCTTCCGTCACGTCAGCGGTTCCTCCGCTTCAGAGCAGAGGGATTCCTTTACGAGTTCCAGGCCATGCCCTTTGGCCTCTCTCCAGCTCCCAGGGTCTTCACTAAATGCATGGCAGTGGTGACAGCATTCCTACGGCGCCGAGGGGTCCGGGTGTACCCTTACCTGGACGACTGGCTGATTGCAGCCCCCTCCAGGTTGGAGATGGAGTGTTCCAGGGATCTGGCTCTCCAGGTCTGCTCTCAGATTGGCCTCCTCATCAACGAGGCCAAGTCAGAACTCGTGCCATCGCAGGTGATTCAGTTAATCGGGGCAGAGCTTGATTCTCTTCGAGCCAGAGCCCGGCTCCTGGCGGACAGGGACGAGGTCCTTTCCTCCTTTGCCCAATCATTTCTGGTTGGGCAATTGCGCCCTGCCCGGGACTTCCTGCGCCTTCTGGGCCTCATGGCGGTCTGCACCAGTGTGGTCCATTGGGCCCGCTGGCATGTGTGTCCCCTGCAATGGGGGGCTGGCCTGCCAATGGTCACAGCGCTCCGGTCTTCTGGGCTTGCCAGTGATGGTGACCCAGTGGATGTGGAACGGTCTACAGTGGTGGCTCGTTCCAGCTCATCTGCAGGAGGGTATCCCGTTTGTCCGCCCCGAGCCGACAGTCCCTCTGATGACTGACGCCTCTCTGATGGGTTGGGGTGCCCATCTGGGGGAGCTCAGAGCCCACAGCCTCTGGTCACCTCAGGAGTTTCAATGCCACATCAACCTGCTGGAACTTCAAGCGGTCTGACTATCCTTCACCGCCTTCGCTCCGTTTGTATGGGGTCAAGTGGTCCAGGTCCAGACGGACAACACCACGACCATGTACTACCTCAACCGACAGGGCGGGACGCACTCCTTGCCCCTGTGCAAGGAGGCTGTCCGCACTTGGTCTCTCGTGATCAGCCTGGAGGCGGATCTTCTAGCCATCCATGTGGCAGGAGCCCCCAACAGTCTGGCCGATGCCCTCAGTCGGATAGGTGCTGCATCTCACGAGTGGTCTCTCCTGCCGGAGGTAGTACTAGATCTGTTCTCCCATTGGGGCACTCCTCAGGTAGACCTGTTCACCTCCAGGGAGAATGCGAAGCTGAGGCTGTTTCATGCTCGCCCCCCTCAGCAGGGCTCACTGCAGGGGGATGCCTTCTCAAGGCCGTGGACCCTGGGCCTCTTCTACACCTTCCCTCCATTTCCCTTGATCCACAAGGTGCTTCTCAAGGTGAAGAGGGACAAGGTGCAGGTGATTCTGGTAGCCCCAGACTGGCCCTGCCAGTACTGGTACCCAGATCTCCTCAACCTCAGCTCCAGGCTCCCGAGGCGGCTTCCAGCCCACCCGGACCTGCTCTCAGTCGACAAGGGGAAGGTTCTCCACCCGGATCTTCAATCCCTGCACCTGACGGCCTGGTTCCTGAGCGGCTAGAGTTCCAGGCCTTGGGTCTTTCCGATGAGGTCCTCAACGTAGTTGAGGCGTCCCGTAAGTAGTCGACCAGAAAATGCTATGCCTTCAAATGGAAGAGATTCTCCATTTGGTGTCAGGACAAAGGGTTGGACCCTTCTTCCTGTTCCTTGGCTAGCATTCTGGACTACCTGTGGTCCCATTCTCAGCTGGGCTTGATGCAGCTGACCCTTAAGGTGCATCTAGCAGCCATCTTTGCTTCGTGCGTGGGCGGCAAGCAGTCGGTGGCAGGGAGAAGGTGGTCGGCGCTCTTTCAAAGGCCTTGATCACATATCGCCTCCGGTGCGAGAACCTCCACCTCTGTGGGATCTACTGCTGGTATTGGCCAGGCTCATGGGCAAGCCATTCGAACCGATGCACAGGTGTGATATCTCTCACCCGTCGTGGAAGACCACCTTCTTGGTGGCTATTACATCAGCCAGAAGGATGGGAGAGCTCCAGGCGCTTTCCATCGAGTCTCCTTATCTGGTCTTCCATAGGAACAAGGTTGTCCTGTGCCCCCACCCGAAATTCCATCCGAAGGTGGTGTCGGAGTTTCACCTTAACCAGGTGTTGACTCTGCCGGTGTTCTACCGCAGTCACACCTCAGAGGCCGAATATAGGCTCCATACTTTGACCCTTGAAGAGTGCTCTCTTATTATAAGGAGCGGATTGCTGAAGTTCGGGGAGAGGTTTGCCAGCTGTTTGTCACCTACGCTGAAGCCGCACCTGGCAGACCTGCAGCCAAGCGGACGATAGGCAGGTGGGTCACCTCCTGCATAGATCTCTGCTATAGGTTGGCAGGCATGGAGCCTCCCAAAGGGATAAGAGCTCATTCTACCTGCAACATCGCTGCTTGGTGGTTGCTTCCAGGGATGTCCCTATCCAGGAAATCTGCAGGGCTGCTACCTGAAGTCAGCAGACCTTTATTTCTCATTACCACATTGACCTAGAGTCATGCCGGGATGCTGGTTTGGGACCTCGGTTCCTCCAGTCCTTATTCCCTAAGTAGGGTGTGACTTTGCCTCCCTCCTCCCGGAGAACTGCTAGAGTCTGCCAAAGTGTGTGGATTGGAACAACATATCCACGCCCCTTAGAAATACAGGTTACTCACTCCTGTAACAGGAGTTGTAGGAGTGGTATATGTTGTTCATCCACACAACCCAATTCACCTCCCTGGATTCGACACGCTAACCTGGCTTCCAGTGGGCTAGATCTGCGCCATGGGCAGAGCCGAGGGTTTTACCACCCGGGTGGGTGGGTGGGAGGAGCCAGCTTGAAGACCTTCCAGCAACATTTAAAGCAGCAAGGAACCTGCCAATAAGTGTGAATGAACAACATATACCACTCCTAGAACTCCTGTTACAGGTGAGTAACCTGTATTTTCCTTCCTCAGGAGGAGGAGGAACAGTGACATGTATTTATTTATTTATTTATTGTGTTCAGATGATCTTTGAGCTCAAGAGCCCTTTTTCAAAGGTGTTCAAGTCTATCAAGTTACATACAACAGAAGAACAAGTTACATTCTATAGCAGACCAATACATAAAGGACTGTGTATGAGCTATCATACACAACAAGGCTATGTTTCAGTTGAGAGAGTTCTATGGTAACAAGAGATGTCAAGAGCGCAGCTCACGAGATCTCATTACCATGGAAACCTTTCAGAGTGAAACTGAGCCTTGTGTATGATAGCTCATACCACAATCTTGTACAGTGTAGGGCACCATTTCTGAGAAAAACAAGAATCCTTATTATGCTGTTTTCTTCATCGGTGATCATTTCCAGGGTCAGCTCTTACCACTGCGGCCACTTCCTGAAGTTAGGAGGGTTCAGACAGCGCACGCGCAAAGATCTTCCATGTTGTTGTGTTGCCTTAGTGATGTAGCTAGTGCAGCATAACATCATGATGCGGCCAGTGCAGCACAACAAGCGGATCCCAGTAACTGATTTCTATCGGCAATCACATTTGACCATACACTATAATACAATACACAACAGATATAACAGTAATCATATTATGAGGAGCAGTGAGTTAACAGCAGACTTCTACAACTGCAGGAGGCATCAACAAGGGGTGCAGGCTAATGCAGTAAGTAGATACAGTTTAGGTACACAAGCAGTGCAATGTCTGGAAAAGGTGGGCAGTGGCTCAGGCTTTAAAGAGGCAGAAGAGGGAGAGGGGTGATGGCTGGGGGTAGGGAGTTCCAGGCTTTGACTACACTATTTTCAAAAAAACAGTTGGCCAAAAGTAGTTTTTCTGAATGGTAGGAGGAGTTTTGGTTTCCGTGTCGATCAAGTTCTGTATTAGTTCATGATCGAGGAGAAGGGGTTGCAGAAACCTGTTGGCATTTGACCAATTGTGTAAGGGAGGAAGGGGAGGAGGGCAGTACAGAGTCACTTTGGGTGCAAATCCAGGATTCCAAGAATAGGAGTCTTAGAATGGGAGTGGTGTACAGGCCACCATCTCAGATGGAGGAGTTAGACAGGGAACTAGCGGGACAGATCAGGAGGACCTGCGAGAAGGGTAGTGTGGTGATTGTGGGGGACTTCAACATGCCAGAAGTGGACTGGAGCACCCCAACAACCAGGAACAGAAGGAGGTACTGCTGGATGCCTTCCAGGACAGCTTCCTGCTGCAAATGGTCAGTGAACCAACCAGGTTAGGGAATACCCTTGACCTTGTGCTGGCAAATGGGGACTTTGTGAGAGAACTTACAGTGGAGGAACCGCTGTCAAGGAGTGACCACCACTCAGTATGGCTCACATTGGATATGGGCAAGGAAGGAGTGGAATCTGGCACAAGAGTGCTGGACTTCAGGAGGGCTGACTTTGGGAGGATGGGGGAAGTGGTAAAAGGGTACCTGGCCAGAATTCAATCTAGTATGGATACTAACCAGAGATGGGAGCTCATAAAGTTGGGGATAGTGGAGGCAACCAAAACCTGCTGCAAAGCCCAGAGCAAGAAGGCTAGAGCTAAGAAACCGAGCTGGTTGAGCAAGGAGGTCATGGAAAAGGTAAGGAAGAAAAGAGCTGCCTTTAGGAAATACAAGAAAACAGGGAGGGGGGAGGACAGAGAGGAGTACTTGACAGAATCGAAGGAGGTGACAAGGGCAGTAAGGGGAGCCAAAGCATCTACGGAACTCAGGCTGGCACAAGGCATTAAGAAGGGGGAGAAGGACTTCTTTAAGTACATCAGGGAGAAAAGGAGCTGTAAGGACCACATAGTAAGGATTAGGAAGGAGGGGGGTTGGGTGGAAGCAGGGTATGATAAGGCGGAAGCACTAAATGAGTACTTCTGCTCAGTATTTACTAAAGAGAAGAGGGGGGTGACACCCAAGATGGGTGAAATGGCAGACGCGGGGGTGGTGACTGATGGGGAAATCATGGAGGACAGAGTTCGAGAGGGTTTGAAGGCACTGAGGGTGGACAAGGCACCAGGCCCAGATGGCATCCACCCCAGGGTACTGAAGGAGCTGGCAGAGGTCCTTGCAGGACCTTTGGCAGACCTATTTAATGCCTCACTACATTCGGTGTGTACCTCAGGACTGGAGGATGGCTCATGTGGTGCCCTCCACAAGAGTGGCCCCAAGGATGAACCGGAAACTACAGACCAGTGAGCCTCACATCCATCGTGGGTAGCTAATGGAGACTATCCTGAAGGAGAGGCTGGTGGCCCTCTTAGAGGCCAAAGGACTACAGGACGGCAGACAGCATGGCTTCCTACATGGCCGATCCTGCCAAACCAACCTGGTCGGGTTCTATGACTGGGTAACTAGGCACTGGACGGGACATGCAGTGGATGTCCTGTATCTGGACTTCAGTAAGGCATTCACTCAGTGCCACATGGAAGGCTGGGAAGGAAGTTAGTAGGCACAGGGCAGGTGAATGCTGGTGAGATGGGTAGGAAACTGGCTGCAGGGAAGGCAACAGAGGGTGGTGGTGGGTGGGAGCTCTCACACCCAAGGGCAGTGATCTAGTGGTGTCCCACAGGGCTCGGTGTTGGGACCAGTGTTGTTTGGGATATTCATTGCAGACATATCATGGGACATCAAGAGCAAGATCAGTCTGTTTGCTGATGATACCAAGGTTGGCGCGGTGGTGGATGACCTAGGGGAATGGCAGGGGTTGCAGGATGATCTGGCAAAGCTTGAAACCTGGTCAGACACCTGGCAACCTGGGCTTTAATGCCAAAAGTGCAAGGTGATGCATTTTGGGATGAAGAACCCAAGGAGGACTTACCAGCTAGGGGGGTGCAGCTAGCCCAGACAGAGGAGGAGAAGGATCTGGGTGTGCTCATCACAGGGTCAATGAACAACTTCGGCACAGTGTAGGAAGGCAGCTGCAAAGGCCAACAAAATGCTGGGTTGTATTGCAAGGGTATATCCTCAAGGAGGGAGGAGGTGATTCTGCCACTGTATAGGTCATTAGTTAGACCACACCTGGAGTACTGCGTGCAGTTCTGGCGTCCGTATCTGAAAAGGGACATTAAGTTACTGGAGGGAGTGCAGCGAGGGCGACAAAGATGATCAAGGGTCTGGGGACTTATCATATGAGAGGAGGTTGAAGGAGTTGAACATGTACTCACTGGAGGAGAGGAGAGAGGGGGACATGATTGAAACCTTTAAATACATGAAAGGAATAAACAAGACAGGTACAGAGGGGCTGTTCAAAGTAAGGGAGGAGGGCCACCAGGGGCCATGATATGAGACTGGAGCGAGGAAGGTTCAGGAGGAGATGAGGAGACACTTTTTACAGAGAGGGTGGTGGCTGGGTGGAATGCGTTACCTGCAGAAGTGGTATGCAGTAGAACAGTGGACTGCTTCAAACGAGGATGGGACAGGACAAGGGGGAGGGTTAATGAAGGGGAAGGGTGGAAGGGAGGGGCAGCTGCAGAATAAGGGTGCTAGCTGCACATTAGAGCAGACTTGATAGACCTCTAGGCCTTTATCTGCTGGCAAATTTCGTATGTTCGTATGTTCGTAAGAACTGCTCTCTTGCATAGAAGGGCTTCATTGACATTAACTGGAATGGAAGCCAGTTTGTGGCAAGGTGTAGGTCACAGCGACGGGAGTCTGGTTTTATGTCGAGTGCAAATCTGCAAATGTTTGTTTTTTCTTAGCAGGCAGCATCTCCAGTGTCCACTCGGAAGCTCTTTTTATTTTTACTGGATTCAGGGTTCCCCTGTTCAGACAACCTGATTTCTGAACCATCTTTTGCAGCCTTTTCTAGGTTATGCTGCTTACACTGAGGGCCGGGATCATCACCTAAACCTTTAGGTGACGTGGAGGCAGACTGAGAAGCAATAATGTCTTCTAACTTTTTAGCCCTTTTCTTTTGCGTTTTAGGGCAAAACTTAATGTAGAGTTCACAGCTGGCAAAATCATGATCTGGACCCAGGCACCTCAAACACAACTCGTGGCAGTCTGCCTTAGCCAGGAGTTGAAAAGAAATCTTGCCGTTTTTAAAGCCTGTGAGTCCTGTCTTCTTTTTGGGCCTATGAGTCATGCCAAAACACTGACAACCCTGGGAAGACATTCCAGTTCTCAGAATTTTGTAAAAAGCACATGTAGGGTAAAATAAGTTTGAAAATACAGAAATGCAGTTCGTTTCTGTTTAAAACAAGAACCACAAACTCCGAAAGGTTCTCAGTATGAAAAGGAAGCCAATTATCATCTCGGTTCGGAAAGAAAAAGGAACCATGAGTAATAACTGAAAAATGCTGCAAAGCAGTAGAATTATAAGAAAAATAAAACCTATTTTAGTAAATACGAGTGGTTCCCTGAAGGCAGGAACGGTCATAGTGAAGGATTACGGCCAGTTGCGCAAGCAAACAGGAAAGGTTTATGGTAACAGGCTTGTGTCTTAAGCAGCACCACTTAGTCACGCCTCTTTCTGTCTATGTCCGAGTCACAGACATGCTCGAGTAAGAATAATAACAGAAACAGTGCTTACAACAACTAATATTTAGAAATTATTGTGCGTTAATTACCACATAGGACCCGGGGTGTGTGGGGGGCGGAGTGCCCCCACAGAAGAAAGAACAACAACTAATATTTAGAGAGTACATTTCATCTTAAGCAATGCCACTTAGTCATGCCCGAGTCAGAATAATAATATTAATAGAGAAGGAAATTACCACATAGGAACTGGGGGGTGTTGGGGGCGGAGTGCACCCACAGAAGAAAGAACGACAACTAATATTTAGAGGTCATTGTGCAGCAACGGAGTACATTTTAACAATAACTAACCACATAGGACCCGGAGTGTTGGGGGGGGGGGGGTGGAGCGCCCCCATAGAGGAAACAGTGCGTGTCTTAAGCTACATTTGATGTCTCGAGTACAAAGAAACAGTGATTAATAGTAGGTAGGAAATGTAGAAAAATAAGTGCCTTAAGCTGTTTGTCGAGTACTGTGCCCCCACACAATAAAGAAACTGTGATAATAGTAGGTAGAAGAGGACAATGCTGAGAATCTGCTGCCTCCGCTGTAGTATGATTCGGTATTTGTGCTAATAACAAGCTGATTTCTGATTTAGTCTGTAGTCTTTTCTGTATGTTTGTAACTATCATTCACCTAAGATAAAAAAATGTGACTGCGTTTAGCATGGTGTCTGCTTTGCTTATTTATGGTGTGGGCTGCTGGTCTGTGTTGATTGTATAGTGTATCAGCTGTTTGTCGCTCGCTCGCACAGCTCCAAGAGACACATTACCGAGTAGTCTCTGAAAGCAGTGCAGCGAAGTGATCTGGCCGTAATCCTTCACTGTCGCTGCAGGAACTATGCTGCCCATCGGCCTTCTCAACAAAAAAGTACCCTAACTAATGCAGAGTTATCAAAAATAGAACTAAAGTGTTAGAAAGTATAAAATAATAAACCATAATCAGACTGAAGTGAAGAGAAGACTTCAGGGCGACTGCTTTCTTCAGACAGAGGAAAACATCTGCTGTTAGAATGAAGGGGTGAGCATGACCACACAGCAGAGCTTTGAATTTCATTCTGAGATTCTCTAATTAGCATAAAATCCTAAGCACCGGGGCAGCTGTTTCCAGGTGAATGATTGCAGTTGTTGTTAAGCAAAGGGGGTGGGGCAGATTCCTGGTGTTGGAACGTCAGAGTTCAGCAAGTTCATCTAATGGAAATTCCTCATTAGCTGATCCTTACTAGTGGGTGATGGAGTAGCACAGCAACCAGTGTTTCTGTCATCTATGGGGACTGGGAATGAGACCTTTAGTTTTTGATAGGTTATGTAGGTCATATACATACATACACACACACACAGTGGAGCAGTCTTGTAGCCTCAGAGGGACACCAGTTCTATTTTGTGTATAAGGAGTTACAGTGTTCGGTAAAATTTGTGTATAAAGCAAATTATACGACAAGCATGTAGTGTAAGTTAATCAGAAAAGAGGAAAACCTCCATTCAATACCCCACAAACTACAATAACCACACCCTCGGTTAACTCTCCATAGTTATAACATGGGAAAAGAAAATCCTGCATCCAGATTGGTTGTTAACCATGTATTAGAAGTATCTAATGCACGGCTAAAAAGCAAGCATTTGTCAATGCCAAATGTTTGCTTGCTGACATTGGCATTGGTAGTGTAGGAGTTACAGAGCTGCATAATAGGAATGGCAGTGAAGTATTGAACTGAAGCCAACCCCACCACCACCCTGCAGAGACTGACAGGCATTGGGGTGTGCCTTTGGGTCATCAGGCATAACGGCCATGCCATTTCACCACACCCTACCCTGCAGACACTGACAAGTGTTCACGGTGTGCCTTGGGGTCTTTGGCCCTTATGCACACCACATTCCATCAGGAAATACGGTGAGATGGGTGCTGTATAGGAGAATGGGGTGAACTTTGGGGCCGAAGAGTCCAAGGCACACCTCGATGCCTCTCACTGGCTGCAGGGTGTGGAATGGTATGAGCATTACAGGTGAGAATCCCAAGTCACACCCCTGATGCCTGTCATTCTCTACAGGGTGGGGCGTTATGGTCAGAACCCCTAACGCCTCAGGCATTCATTGGTATTTTCACTCCAAATTTTCAACATGGTTTTTTTGTGACCCCCACCTTATGAACAGTGGCAATATCCGTTTGTTAGCCGAAAGCTGCTTTTGCACAGCGACTACGGCATTTAGCACCACAGGTGAAAAATGACAGCTATACTGTTCATGGGGAGGTGTAAACAATGGCATTGTTGAAAATCTGCAGTGAAAATATTTAAAAAAAACTGGTGAAGTCATGAGCATGCTTAGAAACTGCAATGCACACCCGTAATGTAATTAGTTTGGGTATTTTTTACAGCAGATTGTCAACACAGGCATTTTGGGACCTCCGATCATGAACAGTGTCACTGTCATTTTCTTTATCTGTCCCGAACAATGATTTCCCACAGCGAACACGCATTTCTGCGCTGAAAGTGTGAAAACACATTTCGGCCATGTTATGAAAAATGACAGCTCTGCTGTTCATATGGAAGTATGGAAAAATGCCACTGGTGAAAATCTGGACTGAAATTATTACAAATTCATGGACTTACAAGGGTGCATGGAAACTGCACAATGCTCACTTGTAACACAGTCATTTTATGGACTTTTGTCACCACATTTTCAACATAGCCATTTTAAGACCTCTGCTCATGAACAGTGTCACTGTGATTTTCTTAATCTGTCCCAAACATTGCATTCGCACACCGACTGCGCCATTGTGCGCTACATGTGCGGAAATGCATTTTGGGCGAGATGTGAAAAATGGCAGCTGTACTGCTGATAAGGAAGTGTAATAAAATGGCAGTGTTGAAAATCTGCATGCAAATATTAAAAATTTGTAAACTTACGAGCGCATGAGGAACTGCAACGCATCATCTAAAACAGTCATTTTGTGAATTTTCACCAAATTTTCAACATAGCCATTTTAAGACCTCTGCTCATGAACAGTGTCACTGTGATTTTCTTAATGTGTCCCATACATTGATTTTCGCTTTACGACTGCGCCATTAATAGCTACATGCGGAAACACATTTAGGCGAGATGTGAAAAATGACATCTGTACTGCTCACAAGGAGGTGTGGTAAAATGGCAATGTTGAAAAATCCGGAGATGCAAATAGTAAAAATTAGCGAACTTATGGCGTCGTGAAGACTTTGCATAGCGCCGCTCGTAAAATAGTCATTTTAGGAATTTTTCACCATAGGCTTTTTGAGAGCCCACCTTATGAACACTGGCACTGTCGTTTTTAATTGGTCCTGAAAGGTGATTTTGCGCAGTGACTGCGAAATCATCCTTCGGGCCCGATTAACGCCATGGCAGTTCCAGAATTCATGAGGAGGGGTCTGAAAAAACCCATGTTGAAAATTTGGTGCCAAAATTCCAAAAAATGCCTGACATATGCATTAAAGTTGAAAAAACCCTATTTATTGCATTATACAGCTTACTGGCATTTCCTCAGTTTGCGGTCGGCTTTGAAGAGTGCAGATGTGTTTCGGTCCACGAAGATCGTCTTGTCAGCCTCTGGAGGTAAGTATGGGGTGAGGGTATGGGGGAGGTAGGATGCACAGAGGGTGGGTGCCGGTGGGCAGGGGAGACCGCCGAGGAACTTTTGTTTACGTTTTTTTTTTTTTTTTTAGGGAAGACTGGGCGTTTGCCACATGGGGTGGGCTCCCAGCGTAGCAGAAAACTGTTTGGGGGGCCTGGAGCCCATAGGGATTGGCCACCCTGTCAGGCATTACACTTTTGCCACACTGGGGTGGGCTCCCAGTGTGGCACTTGGAAAGCTTTTTTGGGGGCATGGAGCCGATGGGGATTGGGCACCCCGTCAGCCGATAAGTGTGTGCATGGGTGCATGAGCACGCAATATGCATGCGTGTGGAGGGGGGAGCAAAGCTCTCCCTTTCAACTGTACGGCACTGCATTTTCAACTGCTGTCATAGACAGCTGCAGCGTTCATTGGAGAACTGCGGCCGTGCCTGCAAACACACTGACTGAATTGGAAGACGGGTGCCAGATCTCTGAAAATTCGGATGATGGCACTATGTTTCTGGCACATGCGTGCAAGCAAACATAAAAAGAAAAAGGATATCAGCCAGGTTGAGGCAGTTGAGAGGAGGGTGATAAAGATGGTTCAGGGACAGCAAGGCAGGGCTTATGGGGCCAGGCGGAGAGAACTCAATATTTCCTCACTTCAGGAGAGGAAGGAAAGAGGGAACATGATTGAAACCTTTATGTACTTGCAAGGTATAAACAAGCTGGATATTGGCGCGCTTTTGTGGCTCAGTGAAAACAAGACCACAAGCGGGCACTGTCATAAACTGGTGATGGGGGAGATTTAAGGAGGAGGTCATGAGACACTTCTTTATATAGAGGGTGGTAGTGGGGTGGAACAAACTTCTATTGCAGGTTGACACTCAAAAGACTGTGGGGGTTTCAAGAGAGGATGGGACAGGGTGAAAGGGAGGGTCAGGGTTGGTGTGGTCGGGGTGATGGAGCCTACTGTAATCTCTGGATCGGGGCACCGCAATTGAGCAGACACAAAAGACCATAAGGCCTTCTTCTGCTGGCTGTTTCGTATGTCTTCATGAAAGTTCTGTCCCCTCACAGGCTATTCAGCATTTACATCTGCTGCTACAAGAACTGTGAAAGGCTGCTGCATTTGTCCATTTCTGCTTGTGCCAATGCTCTTCCTAAGTGTTTTGAAAATTGGGACTATTACCAACACTAGTCTGCTGAAGCTGTGTCAGCTGTGAGGGGGCGGCTGAACGAGCTCATGTAACACTAGGAGGAGGGGCAAAACTGTGATTTAAACCTTGCGAGCACAGTAGCGTGAGTGGCGCGAGTGCCACTTGGTATAAAAATTCTCGACTTTTCAGTAGTTTGTAAGAGTTTAACTCGACTTAGTTAGGTTTCTGATTCATTTTAGTAGTTTAGTTCTTGTTTAGTAGATACAGTATGTACACTTTCACCATGTGTGAGGCAATGTCATTTGTACTAGTTGCAATCTTGTGTAGTAATGGGAAAAGCAAGTTAAGCGAGGAAACTATGGAGAATGTTAACCTTAACCAATCATTAGCCTGGAATAAGATATTTCTACCAAATGCATACGTTGAGAATTTAGAGTTAACTGAAATCTTTGTAATCATATCAGTAGCAGGACATGGGGTTTCACATGTACGTATACCTGAGTTGCATTATAGACATATTAAAGGAATATAAAAATCTATTAAGCACCCTCATAAAAAGTTTGTCTGGGTGTGGAAGTTAATATTAATGAGTCTATTGATTTCTGGTGATGTGCAAATGAATCCTGGACCCCAATTGAGAAATGAATATTCTCTAGTTGATTTTGGAGAACGAAAAAAAACTGGGCTTTTTACATTTAAATGTAAGAAGCTTGTTGCCCAAAATGGGTGTAATAAGAACTCAAATTGAGGTAGTTAAGCCAGAGGTATTGGCACTAACAGAAACCTGGCTATCATCTAAAATAGATAATAATGAAGTTCTCTTAGAAGATTATAACATTTTCAGGCAAGATAGATTAAAAAAAGGGAGAGGGGTTATGATATATCTTAAAAATATATATAAAGGTCAATTGAAACTTGCAAAAACATTCCCAAATCAATTAGATTTATTAATAGTACAAATGCATGGAAGATCAGGATTCCAGCTAAATATTATGGTTTGTTATAGGCCTCCATCTGCTAAAACTATAGCACTACAGACCTTGTGCGAACACATTGCTCCTTTTTAAAAAAATGAAACCATTTTGCTTGGGGATTTTAATTGGAATATGCTGATTCCTTAGCTTCCGATTTTAAATCAGTTTGCAGCTCTTACTTTGCAACAATTGATTATTACACCTACTTGATTGCATAAATCAGTTAATGACAAACATTCATTACTGGATCTGATATTCACTAATAGACCTGAGAGATATGTATCTGCAGTTCATGAAAATGATGTGAGTGATCACTGCTATATTTCATGTATTAGAGACGCTGTGGTGGAAAAATTTCAAATACAATTTATTCAAGCTAGGACGTTTAATTCATTTAATGAACAGGCTTATTTGAGAGATGTAGCAGAGATCCAATGGAAATTATTATATGTGTGTCCTGAAGTTCATACAGCATGGCTTTTTTTTTTAAAACTTCTCTTTTGAGTTTTATAAATACACATGCCCCATTAAAATTAAAACGTAAAGAAAAAAAAAAGTGCAGTGAATAACAAAAGATTTGAAGGAGATAATAAACAAAAAATCTAACTTACGGCACATAGCTAGAAAGACCAAAGCATTAAAGGATATGTTAGCATATAGAGTTGTTCGAAATCTTTGCACTAAAAATATTAGAACAAAAAA
This sequence comes from Neoceratodus forsteri, assembly GCA_016271365.2. NCBI lineage: Eukaryota > Metazoa > Chordata > Ceratodontiformes > Ceratodontidae > Neoceratodus > Neoceratodus forsteri. The sequence goes on along the minus strand of JADMNL010000027.1, from coordinate 262,058,599 downwards.
GGAGTATTATGAAAATTATTTTTAATCATCAGAAGGAAATCCTAGAGCCTTATGGAAAGGTATTGAATCACTGAAGGGTAAACAGTGTCCAACTATTTTACCTGCATTTCTGGCATCTGAGGGGAAAATTTCATTTACAGATATTGATAAAATTGAAATGTTAAATTAATTTTTTTATCTCTGTTGGTAATGCATTTGATAAAATTCATCCTGGTTCAGCTATTCCTATTTTGGATACTGACTTTACTTATAAATTGAATAGACCTGTGTTTTTCTTCAGTCAAATTGAAATGTTTGATGTTAGAAAGAGTTGCAGGGATTAGATATTAGAAAAGGCCCTGGATATGATGAGATTTCTCCTTTCTTTCTGAAATTGGCAGCTGAAATATTGGTACCTCATTTAACGTTTATTTCTAATCTTTCTTTGGATAGCTGCGAATTACCAACTTTAAAACAGCTTTTGTTAATCCAATGTTTAAAGGGGGAGACCCAACATATCCAGGTTCCTATAGGCCTATATCAGTTTTACCAGTGTGTGTAAAAATATTTGAAAAACTTGTGTACTTGCAGTTAACAAATTACCTTACTAAATACAATATAATATCATCTTTGCAGTCAGGCTTTAGAAAAGGGTATAACACAACATACCCAATATCAAAGGTGGTTGATGACATGTTTGATGCCTTCGACAGTGGCCAGGAAGTTCCATCATTATTCCTGGATCTATCAAAGGCGTTTGACACGATACACCATACTGTATTATTAAATCAATTAAAAAAGGTTGGGCTAAGTATTCCAGTATTAGGTTGGTTTCATAATTATTTGAAAGGGAGATTACAATCTGTCAGATTGGGGGGGAGTTGTTCTACACCTACCACTATGTTAAATGGGGTACCACAAGGGTCTGTGCTTGGTCCCCTTCTCTTTTTGTTATACATAAATGACTTACCAAATTTTTGTTCTCCTAAGACTCATATACAACTCTATACTGATGATACCATGCTGTATACTAAATGTGATGATATAGGCACAGCGATGTTGATTTTGCAACAAGATTTTTTAAAAATACAGAAGGGACTTGTTGAATTAAGACTGCGTCTGAATGAACATAAAACCCAATGAATGCTATTTAGTAGGAAAAATCACGTAGAAACAACCACAAAAGAACTTAGATCTTTATCAACAACTATCTTAGAACTTGTAGAATCCTATAAATGTTTAGAAATCATATTAGATAAAAATCTGACTTTTGAGTTACATATAACCTCTTTATCAAATAAATTAAAGAAATTGTTGAGTTTTTTTATAGGAATAAATATTTAGCTTAAAGATTAGGAAGTTATTGATTACTACTTTGTTCTTACCAATTTTGGATTATGGCGACTTAAGTCTATAAAAATGCAAAAAAATCACTACTGTGTTCACTGGATGTGTCAAATTCAGTGCCCAAAACATGGGAACATTTGTCTAAACAACTAAATATCACAATATTGTTGCCATTTAAACGCTTTAGGTCTTCTCTTATAACTTTGTATAACAAACATTGTAGCTGCTATGGATAAAGTACCTTTTTATGCTTCATATTTAATGTAAGAAGTTAATTATTATTATTTTTTTTTTTAACTGAAACTGAAATTTTGTATGTACGTTTTCTATCTTGTTATGTGATGTTATATGTTTGGATACAATCGTAAAAGAGATTATTTTATCTCAATTTGATATCCAATAAAGTTGAAGTTGATGATAAATGTCCCATTCTGAGTGAGGCCACTGCATGTCCAGTTTATACAATGTATTTTAAATTGTAGACATTTCTAATTAGTTCTCTTAATGAAGATTTAATGGTTTCTGTTTGATTTGTTCATACTTGTTTTAACAGTGAGACTAGATAAACAGTGACTGGTTACTGACATTAAAGTGGCCATCTTGAAGTGACAGCTGCTTGTCCAGAGATAGTGGAATCGCAGAATGTAGGACTGTAAAATTCCCCACTGGCACAGTCTCCTGTAAAATGGAGAGATGATTCCCATCTGCTGATATAATGCACAGTGGTGTGTACACCTTGAAAGTGCTAAAGCAAGTTTACAAACGTTACTAAACGTAGTGGGCAAGTTATTCAATGGAGTTTACGAAATCCCATGAGTTAAGTTTCTATATAAAAGCAACAGAAAAAAAAAAACATGTTGCCAATGTTTTCTAGATGTCGAATTATTTCTTACTCTGTAGATCCCACGAAGCCTTTGGTTTTCAGATTTCGTAACTGCTAAAATAAAGCTTTTCATGAGTTACATTTGCACCAAGAGTGATGCCCAGTTATCTGTATTTAGTAACTTGTTCTAGTACTTGGTTATCAAAACTATAGATGAAAACAGGAGAATTAATTATATTGCTACACGTGTAAAAATAAACTGCGCAAGAAAAACATTTCGTCATGGCACCTATCTTACAAGATAACATGTTACTCTGCAAGTTATGTGAGCCACAATCACTATCTTGAATATTATGTGCATCTTGGTGTACTACTGAACCAGAGAGTAGCTTTCACAATGCTGATGACATCACAGTAGTCCTAAGCCATTAGTTCAAGTGAAAGAGAAACAGTTACATTTTCAGTCAACTGATTTAAAGTTCTAACTAGTAAACTGTTGTAAAAATCATATACACAATTGCCTGCCCTGAAATAAGCAAATGATTATCTCTTGTGAGGGGGCAGTACTTTCATAGTTCACTCTAGGTTCTTCCCCTTGAGTGTTTTGTATGGTCCTACCTCCTTACATTGCATATTTTGAGTCGGAACGTCACATATCCTCTGCTTTTTGTTTTGTACCAAATAGAAAAACATTTGTGTTTCTTTTTAAGAATGGTTTGTTGGTGTAAAACTGGATCTGCAAGTCTTGAAAGCACTTGGGTAGTTTCTCCTGGGCCATGTTATTTGTGGTTCCCTAGCAGCATAGAATGGTATCATTTACCTACATTTTTATATGCACACCATTACAGATCTGAGGAAATCCATAAATAAAAAGTTAAAATAAAAGGGGCCCTACAGTGGACTTAGTAGGTACACAGAATCATTAATTATTGCTGGTTTCAAAACTGTTACCAAGTTCTGTTTGTTAAAAATGCAGTCACTTTTTGGTGGTCATTTTAAATCAGGTTGCGCATAGAACGTTTCGACTTGTTTTTGCACTCCTTAAGGGAGTTAAGTAACTTGTAAAGCAATCTGTAAAACTTGCATCCAAGCCATATTATATCAGTTTATTTAGTAGTAATCCAGCTGGATATCCTCCGAATCCCTTGCTTGCCACGCTAGTGAACTCAGATTCTCATTGTCCCCTGCGACAAAGTTTCATAATGCAAATCAAATCATACTTTATTTGTGATGCACTTTTCTTAAATCAAAGCACGTTTACAATTTAAAAAAACAACAAACAATTAAAACACAAGGAATTAAAAGACAGCATACATATAATAGATATGACTAAATGTCCTCCCCAAATGCTAAGCCAAATAAATAAGTCTTCAGGGAGGATTTAAACATCTCAGTGGACAGGCAATCTCTAATCCAATGAGGTAGAGAGTTCCACAGGGTCGGCGCCGAAAAAGCCCCTGCACCTGATGTCTGTAAACGGACCCTGGGAACCTCTAGCAATCCCTCGTTAGCGGAGCGGAGGGGGTGGTAAGGTCGCAGGAGGTCTTGCAAGTAATCCGGTCCCAGTACGTGTAGGGTCTTATAGGTCAGCAGCGCGACCTTGAAGATAATCCTCCATCGCACAGGCAGCCAATGCAGTTCGCGCAGCACAGGTGTGACATGGCAAGATCTTGACTGCCCTGTCAACAACCTGGCCGCTGCATTCTGCACCAGCTACAGGCAATGGAGATCCACCCCCGGTAACCTTAGGTATAGAGCATTGCAGTAGTCAAGACGAGAGGACACAAAGGCGTGAACCAACACGGGAAGGTCATCGGGCGGAACAAGGTGCTTTATCCGGGCGATGTTCCTGAGATGGAAAAATTAGGACTTGACAACTGCTGACACCTGCGCTTTAAACGTCAGTTCATTGTCAAGCACAACCCCCAGATTCCGCACCTTCTCAGAAGGTCTCAACTGGCCACCCCCCAGCACTAGGCCGGACGGTTGCCCAGGAGTCCACTTCTCTACCCGATGACCAGGGTCCACCACCAGCACCTCTCTTATCCAGATTTAGTTTCAACCAGTTAGCATTCATCTAGTCCTGAATCTCGGCGAGGCAGTTGTTAAATACCACGACAGCACTACTCTGTTCAGGTTCGAAGGACAGGTAGAGCTGAGTGTCATCTGTATAGCAGTGAAAACACAGCCCATACCGCCTTATGATGTCTCCCAACAGCAGCATGTACACCGTGAACAACATGGGGGACAGCACGTAACCCAGCGGCACCCCCACAAGGCAGGGCAAAGGGGGTCGAGGAAAAAATTACAGACACCACCCTCTGAGACCTGCCCATGAGAAAAGAATGGAACCATCTGAGAACCGTCCCTGACAGTTTACAGATTAGCCGCAGGCGTTCCAACAGCACCCCATGATCCACGGTGTCGAATGCTGCAGAGAGATCAAGGAGGACCAAGATCGAACAAGTCCTCCAATCCCTCGCTATTAGATCATTCATCATCTGAACTAATGCTGTTTCAGTACTGTGCCTCTTCCTGAAACCAGACTGGAGAGGATTGTAGACTTCATGGGTGGTAAGAAAGTTTTCGAGCTACAATGCAACTATCTTCTCAATAACCTTACCCAAAAAGGGTAGGTTAGAGACCGGTCTGTAGTTCGCAAGACAGTCTGGGTTGCTGGACGATTTCTTTAACAGGGGAGTCACCACTGTCTCCTTTAACGGATCAGGGAACACCCCTTGATCCAGCGAACACCAGACCATCTCTGCGAGGATCGGTCCGATGACATCTATACACCCCACCAGGAGGTGTGTTGGACCAGGATCTAAACTACAGTGAGTCGGTCGCAAGCCCTGAACAATCTTCATGATATCCACGATTGCTGGCCGGTCAAAAACCATCCAGACAGACCGGGTGTCTGTGCCCTCTCATCGACCTCTGCCATACTCATTTGAACGAGTTGAACAGATCTCCGACCTGATGGAGGACACTGTATCTGCAAAAACTTGAGCAGACTCCTCACACTTATCTTGTGAAAAGGCTCTCCGGCCCCAGAGACAGACTGGATTGCACAGTCTGTCCACGGTCCGAAAGAGCTGAACAGGTCGATTTCTTGCTGCAGTAATCTCCCTGGACAGGAACTCTTCCTTCTTACAGGAGATTTCTGATAGTCCAAATAATGGGCGATCAACCTAAGTCTGTCCTCCTCTAGGCCAGATTTCTGCCAGCAACGTTCCAACCTTCGCCCCACTCTCCTCAACTCCCTCAAAGTCCCATCGAACCAAGGGGACTGATGACGAAGAGGAAGGGGGCAAACTCGCTATGGAATCCAGGTCCTCCAGTATCGCCCTATTATAGCACGTCACTAAATCTCCTGGATCCAAGCATTCCAATGGCCAACTCGATAGATCCAGCACCACCAACAGGCCCTCTGGGATTACACCCCTCAAAGGGCGGTACCGGATCATTTCCAGAGGGGCTGGTCTCACTGAGCGAGCCGCAAAACTGAACCTGATAGAGTGATGGTCTGACCATCCAACTGGTTCCACCACGAAGTCATCGGCCTCCATCCCTAGGAGGAACACCAGGTCCAAGAAGTGACCCTGACAATGAGTCGCAGCGATAATTACCTGTGTAAAGCCCAACGAAATCATCAGTTGGAGGAAGTTTTGACCAAAAGATGAGAGTTCTTCATCAACCCAGGCATTGAAATCCCCCAGGACCAACCACCTGGGGGCCTCCAATACCATGTCGACCATGAAGTCTGCAACTTTCTGCAGGAAACCATTCTCATCTCTGAGTGGATGGTAGATGAGAAGAATCCTGCTGCCCGCACCTGCCCCTAGGATACACTCAAAGGATCTGGTGATTCCCATTGGAACCTCCACCAGGTCCAGTTCTGTCTTAAAACAGATGGCTACACCCCCGCCCCTTCAATCCAGTCTCGGGCGGTGTATCACTGAGTACCCGTCCGGAACTGCTGACTCCAATACCGGGCCGGCATTTTCGTCCAACCAGGTCTCAATGATGCAAGCCAGGTCAGATGACTCAACAAGATCAGCAATAATTGCTGTTTTGTTTTTTATAGACCTGGCATTGCACAGCACCGCCCAAGTTTGATGAGAGGCCATGGAAGAACGGACGATTTACCCTCCCTCAGTGGAGCCCTTGGGTATGGGAACCAGGCATGAAGGACCTCTTTCCTGGACCCATTTTGCCCCAGGGCGCCTCCTCGATCTCACCACCCCTGTCCTCCCCTCCCAGTTTGGGGGCCCTGCCCCTTCTGCCCCTCTGTACAATACCTAAGGCACGACAATGCCTCTGCACCTCAGACTGTAACGGATGGGGAATAGCACCTGCCCACCGAAACACGATTCCAACACATATTCCCTATGCAGCTGACAATTATAAATGTTCACTAAAACTAAATAAAATCACAAATTACAGGACAAAATCAATTATAAACGCAGACCGGGACTCTCACTCCCAGTCAATAATAACAATGAGGCCACAGTTCGCAATTAGGCCAAATCAAAAAGAAATAAACAAAAATGTTTCAATGTTTGGGAGTTCCTCTCGCAGCCTCCCACCTTGAATAAAACCAGAAAATTAAGAAGACTAGGACTCTCACTCCAAGTCAGTAATGGAAAAGTATGTCCAAACAGGTCCTGAGAACAAAATTGGAATCCCAGTTAAAGTCCGTGTCGAAGAGGTTCTCTCACAGCCTCCCTTCACAAACAAAACCAAGGAAAATCAAACTTAATAAGAGGGTTCTCTCACAGCCCCTCTCTCAAGACCATTCAAGCAGCAAAAAAAAAAACAAGAAGGGCCTTAGGCAGCAGGCCAAGTCATAATTTGTACTTCTCAAAACCCAGAGGTTCTAGCCAAAAATCAAAATAAAGTAACTTCTCTTCAGGCTGCAAGCAGGGAGGCAGAAATCAAGCTGACACAGCACAGTAGTGGTGGTAAATTCAAATTCTTCAAAGTCGGGGGAAGTGAGGGGGACCAGCCCCACAGCCCTCAGAGTGCCCCAAACAATACAGACAGCCCCGCCATCCCCCGACCGCAAGGCAGTCTATACCCCTCACCACCCGACCCCAACCTCCAACCAGAGCCCGGGAGCAGGGTCCAGGCAACTCCAAGGTCCACAGAGCAAGCCCCTAACCCCATCCCAGGAAGAACTTCAGCAGTTACTCACGACCACAGCTGTAATCATCGGCAGTCGCGGGCCAAAAGAAACTGCAAACTTCCTCACACCTCCATTGTAACACCTGCTCCGGTAATCCCAATAAATCCAAAGAGAGTAGACGATGGACTGGATCCAAGTAGGTTAACTAAATCCACATCTGAAAGTTAACTGAGCCTGCTATACAGAGAGCAAGACAAGCAGGACACCCAAAGGTTGAGTTCCAAGCTCTGAAAACAGGTCGCTGAATTAAGCTGAAAAATGATCACCGTACCAAAGGTGCACACTGCCACTAAACACCCAGCATGGTGAAAAAAGCTGACAGAACTCATCAGCGCGCTGAAGAAAAAAATACCGACTCGATGCACAAGCCGCAAAGGGTGCTAGCTACCTCACTCCTTTCGACCCTATCTCACTATCGATACAAATTAACAAAATAACACAAAACAAAGAAAAATAAAAAATAAAATGCTGAACGAAGAACAGCGCTAAAACACTGGCAGGCTGATCGCAGTCGCCATTACTCCTCGCTGCAGTTCTTCACCTCTTCACCATGAAGCATGGGATAAGCCATAGTGGACATCTGTGTGCCTAGGTGTCTGTTGGTAATATTAACAGTGTAAAACAGTGCATTTTTCATACTGTTTCAGTCGGTACCAGTTGTGGAGCTCAGTGTGATTGGTACTGGTAGAATAAGTGTGCAAATGTACAGACATTATGTCCCCATACCACCTCCTTGGAACAGCCTCCCAGCAGAGGCAGTGGAGATGAAGACTGTACAGGTGTGGAGCAGTGAGAAGTCCAGGATAGCCTACAGGAAACTACAACATCCTAAATCAAAAGGAGGATTTGCCCTCCCAAACCTACTACTGCATGCAACAGCAGCACAAATAAAGCATGTCCTACACTGGCTACAACCCCCTCCCCCAATGCCAGAATGGGGGACTCTAGAAAAAGACAATTTTCTGCAGGATCTTGATAATAGTCCTTTTCCATCCAGGCAGAAATCAAACCATGCCCTACCTACCCTTCCTCACTACTGCTCTCCTTAAAACCTAGTACATGTTTCACACCTCTAAAGAGAATAAAATAGGGGCTAGATGGATAAGTGCACTGGCCGTGGATCTGACTTTCCTCCCAACCCAATGGGACCGCAAATTCAAAAAGTGGATGAGACAAGGCTTAGCATACACTTAATAGTGTTACTCCCAATTACACTTTCAAGTCCTTTGAGCAATTAACAACTGAATTCCATCTAGGCAGAACAGACCACTACAGATTCCTGAAAATCAGAGCCCACCTGGAAAACATATAGTCCTCAAGGCTGACCCACAGATCATCTCACCAGTCTTTCCTTCTATATTGCAAACAGCCAAAGTTCGGTGGGGGGGGGCAAATTACGATCCTAAATTGGAGCTCCTGACGAGGCAAGGGAGCTTGCTGTTTAATGGTTTTTAAACGTAAAAATGGTGAGAAAGGTGCTTTTTAATTCTGAAGCTTAAGTAGGAGCTGTATTGTATCATGTAATATTATTTACAGTAAATTAACAGCTGCTCATTTGCAGCATTGCAGAAATGAAGTACTTGGAGGTAACTGGGACAAATCGATTAGCTTACTTAGCTGAACAGATAAGACTGCGAGTGTCCCCAAAATAATCAAACCCCAGATTTCATTTGTAAAGGTAGTAGAATGGCAGATCATACAGATTTAGCAGTTTCCTTTCTATAATGTCTCACATGACCTTTCCCAGTGCAAAAAGGATGATGTATAGTAAAAGCAATATATAAATTAGTTATATGAAGTTTATTAATGTTTTATGATGAGACGTTAAACCAAGGTCCCTTCTGCTTGTTCTGGTGTTTGTCCAGGTGGATGTTAACGATCGCATGACACCTCTCGAAAAGAGTAGGGAAATTGCCCTGGTGTCCTGACCTAATTCCCCCTTTCACAAAAATACCACTGACCGTGTAATCGGATTCAATTTTGGTTGGTTTGCATTTGTCTCTCTTCCACCCCCACCCTCCACCCTGACGAGGATGAAAATAGGCAGGATTGTCTAGTCCCTCCTTTCCTGGACAAAAATAATTAAAATTAAAAAAAAAAAAAAAAATTCATTGCCTTCTATCTTGCAATTCACTGACATAATTTTCCATATTTTGTACATTTTCAGTTGACAGAAACTTCTTCTCGCTATGCAAGAAAAATATCTGGTACTACTGCCCTGCAAGAGGCTTTGAAGGAGAAGCAGCAGCACATTGAGCAACTTCTGGCTGAACGGGACCTAGAGAGAGCCGAGGTTGCTAAGGCAACGAGTCATGTAGGGGAGATAGAATCAGAACTGAGTTTACTTAGAGATGGTCATGAACAGGTATGAACCCCAGTTTTCACTCAGTGCTCTATTTGAGGTCTTAAAATGCCCTCTAGGGTTGTGGTGGACCAAGATAAAAGATTGTTGCATAGAACATTGTTTTCTGGTTGGCTGAATGGAACAGTAAATAATGACCTAGTTCTCTAGCTTATCTGTACAATTACCATCCAAGGCAGTTTAATATGTATGCCACCCTATCCCAAGGGCTCAGGGTGCTTGACATTTAGATAGCGATTAACACACAGTAGAATCATCAATGACAATAGAGTCAGAGGTAAAGAACATATAAATAGGGCACCAGGTCCATAAGCTGAGTCAAGTGCTTTTCTAGCCCCATTTTAACACCTCCACCATTGGAGAACTCCTTAAATGATAGGGCAGGGAGTTCAGTATTGCTGGCGCCACCACTGAGAAAGCCCTGTCACAAGATTGTTTCAGACAGGATCTCAGGATGGCTAGTAACAGCTCCTCAGTGCCGCAGAGAGAGTGGCTAGGAGCATACCAAGTCAAGGGATCTTTAAGATAGGTGGGGCCCGATCTAAGAAAGGCTTCCCATGTTTGCAAAGCAGTCTTAAAGGAAAACTAAAGTCAACATGTACAAAACAAAATATTGTGCAGAGTGTTTTGATTTGTAGATGTACTCCTGGCAAGTCCTTCCCTTTGTTTACTGAGAGGAGTTTTTTTCTAAATTTGCTTGCTGGAATTATGGCCCCTAGGGATCTCCATGTTAATTGGATAAAGGAGCTGGACAATCCGAAATGCGTCAGGTGTTTTTTTTTATGAAATAAAGTATATTTTTTGCTCAAATCTCTGGTGTCCATGAAATTTGAGGTGGTGAGTGCTCAGCCTTTGTGTTTTGGATGTCCATGTTAGCATTTTTAAATGGCTCTTGTTCCTGCAACGCCTCCTGTCCCATGTGACAATGATGCATCCAGGACAGGTAATTCAAGAAGAGCTGTTTTTTTCTGTCAAGTTTATAGTAGCCGAGCTGTGATTTTAAGTAACCTTCCTTGTCCAGGGACCTCTAATGAAGTCTGCATTTACAAATGGCAAATGCCTGAAGCATAATTGAGTGGGCTGCTCTGTAAGAAAACAGCTAGGGTCTTTACTAATTATAGCATTTGTGACCTTGGGTGATTTTTGTCCTTTTTAAATGGTTGTGTGTAGGTTGATGAAATAAAAAGCTTTAATTCACTTCTGCTGGTTAGGCATAGACACATATGTAGAAAACAGAAAAGCTGGATTAGACAGAGCCATTTAGTTGATGTCAGAATATCAGGCTACTAACAGTAGATTGCACTGTTGCGGCTACTACTCTCTGAATCAAAGGTCCTGGCCCCATCACTGTCACATGGGACAGGCAGCAATTGTAGGAACAAAAGGGACCATAAAACTAGCAAGCATATTTAGAAAAAACTCCTTTCGGCAAACAAAGGGAAAGGTCTTACTAGGAGTACACCTACAAATCAAAACACTGCACATTTTTTTTAGTAAATTTTGACTTTAGTTCCCTTTAAAAAAATGGTGTACCACCTAATCAGAAGCCAGCACAGGTGGAATAGGATCTCTAAAGGCACACCTGCCACAGACTGGGCTGCAGCGTTCTGCATGAGCTGCAGGGGGCACACCAGACCTCTAGATAGCCCTAACTAAGAGCATTACAGTAATCAAGTCTCGAGGTCTTGGAGGCATGTACATCCAAGAAAGTATAAGATTATATTAGCAGTACCAAATCAGAGAGGAGCAAGGGTGTGGGGACTTTTCTGTACTGTTCTTGTTTGCAACGTGTGGAAAGGTAAGCCACAGATAATCTGTACTGCTTTTAGAAAAAGTAACTCACAAGTTCTGTAACAGAAAAAAAAAAAAACTAAGGTTTAGTGCTAACTGCCATTTGCCCAATGATTTATGATATTGCCCAGTTTTCAGTGCCAGAATGAACATGAATGGCAAATAATCAGAGCGGTAGCGCAGGAAGCTCCTACACTGTTGACTCAACTGAGATATGCCAAGCCTGTAGCCAGAGGAAAACTGCGTTGACCACTAGTACCAGTTGAAGATGTGATCCTAGTACCAACCGTAGTAGTATTATGGCCAATACCTGTTTTGTTTTTGAGTCCCAGTTGCCATGATGATATTAGGTGAGGGCCAAAGTAGAAAGGAGGTAGACACCAAATAAATGAGTTTTTCCCTACCCGAGCCATGCCATGGATATGTTCGGACTTTTTTTAATTCATCAGGGCACACACTGTGCACTGTTCCTCCATCACTGAATCTACTCTGACCAGCACGGGGCAGGGACTTCCTGTTTGAAAGCCCACTGCTAGTCCTTGCATTGTCCCCAGCACCACCTCTTCAGAACATTTGGCCTTCCACAGTCATGCTGGGGGACAGCAGAAAATTCAGAATGTGATCCAGTATTCAGGTTTAAAAATAACTATAATTCTATGCTGGGGTCTTAAAAAATGACCTGTTAGGGGAATAGTTAAAATGTGCCAATCCCTAAAGGTCACATATGAAGTGTTAGCAGTTGTTTAGTTTTAGGTAATTAAATAATAATTTTCCTTTTTAGTATGTAATGGATATGGAGGCAAAGATGGACCAGTTTCGGAGACTGGTGGAAGCCGCAGACAGACAGAAAGTGGAGCTCCTTAACCAGCTGGAGGAAGAGAAGAGGTAAAAAGACCAACATTTTAATAATGTTCATACAGATAATGAAGCTTCTTTGCTTTTGATTACTTGAGTGCTGATATTTTTCACCTGCCCCCCAGTTTGTTTCCCAAGTGCGTTCATTTCCTCCTTATTGGTGCAACCAACGATAATACTAGTGCTGCTCTGTGACTCAGGTGGCAAAGTCTTTGCTTTAGTAGTGTCTTAACCTCCACTCAAGTCAACTCCCAGACTTGAGTCTTGCAGTTTATGTCCAAATGCCTTGTACAAGTGCCCCCAGGCAAGTACATTTTTATACATATTCTCAGGGTGATTACTCCTGTGCAGCAGTCCCCTTAGTACCATTTCCAGTAGTAACACAACAGACCAAGTAGTTAAAATCAAATACCTTTCTAGGGTAAGGAATTATTTTTTGTCTTCCCCTCACTTTTTCCAATATTGTGAAACATGGACTGATTGGATTGCATACATTTGCTCACCCAACAATTAGATCTCCTGCATTTATAAGGGGAGGCACCTGTACAGATCAACTGCTTTGGTGCTTGGCACACTCAGATTGCCCTGGGCATTCTTAGTCTGCTGCTGCTGTGTGTTTTGGGCACAGAACGTGCTGCTTGTCAGCTTTTAGAGAGTAGCTGTGTGGAGTCATTGCCTTATTTTTTCTCCCTTGCCTTAGGCATTGTGGGTGATGGCCCTGGCTTGGTACTTCCTTTATATTGCTCATGTGCAATCTGCCTGCCCTTATGGGGGTGGTATACTGGATAGGGAAATGCTTCCCTTCCCTCCAGTTAGGTTGTTAGTTATCTGTATCAAGTTTTTTTTCTCTGTCTGTATCCGTTTTATTTTACTGCAAGTGAGGTTCCTGTTCTTTTCCCTCTCTTTGCTAAATGAACTGAGGCAGTTGGGTGTCGACAATGATAACTGGTTCCGGCATGTGGTCACCGTGGTTGTTGGCACCCTGGGAAAAAGTTTGCTTCTGCTGGGTTCTAGTACCTCTGGCTCTAAGCCCAAAGAGTGTGGCTCTGGAGGAGATATTGATGACAATCTGGAGTTATGGTAAGTAACTTTTCTTTTTTCACTTAAAACACAAGTGATTTCACTTAGATCATGTTGTTTTCACTAAGAATCTGGAAATAGAACATGGAGTAGTAGTAGTGCAACAAAATCAGGAAAAAATTGACCTTCTCTTTTTTTCACTATAAAAAAATTCCCATCATTTTACAGTTTTACTTGGTAGTAAACTGTTAAAATCTGAGTATTTTATTAATGGTTTAATTTATTTTTTGATGGCCATTGAATTTGATGTAGAAATACCATTATAGACCTAGTAAGGATTAGGATCAAGAAAAAAAACACCTTATGGTGCACAGCATAGTAAAACGTAGATTCAACAGGTATGCTAATATTTATATTAATCGAAGCTGAAACTAGCTATTCTGAGGATAAAACATTTTCGTTGCACTGCTGCTTTAAGCAAAACACTTAAAAACATAAAAAAATATTGTGGGATTCATCAAATACATAGTGAATTGTCATGGAAATGCACTTTCATCTCCACACGAGTGGTACTTGTAGCTTCACCTCTGAGTTATTGGGTCTTACCCTCACTAGTGCAGTTAAATGCATTAATCCATTGCAAACCATTATGTATTCCATCTACTGTACAGTACACTGATTTAACGATTTGTAAATTTGGCAAAGATAATGTAACAGAGTTGCTTCCCAGGGGCATGATATACATGATAACCACAAAATATCCAAGAATATTGTAGAATAAATCCATGAAAGACCCCATGATAGTCATCCACCTGGGAACAAATGATCTTGGAAGAAAACATGGATAAGGACACAAAGGCCAATTTCACTGTATTAGAACAGTTAAACATAAGAAGCAAAACCTTTTTATTATCCGAAATACTACCAGCACCACTTTATTCAATGGGCAAAGAGCAGTTTTATCAGTGAACAAATGGTTAAGAACATGAGCAGGAAAAGAAAAGCTTTTATGTTCATATGAAACTGTGGAACATTTTGAAATAGAATATGCAGGGGATGGCTTACACCTTAACAGAAGAGGGGCAAGTTTTCTTGGGCAAAGAATTAACGTAGCAATTGGAAGGGCTTTAAACTAGGCAGCATGGGGATAGCGGGAGATGTTAAAGTCATTGGGCCTGCTTTTTAAAAACTCTGGAATTATGCAAGGTACTTGTATCAAAGAGAACTGATGCAAAAGGCTCACTGCACTACACCTTGTATCATTCCTGATTTTCGAAGAGGACTTACGGCAGACAGGGGTCAGCATGTGCCAAAGTGTCTCGTGCCATGCATGCGTGGCCTACCCTGGTGCACTATGGTGTAAGAGGGGGTCTTGCACTAGGACCCTGCTGCACCATCGCCTTATCTGGAATTCCTGAGGTAGTCTGGTCCATTCCAGGGTTAGACCAGCCCAGGGCTGGTTCAGCATCCCTTGCACCACTCTGCCCGCAATGTGCTCACTGATGGGTTGCCATTAGCCCTCTCCCCCTCCCCTGACACCAAACAGGCCACCACAGTGAGCAGTGATACATGGTAGATACCTGTCGTCCACATAAATCCCATTGAGGAGACGGTGCTAGACCTGGCATAGGGTTGCTGTACTCAGAGCCCAAATGCAGGGCACATTTTGAAACAGACCTGTCAGGTGTGCTGTTTGCCCTGTCAGCTGTCCTTGCACATGTTCTTCCTTGTCACCATCCTGCACACTGACTTGGCGCACCCTGACCATTTGGAGCCAGACGTGCACTGTCCCACAGCCTGTTTGACAGCGACTGTTTACAGACAGTTGGGGAAAGGTAACCAGGGCAGCAGCTAGCCAACTGTTTGCTTCATTGGGGCACAGTGGTTTACACCATGGACACTGTACGTGACCCTTGCTGGACTGTACCTCAGCCATGCTGGCACTGCCACTAGATTGCAGTGCTGCCTCTGTCAACTCTCTCCTGTGCACCAAATTGTTTAGTGAAGGGGAACAGTTGCAGCAAATCCGCCAACTTTGGCGCTGGGACCCTTTCTGTACTAAAATCAGATGCAGGGTCTCTGATACACTGGCAGTCACTGCAGGGTGCTGTTTGCTGTAGCTTGTTTCGATCTAATAGCCACTTTGAAAACTGGACAATTGTGCAAGGGGCTAACTTAATTAGCAAAATCTTATAGGGCAACAAAAGTGAACAAAAAGCAGTCCAGAGAAAGAAACTGTTTGGAGGGGCATATTTTTAAATACAATAAGCCTATGTAAGAGAAAGGATAATACAGATATCCTTCTATATAAAATAAAAACAGACCTTGTAGGAATCACAGAAGCTTGGCAGAAGATGGTGATCGATGGAGAAATGGCATCACTAGATTATATCACGATGATCACCGCAGTAGAAGATGAGGTAGTGTGGCACTGTATGTAAATGAAAGCTTGGCCAGTTAGGATGAGTCAAACAATTAAAAAAAAAAAAAAGACAGAAAATGAATCTTAATGGGTTATAACAGAACCCAAATTAGGCAGACTACTGCTGACTGGAATACGTTATTGGCCACTGGACAGCAATAAAGAGAAAAATGAAGAAATAACAACCGAAAACTTCTGGTAAAGCAAATGCAGTATTGTAATGATAATGGTAGATTTCTGTTACTGGAGGATTAAAAGGGTGATAATAATGGGCAAAGTACAATCCAAAAAGAACCTTATAAATCGTATAATACAAAATTATTTATTTTAGCATCTCAAACAGACAGAAAAGGAGGAAATGTACTAGACCTCATAATAAGCATTATGAAATATGAGTACTAGAAATCCTGAATCATGATTGGTCAAGAGCCGCTTTCAGCCGGGCCGTTATCCCAGCACAGTGGCTGAGCTGAAAGTAATCCCAGACTAGCAGACTGACCACACATCTTTGGAGTGCTTCACTGCGACTGACAACAGCCCGCTGTCCGCCTGCCTTAGTGCCAATAGCAGTGGCATGGCTCCAGCCTCTGAAACCATCCTGTATCTGTTCCTGAAACAGTTCTCCCACTGGCACAGCTGCCTTGATTTTTTTTAAACAACTTTCTGGTAGCTGATACACGGCACCATCTCGCAGACCACACCAAGTCGAGACGGACTGCAAAATACAAGCTTTTAATTTTTTAATTAAAAATTAAAAAAAGGCAGGCTATCCCACCATTTTAGTAACTTCCCACAGTTTTCGGTAGTGTTGCTGTGGTGATGGTTTGTTTTTGCTGTTTTTTTTTTTTTTTTGTGACTCTTGAAAACGACCGACAGCTGGCAACCGCAGTTTAAATTCCCGCCTCCCACACACACGTGCTTCCATTTACACTGCAGCTCCCACTCAATCGGTAATCGGATATTAAAAAAAAAGTCACACAAGCTCCCCCACTTGACGCAAGTTTCAACAAACCACCCGATTTTCAAAAACCACAGCTGCCATTTCTGCCACCTACTCTGAAGCCATCGCTGCCCTCTCTCCTGACTGCTGCCTGTACTTGCACAGGCACTTCTTTTTCTTTTTAAAACAATTCTTTCTGTACTCTGTGTTTTACAGCTATGAAACAAACACAGAGTATTTTTTGTTTTTATTTCTTCACAGTATTGGGACCCATTTCATAATCGCATTAAGGGCACGTGGGGAGGGAGGGGGGGCGTTATGGTGGGCTAACACTCCCTCCCCCCCCGGACATGCCGTATTGCTTAAATAGTGAACGACTAGTAACAATCTGCAGGGTAAAGGAACATTTCTGTACAAGAGAACACAGTATAATTTCATTTCACATACTGTAAATGGAAAACCAGAATGTGGGGAGGAGGGATCAGAATACTATGACTATTGAAGGGCTGATGTGACAGGAATAAAGAAAAGTTTTACATAGTGGGGCTGTAAGTCTGAAGTTAGAAACAGCTGCACCAGAACTGCATGGAAAATCTTAGTGCATCAAATAATCGATAAACAAGACAAGTTCATCACTAAATATAGAGTGCTACAACAAGTTAGGGAAACACCATGGTTTAACAAAAAAATAAGTAAAGCAGTAAATGCAGAGAAAAAGGTTTGTACACAAATGAAAACTGAATGATACTCTAAATTAGGTGCAGAAATTACAAAAAGGATATAAATCTAATTCACAAAGAGAAAAAGGTAACTTAGAAACCAGATTGCAAAAAAAAAAAAAGACCCAAAGCAGTTTTTCAGGTTAGGTCCATCAGCAGTAATAGTAGGACAGTATGACCAATAAAAATAAAAGCACTCTAAATAACACAAGATAAGGATATGGTGGAGGTCTTCAGCAAATACTTTTGCAAAATTTCTGCAATAGAATATGCGTTACCAAAAACAAAAAAATAAAGAGGCAAGTGAATTAAAAAAAATCACTCAAGTACACTAATACAGTACTAGCAAAGATAGAGATGGTCAAAGAACAATTGAAAGGTCCTAAACAAAGGCAGCTGATTTGGACAATATATCTGCTGATATAATTAAAATCATTGTAGTCAATGTAATGCTTGCTAATTCATGACTATTTGTGTCTCCAGATACTCTCTATGTCTTATTTATAATGCTTGACTTGTGTATTTTATATTGTAACTTATGTCTGCTTTGTTCTAATGCTTGGGACTTCATTGAAAATGAACTACGCTCAGTTGAATGTATTTGCCTTATTATCATGAATAAAAACAATTACTAGTACTGCTACATAACAGACAATTTATTAGACCTTATTACATTAACAAATCTGTGCAAACTCAGGAGGTACTAAATGACTGGGGGATGGTAACTATAGTTTAAATTTTTAAATAAGGGGACTGATATTGTCACCCTATAAGTTTTAGTTCTGGGTATGGTTGTTAAATCAGTGTAAAGGACTTTATAGTAAAATATGCAGAACAAAAGGGTGTCAAGAGACATAATACTGCACAGCTTTACAATGGTAGATCGTGTTTGACAAGTCTTTCAGTGTCATGTGAACCAGTAAGCAGGTGTTTAGATCATTTACCAGTGGGTGTAGTCTTCTTGGACTTCAGTAACGAGTTCTGCCTCATCCCACATAAGGCCATAAACATCAGACTTACGAATTAGTGCATTATTTCACTGGGCCACAAGGGGTCATACTTATGTCAACTCAAGTGTCTGCCTCTGATTCTGGTGCCAACTGAGGTCAAAAGGCAAATCTGGTAGTGGTATGCCTAGTGCACACATGATTAGTTTACTATATAGAGCCCTCCGGGAAAAGTTGGTGCACCCGACCGACTTTCTCGGGGCCAAATGGTCCAAGGAGATAAGCATTGACATTCCTCCTTCACTTCGGGAGGCCTCGGCCCTTCCAGCTTATAAAGTCTCTAGCTCACCCTATTGGAGAGAATATATATGGAAACTCAGAGTGCATTTCTTTTGTGCACCAGCTGTTGTGGCAAAATTCACTGATCCTGCGCTAGGATGATGTTGGAGGGAGTGTGGATGCTCAAATGCAGATCAGACTCGTATTCTATGGGGCTGCCCACTTTTGAGCTCCTATTGGGAGTGGGTTTTGTGGGAGCTGAAAGCTGTTTATGAATGCCCAGACTTGCTGACTCCAGCTTACATATTGATGGCTACACCTTCAGAGGGGATTAAGGTCGCTAGGATCACATACATACAGGTCACTCTACTTGTCCTTGCAGCCAAAAAGATCACCAGTCTGCTATGGCATACGAAGGTGGTCCCTAACAAGGAGGCATGATGTGCCCTGGTTAGAGAAATGTATGCATTAGGGCGGCTATCGGTGAGATTAAGGAATCGAGTACCGACTTTTGATTTTAGGTGGCGTAAATGGGTTATGTATCAATTGGATCATTACACTAATTTTGTTCCATAATCTCTGGTAGGTTCCGTAGTTTAGGGGCATTAGTTGTATTACGTTCTGCTCGGGAGGGGGTGGGGTGAGGAGAGAAGGCTTCCCTACTTTTGGGTTGTGGGGCTTCCCTTGCAGCCCTGCCTTCCCCCCTTCCTTTGCAGTTTTGGCAGTGAACCACTTCCCTTGTGGTGGTGGATGATGCATAACTTGCATTAGATGAGCTTGGAATAAGTAAGCAGTTGCCCATGACAGGGTGTGGGTTTATAGGCACTTAATACATATGAACATACGAATTTGCCAGCAGATAAAGGCCTTATGGTCTATCGAGTCTGCTCGAGTGTGCAGCTAGCAACCCTTATATTGCGGCTGCTCCTCCTCCCTCTTACTCTGTTCCACCCCCTTTTGAAGCAGTCCACTGTTCTAGAGGATGCCACTACCGCAGGCAACGCATTCCACCCAGATACCACTCTCTCCATAAAAAGTGTCTTCTCACTTCCCTCCTGAACCTTCCCCCTTCCAATCTGAGATTGTGACCTCGAGTGTCCCTACCCCCCCTTAACTTAAATAGTCCCTCTGTGCCTGTCTTGTTTATTCCCTTCATGAACTTGAAGGTTTCAGTTATATCCCCCCATATCTCCTCCAGTGAGTACATGTTTAACTCCCTCAGCCTGCTCATGTAGGGGTATGTCCCTTAGTCCCTGGATCATCTTTGTTACCCTGTGCTGCACCCCTTCCAGTAACTTAATGTCCCTCTTCAGGTATGGGCGCCACTACTGCACGCAGTACTCCAGGTATGGCCTAACCAGTGACCTATACAATGGCAAGATCACCTCCCCTCTCCTTGAAGATATACCCCTGGCAATGCAACACAGCATTTTGTTGGCCTTTGCAGCTGCCTTCCTGCATTGTGCTGAGTTGTTCATGAGCCCGTTATAATCACCTTCAGATCCTTCTCCTCCTCCTCCTCTGTTACAGCTAGCTGCCCCCCCCCCCAAGCTGGTAACTCCTTGTTTTTTTTGCCCCAAATGTAGCACCTTGCACTTTTTGGCATTGAACCCGAACTCCCAGGTGTCTGACCAGGTCTCCAATTTTGATGGATCATCCTGCAACCAGTGCCACCCTCCTAGGTCATTCACTGCTGCTCCCATCTTGGTGTCATCTGCAAACAAACTGATCTTGCTCTTGATGCCTATTGAGATGTCTGATATGAACGACCCAAACAACACTGGTCCCAGCACTGAGCCCTGTGGTACTCCGCTTGTCACTGCCTTCGGAGATGAGCGTTCCCCTCCCACCACCACCCTCTGCTGCCTTCCCTGTAACCAGTTTACTACCCATCCCACCATTTTCACCCCTGCACCTGTACCTGCCAACTTAGTACCCAGCCTCCCATGCGGCACTGAGTCGAATGCCTTACTGAAGTCCAGAAACAGGGTATCCTCTGCATTGCCCTTGTCCAGCTGTCTAGTTACCCAAGGATAGTAATCCACCAGGTTGATCTGACAGGATCTGCCCATGACAAACCCATGCTGCCTAACGTCCTGCAGCCCATTGGTCTCCAGAAGGGAGACCAGCCCCTCCTTCAGGATTGTTTCCTTCAGTTTTCCCATGATGGATGTGAGGCTTACCAGTCTGTAGTTTCCTGGTTTGTCTTTGGGACCGCTCTTATGGAGGGGTACCGCGCCATCCTCCAGTCCTGAGGTACACTTCCTGAGAACAGGGAGGCATTGACGGGTCTACCAAGGGCCCCGCCAGGATTTCTGCCAAATCTCTCAGTACCCTAGGGTGAATGCCATCCAGCCCTGGCACCTTGTCCCACCTCAGGCCCTCCATTACCCTGTCCTTGTGCTTCCCCATCTGTCACCCCGAGCCTGACCCCCTGGCGCCCTCTTTTCTCCTAATTAAACACTGAGCAGAAGTATTCATTAAGTGCTTCTACCTGCTCTGTCCCTGTTTCCACCCACCTCCCATCCCACTTAATCCTTACTATTTTGTCCCTACAACTCTTTTTCTCCCTGATGTACATGAAGAATTCCTTCACCCCCTTCTTGATGCCTTGTGCCAGCCTGAGCTCCTTAGATGTCTTGGCTGCCCTTACTGCCTTCGTCACCTCCTTTGATTTCTTCAGGTAATCCTCTCTGTCCTCCCCTCTCTCTGTTTTTTTGAACCTCCTAAAGGCAGATCTTTTCTTTCTTTCTCCATGACCCCCTTGCTCAACCAGCTGGGTTTCTTGGCCCTAACTCTTTTACTCTGGACCCTGATGCAGGTTTTGTTTGCCTCCTCAATCCCCAGTTTTATGACTGTCCATCTCTGGTTAGTGTTCATATTAGTTTGGATTCTGGTTAGATACCCTTTAACTGCCTCCCCCATCCTCCCGAAGTTGTCCCTCCTGAATTCCAACACTCTTGTACCTGTTTCTACTCCCTCCTTACCAATTTTCAACGTGAACCACTCTGAGTGTTGGTTGCTCCCTGCCAGCAGTTCTTCCACTGCCAACTCCCTCACAAGCTCCCCATTTGCCAGCACGAGGTCTAGGGTACTCCTTAACCTGGTTTGCTTGCTGACCATTTGAATTAGGAAGCTATCCTCGAATGCATCCAGAAGTGTCTGCTCCCTTCTATGCGTGGTGGCTGGGGTACTCCAGTCCACTCCCGGCAGGTTGAAGTCTCCCACAATCATTGTGCTACCCTTTCCACTGGCCCTTCTGATCTCTCCCGCTAGTTCCCTGTCTAACTCCTCTGTCTGATGTTTAATGTATGCCTGGGGTGCGTTGTGAGGCACCAGGCCGCAAGCCGAGCGTCCTCACAGCACCCCAGGCGTGCATTAAATGCCTATAAACCCACACTCTGGAGTGGGTTATTGCGCTTATAACATGGGTTATGTTTAAACATGGGGGGGAGACACAGAAAGAAAAAATTACTCACCTTAGTAATGTTGTTTCTTCTAATGGAGTCTTGCTATATTATAGACATTAGCAGTTTGATCCAGCTTTAGAACTGCCCCGGAGTGAAATGGTTAAAACCATTCCAAAATAGAATTTTGGCACGAGAGCAGCTCTATCTGTGTCATTTCAAACTTGAACTGTCAGATCTTTACGAGCCAAACTCACTAAGGTCTGTGTGGAAGCTGTAACCTACACTGGCCAAATGGGTACCTAAATAATAACCATTGATGGTCCCAACACCCAAGACTCAAGTCAGGGGACCAGAAATACTAACACCATTCTAATAATATGAAAATGGAACATAAGTATAATAAAACACACACACGCGTACACATACAAAGTCCCAAAGGGGACAAAATGCTAAAAGAACATGAGTAGTGCCCACACTAAGTTGCCCGCACCCCACCAAGTAGAGGTTCTGAGAGGGGCAGGTTGGGGGGGAGGTCTATAATATAGCAAGACTCTATTAGAAGAAACAACATTACTAAGGTGAGTAATTTTTTCTTCAAACAACATGAAGTCTTGCTATATTATAGACATTATCAGAATACACAGCAGTACCTCCATGGAGGAGGGGCAGAACCTACTTAGGGAATAGGCTCTGAAGAACAGCTGTGCCAAACCGAGCATCTCTCCTGGCCTGGACATCCAGGGAGTAATGCTTGGTAAAAGTGTGACCGTTTTCCAAGTAGCAGCCTGGCAAATCTCTAATAAAGGGATATCTCTGGCAGCAGCTAGAGCGCAGCTGTACCCTGGTAGAATGAGCCCTCAAACCCGGAGGCTCTGCCACTTCTGATAACAAATTGGATACAAGAGACAATCCACCTGGCTATTGATCTCTTAGTGGCAGGTTTGCCTTTCCCAACTTCACCATAGGTAAGGAAAAGTTGGAGGGATTCGAACTCTGTGACCTTTGTACGCTCTATATAATAACTAAGAGCTCTCTTAACATCCAGGCTGTGCAGCCTCCTCTCACCGAAGAGGAGTGATCAGTGAAAAATACTGGAAGGGAGATAGATTGATTAAGATGGAAATCTGAAACCACCTTAGGCAAAACTTCCTATTAGTCCTAAGGACTACCTTATCCCTGTGAAGAAATAAAGTCAGTCTCCACTGACAAGGCTTGCAATTCACTTATGCGCTGGCAGAAGTGATAGCCACTAGAAAACAGTTTTCCAAGTTAGGTACTTAAGCTCTGCAGAAGACAGAGGTTCAAAGGGTTGCATTAACTGGGCAATGCAAACATTAAGGTCCCAAGCAGGGGCCGTTCCCGAAAGGGAGGATTAGTATGGGTAATCCCTTAAAAACTTGGAAAAACAGGATGAGAGGAAAGAGGGGATGACTTTCCTGCTGACACAAAAGCAGACATAGCTGCCAAATGAACTATCAGGGTAGCTGGTCTGAGACCCAAGGAATTAAGATGTACCATGTAATCTAACAAAATGGGCAATTCAGCAGATTCTGGGGAAATATTTTTCCCAGCACACCAAATGGAAAACCTTTTCCATTTAGAACTATAAGTAGCCCTAGTGGAAGGCTTTCTGGAAGCCTTTAGGATCTCAGGAACACCCTGAGAGAGGTGTAAATCAGCAAACTCTAACTCCTCAAGAGCCAGGCCTTGAGGTTGAGGATTTGAGGTCCGATACCAAACCTTCCCTGGGCACAAGTCAACAGATTGTGATTCCTGGGAGGCACAGGGAAGATGGACTGTCAGAGACAGAAGGCGTGGGTACCAGGGCTGCCTGGCCCCAATCTGGGGCAATCAGAATCACCCTGCAAGGCTGAGATCTGATTTTGACTAGTACTTTGAATAGGAGAGGAAAGGGGGGGGGGAAGCATAGAGGAACTTCCCCTCCCAATCCAGAAGAAGGGCATCCAGGGGAACTGAACCCAGCACTGGAGGTCTGCAACAGAACAGAGGAAGTTTGTGATTGTGTGGGGTTGCAAAAAGATCTATCTGAGGGATGCCTCACCTGGCAAAAACTATCCCCAGCACTTGAGGATCCAGGGACCATTCGTGATGGCCCTGGGAAATCCTGCTGAGGGCATCCGCTAGGACATTGTCCTTCCCTGGAAGATGAACTGCTATGAGGGAAGTGTTCAGGGAATAGGCCAGAGACCACAACTTCATTGCCTCGGTGCACAAGGCCGAAGACCGAGTGCCCCCCTGTTTGTTGATGTACCACATTGTTGTGGTGTTGTCTGTTCTGACTTGTATCACCTTGTCGTGGACAGATGCAGAAAAGCTTGAAGAGCTAAAAGACAGCTCTGAGTTCCAGCAAATTGATGTGGAGCAGAGATTCCTGGGGACCAAACTCCTGAGTGAAAGGTCGCCATGTGGGCTCCCCCAACCCAGAAGGGAAGCATCTGTAGTGAGAGTCAAGTCGTGAGAAGGGAAATGAAGGGACCCCCACTCTTAAATTGCTCAGACCCTGCCACCAGTGGAGAACTAGGATCAAGGTTGAGTCACTGGGACCAACTTGGAAAGGGGTCTCTTCTCTGAGACCAAAAGGTTCTCAAGTGAAACTGAATGTCTCTCATCTGAAATCTGTCTCCCTGCACAACAGCTGTGGATGCAGCCATGTGCCCCAGGAGCTGCAGAAAGTGTCCTGCTGGTCGAGAGACCTGCAGAGTGAAGGAAGAGGCCAGAGCCACTAAATTCCTTACCCTTTCTAGGGGAAAAAAGGCTCTGGCTAGCTTTGTGTCCAATTCTGCCCCTATAAAGGTGAGTACCTGGACTGGTTCCAGAACCGACTTTGGTAGGTTTAGCAGAAAACCCAGGAGGTGAAGCTGCTGGGTGACCTGCAGGTGAGATTTTACCTGTTCTGGGGACTGGCCTACAATGAGCCAGTCGTCTAGATAGGGAAAACAGCAATCCTCTGCCTCCTTAAGTGGGCCACTGCCACTGCTAGACACTTTGTGAATACCCTTGGAGCAGAGGTAAGGCCGAAGGGCATTGCTCTGAACTGGTAATGACCTGAGGGCAGTTCGAATCTGAGGTTCTTTCGATGGGATCTTCTGATTAGGACATGGAAATAGGCATCCTTGAGGTCCAGGGAGGCTAGCCAGTCCCCTGGCCTTAGGGAAGGTAAAATCATTGCCAGAGTTACCATTTTGAACTTTGGTTTCAAAAGATGCTTGTTCAGATATCTGAGATCTAAGATGGGCCGCCATTCTCCTGTCTTTTTTGGGGTAAGGAAGTATCTGGAATACAGACCCCTGCCCTGATGCAGGGGAGGAACCCTTTCTACTGCTCTGAGAGCTAACAGGGATGAGACCTCTGTTTCCAGAGCGAGGGTCTCTGAAGCACTTGCAGGTAGAAAAAATCTGCTTCTCAACTTGGGAAACTTTTTGAAGCTGAGAACCAGACCCAGGCTTACTACTTCCAGAACCCACTTGTCTGAGGTTAAAGAAGCCCAATTCTGACTGAAGTAAGCCAGCCTGCCCCCACTGGTACAGGAGAATCGGCCCTGGGCACCCCATCAGGGTGCCTGTTTCAGCAGAGCTTTAGGCTGGGGTGGGAGCAGATCTGCCCACCCTCGTCTGCCCCTGCCTCTGAAGAAGCCCCTCTGAGCATAGGCAGAGGAGGCCTGAGTCTGGTAGAAAGGCCTGTGAAAAGGCCTACCCCTACCCCTGGGGGCATGCCTTTGAGGAGTGGCTTGCCGCTCCTTAGCCTGGGCACTCTTGTAAGTAGTCCTATATTCATCCATCTTCTTCATGTAATTCTCTGTCTGCTCTCCAAACAGAGAATTTCCCACCACAGGAAAATCCATAGCCTTAGTCTGGGTATCCTGTGACAAACTAAGTACACCTGAGCCAGGCCAACCTATGAAAAGCTACAGATGTGGCCATGACCCTAGAGGAAACATCATTAACATCCACAGCAGCATGAAACTGAACCTTAGAGGCTTCAATGCCATCAGCAGCCACCTGTTCTAGTTCACTAGCCAGCTGGCCATGGGCCTGCTTGGCCAATTGCATAACAGTATCCCATCTAGATTTCTGATACCTAGCTACATAAGCCTATAATTTGCTTGCCTGAGTCCCAGAGAGGCTGCCATATACTATTTTTTGCCATGGCATCAATCTTCCTGGAATCCTTGTCAGGAGGATGTGAAGCCAAGGAATATTAGCTTTGTCACAGGCAGCACTAGAACTACCCCAACATGACTGCATTGCTGAGAAAGGAATTCTGTATCAGGGCCTGACAATGTATACCTTCTGTCCATCTTTTTATCTACAGGAGGCACAGAATTAGGAGCTTTTAAAATTTTAATTGTTTGTTTCCTAAAAGACTTATGTAAAGGAATAGACAATCTCCTAGACTCTGGAATATCCATCATTTCTACAAAATCAGGCTCCTCTTGCTCATCCACAGCCTCTCCTAAAGGAAGCTGGAGGGTTTCAGCAACTTTTTTATAAAACATAAAATGAGATGGGGACTCAAGACAGCATAGGGGGAGATTCTAAAGGTCTGTCTGGGGAGATGTCCGGTTCAATGGGCACACCCAGACCTTCCCAGCCACATTCATACTGTTCATAATCCTCCTCCCCCTCCTCTGGTTCATAAAATTCCTCAATATCATAATCCTGAACCACTGGGACCGGACGAACCAACCTTTTACCAGATAGTGGTGGTTCGGACGGACCCTGAGACAGTGACTGGACAATTTGTATGTGTAACCCCTAGATGGCGCTATCCCAGGGGCTACTACCCCTGCCTGATTTGCCACTAACAGGTTGAGGGGCCTGGATCCAATGACGGGTGCCTCCACTCAGAGGTCAGGGTTTGCAGTAGTTAAACTTACTTGGTCACAGCCCTCTGGGACACTGCAACCCCTTTCTTCCCACTAGTGGCCCACACAATATATCAGAATTACCTTCACAGTATACACTTACCCCCAGGACTAGTTCGGCACTGGGACCTCTGTGAAATAAGATACAGTGCAACACTCACAGTACAGTATCTTTAACATAGACAAATACCTCAGGCAGTATAACTTTGCTGAAACAAGCAGCTCTGATTTATTTAGGGGGATATAACAAGGACAGGGGGAAATCAGGTTAATTAGCTTATCACTTTACTATCTACCTATGGCTCTGTGCACAGGCCTATCCCTACCAGTTACTGTCCCTGGATACCCAAGCCCTAGTGGCTAGTCCAAACCGTGGCAGCTGGTAGGGGCCCTTTCACACAGTGAAAAGAAAAAATTAGTTTAAACAGTCAGCAGTACAGTGATTCCATTTGGATTTAATGTGGCAATTCAACAGGGAGCGACCCTGAATTAGTACTCCGACCTCCAAACAAGATAGAGTCCTTCAACGTCAGCAGGGCTACTCTTGAGCTCCGAGACTCTTCACACATTTATATGGTAAAAAGAAAGTACTATACCAGGCAGGCTGCTGCTTCTCTATCCCGGATTGCAATTACTGCACAATACCCGGAGAACAACAGCAGATTCAGTTCCTGACAGACCGAGTGCAATTTTCAGCAGTTCCTCCAGTCTTCTACAGGGTGAGCCTGGTTTCTACTCTTCAGATATCCTTTGATTCTCTTCACAGGACAGATTCAGTCCTAACAAGCTGCAAGCGGAACTCTGGACCTTACACATGTTTTTGACTAAAACTGTGCACTGAAGGAGCACAGGGTTCCTTTCCCTTCATTGCCAAAGCTCAACTGAAACTCCCAACAGACAAAACCGGGCACTTCCTTTGAGTTCCTCCCAGTTCTTGACTGGATTGGCTGTCACTCACAATAGACTGCTGCTGTTGGTCCAAAGGCGCCAAGTCTAAACTACATCTCCCAGAGTCACTGCCCATACAATCCTCTTGTGGCTGGCTCAGATTATGAGTCCAAGTTCTGATTCGGTCTCAAGGCACCATTTTAGAGCTAGCTTACCCCACACTGATTGGTCCAGTTCAGCAGTTCAAAACCAGAATGGGGAACTAGGCAGACACAGTTCTGACTGCAAAGAAAGCAGGTTAGACAAACTGTAATTTCATTATTACTGTAAATGATTTCTGGCAAACAGTTACATCTTTCAGATAGGTGCCTTTGCACTCCTAGTGACTGCAAAATGGAGTGAATTGGCAGCAGCTCGAGTGGCACTCAAACAGAGAAGCACACAGTCCCCCATACAAACTAATTATGTCTGCAAGCAGACAGCTCTTAAAGAGACAGTACCAGAGGCTCTAAAACACTCACTGATAAATGGCTTAAATGCCAAACACCATTCAGGCTTGGAGCATTCAAGCAAGCTCCTGGAAGTCTTTAGGAACCCCCATTTGCAGGGGGTTACATATAGCTTTGCTATCTCTGCAGCAGTTGGAGAAGGAATTTTGGACTCCAGACCTGCTGATTTTCTTGTTTTCTTTACTGGAATTGGTTCCTCAGAACCAGCTTTTCTTTGCCGAGAAGTCTGGCCCTGGTCAGAGGGCACTCCCTCTGGTTCGGTTGGCACTGAACCGGGCTGGCCATCCGGTCAGCGGACTTTTGCCTCTCGTTCCTGAGCCTGCCCAATCTTTTTCCAGGGTGGCTGCAGGGAAATTCTTACATACCTGGCAGTCTGACTGGAGGTGGTCAAACCCCAGACAATAAACACATGTGGTGTGTGGGTCAGCCTTGGCAAAGACTTCCCCACAAACATCACAGTGTTGAAACCCAGTGGGCCCGGTTTTTCTTTTGGGTTTCTCAGACATAATGCCAGCCTAACCAAAAACTTGCCCTTTTAACGGCAGTGCCAGGCAAGACACCCTTATCGGTTCCTAACCGTGTCACAGGTATTGGAAAAAAACGTAATAAATCCGTTTTTTTTAGAACCGATAAGAACCGGGAACCGCACTCTAAAATAGTAACTTTTAGTTTTAAATGAGTTTTAAACCCACTGATCGGTTCAAAACTGAACCGATAACCTACAAGTTCCACACAGACAAAACCTTCATTTACTTACGGTTACCACAGATAGAGCTTGAACTGAAGCGGTTTTATGGTTAAAATAAAACTATTCTCGGTTAAATCCAACGAGAAAACACTTTTAAACCGAGGAATGAACCGGAGCAGAAGGAGAAATCTCCGGGCGACTGTTCACTGAGGCGGAGTAAAGAATCTGACAGTTCAAGTTTGAAATGACACAGATAGAGCTGCTCTCGTGCCAAAATTCTATTTTGGAATGGCTTTAACCATTTCACTCCGGGGCAGTTCTAGAGCTGGATCAAACTGCTAATGTCTATAATATAGCAAGACTTCATGTTGTTTGAATGACTTTTTCCCTGTTTAAATAGCAAAACAGGACCGTATCCTGCTACCTTGCAAAATAGTCCCCAACAAAGGCGGCATATCTCATTGCTGCTATGCACATACAAATGTCACAAATACAGTATTGATAGGATTTATGACATTTGTTGTGCAGAATATTCTGTGTTACACTTGCACCCTGACACAGCGAGACCCACATGGCAACTGCAATCCTGGAGCCGACACACAGACACTGCGAGGGCAAAACAGCAGCTATCTGGACATTTACCTCACGGCTGTACTGTACAGAGAGAGAGGAGGCAAACATGCCAACACAAAAACTGTTCTGTGAATGGAGCACCTGATGACAGAGGCGATCACTCACAAACAAAAGGAATGTACCGCCACTTGGTCTGTGTGTGTGTGTGTGTCTTTCGCTCTGTGCTCTCTCAGGCTGTCAATGCAGCCTCAGGGGTTCATGCCCACACCACGGTTGCCACTGCACAAATACTGCCCTGGGGGTGGCGTTGACATTGGGACACACCGCAGATTCCTGGCACTGGTGGCGATATGTCCCGATCTGCAAATGACTGCAGAGCAGACACGGAGGGCTCTTGGTGACCGCAGGATTGGGATTACACACTGCCTGGGAGGAACAGGAGTGCTCCATGATTGATGCTTCTCTGTCCTGCAGCGGGTCGCTATATCCTAGGGCCCTAAGGGGACTGAGCTGCAACACAACCAGTGCACCTTTGATGAGAATGCAGGAGAGCTGAAATTTGGAGCAGAAAAAGCAGTGAGAGAAGGCGGGCAGCACAGAGAGGGACCACAGACCCACGGACATGGGCAGAGCAGGGAGGGATTGAGGACTGACCTGTGGTTGGAAGGAAATATTGCTCAAACAAGCAGGCCACTATCAGACAACACCCGCTCACACACCATGTGGAGGAGGCGCCCGAGGTCAACAACACCGACATCTCTTGTTGTCAGCTCGCTGTCACAGATATCTGTGTCTTCAACACCATCCCTACTGTGCCATGGCATCTCCTCGTTCTAGGGACATGGATATGTTGTTCATCCACACTCATTGGCAGTATCCTTGCCGCTTTAAATCTTGCCGGAAGGTCTTCAAGCTTGCTCCTCCCACCCACCCGGGTGGTATAACTCTCGGCTCCGCCCCATGACGCCAGATCTTCCTTACCGCTTGGAAGCTCAGGTTCCCTCCTTAACGCTCTGCGTTTGTGACTGGTTCCTATTTCTCCGTTTGGATTTAAAAAAATAATATTCCTTAAAAAAGACTTCAGTCTTGATCCCTGCCCGGCTGCGATGGATAAATCGACTCCAGTTCGGAGATGCCCATGCGGGTAGAAGATGTCTCGGACGGATCCACACTCCACGTGTGTCTACTGCTTAGGCCTTGAGCGACCCGCAGGCTGCGACCTGTGCTCATGTTTCTCGACCTCGTCCTCGAGACCGTGCTGCCCGATTGCAACTGGGCGTCCGAAGCGTTCCCTCGGTGAAGTCCAAGGAGGCCGGTTGGCGGTGTCCCGGCGGCGGAGCTCGGCGGATCAGCTCGGCGGATGGTGCGCCCTCGAAGAGGCGGCGGGGCGGGCCGTATCTTCCTCGGCCGCGGCATTTATCCCGCTCTCTCTGGGTTCTTCCTACACGGCTTCCTTTAAGGAGCTTTGTCTGTCCCTCCCCACTAAAGGAGAAGGGCCTGCGTCTGCTGGACCTTTTTCTCGGTCCAAAAAGAGGGACAAGGGTAAGTCCCTCCGTCGACGCTCTTGGGAGCGGGAAAGGTCCCTCTCCCCGGGCCGTCGACCGTCGGCTTCGGTCGACCGCTCGGCTTCGGCCACTGGCCTCACGGTGTCCCCGTCAGGTCAGTTGACCGAGACTCCCACTGATGAAGTCGAGATTTTTCTCGACCCATTGACGAACTGTCGCCTTTAACCGAATTCCCTCTCCCGGTTCCCCGGGAGGTTGAGGATCCGTGGGCTCGCCTGTGCCTCCAGTTCCGAGCCCTCGGATGGACCTTCGAGCGAAGGGGTGTCGGTTCGAGACGACCTCCTACACCGACCGGAAATTCCGGGACTCTCGGTCTCGGTCTCGGACCTCTTCAGCGGTCCAGCCGTTCCCACCGTCATAGGCGGTCTCGGTCTCGGCACGCGGTGGCGGCGTCGCCGCTTCGATCCTCGTCCTCCTCCTCGGATGAGGAGGCTTCGGCGTAAGTACGTCGGCGATGCGAGGACCTTATGTTGTAGCTCCTCCTGGCAGAATAAGCCGACTCAGGCGCCCTCCCGGCCATTAAGTAACTGTCACCGGGCAGCGACACAACCCCTCGACTTGCCGAGGCCTATACCCAGGCGGTTGTTGGCCAAAACCAGCTGCTCCACCGATTGCGGTGGAACCTCCGCCTCACAGCCACCAATTGGGGCTCCGACCAAGATTCTCGGTCCGGCTGGTTCCCCATCGGCTGTCAGTTACCCTCACTCCGACCGACCTCGGCAGGTGAAGGGTGGCTCAGGCCAGAGGCAGCTCTTGAGGACTCTTCCGAGTCGAAGATGATTCCTCCTTCTTCTCCAAGCGACTGGACTTGGAGTCTTCGGAGAGGTCAGCCAATGGGCGATAGCCCGTCGTCCTTCCTAGGACTGCTTCGGCTCATCTCGGGTCTACGGGATGGAGCTCGAACCCGTTCCAAGCGGGCCAGGTATCCCCTCACGGAGATTCTGGACCGAGGATTCTCCGACGGAGGCCTTTCGGTGGCGAGGCCATAGTGGGTCGGCACTGGAACTTTGGCAGCGCCCTGCTTCCTGCCCTGCGCCTTGGCCAGGATGGCCAGGAAGTATCACGGTCCCCACCGGTTCCTTGTCGGTTTTTGAACACCCCTCTGCTGGGGGTTGGTTACCGACAGCGTTTTCCGGCGCGCCCGGCTGGCGCCAGGGATGTGGACAAACCTCCTGACAAGGAGTCCAAGAGAATTGGACTATGTCGGGCGAAAAGTCTCGCTGCGTCCTCTCGGCCCGTCAGGCCAGTTGACCGTCCTCATGGCACATTTTCTCATGCCCTGTTGGGCTCCCTGGATGAGTTCATCCTCATCTTCCGCCCGATCTGCAGACTACGGTTAAGCAGGTGCGGGACCAGGGCAGGAGCAGTGGCCAAACAGCAGCTCAGACTGCTTTGGATGTGGGGACTCATGTGCCAGATCGGTGGCGGCCGCAGTGGCCTCGTGGCCCGAGGCTTGGCTGAGGATATCCACCTTTACTTCCGGATACAGCACAAGTTGGCGGATGTTCCCTTTGAGGGACTGACCTCTTGACCCTGGGGTGGAAGGTCACCTGCAGAGGATCGAGAAGTCAATGCCACCTTGGACTCGGTCTCTTCCGCTCAGAAGGACAAAGGCCGCCAAACCACAGCCTAAGCCCTTTAGTCCTTCTGTGCCCCAGGCGCCCGACCAACTTAGCGTCAGGGCCAGCAGGCTCGACCTTGGCATCCCAAACCCAAACCGCCGGCTTCCTCTAACAGGAGGCAGGGAGGAAAGGGCCCAGGAGGTCCCTCGGCGGTCCCTCCTCCAAGCCTGCCCAGTGACGGGCTGAGGGGTGTCGCCCCATCCCGTCTGCCCCTAGGGTCCCCGTGGGGCAGCTCAGCGCACTTCCGTTCCGCCTGGTCCGCTGTTACCACGGACAGGTGGGTCTTGGAGGTGGTGGGAAGAGCCTGCCTCTGGAATTGAGCAGGCACCACCCTTCAGAGCCGTGCGCCTCGGGGCTTGAGATCCCAGCCTCACTGGCGGCTCGTCGAGCCGACATCACTCTCCTCCTCCAGAAGGAGGTGGTAAGAGAGGTGGTGGACCCTCCTTCAGACCCAGGGTTTGTGTCCAGGTACTTCCTGGTTCGAAGCAGACGGGGCTGGCGCCCCATTCTCGACCTACCACGACCTAAACAAGTTCCTAAGGTCTCGAACCTTCAGGATGGTCACTCTGGCTCAGATAATACCATCCTTGGAGCAGCGGCGTGTGGTTCTGCTCTCTGTGGACTTGCAGGGCCAGCGTTTTCCACGTCCCTATCCGTCCGTCTCACCAGAGATTCCTTAAGCTTCGGCGGAAGGATCTCTCTTCGATTCAAGCCATGCCCTTGACATCTCCAGCTCCCAGGGTCTTCACCAAATGCATGGCAGTGGTGACAGCATTCCTCTTGGCGCCAGGGGTCGGTGTACCCTTACCTGGGCGACTGGCTGATAGCAGCTCCCTCCAGGAAGGAGGCGGAGTGGTCAGAGATCTGGCCCTCAGGTCTGCTCTCAACTGGGCCTCCTTATCAATTGAGGCCAAGTCGGACCTCGAGCGAAGCAGGTGATTTTATTCATCGGGCGCAGCTCGACTCTCTTGAGCCAGGCGCGGCTCAGCCGGACAGGGCCGAGGTTCTTTCCTCCTTTGCCCGATCATTTCTGGTTGGGCAATTGCGCCTGCCGGGACTTCCTCGCCTCCTGGGTCTCATGGCGGCCTGTGCCAGCGTGGTCCGTTGGGCCGCTGGAACATGCGTCCCCTTCAGTGAGGACTGGCCAGCCAGTGGTCTGGCACTGCGATCCCTTGGACCAGCATGTGTCGGTGACACAGGGGATGTGGAATGCTCTCCAGTGGTGGACCCGTTCCAGATCATTTGCGGGAGGCATCCCGTTCGTCCCCCGAGCCGGCCGGTCTCTCTGTCGACCGATGCCTCTCTGATGGGTTGGGGTGCC
The DNA here is from genome assembly GCA_016271365.2 of Neoceratodus forsteri. Classification (NCBI taxonomy): domain Eukaryota; kingdom Metazoa; phylum Chordata; order Ceratodontiformes; family Ceratodontidae; genus Neoceratodus; species Neoceratodus forsteri. The sequence goes on along the minus strand of JADMNL010000027.1, from coordinate 262,024,466 downwards.
CATCTGGGGGAACACCGGGCTCATGGCCTCTGGTCCCCGCGGGAGTCCCGATGCCACATCAACCTGCTGGAGCTCGGAGCGGTCCGCCTAGCTCTCACCGCCTTTGCTCCGTTCCTCCGGGGTCAAGTGGTCCGAGTCCAGGCGGACAATACCCGACCATGTACTATCTAAACCGCCAGGCGGGCAGCGCTCCATGCTTCTATGCAAGGAAGCTCTCCGCATTTAGTCACTCGTCTGCCAGCCTGGAGGTGGATCTCCTAGCCATTCACGTGGCAGGAGCCTCCAACACCTGGCCGATGCCCTGAGCCGGATAGGGCTGCATCCCGCAGTGGTCTCTCCCTGCGGAGGTAGTACAGCATCTGTTCTCCCACTGGGGCACACCTCAGGTGGACCTGTTTGCCTCCATGGAGAGCAGCGGCTGAGTCTGTTCCATGCCGCCCCCTCAGCAGGGCTCGCTGCAGGGGGATGCCTTCTCGAGGCAATGGACCCCGGGCCTCTTTTACGCCTTTCCCCCATTTCCCTTGATCCACAAGGTGCTTCTCAAGGCGAGGAGGGACAAGGCGCAGGTGATTCTGATAGCCCCAGACTGGCCTCGCCAGTTCTGGTACCCAGATCTCCTCAGTCTCAGCTCCAGGACTCCGCGGCAGCTTCCAGCTCGCCCGGACCTGCTCTCAGTCAATCAGGGGAAGGTGTTCCATCCGGACCTTCAATCCCTGCACCTGACGGCCTGGTTCCTGGCGGCTAGAGTTCCAGGCTTTGGGTCTTTCCGGCGAGGTCCTCAATGTAGTTGGGCGTCCCGTAAGAGTCGACCAGAAAATGCTATGCCTTCAAATGGAAAAGGTTTTCCATTTGGTGTCAGGAACAGGGCTTGGACCCTTCCTCCTGTTCCTTGGCAAGCATCTTGGACTATTTATGGTCCCTTTCTAGTCAAGGGCTTAGGTCGACGACCCTAAGGGTGCACCTGGCAGCCATCTCTGCTTACCGGGCGCGGGCTGGGAAGCAGTCGGTGGCGCAGGAGAAGGTGGTCTGGCGCTTTTTCAAAGGCCTTGATCACATTTCCCCTCCAGTGCGGGAACCCCCACCTCCGTGGGATCTACTGCTGGTACTGGCAAAGCTCATGGGCAAGCCATTCGAACCTATGCACGAGTGTGCTCTCTCTCACCTGTCGTGGAAGACCGCCTTCTTGGTGGCTATCACGTCAGCCAGAAGGATGGGAGAGCTCCAGGCGCTTTCCGCCAGTCTCCTTACCTGGTCTTCCACAGGGACAAGGTTGTCCCTGCGCCCCCACCGAAATTCCTTCCGAAGGTGGTGTCGAGTTCACCTTAACCAGGTGTTGACTCTGCAGGTGTTCTACCCCAATCACACCTCGGAGGCCGAATATGGCTCCATGCTCTGGATCCTAGAGGCGCTCGCTTATTATAAGGGCGCACGGCTGATATTCGAGGAGAGGGTTAGCCAGCTGTTGTTTGTCACCTACGCTGAAGCCGCATCTGGCAGACCTGCGGCCAAAGCGGACGATAAGCAGGTGGGTAACCTCCTGCATAGATCTCTGCTATAAGTTAAGCGGGCATGGAGCCTCCCAGAGGATAAGGCTCATTCTACCCGCATACTGCTGTACGGTGGCTGCTTCCAGGGGCGTCCCTATCCAGGAAATCTGCAGGGCTGCTACCTGAAGTCAGCAAACACCTTCATTACCCACTACCACATCGACCTTGAGTCACGCCGGGATGCTGGTTTTGGGGCCTCGGTTCTCAGTCTCTCTTTCCCAAGTAAGTATATGGGGTGTGCGTCTTGCCTCCCTCCTCCCGGAGAACTGCTAGGAGTCTGCCAATGAGTGTGGATGAACAACATATCCATGTCCTAGAAATACAGGTTACTCACCTGTAACAGGAGTTCTAGGAATGGTATATGTTGTTCATCCTACATTCCCTCGACCTCCCGGCCCGGCGGCACAACCCTGAGCTTCAAGCGGGCCAGATCTGGCGTCATGGGGCGGAGCCGAGAGTTATACCACCCGGGTGGGTGGGAGGAGCAAGCTTGAAGACCTTCCGGCAAGATTTAAAGCGGCAAGGATACTGCCAATGAGTGTGGATGAACAACATATACCATTCCTAGAACTCCTGTTACAGGTGAGTAACCTGTATCTTCCCCACACATTTAAATGGCTGCCCTTCTGGTTTTAGGTTCAGAAGCACGGAATAAGTGCAGACTGCACTTTCACAGAGTCCCTTCACGGAACCGTGCATTAAAAGGAATTTAATGCATGGCCACACAGAGGGACTCCACCAGTGAACTAGCACGTTCCTAAGTACCCATGTTATAATGATGTTTAATGCAGTATTGTAATTATTTCTTTTCAGTTCTGGATGGATTAACTCTGTTTTCTTTTACTTGTTATATTTGATGTTTTCATTACTTGTTTGCTGCCATGCATTATGTAGCTCCTGTGTCTATTGTTTTATTTTTAACTGCAATGAAACTTGAAATGTAAAACAAAAGAGGCAAATCTGGGAGTATTCAGAGATCTGGGTCTCTCACATTGGGGTGCAGATTTGGTACAGCCAGCTTCATGAACCAAACCCATCTTCAGGGTTTTATGAATATTTATCTTAGAACATCATATTTTCTTAAAATCTAAACCTAAAAATGAGGACACAGTTGTCTGCATTATCATAAAATGGGGTCCAGTCCTCTCATTTTCTTGTTTGCTGTTGAAAATTGCAAATAATGATTTTCTTGAAGCACCAAGGATTACTGTTTTGTTGATAAAAATGGTTTGGATTAGCAATATTCAGTTAGACCTTTACATTTATAATAACTGGCTTGGTATGACATATATACTGTTCGGTGTTTACATGAGCTGAAGTCCTTTTCCAATGCATTTTGCCAATATAATGTACATGTCAAACAGTCTTGTAGCACTTTTGAAACATAGATGATGATGGCAAAAAAATAGAAAAGACCAGTGGTCCATCCAGTCTGCCTGAGTTCCCTATCTAACCTTATTACCTAATGTCCATCCAAGGTCCTAGTCCTCCCTCTCTTCTCCCCCAATATTTCCTTCCTATTCTGGTGCCCTGACTGACTGTTATACTGTTGACTCTGTTCCAACCGCGCTTAAAACCATCAACTGTTTTAGTGTCCATCACTTCGGCTATCAGACTGTTCCACTGCTTCACACCCTTTCTGTAAAGCAATACTTCCTCATGTCCTTCCTGAAGCTCCCACCTGTCATTTCCACTGCTGCCATGGGCCTCGATCTAGCATTGAAACTAAGTAGATCTTCATCAAAGATATTTCCTCCATTAGGCCACACAGGAACACTTGAAACTTTTGCTAGCCGGTGGGGGTGTGTCAAAATGACATGCAGTGCAGACTCGTATATAACGTGGGCGGCCCTGTCACTCCTCATTTCTTTCTCCTGCCATCGATCATCCTCATCAGACCTGCTGAAGGAAGTGCCATCAACCAAGCTATAGCCGTTTATTATTTTACTTTTTTGTTGTTCTCTGTTGTCATCTCTGTATGCTGCCAAAGTCAATAATCTTTTGTTTCAGTACTGTAAGTGCAGATATGAAATTTACAAGGAAGACACACATAGTTTGTGTGTACAGTCTGAGCCTCCCTCACAGTTTAGAACTTGTGAGACCTGCCAGAGCTTCAACCAGGCTACAAGACAATGGCGTAAGAAAGCTCTAGAAAATTTCCTTGCATTAGACATTGAAAGCAGTGGAGAAGGAGAAGGGCTCAGGATCCTCTTCTACTTCATCATTAGCTGAGAAACAGTCCTCGAAATCTAAGGATAAGGGCAAGCAGTGATCATCATCTCCGGCCTCCTAGTTGTTTAGCCATAAGCACAAACACAGAGCAAGAACAAGTCTGCTTCGCTGGTGAGGTCCTAGTCGCCATTGAGAAAAGGTACATCCTTGTCCATGTCTGCTCCATCGGTGTTGACTACAGCCTCCCCAACCGTCGTTAAGACACCAGAGTTGGGGCTTGGCTTAGGCGGTGCTGTACTTGCGAAGGACGGTATGATACCATTGGTGTCGGGCCAAGGCCTGTCAACACAGGTAGTCCTGGCCCCTTTTCAGGGTTCTGTCAACTCCCAGGCTGTGCTGCGTTGTTCTCTGAAATTATTTGACACATTCTACTGGGGTTGCCATTGCAGGCAGTTATTCGGATGACAAATTCCCCTAGCATGCCACAGATTCTTGCCTCTCAGCCACCAGCATCGACAGTCCATTCTGCAGTTCCCATTGTCCTTGGATGACAAGTGGAATATAATCCTGACGTCATGGATTTAGAGGCAGATTTAGAGGAGGAATATGAGGTGAAGAACAATTTGTGGAGGGTTCCCCTAACTCTAGTTCTACATTCTTGTCCTGTAGAGAGGACTTGGTGATTTATACCCTGAGGTCTTCTGAGGACCCATCTTTCAAAGCTACGATGCAGCAAATGCAGTCTGCCATGGGCTTTGATGTGGAACAGGAAGATTCCACTAAACAGAATCTAATGGAATATTTAGAGGTGCCCTGCCTCCCCCCCTTATTATTCCACCTATATATCCTGCATTAGAGGTTGCTACTTTTGCTGCATGGTATAGAGGAAACTCACTGCCTGCAGTACCTGCAGTCCTAGAGAGGATAAGCAGTATCCTGCTCTATCTGCTAAGCCTTATTATGCTAGCTAGCCTGAAACTGACTTTGTGGTCATCATGGCTATTCACAATGATAGGTCTAGAGCTCCTAGACATACGAGTACTTTACCATCTGATAAGAAACCTAGGAGGCTGGATGGGATGGGCAAGCATGCTTATGCCTCTGCGTCACTGGGCCTTAGGATTGCAAACTACCAGGCCCACGTGATCAGATATCGGAACAGCCAGTGGAAAGCTGCTTATGCTGTTGCCCAGGCTTAGCCTGATGGCTCTGTCAAGTCTGATTTGCTTAAATAATTACATGCTGGTGCCGAGGTTGGCAAACATTTGATGCACTCCACTTACGATGTCTCTGATGCTTCTATTAGGGCTGTAACTTTTGGCATTTGCATGAGAAGGTATTCTTGGCTCAGAGTTGCTGGCTTTGCCACTGATGTGCAGCAGGAAGTTTTCAGTGCTCCCTTTAAAGGGTCAGAATTGTTTGGCTATAATATTTAAGAATCCCTATGTTGCTCTCAGACTTCCGAAATGACTCTAAGGTCTGTTAATTACCTGTGTCCCACTCCTTGTAGAGGTCACAGTCAGGGCTGGTTTCTCCGGCCTGCTGCCCGAGGTGATCTTGCCTACCGTCTGCAAGGCTGTTGCAGAGATGGTGGTCCCCTCTTGGGTCTCCTACCTCCTGGTGCCCATACAAAAGCACTGAAAGGAATCGGTTCCAGTAGCCCTGCTGCCCCACTTCCGCCTGACTCTCTTCTGTCCTTCTGTCTCTCCCCCCTCCTCAGCTTGTACCTCCAGGGGTAAATATGGGGAACGGGATCTGCCACAGGACATGGCAAACTCTTGACTAATCAGGCATACTTGGTATACAGGAGCCACTATGTGTCTGTATGAACAGTGTTATGTCTCCTCGGTCTCATGGCTGTGGCCATAGTGACTATGCCACTGGAATGCCTTCATACGAAGATACCTCACTGGACTCTTTGGGTTCAGTGGGATCAGTTGACGGACAAGCTGGACCAAATGGTTCTTGTCATGTCTGTGCTTCACAAAGCATTGCTGTGGTGGCTGGATCACAAAAAACTTACTGAAGGGTGTTCCATTCCTTGTACAGATCCTCACCAAAGATGCCTTGCGCTCCGGCTGGAGTGCTTATCTTAGCCCTTACCAGACACAGGTTCATGGGCCAGGGTTGCGGCAGAGCTGCATATAAATGTCCTGGAAATGCAGGCTGTCCTGTACAGCCTCCAGGCTTTTCAGAATCATCTGAGCCTCATTCCTCTGCTAATCCAGATGGACAACATCAGTGTGATGCATTACATCCAACAAACTGGGGCACTCACTCCTATCCTGTGTCACGGGAAGCATTGAGAGTATGGTACTGGGCTCTGTCTCTCGGCCTTCAGCTGTTGGCCATGTTTCTCCCAGGTCTCCAAAATGCTTTGGCAGACAGATCAAGCAGGTCCCAGTCGATTGTTCATGATTGGGAACTGCTGATCTCCATTGTAAATGACCTCTTTGCAAGATGGGGTTATCCAGAACTGGATCTTTTTGCATCCCCGCACAACACAAAACTGCTGCATTTCTGCTTATTCACTCCAGGACCTGGAGTTTTTATGGTGAGACAGATTGACCCTCTCCTGGAAAAGGAAATCCCTTTGTGCATTTCCCCCCATTCTTCTACTACAGAGGGTTCTGATCAAGTTGCGAGTGGAGAGTGCCACTGTCATCCTCATTGCTCCATTCTGGCCTTGCCAGATATGGTTTCTACTCCTTCAGCATGTGGTGGTAGAGACTTCTGTCCCTATACTTCTGGGTCTGGGTCTGTTATCACAGGGCAAGGGGTCCCTGCTCCATCTGGACCTGAAGTCCCTACATCTGTATGCCTGGCTCCTGAACACATAGCCATTGCCCATTTTGAGTTATCCCCTCATGTTTCTGATGTCCTGATTGTAGCTAGGAAGCTTTCTACTAGACATACTTATTCCCTGAAATGGAAGCACTTTGCATTGTGGTCTACTTCCCTGAATATGGACCCTTTTACATGTCCTGTGAGTGCTGTATTGGAATACTTGCTTTCCCTGTCTGATTCTGGCACAGTATTCCTCTTTTAAGATGCATTTGGCTGCTATACCAGTTTTCCATGCCCCTAGATGGTAGCATGATTGCCCAATTAGAGGTGTCCTGTATGTTTCTGAGAGGTATTTTGCATATGAAACATCCTATCTGTAATATAGTCCTTCTTTGGGACTTGAATTTCATTGATGAGAAATTATTGTTGGCTCCTTTTGAGGCCTGCCATGAGTTAATGACGGTTCCTGTCATGGAAAACATTATTTTTAGTTCGATGGCCTCTTGCATGGAGTTTCCAAGCTTCAGGCTTTAATCTGTGAGCCTCCTTATTTGATTTTCACAAAGACAGAGTCTCTCTGCATCACAATCCTGAGTTTCTGCTAAGGGTGGTATCAGAATTTACACTGAATCAGTCGATACACCTTCCTGTATATTATCCTGAGCATGGCAACCAGGGTGAGGTGCTGCTCCATACTTTAGATGTACATGGAACAATGAGATACTATATTGATTGCATCAAGGACTGCAGAAAGTTCTCCCAGCTTTTCATTTAATTTGCCCTTGGGAAAGAGGGCGCTCCTGTGTCTAAACAACGCCTGTCCAAATGGCTGGCACATTGTATTACGTTCTGTGCTGGGAAGTATGGTAAGGAACTTCATGGTGTTGTTCGAGGTCACTCCACAAGGGACATTGCCACTCCTGTTGCTTATTTCACTGCTGCCAACATATGTGCTGCAGCAACATGGAGCACTGTTCATACTTTCACTAAACATTGCAATCAGGACATTGTGTCTCGTAGATGTGCTGGTTTGGGGCTTGTTGTACTGCAGGGCCTTCTGTCCTGATTGCATATTGGACTGTACCATCCTCCCTGCTGCTTTGTATTGCTTGGGAGTTGTTCCAAAGGTGTGTCCTAATGGAGGAGATAGCCTCAAAGAAGATAGAACAGTTATGTAAGAACTTACAGTAACAGTAGATCTTCGAGACTCTCTTAAGCCATGCCGTACCCTTCCTCCTTCCCCCTTTTGATTTTCAGTGAGGGATATATCAGATACCATATATAAAACCTTAATCTGTGCATCCTGCTTCCAGCCCTATGCCTCTCCTTGTATGCCTGGTGCTGGTCTCATCTCCTAGTTCCTCAAGGTCAGAGGCCCTCCAAGGCTAAACTTCAGCCAGGAACCGAGGAGTGATAGAGCTGCTCACATTATGTACTCATTGACGCTGTGCATCACTGTGGGCAGCCCCCCCCCCCCCCAAACAAAAAGTTTCTGAGTGGTCTGATGCTGACAGCTTATAGTTCCAAAGGTGTGGCCAAATTGAGGAGATTCTCTGTAAGATCTACTGTTACTATGGTAAGTTCTTTATGTAAGTGTTCTTTACTTGCCGTTCACTTTTGTTTATTCCTTTTAGGAACTTGAAGGTGTCTATCATATCTTCCCTCTCTCTTCTTGCTTCTTGTAAGATCTGCACTGTTGGCCCTGAATCTTTTTTGTTTCCCTGCGCTGCACCATCTTCAGCCTGTCCCTATCCTTCCTGAGGCGCGGGCTCCAGAACTGGGCAAAGTACTCCAGTTTAGCCTCACTAAACATCTGCAAACCTCCTTCCTCCTCCTATCAGTACCCCTTCATATGCACCCCAGCATCCTTCTTGCCTTAAGTAAACTTTGTTGCACTGGCTTGATTGCATGAAGGTGTCACTGATGATAACTCCTAGGTCACGTTCTTCTGCTGTAGTGCTAAGTCTCAAAACCACCCATCCCGTAGTCTCTCCCCGGGGGTTCTTATTCCCTTGGTGCATTACCTTATACTTTTTGGCATTGAATTTCAGCTGCCAAACCTTAAACCACCCCTCTAGCCTTTGTAAGTAATTCCATATTTCCCTTATTCCCTTGTCGCTATCCGCCCTTCCATGGAGCTTAGAGTCATCTGCAAAGAGAGTCAAAGTGCCCTTGATACCTTCTCCAGTGTCACTGATGAACATATTGAAGAAGACCTGCCCCAGGACAGATCCCTGTGGCAACCCACTCATGACCGCCCTCTCTTGTGATTTCACCCCTGTTGACCACAGTCCTCTACTGCCTACCCTTTAGCCAGTTTCCTACCCAGTTAACTGTGTCCTTATCCACACCCAGATTTTCCATCTTCTACAGCAAGCATCTGTGGGGCACCAAGTTGAAAACCGTGCTGAAATCGCAATAGAGAAAATCTACTGCATGGCCCCTATCCAATTTACTTGTCACCCAATCAAAGAAAACTATCAAGTTCATCTGACAGGACCTCCTTGCCATGAACCTGTGCTGTTTACTGTCCTGGAGACCATGCCACGTAGTACATTAGGTCTTTGACCAGTGACTCCGTCAGCTTCCCTACAGTGGAGGTCAGTTTGACAGGTCTTTAGTTCCCTACTTGTTACTTGTCTCCCCCCCAGCCTTATGGGTGGAAGGATGTCCTCCACCATCAGTCCTGAACTACCCGCCTGTAGTGAGCCGTTGGATAGTCCTACCAGCGGTTCAGCCAGTTCTGCCACCAGTTCCCTAAGTATCCTGGGGTGAAGCTTATCTGGTCCCGGGGCCTTATGTATCTTTAGAATCGCCAGCCCTTTCTGTACAATAAATATTGGCTGCCTCATCTCGGGGGACCCACTTATTGGCTGCTTTGACGCCACTCTCAGGCAAGGCCTGCCTTCTTTCCTGATGAAAACTGAGCAAAAATAATCATTAAGGATGGTGGCCTTTTGCCCATCCTCTTCTAGCACCCTGCCTCCTCTGAAAGCCTAACAATTCCCCTCCTTTCTTTCTTTTTCCCTAATATATTGGAAGAAATGTTTTTGTCCACTCTTGACCCCGTCCTGCGATATGCAGTTCCATGTTTGCTTCTACCTCCCTAACTGCCATCTTAGCCTTATTTCTCAGTAAATACTCTTCCCATTCTGCCTCTCCCAGCTTATCTTTGTACCTGTAGACCTTTTTCTTAGTGCCCCCCGCTTCCATCACTTTTGCTGAGAACTATAATGGTCTCTTGTACTTATTTATTTTGTTACCGCTTCGCACAATTTAGATGCCTCCCCACCTAAAGTATCCACTCGGACTTGTTTTCCCCTGACCAGCTCCTTCAGTTTGCTGAAGTCCACGCTCCTAAAATCAAGGACTTTAATTCTTGATTGGGGCTTTTAAGTCCCTAGAGCCAGTTCTAACCCAGTGGAGTTATGGTCACTGTTCCCTATTGGCTCCCCTACCCTCACCGCTGCTGCCACCTCTGAGTTGGTAAGTACCACATTGAGGATGGCAGACTGCCTAGTAGGTTCCTTAACTATCTGTACCAGGAGACAGTCCTAGAGTGCATCCAGCATTGCCTAACTTCCTGTGCTTCTGGCCACCTGAATGTCCCAATCGATGTCTGGCAAGTTCAGATCGCCCACTATCAGTACTTCCCTCTTTGCTTCCCCCCCTTTCAAGTTCTTCTGCGAGCTCCCTGTCCCTCTCTTTCCCTTGCCTCAGAGGTCTATAGTCTATAGATTACTTTCAAGTGTAGATCTTACTTCGAGATACAGCTCTTGCAGCAGGTAACACCATTAGGACTGAAGCCGGCAGGCGTCAGGACCCCACGGAAATCTTCTAGCTAGCAGTCTTCAGTGGGGACCGCCTCCGACGTTGGTCCGGCCCCGACGTCAGACATAGTACATAAGGAGGCGGTCCCGCCAGATTCCCCAGTTCTTTCCCGCCGTCGACTTGCATATCTCGACCCTTTGGTTCGTTTCTATCGCGCGACGCCTGGTTAAGTTCTTCCTTCGGAAAAAATTTGTTTTCTGCTCAGTTTCTATCTGATGTCCTCTCCAACCTCCGTTGAAGGCCATCCTTCAAAGTGCACCTATGGGAAGCAAATCCCGTTCAAAGACCCGCATTCGGCCTGCGTCCGGTGCCTAGGCCCAGACCACGACACCCGGGCCTGTTCCTTCTGCCAGGGATTCAACAGCTGGACCCGGATCCGTCGCCAGAAGGCCCTTTAGGCTTTCCTGCTCGAGGAGAAGATTAAAGCCATGGACGCAGCCTCCAAGGGGGAATCTTCCGACAAGGCCCGGAGACACCTAGAGAAGCATAGGGAGAGAGTGAGATCCAGGTCCCCGTCCAGGGCCTCTGACTCCCGTAGCTCCGGCTCCCGGTCCGACCGCTCCCCTCCGGGCCCGCTCTCAGCCTCCCCCTGCAGCGGTGAAGACCTCCTCGGGTTCCTCTTCTCTTTCGCAGGCCAAGACCTCCAGACCTTCTTCGTCTTCAACCACCAAGGCCCTGTCAAGGTCAGGGGACCGTCACCACCATCACAAGTCCAGTTCCCGCCATTCGGAACCCGACGCCAGGTCAGTCTCTTTGCCTCCTCCTCCCCAGCGGAAGACCAAAGAACTGACTTCTCTCAAGATCGTCGGCCCGGCAGCGTCGGCAACCTCCATCGGTCCCCAAGCACCGGCGACTGCCAGACACCGTCGCGGTCAGGACTTTGCCTCCCACGGATGCGGCGGGGACCGGCGTCTGCATCTACCGAGAGAGGACCCCTCGCCTCCCCGGCGTCGGTCAGGCGATCACTGAGAGGAGGCGGCCCAGCCCGAGGACCAGGCGAGGCGAATCCGGTCCTGTCGTACCCCCAAGGGAACCCTCGCCGGAACCTGAGGCCCCTGAGGAGCCGACACCGGAACCCGACAACCAGCCATCGGCACCCGGTCCATCGTCGGGCCTCAGCATATCCGAGGTCAAGGAGTTGTTTTCTTCCTGGTGGGACACCATAAAAAGGGATGTGGTTCCCACACCACCTCCTCCTTCTCCTCCTGCTACTCCGCCATCCCCCGCGCCCCCTACTTCACCCAGGGATGCGGGCCGAGTACCCCCCCCAGGAGCCTACGGACCCTCCTAGGGGTAGATCACGAAATAGGAGACCTCCGTCCAGATCTTCTTCAGGGTCACCCAGCCCCAAGAGACCCAGAAGACGCCGCCGTTCGCCTTCGACAGAGGACACGGGATCTGACTTCTCGGACGGATCCAGATCCCCCTCTCCGATCAACGTCCCTTCTCCGGACCCACGTGAGCTCCTAGATCTCCTCTGGATGACCCATCGTTCTCAGAGATTATGAGGCATATCCAGGAGAACATGGGCTGGGACGCAGAGGAACTAGACCCCGAGAGATTACGCCTTGCCAGATATCTTCGGCAAAAAGATCCTAAGCCTGTGGTGGTGCCACCCTTGGTGGACACTTTCGTGAACGTCACCAAGGCAGGCGTGGAAACGTCCACACTCACTTCCGGCGATGCCGAAGAAAGCTGACCGCCTGTACAAGGCCCCTAGGGAGGACCAGTACTTGGCATCACATCCTCTGGCCGATTCTCTGGTCATTACAGCCTCTCATGACAGGTCCCAGAGGCCGCAACATTTGAGCACCCTGCCACTGGACCCAGAGTCCAAACAGCTGGATGCTATGGGCAGGCGCACGTGTGCCTCCGCTACCTGCGCCATCAGATCCCTCAACTACTTGACCCACATGGTACAGTTTCAAAATGCCTTGTGGGAGCAGGGACTGGATCTGGTGGAAAAGATGCCAGAAGGTGAGCAGAAGGAGGAGTTGCTACAGCTCCCTCGTACGGGTTCGGACGTGGGAACCCAGGTGCTGCGAGCCGCGTATGATTCCGCGGACTCCTCGACCAGAGCGGCAGCTTCAGGCGTATGCCTCCGGAGACACTCATGGCTCCGTGTTTCCGGATTCACCCCGGACGTTCAGAAGAACATCCTGGACGCCTCGTTTCATGGAGAAGTTCTTTTTGGTGAGTCCTCGGAGAAGGTCCTCACCAAACTTCAAGAGGCCGGGAAGGCGGTACGGTCTGTCCAGGCCATGTACAGACCCAAGCTTAGTTCCTTTCGTAGGAACCAAAGCCATTTTCGAGGCCGGATGCAGAGACAGCAGTCCCACGCCGGTCCTCAACAGAGGGGCTCCTTCTCCCGCAGAGCCAAGGGGAAGTCGTCAGCGGGCCGAGGTCAATGACTAGCTAAGTCGACCCAGCCTGCTGGACCCTCAGCTGCCACAGCATGACTCCTTCCGGCCCCGCCCTCAGGATCAATGGGACACCAAGTTTGGGGGCGCATTGCGGACCACCTGCCAGGGTGGCAGTCCATAACCACCGACAGGTGGGTCCTTCAGTTGGTCGAAAGAGGCCACTTTATAGAATTTGTGGACAAGCCACCCACAAGGCCTCCTCTGCTCTCCCGTTACTCAGGTCACCACAGATCACTTATCAGGCAAGAAGTACTCGCGCTCCTGCAAAAGGGAGCGGTGGAGTATGTCCCAGAGAGCCAGATAGGATCCGGATACTATTCCCACTTCTTTCTGGTTCGGAAGAAAACAGGGGACCTCCGTCAATCCCTGGACCTCAGCGACCTCAACATGTCGGTCGCCTGCAAACGTTCTCGCATGGTGACCCTCCAAGGACTCATTCCCATGCTGAAAAAGGATGCCTTCTTAGCGTCCCTGGACATGCAGGACGCCTACCTGCACATCCCAGTAGCTCAAGCGCACAGGAGGTTCCTGCGCTTCGAGTTTCTCAGCCACCACTTTCAGTTCCGGGCTCTTCCGTTCGGACTGTCTTCGGCCCCCAGGGTCTTTACCAAGTGTATGGCAGTCGTGGCAGCATCTCTGAGGAGACAGGGCCACTATGTGTTCCCGTACCTGGACGACTGGCTTCTCATGGCCGCCTCCAAAGAGGCACTGTTGATGGCTATTCAGAGCACCCAGGACCTGTTCCGGTCTCTGGGGTTTCTTATCAACTACGAGAAGTCTCTCCTAGTACCGTCCCAGAAGCTGCAGTTCATAGGCACAGTTCTGGACACCGTCAAGGAAAGCCTTTCTTCCCGGCGAAAGAGCGGAACACATCAGATCCTCATCAGGGATCTTTCAGCGAAAAAAGACGGTCCCTGCCAGGTTGGTCCCCGCGCTTTCGGACCATGGCTGCGGCCATTCAACCGTCCCTTGGCAAGGCTCCACATGCGGGTAACTCAGTGGATGCTCAACGTGCAGTGGGACCAAAGGCAAGACCACATGCAGCATCCGGTCAGAATCACGAACGCCGTGATTCGAGACTGGCAATGGTGGCTAGACCCAGGGACACTTTCTGCGGGTGTCCCATTTACCGCGCCGTCCCCGAAGGCAATCCTCTCCACAGACGCCTCAGGGCTGGGATGGGGAGCGCACCTGAATAGGGTGAGGTCCCAGGGAACATGGACCCCTCAGGAAGCTCACCTCCACATCAGTGTGCTGGAGATGAGGGCGGTCCTTTACGCCCTGCAGGCCTTTCAGTCAGAAATACCATTGAGTACCCTTCTGCTTCAGACAGACAACACGGCGGTGATGTATTACCTCAACAAACAAGGAGGCGCACACTCTTACCCCCTCTGCAGGGAAGCTATGAGGGTGTGGGATTGGGTAATCCGACACGGCACGAGCCTGATTGCAGTTCACGTTCCCAGAGTGGACAACACAATCGCAGACGGCCAGAGTCCACGAGTGGGAACTTCTTCAGGAGGTAGCAGAGGATCTGTTCCTTGATGGGGCACTCCAGAGTTGGACTTATTAGCTTCCCATCCAGCACAAAACTGCCCAATTTTTGCTCGCTAGATCCAGGACCTGGTGTTTCTGGCGAGACCGCTGTCCCTCCCCCCTGGACAGATTCCTACGCTTCCCTCCCCTCCTTCCCGTTGATCCAGAGAGTTCTTCTCAAACTGCGAGGAGCACGCAACAATGATCCTGGTAGTGCCTTTCTGGCCCAGGCAGATCTGGTTCCCCATGCTGACGCAGTTGTCCCGGGAACCTCCAGTCCATTGCTTTCAGCTCCCACCTATTGTCTCAGGAGGAGGGTTCACTAGTCCACCCGTTTATGCTCACTGAACCTGCATGCATGGCTCCTAGAGACATAGCCATTATCGACACGGGGTCTCGCAAGAGGTGGCGAAGTCCTTCCACAGCCAGAAAGCCGGCCAGCGCATACGACGTATGCCATGAAGTGGTGCCGTTTTTGCTTATAGTCGCAGGTACGCGGCCTTTCCCCTTTAGAATGCCCGGCGAAAGGGGTGCTGAAATACCTTCTTTCCCTATTCCATTCGGGTCTCGCTTACTCCTCCATTAAAGTGCACCTCTGCGCGATCTCTGCATATCACTTCCCAGTGGGACAGTGCACAGTGGCACAGCTTGATGCCTCTCGAGACTTCCTGAGAGGGGTGTTACACCTTAGGCCACCCATCAAGTATCCCATTCCTCCTTGGGACCTACTCTTTGTCCTGGAACAACTCACGCTTCCCCCTTTGAACCTGCCGTGGATTGCGAGCTGCATTTTCTGTCGTGGAAAACGTTATTTTTAGTTGCTGTCATGTCAGCAAGGAGAGTTTCCGAGCTTCACGCTCTCATGTGCAAGGAGCCTTATTTAATTTTTCACCAGGACAGAGTGTCTCTGAGGACGAATCCTAAATTCCTGCCTAAGGTGGTCTCTGCCCTCACTCTCAACCAGGACATCGATTTGCCTGTGTGTTTCCCCAAGTACTCTAATAGAGGAGAGGCGCTGCTTCACACCCTGCATGTTCACCGCTCCTTAAGGTTCTACCTGAATAGAACTAAACAGCTTCGCAAGTCGGAGCAACTATTCGTTTCCTTCGCTGAGAGGATGCTGGGCCAACCAGTCTCAAAGCAGACCCTTTCTCGCTGGCTTGTCCAGTGTATTTCGTTTTGCTACAACAACAGACATAAGCCCCTCCCGGGTGCAGTCCGGGGCCACTCGACAAGGGGGGTGGCTACCTCCTTTGCAGCACTGCGCAACGTCTCCACCTTGGCCATTTGTGCTGCAGCTACTTGGAGCTCAGTGCACACATTTATTAGGCACTATAGCCTGGATATTACATCATGGCGGAGAGCGGTTTTAGCCTAACCCGTTCTTCAGGGTCTCCTGTCCTAGAGTCAGGACTTGTTCAAGATCTCTCCTAATTTCCTCCTTCCAGAATGCTTTCAGGCGCTATTGCTTGGGAATCAGTCCTAATGGTGTTACCTGCTGCAAGAGCTGTATCGAAGTAAGATAGTACAGTTACGTAAGAACTTACCGTAACAGTAGATCTTGGAGAACAGCTCTTGCAGCAGGTACCTTCCCGCCCACCATCCCCCTTGGAGGAGGTACGGCCTACCAGGCCTTGGCAGGAGCTTTAGCTCTTTTCTTCTGATGGCGGATCCTCGGTCTCCCTTCTGATGTCATCCTGCGGCCGGAGTCTCCAGTGGAGAACTGGAATTCTATGGGACTCGCCTCAGTGTACTAATCGCCTGACGCCGGAGGCGGTCCCGCTGAAGACTGCTAGCTTGAAGATTTGGGTCCTGACGCCTGCCGGCTTCAGTCCTAATGGTGTTACCTGCTGCAAGAGCTGTTCTTGAAGATCTACTGTTACGGTAAGTTCTTACATAACTGTACTTTTCTTGCCTGAGTCTGCTGCGAGTTGCACCCACAGTGACTCTGACTCCCCATTATTGCTCCTGATGTACATATCTTCTGCCACCTTGATGCTGTCCCTGACATAGAGGGCTACTCCTCCCCCTCTGCCTTTTTCTCTGTCTCTTCTGAACAGTGAGTGATTGCATTTTATAGCACACTGCAAAGCATTTAATACTTTGAGGGTTGGGGGGAGGTTGCTGACCCTTCGACCTTTCATGATCAGACTGTTCTTTATATGAAAACTTGATTCATGTTTCCCAGCTTTGTAAATGTTAATGCAGCAGGTTTTTTTGTGTGAATTAAGCCTTATTTAAAGTAAACAGTAAGATACTGAAGTTGATTCGTTTTATTTCACAACTGTCGCATCTTGTGTCTAACAGGAAGGTAGAGGACCTTCAGTTCCGTGTCGAAGAGGAATCGATTACTAAAGGAGACTTGGAGGTAAACTTAAAAGTCAATGTCATACAGACTAAAGTATGTAAATGGCAGGACTTGTGTGGTATGTTCTTCCAGTTCTGTGGCTTACACAAAGTTTATGCACTTACTAGATAAAAGTAGTGAGAGGCAGTGCCCACCAGCTTAGAGCGGCAGAGCTACCCAAGCAAAGTGATGGTGCTCCGTACATAAAAGATAATAGAGTTAATTTGCATGGCTGCTACAGGAGGGTGGCTGCAGTGGTGGCAGAATAAGTAACTGTTGAAAAGTCCCTTCCTTTTTCTTTTTGTGTAATTTGTCTTGCTATTGCTTTTCAATTAATTCTCTATAAAAAAAACTTATTGTGAAATAAAATTTTTGAAAATACAAATGAAAGTTTATAAAACTGGCAGTCTTGTCCTTCGAAACATTGTTTATAGTTACAGTTGAATGCTTTCAAATTATTTCGAGTTGATGGAGGTTTGTTTGTTCTGTTGGAAAAGGGGAATCTGCAAGAAAATGTAAGTGCGACATGGATGTGCACTAAATATAACTTGTAAGCGTGCACAAAACTGTCGCTATTATGAATAAGTAAATGTGTTCCCTCATATGAAAAAAGCAGTGTGAGAAAGCTAGAAACACAGAATATTTGGCAGAAAAGGACCAGTAGCCATCTAGTCTGCCCTATAATCCCTACCTGTTACTACACCCTGGACCATGTTTAATCACATTTGTCCCTCCTCCTTTACATCTGCTTGTTATACCCATGTGCCTGTCCCATGCATGTTTGAAGCTCCCCGCTGTCTTCACCCCACTACCTCTTCTCACAGGCTGTTCCGGGTGTCCACTACTCTTTCTGTGTGGAATTAACACCCCCCCCCCGCAAACTTCATAGCATATCCCCATATTCTGGTACTCCTCCTTCTGCGAAAGACTCCCCTTCTGCACCTTATTCACCCCCATGAGGTACTGAGGTACTTTTAGGTCTCAGTCATGTCCTTTCAGTCTCTACTCCTCCAGGGAATGCATGTTGAGCTCCTGCAGCTTCTCGTCATATTGTTTCTCGTGCAACCCCTGCACCGTTTTGGTAGCCCTCCTCTGGACCATTTTCATCCATTCGATGTCCTTGCAGAGGTGTGGCCTCCTGAACTGGACACAGTACTCCAGGTGGGGTCTAACAAGTGAGCGATATGAAGACACCACTTCCTTTCTGCTAGAAAATTGTCTCCACTCTCTCCTGGCTGTCCACACCTCCCTCTCCAGTTACTCAGCAATGTTACTTATAAAGACATTGAAAAGGACAGGACCCCGTGCCAATCCCTGTGCTACTCCACTGGTCACTCTCTCATCCTCTGAGTGACTGCTGTTTACCACCATCCTCTGTCTCCTATTCTTCAACCAGTTAGGAACCCAGTTCACCACTTTCTCTCCCACCCCAGGCTAAGTTTCTTTACTATCTTCCTGTGTGGTACAGTGTCAGAGGCATTACTAAAAAACAACTAGGCCACATCTGCTGCCATCCCCTGATCTACCTTCCTAGTTTCCCGGTGAGAGAAATCTATGAAGTTTGTTTGACATGACCTCCACCCTATGAAGCCATGCTGAAGGTGGTCCTGCAGCTCATTTGTCTCCATGTACTCCATCAGTCTCTCCTTCATGAGGGACTCCATTAATTCCCACCACTTATGTGAGACTGACAGGTCTGTAATTGCTAGCCTCCTCCCTGCTGTGTCTATTGTACAGAGGGACCTCATCAGCCCTCCTCCGGTCCTCTGAAACCACCCTGTCTCCAAATAAGTTGTAAATAGTGTTGCCAGAGGGGTGGCTACCACTGTGCTGAACTTCTTTAGTACCCTTGGATCTGCCGGCCCGCTGGCACAGCGGTTGGATTTCCGCTTGCGACACCAGCGACCGGGTTCAGAGGCAGGCCCGAAGCTGGAGGGCCGGGCCGGGGAGGAGGCCTGGAGGTCCAAAGGACAGCTCGCCTCTGGTGGGAGGGAGAACCAGGTCTGCATACGTCTGACCTTAGGTGGAGACCGAGGTCACAACAAGCCCAAGTCAGCGAGAAGGTGTCGTGCTGGATGTTGGTGCTCAGCACCTTGGCGTCAGGGCACACAGCAATGCCAAGAAACATGGAAAAAACACCTGCAGTGCCGATAAAGGCGGACACCCACGACCCCTGATCTAGTGCCCTACACCTGCCCTGGTGGCAGCATCCCAGTGAGCAGGGAAGGACCTTGGGTGTAGGGCCCCATCTCATTCCCTGCCTGGGGGCATAACCAAGGCTACATGGGGGATGGACAGCCAGGCTCTCAGTCAAGGTGAGGGGGACTGATAAGGCCATATGTGTCGTCGAAGAGAGTGGGGCTGCTGCAGGTAGGGGCATAAAGAAATAAAAAAAAAAAAAAAGTACCCTTGGATCCTGTTCAGCCCCATCACCTTGTTTTCCTTCAGGGCTCCAACCCCCGACTCTGTCTTCCATAACTGAACTTGTGACCACAGCCTCCCGTCCCCTCCCCGGAACCTCTTACTACATGTTGACCTGTCCCCCCCAAATCCCATTTATACTGTGAAGACTGAGCAGAAGTATTTGTTTAAAATTTTAGCTTTTTTATGGTCTTTCTCTGAACAATCCCCTATTCCTGGTCTCCTGATCTTCACTATACCACCCTTCACTTTCCTCTTGTTGCTCACATACCAAAAGGTAGTCTTATCCGCATTCTTGACCTCCTGGGTGATCCCCTCCTCAGTTTCAGCCTTTGCTGTCCTTACCCTCCTTCTTGCCTCCATTTGTTTCTCTAGATATTTCTATGTTTGGGTGTCCTTGTACCTCCAGAAAGCTGTTTTTCCTCCCTTACTGCCTTGGTCACCTTCTTTGAGAACCACAGTGGCCTCTTTCTCTTCTTACCCTTGGATAGTACCTTTAAACAGCTTGCTGTTACCTTAATTATTTTCCTCCTTTATACTTTTCATTATGCCTCCTCCATCTCTTTCAATGTATTTCCTAAGTCAGTCTCTTATTTATTTAAAATCTGCTCTTCTAAAGTTCAGGACCCTTGTCCTAGTGTGGTTTATCGCCTGTCCAATCCATATGCCAAACCACATTGTACAGTGATCACTTGTATCCAGGGGGCTACCCACTGTGAGGCCTGTAACGCTGTCCCTGTTCATGCGTACCAGATCCAGCAGTGCCTCGTCGCTAATTGGGTCTGTAATCAGCTACTTAAGAAATGCCCCTTGCAAAGAGTCTAGGGTGACCCCTTTCCTAGTAGTAACTGTGACCAAGATGTTCCAGTCTACATCTGGCAGATTAAAGTCCCCCAGAATTACTACTCCCACTTTGCTTTCCATTTGGCCCATGGCCTCCTGCATACCACGCCCACGCATATAAAGGTCCTAGACCTCAACTCTAAGCCAACCCAAAGAACCTCCAGTCCCTCCTTTTTCCCCACTGTGTCTGTGTATTTTGTGGCCATCCTTTTCTCCCTTGCCCTATCCTTTTGAAACATGCAGTATCCTGGTAGGCCATTCCCAGCTGTGGTTGTCGGTGCACTATGATTCTGTTAAGGGCACCAGATCCAGACCGCCTCTGCAGTGGTAGCCTCAAGGTCAGGAATTTTATTTCCTGGCTCCTGGCATTGGTGCACATGGCTCTCCACACCTTTTGTCCCTCCCTGCCCCTACGTTTCCTCCCCTTCCTGAGTCCCTCCTTCACCCTTCTCTTTCTCAGATACTGTCCTTCCCCTTTTATTCTCCCTCTGCCCACATTCCCTAGTATTTACAATTATAATGAATATCTGGAGGCTGATCCCCAGCCCCTAGACCTGAGCCTTTCTACGTACTAACGACTTGTCACTGCTGCAAGTAAGCAATAAAGATAGTGGAAAATTGGAAAGAGATCTAAATAAAATTATGGAGCTCTGCCAGTTTTATAAATAACGTTGGATGTCTTCTAGTGTACTAATAAAAAAAAAGAGAGAAATTTATGTTGACTTTTCCTCAAAGAAGGTTATGCTTTGTACATTGGAAAGATTTTTTTTTCACTAGTTGAAACTGATCTGTAAGGTTACTTGTAATGTCTTTAGTTTTGTCATAGTAGGGAACCCCTTTATAAATTAGTTTGTTTACACAGCATACTTATTCATACCTGCTTATGAAGCAGGGCAAACGTGATAGACCCAGAGTCCTTCTGACCTTACGCGCTACTATCTTACTTGTTTGCCCTGCAAGTTTGACCATAAGCAACAAGTCAAAACAGCTTACTTTCTAATAATCAGTTTTCATTTTATAAACCATGACTGCATGTTCCCACTTTTGAAGGCCCAAGTAAGATTGATTTATTGTTTTTACTGTTTAAAATGTCTTGTTGACATCACTACATATAGTTATTTTTCAAATGGTCTTACCTAAAAGTAAAATGTTCAAATGGAAAACAAATTTGAGAAGTAACAGGATTAAAATTGATGTCAGTGGTTCTTAATTTACTATTAATTTTATGTGGGATGGAGTTATTTATTGCTAACTGCTTGGAGCAGATATTACATTTGAATTAAATTCCATTTTAGATTTATATTAGATCATAAACATGCTAGCACTGGACAAAAAATATGTGAAGTTTCAAGTTTTCTCAGCATTTTCACTTAAATTACAACCTTTGAGAAATCTGGTCTGTGCTGCATACTGTATCCTGTTATTTAACCAACAACTCTTAAAGGACTACCTACCCAGTATGAAAGAACTCTTGCCTACCAAGTACCCTACAGAACTGCCCAACGTTTACTGGAAGAATGTAATTTTGGACAGTTGTACCAGGCTGGGGAGTATAGTGTAATATGACGAGCATGATTGCTGTGTAATGGCCACCAAAAGGAACATATTTTTTGAAGGTCTGTAGTGTTGCATATTGCTAGTCATTTTGATGTTTGAAGACATCCCACGTTTAACTCCGATTCTGTTTTAATAGAAATGCTTATTGATATACTTAAACACTAACTGCACAATCAGTTCTTTCAGCGTTGACTTTGTATTGATTGTGCGCATGATGCTTTTACAACTGAAAATGTTTCAAAAGTAATGTGTATAATGACCGTGCTGTAAAACCCCTTTGCTAAGTATGGTATGTTGTAGTTATTATTTTATTTTTTAAGTTTTTCTGAAATATAATTATAATCCTGGTGGATATGTTCTGAGTTAATAGTCTTAGAACACCTTTCCAAAGCTTTTACAGTGCTGTTTGACTGAACTTTTGTTTGCCTAGTAGCCTAAAAATCCATGCATCATTTCAGAAAAGAAAAAAAATGTCAGAATGGAAGGTGTACTTTATCCTCGCTGGACACTGGTGCTGCCTCCATTATCGGCACAGCCCCAGCCCCATCCTCTCTCATTTCAGTAACTCCTCCACAGATTCCTCCTGACTTCAGTGGCAGGGAAGTCTCAGGTGGGGGGAGGGGGGCCTGAGTGTGCCAGGTTCCTCCTGCACACACCAGGGTTTTACTTTTTTTCTGTTCTGTGGTAGAGTACCTTGTCCGACATGCTACTCAGTGATGAGACTTCTGATGAGATTACGCAAGTACGTCTACGTGAAAATAATCACAGAAGCCATGAAGCCTCACTCACTGACTAGTGACAGTTTTTCAGATTTTGTTTTTGTTTACAGTTAAATGGGGGTGTGTGGGGCCAAAGCCCTTGATTACTGCAGTAGTGTCTGATGGTTGCCATGGACACAAGCAACAAATCTCAGCTGCCATCTTTAAACATTGGGTGTATGTTGTACACCATAATTCAACGGTGTCCCAACATGCAACCCCAAGCACATGCACACAGAGCCCGGCCGAATGTCCTCACTCCCTGCAATGCCTTCGCTGCACTGCCATTCATGGTCACCCAGGTAGCAGTGTTGCAGTGGAGGCCCCCTTCCCCCACCAAGAAGGAGAGCATCTGATGGGATGCTTAGTCATTCCCCTCCCTCCCAGCCAGCCACTGACATCCCTGTCTCACTTCTGAACCTGGGACGCTGACATCACGAACAGCAACAGTACTGCTGCACCGATGGACCATCCCTGCCTTAATTCTTAACCTGTGCTCGCTTGGTGTATTGTAGTACACGTACAGAAGTAATCGACCTATAATACAAATTCTCTGCAAAAAAACTTTGTTAATGGAGAACTAAATGACGAGATGAAGCCCCAACCGCTGCACAGATCGGGGCTTCACCTCTTCAATCCCCCCTACAAACGCCAGATTAAATCAGTAAATTCTTTGCCTCATTACTCGTAAAATTCTGTAAAAGCTCTGGTGGGCAGCATTTTAGACCATGGCGCTCTTGAAACAGTGGGATCTAGTAGATAGTCCCATAAGATGATGACATGGCATCACCCTGACAGTAATAGATAATATCCTTATATGCGGAGTACAAGTATATATATTTTCAGATACCCAGTGCCATTTTTACTGAATTTGCCAATATTCACGGGTATGCCGAACCCATGGAATATTGGCAAGTAAAAAACAGCACCGGTATCTGAAAATATATTCTTATACTTCCGCATATAAGATACTATTAATGTAGGGTAATGTGCCATCATCATCTTGTGAGACTGTCCCGAGATCCGTTGTTTCAAGAATGTCATGGTCAAAGTAGTGGCTCCATCAAGCTTTACAAGGCCTGCAGTAATGAATGAAACTTGATGTAATCTGGCGTTTGAAAGTGGAAAGTGAAGCCCGATCTGTTCAGCGATCAAGGCTTCATCTCCCAGTACTCCTTAATGGACCATTAGGGTTCCAATGTCAGAAGTAGGCATCTTAGGTTCATAACCCTAACACTCCACCCTTGGTTTCAACTTAAGACCCCCACTCCTCCCTGCATGCAGGAACAGGCATGATGGTGTTTGTGGCGTTGCAAACCCTTCCAGGAGTAAGTAAGCTAAGATGGGTGCAGTAGAAGAGGAATGAGGTGAGCATTAGGGTTCACAGCTGCATTGCACACCCATCATGCCTGTTCCTGCATGCGGGGAGGGGATGGGGTCTTCGGGTTGGAAACTGAGGGTGTGGGAGGGATGCTAGGGTTGTGAACCCAAAGATGTAATTTTCCTACTTTTGATGCTGGAACCCTAATGGTCCATTAGCAACGTTTTTTGCAGAGAATTTCCTTATTTTTTGAGAAAATATAATCATAGGGAATCCTAATGGTGCATTAACAAAGTTTTTTGCTGAGAATTTCTTTACTTTTTGAGAAAGTATAATTGTAGGCTTATTTGCTTGTAGGAGGGCAGGGCCATCAGGGCCTTGTGCTCCCAACCTTTCATAATTTTAAGGCATTGTAATTGTATCTCTATTTCCCTGTGGGAGCACAGAGCCCATCGGTCCTTAATAGTATCCGTATTTGCATGTGGGAACATGAACGCAAGGCCCCAACCATCCATAATTTTTGAGAGATTGTCATTTTTATCCCATGAGTAAGTAAGATGAGATGGGTACAATATATGAGAAAGGGTTGACAATGGCAAGGCACACCCCAAGTCTGCTGCTGCCTGCAGGGTGGGGGTGGGATGTTAGGGTTGGAAACCCTAACACCACATTGCCCTACTTTTGTTGCTTTAACCCTAACTAATGTATTAACGAAGTTTTTGCAAAGCATTTCCTTACTTTTTGAGACAGCATAATCATATTCTTATTTGCCTGTTTGAGCTCAGGGCCCTCTGGTTCCTGCCCCTGGACTCCCATCCATCATTTCTGATATAGTTTAATCCTGTCCTTATTTCCTGTGGGAGTGCATGACCCAGAGGGCCCTGCACTCCCATCACTCCACTCCACTCCATAATTGTATCCTTATTTCCAGTGGGGCGCAGGGCTCACTCCATAATAGTATCCTGCACGTCAATCCACGCATAATTTTTCAGATCATATCAAGTCTTTATTTATTTAACCAGGCGTTCATCGTTGAGCAGAAGCTCATTTGCAAGATGGACCTGGGTGGAGCATGAACAATTGTATATACAGGTCAACACAGGTATTTACAAGGCAATACAGATAATACTCTTTACTGAGAGGAAGAAAAAGAAGTTCATTTGTACATAGAATTATACAGATATTGTACAGATTACACGGTATTTACATACATAGAAGTGTCTATAGGAAGATGAAGCAGGTTATCTAAGGTTGCAGGAGGAAATGTGGAAGAAAAAATAAAAATATACACCAGGTAGAGGTGAAGGTAGGGAAGAGAGGGAGGAAGTAGGAGAGAAAGGCTAGGAGGGCACGGTGCACAGAAAGGAGTTGGTAAAGCTGGATGTAGAGAAGGTGGATGGAGAAAAGGAGTATGTGTGAGCCCCGGGATTGAATGCTATAAAGTACGGGGCATGGTAGGATGTCACAACCCAGGGTAGTGAGCTCCTATCCGAGGTTGGGAAAGGAAGAATAAGGGGATGGATGGGCCTAGTGTTGATAAGACAGGGGGATAAGAGAGAGAACAATTAGGCTGGTGAGGAGCAAGCTGGGGGGGTCAGTACTTAAAATTGGGTCTAGGCGTGGCTATATACCAGTGCAGACACCGGTACTGGGTCTGAGTGGGTGAAGCAGTTACATACTTCTCTGATTGTATGGAAATAAAGCATCTTGAAACATTATACGATTATAATTAGTGAGGGTTTTTGAGATCGCTCCATAAGGTAGGTAGCATGAAGCTTATGGACTGCCCTGCTAAAGCGGGATTTTGCTTTGGTACTTAAGTGTAATAGCTGAGTAACTTCTTACGTATTTCCCAATTATACTCAGGGAAGACAGCAGGAGATATAGTAAGGCAGCTAATTAGAGATGGCTCTATAGGTCCAGAGAGCGGTGTTTCTGTGGCCTGAACTTTAGTGATGTCCATCCCCTGCCGCTTATAGGGTGCAGTGATGTGTGTGAAGGGAGTCCCGTTATAAACCTCAGTGCTCGATGGTAGAGTGTGTCCAGTTTAGCCATGTAAGAGTAGGGGCACTGGCTGTAGAGGAAGTCGGCGTAATCAACCAATGATAGGAAAATGGATTGGACCAGTTGTTTCTTGGCATCTCTGGTGAGAAATTGGCTGATTCTAAAAAAACAGTCCAAGCCTTTGCCAAAGTCGTTTTAGCAAGTCCTCGATATGTTCAATGAAGGAGAGTTTTTGGTCTATCCAAACTCCCAGATACTTGAATTTTGTAACAAATTCTAGTTTTTCACCTAGAACTGTGGTAATTTGGGGAACTGTCCCACTGGACACAGGGTTAGCTGTACGGATAAAAGGAGAGAGGACCATGGCTTTAGTTTTTTTCGCATTAAGGAGTAGCTTTTTTTGGAGGAGTTGGCTTTGCAAAAGGTTGAATTCTGACTGTAGGTCATTGCGGCAGCTTCAGGTGTTGGGCGACTCACGTGAGAACTGTATCATCTGCAAACAGATGGATGTTGGCTTTTTACAGTAGTCGATGTTATTAATGTAGATTGCAAAAGTAAGGGCCTAATATAGAACCTTGAGGTACCCCTCTTTGCAGAGTTTTAAGGGGACAGGCCTCCTTGGCTTAACTTGTTGAAGGGCCTGTAAGGTAGTCAGTGAACCAACGCAGAGAGGAGGGGTCCACACCTATGGTTTGAAGGGCGGAGAGGAGCAGACTATGGTCGACGGTGTCGAAAGCCTTGCTTAGATCAAGGAAAACAGCACAAATAAAGTTTTGGCTCTCAAGATTACGCTGCCAGTCGTTAGTAACTTTGGCGAGGGCTGATAGTGCTATGTTTAGCTCTGAATCCGGACTGCATAGGATTTAGCAGTTCCCTAGACTCAAGGTGAGTCCTCAGCTGTGCATTTACAATTTTCTCTAGGAGCTTGGACAGGACCGGAAGGAGGAAATTGGCCTGTAGTTATTGAGATCGCACAGTCACCTGATTTGAACAGTGGTATGACATGTGCTGTCTTCCATATAGGTGGTAAGGTGCCCTGAGACAGGGATAAGTTAAAAGGTGGGTGAGGTATTGCTAGTACATGGTAGGCAATTTTTAGGAAGTAAGGGTCAAGGTCGGCCCCAGCACTTTTCTAGTATCCAACTGAAAGCAAGAGGTCCTCTACCTCTTTCAGTGTGGCAGGTTGAAGTGAGAAAGGCGGCAGCTATCGGAGTTTCAGGCAGTTGGCTGGCAGTCTGGGAGCGAAGTATGTTTGCAGGGGAGTTATCAAATGCCATGCCTGCAGTAGCAAAGTGGTTATTGAATGCGCCAAGTATATCCATCTTTTCGGTTATAGTCAAGTTGCCAGAGGTAATCTTGGTCGGGAGGAATTTCCTGGGAGGGCCTAGCAGATCACTGATTGTGTTCCAGAGCTTGATTGGGCTCTTTGTGGCAGAGTCGAGTTCGGATTTGAAGAAGGTGGCCTTGATTCTCTGATTGTTTGGTACATAAATTTGTAGTCTCCTGAACTGGTTCCAATCCTCTGCAGTGTTCAGTCTGCGTGCTTTTTCCAGAGCTTATCTCTTTCTAGAAGCAAGGACTTGATCTGAGGGTGAACCATTTACAGGTTTTGGTCCTAGTTCAAACTTTAATAAGGGAGCATACTTATTAAGGGCCCTTGATAGAATGTTGTGGAAGATATTGTGCTGACTAATCGTTTGGCCAGGTAGAAATCTTGCCACTCAGGGAGTATAAGCTCGTTTAGGTAGGCATGTTCATTGAAGTTGCGCCTGGATCTCTTCATAGAGAACTTGCTGATGGGTGCTGGGTTGTTGGTGGATCTTACCCCGCAATAAAACAATGGTCACTGGCGCCTGAGAAGAAGACATCAGCGTGGGAGAAGAGATGAGGTTTGCTCACCATTAGCACATCCAAAAGTGTACTTTTACTGGGGTTCTTCACGCTTGGGTGTGTTGGTTCAGTAATAAGTTCGCCAGCCCATGTTCATCACAGAAGGATGCAAGGGGGCAGCTGTGTTAGAGAGCCAGTCAAGTTGAGGTCTCCTAAAATAATAGTTTCTGGCAGCCCTGTCCCAACTTGTCACTTAGATATGACACAAGCTGTAGGCCAGCAGACGGTGGTCTGTAGCATCCTATCACGAGAGTGCAGTAGTCTGTGTAATTTCCACTTTGAGAATTAGGCATTGGTTCGCTGGCGACAGATGCCGAGGATAAGCAGGAGGCAGAAAATTTGTCTTAACGTAGATAGCTACCCCTCCTCCTCTGGCATGCCTATCAGCTCTGAACAAGGCATAGTTGGGTGTGTTTACTTCTCTATCAGTGGTGCTGGGTCTAAGCCAAGTTTCGAAATCACAAGTATGTCAGGAGGTATGATTTACCCAGGTTTGTATTAAGGTTATCTTTTAAGGAGGCTACATACGTTAATATGCAGAAGCTTATTCTTTTAAATTTGCTAGTTCTGCTGGCAAAGCAATAGCTTCTGGGGACCAGGGTTGAGTTCTGTGTTGCCTGAACAAAGCAGGAGGATAAGTAGATTTTCTAAGAGCGCTAATTATAAGCTTGTAATTCCTGCCTTTCTCCTGTCTAGTAGATCTGATGTTTTAGGGACTGGAAAGTAGCCACCATAGAAGAGCCGATCTGTTGTAGCAAGAGCTAGTACCCCTACCACAATAGGCGGGAGGAGATAGAAGTCGATGCGGGTGGAGGTGGCCTTGTGGTGGGGAGTGTTATAAGTACTACTGGTGTGTGTGGTCCAAGAGCAAGGTTCCAGGTACTGGTACTCTGGAATCACGGAGGCAATTAAAGGATAAGCTACCATGTGGTATACAGCACAAGGTGCCGTTGTAGACCAAACATGATGGTAGTTCAGGTGTCCAATGCTGGGCAGCTGGTATTAGCAAAGAAGGGGAGTAAAGGAGCCATATAGGGCCTGACATGATGGTACCTCAAAAAGGAGCCACTCAGTTAGCCCAGGGGCCAGTGGGGTTGCTGGATTAATGCAGCTTATCAGTAGCTTTCCAATCCAGGTTGACCCAAATTTGATAGCATTAAAGATATTTAGTGGTGAAGGCACAGCCAAGGAGAGCCTATGCGTTTTAGTAAGGTGAGGCCCTGAGAGTTGGATCCCGTAGGCTGGATAGAGAAGAGGGGATCACAGAGCTAAGTCTCCATTGGTGGGGCACTGCCAGAGGACGTGGACTAATATTTTGGCAGGAGCTACTGTATTTAATAATCAGCGGAGGTGGGGGAGGGGGCGGTTGAAAAAGTTGCGGCAGTTGCTGTACCTTGTAGGGCCTTGGGTCCGTGTCTGTGGTCTCGAGCATCGGCTAGAGGGGCGCCGACCGCCTGGTAGCCGGGAATCCCGCGGCTTAGGAGCTGGGAGCCTGGACGACAGTTTCTCGGCTGAGGGAGAGAAGGAGAGTGAGGGTTAATAAAGTGGATTCACATAAAGGGTTAGACAGAACAGCGGGGAGTCAAAATTTGCAGAACAAAAGGACGTGTATGGTACCAGCAATGCCAAAAGAGAGGGTTAGACATTAGCAGTTTGATCCAGCTTTAGAACTGCCCGGAGTGAAATGGTTAAAACCATTCCAAAATAGAATTTTGGCACGAGCAGCTCTATCTGTGTCATTCAAACTTGAACTGTCAGATCTTTACGAGCCAAACTCACTAAGGTCTGTGTGAGCTGTAACCTACACTTGGCCAAATGGGTACCTAAATAATAAACCATTGATGGTCCCAACACCCAAGACTCAAGTCAGGGACCAGAAATACTAACACCATTCTAATAATATGAAAATGGAACATAAGTATAATAAAACACACACACGCGTACACATACAAAGTCCCAAAGGGGACAAAATGCTAAAAGAACATGAGTAGTGCCCACACTAAGTTGCCCGCACCCCACCAAGTAGAGGTTCTGAGAGGGGCAGGTTGGGGGGGAGGTCTATAATATAGCAAGACTCTATTAGAAGAAACAACATTACTAAGGTGAGTAATTTTTCTTCAAACAACATGAAGTCTTGCTATATTATAGACATTATCAGAATACACAGCAGTACCTCCATGGAGGAGGCAGAACCTACTTAGGGAATAGGCTCTGAAGAACAGCTGTGCTAAACCGAGCATCTCCTGGCCTGGACATCCAGGGAGTAATGCTTGGTAAAAGTGTGTACCGTTTTCCAAGTAGCAGCCTGGCAAATCTCTAATAAAGGGATATCTCTGGCAGCAGCTAGAGCGCAGCTGTACCCTGGTAGAATGAGCCCTCAAACCCGGAGGCTCTGCCCTTCTGATAACAAATTGGATACAAGAGACAATCCACCTGGCTATTGATCTCTTAGTGGCAGTTTGCCTTTCCCAACTTCACCATAGGTAAGGAAAAGTTGGAGGGATTCGAACTCTGAGACCTTTGTGCAGCTCTATATAATAACTAAGCTCTCTTAACATCCAGGCTGTGCAGCCTCCTCTCACCCGAAGAGGAGTGATCAGTGAAAAATACTGGAAGGGAGATAGATTGATTAAGATGGAAATCTGAAACCACCTTAGCAAAAACTCCTATTAGTCCCAAGGACTACCTTATCCCTGTGGAAGAAATAAGTCAGTCTCCACTGACAAGGCTTGCAATTCACTTATGCGTCTGGCAGAAGTGATAGCCACTAGAAAACAGTTTTTCAAGTTAGGTACTTAAGCCTGCAGAAGACAGAGGTTCAAAGGGGTTGCATTAACTGGGCAATGCAAACATTAAGGTCCCAAGCAGGGGCGGTTCCCCGAAAGGAGAGATTAGTATGGAGTAATACAAAAAACTTGGAAAAACAGGATGAGAGGAAAGAGGGATGACTTTCCTGCTGACACAAAAGCAGACATAGCTGCCAAATGAACTATCAGGTAGCTGGTCTGAGACCCAAGGAATTAAGATGTACCATGTAATCTAACAAAATGGGCAATTCAGCAGATTCTGGGAAATATTTTTCCCAGCACACCAAATGGAAAACCTTTTCCATTTAGAACTATAAGTAGCTCCTAGTGGAAGGCTTTCTGGAAGCCTTTAGGATCTCAGGAACACCCTGAGAGAGGTGTAAATCAGCAAACTCTAACTCCTCAAGAGCCAGGCCTTGAGGTTGAGGATTCTGAGTCCGGATACCAAACCCTTCCCTGGGCACAAGTCAACAGATTGTGATTCCTGGGGAGGCACAGGGAAGATGGACTGTCAGAGACAGAAGGCGTGGGTACCAGGGCTGCCTGGCCCAATCTGGGGCAATCAGAATCACCCTGCAAGGCTGAGATCTGATTTTGACTAGTACTTTGAATAGGAGAGAAGGGGAAGCATGGAGAACTTCCCTCCCAATCCAGAAGAAGGGCATCCAGGGAACTGAACCCAGCACTGGAGGTCTGCAACAGAACAGAGGAAGTTTGTGATTGTGTGGGGTTGCAAAAGATCTATCTGAGGATGCCTCACCTGGCAAAAACTATCCCCAGCACTTGAGGATCCAGGGACCATCTGATGATGGCCTGGGAAATCCTGCTGAGGGCATCCGCTAGGACATTGTCCTTCCCTGGAAGATGAACTGCTATGAGGGAAGTGTTCAGGGAATAGGCCAGAGACCACAACTTCATTGCCTCGGTGCACAAGGCCGAAGACCGAGTGCCCCCTGTTTGTTGATGTACCACATT
The DNA here is from genome assembly GCA_016271365.2 of Neoceratodus forsteri. Classification (NCBI taxonomy): domain Eukaryota; kingdom Metazoa; phylum Chordata; order Ceratodontiformes; family Ceratodontidae; genus Neoceratodus; species Neoceratodus forsteri. The sequence continues at coordinate 261,993,247 of JADMNL010000027.1, read as the reverse complement.
GTTGTGGTGTTGTCTGTTCTGACTTGTATCAACCGTAGTTGGACAGATGCAGAAAAAGCTGAAGAGCAAAAAGACAGCTCTGAGTTCCAGCAAATTGATGTGGAGCAGAGATTCCTGGGACCAAACTCCTGAGTGGAAAGGTCGCTATGTGGGCTCCCCAACCCAGAAGGGAAGCATCTGTAGTGAGAGTCAAGTCGTGAGAAGGGGAAATGAAGGGACCCCCACTCTTAAGTGCTCAACCCTGCCACCAGTGGAGAACTAGGATCAAGGTTCGAGTCACTGGGACCAACTTGGAAAGGGGTCTCTTCTCTGAGACCAAAAGGTTCTCAAGTGAAACTGAATGTCTCTCATCTGAAATCTGGCTCCCTGCACAACAGCTGTGGATGCAGCCATGTGCCCCAGGAGCTGCAGAAAGTGTCTTGCTGGTCGAGACCTGCAGAGTGAAGGAAGAGGCCAGAGCCACTAAATTCCTTACCCTTTCTAGGGAAAAAAGGCTCTAGCTAGCTTTGTGTCCAATTCTGCCCCTATAAAGGTGAGTACCTGGACTGGTTCCAGAACCGACTTTGGTAGGTTTAGCAGAAAACCCAGGAGTGAGAAGCTGCTGGGTGACCTGCAGGTGAGATTTTACCTGTTCTGGGGACTGGCCTACAATGAGCCAGTCGTCTAGATAGGGAAAACAGCAATCCTCTGCCTCCTTAAGTGGCCACTGCCACTGCTAGACACTTTGTGAATACCCTTGGAGCAGAGGTAAGGCCGAGAGGCATTGCTCTGAACTGTAATGACCTGAGGGCAGTTCGAATCTGAGGTTCTTTCATGGGATCTTCTGATTAGGACATGGAAATAGGCATCCCTGAGGTCCAGGGAGGCTAGCCAGTCCCCTGGCCTTAGGGAAGGTAAAAATCATTGCCAGAGTTACCATTTTGAACTTTGGTTTCAAAAGATGCTTGTTCAGATATCTGAGATCTAAGATGGGCGCCATTCTCCTGTCTTTTTTGGGGTAAGGAAGTATCTGGAATACAGACCCCTGCCCTGATGCAGGGGAGGAACCCTTCTACTGCTCTGAGAGCTAACAGGGATGAGACCTCTGTTTCCAGAGCGAGGGTCTCTGAACGCAGGTGAGAAAAATCTGCTTCTCAACTTGGGAAACTTTTTGAAGCTGAGAACCAGACCCAGGCTTACTACTTCAGAACCCACTTGTCTGAGGTTAAAGAAGCCCAATTCTGACTGAAGTAAGCAGCCTGCCCCACTGGTACAGGAGAATGACCCTGGGCACCCCATCAGGGTGCCTGTTTCGCAGGAGCTTTAGGCTGGGGTGGAGCAGATCTGCCCACCCTCGTCTGCCCCTGCCTCTGGAAGAAGCCCCTCTGAGCATAGGCAGAGGAGGCCTGAGTCTGGTAGAAAGGCCTGTGAAAGGCCTACCCCCACCCTGGGGCATGCCTTTGAGGAGTGGCTTGCCGCTCCTTAGCCTGGGCACTCTTGTAAGTAGTCCTATATTCATCCATCTTCTTCATGTAATTCTCTGTCTGCTCTCCAAACAGAAATTTCCCACCACAGGAAAATCCATAGCCTTAGTCTGGGTATCCTGTGACAAACTAGTACACCTGAGCCAGGCCAACCTATGAAAGCTACAGATGTGGCCATGACCCTAGAGGAAACATCATTAACATCCACAGCAGCATGAAACTGAACCTTAGAGGCTTCAATGCCATCAGCAGCCACCTGTTCTAGTTCACTAGCCAGCTGGCCATGGGCCTGCTTGGCCAATTGCATAACAGTATCCCATCTAGATTTCTGATACCTAGCTACATAAGCCATATAATTTGCTTGCCTGAGTCCCAGAGAGGCTGCCATATACTGTTTTTTGCCATGGCATCAATCTTCCTGGAATCCTTGTCAGGAGGATGTGAAGCCAAGGAATATTAGCTTTGTCACAGGCAGCAACTGAACTACCCAACATGACTGCATTGCTGAGAAAGGAATTCTGTATCAGGGCCTGACAATGTATACCTTCTGTCCATCTTTTTATCTAAGGAGGCACAGAATTAGGAGCTTTTAAAATTTAATTGTTTGTTTCCTAAAAGACTTATGTAAAGGAATAGACAATCTCCTAGACTCTGGAATATCCATCATTTCTACAAAATCAGGCTCCTCTTGCTCATCCACAGCCTCTCCTAAAGGAAGCTGGAGGGTTTCAGCAACTTTTTTATAAAACATAAAATGAGATGGGGACTCAAGACAGCATAGGGGGAGATTCTAAAGGTCTGTCTGGGGAGATGTCCGGTTCAATGGGCACACCCAGACCTTCCCAGCCACATTCATACTGTTCATAATCCTCCTCCCCCTCCTCTGGTTCATAAAATTCCTCAATATCATAATCCTGAACCACTGGGACCGGACGAACCAACCTTTTACCAGATAGTGGTGGTTGGACGGACCCTGAACAATGACTGGACAATTTGTATGTGTAACCCCTAGATGGCGCTATCCCAGGGCTACTACCCTGCCTGATTTGCCACTAACAGGTTGAGGGCCTGGATCCAATGACGGGTGCCTCCACTCCAGAGGTCAGGTTTGCAGTAGTTAAACTTACTTGGTCACAGCCCTCTGGGACACTGCAACCCCCTTTCTTCCACTAAGTGGCCCACCAATATATCAGAATTACCTTCACAGTATACACTTACCCCCAGGACTAGTTCGGCACTGGGACCTCCTGTGAAATAAGATACAGTGCAACACTCACAGTACAGTGCTTTAACATAGACAAATACTCAGGCAGTATAACTTTGCTGAAACAAGCAGCTCTGATTTATTTAGGGGGATATAACAAGGAAGGGAAATCAGGTTAATTAGCTTATCACTTTACTATCTACCTATGGCTCTGTGCACAGGCCTATCCCTACCAGTTACTGTCCCTGGATACCCAAGCCCTAGTGGCTAGTCAAACCGTGGCAGCTGGTAGGGGCCCTTTCACACAGTGAAAAGAAAAATTAGTTTAAACAGTCAGCAGTACAGTGATTCCATTTGGATTTAATGTGGCAATTCAACAGGGAGCGACCCTGAATTAGTACTCACGACCTCCAAACAAGATAGAGTCCTTCAACGTCAGCAGGGCTACTCTTGAGCTCCACGAGACTCTTCACACATTTATATGGTAAAAAAAGAAAGTACTATACCAGGCAGGCTGCTGCTTCTCTATCCCGATTGCAATTACTGCACAATACCCGGGAGAACACACAGCAGATTCAGTTCCTGACAGACCGAGTGCAATTTTCAGCAGTTCCTCCAGTCTTCTACAGGGTGAGCCTGGTTTCTACTCTTCAGATATCCTTTGATTCTCTTCACAGGACGGATTCAGTCCTAACAAGCTGCAGAGCGGAACTCTGGACCTTACACATGTTTTTGACTAAAACTGTACTGAAGGAGCACAGGGTTCCTTTCCCCTTCATTGCCAAAGCTCAACTGAAACTCCCAACAGACAAAACCGGGCACTTCCTTTGAGTTCCTCCCAGTTCTTGACTGGATTGGCTGTCACTCACAATAGACTGCTGCTGTTGGTCCAAAAGGCGCAAGTCTAAACTACATCTCCCAGAGTCACTGCCCATACAATCCTCTTGTGGCTGGCTCAGATTATGAGTCCAAGTTCTGATTCGGTCCAAGGCACCATTTTAGAGCTAGCTTACCCCACACTGATTGGTCCAGTTCAGCAGTTCAAAACCAGAATGGGGAACTAGGCAGACACAGTTCTGACTGCAAAGAAAGCAGGTTAGACAAACTGTAATTTCATTATTACTGTAAATGATTTCTGGCAAACAGTTACATCTTTCAGATAGGTGCCCTTTGCACTCCTAGTGACTGCAAAAATGGAGTGAATTGGCAGCAGCTCGAGTGGCACTCAAACAGAGAAGCACACAGTCCCCCCATACAAACTAATTATGTCTGCAAGCAGACAGCTCTTAAAGAGACAGTACCAGAGGCTCTAAAAACACTCACTGATAAATGGCTTAAATGCCAAACACCATTCAGGCTTGGAGCATTCAAGCAAGCTCCTGGAAGTCTTTTGGGAACCCCCATTTGCAGGGGGGTTACATATAGCTTTGCTATCTCTGCAGCAGTTGGAGAAGGAATTTTGGACTCAGACCTGCTGATTTTCTTGTTTTCTTTACTGGAATTGGTTCCTCAGAACCAGCTTTTCTTTGCCGAGAAGTCTGGCCCTGGTCAGAGGGCACTCCCTCTGGTTCGGTTGGCACTGAACCGGGCTGGCCATCCGGTCAGCGGACTTTTGCCTCTCGTTCCTGAGCCTGCCCAATCTTTTTCCAGGGTGGCTGCAGGAAATTCTTAATACCTGGCAGTCTGACTGGAGTGGTCAAACCCCAGACAATAAACACATGTGGTGTGTGGGTCAGCCTTGGCAAAGACTTCCCCACAAACATCACAGTGTTGAAACCCAGTGGGCCAGTTTTTCTTTTGGGTTTCTCAGACATAATGCCAGCCTAACCAAAAACTTGCCCTTTTAACGGCAGTGCCAGGCAAGACACCCTTATCGGTTCCTAACCGTGTCACGGGTATTGGAAAAAAACGTAATAAATCCGTTTTTTTTAGAACCGATAAGAACCGGGAACCGCACTCTAAAATAGTAACTTTTAGTTTTAAATGAGTTTTAAACCACTGATGGGTTCAAACTGAACGATAACCTACAATTCCACACAGACAAAACCTTCATTTACTACGGTTACCACAGATAGAGCTTGAACTGAAGCGGTTTTATGGTTAAAATAAAACTATTCTCGGTTAAATCCAACGAGAAACACTTTTAAACCGAGGAATGAACCGAGCAGAAGGAGAAATCTCCGGAGCGACTGTTCACTGAGGCGGAGTAAAGAATCTGACAGTTCAAGTTTGAAATGACACAGATAGAGCTGCTCTCGTGCCAAAATTCTATTTTGGAATGGCTTTAACCATTTCACTCCGGGGCAGTTCTAGAGCTGGATCAAACTGCTAATGTCTATAATATAGCAAGACTTCATGTTGTTTGAATGACTTTTTCCCCTGTTTAAATAGCAAAAACAGGACCGTATCCTGCTACCTTGCAAAATAGTCCCCAACAAAGACGGCATATCTCATTGCTGCTATGCACATACAAATGTCACAAATACAGTATTGACAGGATTTATGACATTTGTTGTGCAGAATATTCTGTGTTACACTTGCACCCCTGACACAGCGAGACCCACATGGCAACTGCAATCCTGGAGCCGACACACAGACACTGCGAGGAGCAAAACAGCAGCTATCTGGACATTTACCTCACGGCTGTACTGTACAGAGAGAGGGAGGCAAACATGCCAACACAAAAACTGTTCTGTGAATGGAGCACCTGATGACAGAGAGACGATCACTCACAAACAAAAGGAATGTACCGGCCACTTAGTCTGTGTGTGTGTGTGTCTCTTTCTCGCTCTGTCGCTCTCTCTCAGGCTGTCAATGCAGCCTCAGGGGTTCATGCCCACACCACGGTTGCCACTGCACAAATACTGCCCTGGGGGGTGGCGTTGACATTGGGACACACCGCAGATTCCTGGCACTGGTGAGCGATATGTCCCGATCTGCAAATGACTGCGAGCAGACACGGGGGCTCTTGGTGACCGCAGGATTGGGATTACACACTGCCTGGGGGAGGAACAGGAGTGCTCATGATTGATGCTTCTCTGTCCTGCAGCGGGTCGCTATATCCTAGGGCCCACAAGGGGGACTGAGCTGCAACACAACCAGTGCACCTTTGATGAGAATGCAGGAGAGCTGAAATTTGGAGCAGAAAAAGCAGTGAGAGAGAGAGCGGGCAGCACAGAGAGAGGGGACCACAGAGACCACGGACATGGGCAGAGCAGGGAGGGGGGATTGGGGACTGACCTGTGGTTGGAAGGAAATATTGCTCAAACAAGCAGGCCACTATCAGACAGCACTTCGCTCACACCATGGGGGGGAGGAGGCGCCCGAGGTCAACAGCACCGACATCTCTTGTTGTCAGCTCGCTGTCACAGATATCTGTGTCTTCAACACCATCCCTACTGTGCCATGGCATCTCCTCGCTTCCCCACACATTTAAATGGCTGCCCTTCTGGTTTTAGGTTCAGAAGCACGGAATAAGTGCAGACTGCACTTTCACAGAGTCCCTTCACGGAACCGTGCATTAAAAGGGGAATTTAATGCATGGCCACACAGAGGGACTCCACCAGTGAACTTGCACGTTCCTAAGTACCCATGTTATAATGATGTTTAATGCAGTATTGTAATTATTTCTTTTTCAGTTCTGGATGGATTAACTCTGTTTTCTTTTACTTGTTATATTTGATGTTTTCATTACTTGTTTGTCTGCCATGCATTATGTAGCTCCTGTGTCTATTGTTTTTATTTTTAACTGCAATGAAACTTGAAATGTAAAACAAAAAGAGGCAAATCTGGGAGTATTCAGAGATCTGGGTCTCTCACATTGGGGTGCAGATTTGGTACAGCCAGCTTCATGAACCAAACCCATCTTCAGGGTTTTATGAATATTTATCTTAGAACATCATATTTTCTTAAAATCTAAACCTAAAAATGAGTGGACACAGTTGTCTGCATTATCATAAAATGGGGTCCAGTCCTCTCATTTTCTTGTTTGCTGTTGAAAATTGCAAATAATGATTTTCTTGAAGCACCAAGGATTACTGTTTTGTTGATAAAAATGGTTTGGATTAGCAATATTCAGTTAGACCTTTACATTTATAATAACTGGCTTGGTATGACATATATACTGTTCGGTGTTTACATGAGCTGAAGTCCTTTTCCAATGCATTTTGCCAATATAATGTACATGTCAAACAGTCTTGTAGCACTTTTGAAACATAGATGATGATGGCAAAAATAGAAAAGACCAGTGGTCCATCCAGTCTGCCTGAGTTCCCTATCTAACCTTATTACCTAATGTCCATCCAAGGTCCTAGTCCTCCCTCTCTCTCCCCCCAATATTTCCTTCCTATTCTGGTCCCTGACTGACTGTTATACTGTTGACTCTGTTCCAACCGCGCTTAAAACCATCAACTGTTTTAGTGTCCATCACTTCGGCTATCAGACTGTTCCACTGCTTCACACCCTTTCTGTAAAGCAATACTTCCTCATGTCCTTCCTGAAGCTCCCACCTGTCATTTTCCACTGCTGCCCTTGTCGACCTCGATCTAGCATTGAAACTAAGTAGATCTTCATCAAAGATATTTCCTCCATTAGGCCACACAGGAACACTTGGAAACTTTTTGCTAGCCGGTGGGGGTGTGTCAAAATGACATGCAGTGCAGACTCGTATATAACGTGGGCGGCCCTGTCACTCCTCATTTCTTTCTCCTGCCATCGATCATCCTCATCAGACCTGCTGAAGGAAGTGCCATCAACCAAGCTATAGCCGTTTATTATTTTACTTTTTGTTGTTCTCTGTTGTCATCTCTGTATGCTGCCAAAGTCAATAATCTTTTGTTTCAGTACTGTAAGTGCAGATATGAAATTTACAAGGAAGACACACATAGTTTGTGTGTACAGTCTGAGCCTCCTCACAGTTTAGAACTTGTGAGACCTGCCAGAGCTTCAACCAGGCTACAAGACAATGGCGTAAGAAAGCTCTAGAAAATTTCCTTGCATTAGACATTGAAAGCAGTGGAGAAGGAGAAGGGCTCAGGATCCTCTTCTACTTCATCATTAGCTGAGAAACAGTCCTCGAAATCTAAGGATAAGGGCAAGCAGTGATCATCATCTCCGGCCTCCTAGTTGTTTAGCCATAAGCACAAACACAGAGCAAGAACAAGTCTGCTTCGCTGGTGAGGTCCTAGTCGCCATTGAGAAAAGGTACATCCTTGTCCATGTCTGCTCCATCGGTGTTGACTACAGCCTCCCCAACCGTCGTTAAGACACCAGAGTTGGGGCTTGGCTTAGGCGGTGCTGTACTTGCGAAGGACGGTATGATACCATTGGTGTCGGGCCAAGGCCTGTCAACACAGGTAGTCCTGGCCCCTTTTCAGGGTTCTGTCAACTCCCAGGCTGTGCTGCGTTGTTCTCTGAAATTATTTGACACATTCTACTGGGGTTGCCATTGCAGGCAGTTATTCGGATGACAAATTCCCCTAGCATGCCACAGATTCTTGCCTCTCAGCCACCAGCATCGACAGTCCATTCTGCAGTTCCCATTGTCGCTTGTGATGACAAAGTGGAATATAATCCTGACGTCATGGATTTAGAGGCAGATTTAGAGGAGGAATATGAGGGTGAAGAACAATTTGTGGAGGGTTCCCCTAACTCTAGTTCTACATTCTTGTCCTGTAGAGAGGACTTGGTGATTTATACCCTGAGGTCTTCTGAGGACCCATCTTTCAAAGCTACGATGCAGCAAATGCAGTCTGCCATGGGCTTTGATGTGGAACAGGAAGATTCCACTAAACAGAATCTAATGGAATATTTAGAGGTGCCCTGCCTCCCCCCCTTATTATTCCACCTATATATCCTGCATTAGAGGTTGCTACTTTTGCTGCATGGTATAGAAAGCTCACTGCCTGCAGTACCTGCAGTCCTAGAGGATAAGCAGTATCCTGCTCTATCTGCTAAGCCTTATTATGCTAGCTAGCCTGGAAACTGACTTTGTGGTCATCATGGCTATTCACAATGATAGGTCTAGAGCTCCTAGACATACGAGTACTTTACCATCTGATAAGAAACCTAGGAGGCTGGATGGGATGGGCAAGCATGCTTATGCCTCTGCGTCACTGGGCCTTAGGATTGCAAACTACCAGGCCCACGTGATCAGATATCGGAACAGCCAGTGGAAAGCTGCTTATGCTGTTGCCCAGGCTTAGCCTGATGGCTCTGTCAAGTCTGATTTGCTTAAATAATTACATGCTGGTGCCGAGGTTGGCAAACATTTGATGCACTCCACTTACGATGTCTCTGATGCTTCTATTAGGGCTGTAACTTTTGGCATTTGCATGAGAAGGTATTCTTGGCTCAGAGTTGCTGGCTTTGCCACTGATGTGCAGCAGGAAGTTTTCAGTGCTCCCTTTAAAGGGTCAGAATTGTTTGGCTATAATATTTAAGAATCCCTATGTTGCTCTCAGACTTCCGAAATGACTCTAAGGTCTGTTAATTACCTGTGTCCCACTCCTTGTAGAGGTCACAGTCAGGGCTGGTTTCTCCGGCCTGCTGCCCGAGGTGATCTTGCCTACCGTCTGCAAGGCTGTTGCAGAGATGGTGGTCCCCTCTTGGGTCTCCTACCTCCTGGTGCCCATACAAAAGCACTGAAAGGAATCGGTTCCAGTAGCCCTGCTGCCCCACTTCCTCCTGACTCTCTTCTGTCCTTCTGTCTCTCCCCCTCCTCAGCTTGTACCTCAGGGGTAAATATGGGGAGCAGGATCTGCCACAGGACATGGCAAACTCTTGACTAATCAGGCATACTTGGTATACAGGAGCCACTATGTGTCTGTATGAACAGTGTTATGTCTCCTCGGTCTCATGGCTGTGGCCATGTGACTATGCCACTGGAATGCCTTCATACGAAGATACCTCACTGGACTCTTTGGGTTCAGTGGGATCAGTTAAGGACAAGCTGGACCAAATGGTTCTTGTCATGTCTGTGCTTCACAAAGCATTGCTGTGGTGGCTGGATCACAAAAACTTACTGAAGGGTGTTCCATTCCTTGTACAGATCCTCACCAAAGATGCCTTGCGCTCCGGCTGGAGTGCTTATCTTAACCCTTACCAGACACAGGTTCATGGGCCAGGGTTGCGGCAGAGCTGCATATAAATGTCCTGGAAATGCAGGCTGTCCTGTACAGCCTCCAGGCTTTTCAGAATCATCTGAGCCTCATTCCTCTGCTAATCCAGATGGACAACATCAGTGTGATGCATTACATCAACAAACTAGGGGGCACTCACTCCTATCCTGTATGCGGGAAGCATTGAGAGTATGGTACTGGGCTCTGTCTCTCGGCCTTCAGCTGTTGGCCATGTTTCTCCCAGGTCTCCAAAATGCTTTGGCAGACAGATCAAGCAGGTCCCAGTCGATTGTTCATGATTGGGAACTGCTGATCTCCATTGTAAAAGACCTCTTTGCAAGATGGGGTTATCCAGAACTGGATCTTTTTGCATCCCCGCACAACACAAAACTGCTGCATTTCTGCTTATTCACTCCAGGACCTGGAGTTTTGAGTGAGACAGATTGACCCTCTCCTGGAAAGGAAATCCCTTTGTGCATTTCCCCATTCTTCTACTACAGAGGGTTCTGATCAAGTTGCGAGTGGAGAGTGCCACTGTCATCCTCATTGCTCCATTCTGGCCTTGCCAGATATGGTTTCTACTCCTTCAGCATGTGGTGGTAGAGACTTCTGTCCCTATACTTCTGGGTCTGGGTCTGTTATCACAGGGCAAGGGGTCCCTGCTCCATCTGGACCTGAAGTCCCTACATCTGTATGCCTGGCTCCTGAACACATAGCCATTGCCCATTTTGAGTTATCCCCTCATGTTTCTGATGTCCTGATTGTAGCTAGGAAGCTTTCTACTAGACATACTTATTCCCTGAAATGGAAGCACTTTGCATTGTGGTCTACTTCCCTGAATATGGACCCTTTTACATGTCCTGTGAGTGCTGTATTGGAATACTTGCTTTCCCTGTCTGATTCTGGCATGCAGTATTCCTCTTTTAAGATGCATTTGGCTGCTATACCAGTTTTCCATGCCCCTGTAGATGGTAGCATGATTGCCCAATTAGAGGTGTCCTGTATGTTTCTGAGAGGTATTTTGCATATGAAACATCCTATCTGTAATATAGTCCTTCTTTGGGACTTGAATTTCATTGATGAGAAATTATTGTTGGCTCCTTTTGAGCCTGCCATGAGTTGTGGCTTACGGTTCCTGTCATGGAAAACATTATTTTTAGTTGCGATGGCCTCTTGCATGGAGGATTTCCAAGCTTCAGGCTTTAATCTGTGAGCCTCCTTATTTGATTTTTCACAAAGACAGAGTCTCTCTGCATACGAATCCTGAGTTTCTGCTAAGGGTGGTATCAGAATTTACACTGAATCAGTCGATACACCTTCCTGTATATTATCCTGAGCATGGCAACCAGGGTGAGGTGCTGCTCCATACTTTAGATGTACATGGAACAATGAGATACTATATTGATTGCATCAAGGACTGCAGAAAGTTCTCCCAGCTTTTCATTTAATTTGCCCTTGGGAAAGAGGGCGCTCCTGTGTCTAAACAACGCCTGTCCAAATGGCTGGCACATTGTATTACGTTCTGTGCTGGGAAGTATGGTAAGGAACTTCATGGTGTTGTTCGAGGTCCTCCACAAAGGGACATTGCCACTCCTGTTGCTTATTTCACTGCTGCCAACATATGTGCTGCAGCAACATGGAGCACTATTCATACTTTCACTAAACATTGCAATCAGGACATTGTGTCTAATAGATGTGCTGGTTTGGGGCTTGTTGTACTGCAGGGCCTTCTGTCCTGATTGCATATTGGACTGTACCATCCTCCCTGCTGCTTTGTATTGCTTGGGAGTTGTTCCAAAGGTGTGTCCTAATGGAGGAGATAGCCTCAAAGAAGATAGAACAGTTATGTAAGAACTTACAGTAACAGTAGATCTTCGAGACTCTCTTAAGCCATGCCGTACCCTTCCTCCTTCCCCCTTTTGATTTTCAGTGAGGGATATATCAGATACCATATATAAAACCTTAATCTGTGCATCCTGCTTCCAGCCCTATGCCTCTCCTTGTATGCCTGGTGCTGGTCTCATCTCCTAGTTCCTCAAGGTCAGAGGCCCTCAAGGCTAAACTTCAGCCAGGAACCGAGGGTGATAGAGCTGCTCACATTATGTACTCATTGCGCTGTGCATCACTGTGGGCAGCCCCCAAACAAAAAGTTTCTGAGTGGTCTGATGCTGACAGCTTATAGTTCCAAAGGTGTGGCCAAATTGAGGAGATTCTCTGTAAGATCTACTGTTACTATGGTAAGTTCTTTATGTAAGTGTTCTTTACTTGCCGTTCACTTTTGTTTATTCCTTTTAGGAACTTGAAGGTGTCTATCATATCTTCCCTCTCTCTTCTTGCTTCTTGTAAGATCTGCACTGTTGGCCCTGAATCTTTTTTGTTTCCCTGCGCTGCACCATCTTCAGCCTGTCCCTATCCTTCCTGAGGCGCGGGCTCCAGAACTGGGCAAAGTACTCCAGTTTAGCCTCACTAAACATCTGCAAACCTCCTTCCTCCTCCTATCAGTACCCCTTCATATGCACCCCAGCATCCTTCTTGCCTTAAGTAAACTTTGTTGCACTGGCTTGATTGCATGAAGGTGTCACTGATGATAACTCCTAGGTCACGTTCTTCTGCTGTAGTGCTAAGTCTCAAAACCACCCATCCCGTAGTCTCTCCCCGGGGGTTCTTATTCCCTTGGTGCATTACCTTATACTTTTTGGCATTGAATTTCAGCTGCCAAACCTTAAACCACCCCTCTAGCCTTTGTAAGTAATTCCATATTTCCCTTATTCCCTTGTCGCTATCCGCCCTTCCATGGAGCTTAGAGTCATCTGCAAAGAGAGTCAAAGTGCCCTTGATACCTTCTCCAGTGTCACTGATGAACATATTGAAGAAGACCTGCCCCAGGACAGATCCCTGTGGCAACCCACTCATGACCGCCCTCTCTTGTGATTTCACCCCTGTTGACCACAGTCCTCTACTGCCTACCCTTTAGCCAGTTTCCTACCCAGTTAACTGTGTCCTTATCCACACCCAGATTTTCCATCTTCTACAGCAAGCATCTGTGGGGCACCAAGTTGAAAACCGTGCTGAAATGCCAATAGAAAATCTACTGCATGGCCCCTATCCAATTTACTTGTCACCCAATCAAAGAAAACTATCAAGTTCATCTGACAGGACCTCCTTGCCATGAACCTGTGCTGTTTACTGTCCTGGAGACCATGCCACGTAGTACATTAGGTCTTTGACCAGTGACTCCGTCAGCTTCCCTACAGTGGAGGTCAGTTTGACAGGTCTTTAGTTCCCTACTTGTTACTTGTCTCCCCCCCCAGCCTTATGGAGTGGAAGGATGTCCTCCACCATCCAGTCCTTCGGAACTACCCCGCCTGTAGTGAGCCGTTGGATAGTCCTACCAGCGGTTCAGCCAGTTCTGCCACCAGTTCCCTAAGTATCCTGGGGTGAAGCTTATCTGGTCCCGGGGCCTTATGTATCTTTAGAATCGCCAGCCCTTTCTGTACAATAAATATTGGCTGCCTCATCTCGGGGGACCCACTTATTGGCTGCTTTGACGCCACTCTCAGGCAAGGCCTGCCTTCTTTCCTGATGAAAACTGAGCAAAAATAATCATTAAGGATGGTGGCCTTTTGCCCATCCTCTTCTAGCACCCTGCCTCCTCTGAAAGCCTAACAATTCCCCCTCCTTTCTTTCTTTTTTCCCTAATATATTGGAAGAAATGTTTTTTGTCCACTCTTGACCCCGTCTGCGATATGCAGTTCCATGTTTGCTTCTACCTCCCTAACTGCCATCTTAGCCTTATTTCTCAGTAAATACTCTTCCCATTCTGCCTCTCCCAGCTTATCTTTGTACCTGTAGACCTTTTTCTTAGTGCCCCCCGCTTCCATCACTTTTGCTAGAAACTATAATGGTCTCTTGTACTTATTTATTTTGGTTACCGTTCTCGTGCACAATTTAGATGCCTCCCCACCTAAAGTATCCACTCGGACTTGCTTTTCCCTGACCAGCTCCTTCAGTTTGCTGAAGTCCACGCTCCTAAAATCAAGGACTTTAATTCTTGATTGGGGCTTTTAAGTCCCTAGAGCCAGTTCTAACCCAGTGGAGTTATGGTCACTGTTCCCTATTGGCTCCCCTACCCTCACCGCTGCTGCCACCTCTGAGTTGGTAAGTACCACATTGAGGATGGCAGACTGCCTAGTAGGTTCCTTAACTATCTGTACCAGGAGACAGTCCTAGAGTGCATCCAGCATTGCCTAACTTCCTGTGCTTCTGGCCACCTGAATGTCCCCAATCGATGTCTGGCAGTTCAGATCGCCCACTATCAGTACTTCCTCTTTGCTTCCCCCTTTCAAGTTCTTCTCTGCGAGCTCCCTGTCCTCTCTTTCCCTTGCCTCAGAGGTCTATAGTCTATAGATTACTTTCAAGTGTAGATCTTACTTCGAGATACAGCTCTTGCAGCAGGTAACACCATTAGGACTGAAGCCGGCAGGCGTCAGGACCCCACGGAAATCTTCTAGCTAGCAGTCTTCAGTGGGGACCGCCTCCGACGTTGGTCCGGCCCCGACGTCAGACATAGTACATAAGGAGGCGGTCCCGCCAGATTCCCCAGTTCTTTCCCGCCGTCGACTTGCATATCTCGACCCTTTGGTTCGTTTCTAGCGCGCGACGCCTGGTTAAGTTCTTCCTTCGGGAAAAAGTTTGTTTTTTCGGCTCAGTTTCTATCTGATGTCCTCTCCAACCTCCGTTGAAGGCCATCCTTCAAAGTGCACCTATGGGAAGCAAATCCCGTTCAAAGACCCGCATTCGGCCTGCGTCCGGTGCCTAGGCCCAGACCACGACACCCGGGCCTGTTCCTTCTGCCAGGGATTCAACAGCTGGACCCGGATCCGTCGCCAGAAGGCCCTTTAGGCTTTCCTGCTCGAGGAGAAGATTAAAGCCATGGACGCAGCCTCCAAGGGGGAATCTTCCGACAAGGCCCGGAGACACCTAGAGAAGCATAGGGAGAGTGAGATCCAGGTCCCGTCCAGGGCCTCTGACTCCCGTAGCTCCGGCTCCGGTCCGACCGCTCCCCTCCGGGCCCGCTCTCAGCCTCCCCCTGCAGCGGTGAAGACCTCCTCGGGTTCCTCTTCTCTTTCGCAGGCCAAGACCTCCAGACCTTCTTCGTCTTCAACCACCAAGGCCCTGTCAAGGTCAGGGGACCGTCACCACCATCACAAGTCCAGTTCCCGCCATTGAGACCCGGCGCAGGTCAGTCTCTTTGCCTCCTCCTCCCAGCGGAAGACCAAAGAACTGACTTCTCTCAAGAATCGGCCCCTGACAGGCGTCGGCCAAGCTACCATCGGTCCCCAAGCACCGGCGACTGCCAGACACCCGTCGCGGTCAGGACTTTGCCTCCCACGGATGCGGCGGGGACCGGCGTCTGCATCTACCGAGAGAGGACCCCTCGCCTCCACGGCGTCGGTCAGGGCGATCACTGAGGAGGCGGCCCAGCCCGAGGACCAGGCAGGCGAATCCGGTCTGTCGTACCCCCAGGAACCCTGCCGAACCTGAGGCCCCTGAGGCCGACACGGAACCGACAACCAGCCATCGGCACCGGTCCATCGTCGGGCCTCAGCATATCCGAGGTCAAGGAGTTGTTTTCTTCCTGGTGGGACACCATAAAAGGGATGTGGTTCCCACCACCTCCTCCTTCTCCTCCTGCTACTCCCGACTTGCCCCCTACTTCACCCAGGGATGCGGGCCGAGTACCCTCCCAGGAGCCTACGGACCCTCCTAGGGGTAGATCACGAAATAGGAGACCTCCGTCCAGATCTTCTTCAGGGTCACCCAGCCCCAAGAGACCCAGAAGACGCGCGTTCGCCTTCGACAGAGGACACGGGATCTGACTTCTCGGACGGATCCAGATCCCCCTCTCCGATCAACGTCCCTTCTCCGGACCCACGTGAGCTCCCTAGATCTCCTCTGGATGACCCATCGTTCTCAGAGATTATGAGGCATATCCAGGAGAACATGGGCTGGGGCGCAGAGGAACTAGACCCCGAGAGATTACGCCTTGCCAGATATCTTCGGCAAAAAGATCCTAAGCCTGTGGTGGTGCCACCCTTGGTGGACACTTTCGTGAGGCGTCACCAAGGCAGGCGTGGAAACGTCCACACTCACTTCAGCGATGCGAAGAAGCTGACACGCCTGTACAAGGCCCTAGGAGGACCAGTACTTGGCATCACATCCTCTGGCGATTCTCTGGTCATTACAGCCTCTCATGACAGGTCCCAGAGGCCGCAACATTTGAGCACCCTGCCACTGGACCCAGAGTCCAAACAGCTGGATGCTATGGGCAGGCGCACGTGTGCCTCCGCTACCTGCGCCATCAGATCCCTCAACTACTTGACCCACATGGTACAGTTTCAAAATGCCTTGTGGGAGCAGGGACTGGATCTGGTGAAAAAGATGCCAGAAGGTGAACAGAAGGAGGAGTTGCTACAGCTCCTTCGTACGGGTTCGGACGTGGGAACCCAGGTGCTGCGAGCCGCGTATGATTCCGCGGACTCCTCGACCAGAGCGGCAGCTTCAGGCGTATGCCTCTGGAGACACTCATGGCTCCGTGTTTCCGGATTCACCCCGGACGTTCAGAAGAACATCCTGGACGCCTTGTTTCATGGAGAAGTTCTTTTTGGTGAGTCCTCAGAGAAGGTCCTCACCAAACTTCAAGAGGCGGGAAATGATCACGGTCTGTCAGGCCATGTACAGACCAAGCTTAGTTCCTTTCGTAGGAACCAAAGCCATTTTCGAGGCCGGATGCAGAGACAGCAGTCCCACGCCGGTCCTCAACAGAGGGGCTCCTTCTCCCGCAGAGCCCAGGGGAAGTCGTCAGCGGGCCGAGGTCAATGACTAGCTAAGTCGACCCAGCCTGCTGGACCCTCAGCTGCCACAGCATGACTCCTTCCCGGCCCCCGCCCCTCAGGATCAATGGGACACCAAGTTTGGGGGCCGCATTGCGGACCACCTGCCAGGGTGGCAGTCCATAACCACCGACAGGTGGGTCCTTCAGTTGGTCGAAAGAGGCCACTTTATAGAATTTGTGGACAAGCCACCCACAAGGCCTCCTCTGCTCTCCCGTTACTCAGGTCACCACAGATCACTTATCAGGCAAGAAGTACTCGCGCTCCTGCAAAAGGGAGCGGTGGAGTATGTCCCAGAGAGCCAGATAGGATCCGGATACTATTCCCACTTCTTTCTGGTTCCGAAGAAAACAGGGGACCTCCGTCCAATCCCTGGACCTCAGCGACCTCAACATGTCGGTCGCCTGCAAGCGTTTAGCATGGTGACCCTCAAGGACTCATTCCCATGCTGAAAAGGATGCCTTCTTAGCGTCCCTGGACATGCAGGACGCCTACCTGCACATCCCAGTAGCTCAAGCGCACAGGAGGTTCCTGCGCTTCGAGTTTCTCAGCCACCACTTTCAGTTCCGGGCTCTTCCGTTCGGACTGTCTTCGGCCCCCAGGGTCTTTACCAAGTGTATGGCAGTCGTGGCAGCATCTCTGAGGAGACAGGGCCACTATGTGTTCCCGTACCTGGACGACTGGCTTCTCATGGCCGCCTCCAAAGAGGCACTGTTGATGGCTATTCAGAGCACCCAGGACCTGTTCGGTCTCTGGGGTTTCTTATCAACTCAGAAGTCTCTCCTAGTACCGTCCCAGAAGCTGCAGTTCATAGGCACAGTTCTGGACACCGTCAAGGAAAGCCTTTCTTCCCGGCGAAAGAGCGGAACACATCAGATCCTCATCAGGGATCTTTCAGCGAAAAAAGACGATCCCTGCCAGGTTGGTCCTTGCGCTTGCTCGGACACATGGCTGCGGCCATTCAACCGTCCCTTTGGCAAGGCTCCACATGCGGGTAACTCAGTGGATGCTCAGCGTGCAGTGGGACCAAAGGCAAGACCACATGCAGCATCCGGTCAGAATCACGAGCGCCGTGATTGAGACTGGCAATGGTGGCTAGACCAGGGACACTTTCTGCGGGTGTCCATTTACGCGCCGTCCCGAAGGCAATCCTCTCACAGGCGCCTCAGGGCTGGGATGGGGGCGCACCTGAATAGGGTGAGGTCCCAGGAACATGGACCCCTCAGGAGCTCACCTCCACATCAGTGTGCTGGAGATGAGGCGGTCCTTTCGCCCTGCAGGCCTTTCAGTCAGAAATACCATTGAGTACCCTTCTGCTTCAGACAGACAACACGGCGGTGATGTATTACCTCAACAAACAGGCGCACACTCTTACCCCTCTGCAGGAAGCTATGAGGGTGTGGGATTGGGTAATCCGACCGGCACGAGCCTGATTGCAGTTCACGTTCCCAGAGTGGACAACACAATGCGAGCGGCCAGAGTCCACGGTGGGAACTTCTTCAGGAGGTAGCAGAGGATCTGTTCCTTGATGGGGCACTCCAGAGTTGGACTTATTAGCTTCCCCATCCAGCATAAAACTGCCCAATTTTTGCTCGCTAGATCCAGGACCTGGTGTTTTCTGGCGAGACGCGTTGTCCCTCTCCTGGGCGGACAGATTCCTCTACGCTTTCCCTCCCCTCCCTTCCCGTTGATCCAGAGAGTTCTTCTCAAACTGCGCAGGGAGCACGCAACAATGATCCTGGTAGTGCCTTTCTGGCCCAGGCAGATCTGGTTCCCCATGCTGACGCAGTTGTCCCGGGAACCTCCAGTCCATTGCCTTTCAGCTCCCACCTATTGTCTCAGGAGGAGGGTTCACTAGTCCACCCGGATTTATGCTCACTGAACCTGCATGCATGGCTCCTAGAGACATAGCCATTATGCGACACGGGGTCTCGCAAGAGGTGGCGGAAGTCCTTTCCACGGCCAGAAAGCCGGCAACGCATGCGACGTATGCCATGAAGTGGTGCCGTTTTTGCTTATAGTCGCAGGTACGCGGCCTTTCCCCTTTAGAATGCCCGGCGAAAGGGGTGCTGAAATACCTTCTTTCCCTATTCCATTCGGGTCTCGCTTACTCCTCCATTAAAGTGCACCTCTGCGCGATCTCTGCATATCACTTCCCAGTGGGACAGTGCACAGTGGCACAGCTTGATGCCTCTCGAGACTTCCTGAGAGGGGTGTTACACCTTAGGCCACCCATCAAGTATCCCATTCCTCCTTGGGACCTACTCTTTGTCCTGGAACAACTCACGCTTCCCCCCTTTGAACCTGCCGTGGATTGCGAGCTGCATTTTCTGTCGTGGAAAACGTTATTTTTAGTTGCTGTCATGTCAGCAAGGAGAGTTTCCGAGCTTCACGCTCTCATGTGCAAGGAGCCTTATTTAATTTTTCACCAGGACAGAGTGTCTCTGAGGACGAATCCTAAATTCCTGCCTAAGGTGGTCTCTGCCCTCACTCTCAACCAGGACATCGATTTGCCTGTGTGTTTCCCCAAGTACTCTAATAGAGGAGAGGCGTGCTTCACACCCTGCATGTTCCGCTCCTTAAGGTTCTACCTGAATAGAACTAAACAGCTTATGAAGTCGGAGCAACTATTCGTTTCCTTCGCTGAGAGGATGCTGGGCCAACCAGTCTCAAAGCAGACCCTTTCGCTGGCTTGTCCAGTGTATTTTGTTGCTACAACAACAGACATAAGCCCCTCCCGGGTGCAGTCCGGGGCCACTCGACAAAGGGGTGGCTACACTCCCTTTGCAGCACTGCCAGCGTCTCCACCTTAGCCATTTGTGCTGCAGCTACTTGGAGCTCAGTGCACACATTATTAGGCACTATAGCCTGGATATTACATCATGGCGGAGGCGGTTTTAGCCTAACCCGTTCTTCAGGGTCTCCTGTCCTAGAGGTCAGGACTTGTTCAAGATCTCTCCTAATTTCCTCCTTCCAGAATGCTTTCAGGCGCTATTGCTTGGGAATCAGTCCTAATGGTGTTACCTGCTGCAAGAGCTGTATCGCGAAGTAAGATAGTACAGTTACGTAAGAACTTACCGTAACAGTAGATCTTGGAGAACAGCTCTTGCAGCAGGTACCTTCCCGCCCACCATCCCCCCTTGGAGGAGGTACGGCCTACCAGGCCTTGGCAGGAGCTTTAGCTCTTTTCTTCTGATGGCGGATCCTCGGTCTCCCTTCTGATGTCATCCTGCGGCCGGGTCTCCGGCGGGAGAACTTAGGGGAATCTGGCGGGACTGCCTCCTTAGCCAACTCGTCTGGCGTGGGGCGGTCCCGTGAAGACTGCTAGCTTGAGGAATTTCCGTGGGGTCCTGGCGACGCGGCTTCAGTCCTAATGGTGTTACCTGCTGCAAGAGCTGTTCTTGAAGATCTACTGCTATCGCAAGTTCTTACATAACTGTACTTTTTTTGCCTGAGTCTGCTGCGAGTTGCACCCACAGTGACTCTGACTCCCATTATTGCTCCTGATGTACATATCTTCTGCCACCTTGATGCTGTCCCTGACATAGAGGCTACTCCTCCCCTCTGCCTTTTTCTCTGTCTCTTCTGAACAGTGAGTGATTGCATTTTATAGCACACTGCAAAGCATTTAATACTTTGAGGGTTGGGGAGGTTGCTGACCCTTCGACCTTTCATGATCAGACTGTTCTTTATATGAAAACTTGATTCATGTTTCCCAGCTTTGTAAATGTTAATGCAGCAGGTTTTTTTGTGTGAATTAAGCCTTATTTAAAGTAAACAGTAAGATACTGAAGTTGATTCGTTTTATTTCACAACTGTCGCATCTTGTGTCTAACAGGAAGGTAGAGGACCTTCAGTTCCGTGTCGAAGAGGAATCGATTACTAAAGGAGACTTGGAGGTAAACTTAAAAGTCAATGTCATACAGACTAAAGTATGTAAATGGCAGGACTTGTGTGGTATGTTCTTCCAGTTCTGTGGCTTACACAAAGTTTATGCACTTACTAGATAAAAGTAGTGAGAGGCAGTGCCCACCAGCTTAGAGCGGCAGAGCTACCCAAGCAAAGTGATGGTGCTCCGTACATAAAAGATAATAGAGTTAATTTGCATGGCTGCTACAGGAGGGTGGCTGCAGTGGTGGCAGAATAAGTAACTGTTGAAAAGTCCCTTCCTTTTTCTTTTTGTGTAATTTGTCTTGCTATTGCTTTTCAATTAATTCTCTATAAAAAAAACTTATTGTGAAATAAAATTTTTGAAAATACAAATGAAAGTTTATAAAACTGGCAGTCTTGTCCTTCGAAACATTGTTTATAGTTACAGTTGAATGCTTTCAAATTATTTCGAGTTGATGGAGGTTTGTTTGTTCTGTTGGAAAAGGGGAATCTGCAAGAAAATGTAAGTGCGACATGGATGTGCACTAAATATAACTTATAGCGTGCACAAAACTGTCGCTATTATGAATAAGTAAATGTGTCCCTCATATGAAAAAAGCAGTGTGAGAAAGCTAGAAACACAGAATATTTGGCAGAAAAGGACCAGTAGCCATCTAGTCTGCCTATAATCCCTACCTGTTACTACACCCTGGACCATGTTTAATCACATTTGTCCCTCCTCCTTTACATCTGCTTGTTATACCCATGTGCCTGTCCCATGCATGTTTGGAAGCTCCCGCTGTCTTCACCCCACTACCTCTTCTCACAGGCTGTTCCGGGTGTCCACTACTCTTTCTGTGGGGAATTAACACCCCCATAAACTTCATAGCATATCCCATATTCTGGTACTCCTCCTTCTGCAAAGACTCCCTTCTGCACCTTATTCACCCCATGAGGTACTGAGGTACTTTTAGGTCTCAGTCATGTCCCTTTCAGTCTCTACTCCTCCAGGAATGCATGTTGAGCTCCTGCGGCCTCGTCATATTGTTTCTCGTGCAACCCCTGCACCGTTTTGGTAGCCCTCCTCTGGACCATTTTCATCCATTCGATGTCCTTGCAGAGGTGTGGCCTCCTGAACTGGACACAGTACTCCAGGTGGGGTCTAACAAGTGAGCGATATGAAGACACCACTTCCTTTCTGCTAGAAAATTGTCTCCACTCTCTCCTGGCTGTCCACACCTCCTCTCCAGTTACTCAGCAATGTTACTTATAAAGACATTGAAAAGGACAGGACCCTGCCAATCCTGTGCTACTCCACTGGTCACTCTCTCATCCTCTGAGTGACTGCTGTTTACCACCATCCTCTGTCTCCTATTCTTCAACCAGTTAGGAACCCAGTTCACCACTTTCTCTCCCACCCCAGGCTAAGTTTCTTTACTATCTTCCTGTGTGGTACAGTGTCAGAGGCATTACTAAAAAACAACTAGGCCACATCTGCTGCCATCCCCTGATCTACCTTCCTAGTTTCCCGGTGAGAGAAATCTATGAAGTTTGTTTGACATGACCTCCACCCTATGAAGCCATGCTGAAGGTGGTCCTGCAGCTCATTTGTCTCCATGTACTCCATCAGTCTCTCCTTCATGAGGGACTCCATTAATTTCCCCACCACTTATGTGAGACTGACAGGTCTGTAATTGCTAGCCTCCTCCCTGCTGTGTCTATTGTACAGAGGGACCTCATCAGCCCTCCTCCGGTCCTCTGAAACCACCCTGTCTCCAAATAAGTTGTAAATAGTGTTGCCAGAGGGGTGGCTACCACTGTGCTGAACTTCTTTAGTACCCTTGGAT
Organism: Neoceratodus forsteri; assembly: GCA_016271365.2. Taxonomy (NCBI): domain Eukaryota; kingdom Metazoa; phylum Chordata; order Ceratodontiformes; family Ceratodontidae; genus Neoceratodus; species Neoceratodus forsteri. The sequence goes on along the minus strand of JADMNL010000027.1, from coordinate 261,970,852 downwards.
CTGCCGGCCCGCTGGCTGTGGATGGTTCATGCGACACCAGCGACCGGGTTCAGGCAGGCCGGGCTGGAGGGCCGAGCCGGGGGAGGAGGCCTGAGGTCCAAAGGACAGCTCGCCTTCTCTGGTGGGAGGGAGAATCAGGGCTCGGCACATGTCTGACCTTAGGTGGAGACGAGGTACACAACAAGCCCAAGTCAGCGAGAAGGTGTCGTGCTGGATGTTGGTGCTCAGCACCTTGGCGTCAGGGCACACAGCATGCCAAGAAACATGGAAAAACACCCTGCAGTGCTCGATAAAGGCGGACACCCACGACCCCTGATCTAGTGCCCTACACCTGCCCTGGTGGCAGCATCCCAGTGAGCAGGGAAGGACCTTGGGGTGTAGGGCCCCATCTCATTCCCTGCCTGGGGGCATAACCAAGGCTACATGGGGATGGACAGCCAGGCTCCAGGTAAGAGGCGAGGGGACTGATAAGAGCCATATGTGTGTCGAGAAGAGTGGGGCTGCTGCAGGTAGGGGCATAAAGAAATTAAAAAAAAAAAAAAGTACCCATGGATCCTGTTCAACCCCATCACCTTGTTTTCCTTCAGGGCTTCCAACCCCGACTCTGTCTTCCATAACTGAACTTGTGACCACAGCCTCCCGTCCCCTCCCGGAACCTCTTACTACATATGTTGACCTGTCCCTCCCAAATCCCATTTATACTGTGAAGACTGAGCAGAAGTATTTGTTTAAAATTTTAGCTTTTTTTATGGTCTTTCTCTGAACAATCCCCTATTCCTGGTCTCCTGATCTTCACTATACCACCCTTCACTTTCCTCTTGTTGCTCACATACCAAAGGTAGTCTTATCCGCATTCTTGACCTCCTGGGTGATCCCTCCTCAGTTTCAGCCTTTGCTGTCCTTACCCTCCTTCTTGCCTCCATTTGTTTCTCTAGATATTTCTATGTTTGGGTGTCCTTGTACCTCCAGAAAGCTGTTTTTCCTCCCTTACTGCCTTGGTCACCTTCTTTGAGAACCACAGTGGCCTCTTTCTCTTCTTACCCTTGGATAGTACCTTTAAACAGCTTGCTGTTACCTTAATTATTTTCCTCCTTTATACTTTTCCATTATGCCTCCCCTCCCATCTCTTTCAATGTATTTCCTAAGTCAGTCTCTTATTTATTTAAAATCTGCTCTTCTAAAGTTCAGGACCCTTGTCCTAGTGTGGTTTATCGCCTGTCCAATCCATATGCCAAACCACATTGTACAGTGATCACTTGTATCCAGGGGGCTACCCACTGTGAGGCCTGTAACGCTGTCCCTGTTCATGCGTACCAGATCCAGCAGTGCCTGTCGCTAATTGGGTCTGTAATCAGCTACTTAAGAAATGCCCCTTGCAAAGAGTCTAGGGTGACCCCTTTCCTAGTAGTAACTGTGACCAAGATGTTCCAGTCTACATCTGGCAGATTAAAGTCCCCCAGAATTACTACTCCCACTTTGCTTTCCATTTGGCCCATGGCCTCCCTGTATACCACGCCCACGCATATAAAGGTCCCAGACCTCAACTCTAAGCCAACCCAAAGAACCTCCAGTCCCTCCTTTTCCCCACTGTGTCTGTGTATTTTGTGGCCATCCCTTTTCTCCCTGCCCTATCCTTTTGAAACATGCAGTATCCTGGTAGGGCCATCTCCCAGCTGTGGTTGTCGGTGCACTATGATTCTGTTAAGGGCACCAGATCCAGACCGGCCTCTGCAGTGGTAGCCTCAAGGTCAGGAATTTTATTTCCTGGCTCCTGGCATTGGTGCACATGGCTCTCCACACCTTTTGTCCCTCCCTGCCCCTACGTTTCCCTCCCTTCCTGAGTCCCTCCTTCACCCTTCTCTTTTCTCAGATACTGTCCTTCCCCTTTTTATTCTCCCTCTGCCCACATTCCCTAGTATTTTACAATTATAATGAACATCTGGAGGCTGTATCCCAGCCCCCCGAACTTGAGCCTTTCTACGCACTAACGACTTGTCACTGCTGCAAGTAAGCAATAAAGATAGTGGAAAATTGGAAAGAGATCTAAATAAAATTATGGAGCTCTGCCAGTTTTATAAATAACGTTGGATGTCTTCTAGTGTACTAATAAAAAAAAAAAAAGAGAGAAATTTATGTTGACTTTTCCTCAAAGAAGGTTATGCTTTGTACATTGGAAAGATTTTTTTTTTCACTAGTTGAAACTGATCTGTAAGGTTACTTGTAATGTCTTTAGTTTTGTCATAGTAGGGAACCCCTTATAAATTAGTTTGTTTACACAGCATACTTATTCATACCTGCTTATGAAGCAGGGGCAAACGTGATAGACCCAGAGTCCCTTCTGACCTTACGTTACCATCTTACTTTGCTTGCCCTGCAAGTTTGACCATAAAGTAACAAGTCAAACAGCTTACTTTCTTAATAATCAGTTTTCATTTTATAAACCATGACTGCATGTTCCCACTTTTGAAGGCCCAAGTAAGATTGATTTATTGTTTTTTTACTGTTTAAAATGTCTTGTTGACATCACTACATATAGTTATTTTTCAAATGGTCTTACCTAAAAGTAAAAATGTTCAAATGGAAAACAAATTTGAGAAGTAACAGGATTAAAATTGATGTCAGTGGTTCTTAATTTACTATTAATTTTATGTGGGATGGAGTTATTTATTTTTTTGCTAACTGCTTGGAACGAGATATTACATTTGAATTAAATTCCATTTTAGATTTATATTAGATCATAAACATGCTAGCACTGGACAAAAAAAAATATGTGAAGTTTCAAGTTTTCTCAGCATTTTCACTTAAATTACAACCTTTGAGAAATCTGGTCTGTGCTGCATACTGTATCCTGTTATTTAACCAACAACTCTTAAAGGGACTACCTACCCAGTATGAAGAACTCCTGTGCCTACCAAGTACCCCACAGAACTGCCCAACGTTTACTGGAAGAATGTAATTTTGGACAGTTGTACCAGGCTGGGGAGTATAGTGTAATATGACGAGCATGATTGCTGTGTAATGGCCACCAAAAGGAACATATTTTTTGAAGGTCTGTAGTGTTGCATATTGCTAGTCATTTTGATGTTTGAAGACATCCACGTTTAACTCCGATTCTGTTTTAATAGAAATGCTTTGATATTACTAAACACTAACTGCACAATCAGTTCTTTCAGCGTTGACTTTGTATTGATTGTGCGCATGATGCTTTTACAACTGAAAATGTTTCAAAAGTAATGTGTATAATGACCGTGCTGTAAAACCCCTTTGCTAAGTATGGTATGTTGTAGTTATTATTTTATTTTTTTTAAGTTTTTCTGAAATATAATTATAATCCTGGTGGATATGTTCTGAGTTAATAGTCTTCAGAACACCTTTGCCAAAGCTTTTACAGTGCTGTTTGACTGAACTTTTGTTTGCCTAGTCGCTTAAAAAAATCCATGCATCATTTCCAGAAAAGAAAAAAAAAATGTCAGAATGGAAGGGTGTACTTTATCCTCGCTGGACACTGGTGCTGCCTCCATTATCGGCACAGCCCCAGCCCCATCCTCTCTCATTTCCAGTCCTAACCTCCTCCACAGATCTCCTCCTGACTTCAGTGGCAGGGGAAGTCTCAGGTGGGGGGAGGGGGGCCTGAGTGTGCCAGGTTCCTCCTGCACACACCAGGGTTTTACTTTTTTTCTGTTCTGTGGTAGAGTACCTTGTCCGACATGCTACTCAGTGATGAGACTTCTGATGAGATTACGCAAGTCGCTCACGTGAAAATAATCACAGAAGCCATGAAGCCTCACTCACTGACTAGTGACAGTTTTTCAGATTTTGTTTTGTTTACAGTTAAATGGGGTGTGGGGCCAAAGCCCTTGATTACTGCAGTAGTGTCTGATGGTTGCCATGGACACAAGCAACAAATCTCAGCTGCCATCTTTAAACATTGGGTGTATGTTGTACACCATAATTCAACGGTGTCCCAACATGCAACCCCAAGCACATGCACACAGAGCCCGGCCGAATGTCCTCACTCCCTGCAGTGCCTTCGCTGCACTGCCATTCATGGTCACCCAGGTAGCAGTGTTGCAGTGGAGGCCCCCCTCCCCCACCAAGAAGGAGAGCATCTGATGGGATGCTTAGTCATTCCCCTCCCTCCCAGCCAGCCACTGACATCCCTGTCTCACTTCTGAACCTGGGACGCTGACATCACGAACAGCAACAGTACTACTGCACGATGGACCATCCCTGCCTTAATTCTTAACCTGTGCTCGCTTGGTGTATTGTAGTACACGTACAGAAGTAATCGACCTATAATACAAATTCTCTGCAAAAAAACTTTGTTAATGGAGAACTAAATGACGAGATGAAGCCCCAACCGCTGCACAGATCGGGGCTTCACCTCTTCAATCCCCCCTACAAACGCCAGATTAAATCAGTAAATTCTTTGCCTCATTACTCGTAAAATTCTGTAAAAGCTCTGGTGGAGCCGGCATTTAGACCATGGCGCTCTTGGGAAACAGTGGGATCTCGTAGATAGTCCCGCAAGATGATGACATGGCATCACCCTGACAGTAATAGTATCCTTATGTACGGAAGTACAAGTATATATATTTTTCAGATACCCAGTGCCATTTTTACTGAATTTGCCAATATTCCATGGGTATGCCTGCGAACCCATGGAATATTGGCAAATTCAGTAAAAAACAGCACCGGTATCTGAAAATATATATTCTGTACTTCCGTACATAAGGATACTATTAATGTTAGGGTAATGCCACGTCATCATCTTGCGGGACTGTCCGCGAGATCCCGTTGTTTCCCAAGAATGTCATGGTCAAAATGGTGGCTCCATCAGAGCTTTTACAGAATTTTACGAGTAATGAGGTAAAGAATTTATTGATGTAATCTGGCGTTTGCAGGGGGGAATTGGAGAGGTGAAGCCCCGATCTGTTCAGCGGTCGGGGCTTCATCTCTCCCAGTACAACTCCTTTAATGGACCATTAGGGTTCCAATGTCAGAAGTAGGCATCTTAGGGTTCATAACCCTAACACTCCACCCTTGGTTTCCAACCCTAAGACCCCCACTCCCTCCCTGCATGCAGGAACAGGCATGATGGGTGTTTGTGGCGGTTGCAAACCCTTCCAGGAGTAAGTAAGCTAAGATGGGTGCAGTAGAAGAGAATGAGGTGAGCATTAGGGTTCACAGCTGCATTGCACACCCATCATGCCTGTTCCTGCATGCGGGGAGGGGATGGGGTCTTCGGGTTGGAAACTGAGGGTTTGGGAGGGATGCTAGGGTTGTGAACCCAAAGATGTAATTTTCCTACTTTTGATGCTGGAACCCTAATGGTCCATTAGCAACGTTTTTTGCAGAGAATTTCCTTATTTTTTGAGAAAATATAATCATAGGGAATCCTAATGGTGCATTAACAAAGTTTTTGCTGAGAATTTCTTTACTTTTTGAGAAAGTATAATTGTAGGCTTATTTGCTTGTAGGAGGGCAGGGCCATCAGGGCCTTGTGCTCCCAACCTTTCATAATTTTAAGGCATTGTAATTGTATCTCTATTCCCTGTGGGAGCACAGAGCCCATCGGTCCTTAATAGTATCCGTATTTGCATGTGGGAACATGAGCATAAGGCCCCAACCATCCATAATTTTTGAGAGATTGTCATTTTATCCCATGAGTAAGTAAGATGAGATGGGTACAATATATGAGAAAGGGGTTGACAATGGCAAGGCACACCCCAAGTCTGCTGCTGCCTGCAGGGTGGGGTGGGATGTTAGGTTGAAACCCTAACACATGATGCCCTACTTTTGTTGCTTTAACCCTAACTAATGTATTAACGAAGTTTTTGCAAAGCATTTCCTTACTTTTTGAGACAGCATAATCATATTCTTATTTGCCTGTTTGAGCTCAGGGCCCTCTGGTTCCTGCCCCTGGACTCCCATCCATCATTTCTGATATAGTTTAATCCTGTCCTTATTTCCCTGTGGGAGTGCATGACCCAGAGGGCCCTGCACTCCCATCACTCCACTCCACTCCATAATTGTATCCTTATTTCCGAGTGGGAGCGCAGGGCTCACTCCATAATAGTATCCTGCACGTCAATCCACGCATAATTTTTCAGATCATATCAAGTCTTTATTTATTTAACCAGGCGTTCATCGTTGAGCAGAAGCTCATTTGCAAGATGGACCTGGGTGGAGCATGAACAATTGTATATACAGGTCAACACAGGTATTTACAAGGCAATACAGATAATACTCTTTACTGAGAGGAAGAAAAAGAAGTTCATTTGTACATAGAATTATACAGATATTGTACAGATTACACGGTATTTACATACATAGAAGTGTCTATAGGAAGATGAAGCAGGTTATCTAAGGTTGCAGGAGGAAGTATCGGAAGAAAAAATAAAAATATACACCAGGTAGAGGTGAAGGTAAGGGGAAGAGAGGAGGAGTAGGAGAGAAGGCTAGGAGGCACGGTGCACAGAAAGGAGGTTGGTAAAGCTGGATGTAGAGAGGTGGATGGAGAAAAGGAGTATGTGTGAGCCCCGGGATTGAATGCTATAAAGTACGGGGCATGGTAGGATGTCACAACCCAGGGTAGTGAGCTCCTATCCGAGGTTGGGAAAGGAAGAATAAGGGGATGGATGGGCCTAGTGTTGATAAGACAGGGGGATAAGAGAGAGAACAATTAGGCTGGTGAGGAGCAAGCTGGGGGGTCAGTACTTAAAATTGGGTCTAGGCGTGGCTATATACCAGTGCAGACACCGGTACTGGGTCTGAGTGGGTGAAGCAGTTACATACTTCTCTGATTGTCTGGAAATAAAGCATCTTGAAACATTATACGATTATAATTAGTGAGGGTTTTATGTAGATCGTTCCATAAGGTAGGTAGCATGAAGCTTATGGACTGCCCTGCCAAAGCGGGATTTTGCTTTGGGTACTTAAGTGTAATAGCTGAGTAACTTCTTAATGCGTATTTCCCAATTATACTCAGGGGAAGACAGCAGGAGATATAGTAAGGCAGCTAATTAGAGATGGCTCTATAGGTCCAGAGAGCGGTGTTTCTGTGGCGCCTGAACTTTAGTGATGTCCATCCCACTGCCGCTTATAGGGTGCAGTGATGTGTGTCGAAGGGGAGTCCCGTTATAAACCTCAGTGCTCGATGGTAGAGTGTGTCCAGTTTAGCCATGTAAGAGTAGGGGCACTGGCTGTAGAGGAAGTCGGCGTAATCAACCAATGATAGGAAAATGGATTGGACCAGTTGTTTCTTGGCATCTCTGGTGAGAAATTGGCTGATTCTAAAAAACAGTCCAAGCCTTTGCAAAGTCGTTTTAGCAAGTCCTATATGTTCAATGAAGGAGAGTTTTGGTCTATCCAAACTCCCAGATACTTGAATTTTGTAACAAATTCTAGTTTTTCACCTAGAACTGGTAATTTGGGGAACTGTCCCACTGGACACAGGGTTAGCTGCACGGATAAAAGGAGAGAGGACCACTGCTTTAGTTTTTCGATTAAGGAGTAGCTTTTTTGGAGAGTTGGCTTTGCAAAGGTTGAATTCTGACTGTAGGTCATTGCAGGCAGCTTCAGGTGTTGGGCGACTCACGATGAGAACTGTATCATCTGCAAACAGATGGATGTTGGCTTCTTTACAGTAGTCGATGTTATTAATGTAGATTGCAAAAGTAAGGGCCTAATATAGAACCTTGAGGTACCCCTCTTTGCAGAGTTTTAAGGGGACAGGCCTCCTTCGCTTAACTTGTTGAAGGCGCCTGTAAGGTAGTCAGTGAACCAACGCAGAGAGGAGGGGTCCACACCTATGGTTTGAAGGGCTGGAGAGGGAGCAGACTATGGTCGACGGTACGAAAGCCTTGCTTAGATCAAGGAAAACAGCACAAATAAAGTTTTGCTCTCAAGATTACGCTGCCAGTCGTTAGTAACTTTGGCGAGGGCTGATAGTGCTATGTTTAGCTCTGAATCCGGACTGCATAGGATTTAGCAGTTCCCTAGACTCAAGGTGAGTCCTCAGCTGTGCATTTACAATTTTCTAGGAGCTTGACAGGACCGAAGGAGGAAATTGGCCTGTAGTTATTGAGATCGCCACAGTCACCTGATTTGAACAGTGGTATGACATGTGCTGTCTTCCATATAGGTGGTAAGGTGCCCTGAGACAGGGATAAGTTAAAAGGTGGGTGACGGTATTGCTAGTACATGGTAGGCAATTTTAGGAAGTAAGGGTCAAGGAGTCGGCCCAGCACTTTTCTAGTATCCAACTGAAGCAAGAGGTCCTCTACCTCTTTCAGTGTGGCAGGTTGAAGTGAGAAAGGCGCGCGAGCTTATCGGAGTTTCAGGCAGTTGGCTGGCAGTCTGGGAGCGAAGTATGTTTGCAGGGGAGTTATCAAATGCCATGCCTGCAGTAGCAAAGTGGTTATTGAATCGCCAAGTATATCCATCTTTTGGTTATAGTCAAGTTGCCAGAGGTAATCTTGGTCGGGAGGAATTTCCTGGGAGTGGCCTAGCAGATCACTGATTGTGTTCCAGAGCTTGATTGGGCTCTTTGTGGCAGAGTCGAGTTCGGATTTGAAGAAGGTGGCCTTGATTCTCTGATTGTTTTGGTACATAAATTTAGTAGTCTCCTGAACTGGTTCCAATCCTCTGCAGTGTTCAGTCTGCGTGCTTTTTCCAGAGCTTATCTCTTTCTAGAAGCAAGGACTTGATCTGAGGGTGAACCATTTACAGGTTTTGGTCCTAGTTCAAACTTTAATAAGGGAGCATACTTATTAAGGGCCCTTGATAGAATGTTGTGGAAGATATTGTGCTGACGTAATCGCTTTGGCCAGGTAGAAATCTTGCCACTCAGAGGAATACTAAGCTCGTTTAGGTAGGCATGTTCATTGAAGTTGCGCCTGGATCTCTTCATAGAGAACTTGCTGATGGGTGCTGGGTTGTTGGTGGATCTTACTCGCAATAAAACAATGGTCACTGGCGCCTGAGAAGAAGACATCAGCGTGGGAGAAGAGATGAGGTTTGCTCACCATTAGCACATCCAAAAGTGTACTTTTACTGGGGTTCTTCACGCTTGGGTGTGTTGGTTCAGTAATAAGTTGCGCCAGCCCATGTTCATCACAGAAGGATGCAAGGGGGAGCTGTGTTAGAGAGCCAGCCAGTTGAGGTCTCCTAAAATAATAGTTTCTGGCAGCCCCTGTCCCAACTTGTCACTTAGATATGACACAAGCTGTAGGCCAGCAGACGGTGGTCTGTAGCATCCTATTACGCAGAGTGCAGTAGTCTGTGTAATTTCCACTTTGAGAATTAGGCATTCTAATTCGCTGGCGACAGATGCCGAGGATAAGCAGGAGGCAGAAAATTTGTCTTTAACGTAGATAGCTACCCCTCCTCCTCTGGCATGCCTATCAGCTCTGAACAAGGCATAGTTGGGTGTGTTTACTTCTCTATCAGTGGTGCTGGGTCTAAGCCAAGTTTCGAAATCACAAGTATGTCAGGAGAGGTATGATTACCCAGGTTTGTATTAAGGTTATCTTTTTAAGGAGGCTACATACGTTAATATGCAAGAAGCTTATTCCTTTTAAATTTGCTAGTTCTGCTGGCAAAGCAATAGCTTCTGGGGGACCAGGGTTGAGTTCTGTGTTGCCTGAACAAAGCAGGAGGATAAGTAGGATTTTTCTAAGAGCGCTAATTATAAGCTTGTAATTCCTGCCTTTCTCCTGTCTAGTAGATCTGATGTTTTTAGGGACTGGAAAGTAGCCACCATAGAAGAGCCGATCTGTTGTAGCAAGAGCTAGTACCCCTACCACAATAGGCGGGGAGGAGATAGAAGTCTCGTGGTGGGAGGTGGGCCTTGTGGTGGGGAGTGTTATAAGTACTACTGGTGTGTGGTCCAAGAGCAAGGTTCCAGGTACTGGTACTTGGAATCACGGAGGCAATTAAAGGATAAGTTGCCATGTGGTATACAGCACAAGGTGCCGTTTAGACCAAACATGATGGTAGTTCAGGTGTCCAATGCTGGGCAGCTGGTATTAGCAGAAGAAGGGGCAGTAAAAGGAGCCATATAGGGCCCGACATGATGGTACCTCAAAAAGGAGCCACTCAGTTAGCCCAGGGGCCAGTGGGGTTGCTGGATTAATGCAGCTTATCAGTAGCTTTCCAATCCAGGTTGACCCAAATTTGATAGCATTAAAGATATTTAGTGGTGAAGGCACAGCCAAGGAGAGCCTATGCGTTTTAGTAAGGTGAGGCCCTGAGAGTTGGATCCCGTAGGCTGGATAGAGAAGAGGGGGATCACGAGCTAAGTCTCCATTGGTGGGGCACTGCCAGGGACGTGGACTAATATTTTGGCAGGAGCTACTGTATTTAATAATCAGCGGAGGTGGGGAGGGGTTGAAAAGTTGACGCAGTTGCTGTACCTTGTAGGGCCTTGGGTCCGGTTCAGGTCTCGAGCATCGGCTAGAGGGGCGCCGACCGCCTGGTAGCCGGAATCCTGGCTTAGGAGCTGGGAGCCTGGACGACAGTTTCTCGCTGAGGAGAGAAGGAGAGTGAGGGTTAATAAAGTGGATTCACATAAAGGGTTAGACAGAACAGCGGGGAGTCAAAATTTGCAGAACAAAAGGGCGTGTATGGTACCAGCAATGCCAAAAGAGGTAGTGCTGAGTAGTAGTAGGTGGTTGCACCCCAAGGTAGTTTGTTTGGTGTTGCTGCCTGCTTAACTGCAAGCTGGTTTATAGTTGAAAGGGTATATAGTCAATTAGGGTGAGGTCCTAACAATAGGGCAGGTAGAGCAGTAATTGAGAGGAGTTAGATGGTGTGGCTGGAGAAAAGGTTGAGAGGAAATGTGGGATCCTGTGGGTGGGACTGCTTAAAAGGCGGTAAGAAAGTGGGTCAAGTCAGGTATTAAAGACAGGAGGCCAACAGATGAAAATGTGCAGCAGTGGAGTGACCAATCTGCTGCTAGGCTGAGGAAGGGGTGGAGTAAGGGTCTATTTAATACTGTGAGGAGGAGGGACGGGGTGGGCGAAAAATTCAGTCCAGAACAAAGCACAGAAAGAGATTTCCCTGAGACCAGGAAGCACCAAGGTTGGAAAATCAGCCAAGGAGTACAGCTGCCAGTCAGTGCCTGGTTCCTCCACTGGGCATCCAGTCAAAACAGTGGCATTCGAAACCACGAGTTTCGGAGGTCCGGTGCGTACCTGAATCTGTCCGGGGGTCAGTCGGGTGGTCTGTTAGCTGTGGCCTGCTCGGAGAGAGCCAAGGCCAAAGGAGCAGCTTGGGAAGCCCACAGATGGGCTGTCTGTGGAACAAGGAGATACAGTAGTGGTACAGATACAGTAGTGGTATCCTTATTTGCTTGTGGGAGCACAGGACCCTTTGGGCCCTGTGCCCCCATTCAGTAGTGTACATCATCAAAAAACACCTGATATTGCAATCTTATCCTATAGAAAACATAGCAAAATTTGAAAGCTATGTAACTTGACACAGAATTACTATATTTTCTTGAAACCACCAAAAGGCACATCAGTAGCACACGCCCCTTCTACCCTGAAAATTTCAGAGAAAAATTACAAACTACTTCTTAACACTTGTAAACCTCCCAGTACAATGTTATCCTATGGGAAATCAACCAAAACTCAAATCCGCAGAACTCCAGGCCAAAGTAATACATTTTCTAGGATCGTGGATATATTGTTCATCCACACTTATTGGTATGTCCCTTTCCCCTTTAAATCTTGCCGGAAGCCTTCAAGCTGGCTCCTCCCACCCACCCACCCGGGTGGTATATACCTCGGCTCCCATGATGCCAGATCTTCTTTTCCGCTGGAAGATACAGGTTGCCTCCCTCATGCTCACGCATTTCGTAGGCCCTGGCTTTCAATACTTCGGCTATACCAAAATTAAAACTCGTCTGAGTTAGCGATCACACTTTTGCATCCTTGGTTACGGAAGAGAAATCTTCTCCAGGATTTCACTGGTGTCCTTGCGACCAAAAGATGTCTCGCACCGATCCCCATCTCATATGAGTCTACTGCCTAGGTGTCGGCCATGACACCTTGTCCTGCAGCTTTTGCTTGGACCTCCATCCCAGTGTTCTGGACGACCGCCTGGCATGCTTAAAATTGGGGAGACCAGAGTAAAGGAATCCTCTGGTGAAGTTGAAGGAGTCTAGGTGGGCGGTTTCCATGGCTGCGGGATCCGCCCAGCAGCTGGAATGCATGAAGCGTTCGAGAAGAAGAAGCCCCGTGGGTAATGATCGAGCTTTTTAGTTCACTCAACCTGGGCTCCACCTGCTCAGGTTCCTTATGGAGTTGTGCCAGTCTCTCCCACCTGGGGAGAGGCGCCTGCGGTCTCGCACTCTTCCCAATCTCACAAAAGAGATAAGGAGCTGAGCATGTCTTTGTCTCGGCAAAGACGCTTTTGGGACTGAGAGAGGTCTCAGTCCCAGGAGTATGCGTTCTCAACCTTGGTTGAGATTGCTTCCTCGGCCACAGACTTCACGGAGCTTCCGACCAAGGATGTGGCCGATGAGGTCTAGATTGTCCTCGACCCCATCGACCCACTGTTGCTGGCCCCAGTCGATGACTCCTTGTAAAGGACTCCGGTCCTTATCTTCCCCGATGAGGAGACCCAGCTTGCTGGTGTCCCCATCGAGGACCCGGTTCCGGATCCCTGGGTATCACCGGTCCTGCCGGTGTCTCCCAAGCGACGGAGTCGGCCTGTCCAGTCTCAGTCGCGGTCTAGAACCCCCTTGTCTGGACGGCCGAGGAAGAGCCACAGGTGCTCCAAAAAGAGGCGACGCCACCGGTCGTCCTCATCATCCTCAGAGGAGGAGAGGCTCTCATGGAAACTCCGGCGCTACGAGGACCTCATGTGGCAACAGCTGATTTTGTCCAGGCACAAGCCGACTTCGACTCCTACCCCAGCCATTACTTGGCTTTCGCCTCCTAGGCCGAAGCTGACTCCCTCGCAACTGAAGCCTTTGGTTCCTCTGTCTGCGGGGCCGGCCTGTCCTCTGGTTCGGCCTATATCGGTTTCTCCACTGATAATGGTGGAGCTGCTGCCTAATCAGCCTGTGGGAGGGGCTCCTTCTAAAGAGGATCAACCAAATACCGGGCTTCAACGTCTGTCGGTCACAGTCACCCTGGACTGCCCTTGGTGGGTCTAGGGTGATTTGGTCGGCAGGCCGCTGTACCCCAACTCTCCGGACTCGGATGTCACCAGGCTCCACTCTCATCCTGGGGATGATGAGTCCTCTGTTGGCACAGGGATTGAGGAAGGTCCTTCCTCCTTCCAAGGGATCCTTTGTCTCATCTCTGATACCACAGGGATGCCCCTGGAACCCATCCAGAAAAAGGCGGAGTACCCTCTCATGGACATCCTCAAGAGAGGGGATACTTCGACAGAGGCCTTTCCTGTGGCCGAGACCGTTGTTGGCCTGGCACTCGAACTGTGACGGCGTCCTGCCTCATATCCAGCACCGTCTGCCCGCATGGCCCACAAGTATGCGGTGCCCATGGGGTCCCTTGCGGGGTTCACAGAACACTCTTTGGCTGAGAGCCTGGTGACAGCCTCTGTGTTCAGGTGTACTGGCAGATTTTACTTCGAGTGGGAGCTCTTGCAGCAGGTTGTAATAGTTAGTACTGTGCTGCAGGTACTAGGACCCTCCGGAAAACTTCTCAGCTAGCAGTACCAGGCAGGGACTTCCCCCTAATGTCGGCCCCGACGTCCAGCCCTGGTACAAAACGGGTAACCAGCCCCCACCTCGTTCTTTCCGCCAAGCATCTCAAAGACGTAAAAGAGCCCTTCTCAGCTTGCCAGAACAGCGAAATTGCCTTTTTTTGTCTTTGAGCGTTTTTTCCAGTGTTTCGGCGGATGTCTTCGCGTCAGTCGGTCTCTGGAGATTCACCAAACAAGTGCAATTGCGGATGGCAGATCCCGGCCAAAGACGGGCACAAGCGCCAAGTGCCTTCTGTCTTTGGGGCCGACCACGATACCGTGGCCTGCTCAGCCTGCCAGGCGTTCACCAGCCAGACCCAGATCCGACATCTTAAGGCCCGGAAGGCTTTTCTACTTAAAAACAGATGTATCTGCACACTTCAGAGGGGAAACGCAAGGAGAAGACCAAGCGCAACGGGAAAGACCGCAGTAGGTCCCGTCACCGGTCCCGTTCTCACTCCCGGCCCTCTCCCAAAAAGGCCTGTGTGTCCCCGGGCTCAGGTGAGTGTCCAAAGTCATCTCAGGCCAAGGCCGCCCATCGGGAGAAGCCGGCCAGGCAAGGTAACCCTGCTAAGGGTTACCACCAAGACCTCGGAGGTGAAAGCTTCGGCCCACCTCCCAAGGCACCAGTGCCGCCTGTTGGGGCAAATCTCCGAGCCGAAGGACCTCCAGCCCCGAGACACCCTGCCCCGGTCCCTCCTCCAACGCCAGCTGTAGGGTGAAGGGTTTGGGCAAGACTGTGGATCAGCCGAGTCCCTGTTCCCCAAGTCCTCCCCCGGCTTCCCTTCTGTGCTGGATGTTACGCCGACTTTCTCTGGGCCGAGCGGCCAAAGTTTTCTGCCAAGGACGAGCTGCAGGAGTTGTTCTCTGGTGGGGCAGGTCCAGAAGTGGACCTCCCATCGCGGTCCAGACACCGTACTGACCCGCGGGCAAACCACAGCCTGAGGTGAACCTTCCCCGCGGAAGTCCCCGGAGTGACCGCCCACACCTCCATCCAGGCCTCGTTCCCTCACCTGGTCCAAAGACCATCGCCGACACTCCAAGGAATCTGGAGACTGTCGCTGGTCCAGGTCTCACACTCACAGCCCTTCTCGTTCCCCTAGATGAGAGCGCTCCCGATATCGGTCCTCTGACAGACGTTGATCTTTGCTCCGTCGCCGGTCTCGGGACCGGAGCCGGTCTTCGGACCGTCGTCGGTCCCCCAGCTACTGACAACAGAGGGAGTCTGGTAATAAGGAGAGATCTGACTATTCCAGACCTAGTAGTCGATCTTCCTTTTCTTCGTCGACATCTTCTTCCTCTCTCGATGTCGGGCGGTCCCCGAGAGAGAAGGACCAGCCGTGCTCGCCTCTCCAGCCTTTATGGATGTCATGAGGCATATCCAGGCCTCCAGTGAGTGGGAAAAGGAGGACCTGGATCCGGAATGCTGAAGGTTGGCCAAATACCTGAGGCAAAAGGAGCCGAAACCATTGGTGGTCCCTCCTTTAATGGACACTTTCCAGGACCTGACTGTGACTACTTGGAAGCATCCGGCCTCCATCCCGGCTGTTCCCAAAAAATCGGACAGGCTGTATAAAGCCCCGAGGGCAGAAGTCTTTTTAGCAGAGAACCCTCAGGCGGACTCTTCGGTCATCACGGCTGCCCATGACAAGTCCAGGCAGCCAAAGCACCTTAGCTCACAACCTCCCGATCCGGAGTCTCAGTATTTGGACCAGGTGGGAAAGAAAGTTTACTCTGCCTCCACTTGCTCCATCCGGTCCCTTAACTTCCTGATGCATATGGTCCAGTACCAGAATGCTCTGTGGGAGAAGGGACAAGAGCTACTGAGAGCCATGCCAGATTCCGAGCAGAAGACGGATCTTCTGGACATTGTTAACTCGGGCTCCGATGTGGCTTCTCATGTCCTGAAAGAGCCTGCACGACACTGCAGATAATGGCAGCCAGGGCAGCCACTTCCGGGGTGTGCCTTCGGCGCCATGCCTGGTTAAGAGTTTTGGGTTTTCACCAGGATCTGCAGTCCGGCATCAGTGATTTGCCATTCCAGGGTACTGTGTTGTTTGGGCAGGAGACGGAAGCTTTGATTTCATGTCTCCAGGAGTCGGGCAAGTCCATCTGATCGGTCTGCCAAATGTACCATGGCGACCTTCGACAGCAACGGAAATGGCCATTTCGCAAGCCCTCAGGTGGTCAAGGTGGACAAGCCCATGGTAATCAGCAGGGTCAGAGAGACGACTTTCAGGAGAGCCAGTAACCAGCAACCTGGAGGCGCTCCTAACTGTGGGCCCAAGTCCTTCAGGCCTCTGCCGCGCCTGCTCAAAGCCAATGACTCCTCCCCTCTCTTCCAAAGGAAGACTCTGGGGAGACGGTTGGGGGCCGCTTCTCCTTTCATCTAGAAGGGTGGAGGTTGATAACTGAGGAACTAAAGGAGAGGGCACATGCTAGAGTTCACGGAGTTTCCTCCAAATACTCCACCAAAGTACTCCCGATATCCTCCTTCTCACATCCCACTTATAGAAGGGAGAAATTGACCTCTTGCAAAAAAAAAATACAGAGGTAGTCCCTTGCATTAGCGGGAAAGGGTTTTTATTCCCACTTCTTCCTGGTCCCAAAAAAGACGCAGGATCTTCGTCCCATTCTGGACCTCAGCTCTCTCAATCTCTTTAAAGAGTACAAAAGGTTCAGGATGGTGACCCTTCCAGGTCTATTCCCCCTGCTGCACCAAGGAGACTGGCTCTGCTCCCTTGATATGCAAGATGCATATATACATACATATTGTGGTCTTCCCTCCCCACGGGAAGTTTCTGAGGTTCCATTTCCAAGGGGAGCACTACCAATTCCGAGTTCTTCCGTTCAGCCTCTCCTCCGCTCCTCGAGTCTTTACAAAATGCTTTGCAGTGGTGGCTGCGGCTGTAAGGCGCCAGGGGCATTATGTTTTCCCTTACCTCGACGATTGGCTGCTTACAGCTCTGTCCAGGTCAAGCCTACTTCACGCCCTTGGAGACACCTATACTCTGTTCCGAGAGCTGGGGATCACTCAGAACCTTCAGAAATCGTCCCCCGAGCCCAGTCAAAGACTTATCTTCATTGTGGTCTTCCCTCCCCACGGGAAGTTTCTGAGGTTCCATTTCAAAGGGGAGTACTACCAATTCCGAGTTCTTCCGTTCAGCCTCTCCTCCGCTCCGCGAGTCTTTACAAAATGCTTTGCAGTGGTGGCTGCGGCTGTAAGGCGCCAGGGGCATTATGTTTTCCCTTACCTCGACGATTGGCTGCTTACAGCTCTGTCCAGGTCAAGCCTACTTCACGCCCTTGGAGACACCTATACTCTGTTCCGAGAGCTGGGGATCACTCAGAACCTTCAGAAATCGTCCCCCGAGCCCAGTCAAAGACTTGTCTTCATTGGAGCGGTCCTGGATTCTATCCAGGGCATGGCTTTCCTACCCCTGGACAGGGGCGATCGCCTGCAAGATATTGGCGAATGGATCTTAGTAACTCCTGAAGTTCCAGCGCGAAACTTCCTCAGGCTACTGGGGCACACGGCGGCAGCCATTCCAGTCACTCCTGTGGCCCGCCTCCACATGCCGGTCCCACAGTGGATGCCCTGGGTACAGTGGGACCAGGGCTATGATGATCTAGACTTTCTTGTCAGGATCACCGAGCCAGTCAGGAGAATTTTGCTTTGGTGGATGGAACCCCGGAATTTGGAGAAAGGGGTCAGTTTCGTCCGAGCCACCAGGTCAGACCTTACGACAGATGCATCGGATCTGGATGGGAGCGTACCTGGTGCCATCAAACGCAGGGGTTTGGACACCCGAGGAGCGATCTCTCCATATCAGTGCATTGGAGAAGCGAGCGGTTCTCTATGCCTTACAGGCTTTTCAAGAGGACCTGGTGCCAGGCTCTCTTCTAATTCAAACAGACAACATGGCGGTAGTCTTCTACATCAACAAGCATGGGGGTACTCATTCATATCCCCTTTGCAGGGAGGCGATGAGAGCCTGATACTGGGCGCTGGAGTGGCACATTCTGCTGTCCGCAGTGCACGTTCTAGGCATCCTGAACAATCTGGCTGACAGCTTAAGCAGGTCTCGTTCCAGAGCACACGAGTAGGAGCTGTTATAGCCCGTAGCAGATCAGCTGTTCAACAGGTGGGGTCATCCAGAGCTGGACCTCTTTGCATCACCATGCAACGCCAAACTGCCAGTTTTTTGCTGGCGAGAGCACGCGCCTGGAGTTTTCTGGCCAGACGCATTATCCCTTTGCTGGACAGGGCGGTTTCTCTACGCCTTCTCCCCCTTCCCTCTCATTCAGAGAGTTCTGCTGAAGTTGCAGGCAGAAGGGGCTTGAATGATTCTGGTAGCCCCCTGATGGCCTCGGCAGATTTGGTTCCCACTCCTGCAGCGGTTATCCATGGAACCTCCAACTCCGCTGCCCATATGCTTGCAGTTGCTATCCCAGCAACAGGGATCACTGGTCCATCCGGATCTCCGCTCCTTACCTCTGCATGCTGGGCTCCTTTAGACGTAGCTCAACAGAGATACGGGGTTTCCCCCGGAGGTAGTGGCAGTCCTAGTTTCGGCGAGGAAGCCCTCCACCCGCTCCTTTTATGCTATGAAATGGAAGCGGTTTTGTTCATGGGCCTCATCACAGCATTTGGACCCCATCACCTGTCCAGTGAACGCAGCGTTACAGTACTTCTTCACTTTGTATCAACATGGTCTGAGTTATCCCTCTGTTAAGGTGCACATGTGGGCTGTCTCTGCCTATCATGCTCTGATTGGAGACAAGGCATTAGCACAGTTGGATGTAGGCTGCACCTTTCTGAGGGGAATTTTGCATATGAGACCTCCCATTAGGGATCCTATCCCACCCTGGGACCTCCTTTTTGTTTTGGGGAAGCTCACCCTCCCTCCCTTTGAACCAGCAGCAGATTGTGAGCTGCATTACCTTTCTTGAAGTTGTTTGTTACACACTCAGCTCAAGAGTTTCTGAGCTTCAGGCTCTGATGTGTAAAGAGCCGTATTTGGTTTTCCACAGGGAGAGGGTTTCCCCTTGAACAAATCCTATGTTTCTTCCGAAAGTGGTCTCAGAGTTGACCCTCAACCAGCCGGTTGACCTTCCAGTCTATTTCCATTCCCCCATCTACTAGAGGGGAAGCTCTTCTTCACACATTGGACGTCCACAGTACTTTGAGGTATTACCTCAAATGGACGGCTGTGCACCGCCAGTCGGAGCAACTCTTTGTGGCATTTGCACCACAATGCTTGAACGAGCCGGTGACCAAGGAGACGATTTCAAGTGGATCGTCCATTGCGTATCCTTCTTCTGCTATGAAAAGCACAATAAACCCCTACCGGGTCCGGTCAGGGGTCACTCCACCAGGGGAGTGTCTGCTTCTTTTGCCGCCCTGAGAAATGTCTCCATAAGGGACATATGTGTGACGGCTACCTGGAACTCGTTGCATACCTTTGTCAAGCATTACAGCTTGGATATCGTCTCCAGACACTGTGCCGGTTTTGGTCTGGCTGTTTTGCAGGGACTTTTGTGCTAGGCCTCAGGAGTCAGTATATTCCACCTCCCTGGGTCGACTACCTCTTTGGCGTGGGACTGCTTGGTATTCAGTCCTAACTATTATAGCATGCTGCAAGAGCTCCCACTTGAAGTAAGATAGTACAGTTGCATAAGAACTTTACCGTAACAGTAGATCTTCGAGAGGAACTCTTGCAGCAGGCATTACTTTCCCACCCACCTTCCCCCTCGAGGTGTGCAGATCTTCATCTACATCTTCATCGAGTGCTTTGTCTCCTTCTCTTGTCAGGGCTTGTTCGCGGGCCTTGGCGGGGGAACTAAGGTGGAGCTGGGTCCGCCTCCTTTTGTACCAGGGCTGACGTCGAGGCGGGGCCGACGTCGGGGGTGGTCCCTGCTTGGTACTGCTGGCTGAGAAGTTTTCCGGAAGCTCCTAGTGCCTACGGCATAGTCCTAACTATTACAGCCTGCTGTAAGAGCTCCTCTCAAAGATCTACTGTTACGGTAAGTTCTTACATAACTGTACTTTCTGCCGACACTGACCGGCCTCCCGACAAGGAGTCCAAGTATTTGGATCATTCGTGGTGGAAGGTCTATGCGGCGTCCTCCTTGGGCCTTCGTCAGGCAAGTTTGACCGCCGTCATGGCACACTTCTCCCATGCCCTTCTCAGGTCATTGGACGATGTCCTCTCCTATCTCCCCGCGGACATGCAGACTACAATTAAGCAGGTCTGAGATCAGGGCTGTGCTGTTGCCAAACAGCAGCTCCAGACGGCCCTGGACATCGGGGACTCTTGTGCCCGCTTGATGGCCGCCGCAGTTGCCTCTCGCCGCAGGGCTTGGCTGAGGCTCTCCTCCTTCCCGGCGGATACTCAGCACAAGTTAGCTGATGTGCCTTTCCTTGGAACGGACTTGTTCGGTCCAGGAGTGGCCAGTCACTTACAGCGCATAGAGCAGTCTAATGCCACCTTGGACAGCACTTCTGCCAAGAGTTCTTCGGGCAAGAACCAGCAGAAGAAGAAGAAGAAGCCATTTTGGCACTCTTCCCCTGTGGCTCAGCAGTCCTCCTTCCAGGGAGGACAGCAGCATCAGCAGCAGCAGGCTCAAGTTTGGTGCCCTCGGCCCAAGCCTGGACCCCAACAGGCCCACAGAGGAGGCCGCGGCTCAGGTCCAGGAGCTTCCTCCTTCTCCAAGCCTGCTCAGTGACGGGGTGGGGGTTGCCACCTCTATTCCCATCATGTCAGCTCTGGGTCTTCCTGTGGGGGGCCAGCTCCGCCACTTCTTTTCCACCTGGTCCGCTATCACTATGGACAGGTGGGTTCTTAAAGCGGTTGGTCAGGGACTGCCTCTAGAATTCGAGCAGTACCCTCCCAGCTGAGCCCATGCCCCTCGGGAAGAACGGATTTTCGCATGCATCCAGTCAGCTTTTCGAGACGACATCACTCAGCTCCTCCTCAAGGAGGCAGTAGCTCTCGTGGCAGATCCGTCTGCAGACCCAGGCTTTGTCTCCAGGTACTTCCTGGTGCCCAGGCGGACGGGGGGGGGGGGCTGGCACCCCATTCTAGATCCCCACGACCTGAATCAATATCTCAGGTCACGCACCTTTCGGATGGTCACTCTGTCCCAGATCATGCCATCCTTGGAGTAAAACATGTGGTTCTGTTCACTGGATTGCAGGACGTGTTCTTTCATGTCCCAGTCCGTCCGTCCCATCAGCGGATCTTACTTCGAGATAGAGCTCTTGCAGCAGGCTATCACAATCAGGACTATGCCGCAGGCACTAGGACCACACGGAAAAACTTCTGCCAGCAATACCAGCTGGGGACCGCCCCCGACGCCAGCCCTGCCCCGACGCCGGTCAGGGTACAAGAGGGGGCGGACCCAGCTCCACCTCAGTTCTTTCCCGCTGCGTACCACGCACGTGAATAGCTGCTGCCTGCGATTCACCAGCGAGAACAGAGCTTCAATCAAGCTAATTTTCGACGGTTTTCCGTTTTTCGTCGTTAGCGACAGCCAACGCCTGCACGGTCACTGTTAGTGGCTCGGTTTTTTCGGTATCTGTTGTCCTTCCCTCGATGTTTTAGCGCCATTGGCGCCGGTCGCCAGTACCGCAGTTGGTCCCACGCGGTTCGATGTCTTCGGCCCCTCTCACCGAACACATCAACAAGTACGAGTGCGGCCGGCAAATTCCCGCCAAAGACGGTCATCGGCAGTGTGTTTTCTGCTTGGGCCCGGACCACGACACCGCTAACTGCGCCGACTGCCAAGCGTTCACGAGCCGGACTCGCATCCGATGCCTGAAGGCCTATCTACTAGAGAAGAAGATGGACCTGCACTCGTCCGAGGGGAAGAAGAAGGAAAAAAAAGCGCCATAGTAAGGAGCGCAGTCGGTCCTGGCACCGGTCCCGGCACCGGTCCCGCTCGCGGTCGCGACCTTCCCCAAAGAAGGCCCGTCCTTCGGGCTCGGGTGAGTCGCCGCGCTCATCCCAGGCTAAGGCCGGCCAGTCGGGGGAGCAGCTGGCCAAGCCTAAGGTGACTCCGATTAAGGTCATCGCTAAATCCGTGGCGGTTTGTGCTTTGGCCCTACCATCCACGGCACCGGCGCTGCCTGCTAAAGGTGCGCCTCCGGAGCATAAGGACTCTCCGGCGCCCCCTGTCGTCACCCCGTCGTCGGTTGCGACACGGCGCGGTCGGCGGGCCAAGGACCCGGGATCGGTCATTGTCCTGCCGACGTCCCCGTCGCCCAAGTCCTCCCCCCCCCATGGCCTCCAGGAAAGTTCGCCGTCGCGCCTGAAGCTTCTTTCCCGCAGTGGGCGGCAGAGATTTTCTCCCCGGACGAGCTGAAACAACTTTTTTCGTTTTGGTGGGGGCAGGTTCACAAACGTACCACCCTGTCGCCGGCCCAGACACCGGTACCAGATCCTGCGGGTGAGCCACAGCCGGAGGGCGAGGCCTCCCAGTTGCGGTCCTCGGAGCGCCATTTTTCGCCCCCTTCTAGGGCTTGTTCCCGCGCCCAATCTGAAGACTGCTGACGTCGCTCCTTAGGTTCCACTGACTGACGTTGGACCCGGTCTTGTTCTCGGAGCCCTTCCCTCGCTCGGCGGGACGGTTCCCGATGTCGGTCCCCTGACCGACGTCGGTCATCACTCCGTCGTCGGTCTTCGGACTGTCGTCGGTCCCCTGCATACCGACGTCAGCGAGGGCATGGACATGAGGCAGAATCAAACCACTCTAAATCAGATAGTCGGTCCTCCTCTTCATCCTCATCCTCTTCCTCTTCCCTCAGCCTCAAGCGCTCCCCTGAGGAGAAGGACATGCCTCGCTCGCCTCCGGCCGATCCCACATTCATGGATGTCATGAGGCATATCCAGGCTTCTAATGAGTGGGACACAGAAGACCTGGATCAGGAATGCCGGAGACTGGCCAAGTACCTGAGGCAGAAGGAGCCAAAGTCTTTGGTCATTCCTCCTCTGGTGGATATCTTTCAGGACCTGACTAGATCCACCTGGCTGCGCTCAGCCTCCATCCCGGCGGTTCCCAAGAAGTCGGACAGGCTTTACAAGGCTCTGAGGGCTCAACCCTTTTTGGCTGAACACCCTCAGGCAGACTCCACTGTGATCACGGCTGCTCATGACAAGTCTCGACAGCCGTGGCACCTCAGCTCACAGCCTCCCGACCTGGAGTCCCGTTACTTGGATCAGGTGGGTAAGAAAGTCTACGCTGCCTCCACCTGTTCTAGTAGGTCCCTCAACTTCCCCACGCATATGGTGCAGTTCCAAAATGCGTTGTGGGAACGGGGTCTTGAGCTGGCACAGGCCATGTCAGACTCCGATAAAAAGACGGAGCTCCTGGCCCTCTTGCAGTCGGGCTCGGACGTAGGCACTCATGTTTTGAGGGCCTTGTACGATACTGCAGATACGGCTGCCAGAGCAGCTGGCTCTGGAGTTTGTCTCTGGCGCCATGCCTGGTTACGGCTTTCGGGCTTCCACCAGGATCTGCAGTCCGGTATCCGGGACCTGCCGTTTCAGGGTACCGTCTTATTTGGGCAGGAGGCGGAGAATCTGATCTCACATCTCCAGGAATCGGGCAAGTCCATCTGGTCGGTCCGCCAGCTGTACCGTGGCGACCAGCGACGCCCCCATCGCTGTCGGCTTTTTCGGAAGTCCTCAGGCAACCAGACTTCAGCCTGTGGTTCCCAGCAGGGGCAGAGAGGTGGCTTTCGCCGGCGCTCCGGAAACCAGCAGCCTGGTGGATCGTCTGGCCATGGGCCCAAGTCCTCCCAGGCCTCTCTCCCTACCCCCGGTTCCACCCAATGACTCCCTTCTGCCTCCCCCTCCATGGTCAGACGTCCAGGGGGAGCCGGTCGGGGGCCGCTTCTCCCTTCATCTCGAAGGGTGGAGCTCTATTACCACAGATCAGTGGGTCTTGGACGTCATTCGGAGAGGACATACGTTGGAGTTCACAGAGTTCCCTCGTACTCCACCAAAGCTCTCCCGTTATCCTCCTTCTCACATTCCACTCTTGGAAGGAGAAATTCAGGCCCTCCTGCAGAAAAGAGCGATAGAACGAGTTCCCCTGGAGCAGTGGGGTCAAGGGTTTTATTCCCACTTCTTTCTGATCCCAAAAAAGACGGGGGACCTTTGCCCCATTCTGGACCTCCGTCCTTTAAATCTCTTTATAGAGTACAAAAAGTTCAGGATGGTGACTCTTCAAAGTCTCCTCCTTCTGCTGCACCAAGGGATTGGCTCTGTTCTCTCGATATGCAGGATGCGATATATATCAGGGTTTTCCTCCCACAGGAAGTTTCTGAGGTTCCACTTCCTAGGAGAGCATTATCAGTTCCGGGTGCTCCCGTTCGGCCTTTCTTCCGCTCCGCGAGTTTTTACCAAATGCCTGGCAGTGGTGGCTGCGGCCCTCAGGCGCTCAGGCCATTATGTTTTCCCTTACCTCGACGACTGGCTTCTCACGGCCCCGTCAAGGGACGGCCTCCGGCGCTCTCTCGGAGATGCCTGTGCTCTGTTCCGAGAGCTGGGGATCACCCTGAACTTAAAGAAGTCGTCCCCGGAGCCCAGCCAAGCCCTCACCTTCATTGGAGCGGCTCTGGACTCTGTCCAGGGCAGGGCTTTTCTCCCTCAGGACAGGGGCACTCGCCTGCGACATTTGGCAGAACGGATTTCAATAGCACCTCAAGTTCCGGCTTGGAACTTCCTCAGTCTGCTGGGGCACATGGCGGCGGCCATCCCTGTAGTACCCTTGGCCCGCCTTCACATGAGAATCCCACAATGGATGCTCAGGGTGCAGTGGGATCAATACTCCGATGACCTGGACGCCTTAGTCAGGATCTCGGAGCCAATCAGGAGAACGTTGCTTTGGTGGATGGACCCCAGCAATCTGGAAAAAGGGGTCAGCTTTCGTCTGTAGCCTCCAGGTCAGACTCTGACAACGGATGCCTCAGACCTGGGTTGGGGGGCTCATCTCAGAGGTCACTGCACGCAAGGGGTTTGATCCGTCGAAGAACAGTCCCTCCATATCAATGTCCTGGAAATGCGAGCGGTCCTCTCCGCGCTCTTCAGGCGTTTCAGGAGGACCTGATACCAGGCTCTCTTCTCATTCAGATGGACAACATGGCGGTCATCTTTTATGTCAACTAGCAAGGAGGCACTCATTCCTATCCGCTTTGCCGGGAGGCGATGAGAGTCTGGTATTGAGCGCTGGAACGGGGCATTCACCTGTCGGCGATGCACGTTCCAGGGGTCCTAAACAGTCTGGCCGACGATCTCAGCAGGACGTGGCAGTGCGCACAGTGGGAATTGCTTCAGTCGGTGGCAGATCAGCTCTTCGGTCAGTGGGGCCTTCCAGAGCTAGATCTCTTTGCGCCACCACGCACGCCAAGCTGCCACGCTTTTTGTCAGTGAGCACTACCATGCTCTGGCCAGATGCGTTATCCCTTTGTTGGGCCGGAGGTTTCTTTATGCCTTTCCGCCCTTCCCTCTCATCCAGAGGGTACTGCTCAAGTTACAGGCAGAGGGGCACGCATGATCCTGGTGGCCCCCAACTGGCCCCGACAGATTTGGTTCCCACTTCTGCAGCGGTTGTCCCAGGAACCTCCTATCCCGCTGCCCCTATGCTCGCATCTGCTGTCCCTGGACCAGGGTTCTCTGGTCCACCCGGATCTCCGATCCCTGCACCTTCATGGCTCTTCCAGACATAGCTGTGCATCGCTACGGGGTTTCCCCGGAAGTGGCTGAGGTCTTGGCGTCCGCACGTAAGCCCTCTACTCGCTCTGCTTATGCCATGAAGTGGAAGTGGTTCTGTCTTTGCGCCTTGTGTCAGCATTTGGACCCAGTCACATGCTCTGTGAACTCCGCTTTGCAGTATCTCCTCTCCTTGTATGAGAAAGGCCTGAGCCATTCCTCCATCAAGGTGCACATGTGGGCGATCTCTGCCTACCATGCTCTGGTAGGCGACAAAGCATTAGCCCAGCTAGAAGTGGCCCGCACCTTCCTTAGGGGGGTTCTTCACATGAGACCTCCTGTCAGGGACCCTGTCACCTCCTTTTTGTGTTGGAGAAACTCACCCTTCCCCCTTTTGAACCCGCAGCGATGTGCGAGCTGCGATACTTATCTTGGAAAGTTTGTTTTTTGGTTGCTGTTACTTCCGCTTGAAGAGTTTCCGAGCTGCAGGCTGTGATGTGTAAAGAGTCCTATTTGGTTTTTCTTAGGGAAAGGGTTTCCCTCTGAACTAATCCTAAGTTTCTTCCGAAAGTGGTCTCAGAATTGACCCTCAACCAGTCGGTTGATCTTCCTGTTTATTTTCCTTCTTCCTCCAATAGAGGGGAGGTTCTCCTCCACACATTGGATGTCCATAGGTCCCTGAGGTATTACCTCAGTAGAACGGTTCAACACCGTAAATCGGAGCAACTCTTTGTGGCCTTTGCGCCACAACGCTTGGGTCAGCCGGTGTCCAAGCAGACTATCTCCAAAAGGATAGTCCATTGCATTTCGTTCTGTTACGAGCATCACCACAAACCCCTGCTGGGTCCGGAAAGGGGTCACTCCACCAGGGGTGTTTCAGCTTCTTTGGCCGCGATGTGGAATGCCGCCATTCAAGACATCTGTGTGGCTGCGACCTGGAATTCGGTGCATACCTTTGTCAAGCATTACAGCTTGGATATCGTCTCCAGACGCTGTGCTGGCTTCGGCCTGGCGGTTCTACAAGGACTCTTGTCCTGACGGTCTCTGGAGTCAGCATATTCCTCCTCCCAGGGCGATTGTCTCTTAGCTAGGAACTGCTTAGGACTTTGTCTAATTGTGATATTACTGCTGCAAGAGCTCTATCTGACAGATAGTACAGTGCGTAAAAACTTACCGTAATAGATAGATCTTCGAGAGGAGCTCTGCAGCAGCTTGTTTCCTCCCACCTTCCCCTTGGAGTGTGCAGGTTTCTTTCTTCTCTTCTCTAGGATGGGCTTCATCTCCTTCTCTTGTCAGGCCATCTGCTGGGTACTGGCAGGAGAACTGAGGTGGAGCTGGGTCCGCCTCCTCTTGTACCCTGACCGATGTCGGGGCGGGGCCGGCGTCAGGGGCGGTCCTCAGCTGGTATTGCTGGCAGAGGTTTTTCCGTGTGGTCCTAGTGCCTGCAGCATAGTCCTAATTGTGATAGCCTGCTGCAAGAGCTCCTCTCGAAGATCTACTGTTACGGTAAGTTCTTACGTAACTGTACTTTCCTCCGCTTCAGGGTCAAAGGGACCCTGTACGAGTTCCTAGCCATGCCGTATGGCCTGTCCTTGCCCCCCACATGTCTTCACCAAATGCATTGCAGCGGTGGCGGCTCATCTTCGGCGGGGGCCAGAATTTATCCCTACCTCGACGATTGGCTCCTGACAGGTTCCACCTAACAGGAGGTGGAGAGGGCAGGGATCTGGCCCTTCAGACCTGCTTTCAACATGGACTCCTGATCAACTAGGCCAAGTCGTAACTCGTGCCTTCTCAGGTGATGGGCTTCATCGGGGCAGAGCTTGGCTCCCAGCGGACAGGGTGGAGGTTCTCTCCTCCTTTGCCCAGTCATTTCTGGTTGGGCACTTGCGCCCTGCCCGGGACTTTCTGTGCCTTCTGGGTTACATGGTGGCATGTACCTCAGTGGTCCGATGGGCCCAGTTGCACATGCGCCCCCTCCAATGGGAGCTGGCCGCCCAATGGACTTAGCGCCATGGTCATTTCGACCAACTGATCACTGTAACTCAGAAGATATGGGACGCTCTCCAATGGTGGACCATCCCAGTTCGGTTGCAGGAAGGGATCCCGTTTATCCACCCCAAGCCGGTGGTCGTCCTCATGACCGATGCCTCTCTCATGGGCTGGGGAACCCACATGGGGGACAACAGGGCCCATGGGTTCTGGACCCCGAGGAGTCCCGATGCCACATCAACCTGTTGGAGCTCAGAGCAGTCAGATTGGCACTGTCAGCTTTCGCTCCTCAGCTCTGGGGTCAAGTAGTTCAAGTCCAGATGGACAATACCACGGCCATGTACTACCTCAACAAACAGGGCGGCAAGCGCGCCCATCTGCTATGCAAGGAGGCGCTCTGCATCTGGACCCTCATAAGCCAGTTGGAGGCAGATCGCCTAGCCATCCATGTGGCAGGAGCCTTGAACCAGCTGGTGGATGCTCTGATTCGCTTAGGCCAGCCATCCCACAAGTGGTCTCTCCATCCAGAGGTTGCTGACAGCCAGTTCTCCCATTGGGGCAAACCAATGGTGGACCTGTTTGCCTACAGGGAAAACACCAAGCTGAGGCTATATCATGCCCATTTCCCTCAGCAGGGCTCACTGCAGGGGGATGCTTTCTCGAGGCCGTGGACCCCAGGCCTCCTGTACACCTTCCCTACATTTCCCTTGATCCACAAGGTGTTACTCAAGGTGAGGAGGGACAAGGCGAAGGTGATTCTGGTAGCCCCAGACTGGCCGTGCCAGTTCTGGTACCCAGATCTCCTCAGCCTCAGCTGCAGGCCCCTGGAGCGGCTTTGTACACTCCCAGACCTGATATCTCTGAACCAGGGGAAGGTTTTCCATCCGGACCTTCAATCCCTGCACCTCACAGCCTGGTACCTGAGTGGCTAGAGTTCCAGGCTTTGGGTCTTTCCAAAGATGTCTACACCATGGTGGAGGCATCTAGAAAGCAATCGACCAGGAAATGTTATGCCTTCAAATAGAAAAGGTTTTCCATTTGGTGTCAGGGTAAGGGTCTGGACCCCTTATCCTGTTGTGTGGCTAACATTCTCAACTACCTTTGGTCTCTCTCCAAAGGGGGTCTTTGGTCATCGACCCTTAGGGTGCACCTGGCAGCCATTTCTGCTTACCGGACCTGGGCCGGTCAGCCTACACTGGCGCAGGAGACAGTGGTTGGGTGCTTTTTCAAAGGCCCGGATCACATATCCCTTCTGGTGCATGAACCTCCACCTCCATGGGATCTACTGCTGGTATTGGTAAAGCTCATGGGCAAGCCATTCAAACCAATGCACAAGTGTGAGCTGTCACACTTGTCATGGAAGACTGCCTTCCTGGTTGCTATCACATCTGCCAGAAAGACAAGGGAACTCCAGGCGCTTTCGATAGACTCCCCTTATCTGGTCTTCCACAGGGACAAAGTTGTGCTGTGCCCCCACCCGAAATTCCTTCCGAAGGTGGTATCGGAGTTTCACCTTAACCAGGTGCTGACTCTGCTGATATACTACCCTAATTACACCTGAGACGTGCTGTCTCCTATTACAAGGAGAGGATGGCGGAAATTCGTGGAGAGGTTCGCCAGCTGTTTGTCACCTACGCTGAAGCCGCTTCTGGCAGACCTGCAGCCAAACGGACTATTGCAAGATGGATTACATCATGCATAGGTCTGTGCTATGAGTTGGTGGGCAAGGAGACTCCCAGAGAGATAAGAGCTTATTCTACCCATCATACTGCTGCATCGGTGGCTGCTTCCAGAGACATCCCTATCTAGGAAATCTGCCTGGCTGCTACCTGGAAGTCAGCAAACACCTTCATTACCCACTACCACATCGACCTTGAGTCACGCCGGAATGCTGGTTGTGGGACCTCTGTTCTCCAATCTCTGTCCCTAAATAGGGGGTGTGTGTGCCTTGCCTCCTTCCTCCCGGAGAGAGCTGCTAGGAGTCTGCCAATAAGTGTGGATGAACAACATATCCACAATCCTAGAAGAACAGGTTACTCACCTGTAACAGTAGTTCTAGGAGTGGTATATGTTGTTCATCCACACAGACCCACCCAACCTCCCTGGCTGTGGATGCACACAACCTGGCTTCCAGCGGGCTAAGATCTAGTGTCATGGGGCAGGGCTGAGGTATATACCACCTGGATGGGTGGGAGGAACCAGCTTGAAGACTTCCGGCAAGATTTAAAGCAGAAAGAGACATGCCAGTAAGTGTGGATGAACAACATACACCACTCCTAGAACTATGTTACAGGTGAGTAACCTATTCTTCACCAAACCAGAAAAAGGCACATCTGTGGAGCAAGCCCTTTCTACCCAGAAAATCTCAGTCCACAATTCCAAACCATTTCTTTGATATGAAGTGACAAAGAAGCAGCTATAGAAAATTACTTTTTTCGCAAATCGCATAACAGAATCCTGTTTCTCAAGTCTTTTTTCGCAATTTGTGGTAAAAGAAAATCCTTTCTTGTAAATTGTGAAAAAGGATCCTGTTTTGTGCTAAAATTTTTCTGAGATTTGCAAAAATGTCAAGAATCCTGTTTTGCGATCAAGAATTCTGTTTTGAGCCTCACATCTAACTTAAATAATGTGAAACTTTTAAAATTAATAACTTTAGAATGGATTATTTTTTTTTCCACCAAACCTTCAAAAGGCACATCTGTGACCCAAGACCTATATACCCTAAAAATGTCAGACCAAAGACTTTCCAAGCCATTTGTGCACAACCCGGTGACAAAGAATTTGACAAAAAGTGGTAATTTTCACATTTGTTTGCCGTGTCGTATCTCTGCGCCCACATATCTGACTGGAACAACACTTGTCTCAACAAGCGATCTTTGTTCCCCAAAGGTGCAAGCAAACTTTCATGCGAATCGGTTGAAAGGTTGTGAAGTTATTAAAGTTCAAAATTTGGGGTTTAACATAGAAGTGACAGTTGAACCCTAATATAGGGGCATGACCGCACTCCTAAAATAAGGTTCTGCCTCACATTATCTGGTTGCAAAAGGTCACCATTAAAATGTGCATAAAATTGTTATTCTTTTTATTATTGTAAATTTGATTTGGTCCGCATGCTGCTGTTTACCATAATATTATTATTATTGAGCCTTGGCTCAGTGATTTTTCTCCCCCAGCAATTTATAAATGTTAAAATGGCTTCCTTTAGTAATTCTACATCACACATGGGAAAACCAAGTGCATGACCCTTATTATGAACTTTAAACGGTCACTTTTCCATAAGAGTTCATATTTTTACGACCAGTTTTTAACTGAGACTTTTGAAAGTTGGCAGGCTCATACCTGACTTAATTTTATGCAAAACAATGAAAAATCAAAGATAAATTTACAGTCCTTTGATATTTTCGAACAACTGTTTCTTATCAAACCTAGTGCAGCATGTGTACTTTATGATGAATTCTCCACATCATCGTACAAAACCACAGTCCGGTCTTCATCTCAGTTCTGTGGAAAGTTGTAGGCCCAGTTCCTTTCACACTTGGAATATGTATTATGTTAGGCATTCCACATAAGGTTTTACAAAACTAATGTCAGATTTATGTTTGCTCAGTTTTTCAACCATTGTATGCGTGTCATGAAACCAAATATTTGTGCCATTTAACTTTTTCTAATTTAGTTTATTCTTTGGTGCCTACCTACCTACAGTATGTTCTTTGGATAGTAATTCACAAATAGTATAAAGAAAATCACTTCTTTAAGACAAGAGCAGGTCTGAAAAAAACGTAGGGAAGGGCATAAGGTGGTATGTGTCCTTTCTTATTTAGTAGTGATGATTGCTAAGAATTGCACTGTGTTCTGTGGCCAGTGTTTTGGTAACTGAAAGACCTTACTTCAAGGGTATCTCTTGCAGCAGACCATCACTGATAGGACTAAGCTGCTAGTCGGTAGGACCACACGGAAACCTTCTAGCTAGGACTACACAGAAACCTTCTAGATAGCAGTCTACCAGAGGGGTTGTCCACCTCCAGTGTCGGCCCCTGATGTCAGACAGCCCAATAAAGGCGGGTGGCCCATACACCCTCCACAGTTCCTTTCTGCTGTCGACCAATGCATGTCGGACCACTGATACTGCCGCAGCTGCAGTTGACTACCATTTTCCTGCATTTAACCAGGCTTTGTTATTTTTCAATTTTTGTTAAGTTTAATATCAAAATTTCGGTGTTCTCACTGGATGGTTTATGGCTTCAAAACCTTCTTCTTCTTCCAGCTGCTCCAGGAAATGTGCCTGCGGCAAAGGATCCTGGACAAGGATTTGGGGGCAGTCACTACAGGATGCTGGCAACTCCTTGGACCCGGTCTGTCTTCAGCTTTCACTCGGGTGGGGGGGGTTCCGTCCACTCTGGCGCCTGTTTCCCTATAACCAGTGCCCGTGGATGCCCTTCTGGCTTTATCTTGGCTGACATCTGCTGGGCGTGCATCTGTTCCCCCTCTACTGCAGCCCATGGGACCCGCGCCGGCCCTACCCTTTCCTCCTGTCGGACCTGGGCCTGGCCTTCCACAGCAGATGCCCACTGAGCCCGTGCTGGCCCTCCTTCAGCCGACACCTATGGGCCCATCGCTTGTCCTCCGGCTCCTGTGTGACTGGTGCCAATCCTACCATAACCTGCATCTGTAGGACCTCAGTGTGGTATCCTGTGCCGGCAGCTGCTGGTCTGGCACCTACCTACCCCTACCCTACACTGGCGGGACCTGCGCTGGGTTATCCATACCTGGCTCCTTTGGGACCTTCACCTGTCTACAATTACATGACACTCGGGACTGGCGCTGGTCTCCTTTGATTACCATGGTGTGATTTTGACCTTGTGGACCTTTGTGCAGGCGCAGGTCCCCACCCCAAGAGGACCAGCATCAGTCACCCATCAAGGGCTTCCTTCGGGCTCCATTTCCACGGCCCCAGTTTAGCCAGGCCCTAGTGTTCCTCTCATCCCCCAGGGTAGGTCTGACACTGGGTCAGACAGCTGCTTGAACCATCGTCAGCCCAAGGATAGCAGGGATGACAGCGTAAATGACGCTGAGGAGAGTGTCAGCAGTGAGTCTTACTCCCTAAGCCCAGAATCTTCATAAGGGGAAGGGGCAACGAGCAACGTCCTCAAATCTCCCCCCCTTCTGATCCCACTTTCATAGCCATCATGAGGCACATTCAGGCCTCTATGGGGTGGGAGACAGAGGAGCAGGATCCTGAGAGGTGTCTGCTGGCGATTCACTGGCATCAGCCCGATGCCCCTCCATTGGTGGTCCTCCCAGTTATCGACTCCTATGAGGATGTTACCCAGGCTGCTTGAAACCACCCCTGTACAGTCCCGGCAGTGTCCAAAAAGGCTGACAGGCTTTACCACGCACCGGCTGGCAAGCCATATTTTGGTGAACAGCCCAAGGCCGACTCAGTTGTCTTCAGTGCAGTACATGACTGAACCAAGAGGCCAAGACACCTCAGCTCCCTCCCCACTGACAGGGAGTTTCGGCAGCTGGACCAGATGGGCAACTGTGCCTTCGCCTCTGCCACTCTGGCCATTCGGGCCATCAGTTATTGGCCCATATGGTGCAGTGTCAGAATCTCCGGTGGACCCAGGCTAGGGAGGCAGTCCTAGCCATGCTGGATGACCCTAGGAGGCAGTACAGTGCAGAGGTTTAGGGCTCTGAGCTGCAAACCTGGAGACCTGGTTTGAATCCCACAGCCCCACTTGCATACTGTGTGACCCTGAGCAAGTCACTTAACTTCCTTGTGCTCCCAGGTCGCACCTGGAAACAGGCTTCGGCTTAGTGTGCCTTTCCTGGTTAAACGATTTCCCCTCCCCCCCCTTTCTAAGCAGCACACCCTCCAGGCCCTCAAAACAGGCTCGGACATCGGTACTCACATCCTCAGGGCTGCCTGTGGTGCTGTAGATGCCTCTGGCTGGGCAGTGGCTGTAGGCATCTGTATGAGGTGCCACGCCTGGCTATAGGTCTCTGGCTTTGCACAGGACATCCAGTCTAACATAATGAATGCCTCTTTCAGGGGGTTTCAAACTTTTTGGGGGAGGTGGTTAGGATATCATTTCTAAACTCCAGACCTTGGGATGGGCTCTCAAATCCGTCCATCTATGTACCATACCCAGTCGAAGTCAGGACAGTGGGCTCTCTTTCATTGCTTCTCCTTCAGACAGGCCCAACCCCCTTCCAAAACCCAGGCCAAGTGCAAAGTGGGGGTAGCTCTCCCCCTCTCTCTCCTCCTCTGCCATCCGTAGTGCCCGAGGTGCAGTGGCAACCCCAGCAGCAGTTGCTTCCACCTCATGACTCCTTGCCAGACCCCCCCCGCCAGTTGTTCACCAGGAGTCGGTGGTAGGGGGTCACTTCTCCCTGCACCTGGACAGGTGGAGGGAGATGAACACAGACAACTGGGTGCTGCAGCTCATCGAGCACAGCCACACTCTTGAATTCATAGAGTGGTCTCCAGAAAATCCTCTGGGCAACTCTTCGTACCCTCCCAACCAGCACATCCCTCTCATCCGGGAGGAGATTCAGACCTTACTTCAAAAAAAGGTCATAGAACCAGTCCCACGGTTTCAGCAGGAAAGGGGGTTCTTCTCCAACTTCTTCCTGGTCCCCAAGTGGACAAGAGACCTTCGGCACATCCTGGAGTTAAGTCAGCTGAACCTGTTCATAGAATACAAGTGGTTCAGGATGATCAGCCTTCAGGTTTTACTGCCCCTGCTACATCAGGGAGACTTTGCTTTGCTGTCTGGATATGCAGGATGCCTACCTCCATATCAAAGTCTTTGCCTCCCACCAGCGCGTCCTCCATTTCCACGTCCAGGGAGTACACTACCAGTTCAGAGCTCTACCCTTTGGTTTGTCCTCAGCCCCCAGGGTCTTCACCAAATGCTTGGCGGTGGTGGCAGCTACCTTGAGACGGCAGTTGTTTTACGTCTTTCCCTACCAGGAGAATTGGCTGCTAGTGGCCCCGTCCAGGGACTGCCTCCTTCAAACTCTTTCTCACATTGCAGCCTATTCCAGGCTTTGGGTATTACTGTCAACTTGCCCAAGTCTTTTCTGACCCCTTGCCAGTGTCTCCTGTAGATGGGGGCAGTGCTGGACAAGACTCTGGGGAAGATGATCTTACCTCCGGATAGAGCAGAGCATCTCATGGGCTGTGACCCTCCTTCTTCACTCCAGTCGTCATGTTCCGGCGAGGGTTTTTTTGAGGCTTCTAGGCCTTATGGCAGCAGCTGTTGCCACAGTTCCTCTGGCCAGGCTGCATATGAGAATCCCTCAATGGATGCCCTGGATCATCCACTGTTGGTAGCGAATCCAGTCAAGAAGGTGCTATTGTGGTGGCTGGAGCTCAGGAACCTGCTTGGGGTCCTTTTTGTATCCCTCCCCTTCAGCAAGTCCTTATGATGAACGTCTTGAGCCTTGGTTTGGGTGGGCCCACCAAACTCACGGGACGTAGTCCAGAGTGGAGAGGGACCTCCACATCAATATCCTGGAGAAGTGAACAGTCTTACTGCCCTGGGCGATTGCTCCGCTCGGCTGATGAGGGGTTGCTAGGGATTCCAAGGGTATCTTTAAAATCATCGGGTGCACGTGCATTTATGTATGTGGCCCTTGCCCTTTAGAATTCTCTACCCAGTCTACTTCGGGAGTGCGTGACCATGGGGGGTTTCAAACAGGCCTTAAAAACATATCTATGGCACCAAGCCTATCCTCTCTGTTTTTACTGAAGTTATAAATTTTATTATCATCTGTTCTTAATTGTGTTTTATTGTATTTGGCTTTTATTCTTTTACTGTTAAAGCACCTTGACATTTTGAAAGGCATGGTATAAATAAAGCTATTATTATATGCCTTGCAGCTTTCCAAACTCCGCTCTTCCTGGGTCCACTCTTGATTCAGACGGACAACATGTGCGCAGTTTATTACATAAGCAGCTGGGGGGGAGTGGACTCATTCCTATCCCCTGTGCAGGGAGGTGATGCGAGTCTGGTATTGGGCCATCGAGCATGGCCTGGAACTCATGGTTGTCCATATTCACGGTGACCAAAACATCCTGGCGGATAGCCTAAGCCACTTACAGTCCAGAGCCCACGAGTGGGAACTTCTGACCTCAGTAGCAGAATACCTCTTAAACAGATGGGGCGGCTTGAGTTGGACCTTTTTGTGTCCTCACAAAACTGCCACTTTTCTGCCTGCTAGATCAGAGCGTGGAGTTTTCTGGCAAGACGCAGTGTCCCTCTCCTGGACAGGGAGGTTTCTGTATGCTTTCCTTCCCTTCCCACTCCTTCAGTGAGTTCTAATCAAACTCCAGATTTAAGGGGCTACAATGATCCTCATAGCCCCCTTCTAACCTAGTCAGATCTGGTTCCCCTTGCTGCAGTCACTGGCGGTGGACCCTCCATTGTCCCTGTCCCTTTGCATAGGCTTGCTCTCCCAGGAACAGGGCACCCTGGTCCATCTGGACCTCAAGTCTCTTCATCTTCATGCATGGCTCCTGAAGACATAGCCATTGCCAGATTTGTGGTCTGCCCTAGAGTAGCAGATGTCCTTGTAGTAGCCAGAAAGCCCTCCACCAGGACCACTTACTCTATGAAATGGAAGCGCTTTGTTCTGTAGGCTGCATTACACCATTGAGATCCCTTCACCTGTCCAGTGGATCAGGTCCTGGAGTACCTTCTGTCCCATTCTGACTCGGGCTTGCGGTACTCCTCTATCAAGGTACATCTGTCTGCCATCTCTGCATATCATGTACCTGTGGATGGGAGTTCTGTGGCTCAACTTGATGTGTCTTGCATATTCTTGAGGGGCATTCTGCATTTGAAGCCCCCAGTTTGTGACCCTGTCCCGCCTTGGGATCATAACTTTGTGTTGGAAAAGCTGACACTGCCTCCCTTTGAACCAGCTTCATCTTGCGAGCTGTGCTTTCTGTTGTGGAAAGCGTTATTTTTAGTTGCCATTACTTCTGCTCGAAGGATTTCTGAGCTTCAGACTCTCATGTGTAAGGAGCCGTATTTGATTTTTCACAAAGACTTTGCATACCAATCCTACGTTTCTTCCTAAGGTGTTGTCGGAGTTTACTTTGAACCAGTCCTTCCACCTGCCTTTTTATTATCCAGAGCATTCCAATCAAGGGAAGGCATTGCTCCATACCTTGGCTGTGCATAGAATTCTGAGGTGCTCTACACACCAGACTAAGGACTCCTGGAAGTCCAGTCAGTTGTTTGTTTCGTTCACCCCTGTGAAAGGGGGTGCCCCGGTGTCCAAACAGTTAGCTAGCTGCTTTGTCTGCTGTTACCAGAAGTATGGCAGGGAACTTCCTGAAGGGGATCAAGGTCATTCCACTAGGGGTGTGGCCATCTCAGTATCTTGTTTCAGAACTGTGTCAGCTGCTGACATTTGCACTGCTGCCACCTGAAGCACTGTCCACACTTTTACCAAGCATTACAGTCTGGACATCACCTCTGGGAGTAGGGCCATTTTCGGCCTAGCTGTCCTTCAAGGCCTCCTTTCATGTGCTATTATTCTTTTTGCCTACCACCCAGACTGTCTGTCTGTAGAGCCAGAACTGCTTGGGACTCATTCATACTGGTGATAGTCTGCTGCAAGAGATACCCTCGAAGTAAAGTAGTACGGTTATGTAAGAACTTACCGTAACTTTAGATCTTCAAGAGGACCTCTTGCAGCCGGCCCTGCTTTCCCTCTCTCCTTCCTTCCTTCTCTTGTGTGTCTTTCTCTCGCGCTGTCTCTCTCTCTCTCTCCTTCCATGGGGGAGAGCCTTCTGCTTTTATTTTTCTATGCTGTTGGGATTCTTCGGATTCCTCCTCGGTTCCCCCTTAAAGCCTCCTAACTTTTGGTCTCCAATGGGAGAACTGAGGAGGATGTGGGGCCATCTGCCTTTATAGGATTAGCTGATGTCAGGGGCTGATGTCTGAGGTGGTCAGTCTCCTCTAGTCGACTGCTAGCTAGAAGGTTTCCATGTGGTCCTACCGCCTGGTGTCTTAGTCCTACTGGTGATGGTCTGCTGCAAGAGATCCTCTCGATGATCTACTGTTATGGTAAGTTCTTATGTAACTGTACTATATAACACCAACTTGTCAAGTACAACTGTGATCTGAGGTACATTAAATACATCATTCAGCATTGATGCTGTCTCCACATCCGACATTTAGTGTTTTCATTGGAGGTGGGAGCTCAGAGAAGTGTGCATCATGTTTCTTCCTACAGCTGTAAACAAAAGTTCAGTCAAATCACTAATAGTTTATAATACTAATAAATTACACTATTTATGGCAACTCATAAAAGGCATAGATTGATAGGATTTTTATGTAGTTTGTCAGGAGTGTACCATTGAGTTTATGCTCTTACAATGGCACCGTGCATTGAATATATTCCCCTTTTCAAGGGAAAATGTTATTATAAAACCAGTTAGAGTTTTATATATGTATATTTGAACAAAAGGGGTTTTATAGTACTTTGCAATATTAACTGTTCTAATTTATACTGTGCTGATAAGGTTCTTGCATAAAAAGATACTTATACTTACTGCATGAATCTTCCTTACTTTTTTTCCAATCTGTATTTCCTTTCCTATCCCATTTGTTTTCTCTTTACATATGCTCTCATTCCACTTGCCATCCTCGATACACTCTTTTATTTCCCAAATCATTTCCATATTCATTTTATCCTCTGCATCCTCTTCAACTTATCGACGGTGGAAGGTGCTGGCGGTACAGCCTGCATGTGGCTCCCTCCTGTCGTGCTGGCATGTGATGGTGGCACTGTTGTGTTCTCTTCCTCTCCCTTTTTACTAACAGACGCAGACCAAACTGGAGCATGCCCGCATTAAGGAGCTTGAACAGAGCCTGCTCTTTGAAAAGACCAAAGCTGACAAACTGCAGAGAGAGTTAGAAGACACTAGGGTAATGGTTTTCACTGTTTAAATGACATGCTCCTGATTTAAGTATGGAAAATTGCATCTGAAACATTTATTCATTTGCAAGGATATAAAAAACTAAAGGGGAATACTTTACATGCAGTTTGATACAACAGATACAACATAGGACAGATAAAGATAAAGCAGAACAACGCTGGGTATTCAAACCCTTGCTTTTGTCACATCAGTAATTGCCACCTTTTGGAACAGTTATTGATGGTGCTAAGAGTTTGGTATACTTGAGTCAGGTTCACAATGTACTGGAACTGGCTTTTCTGAGACAAGCCATTTTTTTATCTTAGTTTATTCTATTCATAATGTCTTGGGCCCTTCTGCTCAAAAGGTTTTTCCCATTTTAACAACATGCATGGGTTGGGGTGTCCAGTGGAAAAAATCTGTTGATCGTAAGCTCCTTAGATATAAAACTATGGAATACGAAATGAGCAGTTCTGGCAAATTGTAATCCTCTCAAAAAAATCAGCTTCCATTAGTCCAAAGTAACTGCTTTTTTCTTACTACTTGATTTTTAGTGTCACCTTTTCTTTTTGCAAACTCTTCAGCATTTAGTGAAAGCATTTTTTTATTCAAAGACTAATTGTTTTAAATCTGCCTTGTTTTCTGCATGTGGTACAGCTTAAAAGGCATGTGGAGCTGGCCTGTCGGTGCAGTGGTTGGATTTCCGCTTGTGATGCCGGCAACCCAGGTTCTGGAACGGACCTCTGTGCTGGAGGGCTGTCTGGGGAGAGAGGGCTTGAGCATTGGATGACTGCTCGCCTTCTCTCGGGGGGAGAGCAGGGAAGCGACCCAGCGCTTGCTGACCCCTGGTGGAGGTTGTGGGTATGGCAATGCACTGGGTCCCAGTGACTAATGGGGTGTGGTGAACTTCGCTGTACGCCTTGATATTTGTGGCATGCTATGCCCCCGGGGAGCAAATGGAAAAGAGCCCCATGGCTGACTGGATGCCGGTTGCTAGCTCCTGCTGCCGCAAGACCCCAAGCAGTCCACGGACCACCTTAGCAGCACCCGGACCAAAAATAGTGTTGGCTGCCCCTCCGGTGCCGTCCTTCTTGGAGGAGAGGGACCCACCCAACGAAGGGTTATGTCTGGGTTACCTGGGGGGGGGGCTGCAATGTGGGGTGATGGGTGGCTGCACCGGGGCAGTGTGACAGCGAGGGGCATAGGAAGGCCTGAAGGAAAGGCCAGCCTGGAGCTGGGGGAGCAAAAAAAAGACATGGCTTTCTGGTAACGGACAACTGCAGCAAGAAAAGTAGCCGCCCTGATTCATGATAAAACATTTGCTGTACAGATGATAGATTTTCCTCGAGGACATCTCCCTGTGTACAGCTACGCCTTTGGTACAGTAAATGGCCAGCATCAGGACCACTTAAACTTTTGCTTAGCCGGACCCCCATTTTGACTTATGTGGGCGTCTCCTATATAATGGGGACAGCCCCATACCTCCTCATTTTTTTCTCCTGCCATGCTCGTCAGATTTTGGAAAATGTCTACGTCAGTTTAGGTTGATGTTATTTCAGTTTCTTTACTTACTTTCTAAACTTTATTGAATGCAATCATTGCTTCCTCCAAGGAAGCCTCTGCTCTTTCGCTTCTGTTGGTGTGGTGTGAAGACAGAGAAGGCACTCATGTGCTTTGTGTTTGCTGCCTGGGCCTCTGGCATGACGTGAACAACTGCACCACTTTTCAAGGCTTCAGGCAGGCCAGGAGGAAATGTCGCCAGATGGCTTTGCAAAATGTCTTGCAGAAAATAGAGAAAATCGAATGTCCAGCTTCAGCATCCACTTCAAAGTGCCCGATTTGCTCTACTGGCTCAGCTTATAGGGAACCCCACAGGTCTTCTTGTTGAGCGGCCACATTATTGCTGGAAGAATGCCATTTATCAGAAGATCATTTAAAAAAACTTCTTCGACAGAGCATCATTGCAACCACTTCATATCTCCTTTCCAGTCCAGATCACCGCTGAATCCCAGTGAGGGTAAGTCTCGGGCCTCATCGTCCACTTCTGTCACTGGCTTGACCATCATTAAGACACTAAATGTCAGGTGCAGGCTCCAGTTCTCCTGCCACTGGTGGTGTACAGCCTGTTCATGGAGAGTGTTCGGCAAGTACTGGTCCATCGTCGCTTTGTCGACAGTATTGCTATAGTTTTGACTACTGTCTCTTAAGTTATTTCAGTGACTATTGCCAATCTTGCCATCAACGACTACTGTGTTAACAGCTGAGTCATTACTGCCAGTGTCAGCTGTTCGTTCCTCTGGGACTGCTATCCCTGACCCTGTGTGACTGCGTCAGCAGCAGTCTCTTCTGCTCTTCCTCAACCAGAAGAGCAGAAAGATGAATACAATCCTGACCTTCTAGATATGGAAGAAGGTGGTATTACTGAAGAGCAGACTGTTTATGGCGTTGACAGCAGTCACTTCTTGACTTGCCCTTTCATGGCCAGAAATTATTTAGCCATGACCTGGAGCTCATGCCAAAAGATTTGCAGTCCCTGAAAAGGAAGGATTCTTCTCTCCTGTAAAGCAGCAGTGTTTATTAGTCACAATGTAGGGTTTTTTTTTTGTGTTACTATAGAAATAATGTTTCTAGGGATGTGGATATGATGTCACAAGCCTCCATAACCTCATTTGGCCCCCTGCACTGAACATTCCTCCTAATGTTCTGCCTGTTTGCAGGGATTCTGTTCCGCCCTCAATCTCTACACCCTATGTATTGGGTATTGTTCTGATGCCCCCCCCCCCCTTTGCTGTGGATGTATGTTGTATATAATCTTGTATATAATGGACTCAAACTGTATAAACAATTGTATATAATGCTCTGCTAGCAGCTTTGGTGGTCCAGTGCATCTGTTATGACCATTGTACCTGACGACTGTCATGTGGCTTCTGTTTCCCATGACTCTGTGTAACTGCCTAAAGTGTATCTTGTTGTACCATGTCATATTTCCTGTGTTCTCCCGTGTCGTACCTAAAAATAGGCAATTGTCTTGTCTAGTGTACCTACCTGGTTAACAAAAGCTAAATAAATGTTCTATCCACACTTTCTGGCAGTGTCCTTTCCCTTTAAGATGTGCTGGAACGTCTTCAAGCTGGCTTCTCCCACCCACCCACGTGGTAACTCCCTTGGCTCCGCCCCATGACGCCAGATCTTCCTTTTCCCTGGAAGAAGCAGGTTCCCTCCTTACCGTTCCCACGTTGAGTAGGCCCTAGCACTTAAATTCTTCGAAATTACTTCCAACCCAACTCTTACGAGTTTTGTCTTCAACTTGGTCTTCGATTGTGACCACGATGGACGATAAGTCTGCTCCTGGGTTCTGCCGGTGCCCTTGCGAGCAGAAGATGTCTAGGACCGACTCGCACACCACATCCATCTGCTGCCTGGGTTTTGATGAGTTACGACCACAGTCCCCAGGCCTGTGACTTTTGCCACTCGTTTCATCTGACCATCCTGGAAGACTTTCTCACCCATCTGAAACTGGACTGCCTGGTGCATCGGAACCTGCCGGTTAAATCCAAAGATGCCCGTTGGGTGGACTTCGAGACTGCAGGGTCCGCCAGCAGCTTAATGGCCTTCGAATAGGAGGCGGCCCAGGCTGCAGCCCATTCTTCCTCAGCTTCTGCCTTCACGCCACTTCAGCTGGGCTTGACTTTTACGGGCTCCTTCAAGGAATTGTGCCAGTCTCTGACGACCTTCAGTCAGGGACCCACTGGCAAATCTAAATCTAAAAAAGAGTCTAAGAAAGAAAAGACTCGTCGATCATGGGATCAGGAGCAGTCTCGGTTGAGGTCTCCGATTCCCACGCTTCTCCGCATTTGACTTTCGTGGATCCACAGTAACCCCGTTGGGCCTGTCGGCCGGGATGCTGGTCGAAGTCCCAA
Source organism: Neoceratodus forsteri (assembly GCA_016271365.2). Lineage (NCBI taxonomy): Eukaryota > Metazoa > Chordata > Ceratodontiformes > Ceratodontidae > Neoceratodus > Neoceratodus forsteri. The sequence goes on along the minus strand of JADMNL010000027.1, from coordinate 261,928,565 downwards.
CCGAGAGTTTTCCCGAGCCGACTGACCAGTTGTCGACCGAAGAGGCCGATACTTCCTTGTCTTGGACCCCGGTCCTGACGTAGACCGTTGGAGGGACAGATCAGTCCGCTGACCCACCGCCTCAGTCCCTGACCCTGACCAGGAGGAGCCTTGGCAATTGTTGACTCCCTCTGAGCCCCACCACTGGTCCCCCCCCCAGCGACCGAGCTCTCGGTCTTGGTCTTCTTCCTGTGAGTCGAGCCGGTCCCGCTGTCATCGGCGCTCCCACTCTCGGCACCATGGGAAGTGGTGCCACCGCTGTTTTTCGTCCTTGGGTGAGGAGAATTCGGCGCAAGTTGTGTTTATGCTACGAGGACTTGATGTGTGTTTACTTGTGCCAAACCGACCCCGGTTTCTGTGCTAGCCATCATGTGGCACCAACGCCAACGGAACCGATTTAAGACGGTCCCAACTTGGTCGACTCCAGCTTCTCCGCTGATCATGGTGGAACTGCTGCCTAAACAGCTGATGGTTGGCGCTCTGACTAAGGAGTCTTGGCCAGCCAAGGGGCTTCCCCATGGGCTGTCGGTCACCATCACCCCAGATCGTCTGCGGCGGGTCAGTGGGGACTCTGGCGGTCGACCGCTCTTTGTTGACTCTTCGGAGTCCAAGGGTTCCTCCCTGCATTCCCATCCAGTCAACATGGAGTCCGTGGGGAATCTGTAGATGGACGAAGGTCCATCCTCTTTCATGGGCCTCCTCTGTTTGATCTCTGAGTCGACGGGTATGACGTTGGAGCCCGTCCGGAAATGGGCTTGTTACTCATTGACCGAGATCCTTGACCAGGGAGATTCTCTGACTGAGACTTTCCTGGTGGCAGAAGCCATTCTTGACCCTGCCCTGGAGCGCTGGCAGTGCCACACTTCCTACCCTTTGCCTTCTGCCCGGATGGCCTGCATGTGGTGCCCACCAGATCCCTTTCAGGATTCACAGAACACCCCTTGGTCGAGGAGTTGGTGGCCGAATCGGTGTTCCAGCAGCACCAGGGATGTTGACAAGCTGCTTGGTAAGGAGTTCAAGAAGTTGCACCATGTGGCTAAGAAGGTCTATGCTGCCTCCTCACTTGGCCTGCACCAGGTGAGCTTGGCCCTCCTCATGGCCCACTTCACCCATGCCCTGCTGGGCACCTTAGATGGGGTGCTTCCTCATCTGCCTGTGGACCTTCAGACCATGGTCAAACAGGTCCGAGACAAGGGCCGGGCTGTGGCCAAGAAACAGCTCCAGACTACCATGGACATTGGGGACTCCTGTGCCCGCTCTGTGCGGGCCTCATTGGCTGTGTGCCTTAGGGCTTGGCTGAGGATCTCGCCCTTTATGACAGACACTCAGCACAAGCTGACAGATGTCCCTTTCCTGGGCACTGACCTGTTTGGACTCGGGGTCAAGGGTCACCTCACACACTTCAAAAAGTACAGTGCCACCTTGGACTCCATGACATCTGCACAGAAGGACCCCAACCAGTATCAGAAACGGAAGCCCTTTCAGTCCACCTACACTCCTGCGGTCAAGTCAGCCCAGCAACTGGCTGACCAGCAGACTCAGGCTTAGTGACCTTGGCCCAAGTAAGTGACCTTGGCTGTCCGTAAGCCAGGAAGGAGAGGCTCCGGTGGCCCCACAGCCGGGCCCTCCACCTTCTCTAAGCCTGCCCAATGACAGGATGAGGGGTGCCTCCCTCATGACCGTCCCACCTCCCCTGGGTTCTCCCGTGGAGGGCCGACTCTGCCATTTCCTTTCTGCCTGGTCCGCCGTCATCACGGACAGGTGGGTTCTAGAAGTGGTGGGTCAGGGTCTGCCTCTAGAGTTTGAGCAGTATCCTCCTTGCTTAGCCCGCGCCCCACGGAAGGTCTTGGTTTCCGCAAACATACTGTCAGCTCTTAGAGACGATATAGCCCGGGTCCTCTGCAAGGAGGTCATGGTTCCTGTCGTGGATCCTCAAACGCCCAGGGTTTGTCTCCAGGTAATTCCTGGTGCCAAAGCGGACAGGGGGCTGGCGCCCCATTCTAGATCTGCACGACCCGAACAAGTTCCTCAGGTTACACACCTTCCGGATGGTAATGTCTCAGATCATACCATCTCTAGAACAAAACATGTGGTTTTGCTGCCTGGTTCTTCAGGATGCATTCTTTCACGTCCTGATCTGTCCATCTCACTGGAAGTTCCTTCCACTTTCGAGCCATGGGAATCTTCTGCGCGTTCCAGGCCATGCTCTTCAGCCTCTCCTCAGCCCCCAGGGTCTTCACCAAGTGCATTGCAGTGGTGGCAGCTTACCAGAGATGCCGAGGGGTCTGGATTTATCTCTGCCTGGATGACTGGCTGATATCAGGTCCCTCGAGGCAGGAGGTGGAGCAGTCCAGGGACCTGGCCCTTCAGACCTGCATCAGACCTGGCTTCCTGGTCAACAAGGTCAAGTCGGAACTCATACCCTTGCAGGTGATCAACTTCATCGGGGCAGAGCTCAACTCTTTCAGAGCCCGGCTCCCAGTGGACAAGGTGGAGGCTCTTTCCTCCTTTGCCCGATCATTTCAGGTTGGGCAATTGCACCCTGCCCAAAACGTCCTGCGCCTGGTGGGCTACATGGCGGCCTGTACCATCATGGTCCATTGGGACTGCTGGAGAATGCACTCCTTGCAGTGGGAGCTGGCCAGTCAGTGGTCTCAAGGCAAGGGGCACTTCGACTAGCTGGTCATGGTGACCCAGCAGATGCGGAATGCCATCCAGTGGGGGCTGGTCCCAGCTCATCTGTAGGAAGGGATCCCATTTGTCCACCCAGAGCCAACAGTCATCCTGATGACTGATGCCTCTCTCATGGGCTGTGGTGCCCACCTGGGGGAACACAGAGCCCATGGGCTTTGGACCCCCTAGGAGTCCCGATGCCACATCAACATACTGGAGCTCCGAGCAGTTCAGCTGGTGCTGACCGTATTTGCTCCAGACATTTAGGGTCAAGAGGTCCAATTCCAGATGGACAACACCAAGACCATGTACTGCCTCAACAAACAGGGTGGGTTGCACTCCCCTGCCATTGTGCAAGGAAGCTCTCAGTGTCTAGACTCTTGTGCGCAGCCTGGAGGCGGCTCTCCTTGCCATCCATGTGGCAGGAGCCTCCAGTCAGTTGGGGTACACCCTCAGTCGGGTGGATGAGGCGTCTCACGAGTGGTCTCTCCACCCAGAGGTAGTTCACAGTCTGTTCTCCCAGTGGGGCACCCCTCAGGTGGACCTGTTCACCTCCAGGGAGAACGCAAAGCTGCCTCTGTTTTGTGTGCCCACCCCCCTCAGCAGGGAAGGCTGCAGGGGGTTGCTTTCTTGAGGCCCTGGACCCCAGGCCTCTTTTATGCCTTCTCGCCACTTCCCTTGATCCACAAGGTGCTTCTCAAGGCCAGGAGGGACAATCCCCTGATTACCTTTGGTTCCTCTGTCAGTCAGGCCTAAGGTGCACCTGGTAGCCATCTGTGCTTACCAGGCGCAGGCTGGTCAGCAGCACAGGAGAAGGTGGTCTGGTGCTTCTTCAAGGGTCTTGACCACATTTCCCATCTGATGCATGAACCACCACCACCGTGAGACTTGTTGCTGGTTATGACAGATCTCATGGGCAAGCCATTCGAACCAGTGCACAGGTGTGAGATGTCTCACCTGTCGTAGAAGACTGCCTTCCTAGTGGCTATCACGTCAGCCAGAAGGATTGGGGAGCTCCAGGCACTTTTGGTGGAGTCTCCTTACCTGGTCTTCTATAGGGACAGGGTTGTCCTGGGCCCCAACCCGAAGTTCCTCCCAAAGGTTGTGTCGGAGTTGCACCTTAACCAGGTGATTAATCTGGTGTACATCACTAATCACACCTGGGAGGCTGAGCACACGCTCCATAGTCTGGATCTGAGGCGAGCACTCACTTATTACAAAGAGCGCAGAGCTGGAGTTCGGGGAGAGGTTCACCAGCTGTTTGTCACCTACGCTGAAGCCACACCTGGCAGACCTGCAGCCAAGTGGATGATTAGCAGGTGGATCACATCCTGCATTGATCTCTGCTATAGGTTAATGGGTAGGGAGCCTCCCGAAGGGCTAAGGGCTAATTCCACCCACCACACTGCTGCATCGGTGACTGCTTCCAGGAACGTCCTTATCCAGGAAATCTGCATGGCTGTGACCTGTAGGTCAGCACACACCTTCATTTCCCATTACCACATTGACCTGGAGTCACGCTGGGGTGCTGGTTTTTGGGCCACAGTTCTCCAATCTCTGTTCCCTAAATAGGGGGTGTGCACCTTGCCTCCTTCCTCCTGGAGAACTGCTAGGAGTCTGCCAGAAAGTGTGGATAGAACATCATATCCACGTCCCTAGAAACACAGGTTACTCGCCTGTGATAGTAGTCTTAGGAGTGGTATATGATGTTCATCCACACAGACTAACCCGACCTCCCCAGCTTTGGTGCACACACTCTGCTTCCAGTGGGCAAGATCTGGCGTCATGGGGCGGAGCTGAGGGCATTGCCACCCGGGTGGTTGAGAGGAGCCAGCTTGAAGACTCTCCGGCACATCTTAAAGGGAGCGGACACTGCCAGAAAACGTGGATGAAACATAGAAACATAGAAGTTGATGGCAGATAAGGACCGCAAGGCCCATCCAGTCTGCCCATTTTTTCTACCTTATGAATGCGCCATAGACCTTTACTCTGTCAGTGGTCATATACACCTTCTGGAACTACGATTACAGGTGAGTAACCTGTGTTTGTCTAGTACAAATATCAGAATACTCATTTATTTATTTTCTTTCATTCCTGAACCAAGATATGGGATTTTGAAGTTTTACATGACATTTGGCCTGCTGGTATAGAGTTTATGGAAAAAGGGTTATGAATGTGGATGTAGGTAATGACTCACTATTGCCTCTGACAAGTATACTTGTATTTATACTATTGGTATATTTGCTAAACCAACACTGATGCTAGAGCAAGTGGGTTTTTTTAATTTTGTTGTAAAGTAATTACTAAATTTAGAACATTTTATTTTTGGATGTGTTGTATTTAGTTATGACCATTAATTGTTGTAGTTTTTGTTTCTTATTTACTGTGGCCTTTGGCCAATTAATACACTTACACTAACTTGCTCTCCAGCCCTCACGTCGTCGTCGTCGTTGTGGTTCTTTTTTGCATGGGCTTCCACTCCTTCCGTGTGCAGGGTTCTGCTTGATCTGCCACTGGGGCTTCCACCCCAATTGCAGCATTCAGGTGTCCAGTTTAAGGCCCCTAAAGGTTCGAGTGCCAGCAGTGCCCCCACTGCCCATATTTTGACTCCTTTCTACCCCAACTCTCTCCTGAGAATTCAGTTAGGAGGTATGAGCTCCCTGTTTCTGACAACGTGGTAAGAGATAATGTCAGATGGGTGGAATTGTCAGTCCTTTTTCCCAAAGTCTGTACTTTCTCAGACAAGTGTGCTATTCACCCTGTGCCCCTGGCCAGAATACTGCAATAAACCGGGGTTTCTGTAAGCCCCCCCAATTAGGGGTTTACCTGCTGTTTCCTCCAACAGTCTGGACACCATCTTCACCCTCCAGTCCCCTAGGACTGCGGTAGTGGGGACCTGCAGGACAGTAGTTAGATGCCTAGAGCCCTGGCAGGAGCGGAGCTGGGGCTCCCCTGGTAGTCCTCCTTGATCTCTTGGCAGCGCTTGACGCCATAGACCACGGGGTGTTGCTAGAGCACCTGTGGTTACTCTGTAGGCTGTCTGAGTACAGTCCTCAGATGCTTCCACACTTTCCTCACGGGCGGGACGCAGAGAGTGGAGTCGGGGGTGTTTTCCTCAGCTCAGCTCCTTTCCATCTGCCTTGTAGGGTGCTGTGCTCTCTCCCATGTTTGTGGTGTATATGCTGCCATTGGAAGACATTATTAGGTGGTACAAGTTGAGTTTTCACTGCTATGCAAATGATACTCAACTGTACATGTCCTTTGTGCCCGAACAAAATTATGCTGTTTTGGTCTTCAACAACTGCCTCTCTGAGATTCAGGACTGGATGAGTGCCAACTGGCTTAAAGGGAAACGTCCACGTCTCATCAGGCCCCACCTCCGTATGAAGTGGGGCCTGATTAGCAGTTTCATAAATGCAAACATTTCTTGTACCTACAGCTGCGTAATTTAATTTAAAATTCTATCTGGTTGAACCTGCGCTCTCTTCGCTGGCATTTTAAGTTTGCAAATCCCTCCCTGTGTGCCCACAAGCACCCGCGACTGTCCCCAGTATGACGTGTCTTGTGTGGATCAGCCGGGGCACTTCCATAGTATTATTGTACTGGCATTATTTTCAGACGGCTCCGGTTTGGAGCCGACATGTCTCCATGATAAACGGAGATCAGGTGCAGACTGACAAGCACTCTAGCAGTCTGTACCTGGTCTCTGTATAAAACGGACACATGCAGGATCCATACCGGAGCTGTTTGAAGCCAAGGCTATCTGCGTTGCCCATAGCTTCAAATAGCTCAAGTTTGAATCCTGCTTGTGTGTAAAGAGTACCGAGACCAGGTACAGACTGCTAGGGTGCCTGTCAGTCTGCACCTGGTCTCCGTTTATCACGGAGACATGTCTGCTCCAAACCGAAGCTGTCTGAAAGTAATGCCAGTACAATAATACTATGGAAGTGCCCCACCTGATCCCCTCAAGACACGTAAAGTAAGTAAAGTAAAAATGTATTTATATAACTCGCCCTTCCAGAGCTCAGGGCACTTTTACAATATTACACTTTCACAGTATTCCATACAATAACATAAATACAATACAGTTTAAAACCAATAAAACCATAACAGCAATCAATACAATCATTCACCAAATCTTTGAGAATGCCTGGTTAAATAGGAAGGCATTCAACGACTTTTTGAAGTCATACTGGGGACAGTCGTGGGTGCTTGTGGGCACGCCGAGAGGGATTTGCAAACTAAAAATGCCATTGGGGAGGGCGCAGGATCAACCAGATAGAATTTTAAATTAAATCACAAGCTGTAAGTGCAAGAATTGTTTGCATTTATGAAACTGCTAATCGGGCCCCACTTCATACAGAGGTGGGGCCCAATGGGACATGGACGTTTCCCTTCAAGCTGAATTCAGATAAGACTGAGATGTTGGTTGTGGACCCAGGTCATCGAAGAGAGGGATAATTGTCTGGGCAGCTATCCGTGCTTTGGCTGGGAGGCAACCAGCTAGTGTCCTCTGACCAGGTGTGGAATCTGGGCGTTATGTTTGATATCGAGCTGACACTTAAATCTCAGGTGTCAGCCGTTGTCAAGACCTCTTTTTACTATCTGAGGAATATCACCTAGGTAGAATACCTGGTCCTATCAGGTGATCTTCCAACACTGGTCCATGCCTTTGTGACCTTGCACCTTGATTACTGCAATGCCCTATACCTAGGGCTACCAGGGGTGGACCTTCGCCACCTACAGCTGATGTAGAATGCCACTGCCAGGCTGTTTGGCTTATCGAGATCTTGCCACATTACACCTGTGCTCCGCAGCCTGCACTGGCTGCCGGTGTGGTGGAGGATCGCCTTCAAGGTCGGGTTACTGACCTATAAAGCCCTACACAGACAGAGACCGTGTTATCGGCAAGATCTCCTACATCCCTACTGCCCACTTCGCCCTCTCCGTTATGTCGATGAGGTATTGCTAGAGATTCCCAGGGTCTGTTTGACAACTTTGTGAGTCAGATCCTTCGCTTTTGCGGCTCCGACCCTGTGTAATTATCTACCTCATTGGATCAGAGAGTGCCTGTCCACCAAGGCCTTTAAAGCTGCCCTAAAATCTGATCTTTTTGATTCAGCTTTTCCTAACATTTAAAATCCTACTGTTTTATTATCCGTTTTTTACTGGTATGGCATGACTATTTGTTAAATGCTTATACAACGCTATGATCTACTGGAATAGCGTTTTATAAATAAAGAATTGCTCGCTTGCTTGCTTGCCTGCCAACTTCTAGAAAACAGATGGCAGTTTGGGCAACAAGGAGCCTGGTGACTGCCAGGGGTGGGGCCGAGCCAGTACCCGGAGTGCGTGTGTGTCTCCAAGTGCACGCACTGCCATGTCTACCAGGGTTCAGGGATCTTCAGGAGAAAATGGGGGGGGGGGGACTCAAAATAAGTACTAAGATTAAAAAAAAAAAAAAAAGACGGGCAGTGGAACAGCTGTTCCCACGGGCATGATATACAGATAGATCTCCAGCACGGGGAGGAGGTGGACAGGGGGATGGCAGGGGTTGCAGGATGATCTGGCAAAGCTTGAAACCTGGTCAGACACCTGGCAACTGGGCTTTAATGCCAAAAAGTGCAAAGTGCTGCATTTTGGGATGAAGAACCCAAGTAGGAGTTACCAGCTAGGGGGAGTGCAGCTAGCCTAGACAGAGGAGGAGGAGGATCTGGGTGTGCTCATTACAGGGTCAATGAACAACTCGGCACAATGTAGGAAGGCAGCTGCAAAGGCCAACAAAATGCTGGGTTTTATTGCAAGGGATATATCCTCAAGGAGGGAGGAGGTGATTCTGCCACTGTATAGGTCATTAGTTAGACCACACCTGGAGTACTGCATGCAGTACTGGCATCCATATCTGAAGAGGGACATTAAGTTACTGGAGGGGGTGCAGTGCAGAGCGACAAAGATGATCAAGGGGCTGGGGGACTTATCATACAAGAGGAGGTTGAAGGAGTTGAACATGTACTCACTGGAGGAGAGGAGAGACAGGGGTGACATGATTCAAACCTTTAAATACATGAAAGGAATAAACAAGACGGGTACAGAGGGGCTGTTCAAAGTAAGGAAGGGGAGGGCCACCAGGGGCCATGATATAAGACTGGAGCGAGGAAGGTTCAGGAGGGAGATGAGGAGACACTTTTTTACAGAGAGGGTGGTGGCTGGGTGGAATGCGTTACCTGCTGAAGTGGTATGCAGTAGAACAGTCGACTGCTTCAAACGAGGATGGGACAGGACAAGGGGGAGGGTTAATGAAAGGAAAGGGTGGAAGGGAGGGGCAGCTGCAGAATAAGGGGTGCTAGCTGCACATTCGAGCAGACTTGATAGACCTCTAGGCCTTTATCTGCTGGCAAATTTCATATGTTCGTAGGGTTCTTGTGGAATCCATCCACACTATGGCAGCTAAAGGGGAGGTTCTGCTGTTAGGTGATTATGATCTGCCAGATGTAGTTTGGAGCATCCCAGCGGCTGCTTCAGCCATGAGCAGGGACACCCTGTACGCCATGCAAGGGGCAAGCCTCAAGCATCTAGTGCTAGAGCCCACCCGGGAGGGTGCAATTTTGGAAGTGGTACTCCCTGACGGGGACAGAATTATGAAAGTCAGGATTTGGCGGACACCTGGGGTCCAGTGATCATCACACTGTGTGGTTCAGTATGAGTACATTGGCAGAGTCAAGCCACACAAAGGCGAGGGTCCTGGATTTCAGGAGGGCAGACTTTACTAAGATGGGGATATGTCTCAAGAATGTCCTGGCAGGGAGGGCCAATTGGGGGGAGTTGAGGAGAAGTGGGCCCACCTGAAAGGAGCCATGGTGGAGGCAACAAACCTTTGTATTAGGCAAGTAAACAAGGGCAGGAGAAAGCCACTGTGGTTCTCAAAGGAAGTGGCTGGGAAAATGATGGCAAAAAAGATGGCTTTCAGGTGGTAGAAGGAAACACGGAAGGAGGAGGAGGAGGACAGGGTAGTGTACCTGGATAAACAGAGGGAGGCAGGGAAAGCAGCCAGGAGCACATAGGCACAAATAGAGGAAAAAATAGCACAAGAGGTAAAAAAAAAAAAAGGGCAAGACTTTTTATAGGTACATTAGTGACGAGAAAAAATGGGTGGGATTGTAAGGCTTAAAGGGGAAGATGGGGAGTGTGTGGAAGGGAAACTGGAAGAAGCATCAGTACTGAACAAATATTTTTGTTCTGTATTCAGAGAAGAAAGAGAAGGTGAGGGACCACAGTTAGGCAGCATGAACAGATCTGGGAGGGAGGTGGACACTAGTCCATTTACGGAAGAGAATCCTAAAAGAACTCACAAATCTGAAAGTGGACAAGGCAGTGGGACTGGATGGGATACATCCTATAATATTAAGGGAACTACAGGAGGTGCTGGTGGCACCACTGGCAGCCCTGTTCAATGAGTCACTCGATACAGGAGTGATTCCAGAGGACTGGAGGGCAAGTGTAGTTGCTCTTCACAAAAGTTGGAGTACGGAGGAGGCTGGAAACTATAGACCAGTCAGCCTCACCTCAGTAGTGGGGAAAATTATGGAATCACTACTTAAAGGATTGTGAAACACCTTGAATCCAGCGGAGCACAGGATCCAAGACAGCATAGATTCATAGCGGGAAGGTTATGTCAAACAAATCTAATTGATTTCTTTGACTGGGTGACTAGGAAAGTGGATCGGGGGAGCTATGGATGTGGTCTGCCTGGATTTCAGTAAGGCCTTTAATACCATTCCACATAGAAGACTTGTGAAGAAGCTGGGCAGCCTGGGAAGGCGTCACAGGGTGGTAAACTGGATAAGGAACTGGTTGAGTAATAGAAGTTAGAGGGTGGTGGTAAATGGAACTCAATCTGAGAAAAGGAGGGTGACCAGCAGGGTGCTACAGGGATCAGTTCTAGGGCCAGTCCTGTTTAATGTCTTCTTAAGTGACATTGTGGAGGGGCTGGAAGAGAAGAAGTGCCTCTTTGCTGATGACACTAAGATCTCCAACAGAGTGGACACTCTGGGAGGGATGGAAAAAATGAAGAGGGACCTAGGTAAACTGGAGGAATGGTGTAGAGTGTGGCAGCCGAGATTCAATGCAGAAAAGTGCAGAATCATGCATTTGAGGCGCAAGAAGCCAGATGAGGATTACATGATTTGGGGGGGGGAGATACTGATGGTCACCGAGCAGGAAAGGAATTTGGGGTAATCATATCTGATGACCTAAAAGTGGCCAAACAATGTGCCATGGCTGTGGGGAGAGCCAGTGGGATGATGGGGTGCATAGGGAGAGGTATCACCAGCAAAAGAGAAGAGGTGGTAATGCCACTGTACAGATCATTGGCGAAGCCTCATTTGGAATACTTTGTCGAGTTATGGAGGCTGTATCTCCGCAAAGACATAGTCATATCTTCATTTATAAAAATGTTTTAATTATTTTTACTGAATATACTGTATCTAGTACTATAAATAGGGGCTATAATCAATCTCTTCATTTAAACCTCAAGGTGTATCTGTATGTAGCACTACTATCCACTTGGTTTCTTTTTGTAAAAGGAGATAGCGCTTCAAAGGGGCTCTTGCAGCATGTTACACCATAGGGACTGAAGCCGGCAGGCAGAAGGACTCCACGGAAAACTTCTAGCTAGCAGTCTGTAGCGGGGGACCGACCCTGACGTCGGCCCACCTCCAAAGTCACCTATGGTATAAAAGGGATGGTCTCCCAGCACCACCTCATTCCTTTTCACGCCATCGACCTGCGCAAGTCGGACCTCCACAGACGCCTTCTGTGTTACATGCTCTTTATTATTTTCTGAATTTTCTTACCTTTTCAGTACAAATTCTTGCATGACTTCTCCTTCCTTGTCTATTGAACAGCGGCGAACAAAGTACGCTTGTGGCAAGCAGCTGCTCCACAAGGACGGCCATTCAGCATGCTTAATCTGCTTAGACCCAAACGATGACACTGAGGCCTGCCAGCACTGCCAAGATTTCAACCAGCACACCCAGCTTCGCCACCAGATGATCTTGGAATCCTTCCTGCTGCAGCAAAAGCTTCAAATGGTGGAGAAGGAGCTTCATCTGAGTACCTCCTCTTCCCCGGCCTCCGGGGCCTCCACTTCCTCATCATCGAAGAATCTGAAGAAGTAATTGAGAAAGCACAAACACCAGGAGGAGCACAGGGAAAAACCCATGTCAGCTTCCTGTTCCAAGTCCCCCTCGCAAGTTGGGTAATGATTGTGAGTCTTCCTCCCACAGGTGGTCGGCCCCCTCCACGTCATCAGCCCTTTCTCCATCCAGGCTGCGAGTGATCAAACCATCTGCTGTCCTAACCATCTTGGGCGGTGGTTCTTTGGGGCTTGGGTGTTCAACCTCAGCCTCTCAGTCCCTGAAGCTTCGGCCCATTCAGAACACAGGTGCTCGACCAGGTGGCTTGACCGGGTCCTCTCCGGGTGATGGGTTTTTGTCCATTGCCTTCCCTGTGAAGGCATCTGCGAAGTCGGCCCCAAAGCCTGGGACCGATGCCAACTCATGATGTCCGGGGTATGCGGTCTACTCCCCCGAGAGGGTGATGCCTCTGCCCTGCTCGGGAGCTAGCGCACCTACACTGGCTTCTCCTTACTGGCTGACGCTGGCTGCTACCCCGGACCAGTGTTAGCCGACACCTGTCGATGCCGGCCTCTCCGGTGCTGACCTTGACTTTGCCACCACCATCATCCCCAATTCCCCCCCCCCGTTGCCGGCTGGACCAATTGTCACACAACCGACGGCAGGGGGACCGACACCCAACCTTTCGACCCCAGTCAGACCAACACCAGGTGGTTCTACCTCGGGACCCAATGCTGGTTAATCTGACGCCAGTGGAGCTGACAGGGTTGCCGCAGCCTGATGAGCTGACACCAGGGACTTCCCACCCGCAGAGGATAATGCTCTTTTTGTGGCCTGGTGAGCATACTCCAAGGATAAGGAGGTCCCGAAGGAGCTCCCAGTCCCCCTAAGGATCGGGTTCATCCTAGGAAAGCTCCAATGCTGGATCCTAGGGCACCTATGCCACCAGCAAGCCCTGACACTGGTCTTTCTAGGCCTCACATGCATAAGCCTCGGTGCTCATCCTCTCCGAATTTGGGTGAGTCGGGGATATTCCTCCTCCTCCTCCTCATACAATGACTCTGGAGATTCAGATATCCCATCAGAGCTGGAGGAGTCCAAGGATACCCCACGGTCTCCCCCAGATGACCCATCTTTCATGGATGTGATGAGGCACATCCAGTGCCTCATGGGCTGGAACACAGAGGAAGTGGACCCTGAGCGACGCGGGCTAGCCACTTTCCTTCGCAAGGAGGTGTCCTTGCCTCTAATGCCCCCCCCCCATCGACTCCTTCAAGGATGTCAATAGGGCAGCTTTGAAGTGCCCATCCTCTACACCTGCAACGTCCAAAAAGCCGAATCGCTTGTGCAACACCCCAAGGGATGATCCCTTCTATGGGGAACACCCGAAGGCTGATTCATTCGTTATCGATGTGGCCCATGACTGTTCCAAATGACCCCGACACCTCCGTACTCAGCCTCCTGATGAGGACTATAGGCAGATAGACTATTTTGGCAAAACAGTCTACTCTTCCACCACTTTTGCCATCCATTCTCTAAACTTTCTCACCCACATGATCCAGTATCAGAATGCCCTGTGGGACAAGGCCTTTGAGGTGGCACAAGCTCAGTCGGGTCTCCTTGGGAAGGCTGAGCTGTTGTACCTTCTCAAGTGGGGCTCTGATGTGGGGACCCACATCCTCCAAGCCTCCTATGATTCTGCAGACTCTGCAGGTAGGGCCCCAACTATGGGAATTTTTTCTGCGCTGCCACTTGTGGCTTAGAGTTTCCGGGCTTGCCTCAGATGTCCAGTCCAAGATACTGGACACTCTCTTTAGAGGCCCCATCTTGTTTGGCAAGAATTCTCAAAATATAATCACTCGCCTCCAAGAGTCGGGTAAGGCTATCAGATCAGTTCACACCCTGTATAGGTCTCAGCCTAAGTCTTCCCAGCGGCAGCCTTTTTGTCGCAACCCCAAACAGCAACATAGTGGCCTGCAGCCCAGGGGTACCTTTAAGAGGAAGGCTACTTCCCAAGTCACAGGAGATTCCATGCCCAGAGCTCCTAGAACCTCACAGGCCACATTGCCAGTCCCCAGCTCCTCTGCCTGACTCCTTACCCGACCTCCTCCTTCAATAGAATCCCTACAGAAGGTGGTAGAGTGTAATTTCTCTCATTACAGAGAGGGTTGGTGCAGAATAACCTCAGACCAGTGGGTTCTACAGTTAGTGGAACAAGGACATACCCTAAAACTGATGGAGGTTCCTCCAGACAATCCTCCAGCCCCCTCCCATTAGCCCCAGGCCCATCTCAAATCGATCCAGGACAAGATACAAGTACTTCTGAGAAAACAGGCCATCAAACCTGTCCTGGTAACCCTGGGAAGGGACTCTACTTGTATTTCTTCCTGGTTCCAAAGAAAATGGGAGATCTGAGCCCCAACTGGACCTCAGCCAACTGAACAAATTCATAGTGTACAAAATGGTTCAGGATGGTCACCCTTCCCAGCCTTCCTCCCTTGCCTCATCAAGGGGCTTGTCTCAGCTCCCTGGACTTGCAGAACGCTTACCTTCATATCTTGGTATTTCCACTCCACAGGAGGTTTCTACACTTCTGCTTCCAGGGAAACCACTACCAGTTTTGGGCCCTGCCCTTCTTCCTGTCCTTGGCTCCATGGGTTTTCACCAAATGCCTTGCAGTAGTAGCAGCCGCCCTAACGAGGGAAGGCCATTATGTCTTCCCTTACAGACGACTGGCTTCTGACAGTTCCTACCAAGGAGAAATTGCTCAGCACCATGGAGGCGACTTTTTCCCTGTTTCGGGATCTGGGGATAACACTCAGTCTTCCAAAATCCTCCCCTTGGCCAAGTCAAAGACTCCAGTACATTGGGGTGATCTTAGACACCGAGCAAGGCAAGGCCTGTCTTCCACCAGACAGGGCAGAACACCTTCAGACTCTGGCTCAGCTGGTCTTGTTCGTCTTGACAGGTCCCAGCCAGAATGGTTCTAAGACTGCTGGGACATATGGCAGCTGCCATTGTGACAGTACCCCTGGCCCGCCTGAATATGAGGGTGGCCCAGTGGAACCTTCGGGTCCAATGGGAGCAGCGTTCAGATGACTTGGACCTCCCATTGTTGGTTTCCAGTTCTGTCTGACAGACCATGATGTGGTGGCTGAATACCTCCAACCTTTTGTCGTCGAGGCACAGGTCAGGAAGCATAGGAAACCAGGAGCAGTTGTAAAATTCACAACACGTGTTTTATTATTAATAAAAGTAAAATAAAAAATAAAATTGTTCAGTATAACTGTTTACAAAAGCAGTATAAACAGAGAAAGTCCATCTTGGTTTCTTTTCAGTTTCCAGTCTCCGTCTCTGTGTTTTGTTTTGTTTTTTTTGCAAGAAATTGCAGCTCTGTTTTTATAAGTCTTTGCAATTCCGGTTGTTAAGAAAACGGCATGTTTCTCACACAGTGTTCTTGTAAGTTTCAACAAGTACAGCAAAAAGAACATTGTGACCCAGAACTGACCTCTTGCTTACAGCTTCTCAGAGAGTTTGCAGACAGGTTAACCCCTCGAGTTACAAATAGCTTTTTGCAATCATTTCAACAGTATAACTATATACATTTCAACAGTAAAGCTATATACATTTCTAAACAAAGGGATCCCAGTATCAGTTACATTTCCACATAAGGATTCACATATATTTTTATATCTGCAGATATGCAAGGGGGAAGAAAAGACAGAAACAGCAAGTGAGGGTAGAGAGATAGCGAGAGGCAGAGACTCGCAAGACCATCGGAGTGATCAAGGCCTAGGTCTCACAATAAAATTTGGTTGCACAACCAGACAGAGAAGAGACAGAAAAGGAGAGAATAGAGCAGACCCTTGCGTCTAAGCTCTTTCTCCATAACAACTGGGACACGGCCCTATTCAACCCTGTCACATACCCCCTCCTTAATAGGGAACCTGTTTACAAAAACAGGTTTCCAAAGCTTTCTTTAAATTCTCCTTTAACGCGACAGTAGCTTATAATCATTATAGTTCAGAGCATATGCAGCATATCAAACAGAGACGTTTTAACTCGCACTCTTTTTTTCAGCCTTCGTAATTCTCAATTCTTGATCCATATCTAGACAGAAAATCAGCATTGACATTCTCTTTCCCAGATTTGTGCATCACTTTAAATTTAAATGGCTGAAGTGCCAGGTACCACCGTGTGATTCTAGAATTGTTATCCTTCATTTGTTTAAACCAGCAGAGAGGATTGTGATCTGTTACAAGCACAAAGTCAGCTCCTAGTAGGTAAAACTTAAGGGACTCCATTGCCCACTTTGCTGCAAGACATTCCTTTTCAGTGGTGGAGTACCTTTTCTCTCTGTCGTGCAATGTCCTACTTATGCGTAGAATAGGATGCTCTTTCCCATCTAAATGCTGACTTGATTGCACCTAGGCCTACCTCTGATGAATCAGTCTGTAACAAAAATTGTTTCTCAAAGTATGGGCTTCCTAAATTGGGGGCTGAACATAATGTAGCCTTAATGGCCTGAAAAGCTTCATCACACTCTGGGGACCATTTCACATTATTCAAGGAACCGTTTTTTTGTAAGTTCAGTGAGGAGAGTAGCTAACTCTGCAAAGTTGGGAACAAATCTCCAATAATAACCAGCCAGCCCTAAAAATGACCGGACATATTTCTTGGTTTTGGGGACAGGGCTGTTAGCTACAGCTTCTATCTTGGAAACCTCTAGCTCGACTTCACCATTTCCCAAGACGTAGCCCAAATATCTGGTTTCCTGCATGCCCAATGCGCACTTGGTAGGATTAATTGTCAAACCTGCCTTATTGATCGATTTGATAACTGCCTGTAGGTGTTCCAGGTGACTTTTCCAGTCTGGACTATACACCACTACATCATCCAGGTACACAGGACAGTAACCAGTGTGAGGGGATAACATTACATCCATGTACCGTTGGAATGTAGCTGGTGCACCACGTAAACCAAACGGCATGGTGGTGAACTGATAAAGTCCTGTAGGAGTGGCAAATGCAGTTTTGTCTCAGGATTCTTTAGCTAGGGGGATTTGCCAGTGACCCTTAGTGAGATCGAGGGTACTGATATATTTGGCACTACCCATTCTGTCCACCAAATCATCTATTTTGGGCATAGAATAACTGTCAAATTCTGACACTTGATCAAGTTTCCTAAAATCAAAGCAGATTCTTACACCCCCTTCTTGTTTACAGTCACCAGTGGTGATGACCAAGCACTTCTTGACTTGTCTGTGATACCCAATCCTTTCATTTTTAAGACCTTTTTACCTGGTTACAAAACGTTTTCTTTTATCCCATGGTCATAATACACCTTCTGCTGGTTTGGAGCCTCTTCCTGGTTACTATTGGAGATTTCAACATATTTTGCCAGCTTCTTTCTCAGAGCACACATATAAAATGTAATAGATTTTTTTTGGTGGGGGTTATGTTCCCATGTTTCTTTTATTACATCTACTGGCCCTCTAGGTTGTCTACCATACATCATTTTAAATGGTGAAAAACCTGTTGATGCCTGTGACACTTCTCTGTAAGCAAAAAGCAGATAAGGTAAGTATTGGTCCCAATCTTTCCCTTCCTCTTTTAAAAACCTTTTTAACATGCGTTTTAGGGTTTGATTAAAACTCTTAACAAGACCATCTGTCTGATGATGATATGGGGAGGGTTTTATGGCAATGATACCTAGTAGTCTGTACAGCTTCTTAAGTAATGAGGCACCAAAATTACTATTCTGATCAGTAGTGAGTTCTTTAGGTATGCCCGCTCTGCTGAAACCTTTGGCAAGCTCTGCTGCCACTTTTGGGGCTGGGACAGTACACATTGGAACTACCTCCGGGTATCGAGTAGCATAGTCACATACTACCAAAATGAATCGATTACCCTTTTTAGTTTTGTCTATGGGGCCAACCACATCCATTGCAGTTCTCTCAAAAGACACATCTACCAAGGGTATAGGCACCAGGGGCACCTTGTTTTTTTTAGCCACTGGGGCTACTTTTTGACACTCAGCACAAGAACTGCAATAGGTAACAACATCTTCATGAATTCCAGGCCAGTAAAATCTGTACAGCAATCTGGCAAGGGTGTGATCCCTCCCCAAGTGACCAGTCATAGAACTATCATGTGTTATCTGTAACAACTCAGATCTATACTTTTGTGGTATAACCAGTTGTTCTATCTGGTCCTGTATCTGAGGTTTAACCCAAACTCTGTACAGTAGCCCATTACATATTTTAATCATAGTTTCACCCTGTTTTGATTTCACCCACAGCTGCTTAAAATAATCCTGGAGAGAAACATCATTAGTTTGTTTTGACAGAAAATCACAATCAGTAATCAGTTTAGTTTCAGCATTTTCATGTGTTAATCCTTTAAGTCCCTCGGTCTTTTGTTGTCACTTATTTCTTAAGGTGTCATCTTTCTTTCCTGGACTTCTAGATCTGGGAGCTCTGCTCAAACAAGTCTGAATCAAAATCAGTGAAAGGGAAAGAGTCCCTGCCATCTGAGATTTTCTTTGCCTGAGGTCTTGTCGCCACAGCTGCTAAAACATCAGGATTTACTCCCTCTTTGATTAACTCAGCAAATCTTTGAAAGTAATTTCCAATAATCACAGGTACAGGTAACTGAGGTACTAACCCCACTTTCATTTGGTGCGACACCTCATTAATAGAGTCACTTGGCTGGTGGGATAGTATTGAGTGTTCCCATGGATGCAGATGACAGCAGTACCTGGTCCTTTTGGACATTGTTTTCCCAGCAGTTCAATATGCACTAGGGACCGTAAGCTTCCTGAATCTAAGTCCATTCATAGTCTTATCTCCTACCTTCTCATCTGTTAAGTACTTGCCCCAATTTGCTAAGGACAGATCTGCTTCAGTTTCACTCTTCTTACGGCATTTTCTTGCAATATGACCTGGCTCATTACAGTTATAGCAGATAACGTCTTTGGGCACAGATCTGTTACCTCCACCAGAGTTCTTATCAGACTTGGAGTTTAAATGGGAAAAAGAGAGTCTTACCTGTGCTTGGCTGTTACCTTGCTGCTGTGGCGTTTGTCTGGCCATTTGGTAGTTTTCGGCCAAAGAAATCGCCTTTTCCCCACTTTCTGGTCAGTGTTCCTTTACCCAAAGCTGCACATCTGTAGGCAAGATGTTGATGACTTGCTCCATTGCAGATGTGTCGATGATCTGTGGGACTATTCTGCTGTCTGGTTGGAGCCATTTTATCAGAAGTTCTCCGAGTCGGGTGACGGCTTCTCGGGATTGTTGAGTGAGTTGTACTTCAGAGATCGAAATCTCTGCCTGTAGGTCTCTCCTGAGATGTCATACCTTTTCAGGATTTCGCTTTTCACCAGGTCATTGTTTTCTGACTGTGCAGTGTCCATATTGCTGTAGGCAAGTTGGGCTTTCCCTGTTGGGTAAGGTACCAGTCTGATTGTCCATTGCAGCTTTGGCCACTGACATGCTGCAGCAACCCTTTCAAAAAGTTGTCAGGTATGCTTCGATATCATTGGAGAGACACAACTTTGTAAGTTTAATGTATTTCAGGTTGCCTGTGTCCTGTTGCTCATCTGGATCTGTGTCAGATCCTCTGCCTTTGATAGCCTGAAAGGCATCCAGCCACCGCTGCTCCTTTCGCTGCATCTCATCTCTCCTCTGCTGCTCGAGTTGTTGCATTTCTTGTTTTCTCTGTCTCTCTTTGTTGTATAGCCCACCATTTGAAAAAGGCAGTCAAGCATTCAGGCTCTGTCACTGCCGGTTCTTTTTTTCTAACTGGTGCTAACTGTACAATCTCAGCTTGGACTTCTGTCTCTGCTAGTTTGGCTGCCATTCTCCTGGTAACCACTCCTGGGCTTGCTGCTGCAGAATCCATACCTTTCTTCTGTGCCTCCCTGGTATCAGGTCTAGTACCCACGCACGAGACTCCTGGCTTAGAGTATGCATGGCATAAATCCCACTTAGGCTGACACCATCTGTCATTGAAGCACAGGTCAGGAAGCATAGGAAAACTAGGAACAGTTGTAAAATTCACAAGTGTTTACTTATTGATAAAAATAAAATAAAAAAAATATAATTGTTCAGTATAACTATTTACAAAGGCAATATAAACAGAGAAAGTCCATCTGGGTTTCTTCTCAATTTCCAGTCTCAATCTCTGTGTTTTCTCTTGCAAGAAATTGCAGCTCTGTTTTTATAAGTCTTTGCAACCATCACCGTTAAGAAGACAGCATGCTTCTTACACAGTGTTCTTGTAAGTTTCAGCAATTGCAGCAAAAAGAACAATGTGAC
This sequence comes from Neoceratodus forsteri, assembly GCA_016271365.2. Taxonomy (NCBI): domain Eukaryota; kingdom Metazoa; phylum Chordata; order Ceratodontiformes; family Ceratodontidae; genus Neoceratodus; species Neoceratodus forsteri. The sequence continues at coordinate 261,908,402 of JADMNL010000027.1, read as the reverse complement.
CCAGAACTGTCCTCTTGCTTACAGCTTCTCAGAGAGTTGGCAAACAGTTTAACCCCTTGAGTTCCAGATAGCTTTTTGCAGTCATTTCAACAGTATAACTATGTACATTTCAACAGTAAAACTATATACATTCCTAAACAGTGGTATCCCAGTATCAGTTACTTTTCCACATATTGATTCATATATATTTTTATATCTTCAGATATGTAATGGGGAAGAAAAGACAGAAACAGCAAATGAGGGTAGAGAGATAGCGAGAGACAGAGAATTGCAAGACCGTCGGGGTGATCAAGTCCTAGGTCTCATGAGAAAATTTGGTTGCGCAACCAGACAGAGAAGAGACAGAAAAGGAGAGAATAGAACAGACCCTTGCGTTTAAACTCTTTCTTCCATAACAACTGGGACAGGGCCCTATTCAACCCTGTCACACCTTTCCAAAGGGGTTCCCTTCCAGTCGGAGTCACCTAGACAAATTGTGACTACAGACGCAGCTGGCCAGGACTGGGGTGCCGATCTGGCAGACTGTCAGACTCAAGGAACTTAGTCCCCATTGGAGCTGCATCTCCAAATCAGTGTTCTGGAGATGCAGACAATTCTGTATGCTCTCTCCAAGCCTTTTGGACTCATCTACTCCCAGGTCCTCTCTTGATCCAGATGGACAAATTTATATAAACAAGCAAGGGGGCACGCATTCTTACTCCCTCTGCAGAGAGGCCATGAGAGTGTGGCATTGGGCCATAGCGCATCGCCTGAGCTTGACGGCTGTGCATGTTCCAGGAATACAAAACACCTTGGCAGACAGCCTAAGCCATTCCCAGTCCAAGGTTCATGAATGGGAGCTTCTTCCTGCAGTGGTCGAAGATCTCTTCGACAGATGGGGCTACCCAGAGCTGGACCTTTTTTATGTCCCCATCCAGTGCAAAACTGTCCAATTTCTGCTTGTTAGATCCAGGATCTGGTGTTTTCTGGTGAGATGCATTGTCCCTCTCTTGTACGAGAGGTTTCTGTATGCCTTACCTTCCTTTCCATTGCTGCAGAGTGTTCTGCTCAAGTTGCAGTCAGAAGGGGTAGAGATGATTCTGATAGCCACCTTCTGACCACGTCAGATTTGGTTTCCAGTTCTCCAGCAACTTGCAGTGGAACCCCCGACTCCCCTGCTTATGTGTTCCAATCTACTCTCACAGGAGCAGGGTACCCTGGTCCATCCAGCTATCTGGTCTCTGCACCTTTATGCATGGCTCCTGCAGACCTAGCCATTGCTCACTTTGGGGTCACTCCCCAAGTGGCAGAGGTCCTTGTGGCTGCCAGAAAGCCCTCCATTCGATCCACTTATGCTACGAAGTGGAAGCAGTTCTGCATATGGGCCACCACTCATGAGCTGGATCCTTTTACTTGTTTGGAGAATCTCGTTCTAGAGTATCTCCTTTCCTTATCTAACTCAGGCTTCAGTTACTCATCCATTAAGGTGCACCTTTCAGCCATCTCTGCGTACCATGCACCTATTGGGGGCAAGACTGTTGCCCAACTTGACCTGTCCCTCACATTCTTGCGTGGTATTTTGCATCTGAAACCTCCCATGAAGGACCTGATTCCTCCGTGGGATCTGTTTATCTTAGAGAAACTTAAGTTGCCTCCCTTTGAGCCTGCCACAAGTTGCGACCTTTGCTTTTTTTCCTGGAAAGCGTTATTTTTAGTTGCCATTACTTCTGCTGAGCGGATTTCTGAGCTGTAGGCCGTTTGTGTAAAGAGCCTTATTTAGTTTTTCACAAGGACAGGGTGTCCTTGAGAACAAATCCTAACTTCTTCCTAAGGTGGTTTCTGAGTTCACTCTGAATTAAGACATCCACCTTCCTGTGTATTACCCAGAGTTTCCTAACTCAGGGGAGGTCTTACTAAATACTCTGGATGTCCATCAGGTGCTTGGTTGTTATTTGGACTGCACCTGAACCATAAGAAAATCTGATCAGTTGTTTGTTTCTTTCGCCACGAAAAGAGAAGGGGCTTCAGTTTCTAAACAGTGCTTATCCAAATGGTTAGTTAATTGCACTGTTTATTGCTACTGTAGACACAAGCCTTTACTGGGCCTGGTTAAAGGCCGTTCTCCAAGGAGTGTTGCTGCTTCCTTTGCATCCTTCAGAAATGTGTCCAAATCTGATATCTGTGCAGTGGCCACTTGTAGTTCTTTTCACTCTTTCATCCGGCATTACAGTCTGGACATTGGCTCTAGGCGTAGGGAACATTTTGGACTGGCTGTCCTGCAGGGCCTGCTTTCTTGAAAGCTTTACTCTGACCTGTATCTCCTCCCAGTTGACCAGGGTCAAGCCTTTCACTGCTTGGGACTTGTTCTTATGGTGTAATCTGCTGCAAGAGCCCCCTCGAAGTGAGATGGTACAGTTGCGTAAGAACTTACTGTAACAGTAGATCTTCGAGAGGAGCTCTTGCAGCAGGTGCTGCTTTCCCTCCTCTATCCTCCTGATGGTTGCTTCTCCATCTTTGTTGTCTTTCCTCGGTTTCAGAGGAACCCCTCAGCTCTCTAGTTACTATAATTGCCGGGGTCTCTGGTGGGAGAATTGAGTTGGTGCTGGGGGAACGCCCCTTTTATACCCTAGGTGATGGAGGCGGGCCGACGTCAGGGGACAGTCTCCATTTTAGACTGCTAGCTATAAGCTTTCCATGGGGGTCCTGGCACCTGCCGTCTTCAGTCCTTATGGTGTAACCTGCTGCAAGAGCTCCTCTTGGAGAGCTACTGTTACGGTAAGATCTCACTTCAAGATAGAGCTCTTACAGCAGGTAATAACCATTAGGACTGTGCTGCTAGGCACTAGGACCCCATACAGAAAAATTCTAGGTAGCACCCCCTGACATCGGCCCAGCCCCTGATATTGCCCATAGTATAAAGGGGTGGTCCCCCGGCACCACCTCAGTTTTTTTTTCCCACCGTCGACCTGTGCATCTCAGCTCCACGGATCCCTCCTGCTACCATTCAACCACCGTTTTTCACGCTTCGCGCTGTTACCTTTTTTTTTTGGTCGAATTTCACCGAATTTGTCATGTATGTCTACTCGGCCAACTTCATCTACACAGTGGCAGAAATCGAAGTGCACGTGTGGCAAGCAGATCCCAGCAAAAGACGGCCATTCGGCCTGCATTCTGTGCCTAGGCTCCGACCATAAGCCGGATGCCTGCCCGCATCGCCTTAGCTTCAATAGGAGGATCTGCATCCGCCGCCTGAAGACTTTAAAAGCATACCTCCTTGAACAACTAGTGGCCGCCATGCAGAAGACCCACTCGGGGCGCAGCACGTCTTCCTCCTCAGCCAAGGACTCCTCCCCTAGAGAGAAGAAATCAAGCAGGAAGCACCACCATCGAGACAAGGATAGGTCCAGGTCAGAATCCCGTCCCAGGTCTCCACACAAGGCTTCCAAAAGTTCTACCTCCAGTGCCAGGTCGGACTCAGCCCCTCCAGTTTCCCTTGCTCACCCAGGGTTACCGTCGAGGAAGGCTCCCGCCTCAGCCCAGACGTCTGGTTGGGAGTCTTCCGGGTTAGGGTCTTCCCAGGCCCCAGTTTCCTTGGCTGTTCAGCCCCACAAGCTCTTGCTAGGGTCTCAGCCAGAAGGATCGGTCCACACTTTGTCGGGCGGCAGATCGGAATCTGATGTCTACAAGGCTGATGCATCTGGGTTGACTGACAAGATGACAGGGTCCAGCGACACCAAGGGATGTCAGAAACGCGAGCGCCACAAGAAACCGCGCTCACCTTCCAAGTCGTTGACAACTGGGGCTCTGGACCGACGACAGTCCACAACACCCTCTGACTCCAATGCGGAGCAGACACTCTCCAAGCCATCGTCTGATCCACAGGGCTCTAAAAAGGGTGTGACCGTGGACCTGACGTCGGAGGACCTGACTCCTGCCAGTGAGAGAGTCACGGACAAGACGCCACTTGCTCCATCACTACCTCCCCCTTGGGAGCCTGATGACCAGATGCCAGGGGATGAGACACCGCCAGACCTGATGCCCGATACAGTGGCACCATCATATCTGATGATGGGGGGGGCTGAATCGAAGGGTCCAATGCCAGGACATTCAGATGCCCCAACCCCAAAGGCAGATCCACAGTTGGGCCCCATGGTCCCTTTGACTGAAACTGGTGCTCTATTCACCAGTTGGTGGAACACTGTCAAAGGGGATCTGTTGCCCAGACTGCAGAGCCAAATCCCAATCCTGCAGGGACCACTGTTCCAGCTCCGCCTAGGCAACTGACCCCTCCTTCACACAGATCGCCTTCACCACCCTGGATTCAAGCCCGCCCGGCTCCGGGGGGGGGGGGGGACAATGGATATGAATCTCCTGGACGACGGTAGCATGATCATCACCCGTTGTCCAGATCCTCCTCTAGATGCCGGAGTCGCTGTAGCGGACACCGGTCCACATCTTCAGAGGAGTCCACCGGAGGCTCCTCCTTTCACGACTGGTCAGAAGACTTGTCTCTTCCATCTCCGGATCCAAGGAGGGATTCCCCGAGGTCTCCTCCGGACGGTCGCATTTTCCTAGATGTGATGAGACACATTCAGTTCCCTAACTAGTGGGAGACTGAATATTTAGATCCCAAGAGATGCCATCTGGCGAAATTCTTAGGGGCCACTGACCCAAAACCCTTGGTCATTCCACCATTAGTGGAACTCTTCCAGGACATTATGAAACTAGCCTGGAAGCACTCTTATACAACCTCGGTGGTTCCTAAGAAAGCTGATCGCCTATATAGGACCCCTAGGTAGGAACCACATTTGAGCGAGCAACCCAAAGTGGACTCTTTGGTCCTTACAGCCACATATAGTAGGACTCAACAACCGAAGCATATGAGCCCCCGACCACCAGATAAGGAGTCCAAAAAGATGGACCAGTTTGGCCGGAAGGTGTACTCTTCAGCCACTTGCACGCTGTGGTCATTAAATTTTCTGGCACACATGGTGATGTATCAGAAGTCTCTCTGGAACAAGGCTATGGACCTGGCTTAGTCACAATCTAACTCCACTAATAAGTCAGAGCTCTTAGCCATCCTACAGTGTGATGTTGACGTTGGCAGACATGTCCTCAGATGCTCATATGACTCTGCAGACACTGATGCCAGAGCAGCTGCCACAGGGATATGCCTCTAGTGCTACTCTTGGTTGAGGGTCTCGGGCTTCCGACAGGATTTGCAGGATGCTATCCTGGATGCCCCTTTCCAAGGATCAGTTCTTTTCGGCCAGGAGGCAGAAAAGATGATCACAGGTTTGCAGGACTTAGGAAAAGCAGTTTCTGAAGTCCACAAGATGTATACGTTAGAGCCAATCCCTTCCAGGTGTCAGCCCTTTCTCAGACAATAAGGCCAGCAGGGGAAACAACAGCAACAAGAGGGGGTTACAAAAGAAAAGTCACCCCCCCACACACCATCAGGGGCACAGGAACCAAGGAATGCCAAAAATGCCAGCGCTCCCTTGCCCATTCCAACAACCTCTGTATGACTCCTACCTGTCTCCCCGGTGGAGCTACAGGGTGTGGTCAGTAGAATCTTGATTCTCCTTTACCTCACAGGTGGTCCAGCATTACGACAGATCAGTGGGTACTTCAAATTATAGAAAGGGGCTATGCTCTGGAGTTCACCAAAATACTTCCAGAAAGCCCTCCGATTTCCATTCATTACTCCCCATCCCACACAGGCCTCACTCGGGCAGGAAATCGTAGCCCTCCTGAGCAAAACGGCAATCCAGGTAGTCCCACCGAGTCAAAGAGGAAGGGGTTATTCTAGGGACGTAGATATGTTGTTCAATCCACACTCTCTGGCAGGTTCCTTGCCACTTTAAATGTTGCCGGAAGGTCTTCAAGCTGGCTCCTCCCACCCACCCGGGTGGTAAAACCCTCGGCTCCTCCTCATGCCACCAGATCTTCCTTACCGCTTGGAAGCTCAGGTTCCCTCCTTGGCGCTCTGCTTTTTAGGCCTGGATCCAAACACTTCGGTTAACCCGAAACTAATTCTAAAGTTTTCAAGACTTCGGTCTTCATCTTCCCTCGCAGCTACAATGGACAAATCGACTCCCGGCTTTCATCGGTGCCCTTGTGGGCAGAAGATGTCCTGGACCGATCCGCTCCACTTGCGTCTACTGCGGGCTGTCGCAGATTAGCAGGCTTGCGGTGTGCAGCTCCTTCCGGCTTGATGCGTGGAGGACCGCTGCTCGACTTCTTCTTGGGTGCCCTGAAAACGGTGTCCGCCGGGTCAAGTTGAAGGAGGCCCGTTGGGCGGTGTCTGCGGCGGTGGGCTCCGTGGAACAGTTGGAGCAGATGATCGCCCTCAATGAGGCGGCGGACCAGGCCGCTTCTTCTTTCTCCTCGACTGCGGCATTTATCCCACTCTCCTTGGGCTCCTCCTACATGGCTTCGTTTAAGGAGCTTTGCCAGTCCCTCTCCACCAAGGGAGAAGGGCCATCGGGACATTCCAGTCGGTCCAAGAAGAAGGACTCAAAAGGTAAGTCCCACTGTCGACGTTCGTGGGAGCGGGAGAAATCCCCTTCACCGGACTGTTGACCTTCGACTTCAGTTGAAGTTGCGGCTAAGGCCGCTAGCTTCCATGGTAAAACCTCGGCCGGGTCAGCAGGCCGAGACAACCGCTGACGCTGTCAAGATTTTTCTCGACCCGGCCAGATGGTTGGTCGACTGGTGATGCTGACAACCCTACTTCACGGGTTCCCTTGGTGATTACCGAGGACTTGCCTGTGCCTCCTGTGCTGGAGTCCCCGGTGAAGGTCCCTGAACCGAAAGAAGGGCGGGTTTCCCCGTTCCCTCTCTGACCCACTCTCGGAAACCCCGAAGGTCTAGGTCCTCTTCCAGGTCCAACCGGTCGTCAGCGGTCTCGGCACCATGGAAGGCGGCGTCGCTGCTCATCCTTGTCATCCTCTTCGGAGGATAGGCTCCGGCGCAAGTTGCGTCAGCGCTACGAGGGGTTAATGTGGCAGCAGCTCTTATTGTCTGGTAACAAGCCAACTCAGTCGCCTTCTCCGGCCATTAAGTGGCTGTCACCGGAGCAGCCGAACAACCCCTCGTAGTGGTCGAGGAGCCGACTCCGGCTCCGGTTGTTCGACCGAAGCTGGCTGCTCCTCCCCCCATTGTGGTGGAACCCCCTGCCTCCACAACCGAAGACTGGGGCCCCGACCACGACTTCTCGGTCGGGTCAGGGCTTGCCCCACAGGTTGTTGATCACCCTCACTCCCGATCGACCTTGGCAGGTGGAGGGTGGCTCAGGTGCCCGGCAGCTGTTTGCAGACTCCTCGGAGTCTGATGACAACTCCTTCCCTGTTCTCCAGGCCGCTCGACCTGGAGTCGGCGGGGGGTCAGTCGGTGGACGAGAGCCCATCCTCATTTTTGGGTTTGCTTCGGCTCATCTCGGAGTCCACCGGGATGCAGCTCGAACCCATTTCGAAATGGCCCAAGTATCCCCTCATGGAGATACTAGATCGGGGGGGATTCCCCTACGGAGGCCTTTCCTGTGGCTGAAGTCATTGTTGGCCCGGCCCTGGAGTTGTGGCAGTGGCCAGCATCCTGTCCCACGTCTTCGGCCAGGATGGCCCGAAAGTACGCAGTCCCCACCGGCTCACTCTCCGGTTTCTCGGAGCACCCCTCTGCAAAGGGGTTAGTGACCGACAGTGTTTTCTGGTGCTCCGGGAACACTCGGGACGTGGACAAACCGCCTAATAAGGAATCCAAGAAGCTGGATTATGTGGGGTGGAAGGATTACGCTGCTTCCTCCCTGGGCCTTCGTCAGGCTAGCTTGGCCGTTCTGATGGCACATTTCTCACATGCCCTTTTGGGTTCCCTGGATGAGGTGATTCCTCATCTCCCGGCTGACCTTCAGACGACGGTCAGGCAGGTGCGGGATCAGGGAAGGGCGTGGCTAAACAGCAGCTCCAAACTTCGTTGGACATAGGTGATTCTAGTGCCTGATCAGTAGCGACCGCAGTGGCCATGCGCCGCAGAACTTGGCTGCGGATCTCCACCTTCACAGCGGACACCCAGCACAAGCTGGCAGATGTTCCCTTCCTGGGCACTGACTTGTTCGGGCCGGGGTTGGAAAGCCATCTCCAGAGGATCGAGAAGTTCAGTGCCACCTTGGACTCAGTCATGTCTGCCCAGAAGGACAAAGGCCACCAACAGCAGCGTAAGCCCTTTCGCCCTTCCGCCCTGCGGCACTTCCGGCCCAGCAGCACCAGGGCCAGCAGGCACACACTTGGCGCCCTAAGGCCAAGTTTGCCGCTTCCTCTAGTAGGAAGCCTGGAGGCAAGGGTCCAGGAGGTCCCTCAGCGGGCCCTTCCTCCAAGCCTGCCGAGTGACGGGCCCCCAACCTCGTCATTCCTCCCCAGGTCCCCCCAATGGGGGGATGGCTCCGCCACTTCCTTTCCGCCTGGTCTGCTATCTCCACGGACCGCTGGGTGCTAGAAGTGGTGGGCAGGGGTTTGCCTCTGGAATTCAAGCAGTTCCCTCATTATCGAGCAGTTGCCCCTCGGGGGGGGGGGCAGCGGGGTCTGCAGCCTCTCTATCGGCTCATTGGGCCGACATTGCCCAGCTCCTCCAGAAGGAGGTGATCAGCGAGGTGGCGGATCCGCCTCCAGACCCAGGGTTTGTGTCCAGGTACTTCCTGGTCCCAAAACGGACGGGAGGCTGGTGCCCCATTCTCGACCTTCACGACCTGAACAAGTTCCTAAGGCAGCACACCTTCAGGATGGTCACTATGGCTCAGATCATTCCATCCTTGGAACTAGGCATGTGGTTTTGTTCTCTGGACCTTCAGGACGCGTTCTTTCACGTCCTAATCCATCCGTCTCATCAGCGATTCCTCCACTCCCAAGCAGAGAGATCTCATTACGAATCCCGGGCCATGCCCTTCGGCCTCTTTTCAGCTCCCAGGGTCTTCACCAAATGCATGGCAGTGGTGACAGCATTCCTGCGATGCCGAGGGGTCCATGTGTACCCTTACCTGGACGACTGGCTGATTGCAGCCCCCTCCAGGTTGGAGGTGGAATGGTCCAGGGATCTGGCCCTCCAGGTCTGCTCTCAGATTGGCCTCCTCATCAATGAGGCCAAGTCGGAACTCGTGCCATTGCAGATGATTCAGTTCATCGGGGCAGAGCTCGACTCTCTTCGAGCCAGAGCCTGGCTCCCGACGGACAGGGCTGAGGTCCTTTCCTCCTTTGCCCAATCATTTCTGGTTGGGCAATTGTGCCCTGCCCGGGACTTCCTGCACCTCCTGGGCCTCATGGCAGCCTGCACCAGCGTGGTCCTTTGGGCCCGCTGGCATATGCGTCCCCTACAATGGGGGCTGGTCCGCCAGTGATCACAGCGCTCTGGGCCTCTGGACCAGCCAGTGACGGTGACCCAGGAGATGTGGGACAGCCTACAGTGGTGGCTCGTTCCTGCTCATCTGCAGGAGGGTATCCTGTTTGTCCGACCTGAGCCGACGGTCACTCTGATGACCGACGCCTCTTTGATAGGTTGGGGTGCCCATCTGGGGGAGCTCAGAGCCCATGGCCTCTCCCCTCAGGAGTCTCGATACCACATCAACCTGCTGGAGCTTCGAGCGGTCCGACTAGTCCTCACCGCCTTTGCTCCGTTTGTACGGGGTCAAGTGGTCCGGGTCCAGATGGACAACACCACGACCATGTACTACCTCAATCGAAAGGGCGGGACGCACTCCTTGCCCCTGTGCAATGAGGCTTTCCGCACTTGGTCTCTCGTGATCAGCCTGGAGGCGGATCTCCTAGCCATCCATGTGGCAGGAGCCTCCAACAGTCTGTTCGATGCCCTCAGCCAGATAGACACTGCATCTCACGAGTGGTCTCTCCTGCCGGAGGTAGTACAAGATCTGTTCTCCCATTGGGGCACCCCTCAGGTGGACCTGTTCGCCTCCAGGGAGAATGCGAAGCTAAGGCTGTTTCACGCCCGCCTGCCCCACAGGAGGGCTTGCTGCAGGGGGATGCCTTTTTGAGGCAGTGGACCCTGGGCCTCTTTTATGCCTTCCCTCCATTTCCCTTGATCCACAAGGTGCTTCTCAAGGCGAAGAGGGACAAGGCGCAGGTGATTCTGGTAGCCGCAGACTGGTCCCTCCAGTTCTGGTATCCAGATCTCCTCAGCCTCAGCTCCAGGCTCCTGAGGCGGCTTCCAGCCCGCCCGAACCTGAACTCAGTCAACAAGGGGAAGGTACTCCATCCGGACCTTCAGTCCCTGCACCTGACGGCCTGGTTCCTGAGTGGCTGGAGTTCCAGGCCTTGGGTCTTTCTGACGAGGTCCTCAACGTCGTTGAGGCATCTCGTAAGGAGTCGACCAGAAAATACTGTGCCTTCAAATGGAAGAGATTCTCCATTTGGTGTCAGGACAAGGGGTTAAACCCTTCTTCCTGTTCCTTGGCTAGCATTCTGGATGACCTGTGGTCCCTTTCTCAGCTAGGGCTTTGATTAATGACCCTTAAGGTGCACCTGGCAGCCATCTCTGCTTACTGGGTGCGGGCTGGCAAGCAGTCGGTGGCGCAGGAGAAGGTGGTTGGGCGCTTTTCCAAAGGCCTTGATCACATATCCCCTCCAGTGTGAGAATCTCCACCTCCGTGGGATCTACTGCTGGTATTGGCTAAGCCCATGGGCAAGCCATTTGAACCGATGCACAGGTGTGACATCTCTCACCTGTCATGGAAGACCACCTTCTTGGTGACTATTACGTCAGCCAGAAGGATGAGAGAGCTCCAGGTGCTTTCCATCGAGTCTTCTTATCTGGTCTTCCATAGGGACAAGGTTGTCCTGCGCCCCCACCCGAAATTCCTTCCGAAGGTGGTGGCAGTGTTTCACCTTAACCAGGTGTTGACTCTGTTGGTGTTCTACCCCAGACGCACCTCGGAGGCCGAATATAGGCTCCATACTTTGGACCCTAGAAGAGTGCTCTCTTATTGTAAGGAGCAGACGGCTGAAGTTTGGGGAGAGGTTCGCCAGCTGTTTGTCACCTACGCTGAAGCTGCACCTGGCAGACCTGCAGCTAAGCGGACGATAGGCAGGTGGGTCACCTCCTGCATAGATCTCTGCTATAGGTTGGCAGGCATGGAGCCTCCCAAAGGGATAAGAGCTCATTTTACCTGCCATACTGCTGCTTCGGTGGCTGCTTCTAGGGACGTCCCTATCCAGGAAATCTGCAGGGCTGCTACCTGGAAGTCAGCACACACCTTTATTTCCCATTACCACATCGACCTTGAGTCATGCCGGGATGCTTGTTTTGGGACCTCTCTTCTCCAGTCCTTATTCCCTAAGTAGGGGGTACGTGCCTTGCCTCCCTCCTCCCGGAGAACTGCTAGGAGTCTGCCAGACAGTGTGGATTGTACGACATATCCATGTCCCTAGAAATGCAGGTTCTAGGGACATGGATATGTTGTTCATCCACACTTAGTGGCAGGTTCCTTGCCGCTTTAAATCTTGTCGGAAGGTCTTCAAACTGGCTCCTCCCACCCACCCAGGTGGTAAAACTCTCGGCTCCGCCCCATGACGCCAGATCTTCCTTACCGCTTGGAAGCTCAGGTTCCCTCCTTAGTGCTCTGCGTTTTCGACTGGTTCCTGGAATTTTCGGTCTTCGAAATTAATTGGAAGTTTTCTGAAACTTCGATCTTCTTCTTCTTCGCTGCGGCGATGGCTCACTCATTTTCCGGCTCTCGGAGGCGCCTGGCTAATTCCTCCAGGAAAGTCCCGCACTCCACGTGCGTTTACTGCCTTGACTTGGATCATGATCCTCAACTTTGCGACTTTTGCTGTGCCCTTCCGGCCAGCTCTCTGGAGGATTGTGCGGCCCGTTCTGGGCTCGGGCGGCGAAATTTTTCCCGCCCAGAAAATTCTCGGAGACTGAAGTCGGGCAGTGTCTCGTCGGGCTGTCTCGGCTGAGCAGCTCGATCTTCCTTCCTCAGGGAAGGGGGCGGCTGCCCCTCCCTCTTCCTCGGTCACGGCGCTCATCACACTCTCCTTGAGTTCTCCTCATGCAGCTTCATTCAAGGAGCTTCGCCAGTCCCTTTCCTCAAAGGGAGAGGGATCTTCGGGACCTGTCTTTCGGCCCAAGTCCAAGGAGTCGCAGGCTAAGTCCCTTCGTCAGCGCTGGAGGGAGCGGGAGAGTTCCCCCTCCCCTGCCAGCCGACGTTCGACTTCGGTCGAGGATGTGGCTCTTGCCGCTGGCATCATGGTGTCCCCGTCAGGTCAGCCGTCCAGGACTCCCATCAGCGTTGTCGAGTCTCTCGACGCGTCATTTGGGCTGTCTTCTGCTAGAGCTGCCATCCCTTCGCCGGTTCCCACGCGGAGGCTGAGGTTCTGCCTGCAGCCTTGGGTCCACAGACCTCGGCCCTTTCTTCCGAGCCGAGGGAGGTGGGCGCGCCCCGCTCCTTCCCAGGCCCGCCCTCGGTTCCCCCGAGGATTCAGGTCTCGGTCTCGGTCTAGCCGCTCACGCCGACCTCGGCTTCGGTCGGGGCACCGAGTCAAGTGGCATTGCCGTTCTTCCGCCCCTCCTCGGATGAGGAGAAGCCGATGGCCGATGGCGTCTGATGTTACTGAGGGAGTTCATGGCAGCAGCTGTTGTTGTCCGGGAATCAATCGACCCCGATTCATTCCCCGGCTAGTAAGCAGCTGCCGCCCGATCGGCCGACTCAGCCGCTCGCTGCAGTCGAGGTGCCCTCTCCAGGGCCAGTTGCTCGTCCGATCCCTGCTTCCCCACCGTCCTCGGTGGAACCCAGGCTGGGTCATGACCTGTCCTGCAGGTTATCTGTCCCCCTCACTCCCGCCACCGGCGGACGAAGAGTGACTCAGGCCTGAGGCAGCTTTTTGCAGACCCCTCGGAGCCCGAAATTGACTCCTCTATGTTCCCTAGCCGGGAGGACCCAGTGTCTTCTCCAGAACATTCTGTGGATGACAGCCCATCGTCCTTTATGGGTCTGCTCTAGCTCATCTCGGAATTCACCGGGATGCAGCTCGAGCCCATTTCCAAATGGGCCCCTTACGGAGATTCTAGACCGAAGGGGTTCACCCTCGGAGGCCTTCCCGGTGGCTGAGGCAATTGTGGGCCCGGCCTTGGAGCTCTGGCGGCAGCCTACTTCCTGCCCTGCGCCCTCGGCCAGGATGGCAAGGAAGTACTCTGTCCCTGTCAGCCTCTGTCCGGTTTTCGAACACCGGCTGAGGGGTTGGTTACCAACAATGTTTTCCAGTGTTCTGGAAAACGCTTAGGATGTGGATAGCCCCCTGACAGGAGTCCAAAAGGATGGACTTTGTCACGCAGGTTTACGCTGCATCCTCCCTAGGCCTCCGTCAGGCCAGCTTGGCTGCACTGATGGCACATTCTCCCACGCCCTTTGGGCTCCCTGGACAAGGTCCTCCTCATCTCCTGCGGACCACGTCCGCGGGTGCGGGACCAGGTAGGGCGGTATACAGCAGCTCCAGACGGCCTGTGATCTAGGCGACTGCAGCTAGACCGTGGCGGCCGCGAGTGGCCATGCACCGCAAGGCGTGGCTGGAGGTTATCCTCTTCTCTTTGGAAACCCAGCACGGAGTTGGCGGATATCCCTTCTTGGGGACTGACCTTCGGCCCTGGAGGGAGGAACACTCCAGGGTCCGAGAAGTCCGATGCCACCCGACGGGTCACTCCGCCAGGGAGGACAAGGGCAGCTGTGAGCCTTTTAGAAGCCCCTTTGCCCCCAGTTCGACGTGCCCAGCACGAGGGCCAGCAGGCATGGCGCTGGGCCTGACTCAAACCAGCCTTCCTCTAAAGAAGCAGGAGGTAAAGGCCCAGAGCTCCCTCGGCCTCTTCCTCTCCCAAGCCTGCTCAGTGACGAGCTAGGGCGCTGTCCTCGCCCCGCCGCCTTACCTGGGTTCCCTCGTGGGGACGGCCTGCACCTCCCTCCACCTGGGTCCGCCTCCCGGACCTCTAGGGATCAGAGGGCGCGGGTAGGCCCTGTCTCGGGCTTGAGAGCAGGTCCCACCCTCTCGAGCCGTTGCCCCACGGGGATCTTGGGGTCCACAGCCTCTTCATCGGCCCGCTGAGCCGACTTGCCTGGCCCTCTAAATAGAGGTAATCAGGAAGGTTGCAGATCCTCTTCTGACCCTGGGTTCGTGTCCAGGTATCCCTGGTCTCAAACGGACGGGGGGCTTGCACCCCATTCTTCTGCATGCCTGGATGGTCTCTCTGGCTTAGATATCCCATCCTTAGAACGGGCGTGTGGCTTCGGTTCTGGGCCTCCAGGATGCACTTACTCCTCGTTCCGTCCGTTTCCTGGGAGACTCCTCCCTTTCCTAGCGGGGGATCTCCTTACGAGTTCCAGGCCAGGCCCTTCGGTCTCGGCCCAGCAGCTTTCTGCGGCATCGAGGGGCCCAGGCGTAACCCCACCCGGATGGCAGCCTGACTTCAACCCTTTCAGGCGGAAGGGGTCGATCCAGAGTTCTGGGTCTCAGGCGGGTCTCCTGTTATCGGAGACACATTGGAACTCATGCCTTAGCGGACGATCCTTCTTCGGGACCAGGCTCGACCCTTGAGTCCGAGCTTGGCTCCCGGCGGACAGGGCTGAGGTTCTTCCTCCCTTACCTGGTCGGGTCTGACTGGGCAATTGCACCCTGCCGGGACCTCCTGCTCCTCCTGGGCCTCGCGGCGGCCGGCTCCAGCGTGGTCTGTGGGATCCGCTGGTTCATACGTTCCCCTTGGGGGACCGGCCAGCCAGCTTTCACAGTGCTGCGTTCCTTTGGACCAGTTCGTGACTACAGCCCAGGAGTTAGGGAATGCTTTCCTTCAGACCGTTTCAGCTCTTGCAGGAGTACATCCAGTTTGTCCGCCCCGAGTCGACGGTCTGCTCCGACTGATGCTTCTCGGATGGGTTGGGGTGCCCATCAAGGGGAATACAGAGTGCTCCGCCTCTGGTCCTCTCGGGAGTCCTGATGTCTTTCCTACCCGCTGGAGCTCATGGCGGTCCGCTCGCTTGCACCGCTTGCTCCGTTTGTGCGGGGTCCAGTGGTTTAAGTCCAGGCGGACAACACCATGACCATGTGCTACCTACCCCGCCAGGCTCAGACGAGCCCCTTGCATCTCTGTAGGAGGTTCTCCAGTATTGGGTCTTTCAGCACGGCTGAGAGGCGTGTTTCCTAGCCATTCGATGGCAGGAGCCCAGCACCCTGGCTGGATGCCCTGGGGCATAGGCTTGGCCTCCACGAGTGGTCTTCCTGCTGGAGGTAGCAGGATCTTCTCCTCCTTCCCTCCAGGGAGAATACGAGGCCAAGATTTTCTCATGCCCCCCTCAGCAAGGTTTGCTGTGGGATGCCGAGGTCGCTGGACCCCGGGCCTCTTCCACGCCTCTCCCCCATTTCCTTTGACCCACAGGCAAAGCGAGGAGGGACTAGGCGCAGGCGATGCTGGTAGCCCCAGACTGGTTGGCCAGCTCTGGTATCCAGCTCTCCTCCGTCTCAGCCCCAGGCTCCCGAGGCGGCTTCCAGCCCGCCCGGTCCTGATCTCTGTTTTCAGGGGAAGGTTTTCCATCTGGACCTTCAATCCCTGCACCTGAAGGCCCGGCCCCTGTGCAGCTAGGGGCCAGGCCTTGGGTCCTTCGGCAAGGTCCTCGACGTTTACGAGGCGTCCTGCCAGGAGTCGGCCAAACATGCTCGTCTTCAAATGGAAGAGTTCTCCATTTGATGTTGGGATAGGGCCTGGGGCCCCTCTCCCGTCCCTCGGCGAGCATTCCGTACCATCTGCGGTCCGTTCCTTTTGAACTAGGGCTTCGGCCGATGACCTTCTAGGTGCTTCTGTTGGTCACCCCTGTCTCCCGGGCGCAGGCCGGAAGGCAGTCAGTGGCACAGAAAAGGTGGTCTGGCACTTTTCTAGGCCTTGATCACACCTCCCCTTTGGGGAGAGTATCCCCTTTTCTGTGGGACTTTCGCTGGTATGGGCTTAGCTCACGGGCAAGCCGTTCGAACCTTTGCACAGGTGCGAGTTTCCCCACCTGTTGTGGAAGAACACCTTCTTGGGGCTACTCTGCCATCCAGAAGGAGGGGAGAGTTCCAGGCGCTCCTTTGAATCTCCCTATCTGGTCTTCCACAAGGACAAGGTTGTCCTGCGCCCCACCCGAAGTTCCTTCCGTAGGCGGTGGCGGAGTCTTTCCCTAATCAGGTATTGTCTCTGCCGGAGTTCATCCCCATTCACGCCTCGGAGGCCGTATATAGGTTCCTTTGGGACCCTATTTATACACTCGCCTACCGAGGGAGCATAGGGCTGAAGTTCGGGAGAGGTTCGCCAGCTGTTTGTCATCTACGCTGAAGCCGCACCTGGCAGACCTGCAGCCTAGCGGACGACGAGTAGGTGGGTCACCTCCTGCATAGGTCTCCACTATAGGTGGGCGGGCATGGAGCCTCCCAGAGGGATAAGTGCTCATTTTACCCGCCCTTCTGCTGCATCGGTGGCTGCTTCTGAGGATACTCCAGTCCAGGATATCCGCAGGGCTTCTACCTGGAAGCAGGCTTTACCGTTTTCCCCCTTCCACGTCGACCCTGGGGTCATGCGGGATGCTGGTCGGGCCTCGGGTTCTCCAGTCTTTCTACCTAAGTAGGGTGTGCACCTTGCCTCCCTCCTCCCGGAGAACTGCTAGGAGTCTGCCAATAAGTGTGGATGAACAACATATCCATGTCCCTAGAAATACAGGTTACTCACCTGTAACAGGAGTTCTAGGAATGGTATATGTTGTTCAGCCACTCAACCCCGCCTCCCGGCTTCAGCATAACCTGGCTTCAGCAGGCTAGATCTGGCGTCATGGGCGGAGCCGAGGTTTTGCCACCGGGTGGGTGGGAGGAGCCAGCTTGAAGACCTTCCGGCAAGATTTAAAGCGGCAAGGAACCTGCCAATAAGTGTGGATGAACAACATATACCATTCCTAGAACTCCTGTTACAGGTGAGTAACCTGTATTTTCTCACCAGAACAGGAGTTCTAGGAGTAGTATATATTGTTCATCCACATGACCCATCCCGACCTCCCAGCTCGACGCACAACCTGGCTTCCAGCGGCCAGATCTGGCGTCATGGGGCGGAGCGGAGGATTTTACCACCCGGGTAGGTGGGAGGAGCCAGCTTGAAGACCTTCCGGCAACATTTAAAGCGGCAAGGAACCTGCCAGACAGTGTGGATGAACAACATATACCACTCATAGAACTCCTGTTACAGGTGAGTAACCTGTATTTACTCCCGCTTCTTCTCATTTTCAAAAAAGACAGGGGACCTTCGTCCCATTCTGAATCTCGGTCAGCTGAACAGTTTTATCAAATATAAAAGGTTCAGGAAGGTGGCACTGCCAGGATTCTAATCCCAGTAATACTCGTGCATTCCTAACTTTCTGCAGTATCCCTTTAAGCCAGAACTGCCTGGAGAGGATAGAACAAGTGCAAATGATGGAACTCTTTGCACGTGACAACTATTCAAATACTGCCTTGAACTAACTGCCTTAGTTCTAAAACCCATCAGATTTCACTCTCCTCCTGTAAAGTCTAGTCGCTAGGAGTCTCGCTCTTCAACTTTTTCCTGTGAAATGAAGAAACTTATAAAATCATGTAAGTATTTTTTTTCTTTCATTTGTTGCCTTTTACTATTTGTTATTGTTATTTAAACCTAGTTTAGCGTTATTTTAATATGTTTCATCGGTTCCTCCTGGTTCAGTGTAACAGGTGGGGAACTGATTTAATTTAGTTAATTTCGGGGTTTTCTGACTAACCCCTTCCCCCCATTAGTTTACTTTAAAAGTTATTTTAAAACTTTACTTTTGTAACCACTTTATCGGTTACTGAACCGCTAGTCTCAGTTCACTGTCTTCATCGGTTCCAGTTCCCATCAGTTCATTATCGGTTTGGGAACCAACTGCAACTTTTTTTTTTGAAAAACCTTTAAATTATTTAGCATTTAACATTTTTATTGATTACCGATAAAATGTCAGAGAAACCTAGAAAGAAGACAGGTGAACCTTGTTTTAAAAATTGTTCTGATTGTGGGGAAGTGTTTGCTAAGGCAGGCAAACTTAGACTGTGAGTGGCTTGCCTTGGATATGATCACCTTAATGAAGAATATTATATTTTTAAAACCTTCCCAGAAAAAACAGTGGAGAAACTCCTCAAACGGCTTAAGAAAAATCTTCCTCCACCTAAGGGTCCCTCTGGCTCTGACCAGCCGATACCCTCTTCTGCTGTGGGTGAAACCACTTCATTAATTGTCTCAACCCCTGAGACAGGTGACAAAGGCACTAAAAGGCTTGCTGAACTGGCTGACTCCCCAGCTTCCTCAAAAAAGACAAAGAAAACAAAGCACACAGGACCCCTAGCTGAGAAAAAGGGGACTTCGGTGGGTGCTCTAGTACTGTCTTCTCCTCTTGAAATTGCTCAGGTCTTTAGAGTGGTCCAGGCCTTACAAGGTCTTTTTCCCACAGGCCAGCAGCCACCTGTCCTAGTCCCAGCTGGACAGACTGGCAGTACTGGTAAACCTTCTTTTATTGAGGAAGAAAGAGGATTATGATGAAGAGGAGTATGAAGGGGAACCCATTGAGCCCGAGGTCTCCCCTGAGCAAGATTTTGGTTCACCTCCTAGAACCACTGAGGATTATTTCTCACATTTTACTTTTGTGAGGAAAATGGCTGATGCCTTGGACATCACCACAAAAGAACAAATAGAGGATGAGGAGGAGGTGGAGTAACTCGAAATGATGAGATTATCACCCACAAAGACACTCTTTTTAGCCTGTTAAATTCTTCAAGAAGGATATTTTTAAGATTTTACAGAACCCTAATTCTATCCCACCTCTTGATAAGAGGCTGGATAAGAAGTACCAGTTGGAAAGGGAAGGGACAGGTTTCTGTTTTCCCACCCTGACCACCAGGGGGTGGTGCAGGCAGTTGCCCGTGACAACGCTAATGTGCCTTTGGCTTCCCATCCACCGGATAAGGAGTCCAGGAAAATTGACCGTATGGCCAAAAAAGGATAATTGTCAGCTTCTTTGGCTATTAGACAGGCAAATTTCCAGGCCTGCGCTGCCCAGTACCAGAAGTCCTTATGGCAGTCTGTATTGATCATGGCACAAAAAGCCCCTTCACCCTTGTCTGGTGACCTGGCAGAAATTGCCAGATTTTAGCTTAGAGGTGGCCAAGTGTCCGTTCCAAATGGCTGCTGATACCACTTATACAACAGCGAGATGGATGGCAAACACTGTTGCTCAAAGAAGGTTGCCTGGCTAAGAGCTGCAAATCTTACCCAGGATACCCAAACAAAGGCTGTAGACTTCCCCTTGGAAGGAAATTCACTTTCCGGTGAATCAACAGTGGCTTACATGAAGAAGGTGGATGAATACAAGGCCACCTTCAAGAGTAACTGTGCTAAGGAGAAAGCTTCTCCATCCACCAGACCCTATGGAAGGGGAGGCAGGGGCAGGTCCTTTCATACTAGGCCCTTTATCCAACCAATGGCTGCACCCCAATACCAGCAGTACCCCCAGCAAGGGTACCTACGAGGTAGGAGCAGAAGGGGTTCCAGGCGGGGATCTCAAACCCAGCCTCAACCCCAAAGCAAGCAAACACCCTAACGTGTCTTCACAGGCCACCTCCTCTCTACCTGTCTGAGGCAGACTGTCTCACTACCTCCAGGCTTGGCAAAATATCACCACAGACAAGTGGGTCCCGGAGGTAGTTAGTCAGGGACTGTTTCTGAATTTCAGATCCCTTCCTCTTCTCAGAACCAAGGTGTTCATTTCACCCTACCTTGCAGAAAAGGAGCTACTGCAGGCATAGGTTCGAAACCTGCTGCTGTCAGAGGCAGTGGAACCTGTCCCAGTTCAGCAGAAAGGAAGGGGTTTCTCTTCCAAAGAAAAATGGGGAGTGGTGGCCTATCTTGGACCTTAGGATATTAAACAAGCATTTAAAAACACAGAAGTTCGAAATGGTAACCCTGGCACTGATTCTGCCAACACTCCAGAAAGGAGACTGGTTGGCATCATTGGACCTAAAAGATGCCTATTTCCACATCCTCATAAGGAAGTTTTACTGAAAATATATCAGGTTCAGACTCCCATCAGGTCACTATCAATTTTCAAGCCCTGCCATTTGGCCTAACTTCAGCCCCAAGGGTATTCACAAAATGCTTGGCAGTGGTTGTGGCACACCTTCGAAGACAGGGTGTCACAGTGTTCCCTTATTTGGACGAGTGGCTGGTGGTAGAAAAATCACCAGACCAGGTCAGATTGCATCTGCAGACCATCCAGGAGCTTCTGGAGTCTGTGGGGTTCCTGATAAATCAGAAAAAAATCAGTCCTCCTACCTGCACAGGAGTCGCCGTTCATAGCAGAGATCAGTACCCTGCAAGGCAGGGCCTACCTGCCTCTGGGCAGGGTAAGACGTCTCCAGCTGATTGCAAACTCATTCAGCTTGCATGAGAAAAAAAACTGCAAGGCAGTTCCTACAACTCCTGGGCCATATGGCTGCAGCCACCGGCACAGTCCTAGGATGCAGGTTTTAAATGAAAGCCATCCAGTTCCACCTAAGAGCACACTGGTGCCAGAGAAGAGATTCCCTCTCAAAGCTGATTCCAATAACAAAAACCTTGTTACAAGCACTTCAGTGGTGAAAAGAGGAATCCAACCTGAGAGAAGGGGTTCCTTTCCAGCGAGAGTCACCATCGGTTGTTCTCACAACAGATGCATCTCTACTGGGGTGGGGTGCCCATCTAGGGGACCACACAACCCAGGACACTTGGTCAAGTATAGAGCCACTCCAGCACATAAACTTGATGGAACTCAGGGCAATGTTTTTGGCACTAAAAGCCTTCACAGTAGTGGCACAAGGGAAGGTGGTACAGGTCAGGACAGACTGTGCCACCACAGTGTACTACATAAACAAGCAGAGCGGCTCCAGGTTGGGTCCTCTCTGCACAGAGGCCATGAAAATTTGGAGCCTGGCTTACTCCTTGGGAGTTTCCCTGCAGGCAGTCCATCTGCCAGGAAAGGACAACACTCTAGCAGATGCTCTGAATCGAATCAACCAGGCTCATCACGAATGGACTCTGAACGGGCAAGTAGTGGAAGTAATCTTCAGGAGGTGGGGCATCCCAGAGATAGACTTGTTCGCATCCCACCAGAACCACCACCTGCCACAATACTGTTGCAAACCACCAGATTGGAGCACACTACTCCTTGATGCTCTGGCTTTGGACTGGTCAGGGAAACACCTATATGCTTTTTCTCCCTTCCGTCTGGTGTACAGGGTATTGCTCAAGCTCAGGTCCCAGTCAGCATCACTGATCTGATAGCTGTAGACTGGCCCAGGCGGCCACGGTACTCTCTTCTGCTCTCCATGTCTGTAGCTGAGCCAATATATCTCCCTTGGAGGCACAACCTGTTAACCTCCAACCAGAGGAGACTTCTGTATCCAAGTCTCAGGTCTTTCAGTCTCAAAGCTTGGCTCTTGAAGACCTGGAATATGCAGGTCTACACCTCTCTGAAGCTGTTTTAAACATCTTGAGAGGCTATAGGAAGCCTTCCACTAAGAAAACCTATGCTTCAAAATGGAAACGGTTTTCCATCTGGTGCTCGACCAGGGAGCTGGTACCAGCACAGGCTGGGGTTCCAGTTGTGATTGATTACTTCTCTTATTTACATTCCCTGGGGCTGCAGCCCAGCACCCTTAAGGTCTTCCTGGCTGCAGCATCTGCTTAACATTTCTGCTGGAAGAAATGTAACAATAGTTTCAAACCCTGTCTTTAGGAGGTTCTTCAAGGGCTTGACCCATCTGTATCCCCCTCATAGGGAACCGGTGCCAGCATGGGATCTCAATGTGTGCATAGCTAAGCTCATGATACTTTCTTTTGAGTCCATGGCCTTTGCTCATCTGAAATATGTCACTTAGAAAATGATTTTCCTGGTGGCAATGACTTTGGCAAGGAGAATAAGTGAGCTTCAGGCTATGTGCATTGAACAAGACTACATTTCATTCCATAGGGATAAAGTGGTCCTAAGGACAAACAGGAAATTTTTCCCTAAAATGGTTTCTGAATTCCACCTGAACAAAAACAATTACCCTACCTGTCTATTTCACTGAGTACTCCACTTTTGATGAAAGAAGACTTCACAGTCTAGATGTCAAGACAGCTCTCAGCTACTACATGTAAGCCAATAAGGACCACAGGCAGGACAGAAAACAGCTGTTCATGACTTATGGGGATGTGGGAAAGGGTAACCCAGCATAGAAAAGGTCCATTTCTCAATGGATAATCTAGTGTATTCAGTTCTGTTACACTAAAGCTAGAAGGGAACCCCCAACAGGATTGAGGGCCCACTCCACAAGAGGGACAGCTGCAAACTTAGCAGCTGCCAGGGATGTTCCACAAGTGGACATCTGTCAGGCAGCTACCTGGAAGACAGAACACACCTTTACAGAGCACTACAACCTGGATATTCAGTCCAGGGGTGATGCTAGGTTTGGCACAGCAGTCCTGCAAAGTCTGTTTCCAAAATAAGGTTCTGTGCCCACCTCCAAAGGTACTGCTTCTTAGTCTGCAGAAAGTTATGAATATCTGAGTATTACTGGGGTTAGAAGAAAAAATTACTTACCTCTTGTTTCTTCCCAGTGTTACTCAGGTATTCATAACTTCTCACCCTGCCTCCCCTTCTAAAACATTTAGCCTCTGCACCCCTGCATACTTTGCTGTCAGGGGTAAACATGCCACTTTCTGGTACAATTTGGGTAAACAAGGTTCATGTTGTGCCCCCCCCCCCTTCAGGTGAGACTGACATTTTTGGGGTATCTGCTGTGTTTTTCCCCTCCAGTTGGAGGATTTATTTAGGGGGTTATGGGTTTAACTATTATCAATTTTGATTATTATTGATTACTAATACTATTCAGTATTCATAGTTCTTCGGGCCTACCTTTCCAGGCATCCAAGAAATCAGAGGAGTTTTAGAACTAAGCAGTTAGTTCAAGGCAGCATTTGAATAGTTGTCACATGCAAAGAGGTTCCATCCTTTGCATGTGTTCTATCCTCTCCAGGCAGTTCTGGCTTAAAGGGACACTGCAGAAAGTTATGAATACCTGAGTATCACGGGAAGATGCAAGATTACTATGGTAAGTAATCTTTTCTTGATTCCCATGCTACACCTAGGGGATTGGCTCTGCTCCCTGGATATGCAGGATGGACGGCTCAGGGGTAATGTGAGGAAATTTTTTTTTCACAGAAGGAGTGGTGGATGCGTGGAACTGCCTTCCTGGGGAGGTTGTTGGGGTAAAACAGTGGGGGAATTCAAACATGCATGGGACAGACACAAGGCAATTGTAGTGGGGGGTGGCAGGAAGTAGGCTGTTGCAGCTTATCCAGTAGGTAGGGAAATGGACAGACTGGGTGGGCCAAGTGGTCCTTATCTGCTATCAAAGTCTATGTTTCTATGACGCATACATGCAAATAAAAATCCTATCGTCCCATAGAAAGTATCTTCGCTTTACCTGCCAGGGCGAGTATTATTAATTTCGGGCACTGCCGTTCGGCCTGTCCTTGGCACCTTGCATATTCACCAAGTGTCTGGTGGTGGTGGCAGCAGCTCTCAGGAGGCAGGGATGTTATATCTACCCCTTCCTCGACAACTGGCTTCTGACAGCTCCCACAAGGGACCAGCTGCTTCACACACTGGAGAGTACTTTCCAATTGCTCCCGGCCCTGGGCATCTCCTTAAATCTTCCCAAGTCAGTCCCCTGGCCCGGTCAGAGATTACAATACATAGGGGCCGTCTTGAACACCATCCAAGGGAAGGCCTTCCTCCCCTCTGAAGGGGCAGATCACCAGCGGGTGCTGGCTTGGAAAATTGCCTCTTCCGGCCAGATAGCAGCCAGAATGCTTTTGCAACTCCTAGGCCACATGGCAGCTGCCATCGTGACAGTGCCCTTAGTTCATCTCCTCATGAGAGTGCTTCAGTGGGACCTCAGGGTACAGTGGGATCAGCGTTTGGACGATCTCGAACAGCAGGTTCGGATCTCCAGTGCTGTGCGTCAGACTTTGGAATAGTGGCTCACCCCCTCTCAGCTAGAGACCGGGGCTCTGTTTCGAAGTCCCAGTCCTCAGCAAATCCTGACAATGGATACCTCAGGACTGGGGTGGTGTGCGCATTTCAGAGAAAATCAGACAGGAGGGACATGGACTCCTCTGGAATGTAGCCTTCACACTAATGTATTGGAGATGAGAGTCGTTCTGTGCATCTTACAGGTGTTTCAGACCGACCTTCTCCCAGGCCCCTTCTTGATACAGACAGACAACATTTATTTATTTATTTTAGTTTTTGTTGACTGGGTAAGTGCACTACCCTATTTTCAGGCACGACCCGGGGGAGGGGGATACAGATGAATGCCAACTGACCTTGAACCAGATTAAGCTGTTGGTGGTATTTTTAGTGAATGTTAGTGATCTTTTACATAAACAAGCAAGGGGCACTCAATCCTATCCCCTTTGCAGAGAGGCCATGAGAGTCTGATACTGAGCAGTGAAGCACAATCAGGAACTCACAACGGTACACATTCCAGGAGTACAAAACATGTTAGCCGACAGGCTAAGCCACTCTCAGTCCCAGGCCCATGAGTAGGAACTACTACAGGAAGTGGTAGACGATATGTTCGAAAGATGGGGAACTCCAGAACTGGACCTGTTTGCATCTCTGCTAAACACCAAACTGCCCAGTTTCTACGCTCTAGATCCAGGGCCTGGTGTTTTTTTGGCAAGATGCGTTGTCTCTGTCTTGGACAGGAAGGTTTCTTTATGCCTTCTTCCCTTCCCACTACTTCAAAGAGTACTGCTCAAATTTCAAGCGGAATGAGCAGGCATGATTCTCATTGCACCGTTCTGACCTCAGCAGATTTGCTTCCCATTGCTCTGGCAACTGGCAGTATAACCTCTGATTCCTCTGCCCCTGTCCTCTCACTTGCTCTCCCAGGAGCAAGGGACCCTTGTACACCTGAATCTTAAGTCTCTGCACCTGCATGCTTGGCTCCTGCAGACTTAATCAGGGACCAGTACAGGGTGTCAGCAGGGGTAGCAGAGGCCCTAGTGGCTGCGAGAAAACCCTCAACCAGGGCCACCTATGCCATTAAATGGAAACACTTCTGCCTATGGGCTTGTGCCCGTTGTCTGGACCCATTCATCTGTTCAGTGAATTCGATCCTGGAGTATCTACTGTCCCTGTCTAATACAGGTCTTAGCTACTCGTCCATAAAAGTATACCTTTCTACACTGTCAGCTTATCATGTACCAGTGGATGGCAGGAACCTGGCACAAATGGATCTGTCCTGCACCTTCCTGCGAGGTATGATGCACATTAAGCCACCCATTCGGGACCTTATTCCCTCATGGGATCTCTTATTTTTGTTAGAGAAGCTTACGTTGCCTCCCTTTGAGCCAGTCGCAAGTTGCAAGCTACACTTCCTGTCTTGGAAAGCGCTGTTTTTAGTTGCCATCACATCAGCTTGAAAGATTTCCGAGCTTCAGGCTCTGATGTGTAAAGAGCCCTATTTGATTTTCCACATGGATAGGGGATTCCTGCGCACTAATCCTAAGTTTCTCCCGTAGGTGGTGTCCAAGTTCATCTTTAATCAGGTCATTCATCTCCCAGTTTATTACCCAGAGTACTCGAATAGAGGGGAGGCATTGTTGCATACGCTGGATGTTCACAGAGTTCTTCGTTTTTACGTTGACCATACCAGGTCTTTAAGAAAATCTGATCAGTTTGTATCTTTCACCCCGAGAATGCTAGGGGTGCCAGTGACTAAACAGACTTTGTCCAGATGGTTGGTAATTTGCAGTTTTCTGTTACCAAAAGTATGACAAACCTTTACAGGGCTCGGTTAAAGGTCATTTCACTAGGGGTGTTGCTACTTTGTTTGCATCCTTCAAAAATGTGTCCGCAGCGGATCTCTGTGCTGCAGCCACCTGGAGTTCTGTTCACACATTCATCAAGCATTGCAGTTTTGACATTGTTTCCAGAAGGAGAGCAGGTTTCAGCCTAGCCATTCTCCAGGGACTGCTCTCTTAGGAGCTACTGTGAATTTTTATATCCACCACCCATCTGACCTGGATCTTACCCTTGTACTGCTTGGGACTCAGTCCTAATGGTTATTGCTTGCTGCAAGAGCTCTATCTCGAAGTGAGATAGTACAGTCAGACTGGCATTGTCAGCTTTCGCTCTTCAGCTCCGGGGTCAAGTGGTTCAAGTCCAGACGGACAATACCATGACCATGTGCTACCTCAACAGACAGGGTGGCATGCACTCCCATTTACTGTGCAAGGAGGCACTCCATATCTGGACCCTCGTGAGCCGGTTGGAGGCAGATCTAGCCATCCATGTGGCAGGAGCCTCAAGCCATCTGGCAGATGCTCTCAGACACTTAGGCCAGACATCCCACAAGAGGGCTCTCCATCCAGAAGTAGCTTACAGCCTGTTCTCCCACTTGGGCAAACTGATGGTGTACCTGTTTGCCTCCAGAAAAAACACCAAGCTGAGGCTGTTTCGTGCCCGCCCCCTCAAAAGGACTCACTGCAGGGGGATACCTTCTTGAGGCCGTGGACCCCAGGCCTCCTGTACGCCTTCTCTCCATTTCCCTTGATCCACAAGGTGCTCCTCAATATGAGGAGTGACAGTGGTGATCCTGGTAGCCCCAGACTGGCCGTGCCAGTTCTGGTATCCAGAGCTCCTCAGCCTCAGCTACAGGCACCCGGAGCGGCTTCCAGCACTCCCGGACCTGATATCACTCAAGTCAGGGGAAGGTATTCCATCTGGACTTTCAATCCCTGCACCTTATCGCCTGGTACCTGAGCAGCTAGGTTCCAGGCTTTGGGTCTTTCTGAAAATGTCTACACTGTGGTGGAGGCATCCAGAAAGGAATCGATCAGGAAATGTTATGCCTTTAAATGGAAAAGGTTTTCCATTTGGTGTCAGGGCAAGGGCCTTGACCCTCTGTCCTGTCCAGTGGCTAACATTCTCGACTACCTTTGGTCTCTCTCCAAAGGAGGTCTTTGGTCATCGACCCTTAGAGTGCACCTAGCAGCCATCTCCGCTTACCGGGTGCAGGCCGGTCAGCCTGTGGTGGCGCAGGAGACAGTGGTTGGGTGTGTCTTCAAAGGCCTGGATCACATATCCCCTCCAGTGCATGAACCTCCATGGAATCTTCTGCTGGTATTGGCAAAGCTCATGGGTAAGCCATTTGAACCAATGCACAAGTGTGCATTGTCACACTTGCAGTGGAAGACGGCCTTCCTGGTGCCTATCACGTCTGCCAGAAGGACAGGGGAGCTTCAGGTGCTTTCGGTGGACTCTGCTTATCTGGTCTTCCACAGGGACAAGATTGTCCTACGCCCCAACCCGAAATTCCTTCTGAAGGTGGTGTCAGAGTTTCACCTTAACCAGGTGTTAACCCTGCTGGTTTGCTACCCTAATTACACCTTGGAGGTCAAGTACAGGCTCCATACCTTGGACCTGAGACAAGCCCTCTCCTATTATAAGGAGAGGACGGCGGAAATTCATGGAGAGGTTCACCAGCTGTTTGTCACCTACGCTGAAGCCGCTTCTGGCAGACCTGCAGCCAAACGGACTATTACAAGATGGATCACATCATGCATACATCTGTGCTACGTGTTGGTGGGCAAGGAGCCTCCCAGAGGGATAAGGGCTCATTCTGCCCGCCATACTGCTGCATTGGTGGCTGCTTCAAGGGACATCCCTATCTGGGAAATCTGTCAGGCTGCTACCTGGAAGTCAGCAAATACCTTCATCACCCTCTACCACATTGACCTTGAGTCATGCCGGGATGCTGGTTTTGGGGCCTCAGTTCTCCAGTCTCTGTTCCCTAAGTAGGGGGTGTGCGCCTTGCCTTCCTCCTCCAGAGAACTGCTAGAAGTCTGCCAAAGAGTGTGGATGAACAACATATCCACGCTCCAAGAAAAACAGGTTGTTCACCTGTAACAGTAGTTCTGGGAGTGGTATATGTTGTTCATCCACACTGGCCCACCCAACCTCCCCGGCTGCGGACTGACAACACCTGACTTCCAGCGGGCTAAGATCTGGCTTCATGTGGTGGAGCCGAGGTATATACCACCCAGGTGGGCGGGAGGAGCCAGCTTGAAGACTTCCGGTGAGATTTAAAGTGGAAGGGGACATGCCAAAGAGTATGGATGAACAACATATACCACTCCTAGAACTACTGTTACATGTGAGTAACCTGTTTTTTTTCCTTCCAGTTACCTCCACGTACCAATGGTAGTACATGTTCTATACCCATAAAATGGAGTTCATTCACATTTGCCCATGAAAATATTTAAAATGATACCCCAAGGCATTTTTCTCATCCTGGTTTACAGTAGCCTGGCATGTTCTCGTATGCTTTTTTTCAAAGCTCTTATTGTGTGTCCAATGTGATGTTTCTTACATGGGCACCATGCCACTTATACCACAAATTTCATAGTACATGTAATCATTTTTTTAATTTTAAATGATTTGTAAACCTTTGTGAAAACATTTGTCTCCCTGAGCATATTTACATATGTTACAATTATGACACGGAAATAAACCTTTAGATGGGGGGTTGGGGGAACCAGTTCCTCAATACCACAGAAGTCACTTTTTAGTTGCAATGGAATAGCTCAATGTAATTAAATCGACAGTACTTTTACTCCTCCTAAATGTCATCCTAGGACTGATTTGGATTTGTGAGTGTAAAGTTGTATCTGCCTTTAAAATAGGCCACAGTTTATGTACTAACCCATCAATCTGCCTTGCTACTGGACTGAACTCTGTTGAAAAAGTGATCAGTTTTTTGTTGTCAATACAGGTTCCAGTTAGAGTATCCAGTTTACTACTTTTAGGTGTTGTTAAATTAGTTCTCTCAAAAGTGTGAACTTTCTCTAAGGCACCATCTAAAATACTGGGGTGATATCCTCGCTGCAGGAATCTGTCAGTTAAATCCTTTGCCCACCTCTTCAGTACAGTTCCGGTGCACTCTCAAGTACTGACTAAATGGAATTGAATCTCTTAATTTTTTAGGATGGTGACTCTTAAAATGTAACAGTGAGTTTCCTACAGTGGGTTTTTTATAGCGTCAGATCCAGAAAATAAATTGAACTGGAACTGTTGGTGCATGTAAATCTCAAATTCATCTTATTACTGTTTACATATTGTATGAAATCATTTAAGTGACCATCCGTACTCTCCCAGACCAACAGGATATCGTCGATAAAGTGACTCCAAAACTTAATGTTCAGACTGAAAGGATTTAATATATTATACTTTTTTTCCCCAAAACCCATGTAAAGGCTCGCATATGAGGGCACTACTGTTGCCACCATAGCTGTTCCACACTTTTGAAAAATAATTAAAACATCGTGTTAATAAAGATTATTGAGGTGTCATCCATTGTTTTGCCCTAATTCCTGTCCGATGTTTATCACCCTACTTCGATCTACAGCTTCTTAAGTAATGAAGCACCAAAATTACTACCCAGATCAGTAATAATTTCTTTAGGTATGCCCACTCTGCTGAAAATTTTTGCAAGCTCTGCTGACACTTTTGAAGCTGTGACAGTACGTATTGGAACTGCTTCTGGGTATCAAGTAGCATACTACCAGGATAAATCTGTTACTCTTTTTACTTTTGTCTAAAGGACCAACCACATCCATTGCAATTCTCTCAAAAGGCACATCTGTCATGGGTAGGGGCACCAGGGCACCTTGTCTTTTCTGGTGACTGGGGCTACTTTCTGACACTCAGCACAGGAATTACAATAGGTAGCAACATCTTCATGAATTTCAGGCCAGTAAAATCTATACAGCAATCTGGCAAGGGTGCGATCACTTCCTGAGTGACCAGCCATAGGACTGTCAGGTGCCATCTGTAACAACTCTGTTCTATTCCTGTGTCTGAGGTTTGACCCAAACTCTGTACAGTAATCCCTGGAGAGAAACATTGTTAGCTTGCTCTGAAAGAAAATCACAATCGGTTATCAATTTAGTTTCATCATTTTCATATTTTAACCCTTCATGTCTTTCAGTCATTTGTTGCCACAGTTTCTTCAGGCATCGTCTTTCTTTCCTGGATTTCAGGATCTTGGAGCTGTGCTCAAACAAGTCTGAATCAAAATCACTGAAAGGAAAAGTGTCCCCACAGTCTGAAATTTTCTTTGCCTGAGCTACATAGAAACATAGAAGTTGTCGGCAGATAAGGACCTCAAGGTCCATCCAGTCTGCCCATTTCTTTTTCTACCTTATAAATGTGCCATCGTCCTTTGCTGTCAGTGGCCTATCTAGTCATACTCATCTGTATTGCTCCCTTATGCCTATCCCATGCCTGTTTGAAGCCCTGCACTGTATTCATAGTCACCACTTCCTGAGCTAGGCCGTTCCATGTATCAACCACCCTTTCTGTGAAAAAGAACTTCCTCACATTACCCCTTAATCGTCCTCCCTCTAATCTCATGCTGTGTCCTCTTGTCCTGCTATTTTTTATCTCTTGTCACCACTGCTGCTGAAACATCAGGATTTATTCCCTCTTTGATTAGCTCAGTAAATCCTGGAACATCATTTCCAATAATCACAAGTACAGGTAACTGAGGTACTACCCCCACTTTCATTTGGTGCGACACAGCCTTAATGGTAAGAGTCACTTGGGTAGTGGGATGGTATCGAGTGTCCCCATGGATGCAGATGACACCAGTACCTGGTCATTTTGCACAGTGTGTTCTCAGCACTTCAACATGCACTAGGGTCTGTTTCCCAAATCAGTGAGTCCCTTTACAGTCTTATCCCCCACCTTCACATCTGTTAAGTACTTGCCCCAATTTGCCAAGGACAAATCTGCTCCAGTGTCACTCTTCTTATGACAATTTTTTGCATTATGACCTGGCTTATTACAGTTATAGCCGATAACGTCTTTGAGCACAGATTTGTTACCCCCACCAGAGTTCTTATCAGACTTGGAGTTTAAATGGGAAAAATAGTGTCTCACCAGTGCTTGGCTGTTACCTCGCCACTGTGGCATCTGTCTGGCCATTTGGTAGTCCTTGGCCAAAGAAACAGCCTTTTCTAGGGACATGGATATGTTGTTCATCCACACTGTCTGGCAGGTTCCTTGCCGCTTTAAATCTTGCCGGAAGGTCTTCAAGCTGGCTCCTCCCACCCACCCGGGTAGTAAAACTCTCGGCTCCGCCCCATGATGCCAGATCTTCCTTTCCGCTTGGAAGCTCAGGTTCCCTCCTTAACGCTCTGCGTGATAGACTGGATCCTAATTCTTGGTTTGCCCGAAACTCATTTTAAAATTTTCAAGACTTTGGTCAACTTTCTCCCTCGCGGCTGCGATGGACCGTCGACTCCAGTTTGTGCGGTGCCCTTGTGGGCAGAAGACATCCAGGACGGACCCGCACTCCACATGCGTCTACTGCCTCAGCCTAGAACACGACCTGCAGGCCTGCGAGTCATGCTGTTCATTTTCGTCCAACGTCCTGGAGGACTGCGCTGCCTGGTTAAAGCTAGGGTGCCCCAGGAAGCGCTACCCGCTGGTTAAGTCGAAGGAGGCCTGCTGGGCGGTTACCTCGGCAGCTGGCTCGGCTGAGCAGCTCAAGCAGATGATCACCCTCGAGGAGGAGGCGGCCCAGGCGCATCTTCCTCTTCCTCGATCATGACATTTATCCCCTCTCTCTGGGTACCTCGTATTCAGCCCGTTCAAGAGCTTGCCAGTCCCTTTCCACGAAGAGGGCCCATCTGGACATTCCTCTCGGTCCAAAGAGGACTCTGAGGTAAGTCCATCGTCGGCGTTCGTGGGAGAAGGAGGTCTCCTTCCCGGACAACCGACTGGTCACTTCGGTTGAGGTTTCAGTTGAGTCGCTGGCTTCATGGCTTCCTGTCACGCCAGCGGCCGAGACACCCCGTCGACACGGTGAGATTTTATCGACCCATCAGGCGGGCTGTCGACTGGTGAAACCGACAACCCTTCTTCACGGTTCCCCGTGGAGACAGAGATCTGCCTGTGCCCCGGTGCAGCAGTCCCGATTAAAGCATCAAGCCGAGGAAGAATGGTGCCCCGCTCCTTCCCAGACCCGTCCTCGGAAACACAGAGGATCTCGGTCTCGGACCTCTTCTCGGTCTAGCCGATCCCGCCGACATCGGCAGTCTCGGTCTCGGCACCGAGGTAAGCGGCGCTGCCGCTCGTCCTCGTCTTTCTCCTCAGAAGAGGAGAGGCTTCAGCGCAAGTTGCGTCAACGCTACGAGGACCTGATGTGGCAGCAGTTACTTCTGTCTGGGAGCAAGTCGACGCCGACGCCTCCCCCGGCCATTAAGTGGCTGTCACCTGAGCGGACGAAACAACCCCTCGCCGTAGTCGAGATGCCCAAGTCTGGGCCGGGTTTTCAGCCGAAACCCGCTGCCCCAGCAATTGTGGTGGAACCTCCGCCTCCACACCCGAAATCGGGGGCACCGACCAAGGATTCTCGGTCGGGTCAAGGCCTGCCCCACAGGTTGTCAGTCACTCTCACTTCCGACCGTCCTTGGCAGGTGGAGGGTGGCTCAGGCCTCAGGCATCTCTTCGCGGACTCCTCGGAGTCCCACGATGACTTCTCCCTGTTCTCCAGGCCGGTTGACCTGGAGTCCTCTGGGGGCCAGTCGTTGGACGAAAGCCCATCATCCTTCATGGGTTTGCTTTGGCTCATCTCGGAGTCCACCGGGATGCAGCTCGAGCCTGTATCCAAACGGGCCAAGTATCTCCTGACGGAGATACTGGACCAAGGGGTTTCCCCCACGGAGGCCTTTCCAGTGGCTGAGGCCATTGGTAGCCCAGCCTTGCAGCTTTGGCAGCGGCCAGGAAGTATGCGGTCCCTACTGGCTCTTTGCCCGGGTTTTCGGAACACCCCTCTGCTGAGGGGTTAGTCACCAACAGCGTTTTCCGGCGTTCCGGGAACGCTAGGGACGTGGACAAGCCCCCCTGACAAGGAGTCCAAAAAGCTGGACTACGCCGGGTGCAAGGTGTACGCTGCATCCTCCCTTGGCCTCTGCCAGGCCAGCTCGGCCGTGCTGATGGCACACTTCTCCCACGCCCTCATGGGCTCCCTGGATGAGGTGATCCCGCATCTCCCGGCCGACCTGCAGACCACGGTCCGTCAGGTTCGGGACCAGGGTAGGGCAGTGGTGAAGCAGCAGCTCCAGATGGCTTTGGATATAGGAGACTCCTGTGCCAGATTGTTGCGGCCGCGGTGGCCATGCGCCGCAGAGCATGGCTGAGGATATCCACCTTCATGGCAGATACCCAGCACAAATTGGCGGACATCCCCTTCTTGGGGACCGACCTTTTCAGCCCTGGAGTGGAAGGTCACCTCCAGCGGATCGAGAAGTCCAGTGCCACTCTGGACTCAGTCACCTCCACCCAGAAGGACAAAGGCCGCTGACAGCAGCAGCAGCACAAGTCCTTTCGCCCTTCTGCGCCTGCGGCACGTCCGGCCCAACAGCACCAGGGCCAGCAGGCTCGCGCTTGACATCCCAAACCCAAGCCTGCGGCTTTCTCCAATAGGAAGCAGGGAGGTAAAGGCCCAGGAGGTCCCTCGGCAGTCCCTCCTCCAAGACTGCCCAGTGATGGGCTGAGGGGTGTCGCCCCCAGCCTTGTCACTTCCCCCTGGGTTCCCCCCTGTGGGGGGACGGCTCCGCCACTTCCTTTCCGCCTGGTCCGATATCACCACGGACCACTGGGTGTTGGAGGTGGTAGGACAAGGTCTGCCTCTGGAGTTCGAGCAAGCCCCCCTTCCGAGCCACTTCGCCCTCGGGGGCTCACGAGTCCACCAGCCTCTCTGTCGGCCCTTGAGCCGATGTCGCCCTGCTCCTCGAAAGAGGTGATCAGGAAGGTGTGGATCCTCCCCCAGACCGGGGTTTGTGTCCAGGTACTTCCTGGTCCCAAAGCGGACAGGGGCTGGTGCCCCATTCTCGACCTGCACGACCTGAACAGGTTCCAAGGTCTCGGACCTTCAGGATGGTCACTCTGGCTCAGATTATCCCATCCTTGGAGCAGAGGCATGTGGTTCTGTTCCTGGACTTCCAGGGCAGCGTTCTTTCACGTCCCAATCCGTCCGTCCCACAGAGATTCCTCTGCTTCAGAGCGGAGGGATCCCTTTACAAGTTCCGGGCCATGCCCTTCGGCCTCTCCCTAGCTCCCAGGGTCTTCACCAAATGCATGGCAGTGGTGACAGCATTCCTGCGACGCCGAAGGGTCTGGGTGTACCCCTACCTGGACGATTGGCTGATTGCAGCCCCCTCCAGAGCGGAGGTGGAGCGGTCCAGAGATCTGGCCCTCCAGGTTTGCTCTCGGGTTGGCCTCCTCATCAGTGAGACCAAGTTGGAACTCGTGCCAAAGCAGGTGATACAATTCATCGGGGCAGAGCTCGACTCTCTACGAGCCAGAGCACGGCTCCTGGCGGACAGGGCTGAGGTTCTTTCCTCCTTTGCCCAATCATTTCAGGTTGGTCAATCGCGCCCTGCCCGGGACTTCCTGTGCCTCCTGGGCCTCATGGCGGCCTGCACCAGCGTGTTCCGTTGGGCCTGCTGGTACATGCGTCCCCTTCAATGGGGACTGGCCAGCCAACGGTCACAGCACTTTGATCCGCTGGATCAGCTAGTGACAGTGACCCAGGGGATGTGGAACGCTCTCCAGTGGTGGACCATTCCAGCACATCTGCAGGAGGGCATCCCGTTTGTCCGCCCTGAGCCGACGGTCTCTCTATCGACCGATGCCTCTCTGATGGGTTGGGGTGCCCATCTGGGGGGAGCACAGAACGTACGGCCTCTGGTCCCCTCGGGAGTCCCGATGCCATATCAACCTGCTGGAGCTTCAAGTGGTTCGTCTAGCTCTCACCACCTTCGCTCTACTTCTATGGGGTCAAGTTGGTCAGGTCCAGACGGACAATACCACGACCATGTACTACCTAAACCGCCAGGGCGGGATGTGCTCCATGCCTCTGTGCAGGGAAGCTCTCCGCATTTGGTCACTCATACGCAGCCTGGAGGCGGATCTCCTAGCCATTCACGTGGCAGGAGCCTCCAACACCCTGGCCGATGCCCTAAGCCGGATAGGGGCTGCGTCCCACGAGTGGTCTGTCCTGCCGGAGGTAGTACAAGATCTCTTCTCCCTCTGGGGCACGCCTCAGGCGGACCTGTTTGCCTCCAGGGAGAGTGCGAAGCTGAGACTGTTTCATGCCCACCCCACTCAGCAGGGCTCGCTGCAGGGGGATGCCTTCTCGAGGCCATGGACCCCAGGCCTCTTCTACTCCTTTCCCCCATTTCCCTTGATCCACAAGGTGCTTGTCAAGGCAAGGAGGGACAAGGCGCAGGTGATTCTGGTAGCCCCAGACTGGCCCCGTCAGTTCTGGTATCCAGATCTCCTCAGTCTCAGCTCCAGGCTCCCGAGGCGGCTTCTAGCCCGCCTGGACCTGATCTCAGTCAGTCAGGGGAAGGTATTCCATCCGGACCTTCAATCCTGCATCTGGCGGCCTGGTTCCTGCGGCTAGAGTTCCAGGCCTTGAGTCTTTCCGGCGAGGTCCTCAACGTCGTTGAGGCGTCCCGTAAGGAGTCGACTATAAAATGCTACGCCTTCAAATGGAAGAGATTCTCCATTTGGTGTCAGGGCAAGGGCCTGGACCCTTCCTCCTGTTCCTTGGCAAGCATTCTGGACTACCTGTGGTCCCTTTCTCAGCTAGGGCTTCGGTCGACGACCCTTAAGGTGCACCTGGCAGCCATCTCTGCTTACCGGGCACGGGCCAGGAAGCAGTCGGTGGCGCAGGAGAAGGTGGTTGGGCACTTTTTCAAAGGCCTTGATCACATATCCCCTCCGGTGCGAGAACCTCCACCTCCGTGGGATCTACTGCTGGTATTGGCTAAGCTCATGGGCAAGCCATTCGAACCGATGCAGAGCTGTGACATCTCTCACCTGTCGTGGAAGACCGCCTTCTTGGTGGCTATCACGTCAGCCAGAAAGATGGGAAAGCTCCAGGTGCTTTCCATCGAGTCTCCTTATCTGGTCTTCCACAGGGACAAGGTTGTCCTGCGCCCCCACCTGAAATTCCTTCCGAAGGTGGTGTCAGAGTTTCACCTTAACCAGGTGTTGACTCTGCCGGTGTTCTACCCCAGTCACACCTCAGAGGCTGAATATAGGCTCCATACTTTGGATCCTAGAAGAGCGCCCTCTTATTATAAGAAGCGGATGGCTGAAGTTCGGGGAGAGGTTCACCAGCTGTTTGTCACCTACGGTGACGCCGCACCTGGCAGACCTGCAGCCAAGCGGACTATAGGCAGGTGGGTCACCTCCTGCATAGATCTCTGCTATAGGTTGGCAGGCATGGAGCCTCCCAGAGGGATAAGAGCTTATTCTACCCGCCATACCGCTGCATTGGTGGCTGCTTCCAGGGACGTCCCTATCCAGGAAATCTGCAGGGCTGCTACCTGGAAGTCAGCACACACCTTCATCACCCACTACCACATCGACCTTGAGTCACGCCGGGATGCTGGTTTTGGGGACTCGGTTTTCCAGTCTTTATTTCCTAAGTAGGAGGTGTGCGCCTTGCCTATCTTCTCCCGGAGAACTGCTAGGAGTCTGCCAGACAGTGTGGTTGAACAACATATCCATGTCCCTAGAAATACAGATTACTCACCTGTAACAGGAGTTCTAGGAATGGTATATGTTGTTCATCCACACGACCCGACCTCGGCTCGGCCGCTAGCCTGGCTTCCAGTGGGCTAGATCTGGCGTCATGGGTGGAGCCGAGGTTTACCACCCGGGTGGGTGGGTGGGAGGAACCAGCTTGAAGACCTTCCGGCAAGATTTAAAGCAGCAAGGAACCTGCCAGACAGTGTGGATGAACAGCATATACCATTCCTAGAACTCCTGTTACAGGTGAGTAACCTGTATTTCCCCACTTTCTGGTTGGTGTTCCTTTACCCAGAGCTGCTCATCTGTAGGTAGGGTGTTGATGAATTGCTCCACTGCAAATGTGTCTGTGATCTGTGGGACTGTTTTGCCCTCTGGTTGAAGCCATTTTATCAGGAGTTCTCTGAGTCGGTTGGAGGCTTCTCAAGGATTGTTAACTGAGTTGTACTTCAGAGATCGAAATCTCTGCCTGTAGGTCTTTCCAGAGATGTCGTACCTTTTCAGGATTTCGCTTTTCACCAGGTCATAGTTTTCTGACTGTGCAGTGTCCACATTGCTGTAGGCAAGTTGGGCTTTTCTGTCAGGTAGGGTACCAGTCTGATCGTCCTTTGCATCTTTCGCCACTGACAGGCTGCGGCAACCCTTTCAGAAGTTGTCAGGTATGCCTCGATATCATCCGAGGGACACAACTTTGTAAGTTTAATGGCTTTTAAGTTGCTTGCGTTTCGTTGCTCGTCTGGATGTGTGCCAGATCCTCTGCCTTTGATAGCTTGCAAGACATCCAGCTATCGCTGCTCCTGTCGCTGCATCTCTTCCCTCCTCTGCACTTGTAAACATTGAATCTCTTTTTCTCTCTGCTTCTCTGTCTTTTTGTTGTGTAGCCCACCATTTGAAAAAGTCAGTCAGGCTTTCACGTTTTGTCACTGCCTGTTCTTTTTCCATAACTTGTGCTGGCTGTACAATCTCAGCTTGGACTTCTGTCTCTGCTAGTTTGTCATTTTCCTGGCAACCACTACTGAACTTGCTGCTGCAGAATCCATACCTTTCTTCATGCTTCCCTGGTACTAGGTCCAGTACCCATGCGCAAAACTCCTGTCTTAGGGGTATGCATGGCGTATATCCCACTTTTCACATATCTGTTGTCGAGGCACAGGTCAGGAAGCATAGGAAAAACCAGGAGCAGTTGTAGAATTCACCAAAAATATTTATTTGTACTAGGAGTAACATAAAAATAAATAAACTTGTTCTGTGCAACTATTTACAAAGGCCAAATAAACAAATATTCATCTGAGTTTTTCTTCAGTCTCTTGTGTCCGTTTTCTGCTTCTAGCAGTTGCAGCTCAGCTCTCTTATGAGTCCTTCCAATCCCCATTCTTAATAAGCATCCTGTTCTTGTATGTTTCAGGCAGGTGCAAGGCAGGAACACAGTGTGCCTGAGCTGAAGCCCCATCTCCACAGCTCTTCTGCAAAAGGCTTAAAAAATTGAAGTGAGTTTCAAATAGCTTTTTGCAATCATCTCAAACCACAATTATGTAAATTTTTTTTTTATTTGCAATTTTTTCCGCCTACGTCCACTGGTGCATCTACCCAGTCACAGACCCTTGCGCTCCCACTTCCATATCAGCCCTCCTCGACACCCTTAGCTTAACCCCCGGGTGGTGCAACCACTGTACATAGTACGCAATCCTGGACTGGATCGGGGAGCCAGTCGGAAGCTAATCGAGCCAAGGGCAGGCTTCATCCGTGGTGTCTGTAAGCATATTTTTCTAGTTTTACCCCAGGGCGGGGATGTGCAATGATGTCCTCGTCCGCCCGCCCTGCTAGCTCCAGGCAACGATCACCTGAGGTCTCCTGGCCTCTGCCAGAGTCCCTCAAGCACTGGGCAATCATCCCACCCTCCCCGGATAAGGAGAGCACTCCATGGGATGCTCAGTCCTTCTCCCCCAGCCGGCCCTGCAGTTCCCCTTGTCCATTTCCGAACCTGGGTCACCGGCATCGTCTACGGAAATCCAACCACTGCGCCGGCGGGCTGGCTACAATTATGTACCTTTCTTTTTTTTTTCAATTTTTATCTCCTCCTTTCTCCCCTCATTACCCACTCCTTCTGATCGTTCATCTCCATCTCCACCACCAACTCAGGATCTGCCCCTAGAGTGCCTCTCCTTCCTCCTGCACAGCCGGGTCTGTCCTTTCTTGGTGATCATTGGATGGGCCCATATCGGTCGTCTTCTAGGGCCTCTGAGAGGTGTTTTTCCATTTTTCTGTGTTTTTCCCTGTCCCCGACCTCCCCCTTAGGACGCTGACGCTTGGGACTGACATCCCTGGAGGTGGCGTGTGGAGGCTTGTCTTTTTCCTCCACCGCCATACAGGCGTCCCCCTTCCCAGCTCCAGTGCGGAGCCACCCCTCAAGGATTGGTGCTACCATTGGCTCTTTATGGGGTGTCGGACACTGCCGGTCCCGGGTATCCCACCCATGATCGAGGAGAGCATCCTTTGGGATGCTCAATCCTCCCTCCCTCTGCCGATCCCTGACTGCCCGAGTCAGTTTCCTAACCTGGGTTGTCGGTGTAGCACGAGGTGTGGTGCCCAGCGCCTCAACCCTCAGCACCACCGGGCCAGCTTATAATTGTGTACATTTCAACAGTAACGCTATATTTTCTCTAAACAGAAGGATCCCAATATTAGTTACATTTCCACTTAATGATTTGCATATATTTTTATATCAGCAGATATGCAAGGGAGGAAAAACAGACAGCAAGGGAGGGCTGAGAGACAGTGAGAGGGAAAGAATTACGAGACTGTCGAGGTGATCAAATCCTAGGTCTCACAAGAAAATTTGGTTGTGCAACCAGACAGAAAAGAGACAGGAAAGGACTAAAACGGAACAGTTCCTTATATTTAAACACTTTCTCCATAACAAGTGGGACAGGGTCCTATTCTACCTTGTCACATGGTTCTTCCTGAGATATGAAAGTGCTGCTTCAGAGTTGGCGGGCTGAACACTTGGGGAGCACTGGCACGCTCCACCCATCTACATAAGTCTCCTGTTCTGGACTGCCACAGCCTCTTCATCCTCACGGCCATAACTGTGAAAACACATTCAGTCTTTTTTAAACTGTAGTCTTCTCTGCTGTTTTTTATTTTTTGCAGCAGTGTTTGAATACTTGCCATGTTTTTAATTAAGGCGTAACCCTATGTTATGCGACTCCAGACAGTGTTTTACCCTTTTTGAGTTCATTGTTCAGATTCAAACTCCCAAACATTTAATGGGGAGTGGGTGGATTGAGGGGGTTAGCTCCCGCACTTACACGGGCCCTTTCCTGACTCTGGAAGTGGGCTAGGGGAGGGGAGACTGGGGAGTTTCCCAGCATAGTTACTAGCCACTTTGATGTTAGGACTCTCTCCCTGGACTGGGGTAGCCTGACCCTGGACTCTGATTAGAAGAAAATCTCATCAGTGTTTTCTACATTGTGCACTGGTCTGGAGCCCCTTCCGAGCTACGACTGGCCGCACACAGATTGAAAGTGGTGGAGATGGGTCTTAAGGTTCTGAGATGCCTTGTGAGATTTTTGTTCCTTGTTACATGTTTTTATTCTCTTAGGAGATAAGTGTTTGTTTTTTTTGGGGGGGAGGGCTGTGGAGATGTTTATGGGGGCAGTGGGACCAGCTAGCTTTTTATGGTTGCATTATACAGCTCGCAGAACCCTATGGCATGTGGTTTGGGTACTCAGTGGCTAGTTCCTATCATATTCTTTTGTGGAACATTAAGGGGGGGGGCAGTCTACAGAAAAGTGTTATTGTATCTTAAACCATCTTAAAAAGTTGAAG
This sequence comes from Neoceratodus forsteri, assembly GCA_016271365.2. NCBI lineage: Eukaryota > Metazoa > Chordata > Ceratodontiformes > Ceratodontidae > Neoceratodus > Neoceratodus forsteri. The sequence goes on along the minus strand of JADMNL010000027.1, from coordinate 261,867,850 downwards.
GTGACCATTCTGTGCTTCCAGGAAATGCATTTAAAATGGGAGCGGGTTTCATTATTTCATAGAACATGAGTTGGTCAAATCTAAGAGACGGGATAGTACTGAGAAGAGGGGAGTGATAATTTTACTATCCAGGTCTGTTATGTTCCAGTTGATTGAGGAAAATGTGGGATCCTGAGGGTCGATATATCCTCTTACGTTGCAGACTGGGTCAAACAGAGGTAGTTTTGGGCTCTACCTATGGGTCCAGTGTTGATTCTCCAGGATTTTTTTTTTAACTAACCTTGTGTCTGTCTTGTTCCCCTTCACCAGGGTCCCAATTTTGCTGGGAGGTGACTGGAACTTAGTTCACCAGCTTGATCCAGATAAGTCTGGTAGCATTAGACAGGGGCTGTCCCTGGGGCAGAAAATGCTGAGGGAGATGATGGATGGCATAGGCCTCATTGATCCTCGGCAGGTTCTGCACCTGAGGGAGAGGGTTTATTCTTTTTACTCCGGACCCTGTGACTCCTTCTCATGGATTGACTACTTTTTATTATCAAGCAGATCTATTCCTGGCATCCAGACCTGTGAGATGGAAGCCATGGTGGTCTCAGACCATGTCCCTCTGGGTTTGCAGTTAGACCTAATTTGAGGGTCAGAAGCTGACCACACATGGAGGTTTAACTCTCAGATTCTCAGAGATAAGGAGAATGGGGGGTAAAGTGCAGAAATTCTGTTATAGGCATAGGGGGAAGGTAAGGATCATGGGTAGGGAGGATGGGAGGAGTGGGGAAGGAGGGCAGGGACATTAAATCAAGTTATGGACCCTGCAATACGAGCAGACTTGATAGAACAAATGGTCTTCTTCTGCTGGCTTCTTCGTATGTTCGTAATTCTTTGCCAACTTCTTTGCAGAAAACTGTTGATACAGTAGTGGCAACTGACCAGTTACGGGGGCATCTGAGAGCTGTTTCAGAGGCAGAATTATTAGACTGACCACCTTACGAAAGAAAAGAAAGGAAAAGGCAACCTCAGAGCTCTTGGTCAATATCCACGCGACAGAAAAAAAAATCTAAAACCTTGTTTGTGTGAGACTACCTGGCTTCAGCTTAACAGCTTGAGGGCAAATAACTTGGACTTGTTAAATGTGAAGACTGAGCAAAGTAGTATTTCAGAGGTCAAGTATGTTGACCAGGGAGACCCAGCCAGGTGCCTTATGGCCTTGAGATTATGTCAGATGGAGGCTGAAAGTTATCATGGGTATCAGGTGGGAGGGAGAAAAGAACCTTACAACCAGCTCAGTGCAGATAGCTGACTGCTTTAGGCAGTATTCCTAGATACTTTATAAGGTTGAATTGGGGATGGAGATTTAGATGGAGCACTGAGGTCCAGAACCCCAACAGGCTGTTCTGGAGGGCTCAGTAAGGACTGATGAGGTTAAAGAGGTTGTTAAGGGGATGCAGTGAGATAGAGCACCATACCCCGATGGGTTTGTGGAAGAGTTTTACAATGCTTAATTAGAGCTGCCCTGTTGGCACACATTTACAACAAAATGTTTGATGATGGAATAAGTAATGTTACATTAACTGAGGCTAGAATTTCAGTTATCCCGAAACCGTGTAAGGATGACTCCCTGTCTAGGAATGTTATGACCATCTCACTCATTAATGTGGACTTTAAAATTCCTGCACGTATTCTAGCAGTGAGACTCAACAGGGTGTGGGGTGCTGTGATAGGGCCTGAGCAGGCAGATTTTATGCCAGGCAGGGTTTCCAGTGACCATCTTTAGAAACTGCACCACCTAATGTCTCCATTTGGGGAGACTGGGCCCCTGGCAACTCTGGTCTCCCTGGACAGAGAAAAAGCTTTTGATTAGGTGGCCTGGAAGTATCTGTTTGCCATTCATAGTAGAGACAATGTACCTGAGTCCTTTGTGGCCTGGGTCCAGCTATTGTATCAGGCTCCCTCCTCCAGGCCCTTCTGTAATGGGGTCCTCTCTGGTCCAGTTAAACTTTCTAGATTCACCAACCAGGGGTGCCTCTTATTGCCTCTGCTCTTTATATTTGGAACCATTGATCTCTAAGAATTTAGAGAAGGTGAAAGGCATACACATTGGTATGAAAGAACATCATTTATCAGCATATGTGGACAACATACTGTTACATCTGTCAGAGCCACAGGACTCCATTCCAGAACTGCTCCCTACTATCACCCAGTTTAGTAGCTTCTCTGTGTGCAGGCTAAATATAAGTGAAGCTTGCGTGTTCCCCCTTAATGCATAGGTGGACAAACAGGCCATTGTCGATCTGGGTCTGAAATGGGAATCAAAGCAGCTAACCTATTTAGGCATCCAAATACCTAGGCTCAAATATCGGGTAAAACTTTAAAATCTTGAATTATTATTTAGGATTGTTGAACAGGACCCAAAGAGATGGACATCTCTCCCCTTATCCCTTTGGGGAGAATTAATGTGGTGAAAATGAATGTTCTCCCCAGATCGCCTTACCCGCTAGGAATGTTAAATATTCTCTGCTGATCAGTTGATCTAAGCCACTGCAAACCATGTTGACCTCATTTCTTTGGCTGGGTAAGGTGGCCAGGAGGGCTTACCATCAGTTAACTGGCCCAATGGTCGGGGGCTACACTGTAGGCCCCAGTTGTTCAACTTTGCATAGAATATTTGCTCCCAAGAGGGAATATTGCTTAAATCTTTGCTGTAAGTATTTCCAGCCTACTTGCCTAGGGTGCCCAGAAACAGCCCAGTGCCCTTGAGGCACATAGATAAGTGTGCAGAGCAATGCACATAATGTGGTTAATGATCTAGCGCAACCTGTATTTTTCAACCTCAACATTAAGATTAGTAATAAGATACTCACTTCTGGCCTGGACTTCTCTTGTCCTTGATCCAGCAGCTGGTGCTGGGGGGGCACATTCTTGCCTTTTGCTCTTCCAGCAGCAATTTCAGGTCCCTGATGATACGTGTTTCAAATTTATGCAAATAAAACACTGTATTCTTACATTCTTAGGACCCCCGCCATGGCCTAAAGAAGGTGGCCTGACACTAATGGAGCTGGTATCTGCCACACAGTTACCCCACTCAGTCACTAAGCTGTACTCGACCTACCAAAGGTTAGATCCTGCAAGGCTTGATTGGGAGTGCAAGTATTGGAAAAGTACCTTGAATGCACAGCTGAATAGTGATGGTTGGGGGGAAAAATATGGTGCATATCTGTAAATACTTGAAATGGGATAGGCTGCACTTGCAGCAATTTAAAATACTACAGAATTTGTATTTTACGCCTAGCAATGCAGAAAGAAATCTGTGTGGTTTGGTGGTGTTACTGTAGTGGTCCTGTGCTTGTCCTGTCATATGGTTAAAATTCAGTATTAAAAAAAAAAAATGCCGGCCTGCCATGCAGCGGTAGCGCTACCGCTTGTGACGCCGATGGTTCGGGAACAAGTCTAGGTCACTGGAGGGCTAGCCAGGGGGAGGAGGATTGAGCGTCCTAGGGAGTTCACGTTGTACTCAGCTACAGAGTCAAGCCATACAAAAGTGAGGGTACTAGACTTTAGGAGGGCTGACTTTGGCAAGATGGGAGAGTGCCTCAGAAAAGCACTAGCAAACAGGCTAGAAGGAGGGGTGGAGCAACAATGGGGAATCATCAAAACTGCCATCACAGAGGCAACAAGCCTTTGTGTGAACCAAATAAACAAATCAAAACGAAAGAAAAAGCCACTATGGTTCTCAAAAGAGGTGGCTGTGAAAGTGAGGAAGAAGAAGATAGCATTCCGGAAGTATAAGGAAACACTGAAGGAGCAGGACAGAGAGCTGTACCAGTCAAGGCAGAAGGAAGCAGGGAGGGAAGTCAGAATAGCAAAGGCCCAAACTGAGGAAAAGATAGCCAACTCAGTTAGAAGGGATAAAACCTTTTATAGGTACATCAGCGGTAGAAAGACAAAGGGAGGGATAGTGAGGCTGAATAAAATCAACGGTGGGTGGGCAGAGGGGGACAGTGAAAAAGCAGGGATACTGAACGAATATTTCTGCTCAGTATTCACAAAAGAGGAGGGAAGTGCCTAATCCAGTTAACAGAAGCACTCTTTGATAGGGGGTCGATCCAGTCCTTTCACAGAAGAAAGGGTTCTGCAAGAACTCCTAAAACTGAAGGTGGACAAAGCAATGGGTCCTGATGGAATTCACCCCAGAATTGTAAAAAGAATTAAGGAGGAACTAGTGAAACCACTGGCTACTCTTTTTAATAAATCATGGGAGGATGGTGTGGTACCCGAGGACTGGAGGAAGGCAGATATGATTCCCCTTTACAAAAGTGGGACCAAGACAGAGGCAGTAAACTACAGACCTGTCAGTCTGACCTCTGTGGTAGGGAAAGTGATGGAGTCACTTCTGAAGGAAAGAATAGTTGAGTACCTAGAGGCCAGTGGGGCACAGGACCCAAGGCAGCATGGGTTCACGGCGGGAAGGTCATGTCAGACGAATCTAATAGATTTCTTTGACTGGGTGACCAAAGTAGTAGACCAGGGAGGGGCTGTGGACATGACCTACCTAGACTTTAGCAAGGCATTTGACACAGTCCCACACAAAAGATTAATAGTCAAATTAACCAGCCTGGGAGTGGGTACCAGGGTGGTAGCCTGGTAAAACATTGGCTGCACAACAGGACACAGAAGGTAATTGTAAATGGAGTCCACTCTGAAAAAGAGGGTTACTAGTGGGGGTACCGCGAGTTCAGTATTAAGGTCCAGTCCTTTTAATGTCTTCATCAGTGACATTGCAGAGGGACTGGAAGGAAAAGTATGCCTTTGCAGTTGACACAAAGATCTGCAACAGAGTTGATACACAGGAGGCTTGGAAAGGATGAAAAGGGACTTGCAAGGTTGGAGGAATGGTCAGAAGTATGGCAGCTAGGATTCAATGCAAAGAAGTGCAAATAATGCACCTGGGAAACAAGAACCCAGGGAAGAATACACAATGGGTGGGGAGTAGTAACAACAACAAAAAGGAAAGGGACCTGGGGGTAATCATATCAGATGACCTTAAGGTTAGCAAGCAATGTGAGAAGGCAGTAGGGAGGGCTGGGGGTATACTGGGATGTATAGGGAGAGGCATCAGCAGCAGAAAACAGGAAGATGTTATCCTTCTGTACAGACAGTTGGTGAGACCCCATCTGGAGTACTGTGTCCAGTTCTGGAGACCCCATCTCTGCAAGGACATAGACAGGATAGAGGCAGTCCAGAGGAGGGCAACTAAAATGGTGCAGGGTCTGCAAGAGAAGCCGTCTGAGGAGAGACTAAAGGAGCTTAATATGTATACCCTTGAGGAAAGAAGGAGAGAGGGGACATGATAGAAACTTTAAGTACCTCAGTGGAATCAACAAAGTCCAAGAGGGTAGCATCTTTCAGAAAAGAGGCGTTGCAAGAACAAGGGGACACAATTTAAAGATAGAAGGAGGGTGGTTCAGGGGCAATGTGAGGAAGTATTATTTCACAGAGAGGGTAGTGGATGCATGGAACAGCCTTCCTGAGGAGGTTGTGGTGTCTAAAACTGGGGGAGAATTCAAGAATGCATGGGACAGACATAAGGCAATTCTTGTGGGGGGTAGGAAGAAATAGGCTGTTGGTTAACTAAGATCTGCGGCCTATCCTGTAGGTAGGGAAATGGGCAGACTAGATGGGCCAAGCAGTCCTTATCTGCCGTCAAAGTCTATGTTTCTGTGTTTCTCCGGGAAGGGAGAGTTGCCACTCCCGGAGCAATACCACCACCTGGGTGCGCACGGGTGGTGGTGCAGCTGGGGGCATCATGTGGGAGGGGAAGATGTCAGCAGGGGTCTGGAGCGGCGTCATGTCCCAGCGTGAGCTGCCTCCTTGGACCCCACTGCGTGCTGTTGTTCTCGGGAAGGGGATGAAAACACAGACAGAAAAAGCAACATAGCCCTGCTCCCTCCCTGGTGCCAGTGCCCGGGAATTGGAGCGGCCGGACGCCAGAGTTGATTGGTGGGGAGAAGCATAGCCTCCCCCCTTCCCCTCACGGGGGGGCTGTCCATGGCAGGATGGGGGTAGCTCCGTCCGGGTGCCAGAGGCACAGGTGGGGGAATGGAGATAAGGGGGTTCAAGTATTAAAATAAATAAATAAATAAATATTAAATTAAAAAAAATAAAAGATCTGACAAACCCGTCAGCAAAACTTGAACTCTTTGGAGAACTGGCACTACCAGTTTTTTTTTTATCTTGCCCTTTGGCTTGGACTCGGCACAGCAGGATTTATCAAGTGCTTAGCTGTGGTGGCCACAGCCTTACACTGAGACACCCTGTATCTTATTCTGGATGATTGGCTCCTCATAGCACCTTCCAGGGAAGTGGCTCTACAGACTTTGTTCTGGACTCCTTTTGTTAACCATCTGGGTATCCTGGTGATCAAACTCAAATAGGTTCTGATCCCTTGCCAGTGCCTTCAGTTTATTGGTGCTGTGTTGGATATGATTTGGCTTAGGCATTCCTTCCGGGCCACCTTGCCGACTGTTTGATAGCCCAAGTAGTGCCGGTCGCTTCCAGCTCTTGGATCCCTGCAGGGTCCAGCTTTGGCTCCTGGGCCTCATCTGACAGTTTCCATGGCCCACTTCCACATGCATGTCCCTCAGTAGATGCTGCATGCCCACCAGGCTTTTTGATGCTTGTATCATCCTGTACTGATCACCGACCTCTTATGTAGGGCCCTTTGCTAGTGGCAAGGCTGCTCCTTGCTTCAGGGTTCCCCCTTTCTCTGTCCATCCCTACAGAAAGTCCTCACCATGGATGCCTCAGGGATAGTGTGTATCACATTTTTTCCCTGGTTGTTTTCTGTGACATCCATCCATCCGTCTGTCTGTCTGTCCCTCTGTCTATCTCTCCATCTATCTGAACTCAAGACCTCGAGGTATGTGGCCCCCCCTTGCATTGCTCTCTCCATATTAATGTTCTGAAGATGAGGGTTGTTCTTCCTTTGCCTGTGAGCCTTTGCCTCTCATGTTCAGGGCCATCCTGTACTGGTGTGGATGAACATAATTTGTGTCATGCACTACCTCAGCGAACAGCAAGAATGCACTCCTGCACCCTCTGCAGAGAAGCCATTCCGTGGGAGTGGGTGCTGGCACATGACATATACCTCATTGCCACGTTTCTGCCTGGTCCTCAGGCTGTCCTGGCAGTTTCTTTCAGAAAGTTGGTTTCTCAGTCCTACTAGTAGGAGCTCCTGGATGACAACATTGAAGACCTCTTCACCCGTTGGCATTGTCTTAAGTTTGGCCTTTTTGTGTCCCCACACAACGTGAAACTGATACATTTTTGCTTGCTTGCTTCAGGGCATGGAGTGTTTTGATGAGATGCATTACCCTTCTTCTAGAAAAGGAGGTTTCTGTATGCCTTTCCCCAGTCCGTCTGATTCAGTAGGTGCTGGTCAAGCAACAGGCAGATGGGATCACACTGCTGCTGGTGCCCATCTTCTGGCCCAGACAAATTTGGTTCCCTCTGCTCTTGCAGATTGCTGTGGAATCACCTGTCCTGCTTGCTGTATGTGGGGGTCTGCTGTTGCAGGACCTGAGCAGTGTGTTGTACCTAGACCTTCAGTCTCTGCAGCTTCATGCCTGGCTTCTCTCCCTGACTGTTTTGGATGTTCAGCTGGTGGCATGTAAGCCATCTACCCAGCATACTTACTCTGTGAAATGAAAATGTTTCAGTCTTTGGTGTGCCTCTCGCCTATCAGATCCGGGCCTCCAGTGCTCTTCTGTGAAGGTATACGTTTCATCCATTTCAGTCTTTCATGACCTCATATGGATATGGCCCAGATGTTGGTGTTGCGTAGGTTCCTCAGAGGGCTACTGCAGCCGCATTCCTTGGTCCATAGTCAGTTCCAGTGTGTGACTTTGACTTGGTTCTGGTCTTACTTACTCAGGCTGCTTTCAAACCTGTTACCACTTATTTAAAACATTTCCTTTTGTGGAGGATGCTTCTTTTAACGGCGATTACGTCAAGTTTGGAGAGTTCGTGAGCTGCAGGCTTTTGTTGTGGATTCTCTGTACCTTGTGTTTCACCAGAATCTGGTTTCATTATGTACCCATCCTAGGTTCCTTCCAAAGGTGGTTTCTGAGTTCACACTAAACCATATTATCCGCCTCCCTGTGTTTTTTTTCCCTTCCCTTCAGAATGGTGGAGACATTATCTTGCATTGTCTTGATGTCCATAGGGCTTTATGCTTCTGTTTGGATCACATAAAAGACTGCAGAATGCCTTTACAGATTTTTGTTTCCTTCGCCTTCAGCATGGTGGATGCCCCATCTCAAGGCAGTGCCTTTCCAGTGGCTGGCATCCTGCATCTCTTTTTTGTTACCGGAAGCACAGTAAGGATCTTCCTGGTCATGTTTGTGGGCATCTCACCTGTGGCAGAACAGTTCTGTAGCCTGTTTTTGTTCAGTTTCTACAGCTGACATCTGCCCTGCCGCCCACTGAGTTCTGTCCACACTTTTTACTAAACACTGCAGTCGTGATTTGGTGTCATGGGGGACACATCAATTCATTTTGGTCATTCCGCACCAAGACAAGTCACTCTAGACTTCGAACTCTGATGTCCGTTGCCTCCCTGCACCATTCATTCCCATTTTTCGTCACCTGGAGTTTGTTTTATTATATTTATGCGGGGGCGAATTGTCAGGGGACAGTTTGTACAGGGGCACACTTTATGCCAGAGCTCATAGTTTGAAGCAACGTGTCGCAGACCAAATTGACCAGCATGAATTGTCATGTAGCCAGTGTCCTGTAGATGGACTGGCTTAATCATAGTCGTTCTCCAAGGCCTGCTGTTTTAAGGGTCTTATATGTCCCTACTGTCTGGCCTTTTTCCAATTGTACTGTTTTGTACTGATTGTGAATTGTTCCAGAGGTGCAGCGGTATTGAGGGAGTTGACCTTGAAGAAGATACTTACTGGTAACAGTAGATCTTTAAGAGAATCTCCTTGGAACCACAGCTGACCCTCCCACCTACTCCTTTTTGTATATCAGATGGCATTCTCTGGTAATGTACCCCTTACTACACACTTGACCCTCTCTTTTTCTGCAGCCTTTCTAATGGTCTTTTTCTTTTTGGAACCACTGCTTCTTCTGCCAGCCTGGTTGGGGTTTTGGTCTCTTGTTGCTGTCTGTGCGGTACAACTTCACACTAAGCTGAGGAGGTATGGAGCATCCACATTTTATAATCATGGTAGCTAGGTAAACGTTTTTAGTGGTCCTGACGCAGAAGGCTTACAGTTCTAGAGGTGTGGCTCTATGGAGAAGATTATGTGGCTCTATGGAGAAGATTCTCTCAAAGAGCTACTGTTACTAATAAGTAACAAAACTTTTAACATCATTACTAGAGGGCCGGCCCGGTGGCACAGAGAGTTGAAACACTGGATGCCGTACCTCACACCAGGCCAGTGACCCGGGTTTAGGAGTGGACTCTGTCCGTTGAGGGTTGGCAGGGGGAGGAGAGGATTGAGCGTCCTCTTCTGGGGTGGGATCTAGGGGTTCCCCGCCTCGTAGCAGCTTCCGGTGGAGACTGGGGGCACTACATCCAAGCAGGGATGCGAGAGTGGTAGGCAGTGGCATTGCATGTCAGCTGCCTCTGGCAGCCAATTAAGATGGAAAACCCTGGATGCCAGGAGGACGACGGAAGTCTCCAGGGGGTGATGCACACGTCCACTGCCAGTCCCTACTCAGTTGACTCTCTCGGGTCCTCTCCTCTCAGGGTCTGGTGGAGAGAACTTTGTCCTTGATTCCTCGCCAGATGGGATTCAAGCAGGACAGTAGCGTCGGTCGAGTGAGTCTTGCCTGAAGGTGGGCCGTAGCGACCGGTGACCTGAGTAAAGAAAGTTGACACAAAACCCCCCCACCCCAAAAAAACAGCATTACTAAATGTAAAGTAAACTACAAGGAGTAGGTCTGCTTTTCTTAATTTCCACATAGGAAAATGCAAAGGCCACAGTCTAACTATATACTAGCCAAATTTTAAGGTGGTCTGATGGCCCAATAAGAACCGTTATTAGTGAGATCCAGACTTGAGAACAAAACCTAGCGTTTTGGCTTCGGATCAGTGGAGGTTGAGGGTAGTACCTGCATGATCTCCTCAGGCAATGGGAGAGAAGACTGTTGCTGTTCAGTACCCCCTACCAGCTGGCAATAGAACACCATTGTTGACCTAGCGGGAAGTGTGTATCTGTTGCATGGCTAGTGGAGACCAAAAAAGGTGTGTGTGTCATCACACATGGGGAGGACTACTCTGGGTCCTCATTTGCAGGACAGGCTTTAAGTGCTGTGGAGGCCCATACCAGCATAGGAATGATGCGAAAAATATGCAGAAAAGAGCTGTCCAAAATGACTTATTACATTTACTCTAATGTAACCAGTATGCGTAAACTAACAAATATATGCCACAGGAAAACCAGAAGTAAGAAAATTATATCAAATGCATACTTCTAAGCACACTGTATAAATGTGAGTCCACAATGAACTGGCCCAGAGTGCTTCTACTGTGCATTGCCACTTTCATTTCCTACGCAAAGCTTCCCTTACTCTTTTAATATTATTTTTAAAAATATGTTTTCTGAATTTCCCAGTACTTTCTTGCCTTCTGTTAAGTAAATGGTGCTGGAGCTTATAACTTTGTTGGTTAGACAGACCGGTGACACTGAGGGTTGAGGCACTGGATGACTTACCTCATGCTATGCCGCCGACCCTGGGTTCGGGAACGTCATCAGAGTGGGAGGGAGGAGCAGGATTCAGCTAGCTGGTAGGCAGCTCTCCTCTCCCGGGGTGGTGGGGATGGGTTGTCTCCCCCAATAGTCCTGCTCCCACCTTGTGGAGGTCTAGTGGATAGCATAGGTGGGAGGGTGCAGCATCATTACAGGTGGGCAGAAGGGGCTGAGCTGGCGCTATGGTGTACGTGCGTGCCTCTACACGCACACATGGCTGTGTGCCGGGACCTCGGACTGGGGAACAGGAGAAAAACATACAAAATGATGAACAAAATCTCTCTCTCTATATTTATAAATATATATATATATATATATAGGAGAGAGAGAAAATAAAACTTTGTTGTTTGTAAGAAAAGGTTTTTGGTGAGCTTTAAGGCTACCATTGGGTAAGTGATAAAACAAATGTTGTATACAAAAATGAGGTGTTAAACTCCCAAAATCCTGTTCACTTTATCATCATCATAATTTTTGCTTTTTTATAATATATATGTTTTTCTCCCATCGGGGCTCTAAGCAGGCAAGCTGTGGTCCTCATTCCACCCTGTTTTGGCTTCAGAGCTTCATTTAGCCTGCCTCAGTGCCACATTTTTCATTTTCTCCCCCATTAATTCTGGAACACCAGAACACAGTCGCACATGTTCGTGGAGGTGCACATGCGCTTGGTGGCTCCTGTGGCGTTCCCTTCCTCCCACCTGGCCTAATGCCTGGTTTCCCTTCTGGCTTGGCGCTGTCTCCTTAGCCCTCACCGAGTGGAAGGCAAGAGCCAGGGAACCCCCCCATGTCTGTCCCAGGGAGAAAAGAGCTGCCTTGTGGCCACTAAATCTAGCTCCTCACACTCCTTCCCCCCCCAGCTGACCCCTGATGGCTCAGGCTTGATCCCGAACCCAGGTCCCCAGTGTGGGAGCAGGTAAGGCACTTTAGCCCTCCATGACACTGGGCCGATCATTCTTGCTTTTTAAGTAAAATAAAGTACAGTGAATACACTTTTTTTTTTTTAAATAAATGAAACCAGAATTAGTAACATTTTTAAGGGTGACATAGTGTGCGTTTTTGTGGGGACGACTGCATGCCTCAGGGGTATGCCTCGTTGCTTGCGCTCCTGAAAAGCGTCATTATCGCACAGTGCTGTGCCTCATGCATCATGACCCACTACGGTTAGATTAGTGGACAATAACCAAACCCTGATCATACCTTAATACTTTTCAAATCTGTTAGAAAGTGGACCTTCTAAGTATTTGACCGTCTGTAAAGTTGGATGACTTCACAGGTGTACAGTAGAGAAACTTCCTGATTACTGTTGTATTATTGTCAGTATTTTTTTTTTCTTTTCTTATGATTCAGAGCAATCTCAATGTAAAATTGTGTCTTATTCATTCTTGCTTTAATCATTTTACGTTTCCCTTTAAAATGCAACTGATTACAGGTGGCTACAGTATCAGAGAAGTCACGCATAATGGAACTGGAAAAAGACCTAGCGCAGAGAATGAAAGAGGTGACTGAACTTCGACACAGACTAGAGGCTTCCAAAGCTTCTGGAGATGTGGATACCTCCTCATCACTGCTACCTGAAATAAGCTCCTTGCAAGAACAGGTTACTACCATGAAGAAGGAACATCAGAATGAACTTGACGCATTAAAATCAAAACTTAAAAGCACTGAAGAATTTCACCAAAGAGAGGTTGAAGCCCTTCGAACTGCAAGTGAAAAACTCAATAAGGAGAATGAGTCTTTAATGACCAGGCTAGATCAAGCAAACAAGGAATGTTCAGATGTTATACAGCTATGGAAGTCAAAACTTGAAGCTAATACAGCTTCACATCAGCAAGCCATGGATGAACTGAAGTTGTCTTTCAGCAAAGATTCTGGGGCCCAGGTTACTGAACTGGTTGAAATGAAGAGTAGATTAGAGCAGATTAAATCTGAACATCAGATTGAAATTGAAAACCTTAAAATGAAACATGAGTCTGAAAAAGATGACCTTCTCAAACAGATTGCTGATCAGAATGCCAGGCTGCTGCAGATCACCAAAGAGAGCGAGAAACAGCTGGAAGCTCTGAAGTCTAAACTAGAAACTGCAGAAGATCAGCATCTGGTGGAAATGGAGGAGACTTTAAACAAACTTCAGGAAACAGAAGTAAAGGTAATGGAGCTGGATGCATTACAGGCCAAGGTCGGCGAACAGACCAAAGTTATTGAAACACTTACAGTACAGATTAGAGCTGCTGAAGATAAGATGAAAGAATTCGAGGCATTGCAGAAAGCAGACACTGAAAGTAAGGTGGAAATTGCAAATCTTAGAGAGAAAGTGAGGATAGCTGAAGTACAATTAAAAGATACAGAAGCTCAAACAGTTGCAGAAGGTAGAAAGGTTTGTATCATTAGCCATCATTTTGCATTGTTTTATTTTCAGTTATTTAATTTTCAGTTTTATTTTTATTACACTTTTATCTTCATTTGGGGTGAGGGGCTCTTATTTTTAACATTATGTATTTTGAGAAAACTTTAACAAGCAGAAGTAAAGGTAAGGGTAAAGGTGCTGGAGACATTACAGGTTGAAAGTTCACTTATATAAATACTACACATTTGTTAAACTCTTGGGTTGTTAGATCTTGCTAAGATTTAGGAATAATAATTCTCATTGCTCTTGTACAGAGATTGCAGACCTCCTCACCCTGGTCCAGGTATTGTAAATCTCACCCCAGTGCGAGGATTATATATTTCTAGGGGCATGGATATAGTTCACTCATCCACACTCTGGCAGTTCCACTGAAATGTCACTGGTTGGAACATCTTTAAGCTAAGCTCCTCCTGCCACCTGGGCAGTATAACCCCCGACTCCACCTCGTGATGTCAGATCTTTCTTTCTGCTGGAAGAACAAGTCACCTCCTTCACACTCTGCTTAGGATTTTTCTGCATCATACACTAATCTTTCCTTTCAAAGTTTTCAAAGTCATTTGCTTGTAGTTTCACGGTTCTTTTGATTCCATCTCTGGACCAGTGATGGAACACAAGAAACTGGGATTCAGATTCTGTGTTTGGTGCTGCCAGAAGATGTTAGTCATTAATCTGCATGACACATGCGTGTACTGCCTGGGTGGGTAGCACAGTGTGCAGAGTGTGGTCTGTGCTAATCTGTGCTTTCTGAGTCCATCGAGGACAGGCAGCTCCGGCTCTCACTGGGTCGGTCTTTGGAAGGGATCCAAAGGATTACCCTAGGGGCTGCAAAAAGGCCTCGTTGTGGCCAGGTCTGCTGTGCAGCTTGTGCCCCTTGAGGTGGAAGTGGCAGCTACCGTGATGGGCACCTCCTCGATCCTGGTGCTGTTCCCAGCTGGGGCCTGCGTTGGAGGGTCTTTCACTGACCAATTCCATGACATATGCTGGTCCCTCCAGACCATGGGGGGGGGGGTCTGCCCTCCATGGTTCAAAATCTGAGTGCCACCAGCGCCAGTCGTGGGATGGGGAGAGATCGCGGTACTCCCATTCCCTCGACTTGCCTGAGTCCTTGAAGGCTGTTGAGCGCCTCTTGGCCCAGAGGTAGATTGGACAGGTCGTGGGCTTTTTGGATCTACAGTCGAGCCTGTCTGCCTTGGCTCGATTTGACCAGGCCGTTGAGATTTTTCTCAGTCCGGTCGACTGCTTGTCAGACGAGGCCGAGGAATCGGCCTCACTGACCTTGGTGCTTCTGGTCCTCACTCAAGGTGACCCCAGTCGATCCTTCCAGGGACCAGCCTCCACCCAGGGTCTGGTCTTCCCTCTCATTGCTCAGCGTCATTAGGCACTTCATCTGCAGCCAACTGCAAGAAGACCCTCTCACTGTCGATTGGGTGGTCGACAGTGGAGGCATCCGTGGTCTTGATCCTGCTCGACGGTGAGGCACTGCCTTTGTTCCTTATCACCAAGATGTGCCGGTGCTATGAGGAGTTCCTCTGGCAGCAGTGGGCCATCACCGGGCAAGGACCTTTGGTTCCCTGGCAGCCGAATGTGATTGTCTTGCCAGTCCAGGTTCTACAGGTGCGTCTCACACCTGCTGCTTGCGGATTAGGGTGGAGCTGTCATGCTGACAGCCACCAGTCAATGCTCTGACCATGGAGGCTGGCCGTTTGGCCACCAGCTTGCCAAGCCAGTTGTTGATTTGGATTATCCTGGGAGAGGATTACCGGGAGGTATGTGGTGGCCAATGGCTGAGAGCCATCTTTGAGGAGTCATCGGACGACTCGGATCAGGGGTGCATGGCCTCGTCATGGACTCAGCTCTCTGACTTTAGCTCATTCAAGGAGCATTCCACCGACTGTGGCCCGGTGTGCTTCAGTGGGCTGCTCTGACTGATCTCAGATTCCATGTCGATCATGCTAAAGCCAGTCTAGAAGAGGGCTAAGTACCTTCTCATGGACATTTTGGACTAGAATGAATTACTGGGGATTGCTTTCCTGGTGACTGAGGCCATTTTGGGACTGGCCCTGGAGTTTTGGCAGCATCCAGCATCCTGCCTGGCACCATCCGCCTGCATGGTCCACAACTACGTGGTCCCTACCCCTTTCTGGGATCACCTTTCGGCTGAAGGGCTGGTCACGGATTTGGTGTTCCGTAAATGTGGATACCAGGGGGATGTGGACAAGCCTCTGGACAAGGAGCTGCTTAAGATTGACCATGTTGCTGAAAAAGTGTATGCTGTGGCCACTCTAGGTCTCTGTCTGGCTAACTGTGCTGTCATGGCTAATTATGGTCCTTGATGGCGGTCCTCCCCCACTTTCATCCAGAACAGCGGATGGCAGAGGAGCTCATCAGAGACCATGATCAATCACTGGTTAAACACTAGCTCCAGACAGCCTTGGACATGGATGATTAATGTCCCTGTGTGGTGGTAGCGTCTGTCTCCATTCATCGTAAAGCTTAGCTGCGCCTGTCCACCTTCATGGCAGACACCCAACAGAAGTTGGCCATTGTCTTTTTCCTGGACACTGACCTCTCTGGCCCTGGGATGGAAAGGCATCTCACTCAGATTGAGAAGCCCAGTGCCACCCTTGACTCTGTGAAGTTCCAGGAGGACCAGAAGAAAAATCCTAAGAAGCAGGCTTTTTAATATTGGTCCTTTCAGTCACAGCCTCCCTGGCAGCAGCCCCAGTAGGGGCGGTTTCAGGCCTGGCACCCCAGGCAGATGTCCGGGGCTCAAGGTCCATAAGGGGAAGTGGCAGGGGTAGCATTGCCCCTCTGTCAGCAGCAGCTGCCGGTGCTCTCAGAAAAGCTGCCCAGTGACGTGGTGGGAGGGTGGCATGCCTCTACCTGTCCTTTCCCCAACTGCTGTCCCGGTCGGCGATTGGCTACTTCACTTCTTGCCACTCTGGTCTGCTATCACAATGGACAAATGAGTGTTGGACGTAGTGGGCAGAGGATTGTCTTTAGACTTCGAGGCTTTCCCACCCTACTGCCTCCACATACCTTGAGAGTCGGGGGGGGGGGGTTTCAGGACATGCTGTCTGTCCTCAGAGAGGACATCCCTCGTCACCTTGAGAAAGGGGCAATAGCCTGTGTCCCAGTCCCTGTGGCCAGTCAGAGTTACATGTCCAGGTACTTCCTGGTCACGAAACTGATGGAGGCTGGTGCTCCATACTGATTCTACATGATCTCAACCGGTATGTGTGGAAATGTATGATCTTCTTGGGCTCAAGTCTTCACCATTTATTCATACTGATGGGGGTTCAAGCTGGAGGTGCTGGGACCCTGCGGGAGCCAAGAATCTTCAAGAGGGCCAGCCCTGAGGTAGGACCGCGCATGCACGGCACCATGAGGTGGACTCGCGCCACGTAGGCTATCTTGGTGTCGACCCTCCAAACTGCCTCAGTTCCTTTGTTCCCGCCATCGAATATGCTTCAGTGATGATGTCGCTCGCCCGCTGGGAGTCAGATCTTCACGTCTGTATGACAACAACATTGTTTCATTTTCTGTAGTAAAAGTTTCATTATTTTTTTTCTTTGACAGCCCTACCTATCAAAGGAGTTGGCCATGGACAGTGGTGGTAGGGAATCTCCTGTAGAAGCCTGCTCTGGCAGCTGGACTGTGCCTGGTCTGCTGCCCTCTCGGGGGGACACCATGGGCAGTCTGCTGTTTGAGAGGGAGGACAGTCCACCCGAAAACACAAAAAGGAGCGGGCCCATTCCTGATTCAAGTTGGGGACCCGGCACCACTCTGCCTCGAGTTCTTCCTCTTCCCGTGGGAAGGGGAAGAAATGGTACTGTTTGAGGTCACCCTCTGGTACATCAACCAAGAGGTTATCAGTGTCTGTGAGTGAGGGTCTCCACCCGCAGTCACTTGGAATCTTGGCACCTGAGCTCTTCTCTGTCCTCCTGTGGGGTTTCCGGTGTGCAGATTCACCACTGGGCTGCTGTTATGGAGCAGTGGGTACAACGTCTGGCCCATTTGTCCCTTCCTGTGGATCTGGTGCCAGGACCCCTGGGACTAGGTGCCTTGGGCCTGTGGTTGGGACCTTCAGGTCAGGTAGAGCATTTGGCTCCAGCAATAGAATCCCTTCCCTTGCCAGTGACCATGCCACTGATGCCGGTTCCACGTGCCTACCTCTCTCATTCTACTTCCTCACAGGGACTGGCACAGTTACCATCTCCTGTCCCTTCTTTCTTTTCTAGGACTGGGTTAGGTGTTCAGGCGATGCTATCTCCAGCGGCAACTTCTTCTTGGCTGGCTCTGGTTGCTTTACTGCATCTGATGCTGGCTCCCCAAAGGAGCTGGCGCCAGGTCCAGTGCTGACTCTGGTGCCAGTTCCGGTTTCGCCAGTTTTTCATCTCCCTAGGCCTGGTCTCGACCTTTTGGGCTCCACACCTTTTCCACTCTTCTCCTCTGAAGGGAATATGAAGCAAGATGAGTCTGACCCTGACCTCACCATTTCTTTTTTCCATATAACTTTTTACGACCTCCGAGCCCGACAGGTGGCTCCGGCCCCTCCCTTGGAGGGACTCGGTCTCCGGCTGCATCGTTCTCCGACCAAACGCCCCCTTAATTCCCCTATGGCCACTCCCCCCATGGCAGGGCTAGGGTGAAGGGGCACCGGCTGTACCAGGGATTTATTTAACTCTAAAAATTGATTAGCATTTTGCTCATAAAAGTGTTAAATCTTTGTGAAAATGCATAGCTCTTGCCTCACTGTGTTTAACAATCACAGCACTTCTAGAAAATCTGTGTAAACACTTTCTGTACAGTTAGTATAGTCCCAAGAAAAAAACTTCTAATCAATTATTTAAAACCCTGCTGTACCCCCACCCCCAGAGCGAAATCCAGATGGAGGGACGGTCAAGGGGCGTTGGTGCGGCCATCATGGAGCCTTCTGCCTCCTTTTTTCTTTTTTCTCCTGTCCCCCCCTCCCAGCTAATGTAAAGGCGTTGGTGCGTGCCCTCCGGACCCGTACTGCCCTCCAGCCACGGCCAGAGGGCAGTCAGCGAGCAGGACAACAATCCCTCCCTCCCCGAGAGAGGAGAGCAGTCCTTCGGACATCTGATCCTCTCTCACTCCTGCTGACCCCCAGCGGCCTGGGTTCATTCCTGAACCCAGCTCGCTGGCGTGGCACGAGGTGTAGCGACCAGCACCTAAACCTCCAGCACCACCGGGCCGGCAGATCTCACCATTTCTGAGGAGTGGGATGAAAATTCTTTCTACAGTCTGGACAATAAACCAACAGTTCCAGCTGCTGTTCCTCAAGAGGACTTTTCTTTTCAATCTTTACTTGCAAATATGCAGGCAGCCCCGGACTCTGCAGACATCTTTAGATCCATGAAAGCTCATGTGTCTTGAGTGGCTTCATGTTCCCAATATCCCAGTGAACTTTACGCCTCCTGTTCCCCCAGCATTTGAGACTTTGTACAAAGCTGTGTGAGCTAGGCCTGCCACTATTCCTTCTGTTTGCAAGTCCATAGATTGGAAATATGTCTCTCCTAAAGAGAGACCTATTCTAGCTACGCAACCGGTTGCGGATGTGCTAGTTATTATTCTTGCTGAGAATAACAAAACTGTTTTACTGCAAGAAGTAACATCACGTCCTATCAATAAGGAATCTCACAAGATCAATACAATGGGGAAAAGGAATTTTGCAACTGCTACTCTTGGCATGCGTACGGCCAGCTATCAAGGACACGTCTCCCAGTATTTTATTTATTTAGATCTTACCTGTGTCAGTCTTCAGCATTCATCACTGCTGGAGGTCAGGACCCCACGGGAGCTTTTTTTTTTTTTTAAGGTAGGCGGAGCTGACACACCATCGGCGCCGCCCTCGAGGCCGACGCACTGCATGGCCTTTCATGGGTTGGCCCGTTAGGCTGTGTCGATTCCGCCTGCCTGACAGTTCTTCGTCTCCCACCGTAGAGGTCACCTCGTGGGACGTTGAAAGAAGGTTGAGGCCTGCTTCGCAGTTTTCTCTGTTACTATTTTCTCGGTGCCGAAGTCCGTCGGTTCCTCCTGCTGGTTCTGTGTTGTCATACTCGACGTCGCCTGGTAAGATCTTTCCATTATTATATTTTTCTGCGACGTTGAGTCTGTTTTTGGTGTTTTTTCCCTGTATGTCATTTCTTGGTCTGAGGGCAAGAAATCTTCTAAGACAGTTCGGCCCCCCCATGTGATGGTGCCCATGCGGCCGAAAGTATTCCGTCACAGACCAACACGACCGGTGTCTTTCGTGTCTTGGCCCGCTTCACGACATGGATTTGTGTGACACCTGTTTCTCCATGGATTGCTGGGTCAACGAGCAACGCGCGTGGAAAGTGGGGTGAGCTCCGCCGACTTTTGGGGGTTGGGTGCGCACTCGTCGGGCCAAGCCGCACTCTCTCGGCCTTTCCTACGGGTCCCCTCCCGGTTCTGTACGGACTGAGGAGGAGGGAAACTCGGCTACTAGTAGCCTAGCCATTGCCGAGGCTTCTTCCGCGACGCAGGAGGCCCGTCCCGCTCCTTCCAGGGGGAGGGCGGGAGGCACCACCATGGCAATAGCTCCTTAGGGGGTGAAGGCTCTGCCGGGTCGGCGCCATCCTCTACGCCATCGGTCGGCGCCGTTGTGGGCCTTGGCACCGTTTGCAGTGCCGTGGGTCCTGACGGAGTCGTCGGCGCCATGGCCTATGTCGGAACCCGTCGCGGTGCTGACACTGCTAGCGGCACCGTGGGAGATGCTACAGTGCCTTCTTTTTCCATGTCTCACGGCACCGAGGTTGAGCACGGCGCCGTGTCCTCGAGGCTCAATGCCGTGGGGCCTTCAGAGTCTTCTGTCGGCGCCGACGGGGCTGTCGTCGGTGCTGTCTCTGCCCTTGGCGCAGCTCGCAGCGCTGTGGGACTGAATGGCGCCATGATTGGTCCCAACTCTGGACCTCTTGTTCGGGCTGGGCCGTGCTTCCTCAGTGATTCTGCCATGGAGCCATGGGGTGCTGGCACCGCTGGGACACAGCTTTGGTTTCTGGGTTTGTTGGCAAGGATGGTAGTGCCCGCCCTCCGGCGGTTTGGCACAGGGCCTCGGACTCTACCGCCTGGGAGGCGGAGTCGAACTCTGAGTCAGATGCGCAGTCTGACCCTTTGGGGTTAGCTGTTGAGGTGGGTAGCCCAGTAGTCTCCTCGACAAGCCGGAGTCAGCCCCTTCTGAGGTGGGGTCGGTGGCTACTGAGTCTAGGGTCAGGGGTGCTGACCAGCAGGCAGTGGTGCAGGCCACCATAGCTCTGCAGCCTGGTCTTGGCGGTTTCACTGACCCCTCAGTAGTGGTACCCCCACCAGTGGTGTGCCTTGATCGCCCAACTTTGGGGCTGATCAGAGCACCTACAGGAGGGAAGGGTACTATGCCTTGGATAGCCCCTTCGGGAGCTGCCCAGAGATGCCAGCTACCTAGGCTGGCCCTCTCGAGGAGGAGGGCCCTTTCGGACTCTGAGGGGTGTGGGGTCGGCATGTCGGCCTTTTTCCAGGGTCCACCTGGGCTCTGGGAGAAGCCGTAGTGCGGATCTCCGCTCTTCCTCCTCGGTCTCTTTGAGAGAGTCCCGTTCTTTTGAGTTAGGGGACCGTCCTTCTGGACCTCTACGGCCCCGGTCGCCTCACAGGGGGGATTCTTCCGGGTGCAGCCAAGGCAGTACCGATATGGTTGTTCAGCTGTCGGCTGTGGGGTCTTCCGGGGCACCTTCTTCCATGGGTGCCCATGGTCTGCTCCTTAGCCCAGGCGGAGGTCAGCCAACATCTCTTCTCGGCTCTGTCCCCAACCCTCTGCCACACTCTCCTGCACTTCCAGACATCCTGGGTCCTAGCGGGCCTCTCACCTGGGAGTAGTTCAGAGCAGTGGCTGCTCGGTTCCCTGCTTATGTTAGGGCGATGGACAGTCAAGTTTTTCAACTTCCCCCCCGTGCAGCCACCCACTGAACAGCCGGTGACCTCCAGCTCCTCATCCCCCTCTTCTGGGGGAGAGGAAACCTCTGTCCACATCTCTCCAGCTGCTGATCTCGCTGAGTATCAGCGATTCCTCGTGAGGATGTTGGAGGACTTGCACCTTACTCCTTCCACTACCAGCAATCTTGAGCACCTTCGGCCTTCTTTCTAAGCGATTTTGATGAGCCACCCTTGTGAGTGCCGCCCTGGTTAGCTCCCTTTCGGGAGTCGTCTGTGTTCTGGCAGAGGCCCTTCTCTGGAGTTCCTGCCCCAAGGGATCTCAGCCAGTGGTATTGCGCACCCCGGAGTCTCCAGGTTCTATGCCTCATCCACAGTCTGGATTGATGCAGTTGGATACTCCTGATGGGCTTCGTGCCCTTCACCGTGACCAGCTCCCAGATCAAGACTCCTCGGATTTTGACTTCTGGGGTAGGAGGTCTTTCTACTTGGCACAGTTACTTCTTTATATTTCTGCACATCAGGCCCACTATGCAGCCTATGACAGGTTCTTGTGGTCCAGGCTGGGTCAGCTCTTAGCCTCGTTGCCTGACACGGAGCAAACCAGACAAGCCATTGCACTGTCTGCACGTGGCCTGGAGCTAGCAAGGCACCAAGTGAGGGCATCCTATGATGCCACCGAGGTAGCTACCAGGGTTGTAGGGACAGCGATCTGCACTAGGCGGACGGCATTACTGCATCTTTCCTGGTTGTCACCCTTGGCCCGGCATAGGGTGATTAACTCCTCTCACCAGGGAACCTATCTCTTCTCCCGCAGAGCGAGACGGTGCTTGTTGAGGCACCTCCTTCCCCCTCCGGGGGGGCTCCGTTTCACTCTCCCCACTCTCAGGCCTCTCCAGGCCCTGAAGGTTCCACCCTTAGTGTGTCACCCACTGAGCGCTATGGGATTTTATCCCTTAGGGTGTAAAAAAAAACCCCCTTCGGGGGGGAGGGGCTCAGTACTCACCCAACAGTGATGAATGGTGAAGATTGACACAGATGAGATATGAATATTACGTACCTACCGTAATTATGATCTTTCTGTGTGTCTTCACCATTCATCACAATTCCACCCTCCATCCCTCTGGGCCCTCAGGTTCTGGGTCCCCCTCCCTGTCTGTGCCCTCCCCCCCCTCCTCCTTAGGAGTGGGGTAAAACAGGGGCACACAGGGGGATAATATTCCAGGGAGAGTGGACAGCTCGAGGGGCACTCCTTCTCCAGTGCCTTGGCTCCACCCCTGTGGGGTGGGAGTTGACAGTTGCCCTCCTTTCTCTCCTCCTCCCTGTTTCTGTCCAACCTATTTCTCCTTGAAAAAAAAAAATCACCTTTTTTTTCCACCAAAAACCTTTCCTTGAGAGGGTGTTGCATCTCTGTACCCTGTCCTTCTTCCAGAATAGCCGACTCTGCTTATCTGGAGTGTTTGCCAGCTATTCTGTGCCTTGAATTCTGGCAGAAAGCCTTTGCTACTCCTTGCAGTTCCTATACAATCTGGAGACGGACAAGGGTCTGGGATGTGTTAACCTCTCCCCTCTCTTCCTAAATTCCTTACCCACCCTACCTCCCTCTTCCTTTTCCAGAGATTGGGGCCCCTCCCAATCCCCTTTGGTTTCCAACTCTTCTCTTTTTCTGTCCTCTCAGTCGTTGTTATTTCTCCTTTTGGTTCATACATCTTTTCCTTTTTCTGTCCCTTGGACTTCCTTGTCCCACCCTCCACTCCCTTCCTCTTACCTCTCCGGCAACTCAGAACTGGCAGGCAGGTGGAGCCGACACAGCCTAACAGCCAACCCGCGGGTGCCCGCGCGGTTAATCCGGCTGAGGCGGCGCGATGGTGTCTGCCCGCCTACCTTAAAAAAAAATAAAGAATGCTCTCAGGGTCCTGACCTCTGGCAGATACCCCAACAGTGATGAATGGTGAGGATACACAGAAAGATCATAATTATGGTAGGTACGTAATTTTCATTTTTTGTTTTCCGGGTAAGTGCAGTAGCCAACAAATGACTATTTTCAGGCACGATCCGGGAGAGTACAAGGCAATACATACAGAAAATAATTTCAGAAATCCATGACAGCAGTCAATATAGCTTGTTCTTAGCCATGTAGACGATGATGACAGTAAACAGTAAAGTGCCTGACAGCAAAACAATGTAGCTTATTTTTAGCCATGTAGACACAGATAACAGTAGATTGGCTAACAAAACATTAGCCAGTATTACATGCAACAATAGTAAAGATACTACAGTCAACTAAACATATCGTGGAATGAGTCATAACAGGAAGGGAACAGGCACTAGTACAGTCATACATTATTATAAGTAGGCATTAACTATGGTATATAAAACACCATGTAGGATAATACAGTCAGCTAAACATGTAGTAGAACGCGTCATAACAGGAAGGGATCAGGCCCCAAAGAAAAAGTGCTTCGTGCATGTGTCATCACAAGAGGGTACAAATTTGCTTAGAGAAATACCTAACGAATTTAAATTGAGGAAGAGAACTGGGGGGGGGCAATAGCAGTAAGATACTGTAGGTGAAATAGGGGACTTGAGGGAGTGTGGGAGTAGTAGGAGGGGTCGTAGAAGCCGCGGGTAGTGTAAGATGAGAGGAATGGGGAGAGAAGAGAGAGGAATTTGAGGGGGGGGGTTACAAGAAGCTGGACATTTAGATCGTCCAGTGGCTGTGACACGGGGCAGGTGGACCACCCGTTAGGTCAGGTAGGTTCGAAATAGGTACAGTGTTCAGCCAGAGACAGGTAACATCGTAGCCCACTTTTAAAGTGATAGTGGGATGTAGATCGTCTTAATTCCAGGGGCAGAGCATTCCACATCAGAAGGGCTGCATGTCCGAATGCCCCAGTCCCTTTGGAGGTGTGACACCTGGGTACCCTCAGTAGTGATTTGTCAAGTATGAGTATGTCCTGTGCACCTCGCTTAAGTCCGTTGTGGAAAATCTGCTGGAGTCTGACTCCAAGCTTAAGATTCTTCAGACTGTTACCTGCAGAATAGAATGCAACAGCCATCAACTGAAAGCATCTATGGATGCATACAACACGGGCTTCCAGAGCGTCCACTGCTGGAATCTGTATTAGGAAGACATTCCTGGCTCTGGACATCTGGCTTTTCCTCGGATGCCCATCAGCAGGTTATGAATGTCCCCTTTGATGGCACCTATCTGTTTGGCCAACAGGTGGAACAAGCCCTGGAGGCCTCTCAGAAAACCAGGACTGCCGTTAAGGCGGCCTGACCGGCTCCTCGAGCCCCTCAGAAAGGCAGGAATAGTCATTTTTTTTCATAACATGCAGCCCTTTCGAGGAAGAGGCAAACAAGCACCAGTCTCCTCAGCTGCAGAAGAAAATGTAGCAGAAGGCACAGGGATCGAAAGCACCTAGTGCCACTATCTGAGAATCTGGCCCTGGCACTGCCTCTGCTGCCCAAGGTGGACCTCTCCTCAGCAGTAGGAGGATGTCTGACTCAGTTTTACAGCCAGTGGAAGTCTTATCACCACAGACAAGTGGGTCCTCAAGATTGTTCTAAAGGGGTACTCGCTCAGCTTTGCAGAGATTCTCCCAGACCTTCCTCCCAAGCAGCAACACACTCTTGTCAGCTGCTTAGTCAGACATTCTCACTTCGAAGACAATGGGCCTTCTCAAAAACAGGGTTGTGGAAGTAGCTCTTGGGCAGAACGAAACACAGGTTTCTACTCCCATTACTTTCTGGTTGCAAAAAAGACAGGGGGTGTGCGCCACATTTTCGATCTCAGAAAGCTGAACTAGTTTTATACCATGAGAAGTTCAGAATGGTCTCCCTGGAGACATTTGTATCACTTCTCAACTAACACAACTGGTTGGCATCCCTGGACATGCAAGATGCCTACCAGCATATTCCAGTGCACCCAAACCACTACAAGTTCTTTCACTTCGTGGCCTTGGGCCATCACTACCAATTCAGAGTCCTGCTCTTTGGGCTCTCCTCTGCGCCACGAGTCTTTACAAAGTGCTTTGCAGTTCTCGCAGCGCACCTTCGAAAGCTCGGCATTCAATTATTTTTCTGTCTAGGTGACTGGCTTTTGGCAAGTCCATGAAGACAGGTTTCAGAGAAAGCAGTATCCACAGCATCTCGGTTCCTGACCTCCATGGGGGTTCTGCTGAACCTGGAAAAGTCACAACTTCAACCCTCACAGCAGCTCCTCTTCATAGGAGCCCTCTTAGACACCACAAAAGCAAGGGCCTTTCTCCTGGAGGAGAAGAGGAGTGACATTCTTCAGATGGCACACTTCATCATGAGAAGCAACCCTGACTGGACTCGCTCCATGCTATAAATGTTAGGCTTCATGGCCTCTTCCATCTTCACAGTGCCTCTGACTCGACTGCACATGATGACCACTTGGTGGATGCTCGGCACACAGTGATCCCCAACAACAGATCCTCAGTCTTACCCCATCAAAGTGACGGAACCCCTGCATTGGTCACTTGTGTGGTGGATGCAAGAGGACAACCTGCTTCAAGGTATTCCCTTTGCTCCACCAGAATCTCAGATAACCATCACTTCATGTGCCTCTCTCCTCAGCTGGGGAGCTCACTGCCAAGGCCATCGCACTCAGGAACTTTGGACCCAGGCAGTCTCTCAGCTCCATATCAGTGTTCTGGAGATGAGGGCAGTCCTGTATGCCCTCCCGAGTCCTGGAAGATGTCAGTCACAAGGTAATGCTTCTTCAGACGGACAAAACAGTTATGTATTACATTAACAAGCAAAGGGGGGGTACACTCCTACCCTCTCTGCAGAGAAGCCATGAGGGTATGGGAGTGGTGCCATGACCACAATGCCTTGATTCAAGTAGTTTACCTGCCAGGACCTCAGAACAAGCTGGTGGACCATCTCAGCAGCCAGAAATGGATCTTCATGAGTGGTCACTAGCACCAGACGTCGTGCAGTCACTCTTCGACTAATGGGATACTTCAGACCTGGACCTTTTTGCGTTCGTACTCAGTGCCAACATGCTTCAGTTCTGCTCTAAAAATCCAGAACCTGGGATTTTCTGTCACGATGCATTCAGGCTGCGGTGGGCAAGTCATTTTCTGTACATATTTCCTCCTCTTCCATTAGTCCAGAGGGTGCTGCTCAGACTGGAGGCACACTGGGGCAAAATGATTCTCATTGTACCGTAATGGCCTTGACAAATTTGGTTTCCCTTGAGCAACAAGTTGTCCGTGGCCTCTCCGAGACAACTGCCGCTACAGACGGACCTTCTTATACAGGGATCCCTGGTCCATCCCAGCCTGCTCTCCCTTCATCTCCATGCCTGGCTCCTGAGGAGATAGAAGTGAACTGGTTTAAGGTTTCTCAGAGAATTTCAGAGATCCTGCTGGCTGCACATAAACCTTCCACTAGGAAAACATACACGGCCAGATGGAAGTGTTTCTCAGAATGGTGTGCTAAGATCTCCTTAGATCCATTCCAGTGTGCCCCTGACAAAGTGTTGGAATACTTACTAGATCTTTCAGACGCAGGGTTACAATACTCACCTGTAAAGGTACATCTCTGTACACTCTCTTTGTATCATGAGACAGTCCAGAACATGACTCTGGCTCAGCTACCTCTATTCAAAAGATTCCTGAAGGGCATTCTCCATACAAGGTCCCCCTGGTCAAGAAGCTAATTGCCCCTTGGGATATTAAGCTCGTACTTGACATGCTCACTCGTAAAACCTTTGAGCCACTAGCTACGCGTGAGCTCAAGTTTCTGACCTGGAAAAACGTCTTTCTGGTGGCCATTATTTCTGCTTGTGGGGTCTCTGAGATAACATGCTTTGGTCACAGGCCCTCTGTATACCATCTTTCACAAAGACATGGTGGTTCTCTGTACTCACCTTAAGTTCCTACTCAAAGTGGTTTCAGAATTCCACCTCAATCAGCCTTTGGTTCTGCCTACTTATGTTCCTAACTTCCAGAATGAAGGGGAGCACACCCTTCACTCCCTGGATGTTAAGAGTCTTTTGCTTCTGCATCAGTAGAACTAAAGACATCTGGCAAGCCATGCAACTCTTTGTGTCCTTCAGTGCTGCTTGGCTAGGACAGCCAGTTTCCATTAAATGTATCTCTGCTTGGATAGTAGCATACCTTCGCCACTGGTACTCTATGGCACAGGTCAAGTTAGAGGGCCAAGTGCATGCACACTGTATCAGAGCAGTTGGTACATCCTTGGCAGAGATCCGCTCTGTTCCATTGCTGAAATCTGTGGTAAGTGGCAACCTGGAGCTCAGTGCATGCTTTTCGTTAAACACTACACTCAGGATGTTCATGCCAGACAGCATGCTTCCTTTGGCAGGACAGTGCTTAACAGATTTCTGTCCTGAGTGAGCTTCATCTCCTACTACCCTGCTTGGGATTGTTTCAGCTTGATACTCTACCCAACAGTATGAATAAATGGTGAAGACTTAAGTCCAGGAAGAAATGAAAATTATGTATTCGCTGTAATTCTTAATCTTCTTGGACAGGTCTTCACCATTTATTCATATGCTCACTCACCGTCCCCCGAGCTCACACAATCTGTTCTGGTCTTCACCTTCCTTGTTTCAGTTTAGGCTGTGAAGATGTTGTTCTAGTTGACCCTTCTTATGTGGGTCAGAAGGGCGTATGCCTTTGTTACATTAGGTGTTTATTAGTTGGAATACGCTGCACCTCCTCAGTAAAAAAGGTACTGAGGCCGTTTGAGGGTCGATGCCAAGATAGCCTACACGACTCGAGCCTGCCTTGCGGTGCCGCGCATGCACGGTCCCACCTTGGCACTGGCCCTTCTGAAGATTTTTGGCTCCCACAGGGTCCCAGTGTCTCCAGCTTGAACCCCCAGAAGTATGAATAAATGATGAAGACTCGTCCAAGAAGGTCAAGAATTATGGTGAGTACTAGTTTTCATTTCTGGATGGTCACTCTGAGCCAGATGATACCATTCCTGGAACAGAGCATGTGGTTTTGCTTCATGGATCTCCAGGATGTGTTCTTCCACATTTCTGTCTGCAGGTCCCACCACCGGTACCTCCATTTCCAAGTGGAAGGGGTCCTATGCCAGTTCCAGGTCATGCCCTTCTGCCTCTTTTCTGCACCAAGGGTCTTCAGATGCATGGCAGTGGTGGCGCTCCACCTGCGGCACCTAGAGTCGGCATGTAACCCTTACCTGGATGACTGGCTAATAACTGGTTCATTTAGAGAGGTTGTGGTGAGATCCACAAACCTGGCTGTTCAGACCTCCGAGTCTTGGGCCTGTTGGTAAACCCAGAGAAGTCCAAACTGGTACCAAAGCAGGTGATCAAGTTCATTGGGCAGAACTAGACTCTCTGCAGACCAAGATCATCCTCCTGGCAGACCCGACACAGGATCTTGTGTTCTTTGCCCAGTTGTTTCAGGTTGGGCTCTTGCACCCTGCCCAGGATTTCCTGTGGCTACTGGGGTACATGGCATTGTGCACCATTGTGCTCTGCTGAGCCTGCTGGTTGATGCGACACCTTCAGTGGGAGATGGGCCATCAGTGGTCCCAGTGCCTATGCCACTTGGACCAGTGACCCAACCGATGTGTGAAGCTATCCAATGCTGGCTTGTCCCTGAACATCTTGAGGAAGGAAGCCCATTTGTCAGCCTAAAGCTGACTGTCACGCTGACGACGGACACATTTCTGGTAGGGTGGGGAGGACACCTGGGAGACCACATAACCCATGCATTCTCGTCACCCAGGGAGTCCCTCACCATATAAACCTGCTGGGGCTCTGTGCAGTACTCTTGGATCTGATGGAATTTGCCCCATTAGTCAGAGGTCAGGTCATTCAAGTCGAGGCAGACAACACCATGACCATGTTTTACCTGAATAGATAGGGCATCAGACACTTTTTTTCCTTTGTGTCAAGAGGTACTTCAAACCAGGACCCTTGCACGCAGCCTGGGCACAAATCTGGTGATTCATGTCATAGGAGAGAACAATCAGCTGGCAGATGCTCTCATCCAGGTATGAGACACCGTTGCATGAGCAGTCTCGCTGAGTCAAGAGGTAGTGAACCATCTGTTCTCCCTCAGGGGCTCACCCTTGGTAGACCTGTTTGCCTCGATGGAGAGTGCCAAACTAACGCTGTTTTGTGCCCACCCCCCACAGTTCGGGACACTGATGGGGATGTCTTTGCAAGCTCTGGACCCCAGGCCTCGTGTACACCTTTCCACCCTTCCCCTGATCCACAGAGTACTGGTCAAAGTTAGGAAGGAGAAGGCACGGATGACCTTGATAGCTCAAGACTGGCCTTAGCAGTTCTGGTACCCAGATCTCCTCAGCCTCAGTAGCAGGTCTCCACCGTGACTACTCAGACCTGCTGACCAGACTTCAGGGAACGGTCTGGCACCCAGACCTTCAGTCCTGTTCCTGGTTCCCAAGTGGCAAGAGTTCCAGGCCTTGGGTCTCTCTGAGGATATCCTCCATGTGGTGGAGGCCTCCAGGAAAGAGTCGACTCATAGGTGCTATGTCTTTAAATGGAAGAGATTTTCCATTTGGTGTCAGGGCAAGGAGCGTGCTCTCTTTGCCTGCCCAATGGCTAGCATCCTGGGCTACCTCTAGTCCTTTTCCCAGCTGGGACTGTGAGCGACAACCCTTAAGGTGCACCTGGCAGCAACCTCGGCTTACTGGCTGCAGGCGATATGCAGATGGTGGCTCATGAGAAGGTGGTCAGGTGCTTTTTTTCAAAGGCCTCAACCACTTATTAGATTATGGTGACATCCTCGATGCCAGGGCATTGGGAAGGCAACTGGTGAGACTAGATGTTGTTTACAACAGGCTGCCCCTTCATCCTCGCCTCCAAAGGAGCCAAAGAGGATGCTCAGTTGTACTCTTACACCAGATTGGGCTGGCTGGGACTAAATGTAGGAAGGAGTTTGTATCTGGTTTCATTCATATACAACTGCTGTAAAGGTAACTACCCACTGTTACATCTTGGAGAGCATACAGAGGATACCAGTTAAGGAGGGGTTAAAATCAACCTCAGGCCGCAAATGTAAAATCCCATCCTGTGGCCTAGAGGTAAGGAGAACTTTGTTATATTACTTGAGTACAGTGTTATGGAATTCAGTACCTTCTTCCTTGAGATTAGCCGACAGAAAAATCAGTTGACTTCTATCAATAATTGGTTTGCGACTCGGTCAAAGCTCTCACTGTCCTATTGCCATAAATCAGGCATAGGCTAATAATAAGCACACAACTATGTTTATATGGCTTGCTGGTGGTGCTCTTACTTTTCAAAAGTCTTAGGTTACAATATATTCTTTGCTACATTTAATTAAATATTTTTATGTATTTTCTTGTATTGTATATACCTTGGTGTACATATAATGTTCTGTAACTATGTAATCTTTGCTAGAACTATGTCTCTTGTAACTTGAAATGCTGCGGGACCCCATTGAAAATGAACCTCTGGTTCAGCTAAGTTTTATCCTTGTTCATATTTTTGATATGAATAAAAATGTTACTAGTACTACTTATCCCCTCCAGGGCATGAACCATCTGCATCATGGGACCTAGTGCAGATCCTAACTGTGCTCATGGGAAAGCCTTTTGAGTCGATGCACAGGTGTGAGTTACACACCTGTCATGGAAGACAGCCTTCCTGGTGGCGATTATGTTTGGCAGAAGGATTGGGGAGCTCCAGGTGCTCTCCGTGAACTCTCTAATCTGGTCTTCCATAGGAAGAAGGTCATCCTTCACCTCAACCCGAAGTTCCTTTGGAAGGTGATATTGGGACTTTCACCTTAACCAGGTGATTAACTTACCTGTATATTTTACCAACCCATTTTCGGAGGCCAGCCGCAGGCTGCATACCCTGGACCTGCGGGGAGCATGCTTCTGTTATGAGGAACGCATTGCTGGAGTTCAGGGATAGGATTGCCAGCTGTTTGTTACATACGCTGAAGCTGAGCCTGACTGACCAACAGCAGAGCGGATGATTGCAGGGTGGATCACAGCTTGCATTGAACTGTGCAATAAGGTTGGTTAGCCGGGAGTCTGCTGTAGGGATTAGGGATCATTCTACCAGACATACCGCTGCCTCAGTGGCTGCTTCCAGAGATGTCCCCATACAGGAGATCTGTTGGGCTGCTACCTGGAAGTCCGCACATACCTTCATTTCCCATTACAACATCGACCTGGAATCACTACGGGAAGCACATTTTGGGATCTCGATTCTCCAGTCTCTGTTTGCCAGCTAGCGTGTATGTCTTTTCCCCTCCTCCCAGAGAAATTCTAGAAGTCTGCCAGAGTGTGGATAAGGGAACCACATCCAAGCCCCTAGAAGAATAAGTTACTTACCTGTAACCATAATTCTAGGAGTGGTATATGGTTCACATCCGTACAACCTTCCTAGCATCCCCTAACAAGTGGCACCTAATCCTGCTTCCAGCATGCAAGATCTGGTGTCACGGGGTGGAGTTGGGAGTTATACGACCGGGGTATTGGGAAGAGCTTAGCTTAAAGATGTTCCGGCCAGTAACATTCCAGTGGAACTGCCGTTGTGTGGATGCGAACCATATGCCACTCCTAGAACTACGGTAACAGGTGAGTAACCTATTCATTCTCACTCTGGTGCAGGGATTGCAGATCTCATTTCTCTAGTGCAGGGATTGTAAATCTCCTCACCTTGGTGCAGGGGTTGTAGATTTCATTGCCCTGGTACAGCAATTAGAAACCTCATCACCCTGGTGCAGGGATTGCAGATCTCATTTCTCTGACGCAAGGATTGTAAATCTTCTCACTCTGATACAGGGATTTTAAATGTCATTGCCCTGGTGCAGGGATTGAAAAATCTTTTCCTGGAGCAGGGATTGTAAATGTCAGTGCCCTGGTACAAAGACTATAGATCTCCTCACATTGGGGCAGGATTTGTAAATCTCATCCTGGTACAGGGGTTGTAAATTTTATTGCCTCGGTGCAGGGATTGTTCATCTCAGCCTAGTGCGGGGATTGTAAATCTTATTGCCCTAGTGCAGGGATTCTAAATCTCAGCCTGGTGCAGGGATTGTAGATCTCATTGCCCTGGTGCAGGGGTTGTGGATCTCATCAGCCTGGTGCAGGGTCTGTAAATCTCATCACCCTGGTACAGAGACTGTAAAGCTAATTACCTGATACAGCATTTGTAAAACTTGTGATTAACACTATACCAAAATCCCTTTCCTTTATTTCCTAGAGTTTACAGGTGTATTCCTTTATTTTTAAAGGGTTTAGTAAAACAGTTGTGGAGTGTAGTTTTACCTTGTTCTAGAACACGATCACCCAACCTTTTTGAGAAAAGTGATCTGCAGTGGATAATAATTTCCTCAGCTGGGTCATTATAACTCACTGTTAGTCACTGTCACCCTCCGGGCATACATTTTTCACTGTGAGCCTCCACTCCAGTCTATGCTTTTAATGCACTTGTATAGGATTGTCTGTGTGAATATACACTGGTGCAAAAATAAGAAAAGCAAGGACATAAAAATTAAAGGACAAGTAAAAACAATGTTTTTGTGTAAAAAGCGGCAGAGAGTTTTCTACTGTGAAAACTCAACCCTGCTGAATACAGTCAGTGTGAGGTACACCACCGAACAAGCAGCACAACTGAAACTGTTTTTCTCTCATTAAATTTTCTAAAGTTTTATTCAAGCTGCTAATTTTCTAAATAGTTATTCTATACTGTGGTATTGTGACATCCCTATTCCTTCTGTTTTTTAGATAGAAATGTCTGATTGGTCTGGGAAGTGTGTTTAAATTAAGATGTAGAGAGCAGGTCTCATGATAAGATATATATTTTTGCTATAAGCATAGCTACATATATTTTATACAACCTTTGTAATGCACTATTTGGCTCAAACTACATCATTAGACAGTTTTAGATTGCTATAGGCAATAGTTCCTAGCAGTGTTTAATATTTCATGTAGCGTTGACTGCTGATATAGCACGTTTTGTTCCACAAGCTTCCCTTTTCAAGTTGCTTCTGCCAACATCTTTCTTAGCTTCAAGTGGGCTAAAAGTCTAAGTAACTGACTTTTAAAGAACAACATTTGTGCTTAACCCCATAAGCCCCCACATGAAAGCTCAGCTACACTGGAAAAACAGTCCACCCTGAAGAATTTTTAGATGCCAAAATACTTCAGGGGAAGGGATCGTAAGTTCCTCTCGACCACCCGCTCTCTTCCCCTTTCTGGTGCTGATCATAGCAAGCTCTGTCCCTGTGCCACCCCTGTGTTCTCATGTTTTATGATGTGGCAGTTTGTAGAGCATGGGGACATGCGATTTTGATTAGAATGGGAACTGAGTTTACAGTTTATTTTTTAATATTATAGAGGGCAACTAAGGTCAAATCAAAGCCACAGTTCAACTAACAAGGCTCTTCTTAGTTGAGCTGTGGTTTTGATGTGACCCAAGTGGCCCTCTAAAATATAAAAAAATAAATTGTGAACTCCGCTCTCCTTCTAATCAATACAGTGAACCCCCCATGCTCAGAAATTCCTGTATCATTAAATATGAGCGCTCAGGGGTAACATGGGGATGGAGCTTGCTACAGTCGAGACCAGGAAGGGGAATGGATTAGGCGGCTGAGGGTAATTTACGGTCCCTTCCCCTGAAGTATTTAGGTGTCTAAAAATTCTTCAGAGTGGACTGTTTCAGTCCAGTGTAGATAAGCTTTCATTTGGGGGCTTAATTAAAGCACCAAAAGTGGTGCTCCTTACGTCATCTGATTCTGCCTCAAGTGGGCTAAATCTGAAACCTGGCTCTGGCTGTCTCCTGTTCACACAAGGTTTAATAAAACGGATCTAGACTGGCATTTTGGTTATACTTGTTTAATATCACCTCTTGGCCCACTGCTGCAGTGTATGCCTGTGTGTGTATTTACGTAAGTATTTTTTAGGGACGTCACAATATCAAGTGTGGAGCAGCTCTATATTTATGTAGAACGATCTTGATATATTGATTATCCTGATAATCTGTAATATATTACATTTTAGGAAAAATGGACTGAATCTAATGGGGGGGTATTGAATCAGGAATCTCAGTCATGTTCGAAGGGAGGGAGTCTTAATGCCAGAGCTTTTAAAGCTGCTGTTTGAAGATTTAACTGTTTTGCTTTGATTTTTAACTGCTGGCTTCAGTGCTTAACTAGGCATTTGTGATGTCATCAACATCGTGAAAGCTGCTCTCAGGTTCAGTACTCCATTGTGATAAAACTAACCTGCAAGATATCAGTTACAACAAAACATCAAGCTATTGTGATACATTTAAGTTGACTACAAAGATATCACTTGTTATTTTGCCATTTTATCACCACAAGACTGGTTTAAAAATAGGGGAGATTTCGTGGCTGCACTGAAAATATCCAGATTTTTTCGTGAGTAGCATAGCCATTAAGGCGAACGGGTTCTGAAAACACAAATTTGATAGTTTCTCTGTAGCCATGACATATTTTGATGTATGCAGTGGCCTTAGTTTTTCTCTCACTGTTCATGTATTGATGCATGTACAAGCTTTATTAACTCAGTGTGTGTTCTTTTTATTGTATAATGCTCCAGTATGACTTCCACAATGTCCTGCGCTGGTTCCAATTAAATCAGCTCCTGGTCAACACAAATAAAACTGTTTCTGTCACCTTTGGCACCAGCAAGAAATTGGCCAGACTCCCAACTCTGCCTGTCTTTTCCATCTTGGATGGCACCCCTCTGGAAGTGGTTCAGTCCTTCATGTACTTCAGTGGGTGGATGGACAGCAGACTTAACTTTCATGCTCACAGCGATGCCATCCATGCCAAATTCCGCCCTAAACTTGGTATCTTCTCCGGAGGTCTGCCGTGAGCTTGTCACCAAAATGGTGCTCCTAGTCTTCGACTCTGTGGACGTGGTCTGTGGTATCTATGGTACCACTTCCCCAACCTCCCTAGCCAGACTGGACACCCTCTGCTTCACCTTCTGCCACTTTGTGAACAACTCTCCTGCTCGTACTCATCACTGCTCACTTTATTCCTCTTTAGCCATTCGCCTCTACCCTCACCTCTCCAGATCCACTGTGCCCCATTCATATCCAGATACTGTTTGAGTCCTGTCCCTCTTACCTCATGTCACTCCTCTCCCTCATCCACTGTACCTCCTGCTCACTCCACTTTAAGGATCCTTACACTTTGCCATTCCTCATCCCCCTTCCTTTGCTAGGCAGTCAGCATGTTCCTTCGTCGCCTGTCACTTTGGAATCAGCTACCCTCTTCTCTTCACTGCCTCCCCTGGCCCCCCACTTGACTGATCCCATTGAATTTGCCTCCTACGTCAGTATAGGGGTGGCTGAAATGCCTTATTTTGTTGTGTCTACCTTGATTACTTATTTTGCCTTTACTCCTATAATTTTCCTTTGATCACTCTTCATTGTAACTGCGAATATTGTCTGCGCAATGTATTGTGCATTCCCTATTCTCTTCTACTTGATTGCACATGGAAACATCGGTTCAGTGTGTCTTCCCCATCACCAGTTTTCAGATAAATTTATATTGCGCAGTTGTGCTTCATCGCTATTTTTTGACTAATTCATTGCTGCTGTTTCTCCTGGTTGCTGTGGCATTGCACCAGTGTTGATATATACTGTTCAGCATCAGCTTGTCAGTGTTTGAACAGCTGGTTCCAAATCAGGTTCTAATTGGAATTTTGTTCACAACTGATGACATGTCAACTAAGGCCTTGTACACACTAGCGATCTTAAATTGTGTTAAGAGAGCTTAACACAGCTTAAGGTGCGGATGACACGGTTTGCAGACACACTGCAGCCCTACTTAAAACGGTTTTAATAACAGAGTTTAAACCCTGTAACTACCTAGTCTATAACCCAGTTTTAAAAACTGCTTAAACTAAACACGGTTGCACTTGCCAGTGTGTACAGGGCTGCTGTGTTAGTCCTGTTCTTTGCTGGTCTTCCACTAAGCACAACTCTCCGATGCACAGTATGGCTGAAGGTAGTGTGTTCACGATATAGGTTTTAAAATGCTCCAGAAAATGGGTTAAGGCAGCAGTGTGGCTGCATTAACACAGTAAGCGTTAAACAGTTTTGAAAAATGGTTTAGCCGGCCCAATGGTGCTGGAGGTTGAGGCGCTGGTTGCTACACCTTGTGCCATGCCGGCGACCCAGGTTCGGGAATGAGCCCGGGCCACTGGATTGAACATTTGGAGGACTGCTTTCCTCTCTCAGGGGGAGGGCACATGCTGTCCCACTTGCTGAGTGTCCTCCGGTGGTGACCAGAGGGCAGTACAGGTTGGGAGGCGCGCTTCCATGTGATTACGTTCGTGGGGTGGGGGCGGGGAGAAAACAGGAGGAAAAGAGCCTGGTAGGGTTCCATGACAGTCTGCCGCAGGCCGACCCTGGGGTTCTGGATTGGGTCTGTGGGGAGGGGGCGCCACCTCCCTGGCCCCACTGTGGTGGGTAGTCCACGGGGGGAATGTGGGGGTGGCCAGTTGCGGCATGGCGGGACCTAAGAGAGAGTTCCTCCTTCAGGAGCAGCCAAAGCACCTACCAGGACTGAGGCGAAAAAAATACATATGAAAAAAAAAAAAAGAGCAGTTTAAAACCCACATCATAAGTGTGTACAAAGCCCTAGAGAATAAAATCTGATGACAGGCCAGCTGTGAGAATATTTTATTTATTCTCTCGTTTCCCCTGTCATAAGCAGAAATAATATAATTTAGGTAGGAACATTTATTCTCTCTGCCATTGCATAAGTAAGTCTCACTCTATCTAGTAAATGATGACAGAATGTGGTATATGAGGAAATAAGTGTTTCACGGGTACAAAGGTTTTTATGATGTTATTTTCAGAGCATGACTGACTTTGCCATCGTTTATGTAATATAATACATGGATATGGACATTATTTAAATGTGTATCAACTTTGTGATGATTTCCATGTTTGCCCGTGCATTTTTGGCTTTTTTTTTATTTTCCATAGTGTAGTGGCTTTTTCTGCGGCATTGTCTTTTATGCCCATTTAGTGTTTCCCTAGTGTAGGGGCCTCCAATAAAAGTAGGCTTAGCTGTGGTAATCCATTTTTTGTTTTGAGTTCAGGATGGCAGTCAGGAGCGGCGTGGTGACATGGCATCTGTAGTGTAGAGTGGCTTGGGGTTTGTAGTCAGAAGTACCTGTCTGGATTGTAACGTATTATACATTTTTTTTTGTATTTTATTCATTTATTTATTTCAAAAGTTTTACAAGGAAAGTCATACTGAGCTGGTATGAGCTCTTTTCCAGATGCATCCTGAGAGAAGTGGTGGAGCAGGGAACCTGGAATACAAAGAACAGTGAACAAAAATGCAATAATATGACAAGTATAACATAGAGAATCATGTGTTATGGATGTTTTTTACACACCCAAGGAGTGTGGAAAAAAAATCCATAAAAACGCAGTTGTTTATCCTTTATTTTTATAATTACTGGTGCAGGGAGTGAATGCCAAAGTTAGTGATGCAGTTCGTTCACATACACACACACAGTCTTCCCTGTCCAGTAAGGATATTGTTTTGTTTTTATTTATATTTTTTTGTACTTTGTATTTATTAGTTTCTTTATAAACACACAGTTTGTGCTCTGATGCTGTACATTAGAATATTTGAAATAGCCACATAAGGGCGCACCTCTCTTAATACATGCATATAAAATCGACTGACATCCATAAGATACAGCATTGGGGTAATTCAGTATGACAATCAATATCTGCAGTTAGAAAACCCAATATATACTGTGTAGTTAAAGCCCATGAGCTGCATGCTTAATAAAATATAATTAACTTGAATTGTTCCCAGTTTCCTCTCCCTATTAAGGAAACATTTTAAATTGTATGCTTAACCATGAGAAAAGGTACTAGAAAGGAACCATATAAATGGGATTGTGTCTAGAACCTACAGATAAGGTCCATTTAACAAATGTTGGTCCATAACTTGTCACAAGGCATTAAACTTTGCCACCATCAATATAGTAAACTAGTGCTAACATTTAGCCACTCTAGATCCAAAGGGTTATTAGAACATTGCCCCAAACTTATCCCTCATTTGTTATGAACTGCCCCTTAAGAATTCACAAAGCATGCCCTGCTTCCCTTATAGCAATAAGAACAAAACTGGCATCTAAACAGAGAAGGAAAGTAAACATAAGGCTTCGTTGTTACTTTTAATATTTTAAAGTTCAGAAACTCAAAAGTCTCTCACTATGTTTCTGTTCCCTTCTTATCCTCCAAAGTGGATTGCGATGGTTCGCGTCTCCTTCTTGGTGGTCGAGTATGTTTTTGGGTCCATTTAAGGGCCACCACAGCATCAGAGAAATGAAGACCTTCTGTTCGTGCACTAGTCAGAGTCGAGCTGGGACTAACATGTTGTGCACAATACCAGCTTCACGGAGCATCGTGGGGATACCATCGAAACGTTTTTTTTTTTCTGGCGGCTCATGTAGCTTAAATCAGGGAAAAGGGAGACCCTCTGACCATCCTGCAATAGCATTCATTTTTGCCTAGCAACTGTTAAAATCAAGTCTCTAGTCCCCATATTATCCAGCATGGCTACTATTGCCCGCAGTGCTTCAGTGTTGATGGGCCTACTCCAAAAGGCCACCCTGTAAGCCTTCAAAATTGCCCAATTCCTGTCCGTTAGGGACTGTCCAAGATGGTGTTCTAGCCATTCCCTTAAAAAAAGAACAAGGTGATCCCCTTCAGCTCCTTCCGGCATCCCAACAGTCCTGAGGTTAGCGGCTCTGGCTTGGTTTTCAACATTCTCAAGCTGGGACCGCAAATGCACATTTTCTTTGACCAAAGTTGCTGCGGTACCCAATGCTGCCTCCAATTGCTTCTTAGCCTCACATACCTCGGTTTTAGTTGTGCCAGCTTCTGTCTCCAGTATTGTGACCCTGTTGGTCAGGGCATCGAAGCTGTCCGATAATCCAGTCATTGAAGCCAGCATGCGATTCATTTTGTGCCCTAACATCTGGAGGGTCTTCTCTCCTTTACTGCTTGTCTCTGAAGTAGTGCGGCCTTGCACCGACCACGTGGCTAGAGGAGCAGAAGAGTCTTTGCTTTTTGTACCTTCTCCAGCATATTTATCCTTCCCCGTTTTGACTCTGGTGGCGTTCCGAAGCCCTGTTATGTAGTTTGTAGATATTTTCTTGCACTTGTAACACGTTTAAAACCACGTTGTTTCATACAATTCTCGAGAGCTTCGTATCCCAGCGGCCATATTGCTCGGGCTCCACAGTGCCACCCCCACCTTTGTTTTTTTTTTCTTTTAAAAAATGAAAGTGTTGTATTTGGGCATGGCCAGCAGCCAAGCTGAATGCAGCAGGATTTCGCATCTCCGTGGACCTAGGCTGTTCGAGAACTTATTTTGGAGGAAAGCTTAAAGTTTTGTCATTTTCAAAGGCACTATTCGACAGCACTTATGAGCAGAACTTGTTCACCCCAAAAACATGTGAATCAGAGGTGCTGGAGCCGTAATGAGTCGACTGAAAAATGCAGCTGGGGGCGAAGGCACTAAATGAAAATGATGCGCTTCCTGGCCCAAGTGGAGATTGAGACTTGACTGGGACTGATCCAGTGCAGCCGACCAACACTGCATTTCTCAAGGCGATCCAAACACTAGATAAGGTGGAGGAATATGCAACCACCATGTAAGTGGTCGATGCAGAGGTATGGGCAGTCAAGGAAGTGGCCGAAAGAGCAGCTAAAATAGCGGATAAGGCCTTGACTATTTCAACAGGGTAACTAAAGAAAATGTACTGATGAGAAGGCGCCTAGAAAATATTGCAACTGGCATGAGGGCTACCCACTTAAGAATTCTAGGTGTACCGGGGGCCACAGAGGGCAAGGATCTTCAGGCTTTTATAGAAGGATGGTTTAAAGACTGTTTGCAGCTGCAACCTTCAGTGACAATCCAGAGGGTGTACTGCATAATACCACGAGGCAGGAGACCCAGTTACAGTGGGCAGAACTCGGACTCGTACGATCCTGGTGGTACTAGGATCCGAGAGAGAACAGGATAATATACTACAAAAGATGAAACAAAAGGGCCCAATTGTGTGGCACCAATCCTCAGTACATATGTTTCTGGATCTAAGTTATGCCACCCAACAGAGATGCAAGGGATACTACAGGGTCAGATCTTGCCTGTGTCAACTTGGGATCTGCCACTTTCTGTTGATGCCTGCAAGCCTAGAAATCGTTGATGGGGGCAGTCGATCAATTTTCTGAACCGGTGGCTGCAGCTAAATTCGTGGATATAATTGAAAAAGACTTCTCCCCCGGGACAGAGAAGCCAACTTGGATGAAGAAGAGTATGAATCAGAGGTGCTGGAGTCATAATGGGTCAACTGAAAAATGCAGCTGGAGGTGAAGGCGCTAAACAAAAAGACTGTCTTTCAGGCCCAAGTGGAGATTGAGATTTGATCGCGACCGATCCAGTGTAGCCAACCAACGTGACATTACTCAAAGCGATCCAAACACTAGTTAAGGTGGAGGAATATGCGAGCACCATGCAAGTGGTCAATGCACAGGTATGGGCGGTCGAGAAAGCGGCCAAAAGAGCAGCTAAAATAGCAGATAAGGCCTTGACTGTTTCAACAGGGCTAACTAAAGAAAATGTACTGCTGAGAAGGCACCTAGAAAACGGTGCAGATGGCATGAGGGCTACCCACTTAAGAATTCTGGGTGTACCGGAAGCTGAAGAGGGCGAGGATCTTCAGGCTTTTATAGAAGGGCGGTTTAAAGACTGTTTGCAGCTGCAAGACTGAGTGACAATCCAGAGGGTGTATTGCATAATACCACGAGGTGGGAGACCCCAGTTGGCAGTGGGCGGAAATGAGACTTGTACAATCCTGGTGGTACTAGGATCAGAGAGAGAGAACAGGACAATGTACTACAAAGGGTGATATAAAAGGGCCCAATGTCTGGCGCCAGTTCGCAGTGCATATTTTTCCGGAACTAAGTTATGCCACCCGACAGAGACGCAAGGGATATAGCAGGGTCAGATCTCGCCTGTGTCAACTTAGGATCCACCACTTTCTGTTGGTGCTTGCAAGCCTAGAAATCGTCGATAGGGCAAAGTCTATCAATTTTCTGAACTGGTGGCTGCAGCTAAATTAGTGGATAAAATCAAAAAAGACTACTTCCCCCCAGGACAGAGAAGCTGACTTGGATGAAGAAGAGACAAAGCGAGTTAATCCTAGCAAACCAAAACAAAAATGACAGTTGAGGGTGACAGGGAGTGGGCCGTAGATTTAAGAGAGACTTTTGTTTGATAACCGAACTTTGGAATGCCCCACTTGGTTACAGGACCTCATCTTTGTTAAATAATATTGTTGTACTAACTGTTTAAAAGTGCTTTACAGAGGTCGGTACCGAGTGAGGGCTGCTATAAAATGGCATCTTATGAGGCGCAGTATGTTGTTCTGGAAGTCTCCTTATCATTAGTCCCCCCTCCATACCAGTGCTGAGTTACTGTTGTGTTGGGATGCATTTTCACAGTTGACCATCTATTTTCTTTCTAACGTACAGATTATTAGTAGAAACCGAGAAACATAGACTTTGACGGCAGATAAGGACTGCTTGGCCCACCTTAGTCTGCCCGTTTCCCTACCTATTGGATAAGCTGCAGATCCTAGTTAACAAACAGCCTACTTCCTCCTAGTCTTTAGAGATCACAGGGTGTTTTAAACACACAGTATAACCTTGCTTGCACTACAGCAGTCCTAATGCATAGAAATAGCTTACAACAGCGTACCTTGAATAAAGTAATGCTTTCCTTACTAATTTTATTTTCTCCAAACATATTGCAGAGGGTGAATAATGACTACATAGTGTAAAATCAATAAATATAAGTTAAAAAAGAAAGAAAGTGCTGAACTGCTGTTAAGTCACAGTTTAGAAGTCCAGCACTGTCCCATTGGTAGTCATGCTGGTCCGGACTCGCGGTTTCCTGAACTCGATGCACAGCAGGATCAACCAGATACATTTATGAAATTGTAAAGACAGAACCAGCTGGATAACTTGTGTAAAAAAATAAATAAAATAAAAAATCAGTTGAAGAGGCTTACAGTGGGAGAAATTGTTGCTGCAGCGGCTTGTCACTAAGCGAGAAACTGAGCTGCCATGTTTGTGGAACTCTTCAGCCCGCCCACAGACAGAATTGGAGCCAAAGACAAAATGCAATGAATGTGACTGACTGGAGACTTAAAACACTGTAATAACTGGGTAACCCAGTTATACGGTGTTTGAAAGATGCCTCTACACCATGCATTAAAGGGGGTCACCTGTAATTATAACAAAAAAGCAAATAAAAGGAAAATACTTCTAAGTAGTAAAACTGCAGTACAATACAATAACAGAAAGAAGAGCAAATGAATAAAAACAGTGAGCAACAAATCAATAGTATGAGGGGTAGGGGGATAAATATTGACGACGGGGGGAGAAGGAATATACTGTACTAGTGTCAGTGTAGGGCAGAGTGTGGTAAATAGAAGTGGACCCACTGTTAGGGGCACCTGCAGGACTGAGTAGGGAAATCTTGTAGGAGAGATTTCAAGGCATGAAAGGAAGAAGCAGAGCAAATTGAAAGGAGGAGAGAGCCCAGAAGTTTAGGAAAATGGAATG
This sequence comes from Neoceratodus forsteri, assembly GCA_016271365.2. Lineage (NCBI taxonomy): Eukaryota > Metazoa > Chordata > Ceratodontiformes > Ceratodontidae > Neoceratodus > Neoceratodus forsteri. The sequence continues at coordinate 261,825,063 of JADMNL010000027.1, read as the reverse complement.
AGAAGGCTGCTAGACCAGCAGAGGATTTTACTGGAGGGGGAGAGCAAGAGAGTGAGCACAAGAATTATGAAGGGAGTAGGATGTAGAGGGGGAGAAGAGAAAAGAGATGTGTGATATGAGGGAAGGGAGACGAACCAAAATTTGGAGACAAAGGATGTACAGTGGCTGAGGGGTCTGGCAGCAAGAGGAGATAGGGAGAAGTACAAAGAACAGTGGTAAGTACGCAGGGGTTTGTCGAGGGCAAATTGACAGAAGGACTTAGAGAGGGTCCAATCTGGCTAAGGTGGACTTGGGAGCAGCACTGTAAATGATGTCCCCAGAGTCAGAAATAGGGTGAATCATCTTAATGACATCAGCAAAGCTTTCAAGTACTGTTCCACATAGAAGACTGATTAATAAGCTGGATAGGCTCAGGGTGGGTCACAAGTTGGTCAACTGGGTGGCAAACTGGTTGGGAGACAGAAAACAGAGAGTGGTGGTAAGTGGTATACAGTCAGAAGAGATGCAAGTCACAAGTGGGGTACCTCAGGGATCAGTCCTGGGGCCAGTCCTCTTCAGTATCTTCATCAGTAACATTGCAGGTGGACTGGAGGGTAAGGTTTGCCTGTTTGCAGATGACACCAAGATCTGCAACAGAGTAGATGATCCAGATGGGGTGGGCAGAATGAGAAGAGATCTGGAAAAACTGGCAAAATGGTCGGAAGAGTGGCAACTGGGGTTTAATGCAAAGAAGTGCAAGATCATGCACTTAGGGAAGAAAAACCCTGAATCTACCTACAGGTTGGGAGGGGAGTTGCTGGCAATCACAAGGGAAGAAAGAGACTTGGGCATCATCATCACAGATGACCTGAAATCATCCAAGCAGACCACTAAAGCAGTAGGTAAGGCTAGAGGGATGTTGAGGTGTCTTAGTAGGGGTATCACAGGTCATAAGAGGGAGGTAATAATCCCTCTTTACAAGACACTGGTTAGGCCCCATATGGAGTACTGTGTGTAGTACTGGAGGTCACACCTGCACAAGGACATTAGCAAAATGGAGGCAGTCCAGAGAAGGGCAACTAGAATGATGCAGGGACTGCATCAAAAAACATGAGGACAGATTAACTGAGCTCAGTATGTATACCCTACAGCAAAGGAGGGAGAGAGAGGTGATATACGAACATACGAAATTTGCTAGCAGATAAAGGCCTAGAGGTCTATCAAGTCTGCTTGAATGTGCAGCTAGCACCCCTTATTCTGCAGCTGCCCCTCCCTTCCACCCTTCCCCTTCATTAACCCTCCCCCTTGTCCTGTCCCATCTCCTTTTGAAGCAGTCCACTGTTCTACTGGATACCACTTCTGCAGGTAACGCATTCCACCCAGCCACCACCCTCTCTGTAAAAAAGGGTCTCCTCATCTCCCTCCTGAACCTTCCTCCCTCCAGTCTCATATCATGACCCCTGGTGTCCCTCCCCTTCCCTCCCTTACTTGGAACAGCCTCTCTGTACCTGTCTTGTTTATTCCTTTCATGTACTTAAAGGTTTCAGTCATGTCCCCCCGTCCCTCCTCTCCTCCAGTGAGTACATGTTCAACTCCCTCAGCCTCCTCTCATATGATATATCCCCCAGCCCCTTGATCATCTTTGTTGCCCTGCGCTGCACCCCCTCAAGTAACTTAATGTCCCTCTTTAGATAAGGGCGCCAGTACTGCGCGCAGTACTCCAGGTGTGGTCTAACTAATGACCTATACAGTGGCAGAATCACCTCCTCGAGGATATACCCCTTGCAATACAACCCAGCATTTTGTTGGCCTTTGCAGCTGCCTTCCTACATTGTGCAGAGTTATTCATTGACCCCGTAATGAGCACCCCAGATTAACTCCTCCTTGGGTTCTTCATCCCAAAATGCAGCACCTTGCACTTTTTGGCATTAAACCCCAGTTGCCAGGTGTCTGACCAGGTTTCAAGCTTTGCCAGATCATCCTGCAACCCCTGCCACCCCCCTAGGTAATCCACCACTGCTCCTACCTTGGTATCATCAGCAAACAGACTGATTTTGCTCTTGATGTCCCATGATATGTCTGCAATGAATATCCCAAACAACACCGAGCCCTGTGGAACACCGCTCGTCACTACCCTTGGGTGTGAGAGCTCCCCACCCACCACCACCCTCTGTCGCCTTCCCTGAAGCCAATTTCCTACCCATCTTACCAGCATTGCACCCACCGCTATGCCTACTAACTTACTTCCCAGCCTTCCATGCAGCACTGAGTCGAATGCCTTACTGAAGTCCAGATACAGAACATCCACTGCATGGCCCCTGTCCAGTTGCCTAGTTACCCAGTCATAGAACTCCACCAGGTTAGCTTGGCAGGATCTGCCCCATGTAAAGCCATGCTGTCTGCTGTCCTGGAGTCCTTTGGCCTCTAGGAGGGCCACCAGCCTCTCCTTCAGGATAGTTTCCATTAGCTTACCCACGATGGATGTGAGGCTCACTGGTCTGTAGTTTCCCAGTTCGTCCTTGGGGCCACTCTTGTGGAGGGGCACCACATGAGCCATCCTCCAGTCCTGAGGTACACACCCCAAATGTAGTGAGGCATTAAATAGCTCTGCCAAAGGTTCTGCAAGGACCTCTGCCAACTCCTTCAGTACCCTGGGGTGGATGCCATCTGGGCCTGGTGCCTTATCCACCCTCAGTGCCTTCAAACCCTCCCGAACTCTGCCCTCCATGATTTCCTCATCTGTCACCCCTCCCCCCTGTTTATGCCATTTCTCCCCCCTTGGGTGTCACCCCCTTCTGTTTAGTAAATACTGAGCAGAAGTACTCATTTAGTGCTTCAAACAACATGAAGTCTTGCTATATTATGACTATTGCAGTTTGTCCCAGCCTTAGAACTGCTCCGGAGGTGAAAGAGTTAACTTCCATGCAGAGCATGGCGCTTAGAGCGCGAGTTCGGTTCAGAATCTCTGTTAGGCTGGTTTCAAACCGAAACCGTCAGATTCTTTACTCCGCCTCACTGAACAGTCGCTCCGGAGATTCCTCCTGTTGCTCGGTTCATTTCTTCGGTTTAAAGCGCTATTTCTCTGTTTAATTTAACCGCGATTTAATTATTTTAGCCACAAAACCGATCGGTTCAGGCTCTGTCTATGGTAATCGTAAGTAATAGATAGGGTTTTTTCTGTGTGGAACTTGTAAAGTGTTATCGGTTCAGTTGAACCGATCAATTGTATTAAAATATAAGTTTAAAGCCTTTTAAGGCTTCTTAGAGTGCGGTTCTCGGTTCTTATCGGTTCTAAAAAAAACGGATTTCATTACGGTTTTTTCCATGACCCGTGACACGGTTTGGAACCGATAAGGGTGTCTTGCCTGGCACTGCCATTAAAAGGGCAAGTTTGTTGGTTAGGCTGGCATCATGTCTGAGAAACCCAAAAGAAAAACCGGGCCCACTGGGTTTCAACACTGTAGTGTCTGTGGGGAAGCCTTTGCCAAGGCTGACCACACACTACATGTCTATTGTCTGGGTTTGACCACCTCAATTCAGACTGCCAGATTTGAAAATTTCCTGCAGCCACCCTGGACAAGAGAGGGCAGGCTCAGGGAACGAGAGGCCAAAAAGTCCGCTGACCCGAGGGACAGCCCGGTTCGGTGCCAACCGAACTGGGAGGGAGTGCCCTCTGACCAGGGCGAGACTTCCTCGGCAACGGAAAGCTGGCTCTGAGGAGCCAGTTCCAGCAAAGAAATCTAAAAATCAGCAGGTTTGGAGTCCAAAATTCTTCTCCAACTGCTGCAGAGATAGCCAGGGCAATACAGATTGTCCAGTCCCTGTCCCGTTCCTCCGAACCGCCACTGTCTGGCAAAAGGTCGGTTCGGTCGGTTCCAGTGGTTCAGGATTATGATATAGAAGAGTTCTATGAACCAGAGGAGGGGATGAGGATTATGATCAGTGTGAATGTGACTTTGAAAGTCTGGATGTGCCCATTGAACGGACATCTCCCCAGACAGACCTTCAGGTGAGTCTCCCCTAGGCTTGAGTCCCTTTCATTTTTTGTTTTATAAAAAGTTGCTGAGACCCTCCAGCTTCCCTTAGAGGAGGCTTTGGATGAGCAAGAGGAGCCTGACTATGTGGAGATGATGGATATCCCAGAGTCCAGGAGGTTGTCCATCCCTTTACATAAATCTTTTAGAAAACAAACAATAAAAATTTTAAAAGCTCCTAATTCTGTGCCTCCTGTAGATAAAAAGATGGACAGGAGGTACACTTTGTCAGGTCCTGATACAGATTTTCTTTCACAGCAGTGCAGTCATGTTGGGGTAGTTCAGGCTGCAGCCTGTGATAAAGCTAATATTCCACTGGCTTCACATCCTCCTGACAAGGATTCCAGGAAGATTGATGCCATGGCCAAAAAACAATACATGGCAGCATCCTTGGGACTCAGGCAAGCTAACTATATGGCTTATGTTGCAAAATACCAGAAATCTAGATGGGATACTGTCATGGCCTTAGCCAAACAGGTCCCCTGCCAGCTCAAGAAGGAGCTGGAGCAGGTGGCTCTTGATGGTATTGAGGCATCTAAGGTGCAGTTCCATGCTGCAGTGGATTCTAACGATGTATCCTCTAGAGTCATGGCTACATCTGTGGCTTTTCGGAGATTGGCCTGGCTCAGGTGTACTACTTTGTCACAGGATACCCAGTCTAAGGCTATGGATTTTCCTGTGGTGGGAAATTCTCTGTTTGGGGAGCAGACAGAGAACTATATGAAGAAAATGGATGAATATAGAACCACTTACAGGAGTGCACAAGCCAAGGAACGGCAAGCCACTCCTCAGAGGCAGCCCCCCAGGGGTAGGGGTAGGCCTTTTCACAGGCCTTTTTACCAGACCCAGGCCTCCGCCTCTTCAGCCTATGTACAGAGGGGGTTCTTCAGAGGGAGAGGCAGACGGGGTTCGAGCAGGCCTGCTCCCACCCCTCAGCCTAAAGCCCCTGCCAAACAGGCACCCTGATGGGATGCCCAGGGTCGGCTCTCCACTACCTGTAGGGGGCAGGTTGGCTCACTTGTCCAGGATTGGCAGTCTTAACTTCAGACAGGTGGGTCCTGGAAGTAGTGAGCCAGGGTCTGGTTCTCAGCTTCAAGAAATTTCCAAGATGAGAGCCAGATCTTTTCCTCCTAAACCCTTTAGAGACTCTTGCTTTGGAAACAGAAGTCTCAACCCTCTTGGCTCTCAGAGCTGTGAGAAAAGGTTTCTCCCTTCACCAGGGCAAGGGTCTGTACTCCAGGTACTTCCTTACCCAAAAAGACAGGAGAGTGGCGACCTATCCTGGATCTAAGATATCTAAACAAGCACCTTTTAAAGCCAAAGTTCAAAATGGTGACACGGGAATGATTTACCTCCCTAAGGCCAGGGACTGGCTAGCTCCCTGGACCTCAAAGATGCCTACTTCCATGTTCTTATCAGAAGCTCCCACGAAAGTACCTCAGGTTCGAACTGCCCTCAGGCCATTATCAGTTCAGAGCAATGCCTTCGGCCTCACTTCTGCCCCAAGGGTGTTCACAAAATGTCTGGCAGTAGCAGTCGCCCACCTAAGAAGGCAAAAGATTGCCATTTTTCCCTACCTGGACGACTGACTCATTGTGGGTCAGTCTCCAGACCAGGTCAAATCACACCTTCTAGTTACCCAGCAGCTGCTTACCTCTCTGGGATTTCTCTCAGTCTTCCAAAGTCAGTTTTGGAACCTGTCCAGGTACTCACCTTTATAGGCGCAGAACTGGACACAAAGCAGGCTAGAGCCTTCCTTCCCTTGGAAAGGGTAAGGACCTTAGTGGCCCTGGCCGCCTCCTTCACTCTGCAGGTCTCTCGACAAGCAAGGCATTTCCTGCAGCCCTAGGGCATGGCTGCCTCCACAGCTGTGGTGCAAGGAGCAAGATTTCAGATGAGGGACATTCAGTTCCATTTGAGAGCTTTCTGGTCTCAAAGAAGAGATCCTCTATCCAAGTTAATCCCAGTGACTCGAACTCCTGATCCAGGCCCTTCAGTGGTGGCAGGATCAGAGCAATCTGAGACAGGGGTGCCTTTCATCCCTCTGTCCCATTCCTTGACCCTTACTACAGATGCATCCCTCTTGGGATGGGGGCTCAAATGGGCGACCTCTCCACCCAGGGATTATGGTCCCTCAGGAATCTCTGCTCCACATCAATCTGTTGGAACTCAGAGCTGTTTTCTAGCACTTCAGGTTTCTCTGCATCTGTTCAGAACAAGGTGGTACAGGTCAGAACAGACAACACCACTACAGTGTGGTACATCAACAAACAAGGGGCACTCGGTCTTGACCTTGTGCACCGAGGCGATAAGTTGTGGTCTCTGGCTTACTCCTGAACACTTCCCTCATAGCAGTTCACCTCCCAGGCAGGACAATGTCCTGGCAGATGCTCTCAGCAGGATTTCCAGGCCATCACTAATGGTCACTGGATCCCCTAGTACTGGGGATAGTGTTTGCCAGATGGGGCACCCTCAGATAGATCTTTCGCAGTCCCAGACAATCATCAACTTCCACTGTTTTGTTGCAGGCCCCAGTGTTGGGCTCAGTTCCCTGGATGCCTTTCTCCTCGATTGGAAGGAAGTTTCTTTATGCCTTTCCCCTTCCCTCTCCTGTTCAAGGTGCTAGTCAAAATCAGGTCTCAGCCCTGCAAGATGATCCTGATTGCTCCAGACTGGGCCAGGCAGCCCTGGTACCCACTCCTTCTGTCCTTAGCAGTCCATCTCCCCCTGTGCCTCCCCAGGAACCACAATCTGTTATCCTGTGCTCAGGGGAGAGTCTGGTATCCGAATCTCAAGTCCCTCAACCTCAAGGCTTGGCTCTTGAGCAGTTAGAGTTTGCTGATTTGCAACTTTCTCAAAGTGTTCTCGAAATCCTGAAGGCTGCTGAGAAGCCTTCCACCAGGGCTACCTATAACTCCAAGTGGAAAAGGTTTTCCATATGGTGTTCTGGGAAGCATGTTTCCCCAGAATCTGCTGATCTACCCACTGTATTGGACTACATGGTCCATCTTAATTCTTTGGGACTGAGACCAGCCACCCTGAAAATACACTTGGCTGCTGTCTCTGCCTTCATTTCAGCAGGGAAGCCCTCTTCTCTTTCTGCTCATCCTGTATTTGCCAAGTTTTTTAAAGGATTGCTTCACACCAATTCTCCATTCAGGGACCCTGCCCGGCTTGGGATCTTAATGTATGCATTGCTCAGCTAATGCAACCCCCTTTGAGCCTCTGTTCGGTGCAGAGCTTAAGTATTTAACTTGAAAACTGTATTTCTGGTAGCCATCACTTCTGCCAGGCGATAAGTGAGTTACAGGCTTTATCAGTAGAAACTGACTTTATTTCCTTTCACAGGGATAAAGTAGTCCTCAGGACTAACAGGAAGTTTTTGCCTAAGGTGGTTTCAGATTTCCACCTTAACCAATCTATTTCACTTCAGTGTTCTTCACTGACCATTCCTCCTCTGGTGAGGAGGCTGCACAGCTTAGATGTTAAGAGGGCCCTAAGTTACTACATAGAGCATACCAAGGGTCACAGGTTTGACTCCTCCAACTGTTTCTCACTTATGGTGGGGTTGGGAAGGAGACCTGCCACTAAGAGGTCCATTGCCAGGTGGATCGTTTCTTGTATCCAATTTTGCTATCAAAAGCTGGGTAAGGTTCCCCTCAGGCCTGAGGGCTCACTCTACCAGAGGTACAGCTGCATCTCTAGCTGCTGCTAGAGACATCCCTATCTTGGAGATATGTCAGGCAGCTACTTGGAAGACAGTACACACTTTCACCAAGCATTACTCCCTGGATATTCAGGCCAGGAGGGATGCTCGGTTTGGCACAGCCATGCTTCAGAGCCTATTCCCTAAGTAGGTTCTGTCTCTCCTCCATGGAGGTACTGCTGTGTAGTCTGCAATGTCATAATATAGCAAGACTTCATGTTGTTTGAAGAAAAAATTACTCACCTTAGTAATGTTGTTTCTTCTAATGGAGTCTTGCTATATTATGACCTCCCAGCCTGCCCTCCTGTAGAACTCCTACTTTGGGTATGGGGTGGTAGTCCTCTGTTGGCATTTATTGATGCCTCTTTCATGTTTGGGTGTTGTGTTTAGTTATTTTATCTTATTTTCTGATCCACTGACTTGAGTCTTTGTGTTGGGACCAGGAAAATGTGTTAATATATTAGTGGCCAGTTGGCTGAGTGTAGGTTACAACTTCCACACAGAACCTTAGTGAGTTTTTGCTCGAAAGATCTGACGGTTTCGGTTTGAAACCAGCCTAACAGAGCTTCTGAACCGAGCTCGCGCTCTAAGCTCCATTCTCTGCATGGAAGTTAACTCTTTCACCTCCGGAGAAGTTCTAAGGCTGGGACAAACTGCAATAGTCATAATATAGCAAGACTCCATTAGAAGAAACAACATTACTAAGGTGAGTAATTTTTTCTTCTGCCTTATCGCACCCTGCTTCCACCCAACCCTCCTCCTTCCTGATCCTTTCTATGTGGTCCTTACAGCTCCTTTTCTCCCTGATGTACCTAAAGAAGTCCTTCTCCCCCTTCTTAATGCCTTGTGCCAGCCTGAGTACTGTAGATGCTTTGGCTCCCCTTACTGCCCTTGTCACTTCCTTCGATTCTGTCAAGTACTCCTCCCTGTCCTTCCCCTCTCCTTGTTTTCTTGTACTTCCTAAAGGCAGCTCTTTTCCTCCTTACCTTTTCCATGATCTCCTTGCTCAACCAGCTCAGTTTCTTAGCCCTAGCCTTCTTTCTCTGGGCCTTGCAGCAGGTTTTGGTTGCCACCACTGTCCCCAGCTTTATGAGCTCCCACTTCTGGTTAGTGTCCATACTAGACTGAATTCTGGCCAGGTACCCTTTTACCTCTTCCCCCATCCTCACAAAGTCAGCCCTCCTGAAGTCCAGTACTCTTGTGCCAGATTCCACTCCTTCCTTGCCAGATCCAATGTGAGCGTACTGAGTAGTGGTCACTCCCTGACAGCGGTTCCTCCACTGTAAGTTCTCTCACAAAGTCCCCATTTGCCAGCACAAGGTCAAGGGTATTCCCTAACCTGGTTGGTTCACTGACCATTTGCAGCTGGAAAGTGTCCTGGAAGGCATCCAGCAGTACCTGCTCCCTTCTGTTCCTGGTTGTTGGGGTACTCCAGTCCACTCCTGGCATGTTGAAGTCCCCCATAATCACCACACTACCCTTCTCGCAGGTCCTCCTGATCTCTTCCGCTAGTTTCCTGTCTTAACTCCTCCATGTGAGATGGTGGCCTGTACACCACTCCCATTCTAAGAATCGTATTCTCGGAATCCTGGATTTGTATCCAAAGTGAGCCTGTACTACCCTCCTCCCCTTCCTCCCTTACACACTTCAGTCCTTCCTTCACGTATAGTGCCACACCCCTTCCTTTCCCAATCACCCTGTCCCTATGAAATAACCTGTACCCTGCTACAGACAGGTCCCAGCCATTGTATTGGGTGGCCCATGTTTCTGTGATGGCTGCAATGTCCACCTCTCCCTCTGCCATGAGCACCTGTAACTCTGCAGTTTCCCTCCCAAGGCTTCTAGCATTAAGGGTAACCACCTTCCCCCCTTCCCATCCTGCCCTTCTTTACTAGCATCACCAATAATACTTGCCATTAGTCCTTTGTCACTGTTATGGGGGTGTAAGCTCATATGGTTTCCCAACCTGTGGTCTCTACATATCTCTTGCCCAGTTGCCACCCCCACTCCTAGTTTAAATTTCCAACTTCCTCTTTGTACTCCTTCATCCTCTGTTTCAACACTTTTTATCCCTCCTCACTCAAGTGTAGTCTGTCCTTGGCATAGAGACTACTGTCCTCCCAGGTCCCTCACCACCCTCCCAACAGCCCATACCCTTTAGCACAACACCAGGTTCTGAACCATCCGTTAAATTCCTCTATTCTCAGCTTTCTTGTTGTGCTTGCCTTGGGCACTGAAAGTATCTCTGAAAAAGTTACTGATCTTCCTGCCCCCTCTCATAATTGTGCTAGTTCCTCAAACCTCCTCTGGACTATATCTACTGTCTTGTCAGCCGGGTCGTTCGTCCCAAGATGTATAATTAAATGATGCTTGTCCCCACCCCTTCTAGCATATTTCAGAACAGATTGTCCCACCCTTCCCGCTGTCATTCCTGGCATGGCCTCCACCCAAATACGACTATGCCTCTCCGCCTTGCTACCCCACCTGACTCCTCTTAGTATTGAGTCCCCCAGCACTAAGATTCCACCACTCGTACTCCCTGCTTGCTTCCATTCATCCCCCTCTCTCATTTCCAGCTCCTCTTCTTCCTCCTGCACATTATTTCCCCCTTTTGCCCCTGTTGCAGTTCTCCCAGCAGAACTTCCCCCTGCTCCGGTTTGGTCCAGGTATTTATCAGTTACTCCTCTAATTTCATCATTTCCCTCCTCCACCTTCTTCCTCTCTAGCAGTGCAGAACTGTTTTCTGAAGACCCTTCACAAATGCCCGCTCCCTCTCTCTTCATAGTAACCTGTTCTCTCCTTTCCACTCCATGACTTTTGCCACTTCTTCGCCTCCCCTCACAAGTCCCTAGCTCCTTCTTCCATTTGTCCTTTGTCTCCTGACCTGGTTTCCCCGGCAATCGTTCTTCCTGGCCTGGCCCCCTTTGTCTCTGCTTCCCTTCTTCTGACCCTCTCCTCACCACTGTTGGCTTAAATCGCCCTCCCTCATCTCCCCTTCTTCCTCCCTCCAGTATTGGGCTAAACCCAACCCCAATCTGCCATGCCTGTCATAGTTCCTCCTGCAGACCCTCAGTCTCCTTTCTAAGTTTCTCTATGTGGTTGTACAGTAAACATCCTCCCACACTCCAGGCAATTTTTAGAAAGATTTTAGAAAGATTGGTGCACCACGGTTGTTACAGCCTACCACCCTACCCATTGCTGTCGTTGCCCACCAGCGACTCCCCCACACTCAAAATAGTCAAATATCTTAAGGGCATTAATAAGGTGAAAGAGTCTAACATGTTTCAGTATAAGAAAAATAGCAGGACAGGAGGACACAGCATGAGATTGGAGGGAGGCCGATTACGGGGTAATGTGAGGAAGTTCTTTTTCACAGAAAGGGTGGTTGATGCATGGAATGGCCTACATCGGAAAGTGGTGGATATGAATACAGTGTAGGGCTTCAAACAGGCATAGGATAAGCATAAGGGAGCAAACAGTACAGATGATGATGAATAAATAGGCCATTGACAGAATAAAGGCCTATGGCACATTCATAAGGTAGACAAAATGGGCAGACTGGATGGGCATTGCTGTCCTTATCTGCAGTTAACTTCTGTGTTTCAAACACCATGAAGTCTTGCTATATTATTACATATAGCAGTTAGCCACAGCACTTGAACTGTCCCGGAGAGGAAGGAGTTAACTCCAGGCTGACTGGAGTTCCAAGCGCGAGCGCCTTGCTGAAAGCTCTATCTGGCTAGTTTCAAATTGAAACTGTCAGATTCTTTACTCCGCTTCACTGAACAGTCGCTCCGGAGATCTCTCCTTCAGCTTGGTTCATTTCTCGGTTCAAACGTATTTCTCGGTTCATTTAACCGGCAAAAGTAATTATTTTACCGCATTTGGTTCAAAGCTCTATCTGGTAAACCGTAAGTACAGGATTTTAAGTCTGTGTGGAAATTCATTATCGGTTGGTTTTGAACCGATCGGTTTCACAAAATACTAATTTTAAACAATAATTTGGGCTTTTAGAGTGCGGTTCCGGTTCTTATCGGTTCTAAAACCTAACTTTTAAATTGTTTTTTCAAATACCATTGACCTGATTGGAGGAACCGATAAGGGTGTCTTGCCTGGCACTGCCATAAAAGGGCAAGTTTTTGGATAGGCTGGCATTATGTCTGAGAAACCCAAAGAAAACCGGGTCCACTGGGTTTCAACACTGTGATGTTTGTGGGAAGCCTTTGCCAAGGCTGACCCACACACCAATGTGTTTATTGTCAGGGCTGACCACCTCCTGTCAGACTGCCAGGTGTATAAATTTCCCTGCAGCCACCCTGGAGAAAAGATTGGGCGGCTCAGGAGCGAGAGGCCAAAAGTCCGCTGACCCGGATGGCCAGCCGGTCCAGTACCCACTGGACCAGAGGGAGTGCCCTCTGACCAGGGGCTAGACTTCTCGGGCAAAGGAAGGCTGGTTCTGAGGAACCGGTCCCAGTAAAAATCTAAGAAATCAGCAGGTCTGGGTGCAGATTGCCTCTCCAACTGCTGCAGAGATAGCTAAAGCCATACAGATTGTCCAGTCACTGTCTCAGGGACGGCCGAACCACCAACAGCTGGCAAAAGTTGGTTCGTTCGGTTCCAGTGGTTCAAGAGTATGATGTTGAGGAATTTTATGAACCACAGGAGGGGAGGAAGATTTTGATCATTATGTATGTGGCTGGGAGGGTCTGGGCGTGCCCATTGAACCGGACATTTCTCCAGACAGACCATTAGAATCTCCCTATGCTGTCTGAGTCCCCTTCTCATTTTATGTTTTACAAAAAGGTTGCAGAAACCCTCCAGCTTCCCTTGGAAGAGGCTGTGGATGAGCAAGAGGAGCCTGATTATGTTGAGATGATGGATATCCCAGAGTCTAGGAGGTTGTCTATTCCTTTGCATAAGTCATTTAGGAAGCAAACAACAAAATTTAAAAAATCCTCATTCTGTCCCTCCTGTAGATAAAAAAATGGACAGAAGGTATACTTTATCAGGCCCTGATACAGACTTCCTCACTGAGCAGTGTAGTCATGTAGGTGTGGTACAAGCTGCAGCCTTTGACAAGGCTAATATCCCCCTGGCCTCACATCCTCCTGATAAGGATTCCAGGAAGATTGATGCCATGGCGAAAAAACAGTATATGGCAGCTTCTTTGGGACTCAGGCAGGCAAATTATATGGCTCATGTGGCTAGATATCAGAAATCTAGATGGGATACAGTGTTGCAGTTAGCCAAGCAGGCCCATGGCCAGCTGGCTAGTGAATTGGAACAGGTGGCTGCTAATGGCATTGAAGCCTCTAAAGTTCAATTTCATACTACTGTAGATGTTAATGATGTTTCCTCTAGGGTCATGGCCACTTCTGTAGCTTTCCGTAGGTTGGCATGGCTCAGGTGCACTAATCTGTCACAGGATACTCAGTCAAAGGCTATGGATTTTCCTGTGGTGGGAAATTCTCTGTTTGGAGAGCAAACGGAAAATTATATGAAAAAGATGGATGAATACAGAACTACCTACAAAAGTGCCCAGGCCAAGGAGCGGCATGCCACTCCACAAAGGCACACTCCCAGAGGTAGGGGCAGGCCTTTCCACAGGCCTTTTTATCAATCCCAAGCCTCCTCTGCTTTTGCACAGAGGGTTTTTTTCAGAGGCAGAGGTAGACGGGGCGCAGGTAAACCGTCCCCCACCCCTCAGCCTAAGGCTACTGCCAAGCAGGCACCCTGATGGGATGCCCAGGGCCGATTCTCCTGTACCAGTTGGAGGCAGGTTGGCTTATTTCAGCCAGAACTGGGTGTCCCTAACCGGACAAATGGGTTCTGGAGGTAGTAAGCCGGGTCTGGTTCTCAGTTCAAACAGTTTCCAAAGATGAGAACCAGACATTTTCCACCTGCAAGCTCTTTAGAGGCCCTGCTTTGAAGCAGAGGTCTCTTCCTCCTAGACTGCAAAGCAGTGGAAAGGGTTCCTCCTTGTCACCAGGGCAAGGGCTGTACTCAGATACTTCCTTACCCCAAAAGACAGGAGAATGGCGGCCCATTCTAGACTTAAGGTACCTGAACAAGCATCTTTTGAAACCAAAGTTCAAAATGTTAACTCTGGCAATGATTTTGCCCTCCCTCAGGCCAGGGACTGGCTAGCCTCCCTGGACCTCAAGGATGCCTATTTTCATGTCCATGATCAGGCCTTCTCACCGAAAAATACCTCAGGTTCGAACTGCCCTCAGGTCACTACCAGTTCAGAGCAATGCCCTTCGGCTCACCTCTGCTCCAAGGGTATTCACAAATGTCTAGCTGTGGTAGTGGCTCACTTAAGAAGGCAAGGGGTTGCTGTGTTTCCCTACCTGGACGACTGGCTCATTGTGGGTCAGTCCCAGATCAGGTAAAATCCCACTTGCAAGTCACCCAGCGGCTTCTCACTTCCCTGGATTCCTGCTGAATTACCAAAGTCAGTTCTAGAACCAGTTCAGGTACTAACTTATAGGTGCGAATTGGACACAAAGTTGGCCAGGCATTTCTCCTCGGAAAGGGTAGAGAAGCTGATTGCCCTGGCATCCTCTTTCACCCTGCGGGGTCTCTCGACCAGCAAGGCACTTTCTGCAACTTCTAGGGCACATGGCTGCCTCCACAGCTGTAGTGCAAGGAGCAAGATTCCAGATGAGAGACATTCAGTTTCATTTGAGGGCCTATTGGTCCCAAAGGAGGGACCCCTTACAAATTGGTCCCAGTGACCCAAACTCTGATTCTAGCTCTTCAGTGGTGGCAGGATCAGAGCAATCTAATACTAGGGTCCCTTCATTCCCATTTCTCATTCCCTCACCCTCACCATGGATGCCTCCTTGCTGGGGTGGGGGCGCACTGGGCGACCTTTCCACTCAGGGGTGTGGTCCCCAGGAATCTCTGTTCCACATCAACCTGTTGGAACTCAGAGCTGTCTTTTTAGCTCTTCAGGTTTTCTCAGCATCTGTCCAGAACAAAGTAGTTCAGGTCAGGACAGACAATACCACAACAATGGGTACATCAACAAGCAGGGGGCACTCGGTCATCAGCCTTGTGCATCGAAGCAATGAAGTTGTGGTCTCTGGCTTACTCCTGAACACCTCCCTAGTAGCAGTTCACCTTCCAGGGAAGGACAATGTCCTAGCGGATGCCCTCAGCAGGATTTCTCAGGGTCATCACGAATGGTCTTTGAATCCCCTAGTGCTGGGGTCAGTTTTTGCCAGATGGGGCACTCCTCAGATAGATCTTTTCGCAGCCCCAGACAACCACCAACTTCCTCTGTTCTGTTGCAGGCCTCCAGTAATGGGCCCAGTCCCCGGACGCCTTTTTGTGGATTGGAAGGAAGTTCCTGTATGCCTTTCCCCCCTTCCCCCTTCTCTTCAGGGTGTTAGTAAAAATCAGATCCCAGCCCTGCAAAGTGATTCTGATTGCTCCAGACTGGGCCAGGCAACCCTGGTACCCACTGCTTCTGTCTCTGTCAGTCCACCCTCCCCTGGGCCTTCCCAGGGTCCACAACCTGCTGACTTGTGCCCAGGGGAGAGTTTGGTATCCGGACCTCAAATCCCTCCACCTCAAGGCTTGGCTCTTGAGGAGTTAGAATTGCTGAATTACACCTTTCTCAAGGTGTGCTTGATATTTTAAAGGCCTCTAGGAAGCCTTCCACTAGGGCCACTTATAATTCAAATGGAAGAGGTTCTCCATCTGGTGTTCTGGGAAGCAAATTGTCCCAGAATCTGCTGATTTGCCCATTTTGCTGGACTACTTGGTCCATCTTAATTCCTTAGGCCTCAGGCCAGCTACCTTAAAGGTTCATCTGGCAGCTGTCTCTGCTTTTATATCAGCAGGAAAGCCTGCCTCCTTCTTCTCACTCTGTGTTTTCCAAGTTTTTAAGGGTTACTTCACACTAACCCTCCTTTTGGGACCAGCCCCTGCCTGGGACCTTAATGTTTGCATTGCTCAGTTAATGCAACCCCTTTGAACCTCTGTCTTCAGCAGACCTTAAGTTCCTAACTTGGAAAACTGTTTTCCTAGTGGCCATCACTTCTGCCAGCGACATAGTGAGTTACAAGCCCTGTCAGTGGAAAAGGATTTTATTTCTTTTCACAGAGATAAGGTAGTCCTCAGGACTAACAGAAAGTTTTTACCTAAAGTGGTTTCAGATTTCCATCTTAACCAATCCATCTCCCTTCAGTATTTTTCACTGAGCATTCTTCCTCGGTGAGAGGAGATTGCACAGTTTAGACGTTAAAGAGCTTTAGCTACTATTTGGAGCAGCACCAAGGGTCACAGGTTGAATCCCTCCAACTCTTCCTTACCTATGGCGAGGTTGGCAAAGGGAAACCTGCCACTAAGAGGACAGTTGCCAGGTGGATTGTCTCTTGTATCCAATTTTGCTACCAAAAACTAGGTAGAGAACCCCCCTCAGGACTGAGGGCCCATTCCACCAAGGGTACAGCTGCATCTCTAGCGGCTGCTAGAGATATTCCCATTCTGGAAATCTGTCAAGCTGCTACCTGGAAAACAGTTCACACCTTTACCAAGCATTACTCCCTGGATGTCCAGTCCAGGAGAGATGCTCGGTTTGGCACAGCCGTGCTTCAGAGCCTATTTCCTAAGTAGGTTCTGGCCCTCCTCCATGGAGGTACTGCTGTGTAATCTGCTATATGTCATAATATAGCAAGACTTCATAGTGTTTGAAGAAAAATTACTCACCTTAGTAATTGCTTTTCTTCTCACGATCTTGCTATATTATGACTCCACTAACCTGCCCCTCTCAGAACTTCTACTTGGGTAGGGGTTGGCAAATTAGTGCAAACACTGTGTCATGCCATTATAGCTCTTTTTCCTTTTTCCCTTTTCTTTAGGATTAGGAAAACTAGGTATTTCTGTTTTACTTGTAGGTTTGCCCCCTCCTGGACTTGAGTCTTTTGGGGAGGGGCCTAATAAGTGCTTCCAGGGTGATATTGTTGTTGTTGTTGTTTCTGTTATTGTTATTTCTACTAGTAGGTAGCCATTTGGCTAGTGTAGAGTTTTTCCACACAGACTTTTGCTTGTGTTGGCTCCGTAAAGATCTGACAGTTTCAATTTGAAACTAGCCAGATAGAGCTTTCAGCAAGGCACTCGCGCTTGGAACTCCAGTCAGCCTGGAGTTAACTCCTTCCTCTCCGGGGCAGTTCAAGTGCTGTGGCTAACTGCTATATGTCATAATATAGCAAGACTCCATGAGAAGAAAAGCAATTACTAAGGTGAATAATTTTTTCTTCTATCCCTTTAGGGGTAGGAAAAGGGATGTTCCTTTTATTTCTGTAAAGTGCACCAAGTTTGAGGTGGAGGTTCTTGTGGTTAGTATCCACGTGAGCAGAGAAATCAAGGTGGCAGTCCAGCCAGACCCTGAGGTACTTGAATAAGGAGACATCTTTGATTGCTGTACCATCAAGGATATGAAACCATCAAGGATATGGAAGGAGGAAAGAGGGGTGTCTCTTAGCAAGTCTCTGTCCAGTACTAAAAGACATAGATACCATTTTCTTTGCATTGAGGGAAATCAGGTTTGCACAGAATCAGTGCTGGATATTGTTAAAGTCAAGCTGGAGCTGAGCTGTGAGGACAGATGAGCCAGAGGTAAAGAGTACCTTATCATCTGCATACAGCAGAATGGGCTCGTAGGAGCAGACAGTGAAGTGGTCATTTGGAAAAATGGAGAAAAGAATTGGGTCAAGGACAGACCCTTGGGGGATGTCTGAGCTCCCAAAGGCTTGGAGTGCTTTCCATAAAAATACAATTCAACAAAAACAATGTGAAAACAAATACAAACACCATACACAACAGAAAAAAATAATAGTGAAAACCTTAACATAGCCTTAAAATTAGTCATTAAAAGCCAGGGTAGACAGATATGTTTTAATGCTTTAACTCTCTGCCAAGGAGCTGCTGCAGATGTATGGTGATAGGAAATTCCACAGTTGAGGTGTCGCCTCAATAAAGGCCGTTTCTCCAGAAAATTTGAGTCAAGAACATGGCATCTACAGCAGGTTCTTCCTGGCGGAGAGGAGGAATGACATGGAGTACATGGGCAGAAGAGGTCCTTCATGTAGCCAGGATCCAGATCGTACAGGGCGTGGAAGACCATCAGTCAAATCTTGATGCTGATACACTATCAAACTGGAAGGCAGTGCAGATCTCACAACACCGGTGCGATATAATGGAAGGTGCTTGAGCCTGATATTAGCTTGGCCGTGGCACTCTACACTGGCAGGAGATGACACACAAAACTTCCAGAAAGTCTTGGGTATGGAGCGTTATAGTATTTGAGTCAGATGGCTGCACAGTTACGAGTGGCAGTCTGTGCTGTGCGTTCATTGACATGATCAGGAGCGGTATGGAGGAGGCATCAGCAGCTTCAGCATGGAGGAGGTGTCAGCAGCAAGCATGGAGGGCTTGGTAACTGAAGTGTGTGCTGGAGTGTTGAAGGATAAAGCTGTTTGGTAGAGGAGGTTGCTGGGAGCTGGTTGGTTAATGTTTTTTAGGGTGTTGAACTTTCTCTAGGTGGGATTTCTCTGTTGGTGTTGTAGGCGCTGTAGTTGTGAGAGTTTAATAGGTGTTTGTTGTGCTAGTGACGTGTTAAGGTGCTTGTTACATGTGTTAATAAGGTGGTTATTAAGGTTGTAATAAGGTGCTTTATACAGTGTTTTTGTCAAGTATTGATTTATTATAAAAACATGGACAATGATGGCAGAAAAAGATCAGTGGTCCATTCGGTCTTCCCAAGTTCTCTGTTTAACCCTGGGACTTACTGTCCTTCCAGGGTCCTAGCCCTCCACATTCTCCTCCTCAGTTCTCCTCCCAGTTTCTGCCGTCCCGAGCCCATACTGTACCTTTCATTCTGCCCCAGCTATGCTTGAAACCACCAATAATTTAGCACCCACCACTTAGGCTAGAAGACTGTTCAACGACTGCACCACCTGTTCTGTAAAGTAATGCTTCTCATGTACCTACTGAACATCGCTTCTGTCAGTTTCCACTCATCCATGTGACCATGAGCTAGTATTCACGTTTAATAGTTAACCACAGTTCACCTTGTTAATTCCCTTTGGGAACTTGAAGGTGTCTGTCGTATCTTCCCTCTCCCTTGTTGTCAGTGAGTACGTGTTGAGTGTCTTGAGGTACTCTTCATAGGACTTACCCTGTTGGCCACAAATCATTTTTGTTACCCTGCACTGCACCATTTTTATTTATTTATTTACATACTAACATACTAGACGCCAGCAGAGTAGGCCTGTTGGTCTATCAAGTCTGCTTATGCCTCAGCACCCTGATTGGGTACCGTAGCCTTCTGCCTGTCTCCTTCCACTGTTACTCCATCTCCCAGTCCTGCCCCCGGGCAAACCAACCTCTGCTTCACCCCTTGCCTATACCTGTCCCACCCTGTCTTGAATCCCTCCATCGTAGCTTCCTGTACCAGCTCCTGGGGCAGCGCATTCCACAGTTCCACCACTCTCTCGGTGAAGTACCTCCTCCTCCTTTCGCTCCTAATCCTGCCACCCTCAATCTTCCAACTGTGTCCTCTGGCGATTTCACCCTCCTTCAGTCGAAAGATCTTATCTTGGCTTATCTTATTTACTCCCTTGAGGTACTTGAAGACCTCAGTCATGTCCCCCCCCCGGTCCCTCCTTTCCTCCAGCAAGAACAGGTTGCGCTCCCCTAGTCATTCCTCATATGTCTTATCCCCCAGACCCCGGATCATTCAGGTTGCTCTCCTCTGAACCCTCTCCAGGAGTTGGATGTCCCTCCTTAGGTGCGGCCTCCAGAACTGCACACAGTACTCAAGATGTGGTCTAACCAGGCTGTTGTACAGTGGCAAAATCATCTCCCTGTACCTTGAGGTAATCCCCCTAGTGATGCATCCCAGCATACTATTTGCCCTGACTGCAGCCCTCCTGCTCTGCTCTGAATTATTCATGTTAACATCCACCAAGACTCATAGGTCTCTTTCCCCTGCCGTGGCCTGCAACTCATCCCCCCCAGGGGTATACATAGTTGGGGTTTTCTCACCCTAGGTGTAGCACCTTGGACTTGGAGGAGTTAAATTTCTAGGTGCAGGACCACCTATCCAGAGTATCCAGGTTCTCTTGCAGGGCCAATCTCCCCTCCACCACCGCCCCCAGCTTAGAGTTGTCCATAAAGAGACTCATTTCACACCCAGTACCTTCCCTGATATCAGAGATGTAGGCATTAAACAGGAGTGGCCCCAGGACTGATCCCTGTGGGGCCTCACTTATGACCTCCCTAGGAGACAAGACCTCCCCTCCGACCACTACCCGCTGAGTGCGATCTGAAAGCCAGTTTCCAATCTACCTAATCGTCAGTGGGCCTACCCCCATCTCCCCCAGCTTCTCCCTTAGGCCAGTGTGAGGGACCGAATCAGATGCCTTGCTGAAGTCCAGGAACAGTACATCCACTGGTCTCCCTCTGTCAAGTGATGATGTACCCATTTATAGAACTCAACAAGGTTTGTTTGACACGATCTACCTGGCACAAACCCGTGCTGCCGGTCATCCAGGTAACACATTTCCTCCAAGTAACCTCCCAACCTTTCCTTAAGTATGCTGTCCATTACCTTCCCCACCACCTAAGTCAAACTGACAGGGCTATAGTTTCCTGGCTCTTCTCTTGATCCCCCTTTATAGATAGGCTCAACATGCACCTGCTTCCAATCCCTTGGCACCCTTCCTGTCTGGAGCAACAAGTTAGAGATCCGCCAGTGGTGCAACCAAAACTTCTGCCAACTCCCTCAGCATTCTGGGATGAATAGCATCAGGCCCCGGAGATTTATCC
Source organism: Neoceratodus forsteri (assembly GCA_016271365.2). NCBI lineage: Eukaryota > Metazoa > Chordata > Ceratodontiformes > Ceratodontidae > Neoceratodus > Neoceratodus forsteri. The sequence continues at coordinate 261,804,504 of JADMNL010000027.1, read as the reverse complement.
TTTTTTAGGGACTGGAGGGCTTCCCACACCTGACCGATAGGAATATCAGCATCTTCCCCCCCACCCCCATTCAGCAGAACCAGCCTGATATCTCACCCCTGGCCTGCCTGCCTCCCCCAGTGGCTTGTTCTTCAGCAGGTACCATGATAGTCAGGTCTGCTGTGCCTTCTGTCCTTCAACCCCTTTTTTGGAAGTTTTCCACCCTTCTTTCTAGTGAACACTGAGGCAAAGTATTCATTCTGTCCTCTGACTGCTCTCCAGCCCTTACACCCCACCCCCAGCTGTCCTTAACCTACTGAGCTGGCCTTGACCTTCCTCCACTTGCGATATACTTAAGGAACCCTTTTCCCCACCTGTGTCCTAAGCCAGCCTCTGCTCTTTCCAGGCCTTTGGGCCCCTAACCACTCTGGTGACTTTCCTGGTTGCAAGGCGATAGTTCTCTCTATCCCTCTCTCCTCTCATTTTTTTGTACCTACTGTAGGCAGCCTTCTTCTCCCTTACCGCCTCCTGGTCCTCCGTAGTTCACCAGCATGATTTACGAGACCTGACGCCTTTGCGCTTCACTCTTGCACGGGTCCTGGTGGGCTCCTGTAGCCCCCGCGTTATGATCTCCCACCTACCTTCCGTGTGCAAACCTGGTTTTATCTCCTGCAAATGCCCCTTGAGAATTTCCCCCATGTTCTTAAAGTCCACCCCTAAAATCAACTATCGTTGTCCTCGAGATGATTCCCCAGTTTAGCTGAAACCAGACTGTGTGTGGTCACTCCCAGCCGGGGTTCTTCCACAACCGGATCTCGTACAAGATCCCCATCTGCTAAAACCACATCCAGGATATGACCCTCACTCGTTGGGTCCATCACCTGCTGATTGAGGAACGCGTCCAGGAAGCCATCCAGCAGCTTCAGCTCCCTGGTTACAGTGCATCTCACCGCTCACACCAAACCCGTCACAAACACACTCCACAGGTCAGGCCCTCTGCTTCCACAGTACCAACCTCAGAGCTCAGTAGTGTGAACAGGTAACAGATAGGTTAACCCTCCTGTCTGCTTTGAGTCCGAATCGCCTATAGCCTCAAGTTCTGGAGGGATTCAAACTGTGAACCTTATGCTAGCATACCCAGTTACAGGCTTGGATATGTACCCTCTTCGAGACTGCAGTACAATGTTTTGCCAGGGGCACCAAGCCAGGTTTCCAAAATGAACCCTTAAAACTCTATAAGAGATCTTAGGTATAGTCTTGCCTTATCCAAGCTCAGTAACACCATCAAGCCTTTTAAACTGTGTCAGACTTAAAAAATACAGGCACTTCACATGCAAAAAGAAAACTGGGAAGACATAGGCAATATTTTAAGAAAATGGTTATTTACTAAAATTGTAAAATAAGTTAAAAAAATACAGAACATATGTCATACAGCTTGCAATCTTATAAAACAAAAAGGAAGTTTTAGGATCATGGATATGTTGTTCATCCACACTGATTGGCATGTCCCCTTCCACTTTAAATCTTGCCAGAAGTCTTCAAGCTGGCTCCTGCAACCCACGCGGGTGGTATATACCTCGGTTCCACCCCATGATGCCAGATCTTCCTTTCCGCTGGAAGATTCAGGTTGCCTCCCTTGTGCTCACGCATTTTGTAGGCCCTGGCTTTCAAAACTTTGGTTCTACCAAAATTAAAAACTGTTCGAGTTAGCGATCGCCTTTTCACATCTTCGATTATGGAAGAAAAATCTTCCCTTGGATTTCGACAGTGTTCCTGCGGCCAAAACATATTGCATACTGATCCCCACCTCATGTGTGTCTACTGCCTTAGTGTCGGCCATGACACCTTGTCCTGCAGTTTTTGCTTGGCCTTCCATCCCAACATCCTGGACGACCGTCTTGCACGCTTGAAACTGGGGAGACCGGAGAAGAGGAACCCTCCGGTGAAGTCCAAGGAGGCTAGGTGGGCGGTTTCCAAGGCTGCGGGATCCGCTGAGCAGTTAGAACGCATGCAAGCATTAGAGGAAGAAGCCGCTCGTGCTGCAGAATCTCGGACTTTCTTCATTCCACTCAACTTGGGCTCCACCTTCTCGGGGTCCTTCCCAGGAATTATGTTAGTCTGTTCCCACCAGGGGAGAGACACCTGCGGGCTCGCACTCCTCCCGATCCCATAAGAGGGATAAGGAACCGAACAAGTCTTCGTCTCGATGAAGGCGCTCTTGGGACTGGGAGAGGTCTCAGTCACAGGAACATGTGGTCTCGACCTTGGTTGAGATTGCTTCTTTGGCCGCTGGCTTCTCGGACCTTCTGTTGGGCCAGCCAACCGAGGATGCGGATGACAAGGTCGAGATTGTTCTCGACCCAATCGATCTGCTGTCGCCAACTCCAGTTGCCGACTCCTTAGTGAGGACTCCCGTCCTTGTCTTCCCCGATGAAGAGACCCAGCCCGCTGGCGTCCCCCTCGAGGACCCAGGTCTAGACCCCCAGAAGTCACCAGTCTCCCCAGTGTCTCCTGGAGCACGGGTTGGCCCGCCTGATCTCTGTCGAGGTCTAGAACTCCCTTGACTGAAAGGCAGAGGAAGAATGATAAGTGCTCAAAAAAGAGACAACGCCATCGGTCGCCTTATTACTCCTCAGATGAGGAGAGGCTTCAGCGGAAACTCCGGCGCTACGAGGACCACATGTGGCAACAGCTGATCTTGTCTGGGCACAAACCTTCCCCGGCTCCTACCTCGGCCATCACTTGGCTTTCACCTCCCAGGCTGAAGCCAACCCCTTCAGAGTCTAAATCTTTGGTTCCCCCGGCCGCAGGGTCGTCGAGATCACCTGTTCAGCCCAAACTGGTCTCTCCACCGATCATGGTGGAACCGCTGCCTAAGCAGCCTGTGGGAGGGACTCCTTGCAAAGAAGACAGAACGGACACCGGGCTTCCCTGGCATTTGTTGGTCACAGTCATCCCGGATCACCCCCGGCGAGTCGAGGGTGATTTGGGCGGCAGGCCACTATATCCGAATTCGTCGGATTCGGATGTCACCAGACTTCATTCTCATCTTGGGGTTGATGAATCGTCTGTTAGCTTAGTTACCGAGGAAGGTCCTTCCTCCTTCCAAGGGATCCTTTGTCTCATCTCTGAGTCCACAGGGATGTCCCTGGAGCCTATCCAGAAAAAGGCAGAGTACCCTCTTACAGACATCCTTAAGAGAGGGGATACCCCAACAGAGGCCTTCCCTGTGGCCGAGGCCATTGTTGGTCTGGCCCTTGAACTCTGGCAACGTCCTGCCTCTTGTCCAGCTCCATCTGCCCGCATGGCCTGCAGGTACACAGTGCCCATGTGGTCCATAGCAGGGATCACAGTGAACCCTTCAGCCGAGAGCCTGGTGACCGCCTCTGTGTTCAGGCATACTGGCAGTTCTGCTGATTCGGACTGACCTCCCGATAAAGAGTCCAAGCTCTTGGACCATTTGTCTAGGAAGGTCTATGCATCCTCTTCCTTGGGCCTTTGTCAGGCAAGTTCGGCTGTCATCATGGCGCACTTCCCTCACGTCTTCTCAGATTGTTAGGTAAGGTTCTCCTGCATCCCCCCATGGACATGCAGACCTCGGTTAAGCAGGTCCGTCACCAGGGCCGAGCTGTGGCCAAACAGCAGCTTCAGACGGCCCTGGACATTGGGGACTCTTATGCCCGCTCGATGGCTGCTGCAGTTGCCTCTCATCGCATGGCTTGTTTGAGGCTCTCCTTCTTCCCGGCAGATACTCAGCACAAATTAGCTGACGTGCCCTTCCTTGGGATCAACTTGTTCAGCCCAGGAGTGGCTGGTCACCTTCAGCGTATAGAGCAGTCCAGTGCCACCTTGGATGCTACTTCTGCCAAGGGTTCTTTGGGCAAGAACCAGCAGAAGAAGAAAAAGCCTTTTCGGTACTCTTCTCCTGCGGCTCAGCAGTCCTCCTTTCAAGGGGGATAGCAGCATCAGCAGCAGCAGGCTCAAGCTTGGCGCCCTCGGCTTAAGCCTGGGCCCCAACAGGCCCGTAAAGGAGGCCGAGGCTCAGGTTCTGGAGCCTCCTCCTCCAAGCCTGCTCAGTGATGGGGTGGGGGCTGCCACCCCTACTCCTGTCATGCCAGCTCTGGGTCCTCTGGTGGGGGGCCGACTCCGTCACTTCCTTTCTGCCTGGTCCGCTGTCACTTCGGGCAGGTGGGTTCTCGAAGTGGTCAGTCAGGGACTGCCTCTAGAATTTGAGCAGTGCCCTCCCAGCTGAGCCCGCGCCCCTCAGGAGGTACGGATATCCGCTCACACCCAGTCGGCTCTTCGAGACGATATTGCTGAGCTCCTCCTCGAGGCACTAACTCCTGTGCCGGACCCTCCAACAGACCCAGGCTTTGTCTCCAGGTACTTCCTGGTGCCCAAGTGGACAGGGGGCTGGCGCCCCATTCTATATCTTCACAACCTGAATCAATATGTAAGGTCTTTCACTTTTCGGATGGTCCGTCTGTCCCAGATCATACCATTCTTGGAGCGAAACATGTGGTTCTCTTCACTGGATCTGCAGGATGCATTCTTTCTTGTCCCAATCTATCTGTCCCATTAGCGGTTCCTCCGCTTCAGGGTCGAAGGGACCCTGTACGAGTTCCGAGCCATGCCATTCGACCTGTCATTGGTCCCATGGGTCTTCAGCAAATGCATTGCAGTGGTGACAGCCTATCTTCGTCATCGGGGGGGTCAGAATTTACCCCTTCCTCAACGATTGACTCCTTGCAGGTTCCACCCAGCAGGAGGTGGAAAGGTCCAGGGACCTGGCCATCTAGACCTGCTTCCAACTCGGCCTCCTGATCAACGAGGCCAAGTCGGAACTTGCGCCTTCTCAGGTGATGGTCTTCATCGGGGCAGAGCTAGACTCTTGTCAAGCCAGAACTTGGCTCCCGATGGACAGGGCGGAGGTTCTCTCCTCCTTTACCTGATCATTTCTGGTTGGGCACTTGCGCCCTACCCAGGACTTTGTGTCTTTTGGGTTACATGGCAGCGTGCACCACAGTGGTCCATTGGGCCCAATTGCACTTGTGCCCCCCCTCCAATGGGAGTTGGCCGCCCAGTGGACTCAGCACCACGGTCATTTCAACCAGCTGATCACTGTAACCCAGAAGATGTGGGACGCTCTTCTTAGGTGGACCACCCCAGACAGGTTGCAGAAAGGGATCCCGTTTGTCCGTCTCGAGCCGATGGTCTTCCTCACGACCGATGCCTCTCTCATGGGCTGGGGAGCCCACATGGGGGACAAAAGGGCTCGACCCCTCGAGGAGTCCCGATGCCCACATCAGCCTGTTGGAGCTCAGAGCAGTCAGACTGGCACTGTCAGCTTTTGCTCTCTGGGGTCAAGTGGTTCAGGTCCACACAGACAATACCACGACCATATACTACCTCAAGCAAACAGGGCGGCACGCACTCCCGTCTGCTGTGCAAGGAGGCGCTCCGCATCTGGACCCTCGTGAACAGATTGGTGGCAGATCTCCTAGCCATCTATCTGGCGGATGCTCTCAGCCACTTAGGCCAGACATCTCACGAGTGGTCTCTCCATCCAGAGGTAGCTTATAGCCTTTTCTCCCATTGGGGATACCGATGGTGGACCTGTTTGCCTCCAGGGAAAACACCAAGCTGAGGCTGTTTCATGCCCGCCCCCCTCAGCAAGGCTCACTGCAGGGGGATGCCTTTTCAAGGCAGTGGACCCCAGGCTTCCTGTATGCCTTCCCTCCATTTCCCTTGATTCATAAGGTGCTCATCAAGGTGAGGAGGGACAAGACAAAGGTGATTCTGGTGGCCCCAGACTGGCCGCATCAGTTCTGGTATCCAGATCTCCTCAGCCTCAGCTACAGGCCCCCGGAGTGGCTTTGTACACGCCCAGACCTGATATCACTCAGTCAGGGGAAGGTATTCCATCCAGACCTTCAATCCCTGCACCTCACAGTCTGGTACCTGAGCGGCTAGAGTTCCAGGCTTTGGGTCTTTCCAAAGATGTCTACACCGTGGTGGAGGCATCCAGAAAGGAATTGACCAGGAAATGTTGCACCTTCAAATGGAAAAGGTTTTCAGTTTGGTGTCAAGGCAAGGGCCTGGACCCTCTTTCATGTCCAATGGCTAACATTCTTGACTACCTTTGGCTTCTCTCTAAAGGAGGTCTTCAGTCATCGACCCTTAGGGTGCACCTGGCAGCCATCTCTGCTCATCGGGCGCGGGCCGGTCAGCCAACGGCGTAGGAGACAGTGGTCGGGTGCTTTTTCAAAGGCCTGGATCACATATCCCCTCCGGTGCGTGAACCTCCACCTGCACGGGATCTACTGCCGGTACTGGCAAAGCTCATGGGCAAGCCATTCGAACCAATGCACAAATGTGAGCTGTCACACTTGCAGTGGAAGATGGCCTTCCTGGTGGCTATCACATCTGCCAGAAGGACAGGGGAGCTCCAGGTGCTTTTAGTGGACTCCCCTTAGCTGGTCTTCCACAGGGACAAGGTTGTCCTACATCCCCACCCGACATTCCTTCCGAAGGTGGTGTCAGAGTTTCACCTTAACCAGGTGTAAACTCTGCCAGTATACTACCCCAATTACACCTCAGAGGCAGAGTACAGGCTGCATACTTTGGACCTGAGACGTGCTGTCTCCTATTACAAGGAGCGGTCGGCGGAAATTCGGGGAGAGGTTTGCCAGCTGTTTGTCACCTACGTTGAAGCTGCTTCTGGCAGACCTGCAGCAAAACTGACCATAGCAAGATGGATTACATCATGCATAGTTCTGTGCTATGAGTTGGCGGGCAAGGAGCCTCCCCGAGCAGGGCCAGATTAACCATTATGCCAATTAAGCCATGGCTTAGGGCCTCACGGCCAATAGGGGCCTCCTAGCCCTGGAGTTTGAGCATTTCTAGATATGGAGTGGGCCCACAAAGTATGGCGTGGAGTAGGGCCCCCATACGAAGTAAGTCTTGGAGTAGGGCCCCCATGTCCGTTAATCTGGCCCTGTCCCCGAGGGATAAGAGCTCATTCTACCCGCCATACTGCTGCATCAGTGGCTGCTTCCAGGGACATCCCTATTCAGAAAATCTGCAGGGCTGCTACCTGGAAGTTAGCAAACACCTTCATCACCCATTACTACATCGACCTTGAGTCACGCCGGGATGCTGGTTTTGGAGCCTTGGTTCTCCAATCTCTGTTCCCTAAGTAGGGGTATGTGTGCTTTGCCTGCCTCTTCCTGGAGAACTGCTAGGAGTCTGCCAATGAGTGTGGATGAACAACATATCCACGCTCCTAGAAAAACAGGTTACTCACCTGTAACAGTATTTTTAGGAGTGGTATATGTTGTTCATCCTCACGGACCCATCCGACCTCCCCAGCTGCAGATGCATAACACCTGGCTTGCAGCAGGCTAAGATCTGGTGTCGAGGCGGGGCCGAGGTATATACCACGTCAGTGGGTGGGAGGAGCCAGCTTGAAGACATACGGCAAGATTTAAAGTGGAAGGGGACATGCCAATAAGTGTGGATGAACAACATATACCACTCCTAGAAGTACTGTTACAGGCTAGTAACCTGTTCTTTCAGAACAAACACTCCTACCACATAAGACATAAATGCTACCTATTAACCTTGCAAAGTGCTCTCTTAGAGAACTTTGTTTCTTCAGCGCCCTAGATGATATCTCACATTTCAGATACACTGATACATTTTCAGCTCTCATCTCCACACTCACTTGGTGAGTCATCTAGCTCCTCCTTTTAGAATTAATGCTTCCAAACATAATTTCTTACCAGGAGGTATTTTAAAATTAATGGTAACATTAGAAGGAAAGAAAAAAACAGAAAAACATTTCCTAAATATGGCATCCTTTAATTAAACATTTTCTTTGATGTTAATATTCCCACACTGGCACCAAGGTGTTAAGAAGCCAGCAGGAATCCGCCTAATGACGTCCTGTTTCTGATATCATAAAGTCACATTTGGTTTCAACTTCAAAAAGCCTGGGCAGGTCATAAAAAGGTAATAAAATGTCATTTTGCAAGGAAGTCAATTAAATAGTCCTTCTGGTCTGTTTTACAATATCCTGTGGTTTTCAAACACTGGCACCTTGTAGCCACAGGCCAAATTCCTCACACACTGAAATGTCATACACAGACCGTGTATTTATAATACCAATATCATACAATAATCGTAAACAGGGGGCAGAGCGTCACACCCTTCCCCACCTAGACTGAATTTGCAGGCACTATCCCCGGCATGGGATGAGCTCCCTAAGTCAGTTCATTCCTCATATAGACGCGACAAGCCATCTGCATTTTGATTGGTTGTTCCAGCCCTATGTAAGATCATCATGTCATACCCTTGCAAGGCAAGACTCCATCTTAATATTCCACCATTCGTTTTTCCTATTTGTGTTAGCTAAACCAGGGGGTTGTGGTCAGTTTGCACCTCAAAATGCTGCCCGTATAAGTATGACTCTAACTTCTTTAGGGCCCACACCATGGCAAGACACACGTTTTCCACAGTAGAGTATGCCTGCTCCCTGGGAAGTAACTTTTTACTCAGGTACACTACGGCTTGATCTTTCCCTTGGTTGGATGTCTGACTTAGTACTGCCCCAATACCCACATCTGAGGCGTCAGTCTGGACTATAAAGGGTCTGCTATAGTCAGGACTTGTCAACACTGGAGTACTGCACAGTGCCTCCTTCAGTCTGGTAAAGGCTTTTTCACAGGCTGGTTCCCAGATAATTTTCTTAGGCATTCTTTTCTTTACCAGGTTAGATAGGGGAGCAGCCAGTGCACTGTAATTGGGCACAAATTTCCTATAGTACCCTGCTGTCCCTAGAAAACTCCTGACCTGCTTCTGTGTTTCTGGTCTGGGCCATGCCTTGATCGCCTCTATTTTCACTTGGTTAGGATGGTGCTGTCCCCGGCCTACAACATGCCTGAGGTATGCCACTTCAGCCATGGCCACCTGGCACTTCTCAACTTTGACAGTGAGCCCGGCCCTCTGTATCCTGCCCAGTACTTCCCTAAGGTGGGACAGGTGTTCCTTCCAGCTGGCACTAATGATGGCAGTGTCATCTAGGTATACCACCGTGTACTCCTCAGCACCATTTAACACCTGGTTCACCAACCTTTGGAAAGTGGCCAGGGCGTTCTTCATTCGGAAAGGCATTACTTTAAATTCAGATAAGTTTATCTGAGTAATGAAGGCCTACCTCTACCTAGCTCTGGCAGTTAACTCTACCTGCCAGTACCCCTTTGTCAGGTCAATAGTAGTAAGATAGGTCGCCCCTCCCAACTTGTCCAGGAGTTTGTCCGTCCGTGGCATCGGGTGGGTGTCTGATTTCGTGACTGCATTCAGTCCACGATAGTCCACACAAAAACAAGTAGAGCCATCTGGCCTGGGCACAAGGTCTACGGGTGAGGCCCAGGGGCTGTGGGATCTCTGGATTACCCCTAAATCCAGCATTTCCTCCACCTCTGACCTAATGTCATTTTGGACAGCCTCTGACACCTGATATACTGTCTGACATATAGGGGTGTCTGTCTCCACATCGTGTGTCGCTAAGGGGGTTAGTCCAGGCTTGGTGCTAAACAATGGGGCAAAGTCTGCTAACACCTCCCTTACTTCCTGGGTCTGTTTCGGGGCCAGCTGGGATGACATTTTAATCCTCTCCACAGAGGACTCCTGCTTGCTTTCCTCCAGCAAGTCCAGAAGGGGGTCTCCTTCGTTTGTCCCCTCCCCAGGACTGCATACTACAAACACCATGTCAACCCTATTAGCATATGGCTTCATCGTTTTGACATGGTACCTTCTTTCTGTATGTGTCCTGCCAGGTAGCTCTATTATATAGTTCAAGTCATTTACCTTTCTGACTACTTTGTATGGTCCTGCCCACTCAGCCTGCAGCTTGTCCTTCTGCACTGGTATGAGGACCATGACTTCCTGACCCACCATGTACGAACAAGCTCTGGCTCTGCAGTCGTACCACACTTTTTGTTTTTGTTGGGCAACTGCCGGGTTGCTCTGGGCTGTCCTCATAAGCTCCTTCAGTCTTTCCCTAAACCGAAGGACATAATCCACTATGTGAGTGCCCTGGGTGGCGTGTTTGCCTTCCCAGTCCTCCCGGATCAAGTCTAGAGGCCCACGTACCCAGCGTCCATATAAGAGCTTGAATGGGGAAAACCCTGTTGACTCTTGGGGCACCTCCCTGTATGCAAACAACAGGTGGGAAAGGTATTTCTTCCAGTCCCTCCTGTGCTGTTCAGCAAACGCTTGGAGCATTGACTTCAGGGTACCGTTAAATCTTTCCACAAGCCCATTGGCTTGCGGTTGATAAGGTGTGGTGCATCTCTGCACCACCCCACACTTCTCCCACAAACATTTCATTAGGTCCGACATGAAGGAACCCCCTCGATCAGTGATAACCTCCTGCAGAAACCCAACACAGGAGAAGATCCCAAGTAAGGCATCTGCCACTCTCTCTGTCCTCAGAGAGGATAGGACGACTGCCTTGGGTACCGGGTGGCATAATCCACCACAGTCAGAATGAACCTCTTCCCGGAGGAGCTGGGAGTATTTAAAGGCCCCACAATATCCATTCCCACCCTCTGGAATGGCTCCTCCACTATGGGCAATGGAATTAGGGTGGCTTGGGTTTTCTTACCGCCTTCCCTATTTCTTGGCACTGGTGGCAAGACCTGCAATACCCCTTCACCTGCTGGGTGAAGTTGGGCCAACAGAAATTTGGAGCCAACCGCTGCATAGTGCGCGCGATTTCCAGATGACCAGACAAGGGAATATCGTATGCAATCTTGAGCAACTGCTCATGGTACCTCTGGGGAATGACAAGCTGCCTGCCTATCACCCCTCCCTGTGTCATTACAGTTGGAGTATACACAAGTCCATTTTCCCAGTAAACCTTAGGTTTATCGTCACCCTCCTGTGCTCTGTCAGAGTCTACCCAAGCCCTCAGCTTCTCTAGACTAGGGTCACTTTTCTGAGCAGCTGCAAACTCCTAACACATTACCACAGTACGGGACAGGTCCTCTTCAGTATCTAAACTAGGGTCCTTAGCTCTAGTGTCAGGGGACTCAGGATTACTGTCATCCCTAACCTTCTGACAATGGTCACCTCTCCTTCCTTGGAGTAACCCTCCATAGCTGTTTAGTTAACTGCTACTGGTGACATTTCTAACCCTTTTCATTAGTTGCCATAGCAGGAGACACAGGCTGGGGAGGTCCACTAGACATAAGTACCTGTTTTCAGGGGTGATCTGGTAGCACTGGGGTGGTTAAGTGACTTGCTCAGAGTCACACAGTATGCAAGATGAGGTTATGGGAATCAGACCCAGGTCTGCTGGATTTGCAGCTTGTTACTCTAACCTCTAGGCTATACTGCCAGTCCAGTAGTTTTCGACAATGACCATCTCCAGCTGTCTTTCCTGAGGTAAGGGCTTCTGAACTGGACAGAGTACTCCAAATTTGACCTCACCAAAGATCATGATAGGGGAAGTGTTACCCCTTCCCTTCTGCTGTCAGTACCCCTCGTGATACATCCCAACATCCTACTTGCTTTGCTGTATGCCTTGTTACAGTGACTTTAGTGTTTGAGGGAGTCACTGATACCTACAAGGTCCTGTTTCTCAGCTGTAGTGGTAAGTCTCATGCCACCCATCCAGTACTCTGTCCTGGGGTTCTTATTCCCTAAGTGCATCACCTTCCACTTTTTGGCATTGAATTTAAACTGCCAGACCTCGGACCACTGCTCTAGCTTTTGTAAGTTACTCTGCATTTCCATGATTCCCTCATCACTCTCCACCCTCCCACAGAGCTTAATGTCATCCATGAAGAGACATAACCTGCCCAGATTCTGTCACCAACGTTGCTGGTGAACATAGTGATAAGGACCAGACCCAGGACAGATTCTTACGGTACCCAACTTATGACCTCCCTCTCTTCTCATTTTACCCTTCCGACCACAACCCTCTGCTGCTTCCCCTGTAGTTAGTTATCTACCCAGCTTACTATGACCTTAGCCACACCCAAATCCTCTATCTTTTTCAATAGACCTCTGTGAGGCACTGAGTTGAAAGCCATGCTGAATTTGAAGTAAAGCAAATCCACAGTATGTGCCCTATCCAATTTCCTCTCCACCCAAAGAAAACTGTCAGGTTAGTCTCCCAAGACCTCCCTGCCATGAATATGTGCTGTTTACTATCCTGAAGACCATTGCTCTCTAAATAGTCCTGGAGGTCCTCTTTGATCAGTGTCTCCATCAGCTTCCCTACAATGGAGGTAAGAGTGACAGGCCTGTAGATCCCCACTTGTTCCTTGTCTCTCCCCCCCCCCTCCCAATGGAGTGGAACTACATCCGCCACCCTCCAGTCTTTAGGATCTATCCCTGTCTTTAGTGAGCTATTGAATACACCTATCAGGGGTTCAGCCAGTACTGCTGCCAACTCCATGAGTAACCCCAGATCAACCCAACTGGTCCTGGGGCTTACCTATCTTTAGGGCTGCCAGTCCCTTCTGAATCCTTTCGCTTGTAAATGTTGTCTGCCTCATCTCTTGGACCCCCTTAATGACTGCTTTGGTGCCATTCTTTGGCGAGGGCCCACTGTAGTGAAAACTTAGCAACAGTGATCATTAAGGATGGTGACCTTTTGCCTGTCTTCCTCGTTCACCCTACCCCACTTAGTTAGCCTTACGATTCCCCCTGCTTTGTCCCTTTTTCCCCCTAATATATCTGAGGAACTATTTTTCTCTGTTTTTGACCCCCCTCTGCTGTACAAAGGTCTCTGTCTGCTTTTGCCTCTCTGACTGCCCTCTTTGCTTCCCTTTTTTCAGTAGGTATTCTTCCTCCCATTGTTTTTTTTTATGCTTGCAGAAGGCCTTTTTCTTTTTCCATACTGCTTCCCTGACTCCTGCTGAGAACCATAACAGTCACTGAAACCTTTTCTTTTTGGTCACTGTTCTCGTGCATAACTTAGATGCCTTGAGAATGACTCCCTTAATTGTCCCCCATCTCTCTTCCACCCCCCCATGTTGTCCACCCCTACTGACTTTTTTCCCTGACCCAGCTCCCTCAGCCTGTTGATGTCCGCCCTTGTAGAATCTGGGACTTCAGATCTCGATTGGGGTTTTCCAAACCCAAGGGCCAGTTCAATCCAAATGGAATTATGGTTGGTGCTCTCCAGTGGCTCCCCTTATTCTCACAGCTCCTACCATCTCCAAGTTGGTGAGCACCATCAAGGACTGGGTTCCTTAACTAGCTGTACCAGTAGACAGTCCTGGAAGGCATCCAGCAAGACCTGACTTCTAGTGCTCCCAGCCACTGGAGTATCCCAGTTGATGTTTGGCAGGTTCAGATCACCCACCACTAACTGCTTTTCCCTCTGCCACCCCTCTTTCAGATTCTTCACTAAGCTCTCTGTCCCTCTCTTCCCCTTGCCCAGGGGGGCTTTGGATCACCCCCAAGCCTGAGGCTGCCATGAGTTTTAACCACAGTGACTCTGTCTCCTCATTACAACCACTGATGCACCCATCTTTCACATCTAGATGCCATCCTTGAGAAAAAGGGCTACGTCTCCCCTACTACAGGTTCCTCTGTCCCTCCTGAACATTGAATACCCAGGGACCGTCAAGTTTCAGTCATTATTTTGCAAAGCCAGCATTTCTGTGATGGCCACAAGGTCCACCTCATTGTCCGCTATCAACACCTGGAGCTCACAGATTTTCTCACCCTGGCTTCTGGCATTAAGGCATACCCCCTTCAATCTGACCCCGATCCTACTTTGCTACTACCCTTGTGCTTTCCTTGTCCTGTCACCGTGTTGTTGTTCTTGGTGTTTGCACACTTTACATTCCCCTCTCTAATGTCCCCATAGCTGGTCCAGTTAGGGCCCCAATTCTCTCTCTACCCTCTGTGCTGCTAGAAGCCTCCAGATACGGGGGAGTACAAGCTAGGATCCTTTTCCTCTCATCTGCCACCATGGTTCCCCTAATCCCAGTCTCTGCCGCACTCAGTTTAAATGGCTGATATAGACATCAAACATCTGCCCGGCCCCCTTCTTGTCAGGTGAAATCAGTCACCCTTGAAGAGTCTTCAGTCCCAGAACCCCCCCCCAAATTCTCCACAAGGTGGTATTCCTTCTTCTGACACCGTCCATTAGGCCACTCATTAAACTTCTCTGTTGCATCACTCCTTACCCTAACCTGCTTCCCCTCTCTGCCCCACACAGGGAGGATTTCGGAAAAGGCCATGGAGGCTGAGTGTGCCGCCTATCTGTCCCGCAGTCTACAGAAGTTACACTTCACAATCTCCACCAGCTGGTTCACCAGATCATTGGTACTCAGGTGTACCAGCTCCCCTGCTCCCTCTCCGCTATCCTCCCTATCTTGTCTAAATCCCAGATAGCTGATGCACCAGCAAGGCACTGGACCATCCCTTTCCTATCCAACCCCCCACCACCACCACCCTCTCTGTCTCCCTAATCATTGAGTCCCTGACAACTGACTGTCCTGATAGACTTGCTCCCCTTGGGTGCCATCACGTTGTCTGCCGTTTCCCATCAACTGACTCAGAGTCCCCCTCAGCAGAGTCTGTTGCCTGAGCTTCCTGTAGGGGTGCAAAGCAGTTCACCATAGGGATGATGCTGGACTTTACAGCCTCCTTATGGCTACCCCTGGGTTCCATGTCAAAACAGCGCCGGATTATAGCGAATGCCAAAATCAGTGAACTCTTTTTGCTGGGGGCTTGCCCCCCGCACCTCCTACACCTCCCTTACTTTAATATACCGACTCCGGGGGGACAGACCACAGGAAGGGGTGTACAGTGAGTTTGCCGATATTGGTATTTGCTATAATCCACCGCTGTTTTGACCTCCTCACTATTCCGGAGTCGCTTTTGACAGACTACTTCCTTTCTGCTTCTCCCTATCCCCCTCCCCTCCCCTCTGGACCGGTGAGGATGTTGGGGGTGGGCTTCAGTTAAGCTGGTGATAAAGCGGAGATATTTCTACTCTTGTTGCCACCAGTTGAGCTCTGACATGGTCCTGCAGATGGGACATTGCCCCCTCCACCAGAGCATATTCCTAGAGATGGGTGCCCCACAGCTGCAACAACTGACTACCTCCATCTGAACCCCATCCCTACACAGACCTGCGAATGAGACAAAACCTAGCTGATGTGGATTCCAGCAAGAGATTCACAGTTTACAGTGTGTGGTATCCACCTGGCCTGTGATATCGAACAGAAGTCTACAAGCTCAGCAGCTAAAGTACTAAACAGTTGACTAACTCGTAGTGCTTAGCCAGGTAATATGTAGACGGTAAGGCTCAGCTATAGCACAGAAAAAACTTCTTTGTAGGTATCACCCAGATAGAGTGTAGCTGTAAGCCTTAAGTATAACTCAAAAACACCTAGCAACACCTATATTAGCAATAATTACAACTGTGTGCTAAATGTGGATAATCCAAATGCTAAAGCAAATTACAAGTAATATTTTTATTTTTAAAATTTACGAAACACTGGTATTCTAAAATTATATTCCTGATATTCTAGAGCTCAGTGTACCCTGTGAAATCTGTGAATTCAGTGTTCTGCTGCTACAGATTCTGTCACAGAACCAGAACACAGTACCAGAACATCTGCTACTTAGCAGCAGCAACAAAAATGCTAAGCTGATGTTGCTTTATAGAAACAAAACAAAAAAATATAATCTTTTTGAAACCAGTAGAAATTAGCAGCCCAGAAAGCTCCTCAAACTACAGACAAGATCACAGCACACCACTCACAGGCTGCAACTACAACTTTACAAGATCACATGTGCATATCACAGCCTATCAGGTAACCATAACCAAAAGGTAAGGAATTGAGTAATGTCACAGGTGCACACACAGCAAAGTCGCAGGCAACCACAGCAACAGAAAACAAATCCAAAAGATAGAAGAAAATAAAAAAAAATCAAGAGACGACTCAAAAAGATATGACGTACTACAATATAATTAATGGGCTTCCCTTTTTCCCATTGGGAAACTGTGGCGTAATTTGCGTTATAAAGGAGCGTTTATGATGGCAAACACGAGCACGGTTTTCCCCACACTGCGCATGCTCAAACTTCTAGCTCTTGTGTCCTTCCCATTAGGAAACCGTCCCCCACGTAGAAACCCAGCATGGAGAGAAACTGGCACGGAAACTCGGCAGTAAGTAATTTTTTTTAATTACTTCAGGTGTTCCACACGGCTACCGGATGGACCCCCACGACAATGTTTTAAGTACTGTAAAGTGAAAGTGGACCTCGCGCGCCGAGGTAATCTGACTGCACCGGCACAGCAGTCTTTTTTTTTTTTTTATGTAATTGCTGAGACGAAAAAGGGAAGCCCAACAATTATATAAAATAAAGTATGGGTTTCAGTGTTTAATGAGAATTTACATACACCCGAGGGGTTTGATGCTACATAAACCCCGAGAGCGAAGTAAAAAACATACATACCAAAGTAGCCAAAGTACCCAGAAATGACACAGAGGTCCTCAAGATTAGACACCACAAATTGCACACAAAAATGGTTAAACATTTAGTAAAACAGTTAACTACATCAGAGTTGACAAATCACACAAGATACGCGAGAACTTTCCTAACTCCCAGCCAGCATCTACCTTGCAGATTTTACATCTTCCTGAAGACCACAATGTCCTCTTTCACAATCACCCAAACTGACATGAAAGAAAAATATTTTAAATATAATAAACATTACTTAGTGCTGGTAGGCCCTCACAGCCACTCTACTACTACTTTGAATTCTAGAATGGGAGGTTATATAAGTAATAAGACATGACAGGGTGTGGCAAGCAAAGCATGAGGAGCTTGTGCTGAGTGCCTTCAGCACCTGGGAAGTGCTCTTATCAGGCAAAACCTCACACCTCAGGAGTGTCTTATTGCACTTTATAAAACAAGTTCGCCTTAAAAAAGATAAATTTAAAAAAAAAAAAATTTTGAAAGTGTGTGTGTGTTTTTTTTTTTTTTTTTTACATTTTGTTGACAAAGTAGTCCCCAGCAGTAGAAGGGAAGGGGGACTGTAGCTGTTAGATGTAGTGCTGTGATGCTGTTTTCACCCCTCTCAGTAAGGTTTTCATGTTTTCTCTTCCTCCTCTTTAACCCTCCCACTGTACAGTGCCTTCAGAAAGTATTCACCCCCCCCTTGGATTTTGTCACGTTTTGTTGTGTTACTACCAGAATTTTTAATGCATTGAAATCATTTTCCCCCTCTTAATTCACACAGCATACTCAACAATTTAAAGGGGCAAAAATATTTTTATTGTGTAACAAACATTTATGAAACATTAAAAACTGAAATATCTTGTTTACTTAAGTATTCACCCCCGAGTCAATACTTTGCAGAAGCGCCTTTGGCAGCAATTACAGCTTTGAGTCTTCTTGGGTATGTCTGTATCAGCTTTGCAGATCTGGATTTGGGGATTTTCGCCCATTCTTCCTCCTTGCAGATTTGCTCAAGCTCTGTCAAGTTGGATGGGGAGCGTCAGTGAACCGCAATCTTTAAGTCTTTCCATAGATTCTCAACAGGCTTCAAGTCTGGGCTTTGGCTGGGCCACTCAAGGACATTCACCTTCTTGTTCTGAAGCCACTCCAGTGTTGCTTTGGCTGTATGCTTGGGGTCGTTGTCCTGTTGGAACGTAAATCTTCGCCCCAGTCCAAGGTCTATTGCAGACTGATGCAGGTTCTCCTCAAGGATGTGCCTGTATTTGGCTCCATTCATTGTTCCCTCTATCCTGACGAGTGCCCCAGTCCCTGCTGCTGAAAAGCATCCCCATAAAATGATGCTGCCACCACCACGCTTCATGGTAGGGATGGTGTTACATGGGTGATGAGCTGTGTTCGGTTTGCGCCAGGTATAGGGCTTTGCATTCAGGCCAAAGAGTTCAATTTTTGTTTCATCAGACCAGAGAATCTTTTGCCACATGGTCTCAGAGTCTGCCACGTGCCTTCTTGCAAACTCCAGGCATGCTATTATGTGGTCTTTTCTCAGGAATTGCTTCCATCTAGCCACTCTCCCATAGAGGCTACATCTGTGAAATGCTGCAGAGATTGTTGTCCTCTGGACAGGTTCTCTCATCTCAGCCATGGAACTCTGTAGTTCTGTCAGGGTGGTCATTGGGTTCTTGGTCACTTCCCTGACCAAGGTCCTTCTTGCCCAGTTGCTCAGTTTGGGAGGACGGCCTGCTCTAGGAAGAGTCTGGGTGGTTCCATAATCTTTCCATTTCCTAATGATGGACTTGACTGTGCTCCTGGGAACTTTCAACACCCTAGAAATGTTTTTATACCCCTCCCCAGATCTATGCCTCCTCACAATTCTATCACAGAGTTCTACGGACAGCTCCTTGGTCTTCATGGTAGAGTTTCTGCTCTGACATGCACTGTCAATATTGGGACCTTAAATAGACAGGTGTATTTCCTCTGAAATCATGTCAACTATTTGAACTGACCACAGGTGGACTCCATTCAAGTTTTAGAGTGATCGCACAAGGAAATTGGATGCACCTCAGCTCAATTTGGAGTGTCATAGCAAAGGGGGTGAATACTTATCAAATCAAGACATTTCAGGTTTTTACTTTAAATTACATGTACAAAACATTCCAGAAGTTTCATTCCACTTTGACATTATAGAGTAATTTGTGTAGCTACGTGACAAAAAAATCCCATGTAAATGTATTTTAATTTGAGTTTGCAACATCACAAAATGTGACAAATCCAAGGGGGGTGAATACTTTCTGAAGGCACTGTAGATGCTGTATGTGTGTTTTTGTTTTTTAAAGAAACTAATAATTGGCACTGGGAATTAGGAGCTTTTGCTTCAGGTGAGTGACTTCTGGTTAGGCGAAAACCGGCAGTGGCATGGTTTTGCAGCACTGAAAGGAGAGAATTGTAAGTGGTGAAAAGAAAGTTGTAAAAAGCTCCATCAACTGGGCGTTTTTGGCAGCATCAAGTAGTGACTCCTGGGTTCGGAAAGTCAAAGCGGTGCTGCAATCTGACCATGTGTAGTTAAAGGGAAGAAAAATGGTCAGATGGTTTTAAATGTCAGTGGAGAAGGAGGAATAGGGAATGAGAGAGCCTCGATGTTGGCACGTGGGGGCGCATTAAATGAACAAGGAGCCACCCTGTTAAGTGAGCAGGCAGCCAGCCCTGTTGGTGGGGGCGCAAGGTGCGGTTCCTGGCTGGGACTAAAAACAGACATTGTGGGAGATGTTTCTGGCAGGCATGGATATGGGGGCTGCTCTGCATTAAAAATGCCAGCTTCAGGGTTGTTGCCCAGTAAGGACATGGCTGTTAGCCAATCAGGACACAGAAAACTCTCTACCCATTTTTGCAATACTGTGTTAACAACATGTTAATAAAATGGTAGTTGTTAATGGGTTGAGTATAGGACAGTTAGTTGGTTAAGTGTCAGCATGGTTCCATTGGTAGTGCATCTGTCTCTGGGCCAGAAGTTTATTAGTTCTAGTCTCGCACTGGGATTGGGCTCATATCATAAATGCTGGCGCCCTTGTGCAGTACCAGTGGATGCTGTACTGTTGGGGTATGTCATCCTTTGAATTAGATGTTAAATTGAGATCTCGCCTGCATTTTCTGGTGATTATTTAGGTGGACGTTAAAGATCCCATGGTACTTGTTGAAAAGAGAGTGTGTGTGTGTGGTCCTCAGTGTCCTGGCCAAATTTCTCCCTATCACTGAAAATGCCACCTACAGCTTAATATGGTTCAGATCATTGTATTCTGTTATGAGACACTTAAATACTTTGGTATTTGGGCAAAGGTGTAAAAAGTTGTTTGTGTGCTTGTTACAATTTGTAAAAGGTTATATTGTATGTACAGTAGTTTGTTGTGTAGTTATGTAAGATCAGGGGTTAATGCATTTCATGTATTTATTTAGCTTTTTGACTGAGGAAAAGGTGGGCTTGGCATTTCTTATCAGTCTCATCCCGTGGTGGAGGGCTGTCGGGGGAGTGGGGAATAAAGATGAAAACCAACATATTGAATCAGATTGAGGTGTTGGTGTTTTTGGTAGTGGGGGTAGCAGTGTCAGTGGCTCAGCAGGTCACATGTTCTGCTCTGAGACCAGAAGATCGGAAGACTGTGGCTTCTAGCACCACACCAGGAACTTGGGGTAAAACCCAGTACTGGTACTGCAGTGCAGCATGAGGGGAATGCTGTACTCCTTAGATGCCGTGTTTCAGATGAGATGTTAAACCAAGGTCCCATCTACCTGTTCTGATGGTTGTTCAGGTGGACGTTAAAGATTCCATGGCACTTCTCAAAAAGCACTTACAGCCCCCTCCCCTAGTCTGCCCCCTTTCCGACCTCTGTACTTCCTTGCCATACCCTTAACCCCTAGCCTACCCTTTACCCACCCTGTTTCTGCTTTCTTAACCCCTGTTGATGCTATGAATTGTGACTGATTCCTGTTCGAACTTGTACAGCTGTTGTTAATTGCACCTGTATTGAACTGGAGCATGTACTTGTACACTGTCACTGTACATATCTTGCACTGTCTATATTAATCACCTGTGTTTTGCCTAAGTACATTTTATTATAGTATAACCTGCTTACCCTGCCTGTGCATTGTCATAGTATAACCACTGTTCTTTCTCCTTCCTTGTCGCCATTTGCTGGGCATGCGCATATTGTATCTTGTGTTCACTATTGTACCTGTATTTGTTTTGCCACTTTTCGGCCCATGTCGTAACTGAAAACAGTCCTCTGGATCAGTACACCTACCTGGTTACCAAAGACCTAAATAAATAAAATAAATTAAAAGAGTAGGGGAATTTCCTGGTATCCTAGACCAATTTCCCCCATTCACTAAAAAATACTATCAGCAGCTTAATCTGGTTCAGTTTCAATTGGGTTCCATCTATAACCGCCCCCCCCCCCCTCGAATGAGGTTGAAAATAGGCAGAATTGCCTAGCTCACCTTTTCCAGGCAACAGAAACTAAGTTAAAGAAATAAATACATAAATGGATTTGACCAGGACACCAGTGAAATTCCCTAACTCTTCCGAGAAGTGCCATGAGACCTTTTAACATCCACCTGAACAACCACCAGAGTAGGCAGACAGGACCTCTGTTTAACATTTTATCCAAAATACGACGCCTCAGAAGATCGGCAGCCCCTTCACGCTGCACCACAGTGTCAGTGTTCAGATTTTAGCCCAAGTTTCTGGTGTGGCGCTAGAACTCACGGCCTTTCGATCTTCTGTCCTCAGAGGCGTGTGTGCAACCTCCTGAGCCACTGACTTAGCTAATAATGCTGTAATTTATGGGGAAATAAATGTCCTTCTGTCAGAACTAAATATATGATACAGGGGTTGAAAATTGAGTTTTGAAGAGCTAGTTGCTAGTGCACTGGCCCATGCATTCTCTTACCCCAAATGGTATACTTCAGTTACAGCCCACAGTGGAAGTCAGCAGGGCTAGTTTTGGGAATACTTAATTGTCCTGTTACAGAATCTACCCGCGTTTAGCTGGCGGACTGATGCAGTTTTAACCCCTGTTTACGAGTGTAACCAACTTGTCAAACCCTAACACTGTCTGTAAAGATATTTATACAATGGTATGTGTGAATTTAAACTTAAAAATAAATGTTATTTTTTGCTAGCAGCATTACCAAATTGAAAATAATATATTTATTTCCATTTTGGATAGGTCATGATGATTTACTTGTACTTTGGATAGGTCACAAGGGAACACTTGAACAGGAGAGCAGCTTGCATGATGCCTTATGAAGTTACGGTGGCTTGTTGTGCGTTTTAAAATGGAGCAGTAAAGCAGTTAACTCTTTATTAAAAAAAAAAAAAAACTAAAAATAAAGTTCTGTAAAAAAGAGAATACAATTTATTTTTGGCTGCACAAAGCCCTGATTGTCAAGATGCTATTTATCGTTATTTGTTGTGATCAGGTGTTTCGTAAGTCGCACACAACTCTGCCATGCATGAGTTATGGACCTGCCCGTCCACTTGTGCACAGTACTGACCATTCTTGATACCACAGGGTAAAACCAAGTAACACTCTATGGGTTCCCACTAAAATTACTAGGAAAGCTGCATTTTCTGTGGCCTGTGGTACCACTCCCAATGCACTATCACAAAACATAAGAATGTTTGTTACAGTACCTCAAATTAAACCTAATGGGCTTTACTTGTTTAATTTTTTAGTTTCCAATGGCCATACCTTTTCAGTCTCGTTCATCTATCATTTGCTTTTATGTTATACATCTATTTTTTTTTTTACTTGCATATTTTTATTTATTTATTTTTTAGTTATTTCATCCCTTATCAACCTTGTGTTACAATATTAGGCTAGTGACTTGACCAGACAGCTTGAGGAGCGAGATCAAAACTTTGCTAACATTGAGAAAAGCCTGGCTACAGTGAGTCAGGTTAAAGAATCTCTGGAAAAGGAGCTGCAAGACTTGGTAAGTTGAAACTATGGCCTCTCTGCATCGTATTGCTTTGATTTACTGTCCATGACTTCGTTTTCAGAAAGCTTATCAGTCAGTCCTCAAGATGTTGTTTTATCAGTGTATGAAATGAGAAAGACTGCTTTATTTAGAATTATAGCTGTGATGATGATGATGATGTGACTGCCTCAGCACTGAGACGGACTGGTAGCTCTATTTTTAAAACTGCATTGATTCAAAGTGAGTTCTGTAGGGGACCTTGTTTGGGAAAACATGCTGTTTGATTTCTTGGTTTCAGCTCTTTCATTTAATTTTTTGTTTTTTTTTTGTTGCTGGGCCAGATGTCCCATTACTTCTCCCTTTAGTTCCCCTTTCTGGCACTCTTAGACTGCACTGCGGCATGCAGCATAAGCTGTGGTGGGCATGGTTGGCAGTCTCCAAGGTCCCGCCAAGTCCTGCTCAATATTTAGCCACATTAAGTGCTACAAAGTGATGACCATGGATAGCAGGTTGTGTGTCATCTACATGATGTACACACTGTCCTTCAGCTGACTGAGCAAGAAACCATCCTTTGCTCCCAAACTGGGCCTCCCACTTAGCAATGCAGCACGTTGCTGCAGAGCCACCAGACCAGAAGTTATCAGTTTCTAAGGGCATGGAATAGGTTTATGTAACCACATGTTAGTTCTTAATAGCTAATTCACCAGAACGTCTTTAAGCAAAGCTGGTTTGGCTCCACCCCATGACCGCAGATCTTCCTTTTCACTGGAAGAGTTTGGTCTCCTACTTCGCAGCTCCACACATTGTAGGGACTGTTAAGTGCACCATTGGCAAACTTAATGAGTTTTTCTCTACTTTTTGATATTTAGTATATTCCTCAGTGCCACTTCAGCACTCGATCGAAAACATGGAACACGAGGAAGTGAAGCCTGCTTCTGGCTTCAAACAGTGTGTCATGCTGGCAGAAGATGTCGCCGATTGACCCACACATGTTGTGCCTGCATTGCCTTGGGATGATGATCTTGCAGCCTCTGCCAAACAATGCTCCTGTCCTTGCTCAAAAACTGAAAGATTTGCTGCCCTTTCAGTTGGCCAGATAATTGAGACCCTAAATTGCGGGCAAAGGGTCTTGCAAGGCAGCCTCCACTGTGATGGGGGTCGCAGGCCAAGTTTCAGCTATGGAAGAGGCAGCGGCAGGCACCTTGTTGGCTTTGGCACTGCTCTTGGCTGGTTCCAGTATTGTTTGTTTGTTTGTTTGTTTAAAATTTATTTTTATACAGGTTTATCTGTTGGGAAATGAATCCCATTTTCAACAAATACCTGTGGTATCATTACAAAACATCAAACATAACAAAATACACACAATACCAAAAAACAAAACTTAAAAACAATTACAACCAACATTTAAATAATTAAACAATTCAGGCTTAAAAATGTGCAAATCGGAAATTTCAATAATTTGACAAGACAAGTCATTCCATGACCTAGCTACACTATTCTGTAAAACCATGTCCCCCATACGATTTAAATTTTGAATTGTAGGCAATTTTCTTATTGATCTCCTAAACATATCTAGTATTGGAGTGTCCGTTATGGGTAAATTTCGTGACGTGTTGAGCCCTCAGACCTTTGGGGAGAGCCTTGCCTACCACAGTAAGAAGCAAGAAACACTGCCGTCGGTTGTAGGACCTTGAAAGATTATGCTCCTCTCCACTCCCTCGACTCCTCTGACTGCTTGGTCATTATTGAATGTTCTACATTGGCTGAGCCACAGTGGGTTGAGGGGCGGGTGGTTAGCTCTACAGTACACCCGTTGGGCTTGCCGACCTCTATACTGGTCGATCAGGTGGTTGAGATTTTTTTTTTATCCAGTTGACCCATTGTCAGAGGGGCTGATAATTAGTCGATCTCCAAAACCCTGGTCATTCTGGCCCTCACTCAGGAAGACATGGAGCAGTGGTATCCCTGGCTGTCCTCACTCAGGATCAGGCTCCCCCAGAGGTTGTGCATTCAACACCAGTGCAAGTGATTTACAATGCACCTCTGGCTGCATCTCCTTGACATCGGCACCGTGGTCGATAGTCAAGGTTCAAGTCGAGGTCAAGGGGCTTCTCAAGTTCTTGATCCTGCTTGACTGGGAGGTAGGGCTGTTGATGCTCCTCATCCTCTTCGGATGGGAGAGGCTCTGCTGGTGGATGTGGCGGCACTGTGAGGAGCTCCTTTGGCAACAATGGGAATTGGTGTGGCTGGGTAGGGCCCTACCCTGATGCCCGCAGTCAGCTGGTTGCTGCCAATCAAGCCCATGCTGGTCCCCCCGAGACAGCAGTCTCTGACATGTGCCTCTCCACCCTTGTTGGTGGAACTACCTCCACAGCAGCCCACGTGGGGTGCACCTTCGAAGGACTCTCATCTGGGGGCCGGCTTGCCGGGCCGGTTATCAGTGGAAATTGCCCACTCGGATGACTCAAGGGTGGTCCATGTCAGTAAACTGTCAAGGGCCGTCTTTGACAAGTCCTTATATGGCTCCAGTGGGTCCTCCATGCAGTCTTTAAGGATACATATGTTCAACCAGGAATCAGTAAAGGAACTGACAGCCTACCATGGGCTGGTGTCTTTTGGGCTGTCCTCCAACTTATGTCGGAGTTGATGAATGTTCCTTTGGAGCCAGTTAAAAGAGGGCTAAATCCCATCTCACTGATGTCCTGGATAAGGACGAATCCCCAGGGGTTTGCTTTCCCATTTCCAAGGGACTGATTCTGGAGCTTTAGCAGCATCCAGCCTCCTGCGCATCACCCTCGACCCATGAGGTCAGCAAATATGTGGTCTGTACTGGCTCTTGGTTGGGATTCTCTGATCACACTTTGGCTGAGGGCCTGGTCTCTGATTCAGGTTTCTTTCGGGAAATTCAGCAGTTCTGGGGATGTGGACAAGCCCCAAAAAAATAAGGAGTTAAAGAAGCTTGACCATGCGGCTAATAAAGTCTGTGCTGCGTCCTCCCTTGGTCTCCACCAGGTGAGCTGTGCTTTGATGATGGACCTCTTTGGTCACTCCCTGCTGGGAGTGTTCTATAACATCCTCTCTTATCTGCAAGTAAACAAGCAGTTCCCGGTAAAGGTCATCCGAGACCAAGGTCAAGTGCTGGCTAAATACCAGCTCCAAATGGCCTTGGACATTGGTGATTCTTGCACCTGTGCCATGGCAGTGGCCGTCATGATACATTGCAGAGCCTAACTGAGGATCCTCACCTTAACGGCAGACACTCTGCACAACATGGCCAATGGCCCTTTTCTGGACATCAACCTCTGTACAGGGGTGGATAGGCACCTCAAGAGAATCAGGAAGTCTAGTGCCACTTTAGATTCTGTGTCTTCATCCCAGAAGGACCCAAAAGGTCAGAAGAATACAGCCTTTCAGCCACAGCAGTCTTGGCAGCAGCAGCCCCAGCCAGGGCATTTCCAAGCCTGGTGCCTCAAGGCCGAGTCCTCCGGCCAGGAGCCCCAAAAAGATGAGGGATGGACAAGTGGGTCCCTCCAGCCTCAGTGGCCGGTGCCCCCTCCAGAGCTGCTAAATGACAGGTTGTGGGGGAGGGTTCACCTTCTGCTTGTTCAGTCTCTGACTCAGCTCCTGGTGGAGGGTCGGCTTCACTTCTGGCCTCACTGGTTCATCATTACTACGGACAAGTGGGTTGTCAGGGTGTTTGGTGGAGTGTTCCTTCTCAATTTTGAGGCTATTCCACCTTACTGATACCGTGCTCCGAGGGAGTCCTCGGTGTCGCAACACAACGTTGTCCAGCCTCAGGAAGGACGTTGCTCGGCTCTTCTCAAAAGGAGGTATTACTTGTGTCCCAGACAGCCTGTCAAGTCAGGGGTGCATGTCCAGGTACTTCCTGGTCCTGAAACAGACAGGGTACTGGCGCTCCATACTGGATTGTCACGATCTGCATGGGTTTCTAAGGAAGTGCAAGTTCAGGATGCTCACGCCGAACCACATCGTACCATCTCTGGAGCAGGGCATCTGGTTCTGCTCCCTGGACCTCCAGGACGCATCCTTTGACATCCTAGTCCATTTGTCTCACTGGCAGTACCTCCAGTTCGGCACAGAAAGGGTGCTCTGTCAGTTCCAGGTAATGCCATTCAGCCTTTCCTCGTTGCCCAGGGTCTTCAGGTGCATTACAGTGGTGACAGTCTTCCTGTGGCACCAGGATTTATCCCTGCCTGGATGACCGGCTGACAGCTGGGCCAACCAAAGAGGCAGTGGAGCGGTCTAGAGACCTGGCCCTCCAGACCTACAGAGACTTAGGCCTCTGTCAACCCGGGCAAGTCCAAACTGATCTCCTCACAGATGATTAATTTCATAGAGGCAGAGCTAGACTCCCTATGGGCCAAGGCCCATCTCCGTACAGACTGGGCATCCGATCTTACCTCCTGTGTTTGATCATTGGGCATTTGTGCACTTTCCATGACTTCCTGAGGGTGCTGGGGTACATGGCATCTTGCTCCAATGTGGTCTGATGGGCTTGCTGGTGGATGCAGTACCTACAGTGCTAGTTGGGCCGTTAGTGGCCCCAGCTCCTAGGACACCTAGACCAGCTGGTGACAGTGACCCTCCTGTGTGTGATGCCATCCCATGGTGACTGATCCCAGAACATCTGGAGGAAGGAATCACATTTGTCTGCCCAGAACCGACTGTCACTGTCATGACAGATGCATCTGTGGTAGGGTGGGGTAGGGAGCGCATCCGGGGGGACCACAGGTCACCCAGGGAGTCCAGTCACCACAGCAACCTTCGGGGGTCACCCAGGGAGTCTTTTTTTTCAACTTTATGTTTATTATTTTTTTAATTTATTAATTTATTTGAATCTAGGATTACAAGTACCTTTGAGCCAAGGCTCTTTTACAAAGGGTCCACGTTAATTGCAGTACAATAACAAAAAAACAAAAGGCAAGTAACAAAGGCAGGATAACAGGTTAACAATCAGTTACATGAATATGAATGCATACATTTGGGTTAAACTAAAGCCAGAAGCATTGACAGGGTAAATAGTGTTACAAGACATGGCAAGGACACAAAAGGTAAGAGCAACCAGAAGCATTGTCACATCACACAGAGAGCAACAGGTGGTGGAGGGGGTGCAGGGGGAAGGAGGAGGGAGAGAGTGTGGGGAAGGGGGTTGTAGGAGATTGGGGTAGATAATAGAAGTGCTGTGTAGAAAGGGCTGATACAAGGACTGGGTAATGGTAAGGAGGGCTGATTAAAGTAGACAGTCACAGGTGCTAGAGGCAGAGAGGAGTAGGCGGAGCTTGGATTTGAACGGGCCAAGCTTGGGTACAGAGGAGATGTTGCTGCTGAGACCATTCAACCAGCTAGGGGCCCTATGAACAAAGGATCTTTGTTCCTGGGTGGTACGGCAGCGAGGGACCTGAAGGAGTTGAGATTTGGATCCCCTAGTGTGGCAGGGGTTACAGCTGGGGCAAAGGAGAACTTGGACTCCGAGGGTGCTTGGCCCATGGTTACTTTCTTTGCCATAATGCAGGGTTGGTACTTTATGCAGTTTAAGAGTTGTAGCCAGCCAATTTGTGCGTAGAGGTCACACGTATGAGTGAGACGGTGAGCTCCAGTAATGAGTCAGCAAGCTTTGTTGAGAGACGTGGATATGCGTCTGGGTGCAGTTACAGTAGCAGAGCTGTATATGATCAGGCCATAGTCTATTATGGAGACAAAGCTCTGAGCAGTGACCCTTAAAGCTTCTGGACTAAGGTGTTGCCTGTGCCTGTAGAGTAGTCCAGTGCGCGTATTTGCAGCTTTGGCAACGCTATCGATGTGGGCACTATAGGATAGGTTACAGTCAAGAGAGATCCCAAGATATTTAAAAGATTGCCCCTGTTCAAGGGCAGCTCCAAGGAAGTTTGTGATGGTCAGGGGGTGCAGCAGGTACTTGTGGGAGCAGCTGAAAAGCATTGACTTGGTTTTCTTATATTTAAGATAATTTAGGATTTTAATAAATACAAACATACAGTTTGAAAATACAAGCAAAGGCCTATCAAGTTACATCACTATATTCAATGAGGCGCTACTCCTCTTAATATACACAGCTGGTCCGTCTATTGCTTTCAGGTACATCCGGGGGGGGGGCATTATTTATTTTTTCAAACTCTTTTTATTGCACTGCCTACCTAGAACTCTCCGGAGGGTCTTTCGGCATGAGCCATTATCCCGCCCACCTGAAGTCCTCCGCACGATCTCCTCTTGGGGCCCCAGCTCTTCAGCCACTTACCCGGTCACTCAACCCCCTGGCTCTGAGTCACCCAAGGTGGGACTGCCATTACTCCTCCTGGCACTCTATCTAGAAGAGCGACCAGGCAGGGAGGAGAGCAGAGGAGCAAGTGGAGAGACCCGACATTGGGCGTGGTTGGCCAGCCCTGGACCCTCCTTCGCCTATCAGGAGACAGGGCATTTTTTCATAAGTTCTTCCCCTGGCGTGACGTGCAATGGATGTCTGCACGGGACTGCCCACCGACAACCTGCCATCACCAGACCTCCACTGCTTACCTTGCTACTGAGCGAGTGCTCCCAGCCTCCTCCAGGTGCTGCTACTGAGCGTGGTATTCCCCAGATCCCACCCCAGAAGAAGACAGCAATCCTCCGGATGCTCAATCTTCTCCTCCACAGCCGACCTTCGACAGCCCTGCCTTGTTCCCGGACCTGGGTTGCTGGCATGGCACGAGGTGTGACGTCCAGCGCCTCAACCCTCAGTGCCACTGTGCCAGGAGGAAAAACACTCTAATAATTAGATATTCAAGTTTACACATGGCTGTGTAGTGAGCCCATGAGCAGCATAGTGTAGAGTTCAGAAAGTCTATAGCAGAAAGTCCACGACATCCAAACACTCGAGAGGGAAAGAAAATTACCATGCTCTACCATGTTTTGTGCACTACATGTGCAATACAACAGTGTGATAGATATTCTGCAGCTTAATTATTACCAGTAAGACTGGATTACTGGCGCTGGAACACTACCTTTTGAAACTCTGCAGTACAATAAAACTCAAGTCCCAGCAGATTAAACATTGTAATGAGGGATATTCCTGGCCCTTCCAAAAAGGAAAAAGTCTCCAGCCTTTAGTATGAAACAAAACAGTTAACTTACATAGCCTGACCAACTCAGTATGGCCTATACAACCAGCAGCTTAATGCTGAAACATTTCTTTTTTGTATGGGATGGTCATAAAAGAAATTTGCTCATAATCTTCTTGAGTGCAGCACCTACTAAAACCCTAGGGCATAATAATATTAAATATAAAGTCCTGAGCAGCCAGTGTGAGGGGTATGGAAACAAATTTGTCGATATAGAAGTTCACAATAAAATAACCCCTCAGCAACCCTTCTTACCTAGCGTCATGGCAGTCACCCATCTTTAGGTAAAAGGAATAGAAAAGGAAAACGGGGAAAAGTTTAGGTGTCCTCTTCTTCTAACAAACAGTCCTTGGGCTCAGCCACAGCATGTACTGGAGCATGAGTCCAACACCCTTTCATTGCCTCTCCGGGATCATTAAACAAATAAATCCTCCCACGATGTGCGATGCGGAGACGGGCTGAGAAAATCATGTCATGCTGGATAGAAGCCTTGTGCAGCATGGCCCACACTCCACTGAAGCGTTTTCGTTTTTGCCGTGTGGCATAGCTGATATCTAGGAAGAGCTGAATCCTCTGGCCATCCTGTGGAAGGATTCCTCTGCGGCAACGTGCTAAGGCCAGTAAGAAATCTCTGGTGTCAGCTCCATCGGTTACCACCACAATCGTTCTGGGGGCCTCTGGATTGTCTGGTCAGTTTCGTGACGTCACCCTGTAGGCCCTTTGAAAGAGTTGGGCCTTAGGGGTTGCTTCTTCTTCCAACTGCTGCGTGAACCACTCCAGCAGAAACAGCAGAAGATGGTCTCCCTCGCAGCCTTGGGGCATCCCCAGGATTCAAATATTTGGAGACCGGACCTGGTTCTCCAAACTTTCCAGGCAGGATTTCCAGTGGGAGCTGCCCTTGAGGACAGTACTAACAGCTCCCATTGCGGCGTCTGCATGCTTTGAGGTGTCTACCGCTGTGGTCTGGACCTGTTCAGAATTGTTCTCCAGAGTCTATATTCTACTAGTGAGCCCGTTGAATTTATCAGAGAGGTTGGCCACTTATGCAGTGAGTCGGGTAAGTTTTACGCCGAATAGCTTGGAGCGTTTCTTCTCCTGACACCTCCGATAGATTTTCGGTTTAGGCCTGAGTAGACCTCATGGCTGGAGCTATTGGAGGATTTTTTGCCTTAGCTCCCACTCCCTGTGACTGTTCCCCATATTTTTCTAGTGGGATTTCAGATACAATATTCTGCTGTTTTTAGGCCAATTTGAGTTGTATTGAGCACTTTTATGTTTAAAGGTTTTACGTCAAGCTGCAGAGCGCTGTCATAAAGCGGCCATCATGCTCGGGCTCCACAGCACCCCCAACCCAGGGAGTCTTGTCACCCCATCAACCTTCTGGAAATTTGTGCATTGTGACTAGGTCTGATGGAATTTGCTCCTCTAGTCAGGGGTCAGGTTGGGCAAGTCCCGACAGACAAAACCATGACCATGTTCTGCCTGAACAGGCAGGGTGGAATGCACTTCCTTCCATTGTGCCAGGATGCCCTATGCACATGCACCATCATGCGCAGCCTGGGTGCAGATCTCGTGGCTATTCATGTCATAGGAGCAGACAGTCAGCTGGCTGGTACTCTCAGCCAGGTGGGCGAGATGTCGCACAAGTGGTCCCTACATCAGAAGATGGCGAACCACCTGCTCTTACTTCGAGATACAGCTCTTGCAGCAGGTAACACCATTAGGACTGAAGTCAGCAGGCGTCAGGACTCCCCGGAAATCTTCTAGCTAGCAGTCTTCAGCGGGGACCGCCCTCCGACTGTCCAGTCCACGCCCCGGCGTCAGGCAGTATGTAAGTAGGCGGTCCGCCAGATTCCCAGTTCTTTCCTGCCGCTGACTTGCATGTCTCGACCCTTCGGTTCGCTTTCTAGCACGCGACGCCTGGTTAAGTTCTTCCATTAGGAAAAAGTTTGTTTCTCCTGTGGTTGCTATCTGATGTCCTCTCAACCTCCGTGGAAGGCCATCCATCCAATCGCGCCTCTGAAATAAATCCCGTTCAAAGACCACATTCGGCCTGCGCGTGCCCAGCCCCCAGACCACTACACCCGGCCTGTTTCTTCTGCCAGGGGTTCAATAGCCAGACCTGGATCCGTCGCCAGAAGGCCCTTCAGGCGTTCTTGCTCGAGGAAAAGATTAAAGCCATGGACGCAGCCTCCAAGGGGGAATCTTCTGACAAGGCCCGGAGACACCTTGAGAAGCATAGGGAGAGGGTGAGATCCATGTCCCCGTCTAGGGACTCTGACTCCCGTAGCTCCGGCTCCCGGTCCGACCGCTCCCCTTCCTGGGCCCACTCCGGCTCCCGGTCCGACTGCTCCCCTTCCTGGGCCCGCTCTCAGCCTCCCCCTGCAGCGGTGAAGACTCCTTCGGGTTCCTCTTCTCTTCCGCAGGCCAAGACCTCCAAACCTTCTTCTTCTTCTTCTTCGGCTACTAAGGCCCTGTCGAGGTCGGGGGACTGCCATCACCATCACAAGTCCGGTTCCCGCCATTTGGAACCCGACGCCAGGTCAGTCTCTTTGCCTCCTCCTCCCCAGAGGAAGACCAAAGAGCTGACTTCACTTTAGAGATCGTCGGATCCGACGCCGGCCCACCCGACGTCGGCCAAACACTATTAGTCCCGAGAACCGACGACTGCCAGACGACCGTCGCCGGTTAGACCTTCGCCTCCACGGACGCTGGCCGGGGGACCAACGTCCATACCTACTGAGAAGAGAACCCCTATGCCTCCCACCGATGTCGGTCAGGGGACGATCATGGAGGAGGAGGAGCTGACCCATCCCGAGGACCAGACGGGTGAACCCGGTCCTGTCGCACCCCCCCAGGGAACCCTTTCCAGAACCTGAGACCCTTGGGGAGCCGACGCTGGAACCCGATGACTGGCCATCGGCGCCCGGTCCGTCTTCAGGCCTCAGCATATCCGAGGTCAAGGAGTTGTTTACCGACTGGTGGGATATCATAAAAAGGGATGTGATTCCCACACCTCCTCCTCTTCCTCCTCCTCCACCTGCGACTCCGTCGGCCCCCGTGCCCCCTACTCCACCCAGGGCTGCGGGCCGAGTACCTTCCCCCCAGGAGCCTGCGGATCCTCCTAGGGGTAGACCAGAAAAAAGGAGACCTCCGTCCAGATCTTCTTCAGGGTCACCCAGCCCCAAGAGACCCAGAAGACGCCGTCATTCGCCTTCGACGGAGGACACGGGATCGGACTTCTCGGACGGATCCAGATCCCCCTTTCCGATCAACGTCCCTTCTCCGGACCCACGTGAGCTTCCGAGATCTCCTCCTGGTGACCCATCGTTCTCGGAGATTATGAGGCATATCCAGGAGAACATGGGCTGGGATGCAGAGGAAGTAGAACCCGAGAGATTACGCCTTGCCAGATATCTTCGGCAAAAAGATTCAAAGCCTGTGGTGGTGCCACCCTTGGTGGACACTTTCGTGGACGTCACCAAGGCAGCGTGGAAACGTCCACACTCACTTCTGGCGATGCCGAAGAAAGCTGACCACCTGTACAAGGCCCCTAGGGAGGACCAGTACTTGGCATCACACCCTCTGGCCGATTCTCTGGTCATTACAGCCTCTCATGACCGGTCCCAGAGGCCGCAACATTTGAGCACCCTGCCACTGGACCCAGAGTCCAAGCAGCTAGACGCTATGGGCAGGCGCATGTATGCATCCGCTACCTGCGCCATCAGATCCCTCAACTACTTGACCCACATGGTACAGTTCCAAAATGCCTTGTGGGAGCAGGGACTGGATCTGGCGGAAAAGATGCCAGAAGGTGAGCAGAAAGAGGAGTTGCTGCAGCTCCTTCATACGGGTTCAGACGTGGGAACCCAGGTGCTGCGAGCCGCGTATGATTCCGCGGACTCCTCGGCCAGAGTGGCAGCTTCAGGCGATGCCTCCAGAGACACTCATGGCTCCGTGTCTCCGGATTCACCCCGGACGCCCAGAAGAACATCCTGGACTCCTTGTTTCACGGAGAGTTTCTTGGTGATTCCTGAGGAGGTCTCACCAAACTTCAAGAGGCCGGAAGGCGTGCTGCTCTGTCCAGGCCATGTACAGACCTGCTTAGTTCCTTTCATGAGGAACCAAAACCGCCGAGGCCGGATGCAGAGACAGCAGTCCCGCGCTGGCCCGCAACAGAGGGACTCCTTCTCCCGCAGAGCCCAGGGGAAGTCGTCCGCGGGCCAAAGCCAACGACCAGCTAAGTCGGCCCAGCCCGCTGGTCCCTCAGCCGCCACAGCATGATTCCTTCCTGGCCCCGGCCCCTCAGGATCAACGGGACACCAAGGTCGGGGGCGATTATGACCACCTGCCAGGGTGGCAGTCCATAACCACTGACAGGTGGGTCCTTAGTTGGTCGAAAGAGGCCACTTTTATAGAATTCATGGACAAGCCACCCACAAGGCCTCCTCTGCTCTCCCATTACTTGGGCCAGCACAGATCACTCATCAGGCAAGAGGTACTCAGGCCCTGCAAAGGGAGCGTGGAGTATGTCCCAGAGAACCAGATAGGATCCAGATACTATTCCACTTCTTTCTGGTTCCGAAGAAAATGGGACCTACATTCAATCTTGGACCTCAGCAACCTCAACATGTCAGTCACCTACAAATGTTTTTGCATGGTGACCTTCCAAGGATTCATTCCCATGCTGAAGAAGGACGCCTTCTTAGCGTCCCTGGACATGCAGGACACCTACCTGCACATCCCAGTAGCTCGAGCGCACAGGAGGTTCCTGCGCTTCGAGTTTCTCAGCCACCACTTTCAGTTCCGGGCACTTCCGTTCGGACTGTCTTCGGCCCCCAGGGTCTTTACCAAGTGTATGGCAGTCATGGCAGCGTCTCTAAGGAGACAGGGCCACTACGTGTTCCCGTACCTGGATGACTGGCTTCTCATGGCCGCCTCCAAAGAGGCGCTGTTGCTGGCTATTCAGAGCACCCAGGATCTGTTCCAGTCTCTGGGCATTCTTATCAACTATGAGAAGTCTCTCCTCGTACCGTCCCAGAAGCTGCAGTTCATAGGCGCAGTTCTGGACACCGTCCAAGGGAAGCTTTCTTCCCGACTCTAAAGAGCTGAACACATCAGATCCTCATCAGGGATCTCTCGCAAGAAGACTGTCCCCACCAGGTTGGTCCTTTGCTTGCTCGGACACATGGCTGTGGCCATTCCAACTGTCCCTTGGCAAGGCTCCACATGCGGGTAACCCAGTGGATGCTCAAGTGCAGGGGACCAAAGGCAAGACCACACAGCACTCCGGTCAGAATCACGAACGCCGTGATTCGAGACAGGCAATGGTGGCTAGACCCAGGGACACCCCATGGGTGTCCTGCTTACAGTGCTGGCCCCGGAGGCAATCTTCCACAGACGCCTCAAGGCTGGTGTGGGGAGCGCACCTGAACGGGGTGAGGTTCCAGGGAACATGGACCCCTCAGGAAGCCCACCTCCACATCAACGTGCTGGAGATGAGGGCGGTCCTTTACGCCCTGCAGGCCTTTCAGTCAGAAATCCTGCGAGTACTCTTCTGCTTCAGACAGACAACACGGCGGTGATGTATTACCTCAACAGACAAGGAGGCGCACACTCTTACCCCCTTTGCAGGGAAGCTATGAGAGTGTGGGATTGGGTAATCCGACACGGCGCGAGCCTGATTGCAGTCCACGTTCCCGGAGTGGACAACACAATCGCAGACGGCCTGAGTCGTTCCCAGGCCAGAGTCCACGAATGGGAACTCCTTCAGGAGGTAGTGGAGGAGCTGTTTCTTCGATGGGAAACTCCAGAATTGGACTTGTTCGCTTCCCCATCCAATGCAAAACTGACCAATTTTTGCTCGCTAGATCCAGGGCCTGGTGTTTTCTGGCGAGACACGTTGTCCCTCTCCTGGGCGGACAGGTTCCTCTACGCTTTCCCTCCCTTCCTTCCCGCTGATCCAGAAAGTTCTTCTCAAACTAGCGCGGAGCACGCAACAATGATCCTGGTAGCGCCTTTCTGGCCCAGACAGATCTGGTTGCCCATGCTGATGCAATTGTCCCGGAACCTCCAGTTCCGCTGCCTTCAGCTCCCATCTATTGTCTCAGGAGGAAGGTTCACTAGTCCACCCGGACTTACGCTCACTGAACCTGCATGCATGGCTCCTAGAACATAGCCATTATGCGACTACGGGTCTGCAAGAGGTGGCGAAGTCCTTTCCGTGGCCAGAAAGCCAGCAACGATGTGACGACACCATGAAGTGCGCTTTATTTGCTTATATGTCGCAGGCATGCGGCCTTTCCCCTTTAGAATGCCCGGTGAAAGTGGTGCTGGAATACCTGCTTTCCCTATTTCATCTGGTCCTCGCCTACTCCTCCATTAAAGTACACCTCTGTGCGATTTCTGCATACCTCCTGTGGGACAGCGCACAGTGGCACAGCTTGATGCCTCTCGAGACTTCCTGAGAGGGGTGTTACACCAGGCCACCCATCAAGGATCCTGCTCCTCCTTGGGACCTACTTTGTCCTGGAACAACTCATGCTTTCCCTTGAACCTGCTGCTGATGCGCAGCCGCGCTTTCTGTCGTGGAAAACGCTATTTTTAGTTGCTGTCACGTCAGCAAGGAGAGTTTCCGAGCTTCATGCTCTCATGTGCAAGGAGCCTTATTTAATTTTCCACCAGGGCAGAGTGTCTCTGAGAATGAATCCTAAATTCCTGCCTAAGGTGGTCTCTGTCCTCACCCTCAACCAGGACATCAATCTGCCTGTGTATTTCCCCAAGTACTCTAATAGAGGAGAGGCGTTGCTTCACACCCTGGATGTTCACCGCTCCTTAAGGTTCTACCTGAACAGAACTAAACAGCTTTGCAAGTCGGAGCAACTGTTCGTTTCCTTCGCTGAGAGGATGCTGGGCCAACCAGTCTCAAAGCAGACCCTTTCTCGCTGGCTTGTCCAGTGTATTTCATTTTGCTACAACAACAAACATAAGCCCCTCCCGGGTACAGTCCGGGGCCACTTGACAAGGGGGGTGGCTACCTCCTTTGCAGCACTGCGTAACGTCTCCACCTCTGCCATTTGTGCTGCAGCTACTTGGAGCGCTGTGCACACATTTATTAGGCACTATAGCCTGGATATTACATCACGGCAGAGGGCCGGTTTTGGTCTGGCCGTTCTACAGGGTCTCCTGTCCTAGAGTCAGGACTTGTTCAAGATCTCTCCTAATTTCCTCCTCCCAGAATGCTTACAGGCACTATTGCTTGGAAATCAGTCCTAATGGTGTTACCTGCTGCAAGAGCTGTATCTCAAAGTAAGATAGTACAGTTACGTAAGAACTTACCGTAACAGTAGATCTTCGAGAACAGCTCTTGCAGCAGGTACCTTCCATCCCACCATTCCCCCTTGGAGGAGGTATGGCCTACCAGGCCTTGGCAGGAGCTTAAGCTCTTTTCCTTCTGATGGCGGATTCTCGGTCTCCCCTTCTGATGTCATCCTGCGGCCGGATTCTCCGGCGGGAGAACTGGGGAATCTGGCGGGACCGCCTCCTTATGTACTACGTCTGACGTCGGGGGCGGGACCGACGTTGGAGGCGGTCCCTGCTGAAGACTGCTAGCTAGAAGATTTCCATGGGATCCTGACGCCTGCCGACTTCAGTCCTAATGGTGTTACCTGCTGCAAGAGCTGCTCTCGAAGATCTACTGTTACGGTAAGTTTTTACGTAACTGTACTTTCTCCCTGTGGGGCACCCTCTGTTGGACCTGTTTGCCTCCTGGGAGGACACAAAACTGAGGCTGCTCAGACCCCTCGGGAAGACCACAGTTTGAAATGCTGGAGCTGTGTGGCTAGGCAGCTGCACGTTGTTGTTATTTTGTGGTATCAGCAGTTTGGAATAAATCCACTTTATATTGCACTTGTTTGTGTCCAGGCATTTACTGCTGAAACCTTTCTTTCATTGAAGAGTGCTTGCTATTTGGAACTTGTTTTCTGATTAGGGCTAGTAACCCCCTGCATAGCACCGGGACGCACCCAGCTGAGCACACCATCTTTTTAGGAACTGAGGCTGCTCTGTCCCTGTCCCCAGCAATCCAGAACACTGGTGGGAGGTGCCTTCACGAGGCCCTGGAGCCCAGGCCACCCTTATGCCATCCTTCCCTTTCCCATGATCCACAAGGTGGTTGTCAGGGTATGGAAGGACAAGGCATGAATGATCCTCATAACTCTGGACTTACCTCACCAGTTCTGGTACCTGGATCTCCTCAGCCTCAGCACAGAGTCTGTGGTGCTTGCCTCTTCACACAGATCTGCTGACCCGACAGAAGAGGAACATCCTGCAACTGAACCTTCAGTCCCTGCACCACCTCACAGCCTGGTTTCTGAGCGACTAAAGTTCCATGCTGTGGGTATTTTGGAGAATGTTCTCCATGTTTTGGAGGCTTCTTGAAAAGAGTCAGCTCACCAGTGTTATGTCTTAAATGGAAGCAGTTTTCCATTTGGTGTTATGGCCAGGAGCTTGATCCCCTGACCTGCCTTGTAGCTAGGATCTTGGAATACTTCTGGCACCTGTCGATCGACAACCCTTAAGGTGTGTCTAGCAGCCATTTCTGCATACTGGGCATGGGCTGGTATGCCAGTAGGGAGGGGCAGATGGTTGGGTTCTTCTTTGAGGGCCTTGAGCACTTGTTCTCGCTGTTGTATGAGCCACCACCACTTTGGGACTTCTTGCTGGTACTGGCTGTGCTCATTGGCAAGCATTTTGAACCTATGCACAGCTGTGAAATGTCACAGTTGTCATGGAGGATGGCATTTTTGGTGGCCATCGTGGCCACCAGGAAGATTATTGAGCTCTAGGTGCTTTCAATGAGCCTTCTTATCTGGTCTTCCACAGGGACAAGGGGTTCCATGTCACGATAGTGATTGCAATACAGTGATCACTATGATGGCGACGTATTTTGGTGATATACAAACCCAGCGACCGATTTTGGCCCTATCCATGTTTTTGTTGGGGGCTCGTCCCCTTCCAGTAGGATTAACTCAAGGGGTGCATGTCGAGGAGGGCAAACACGGGCAGAAAAAAAATAAACAGCTGCAAGCAGTGACAAAACAATCTCCCCAGCAGGTCCCAAGCCCAGTGCCTGCTGCACTGTAGCCAGCTACCCTCACCACCACAGCACAGGGCTGGCTAGGTTGCAGCAGGATCCCCTACCCATACAAACCCTCCCCTACACCTCTCTATCCCTCCCCTTCCGGTCGCTTTCCTCACTACACCATCACTACCCTTGCAGGGTAGCTGATGATGATAGTGCTATAAATGAGTTGCTGTTTTAACAGTTGCGCATTTATAAATGCTACCATCACAGTATACCAGGACAAGGTAGTCATTCACCCCCTCTCAATGTTCCTCCTGAAGGTTGTCTTGGAGTTCCTCCTAAACCAGGTGATGAACCTCCCAGTCTGCTTTACCAAACCCATCTTTGGAGGCTGAATGCAGGCTTCATTCCTTGGACTGGTGGCGGGCGCTCACCTGTTATGTGGAGCGCATGGCTGAAGTTTAGGGTGAAGCTCATTATCTGTTTGTTAGATATGTTGAAGCTGTGCCTGGCAGACCGGCAGCTAAGAGGATGATTGACAGGTGGATTACATCCTGCATCGACCTCTGATATAAGGTGGCTGGTAGGGAGCCTCCCGTAGGGCTTAGGGCTCACTGCACCAGACATGCCGTTGCCTCAATGGCTGCTTTCAAGGACATCCCTATTCAGGAAATCTGCAGAGTTGCCACCTGGAAGTCAGCACACACCTTCATCTCCAGTAACAGCATTGACTTGGAGTCTTGGGGTTTAATTCTCATGTCTCTGTTTGCCAAGTAGGGGTGCATACCTTGCCCCTCCTTCCAGTATACTGCTGGAAGTCTGCCATCATATGTCTTAAGTGAACCATGTCTTCGCCCCAAGAAAAATAGGTTACTCACCTGTAACCATAGTTCTAGGACTGGCGTATGGTTCACGCTCACACCACCCAGCCGACCTCCCCTGGGAAGTGTCAAACAGATCCCTTCTTGCCAAATGTCTTTAAGGTAAGCTGCTCCCACCCACCTGAGTGATCTAGCCCTTGGCTCTGCCCCGTGATGTCAAATCTTTCTTTCTAGAGACATGGATATGTTGTTCAATCCACACTTATTGGCAGGGTCCTTGCCGCTTTAATTGTTGCCGGAAGGTCTTCAAGCTGGCTTCTCCCACTCACCTGGGTGGTAAAACTCTCGGCTCCGCCCCATGATGCCAGATCTTCCTTACCGCTCCGAAGCTCAGGTTCCCTCCTTAGCGCTCTGCATTTTAGACTGGATCCTAACTCTTCGGTTTGTCTGAAACTGGTTTTGAAGTTTTCTAAACTTCAGTCTTCATCTTCCCTCGTGGCTGCGATGGACAAATCTATGCCCGGCTTTTGGAGGTGCCCTTCCGGGCAGAAAATGTCCAGGACAGATCCGCACTCCACGTGCGTCTACTGCCTAGGCCTAGATCATGACCCGGAGGCCTGTGAGTTGTGCCGTTCTTTCCCGGCCAGCGTCCTGGATGATCACCGCGCCATGCCCGACAGCCCGGGCGCCCGGCAGCTGCTTCATCCGGTAAAATCAAAAGAGGCTTGTTGGGCGGTGTCCACGGCAGCTGGCTCGGCTGAGCAGCTTGAGCAGATGATCGCCCTCGAGGAGGAGGCAGTCCTGGCCACATCTTCCTCCTCCTCCTCTGCTGCGGCATTTATCCCGCTCTCTCTGAGTTCCTCGTACACGGCTTCATTCAAGGAGCTTTGTCAGTCCCTTTCCACGAAGGGAGAGGGACCATCGGGACATTCTTCTCAGCCCAAGAAGAAGGAGTCAAGGGTAAGTCCCACCGTCCAGCGCTCGTGGGAGCGGAGAGGTCTCCTTCCCTGACAGCTCGACCGCCGACTTCGGGTCGGGTTGTACTCAGGCCACTGGCTTCATGGTGTCCCCTGCCAGGCCAGCCTGCCAAGACTCCTGTCGACGCGGTCGAGAGTTTTCTCGATCCGTCGGACGGGCTGTCAACTGGTGAAGCTGACAACCCACCTTCACCAGTTCCCCCAGTGGAGACCGAGGATCTGCCTGCGCCTTCAGGGCTGCAGTCCCTGGTTAAAGTGCCTGAGCCAAGGGAAGAGCGGGTGTCCCCCGCCCCTTCCCAGACCCGCCCTCGGTCCCCCGAGGGTCTCAGTCTCGGACTTCATCTCGGTCAAGCCATTCCCACCGACATCAGTGGTCTCGGTACTGAAGTAAGCGGCGACACCGTTCTTCCTCGTCCTCTTCCTCGGATGAGGGGAGGCTTCGGCGTAAATTACGTCAGCGTTACGAGGAGCTTATGTGGCAGCAGTTACTGTTGTCCGGGTCTAAACCGACTCCGGTTCAGACCCCAGCCATCAAGTGACTGTCGCCCAAACGACCAAAGCAACCGCTCACCCCAGTTGAGTTGCCTGTTCCAGGGCCGGTTGCTCGGCCAAAACCGTCTGCTTCACTGATTGATTTTTTTTTTTTTTTAACTTTATTTCTTTATTCTTTTAAGTTCACATAAATAAAATACATACATAAAACATAATACATCTTTCTACAATAAATAGTTACAAACAAGTTCTTATAGGCAAATTCATATACTCAAATACTGGTCTGACCATAGGGGAGGAAATGCTGCATATCTGTATCTTTCATCATGCTAATTTCATATAGGAAACAGTTTATCTTCCAAGACGCAGCTTATATCTTACTCTGGCTCCACCGATTGTGGTGGAACCTCCGCCTCCACAACCAAAGTCTGGGGCACCGACCAAGGATTCTCGGTCAGGTCACGGCCTGCCCCACAGGTTATCGGTCACTCTCACTCCCGACCATCCTCGGCAGGTAGAGGGTGGCTCAGGGCTGAGGCAGCTCTTTGCAGACTCTTCAGAATCTGACGACGACTCCTCCTCCCTGTTCTCCAGGCAGGTCGACCTGGAGCCCTCTGGGGGCCAGTCATTGAACAATAGCCCATCGTCCTTCTTGGGTCTGCTTCGACTCATCTCAGAGTCCACCGGGATGCAGCTTGAGCCCATGTCCAACCGGGCAAAGTATCCCCTGACAGAGATACTGGACCGAGGGGGATTCCCCCATGGAGGCCTTTCCGGTGGCTGAGGCCATTGTTGGCCCAGCTTTGGAGCTCTGGCAGCAGCCTGCTTCCTGTCCTGTGCCCTCGGCCAGGATGGCCAGGAAGTATGCGGTCCCTATCGGCTCTTTTCCCGGTTTTCTGGAGCACCCCTCTGCCGAGGGTTGGTCTCGACAGCGTCTTCGGCGTTCGAGTGCGCTTTGGGATGTGGATAAAGCCCCTGACAAAGGGTCCAAAAAGCTGGACTTTGCCAGGCGCAAGGTGTACGCTGCGTCCTCCCTCGACCTCCGACATGCCAGCTCGGTCGTGCTGATGGCACCCTTCTCCCACGCCCTCTTGGGCTCCCTGGACGACGTTGTCCCTCATCTCCCAGCCGACCTGCAGACCACGGTCCATCAGGTGTGGGACCAGGGTAGGGCGGTGGCGGAGCAGCAGCTTCAGACTGCTCTGGACATAGGTGATTCCTGTGCCAGGTCAGTAGCGGCCGCGGTGGCCATGCGCCACAGAGCGTGGCTGAGGATATCCACCTTCACGACGGATACCCAGCACAAGTTAGCAGACGTCCCCTTCTTGGGGACTGACCTCTTTGGCCCTGGAGTGGAGGGGCACCTCCAGTGGATCGAGAAGTCCAATGCCACTCTGGACTCTGTCACCTCCGCCCAGAGGGACAAAGGCCGCCGTCAGCAACAGCATAAGTCCTTTCGTCCTTCAGCCCCTGCAGCTCGACCGGCCCAACAGCACCAGCAGGCTCGCACTTGGTGTCCCAAACCCAAGCCTGCAGCTTCCTCCAACAGGATGCAAGGAGGTAAAGGCCCAGGAGGTCCCTTGGCCAGTTCCTCCTCCAAGCCTGCCCAGTGACGGGTTGAGGAGTGCTGCCCCCAACCTTGTCACCCCCCCCCGGGTTCCCCTCGTGGGGGGACGGCTCCTCCACTTCCTTTCCGCCTGGTCCGCTATCACCACGGACCGCTGGGTGTTGGAGGTGGTAGGAAAAGGCCTGCCTCTGGAGTTCGAGCAGGCTCCTCCCTTTTGAGCCGTCACCCCTCGAGGGGCCACGGGGTCCGCAACCTCGCTGTCAGCCCACCGAGCCGATATTGCCCTGCTCCTCGAAAAAGAGGTGATCAGGAAGGTGGCGGATCCTCCTCCAGACCCGGGGTTTGTGTCCAGTTATTTCCTGGTCCCCAAACGGATGGGGGGCTGGCTCCCCATCCTTGACCTGCATGACCTGAACAGGTTCCTAAGGTCTCGGACCTTCAGGATGGTCACTCTGGCTCAGATAATACCATCCTTGGAACGA
Source organism: Neoceratodus forsteri (assembly GCA_016271365.2). Classification (NCBI taxonomy): domain Eukaryota; kingdom Metazoa; phylum Chordata; order Ceratodontiformes; family Ceratodontidae; genus Neoceratodus; species Neoceratodus forsteri. Next base: position 261,761,492 of record JADMNL010000027.1, on the reverse strand, counting down.
GGCGTGTGGTTCTTTTCCCTGGACCTCCAGCATGCGTTCTTTCATGTCCCGATCTGTCCGTCTCATGAGAGATTCCTCCGCTTCAGAGCGGAGGGGTCCCTTTACGAGTTCTGGGCCATGTCCTTCGGCCTCTCTCTAGCTCCCAGGGTCTTCACCAAATGCATGGCAGTGGTGACAGCATTCCTGCGGTGCCGAAGGGTCCGGGTGTACCCCTACCTGGACGACTGGCTGATTGCAGCCCCCTCCAGAGTGGAGGTGGAGCGGTCCAGAGATCTGGCCCTCCAGGTTTGCTCTCAGATTGGCCTCCTCATCAACGAGGCCAAGTCGGAACTCTTGCCGAAGCAGGTGATATTCTTCATCGGGGCAGAGCTCGACTCTCTTCGAGCCAGAGCTCGGCTTCCAGCGGACAGGGCCGAGGTTCTTTCCTCCTTTGCCCAATCATTTCTGATTGGGCAATTCTGCCCTGCCTGGGACTTCCTGGGCCTAATGGCGGCCTGCACCAGCGTGGTCCATTGGTCCCATTGGTAAATGTGTCCCCTTCAGTGGGGACTAGCCAGCCAGTGGTCACAGCGCTGCGATCCGTTGGACCAGCCTGTGACACTAACCCAGGAGATGCGGAACGCTTTCCAGTGGTGGACCGTTACAGCACATCTGCAGGAGGGCATCCCGTTGTCCGCCTCGAGCCGGGGGTCTCTCTTTCGATCGATGCATCTCGGATGGGTTGGGGTGCCCATCTAGGGGAGCACAGAGCGCACGGCCTCTGGTCCCCTCGGGAGTCCCGATGTCATATCAACCTGCTGGAGCTCTGAGCTGTCCACCTAGCTCTCACCGCCTTCGCTCCGTTTCTACGGGGTCAAGTGGTTCAGGTCCAGATGGACAATACCACGACCATGTACTATCTGAACCTCCAGGGCGGGATGTGCTCCATGCTGTTATGCAAGAAAGCTCTCCGCATATGGTCCCTTGTGCGCAGCCTGGAGGCAGATCCTAGCCATTCACGTGGCAGGAGCCTCCTACACCCTGGCTGATGCCCTAAGCCAGATAGGGACTGCGTCTCACGAGTGGTCTCTCCTGCCGGAGGTAGTACAAGATCTGTTCTCCCACTGGGGCACACCTCAGGTGGATCTGTTTGCCTCCAGGGAGAATGTGAAGCTGAGTCTGTTCCATGCCCGCCCCTCTCAGCAGGGCTCGCTGCAGGGGGATGCCTTCTTGAGGCCGTGGACCCCGGGCCTCTTCTACGCCTTTCCCCCATTTCCCTTGATCCACAAGGTGCTTCTCAAGGTGAGGAGGACAAGGCGAGGTGATTCTGTAGCCCCAGACTGGCCCCGCCAGTTCTGGTATCCAGATCTCCTCAGCCTCAGCTCCAGGCTCCTGAGGCGGCTTCCAGCCCGCCCGGACCTGATCTCAGTCAACCAGGGGAAGGTATTCCATCCGGATCTTCAATCCCTGCACCTGACGGCCTGGTTCCTGAGCGGCTAGAGTTCCAGGCCTTGGGTCTTTCCGACGAGCTCCTCTACTTCGTTGAGGCGTCCCGTAAGGAGTAGACCAGGAAATGCTATGCCTTCAAATGGAAGAGATTCTCCATTTGGTGTCAGAGGAAGGGTTTGGACCCTTCCGCCTGTCCCTTGGCAAGCATTCTGGACTATCTGTGGTCCCTTTCTCAGCAAGGGCCTCGGTCGACGACCCTTAAGGTGCACCTGGCAGCCATCTCTGCTTACCAGGCACGGGCCGGGAAGCAGTCGGTGGCACAGGAGAAGGTGGTCGGGTGCTTTTTCCAAAGGCCTTGACCACATTTTCCCTCCAGTGCGAGAACCTCCACCTCCGTGGGATCTACTGCTGGTATTGGTCAAGCTTATGGGCAAGCCATTCGAACCGATGCACAGGTGCGATATTTCCCACCTGTCGTTGAAGACCGCCTTCTTGGTGGCTATCACATCAGCCAGAAGGATGGGAGAGCTCCAGGTGCTTTCCATCGAGCCTCCTTATCTGGTCTTCCACCGGGACAAGGTTGCCCTGCGCCCCCACCTGAAATTCCTTCCGAACGTGGTGTCAAGAGTTTCACCTTAACCAGGTGTTGACTCTGCCTGTGTTCTACCCCAATCACACCTCGGAGGCCGAATGTAGGCTCCTCTCTTATTATAAGGAGCGGACGGCTGAAGTTCGGGGAGAGGTTCGCCAGCTGTTTGTCACCTACGCTGAAGCTGCACCTGGCAGACCTGCAGCCAAGCGGACGATAAGCTGGTGGGTCACCTCCTGCATGGAGCTCTGCTATAGGTTGGCGGACATGGAGCCTCCCAGAGGGATAAGAGCTCATTCTACCCGCCATACCGCTGCATCGATAGCTGCTTCCAGGGACGTCCCTATCCAGGATATCTGCAGGGCTGCTACCTGGAAGTCGGCACATACCTTTATTACCCACTACCACATCGACCTTGAGTCACGCTGGGATGCTGGTTTTGGGGCCTTGGTTCTCCAGTCCTTATTTCCCAAGTAAGTATCGGGGGCGTGCGTCTTGCCTCCCTCCTCCAGGAGAACTGCTAGGAGTCTGCCAGTAAGTGTGGATTGAACAACATATCCATGTCCCTAGAAATATAGGTTACTCAACTGTGAGTTCTAGGAATGATATTGTTCATCCACACGACCCACCACCTCCCCGGCTTCGACGCACAACCTGGCTTCCAGCGGGCTAGATATGGCATCATGGGGCGGAGCCGAGAGTTTTACCACCCGGGTGGGTGGGAGGAGCCAGCTTGAAGACCTTCCGGCAACAATTAAAGCGGCAAGGAACCTGCCAGTAAGTGTGGATGAACAACATATACTATTCCTAGAACTCCTGTTACCGGTGAGTAACCTGTATTTCTGCTGGAAGAATCGGGTCCCCTCCTTCGCAGCTTTGTGCACTGTGTAGGCCTTTCTTAGTGTGTCATTGGCAAATTTTGATTTCTCCAACTTGTGAGTATATTTTCTTGTTTCCACTCCAGTTGTCAACTCAGCGATGGGACACAAGGAATCCAAAACAGGTGTGGGCTTCAAGCATTGTGCACTATGCAGCCAAAAAAATTTAGTAAACAAATCCACACACCTTGTGCATCTACTGCCTTGGGGCAGAGCATGACGCTGCCGCCTGTGGCCTTTGCAAGACCTTGCTCCCTTTGTCCTTCGAAGATCGGTACTCACGTTGTCTTCTTGGCTGGCCGAATGGGACCTTCCTGTATGATCCATGGATGCCTGCATGGTTATCTCTGCAGCTGCAGGATCTGCGGCCCAGCTGGTGGCGATGGAAGAGGCAGCATCCAGAGCTGTGGCAGGTGCCTCGTCTGTCTCAGCATTGCTCCAGCCAGGGCCAACATTGGGGCATTGTTCTCCAGTACCTTCCAGGAAATGTTCAAGTCCTTTCAGACTTTCGGGGAGAGCCTCTCCTGCTGTATGAAGAAAAAATTCCAAGAAATCCTGCCATCGGTCATGGGACTGGGAAAGAGCACGCTCTTCCTGCTCCCGCGAGTCCCTCTACTGCTTGATGGCTGTTCGAAGCTTGGGTTGGCTGAGCCCGGCTTGGTCAAGAGTCAGGCTGCTAGCTCCACAGTATCCCCTTTTGCTTGTTGGCATCTACACAGGCTGACCAGATAGTCGAGAGTTTCCTCGACCCAGTTGAGCAGTTGTCAGAAGGCATTAAGGAGGACTTGATCTCTCAGACCGCTGTCCTTTTGAGTGTCAGGTGCAGTTGGTGGACCTGGCTGCCTCCTCTCAGGAACTGCCTCCCTCTGGGATCACGCAGAAGGAGCCAGTTCATGTAATCTATACTGGCCCTCCGCCTGCCTCTCCTCATGGTCAACAACCATGTCGTTGGTCAAGGTCCAGGTCTTGGTCAAAATCTTGGTTGAGGGATTCTTCGTACTCCAGATCTTGGTTGTCTGGGAGGTACTACCAAAGGCATTCCTCGTCCTCTTTGTCATCTGAGGAGAGGCTGTGCTGCAGAATGCAGCGGCGCTACAAGGACCTGCTGTGGCAGCAGTGGGCCTTGCTTGGGCAGAGTAGGGCTCTACCTCCAACCATGGTAATCCTCTGGCTGCCATTGGTCTGACCCATTTCAGTTCTGCTGAGTCAAGTGTCACTGACATGCGTCTCTCTCCCCCAATCCAGGTGGAGCCATTGCCATGACAGCCGTTGCAGGGAGTCCCCACCAAAGACTCCTGTCTGGCTCCCGGCTTGCCAGGCTGGATTTCTGGGGGTTGTGGGGGGGAGGTTTGACTGCGAATCAGTCGAGGAATTGACTAATGACCATGGGCCAGTGTCTTTTGGGGCTCTTCTCAGATTGACGTCTGAGTCCATGGATGCCCCTGTAGAGCCAGTTCAGAAAAGGGCTAATTATCCTTTCATTGAAATCTTGGACAGGGACAAAGCATGAGGGGTTGTCTGCCTGATGGCCAAGGCCATCCTGGGACCGGCTGTGGAGCTTTGGCAGCATCCAGTTTCCTGTGCGGCACCCTTGGCCCTTATGGTCTGCAAGTATGCCGCCCCTATTGGCACCTTGTCTGGTTTCTTAGACCACCCCTTGGCTGAGGGTTTGGTGGCTGACCCTGCCTTCTGGAAAACTAGCAGTGTTGGTGATGGGGACCTCTGTAAATATGTATATTTGTAAATAATGAAAATTGTGTATATCCCACTGTATAAGACTTTATAGTGTACAGTGGAATGCTGTTATGCATGGAATTCCATGCCTGGAATATGCTTGTTCTGCTGCAGTAGTGATGTCACTACTACAGCAGAACAACTTGGAAAGGTGCCACGTAGTTGCTTTCCTCTATCCAGTTCTGTAGTACAACAGCATTCTAGAACCTCTAGGGACTTCACAAGTCAGTTTATTGTGAAAGAGGAAAAAAAAAACCAGAATGCACACATTTCTCATAATACTGTACTTTCCAGTACTTTTCACAAACCCCTCGAGCTTCGCTTGGGGTTTATGTAGCATCTTACCCCGTGTGTGTGTATAAACTTTGCATTACACACACCACACCATACTTTATTCTATAGTTAATGCACTCCCAGGTGGGTAGTAAGGCATGAGGCTGAAGGTCGTGTGTCCTCGTGCCCCTGGGAAGTGCATTAAAGTCCTATGATGCAGAGGGGCTTGTTACTCTTATAAAATGACTCTTGAGTAGATGCATTTATAGATTCAGTGGACTTTCAGGTGACATCTCTCTGCCAATGAAATGTCTAGATTTTTTCTAGCCATTTTATAATGCTTTATAACACCATTGTTGATTAAAAAGGAGTAACTTTTTTCTCAATTTAAAGCACTTGTATGCATCCAGATTTTGTTTTACTCTCCATATTGCAAAAGTGGTGAGTAAATTACTCATTCCTGCCAGTATTATCTGGAGCACTGCATACACCATATACACACGCTTGCAGGCACATGTACGGTGCCCATTAAGAACACAAACTCTCTTTCCAGTTGCTCATTGATTTGCCTACTTGGCTTTTAAACAGAGCTTTACAAGTTTTTCTTGTAAATTACTGTTAAATAATTTTGCTCTAGCTTTTTTTTTTCTTGTCTACATCATTCCTCTTTTAGAGGGGCTTCTGTCTGGAAGTCCCTGGATTGCCTTCAGCAGTGGCAGGAGGTTGATTTTTAACCATTTCCCCATAGAGTGCGTATACAAGTCAAAATGTTCTATTTGCAGCCTGATTTAAAATTGCTCTGCGAACTGATAAATGACCAGGATTTGTCCACCTCCCAACACTGCCTCTTCCCTGTCTCTTTGGTTGCCCACAGCACTCCAGTGTGCTGTTCCCTGACTGACATACTGACGTCAGGATCCTCCATTTTGCTACTTACGTTTCTAACCCTCCCCAAAATATATACACATTTAATGGGAAACACAGATGTAAAGAGCCCCTTTCAGTGTAAAAGACCATGAAAAGCTTTTTCATGCAAGTTATTTGACTTAGCTGTAGCTGGTAACAGTTGATATATCCATTACTAAGTTTGCCCTATATGGACTAGAGGCAACAGCCATTTCATGGAACTTTGAGACAGAAAGTGATGTCAGAGTTGGGAAGCTGTGAAAAATACACAGCTTCCCTGATTGTGACATCACTTTTTATAAGAAGGTTCCTTGAAATGGCTGCTGTATTGATTCTGGATAGTGGCGACTTGTTTGAAAGAGCTTTTCATGGGATTCAACACAGTGTGAGACCAAGCACACTCATGTTCCCCTTTCATGAAACCATCAAAGTATCAGTGCCAGTAAAAATTGCCATAGAATGAATGAATGGCTTTTATAAATTTAGTTGTCATAACCTCTTTTTTTGGGGATGCACATTTCAAGCAGTGGTGGAAATGGGTGTGGAGACACTAGGGGAAACTCACCACTTCTGAGGACATGATATGTTGTTCATCCACACTCATTGGCAGTATCCTTGCCGCTTCAATCTTGCCGGAAGGTCTTCAAGCTTGCTCCTCCCACCCACCGGGTGGTATAACTCTCGGCCCGCCCCATGACGCCAGATCTTCCTTACGCTTGGAGCTCAGGTTCCCTCCTAGCAGCTCTGCGTTTGTGGCTGAATTTCCTATTTCTCCGTTGCGGATTTAAAATAAAATTTTGCAAAAGACTTAGTCTTCTATCCCTCAAGGCCGCGATGGACAAATCGAGATTCCTGGATTTCGAGATGCCCATGCGGGCAGAAGATGTCCGGACGGATCCACACCCACGTGTGTCTCACTGCTTAGGCCTTGAGCACGACCCGCAGGCTTGCGACCTGTGCTCATCTTTCTCGGCCCTCGTCCCCGCAAAGAAACCGTGCTGCCCGATTGCAACTGGGCGTCCCGAGCGCTTCCCTCGGTGAAGTCCAAGGAGGCCCGGTTAGGCGTGTCCGCGGCGGTGCAGCGGATCAGCTCGAGCGGATGGTCGCCTCAAGAGGAGGCGGCGCGGGTCAGATTCTTCTCGGCCGCCGCATTTATCCCGCCTCTCTGGGTTCTTCCTACACGGCTCTTTTTGAGCTTTGTCTGTCCCTCTCCACTAAAGGAGAAGGGCCTGGCCTGCTGGACCTTATTCTCGGTCCAAAAAGAGGGACAGGGTAAGTCCTCCATCGATCTGGCGCGTGAAGCGTCCCTCTCTCGGGCCGTCGACCCGTCGGGCTTCGGTCGATCCGCTTCGCCACTGGCCTCACGGTGTCCCCTGGCAGGTCAGTTGACCGAGACTCCCACCGGCGAAGTTCGAGATTTTTTCGACCCATTGGGACGGGCTGTCGCTTTTAGCAGCCCGATTCCCTCTCCCGGTTCCCCCGGAGGAGTTGAGATCCCTGGGCTCGCCTGTGCCTCCGGTTCGGAGCCTCGGATGGACCATCGAGCCGAAGGAGTGCGGTTCCGGCCGACACCTCCCGCACCGACCCGGAAATTCCGGGACTCTCGGTCCGGTCTCGGACCTCTTCGCGGTCCAGCCGATCCCATCATAGGCGGTCTCGGTCTCGCACGCGTGGCGGCGTCGCGCTGCTCCTCGTCCCCTCCTCCTCGGATGAGGAGGCTTCAGCGAAATTACGCCGACGATACGAGACCTTATGTTGCAACAGTTTCTCCTGGCTGGAATAAGCCGACCCGCGCCTCCCCGGCCATTATGTGGCTGTCACCGAACGGCCGACACAACCCCTCGACTTATCCGAGGAGCCTATACCCAGGCCGGTTGTTCGGCCAAAACCAGCTGCTCCACCGATTCCGGTGGAACCTCCGCCTCCACAGCCACCAATTGGAGCTCCGACCAGGATTCTCGGTCGGCTGAGGTCTACCCATCGGCTGTCAGTTACCCTCACTCCCGACCGACCTCGGCAGGTGAAGGGTGGCTCAGGCCAGAGCAGCTCTTCGAGGACTCTTCCGAGTCCGAAGATGATTCCTCCTTTTCTCCAAGCGACTGGACTTGGAGTCTTCAGGAGGTCAGTCAATGGACGATAGCCCGTCGTCTTCCTAGGACTGCTTCGCTCATCTCGAGTCTACCGGGATGGAGCTCTGAACCCGTTTCCAACGGGCCAGGTATCCCCTCACGGAGATTCTGGACCGAGGGATTCTCCACGGAGGCCTTTCCGTGGCCGAGGCCATAGTGGGTCCGCACTGGAACTTTGGCAGCCCTGCTTCTGCCCTGCGCCTTCGGCTAGGATGGCCAGGAAGTGCGGTCCCTACCGTTCCCTGTCCGTTTTTTGGAACACCCCTCTGCTGAGGGGTTGTTACCACAGCGTCATGCTACCGGCAACGCCCAGGATGTGGGACAAACCTCCTGACAAGGATTCAAGAAATTGGACTATGTCGGGCGAAAAGTCTACGCTGCGTCCTCTCTCGGCCTTCGTCAGGCCAGTTCGGCCGTCCTCATGGCACATTTTTCTCATGCCCTGTTGGGCTCCCTGGATGAGGTCATCCCTCATCTTCCCGCCATCTGCAGACTACGGTTAAGCAGGTGCGGGACCAGGGCAGGGCAGTGGCCAAACAGCAGCTCCAGACTGCTTTGGATATAGGGGACTCATGTGCCAGATCGGTGGCGGCCGAGTGGCTATTGCGTCGCGGCTTGGCTGAGGATATCCACCTTTACTCGGATACCCAGCACAAGTTGGCGGATGTTCCTTTTGGGACTGACCCTCGCCCTGGGGTGGAAGGTCACCTGCAGAGGATCGAGAAGTCCAATGCCACCTTGACCTCGGTCTCTCTCGCTCAGAAGGACAAAGGCCGCAAACCACAGCCTAAGCCCTTTTTGTCCTTCTGTGCCCCGGCCCTGCCCAGTAACGTCCAGGGCCAGCAGGCTCGGCCTTGGCATCCCAAACCCAAGCCGCGCTTCCTCTAACAGGAGGCAGGAGGGAAAGGGCCCAGGAGGTCCTCGCGGTCCCTCCTCCAGCCTGCCCAGTGACGGCTGAGGTGTCGCCCCCATCCCCGTCACCTTCACCCTGGGTCCCCTCTGTGGGAACGGCCCGCACTGTCTCCGCCTGGTCCGCTGTTACCACGGACAGGTGGGTCTTGAGGTGGTGGGAAGAGGCCTGCCTCTGGAATCTCGAGAGCAGGCACCACCCTTCAGGAGCTGCCGCCTCCCGGGGCTTGGGATCCCCAGCCTCACTGGCGTGCCTCGTCGAGCCGACATCGCCTCCTCCCAGAAGGAGGTGGTAAGAGAGGGTGGTGGACCCTCCTCAGACCCAGGTTTGTGTCCAGTGCTTCCTGGTTCCAACGACGGGGGTTGCGCCTCCATTCCTCAATTTACACGCACCTAAACAAGTTCCTAAGGTCTCGAACCTTCAGGATGGTCACTCTGGCTCAGATAATACCATCCTTGGACGCGGCGGTGGTTCTGCTCTCTGGACTTGCAGGACGCTGCTTTTCACGTCCCTATCCGTCTGTCTCACCAGAGATTCCTTCGCTCCGAGCGGAAGGATCCTCTTCGAGTTCCAAGCCATGCCCTTCGGCTTGTCTCCAGCTCCCAGGGTCTTCACCAAATGCATGGCAGTGGTGACAGCATTCCTGCGGCGCCGAGGGTCCGGTGTACCTTACCTGGGCGACTGGCTGATAGCAGCTCCCTCCAGGAAGGAGGCGAGTGGTCCAGAGATCTGGCCTCCAGGTCTGCTCTCAACTGGGCCTCCTTATCAACGAGGCCAAGTCGGAACTCGAGCCGAAGCAGGTGATTCTATTCATCGGGGCGCAGCTCGACTCTCTTCGAGCCAGAGCGCGGCTCCCGGCGGACAGGGCCGAGGTTCTTTCCTCCTTTGCCCGATCATTTCTGGTTGGGCAATTGCGCCCTGCCCGGGACTTCCTGCGCCTCCTGGGTCTCATGGCGGCCTGCACCAGCGTGGTCCGTTGGGCCCGCTGGAACATGCGTCCCCTTCAGTGGGGACTGGCCAGCCAGTGGTCACAACGCCATATCCCTTGACCAGCTTGTGTCGGTGACATAGGATGTGGAGCGCTCTCCAGTGGTGGACGTTCCAGATCATTTGCAGGAGGGCATCCTGCCTGGCCTCGCTCGAGCCGACGGTCCTCTCATCGACCGATGCCTCTGATGGGTTGGGGTGCCCATCTGGGGAACACTGGCTCATGGCCTCTGGTCCCGCGGGAGTCCCGATGCCATCAACCTGCTGGAGCTCCGGCGGTCCGCCTAGCTCACCGCCTTTGCTCCGCTCCTCCGGGGTCAAGTGGTCCGAGTCCAGACGGACAATACCACGACTCATGTACTATCTGAACCGCCAGGCGGGACGCGCTCCATGCTTCTATGCAAGGAAGCTCTCCGCATTTGGTCACTGTGCGCAGCCTGAGGCGGATCTCTAGCCATTCACGTGGCAGGAGCCTCCAACACCCTGGCCGATGCCCTGAGCCGGATAGGGGCTGCATCCCACGAGTGGTCTCTCCTGCCGGAGGTAGTACAGCATCTGTTCTCCCTTTGGGGCACACCTCAGGTGGACCTGTTTGCCTCATGGAGGAACGCGCTGAGTCTGTTCCATGCCCCTCTCAGCAGGGGCTCGCTGGGGGGATGCCTCTCGAGGCAATGGCCCCGGTCTCTTTACGCCTTTCCCCATTTCCCTTGATCCACAAGGTGCTTCTGCTGCAGGAGGGACAAGGCGCAGGTGATTCTGATAGCCCCAGACTGGCCTCGCCAGTTCTGGTACCCAGATCTCCTCAGTCTCAGCTCCAGGACTCCGCGCAGCTTCCAGCTCGCCTGGACCTGCTCTCAGTCAATCAGGAGAAGGTGTTCCATCCGGACCTTCAATCCCTGCACCTGGCGGCCTGGTTCTGAGCGGCTAGAGTTCCAGGCCTTGGGTCTTTCCCGACGAGGTCCTCAATGTAGTTGAGGCGCTCCTGTAAGAGTCGACCAGAAAATGCTATGCCTTCAAATGGAAAAGGTTTTCCATTTGGTGTCAGGGCAAGGGCTTGGACCCTTCCTCCTGTTCCTTGGCAAGCATCTTGGACTATTTATGGTCCCTTCTAGTCAAGGGCTTAGGTCGACGACCCTAAGGGTGCACCTGGCAGCCATCTCTGCTTACCGGGCGCGGGCCGGGAAGCAGTCGGTGGCGCAGGAGAAGGTGGTCTGGCGCTTTTTCAAAGGCCTTGATCACATTTCCCCTCCAGTGCGGGAACCCCCACCTCCGTGGGATCTACTGCTGGTACTGGCAAAGCTCATGGGCAATCCATTCGAACCTATGCTGCAGGTGTGCTCTCTCACCTGTCGTGAAGACCGCCTTGGTGGCTATCCGGCAGCCAGAAGGATGGAGAGCTCCAGGCGCTCCACCGAGTCTCCTTACCTGGTCTCCACAGGGACAAGGTTGCCCTGCCTACCACCCAAATTCCTTCCGAAGGTGGTGTCGGAGTTTCACCTTAACCAGGTGTTGACTCTGCGGTATTCTACCCCAATCACACTCGGAGGTCGGTGCAGGCTCCATACTCTGACCCTAGAAGGCGCCGCTTATTATAAGGAGCGACGGCTGAAATTCGGGAGAGGTCTCAAGCTGTTTGTCACCTACGCTGAAGCCGCGATCTGGCAGACCTGCAGCTAAGCGGACGATAAGCAGGTGGGTAACCTCCTGCATAGATCTCTGCTATAAGTTGGCGGGCATGGAGCCTCCCAGAGGATAAGAGCTCTCATTCACGCCATACTGCTGCAACGTGGCTGCTTCCAGGGACGTCCTTATCCAGGAAATCTGCAGGGCTGCTACCTGAAGTCAGCAAACACCTTCATTACCCACTACCACATCGACACTTGGAGTCACGCCGGGATGCTGGTTTTGGGGCCTCGGTTCTCCAGTCTCTCTTCCCAAGTAAGTATTGGGGGTGTCGTCTTGCCTCCCTCCTCCGGAGAACTGCTAGAGAGTCTGCCAATGAGTGTGGATGAACAACATATCCATGTCCCTATAGAAATACCAGGTTACTCACCTGCTTAACAGGAATTCTAGGAATGGTATATGTTGTTCATCCCACGACCCACCCGACCTCGGCTTCGGCACAACCTGAGCTTCTCCAGTGGCCAGATCTGCGCCATGGGGCGTGAGCCGAGTTGGTACCACCCGGTGGGTGGGAGGAGCAAGCTTAAGACCTTCCGGCAAGATTTAAAGCGCAAGGATACTGCCAATGAGTGTGGATGAACAACATATACCATTCCTAGAACTCCTGTTACAGGTGAGTAACCTGTATTTCCTGTGTATGAAAAAAACCTCATGGGGTGTTTTTAGGTAAAGTGACATGTTGGTACATTTTTTTTGCACTTCAGCAACATTTTTTCATATTACTTCTGTGGAAAAATATTTAACCTGTATAGTCCAAACATGTTTTGGCACCTTTCAGTAACATTGGTACTTTTGTCACAGAAATGTTAACAACATTTTAGAGTCCGAGTACCTTTATTTTCAGGAGTACCAGTTACACCAAATACTGTACTGCCAGTAAATGGAGCTAAAACATAATGGTACTGGTATGCAACAAGAACAGCAAATACCCTTATTAGTAAGCATACAGAAAGCACTAATATATTTCTGTTATCCTTGCTGTGCTACGGATTGATGCATCTGCCAAGAATGCCAAAATGTTCTAATTCTGTTGGCAGCCAGTAATCAAGAGGCTGTGCTTTGAACAGTTTATTTTTGACTTCAGATGTGCCACATTTTTCTCTCCTGATCCTCCTCTCTGCTGCAACTCCTCCTTACCTCTACTGCCTCCCTTGCAGCTGTTTCTTCCTAGAACAGTTTTGCCATAACCCTGCATCATTCCACCACTAACTATCTCCGTGGCAGACCCTTTCAGTTGGTGCCAGTCCCAGAGCAGAATCACTGCAGTACCGCTTGGGCCAGTGTACAGAATTGCTCCTAGACCTGTTGGACAGACGGTGCTACTGGGATGCGCATGTGGGATGTGTGCAGCATGCTACTTGCAAGCTCTACACATCTTGGCCACCAGAGGGCAGGTATGCAGTGGCTGATGCCCTTGACTAGCATTAGGTACATATCCAGCTTCCTTCTTGCTTGACTAAGGCTCCCAGGCATTGCACAGACCTGGGCCTCCTGAGTGTTGAATGATCAGTTAGCTTCTAACCAGTCAGGCTACTCCAAACCAGGTGTTTATTTTATTGTAGGGGCATATTTCTGGAATAAACAGATGGCAGACCGTTGCCCTGCCAGCAGGAGGATGAAATATGGCTACAGCAGCCCAAACATGGAAGGCGGGGGAGGGGGAGTTACTTTAGTACTGTAGAAAATGTTTGTATTCTGGAATTTGTTTTATTGTATACTATCTCTAAGCTACTTATACTGTAACTTGTTACTGTAGAAAGAAAAGTTCAGTGGAGCCTCAGACGGTCAACACAAACTACAGCTGACTCTGCAAGGTAGGCAGAGTTTAAGTATTTTCTAAGGGATAAACTATGTATGACATTGTTAACCATTTATAGAGAAATCTCAAAGATATAAAAATGATGCATCTTATATAAATGAATGAAGTCTTAAAGAGCTGGTGACACGTTCAGGAGAACTTTAACAAAACATAATATGTAGGCACTGTCCAGCTAGTACTTCCCATTAGTTCTGTATTCTCCTCCACATTATTTAGTAGTGAGGTCATTTGCATGAAAACGGGATATTTGCTCCTGAAGAGTTTATCTAGTCCTGCTGCTTTCTCCCTACCTGAGGTCATAAAGTGCTGCTTGTGACATCACAGTTACTCTAGTGTCAACAGATTGTGATGTCACAGCAGAGGATTATGACTTGAATTAAGGAGTCCTCTAGAGGCAGATGACCTGTATAAGGAGACAGTATAGTGCAGTGGTTTAAGGCTCTGAGCTGCAAATCTGGACATCTGTGTTTGAATCCCACAGCCCTGACTTGCATACTGTGTGACCCTGAGCAAGTCACTTAACTTCCTTGCGCTCCTGGGTCACAGCTGTAAACAAGCTTCAGCTTAGTGTGACTCTCCTGTAAAAAAAAAAAAAAAAAACTGTAAGGGACAATGATCATACATTCTTATACATTTCTTTAGTAATAAATTATGGGAAGGAGAAATACATAAAATATAAATGGAATGCAAGCAGAATTGTACCCAATTATTGTGTTTTTTCAAGTTTTCTTTGAGGTGTCAGTAGCTCTTTAAATAACTCACTGCTTATTACATATTAGCATTCCACTCAGACATCAACTTTCTTTGTTTTCTGTATAGATATTTTCCTCCTGGGCAGAACAGGTGCTGTATCAGCCCCTGTTCTAATCTGCCACAGCCATCTCCAGCCGCCCCCAAGGTTGGGGACTGTATCCTCCATGGGTTAATCCCTCCGACAGAGTCAGGAGAGGAGGGCTGCCCTTCTCCCTCCAGCCCCCCACCAACTCCCCGTAACTTATCCAGATGTGCCCTGATCCTGTGGAGCAGGCTTTCAGCTGGATGGACTGGGCTTCATTAAGCCCATCCTCCATGTTTTCCCTCTTTTTTCTCCCCAGCCAACCACAGATGTGCAGGTGAGCATGCTATGCGAGCTCTACCTCCGTAGGGATACCTCTGGTGCTCTGGACGTGGGGCCCTCCCATTTAATGTGACTGCTTGTGCCTCCAGCTGGATTTCTCCAGGTGGCAGACCACAGAATCCCCCTTTCCTTGATGGAGGAAAGCTGTCCTCTGGTTTGTTTAATCCTTCCTCCCCCACGGCAACCTATGTCTATTCCCGAACACAGGTTGCTGGCATGGCTAGAGGTAAGGTGTTTACTGTGGCTCAGCCCTCTGTGCCAGCTGGATTTGTGCTTTCTTACTGCACTTCAGGCATGCATAGTAACATGGTAATTTAAGGTGGGAACTCCGAAGGATGCTAGACCCATCATGTCTGCCCCCCCAAACTCTTGCACAGGTATGGATAGCATGCAACTTCTAAAGGCTGCATATTTTACTGCTTTTGTCAAATAAAGTATTTAAACTGTTTTCAGATGCAAAGGTGTCATAAGAGTTGTGTATAAATTATTGTTATGTTTTATTAATTCAATAGAAACACTTGAAAAACTAAGCAGAAAGGAGGTGCAGTGTTCATCTCTATTGTCTGAAGTGGAAGAACTAAAATCTCTAACTGCAGGTATGAAACCTTAGGAATGACTAAACGTGCTATGTCAGGCTGTGGACAGTTTCATCTTGCCCATGTTTATTATATTATATACCTGTGGCTTCTGATTGGATTTAGAAAATGGGTTGAGAATTTCCCGGTCTCTTAATTGGCTGAGAGCCTTGGCAAGGGGTACATTTATGTGCCAGCAGAGACCATGAAATAGCAAGCTTCATGCCAGCCTGCCTCTTCAATAAACAAATCAGTGTACCCCCAAATTTTAAAAATTCTAAAGTGGCCTTTACTCAAAGTGCATGGCTGTGTTTTTTAGACATAGCAATGTATTTGCTTGCAGTTTGGTGATTGTCGCTGCTGGTTCCCTTGCTTGATGGGGGTGGAGGCTATAGAAATTCTCTGTAGCAAACCCTAGTGGCAGCAGTACATTATAATTGTGGTGAAACATGGTCCGGACACTGAGACCTACTGATTTGCGTCACTACGATTCAGTCCCACCATAGAAATCATAAGTGATCCCGATCATGGCTCCTCATTAATGAAACAACAGACTGTCAAAAACAGAGCACTGGCGAGCATATTTGTGAGAACAGGGGGCCTGTCTAAGAACGAAAATAACAGTGAAACACTGCAGTGCCCTCTACTGGCAAGTTTACCTCTAGAGGGATTACTTTACCCAAAAAAGAATTCTTAATTGTTTTCACCTTTTCTTTTTTTTTAAGCTTATTTTTTTTTAACTCTTACAAAGTGTCACATGTAACTTGTTTTCTAAGCTAATAATATCTCCATGGTGGACGCCATAGGCTATACCACCTTCTAGAGGCTGTAAAGCACTCTGCCTGCAACGTCAGGCCTCATTATGCCCCTGGACAGTCCGGTATAGCCCAATACCACCCACCCTGTTAGATATTATTGCGAGCATAATGTTGAGGACATTACTGGATTATGGCACTGAAATTCAGTGTATGATCTAGAGTTAGTACCTAGTCCTACTTTAGAGACATGTAATACTAATGTTTTATTCCTTGCTTTCAAACCATTATGGTTATGCTTTAAATGTCACAATTTTTTGAATTTTGTAATATTAAAGTCCAGTTTAGAATGTTTTGTTTTAAGTGCTAAAACGTTTATTTAGTTGTTCAATATCTACCTTCTAGTAGTCATAACATTGTGCTGAGGTTTATTACTCTTGCCTGTCTACATATTTAGGCATACATATTGATCTATTTACAAGTAGTTAGTACCTTTTTTTTTTCTCTTGAGTTTCCAGCATATTGTTACTATATAAATGAAAACAGTCTGAATTTTTGTAGGTATAGCTTGATGGCTTTTTCTGTGTCCTCTTTTGGGATTCTGTTTAACTCATTGCACCAGATTAAGTTTCACTCACAGGGTTTTATTCATTGAAATTAACAATTTTCAGCTGAGACAAATCTGAAGTCAATGTAGATCTTCTTCGGGGGTATCTTAGTCATTAGGTCACAGAGTAGGAACTTCACCGTCAGTGAAGCAGGATCCACACTGAAGATGTTCAGCAGTATAACTGGGGCCGCCCATGCCACCAATGTCTGTCGACGTCACCAACCCTATAAAGGCGTGAGCGGTCCGCTCCCTCCTCAGTTCTTTCCCACTGTCAACTTGTTCACGTGGGTCTCCACGGAAGCTGCGATGCAGTTTCTTGCCATTTTTCACCTACAAACTTTTTTTCAACATAATACTTTAAATTCTCCTTTTAAAAGAGAATCCTTTATTTGGTTTATGTTGAGAGTTAATCCTTCAACTTCTCTATCTTCCATCACTGCCACTGCAGAAAGAAGATTGCCTCCATAGACGAATACTGTCTCTGTGTCTTTGTCTTGGGCCTGACCATGAATTCTTCATCTGTGAACTCTGCCAGAAATTTAATCAAACAATCCTCAGGCGATGCGAGAAGGCTCTAAGAAATTTTCTGATGGAACAACAGGTAGCCAGTTCCAGGCAGGGGTCCTCTGGGGACCAGCCTTCCAGTTGCTGGCAGGGTCATTGAGCTCCCAGACCTCTGAGGCCTGAGACAAGTCCTCGGGAAGGGGGTGAAGTCACCAGAAAGACCCAGTCAGGACTGGTCCCCCCGGCAGCAATCCCACTCCCCGACTGCCTCTCCTTCTTTCAGGGGTTCTTCGTCTGCTGTGGCTGCGCTGACTCATAAAACCACTGTTCAGGTCTCTGTGCCCACCAGACCCATACCAACAATGCCTCCACCCAACTGTCAGGGTGGCAGGGTGTCGACCTCTGGGTCAGTCTCTTCAGCGCCGTGGACGAGAGATCACATCGATGGCCTCCCATTGAGACCTGATCCTCCCCAGGCCATAGCCTTCAGGCTGTTCGGGGTTCAAGGGTCCTTCTGACAGGTTGTCGCTCACTGCGCCATCGATTTCTCCTCTGTCTACGCAGTCTTTGATGCTCATCGACCTCGAGCTCTTAACCAAATTTACTGTGGTGATTGTTCACCAGCTAGGCGTGTACAGACCCACATTGCCTGCATAGTTGATGGCAGCTTCATTGTTGACTCCCCCTCATCGGCTGTGGACCGCTCCCTGTGGGCCATTGATGGTGCTTCATACGTCAGACCTTGACTTGGAACAGGTCAACGTTGAGGAGCAGTATCACCCAGATCTCATTCTTCCTGATGAGAAGGGAGGAGAAAGAGGAACCCCTCACTTCAGACAGGTCCATGGCTTCCTCAGTCAGTGAGGACTCTATCAAACACACCCCTAGGTCTCCTCCAGAGGACTCCACCTTCTTCAGTGTGATGAAGCAGATCTTACTTCGAGACACAGCTCTTGCAGCAGGTTACACCATTTGGACTGAAGCCGGCAGGCATCAGGACCCCACGGAAAAATTCTAGCTAGCTATCTTCAGCGGGGACCGCCCGATGTCAGTCCCGCCTCCGGCGTCAGGCGTTGGTACATAAGGGGGGTCCCGCCAGATTCCCAGTTCTTTTTCTCGCTGCTGACTTGCATGTCTTGACCCTCGGTTATAGTCTAGCGCGACGCCAGTGGTTTAGTGCTTTCCTCAGAAATTCAATTTCTTCAAGCAAGATTGTTGCTGATGTCCTCTCCGACCTCCGGTCACTCCTCCAAGTGTGCTTGCGAAACAGATCCTTCAAGGACCCCCACCACGGCCTCGTTGGGTTGCTGGGCCCAGACCACGACTCCCGGGCCTGCTCTTCTGCCAGGGGTTCAACAGCTCGAACTAGAATCCGACGCCAGAAGGCTCTTCAGGCTTTTTGTTGGAGGAAAAGCTGAAGACCATGTCCTCCAAGGGGAATCTTCTAAATCCCACAAGCACGCTGGAGAAAAGAAGGAGAAGGCCCTTCCAGGTCCCTTCTAGGGCTTCGGAGTCTCGCAGCTCCGGTTCTAGGTCCGACCGCTATCCTTCCAGGGCCAGCTCTCAGCCTCCCCCGGCTGCGGTAAGGAAGCCTTCTTCTCAGGCCAAATCCGCCAGGCCATCCTCGTCTTCTTCCTCCAAGGCCTTGGCGAAGTCCGGGGAGTGCCACCACCATCATCACAAGTCGGGTTCCTGCCCTTCGGTACCCGACGTCAGGTCTTCTTCTGTGCCTCCTCGGAAGACACTGGAGCTCACACCCTTAAAGAGGCCTGTAGACCCGACGTCGTCGCGACCGTCGTCGGCTGCGCATAATTCCTCCCTGGAGCCGCCATCCAGACGCACTGCCGGGCCAACCACCTCAGCGGACGCCGTAGGGGACCCCACGCCCGCCTCCTGAGAAGAGGGCCCTGATGCCTCCGACCGACGTTGGTCAGGAGACTTTGACTGAGGAGGACTTAACGCAGCCCGAGGACCAGACGGGCGACCCCGGTTTCTTCGAAACTCCCAGGGAACCCTTGCCTTTACCAGAGGCCCCTGTAGAGCCGACGCCGGGACCCGACGACCGCCCACTGGCGCCCAGGCCGTCGTCGGGCCTTTCCTTAGCAGAAGTGAAGGATCTCTTCACTTACTGGTGGGACACCATCAAGAAGGACATGGTTCCTACTGTTCCTCCTCCTCCTCCGGTTCCTGCACCCCCTTCGCCATCGGGGTCGGCAGGCCGTTTACCTCCTCCCCGGGAGCCTAGATCCTCTCCCAGGCGGGAGATCAGAAAAGCGGAGACCTCCGTCGAAATCTTCTTCTGGGTCACCCAGCCCCAAGAGATCCAGGAGACACCGATGTTCGCCGTCGACGGAGGACACGGGATCAGACTACTCTTCCTCTAGATCCCCATCTCCTCTCTCCATCCCTTCTCCGGACCCACGTGAGATGCCGAAATCTCCTCCGGATGACCCTTCGTTCCTGGATATTATGAGACATATCCAAGAGAACATGGGGTGGGATGCAGAAGAGCTAGACCCCGAAAGGATACGCCTCGCCAAATATCTTCGGCAGAAGGACCCCAAGCCTGTGGTGGTACCACCCTTGGTGGACACTTTCGTGGACGTCACCAAGGCAGCGTGGAAGCGTCCACATTCGCTCCCGGCGATGCCGAAAAAGCTGATCGCTTGTACAAGGCTCCTAAGGAAGACCAGTACTTGATGCAGCAGCCTCAGGCCGATTCTCTGGTCATCACAGCCTCACATGACCGGTCACAGAGGCCGCAACATTTGAGCACCCTGCCACCGGACCCAGAGTCCAAGCAGTTGGACGCGCTGGGCAGGCGCACGTATGCTTCCGCTACCTGCGCCATCAGATCCTTGAACTATTTGACCCACATGGTTCAATTCCAGAACGCTTTGTGGGAACAGGGTCTGGAAATGGCTGAAAAATTGCCTGAAGGTGAGCAGAAGGAGGAGATGCTTCAGCTCCTCCGTACGGGTTCAGACGTGGGGACCCATGTGCTTTGAGCTGCGTACGACTCCGCGGACTCATCGGCCCAAGGAGCAGCTTCTGGCGTATGCCTCCGGAGACACTCCTGGTTACGCGTCTCTGGTTTTACTCGGCGCCCAGAAGAACATTATGGACGCTTAGTTTGAGGAGAAGTCTTGTTTGGTAATCCTTCAGAGAAGATCATTACCGACTTCAAGAGGACTGGGAAAGGCGGTAAGGTCGGTTCAGGCCATGTACCGACCCAAGCTTGAGTTCCTTCGTGGGAACCAAAGCCTTTGTGGGTGGACTCAGAGGCAGCAGCCCGCTCCACCACACATCAGAGGGGCTCTGGCTTCCGAGAGCCAGGGAAACAGCCCACCAGCCGAGGTCAGCATTCTCTAAGCCGACCCAGCCAGCGGGCCCATCTGCCGCCACAGCCTGACTCCTTTCCGGCCCCGCCCCTCAGGATCAGCGGAAATTATGGTCGGGGGTCGCATTGCGAACTTCCTGCTGGGATGGCAGGCTATAACCACCGACAGGTGGGTTCTTCAGTTGGTCAGTCTAGGCCACTTTATAGAATTCGCAGAAAAGCCACCCTCGAGGCCTCCTTTGCTCTCCCGCTATCTGGGTCAGCACAAAATTTTGATCTGGCAAGAAGTACCCGTGCTCCTGCGAAAGAGAGCGATAGAGTACGCCCCGGAGAACCAGAGAGGACATGGATATTATTCCCACTTCCTCCTGGTTCCAAAGAAAACAGGGGACCTCCGTCCGATTCTGGACCCCAGCGACCTCAACGTGTCGGTCGCCTACAAGAGATTCCGCATGGTGACTCTTCCGGGTCTTATTCCCATGCTGAAACAAGACGCCTTTTTAGCGTCTCTAGACATGTCGGACGCATACCTGCATATCTCTATAGCTCTGGCGCACAAGAGGTTCCTGCGCTTCGAGTTTCTCGACCACCACTTTCAGTTCCGAGCTCTTCCATTCGGACTGTCATCCGCACCAAGGGTCTTTACCAAGTGCATGGCAGTCGTGGCAGCATCTCTGAGGAGACAGGGCCACTATGTGTTCCCGTACCTGGACGACTGGCTTCTCATGGCCGCCTCCAGAGAGGGGTTGCTACATGCGGTTCAGAGCACCCAGGACCTGCTCCGATCTCTGGGCATCCTCATAAATTACGAGAAGTCTCTCCTGGTACCGTCGCAGAAACTGCAGTTTATAGGCGCAGTACTGGACACTGTTCAGGGAAGAGCTTTTCTTCCGGACGACAGAGTGGAGCGCATCAGATCCCTCATAAGGGATTTATTGTTGAACAAGATCGTACCTGCCAGGTCGGTCCTTCGCTTGCTCGGACACATGGCTGCGGCCATTCCTACTGTCCCTTTCGCAAGGCTCCACATGCGGTAACTCAGTGGATGCTCAGTGCAATGGGACCCAAGGCAAGACCACTTGCAGCATCCGGTCAGGATCACGAATTCCGTGATTCGAGACTGGCAGTGGTGGCTAGTCCTGGGGTCGCTCTCCACGGGCGTCCCGTTCGTAGCGCCGTCCCCGGAGGTAACCCTCACCACGGACGCCTCAGGTCTTGGGTGGGGAACGCACCTGGATGGGGTAAAGTCCCAGGCTACGTGGACCCCGATGGAAGCTCATCTCCATATCAATGTCCTAGAGATGAGGGCGATTCTCTATTCCCTGCAGGCCTTTCAGTCAGTAATCCCACTGTGTACTCTCCTGCTTCAGACAGACAACACGGCGGTAATGTATTACCTCAACAAACAAGGAGGCGCACACTCTTACCCCCTTTGCAGGGAGGCCATGAGGGTGTGGGATTGGGTAATAGGACACGGCGCAAATCTGATCACTGTGCACGTTCCCGGGGTGGACAACACGATTGCAGACGGCCTGAGTCGATCCCAGGCCAGAGTCCACGAGTGGGAACTTCTTCAAGAGGTAGCAGAGGATCTGTTTCTTCGATGGGGAATTCCAGAGCTAGACTTGTTCGCATCCCCATCCAACGCAAAACTGCCCAATTTTGCTCGCTAGATCCGGGGCCTGGTGTTTTCTGGTGAGACACGCTATCCCTCTCCTGGGCTAACAGATTCTCTCACGCTTCCTCCCTTCCTGCTGATCCAGAGAGTTCTTCTCAAACCGCGCAGGGAGCACGCACTCATGATCCTGGTGGCCTCGCTCTGGCCCAGACAGATCTGGTTCCCTTTGTTGGTGCAACTATCTCGGAACCCCGCCTCCAGTTGCCGCCCAGCTCCCACCTCCTGTCTCAGGAGAAAGGTTCACTAGTCCATCCGGACTTATGTTCTCTGAACCTGCATGCTTGTCTCCTAGAGACATAGCCATCTTGCGTCACGGGTCTCGTAAGAGGTTGCAGAGGTTCTTTCTGCAGCCAGAAAGCCGGTAACGATGTTACTTATCTGCGCGAAATGGCGCTGCTTTTGTTTATGGTCATGAGCACGGATTTTTCCCTTAGGTTGTCCTGTGGGAGAAAAGTTGGATTTCTGCCTCCTTCTTTCATCTCAGGTCTAGCCTACTCCTCTATTAAGGTGCACCTCTGTGCCATTTCTGCCTATCACCCGTGGGACATCGCACAGTGGCTCAATTGGACGCCTCGGAATTTCTTAGGGAGTGTTACACCTTAGGCCTCCCATTAGGGACCCTGTGCCTCCATGGGATCTGCTCTTTGTCCTGAACAGCTCACGCCCCCTTGAACCTGCTGCGATTGCAAGCTACGCTTCGGTCGTGGAAAACGTTATTTTTAGTTGCTGTTACTTCAGCGAGAAGAATTTCTGAGCTTCACGCCTCATGTGCAAAGAGCCTTATTTAGTTTTCCACCGGGACAGAGTATCCCTGAGGACGAACCTCAAGTTTTTACCTAAGGTGGTCTCTTCACTCACTCTAAACCAGGATATTGACCTTCCGGTCTACTTCCAGTTATTCAAATAGAGGAGAGGCTCTGCTCCACACCCTGGATGTTCACCGCAGCCTGAGGTATTACTCAACAGAACTAAACCCCTTTCGTTAGTTCTGAACAGCTGCTTCCTTCTTGAGAGAATGATGGGCCAATCCGTATCCAAACAGTCTCTGTCTCGCTGGCTTGTCCAGTGTATTTCTACTGTTATGATATAAAACAAAGCCCCTCCCGGGCACAGTCCGGGGTCATTCTGCTAGGTGTGGCCACCTCCTTTGCAGCACTCAGAAACGTCTCCACCTCTGCTATATGTGCTGCAGCCACTTGGAGCTCTGTGCATACCTTTATCAGGCATTATAGCCTGGACATGACCTCTCGGCGAAGGGGCTGGTTTCGCCTTGGTGCTACAGGGTCTCCTGTCCTAGGTTCAGGACCTGAATGTACTTCCTATTTTCCTCCTCCCGGAATTTCTGGCAGCGTTGCTTGGGGAATCAGTCCTAATGGTGTAACCTGCTGCAAGAGCTGTGTCTCGAAGTAAGATAGTACAGTTACGTAAGAACTTACCGTAACAGTAGATCTTCAGGAACAGCTCTTGCAGCAGGTACCTTCCCCCTTGGAGGAAGCATGGCTTTGCCTTTTCTTATTGGGATTTTCCTCCTTATTATCTTCTCGACGGTGGATCCTTGGTCTCCCCACTCTGATGTCATCCTCGTGCTGAGTCCCCGGCGGAGAACTGGGGAATGTGGGACCGCCCCTTGTATGTACCACGCCTGGACGTCGGAGGTGGGACCGACGTCGCTGGGTGTCCCGTCATGAAGATAGTTGCTATTAGAATTTTCTCCTTGGGTCCTGACGCCCGCCGGCTTCAGTCCAAATGGTGTAGCCTGCTGCAAGAGCTGTTCTCGAAGATCTACTGTTACGGTAAGTTCTTACGTAACTGTACTTTGTTAAGCCATGGGGTTCCACACTGAGGAGGAAGATGTCACCAGGAAAGATCTGGTGGATTTCTTGGAGTCTAAGATCATTCCACCTATCCTGCCTGCCTTGAGGAATGCCACTATTGCGGCCTGGCACAGACCTGACATGATGCCAGGCATGCCTCGCAGGGCAGACAGACATTTTTTTCCATGCCCCTCAGGGGTTTCCTCACTATGCTGCTCAGCCTGAAACAAAGTCAGTGGTCATAAAGGCAGCCCATAACAGGTCTAAGGTGTCCAAAGCACCTTCACTCCCTCCCCCCCGACAGAGTCACACAGAATTGATCTTTGGGGCAAAGGGGTTTATGCCTCCTCCACACTTGGGCTGTGGATTTCCAGATCTTACTTCGAGTGGGCTCTTGCAGTAGGTATTCACATATAGGACTGACCTGCCAGGTGTCAGGACCCCACAGAAAAATTTATAGGTAGTAGTCTCTGGCGACTCTGAACTGACACACAAGGACAGCCATTCCTTGTGCCTCTTCTGTCTGGGCCCAGACCACCCCATGGAGAAGTGCCAACAGTGCCAGTGTTGCCAAAAATTTAACTCTGCTACCCAGAAAAGAAGACAGCAGTCCCTGGAAGCCCACACCCTCAAAAAAAGAATGGCATCCATGGAGAAGAAGCTAAAGAAATTAAGGCAGTCGTCCACTTCCCTCGAAGGTCACAAGAAGAAGCGGGACAAGGAGAAGCATTGAGAGTGGGAAACGGCTTCCACGGCAGCCGCGACTCTGGCTGGAGTCGCGGCACTTAAGGTAACGTCCCCTCCGGGGGACCACTCCATGACGACTGTCTTGGTGGTATCCAGGAAGGCATCGCCCCTCCCGTCTGGCTCACGCTCGGGCCCTTCAGGAGCCGCCAGGGCAAAGGAGGCCTCCGCTCCCATGAAGGCTGCTTCCACCACACGGTCTTTTGGTCAGAGCGGGTCCGGTAAATCAGACACTGCCACCACCCATGTCCGCCCAGACAAGGTTGCTAAGCCACTTGCCCCTTTGGGGGGAGGGGGGGCGCCCAGCCAAACCTTCACCCGACAAACCCGCATCTCCAGTGCGACCTTCCTCTGGCAAGGAATCTGATAAGTCGGACGTCGGCTCCGCCGTCACCTGGCCGGATTCTGCCGACAAACTGGACACTGGCCCCACCGACTGCCACCCGGCCAAGGAGCCTGCGCCGGACCATAAAGATCAGTCTGACACCTCAGGCTCTCCGCAGTGTATTGCGTTGCCTTATGAGGTCTCTGCGTCCTCTCTGCCGATCCCCGGGGATTCTAATCCTCCCTCCCTGGTCATCCCAGAGGACCTTGAGACGCTGCTGTCAGGACCCCCTCCTTCAGGACCCGATACCCTGACGCCAGACCCTCAGACGCTGGCCCCGAAGCTGGCATACCCGACGCCAGCCAATGTCCCCTTGCCAGACAGCGTTCCGACTCCACGGGGCCAGCATTACCTTTGCCTGGGCCACCTTCTGGGCCTCTGCCAGGTCCCTGTGCCCCGTCAGAGCCCCTGGCTCCCAGGTATCCAACACCTCACTATCCAGTGCCACAATACCTGGCTCTGCAGTATCCGGCACCTCTGTACCCCGCTGGTGCAATACACGATGCCTCAATACCTGACACTGGGTTACCTGCTGTCAGGTTATGGATACTCCTTTCACGGATATCCTCAATATCCGTACACCCCTCCTCCTCTGCTGCCCACTCCCCAGCTGCTGGCAGACTTGAAGGAGACCCTGACTGAGGCCAAGGCTCCATTCACCAGGGAGGTCGAAAGTCGTCTACCGACGCCGGACCGTTCACAGGATCCCCTACGTCGGAGACTGGAGACTCCCTCCCCCCTACCCGACACCAGAGGAGTGCCCTCTGGCGCCTGGGGTGGGGAGGGTACACGCCCAAGGGAACTCCCCAAAGGGACCGTCCCTCCCCCTCCTAGAGGAGGAGTCTTCCTCCTCTTTGTCGGACATGTCTGACTCGGATTCAGAGACTGGACACTTTTATCCTGATAACGAGCCATGTACTCAGATCGCTCCAGGCCAAGGACCCCTCCAAAGTCTCCTCCGGAGGATCCCTCCTTTCTGGAGTTACTGAGGAAAATCCAGGATGTCCATCAGTGGCAATCACTGGAGCCAGACCCACAGCGTAAAAAGCTTGATGCTCATTTGGATCTGCCTGAGACTGCTCCTACGCTGATTCCACCCTGGACAGAGCCTCACTCGGACCTTGTTTCCATTATTTGGAAACAACGTTCCGTGTTAGCCCCCCTTCTGAGGAAGGCAGACTGGCTATATCAGGCTCCTGAGGGCATAGATTTTTTGAACCTACACCACAAGGCAGATTCGGACGTCATTAGCGCCGCTCACTGCCATTCTGCTAACCCAAAACACCTCAGCTTGTCCCCACCGGACAAGGAGTAACGGCTTCTGGACCAATACACAAAGAAGATCTATTCCTCTTCTACCCTGGGTATTATGGCCCTGAACCACGTGGCATGTATGGGGAACTTTCAGAAGACCATCCTTAGTCAGATGGAATCAAAATTGGACTCCCTTCCTGAGTCTCTCAGCCTAAGCAGGAAGGCGGCATATCTTGTCCATTCCGCTCGACCCATTGGTGACACAGCTGCTTTAGCCACCTCGGCCTGATGGACACAGCGGAAGAGCTCGGCTTTCGCTGTAAGTTTATGGCGTCATGCCTGGCTCCGTGTGTCAGGACTGGTCCCTGAAGTGCAATCTGCTATCCAGGATGCTCCCTTCAGGGGTTTGGTGCTGCTCGGGGGTGATGTCAAGGACATCATTACCGATCTGCAGGAGAGGGGCACTGCACTCAAGTCTGTAGATTCTATGTACAAGCCCCCTCAAGGGCAGCGGCATCCTTTTTGTAGACGAAACTGACAAAAAACAAAACCACAGGGCAAACGGGCCAGCAAGCGTCGGGCCCCTCCAACAACCAAGCCTCCCCCTAGCAGAAAAGCCGTGAGAGCCTCGGCTGCTCGCTGCCCCACACCTCCTGACTCTCCGCCTCTCCTACTGCCTCTGGAGGCTCCAGAGGAACCGGTAGGGGGGAGATTCTCCTTCCATCTGCCGGGCAGGGAGAGGATAACGTCAGTTGCTTGGGTGCTCCAGTTGATATCAGCAGGACACTCAATCGAGTTTCTTCAGAAACCACCTCGAAGACCACCACCCCAGTCATCTTACTTCCCCCAACATCTTCCTTTGGCCCTAGACGAAATCACCTCCCTTCTCTCGAAGGCGGCGATAGAACCAGTCCCCAACCATTTTTGGGGGACGGGTTACTACTCGCATTTCTTCCTGGTTACAAAGAAGACGGGAGATGTGAGGCCTGTTCTAGACCTCAGTTTCCTGAATATGTTCATGAAGTACAAATGCTTCAGAATGCTGTCTTTACAGAGCCTTCTACCACTCCTTTGGCAGGGGCAGTGGCAGTGCGCGTTGGACATGCAGGATGCCTACCTGCTTATCCCCATATGCCATTCCCACCGCAAATTCTTCCATTTTTTGCTTTCAGGGGGACCACTACCAGTTCAAAGCCCTCCCAATTGGTCTTTCCTCAGCCCCCGAGTTTTTACCAAATGCCTGTCTGTGGTAGCTGCCCACCTGCTTACCCAGGGAGTTCAGGTATTCCCGTACCTGGATGATTGGCTCCTTGCTGCCCCATCCAGGGAGGAACTCCTGCACTCTCTTTCCCTTGTCCTGCAAGTTTTCACCAGCCTGGGTATCACCATCAACCAGGCGAAGTCCCACTTGGTCTCTTGCCAGCTCCTCCAGTTAATAAGGGCGATTCTGGGCATGACCGTAGGCAAAGCCTTTTCGCCGCAGGACAGGGTAGAGACCCTCCAGACTCAGGCCCGTCTTCTGTCTGGTCGCAGGAGGGTTGGCACCAGGTCAGTCCTTCACCTCCTTGGGCTAATGGCAGCTGCCATTCTGACAGTCCCATGCGCTCGGCTTCACATGAGGATCTCTCAATGGACACTTCATTCTCAATGGGACCAAACTCTGGACAATCTAGACCAAGAGGTGCTAGTTTCTGATACCATGATCAGGGACTTACAGTGCTGGGTGGTGCCAGAGAACCTATGCCTGGGAGTTCACTTCAGTATCGAACCCCTCTCCCAGACGGTGATGACAGATGTGTCAGGAGAAGGCTGGGAAGCCCATCTTGGGTCTCACAGAATTCGGGGCAGCTGGTCCAAGTTCGAACAAAACTTGTACATCAGTGTGCTAGAACTGAGAGCAGTCCTTTATGCCCTTCAGACTCTACACTCCATTATCCTTGCCGATCATCTCAACAAGCAGGGAGGAACACGCTCCTACCCTCTGTGCCGGGAAGTGATGAGAGTCTGGAGTTGGGCGTTCCAACATCACCTTCACTTGACTGCGATTCACGTTCTGGGAGTGGAAAACACACTGGCGGATCAGCTCAGTTGGTCCTCAGCCAGGGCACACGAATGGAAATTGGATCAAAAGTTGTAAATGACATCTTTTTGCTTTGGGGAACACCTCAGGTAGACCTCTTTGCTTCTCTCCAAAATGCAAAACTTCCCACCTTCTGCTCGCTCGCTCCAGGGCGTGACATTTTTTGGTGGGACGCTCTGTCTCTCGATTGGCGGGACAGATTCGTTTATGCCTTCCCTCCTATTCCCTTAATTCCGAGGGTCCTGAACAGACTCTGATCGCAGGAGGCTCGAATGACTCTCATCGCTCCCTTCTGGCCCAGGTAAGTTTGGTTCTCTCTTCTGCAGCAGTTTTCAGAGGAACCTCCTCTTCCTCTGTCACAACAGTTGCTGACCCAGGATCAGTGGACCCTTGTTCATCCAGGTCTCAATCCCTTCATTTACATGTGTGGTTCCTGCAGACGTAGCAAAAGCCCACTTCGGAGTTTCTCCGCTCGTAGCGGACATCTTGGAGGAGGCCAAAATGCCTTCCACCAGGTCCAGCTACGCCATGAAGTGGAAACGGTTTTCTATTTGGGCTACTTCGAAAACCTGCAAACCTTTCTCATGCCCAGCAAATAAAGTCCTGAACTACATGCGTCACCTCTTCGATCTGGGTCTGAACCATTCCTCTTTAAAGGTCCACATAGGCACTATTTCAGCCTACCATATTCCCTTCGGGGACAGGACTTTTGCTCAGTTGGAAGTCTCCAAGACCTTCCTCAGAGGGGTTCTCCATTTGAGACCCCCCATCCACATTTCTGCCCCTCCTTGGGACTTGAATTTCATTCCGGAGAAACTTACCCTGCCTCCCTTCGGGCCGGCAGCTACAGCCGATTTAAAGTTCCTTTCTTGGAAGACACTTTTCCTAGTGGTCATTACATCTGCTCGGCACATTTCCGAGCTTCGGGCCTTGATGTGCACAATCCCATACTTGATTTTTCCCAAGGAACGTGTGGCTCTACGCACCAACCCTAAGTTTCTCCCTAAGGTGGTGGCTGAATCTATGCTGAATCAATCCAGTGAGCTACCAGCTTTCTTTATGCAGCACTCCAATCAAGGGAAGTACCCCTTGCATACTTTGGATGTTCACAGAATACTGAGATACTACGCCACTCGGACTAAGGAACTCAGGATCGTGTCTTTGTCTCTTTTGCTCACAAAAGAGAAGGCAACGTTGTTTCTAGGCAATGCATATCAAAATGGTTGGCTCATGGTATCACTTTCTGTTATGACAAATACAACAAGACCCTGCCGGATTAAGCCAGAGGTCACTCCGCCAGAGGAATAGCTGCCTCCGTGGCTTGTTTCAAGAATGTGTCAGAGGCAGACATCTGTGCAGCCGCAATTTGGACTTCTGTTCATACCTTTATGAAACACTACAGTTTGGACATTGCCTCTTGTCGTAGAGCAGGCTTCCAGTTGGCTGTGCTTCAAGGTCTCCTTTCATGAGACCCCTTTTCAGCCTGAGGTTCCATGCTATGGATGTTTATCCTCCTCCTGACTGCTTTTCCTTGTTCCCAGTTGCTTGGGACTCAGTTCTGTATGTGAATACCTATTGCAAGAGCCCTCTGGAAGTAAGATAGTACAGTTACGTAAGAACTTACCGTAACAGCAGATCTTTGAGGAGGCTCTTGCAGTAGGTATTGCCTTCCATCCCTCCATCCCCCTAAGCTTTTTGGCTCCATTTCTATGGGGGAATATTCTTCTTCTCTCATCTTGCTTCTTTGGGTCTATGGCGAAAGAACTGGAAGGCGGTATGGGGACCGCCCCTTTATACTGACGTCAGTCACCTGACATGGGGGCAGTCCCCCGCCAGAGACTACTAGCTGTAAATATTTTCGTGGTGTCTTGACGTCTGGTGGGTCAGTCCTGTTAGTTAATACTTTCTGCAAGAGCCTTTCTCGAAGATGTACTATTACGGTAAGTTCTTACGTAACTGTACTTTACCTGTCCCACATGGTAAATTTCCAGAATACCAACTGGAAGAAGGGCAAGGTTGCCGCCCAGGCCCCTCCCAGAAGGTACGCAGAAGCAGGAGGTTCTTCAGTATTTGCAGACTGTGGTGGATGTCAGCAGACACCTCCTGCGGGTCCTCTGTGATCTTGGACACTATTGCCAAGGCTGCTGCCACTGGTATTTGCCTCTGTAAGCACTCCTGCCTAAGGGTCTCTGGCTTTGCTGCTGACCTGCAGCAGAAGGTGCTTAATGCCCCCTTCAGTGGCTCTAAGCTTTTTGGGCCAGATGTCCAGGATATCATAAATGACTTACAGGCATCCGGCAGGACTATCACGTCTGTTAACCCCTTTTATCACACACAACCTGCGGGTAGACTGCGCCCTTCTTTTCGCAGATCGTCGAATAGGTCAACAGCAGCCTGTAGACCCCAGGGCAAAAGAAGAGCTTCTGCTGCCTTGCCCGCCTCTCCAGTGCAGGAGCTGCAGCCAGGCGTCCCAGAGGTGGCAGAACAGCCATAGCGGCAGGATCCGCCTCAGCTTGGCTCCTTGCCAGACCCCCCTCTTCTGGTCCTCGACCAAGAGGTGGTGGTCAGAGGTTGCTTCTCCGTCCATCTCAGTCAGTGGAGAACCATAACATCAGATGCCTGGATTCTTCAAATTATAGAAGGGGATTACACTCTGGAGCTCATCGAGCCACCCCCCCAGAGACTCCTCCTCTGCCCTCCAGCTACCCCCGGCCCACCTGTCCATGCTCCAGGAGGAGGTACAATCCCTTCTGTGCAAACAGGCCATCGATCCAGTACCCAGGCACCAGAAAACCGGGTGATTCTATTTCTTATTCTTTCTGGTCCCTATTTTAGACCTAAAGGACCTCAATCTGTATGTTTAGTACAAAAATGTTCCAAATGGTAAATTTGCCAGGCCTAATGCCCCTTTTAAAGAAAGGAGACTGGCTGTGTTCTCTGGACATGCAGGACACCTACCTTCACACCTCTGTGTGTTCTCCCCACAGGAGATTCCTCCAATTTCTTTTCCAGGGTGAGCATTACCAGTTCAAAGTGCTGCACTTTGGCTTGTCATCTGTGCCTCTGGTCTTTACTAAGTGCTTAGCAGCTATAGCACTCAGAAGGGAGGGAATGTATGTTTTCCCTTATCTGGACAGTTGTCTTTTAAAGACCCCATTCAAGGAAGAGCTCCTGGGGACTTTGGATAGAACCCTTCAGTCATTCCTCTCCCTGGGCATTACCGTCAACCTGCCCAAGTCGATCCTGATCCCATCCCAAAGACTGCAATATGTAGGGGCAGTCCTAGACTTTGCGCAAGGGATGGCTTTCCTTCCTCAAAACAGGGTGGAGTGTCTTATTGCAGAGGCTCAGGAGGTGGCCCAGGTCATTATATCCCAGCCAGGGTGTACTTGAGGCTATTGGGCCTGATGGCGGCTGCCATTCCCACTGTTTTACTGACCAGGCTTCATTTGCGCATTCTCCAGTGGACTCCTTGAGTACAGTAGGACCAGTGAATGGATGAGCTAGATCAGTTGGTGCTGGTCTTCTCCCCAGTCCACATGGTGCTCCAGTAGTGGATGGACCCCCAGAACCTGTTGCAAGGAGTTCCATTCCAAATCTCCCCTCCACAGCAAATCCTCACCACAGATGCCTCCAGTTTGGGCTGGGGAGCTCATTTTTATCCCATTCAAACTCAGGGTACTTGGTCCCGTGTCAAAGTCTCTCTGCACATCAGTGTCCTGGAGATGCGGGCAGTTCTGTATGCCACACAGGTCTTTCAGAACCATCTTCTTCCGGGTCAGCTGCTGATTCAGTCAGACAACCTCACTGTGGTGTACTATATCAATAAGCAGGGGGGCGCAGTCATACCCCCTGTGCAGGGATGCAGTGAGAGTGTGGTACTGGGCATCAGACTACGTCCTTACTCTCTCAACGGTCCACGTCCCAGGAGTGCTAAACACTCTGTTGGACAGCCTCAGCCGGACTCAGTCCAGCATGCACGAATGGGAGCTTCTCTCATCCGTCACAGAAGATCTGTTTGACGGATAGGGTCGTCCAGAATTGGACCTTTTTGTATCCCCACTCGATGGACAACTGCCAAATCTTTGCTTGCTCGATCCAGGGCTTGAGTTTTCTGGTGAGATGTGTTCTTCTTCTCTTGGAGTGGGAGGTTTCTTTATGACTTCCTTCCGTTTTTTCTGACTCAGAGGGTGCTTATCAAGCTGCAGATGGAAGGGCCTGCATGATACTGGTAGCCCCATTCTGGTTTTGCCAGATTTGATTCCCTCTTCTACAGCAGCTGATGGAGAAACCTCCGGTCCCCCTCCCTCTCTGCAGGACCTGCTGACCCAGGATCGGAGGACCCTGGTCCACCCCAACCTCAAGTCCCTCCATCTGCATGCTTGGCTCCTGAGGATGTAGCTACTGCCAGATTTGTGGTTTCCAACAGAGTGGCGGACGTTCTGGTGGCTTCCTGTAAGCCCTCCACCCATGCCACTTACACCATGAAGTGGAATAGGTTTGCTATATGGGCTGCCAAGCGTAATATGGACCCTTTCACTTGTCCGGTGAATCAGATCCTGGATTACCTGATCTTGTTGTCTGACTCAGGTCTGCAGTACTCCTCCCTCAAGGTGCACCTTTCAGCTATTTCAGCTTTTCCTGTGCCAGTGGGTGACCATACTGTAACTCAGCTGGATGTCTCCCATACCTTTTTGAGGGGCATCCTGCATCTGAAACCCCCATTCTGTTCTCATGTCCCGGCTTGGGATTTGAATTTTGTTTTGGAGAAGTTAACCCTGTCTCCATTTGAACCAGTTGCGACTTGTGAGCTACACTTTCTTTCCTGGAAAGCATTATTTTTAGTTGCTATTACTTCTTCTCGAGAATTTCAGAGGTTCAGACCCTGTGGTGTGAGGAGCCTTATTTGATTTTCCATAAAGACAGGGTGTTTTTACACACAAATCCTAAGTTTCTTCCTAAGGTGGTGTCTATGTTTATACTGAACCAATCTATCCACCTCCCTGTTTATTTTCCAGAGTGTGCCAATCCAGGGGAAGCACTGCTCCATATGTTAGATGTGCGCAGAACTTTGAAATATCACCTGCTCTGAACCAATGAATACAGAAAGTCAAAGCAGTTGTTTTGTTTCTTTCGCCCCGGGTAGAAAGGGTGCTTTGGTTTCTAAACAATGTTTATCTAAATGGTTGACTAATTGCAGTGTGTTCTGCTACAACAGTTATGGCAAAGAAGTGCCTGGAGCGGTCAAAGCTCATTTCACAAGAGGTATGGCTACCTCTGTGGCCGGTTTTAGAGGGGTCTCGAGCTGACATCTGTGCAGCTGCCACCTGGAGTACCGTCTGTACCTTTACCAATCACTACAGTGTGGACATCTCCTGTAGAGCCAGTGCAGGATTTGGCAGGGCTGTGCGGCAGGGTCTCCTGTCTTTAAGTTTAAGGTTGGCCTTCCTCCCAGACTGTCTGTTTGCACCTATAACTGCTTGGGACTCATTCCTACGGTGTGACCTGATGACTGAGATACCCCTGAAGACGATAGAACAGTAATGTAAGAACATATTGTAAATGATCTTCGAGGGGATCTAGTCTTCAGGTCTGCTTTCCCACTCACCATCCTCCTCCTCGGGGCTCTTGCACTGGAATTGGCTGTCTGGTGTATCCAGCTTTTCTTATAGGCCAGGGCACCTCTCTCTCTCTCTCTCTCCTCAGTCCCCCATGGCACGAGTATTGCTCCCTTAGTCTCCAGGGGAAGGAACTGAGGAGGGAGATGGTCCGCTCATGCCTTTACAGGGTTGTTGACATTGACGGCATGGGCAGTCCCAGTTGTACTGCTGAAAATCTTCCATGTGGATCCTGCTTCACCAATCGGTGAAGTTCCTATGATGTGACCTGATGACTGAGATCCCCTCAAAGATTTACTGTTACAGTAAGTTCTTACCTAACTGCTCTTAATTAGAAGGGTTCCATAGGGATCTGTCCTGGGTCCATTCCTCTTCAACATGTTCATTAGTTGCATCTGCGAGCTTCTTCATGGAAAGGGTGGTGGATGCAAGGAATCACCTGCCCCAGGAGCTGGTGGCAGCCTGTACCGTGGCAGGATTTAAACATGCGGGACAGAAACAAAGGAATAATAGAGATAGGAAGAAAAAGCTAAGCCATTGACCAATAAGGGTCACTGGTCACTTTGTGAGCTAGCGTAAACAGGCAGACTGGATGGGCCTGGCAATCCTTATCTGCCGACAGAATCTATAAAATGGTTGAAAAAAGTCCACGTAAGTGAAAAATGATCCAAAAAGAAACTGAAATGCCCTCCATTATATACTCCCCACTACAATACAAGCAGCCCCCTAAAGAACAGGGTAAGAAGAACCAACAATTTAAGTATAAAACAATCGGGAGCCTGCTATGCTAATGGGGCTCTAAGGCTACCATTAGTAGACAGGCACTAATGTAGAACGTACTAAATAATAACATGTCTGTAAATATTAATAGGCAAGAGCTGTAAGTATTAAATTAAGTACTAGACTAACAGGTGAAGTAGATCTCCCCCCCCCCCCAACCAGGCAACTAACATACAGTACAGCTGAATGCTTATAAACCAGGGCTAATCAAAACGTATAGTGGCAGTAACAAGAGATCTTGGAAATCAGTCCCTTCAGCTTCAGCCTCCTCAATGGTAGATCGACTCTCAAAGTCAGCTTTTGTTTCTACCATTCTTTTCCCAGCCTCTGTCAGATCATTAAAGAGATAAGTCTTACCAGCATAAGATAATTTTAGTTTAGTAGGATAGAGTAAGGCATTAGAAATCCCCAGTTGTCGCAGTTCAGAGTGGACAGCATCAAATGACTTCCAACGCTGTCGAGTGGCAAAGGAGAGGTCGAGGAAAGTAGAAAACTCTGGTGTCATCAGTGAGCTGAATATGACCCTTCTTTGCTGCTTGTAAAATCTGTTGTTTTATTGTAGGACTGGCAGTGACTAAAAGAATAGCCCTAGGAGTCCCCTCCAGTGCTGGTCTGCACCATGGAATTATTCCATAAGCCTGAAGTAACACCCCTTTCTTTTGAAAACCTAGTGTGAATTGTAAAAGAGAAAAACAAAATCCAGTAAATTCTTAGTTTCCTGTTCCTCTGGGACACCCAGAATTTGTACGTTGGCAAGATGAGCTCCATTTTCAAGGTATTTCAAGCACATGCGGAGCACGCTGTTTTCATTGATCAGACCTGCAGTGGCTGTGCTGCTTTCGCAACCAAAGATTTGGACCTCTGTAACTCCTTGGCTACGGTGTGGGGCATTAATTACCCTGAATACCAACTTAAGGTTATGTGGTCACGAGTAGAAATTAACAGGAGGGAAGTTCTGGAGGGACGTGAGGAAGTACTTCTTTACATAAGGGGCAGCGAACCTTGGAACAATCTCTTGGTCGAGGTGGTGGGTGCAAACACAGTCAAGGGGTTCAATAAGGCATGGGATAGAATGAAGGGAATAGTGGTTACCAGGGAGGAGAATGGGGATAGGATGGAGAGGGTTAGTAACCTGAAGGAATAATAGATCTTACCTCTAGAGGGCTCTTGCAGTAAGTAATCACCTTGAGGACTGAGTGCCCCATGGCGTCGGGACCACACGGAAACTTTAACCAGCAGTGTCTGACTGGGGACCGCCCACCCGACGTCACGTGACTGATGTCAGCATGACCCTATATAGTGAGCGGTCCCCAGGCCCACCTTCCAGTTCTTTCCTGCCATTGACCTGATCTGTCAGACCTCGTGGAGATTGTATGCTGCAGTTCAACCCCTATTAATCCCTTTATTTCTTTTAAAAAAATCAGTCATTTGTTTTATTTTGTGCATGTCGTTGTCTACCGTTGAGCACAAGAACAAGTGTGCTTTGTGCGGCGCGCAACTACCACACAAGGATTCTCACTCTCTCTCTGCCTCTTCCTCCTAGGCCCGAACCACAAGGTTGAGGACTGTGAAGCCTGCGTCATTTTCAGCCCAGCTACACGGAAGGGCTGCCAGCAGGCCCTCGCTCATCTTTTAAAGCTACGAATGGCCACCATGGAGAAAGAGCTCCAAAAGTTGTGAAGCACTTCCACCTCACCTACCGAACCTAGGCATGAGAAGAAGAAAAAGGAGAAACATCGAGACCAGGAGCGGTCGTCCTCTCGTCCGAGGCAGCCTGTGGGCCTTTCAGATGAAAGGTGGTCTTCTTCCTCTGGGAAGTCGACCACCATGACCCAGCCTGCCCCACCTAAGGAACAGTCCTGTGGCCCACTGCCGCCACTAGTTCTAGTGGCTGCAGATCTTCAGCTTTGGCTGAGGCCCTGGCTACGCTCAAACCCATGTCTACAGGGGGGTCCGCCGTGCCGAAAGGAGCCGTTAAGTTGCTCGTCGACCCATCCAGTGAGTGCCCAGCTCAGGCTGTTGTGTTGGGCTCCAGGAACTCTGGAGCCCATCTGGCTTTGACCGATAAGTCGATCATCAGGAAGTCTGACGTTCACGTGGTCATTTCGGCCGATAAGTTGGACGTTGGATCTTGGATCTGACGACATCTGCCTGACCAACCTGGCATCGGGGTCTGGTGATGGCCCCGATGATACCCAGTTGCTGGGCGCTCTCAGCTCCCCCGGAGTGTTCTCCTCGCCGGGCCTCCCCATCACCATGGAACGTGGATCCACCTCTCTCACCTTTTAACTGAGGGACTGGAGATGAGGGGTTTCCGCCAGGCGGCAGCTCCCCAGGCTTACCTCCAGATTTGGGGTTAGGAGCTGGTGGTATCCCGAATGGTTCCCAGTTTCCTCCTCCTCCGTCAGGGGCTTCTCCTCCACCGGCACACCCCCTGCTGGATCTTACCCTATCGGGACTATCAGGGTCTAGTATCCCACCAGGGTCCTCTGTTGGGGTCTATGTCGCCTCCATCAGGTCCCCTGTTGGGCTTGCCTCCATCGGGCCCTCCATCAGGCCATGCCCCATTGGGCCTCCCGTCGAGTTGCTCTCCGGTCCCTCCATCAGGGTACCCCCTGTCTGGGTTCCTGCCATCGGATTATCCAACACCTCTGGCCCCAGCATATAACCCACTGTGTTACCCTTGTCAAGTTTCCATGTGCCAGGGTACGTGCCTGCTTACCCTCACTGGGATATCCGTCAGCACAGTACCATACGCCGGGGTTCTCATCACCGGGCTTTGCCACTGGCTACCCTGGTTTATCCGCCTCCTCCTCAGCCTCAGACTTTAGCAGATTTTCAAGCCATCCTGCAGTCTTGGTGGTCGGAGACCAAGGCTCAACTGGTGTTGGAGCTGGGCAGTCGTCAGTTTCCCAGGGAGCCTCCTAGCAGCCCCAATGCGCAGCCAGCGAGGCAGGTTCTGTCTCCTCTTCCTCAGCCAACGCCGGTCCCTTCAAAGGATCCAAAGTCGGTCCAGCCGCTGGATAAGCTGACACCGGGCCCACAGGATTCGGCTCATCCTTATTCTGAGTCTTCGGATTCTGACCAAGATTCTGACTTTTGGGTGCTTCTTCATCAGCAGAGTCAGGCTTCCTAACCCCACCTGTAGAGGAGCCACAGCCCAAGGAATCCCTGAAATCATCCCCGGAGGATCCTTCCTTTGCAGACCTCCTGCGCAAAATTGCAGAGACTTATGTCTGGAAATTGGATGAACAGGACCCCAAAAGGCAGCGCCTTGCAGAGCACCTGGACATGCAGGTGCCGGCACCAGTCTTAACCCCACCTTGGCTGGAGCCTCATTAGGACCAGGCATCAACAATATGGATGATGCCATCATCTATTCCAGTGGTAACTAAGAAAGCAGACCACACCTGCTGCACTTCAAAGGGGAAGGACCACCTCCTGTACCCCAGGCAGATTAGGTCGTGTGCGGCTTCTCGTGACGGTCTTCAAAACCATGACACATGAACACCTCTCTTCTGATAAGGAGTCTCGTCGGCTAGACCAGTTTGGGAGGAAGTTTTACTCCTCCTCCACACAGGCTCTGAGGGCTCTTAACTATGTAGGCCATATGCTGGTCTAACAAAAATCATTGTTTGCCCAGCTGGAGCCGGCCATTGAAGCCCTTCTGGACTCAGAGTCGAAATCCATACTGGTGGATTAGATCCATTCCACTAAGGTGGCCTGCAGACATTCTCTTAGGGCAACGTATGCGCAGTTGACTCCTCTGCATGGGGAGCTGCCACGGCAGTCAGCCTCCAGTGCTTTTCCTGGTTGAGAGTGTCCGGTTTGGCCCAGGATGTACAGTCTGCCATCAAGGACGCCACTTTCAGGGGATCTGTCCTTTTTGGGGGTGGCGCGCAGGGCATTATAACCACCCTGCAGGACAATGGCAAGGCCCTTTGGTTGGTACAAACCACGAACCGACCAAAATGGGCAGACTGGGCCTTGCGGTCCTTATCTCCCGTCAGCTTCTGTGTTTCTATGTACATTTCAGGTGAAGAAGCCTTTTCGCTGCCAAGGGAAAAGGCAGCCGAGAGCAACAGCAGACGGCCCGACATCAGACCAACTGTCAGGCGCAGCAAGCCTCACCACCCCCCCCTAAATCCCTGAGAGCTTGAGGTAGCACTCCCAAACCCCTCCCCATCCCTCACATGACTCAGCTATCCGCCTCTCCCCTCAAAGTCTTTCAGGGAGCAGGTGAGCAGAAGATTTGCTTATCATCTGCCAGGGTGGTGGGTGGTGACAACCGACTCTTGGGTTCTTCAGTTCATAGAGCAAGGCCACACTCTGGAGTTTACAGACAAACCTCCAGACAGGCCTCCAGCCCAGTTACACTACTCGAAGGGGCACATTCCTATTCTCTGAGAGGAAATACAGGCTCTGTTACAAAAGGAAGCAATAGAACCTGTTCCCATGCACCAGGAAGGAAAGGGGTATTACTCCCACTTCTTCCTGGTCCCCAAAAGATAGGAGATGTGTGTCCCTTCTGGACACGGTTCAAGGTATGGCTTTTTCCCTCTCGACAGGGCAGAAACCTTGCAGAAGCAGGCCCGTATGGTGGCCTCCAGCAGGAAGGTCTTGGCCAGGTCGGTTCTTCGACTGCTAAGCCTGATGGCAGTGGCCATCCCCACCGTGTCTTTAGCCAAGCTCCACATATGTATTTCACAGTGGACACTTCAAGCACAATGGGACCAGAGGTCGAACAACTTGGACCAGATGGTTATGCTCTTCGATTCCATACAGAGGGATCTCTTGTGGTGGCAGGATCTTTCCAATCTTACCAAGGGGGTCCTTTTTCAGTCCCCTCCTCCCACCCAGACTTGACTACAGGTGCATCACGGATGGGTTGGGGCACGCATCTGGGAAACCACAAAACCCAAGGCAGGTGGTCCCAGATGGAACTTTCTCTACATAGCAGTGTGTTAGAGATGAGAGCAATGTTGTACACTCTTCAAGCCTTTTGGCACCTGCTTCTTCAGAGCACTGTTAGTCCAGTCGGACAATATGTGCGTGGTCTGGTGTCTCAGCAAGCAAGGAGGCAGCCGCTCGTGTCACCTATGCAGGGAGGCAGTGCGGGTGTGGAATTGGGCTGTTCTGCATCGAATTCACCTCATAGCTGTTCATGTTCCAGGCATGCAAAATGTCCTAGCGGATAGTCTCAGTCACACTAGAGTATGAGCCCATGAGTGGGAGCTCAAGCAACAGGTAGTCTGCCACATATTTGACCTATGGGGTTGGCTGGAACTGGATCTGTTTGCCTCCCCATACAATGCAAAACTACCCAAGTTCTAGGGACATGGATATGTTGTTCATCCACACTTTCTGGCAGGTATCCTTGCCGCTTTAAATCTTGCCGGAAGGTCTTCAAGCTGGCTCCTCCCACCCACCCGGGTGGTAAAACTCTCGGCTCCGCCCCATGACGCCAGATCTTCCTTACCGCTTGGAAGCTCAGGTTCCCTCCTTAACGCTCTGCGTATAAGACTGGTTCCTATTTCTTCGGTTTACCTGAAATAACTTCTAAGGTTTTCAAGACTTCGGTCATTTATTTCCCTCGCGGCTGCGATGGACAAATCGACTCCCAGTTTTCAGAGGTGCCCATGCGGGCAGAAGATGTCTCGGACGGATCCGCACTCCACGTGCGTCTACTGCTTAGGTCTTGAGCACGACCTGCAGGCCTGCGACCTGTGCTCTTCCTTCTCGGTCTACGTCCTGGAAGACAGCGCGCCTTACAACTGAAGCGCCCAAGAACGCGACTACCAAAAATCGGTGAGCCTGCCATGTTTCATGTGCTGGCTCTCAAGGAACAGCTCGAGCAGATGATCGCCTCATGAGGAGGCAGGCGGCGAGGCTACATCTTCATCTTCCTCGGCCGCCTTTATCCCGCTCTTGGGATCCTCCTATTCAGCTTCTTTTAAGGAGCTCTGTCAGTCCCTTTCCACCAAGGAGAGGGACCAACAACTTCAGGACTTTCCTCCCGGTCCAAAAAGAAGGACTCCAAAGGTAAGTCCCTCCGTCGATGCTCTTGGGAGCAGGAGAGGTCCCCGTCCCTGAGTAGTCGACCGTCGACTTGATCGACCCTTCGGCTTCAGCCACTGGCCTCATGGTGTCCTCGTCAGGTCAGTTGACTGAGACACCCGTCGACGCAGTCGAGATTTTTCTCGACCTGTCGGACGGGTTGTCGACCAGTGAAGCCGAAAACCCTCACTCCCCGGTTCCCTCTGGCGGAGATCGCGGTTACCATGGGCTTGCCTGTGCCTCCGGTTCCGAGTCCATGGTTGAAACTTCTGAGCCGAGGGGAGAGCGGGTTTCCCCCGCCCTGCCCCAGAATCCTCCTCGGAAATGCCGAGGTTCTCGGTCTTGGTCTTGGACATCTTCTCGGTCCAGCAGATCCCGCCAACATAGGCGGTCTCAGTCTCGGTACCATAGTAAGCGGTGTCGCCGCTTGTCCTCGTCTTCCTCCTTGGACGAGGAGAGGCTTTGATGCAGGTTACGCCGACGCCATTTAGGACTCATGTGGCAACAGCTCCTTCTGTCCGGGGAGTAAGCTGACGCTCGCTTTCACCGCCATCAGTGGTTGTCACCAGAGCGTCAAGCAACCTCGCCCCCAGCGAGGTGCCTGCCCCGGCCTGTTGACTCGACCGAAACCGCTGCCCCACCGATTCTGGTGGAACCTCCGCCCACAGCCGGGGATTAGGCCCGACCGAGAATTCTCGGTCGGCCCAGGGCCTGCCCCATAGGCTGTCAGTCACCCTCACTCCCGACCGCCTTCGGCAGGTGGAGGGTGGCTCAGGCCCAAGGCAGCTCTTTGCAGACTCGTCCGAGTCCAACAACGATTCCTCCCTGTTCTCCAGGCAGGTTGACTTGGAGTCCTCCGGAGGTCAGTCGCTGGACGATAGCCCATTGTCCTTCATGGGTTTGCTTAGGCTCATCTCGGAGTCCACTGGGATGCAGCTCGAGCCCATATCAGGCAGGGCCAAGTATCCCTAATGGAGATATTGGACCCGAGGGATTCTCCAGGAGGTTTTTCGGTGGCCGAGGCCATTGTCGGCCCGGCCTTGAGCTCTGGCAGCATCCTGCTTCCTGCCCTGTGCCTTCAGCCAGGATGGCGAGGAGTCCGTCCTCCCGGTTCCCTGTCCAGGTTGGAACACCCCTCAGCCGAGGGTTGGTTACCGACGCTTTCGCGTGCGGAAGTGCCAGGGGCGTGGACAAGCCTCCCGACAAGGAGTCCAAGAAGTTGGACTCACGCTGGACGAGAGTCTCACGCTGTGCCTCCTTGGCCTTCATCAGGCCAGCTCGGCCATGCTGATGGCTCACTTTCTCACACCCTGTTGGGCTCCTGGACGAGGTAGTCCCTCATTCTCGGCTGACCTGCAGACCACGGTCAAGCAGGTGCGGGACCAGGGCAGGCAGGCCAAGCAGCAACTTCAGACTGCTCTGGACATCGCGACTCATGTGCCAGGTCAGTCGCGCCGCAGTGGCTATGTGCCCAGGCATGGCTGAGGATATCCACCTTCACAGCGGATACCCAGCACAAGTTGGCGGATGTCCCCTTCTTGGGGACTGACCTCTTCGGCCCTGGAGTGTAAGGTCACCTCCAGAGGATCGAAAAGTCCAGTGCCACTCTGGACTCTGTCTCCTCCGCCCAGAGGGACAAGGGCCACAGACCGCAACCCAAGCCCTTTCGTCCGTTTGTGCCCATGGCACATCAGGGCCAGCAGGCTCGCACTTGGCATCCCAAACCCAAGCCTGCGGCTTCCTCTTCCAGGAAGCAGGGAGGTAAAGGCCCAGGAGGTCCCTCGGCCGGTCCCTCC
Source organism: Neoceratodus forsteri (assembly GCA_016271365.2). NCBI lineage: Eukaryota > Metazoa > Chordata > Ceratodontiformes > Ceratodontidae > Neoceratodus > Neoceratodus forsteri. The sequence goes on along the minus strand of JADMNL010000027.1, from coordinate 261,719,049 downwards.
TCCAAGCCTGCCCAGTGACGGGTTGAGGGGTGTCACCCCCAACCTTTTCACTCCACCCCAGGTTCCCCCCGTGGGGGGATGGCTCCGCCACTTCCTTTCTGCCTGGTCCGCTATCACCACAGACCGGTGGGTGCCGGAAGTGGTAGGAAAGGGCCTGCCTCTGGATTTCGAGCAGGCCCCGCTTCTTCCGAGCCGCCGCCTGGGGCCTCGTCCATAGCCTCGCTGTCGGCTTGCTGAGCCGACATCGCTCTGCTTCTCGAGAAAGAGGTGATCAGAGGTGGCGGACCCTCCTCAGACCCGGGTTTGTGTCCAGGTACTTCCTGGTCTCAAAACGGACGGGGGGCTGGCGCCCCATTCTCGACCTGCATGACCTAAACAAGTTCCTAAGGTCTCGGACCTTCAGGATGGTCACTCTGGCTCAGATAATACCATCCCTGGAACGAGGCGTGTGGTTCTGTTCTCTGGACCTACAGGACGATTCTTTCACGTCCTATCCGTCCATCTCACCAGAGATTCCTTCGCTTAGAGCAGAAGGATCCCTTCTGATTCTGAGCCATGCCTTCAGCCTTTCTCTTGCTCCCAGGGTCTTCACCAAATGCATGGCAGTGGTGACAGCATTCCTCATGGGCACCGAGGGGTCCGGGTGTACCCTTACCTGGACGATTGGCTGATAGCAGTCCCCTCCAGACAGGAGGTGGAGCGGTCCAGAGATCTGGCCCTCCAGGTTTGCTCTCAGATCAGCCTTCTCATCAATGAGGCCAAATCGGAACTCGGACCGACGCAGGTGATTCTTTTCATCGGGGCAGAGCTCGACTCTCTTCGAGACAGTGCACGGCTCCCAGCGGACAGGGCCGAGGTTCTTTCCTCCTTTGCCCAGTCATTTCTGGTTGGGCAGTCGCTCCCTGCCCGGGACTTCCTGCGCCTCCTGGGTCTCATGGCGGCCTGCACCAGCGTGGTCCGTTGGGCCCGCTGGCACATGCATCCTCTTCACTGGGGATTGGCCAGCCGGTGGTCACAACGCTGCGATCCATTGGACCAGCTAGTGACGGTGACCCAGGGGATGTGGAACGCTCTCCAGTGGTGGACTGTTCCAGCTCATTTGCAGGAGGGCATCCTGTTTGTCTGTCCCGAGCCGACGGTCTCTCTGTCGACCGATGCCTCTCTGATGGGTTGGGGTGCCCATCTGAGGGAGCACAGAGTGCACGCGGCCTCTGGTCCCCTCGGGAGTCCCGATGCCACTTCTACCTTCTGGAGCTTCGGGCGATTCGTCTAGCCCTCACCGCCTTTGCTCTGTTTCTACGGGGTCAAGTGGTTCAGGTCCAGACGGACAATACCACGACTATGTACTGTCTAAACCGCCGGGGCGGGACGCGCTCCATGCCTGTGCAAGGAAGCTCTCCACGTTTGGTCACTCGTGCGCAGCCTGGAGGCGGTTCTCCTAGCCATCCATGTGGCAGGAGCCTCCAACACCCTGGCCGATGCCCTAAGCCAGCTAGGGACTGTGTCCCACAAGTGGTCTCTCCTGCCAGAGGAAGTACAAGATCTGTTCTCCCACTGGGGCACACCTCAAGTGGACCTTTTTGCCTCCAGGGAGAATGCGAAGCTGAGGCTGTTTCATGCCCGCCCCCCTCAGTAGGGCTCGCTGCAGGGGGATGCCTTCTCGAGGCCGTGGATCCCAGGCCTCTTATACGCCTTTCCCCCATTTCACTTGATCCACAAGGTGCTTCTCAAGGCGAGGAGCGACAAGGTGCAGGTGATTCTGGTAGCCCCAGACTGGCCCCGCCAATGCTGGTATCCAGATCTCCTCAGTCTCCGCTCCAGGCTCCTGATGCAGCTCTCAGCTTGCCCAGACCTGTTATCAGTCAGTCAGGGGAAGGTGTTCCATCTGGACCTTCAATCCCTGCACCTGACGGCCTGGTTCCTGAGCGGCTAGAGTTCCAGGCCTTGGGTCTTTCGACGAGGTCCTCAACGAGTTGAGACGTCCCTGTAAGAGTCGACCAGAAAATGCTATGCCTTCAAATGGAAGAGATTCTCCATTTGTGTCAGGAAAGGCCTGACCCTTCCCTCCTGTCCCTTGGCAAGCATCTTGACTACCTATGGTCCCTTTCTCAGCAAGGGCTTAGGTCGATGACCCTAAAGGTGCACCTGGCAGCCATCTCTTGCCCGGGCGGGCGGGGAAGCAGTCGATGGCATGAGGAAAAGGTGATCTGGCGCTTTCAAGGCCTTGATCACATTTCCTGAATGTGAGAACCTCCACCTCCATGGGATCTACTGCTGGTATTGGCAAAGCTCATGGGCAGCCATTCGAACCAGTGCACAGATGTGACATCACTCACCTGTCGTGGAAGGCCGCCTTCTTGGTGGCTATCACGTCAGCCAGAAGGATGGAAGAGCTCCAGGCGCTTTCCATCGAGTCTTCTACCTGGTCTTCCACAGGGACAAGGTTGTCCTGCGTCCCCACCCAAAATTCCTTCCGAAGGTGGTGTCAGAGTTTCACCTTAACCAGGTGTTGACTCTGCCGGTGTTCTACCCCAATCACACTTCGGAGGCCGAATATAGGCTCCATACTCTGGGCCCTAGAAGGGTGCTCGCTTACTATAAGGAGCGCACGGCTGAAGTTCAGGGAGAGGTTCGCCAGCTGTTTGTCACCTATGCTGAAGCCGCACCTGGCAGACCTGCAGCCAAGCAAACGATAAGCAGGTGGGTCACCTCCTGCATAGATCTCTGCTATAGGTTGAAGGGCATGGAGCCTCCCAGAGGGATAAGAGCTCATTCTACCCGCCATACCGTTGCATCGGTAGCTGCTTCCAGGGACATCCCTATCCAGGATATCTGCAGGCTGCTACCTGGAAGTCGTCACATACCTTCATAACCCACTACCACATCGACCTTGAGTCACGCCGGGATGCTGGTTTGGGGCCTGTTCTCAGTCTCTATTCTCTAAGTAGGGTGTGCGCCTTGCCTCCCTCCTGGAGAACTGCTAGGAGTCTGCCAGAAAGTGTGGATGAACAACATATCCATGTCCCTAGAAATACAGGTTACTCACCTGTAACAGGAGTTCTAGGAATGGTATATGTTGTTCATCCACACGACCCACCCGACCTCCCCGGCTTCGACGCACAACCTGAGCTTCCAGCGGGCCAGATCTGGCGTCATGGGGCGGAGCCGAGAGTTTTACCACCCGGGTGGGAGGAGCCAGCTTGAAGACCTTCCGGCAAGATTTAAAGTGGCAAGGATACCTGCCAGAAAGTGTGGATGAACAACATATACCATTCCTAGAACTCCTGTTACAGGTGAGTGACCTGTATTTTTGCTCACTCGCTCTGGGGCATGATGTTTTCTGGCAAGACACGCTATTTCTTTGCTGGACAGGGAGGTTCTTGTATGCCTTACCTCCCTTTCCGGTTCTGCAGAGGGTGCTGCTCAGGCTACGGGTGGAGGGGGGCCCACACAGCTCTGATTGCCCTCTTTTTACCTCGTGAAGTTTGGTTTCCAGTTCAGCAGGTGGCAGTGGAGCTTCTGGTTCCCCTGCCTCTCTGCAGCGACTTCCTGATGCAGGAGGCGGGCACGCTGGTCCATCCAGGGCTGAAATTCCTTCATCTTCATGCGTGGTACCTCGGGATATAGACACTTCATGCTTTGGAGTATCCTCAAGGGTGGAACAAGTCCTTGTTGACGCCAGAAAGTCATCTACAAGGACCTTATCACCATAAGTGAGGCGTTTCCTTTTGGGCCTCTCTTAAGGGTTGGGTCCCGTTCTCGTGCCCTGCTCTGTCAATCATGGAGTATCTCCTGCACCACTATGATTTGGGACTGGGGTATTCTTCACTGAAGGTCCATTTGTGGACTATCTCTGCCTACCATACCGTAGTGGATGGCAGGACAGTAGCCCAGTTGGAAGTTTCAAAAACTTTCTTTTTTTTGTATTTTTGCACCTCCTCTGCCCAGGCATCCTTTCGGGGTGCTCACCCAGCTGGAGCCTCTACTCCGTGTCTGAACCCTACAATCCTCGGCTGGACTCCCTCGGCCACCCCGGCAGGTCTAAGCCTCCGGATCACCCCTGGGGTGGGTACGTCCTCCCCTGACAGCCTATCTGAGATTAGAGAGGCCTTACCTGGGCGCCGGGTTATGCATGGAGTCCCCTGAGGCATCGGACCGATGTTGGGATGTGGGCTGCGTCCCTGGAGCCCGCTTCATCTCTGCAAGCTGAGGCGAGGATTTTTCTTGTTCAAACAACATGAAGTCTTGCTATATTATAGACATTAGCAGTTTGATCCAGCTCTAGAACTGCCCCGGAGTGAAATGGTTAAAACCATTCCAAAATAGAATTTTGTCACGAGAGCAGCTCTATCTGTGTCATTTCAAACTTGAACTGTCAGATTCTTTACTCCACTCAGTGAACAGTCGCTCCGGAGATTTCTCCTTCTGCTCAGTTCATTTCTCGGTTTAAAAGTGTTTTCTGTTGGATTTAACCGAGAATAGTTTTATTTAACCATAAAACCGCTCGGTTCAAGCTCTATCTGTGGTAACCGTAAGTAAATGAAGGTTTTGTCTGTGGAACTTGTAAGTTATCGTTCGAGTTTTGAACCGATCAGTGGGTTTAAACTCATTTAAAACTAAAAGTTACTATTTTAGAGTGCGTTCCGGTTCTTATCGGTTCTAAAAACGGTTTATTCGTTTTTCCAATACCCGTGACACGGTTAGGAACCGATAAGGTGTCTTGCTCTGCACTGCCGTTAAAGGGCAAGTTTTTGTTAGGCTGGCATTATGTCTGAGAAACCCAAAGAAAACCGGCCCACTGGTTTCAACACTGTGATGTTTGTGGGGAAGTCTTGCCAAGGCTGACCCACACACCACATGTGTTTATTGTCTGGGGTTTGACCACCTCCAGTCAGACTGCCAGGTATGTAAGAATTTCCTGCAGCCACCCTGGAAAAAGATTGGGCAGGCTCAGGGAACGAGGCAAAAAGTCAGCTGACCCGATGCACAGCCCGGTTCGGTGCCAACCAACCAGAGGGAGTGCCCTCTGACCAGGGCCAGACTTCGTCAAGCAAAGAAAAGCTGGTTCTGAGGAACCAATTCAGTAAAGAAAACAAGAAAATCAGCAGGTCTGGTGTCCAAATTCCTTCTCCAACTGCTGCAGAGATAGCAAAAGCCATACAAATTGTCCAGTCACTGTCTCAGGGTCCGTCCTGAACCACCACTATCTGGTAAAAGGTCGGTTCGTCCGTCCCAGTGGTTCAGGATTATGATATTGAGGAATTTTATGAACCAGAGGAGGGGAGGAGGATTATGAACAGTATGAATGTGGCTGGGAAGGTCTGGGTGTGCCCATTGAACCGGACATCTCCCAGACAGACCTTTAGAATTTCCCCTATGCTGTCTGAGTCCCCATCTCATTTTATGTTTTATAAAAAGTTGCTGAAACCCTCCAGCTTCTTTAGAAGAGGCTGTGATGAGCAAGAGAGCCTGATTTTGTAGAAATGATGGATATTCCAGAGTCTAGGAGATTGTCTATTCCTTTACAGAAGTCTTTTAGGAATCAAACAATTAAAATTTTAAAAGCTCCTAATTCTGTGCCTCCTGTAGATAAAAAGATGGACAGAAGGTATACATTGTCAGGCCCTGATACAGAATTCTTTCTCAGCAATGCAGTCATGTTAGTAGTTCAGGCTGCTGCCTGTGATAAAGCTATATTCCTTGGCTCACATCCTCCTGACAAGGATTCCAGGAAGATGGATGCCATGGCAAAAAAAACAGTATATGGCAGCTCTCTGGGACTCAGGCAAGCAAATTATATGGCTTATGTAGCTAGGTATCAGAAATCTAGATGGGATACTGTTATGCATTGGCTACAGGCCCATGGCCAGCTGGCTAGTGAACTAGAACAGGTGGCTGCTGATGGCATTGAAGCCTCTAAGGTTCAGTTTCATGCTGCTGGATGTTAATGATGTTTCCTCTAGGGTCATGGCCACATCTGTAGCTTTTCGTAGGTTGGCCTGGCTCAGGTGTCTAGTTTGTCACAGGATACCCAGACTAGGGCTATGGATTTTCCTGTGGTGGGAAATTCTCTGTTTGGAGAGCAGACAGAGAATTACATGAAGAAGATGGATGAATATAGGACTACTTACAAGAGTGCCCAGGCTAAGGAGCGGCAAGCCACTCCTCAAAGGCATGCCCCCAGGGGTAGGGGTAGGCCTTTTCACAGGCCTTTCTACCAGACTCAGGCCTCCTCTGCCTATGCTCAGAGGGGCTTCTTCAGAGGCAGGGGCAGACGAGGGGTAGGCAGACCTGCTTCCACCCCCCAGCCTAAAGCTCCTGCGAAACAGGCACCCTGATGGGGTGCCCAGGGCCGATTCTCCTGTACCAGTGGGGGGCAGGCTGGCTTACTTCAGTCAGAATTGGGCTTCTTTAACCTCAGACAAGTGGGTTCTGGAAGTAGTAAGCCAGGGTCTGGTTCTCAGCTTCAAAAAGTTTCCCAAGTTGAGAAGCAGACTTTTTCTACCTGCAAGTGCTTCAGAGACCCTCGCTCTGGAAACAGAGGTCTCATCCCTGTTAGCTCTCAGAGCAGTAGAAAGGGTTCCTCCCCTGCATCAGGGCAGGGGTCTGTATTCCAGATACTTCCTTACCCCAAAAAAGACAGGAGAGTGGCGGCCCATTTTAGATCTCAGATATCTGAACAAGCATCTTTTGAAACCAAAAGTTCAAAATGGTAACTCTGGCAATGATTTTACCTTCCCTAAGGCCAGGGGACTGGCTAGCCTCCCTGGACCTCAAGGATGCCTATTCCATGTCCTAATCAGAAGATCCCATCGAAGTACCTCAGATTCGAACTGCCTCAGGTCATTTCCAGTTCAGAGCAATGCCCTTCGCCTTACCTCTGCTCCAAGGGTATTCACAAAGTGTCTAGCAGTGGCAGTGGCCCACTTAAGGAGGCAGAGGATTGCTGTTTTTCTATCTAGACGACTGGCTCATTGTAGGCCAGTCCTCAGAACAGGTAAAATCTCACCTGCAGGTCACCCAGCAGCTTCTCACCTCCCTGGGTTTTCTGCTAAACCTACCAAAGTCGGTTCTGGAACCAGTCCAGGTACTCACCTTTATAGGGCAGAATTGGACACAAAGCTAGCCAGAGCCTTTCTTCCCCAGAAAGGGTAAGGAATTTAGTGGCTCTGGCCTCTCTTCTTCACTCTGCAGGTCTGTCGACCAGCAAGACACTTTCTGCAGCTCCTGGGGCACATGGCTGCATCCACAGCTGTTGTGCAGGGAGCCAGATTTCAGATGAGAGACATTCAGTTTCACTTGAGAACCTTTTGTCTCAGAGAAGAGACCCTTTCCAAGTTGGTCCCAGTGACTCGAACCTTGATCCTAGCTCCAGTGGTGGCAGGATCAGAGCACCCTGGTTAGCAGGGGTCCCTTCATTTCCCCTTCTCACGACTTGACTCTCACTACAGATGCTTCCCTTCTGGGTTGGGGAGCCCACATGGGCGACCTTTCCACTCAGGAGTTTGTCCCCAGGAATCTCTGCTCCACATCAATTTGTTGGAACTCAGAGCTGTCTTTTTAGCTCTTCGCTTTTTCTGTATCTGTCCAACTACAAGGTGATACAAGTCAGAACAGACAACACCACAACAATGTGGTACATCAACAAACAGGGGGCACTGGTCTTCAGCCTTGTGCACCGAGGCAATGAAGTTGTGGTCTCTGGCCTATTCCTGAACACTTCCCTCATAGCAGTTCATCTTCCAGGAAGGACAATGTCCTAGCGGATGCCCTCAGCAGGATTTCCCAGGGCCACACTTAATGGTCCCTGGATCCTCAAGTGCTGGGATAGTTTTTGCCAGGTGGGGCATCCTCAGATAGATCTTTTGCAGCCCCAGACAATCACAAACTTCCTCTGTTCTGTTGCAGGCCTCCAGTGCTGGGCCCAGTTCCCCTGGATACCTTCTTCTGGATTGGGAGGGAAGTCTCATGCCTTCTCCCCTTTCCTCTCCTATTCAAAGTACTAGTCAAAATCAGATCTCAGCCTTGCAGGGTGATTCTGATTGCCCCGGATTGGGCCAGGCCCTGGTACCTACCCTTCTGTCTCTGACAGTCCATCTTCCCTTTGCCTCCCAGGAATCACAATCTGTTGACTTGTGCCCAGGGAAGGGTTTGGTATCCAGACTCAAATCCTCAACCTCAAGGCCTGGCTCTTGAGGAGTTAGAGTTTGCTGATTTACACCCTCTCTCAGGGTGTTCTTGAGATCCCAAAGGCTTCCAGAAAGCCTTCCACTAGGGCTACTTATAGTTCTAAATGGAAAAGGTTTTCCATTTGGTGCTGGGAAAAATATTTGCCCAGAATCTGCTGAATTGCCCATTTTGTTAGATTACATGGTACATCTTAATTCCTTGGGTCTCAGACCATCTACCCTGAGACTTCATTGGCAGCTGTGTCTGCTTTTGTGTCAGCAGGAAAGTCATCCCCTCTTCCTCTCATCCTGTGTTTTCCAAGTTTTTAAGGATTACCCATACTAATCCTCCTTTCGGAACCAGCCACTGCTTGGGACCTTAATGTTTGCATTGCCCAGTTAATGCAACCCCTTGAACGTCTGTCTTCTGCAGAGCTTAAGTAACGAACTTGGAAAACTGTTCTAGTGGCTATCACTTCTGCCAGACGACAAGTGAATTGCAAGCCTTGTCAGTGGAGACTGACTTTATTTCTTTCCACAGGGATAAGGTAGTCCTTAGGACTGTTAGGAAGTTTTGCCTAAGGTGGTTTCAGATTTCCATCTTAATCAATCTATCTCCTTCCAGTATTTTTCACTGATCACTCCTCTTCGGTGAGAGGAGGTTGCACAGCCTGGATGCTAAGAGAGCTCTTAGTTATTATATAGAGCGCACTAAAGGTCACAGGTTCAATCCTCCAACTTTTCCTTACCTATGGTGAAGTTGGGAAAGGCAGACCTGCCACTAAGAGATCAATAGCCAGGTGGATTGTCTCTTGTATCCAATTTTGTTATCAGAAAGTGGGCAGAGCCCCGGGTTTGAGGGCTCATTCTACCAGGGTACAGCTGCATCGTCTAGCTGCCGAGATATCCCTTTATTAGAGATTTGCCAGGCTGCTACTTGAAAACGGTATACACTTTTTACCAAGCATTACTCCTGGATGTCTAGGCCAGGAGAGATGTTCGTCTATACAGCTGTTCTTCAGAGCCTATTCCCTAAGTAGGTTCTACCTCCTCCATGGAGGTACTGCTGTGTATTTCTGTTAACGTTTATAATATAGCAAGACTTCATGTTGTTTGAAGAAAAATTACTCACCTTAGTAATGTTGTTTCTTCTAATGGAGTCTTGCTATATTATAGACCCCCCAACCTGCCCCTCTCAGAACCTCTACTTGATGGGGTGCGGCCACTTAGTGTGGGCACTGCTTATGTCCTGTTAGCATTTTGTCCCTTTGGGACTTTGGGGGTGTGTATGTGTACGGCGTGTGTGTTTTATTATACTTATGTTCCATTTTCATATTATTAGAATGGTGTTAGTATTTCTGGTCCCTGACTTGAGTCTTGGGTGTTGGGACCATCAATGGTTGTTATTATTTAGGTAGCCATTTGGCTAGTGTAGGTTACAGCTTCCACACAGACCTTAGTGAGTTTGGCTCGTAAAGATCTGACAGTTCAAGTTTGAAATGACACAGATAGAGCTGCTCTCGTGCCAAAATTCTATTTTGGAATGGTTTTAACCATTTCACTCCGGGGCAGTTCTAGAGATGGATCAAACTGCTAATGTCTATAATATAGCAAGACTCCATTAGAAGAAACAACATTACTAAGGTGAGTAATTTTTTCTTTTCATCCCTCGTCCTGTCCCCTGAAGTTCGGTCGTGCAATGGTGTCTTGAGACATCTGCCACAACTCCACCCCTGTACTTTGTGCCCAGACATATGCTCATCCCTCCAGCTTTCACCGGGGGCCGCTGTTGCACCGTGGGCAGTCCCTGGATCCCTCCCCAGAGAGAGGAGAGTAGTCTGTGGATGCTCAATCTTCCCGCTCCCCTGCCGACCTGGGCTTGTTCCCGAACCCGGGTCACTGGTGTAGCACGAGGTATGACGTCCACCACCTCAGCCCCACCGGGCCGGACCCTCAGAAACTTTCTTGAAGGGGATTCTGCATCTTAAGCCATTGGTGCACAGTTGTGCGCCACTGTGGGATTTGAATTTTGTTTTAGAAAAGTTGACCCTGTCTCCTTTTGAACCGGCTGGTTCCTGTGACATGCTCTGTTTGTCCTGGAAAGCGCTTTTCTTCGTAGCAGTCACTTCAGCTCGAAGGATTTCTGTGCTTCAGGCCCTGATTTGTAAGGAGCCTTATTTAATTTTTCATACATGGCTTTTCATACCAACTCTTAAGTTCTTACCCAAATTATTTTTGAGTTTACGTTGAACCAGTCGATTCAATTTCCAGTGCACTACCCAGAGCATTCCAATAGGGGAGAAGCAATTCTTCATACCTTAGATGTTCATAGAATCTTAAATTATTACGCTAACAGGACAAAGTCTGTCTGGAAAACGGATCAGCTTTATGTTTCTTTTGCACCCGAGAGAGGGTGCGGCAATTTCCAAACGGTGTTTATCCAAATGGCTGGCAAACTGCATTACTTTCTGTTGCAAGAAACCTGGTAAGACCCACCTGGGGAAGGTTAAGGGGCTTTCCACCAGGAGTATGGCTGCCTCTACTGCTTGTTTCAGGAATGTGTCAGCCACTGACATCTGTGCCGCGGGTACCTGGAGTTCGGTCCACACTTTCGTCAAACATTACAGTCTGTACATCACTTCTAGGTGCAGGGCAGATTTCGGACTAGCAGCGCTTCAAGGCCTCCTGTCATGATTTCTGTTCTTTAGCGGACCTTTTTTCCTGCTTCCCGTGTTTCTGTTTTCTTCTGATTCATACTGCTTTGGACTTGGTTCTCAAGGTGATTAGCTATTGCAAGAACCCTCTCGAAGTTAGATATTACAGTTACGTAAGAACTTATCAAAACAGTAGATCTTCGAGAAAGGCGCTTGCATTAGGTAACTTTTTTCCCTCCTTCCATTCAGCCAATTTATTTTTGGTTTTATTGTTTTTCTTTATGAGCTCATTCTGGGCTCCAGGAACCTCTGTTTCCTTTTCTTCTGTCGCTTTCCTCAGAGGTCTCCGGTGGGAGAACTGGAAGGCGGGCATGGGGACTGCCCACTATATAGGGTCATGCTGATGTTGATCAAGTGACGTCGGGTGGGCGGTCCCCCATCAGACACTGCTGGCTAAAGTTTCCCTGTGGTCTTGATACCAGGGGGTGCTTAGTCCTCAAGGTGATTACCTACTGCAAGAGCCTTTCTCGAAGATCTACTGTTATGGTAAGTTCTTACGTAACTGTACTGTTCCAGGGAAAGTTCCATGGATTATAGGGAGTACTGGCAGACTAGATGAACCTCTGGTCTTTTTCTGCGGTCTATGGTTCTGTGTTCCAGAACATCAGGGAAACCTCCAGGCAGTGCAGCCACTCATGATTCATTAGGCTCCTGTCCACCCACTGCATCGTGAGTGGCTAGACTGTGTTTGGGGGTGTTCCCAAGTCCAGGAAAGATGTAGTGGGAGTTGATTAAGGAACAAACACATTTTGGTGTGGTAACACCAGTATGGGTGACCATCTGTTTTTCACTTTTTGAAAGACAAAGGAAACAAAATCAAACTACCATTTATATAAACAACCTCTATAAAATGTGACCAATCGTAAAATGTGTTTTTTAAACTAGGGGCATTTTGAGGCCTAAGGGGGTTGGTGTCCTTTTAAAAGTACATACATGAATCATTAACAGCTGCTATGCAGTTCATAAGTAAAAAAAAAAAAAAAAAAAATAAATGGGGGAGGGGACAACTATTCCAGACTGGCACTCGTGGCAAACATCCTGATGTTCTATTCAGTATAGTGGAGCTGGGATTGGATCCAGGAGGGAACAACAAGAAACCTTACAATTAAAAGAGAAAATGTCAGCAATGTGTTTTTTTTTTGTAGCTCAGCTGAGCTTACTGCTTCCAACCTCGTCACTCACCTTGTTAGTTTTCTTAACAGAACTGGTTGCTGCTGGCTGTCTTCCAGACCATGTCCACACGGTGTACCGACCGAACAACGAAACCCTTACAGTGAAGACCATTACAGTGACAGAAACTACAGGTCACTGTAATGGTCCCTTGCCGCCACTGCATCATGAGCCTCCTGGTGTTTTGTCCTCCCCAAACAACTCCGACTCAGAGTTGGTTAATAAAATACTGGGGTGGGGGTTCAGCCCCCACATGGGGAGTTCGTGGTACGGCCTCCTGAAGAAAAAACACAGGGAAAACCGACAGCACAATGCCGACACTTGGCATTGTGTTCTTTCAACGTAGGGGATATCGGCGACTTTGGTGTCGCTGCATCATGGTAGATCTTGTCCACACCACCAGACATGGTTCTTTTTTGTGCTGTCTCTCTCTCTGGCCCGGCCCAAGCCTCGACTCTCCTCCGCATTCTCAGTGGTCTCCTTTCTCCTTCCAGTCTGACTCTTGGCTGTACCTGAACCAGCTTGCTCTCTTGCTCTGGCTGACCTGAATCATCTGGACTAGTCTGGTCTCCTTCAGTTTGCTAGGAGGGATACAGTCAATAATTTATCAGTCTTTTTTTTTTTTCTAGGTGCTCTGGAAAGCTTGCCAGTCAAAATAGCAGCTCTCTGTGCCTCGTCTCCTTGGCTGCTGCCAGTCTTCTTCATGGTCAGGTGGAGTCTCTTGCTAGCCGTTGTCTGTGGCGCACTCTTGGGCCGCAGCTACATGTGCAGTTCTCACACTGTAGCCAGTCTCTGTGACTTGAGGATGTGAGCTGCATGCTGATTTTACTATCGTGACCAGGGCGATGCATGACAGGGGAAAGTGCAGGACAACCATAACAGGTCGCACCTCATACGGTCTGCGGGCATGTCGGGGGATTTGAAAGGACTTGACAGTAGTTCAAGACACATGAAAACAAACAAAAGCTTCACCCATTGCCTCTTAAGCCCCACCCTCTCCCAGCAGCTCCTGAACTTGCAGGTTAGATGTTCTAGAGGTAATAATTGTACAATCGGTTTCTGCCATATTTGTATTGTGGGTGTGTTGCATGAGACCTAGGTGTTCTATGTACATTTTCACACCATTAGCAGCATGATTCTGATGGCTCTGGGGAACAAGTCATATTCCTTGACCTGTCCAGACTCTGCCCTTAGAAGGGCCTGGGGATAATCTGGAATGAGCAGCGTCCCAGTCTGGGTGACCTTTTGCAATACCTCCATCCAGAAGGGCTGGAAGTTGGGGCACTCCCAGAAATAGTGGAAATATGTTCCTCTGTGCTGTCTGCACTGAATACAGATGGTGAAACCTCCTTATTAAAATTAACTGTATGGGGGGGCATATAAAGAAACTTATATTGGGCTTCTTTATATCTTGCAGACTAACAGCCCCATGTAGGATTTATTTAAAACACTTCCTGTCCTCTCTGGACTCTGGCAATCTGGCTCCCGTAGGTATTTGATTTTCTGAGGCAGGTCTGGGATCTGTTCTTAAGGACCCCATATGTTCTGGCCAGCGGCCTGGCCTGAAGAATGCATTATTCCATAGCATGCACTTTTGAGGTTTGAGGGTTTAACCTTCCCATTCTCTGGACCCAGTTCCTAGCATTAAAATACTGAAGCCTGTTGGGGGGCGGGATCCTAATTCCTCCAAGATGTGATCAATTTCTTAAACCCCTGAGCCATCATATAGGTCCTCGGGGGTAGAATTTAAGAAAGAAAAGGGGTATTCTTGGCGAAATACCAGATGCGGAATTTTGGTATTCCGCCTGGAAATTTGGTATTCTGCCCAATTTTAATGGGTTTTTATATTTTTAAAGCTAGAATACTTGAAATACAACAAATCACTTTATGAATCCCCTCAAAATAAATACATTTGAGCACACTGATAAACCCCATCTCTACAGGTCCCCACATGCTGGTCACTACAGCAACCTCCCACAACAGTGACAAAAATCCTCACAGTATTTGCAACAAAGATGTAATTATTCATGCAGAGAGTAATAAATATTACAGCATAAACAAATACATAGCAGCAATACCCAGGTTGTGGTCACTGACTGTTCAGCCTGCTTCCTGTCTAGTGGCAACCCTTACATAAAACTAAATATCACATCTGGCCGCTTTACTGTCTCACTCTTACTGTGCGCAGCATACATCAACATCATGATCAAGTTAGCAACATCTTAAGTTGGCCTGTCCTGCTGGTCACTTGCTCTGTCTGCTCCCTGTCATGCCTCTGTATCCTCATACAATAGCAGCTATAAATAAATGACCAGGTTTTATGCAGAACAACACATATACGTGGGTTGCTGGTCACTCACACTACCCAGTAGTGAGAGAGTCTGCTCCCTACATCACCACATGCCTCAGAATGATTGCTGCTGTCCTGGGTTTACTTAATATGACTATAGTGTAACTCAGTCTCTCTTCTCTCTCTGTCAGGCAGAGCAGCATGGGGTCAGTCTGAAGAAGTTTCCTAACTTGCTAGCAGTCCCTCCAGAGATTTACACTTGAGCTCCTGTGAGTCCGACTCACGTTATACTGGGGAGGAAGAAAATGTAGCACATCACCATGGGCAGATGAATCAATAGTTGCTGCAAAGAAAGTAATCAGCTTGGATGGTGGAGCTGACGATCACAAATAAAGCACCCCTGACTTATTTCAGTTAATTAAATCTGGATATCCAGGTTCTCAGTTTGTTGCTGGCCTGAGCATTGCCGCAGGGTGGCCGGCATTGCAGCTGGTTGGGGCCCTTGAACAAAATATTGGTTATTGATCCTTCTGTGTGCTCCTGCTATAAATACTGGTTTTGTAATTATGATTACCACTGCTAAGGTGTGTATCCTCATACTGTAAATAATGTTGTACTTAAACTTCAGCTGCTTCTGTAATCCAGTTCAGACTGCTGGCCATAAGCCCTAGGTGCTCTGTGCTGTCCATTGTTAATCAATCATTCAGTCAAAATCTTTATTTATCCAGGCAGGCATCATTGAGCAAGCTCATTTTCAAGATGGACCTGGTTAATACAGTGTTGTTTGGATCAAGTCTTTCTCTGCTGCTGTGCCACGGTCTTCTGGATCAGTGCACTTACCCAGTTATCAAAGACGAAAATAAATAAATAATTGCTCCTGTTGTGCTCTTCCTCACAGCTTTGCTGTGCTTGCTTTCCCATCCTCCCTCCCCATTTGTGCTTGCCTTCACCACCTCCCTCCCCCACCCGCTTGTGGCATCCAGGTAGCTTTTTAGCCTGTATTACAGGCAAAACTTACAGAAGCCAGCAGCAGGACCCAGCGACTCCCTGACAGACAGACTCTCGGTGATCTTGAGCTAGGCTGAAAGTGAACAGCAACACCAGTAGCACGTTTCCCCTGTCCCTCAGTGCTTACCAGGCCTTCAGACTATGGCTTTTTGTTTCTTGGCTTGCTGCTCCTCTCTGGATCACTCACTCCCTCTCGACTCCTGGCCTCTTAAGACTGAAGACACTAGCTTCTCCAGTGATCGCAGACTGATCATGGCACTCCACGGCATGGACTGACTGAACTCCCAACCTGAACTTAAGCTTAAAGATGGCGCTGCAAGAAACAAGAGTTCCCTCGTGTACCACAGGCTGGATCTCTGCAACAGCTTCTCCTCTCGCGTGTTTTGAGCATCGGGAGCTCACTTCGGCAGCGTTTTGGCAATTTTTGGCACTCAGCAGCAACCCCTAGCGGCAGTCAGGGGAACAGCAGCGTATTTGGGGGGGGATGGTATTTCAGGTGGGATACTAGGTCTTGAATTTCGGTATTCCAGCATGATTTTTGATACCCAAAGTGTACTGGAATACTGCTAAATTCAAGTCTTGATCCTCCAGGCATTTAATTCCCATCTCTTCCCACTTGTGAAATCCTTGGCTCTCCAGCTTGGGCAGAAATTCTGCATTAGCACAGAACTGTGCCAGGATTGTGTGTGCCCCTACTTTTCCCCCATTTTGTGCTTAATGTTGTCACTGTGCTGCTATTAATTGCTCGCCTGATTATCCCCTCCCTGTCACTGAGGCACAGGTCAGAAAGCATATGTAAACCAGGAGCAGTTTCAAAATTCGCAAATGGCATTTTATTTTTCTCAATAACAGCAAAATAAAAAATAAAAATGTGTTCAGTATAACTATGTACAAAGGCAGTACAGAGAAAGCAGTCCTCCTCGAGTGTTTTTTCTCAGTTTCAAATCTCAGTCAGCAAAATGTTGCTGCTCTTTTAATAACAAGTCTTTGCAGGGCGCTCATTAAAGAGGTAGTGTTTTCTCACAGAATGTGCTTGTCAGTTTCCAGTGTTCTTGCAGGTGCAGCAAAATGAACTTAATGACTCAGAACTGCTGACCTCTTATTGACAACTCTGTAAAGCTTGCAAACCAGCATCTCAGTTTAACCCCTTGAGTTCCAGATATTTTTTTTGGAAGCATTTCAACAGTATAACTATATAAAGTTTTAAACAACGGGATCCCAATATCAGTGACATTTCCACATAAAGATTCACGTATATTTTTATACCCGTAGATCTGCAAGGGGGAAGAAAAGACAAATAGCAAGGGAAGGCAGAGAGATAGCAAGAGGCGGAGATTTGCAAAACTGTCAGAGTGATCGGTTCCCAGGTCTCACAAGAAAATTTGGTTGCGCAGCCAGACGCAGGAGACAGAAAAGGAGAGGATAGAACAGATCCTTGTACTTAAACTCTTTCTGCATAACAGATGGAGTAGGGCCTTATTCAACCCTGTCACACTCCCTGTGCCCTAAATGCCCTTGCTTCACCTGTGTTAAGAGTAGCTGTACATGAGAAACCACAATCTCTCTTTCCAGAGTTACCCATTTCACTCTACTCTGTCTCTTGACCTATTCCAGTTGAAGTCTTGTCTGGGTCACCAGATCATATAGGGAAAACCTTGGGAAGCACAACCCACATGCATGGTGTGGCACTTCAGTCTTAGCAGGCTGATCCATAGCCTCTTTTATAACTCGTGTGAATTCAGCGCACTTTTTCTGTAGGTTCTGAAGATCAGTTCTCGTAAGCCGCATAGGCCGCATCTGGTTGGAGTAAAGTACACAGGGAAGAATATTTATTTTACTTAGGTCAATCCTCCCCAGTCATTAGATTGGCAGCCCCGGCCATCTCTGAAGGACCCCAGTGATCGTGGAGAAGAGTAGTTTGTAATTCAGCTCATATAAGCTGGCCAGGGCCCCCCCCCCATTATACCCAGGCATTTTAATAATGAGAGTGTACCATTTTGTACCTCTGTGATCCTGTCCAGCGATGAGCTCACTCCCCCTAGGTACATCAACTCAAACTTCTCATGGCTGATTTTGTATGCAGAGGATCCGGAGAAGGTCTCTAGTAATCGTGGTGACATCTGGGATTGATGTCCTGGGCTGGGTTAAAAGCAGCAGGACATTGTCTGGGTATAATGATACCTTATGACATCTGTCCCATGTCCCCAGTTACTGCCAGGCTGTTACTTTTTGCCTCTGCTAGGGTCTTAATGGTTATCTCAAAAAGCAGAGGGAACAGGGAGCAGCTCTGTCATGTTCCCATCTCCAGCCCTAATCCTTTGGAGAGCTCCCCATTCACCATAATATTTGCTCTGGGGTTAATGTAGAGCAGTCTCATGAACTTTATAAATTGGTCCCCTAAGCTGAAGTCTGCCAGCATCCTGAACATGTAGCACTGCTGTACCCTGTTGAATGCTTTTTCAGCATCCAGGGATAGCACACATGTCTCCCTCGGGTGCCGGGAACCCCACTGTAGAATGTTCGGAAGCCTCCTAACGTGGAATGAATGCCATCCTCTAACAATCCCTGTTTGATCTTCTTTCATGAGGGAGGGCAGGATCCCATCCAACCTCATGACCATCTCCTTGGCAAGGACTTTGACATCACAGTTCAGGACGGAGATTGGTCTGTAGGATGCACATTCCATGTGGTCCTTACTCGTGTTCTGTATAACTATGATGGTGGCTTTATTACAAGTACTTGGGAACCGTCCCACTTCCTAGGCCTTCTGGAATACCCCATGCATGTGTTTCCAGACAGATTGTACTACACCCTTATAAAACCCATTGGGTAGGGCATTGGGGCCCGCTGCCTTCCCTTTTGCAAAACTGGCTGCTGCTTCTTGTACTTTCCCCAGTGTGGTGAGTTTATTTAATTAGCTTTTGTTAACCAGGTAAGTACACTAGACAACATATGCCTATTTTCAGGTATGACTCGGGAGAGTACATGAGAATAAAAAACATACAGAGTACAAATTGAAGCAAATGAGGCAGATACACTGAAGTCAGGAGAAACATAACATACATAATAGCTCCGATTACAGCAGTGGACACCGTTAAATGTGAACATGTAACAGCACAGAGTTTCTATAGCAGTATGCCTAGCAAAAATATACAGAATATACACAGTTTACACAGGGCCACACCCAGGTGGGCAGGCAGCAACAGTAGGGCCGGAGCCAAGTACAAGAGATAATGTGCTCGAGTACAGTGTAGGGACCAGAGTACTTGGGGGGGGGGGGTCTGAGACAATCGCATACTGAGGAGAGCTTCAAGTGCTTCCACAGGGAGGTTCGTAGACATGCCTGGGAAGGGGCAGATCTGACCTGGTCAGGAAAGGAGTTCCATAATCTCAGGGCACAGGATGCAAAATCCCTGTCTCCCATTTGGGTACGCGTCACAGGAACCTTGAGGATAGCGGGGCCCAAGGACCTTAGGGAGTAGGGAGTGGAGACAGGAAGCACGAGAAATTCCACCAATCCAGGGGGAGTGCCAGAGCTCAGAACCTTGCCTGTGAAGCAGCCCAAGACAAAGTTCATGTAGTCGGACGAGGAGAACCAGTTAAGCCTGCTGTACAGATCAGTGGTGAGTAAGACGTGGGGCTGCAAGAGCAAAACGGCAGATATTATTGTAGGCTACGGTCCACCTAGTGAGGTGGACCTTGGTAGTACAGGCAAACAAAAGGAGCCCATAGCATAGAGGTGGGAGGAGCACTCCTCTGGCCAATGCAAGGTGAGCAGCCAAGGTAAGATTATTCTTCACCCTGTAAGCTAGACCCAATTTCCAGTTAACAGCTCGACACATATTGTGGATATGGTGACCAAGGTCAAGTGTCACCCCAAGATATTTCACAGAGTTGGTGGTGAGCATGGGAACACCATCAATACCCGAGATGCATAGAGGGACAGAGGAGGCCTTTAACTTAGCCTGGGATCCAAACAGTATGGCCCGAGTCTTTCTAAGGTTTAGGACCAGCTTGTGGGACGATATCCAGGATTGGATACTCGTGAAATCTTCACTCAGTTGGTGGTTAATGACCCCAGTGTCCTGGGCGTGAGTGAGAATAACAAGGTCATCAGTGTACAGGATGGCCTTGCAAGAGGCAGCTGAGGAGGGAAGGTCATTGATGAATATGTAGAAGAGCAGGGGCCCAAGGAATGATCCCTGGGGAACCTCTGAGGACACAGTGGTGGCATTCGAGAGCATCTTACTATATTTGGTAAGTTCCTGCCTGCTCTGAAGATAATTGTGAAACCAA
Source organism: Neoceratodus forsteri (assembly GCA_016271365.2). Lineage (NCBI taxonomy): Eukaryota > Metazoa > Chordata > Ceratodontiformes > Ceratodontidae > Neoceratodus > Neoceratodus forsteri. The sequence goes on along the minus strand of JADMNL010000027.1, from coordinate 261,699,403 downwards.
CTGAGTGCAGGCGGGGACAGGCCCAATGTCCTAAGTTGTGTGCATAGCAAGGTATGGTCAACTAGGTCAAAGGCCTTAGATCAATAAAGATGGCCCCAGAGAGTCTGCCTTGGTCCATACCAGCCCTTATCCCAGAAGTGACAGTGACTAGAGCAGAGGTAGTACTATGCCCTTTACGAAAGCCATGCTGTGATACCCAAGGTGTAGAGCTACTCTTCCATGGGCTGTGGTAGGTTCAGCTGCTCTTCAGTTTTTTTTTTCTCTTTGTAAATCCATTTTATAAATGTAAAATCCCACTCTGGGACATGGGTTTCTTCCCTCCCCCAACTTTATTCTCTTGGGTTAAGGCGGGGGTTTTAACCCCCAGTTTGGACATATGGTCCCTTCTCTTTGTATATTCTTACTTTGGCTCTCTGCAATGTTAGTGTGCCCGTTTGTAATTTGACTGGATGCTTGTGAAAATGGGTAGACTTGCTCACATGCCTTCCAGTATAAAAACTAAACTAAATTAAGCTCCTCGATTTCCCCCATCCGGCATCCATTCCAAGCTGCCCAGTCTGGTAGTACCACAGCATACCCCCTGTCGGAGTTCCCCAGAGGGAGAGAGACTGAGATGTACCTGACACCCCAGCCGAGGCTTACACCTGAGGTGTCATTTGGGAGAGTATCCAGGGAGTTTCATGCTGCTTCTGTCCCCACGTTTTTTTTTTGTTTGTGTTCCCCTGTGGAAGTGCTGCAGTGCAATGACACCCAAGATGCATCTAAGCGTGCTCCCACACCTAGTGTGTCAGTATTTTTCATCACTTCCAGTTCCTGATTTGGCAGTCCTTGGCTGCTGTGCTCCTAGCTTCTGCTAGAAGTCAGCCTGATGCCGGACTCCACTCCCCACCCACTCCAGAGGAGGAGAGCAGTCCATTGGATACTTATCCTACCTTCACCCAGCCGGCCCTCGGATGTCCCAGGCTACTTCTGTTTATTCAGGCCGGCTGGATATGGGTTTGAGAGTTCATGCACTGCCTGGGCACTTTATAAGGCATTCCACTATTGGCCTCGTGCCTTTCAAGTCACTAGGGGCATGTGTCACTTCTTTACAAACCCATGCCCTATTATGGGTTATTGCTGCCATGTGGTAGGGTGGTTTGATAATATGGACCCTAAGTCTCTTCTGTCATCACAATGCTGTGTTGGTTTTTTTTTGGAAACTTTTCATTTTACCAATTTTTGTCTCAGCCCACATTGATACATTACACAAAAAGCTCACATCCTGATGCATCTTAGTTACATAGATCTGTAAGTTATGTATCGGCGCATTAGCTCACAACTAGATATTAACACGTATATCTGATTGTGTCAATACATACCAGAATTCACTTAAACTGCCGTAAATTTAAGTGAGGATAAAATACCTGTACCTAATAAAAAGAAAGAAATAACATGCAGGGGGCGGACCAGCAAATAATCTGGCTGGTATCCCACGTGATCCCCATTACATAAGGAAGAGGCAAAGTTTGTTTGTCTACTTCCCCATCAAGGCGCTACGTCGGGTCTCGATTGTACAATGTGTAGAAACCAGGTGGTCCAGTAAGTCATCAGCTCCTGGGTTTTGCCTTGTAGTCTGGCTGTTAGGCTTTCCATCTTGTAAATATCATAAATAGTATTTTCCCAAGAGGTGATATTTGGGGGTCTGGGTTAAGCCCAGAGTCTAGTTATACATTTTTAGCTGCACCCAAGAGAATGTTGAGAAGATATTTTTGCTTAATTTGTTTAGGGAAGTGTAAAAGCAGGGCCATCTCCGGTGTGAGGGTCCCCAAATTAGTATATAATTCACTGATTGTATTACCCACCCCCTTCCAAAAGGTGTCTAGTGCCAGACAGAACCAGAACACGTGGGAATGAGTCGCCACCTCACAGCAACATAACCTCCAGCAGGATGAATCCCGTTTTCAGATATTTAGCCATGATTTGTGGGGTGCGAAAGAATCTAATTGCTACCTTCCATGAAAATTCTCTCCAAGAATATGAGTTAGATGTCTTATGTTGTCTTCTCCAGATACGCAGCCAGTCAGTTGAGGTAAGCTCTGTCATTAATTCAGCCTCCCACTGGAATTGGATTAGTTCCATGTGTTGGGAAGCTGACCCCTGTAGGGCACGGTATGCCCGAGAAACCAAGTGACCCTGATCCCCAACTTCTACAAGGTGGGTCAGAAATGAATGTAAAGGGGGAACTGCTGTTTGAGATGCGTCCAAGCCAAGTATTTTATTTAGGTAATAGCTAATCTGCAAATATCTGAAAAAATCCTGCTGAGGTAGAGCATATTTGCTTTGTAATTGTTCAAAGGTCTTAAACAAACCTGCTTCATAAAACTGATATGTGTGTGACAGCCCCAGTCTGTCCCATTTTCTAAAAGTGCTGTCCATCAGGGAAGGCGTAAAATCCCGGTTCCACGCTGGGACACCCATCCAGACCACCAGAAAAGTATTTTCTAGGAGTGCAGGATACCTGATCCAGTTCCATTATTGCTCTGGTAAAAAATGAGCAATTATCTGACTGTTTTAACTGAAAGGGTTGGAATATCGGATACGAGTCTAGAGGAACTGGGATCATTGCCTGTTCCAGGGACACCCAGATGGGGGCCTCCTATCTAGGCATGAGCCACGCTGCCATATGAGTTAACAACGCGGCAATCCAATATTTATATATATTGGGGAGTGCCAACCCTCCCACTCCCCCCGTTCCTTGGGGAATTGAAGTTTGTTCAGGGCCACCCGGGGCCTATTTCCGGCCCATATACATCTCCTAGTGGACTTGTCCCAGCTGCTCATGTCCTGCTGGGCTGGGGGGAGTGGGATGTTTTGCACGAGATAAAGTATTTTAGGTAATGTGTTCATGTATATTGATTGGACCCTGGAGAGCAATGATAGGTGTAAGGGGAGCCATCTATCTAAACCTGACTGTATCTGTTTAGTTAGTTCCTGATTATTTAGTCTATATAGGTCTTTGAATCTTAGAGGATCATGATACCTAAATAAGTTATCGAGGGCTTATTCCATTTGTAATTGTATTCCTTTAATAGTGTTGGGGGAGGCACTCCTTGTATAATAAGCGCTTCTGATTTCCTCTGATTGATAGTGTACAAGGATACTGTTTCTATATCTGATAGGACAGTATTTCCAGCGATTCTTCGGGTTGTGTTAGATATAAAAGTAAGTCATCAACTTAATATGCTACTTCGTGTTCTCGCCCTTCAATGTCATATCCCTTTATTTGGTTTGTTTGTCTAAGAAGTTGAGCAGTGGACTCTACAAAAATGGGAAAAAGGTAGGGGTATAGAGGTCACCCCTGCCTGGTGCTACTGCCGGCACTCGTGCGCTGGACGAGTCATACTATTGGGGTGCTAATTTCAGGGTTCACAGTTCTCCCCAAGATTTGAACCCCCAGAGTTTGTATGTTTAGTTAGGCGCAATAGCCCCTGCAATAGAACGGAAACTCATCAGAATTCCTGGTGCCCTGATGACAAGCGCATTCGGGCCAGCGCAGTCACCACCTGGAACTGCCTGGTGCCACGAGAAAGCATAAAATGGTAGGAGTGTGAGACATTTACCTTCACCACAGCCTCTGGAGTGGTGTATATACCTTTGATTGTTTCTAGAAAAGAATGTGGGACTGCAGATTTTGACATAGTGGCCAGTAAAAAGTCCCAAGCCACCATGTCAAATGCCTTTTGGGCATCTAAACTTAACAGAATCAATGGGGATTTAGTGGATATGAAATAGTTTATAAAGCATAAGGTGTGTTTAATGTTGTCTGTGGTCTTTCTAGTTTTACTAAAGCCAGATTGGTCAGGGTGTATTATGGTGGGGAGGATGTCATCTAGTCTATGGGCTAATATATTTGTATCAGTTTTATAATCTTGGTTTAATACTGATGTGGGTCGATAAGAATCACATAGCTGGGGTGGATTTTGAGGCTTAAAATTACCAAGATTGTGGCCTGTCTGCTGGATATCGGGCAGGTAGATGTATTGTGACTTTTTTGCAAGGCCTGTAGTAAGGGTTCATTGATAAAATCCTATGTTCCCTTGTAGAATTCGGATCTGAAGCTGTTAGGGCCAGGGCTCTTTCCATTTTTAAGGCTCTTTATTGCCATGTGCAGTTCGGATTCTGTAATTGGAGAGGTAAGTTTGTTTTGTTGAGTGATGGAGAGGGCAGGCAACTCAATTCGGGACACAAAATCTCTAATCAAGCAGACATCGCGCTCCTCTGGGGAAGAGAATAGTTTTTGGTAATACGACCTGAACGCAGTCAGAATGCGGTCAGTGGAATAGTGGGTTTGTCCTGTGTTAGGGTCTTTTATTTTAGAGATGTTGTGCAATTGAGATTGCCTACGGAGACGATAAGCTAGTAGTTTTGAAGCACGAGCACCCTCTTCGTAATATCTCTGTCGGAGCCACATCAGTGCTTGTTCAGTTCTGTCTGTTAAAAGCTTCTGTATGGAGTCCTGTGTCTGGGTTAGTAGGGGGAGCACCTCGTTGTCTCCCTGCATATGTGCTTCTTGTAAGAACTGTAGTTTCTCCTGCAGGAGTTTCAATCGAGAGTCTTGTTGTTTTTTCTTCTGGGTGGAAAATGAAATAATGTATCTGCTTAGGACCGCCTTTATGGTGTCCCATAATAGCTGGGGTGAAACTTGGGGGGTTTCGGATCCAATGCTCTATGGACCCTCTCGATCTCTATGGGGAGCTCAGTGTCTAGAGAGAGGGCCATACGCAGTGTAGTTTCAACAAAATCTCTGATATTGGATCCCTCACTATTTTCAGATGTGCCATATATGCACACATGTTTTCTTCTGTGTTGGTTTTCAGCATCTTCCTGCCTCTCTATTGTTAGGTGACACAGTTCGGTAATCTAGGACATCGCTACTTGCATCTGCTGTGCTATATCTGTCTGCTTTTGCGAGGCCTGCTCCAGACCCATGACCCAAAGGTTTATGTTGTCCAGCTCTTTCTGCATTTCCTCCTGCGTTTGCTTAAAGGTTGAGAATTCGGTTTTAAACTCCCTAATCTCCCTCAAGATACAATCCAGCTTCTGGTCCATCTTCATAGATTTGCTCTGTTTTTCTGTACCTTTTTTGCTGGATGAAGCGTGAGGGAGCGGTTGGGATTTCGCTGAGGCTTCGGAATCTGAGCGCTCCGGGTCCGAGTATTCAGTAGTCTGAGCCAGTGGCTGATATCTGTTGCCTCCTCCTTTATTTTTACTTGTTGCCATCCTGTTTGCAAATAAGTGTAATTTAGAGCATTTAGGCTGTGATATGGATGGGATTTTTATCAAATTTGGAAGCGGTTTAGCGGAGCGCGACGTCTAGGCTGCCATCGACCACGGGAGCTGCACCAGAAGTCCACCACAATGCTGTATTACTTTGTAACAGTTTATTAGCATGTGTATCAGTGACAGCATGTGAGGGATATAACACATGACATGCTGTGCTGTTGTAATTAAATGTGCAATCACCTCACGTGATTGCTGGTATGGGGTGCGGTTAAGTGCCTTTAACCACCTGAGAAGTGGATATTTTCACTAGGACCGCACAGCCTGAAATGTGTTATCCATCTTATAAAATGGGCACCAGACAAGTTATATAGTTCAGGTTAGGTGTTGGCCATAAAATAATGTGATGTCTAAGAACCAGTGAGGTTACAGGATTTGTAAAGCATATCTGATAAGTCTCATGAAGTTTTTACCATGGTCAGAATTTTGTTGCACAACAGTGATGTGCCAAGCTGATGGTCAGTAACTTCATTTTGCTTGTATTTTTCTTCCTTTTTCTTTTAGCCACTGAGAGGAAAGTGAAGACGGGTGATGAAAAAGTAGAGCAGCTGACCAAAGATAAGGCTAAACTAGAGAATGATATTGCAGAAATGATAAAGTCATCTGGAGACAGCTCAGTACAACTTACAAAGATGAACAATGATCTACAACAGAAAGAAAGGTGGCCTAAACTCCGAACTATGCTGATATGGACAGCTACAGTGCATGCTGCAACTTGTTTTTGTTTTATATGCATCTTAAAGGAGCTAGGAAATGATTTCTTAATGTTTGTCACTGTTAAATAAATCAGAAGTAAAGCGCAGTGGCCTGTCTTTGTCTTTCTTTATTGTTAACGTTTACAGTGCTGAACTCCTGTCTGTTATGCAGCAACTACTATACAGTGCACAAATGGTTACTGACTCCTGATATTAGTAATGACTTTTTGTGCTGGGGGAGTAGGTGGCTGTGAGCTGGGAAGAAGTGAGCTGAGCTGAAGCCAATCACCGCTTCTCCAATATCAGCTTCTCCATAATTGAAGTTACCTGAAGCTGATTGGGGGCTTATAACCTGGAAGCCGATTGCCAGTTTTACTAACATCAAGGGGGAGTCAACCACTCTTTTTGAATTGTTGAGCAGTTGCTGTCTGAAGAGGTAAGATGCGCTTTCACTACTAAAAAATGTGCTGTACGGTGATAAGTAGGACTAATCGTGAATCTGTAAGGTGACCGGTCAAGGAGGAAGGGACTGAGCTAAACTGGAAGCCGCTCACCAGTCGCCAGATAGTTTTATTATTTTTTTTTTGAGTCATTATTACTATCAGGGGAGTCAGTAAGCATTTGTGCACTGTGTAGTAGTTGCTGCATAAAACACAGGAGTTCACTGCACACATTATGGTCAAGCTGACTCGGAGTTAGTTATGCTAGCATTTCAAAACCAGGCACATGCTGACTCCCGTTGCTGAAAAACAATATGTGAAGCCAGTGGTAGTTTCAGCAATATAAAGACAACATAAAAATGCACTGTAAATGTTAATAAAGAAAGACACACAGGCCATTGCCCTTTACTTCAGTTTATTTAACAGTAATAAACATTAAAGAAATATTTTCTATCTCTTTTAATTAACTGCTTAGTAGTCTCTGAAATCCTAAAAACTCAAATATGCTTATGATTTTGATCCAGATTTCAAAAGGCAGTGTGGATATGTTTATTTTATTCTGCCCTGTTCCTTGTTTTAGGAAGTTGGAAGAACTACAGAAGAAGCTTTCAGAAGCCACTGAAAAGGTTACTTGTGCACAACAGAGTCTGGAACAGCTGACGGGTAAAGCCCAACAAAGTCAACAAGAGATGCTTGAGAAGCACCAGGCCCAGCTGAAGGCACTGCAAGATAAATTGGAAGACTTGGTAAGAATAAGTGCACACACAGGAATAAAGTTAGTGTTTGATGCTCTGCTCCTAGTGAAGGAAATAAGACACAGGCTGCCCGGCATTCCTGCACTCCCTTGCAACTAGTCACTGAGCAGCATTATTGTCAACATTAAAGGCCATGCCAGCTGGAGGGAGGATTCAGTCTAGTTGGCCCACCGGGTTGGTAACAGGGGATCCAGATGAAAAAAGGGACGAGGGCAACCAAAATGGTGCAGGGTCTGCACCAGAAGACACACGAAGAAAGACTAAAGGAGCCTAATATGTATACTCTTGAGGAAAGAAGGGAGAGAGGGGACATGATAGAAACTTTCAAGTACCTCAAGGGAATTAACAAAGTTCAAGAGGGAAGCATCTTCCAGAAAAAGAAATGTGCAAGAACAAGGGGGCACAATTTGAAGATAGAGGGGGGATGGCTCAGGGGTAATGTGAGGAAGTATTTTTTCACTGAGAGGGTTGTGGACGCATGGAACAGCCTCCCTGAGGAGGTCATGGAGTCAAGAACAGTGGGAGACTTCAAGAATGCATGGGACAGGCATAAGGCAGTCATAGTGGCGGGTAAGAGGAAGTAAGCTATTGGTTAACTAGGATCTGCAGCTTATCTGTTAGGTAGGAAAATGGGCAGACTAGGTGGGCCAAGCGGTCCTTATCTTCTGTCAAATTCTATGTTTCTATGAGGAAGAAATAGGGTGTTGGTTAACTAGGATCTGCCGCTATCCTTTAGGTAGGGAAATGGGCAGACTAGGTGGGCCAAGCGGTCCTTATCTGCCGTCAAAGTCTTATGTTTCTACCATGTTTTATGTTAATATAGCATTGATGTACAGTTTGTTCTAGCAAGAGTGTATTTGTGATGTCATATAAATAGAAGCATCACAGCCCTGAGATGTTGCCCTGGAGATAATAAACTCTGCAATGTGGTCCTGCTCTCCCTGACATTATAACGGCAGATTTATTTCTTCGCTGAAGAGGCCTGTCTTCCTGTAGTCCTGTTCCAGTTCCTTTGGTTAAGTGTTCTTAGTTTTGTTCTTGACTACCAGCTTTTAATTTGTAGAGTTTCTGAGTTTATTTGATACTCTGCGCTAGTTTAGCTGAGATTTTTTTATATTTTTCCTGCTGTTTCACTAGTTCCGTCACTGCTCCCGGAATCAGGAGAAACCTTGGGTTTTCTAACCCCAGGAATCACACAGTATGATTAAACTAATACAGTCAGCCTTCAGAGTTGAACTGCCCAGAGAGAGATGGAATTTATGCTAATTACGGAATTCTCATTGGCTCATGCCAATTTTGAACTGCTGCCCTTAGTAACTGCTGCACTCTTGAGTGGTCCGATTCTTTACTCCACCTGCCATTTAAGACACCTGGGAGAGGTCTCCTTCAACTTTCTTACCAAATAGTATTGTGATAAGTACCACTTAATTTACTTTTTAGTATAATTGCTGCCCTAAGAGTTTCGTTACTAATCAGTTTTAGTGTTTTTTATTGTGTCTTTTGGTTCTGTCATGGTTCCATGGAACTGCGGGGATTTGTGGTTCCTGAGAGGTTTTTACCTTGTAATTTAGTTACATTTATTTTTATTCCACGGTTCCCTTTGGGTTCCATCTTTAGGAGTATATTTTAATTGTATGTGGTGTATTTGCAGTTCCCGTTTCTCTCAGGGAACCGGTTGGTGCTTGGTTCCTTTTTGTCTTGGGAACTGACCACTTGCTTTGTGTGTGCTTTTTATCAGTTTTTAGGAACCGATTTCTAGTTTAGTGTGGTGGGTTTAGAATTTACTCAATGTTAGAGGTCCCTAATGTAAAGCAAAAACAAATGGATGGGACCCATGGGTTTTAAGTATTGCAAATGTTTGTGGCCAGATAACAGCCAAAGCAGACAGGCATCCCCTGTGTGTTTTTTGTTTAGGATCAAGTAATATATTCTCTAACTGTGAAATTTGTAAGTCTTTCCGCCCCAAAACTCTCAGGAAGAGGGCCAAAAGATTAGAGATGGCCACTGCTTCCACCCATACAGAGGATGTACTCTCCACCTTTGCTTCAAAGAAAGATAAAGATAGGCCAAAAGTCTCTGTAGAACCTAACCCCACAGAAAGAAATGGACTTTACTTAGTCTAAAAGGCCTGTGGAACCAGCTACTGAACCAGTTCCATCAAAGAATAAATATAAAGAGAAGCATGTCGCTGCGCCTCCGTCCGAGAAGCTCCCAGCAGACAAACGTACCATGCCCTCAGCAGAGGACATTGCCAAAGCACTAAAGATTTTGTGGGCACTGCAGGCTGCAGTCCCTGCCCCAGCACCGGTTCCACCAGTTCATGCCCACATCCCAGGGGCTCAGGAACCACAGTATTTGTATGAAAATCCAGAGGAGGAGGAGGAGGGTGAAGAATCAGAACCCATAGACCCGGAGGTATCCTAGTTGTACTGCTACACAAACCATATGCCAGTCTGGCAGCGCAAGGTTCCTCTATGATGGCACCCTCAGTGGAGACCAAGAAGAATGCTGAGGACACCCACAAGGGAGACCCACAGAAGGGTGGCAGAGGACACCACAGGGGAAGGAAACAGCTTCTGATAGGGGACTCAGCTGTTAGAGGGGTAGACCTGGGAAGGGAGAGGAGGGAAGTAAGGCGCCTGCCTGGTGCCATGGCTTGAGGGACAAGAAGCTAATCCTCAGGATTGCAGAAGCAGCATCACAGGAGAGGAACTAGATATCATTGTCCACCTTGGGACAAATGACCTAGCTAGGCATGGGATCAGTGCAGTGCAGGATGAAATTGTGGAGTTGGGGAGAGGGCCTCAGACAGGTAGCAAGCAGTTACCTTCTCAAAGGTGCGCCAGTCCATGGCAAGGGTGAGGCTCTGGTACTACACACCATGCAGTTTAATGAATGGTTGCAAAACTGGTGCAGAGCACAGGGCTTTGGCTTCATTGGGGACTGGGGGTACACCTGGAGAGATGAAGGTATATACTGGCACGATGGTCTGCATCTGTCCATGAAGGGAACCAAGATCCTAAGTGACAGGTTTAAATGCTTCCTTGGCAAACTTTTAAACTAGCCATGGGGGGAGGTGCTAATAAGAGGCAGGAAATTTCAAGCCTCCCCCCACAAAACATGACGGGTTTTAAGGTAAACACTGAGGTACAGTGCTCAACAGAGGGCAGGACAGGGGTAAATGGAAAAACAGACAAGGTCAAAAAGAGCAGGCATGGGGGAATAAAGGATAAAGCCAACATTAAATGGAGGGCAATGAGTACCAATGCCCGTAGTCTGGGAAACAAGCTTCCTGAGCTAGTAGCCTTGATGGAAGATGAAAAATTGGATATTGTGGCAGTCACAGAAACATGGTGCACGGGGAACCATGACTGGGATGTCAACATACCGGGGTACACAGTCTACAGAAGGGACAGGGAGGGGAAAAGAGGAGGTGGAGTAGCTCTATACATAAGGGAAAGGATCAAAGCTACAGAACTAAAAAGTAAAGGGGGAGGACAAGAGGCACTCTGGGTCACCTTGAAGACAGGGAATGGCATCACAATCCGCACAGGGGTTGTATACAGACCCCCATCTCAAGGGGAGGAAGTGGACAAGAACATGATAGAGGACATTCTCAAAATGGCTGAAAAAGGGGAGATACTGTTGATGGGGGACCTGAATATGCCAGATGTTAACTGGATGACGTACTGCAGCCACATCCAAGAGCAGGGTCATTCTCGATGCTCTGCAGGGGGCAGGCCTTAGACAGCTAGTGTTGGAACCCACTGAGAGGAGCAATACTAGACCTGGTACTCTCAAATGGAGAGAGGATCACAAATTTAGAAGTCAGTAGACATCTGGGAACAAGCGATCACTGCACAGTGTGCTTCACAATAAGCACAACCATGGAGACAAGCTATACAAAACAAGCATACTGGACTTTAGAAGGGCTGTCTTTGGCAAATGGGTGAATACCTGAGGAATACACTAGCAAATGGCCAAAAAGGAGGGGTGGAAGAACAATGGAGAAAAATCTAAACTGCCATCATAGAGGCAACAAGCCTCTGTGTGAAACAGATAAAGAAAACAAAGCAAAGTAAAAAAAACACTATGGTTCTCAAAAGAGGTGGCAGGGAAGGTTAAGGAGAAAAAGGCTGCATTCAAAAAGTATAGGGCATCACAGAAGGCTCACAACAGGGAACTGTATCGGTTAAAGCAGAAAGAAGTGGAGAAGGCAGTCAGAATAGCTAAAGCCCAAACTGAGGAAAAAATAGCCAGTTCAGTTAAGAAGAGGATAAAACCTTTATAGGTACATTAGGGAGCATAGAAAGGTTAAGGAGGAATAGTGAAGATTAATAAGGGAGAGGGGAGGTGGGCAGAGGGAGACAGTGAAAAGGCAGAGATACTGAATGAATACTTTTGCCCAGTATTCACAAAAGAAGATGAGGAGTTACCTAAACCAGACAATAGAAGCACTCTGGGTAGGGGGGTTGACACCAGTCCATTTACAGAAGAAAGAGTCCTGAAAGAACTCCTAAAACTCAAGGTGGACAAAGTAATGGGGCCTGATGGGATTCACCCCAGAATCCTAAAGATACTAAGGGAGGACCTAGTGACACCACTGACCACACTTTTTAACAAATCATGGGAGGATGGGGTGGTACCTGAGGACTGGAGGAGGGCAGATGTGATCCCCCTTCACAAAACTGGGAGCAAGGCAGAAGCAGGAAACTACAGACCTGTAAGTTTGACCTCAGTGGTAGGGAAAATGATGGAATCACTTCTGAAAGAAAGAATTGTTGAGTACCTAGAGGCCAGCAGGGCACAGAACCCAAAGCAGCATGGATTTACAGCAGGAAGGTAATGTCAGACAAATCTAATAGATTTCTTTGACTGGGTGACCAAAGTAATAGACCAGGAGGGCTGTGGATATGGCCTACCTAGACTTTAGGAAGGCATTTGACACAGCACCGCACAAAAGATTAATAATCAAATTAGCCAGCCTGGGAGTGAGTCCCAGGGTGGTAGCCTGGGTTGCAAACTGGCTGCACAACAGGACACAGAAGGTAATAGTGAGTGAACACATTCCAAGAAAGGGGGTCACTAGTGGAATACCTCAGGGCTCAGTACTGGGTCCAGTCCTCTTTAACATCTTTATTGGTGACATTGCAGAGGGTCTGAGGAAAGGTATGCCTCTTGCAGATGACACAAAGATCTGTAACAGAGTTGATACACAAGGGGAGTAGAAAGGATGAGAAGGGACTTGGCAAGGTTGGAGAAATGGTCAGACATATGGCAACTTAGATTCAATGCAAAGTAGTGCAAAGTAATGCACCTGGGAAACAAAAACCCAGGAGAAGAGTACACAATAGCAGGGAGGTACTAACAACAACAAAATGGAACATGACTTGGGGTAGTCATATCAGATGATCTAAAGGTTGGTAAGCAATGTGGAGGAGTCAGTAAGGAGAGCCGGGGATACTGGGATGCACAGGAAGGGGCATCACAAGTAGAAAAAGGAAGTGGTTATCCCTTTGTACAGACAGTTGGTGAGACCCCATCTGAGTACTGTGTGCAGTTTTGGAGACCTCATCTCATGCAAGGACATAGACAGGATGGAAGCAGTCCAGAGGAGGGCAACTAAAATGGTGCAGGGTCTGCATCAGAAACCATATGAAGAGAAACTGAGAGAGCTTAATATGTATACTCTTGATGAAAGGAGGGACGGGGACATGATAGAAACGTTCAAGTACCTCAAGGGAATCAACAAAGTCCAGGAGGGTAGCATCTTTCAGAAAAAGAGATGTGTAAGAACAAGGGGGCACAATTTAAAGATAGAGGGGGGACGGCTCAGGGGTAATGTGAGGAAATTTCTTTTCACGGAGAGAGTGGTGGATGCGTGGAACTGCCTTCCTGGGGAGGTTGTTGGGTCTGAAACAGTGGGGGAATTCAAACATGCATGGGACAGACACAAGGCAATTGTAGTGGGGGGTGGCAGGAAGTAGGCTGTTGGTTAACTAGAATCTGCAGCTTATCCAGTAGGTAGGGAAATGGGCAGACTGGGTGGGCCAAGTGGTCCCTATCTGCCGTCAAAGTCTATGTTATGTTTCTATTTTTTTAAGCAGTATTTTGGTACCCCACTAAGGGGCCCAGATGATTATACATCCCGCTATGCTTTTGTAAAAAAAATATGGTGGACACCCTCAATCTACCCATGCAGGAGACTGAGGAGGATGAAGAGGAAGTGGACTTCCTTGAGATGATGGGCTTGGAGCACACAAAGTGCTTGATGCTCCCCATGCACAAGTCTCTAAAAAAGGCAGTACTGCACATCTTGAAAACACCCACTTCAGTGCCAGGAGCAGACAAAAAATATCAGGCAGATCCACTGCTGTATTTCTTTTTAACCACCCAGACCATGAAGGGGTGGGTCAAGCAGTAGCTTGTGAAAAAGCAAGAATCCCCTTGGCTTTTCACCCACCTGACAAAAATTCCAGAAAGGTGGATGGGATGGGGAAAAAAAGGGTATGTGGTTGCTTTCCTCCTGGTAAGACATGCCAGTTATATGGCCTGTGCAGTGCAGTATCAGAAGGCCTTGTGGAACACCATGCTGGCCTTAGCTGATAAGGTGCCAGGCGAGGTGGCAGTGGACCTCCAAGAAACTGCAAGGACAGCTCTGTATGCCACAAAATATCAGTTCCGCATGGCTGTGGATGTGAATGACACTGCAGCCAGACTTATGGCTCTTTTCATCTCCCTCAAGAGGTTTGTCTGGCTTAGAGCAACCAACCTGAGTCAGGAAACCCAGACAAAGGCAGTGGACTTCCCCTGTGTGTGTGTGTGTGTGGGGGGTTCTCTTTGGGAACAAAACCAAAACCTGTATGAAAAAGGTGGAAGAGTACAAGGCCACCTATAGGAGTAACTCCAAGGATAGGCCAACATCGTCATACAGGTCCCAGTGCAGTGGTAGGGCTCCTCTTCTCACCCCTTCCTCCAGGCACAAGCCAGGCAAGACTACCAGCAGCCCAGAGGTTACTTCAAGGGTAGGGGCAGTAGATCCACGAGAAGGCCTGCCCAGGCATCCCAGATACAGACCCAACCCAAACAGAATCCCTGATGGGCAGCCACAGGTCGCCTCCCCATTGCCAGTGGGCGGCAGATTGGCTCACTGCCTCCAGGTTTGGCATACCATCACCACAGACAAGTGGGTACTGGAGGTAGTGAGCCAAGGACTGTCCCTAAGTTTCAAGTCCCAGTTACCCAGGTTAAGAGCCAGAAACCTTGCCCCAGTCACATCTGCAGACAGGATACTCCTGGAAGCAGAGGTGAAAAATCTCCTGGCAATTAAAGCAGTAGAAACTGTCCCCATGCCCCATAGTGGAAAGGGGTTCTACTCAAGATACTTTCTTACTCTAAAGAAAATTGGGTACTAGTGACCCATTCTAGAAAGAAGCCTTTTAAACAAACACATCCTGAATCCAAAATTCAAAATGGTAACTCTGGCCATGATCATACCCACACTGCAAAAAGGGGATTGGCTAGCATTCCTAGATTTAAAGGATGCATACTTTCACATTCCCATCACACCAAGCTACAGAAAGTACCTGAGGTTCAGACTACCCTCAGGTTACTACCAGTTCGCAGAAATGCCATTCAGTCTAATCTCAGCCCCAAGGGCATTCACAAAGTGTCTGGCAGTGCTGGTGGCACACTTAGGAAGACAGGCAGTGACAGGGTTTCCTTACCTAGATGACTGGCTAGTCATAGGTCAGTCTCTGCAGCACACCAGAGAGTCCCTGGCCTTTACCAGGAGCACACTGGAGTCTCTGAGATTCCTCATAAATGAGCAAAAGTCTCAGCAGGAATCTGTTCCGGTTCTGGATTTCATCGGAGCAGAACTGGACACCAGTCTGAGTAGAGCATTTCGCTCCCAAGACAAGGTGAAGAGTATCATGCAGGTAACAGGATCATTCCAGTTAAACAGACCCAGGCCAACCAGGGAGATTTTCTTGGACATAAAGTCTCCACCACTCATTCACACTGATGGGATCTCACCGGAGGCGCTAGGACCCAGTGGGGCAAACTTTTGCAGGAGGGCGGTGCCAGAGATGGACCCGAGAGCAGCCATGCATAAGCCTTGGCTCGTCGCGGCAATGACTATCTCAGTGTCTCCACCTCCAACCGCTTCAGTTCCTTCTTCCTGCTGTCGAAAGTGCACTGCCTGTACGCTCGCCGCTCCGGAGTCAAACTTCAAACTAGCAGCATCATTTTGGTTTATTATTTTGTAGTATATCTTAAATAGTACCGCTTTCTATAAATTATTCTTATTTAAGAAAAAAGTCTCAGCCTACGTTGACGGAGTGGACCATGAGTATGTCAGGTGCCGGCAGGGAGACTTCGTATGAAAGCTGTTCAGTCAGCCGGGCTGGGTCCAGTCCACCGCCCTCTCCGGGGTTCTAACAACGGACAGTCCTATGCCCGGGAAGGGCGGTCCCCGAAGCATAAAAGAAAACGGTCGCATGCTCAACACCGTTCAGCCTCGAGCTCTTCCTCGCCCACAGGTTAAAAAGAGAATTCGTCACTCGAGGTTGCCCTCTAGTATGTCTGCGCGTCGATGGTCGGTCATTGGGGTCACTTGCCAGTCTTCTCCGGAGTCACCGGTTTCTGTTTCTGGTCACCGACCTCTTCGACATCGGAGCCCTTCCCTGCCTTCTGGTATGGCTTCAGATGAGCAGTTTCATCAGTGGGCCGCTCTGATGGAGCAGTGGGCTCGGATGTTGGTCCAGCTGCCTGGTCCGGTCACTCCAGCCTCAGGGGATCGGGTAGTGCGGTTGGGCCTCCCTAGTCGTGCAGCGCCTTCTTCGGTGCCGTCAACTCTGTGCTCGGTGACCCCCCCCCACATGGCTGCGGTGCAGGGGGCCACACCGATACCTCTATCACTGCTAGAGAGGAAGAAGGGAGGAGGGAAATGATAAAATTAGAGGAGAATTGACAAATGCCTGGACCAAACTGGAGCGGGGAGGTTCTGCTGGGAGAATTGCAACAGGGGTAAAAGGGGGAAATAATGTGCAGGAGGAAGAAGAGGAGCTGGAAATGAGAGAGGGAGATGAATGGAAGCAAGCAGGGAGTAAGAGGGGTGGAATCTTAATGCTGGGGGACTCAATACTAAGAGGAGTCAGGTGGGGTAGCAAGGGGGAGAGGCATAGTCGCATTTGGGTGGAGGCTATGCCAGGAATGACAGCGGAAAGGGTGGGACAGTCTGTTCTGAAATATGTTAGAAGGGGTAGGGACAAGCCTCATTTAATTATACATCTTGGGACAAACGACCTGGCTTACAAGACAGTAGATACAGTCCAGAGGAGGTTTGAGGAACTAGCACAATTATGTGAGGGGGCAGGAAGATCAGTAACTTTTTCAGAGATACTTCGCGTGCCAAAGGCAAGCACGACAAGAAAGCTGAGAATAGAGGAATTTAACAGGATGGCTAAGAACCTGGTGTTGTGCTAAAGGGTATGGGCTGTTGAGGGGTGGGAGGGACCTGGGAGGACAGTAGTCTCTATGCCAAGGACAGACTACACTTGAGTGAGGAGGGAAAGAAAGTGTTGAAACAGAGGATGGAGGAGAATAGAGGAAGTTGGGAATTTAAACTAGGAGTGGGGTGGCAGTTGGGGAAGAGATATGCAGAGACCTCAGGTTGGGAAACCATATGAAGCTCCCCCATAACAGTGACAAAGGACAAATGGCAAGTACTGTTGGTGATGCTAGTAAAGGAGGGCAGGATGGAGGGAGGGGGAGGGTGGAAGGTGGTTACCCTTAATGCTAGGAGCCTTGGGAGGAAAAACTGCAGAGTTACAGGTTCTCATGGCAGAGGGAGGGAGAGGTGGGACATTGCAGCCATCACGGAAACATGGGCCACCCAATACAATGACTGGGACCTGTCTGTACCAGGGTACAGGTTATTTCTGAGGGATAGGGTGATTGGGAAAGGAGGGGTGGCACTATGTGAAGGAAGGACTGAAGTGTAAGGGAGGAAGGGAGGAGGGTAGTACTGAGTCACTTTGGATGCAAATCCAGGATTCCAAGAATAGGATTCTTAGAATGGGAGTGGTGTACAGGCCATCATCTCAGATGGAGGAGTTAGACAGGGAACTAGCGGGACAGATCAGGAGGACCTGCGAAGGGTAGTGTGGTGATTGTGGGGGACTTCAACATGCCAGGAGTGGACTGGAGCACCCCAACAACCAGGAACAGAAGGGAGCAGGTACTGCTGGATGCCTTCCAGGACAGCTTCCTGCTGCAAATGGTCAGTGAACCAACCAGTTTAGGAAGTACCCTTGACCTTGTGCTGGCAAATGGGGACTTTGTGGAGAGAACTTACAGCAGAGGAACCGCTTGTCAGGAGTAACCACCGCCAGTATGGCTCACATTGATATGGGCAAGGAAGGAGTGGAATCTGGCACAGTAGTGCTGGACTTCAGGAGGCCGACTTTGGAGGATGGGGAAGTGGTAAAGGGTACCTGGCCAGAATTCAGTCTAGTATGGACACTAACCAGAGGTGGGAGCTCATAAAGCTGGGGATAGTGGAGGCAACCAAAACCTGCTGCAAAGCCCAGAGCAAGAAGGCTAGGGCTAAGAAACCGATCTGGTTGAGCAAGGAGGTCATGGAAAAGGTAAGGAGGAAAAGAGCTGCCTTTAGGAAGTACAAGAAAACAGGGAGGGGGGAGGACAGGGAGGAGTACTTGACAGGATCGAAGGAGGTGACAAGGGCAGTAAGGGGAGCCAAAGCATCTACGAACTCAGGCTGGCACAAGGCATTAAGAAGGGAGAAGGACCTCTTTAAGGCACATCAGGGAGAAAAGGAGCTGTAAGGACCACATAGTAAGGATTAGGAAGGAGGGGTGGTTGGAAGCAGGGTGCGATAAGTGGAAGCACTAAATGAGTACTTTTGCTCAGTATTTACTGAAGAGAAGAGGGGTGACACCCAAGGTGGAGAAATGGCAGAAGCAGGGGGGAAGTGGTAACAGATGGGGAAGTTATGGAGAGCAGAGTTCGAGAGGGTTTGAAGGCACTAAGGGTGGACAAGGCCAGGCCCAGATGCCATCATCCCCAGAGTACTGAAGGATGGGCAGAGGTCCTTGCAGGACCTTTGGTAGACCTATTTAATGGCTCACTACATTAGGTGTGTACTTCAGGACTGGAGGATGGTTCATGTGGTGCCCTCCACAAGAGTGGCCCCAAGGATGAACCGGGAAACTACAGACCAGTGAGCCTCACATCCATTGTGGGTAAGCTAATGGAGACTATCCTGAAGGAGAGGCTGGTGGCCCTCCTAGAGGCCAAAGGACTACAGGACAGCAGACAGCAGACAGCATGGCTTCATATGTGGCGGATCCTGCCAAACCAACCTGGTTGAGTTCTATGACTGGGTAACTAGGCAACTGGACGGGCCATGCAGTGGATGTCCTGTATCTTGACTTCAGTAAGGCATTTGACCATGCTGCCATGGAAGGCTGGAAGAAAGTAGTAGGCACAGGGCGGGTGCAAAGCTGGTGAGATGGGTAGGAAACTGGCTGCAGGAAGGCAACAGAGGGTGGTGGTGGGTGGGAGCTCTCACACCCAAGGGCAGTGACGAGCGGTGTTCCACAGGGCTCAGTGCTGGGACCAGTGTTGTTTGGGATATTCATTGCAGACATATCATGGGACATCAAGAGCAAGATCAGTCTGTTTGCTGATGATACCAAGGTAGGCGCGGTGGTGGATGACCTAGGGGGATGGCAGGGTTGCAGGATGATCTGGCAAAGCTTGAAACCTGGTCAGACACCTGGCAACTGGGCTTTAATGCCAGAAAGTGCAAGGTGCTGCATTTTGGGATGAAGAACCCAAGGAGGAGTTACCAGCTAGGGGGAGTGCAGCTAGCCCAGACAGAGGAGGAGAAGGATCTGGGTGTGCTCATTACAGGGTCAATGAACAACTCGGCACAATGTAGGAAGGCAGCTGCAAAGGCCAACAAAATGCTGGGTTGTATTGCAAGGGGTATATCCTCGAGGACGGAGGAGGTGATTCTGCCACTGTATAGGTCATTAGTTAGACCACACCTGGAGTACTGTGTGCAGTACTGCATCCGTGATTCGAAGAGGGACATTGTTACTGAGGAGTAAAGCAGAGCCACAAAGATGATCAAGGGGCTGGGGGACTTATCATACGAGAGGAGGTTGAAGGAGTTGAACATGTACTCACTGGAGGAGAGGGAGAAACAGGGTGACATGATTGAAACCTTTAAATACATGAAAGGAATAAACAAGATGGGTCAGAGGGCTGTTCAAAGCAAGGGAGGAGGGCTACCAGGGCCATGATATGAGACTGGAGCGAGGAAGGTTCAGGAGGGAGATGAGGAGACACTTTTACAGAGAGGGTGGTGGCTGGTGGAATGGTTACCTGCTGAAGTGGTATGCAGTAGAACAGTGGACTGCTTCAAACAAGGATGGGACAGGACAAGGGAGGGTTAATGAAGGAAGGGTGGAAGGGAGGCAGCTGCAGAACAGGTGCTAGGCTGCACATTCGAGCAGACTTGATAGGACCTCTAGGCCTTTATCTGCTGGCAAATTCTCGTATGTTTGTATGTTTCATCTCCTGGTATTCTTCCTTCTTCTCCTCAAATCCTAGTTTTTGGGGCCGTGTGTTGGTTTCAGCTCCTTCAGCATCGATGGGTCGCTCGGCACCATCCTTGGCGTCTTGCGGCGTGTCTGTGCCATCCTCGGCACTGTGCGGCATGTCGGCGCCATCCTAGATGCCATGTGGGTTGTTGGCGCAGCCCTCGGCGCCGAGGGCTCTGTTGGCACCGTGCGCGGCGCTGCGCCAGGTGGTGCCGTGCTCTTTCTCGGTGCCAAGGCTTGGGGTGACATCTTCCAGTCTTCAGGGCTCCTCGACTCCAAACCCTTTTCCTGCCTCTTTTCCTACTGATTTTCACTCCTTTCCTGTCCATGCAGTCCCTCCTGGGCTGTCAGGAGATGATTTTGAACCTGACCCAGACCTTAGGCTGGGTGTTGACGTGACAGGAACGGGGTCTTAATCCTATTGCATAGCCTGTGGTTGAGGACCTCTAGTTTAAGTCTCTGCTGAAAAATTTAAATTCCACTCTTTCTCTCCAGACTACAGATATCGATCCTGGGAAGCTTTTAAGGCTCCAGTGCTTTCATGTCCCGGAGATCCCTATGGATTTAACTCCCCCGGTACAGCCTTCCTTTGAGACGCTTTCTCAAATGGTATGGAATAATCCCACTCTCATTCCTTCTGTAGCTAAGTCCATAGGTGGAAAGTATGCTGCTCTCAAGGATCACCCATTTTGGTCTTCCAAGCTTTTGCGGACCCTATTGTAGTCTTGGCAGAGAATGATAAGGTCGTCCTTCCTCAGGCTACTACAGCCCGACCTATAAACAAAGAATCTCGTAAGATAGATACTTTAGGCAAGAGAGTCTTTGCTGCATCCACCCTAGGTATGCGTAATGCCAGCTACCAGGGTTATTTCTCTGAATATGAGTATGTTCTTTGGCATTCGCTCAAACAAATGGTAGAAGCTCTACCAGAGTCGGACACTAATTCAGAGCTTCTTCAAACCATAACCAGGGGTATCAAGGTTAATAACCAGCAGGTTAAAGCAGCTATGGAAGCTTTCGATATTGCCTCCTGAGTGGCGGCGGCAGGCATATGTGCCCTCCGTCACCTTGGCTGCGCACTCAGGTTTCACAAATGATGCCCAGCAACAGGTCATGGCGTTACCTTCGATGTTATATATCTCTTGGTCCTCAGTAGAGCAAGCTCTAGAGGCCACAAGAAAGACTAGGTCTGCCATTAAATTGGCTTGACCTGTTTCCGCCCCTTCTCGGGGGGGGTTGTTAATAAGTGTCAATTTCACAACTGTCAGTCCTTTCGATGCAAGTGCAGTGGAGGTTTTAATAAAAAAACAAGCCCCCCAGCCTCAAAAGAAAACGCAACAGAAAGCACAAGGGCCCAAAGCGCCCAGTGCCGGGTTCTGAATTTCTGGCCCAAGTCCCACCTCAGCTGCATGAGGGGGACTTTTCTTAGTGATGGGAGGTCATTTGACTTACTTTCACAACTGGTGGAAGTCCATAACATCAGAAAAATGGGTTCTCTGAATAATCCGCGAGGGGTATTCCCTCAATCTGTCAGAGGCCCTTCCGGTTCGTACCCCCAAATGACAGCTCGGGTGTCAGTGTTTCAGTCAGAGCTTCTCCCCGAGATACAAGGCCTTCTGAACAGCAGGGCAGTAGAAATAGTTCAGCTGGATCAATGGAACACATGGTTCTACTTCCATTACTTTCTGGTTCCAAAAAAAACTGGGGGCATGCACCCCATTTTGGACCTCAGAGAATTGAAAACATTTCTTCCCAAGAAAAAGTTCAAAATGATTTCGCTATTAACCCTGTTACCTTTGCTTCATCAACATGACTGGCTAGCCTCCCTGGACATGCAGAATGCTTACCAGAATATTCCAATCCACCCAAAGCATCGCAAATACCTAAGGTTTGTGGCTTTGGGCTAGCATTATCAGTTCAGAGTCCTGCCCTTTGGGCTATCCTCGGCGCCTTGAGTCTTTACAAAGTGTTATGCAATTCTTGCAGCACACCTCAGAAAGATCGGAATACAAGTGTTCCCATATCTGGACGACTGGCTTCTAGCAAGCCCTTCCAGGCAAGGAACTCTCTACGCCATAGTCATGGCCTCGGACTTTTTCACATCCATGGAAGTCCTGCTAAATCTCAAGGAGTCACAGTTGCAGCCCTCCCAGAAGCTCCTTTTCATAGGAACTCTTCTGGACACCTCCTGTGCGAAAGCTTTTCTACCAGAGGACAGAAGGAGCTATATCCTACAGATGGCCCAATATATCGGAGAGAACAGCTTGGTTCGAGCTATCTGTATGCCAAGGATGCTGGGTCTCATGGCATCCTTGGTGTTCACTGTACCCCTAGCATGCCTCCATATGAGAACCTCCCAGTGGATGCTAAGTACTCAGCGGTCCCCAACCACTCACCCTCAGTCCTTTCTCATCAAGGTGACAGAACCTCTGAAGAGGTCACTCACCTGGTGGTCGCAAGAGGACAATCTTCTGGAAGGGTATCCCTTTGTTCCCCTGGATCATCAGATTTCCATTACCACAGATGCCTCCCTGATGGGCTGGGGAGCTCACTGTCAGAATCTCCACACCCAAGGTACGAGGACTCAGGACGAGTCCCAGCTTCACATAAACGTCTTAGAAATGAGAGCCGTCCTTTGTGAAGTCCGGGCTTTGAAAGACATTCTCTGTCACAAGAACATTCTCCTTCAAATGGACAATAAAGCAGTGATGTATTTCATCAACAAACAGGGCAATGCACACTTTTACCCTTTATGCAGGGAAGCAGTGAGAGTGTGGGAATGGTGCCTAGAGCACAAGGCTGTAATTCAGGCAGTCTACCTGCCGGGAGTGCAGAACTAACTGGCAGACTGTCTTAGCAGAACAGAGACAGATCCTCACGAGTGGTCTCTAGACTCAACCGTAGTTCAGTCACTATTCGCAGAGTGGGGAACTCCAGACCTTGACCTTTTTGCATCCCCACTCAACACAAAACTCCCTCTCTTGTGCTCCAGAAATCCAGGGCCTGGCATTTTCTGTCAGAATGCGTTCAGGCTACAGTGGACAAAATGCTTTCTATACGCCTTTCCTCCTCTTCCTCTAATTCAGAGGGTACTTCTCAAGTTCTAATCCCAGGGGGACAAAATGATCCTCTTTGCCCCCTTCTGGCCTCGACAGATATGGTTTCTGTTACTCAGCAGTATGTTGGAAATCCCTCGAAAAGTGCTTCCCCTTCAGATGAACCTTCTGACTCGGGGGCCTGTGGTCCATCCCTATCTGAGGTTGCTTTACCTTCACGCTTGGCTCCTGAAGAAATAGAAGTGAACAGGTTCAATGTCTCTCGCAGAGTCTCAGATATTCTTTTGGCTGCGTGTAAGCCAGCCACTAGAAAAACTTACACAGCCAAATGGAAGCGTTTTCTCTCTGGTATGCACGATCCTCTTTGAATCCTTTTTCCTTCCCACCAAATAAAGTTCTAGAGTACCTTTTAGACCTCTCAAATTCAGGTCTGCAATACTCTACAGTCAAAGTTCACCTTTGTGCCCTATCAGCTTATCATTCATGAGACAGTACTTTCCTTGTCACTGGCTCAGTTACCGCTAGTTAAGAGGTTTCTTAAGGGTATTCTGCATACCAGACCTCCTATCAGACATCCAGTTGCAGCCTGGGGCATTAATCTTGTACTAGACATGCTCACTCTAAAGCCTTTCAAGCCTGTAGCTACCTGTGAGATGAAATTTCTCACTTGGAAAATGGCCTTCCTGGTGGCCATTACCTCGGCCGGCAGGGTCTCTGAAATACATGCTTTGGTCACAGACCCTCCGTATTATGTTTCATAAGGACAAAGTAGTTCTTAGAACCCATCCTAAGTTTCTCCCTAAGGTTGTTTCAGAATTCCATCTAAACCAACCATTAGTTCTACCTACTTGCTTTTTATGAACTTCCAGAATGAAGGAGAAGTGTACCCTTCATTCTTTGGATGTCAAAAGAGCTCTGCATTTCTATTTAGATAGAACAAAAGAAATTTGCAAATCTCAACAACTGTTTGTTTCCTTCAGCGAGACCCGGCTGGGTCAACCTGTCACTATTAGATGCATTTCAGCATGGCTGGTGGGATGCCTTCACCATTGTTGTTCCATGGCGCAGGTTAAGCTGGAGGGCAGAGTGTATGCTCACTCTACTAGAGCAGTCGCGGCATCCCTGGCGGAAATCCGCAATGTGCCTATTGCAGATATTTGCAATGCGGTTACCTGGAGCTCAGTGCATACTTTCGTCAAGCACTATGTCCTGGATGTCTATGCCAGGCGACATCTTTCATCTGGCAGAACCATCCTTAATGGACTTTCCGTGCTAAAATTGTGAGCTCTTGGTCTGTCCTGCTGCCCTATCGAGTGATTATTAGCTCGGTACTCTCCCATTAATTTGAATGAATGGTGGTGATTTTATGCCTAGGAAGATATGGAAATTACGTACCTACCGTAATTCTTGATCTCCTTGGACGAAGTCTCCACCACTCATTCATATGCCCACCCATCATCCCCCGAGCTCACCTCTGTTGTTGGTCTTCAGTCCCTCAGTCTTTAGGCTGTGAAGACTTCTTTGTTGACCTTTCTTATACAGGTCGTCCGGACTATCTTATGTCAGGTTTTTGTTAGGCTATCCTTCTAGGTTAGTTACGCTGCACCTCCTCGGAAAAAAAGGTACTGAGGCGATTGGAGGGTCAACGCCAAGATAGTCATTGCCGCACGAGCCGAGGCTCATGGCGCTACTCCTCGTTGCTCCATCTCTGACGCCAGCCCTCCTGCAAAAATGTTTGCTCCCGCTGGGTCCTAGCACCTCCAGCGTAGAGCCCATCAGTGTGAATGAGTGGTGGAGACTTCGTCCAAGAAGATCAAGAATTACGGTAGGTACGTAATTTCCATTTCTTGTGCCTAATGGGCCACATGGCAGCTGCCACAGTAGTGATCCCAAGATCCAGATTTCAGATGAGGGGCATACAGTTCCATCTAAGAGCCCATTGGTCTCAAAAAAAGGATGCACTGGCCAAGCTTGTTCCTGTCACAGAAACGCTCCTGCAGGCTCTTTAGTGGTGGTTGGACAGGGACAACCTCAGAGAGGGGGGAACCAGTCGGGTGGTCAGATCACTACACCATGTGGTTTAGTTTTTGCACCCCCTCTAGAAGGCCTACCCCTGTGGAGATGGTTAGGTACCGTCCTTTATGGGATATAAATTCCCAAGGCCTTGTGGCCTTCTTGACTTATCATCCCCCGCGTTGGCAAGCAATGATCCAGAGTCTCTTTTGTCAGCTTATAATACAGCTGTTACGGTAACTCTGGATTCTATTGCTCTAGTCCGTGTGTGCCCCCTCTCCCTTCGCCCCAAGTCCTCTTGGTTTGATGGGACATTGAGGGAGATGCAGAGACAGGAGCGAAGGTTAGAGCATTGCTGGCAAAAGTCCGCTCTTGATGCCGACCACCTTAGATTGATGAACCATTATTCGGTCTATCAATCTGAAATCTCCAGTAAGAAGGCAGAATTCCTGTCATGGGAGATCGCAGTTACTCGGAATCAACCAGCTGTGCTATATCGAACTGTGGACAGACTGTGCAACCCAGCCTGTCTGCAAGTTTGGAAACCTTTTTCGCAGTTAGAGTGCGATGAGCTTGCTCGATTCTTTACAAATAAGGTGGCTGACATCAGGGCGGATTTGCAACCAGCACACTCTAGGGAGGTTGCTGTGGAACGGTGTGAGATCACTGTGCCTCAGTTTTGCTGGAGTTCCTTCAGGCAACCAGAGTTCATGGATGTCATGAGGATTATCCAGAGTGTATACCCTACGTGCTGTAGTTTGGACCCTGGACCGACCTCCCTAATTTTGGGTTGTTGTGATATCATCGGTTTGGTCCTTGTGCATATAGTCTGGTGCTGCTTGGAATTGGGTGACTTTCCTAGCTCCCTGAAAGAGGCGCTGGTGACACCACTCTTGAAGAAAGCTACCTTGGACCCAGACTGTTTCACAAACTACAGACCTATCTCTAACCTTCCCTTTGTCGGGAAGGTGATTGAGAAAGTAGTTGCAGCTCTGCTGGAGGACCATTTGACCATCCATGACATCTATGAACCCTTCCAGTCCGGTTTTCATAAAAGACATAGTACCGAGACAGTGCTGGTTCAAGTGTTCAGTGATCTCCTGATGGCGAGAGATCGGAAGAGCCGTTCCATCTTAGTTCTTCTCAATCTCTCCTCAGCCTTTAACACAGTGGATCATGTGGTGTTGATAGAATGCCTGAGGCATATATGTGGAATATCAGGAACCGTCTTAAGATGGTTCACTTGTTCTCACGGGGAGATCACAAAGAGTTGTGTCCGGGGTTTTTTCCTTGTTCCCAACTGCGTTGTTGTGTGGAGTGCCTCAGGGTTCAGTACTGTCACCCATGTTATTCGCGGTGTATATGCTACCCATCGGAGATATTGTAAGAAGGTATGGGCTGAGGTTTCACTGTTACGCAGATGATACCCAGCTATACCTTTCTTTTGCACCCAACTAGGATGGAGCTCTCTCAGTTTTTAACAACTGTCTGAAAGAAATCCAGGAGTGGATGGATTCTAGCTGGCTGAAGTTGTACTCGGAAAAGATAGAAGTATTGGTTGTGAACCCAGGTCGCCAGATAGGGGTATTGGGTGTTGGTGCGCCTTCTAGAATTATTCTTGGCAGCGTTTCTCTCCCAACCTCCGAACGGGTGCTTAACCTGGGGGTAGTTCTTGATGATAGACTCACACTGCAGTCGCAGGTGTCAGCCGTCATCAAGACTTCCTTCTAGCATCTCAGGAACATCGCCAGGATTAGGCATCTGGTTCCGTCTGACGACCTTCCAACTTTGGTCCATGCCTTTGTGTCCTCACACCTGGACTACTGCAACCCCCTGTATCTAGGGATTTCAGGGGTTGAAATCCGTCGCCTGCAGCTAGTGCAGAACGCTGCAGCCCGGCTTTTGGCGGACTCGAGTAGATCCTGCCATATTACTCTGGTGCTGCGCGAACTGGAAAACAGAAGCTATATGGCACACAGGAGCAGGATGCAAAAAGTTTTAATTTATTGTGGCACACTTGCCAAATTTGTGCAGTCCTTGTCCCAAAAGTACAGCAAAAACACGAACAGACAGATGAACCCCTGCGCAAACTGCACTGGCTGCCAATACAGTGGCGGATCACCTTTAAAGTCAGTTTATTTATTTATTTAGTTTTTGTTGACCGGGTATGTGCACTAGACAAATCCTGCCTATTTTCCGGCACAACCCGGGGGAGGGAGATACAGATGAATGCCAACTGACCTTGAACCAGATTAAGCTGTTGGTGGTATTTTTAGTGAATGAGGGAAATTTGGCCAGGACACTGGGAAATTTCCCTACTCTTTCGAGAAGTACCATGGGATCTTTAACATCCACCTGATCTACCACCAATCCAGGCAGATGGGACCTCGGTTTAATGTCTCATCTGAAAGGCGGCACCTCGGAAGTGCAGCACCCCTCTCATGCCGCACTACAGTGTCAGTACTGGGATATTAACCCAAGTGCCAGATGTGGGAACTAAACCCACAGCCCTCTGATCTTTCAGCCTCAGAGGCGAGTGTGCTACCTACTGAGCCACGGACACTGATACTGACTTTCAAAGCCCTATACGGTCAGGGTCCGGTCTATCTGAAAGAACTTCTGGTTCCTTACTGCCGGAGCAATCGCTCTGCTCGGCTGACGAGGGGTTGCTAGAGATTCCAAGGGTGAATTTGAAATCATCTGGTGCTAGAGCTTTTTCTTATGCTGTTCCCACCCTTTGGAATTCTCTGCCCCATCGGTTACGGAAGTTCATGTCTGTGGAGAAATTTAAGAATGGATTGAAAACTTTTCTTTGGCAAAAAGCCTTCTTGGAGAGTTGATTTGTTTATTTGATTTGACTTTTAACGGTATCAAGCATTATGGAATTTTATAATGGTGGTTTTAATTGTTTTAAATTGTATGGCGCCTTGAAATCAGAAAGGCGCCATATAAACAAAAATTATTATTGTGATAAAAGAACACCCCTCCCTAGTGCTCACAATGGATGCCTCACTGCTAGGATGAGGGGCTCACATGCTGGACCTAACAGCCAGTGGGACTTGGTCCCCTAAGAGTCTTTTACTGCGCATCAGTCTTCTAGAGCTCAGGGCAGTATACCTGGCTCTACCAGCTTTTGCTCCTCACTTGCAAAACCAGGTGGTTCAGGTCAGAACAGACAGTACCACCACCATGTACTACATCAACAAGTAAGGAAGAATCTGGTCCACACCATTATGCACAGAGGCAATGAAGCTGTGGAACCTGGCATACTCAGTGCAGGTGTCACTGTCAGCTGTTCACCTTCCTGAGAAGGACACTATCCTGGCAGATTCCCTCAGCAGGATAAAACAGGATCCTCACTAGTGGGCACTCAATCCACAGGTGCTACAGGCAGTGTTCAAAAGGTGAGGCACACCAGAAATGGACCTCTTTGTCTCCACAGACAACCATCAACTGCCCCAATCCTGTTGCAGGCCTCCATGTAAGGGCACAGTCCCTCTGGATGCATTGGCACTGGACTAGACGGAAAGATTTCTGTGTGCCAAAGGGTACTTTTAAACTCATTTCAAGCTCAATGGACAACACTGTCTACTTTGCTCTGTAATCACCTATGATACCTTCTCTCCCTTCCCCATGGCTGCTGAGGACTCTGATGAAGCTCAGGTCGCAGCCAGCAGCCATGATACAAGTAGCACCAGACTGGGCCAGGCAGCTTTCGTATTCACTCCTGCTGACCCTGTCAGTATCTCCTCCGATACACATGCACCAGAGACACAACCTCTTGACAGCATCTCAGGGCAAGATACTGTACCCCATCCTGAGGTCCTTTCGACTCAGGGCCTGGCACTTGAGGACCTAGAGTTTGCCAGCCTGAACCTTTCATCAGAAGTCCTGACAGTGCTCATGGGGTCAAGGAAGCCATCCACTAAGACATACTCAACAAAGTGGAAAAAGTTTTCCATTTGGTGTTCAGGCAAGGACATTGTCCCTTCAGAGGCTAGACTTGCTGTCCTCCTGGACTACCTGACACATCTGCACACTTTGGGCCTTCGGCCCTCAACTCTAAAGGTGCACCTAGCTGCAGTCTCAGCATATGTGTCAGCTGGCAAGGAGAGGTCTATGGCCGCTCACCCTGTTTTTCGAAAATACTTCAAAGATCTTAACCACCTTCACCCTCCCTTCAGGGAGCCAGTTTCAGCCTGGAATCTGAATATCTGTATTGCCAGGCTAATGGGGCCACCATTTGAGCCTATGGCAACTGCAGACATGAAGTATGTCACCTGGAAAATGGTTTTCTTGGTTGTCATTATTTCAGTCAGAAGAATAAGTGAATTGCAAGCCCTGTGTACAGATCTGGACTACATCTCTTTCCGCTGGGACAAGGTGGTGCTTGGGACCAACAGGAAATTTCTTCCCAAAGTGATCCCAGATTTCCACTTGAATCAAGCTATGACTCTGCCTGTTTTCTTCTGACAATTCCAGTACACCTGAGCAGAAGCTACATTGCCTAGATGTCAAAAGGGCCCTCAGCCACTACCTTTACAGGACAAAGGCTCACAGGCCAGAAACTACCCAACTGTTCCTCACTTGTGAGGAAACGGGTAAAGGAAATCCAGCTACAAAATGAAACATTGCACGTGGGATAGTTGCATTTATACAGTTCTGTTACAGTAAAGTTGGCAAACAAGCACCACTGGGCCTCAGGGCACATTCCACCAGGAGTACAGCTGCATCAGTTATAGCTGCAAGGGCTATCCCACTATTGGAAATCTGCAAAGCAGCTACATGGAAAACAACACACATTTTCATCAAGCATTACAGGCTGGATTTACAGTGCAGGAGTGATGCCAGATTTGGTACAGCAGTGCTGCAGAACCTTTTTTCCAAGATAGGTTATCAGTCCAACCTCCAAAGATACTGCTTGGTAGTCTGCATTAGTTTAATCATACTGTGTGATTCCTGGGGTTAGAAGAAAAAAATACTCACCATAGTAATCTTGTTTCTTCCAGGGGATTACACAGTATGATTAAAGCTCCCACCCTGCCTCCCCTACCTGAACCTTTAAAAAAAAAAAAGAGAGAGAAACCTGTGGTTCTTGAGAGAGGAAAGGACTTGGCTCTGCATCTCTGCTTTGGATTTTGTGTGGTTTATGATTACATATTTTGGTTCTTGAACCAGTTGGTACACACTGTGGTCCCTACAGGGGACATGTTTTTGTGGGGGATGTGATTAAGAGGGGCTTAATCAACATAGTTAGTTAGCTAGAGGGTCTTTACCCTGTTAGGCTACACCACGAATCTGAGCACTCGAGAGTGCAGCAGTTACTAACAGCAGCAGTTCAAAATTGGCACGAGCCAATGAGAATTCCATAATTAGCATAAATTCCATCTCTCTTGGCAGTTCAACTCTAAAAGGCTGATGGCATTTGTTTAATCATACTGTGTGATCCCCAGGAAGAAACAAGATTACTATGGTAATTTTTTTCATCCCAGGTTCCTGGTTTAGGGTAATACTTCCAAAATAAATATAAATTAATTTTGTTTGTATTGGACTGCTTTTTTAAAACCGTTATACTTTTTTTCAAATATACAAACTCTGAAACAGTTTTTTCTTTTACTTTCTGTTAAATTAGTGTGACAGGATGGCCTGAAAAGAAAACAGGACTTGTAGAATTTAATCATTGTAGATGCTAGCAGTGATTGTCAAGAGCTGGCGGCACAGCCTTTGCTTTGCTTGATCGGGCCCAGATCATGATTTTGAAAGTTTTCTACACTAAAAGAAAATCAAAGTACATGTGGTACTAAAGGTGTTACATAAGGTCTGTATGAAATAATTATGTGGCTGAAAAGAAGGCTTCCCCAGGCAGTGAAAAGGGAAGTGGCTTGGGCGATAGTGTCTGAAACATAGTATCAATCAACTGTAGTGAGAAAGCAAAAATGCTCCACTCTAGGGATCATACCCAGACCCCCTGCTGCTTGGTATCATGTAGCTCTACAGCTGTACTAAGTTTTCCTAGAGAGGAGTTGTATGCTGTGGCAGATGCCCTCAACACACACACAGTTGCAGTGAATTTTCACTATGAACAGGCTGTATATTTGAAGCAGTGTTTTCCAAGTTGCAGTTAAACCTCAGTCTGAGCTCGAATGTTTCAAGTTACCAGCAGTATATGTCCAAACTTGTTGAAAGTTTATCATTAAAATCAGAAATGACATGTAAGTTTCTCTCATACTACATATATTGTAGTGAGAAAGAAAAAATGATCCACTCTGGGGGTCAAACCCAGGCTCCTTATCCTCTGCTGCTTGGTACCTGTAGCTCTACCACTGTATTAAGCTTCTTAGAGAAGAAAAATGTATGCTGTGATAAAGTACATCCAGCACACTGAGTACAGACCATCTCTCCGCCCACAAAGTTGCAGTGAATTTCATAATGAACAGTCTGTCTATTTGAAGTAATATTTCCTATATAGTGTACAGTCAGGTGTTGTTCTGTATTGAGATCAGAGCCTTTCCAAATGTTGTTGTACCACAGTTCAAAAGGTCATGGAATGTGATTGTAGTACACTGTGGTACAACAACATTTGGAAAAGCTCTAGAGGTTCTATTAGAACCGTAAACTGGCCGCGAGCCTTCCTGGCAGCAGCAACAGCAGCGTTGTCGGCAAGATCCCCCGAACCGGTGACGCGAACATGAACAGGCACATAAGCGAAAAACAAATGCAGGATCAACCAGATAACCTCAGCTTCATCAAAATTAGAACTAGATATTTAAATAACTTACAGGTAATCATTTCCTCTGAGCCCACATCCTCTCGCTAACCGAGACATACACCGCCATGTTTTTTTAGTTGAAAATCCCTCCCACATCCCATTGACAGCCAGTAGAAGGCTACGCACTAAACGTAGGGATGTCTGCTCCCTAGCAACCACACGTGTAAACAAAGCAACCAGCCCCAACTCCCAGAACACAACGGAGCAACAAATAATTTTTTTTTTTCATTTCAAAAATGTAAAACAAAAAACTTTGGCAATGGGGGAACCATACACTATAAAAAATAGTGCATGGAGGCACCCTTATCTTGTACCATTATTGTGCCACCTCGGGGTTCTGATTACAACGGACCTCTCAAGCTTTGCTCTCGAGGTCTGAGGTAATCAAAACCCCTTGGTGGTACAATAGGCTGGTTGCACATGGTTGCCCATGCACTACTCTCTATGTTGCGTGTAACCTCAGAGTCTGAACTGGAACTTTTAAAGTTATCAGCAGTATAGAATGCCAGCCCTTGCTGAAAGTCTGTGATTAAAATCAGAAAAGACATCTAACAATTTCTCTCATACTAGATATATTGTAGTGAGAAAAAAAAAATCCACACTGGGGTTCAAACTCAGACCCTCTATCCTCTACTGCTTGGTAGCCTGTAGTGGTACCACTGTACTAAGCTTCTTAGACAAAATATGCATAATGTGTCAAAGAGCATCCAGCCCCCCCCCAGTGAATTTTCATAATGTACAGTTTGTCTGTTTGAAGCAGTGTTTCCTAAGTTGTATTTAAAGAGCACATTTTCCGGTGCTCACCTTGGCACCCCATTATTACTGTTATGGTCCTTGGAGTTGCAGGCTGCATTTAAAAACATTTTTAAGAAACTGGACTTTAGGAGAAGAATGGATAGTATTTTGTCTCTTTGGACTCAAGAGTGCGATGCCTTTAGCTTCCCTATTGTGACGCAGTAGTAGGGAGAGCGTTGGGGTGCGCTCCATTGACTTGAGTGGGGCTCTTTTTTAGTCACTTTTTTATATTCTAAATATGCGATTTGTACAAATCAGGGCCATTGCTTAATTAAGAAGGGTCTTCTTAAGTGGTGTCCTTCATTTGTACAAATTGGGCAATGTGAATGTCGAAAACTGCGACTGAAAAACAAGCCCCATTGAAGTCAATGGTGCTCACCTCAACGTTGCTCCAACTTTTGCATCACAAAACATGAGAACACAGTGGCGTTTCTCCAAATAGAGAAGTGGAAGGGACCAGGCTGTTGGCTTCACAGAGCCAAAATATGATCCCTTTGACCCTTAAAGCCAGCTTATTAAAAAATCTTTTGAAACAGCTTGCAATTCCAAGGGGCCATAACTGTAATTCTAGGGCCGTGGATATGGTTCATTTATTCACGAGATGGCAGTTCTTCCTTGAAGAGCAACTCTTGATTTAAAATAAAATTAAAAACACTCAATTTACACCAGTAATGTTTTAACTTTATTTTCTAGTTATTTATTTTTATTTTCCTTTACTGTTGAATTACTAAATTTTGTAGATGATGCAGCAGTTATTTCACGGAGTCTTTCAAAATGTATCTGACTCTCCCCTTCTCACCACTCAATTACTGTTTATGGCATCACGATCTGCTGTCATGGTGAGCAGTATGATGCCATATACCCAGAGCACTGTGAGGTTAACGGGAGAGGCAAATATTTTTGAATGTTTTCTATACAGACTTTTCAGATGGACTACCAAGATGAGCTATAAATCTTAGAAAGGAACATTGAAAATGAAGAAATATGTTCTCTAGTAAATTGTAACAATTCAAAAATTGTGTTTCTGAAAACACATGCTGAAGTGCAGCATTGCTCTTTAAGAGCTGATTAACCAGAACATCTTTAAAGAGCAATTTTACAGGTCTTTCCCCCAAGAACAGTAAAGAACCATTACCTGGCCGCTACTTATATGCTGCCAATATTTTCATTTTTAAGTACCCCTATTTTGGAATGGAAGAGATCATATTTTGGCTCCATGGAGGCGTGCAGATACCTTCTACTTTCTGTTACCTCCTGAAACTGTGATTCTAGGGACGTGGATATATTGTTCAATCCACACTTATTGGCAGGTTCCTTGCCGCTTTAAATCTTGCCGGAAGGTCTTCAGGCTGGCTCCTCCCACCCACCCGGGTGGTAAAACCCTCGGCTCCGCCTCATGATGCCAGATCTTCCTTACTGCTTGGAAGCTCAGGTTCCCTCCTTTACGCTCTGCGTTTAAGCCTGGATCCAAACTCTTCGGTTAATCCGAAACTTATTTTAAGATTTACAAGACTTCGGTCTTCATCTTCCCTCACAGCCGCGATGGACAAATCGACTCCCGATTTCATTGGTGCCCCTGTGAGCAGAAGATGCCCCGGACCGATCCTCATGCCACGTGCGTTTATTGCCTTGGACTCGGCCATGACTCACAGCCTTGTGAATTGTGCAGATCCTTTTCGGCTTTGGCCGTGGAGGACCGCGTTGCCCAGTTACTGTTGGGGCGACCGGAAAAACGTTATTCTCCGGTTAAATCTAAGGAGGCCCATTGGGCGGTGTCCGCGGCTGCGGGCTTGGCGGAACAGCTGGAGCAGATGATTGCCCTCGAGGAGGAGGAGGTGGCCCAGGCCGCATCATCATCATCCTCGGTCACGGTATTTATCCTGCTCTCCTTGGAATCCTCCTACACAGCTTCTTTCAAGGAGCTTTGCCAGTCCCTCTCCACCAAGGGAGAAGGCCCTTAGGGACATTCCTCTCGATCCAAAAAGAAGGACCCCAAAGGTAAGTCCCACTGTCGACATTTGTGGGAGCGGGAGAGGTCCCCTTCCCTGGATAGTCAACACTCGACTTCGGTCGAGGTTGAGGCTAAGGCCGCTGGCTTCACGGTGTCCTCATCAGGTCAGCAGGCCGAGGCACTCATTGACGCAGTCGAGATTTTTCTCGACCTGTGAGATGGGCTGTCGATCGAAGAAGCCAACAACCCTTCTTCACCGGTTCCCCCGATGGAAACCGAGGACTTGCCTGTGCCTCCTGTGCCGGAGTCCCCGGTTAAGGTCCCTGAACCGAGGGGGGAGAGCGGGTTTCCCCTGCCCCCTCTCAGACCCACCCTTGGAAACACCGAAGGTCTCAGTCTTGGTCTCGGGCCTCTTCCCGGCCCAGCCGATCCCACCAACATCGGCGGTCTCGGTCTTGACGCCGTGGAAAGCGTCGGCGCTGCTCATCCTCCTGTTTGTCCTCTTCGTCGGATAGGCTCCGGCACAAATTGTGTCAGTGCTGTGAGGAGCTAATGTGGCAGCAGCTCCTTTTGACCGGGAATAGGCCGACTTCGTCGCCTTCCCCGGCCATTATGTAGCTGTCACCGGAGCGGCCGAAACAGCCCCTTGTAGTAGTCGAGGGGCCGAAGCCGGCACAGGTTGTTCAGCCAAAACCGGCTGCTCCACCCATTGTGGTGGAACCCCCGCCTCCACAACCTAAATTTGGGGCCCCGACCAAGGATTCTCGTTCGGGTCAGGGCTTGCCCCATCGCTTGTCTGTCACCCTCACTCCCTATTGACCTCGGCAGGTGGAGGGTGGCTCAGGCGTTCGTCAGCTGTTCGCAGACTCCTTGGAGTCGGATGATGACTCTTCCTTGTTCTCCAGGCTGCTTAACTTGGAGTCCACTGGGGGTCAGTCAGTGGACGAGAGCCCATCCTCGTTTCTGGGAATGCTTCGGCTCATCTCAGAGCCCACTGAGATGAAGCTCGAACCCGTTTCAAAACGGGCCAAGTATCCCTTCGCGGAGATACTGGACCGAGGGGATTCCCCCACGGAGGCCTTCCCGGTGGCCGAAGCCATTGTTGGCCTGGCCCTGGAACTGTGGTAGCGGCCAGCTTCTTGTCCAGCACCTTCAGCCAGGATGGCTCGGAAGTATGCTTTTCCCACTGGTTTACTCTCCGGTTTCTCGGAGCACCCCTCTGCGGAGGGGCTCGTGACCGATATCGTTTTCCGACGTTCCGGGAATGCTCTGGATGTGGACAAGCCTCCGGCAAGGAGTCCAAGAAGTTGGACTACTCCGGGCGGAAAGTTTACACTGCTTCCTCCCTAGGCCTTCGTCAGGCCAGCTCGACCGTCCTGATGGCACACTTTTCACATGCCCTTTTGGGCTTCCTTGATGAGTTGATTCCTCATCTCCTGGCTGACCTCCAAACTACAGTCAAGCAGGTGCGGGATCAGGGAAGGGCGGTGGCCAAACAGCAGCTCCAGACTTCCCTGGACATCACTGATTCATGTGTCCGGTCAGTAGCGGCCGCAGTGGCCATGCGCCGCAGAGCTTGGTTGCGGATCTCCATTTTCACGGCAGATACCCAGCACAAGCTGGCAGACGTTCCCTTCCTGGCTACCGACTTGTTCGGTCCTGGGGTTGAGGGGCATCTTCAGCGGATCGAGAAGTCCAGTGCCACCTTGGACTCGGTCACATCTACTCAGAAGGACAAAGGCTGCCAGCAGCAGTGTAAGCCCTTTCACCTTCAGCCCCTGTGGCACGTCCGGACCAGCAACACCAGCATGAGGGCCAGCAGGCTCGCACTTGGCACCCCAAAGCCAAGCCTGCTGCTTCACCCAACAGGAAGCTGGGAGGGAAAGGTCCAGGAGGCTCCTTGTCCTGTCCTTCCTCCAAGCCTGCCCAGTGACGGGTTGAGGGGTGTCACCCTCAATCTCGTTACTCCTCCCTGGGATCCCCCCGTGGGGGGATGGCTCCGCCACTTCATTTCTGCCTGGTCCGATATCACCACGGATCGCTGGGTGTTGGAAGTGGTAGGAAAGGGTCTGCCGCTGGAAAATGAGCAGTCCCCCCCCATCGAGCCATCACCCCACGGGGGGCTACAGGGTCCAGAGCTCTCTGTCGGCCCGTCGAGCCGACATTGCCCTGCTCCTCCAGAGGGAGGTGATCAGGGAGGTGGCCTATCCTCCATCAGACCCGGGGTTTGTGTCCAGTCACTTCCTGGTCCCAAAACGGACGGGGGGCTGGTGCCCCATTCTAGACCTACACGACCTGAACAAGTTCCTAAGGTCTCGAACCTTCAGGATGGTCACTCTGGCTCAGATCATCCCATCCTTGGAACGAGGCGTGTGGTTCTGTTCTCTGGACCTTCAGGACTCGTTCTTTCACATCCCAATCCGTCCGTCTCACCAGCGATTCCTCCGCTTCAGAGCGGAGGGATCCCTTTACGAGTTCCGGGCCATGCCCTTTGGCCTCTCTCCAGCTCCCAGGGTCTTCACCAAATGCATGACAGTGGTGACAGCATTTCTGTGGTGCCGAAGGGTCCGGGTGTACCCTTACCTGGACGACTGGCTGATTGCAGCCTCCTCCAAGTCGGAGGTGGAGCGGTCCAGGGATCTGGCCCTCCAGGTCTGCTCTCAGATTGGCCTCCTCATCAACGAGGCCAAATTGGAACTCGTGCCATCGCAGGTGATTCAGTTCTTCGGGGCCGAGCTCGACTCTCTTCGAGCCAGAGCACGGCTCTCAGCGGACAGGGCCGAGGTTCTTTCCTCCTTTGCCCAGTCATTTCTGGTTGGGCAGTTGCGCCCCGCCCGGGACTTCCTGGGCTTCATGGCGGTCTGCATCAGCCTGGTCTGTTGGGCCCGCTGGCACATGCGTCCCTTGCAGTGGGGACTGGCCCACCAGTGGTCACAGCGCTCCAGTCCTCTGGACCAGCCAGTGATGGTGACCCAGGAGATGGGGAACACTCTCCAGTGGTGGATCGTTCCGGCTCATCTGCAGGAGGGTATCCCATTTGTCCGCCCAGAGCCGACGGTCACTCTAACGACTAATGCCTCTCTGATGGGTTGGGGTGCCCATCTGGGGGAGCTCAGAGTGCACGGTCTGTGGTCTCCTCAGGAGTCTGGATGCCACATCAACCTGCTGGAGCTTCAAGCGGTCCGACTAGCCCTCACCGCCTTTGCTCCATTTGTACGGGGTCAAGTGGTCCAGGTCCAGACGGACAACACCACGACCATGTACTACCTAAACCGCCAGGGCGGGACGCGCTCCTTGCCTCTGTGCAAGGAAGCTCTCCGCACTTGGTCTCTCGTGGGCAGACTGGAGGTGGATCTCCTAGCCATTCAACACTCTGGCCGATGCCCTAAGCCGGACAGGTGCTGCATCTCATGAGTGGTGTCTCTTGCTAGAGGTAGTACAAGATCTGTTCTCCCACTGGGGCACACCTCAGGTGGACCTGTTTGCCTCAAGGGAGAATGTGAAGCTGAGGCTGTTTCATGCCCGCCCCCCTCAGCAGGGCTTGCTGCAGGGGGTTGCCTTCTCGAGGCCGTGGACTCTCGGGCCTCTTCTACGCCTTTCCCCCATTTCCCTTGATCCACAAGGTGCTTCTCAAGGCGAGGAGGGACAAGGCGCAGGTGATTCTGGTAGCCCCAGACTGGCTCCGTTAGTTCTGGTATCCAGATCTCCTCAGCTCCAGGCTCCAGAGATGGCTTCCAGCCTGCCCGGACCTGATCTCAGTCAGCCAGGGGAAGGTATTCCACCCAGACCTTCAGTCCCTGCACCTGATGGCCTGGTTCCTGAGCGACTAGAGTTCCAGGCCTTGGGACTTTCTGACGAGGTCCTCAACATTGTTGAGGCATCCCGTAAGGAGTTGACCAGAAAATGCTATGCCTTCAAATGGAAGAGGTTCTCCATTTGGTGTCAGGATAAGGGGTTGGACCCTTCCTCCTGTTCCTTGGCCAGCATTCTGGACTACCTATGGTCCCTTTCTCAGCTAGGGTTTCGGTTGATGACCCTTAAGGTGCACCTGGGAGCCATCTCTGCTTACCGGGCGCGGGCTGGAAAGCAGTCGGTGGCGCAGGAGAAGGTGGTTGGGGGCTTTTTCAAAGGCCTTGATCACATATCCCTTCTGGTGCGAGAACCTCCACCTCCATGGGCTCTGCTGCTGGCATTGGCTAAACTCATGGGCAAGCCATTCGAACCGATGCACTAGCATGACTTCTCTCACCTGTCGTTTAAGACTGCCTTCTTGGTGGCTATGACGTCAGCCAGAAGGATGAGAGAGCTCCAGGTGCTTTACATCAAGTCTCCTTATCTGGTCTTCCAAAGGGACAAGGTTGTCCTGCGCCCCCACCCGAAATTCCTTCCGAAAGTGGTGTCGGAGTTTCACCTTAACCAGGTGTTGACTCTGCCGGTGTCCTACCCCAATCACACATCGAGGGCCAAATATAGGCTCCATACTCTGGACCCTAGAAGAGCACTCTCTTATTATAAGGAGCGGATGGCTGAAGTTCGGGGAGAGGTTCGCCAGCTGTTTGTCACCTACGCTGAAGCTGCACCTGGCAGACCTGCAGCCAAGTGGACGATAGGCAGGTGGGTCACCTCCTGCATAGATCTCTGCTATAGGTTGGCAGGCATGGAGCCTCCCAGAGGATAAGAGCTCATTTTACCCGCCTATACGCTGCTTCGTAGCTGCTTCCAGGGCGCCCCTATCCAGGAAATCTGCAGGGCTGCTACCTGGAAGTCAGCACACACCTTCATTACCCACTACCACGTCGACCTTGAGTCACGCCGGGATGCTGGGTTTGGGACCTCGGTTCTCCAGTCCTTATTCCCTAAGTAGGGGGTGCGCGCCTTGCCTCCCTCCTCCCGGAGAACTGCTAGGAGTCTGCCAATAAGTGTGAATTGAACAACATATCCACGTCCCTAGATTAGAAATACAGGTTACTCACCTGTAACAGGAGTTCTAGGAGTGGTATATGTTGTTCATCCACCCAATCCACCTGACCTCCCCGGCTTTGACACACAACCTGTCTTCCAGCGGGCTAGATCTGGCATCTTGGGGCGGAGCCGAGAGTTTTACCACCCTGGTGGGTGGGAGGAGCCAGCTTGAAGACCTTCCAGCAAGATTTAAAGCGGCAAGGAACCTATCAATAAGTGTGGATGAACAACATATACCACTCCTAGAACTCCTGTTACAGGTGAGTAACCTGTATTTCGCCCCCACGCTAGCATGTTTTCTGACATCATTATATGGAGAGCGCAGGGGCGCAGTCCATAGATATGAATGGGGCCATTTTTTAAACTTAGTTCTTGGTATTTTAGATGTCAATCATGCACAAATCAAGGGGACTGCTTAACTAACAAGGTCCTTGTTAGTTGAGCAGTGCCCCTGATTTGTTCACGATGAGCATCTAAAATACAAAAAACGGAGACTGTCCCATTTAGGTCTATGCCTCCAGCTCTCTATATAGTGACATCAAAAAACATGCTAGCACAGGGGCAGATGACAATTTCAGGAGGTACCAGGAAGTGAAAGGGACTCGCGCGGTGTGGCTCCACAGAGCCAAAATACAATCTCTTCCCTTCCAAAAAAATAGAAATATAGAAATTTTTTCAGCAGAAAATGACCCATCAGCCCATCCATTCTGCCCTTGTCCCCTCTCCATAGGCAGCCCTGACTGTACCACCCTACACCTCACACCTGTGGCCCCCCTTGTAGATTTCAGTCTCCTTTTTCTCGTCGGAGTATCTATCCCTCCCTCTTGTTTAAACCCCTGTAGTTATTCCATGCTCTCTTGAACCTCTGAACCCCCCCACCCAACTGTTTTTTCCCTAACCACCCCATCTGGTAGCTCATTCCAGGGGCCCACCACCCTCTCAGTGAAGTAGTGCCCTCTCCTATTGCCTCAGAATTGTCCTCCTTCCAGCTTCATGCTGTGCCCCTAATTCTTGTATTTTCTTTCAACTTGAAGATACACCCTGTCTTTACCTTGTTTATTCCCTTCAGGTATTTAAAAGTTTCTGTCATATTCCCCCCCCCCCAGTTTGCAAGGGATACAGGTCAAGCTCCTCCATCCTCTCCTCCCAGGTCCTCTGATATATGCCACGCACCATTTTGTTTGCCCTCCTCTGTACCCTCTGCACCCTGTCTATATCCCTATGTAGGTGAGGTCTCCAGAACTGTATTCCATACTCCAGGTGGGGGAGGATCATGGACCCATATAGGGGCATTATCACCTCCCTTCCCCTGCTTGTGATACCCCTCCCGATGCGTGCCAGCATACCACTCACCTTTCCAACTGCCTTGTTGCACTTGTTTACCACCTTAAGGTTGTTTGAAGTAATAATCCCCAGATCCCTCTCCTGCTCTGTTACCACCACATCCTCTCCTCCTAGTGTGTATATGGACCCTTTTGTTCTTCTGTCCTACGTGCATTATTCTGCACTTCTTGGCATTAAAGCTCAGTTGCCAACTCCCCGACCATCCCTCCATCCTTATCAGATGCTCTCTCATATGCTTCACACCCTCTGGTGTGTCCACGCTATTGCAGATTTTTGTATCACCGGCAGACGGGCACTCCTTTCCATTCAGTCTCTCCGCAATATCCTCAAAGTAAATGTTAAAGAGTACTGACCCCTGAGGTACCCCACTCGTCACTCTTTACAACCACTCTTTGACTCCTGCCACCAAGCCTGTTTTCCACCCACTTTATTTTCTCCCCTACCCCAGACTACCCAACTTGCTCACCAGCCTCCTGAAAGGGACGGTGTCAAAGGCCTTGCCGAAGTCCAGGTAGGAAAAAGGGGCACTTAAAATGAAAATATTGGCAGCATATGAGTAGGGGCCAGGTAAGGGTTCTTTATTGTTCTTGGGGGAAAATTTGAAAAATACCAGGATAGTTGCTCCTCT
Source organism: Neoceratodus forsteri (assembly GCA_016271365.2). Lineage (NCBI taxonomy): Eukaryota > Metazoa > Chordata > Ceratodontiformes > Ceratodontidae > Neoceratodus > Neoceratodus forsteri. The sequence goes on along the minus strand of JADMNL010000027.1, from coordinate 261,658,038 downwards.
CACCACCTGGCTGGTATATCCCTCTGCTCCGCACTGTGATGTCAGATCTTCCTTTCTGTTGAAAGAATTTGATCTTCCCTGTACAGCTCCATGCATTAAAAGGCCTATTAAGTGTGCCATTGGCAAACTTAGTGATTTTCTTTTCTTTCTTTTTGATCCAACATATATTCTTGGGTCCTGCTCTCTGCACTCAGTCGAAATATATAACACGAGGAAGTGAAGCCTGCTTCTAGCGTCAAACAGTGTGTCACTTGCTGGCAGAAGACATGGTGGGCAGACCCACACATGTTATGCTTGTACTGCCTTGGGATGGCACATGATGTTGCAGGTTGTGGCTTTCGCCAGACAATGCTATCATCATCTCTCAAAGACCATAAGGCTTGTCTTCTCCCCAGCCAGCTAGCCGATTAAGACCCTAAATTGTGGGCCAAGGTTGGTCGCAAGGCAGCCTCTGCTGCAACAGCACCCACAGCCCAACTTGCAGCTATGAAAGAGGCAGCAGAGAAGTCCATGGCTGGCACCTCGTGGGCCTTTGCTCTGCTTCCGGCTGGGGCCAGTGTCAGAGCGTCCTTCGCTGGGAAGTTTTGTGATATGTGTTATCCCTCCAGACCTTCGGGGAGAGCTCTGCCTGTAATGGTAAGAAGCATAAAAGCAAGAAACAATGCTGTTGATCATGGGATCAGGAGACATCCTGCTCCCTTGACTTCCCTGACTGCTCAATGGCTGTGGAGTGCTCTGCTTTGGCTGAGCCACAGTTGGTCAAGGAGCAGGTGCTAGCTACATGGTACCACCATTGGGCTTGCCGACCTCGACACTGGTCGATCAGGCAGTCAAGAGTTTTCTCGACTCTGTCCTCCAGTTTGGGGGGGGGGTCAACAAAGTTGATCTCCAGGATACCGATTATCCCAGTCCTTACTCAGGAGGACATGGAGCAGTCTGTATCCCCTGGCCATTAACACTCGAGATCAGCCTCCACCAGAGGTCATGCAGTCGAAACTGGTGCAGGCAGCGTATGCAGCACCTCTGGCTGCATCTCCTTGACATTGGCCCCTGGATTGACAGTCGAGGTTCAGGTCGAAGACTCCTCAAGTTCTCGATCCCACTCAACTGAAAGGCATTGCCATCCATACTGCATGTCCTCTTCATCTTTGGATTATGGGAGGCTCTGCCAGCAGATGTGGTAGCACTGTGAGAAGCTCCTCCGGCTGCAGTAGGCCTTGGTGGAATCTAGTAGGGCTATACCCCTGATCTCTATGGTCGACTGGCTAGTTCCGGTCAAGCCCATGCCAGTCCATCTGAGACAGTTGTTGCCAGCACGTATCTCTGCACCCTTGCTGGTGGAATCGACTCCACAATTGCCATGTGGGGAGCTCCTTCTAAGGACTCCCGTCTGGGGACTGGCTTGCTAGGTCAGTTTTCCATTGAAGTTACCCACTTGGATGACTCCAGGGTGATTCATAGCAGGAAAATGTTGAGGGATGTCTTTGGGTCCTGTGACAACTCCAGTGGGTTCTTCAGTGTAGTTTTTGAACATAATTGCCACCTTTGAGTTCTCTGATGATTCTGATGGGTCCTCAGTATAGTCTTACATATTCGACTACAAACTGTTGAGGAACTGACTACCAACAATGGGTCAGTGTCTTTTGGGGCTTTCCTCCAGCTCATGTCGGAGTCCATGAATGTTCTTTTGGAGTTAGTCCAAAAGAGGGCTAAATACCCTTTCACTGACATCCTGGGATTGACTTTCCCATAAATGAGGTTATTGTGGGACCACCTCTGCGCTTTGGCAGTATCCAGCATCACATTCAGCCCGTAGGGTTCACAAATACACATTCTTTACCTGCTCTTTGTTCAGATTCTCCGACCACACCTCAGCCAAAGGCCTAGTCTCCAATTCCATTTTCCAGAAACCTGGTAATGCTGGGTGCTGGGGATGCAGAGAAGCCCCCCACCCCAAAAAAAAAACAAGGAGTCGAAGAAGTTTGACCACACAGCTAAGAAAGTCTACGCTGCATCTTCCCTAGGTCTCTGCCAGGCGAGCTACATCTTGATGATGACCTACTTTGATCACTCCCTACAGGGAGTGCTCGATAATGTCTTTCCTTACTTGCCTGCCAATAAACTGCTCCCAGTAAAGGTCATCTGAGACAAAGGTCAAGTGCTTGCCTAATACCAGCTCCAGATGGCTATGGTCATTAGCGATTCTTGTGCCCATGCCATGGCAGTGGCCATTGTGATGCATCACAGGACCTGGCTGTGGATCTTCACCTTCACAGTGGACACTCAAAACAAGTTGGTTGGTGTCCCTCTCTTGGGCACAGACCTCTTCGGCCCAGCAGTGGATAGACACTTCATGAGAATCAAGAAGTCCAGTGCCACCATGGATTCTGTGGTTGCATCGCAGAAGGATCAAAAAGATCAAAAGCAAAAGAAGAAGGCCTTTCAGTTTCGTCCCTTTTAGATACAGCAGTCTTGTCAGCAACAGCTTCAGCAGGCAGAATTCCAAGCCTGGTGCCCCAAGGCCAAGTTCTCCAGCCAGGGTCCCAGAAAAGGCAGGGAGAGGGGAAGAGTGGAAGTGGTGCCCCTCAGGTCTCAGTGGCTGGTGCCCCCTCCAAAATTGTCCAGTGATGAGTAGGTGGGGGTGTTCACCTCCCACCTGTTCAGTCCCTGATTCAGCTCCTGGTGGGTGGTTCAGATTCACCACTTCTGACCTCAGTGGTCCATCATTACTATGGATAGGTGGGTTCTTGAGGAGGTCGGGAGAGGGTTGCCTCTCGACTTTGAGGCTCTTCTGCCTTATCAGTCCCCACGATCCAAAGGAGTCCTCAGAGTCACAGGACATGCTATCGACCCTCAGAGAGGCTGTTGCTCAGCTCCTCACAAAAGGAGCTATAGCCTGTGTCCAAGACACCCTGGCAAGTCCGGTACATATCCAGGTACCTCCTGGTCCTGAAATGGATGGGGGGCTGGTGCCCCATGCTGGATTATCATGACCTGAACCTGTTTTTAAAAAAGCGCAAGTTCAGGATGGTCATGCTGAACCAGATCATACCATCTCTGGAGCCAGGCATATGGTTCTGATCCTTGGAGTTCCAGGAAATGATCTTCCAGTCCAGTCTGTCCGGCCCATGGATGGTACCTCCTGTTCCACGCAGAAGGGATGGTTTGTCAGTTCCAGGTCATGCCACTTGGCTGCTCTTGAGTGCTAAGGGTCTTTACCAAGTGGATTGCAGTGGTGGGCAGCCTCCTGCAGCACCAGGGTATCAGGGTTTATCCATACCTGCATGACTGGCTGATAGCTGGGCTGTCTGTAGGAGCAGTGGAGTGGTCCGAGGACTTGACCCTCCAGACCTGCAGAGACTTGGGCCTCTTGGTCAACCTGGCCAAGTCTGAACTTGTCCCCTTGCAGATGATTCATTTCATTGGGGCAGAACTAAACTCACTATGGGCAAAGACCCCTTTCCTGCGAACCTGGCATCCGATCTTGCCTCCGTTGCCTGATCATTTCAGATTGGGTGCTCGTGCCAAAGCCAGTACTTTCTGAGGCTGTTGGGTACATTGAAACTTGCACCAGCATGGTCCGATGGGCTTGTTGGTGGAAGCAGCACCTTCAGTGGGAGCCGGTCCATCAGTGATCCAAACACCTAGGACAACTGGACCAGCCAATCACAGTGATCCAGCCAATGTGTGATGCCACCTCATGGTGGCTGATCCCAGACCATTTGGAGGAAGGAATCCCATTTGTTTGTCCAGAACTGGCAATATCTCTCAATGACGGCTGCATCTCTGCTGGGGTTGGGATCGCACCTGGGACACTACAGGACCCACAGGTTTGAGGTCACCCAGGGAGTCTAGTCACCACAAAAACCTGCTGGAGCTTCATGTATTGTGGCTAGCTGTGATGGAATTTGCTCCTCTACTGGGGTGTCGGGTCATGCAAGTCCAGACTGACGACACCACGCCCATGTTCTACCTGAACAGGCAGGGCGGAACACACTTCCTTCTATTGTGTCGTTAGGCCCTCCACACCTGGACCCTTGTATGCAACCTTGGTGCAGAACTCATGGTAGTCTATGCCACAGGAGCAGAGAGTGTCAGCTGGCAGATGCTCTCAGCCATGTGGGCGAGACGTAACACGAAGTTGTCCTTGCCTCAAGCGGTAGCAAACCACCTGTTCTCTCTGTGGGGCACCCCTTTGGTGGACCAGTTTGCCTCCTGGGAGAATGCAAAACTGAGGCTGTTCTTTGCCTGTCCCCCACAGTCTGGGACACTGGTGGGTGGTACCTTCATGAGGCCCTGGACCCCAGGCCTCCTTTATGCCTTTCCTTCCTTTCACTGGATCTATAAAGTGGTGGTCAAGGTACAGAGGGGACAAGGTGCAGATGATCCTCATAGCTCTGGACTGGCTTAGCCAGTTCAGGTACCCAGATCTCCTCAGCCCCAGCCCCTTATGGTTGCCTCTTCACCTGGATCTACTGATCCGGCAACCAGGGAAGGTGGTTGGGCTCTTCTTTAAGGACCTTGACCACTTTTCCCCACCGGTGCCTGAGCCACCACCACCTTGGGATTTATTACTCATACCGGCAGTGCTCATTGGCAAGCCTTTTATGCCTTTGCACAGGTGTGAGATGCCACACCTGTCATGGAAGACCGTGTTCTTGGTGGCCATCACATCAGCCAGGAGAGTTAGTGAGCTCCAGGTGCTCTCAGTGGAGCCTCCTTATCTGGTCTTCCTCAGGGACAGGGTAGTCTTTTGTCCCCACCCAGAGTCCCTTCCAAAGGTTGTCTTGGAGTTCCACCTTAACCAGATGATGAACCTCCCAGTCTGCTTTACCAACCCACCTTCAGAAGCTGAACACAGGCTCCATTCCTTGGACCTGCCTGGTGGGGGGGACGCTCTCCTCTGTCATGTGGAGTGTATGGCTGGAGCTTGCAGGGTGAAGCTCACTAGCTCTTTATTACATATGCTGAAGCTGTGCCTGGCAGACTGGCAGCTAAGAAGATGATTGGCAGGTGAATCACTTCCTGCATCGACCTCTGTTATAGGTTGACTGGTAAGGAGCCTCCTGTAGGGCTGAGGGCTCATTCCACCAGACATACTGCTGCCTCAGTGACTGCTTTCAGGGACACCACCTGAAAGTCAGCACACACCTTCATCTCCAGTAACAGCACTGACCTAGAGTCTCACTGGGTTCTGCTTTTGGGGCCTCAGTTCTCCAGTCTTTGTTTGCCAAGTAGGGTGTATGTGCCTTGCCCTCTCCTCCTAGAGAACTGCTGGAAGTCTACCATCATGTGGATAAGTGAAGCACACCTGTGCCTGAAAAATGGGTTACTCACCTGTAACCGTAGTTCTAGGAGTGCTATATGGCTCACATCCACACCGCCCACCCAGCCTCCCCTGGCTAGTGGGACACGGATCCCTGCTTCCAGCGTGAAAAATCTGATGTCACAGGGCGGAGCTGAGGGATATACCACTTGGGTGGTGGGAGGAGCTTTGCTTAAAGTCATTCCAGTCAATCACCTGTTAAGGAAGAACTGCCATTGTGTGGATGTGAATCATATACCACTCCTAGAACTACGGTTACAGGTGAGTAACCTATTTTTCAGAACCTAAGGGCCATAATGACAGAGGCCAGCATGGATACTATAGCCATTACTGAGAATGTGCACTGTAAACCATGACTGGGAGATGTCCATATGAGGCTATACTCTGTTCAGGAAGGACAGGGTGAGAAGGAAAGGAGGGGTGTGGTGCTTCATGTGAGGGAAGGCATAAAGGTAACAGAGATCCAGGGAATACTTGGGTAGCAGAGGTACTGTGGTTCAACCTGGAGATGGGGAATGGAGCCTCTGTTTGCACTGGTGTGATCATCAGACCTATAGCACAAGGGGAGGAATAAGATAAGGCAAGTGGAAGCTAATTACAAGATGGCACAAGGGAGGAGGTGCTGCTGGTTGGGGCCTTCAGTCTGCCTAATGTAGACTCAAACCTCCCTGATGCGTCTTCTTCTAGAAGCAGGGGCATCCTGGACTTCCTGCAGGGGGTGTTCTCAGGCAGCTGTTCAGTGAACCCACTCATGATGGGGCATTACTGGACTTCATACTCACAGGAATAGTGTTGCAGAAGACAAGGGAACAGCATTCACTGTACAGTATGGTTCAGTATAAGAGTAGCTGCAGAATTAAATCACACAAGGATGAGGGTCCTGGACTTCGGGAGGGCAGATTTTAAAAGATGGGTCAATGCCTCTGAGATGATCTGGCTGGGGTGGAGGAACAGTGGGCAAAGCAAAAAAGGGCCATGGGTAAGGCAGCAAACCTCTGCATCAAGCAAGTGAGCAAAGGCAAGAGGAAAGCGAGACTGCTATGGTTCATGAAAGAGGTGGCGGAAAAGGTAAAGGCTAAAAGGGGTAGCATTCAGAAAGTATAAGGAGATGCAGGGGGAGGAGGATAGGGAGGTGTACCAGGGGAAACCAAGAGAAGCAGGGAGAGCAGCAAGTAGCCCAAAGGTGCAAACTGAAGAGAGAATAGCCCGGGCGGTGACGAAGGGGGACAAGGCATTTTTTAGACATGTAAGTGAAAGGAAGAAGACAGGTGGGATCATAAGATTAAAAATGGAAGGGCGGGACTGTGCAGTGGGGGACCAGGAAAAGGCAGACAAACTGAATAAATACTTTTTTTAAGTTATTTTCACAGAGGAAGGAGAAGGAGAAGGAGAAAGGAGGCAGTATAGCGCAGTGGTTTAAGGCTCTGAGCTGCAAATCTGGTTACATCCAGCAGACTAGACCTGGGTTTGAATCCCACAGCTTCCACTTGCATACTGTGTGACCCTGAACAAGTCACTTAACCTCCTTGTGCTCCCAGGTCGCTCCTGTAAAAAAGCCTTCGGCTTAGTGTGCTACTCCTGGTTAAACAACTAACTAGAATGGGAGGGCCAAGTAGCAGGGGCATTGTAGGGAAGTGGACACTAGTTCATTTTCAGAGGAGAGTGTCCTGAAGTGGCTTGCTAATCTGAAAGTGGACAAAGCAGTGGGGCCAGATAGGGGTGCATCCAGGGGTATTGATGGAGCTCAGGGAGGTACTGGCTGCACCTCTGACAGTCCTATTTTAACAGCTCATTGGAAGCAGAAGTGGTTCTGGAGGAGGGCAGATGTCGTCCCACTTTACCAAAGTGGTAGCAGGGAAGAGGCTGGCAATTATTGTCCAGTCGACCTGACATTGGTGGTAGGAAAAGTGATGGAGTCACTGTTAAATGAAAGTATTGTGGAATATCTTGAATCCCAGCATGGATTCAAAGGGGGGGAGGTATCATGGCAGACGAAGCTAATAGATTTCTTTGGGTGACCAAAGAATTAGATCAGGGTGGAGCAGTGGACATGGCCTACCAAGACTTCAGTAAGGCTTTCAATACCATTCAGTGTAGGATGTAGTAAATATTCTGTGTAGCTTAGGAGTGGACCGAAAGGTGGTAAACTGGTAAGAAACTGGTCGGGTGATAGGTGGCAGAGGGTGGTGGTAAATGAAGTTCACTCCCAAGAAAAGAGGGTGACCAGTGGGATGCCTTATAACTCACATTGCAGAGGAGCTGGAAGGGAAGGTCTGCCTCTTTGTAGATGACACCAAAATCTGCAATAGGGTTGACACTCCTGGGGGGGAGGGGCTGGGCACAGACCTGAGAAAACTTAAGGAGTAGTCAAGTGTATGGCAGCTGGGTTTCAGTGCAAAGCAATGTACTTGGGGCACAAAAACCTAGGGGCACAGTAAAGAATAAGAGGCATGGTACTGATGACCACCAAGCAGGAAAGAGATGTGGGGTGACCATATTGGATGACCTTAAGGTGGCCAGGCAGTGTGTCAATGCATTTGGGAGGACTAGTGGGATACTGATGTGCATAGGGAGGCACATTACCAGCGGAAAGAGGGAGACTGTATTTCTTCTGTATAGATCCTAGTAAGACCCCACCTAGAATACCACGTCCAGTTCCAGAGACCACACGTCCGGAAGGACATAGACTGAGTGGAGGTGGTCCAGAGGGGGGCAACTAAAATGGTGCAGGGTCTACATTAGAAGCCCTGTGAGGAGAGACTTAAGGACCTAAATGTGTACATTCTGAAAAAATAGGAGGGAGAGTGAGAATAGGATCGAGACCTTTAAATACCTCATGGGGTAAATAAGGTGCAGGAGGGAAGCAATTTTCAAGGAAAAAAGGTGCTCAAAGACAAGGGGGCATGATAAGGAGCTGGAGGGGGTAGATTCAGAAGAGAGGTGAGCAAGTACTTTTTTCACAGAAAGAGTGGTGGATTCCTGGCACAGTCTTCTAGTGGAGGTTGTGGGGGTGAAAACAATGGTGGGGTTCAGGAATGCATGGAATAGGGATAAGGGAATCTATGGGCCAGAGATCAGGTAGTATCTGCACGGATACTACAGACAAGGAAACGTGTAGAGTTGCTGGGCCAAGCAGTTCCTATCTGCCAATAAATTCTTTGTAAAGGTGGCAGCCATGTTTGCCATATCAGGAATAAATGAGGTGGCTCATGCATTCTCCGTATGATTTGCCCATTATTTTTCAAATTCCATCTTTTGAACTTTTCCGGCAGTGCATTCATTGGGAATTTACACATGGATCTGAGAACTTTTTTTGTTGGCCAATCAGGAAGCCGTGCATTTCTACACCAGATCAAAAATGACAAATTAAAATAAATCATGTGATACCCTTGTTCATTGAATAATGTTGTATTGGCTATGCATTTTGTACTTCTGTCCACAAGGGGCTGGTTCAAGACAATGTAACTTATTTTCTAGGAGCGTGAATGTGTTGTTCATCCACACTGTCTGGCGTTGTCCCTTTCCCCTTTAAATCTTGCCGGAAGTCTTCAAGCTGGTCTCTCCCACCCACCTGGGTGGTATATACCTCGGCTCTGCCCCATGATGCCAAATCTTCCTTTCCGCTGGAAGATACAGGTTCCCTCGTGCTACTTTTCAAGTACTGTAGGCCCTGGAGTCTCATCGACTGTTTTCGCCGCATTTACTCTCTCTAAAACTCTTTAGAGTTTACGACTCTGATCTGAACGGTTCGGATATGGAGGACAGGTCGTCCCCCAGGTTTCGCCGGTGTCCTTGTGGACAGAAAATGTCTCGCACCGATCCCTACCTCTCGTGCGTTTATTGCCTAGGCGCTGTGCACGATACCTCTGCTTTGCATCACCTGTCTGCCTTCCATCCCACTGTCCTGGAGGACCACAAGGCATGCCTTGCTTGGGAGACCGAGTCGTAATCCACCGTGAAATCAAGGAGGCCAGGTGGCGGCTCACGCTCGTGATCCGCCTCGAGCAGCTCGAATGAGATGGCGGCTTTCGAGGAGGAAAGCTGCCCAAGCTTCTCGCCAACCGGGTTTTTGTCCCGCCAACCTGGGCTCCACCTTTTAGGGGTCCTTTCGGGAGTTGTGCTAGTCTCTCCCTACCAAGGGCGAGGCACCCTCGGGCTCACACTCCTCCCGCTCCAAGAAGAAGGACAAGGACTCCAAATCATCTTTTTCTAGACAAAGAAGACGTTTCTGGGACCGAGAGCGGTCCGATACTCAGGATCAGGCGGTTTCAAACTTGGCCGAAATCACTTCCTCGGCTGCCAGCTTTGCGGACCTTCTGTCAGGCCAAGGCACTGAAGCCGAGGATACGGCAAAACTGGCCGAGATTTCTCTCGACCCGATTGAGCCGTTGTCGCCGACCCCTGTCAACGACTCCTTGGAGAGGGCTCCCATTCTCTCCTTCCCTGATGAGGAGACCCGTCCTTCGGGTATCCCGATTGAGGGACAAGAGCCGGTTCCTCAGTTTTCACCGGATCTGGCTTCTCTCGATTGACAGAGTCGACGCCGTCGGTCTCGATCGAGAGTAGGACCCCGCCGGCTCGATAAGTCAAAAAGGGTCATAAACACCCCGAAGCAGGCCAGCCGCTAATCTCATTCTCCTCGACGAGGAGAGACTTAGACGGAAGCTTCGCTGACGTTATGAGGACCTCATGTGGCAGCAGCTACTTTGACCGTCAATAGCCATCCACCCGGCTGTACCAGCCATTACTTGGCCCCAGCCTCCTCTGCCGACGCCGACTCCCTCGGTACTGAGGACCCCGGTTCTCCCTCCAGTGGGACTGGCACGCATTTCTGGTCAGCCTGTTCCGGTCTCCCCACCAATTTTGGTGGAACCACCGCCTATACAGCCTCAGGGAGGGTCTCTCTCTGAGAAAGATTGGACAACTACGGGCTTGCCCCATAGGCTGTCCATAACTGTTACTCCTCATTGCCCTAGGCGCATCGAAGGGGACATAGGTGGGAGACCCCTGTATCCTGACTCCTCGGACTTGGATACTACCGGCCTTCACTCACACCCTGATGATGAGTTGTCAGTGATAGGCCTGGAGGAAGAGTCCTTCTTCCTTCCAGGGCATCCTTCGACTCATTGCTGAGTCCACGGGTATACCGTTGCAGCCTATACAAAAGAAGGCGGAATATCCTCTCACAGATATTCTTAAGAGGGGGGATACCCCGACAGAGGCCTTTCCAGTGGCTGAAGCCATCGTTGGCCCAGCCCTTGAGCTTTGTCAGTGCCCTGCCTCTGGCCTGGCTCCGTCTGCCCGTATTGCTCACAAGATGCGGTACCCATGGGGTCCCTGGCAGGCTTCATTGAGCATCCCTCGGCCGAGAGCCTTGTGACTGCCTCAGTGTTTCGGCGCACGGGCAGCTCTGTGGATACTGACCACCCTCTGGACAAGGAGTCCAAAAATATGGACCACTCTGCCTGGAAAGTCTATGCGGCATCATCCCTGGGCCTTCGTCAGGCCAGCTCAGCAGTGATTATGGAACACTTCTCTCACACCCTTCTGGGGTCGCTTGATGAAGTCCTCCCTCATCTCCCAGCAGACATGCAGACCACGGTCAAGCAGGTCCGTGACCAGGGCTGTGCTGTTGCCAAACAGCAGCTCCAGACGGCTCTGGACATTGGAGATTCCTATGCCCGTTCACTAGCTGCCGCAGTGGCCACTCACCGCAGGGCCTGGCTGAGGTTATCCTCCTTTCCAGCGGATACTCAGCACAAGCTAGCTGACGTGCCCTTCCTTGGCACTGACCTTTTCGGTCCAGGAGTGGCAGGTCATCTCCAGTGCATTGAGCAGTCTAATGCCACCTTAGATGCCACCTCTGCTAAGGGTTCTTCGGGCAAGAACCAGCAGAAGCTCAAGAAGTCCTTTCGGCACTCTTCCCGTGCGGTTAGACAGCCCTCCTTCCAGGGAGGTCAGCAGCAACAGCAGGCTCGAGCTTGGCGCCCTAGACCCAAGCAGGGTCACCAGCAGCCCCGCAAAGGAGGCCGAGGTGCTGGTCCAGGAGCCTCCTCCTCCTCCAAGCCTGCACAGTGACGGGTCAGGGGTGGCTTCCACACCCGCCACGCCAGTTCTGGGTCCTCCTGCGGGGCCGGCTCCGCCACTTTCTTTCCGCCTGGTCCGGTATCACTTCGGGACAGGTGTGTTCTGGAAGTGGTCGGTCAGGGACTGCCTCTAGAGTTCGAGCAGTACCCCCCCAGCCGAGCCTGTGCCCCACGAGAGGAAAAGATCTCAGTTGGTGCTAAGTCGGCCCTTTGGGTCGATATTGCTCCGCTTCTCTGCAAAGAGGCGGTAGCTCCAGTGCCGGATCCTCCTACAGACCCAGGCTTCGTGTCCAGGTATTTCCTGGTGCCCAAGCGGACGGGGGTTTGGCGCCCCATCTTTGATCTCCATGACCTGAATCAGTATCTCAGATTTCGCACCTTCCGGATGGTAACTCTGAACCAGATCGTACCATCTCTGGAGCGAAACATGTGGTTCTGTTCACTGGATCTACAGGACGCCGTTTTCACGCCCCAATCTGGGTCTGCCCCACCAGTGGTTCCTCCGCTTAGGTGTCGACGGGACCCCAGCTGCTCCAGCCATGCCGCTCGCCTGTCATCGGCCCCTCGGTCTTCACCAAATGCATTGCAGTGGTGGCAGCCCATCTACGGCATCATGGGGTTCGTATATACCCCTACCTCAATGATTGGCTCCTGATGGGTTCCTCCCTGCAGGAGGTGGAGAGGTCCAGTGACCTGACCCTCCGAACCTGTTCCCATCTAGGCCTCCTGATCAACGAGGCCAAGTCAGAACTCGTGCCTTCTCAGGTGATGGGCTTTATCGGGGCAGAGCTCAACTCTCGTCAAGCCAGAGCTCGGCTTCCGCAGACAGGGCGGAGGTTCTTTCCTCCTTTGCCCAATCATTTCTGGTTGGGCTCTTGTGTCCTGCCTGGGACTTCCTGCGCCTTCTGGGTTACATGACGGCGTGCACCTCAGTGGTCCGTTGGGCCACATTGCACATGTGCCTCCTCCAGTGGGAGCTGGCCGCTCAGTGGTCTCAGCATCAGGGTCTTTTCGACCAGCTGGTCACTGTCACCCAGAGGATGTGGGACGCTCTCCAATGGTGGACCATCCTGAGTCATCTGCGGGAAGGGATCCCATTTGTCCGCCCCAAGCCGAATGTTGTCCTCACGACCGATACCTCTCTCATGGACTGGGGAGCCCACATGAGGGACCACAGAGCCCACGGGTTCTGGACCCTCGAGGAGTCCCGTTGCCACATCAACCTGTTGGAGCTCAGAGCAGTCAGACTGGCATTGTCAGCTTTTGCTCCTCAGCTCTGGGGTCAAGTGGTTCAAGTCCAGACAGACAATACCATGACCATGTACTACCTCAACAAACAGGGCGGCACGCACTCCCATCTGCTGTGCAAGGAGGCACTCCGGATCTGGACCTTCGTGAGCCAGTTGGAGGCGCATCTCCTTGCCATCCATGTGGCATGGGTCTCGAACCAACTGGCGGATGCTCTCAGCCGCATAGGCCAGACATCCCATGAGTGGTCTCTCCATTCAGAGGTAGTTTACAGTCTGTTCTCCCGTTGGGGCAAACTGTTGGTGGACCTGTTTGCCTCCAGGGAGAACACCAAGCTGAGGCTGTACCATGCCCGCCCCCTTCAGCAGGGCTCGCTGCAGGGATGCCTTCTCGGCCGTGGACCCCAGCTCTTTACACCTTCCCTCCATTTCCCTTGATCCACAAGGTGTTACTCAAGGTGAGGAGGGAAAAGGCAAAGGTGATCCTAGTAGCCCCAGACTGGCCCCGCCAGTTCTGGTATCCAGATCTCCTCAGTCTCAGCTGCAGGGCCCCGGAGCGGCTTTATACACACCCGGACCTGATATCATTGAACCAGGGGAGGGTATTCCACTTGGACCTTCAATCCCTGCACCTCACAGCCTGGTACCCGAGCAGCTAGAGTTCCAGGCTCTGGGTCTTTCCGAGGAAGTCTACACTGTGGTGCAGGCATCTTGAAAGGAATCAACCAGGAAATGTTATGCCTTCAGATGGAAAAGGTTTTCCATTTGGTGTCAAGGAAAGAGTCTGGACCCCTTATCCTGCTCTGTGGCTAACATTCTAGACTACCTTTGGTCCCTCTCCAAAGGGGGTTTTCGGTCATTGACCCTTAGGGTGCACCTGGCAGCCATCTCTGCTTACTGGGCGCGGGCCGGTCAGCCGGCATTGGCACAGGAGACAGTGGTCGGATGTTTTTTCAAAGGCCTGGATCACATATCCCCTCTGGTGCGTGAACCTCCACCTCCGTGGGATTTTTTGCTGGTTTTGGCAAAGCTCATGGGCAAGCCATTCGAACCCATGCACAAGTGTAAACTCTCACACTTGTCGTGGAAGACTGCCTTCCTGGTGGCTATCACATCAGCCAGAAGAACAGGGGAGCTCCAGGCACTCTCAGTGGACTCCCTTCATCTGGTCTTATACAGGGACAAAGTTGTTCTGCGCCCCCACCCAAAATTCCTTCCGAAGGTGGTGTCAGAGTTTCACCTTAACCAGGTGTTGACTCTGCCGGTATATTACCCTAATTATCCCTCGGACGCCGAGTACAGGCTCCATACTCTGGACCTCAGATGTGCGCTCTCCTATTATAAGGAGAGGACGTCGGAAATTCAGGGAGAGGTTTGCCAGCTGTTTGTCACCTACGCTGAAGCTGCTTCTGGCAGACCTGCAGCCAAGCGGACTATTGCAAGATGGATCACACATGCATAGGTCTGTGTGATGAGTTGGCAGACAAGGAGCCTCCCAGTGGGTTAAGTGCTTATTCTACCCGCCATACTGCTGCATCAGTGGCTGCTTCCAGGGACATCCCTATCCAGGAAATCTGTCGTGCTGCTACTTGGAAGTCAGCAAACACCTTCATTTCCCACTAGCACATCGACTTTGAGTCACGCCGAGATACTGGTTTTGGGGCCTCGGTTCTCCAATCTCTCTTTCCTAAGTAGGGGGTGGGTGCCTTGCCTCCCTCCTCCCGGAGAACTGCTAGGAGTCTGCCAGACATTGTGGATGAACAACATATCCACGCTTCTAGAAAAACAGGTTACTCACCTGTAACAGTAGTTCTAGGAGTGGTATATTTTGTTCATCCACACGCATGCACCCACCCGACCTCCCTGGATTCAGGTGCACCACCTTGCTTCCAGCGGGTTAAGATCTGGAGTCATGAGGCGGAGCTGAGGTATATACCACCCGGGTGGGTGGGAGGAGCCAGCTTGAAGATTTCCGGCAAGATTTAAAGGGGAAAGGGACAATGCCAGACAGTATGGATGAACAACATATACCACTCCTAGAGCTACAGTTACAGGTGAGTAACCTGTTTTTACTTGTCATCTGAACTAAACTCTGCTGGGCATTATGTTATGTAGCACATAGATGTGGCAGTTGTGCTTGAAAGTCTGCAGCTTCAGAAGGGTGCCTGAGAAATACTTGACAGTGTATTGCCTGATCTTCCAGGAGTCTGCCTTCACCATTGGTTCACAGTAATGGATCTGTGCCAGAGGCATTAGGACCCTTTGGGAGCTAGAACTTTTCAGGAGGGCTGCCGCTGAGGCAAGCAGTGTGCCTGCACTGCACAGTGAGAGTGGCTTGCAGTGGTAGGCTTACCTCGTTCCATCCTTCAACTGCCACAGTTCCTTTTTTCCTCACCATTTAGTACACTTCAGTGATGATGTTGCTCACCCAGAGGAAGTCAGAATTTCACGTTTATAAGACAGTAGTGCTCAGTTCTTTTTTAGTTGTAATTTTTAAAGCTAGAGTTTATTTTTGTCAGTTTAGTGATTTTGCAAAAATATTTCTGTCAGTTTTCTCTCAGCCCTACTGAGTCTATGTTCGAGGGCCATGCAGGATGATAGCAGGTTGCTCTGGAAGTGGAGCCTTGTCCGGTCCGCAAACAGTTCAAAGAGCTGGGCTTCACCAAAAAGGACATACAAACGCCACTTCTTGGATGAGATAAAATGTTTATTACATAAATTGCAACAGAGGCACCACTGTTGGCACCAGCGATCATTTCGCACCCAACAGTAGAACTTTTTCCTGTCCACTTTCCCATCAAGGACGGGTTCTGACCATGGTGGTTCTGTTCTTGGGAGGAAAGACAGTCCTCCAAAGCAGAAAAGGGCAGGCCCATTCCTGGTTCCGTTTGGGTGCTAGGCACTGCTCAGTCTCGAGTTCTTCCTCTTGCAGAAGGGGAAGAAAAAGTACCACTCGAGGTCACCCTCTGGGAGGTCTGCCGCAAGACCCTCGGTCTCCTGAGGTCATGGGCCCTTGTAGGCACCATCAGCAGTGCCAGGGGTCCCTGGTACTGGGATGCTCAAGTTTCAGACTTGGAGTTATCCTCTGTCCTTAAGCGGGGACTCCAATGGGCAGTTCCACCATTGGGCAGCTCTTTCGAACAGTGTGTACAGCGTCAGGCTCGAGTGCCTCTGTTTCCAGATCTGGTCCTTGGCCCTTTAGAATGGTTGGCACTGGATCCGCGGGCAGGGCCTTGAAGCCGGGTAGAGCATTTTGATCCAGCAGCAGCCTTCTGCCCTTGCCAGTGACCGCGCCACCAACTTCTGTCCCATTGGCTGCACCCCCCATCTTCTGTCACTTAGTGGGACTGACCGGGTACCATTGCTGGTCAATTCAGTGCTGGCTGGATGCTGGGTCTGGTGCTGGCTTTGGTGCCGGTTTGGGGCCTTTTGAGGTCTGATCTGGCACTGCTTCTAGTGCTGGTTCTGGTGCTGGGTCGTCACCATGTCAGAGTCGTGTTTGACACCCTCTCGGGGCTTGGCTTGGCACCAGTTCCAGTGCTGGTCCAGGTGGTGGATCATTGCCATGTCAATGCCAGATTGGTACCAGAGGCTTTCTGCACCTGGGACCTCCTAGCATCAGATTTAGTTCCTTTATGGGCTCTGCCCCTGACAGTGCTGGTCCTGGCACCATCTCAATGCCAGATCGATGCTGGGGATTTACCGGTGCCGGTTTCGGTTCCATTCCTGGTGACACCCCCAGTGGTGGTCCTGACATCATCTCAGCGCCATGTCTGGTGTCATTCCTGGTACCATGTCTGGCACTGTGCCTGATGTCATATCCGGTACTGTGTCTGTCACCATATCTGGTGCTGTGCCTGGCGCTGTGTCTGGCACCGGGTCGGCACCAGAGATTCTTGGCTTAGAGGACCTGCAATCCACCCTTCCCCATGCCCCTTCCTGTGGGGAGGATATAGAGGAGGAGGAGGAGGATGAGTCTGACCCCAGCCTCAACTCTTCTGAGTGCGGTGATGATGACTGCTTAGCCTGGACTCTTTGGACTTGGGTCCTACTGCTGTGCTTTAGAACATGTTTCTTGCAGTTTGCTAGCTCCATGGGCATTTTTCCCTTTATGTCTCTTCCTTTTGGAGCTCATTTAAGTCCCTGGCACAGATTTAAAAAGAACGGGGATTCCGCTGACTGCCATGTATGGAATTTAGTCCAGCAGTCACCAGTTTTAGTTATTTCTTCAGGATTAGTTAGCTCCCTGGATATACAGTCTTCAGAGTCCTGCCCTATGTGCTCTCGGCACCCTGAGTCTTTGCAGGGTGCTTTGCACTACTCGTACAGCACCTGAGAAAATCAGGACTCCAGGTTTATCCTTACCTGGACAGTTGGCTGATAGCCAGTTTGTCCAGTCATGAAACAGAACAAGCAGAAGCCGCAGCTGCTAATTTCCTTCCCTCTGTTGGAGTTCTGCTGATTCTAGAAGTCTCAGCTCTGACCTCGCACAGTAGCTGCTGTTCTTAGGAGCTCTTCTTATAAGGCCCAGTCTTCATAGAAACATGGACACTGACGGCAGATAAGGACCACAGCCTACCTAGTCTGACCATTTTCTCTACCTACTGCAATACCACAGATCCTACTTGATCTCTGGCTTTAACCCTCTCTTTTCTACCACTAGGATTCCCTTGTGCTTATCCCATGCATTCTTGAATTCTCGTACCAATTTTGCACCCACCACCTCCGCTGAGAGGCTGTTTCATGCATCTGCCACCCTTTCCATGAAAAAATGCTTCCTCACCTTACCCGAGTCTACCCCCCTTCCAGCCTCATATCATGACCCCTTGTTCTTGAACATCTTTTTTTCTGAAAGATGCTACCCTCTTGTACCTTATTTATACCCTTGAGGTATTTGAAGGCCTCTATCATATACCCCCCCCTCTCTCTTCTCTCTTCCAGGGTGTTTCACAAGTCGTTTTCCTTCCCACGAGCAGAATGCAGGTGATCCTGCAGACAGCATGCTACATTATGGAGCTCAAATCTGTTTAAGCCCTCTTCATGCAACGCATGTTGGATATTATAACAGGTGATCGAACCTCGGGTTTGGACAGTTACATGGTAGACAGTGAAGGACAGTCTCCTCTAGGGCTCTTCCTTCTCACAACCGGAGCCTCATGTTGCTCATAGTATGGATGCGCCTCGTTGGGGTGGGTAGCCCACTGTCAGGGCTCCAAACACAAGGTGTCTGGAACCTGCCAGACTCATCTCTGCAACAGTGTGTGGGAGATGCAAACTGTTTTTGTATAGCCTATAAGCCTTAGTAGATCTTATCAGCTACAAAACAGTCATTCTCCAAACGGACGACAGTCTGTGATGTATTTCTTCAACAAACAATGAAGAGTACACTCATACTCTGTTGGAAGAGAAGCTATGAGAGTGTGGGAAGGGGGCCAGGAACAGGGGATCCTACTCCAGGCCGTTTATCTGCCAGGAGTCCAGAACACTCTGGCAGGCCAGCTGAGCCAAACAGAGGCTCATCCTCAGGAATCACTAGCTCCAGACTTCTTGAGATCGTTGCTCGATGAGTGGGACACCCCAGATGTGAACCCTTTTGTGCCCCCACTCAGCACCAAACTGCCTAGATTCTGCTCCAGAAAGCCAGGACATGGCATTTTTTGTCAGAATGCACTTAGAATGCAATGGCAAAATATTTTTCTGTATGCATTCCCTCCAGTTCCTTAGTGCAGAGGGTATTTCTCAAACTGCAGGCATATGGCGGGCAAGATCATTCTGATCGCTCCCTGCTGGCATCGACAGATATGGTTTCCTCAGTTGAACAGACTATCAGTCAGCAAACCGAGGATACTTGCACTCAGGTTGGACTTGTTGACTCAGGATCACCAAGTCCATTCCAGCCTGCGTTTCCTTCACCTTTAGGCCTAGTTCCTGAAGAAATAGAAGTGAATCGGTACAAGGTGTCTCAGAAGGTCTATGAAGTATTTTTGGCTGCCTGTAATTTTCCACTAGGAAGACTTACACGTCCAGATGGAAAAGGTTTTCCGTCTGATGCTCCAAAACCTGCATGGACCCCTTTTGGTACTCACCTGACTAGGCTCTGTAGTACTTGCAGGACCCGTTCAGATGCTGGTCTGCACTATTCCACAATCAGGGTTCATTTCTGTGTTATATATGCCTACCATGAGCCCACGGCACCCTCTACCTGGCTCAACTACCTCTTTTTAAGAGGTTTCTTAAGGGCATTTTACAGACAAGGCCCCTCATCTGGAAGCTGGTAGCTGCCTGGGATATCAGCCTTGTGTTGGGCATGCTCTCCCGCAAGCCCTTTAAGCCTTATGCGATATGTGAGCTAAAGTTTTTAGTTTTTAACTTGGAAAGCAGCTGTTGTAGTGGCCATCTTTTATGCTTGCAGAGTGTCTGAAATCTATGCCTTGGTCATAGACCCGCATATACTGTTTTTCCAGGACACAGTAGTGCTCTGCACTCAATCTAAGTTCCTTCCTTTTTTTTGTGTTATTTACATTTTTACTGTGTTTTTTTAGTTGTTTAACCAGGAGTAGTACACTAAGCTGAAAGCTTTTTTAGAGGAGCGACCTGGGAGCACAAGGAAGTTAAGTGACTTGCTCAGGGTCATACAGTATGCAAGTGGAAGCTGTGGGATTCAAATCCCAGGTCTGGTCTGCTGGATGTCACCAGATTTGCAGCTCAGCAACTTAAGCCACTGCGCTATACTGTTATATCAGTACATAACCGATAAAACGTGCGACAATGACTAGACATTACACATCTTTCTACATAAAACACCATAGTAACTAGAGCTTTTGAGACACAGTTCTTAATGGAACAGCTGTGAGGCAATCTTAATTACTGTGACAATTCTAAAACATTTTACACAAATGAGCTATTGTGCAGCTAGTGCCTAAAAGACATTAGTAAAATTTGGTAAACACAGAAAGTTTTTAACCAAGCCATTCCCGGCTTATCTGTTTGTCACTTTAAAGTTCTAAATCTAAACATTTAGACCATTTTCTGAACTCCCTATTTGTTAAACTCTTGCTGTGCGCTCTTTAACAAAATAATTCACATATCGTGAAGCAATTAAAATGTAACGGTAAGAAGCAACAGAACTGTAAACCGAAACTACATTTTCAACTTACCGGGCGATGTCAGGAGTCCAATAATTCTCTGGGGGCTGTGTAAGTGAGTGGAGGAAGAAAGTTATTTGCTGTAGCCATCGGCACTGTGCACTGCCTGGAGTGTCTTTGCTCCTTCAGATTACTCAAACCAGGGGATTTGTGCCGAATGGCCATCGGTAAACTTCTGTTGGCACCTCATTTTGCTTCTGACTGACTGCCACGCCACCATCACCATCACCATGCTACATTTAAGTCAGAGATCTCGCCTATCACAACTACCCAAAATAAGTGCATGCTTCTTATTAGGAGTGAAGCTGAAGTCAATAACTTAGGCAGCTTGCAAATGTTGGGTTAACATGGCAACATCAAACTGGACATAAATATTTTAACTTCATAAGGGTGTACTTCCAGTGAGATGAGCAATAGGGACAGTATGGACATTACGCATGGGCAAATGTGAAATAGTCTTTTAACACCTTCTGAAGTCCTTTCTCAAAGACCCGGTACATAGTCCCACAGTCTAGTTGAAAATAGCGGTGTATGCGACCCAACTAATTAACCCATTGTTCGGGAAGCAGTCTATTATGAATAAAATAATTAAGCAGCATTTTCCTCAGAGGAATGTCTCCCCTTCTCCTCACCACGCTACTCCTGAATAAGTTTGTCATCTCAGAGTCCTGCTGCCTTGGGATCTGTAAATACCTACATTTTGTCTTGTACAGTAAACTGCAGCCATGCCAGAAAACCAAGCTGAAAGGGGATGTGTAATTATTTAGGTTTAGTGGTAACTCCTCCAAAAGCCTGACGGCAGATACGAGTGGCAAATTAATAATCAAAGGAAACACAGCAACCTTTGATTGTCGATTTGGACAGTACCTTGCTCCTGGGCAGTTTCTAGAATTTTATCTCTGGTAGCAGCTGAATTAGTCACCATTAGCAATGTCTTGGGGTCTTATGCTGTGTTATGGTTTGCCTTGGAGTAATGTGATAGGCCCTAATGATCTGTGGTGAAAACCCAGGGCCTCGGGGAGTCAGCATTCCAGAAACATCATCGCATCTTCCCCTGCCGTCTCCTCAAGCATCCCAAAAATCTGAACATTGGTAGTTTGTACCAGATTTTCAAAGTGTTCAGGCCATGACTTTATCATACTTTGGTCTTTTACTGCAGCTACAGCGGTTGCCATCACTTTTCTCAACATCTTTCTAGATTTCTCTGTCCCCACTGCCATTACCTCTACCGTGTGTTCAAGTTTCACCAACCTTTTCACATTAGTGTCCATTTTATTACTTCAGGAGTCCTTTAGCATCTGTAACTTTAGCAGTTAGCTGGTTAGGTGCAACTGCTAAGGAGGTAATGCCTGTAAGTGAATTTTATTTAAATGAGCTTTGGGTAATAGCCAGTCAAAACACAGGAGGGGAGTGAGCTGAGTGAGAGCAGCCTGAAGGTTTCAGAATTTTTTCTCCGCTGACTGAGCAACATTGCCCCTGAGGTGCCTCTCAACTTGCCTTGTTGACAGCCTCCTAGCACTTATCTTGGTAAAGTTTTCCTTATAAATTCATTTTTGTAGTGTGCTGAGTGAAAGTTTCACGTTTTGGTTAGCGCCATGCTAATTTTCTGGTTTTAGCACATCTACGCTATTCTGACTTTATTTTTACTGCATCTGCTCAAATTGTATGCTGTTTTTATGCGGATGCTTAATTTCGAAGATTCCTCAATTTTTCAACTTAATTCATGAAGGAACTATCAAATTTGTGTCAGTTGTCTTGTTTTTTTTTTACCTCAGACCTCGTGGGCTTTACCATGAGGCAGACATTTGGATTCAGACTTTGACAGTTGCCTGTGGGCTTTCTGAGGAGTGGCATTATCAGAGAAACCATATATATATATATATATATATATACACACACACACACACACACAGACAAACACACACACACAGGTTCATACTAAGGTGTGAAGTGAGCAAGAAAGCTTTGCAACCCATAAAAGCTCACATACTAGTCAAATTTAATAATATGTCAGTTGTTCACCAGATAATAAATATTTGTCCAATCTGGCCTTAAATTGTTCTTTATCCTTACTAATGATAATATACAATGGCAACATGTTCCAAGGTTTAATCACTCTTAAGGTAAAAAAAAATATTTCCTCCTGATATAATTGAAGGATTTACTTATCAGTTGGAGGGGATGACGTCTAATATTGTAAGATGAATCCTTGAAATTTAATTCCAAATCTACCATTAATGCCGGGTCCTGAATTATATAATAAAGAAATAGTAAATACCCACGTAACCTACAAGTTTCTAAAGAAAACAGACCAAGATCACATAATCTAGTTTCATAAGAAAGATGATTCATACCCTTTAGATGTTTAGTAAATTTATGCTGAACTCTTTCTAATTGATGTATATTAGTTTTCTTATAAGGACACCAAAGGTGAGACTCGTATTCAAGATGAGGCCTAACATATCCTTTGAACAAGGGCATTAAAACCATTGGATCTTTTGTAGTAATATTATGTTTGATGGACCAGACGACCTTATTTGCTTTATTTACCGATTCATTAATATGATGGGACAAATCCATGTTATTAGAAACTGTTATGCCCAGGTCTCTTTCATCAGTTGTATTACTAAGTGGGTATTGTCCAAACGTATATGTTTTAAAAAAATGAGTGTCACCTAAATGCATGATCTTACACTTGGAGTTATTTAACTTCATACCCCATGCTGTTACCCATTCAAAATGTTATTTAAATCCTGCTGTATGATATCAAAATCATTTTCACCAGTACGTGGACCACCGATCTTAATATCATCTGCATATTTAATAGCTAATGAAAGGCAATTCGGAGTTAAATCAGAGATGAAGGCCTTAAATAAACATGGGCCAAGCACTCGACCCTGTGGGACTCCACTAGTGACATAACCAATATCTAATAAACTACCGTTAATACTAACTCTTTGAGTGTGATTAGACAACCAATTTTTGATCCATATAATAATATATTTATTAATTTTTAGATTCTGTAATTTTACTTCTAAAGCCCAATGTGGCATAGCATCAAATGCTTTGCTGAAATCCAAAAAGATGGTATCACATGGAATACGGTTATCAACTAATGAACTTATATTTTCATAAAAACTCAACAAGTTAGACAAGCAGCCTCTACCCTTTTTGAAACCGTACTGTTCCAAATCTGAATTGCTCGGTATAGGAGTTAATACATCCCTTATTAAACTTTCAAAAATCTTACAAATAGGTGACGTAAGACTAATTGGTCTGTAATTTGAACAGTCCGATTTTAAACATCGGGACACCATTTGCGATTTTCCGCTGCTTTGGAACAAAACCCTTAAACAGGCATGACTCAAAAAGCAGTTTTAAAGGAATGAATAGATAAGCAGAAAGTAGAAACAATAATTGTCCTGAAATATGGTCGGGTCCCATGCTAGTGTTCCCTTTTTGTAATTTTATTTTATTTTCAATATCAATTGCCTTAAAGCAGATGAGTTCTGAACTATTATCTGTTAGATAAGGCACAGAAGTGTCCGATGGTATATAATGTTTACAAAATTCCTTATTGAATAAGTCAGCCATTTCCTTTTAATTTTGAATAGTTTGATTGTCCACTTGTATGGGACCCACTTTACACATAGTTTTTTTTTTAAGAATTTATATAAGAAAAAAATTGCTTACTATTTGACTTAGTTGCATTTATTGCCAAATGATATTCCGATTTTTTCTTAGTCCCCTTAATAACAGGTTTACATAGTTTTTGAGCCTTTATATATTGTGTCTAGTTGTGAGTGGTTTTAGATTTAAGATATCTAATATGTTTTATATTCTTTTGCTTTATAAGTTTCTTTATGGATTTGGAAAAAATGTTGTAGGTGCCGATTGTCCTTTTTAAACAGATCAGAAACAATGATTTGATACCTTTATTGGACCAACATGATGATGGATGATGGATCCATGTTGGTCCAATAAAAGGTATCAAATCATTTGTTTCTGGATCTGTTTATGGATTTGGTCATCAGGCTGTAATTTCCCTTTAATATATTTAGCTTGCAAGGTATACATTCATCTTTAACTAATATTAAAGTATCCTACAGTAACTCCCAATATTCCTGTAAAGGAAGATTGGCACGCTCCTTCTCCCAATCAGTCTGCCCAAATACATGTTGCATCCCAGGGATATTTGCTTTTTTATACATATAAATTAATACGAACTCAGACTCAATTTCAAAGGAACGTTTTAACTTGAAAGAAATTACATTATGGTCACTATTGCCGAGAGGTGCCTCTGTTGAAACATCCTAAACATCAAGACTATCTTCATGCAAGACAATATCCAAAAGATTACTACCTCTAGTTGGATGGGAAACACTTTGCTTTCAATGAAGCTGAGCACATGTGGCTAAGATTTTTTTTTTTACTATTTAAGGTTTTAGCTATATTATCACACCAGTTAATACATGCCAAATTTAAATCCCCCATTAAAATTATATTCCCAATTTCACATGCAGTTTCTATTTCATGTAATATAGCCTCCATATAAGCAACTGAAGAGTTTGGGGGCCTATAACAAATCCCTAGAACAATGGGTGACATATTTTGAATTTTAAATTTGACCCAGATGGTTTCACTTGTGAGGTCATGCTTTTTAATTTGTTCAGATATGTCCAAACTATTAAGATGTTTTTTTTTTAACTCTTATTCTTTATTGTATTGTAAAGAACATTACATTGCTTAAAGCAAAAATACATACCAACAGTACATTAAAATGACACAGACATAAGATACAAAAAAAATAAATTAATTAAAAAAGTACATAAAAAGTTAACATACAGTGCACTCATTTCCAATATTTCATTGAGCTTTACATGTTGCTAAACTAATACATCAGGATTGGGGGAGGGAACAACCAACACCCCCAGGATAGCAGAAAAAACTCCTGATTTCATGGGATAAACTCTGTTCTTATTGGTGTGATATATATTACCCATTTTCTCCACATAATCTCAAAAGCAGCTTGGAATTTATTTAATGTAGCTGTAATTTTCTCCATTTTATAAATGTCAATCATTATTTGATGCCACTGATCCAAAGTAGGAGGCAAGGGGGACATCCATTTTTAGTGATAGCTTTTTTGGCAGCAAGAAAGGCCAGATTAATAAATTTCTTGGTAGAAATATCCAATTGAACCAGGGGCACTCACCAAAAAGGAAAAGGAGGGGGTCTAAGTTAATATCAGGGGAGATTAT
This sequence comes from Neoceratodus forsteri, assembly GCA_016271365.2. Taxonomy (NCBI): domain Eukaryota; kingdom Metazoa; phylum Chordata; order Ceratodontiformes; family Ceratodontidae; genus Neoceratodus; species Neoceratodus forsteri. Next base: position 261,632,973 of record JADMNL010000027.1, on the reverse strand, counting down.
TTGTTGAAGGGCATCATGAAAACACACCAGAAATGGTTGCAAACTTCGGCAAGACCAAAAAATGTGGCCTAGAGTGGCTGAAGGGAATCCGCATTGCCTCCAACATTCTGCTCCCCTCTGCTTGCTGTACTTCTGAGTCACTACAGGGGCTCTGAAGTACCTCACCACTATTTTCCAGGCAAATTCCTTCCAGTGTCCAGAGCTGATACCCTTCTGCATTGATTTTAAATATCTTTCCCATATGGGCAAGGAGATTCCCCTTCCCAAGTCCCTCTCCCAGTTTAACCTCGTTTTATCTAGGAGGCTCTCTTTCAGGCATTATAAGCCCTTATATAAGTTTGAAATGATATGCGGTGGGACAGCTCTCCTTCTATTGCCTTTATCAAAATCTCCAGAAGCCCAGGAAGGGGACAGTCCCTCCAACTCACATCCCTGAGGGAGCAGAGTTAATCCCTGGTTTGAAAATATCTGAACCTGTCTGAGTATTGGATGCTAAACCTTTGAACTAAGTCTGTAAATGATAAAGATTATCCCCTGGGGCATAAAATGATACATCAGATGCAGACCTCATCTTTGCCATTTAAGGTCTCCCCCATCAAGTTTGGCTGGGATAAAGGAATCTATACAAGGCAATGAGAACAAAACAGGCCTCCACTTCGTGAATTCTGGGAGGGACAACATCCTTTGCCAGGACCTCAAGGTGGACTGTGTGAATGAGTTTGTGTTTTCCTCCGTTTTCAGGGTGGGGGGGGGAGAGGAAAGCAACATCTGAAAGACATCTTTTAGTTCCTTCTCCTGGCTTTCAACTGACTTCCACCTGGCTATATAACTCCTATCTAGCCAGTATAGTGAAGTTCTAACCTGGGAAGCCACATAGTATAGCCTGAAGTTAGGAAGGGACATACCACCCCTCTGTCTAGGGAGCTGCATAACTGAGAGATTGATCCTTGGTCTCTGCTTCCCCCAAATGTAGGCTGAGACTGTCCTCTGCAACAACCTAAAAAACGCATCTGTTACCTGTATTGGGAGAGTCTGGGTCAAATAAAGAAAGCGAGGAAGGACCACCATTCTAATGGATTCTACTTTTTGGTATAAAGATAGGGGGAGAGTGCTCCATTTTTCCAATTCAGCGTTAGTTTTAAGAAGAAAAGGAGAGTAATTTGAGGGGAACAAGTCGTCATAAGCCATACCAATCTGTACCCCTAGGTACTTTACATTTTTTAGGTCCCATTTAAAAGAGTACCTATTTCTGAGGTCAGCTGATGGAGTAAAATTTAGTGCCAAAGCCTCCGATTTAGACAAATTAACTTTATATCCTGCCAGTTCCCCAAATCTGGTCAATTTATCCCAAAGAGGAGGGAGGGAAATCTCAGGCTCAGTCATGTGTATCACTAAGTCATCTGCATAAAGTGCGAGTTTATGGATGCCAGAGGTCAGTCTCACCCCAGACACCATCTCCTCCTGTCTTAAAGCTTGAGCTAATGGTTCTAAATACAGAGCAAACAGTAGGAGGGACAGGGGAGCAGCCCTGCCTGGTACCACGTGATAGTGGAATAGGGTATGAAAATGACCAATTGATTCAGATATAAGCCCTGGGGTCCGTATACATTAGTTTTATTGAGTTAAAAACCAAATCTGGGATACCAAATTTCCCCAGCACCGCCCACAGAAAAGGCCATTCGACATGGTCTAACGCCTTCTCTGCATCCAGAGAAAGCAAAAGAAAGGGGAACCCCTCCCTCCTGGCGTGCTGTAGTAATAATAATGTTCTTTTTATGTTATCTTGTGTTTGACGCCCTGGAACAAAACCAGTCTGGTCCAGATCTATTACCTCTGGCAAAAAGACCTCAAATCTTTTAGCTATGATAGAAGCAAAAATGTTATAGTCAATGTTAAGGACTGAGATGGGTCTATAAGAAGAACAGGGTGTGATGTCTTTATCTGGTTTTGGTATGCTAGAAATATAAGCATATCGCCAGGAGTTGGGGGTTAAGTCACCTGATTGAACACTTCTACAGGCCTCTAACAAAACTGGAGATAACTCTTTCCTGAATGCCTTATAAAAATCACCTATATACCCGTCCGGGCCAGGGCTTTTAAAGGTCTTAAGGGCCAAAATAGCCTGAGCAAGTTCTACCGAGGAGATAGGTTTCTCCAGGGCTTGCTTCTGTTCATCAGATAGTCTTGGGAGTCTAAGTCCCTCCAAGAAGGCCTCTGTCTCCAGAGCACCTTTGTCTCCATCAGATCTGTATAAGGCACTATAGAAGGTCTAGAAAGCATGTTCTATTTCTCTGGGAAGGGAGACCATTTTTCTGGACGTTGAGTGTCTAATCTGAGTAATATTGGACCGGGTCCTGTGCTGCCTAAGCCTGTGTGCTAGTAGCCAGGTGGCCCTGGGACCCCCTTCATAGTACTTTTGCTGAATAAACTGTAAGGCTTGCTCTGTGCGGATATCTAGGATCCCTTGGATCTGATCTCTAGTGGCCTGCAAGAGTTGGAGGGCCCCCTTGTCCCCCGCTGCATGCTGAGCCTGTAAGTCTTTAAGCTGCCTCTGAAGTTTATCAAGGCGGAACTGTTGTTTCTTTTTATAATAGACCGCATATTTTATTATCTCACCCAAGAGAACTACCTTCAGGGTGTCCCAAAGTACTCCCTTCCCTATCCCCTGTTTCTCATTGTCTGTTAAAATTTGCTTAATTTTATGCTGAACCATTTCCTTAAAATCTTTCAAGTTCAGTAGGAAATTGTTAAACTTCCACAGGGTGTTGACTCTTTCCTTCCCCCACGACATGGTAAGTGTCAGGAGGGAGTGATCCGACAACACAGTGGGTGTCTGCGTACACCTTTGAATCTTATATAAATGTTCTCTTGAAATATGAATATAGTCTATCCGGGTGTATATTTTGTGGGGAGCCGGGAAATGTGTGTATTCTCTTTTGTTTGGATGGAGATATCTCCAAGCATCCACCCATTGTGCACCAGACAGGCAGGCCTGCATCACCCGTAGCGCTGGGGATTCGTACTGGAGGTATCCAGGTGAGAAGTAGCTAAATTGTGGTCACTTCCTAATATTAGGACCCCCTTGTGCTTTTCTATGATCTTCTGAAATAACATCTTCCTTACTTCTGGCCCCTCACCGGGAGGGATATAGATCGAAGCCAATGTGATATCCTGACCCTCCAGATGGCCCACGGCTAACGCCAACCTGCCCGCAGGATCTGTATATGAGTCAAACAACTGAAAGGGTGTGGTTTTAGGGATCAGAACCCCGGCCCCTCTTCTCTTCCCTCTCCTGAAAACCGACCCCACTATCGTGGAGAACCCAAATTTAGAAAGTTTTTGGTGTTCCTGCTTGCTTAAATGTGTTTCCTGGAGGAGAAGAAATGAAGGTTTCAATTTTTTCAAGGAGCTGATCACGCTATACCACTTCAATGGGTTATTCAAACCATTAACATTATGGGAACTGATCCTAATTAAAGGCTGCTTAGCCATTCGGGATATTTATAGTGGTCGCAGCTGATCCAGCAGGAGTATACGTAAGTGCTGAAAGGGGAGCCCATCCCAGGTGCCCAAATAACAAAATATTCAAGGATTCCTTCTCCTTCCACACCAGGAAACTTTGAAATTCGTTGTACATTTGTCCCAACCCTTTAGAGGTCATATTCTCTAGTTGGCAACTATAGACAGAATTGTGCACGTATACAAACATAATAAGATACCTAAATATAACAACTTTTAACTTGTTGAACTTATATACAAGAGTACTTCCAAGGAAAGAGGGTATAAAAACTGACCCTCTGAGACAAGGTCTCACGAACCTTAAGGAGGTCCCGAAGCCTAAGGGAGGAATTGTGACCATGTATTTGGCCAGGTCTCCCCGACCCCTGTCGAGGTCGATGCAAAGTAACATCACCCACACAAGGGAGGCAGTCCAGCAAAACCGCATGGCTGCCCTCCCTTGGAAACGCCCCGAATGGACGACAGTAGAAACAGCTGTGGGGGGGGGGGTACGATTAGGCACCTCAGGCATTGTCCCAACACATCCCACTTCTGTTCACTTTCATATTTATGCCTGGGGGATTCAATGACTTTAAACCTGTAAACAAAAACATCATAGGCCTCTTTATGTCCCACAGCCCATGGGCATCTCCTAGGAGCTCAGTAAATAGCAAAAAGTTAAAGGCTGCATGTAATATTTCAGTCTGATACTTGCGACCTAACAGAGGCACTAGCCTAAAGTCCTGTCATACATTACAGGTGTCCCATGGCGGAGGGTATGAGCAGGCGGCCCACTAAACCCCAGTGGCACCAGTTCAAGTATTCAAGTTCTGATCTTCGTGCTCTGCCTCCTTAAGGTTTGTTTGGGGTCTTCCAATGAACTCTCTGATTTCTTGAAGCGAACGGAATCCTCCTCCTTTCACTGTGCCTGCGCGTTTGTTTGAGGAGCTCTGCCATTGCGATCTAGAGGGACGCTTTTCTTGTGGCACTGCACCAGTCAACTGGAAACACCATCCCATCTTCTTTAGTTCCGGCTGAATTTCGTCTGGATTTGCATACACCTTAATGCCAGAATCACAGCAGACCCGTAGTTTGGCAGGATATGGGGTTTGGAAGCGGATCCCCTTTTCCCTCAAAAGTCTCAAGATTGGAGTGTAAGCTACTCTTTTCTTCATAATTTCAGGGGGGTAGTCATTATCGAATAGCAGCCTAGCAGAGTTGTAAGTCACATTTTTCTTAGCCCACGCGGTTCAGAGAAGCAGTTCTTTATCTCTGTAACTGGACAGTTTTAAAACTATCGAGCGTGGTCAGGCTGCTGGATCCATTGGTTTCTTCACCAAGGCTCTGTGCGCTCTCTCAATTTTAAATTGAAATGATGGAGGGAGCTCTAAAACATCCCTGAGCAGGTCAGTTAGAAAGTCCTCCATCCTACCAGTTTCAGACCCCTCTGGTAAGCTGTAGATACGGAGGTTATCCCGTCTGGAACGAGCCTCAAAATCTATCAGTTTATCTTGCAGGATTTCGTGTTGATCTATTAAGTAGTCGACAGCCTGGTGTAAGCGGGTGGTCTCTTTGGCGATCTCCTCTGAAGTCTCTTCCGAGCGCTCTAGCCTTACTTCCACTTCAGCCAGTCTGGTTTGCAGGGCTGAAAACTCTTTTTTGTTTTCTGCATGAAACACCCGTATTTCTGCCAGCAGCATTTCGTATCTGGACCTGGAGAGCCTCTCGCTTTCCCTATCTGTGTCTGGGTCCATATCTCCGGCTATGCTACTCGCTGGTGATGAATTACGGCTGGAAGTAGGCCGTCTTTCACATCCACTGCCATCCGCCCTTTCTTTATGCCTCCCCGGGTGCATTTTCGCTTTGTCTTTACTCCCGGACATTGTTTCTTAGGTTTTTGACGTTTTTAGGAACGGTAAAGCTGAGTCTGGGAGTTTTCTCTAGTGGGATGTGTCGGAGCCCCTCTTCTATGCGGCCATTCGGGGTGGTGACGTCATCGGAAGTCACTATTAAGATGTTTAAGAAAAAGAGCTATACCTCCTCCCCTTTTGCCATCCAGTTTAAAGGAGAATACGTCAAATCCCTGAATACCATGGTCCCATTCGGTTTTAGTGTCCCACCAAGTTTCTGTAATTGAAGCTATATCTGCATCAGCCATTGTCATTCTGGTTATAAGTTCACTCAACTTGTTGTTTAAACTTCTAGCATTCAAACTCAGTATATTTAAATGGGTTAAAGTATTCTGACAGTATTTTATAGGTTTATGGGAAGAAACCTTAACTGTTGAAGACCTTGGCCCCCATAATTTAGTTTAACTTTTGCTCAGTAATATCAGATATCATTTTACTCATAAGGGAATTTCCTCTTTTACTCAAGTGTAGCCCATCATTACAAAATAACTCAAGCCGTCCAGTAAATTCCTCCCAATAAGTAATGCACCTGATATCTTGGCGCAAACACCATTTACGAAACCATTCATTTAAACCCTTTATTTTATCGTTAATGAAATCAGGGGCTGTGGGACATGGCAAGATTTCAGATATATAAATATCACATCCAAGGGAGACTGATTTATTAGTTAAAGCAACATAATCCTGCTTAATGAAGTTATGGGAATTACTGTACAAATTATTTGTACCTGCATGTGTGATTACCATTGGCTTGTTACCATAATTTGGAATGATGTTGCTAACCATTTTAATAATGTCAGAAATAAAGGCTCCTGAATGAAGAGCAAGTTTGATTTTGCTTATCCGCATTACACACAGCCCTGTCTAGATATTTGATCGAGTCGCCCAGGACAAATAGTTGCTGCTTCTCCAAGGGAGGATTTATATCCATGTCTGCATTTTCAGTTGGAAGAGAAACTATGGGTATGTCAGGAAGGCCAGAGCTTGTTGGCATATGTACTAAAGGGATGCTATTAAATGGGCAGTCAATAGACTCATTTGTAGTAGGGATAGTGGAAGTACTAGCAAGGTGTGGGGGAGGTTCTAACATGGTTCCAGATTTCTGTACATTATCACACAATAAATCACCCAAAGGGCTAAAACTGTTACGAAGTGGCAATGAAAAAACTCTAGCCTTTCTGCCTTTTTTTTTCTGGTTTTAGAATTTTGCACTATGTACCTGTTATCATACAAATCCTCTTCCTCTGAATCACTTCTTGCTCTTTTATTTGTTTTACCACCATTAGCAAGGTGAGAACCCAATACAGAGAGAACATTAGTATCTTGATGTATGACAGGAGCCACAGAATCATCTAAATGTGATGATGTATCAACAGCTGGAGAATAGATTCTTGGAGGGGGTGGGCTAGACAGTTTTCATTCATCTGACAACGAAATTGTTCCATCATAGTTAATTGACTTTGTTCTAGTTGTGACATTCTGCTATTAAATAACATAATTTCAGTTTTCAACTCTGTCACCTCAATACATTTGTTACAAGTGTGTGGTACTGTAGGAAATGGGGGGCATACTACAGTATACATGGTGGAGGTATTTATGTATTTATTTAGTTTTTGTTGACCGGGTAAGTGCACTAGACAAATCCTGCCTATTTTCAGGCACGACCCGGAGGACGGGGATACAGATGAATGCCAACCAACCTTGAACCAGATTAAGCTGTTGGTGGTATTTTTAGTGAGTGAGGGAAATTTGGCCAGGACACCGGGGAAATTCCCCTACTCTTTTCGATAAGTGCCATGGGATCTTTAACATCCACCTGAACTACCACAAAGCCAGGCAGATGGGACCTCGGTTTAACGTCTCATCCGAAAGACGGCACCTCAGAAGTGCAGCACCCCTCTCATGCTGCACTACAGTGTCAGTACTGGGATATTAACCCAAGTGCCAGATGTGGGAACTGAACCCACAGCCCTCTGATCTCCCGGCTTCAGAGGCGAGTGTGCTACCTACTGAGCCACTGACACTTGATACCAACATCCCCCTCCAAGGTCATGATAGAATCTGCCATTGTATATATTGCAGAAGTTGTTATCTAGGTTAACTTTCTACTCAGATTAACAAACACAGTAACCTAGGTTTACAGAGTAGTTACTAATAATTATTTTACACAGTACAAACACACATATTCAGTAGCCCCAAAGAAAGTTTTCTATAAATCCTTACTTACTTAAGGCTGGACTTTACTTAACCCTGCCCGCCAGGTAATAAGCTAAGGCAGCGTGTCTGTCTTTAGCACAACTCCACCAGCCTTCGACCGCTATCGCAGAAGTGCGAAGCCTATTATATCCCGTGACCCGGAAGTAAAGTAACCTGGGGTCACCCTCGTCCAAACTACACAGCTACTTAGTTTTTAAAAATGTATAAAATCGCACCCTGTACAAGTGCAAAGGTACAGATTATGTGCCCTTCCCAAAAGAATATTAGCAGCACAAAATTATCCTGACAGCGTGGAAGCTGTAATTTCTCCTGAAGGCATAGAAAACTACAGCCCATGCAGCTGCTTTCTGGGTCAAGTCTACACCATAGAACAGCAGTATAAAATGAGCAATATATTAAGTAGCAAGTAGTTTTAGGCTTTAACAGGCAGTGTTCATCAGCACAGTGGTCTGCTTGAACAAATATACTGTATATAAAACTGGACCTAAGGTGTCATCTATCAGGGGACTGGCTTCACAACATCAGCAGAAACCTGTGGCAGTTGACTGGTATTACTGGGTTTTCTATTAGATTGGCACTGGTATAGATCCCAGTACTACCATAAAAAAAGGCATTTTAAAATAGAGTTAGTTAACTGGGGCAGGACTGGCCTTGTGGCATTTCACAGGAACCTGCACTTGGTTGGCTGTGGTCCAGATCTTGGGTTTACTTTGTTAAATTGGCACATAGCACAGAAACCTATTAATTATCATGGCTGAGGATAAATCAAAGACTATCGATGAGGGGCCATCTAGAAGTACTAACAATAAAAACATAAGCAGGGGTGCTGATGAAGCCTCCTGATCCCAGCCAAAAAATAAAGCTTCCAAAGAAGCTGATGAAGTTCCTCAAATTAAAAAATAATAAAAGTGATGAAAAAAAGAACTTTGATCAAGCTGCTGATGAAGTGGCTAAAAAGAAACTCTGTCAAGAAAAAAATGCTCCTGTTCCTCCTGGGAAAGCCAGTAGTGAGACGACAACAGGCAGCGTAAAGCGTAAGGAAAAAACAAAACATATATAACCAAAGTCTGCACAGGATCTTCCATCTGTGCAATACATGGCAAAAACATGGCAACTTTTTCAGACCCGAAAAAAGCTAGGGCCTATATTTACTGTTGCTGGCAAGCACTCTTCCACAGTTCTCTTCTCTGGAGACTGTCAGGGTCACACAAATGACGAAGAACATTTTTATGATGCCCCGACATGGATTTTGAGGGCCTTCAGCCCTGTGAGTCCCCGGACCCTCCATTTGGAGCTCCCCAAGTGATCAGGAGGATTCCTCTTCTATGTTTACATTTTTACAAAATATACTAGACACCTTGGACCTCCCTATGCAGGAGCCCATCCAGGATGTGGATGAGGATGAAGATTATAGGGAGATGAGAGGTCTTTCAACTCCCAAGACCCTGGTAGTCCCTGTCTATAATGCATTCAGAAAAAATACCATGAACGTGTTTCAAACCCACACTTCGGTGGCAGGTGTTGACAAGCAGGTTGAGAAAAAATATAGATTGTCTAGAACTGGTACCGAGTTCCTGTCTGCACACCCTAGCCAAGAGAATATAGTGCAGCAGGCAGCTTGTGAGAAAGCTGGGGTTTCCTTGTCCCCCTTACCTCCAGACAAGGACTCCAAGAAAATTTACTTTTTGGCAAAGAAAATGTATGCCACAGCCTCCTTGCTTATCCGACTTTTTCATACATGACTTTCACAGCCAAATATCAGAAAGCCCTATGGAAGTCTATCCTGGTCATTGGCCACAGTGGGTCAGATTATGTGGTGCAGGAGCTGGTGGATATGACAAAAACTGCCCTGGAAGCTACCAAATACCAGTTCCACATGGCAGACAACAATGATGCCGCTTCTAGCGTGGCTCAGTTGGTAGCACTGCCAGCTGTGGACCAGAAGGTCGTGAGTTCTCGTCCCACACAGGGATTGGACTTGCACCTAAAAATTGCTGGCATCCGAGTGCAGTATTGGGGGGTACTGTACTGCTGGGGTATGCCATTCTTCGGATGAGACATTAAACAGAGGTCCCTTCTGCCCATCCTGGTGTTGTCATGGTGGCTGTCCAGGTGGAAGTAAAAGAACCCAGGGCACTCTTCGCAAAGAGCAGGGAACATTCCCGGTGTCCTGGCCAACATTCCCCTTCCCATAAAACCGGTTCATGCAATTATCCAGGCTGTGTGTGGGTGATGATGTGCGATATGGCCGCCACCACACATTGTCACTTCACTACCAGTCTAGCATTGCTTGTAAAGCGCTTTGGGATACTTTGTATGAAAAGCGCTATATAAATGCTGATTCTTCTTCTGATTCTTCTTCTAGAGCAGTGGCCCATGCCATCTCTCTGAGATGCTTCGCCTGGCTTAGAACTACCAGTCTAACCTCAGACACCCAGACTAAGGCCACGAATTTTCCCTGTGATTACAGAACGACTGACTACATGAAAAAGGTTGATGAGTGCAAGGCCTCCTGGCAGAGTCACTCCTCTAAACCTACACCTACTGCCCCTCAGAGATCCCAACCCAGGGGCAGTAGGGGCAGAAGTTTTTTCCCCAGGCTTTACAATCTTTATCCCCAATCTGACATTGGTCAGTACAAGGGGGTCTTTCAGAGGCAGGGCAAGAAGGGGCCAAAGAAGGGCCACCTCTACCCAGCTGGCAGCCTCATTCTTAAGTCCTGATGTGAGTGTCCAGGTCACCTCCCCCACTTCCAGTGGGAGGCAGACTCTCCTACTACCTTCAGAACTGGTCCCTCCTTACGTTGAACAGCCGGGTTCTGGAGATAGTGGAGAAAGGTCTGCCACTACAGTTCAAGCAGATGCCAGACCTCAAGCATACCCAAGTGTCAAGACCTCTGTCCTCAACACAGGTTCCACTGTTGGAATTGGAGATACAAAACCTAGCAATACGAGCAGTGGAGAGGGTCCTGGCCCATGAGAGGGGCAAGGGCCTCTATTCCAGGTACTTTCTGACACAAAAGAAAACTGGGGAGTGGCAACCTATCTTAGACCTCAGATATTTAAACAAACATCTGAAAAAAAAAATTCAAAATGGTCACTCTGTCACTAGTCATAGTCCTTACAGCAGGGAGACTGGCTAGCCTCCCCTGGACTTAAAGGACGTTTACTTCCACATAGCCATAAAGAGGTCTCACAGGAAGTTACTCAGATTCAAGCTTCCTTCGGCTTGTCCTCAGCCCCAAGAATCTTTACCAAGTGCCTCGCAGTAGTAGCAGCACACTTCAGGAGTCTGGGTGTCGCTCTCTGTCCCTATCTGGATGATTGGCTCATAGCAGCAAAGTCTCCTTGTCAGGTCAAGGAGTCCCTTTCCCTTACAGAACGCACTATTAAATCTCTGGGTTTCCTGATAAATCTAAAGAAATCTTACCTGGAACCCACTCAGCTGCTTACCTTCATAGGGGCCCAGCTGGACACTCAGAAAGGATATGTCTTCCTTCCACAGGAAAGAATTCAGAGTTTCCTTTCAGTGGCAAATTCTTTCACCCAAGGACAGCCAAGACCAGCCAGACTTTTTCTCAGACTCCTGGGGCACATGGCTTCAATGACTGCAGTGATCCCAGAAGTCAGGTACAGGATGCAACTCCTGCAAGCCTAGCTCGCTGGGCTCAGAGAAGCAACAACTTTTCAGAACTGATACCTGTGACGGAACAGTTCCTCCAGAACCTGCTGTGGTAGAAGAACCCTGCAAATTTGCAAGCAGAGGTATCCTTACAAGCTCCGCTACCCATGAAGGTGATCACCACAGACACCTCCCTCCTGGGGTGGGGAGCACATCTGGACAGCGTCTCAGTAAGCGGCACCTGGACTCTTGAAGAGTGACAGTTACACATAAATCTCTTGGAACTCAGAGCAATCTTTCTAGCTCTCAAAGCTTTTGTTCCCAGTATAAAAGGGCAGGCGGTTCAAATTCGTACAGACACACCACTGCAATGTTTTACATAAACAAGCAGGGTGATACCAGATCAGGAATACTCTGTTTGGAAGCTCTGAAGCTCTGGTCTCTAGCCTTTGCCCTGGGAGTCAGCCTTTCAGCTGTTCACCGCCCAGGCAAACACAATACCCTGGCAGATGCTCCGAGTTGCATCAGTCAAGGCCAGAGCGAAGGGACTCTGATGAAGCAAGTACTAGCCACAGTGTTCAGGCGGTGGGGCACACCAGAAATGGATCTGTTTGCCTCTCCCCTCAACTTTCAGCTTCCTCAGTACTGTTGCAGGCCCCCAGTCCCAGGAACGCTTCTCCTGGATGCCTTGGTCCTGGACTAGTCAGGGAGGTTCCTATACACATTCCCTTCCTTTCCCCTGATACTTAGGGTAGTGCTGAAACTCAGACAGCTGCCTGCACCGATTATCCTGGTGGCTCCGGATTGGCCCAGACAAACCTGGTACCCTCTACTTCTCTGTGTCCTGCAGCAGGCCCATTCACCTGCCTCCAACTCGATCCCTGCTGACCCTTCCTCAGACAGGAGTGCAGTATCCAGACATACACTCTCTTCACCTCAAAGCCTGGTACTTGAAGAGTTAGAGTTTCCTTCCTCGCATTACTCTGAACAGGTCCTTAAGATCCTGAGGATGCTTAAAAAAAAAAAAAAACACACTAAGAAGAATTATGCAGCCAAATGGAAAAGGTTTTCCCTCTAGTGCAAGAGCATAAAGGTTGACCCCATTTCACCTTCAGACCCTCAGCTGCTGGATAATGTGGTACACTTGCAGGCATCAGGCTTGAAACCATCTTCCTCAAGCTGCACCTGGCTGCAATTTCAGCCTACCTTTGGTGAGGAAGAAAAAATCATTTTTTCCCACGCCATTTATAAACAGTTTTTCAAAGGCCTCTTGGACCTTCAGCTTCGGTCAGGGAGCTAGTTCCCTCTTGGAGCCTAAACCTCTGCATAGACAGGCTCATGAAAACACATTTTGAGCCTATGTCCACTGCTCATATCAAGTTCTTGATTTGGAAGACAGTCTTCCTGGTGGCCATCACCTCTGCCAGGATTTCAGAGCTGCAGGCCCTGTGCACTGAGCCAAATTACATCATCCCTCACAATGATAAAGTTGAGCTCAGGACAAATAGGAGATCTCTGCCAGAGGTGGTTTCAGAGTTCCACTTAAACCAGTCCATTACCCTGCCTGTCTTCTTTACTCAGAAATCCACTCCTGGTGAGCAGAAGCTCCACAGCCTGGATGTCAAAAGAGCCCTCTTCTGCTTCATAGAGCATACTAGACAGTCCAGAGGCTCTTCCGCTCAGTTGTTCCTCACCTACGGGGATGTAAGCAGTGGAAAACCAGCTACCAAGAGAACTGTTTCTCACTGGTTGGTCTCTTGTATTAGATTCAACTATAAAAAAAGCTGGTCACAAGCCTCCAGTGGGGCTCAGGGCCCACTCCACTAGAGGCACTGTAGCCTCGCTGGCAGCAGCAAGGGGCATTCCCCTTCTGGATGTCTGCAAAGCAGCTACCTGGAAATCTGTGTACACCTTTGTTAAACACCACAGTTTGGATGTGCAGACCAGATCTGACGCTAAATTTGGCAGGGCGGTTCTGCAGAGCCTCTTTCCTAAGTAGGTTCTCTGCCCGCCTCCCACTTGGTACTGCTTAGTAGTCTGCTAAAATTACTGATGCTTAAGGACTCCTGGGGTAAGAAGAAAAAATGACTCACCACAGTAATCTTCTTTCTTCCAAGGGGTCCTTTAGCATCAATAAGCTCCCACCCTTCCTCCCCAGTTCACCTGTCAGGAGAAGGACTCTGTTATCAGATCTCTTACCAAATTTGTTTGTTTTTATAGAGGAGTTTCTTCCTCGTGTTGTTGTTTCTGTTTCCATGTTTGTGGACATTTGCAAGTTTTTTTGAATCCTGTTGATACATTTTCGGGGCATGTGCCCTCATTTTCCTTCGAAAAAGTTGTGGAGCCTTCAGGCTGCTCTCACTCAGCTCACTCCCCTCCTGTTTTTTGATTGGCTATTGCCCAAAGCTCATTTAAATACAATTCTTCTTAAAGGCATATCTCCGAGGCAGTTGCACCTAGCCAACTAACTGCTAAATTTACTGATGCTAAAGGACCCCTTGGAAGAATTAGAAGATTACTGTGGTGGGTAATTTTTTCTTTCTGTCCATATTGTGCACTTTTTGGGTAAGTGCATTGACCGCATGTTGTAGGCTGTTCATGGTAGCTGGGGGCATCCCCCAACATATGTGAATGTTGATCGGCGTTGGTTGCTTGGACAGCCCAGCAGAAAAGAATCAGTTTTTGCAGCATTTCTTGGTTGCCTCATGTTTATAAACTTGATATGCAGAATCAGTCCACCAATACCTACCAGATGCTCTCAAAACAGTTTTGTTAATTGCCCCAAATTTGCACTTTTAAACTAAAAAGTGAATCTTCAACAGCAAAGCTCAGAGAAGAGCAGCTTTTCTGTGGGGCTGCACCCCCCCCTCCCCATTTCCTTGCTAAAGTGGTGTTGGAGTTCCGTCTGAATTGGCCACTGTGCTGCTTATCTACTTTGCCAACTTCCAGAATGAAGGAGAGTGTACTCTCCATTCTCTGAATGTTCTGAGGGTCCTTACCTTTTACCTGGACAGTATTAAGAATTTCAGGCAATCCAAACAACTTTTTTTCTTATTTAGAGTAAAGTGCATTTCTGCCTGGATTGTGAGCTGTCTGTGCCATGACCATGCTATGGCGCAGGTCATGCTGAAAGGTCAGGTACGTGCCCATTTCACTAGTGCAGTTGTCACATCCCTGTCATAGATTCACTCTGTGCCTATCGGTGATGTATGGCAGAGCTGTAACTTGGAACAGAGTGCACTTTTGTTAAACTCTATGCCCTGGATGTCCATGCCTTTGGCAGGTCTGTCCTGAATGGACTTCTGTCCTGAGTGAGCCCTTGACTCCTACTGCCCTAGCCCACGGTTTCTTTTTTCTGAGCTTTGTACTCTGACCCATTGGTGTGAGTCAGTGGTGAAGATTGATTCCTGGAATATATGAAAACTATATACTCACAGTAATTGTTGATTTTTTTAGGAATATCTTCACTATTGAGTCACATGCCCACCCACCATCCCCCAGGCTCAGTCTAGTCTCTTGATTGGTCTTCGTCCCTTGTTCTTGGTTTGGACTGTGAAGGCACTATGTTACTGTCTTGTTGACCCTTCTTACACAGGTCACCAGAGCTATAGCAAGGAATTGTTTTGGGGCTGTTGAACATTTGAAACCAATCTTGGTGTGCTTTTTTTAAAGTGGGGCTGTTCTTTGAATTAGAAACCTTCAAACTTATTTTGGTGTGCTTTTAGCGGGGCTATTATTTATTTGACTTGGAAACCTATTCTAATTTCAAGCCTATTTTGGTGCGCTTTTGGTGAGGCTGTTTCTTAGAACTGGAAACCTATTTCTTCTGGTTTCAAACCTATTTTGGTGTGCTTTTATTTCTTTGCTGAACCCTAATGAGGGTACTTACTGAAACCAGTGGGGTGCTGCAGGGCTCTGTACTGGGACTGGTCCTCCTCAATGTCTTCATAAGTGGCATAGCAGAAGTTATTTCTTTGCTGAACACGGGGTTTGGGCTCAACTGCTTTATTCTATTCTGACTGAAATTGTTTTTGCAGGGTATATTTTCTGTTAAATTCACAGAATCACAGAAATCCGACAAAGAAAAGGACCCCAATGGCCCGTTGAGTCTACCCTCCCCCACTTACCAACCCCATATGTCTGTCCCATGCCCTAATGAATCCCGTATCTCTCCACCATTTCAGCCCACACCACCTCCTCTGGTAGTTTGTTCCAGGCCTCCACCACCCTCTCTGTGAAGAATTACCCCCTTACTTTTTTTTTTAAACCAGGAGAGACCACAGTAAGCTGAAGCTTGTTTATAGGTGCGACCTGGGAGCACAAGGAAATTAAGTGACTTGCTCAGGATCATGCAGTATGCAAGTGGGGGCTGTGGGATTCAAACCCATGTCTCCAGGTTTGCAGCTCAGAGCCTTAAACCACTGCACTATACTGCCTCCTTATCTTCCGCACTCCAGTCTTAGGCTGTACCCTCTAGTTTTATCCTGTCCTTCATTTTAAATAAGCCCTCCTCCTTCACCTTATTGATCCCCTTCACGTACTTAAAAGTTTCAATCATGTCCCCCTTCTTCCTTCTGGTCTCCAAAGGGTACAGATCCAGTTCCCTCTACCTCTGCTCATATGGCTTCCCCTGCATACCATGCACCATCTTGGTTGTCCTTCTCTGAACCCTCTCTATTCCATCTATGTCCTTGCGTAGGTGTGGTCTCCAGAACTGGACTCCATACTCCAGGTGCGGCCTCACCATGGCTTTGTAAAGAGGCATCAGTATCGCCCTCCTTCTACTAGTAAATTGTTGTGCAGGTTGTCTTACTGAAAGGAAGGAAAGCACTCAGCAGGGTGGTGGGTCAGAACTGTAGCTGATTTGTTTCTGGAGGGCACGGGCTTGATCCTGCTCACCCTGTCCCCCACCCCAAGGGCGTCATTTCCTTTATACCAGGGGTTCTGACATCACTACCCAAAAGGGCAAAGGACATGCACCTGTTGTATCCTTAACAGCCTAGCACGCTGTGTAGGGGGTAAATGCACATAACACACTCGCCCACACTAACGAAACGAAACAAAACAAATTTAAACAGGAAGGGAGAGCAGTGTGGGGAGTGGTGCAGTGCACTGGCTGTGGGGCCATAGTCTTCTGGGAGAAATTCTGGAGGCAGCGATGCTACCCTATTTGCAAGCATCTCTCTTGTCTGATGGAAGAGGTTGCCCATCTCCAGGCCGATCTGGCAAGGATACGAGAAACCTCCCCGGCCACCGCCGCTGCCTCAGATTTTGGCAAGAAAGAAGAGTGGTTAGACCACGGTGGGCTCGGGAAGGGTGAAGCCAGTGGAACAGAGGCACATCCCTCTAGTTGTACCTCTCCACAGTTCATATGCAGTTCTGGTGGAGTGTGGTTCCTCTATGGAGGCACCTGCAGTGGAGACCAAGGAGGGTGCTGGGAACCTCCACAAAGGAGATCCACAGGAGGATGGCATGGAACCCCACAGGAGAAGGAAATTACTCCTGGTGGGGGACTTAATCAGTAGGGGGGTAAAACTGGGGGAGGGAGGGGAGAGGGAGGTAAGGTGCCTGCCCCGCGCCATGGCTTGAAGGGACAGGAACCAAATCCTCAGGATCACGGGAGCAGCAGCACAGGAGAGGGAGGTGCGCACAAGGAATACTTGAATGCTTGAATAATGCAAAACTATCTTTTACTTCAAGTGTTTCAGTTCTCAGCCCAAATGCAAACAGCTTGGTACAGCTTATGAAGTTACAGCTTCACCCCTAGCACCTTGACTCTCGCAAGTCTTCAGTGGGGGCATGACTAACAGAGGTTACTGAAACATTTATGCAACATGTCACTAATTATTTGTGAGATTTCATTAAACAGGCAGTTTCATTGGCTTACTCGTTAAGGGCATTTTAGTACTTTGTTTCAAATGCAGTGAACATCTGGATGCATATAAATAGTATAGAAAAATTGTATAAAATTATAAGGTAATAAAAAAGATAGAATTAGTAAAAGGAGGCAAATATCTTTTTTGATCAGTTACAAGTTTAGTTTAGTAATTCATTACTCATATCAACTTTTTTATTTATAAGAAAGCGAAAACCTTTGTATCACTAACTGTACCTTCAAAACACAGTGTAACTTTGTAAGCTGTACCAAGCTGTATGCATTTGGGCTAAGAACTGAAACGCTTGAAGTAAAATATATTTCTGCATTATTTAAGTGTCCGAGCATTCCTTGTGTGCACCACTATTGTGTATGGGACTGAATCTTGCAGAGGTAAGCCACCTCTTTGGTAATGCAGCATGGACCAAGTTCTGTGGCTTTGTGGTGCTTCATTTTGGATTGCACAGGAGAGGCAGCTGGACATCATTGTCCACCTAGGAACAAATGACCTGGCTGGGAATGGGATCAGAGCAGTGTAGGAGGAGTTTTTGGAGTTAGTGAGGGGTCTTAGACAAGTAGCATGCACGATAACCTTCTTGGAGGTGCTGCTTGTCTGTGGCATGGGTGAGGCTAGGCTACTCCACACCATGGGATTCAAAGAATGGTTGAAAAACTGGTGCGGAGCTCAGGGTTTTGGCTTCACTGGGGACTGGGGGTCTACCTGGGGGAATGCAGGCCTCTACTGGTGCGACGGTCTGCATCTGTCCAGGAGTGGAACCAGGATCCTAGGTGATAGGTTTAAATGTTTCATTGGCAAGCATTTAAACTAGGCAAGGGGGGAGGCACTGAAGAGGTACAGGGAAATCTCAGCCCCCCCCCAACCAACAAAACGGGGTAGTTAGCAAGGTAAACACCAAGGTAGAGAAGTCGATAGGGAGTGGGACAGGGGTAAATGGAGAAAAAGGCAAAGGCAGCAAGGACTGAGATGGGGCTAAACGGGGTAAGGCCAGCAAAAAATGGCGGACAGTGAGTATCAGCACCCATAGTCTGGGTAATAAGCTCCCTGAACTAGTGGCCTTGCTGGAAGAGGGATGCCTGAATGTCATGGCAGTCACAGAAATATGGTACACACAGAACCATGACTGGAATGTCAACATACCAGGGTACACCATCTACAGGAGGGACAGGCAGGGTAAAAGAGAAGGAGGAGTTGCTCTCTACACAAGGGAAGGGATCAAAGCAATGGAACTAAAGGGTAAACCAGGAGGAGAGGAGGCACTGTGGGTCACCCTGGAGACAGAAAATGGCACCACAATCCGCATGGGGGTTGTATACAGACCCCCATCTCAGGGGGAAGAAATGGACATGGAAATGATAGAAGGCATCCTTAGAATGGCAGATAATGGGGAGATATTGTTGATGGGGAACATGAATATGCCAGATTTTAACTGGAGCAACTTTGCTGCAGCCACATCCAAGAGCAGGGTCATTCTTGATGCCCTACAGGGGCCATGCCTCAGACAACTATTGTTGGAACCCACTCGGGAGGGAGCAGTCTTAGACATGGTACTCTCAAACAAGGACAGAAAGAGGATCTCAGATTTAGAAGAGGGTAGCCATCTGGGAAGAAGCGACCACCAAACAATGTGGTTCATGAAAAACACAGCCATGGAGTCAAGCCATATAAAAGCGAGGGTATTAGACTTCAGGAGGGCTGACTTTGGCAAATGGGAGAGTGCCTCAGAAAAGCACTAGCAAACAGGCAAGAAGGAGGAGTGGAGGAACAATGGGGAAAAATCAAAACTGCCATCACAAAGGCAACAAGCCTTTGTGTGAAGCAAATAAAACAAAACGAAGGAAAAAAAACACTATGGTTCTCAAAAGACGTGGCAGGGAAGGTTAGGAAGAAAAAGATAGCATTCAGGAAGTATAAGGAAACACAGAAGGAGCAGAACGGAGAACTGTACCAGTTAAAGTGGAAGGAAGTGGGGAAAGCAGTCAGAATAGCAAAGGCCCAAACCAAGGAAAAGATAGCCAACTTGGTTAAGGGGGGGGGCGTAAATCCTTTTATAGGTATATTAGGGAGAGAAGAAAGACAAAGGGAGGGATAGTGAGGTTTAATAAAGGGAAGGGGGTGGGCAGAGGGTGACATTGAAAAAGCAGGGATACTGAATGAATACTTCCACTCAGTATTCACAAAAGAAGAGGAGGGGGAGGTACCTAAACCAAACAATAGCAGCACTCTGGATAAGAGGTTGATCTGACTTCGAGAGGGAGCTCTTGCAGCAGGTAATACCATTAGGACTAATGCCGCCAGGCGTTAGGACCCCTCGGAAATCTTGGCTTCTTGTAGCTAGCAGTCTGTAGCAGAGGGACCCAGACATCGGCTCCGCCCAACATCAGACGTGGTATAAAGGGGGTGGTCCCCCGGCGCCATCTCAGTTCTTTTCCCTCCGTCAACCCACTTTGTTCTGAACACCTTTCAATGCAGTCAGCTGCTTTTCATAAAATGATATTAATATTGCGTTTTTTCAATTATCCTTCGACGTCGGATATCTGCATCGCCCTCTCCGTCGCAACGCAAGTCCAGGTATGTGTGCGGAAACAGATTCTGACCAAAGACAGCCATGCAGCCTGCCTTATCTGTCTGGGCCCCAACCACCGGCCCTCCGACTGCCTGCATTGCGGCAAGTTAATCTAAAAGACCAGGACCAGGAGAGCCAACGACCTGAAAGCCTCTCTCCTGGAATAGAAGGTGAAGACCATGCAGCGGACTTCGGAGCACAGCTCTTCTTCTCCTGCCAAAGACTCCCCACCCAGAGACAAGTCGTCAGTAGGGAAACACCACCACTATAAGGAGACAGATAGGGCCATGTCTGAGTCCTGCCCCAAGTCTCCTTTGAAGACACTTCTTCTTGAGGTTGGGCTCGGTCTCAGCTCATGCGACCAAGTCTTCGCAGAAGTCTAAAGCAGCTCCCGCCTCTTCTTAGGGCAAACACAGGGAGCCAGCCTCCACAGGGCATTTGCCCGCTCATCCTTCCCTGGCCCACCGATCCCACAAGTCCTCTTCAGGGTCAACCCAGGAAGGCCATCCGCCTGCCAGTAAATAAAAAGAAAAACCTGGTGGTTCGTCAGAAAAGCGCAAGTGCTCTAACGACTCCGAGGGGTATCAGGAGACCGGACGCCCCCCCCACGCCTCTTTCTGCCAAGGTGTGCCCCTCCGCCCCGGACAGGCGCCGGTCGAGCCAGTCGCCATCCCCGGTGTCCCGCCCTCCGATGCCTCATACGAGGCAGTCACCGACAGAGGATCGGATGCCCGCCCGCCCCTCCCTCTTGAGGGCTGGTCACCCAGTGGGCCTCCTCCTACTCTGGATGCCAGGTCCCCTGGGGATGCAGATCTCAGGTATCCGGACAAAGACAAACAGGGCTCTCCAGATATGACGCCAGATCCTTAAGATCTGCAGATGCCCGGTCCAGCGAACCAGTCGCCCGCCCTAGCAGTCATCCCAGTGGTGGACATTGGGTCACTCTTTACATCATGGTGGAATATCGTTAAGGAGGACCTCTTATACAGACCTCCAGTCCCAACTCCAACTCCACTGCCAATGGAACCCCCTCCAACACTGACCAGTCCGGCTGGAGAGGAGGTAGCCAACCCGGACCCCAAAGGCAAACGCAGGAGGAGGTGTTCTTCTCCTGTGCCATCCTCCAGCGGATGCCCGTCCTCACTGGACCACGGGAATGCAAGTCCTTCCTCACTGGACGCCTCCGATGAAGAGGAGTTTGTCCCACCTTCTCCAGGCCCCAGAGACTCCCCAAAGTCGTCTCTTCCCCCCCCCCGGATTACCCTTTGTTTCTGGACATTATGTGGCACATCCAGTACATTTACGAATTGGACACCGAGGAGCTGGACCCAGAGCGCAGGTCTAAAGAGCTCAAATCCCTGGTTATCCTGCCTCTTGTAGAGCCATTCCAGGATAACATGGCGCAAACCTTCATCCACTTCGGCTGTCCTGAAGAAGGCGAACAGACTATACAAGCCCCCCGAGGCTGAGCCCTTTTTGGGGGAACACGCTAAAGCCAATTCTTTGGTGCTCACAGCTGCCCATGGTCATGGTAGCCAGCCTAAGAACCTCAGCTCCCAACCACCAGATCCAGAATCCAAAAAACTGGATAGCTGGGGCAGGAAAGTTTATTCATCAGCAATGGGATCTATCCATTCCCTGAGCTTCCTGGCCCATATGGTGACATATCAACAGTCACTTTGGGAGGAAACCATGGAAATGGTCAAGACTGTGCTGGACTCAGACACTAAAGAGGAGATCCTGGTCCATGCCCAGTCCGGACTGGATGTAGATAAGCATGTCTTTAGGTGCTCTAATATATTGGTCGTGGCCTTCTGGGCAGCTGCTTTGGGAATTTGTCTGAGGAAGCATTCTTGGCTTAGGCTAACAGGATTCTGCCCAGATCTCCAGGATTCCATACTGGATTCCCCCTTTCAGAGCCCAGTGTTATTTGGCCAGGAGGTGGAAACCCTGGTCAAGGAACTTTGGGAGTCGGGCAATGCCGTAGAGGACGTACACCACATCCATGAAGAAATGGGCCTGTGAAAATATCTCAAAGGCCGTGGAGGCTCAAAAAGACAGAGTAATGCACAATACCCCAGGAGTTAGAAATTATGAAACAATGAAAAGAAAAACGTAGGGGTCAGCAATCTATGGCTATGCAAATGTCTTTAATACAAAAATTCAAACCCACGAAAGGGAACGCCAGTGCTGCATACACTTAACACCGAGGAACAAACAATAAGAATGCACATACAATGTTGATGTGTCACATACCACATACCACTTGGTGTAAAATACTGAATTGAAGGAATGAATCCACTATTAAAACGGCAAAAACCGTTGAACGCTGCACCGGCGAACCCGGAAGAGTCAGGCAAATCTACGTCACCGCGTAACCACGTCACATGGACATCACACTCACGTCTACGTATCGACTCTCGCGTCTTCTTCAGAACTTGAGAAGACTCAAATTCCATGGACTTAAATACCCTGGTCAATTAGAAAGAGCAAACCATTTAAAGACATACTTTTAATTTTACAAGAAAGATACAACATTGTGATTACATACAAAACATAAAAATAAACGAAAAAAAGGGGAAAGAGCCGGACAAGTCATAATCCCCAAGACACCTGGCCAGAACACGAACAGGTCATAGCCAAGCATACTACAAAAGTGCCACCTGTTTAAAACCCAAACAACCAAGTGAATAAAATTATTAATTCATTACAAGAAAGACAAAACGCAAATGAGTTATTCATACCAATTAAATTGGACACCATAAGAGGGACAGAGCCGGAAAAGTCATCCCCCAAAGAATATGGACCAGAGCACGCCACGGTCATATCCATATATGCTAGCCATAACTATAAAAAGCTATAAAAGGAATTTCATCGTTTAAGCCATGAGGTACCATTGTATCCAATTCAAATATCCAAAATGCTTCTCTTTGCAGGATCCTTTGATTCAAATCATCCACAAATCCTACTTCCACTTTTTCCAAACCGACAAATCTCAAAGTTGCTGGAGATCCATGTCTAGCTTCTTGATAATGACGAGCTATAACATACTCCATATTAGCATTTCTAATAGCTCCTTTATGTTCACCTATCCTCAATTTCAGATTTCTTTTCGTTTGTCCTATATAACTAGAGCCCACAGGCAAGTCAGCATATAGATAACTCCTTGAGTATTACAATTAATAAACGATTGAATCTCATAACTTTTACCAGAGCGTGGATGGTGAAAGGTCTTAACATCAGACGTATTTGAACAATGTACACAACGTCCACACCGATAGTTGCCCTTAGGAAAGGAGGGTAGCCAATTATTTTGTTGTTTGTTATTGACCACAGGAATATATGAATGGACTAAAAGGTCCTTCAAATTTGTCCCTTTTTATAAGACATTAAAGGGCGATCTTGGCCAATCTGTTTAGTTCTCCCATCTGAATTTAAGACATCCCAATGTCTATGTATAATCTGTCCTATTTTAGGTGCCAAATGATTGAATTCAGTGATGAAAATGAGTTTATCCTTCTCTTTTGGTTCACATACTTTGGGAGTTAATAACATTTCTCTCTCCATTGTATTGACTGAATATAGACTTTTTAACAGAACTCCAGATTCATAACCTCTGTTAATAAATCTATCAGTGATATCTTTTCTTGCTTCATAAAGGCGCATTATCAGAACAAATCGTTTAGCTCTAATGTACTGACCCTTAGGCACATTATTAATGACAGATCTAGGGTGACAGCTCTCAAACCGTAATAAGGTATTTCTGGACATAGGTTTTCTGTATAATTTTGTAGAGAAAGCCTTCCTTCTTCTCAATCAAAATGTCCAAAAAATTTTATCTCTGCTTTTATCATAGGTGAACTTCAAGTGTGAGCTGGTGTGATTTATGTAGTCAATAAAATGTTCAAGTTCAACCTCAGAGCCAGTCCAAATCATCAGACAATCATCAATATATCTCTTCCATAGCTTAACATATTGCAAAAGCTGTTGAATGGATTATAAATATCGTTCCTCCCATTCACCCATGTAAAAGATTGGCCAAACTTGGAGCAAAGAAGTCGTGCCACATTCGGTTCCTTTAATTTGAATATAAAATGAACCATTGAACCAAAAATAATTTTGTTCCAACACAAACCTTGCCAATTCTAATATAAAATTGGAGCTGGGTTTCTCCTTCTCTCTCAACCTTAAATGTTTAGATAAGGACTGCAAACCTCCCTCATGAGGTATATTTGAATATAAACTGACCACATCTATAATCACTAGTAAATCAGACTCTGATACAGATATATTCCGAAGCATTAAGAGGCATCATTTGTGTCCTAACATGGACCTCAAATTCGGTACAGACTTTTGTGCAAAAAATCAACAAACCTAGACATGTTTTCCGTGATAGATTCATTTGCTGAAACAATTGGGCAGCCTGTAAACGGGAAGCTGTTTTTATGTACTTTAGGTAGGAGATAAAACATAGGCTTCTTAAGATTTGATACCTTTAAAAATTCAGCTTCCTTTTTAGTAATATCTCCTGCTTGTAAATCAGCATCAATTAAATGATCTGCTTTTTGTTTAATCAAATTGACAAGGTCTCTTTCAATCTTTCTGTAAAACTCATAATATTAAGTTGCCTCATAGCTTCTTTTATATAAGCTTCAATGCCCCACACAACTACTGCACGCCTTTGTCAGCTTGTTTTATCACTACTGAATCTAATCTCTTAATTCCTGTATAGCATGACGTTCTGCTCTAGTAACATTTTGTGCAATATAATCATTCCTGTTGTTCTAATCAATTTGTACACATCATTAGATACCAAATTACAAAAAGTATTGATGGTATAATTCAAATGGGGAGGGTTAAAGGTAGAGGGCTTCTTAAAAGGTGTATCTTCTCTTTCAGTTTCAAGGACTGGGGGCACATCCAAGTTGGAATTATAAAAGTCCTTTAAATGTAACTTCCTAAAGAATCTGAATAAATCCAATTCAATTTGAAAAGAATTGACTTTAGTAGTAGGTACAAAACTTAAACCTTTAGCTAACACCTGAATCTGTGTAGAGGTGAGTACCACATCTGAAGATTTATGACTTTCAGTTCAGATTCCTTGGTCTCATTGACCTCATTACCCGTTCTTCCCTCGTTCTGTCTCCTCTGTAATTCTGTCTTCCTCTGTTGCCTCTCATACCTTTCCCTCTTTCGCCTCCCCTTTCCTCTTCTTGTTCGATATGGTCTAGCAAACCCAAATCTTGGCTGTTGTCTAAAAAACGTTTATTTTCATTGGATCTCTGATGGTCTTCAAGGTCACTATCAGGTCCTGAAGAGATATTAATTTCATCTCCATTTAAAGATGCCGAGTACGGATTTGCAGAAAAGACCTTTTTTCTTATTTCCTTGCCAATTGTACACATTACCTGTTTTGTAATCATTCTCATCCCTAACATACTTCTTCTGTTTATACTGTACCAGGTCTGTTTGAAATTTTGTTATAGACATATTAGCTTTACCAGAGAGAGAATCAAAATCTGTAGGTATAAATCTTTCTTTTAGTTTTTCTAAAAGAGTGCTGGATTCTTTAGTAGCCAGCTCAGATTCTTTACGTGCCTTCTTGATAGTCAGAAGCATTAAATCATAACTACATTTATTCAGGATTCTCTCCCAGTCACGTAGGTAATCTAAATCCTCCATACCAAATGAAGGTGGTTTTTGGATCCTCATACCTTGTGGGATCCTACGCTCACGCCAATATTGTGATAGGAAGGCAGCATGCAAATCAAATCTAATAATTTTTTTTCTGTAGATATTCATAATGTTTAAAGTCCACATTATCTCTCAATCCAGACAAACCTATTCCAGAAAGCAATGCCTGAACTCTATCAACTGGTAACAAAATGTCTTGGCCAGTTTCGTCAGAGAAGGATAAACCTTCCACAGTTGGTGGGACAAACGCCATTATGAACTCTGGGGCTCCCCACTGGCAACACTGACTCCTTAAGTTGCCAACAATGTTAAACAACCATGAAGAAATGGGCCTGTGAAAATATCTCAAAGGCCGTACACCACATGTTTAAGTTACAGCCTTAAGGGCCCTGCCGTCTTCCCTTTCGTAAAGGTCAGGAACAAGGGGCAAACAACTCCAAGGCAGAGGGTTCAAGAGACGCAGTCCCCTGCCCCTTAGGGCACCCCAGACCTCAAGCAGCCCAAAGCTCCTAGGGAACAGAGCCCCAACCCCTCCACAGCCTGACTCGTGGCATCTCCCTCCCCCTCTCTGTCTCTCTCTCTCTCTCTCTCCCCCACACAAGGCGAGAAAGTAGGAGGGAGATTTTCCCTTTACCTTGCCGAATGGTCCAGCATAGCCTCAGACCAATGAGTAGTAGAAACCGTTCGCAGGGGTTATGCAATAGAGTTGCTCAGCATCCCACTGGACAACCCCATCACAGTTGTCCTCCAGCCTATGCCAAGCTTCTGGTAGACAAAATCCAGCTGCTGCTCGAGAAAAACGGCATCCAGCCAGTGCCTGAGGCCCAAAGGAGCACAGATTTCTACTCCCGTTTCTTTCTAGTTCCAAAGAAAACAGGAGACCTTCTCCCCATTCTGGACCTCCGCCAGCTCAATCTCTCAGTCAGATACCAGAGATTTCAAATGGTAACTCTGGTAAGCTTGCTCCCCCTTATCCATCGGGGGACTGGTTATGCTCCCTAGATATGCAGGGCGCCTATATGTAAATCAAGGTCCTGCATTACTACAGGAGATTTCTCCGGTTCCAGGATCAACATTACCAGTTTCGAGTTCTGCCCTTCAGCCTGTCATCAGTCCCCATTGTATTCACCAAGTGTCTGGCAGTAGTGGCAGCAGTCCTCTGAAGGAGAGGCCACTTTGTCTATCCCTACCTAGACGACTGGCTCATCTCAGCCCAGTCAGCAGACTAGCTGAGAGTCACCCTAGAGGAGACAGAAAGCTTGTTCCTCTCCCTGGGAAAAACTATAAATTGGCTGAAGTTGCAACCCTGGCACTCCCAGAGGTTGCAATACATAGGGGCAATCCTGGACACTGTTCAGGGAAAGGCATTTTTGGCTTCAGACAAGGCAGATCGATTGATGAACCTGGCGAGTAGAGTCCTAGCAGCTTCTTCAGTCTCTGCAAGGGTCATTCTGCAGCTTCTGGGCCACACAAGGGTCCTGCAGTGGCACCTCAAGGTCCAATGGGATCAGGCGGTGGACGACTTGGATCAGCCTGTCTGAGTTTCAGCAGCGGTCCGTCACTCTCTCGAGTGGTGGCTCTACTCTCCACATTTAGAGGAAGGGGTCTCCTTTCAGAGACCACCCCCATCACAAACCCTAATGACGGATGCCTCATTATCAGGTTGGGGGCTCACCTAGGGGAACACAGGACCGGGGGGGGCCTGGTCTCCCACAGAGCACTTTCTACACATCAGTGTCCTGGAAATGAGAGCCGTTCTGTACGCCCTCACAGCGTTTCGAGACCAAGTCTCTCCAGGCCCTCTCTTGGTGCTGTCAGACAACATGCTGGTTGGCTTCTACGTCAATAAACAAGGGGGCACCCAGTCTTACCCCCTTTGCAGTGAGGCCATGAGTGTGTGGGACTGGGCATTGGAACATCTTCTGGACCTCACGGCTGTACACCTGCCAGGTATCCAGAACGCTCTCGCCGACAGTCTGTCGCTCTCGCTGTCTGAACCACTAGTGGGAATTGCTCCAGGAAGTCGCAGACAATCTCTTCGGTTGCTGGGGCCGTCCAGAACTGGACCTCTTTGCATCCCCGTGCAACGCCAAACTGCCCAATTACTGCTCGCATGATCCAGGGCCTGGTGTTTTCTGGCGAGATGCATTGTCCCTCTCCTGGACAGGGAGGTTCCTGTATGCCTTTCCTTCCTTCCTTCTCGTTCAGAGAATACTGCTCAAACTGCAGTCAGAGGAAGCCAGGATGATTCTGGTGGCTCCTCTTTGGCCCCAACAAATCTGGTACCTGCTGCTACAGCAGCTAACCTCGGAACCTCCTGTGCAGTTGCCACTCTCCACCCACTTGCTCTCTCTCAGAACAGGGGATGCTCGTCCATCCTGCTCTGCAGTCTCTTCACCTGCATGCCTGGCTCCTGCAGTCTTAGCAGAGAAGAGATTAGGGGTGTCAAGCAGGGTGGCAGAAGTTGTCATAGTGGTGAGGAAACCCTCCACAAGGCCAGCCTCCTCCATGAAGTGGAAGCATTTCTGCCTCGGGGCAATGGCTCATGCCCTAGATCCCCTGGATTGTCCAATCAGGCACGTGCCAGATTATCTTCCCCTCCTATTAGAGGCACTCTGGATAAGGGGTCAATACCAGTCCATTCACAGAAGAAAGGGTCCTGAAAGAACTAAAACTGAAGGTGGACAGAGCAATGGGGCCTGATGGGCATTCACCAAAGAATTCTAAAAGGACTAAGGTGAGAACTAGTGACACCACTGACTACCCTTTTTAACAAATCATGGGAGGATGGTGTACCTGAGGACCGAAGGAGGGTGGATGTGAATTCCCTTCACAAAAGTGGGAGCAAGGCAGAGGCAGGAAACTACAGACCTGTTAGTTTGACCTCAGTGGTAAGAAAAATGATGGAATCACTTTATTTTTTTTTAAATACTTATTCTTTATTCCCCCTTCTATCCAAACCAGTTGCCACTCTTTGGGGAGCCCTAGGCTGGATATCCCTCAGCTCCGCCCCAGCTAACTCCTTTCAGGATCCGTCAGACCTGCCCCCATCCTGCCTCAGTTTACCCCCCCGGGAGTGGAGGGCCCCCCCCTTTGTTCCTGCACAGTCAGTAAGTGTGTGTGTGTGTCGAGTAGTGTTGATGGCCCCTCTGGGAGCTTGGTTTAAGAGTCTTGGGGCAGCTGGGTCCTAGCGACTGGTGTGGGGTTTTTCCTGCTTTTTCTTGTTCCTCCTCTGAACGCTGGCACTCGAGGGCGTCCAAGGATGCGGGGCATGTAGAGATGTGCCACTGCTCTGGATTCCGGCCAACATCCTCCCTCCTGAGTTTCTGCAGTCCCGCTGCACCTCCACCCATTTTCTCCCAGGTAGTGGTAAAGTGGCGGGACCTGCAGCCCACTCTCCCCGGAGGAGGAGAATATCCCTCTGGGTACTCAATCCTTCTCTCCCCCCCAGCCGGCCCTCTAGCAGCCTGAGGTCACTCCTGATCCCTGGTTGCTGGCATTGCAAATGGTAGTGCTACTGCTGCGCCGTCTGGCTGGCTGATGGAATCACTTCTGAAAGAAAGATTTGTTGAGTACCTAGAGGTCAGCAGGGCACAGGACACAATATGGCATGGATTCACGCAGAAAGGTCATGTCAGACGAATCTAATAGATTTCATTGACTGTATGACCAAAGTGTTGACTTGGGAGGGGCTGTGGACGTGGCCTACTTAGACTCTAGCAAGCCATTTGACACAGTCCCACAAAAAAGATTAATAAACAAGTTATGTAGCCTGGGAGTGGGTCCCAGGGTGGTAGCCTTGGTAAAAAATTGGCTGGACAACAGGATGCAGAGGGTAATAGTAAACAGAGTCCACTCTAAAGAAAGGGGAGTTACTAGCGGGGTACCGCAGGGTTCAGTACTGGGACCGGTCCTCTGTAACGTCTTTATAGGTGACATTGCGGAGGGACTGGAAGGAAAAGGTATGCCTTGTTGCAGATGATACAAAGGTCTGTAATAGGGTTGATACACAAGTGGGGGGTGGAAAGGATGAGAAGAAACTTGGCAAGGTTGGAGAAATGATCAAAACTGTGGCAGCTTAGATTCAGTGCAAAGAAGTGCAAAGTAATGCACCTGGGAAACAAAAACCCAGGGAAAGAGTACACAATTGGGGTGGGGGGACACTAACAACATTAAAAATGGAATGGGACCTGATGGTAGTCATACCAGATGACCTAAAGGTAGGCAAGCAATGTGAGAAGGCAGTAAGGAGGGCTGGGGCGATACTGAGATGCATAGTGAGAGGCATCACCAGTAGAAAACAGGAAGTTGTTATCCCTCTGTACAGACAGTTGGTGAGACCCCATCTGGAGTACTGCATGCAGTTCTGGAGACCTCATGTTCGCAAGGACACACACAGGTTGGAAGCAGTCCAGAGGAGGGCAACTAAAATGGTGCAGGGTCTGCACCAGAAGCCGTACGGACAGAGACACAAGGAGCTTAACATGTATACCCTTGAGGAAAGAGGAGAGAGAGGGGGGACATGATACAAACTTTCAAGTACCTCAAGGGACTCAACAAAGTCCAAGAGGATTGCATCTTTCAGGAAAAGAGATGTACAATAACAAGGGGGTACAATCTGAAGATAAAGGGAGGATGGCTCAGGGGCAACATGAGGAAGTATTTTTTTCATGTATAGGGTGGTGGATGCATGAAACGGCCTTCCTGAGGAGGTCATGGGGTCAAAAACAGTAGGGAAATTCAAGAATGCATGGGACAGACATAAGGCAACTCCAGTGGGGGGGGGGTAGGAGGAAGTAGGCTGTTGGTTAACTAGGATCTGCAGCTTATCCAGTAGGTATGGAAATGGACAGACCGGGTGGGCCAAGTTGTCGTTATCTGCTGTCAAAGTCTATGTTTTCTCTGTTATGCCCTTGCTTTTAGTGCATAAGTACTAGTTACGTTATGCTTTACCTCCTCGGTAAAAAAAGTACTGAGGTGGTTGAGGGCTGGTGCCGAGGTAAGCCTGTTGCTGTGAGCCACTCTCACAGTGCCATGCATGTGCGCAGCTTGCTTCGGCACCAGCCCTCCTGAAAAGTTCTGGCTCCTGCAGAGTCCTAGTGTCTTTGGCACAGACCCATTAGTGTGCATTAACGGTGAAGATATTCCTAGAAGATCAAGAATTACAATGAGTGTGTTCTCTTCATTTTTGTTTTATACAGTGTGTAATGTATGTGTGTGTGAATATGTATTTTATTTCCAATAGGAAAAACAAGTTGAAAAGAGCAATACTTACAACAAGGAATTGAAGAGTATGCATGAAAAGTCTCTTTCTGAGCTGACCAGCAAACACGATGCTGCTGTCAGTGGGCTTAGACAGAATTTGCAGCAAACTGAAGAAGCACTGAAGGGCACTCAGAGTAAAAACAATGAAATGGAAAAGCTGATAGCGAAACTGAAAGAGCAAGCAGAACAGGCCAAGGTATGTGTTGAAATGCTGGACTGTTTTAACATTCTGGGCCTGTTCAGATGTGCGAAAGGATGTACCATTGGCATTATGTGGTGCCGGAGAGA
Organism: Neoceratodus forsteri; assembly: GCA_016271365.2. Classification (NCBI taxonomy): domain Eukaryota; kingdom Metazoa; phylum Chordata; order Ceratodontiformes; family Ceratodontidae; genus Neoceratodus; species Neoceratodus forsteri. The sequence goes on along the minus strand of JADMNL010000027.1, from coordinate 261,602,020 downwards.
GTTGCTGTTTGTTATATTTGTTTTACTTAGCATACTACTTCATAAAAATAACGGTGTAATGTGTTTTTGGTACACATATTGTAGAATGTGTAAAACTGTTTCTTTCATGTGTACTGGTATTTAGCATTTTTTTATCCCAAAAAGACAGTTTGTAAACTGGATAAAGAGGATAACATTTGGGCAGTGGTGTGTAACAACGCTATGTTTGCCTTCGAGTGGTTCCCTTGGCGATTCTGTTAAACCTCGAGAGTGACGTTCGAGAGGTTTACAGGGTAGCCAAGGGAACCACGAGAAGGCAAACGCAGCATTATTGCACACTGCTGCCCATACGTTGTCTTTTATAGTGTATGGTCAGCGGAGAAACAAAAAAATGATGCCAGTGTTGGAAACAGTGTAGTACTATACAACAGGCTGCAGGCTTACCTTACGGTGAAGGATGACATATCCGTTCATGGGTTTTCAAAGCGAGAATTTTTATTTCTAAACTTTTTAAACATAGGAATGTTCAGCTGTTATGGGGGTCATGGCAACAGCATCGCGTGGTGGTTCGAGTCTGTTACACTATCGATGTGACGCATTGTCGATAGTATAACAAGAGCGTGATGTCACATTGATAGTGTAACAACGCTGTGAAAAGATGATTTTTGGGCCATAACAGCATTCTACCATACATTATTTTATCACTTACATGGAGAGAGAAATGTCATGGTATCATCTTAAAGTTTGATGAGCTTTCTTTAACAAGAAGTGATATTGATACTGTACCTCTGTAAGGCTGGTCTGGAATTATAGTGAAGTATGGCTGAATATGTATACAGTGGAAAAAAGATAACTGAGGCAATACTCTGGCCCATTAGTGTGATTCAGTGGTAAAGATTGATTCCTGGAAGATATGAAAATTACATACTTACTGTAATTGTTGATTTTTTAGGAAATATCTTCACCATTGAGTCACATGCCCACCCACCATCTCCCAGACTCAGTGGATGTTTGCTGTGTTTCTGATTGCTTGGGTGGATGTTTGCTGTGTTTCTGATTGCGTGGGCTTAGTTGACTTATCCACACTACGGCAGTTCTACTGAGCATGGTCACTGTCTCAGCAGGATTCTAGGCTGACTGCTCCCACCACACAGTCATATGTCCTCTGATCTCTGCTCGCTTGCTGCTCAAATCTTTTCTCCGAAAAAAGAGGTTGCCTCCATAGCGGCATGTTTTCTACAATAGTCTCTGGATTTTTTGTTTCTCTTTGTCAATTTGTGTCTCTTGCTCTGTTGAAACCATGGATCAGCAACACAAGCCTGGACTGAAAAGGCGTGTGGACTGTGAGATTACCTTGTGTGTTTTCAACTTGGTTCATGTGTTTATTGGCTTGGGAGTAGATATGGTAGTTTCTCTTGCTCTTTATGTACACAGATGCATCCTAAATTACTGCAAGCCAATTTAATCAGAGCACAAAAGGAAAGTGTATGTCTTCCTGCTTCCATACATTCACCTCTGCTGACTGATACCCAGCTCATGGTTGATTGAGCAACTGGCAGTAGAGGAAGAGGAGGATGGCACTATAATCAAGCCTGACAATTACACGCTTAGTTCACCTGTTGATGTACAGGACCTCGAGGTGACTGGGAAATCTTTTTGCCATTTCATGCACTTGTTGCAGTTGGAATCTGATACTGTGACCCTGGTGTTGGTTGATTTGGCAAGCTCAGTATATAGTCGAGAAAAAGTCATCACTGAGTCCTCAGTGTCGAGTCAAGCATTCAGAGAGCAAGCATCGGTGCTCTTGGAGTCTGATCTGCTCTCCATCCAGATTTCAAGGGTACTTAGTGTTAGATGAGACCCTGCCAGCTCAACCTCAGATGCCTTAGGTTTTCAACTACTCAAGTTCATCGATGGGAGTCTGAGTTTCCATGTCTGGGATTGTTCCGACTCTTGTTGACTCGCTGCCTATTGGCATGACTCCCCGTTGGTGCAATTTCTGTCATATCAGATCTTATCTGTATCAGTCTTCATAATTCAGCACAGGTGGTTACCGGCTGGAGGTGCTAGGACCCCGGAGGAAGCTTTTTTAGCTAAAGCTTTCTTCCTATCTTGAAGAGGGGCCGACATCAGAGACGGAGCTGCCCTTGAGGCCGAGGTACTACGTGGCGCTTGTGGGTTGACCAGAAAGAGACACCAACCCCTTTACCACCTCAGTTCTGTTTTTCACACCATCGAGGACAGCACGACTCCATGTGACGCCGAGAATGCCTCCAAATCTTCCAGAAACTTGTCTACTTGGTTCTGCTTGTACGGTCACTCACTGGCATTCGGTCTCCGATCTACCAACACTGTCTTTTCTGTATTTAAAGTGCGGCATTGAGTCTTTTCCTCTTCATTTTATTATTTTTGTGTGCGGCTGATCGTGTCCGATTTGGGGCAAAAACGTTTGAAAGCGGGACTACTGCGATGCATTGGTGCCCCTGTGGTAATATCTTTTCCATAACGGACCTGCATAACCGGTGTTTCACCTGGCTAGGGCCAAACCATGATATGGATCGCTGCGATGCCTGCTTCTCGATGGATTTTTGCACTATGGTCAGCAGCATGGCGAGGTTGGGGCTGCCCCAACTTTCAGTGGTTGGCATTGTATGAGGGCTGCTAAGGTAAGGTCCCTGTGCCCTTCCATTGGGCTTCCCCCAACTGCTGTACACACCTGGGGAGAGCAGACCTCTGCTGTCTCAGATCTTGCTGAGACCAGACCCCTGGGCGAGGGGCCAGGCAGACAGTCGGTCTCTTCCAGGGGACCATTTGTGCACCCCTTGCAGCCTAGTTCCACTTCAGGGGACCAGGCCACCCCGGTGTTGAAGTCTCAGGTATACGCAGGGCCTACATCAGCAGTTCCCTCAGGAGCTCCAGCAGGCGCAGCCTCGGCTCGTGGCACTGACTCCGGTGCCAGTGAGCGAGGTGGTGCCACTGTTGCCACTCTGTCCCCTCCTGACACTGGCCATGGTGCTGGGATGGGTAGCGTGTCCGGTGTTGCCTGTCTTGGGATCTCCGTGGTCTCCTCCTTGGAGTCGGAGGATGACTGGGATGATCCGGACTGGCAGCCAAGTTTCCTGGACACACGGACACTTCCCGGACTCAGCAAGAGGTCTCCTTCTTGGTCCAGTTGTCAGGCCAGCGGCATCCTGCGTTTCCTTCTCTCTGCAGTTGCCGCCTGGTACCGGAGTGTCTCTGGCACTGAAATGGGTGGCGGACTGCTTCCGGTGCCACGCCAGTGAGTGCACTGCTTTTATTGCTGCCTCTTAGGTCGGCGCCACTTTGAGGGCTGGTGCTTCATCCTGCACCACTTCCGATGTCAGGGCCGTCTCTGGTGGCGGCGCCATGTTCAGTGCCATGTCTGATGACAGTACCATGGTCGGTGCCATTTTGGGTGACAGTGCTGCTTTGGTGCCGTTTCCGTTGCTGATGCCATCTGCTGCGCAGCATCGGCCATCAGTGCCAACCTGGAGTCTGGGGGGAGTCAGAAGCTGGTTTTTCGCTTCCCCCTTTTCTTGGAGCAGTGGCTAAGGTAGGGCCTCTCTCGAGGGTCAGGTCCCAGTCCTCTGGGTTGAGTGGGGGGGGGCTCCATCTTGTGTCGTGCTTTGTTCCGATGGCCCTGGCCACCCTGGGGTGGAGTCGGGGTGTTGGTATGGGCTCCCCCTCTCTGGCTAGGGGCCAGAGCCCTGCTGTGGGTGGGGACAGGAGCCACCCTTCTGGGCCTGTACGGCTCCGATTTCCTCACCAGGGGCCCCCCCCCCCCCCCCCCCGGCACCACCTTGTTGCCTTGGAGATGGTTGAGCAGCAGTCGGTGGCTTGACAGTGCAGCCCCCTTCCTAGGGAAGGATATCTGGCTTGTGCCTACATCCCTGTCAGAGGGTCATCAGTCTCCCAGGGCCTTTCTGGTCCCCTGACCTGGGAACAATATAGGTTGATGGCCAGTGCATTCCCCATTTATTTTAGGTCTATAGGTCAGATGTTTTTTCCACCTCCTTCCTTGACATCGTTGTACCCTGTACAGAGTCCTTCCATGTCGTTGGCTTCCTCCTCTGATGAAGAGGACTCTCCCTCTCACCTTCCCTCAGATGCTGACTTCATGGAGTATCAGCGGTTCCTCATGACGATGTTGGAGGAGCTTCACCTTCGCCCATCACTAGAATGCAGTCCTGCGTGTGCGACACTCGCATTCCTCGGGGATACAGTCAGGAATCTGTGGTGATCCCTCCATGGCTCTGTCCTTTCATGGAGGAGTTGCACAGTGCCTGGAAGCTTTCAGCTTCCTCTTCTCCAGCACCTTGGAACTGCCAGCACAGGTATTGCACTCCCCCGGGTCTCCAGCAGCTATGCTCCATCCCGAGTCATGATTGGAGTGGCTGGATACCCCGTCAGGGTGTCTGCACCTTTCAAAAGTCCACCCCAGAGGCTGACTCCACAGAGTTTGATCACTGGGGCAGAAGTGTCTTCTCTTCAGCTCGACTCTTGCTCTCGATCTCTGCACTTCAGGCATGCATGGTAGCCTATGCAAGGCACCTGTTGGCTACGTTGGGTCAGATCCTGGCGGCCTTGCCTGATAGCAAGGCAACCAGGTGAGCCATCGCCATTTCTACCCATGGCTTTGAGCTGGCAAGACACCAAGCAAGGGCATCTTATGGTGCCAACGTGGTAACCTCCAGGCTTGTAGGAATCACAGTCTGCATTAAGTGAATGTCATGGCTTTGCCTATCCCAGTTGTCACCCTTGGCCCGGCCTGGTATAGGGTGCTTGCCTCGTCATTTTGGGGGCCCGATTCTTCTCCTGCAGGGTCAGGTGAAAGCTGTCAGGCACCCTCCTTTTCCTGCAAGCCAGGAGCTTCCACCTGACCCTGGCCAGTAGTGGGTTTTGCCAGACCCATGATGGGCTCCCTCCTTCTGTGAGTCCCCCTCAAGAGGCTTAGGGAAAGTTTACCATCAGAGAGGTGCCAGTGCCACAGATGTGGTGTTTGATACTCACCCACCAGTGATGAATTGTGAAGATTGATACAGGTAAGATATGAAAATTACGTACCTACCATAATTCTTGATCTTCCAGTATATCTTCACCATTCATCACTGCTTCTGGCCCACCATCACCTCTCGGGCCTCATCTTACTGGGCAGTGCCTCCTACCTGCTTGCCTTCCCCCCGATTGAGACCAGTTGTAGGCATAACCCTGCTGGCATCTCCAGGTCCACTGATCCTTCTGTGAAGCAACAAGGGCCCACCTCTGGGGGGTGGGCAAGCAGGAGCTGTTGCCCTCTTTTGCCAGGGGCTCCTCAGAGCTCCATACAACCTGTACGGGTCATCCTGGGACAGCATTCTGTTCTAGACTTCCTGGTTCTGGGACCCTTCCTCTTTGTATGGGACACTTATTGCCTCCCTTGGGTCCTGGATCAGGTCGGTAGGGCTCCAAGGATCTCTGCCTTCTTCTTCCTCTGTCTCTGGGGCCACACCTGACTCGATTACACTCTTATGAGCGTCCAGTGGTATCCAAGGGGCAAGGTCCTTCTGATCCCTTACTTCTTGCAGAGGTAAATCCTATCATCTCCTCCTGGGGTTAGATCTAGGTGCAGATTGATGTCCAGTAGATCGCAAGAAGAGCTCATTTAAAAGGTGACCCCTTCCCTTGGGCTGAAGAGACCTTGCCTCAGGGTGGATAATTTTGCCCTCACCCCTATGGAGTGGTTTAGGGAGGGAGGGAGTGAGAGGGAGAGGTGGGAAGAGAGAGCGAGAATAGATCGCACCCCCCCCCTTCGGGGATTAAGAGATCTGGCTTTTCTACACTACAGGGCATTCTTTGCCCCACCTTGTAAGCTCTCGTGTCCAATCCTTAGATCCTTTAAGGCTCTTAAAAAGACGAGAGCAGTTGAAGTTGATCTCCCTCTCCCTTAAGCCTCAGGCAGTAGTGGAATCCCTGCAGTTTTATCTGTAGGGGTCTTTCTCCCTTCTGTTTTTTTTCTCTCTCTCTCACCTTCTGTCTTTTTCACTCTTCCGCCCTCCTGCCTCCTTTACTCACTTTTTTTTATTCATTTATTCATTACAAATCGGGTTTACAACCTTTGAGTCAGAGACTCATTTACAAAAGCACCTCGTCACAGGGGGGCAGACATCAAGACAGTTATTACAGTGTAGATTAAAACAGAGGATAACATTACAGGTGCGGTAAAAGGAACATTTAACATACACTTAGGTTACATAATGTAGTAGTTTGTATGTTACTTAGGTTACATAGTGTTACAAAATCGTGAGTTACACTCATGGATATAGTAGGTCCTTAGAGAAGACAGTGGGGTGCATCCCTGTTTGGACCTAGTAGGGAAGGAGTGGGCCTGGGAGAGGGACAGACTGTCCAGTGGATGTTGTCAGGCCAGGGGGCAAGGTGGGCAGGTACTACAGGTTACAGCAGGGGGTTAGTTGCACCTACAACAGCGGGTATTAAAGATATGGTTCTGAGGGGCTGTTTTGAAGGAGCCAATTTTTGACAAGTTGGAGAGGCAGCTGGGGAGGAAGGGAGTTGAACCAGGTGGGGGCTCAGTAGAGGAAGGATCTCTGGGCAAGAGAGGTCTTGGCTCTGGGCACCTTGAAAGTGGCCTTAACAGAGCTACGGGTGATGACGGACAATGATGACTGCTGTAGGGAGGTGGAGACCCCGGGGTGGGGTTGGGGGGGTCCTAGCAGTGATTTCTTAGTGAGAAGGCAGATCTGGTAAAGCACAGATTGGTGGTAGTATAGAGAATGTAGGTGTGAGTGTGGCTGGGGGCACCTGTCAGGAGCCTACAGGCCTTATTGATGGAGAGTTGGATTTTGGAGAGGGCAGTGTTGTCAGCTGCGGCATAGATGGGCAAGCCATAGTCCACGAGGGACAAGACAGAGGAGGTGATGGCCAGCCTGAGGGCAACCTGAGGCAGGCAGTCCCTGTGCCAGTATAGCAGGCCAGTCCGAGAGTTAATGGCGGCTGACAGGGCATTAATGTGGGTGTGGAAGGAGAGGGCAGTATTGAACGTGATGCCTGGGTACTTGTAAGTGGTCACTTGTTCTAGCGGGTGCAGAGTGCTGGGGATAATCAAGAGGGGGTATTTTTAGCTTTATTTTGGTGGTGGGAGAAGAGCATTGATTTGGTTTTCTTTAGGTTAATGACCAGTCTGCGGTCACCGAACCACCTTTCAGCTTGGTTGTAAGCTTGCTGGAGGGATAATTGGAGGGAGGTGAGATTGGGATGTGAGGCAACGAGGGCTGCATTGTCGGCATAGAGGAATATTTTACTGGTACATGAGCTGGGGAGGGTGTTGAGGTAAAGACTAAAAAGTATTGGACCCAGGATGGAGCCCTGAGGGACCCCGGAGCGAACGGGAAGAGTGCTGGAGAGGGAGCCACTGATCTTGACACGCTGGGATCTAGCAGAGAGGTAGCTAGAGAACCAGGAAATGGGACTGTCAGAGAAGCCAAGTTGGTGGAGAGAGTCGAGTAGAAGGGGATGACAGACAGTGTCCGAGGCCTTGGAAAGGTCAATGAACACTGCTCTTGCAAGGCTGCCAGAGTCGAGAGCAGCAAGCAGGTGGTGTTTCTCTTTCTCTCTCCTTTCTTACCCTTTCACTCCCTCCCATCCTCTCAACCACTTCTGGCAAGCCCAGTGGTTGGGGTCCCTCTCTCACAAACTTCGTGCCTATCCCCTGCTCTGTTCAACTTCTACCTCCTTTAAGTTTACATCCTTTCCTTTTTCTGCCCCTTGGACTCCCCTGCCCCCCCACTGTCCACATTTTCTCTGTCTCTGTTTTCCTCTACGGCGAGCATAACTGAGGTGGTGGAGAGGCCGGCGTCCATTACTGATCAAACCGCAAGCACCACATAGTATGTTGGCCTTGAGGGCGGCTCGGTCCCCGACATCAGCCCCTCCTACAGATAGGAAGAAAGCTTTAGCTAAAAAATCTTTCCGCAGGGTCCTAGCACCTCCGGCTGGTACCCACCAGTGATGAATGGTGAAGATACACAGGAAGATCAAGAATTACGATAGATATGTCATTTTCATTTCTAGCCTCTGTATTCAGGTCCTCCCAAGTACAGATGACTGCAGGATTCTGGATTTGTTTCGACTGAAAAAGCCATCTCAGTTCAAATTAGAGTCCTGCTCTCAGTCGCGACACTTGAAACACAAGAGGTTGCAGTGTGTTTACATCTTCATTGTCTTCTTTACTTTTGTCAGACTCTGTGTCAGTGTCCCAAGCACTGATAATGGTCTCACAGTCCTCTTCACTGGGCTCGCTGGTTTATGGTCTCTTGTGCCTCACACATGCACAGTAAAAAGTTTGCACCAACAACACAGTTAAAAGGTTTTAATTCCACACTACACAACAAGCACCATACAAGCACCATTATCACTCCAGAGCGCTCCCACTCTGGTGACATCATCATGTTACCACGTAGCGGCCACCTCAGAGTACTGCTAAGTTACGGAATTTGAAAGCTGTGCTGATTTGTTTACGTTTTTACAAACATGACGAAAGTGTTATACAATCACGATTTTGGACCACAAGAAGCTCTGCACATAAAAGGTAGGGGATTGTACTGCACTCCTATGATTTCCAATTTCGGCAGTTTCATTTTAGAAAATAACATGTTTAATTGTCCTTTAAGTAATCTGGATAATAGCAAGGCAGCATGGTAATATGGATCTTACTGCGAGATACAGCTCTTGCAGCAGGCTACACCATAAGGACTGAAGCCGGCAGGCAGTAGGGCCCAACGGAAAACTTCTAGCTAGCTATACCAAGTGGGGGACCTACCCCAACGTCAGTCTCCCAACGTCGGATACATCATAAAAGGGGTGGTCCCCCAGCATACCTCAGTTCTTTTCCTGCCCTTGACTTGCCCGCATAGGCTCCACAGACTCCTTCAAGCTGACGAACAACGACAGAAAAAATTTAAGACAATTTCCTCGAGAATTTATCTCCTTTTGGACAAGTACATGTCTTCTTCCCCGACTCCTTCTCTAGAAGGACACCCCTCTAAGTGCGCTTGCTGCACACAGATCCTCTTCAAAGATAGGCACTCAGCCTGCGTGCGGTGCCTAGGCCCAGACCACGATATCCAGGCCTGCACCATCTGTCAGCAGTTAAATAGTAGAACCAGGATCCGCTGCCAGAGAGTGCTCCAGAGTTTTCTCCTGGAAGAAAAACTTAAGGCCATGGAGAAAGATCCATCCTATCAAGGGGAACCTTCGCCCCTTTTCCAGTCGGGATTGACATATTCCTCTCAGAAGGTACACCTCTGTGCCATATCAGCGTACCACACCCCGGTTGGCCAGCACCCATTAGCCCAATTAGAGACTTCCACGCTTTTCTGCACGGTGTCTTGCATCTCAGACCCCCGATTAAGGATCCGATTCCTCCTTGGGATCTTCTTTTCGTTTCAGAGCAGTTTACGCTGCCTCCCTTTGAACCAGCCGTGGATTGTGAGCTTCGCCTTCTCTCCTGGAAGGCGTTAATTTTAGTTGCCGTTACTTCGGCATGGAAGATTTCTGAGTTTCAGGCACTCCTGTATAAAGAGTCTTACTTGATTTTTCAGAAGGACAGGGTGACCTTAAGGACCAGCCCTAAGTTCCTTCCCAAGGTGCTTTCAGCCTTACCTTTAAATCAGGACATTGACCTTCCAGTGTACTTCCCCAACTACACGAACAGAGGGGAAGCCCTCTTGCACACTCTAGATGTGCATGGGATTTTGAGGTTCTACTTGACCAGAACCCGTTCGCATAGACAATCTGACCAACTGTTTTTATCCTCCGCTCGAAGGATGTTGGGTGCACCAGTATCGGAAAAAACTCTCTTCAAGGGGCTTGTTAACTGCATTGCATTTTGTTACCAGAAATGCAGTAAACCCTGGCCGGGACTGGTAAAAAGCCACTCTATAAGGGGGGGTTGCTACCTCCTTCGCTGCCTTTAAAAATGTAGTGACATCCACCATTTGTGTGGCCGCTACTTGGAGTTCAGTGCACATTTTAATGAGACATTACAGTTTGGACATGGCCTCCAGGCGTAGAGCGGGCTTTGGCCTGGAAGGCCTACAGGGACTTCTGTCCTGAGAGGTTCCTTTCTTCCTCAATCTCTCCTGTCCTCCTCCCGACTGGGTTACCATTACTCCCTTACTGCCTGGGAATCGGTCCTTATGGTGTAATCTGCTGCAAGAGCAGTTTCTCGAAGTAAGATAGTACAGTTACGTAAGAACTTACTGTAACAGTAGATCTTCGAGAACAGCTCTTGCAGCAGGTAGTTTCCCTCTCACCTTCCCCTTAGGAGGTTTGGTTCTATTTCATAGCATCTCCAACACATCAGAATTATTAGTCTTCCTCTGGAAGTGGATCCTCGGTCTCCCCTTCTGAATCACATCTTTGTGCCGGAAGTCTCCGGCAGGAGAACTGCAGTATGCTGGGGGACTGCCCCTTTTATGACGTATCTGACGTCGGGGGCAGGGCTGACATCGAGGGCAGTCCTCTGCTTGGTATAGCTAGCTAGAAGTTTTCCGTGGGGTCCTGCTGCCTGCTGGCTTCAGTTTTTATGGTGTAACCTGCTGCAAGAGTTGTTCTTGAAGATCTACTGTTACAGTAAGTTCTCACGTAACTGTACTTTATTCTGCTAGTATATGTATTTAAAGAGCTGCTGACGCCTCACAGAAAACTTTGAAAAACATAATAATTAGGTACAATTCAGCTTGAATTCCCTATATATTCTCTAGACTTCTGCTCCCCATTATTTATTACTGAGGAAATTTTCCTGAATGCATGATCCTTATCCCTTAAAGTTTATCTGCCCCTTGGGCTTACTCCCTATCTCAAGTCATAATCAATCCCTGTTGTGACATCGTAGTCTGTTGCCATGGGAATAACTGTGATGTCACAAGCAGTGCATTATGACCTCGGGTAGGGAGAAAGCAACAGGAACAGACAAACTCTTCAGGAGTAAAGATCCTGTTTTCATGCAAATGACCTCAGTAATAAATAATGGGGAAGAGAAATACAAAACTAATGTGAAATACAAGCTGGACTGTCTAAATATTATGTTTTGCTAAAGTTCTCTTGAAGGTATCAGCTGCTCTTTAATTATAATGCAGTTTTATATATGTTCTAATTGCAAAGCTGCCTGTAATTAATGTATTATTATTTTTTGTTAAACAGTAAAAATCCCCTTGAAAAAGCTCATTTTTGGAGTGAAACATCCTGGTATGTAATAAAAATAAATGAAACATAACACCTGTGAAAAGGAACATTTCATCTTGTAAGAGTACAGGAACTCCAACTACTTAATTTCTTTTAGGATGTCAGCAGCCCTGGATGCTCTGCTGCAGATCATGTAGCTAGAGATGTGTACTTCTGCTGGGACATTCTTGCCAAGGAGAGCTCCAGCCATCCTCCCTCTTAAGTGTACAGACCGCAGATATGCAATTCTGTTGGTGGGTTTCTTGGTAGTCCTTTATCATCTGTCTCCTGAGGGGCCTGTTTCTGATGTGGAGTTGGGGAGTTCCATAAGGCCAAGGTTCAAGGTTGCTCCTATTAGATTTCCACATAAAGGGTGTCAACAAGTTGAACCAGTTATGAAGCAATGTGTACACAGCTGGGACATTTGTCAGGTGAATTACACAGCATAAATGGTTCACTGTAGCCATGAACTGTGTGATCAACTATCAGACTTGCGGCCCTTACTGCTAGAGGATCCTCAGTTTGACATGGCGGGTATTAGAGGTGAGTTTCCTGGTGGTGGGAGAGCCAACAGCTTAAGGTGGCTTTGGACCTGGTGGACTACTCTTTAAGTGTGGTGGCAGTTGCAGTTACCCTCCACTGCAAGGCATAGTGTTGTACTTCCCTTTTTTGCCTGATACTCAGTAAAAGATGTTGGGTCAGACCTTCAAAGGGAAGGAGAATTCTGGGTCCCAAGTGTAGAGCTCCTTGTCTAACATCACTTTATAGTTCATTACCTCCTTATGAGTAAGAAAGGTCAGACCTGACAGAATGTTTTGAGCTTCTTTTCCTTTCTGGGCTTATTTTATGGCCAGCTGCCTCAACAGCAGAAATATAGCAGTATTGTTGTCCCAAACTCTAGGACAAGGGGTTGTGACATGTGGATAGAAAGGTAATCAAAGGACATGGTGGCAGCTCTGGAGTCCAGGGCTTTGACTTCACCAAGTCCAAGAATTGAAATTGGGAGAGTCCAGTGCACTCCCTGTCTCCAGTCCTAGTGCGCTCCTCGTTAAGGGGTCCTCTGCTTCACTCGCTTTCACTTTTGTCCCCTGTGTCTTTGGGCAAGTGGCTGCTGGAAGTGATTGGAGAAGGTCCCTCTTTAGAATTTGAGGCACTACTGCTGTGTTTACCCAGTGCACCGCTGGAAAATGTTACATACATAGATACATAGACAGTGTCGGCAGATAAGGGCCTATGGCCCACCCAGTCTGCCCATTTAAGTTTGCAAGTTCAGTTTATGTTTTCCAGGAAGTCTGTTGCCCCTTACCCCTGACCTCCAGAATTCCTTTATGTCTATCCCATGCATTCTTAAATCCTGTGATTGTTTCAGCCCCCACCACTTCCTCTGGCAGGGTGTTCCACTTGTCCACCACCCGTTCTGTGAAGAAATTCTTCCTCACGTTTCTTCTGAATCGTCCTCCTCAACTTCATCCCATGCCTCTAGTCCTGGAACATCTTTTTCGCTTAAAAATAGTGCATTCCTGCACCCTGTTCCTCCCTGTAAGATACTTGTATGTCTCTATCATATCCCTCTCTCCCTCCCTCTCCTCCAGGAGTACATGTTCAGTGCCTTCAACCTGTCCTTATAGGACTTGTGATGCAATCCATGCACCATCTTTGTTGCCCTCCTCTGAACCTTCTCTACCCTGTCTATGTCCTTACGTGGTAAGGTCTCCAGAACTGCACAGTGTACTCAGGTGCAGCCTCACTAGTGTCTTGTATAGTGGAATTATGACCTCCCTTTTCCTGCTGGTGATGCCCCTGCCTATGCATCCCAGCATCCTATTTGCTTTACCTGCTGCCTTGTCGCACTGTTTCCCTGCCTTGAGGTCATCAGAGATGATAACTCCAAGATCCCTTTCCTGCTTGGTGCATGCTATATCCTCACCCCAACTGATATATTGTGCCAGGGTTTTGTGCCCTATATGCATTATCTTGCACTTCCTTGCATTGAATTTCAACTGCCAAACCCATGACCATTCTTCAAGTTTCTGCAGGTCCCTTCTCATTCTGTCTACACCCTCTGGTGTGTCTACTCTGTTACAGAGCTTTGTGTCATCAGACAGTGAAATTCTGCCTTCTAGGTCCTGCGCAATGTCACTGATGAAGATGTTGAATAGTACCGGTCCCAGCACTGATCCCTGTGGTACCCCACTGGTACCCCACTGGTCACTCTTCCCTCTGTGGAGTGACAGCCATTTACCACCACCCTCTGTGTCCTGCTGCCCAGCCAGTTACCTACCCACCACACTACTGTCCTGCCCACACCCATATTCCCCAGTTTGTGCAATAGTCTTCTATGTGGCACAGTGTCAAAGGCCTTGCTGAAGTCCAGATAGGCCATGTCCACTGCCCTCCCCTGATCCACCTCCCTAGTCACCCAGTCAAAAAATTCAATGAGGTTGGTCTGACATGACCTTCTCCTGGTGAAACCATGCTGCCTTGGGTCCTGTAGTCCATTGACAACCAGATGTTCCACCAATCTCTCCTTCAGTAGTGCTTCCATGATCTTCCCACTACCGAGGTGAGGCTGACTGGTCTGTAGTTCCCCTTCCTCTTTGTTCCCACTTTTGTATAAGGGGACTACATCTGCTATCCTCCAGTCTTTGGGTACCTCCTGTTTCCAGTGATCAGCTAAACAGGATAGCAAGAGGTTCAGCCACCACCTCTCTTAGTTCTTTAAGGATCCTGGGTGCACCCCATCTGGCCCCATTGCTTTATCAACTCTTATTACTTCCAGTTCCTTCAGGACCCTTTCTCGTAAAGGGACTTGTGTCCATTTCTGCATCATTCTCACCCTTGTACTCCATTCAGACCCATTACCCTCCTCTTCCTCAGTAAAGACTGAGCAGAAATACCTGTTCAATATGTCAGCTTTACTGTTGTCATCCTCCACACAGCCCCCATCCTCCCCCTTCAGTCTCACTCTCCCTCCCTTTGCCTTTCTTTTTTCACTTATGTACCTGTAAAAGGTTTTGTCCCCTCTACCCACTGATTTTGCAATGTGTTCTTCTGTCTGAGCTTTGGCTTCCCTTACTGACCTCCCTGCCTCCCTTTGCTTCTCCTGGTACTTCTCCCTATCCCCTTCTGCCTGTGTCTTTTTGTATTGCCTGAATGCAATCTTTTTGGCTTTCACTTTCTTTGCTACCTCTTTGGAAAACCATAATGGTCTCCTCTTCCTTTTCCTCTTGCTAACCTGCTAATACATAATTCTGTTGCTCTTGTAATCCCCATTTTAAATACTTCCCACTGTTCCTCAACCCCTGATTCCTGCCCATTCCCTTAATGCCTCTTTCAAGTATCCCCCATTTTCCCAAATTTGCCCCCTAAAATCCAGGATCGATGTTTTTGTGTGGTTTGGTTCTGCTCTTTCTGTGATTTCAAACCACAGTGACTGGTGGTCACTGTTCCCCAGGTGCTCCCCACTCTTACCCCATCACACTGTCCCTGTTTGTGAGCACAAGGTCAGTATTGCCTTCTGCGAGTTAGTTCCATGACCAGTTGCTTGAGGAAGGCACCTGAAGGAGTCCAGGATAAATCTGCTCCTAGTTGATGCTGCTGCTGGGATGCTCAGTCACGTCTGGAATATTGAAGTCTCCAACCAGTACTACCTCACCCTTGTCTGCCATCCTCTGGATGGCTAGCATCAACTCCTATCTGTTTCTTCCTCCTGGGCTGGTGGTCTATAGACCACACCTGTGCGGATGCTGGCCCCATTTTCCTTTCCAGCAACCCACAGTATCTCTCCCCATTTTGTTCCTCCTGGATCTCTGTGGCCCTTATGTCATTTTCACATACAGTGCCACTCCTCCTCCCTTCCTGCCTGCCCTGTCTCTTCTGAATATGTTGTAGCCAGGTATGGCCAACTCCCAGTCGTGGTTATCATTACACCAGGTTTCAGTGATGGCCACAATGTCCAGGTCTGACTGCACCATGACAACCTCCAGATCTTCCATCTTGTTGCTAAGGCTCCTGGCATTTGCACACATGACTTTCCATGATTTGACCTCCCTAGACTGTTTCGCTGTTCTGCTCCAGCCCCTTCCTTGGTTGTCCTTTATCCCTGGTTCACCTTGCTGTCTGCCCTTCTGCTGAATTTTGCCCCTATTCTGCCTATCCACCTCCTGGGTGCTAATCTCCATCTTTTGCACTTGGCTAACTTCCACATCCTTTCCTTCCATGTTCTCTGGCATACCTGTCACGGTACTCTGCAGTAGGAGGTTTAGAAACACCTATCTCTGCATGTGATAAAGCACGTCTCAGGAAATTAAGTTCCACAGAGCTTTGTGTTGCTGTACTTTCTGGTAACTAAGCAGACAATGGGATGGAGCCCCATCCTGGACCTTATGATCCTTAATCTCTTCAGCAGGAAGCTAAAATTCTGTATGTTCAAACTGAATCAGAGTATTTCACCTCTGGAGCAAGAAGCAGGGTTCTGCTTCCTGAATCTCTAGAACATATACTTTCATATACCAATTCTGTCATCTTAAGTTCCTCTGGTTTCAGCTTGATAGAAGTCTATATCAGTTTTGTAGAATGCCTTTTGGGCCATCCTCTACCTCAAGAGTGTTGATCAAGTGTTTCTCTGCAGTGCCAGTTTTCCTTTGTCACGGGAGTTAATGTCTTCTGCTACCTTAGGAATTGGCTCATACTAAGGGCTTGGCACAGGAGATGGAGGAGTCACTGGCTCTTGCATTCTGAATTTTCCAGCAGATTGGGTCCCTTCTCAACCTGAGAAAGTTGGCCCCCAAGCAGGTGATTGTGATAATCAGCATCTAACTATGCCCTCTAAAGCCTGGCCTTGGTTGCAGAATGACATAGCATAGGGTCCTTTGATCTATCAGTTCAAGTTTGGCAAGTGCAGTCAGCCAGGAATTTTCTTCATTTGCTGAGGTTCATGGTACCCACCACTTTCATGATGTGGTCAACCCGGTATCGCATGCTGTCTCTTGAGTTGGAGCTTCACCATCATAGGTCCCAGAATCATTCCCCACTGCATCAGTTTTTTTTTTTTTTTTAATACTCTCTGTTTATTGTTTTTAAATAAAACATAACAGTTAGTAATCTCTTGCAAGAGAATAGGCAAATGACTGTAGATACATTTGGATTAGCATTATAAACTCTTACAGTCTTGCACAGTAGGAGTTGGGGTGTAAGACAAAAATATCACTGTCCCATAAAAAGTACAAAAGTAATGCCAGTTGCATCACGGCATAGGTCAAAGTCCTTAGGGAGAACAAACAAGGGAGAAATACATACTCACCAGTAGTGCTGTAGTACCTAATAGTAGATGGATATAACATGAGAATTAGACCTTCCTCACCATTCCTCCCCTCCACATTGCCAAAGATAATACAATTAACATTTAGCATTTAACATTTAGCAAGACACTTAACTAGTTCCAACAGGGAACCATTCTGCTGACCACCTGAATAAAAACACTTGAAATATAAGCAGGAGCCTTCAGGAAATAAGTGGGGAAACTGGATACATATACAGTGAAAAATATTGAAAAGTAATACTTGTGTCATAGTCAGTACTCCCCATCTCCCTCGAGAAGCACCTGCCTCCTTTATCAATAATAACAACAAGTAATCAGGTGAACTTTTAATCAGAAGCAGTACTTTTAAATGGACAATTATAGAGTCCCTCTTTTAGTCCCCTTCTGAATCTGTATTCTCCAGCTGTTACTGCTATGGTGGATGTGCTTTAAAATCCTGTTTGGTTTTCTTGGCCCACCGTCCGGCGTCTCCAGGATCACTGAACTGCCAGGTTTTTCCCCCGTAAGTCACCCTCAGAAGGGCTGGTAGAAGAAAGGAATGTACGATCCCCAGATGGCGTAGTTTTTGGCGCACCACATCAAATTGCTTGCGGCGAGCACAAGTCTGAAATGACAAGTTGGGGAAAAGTTTCACATCCAGACCTTGTACAGACAAAGGATAAGCCGCCTTTGCAGTGTTAATCAATATGTCCCGAATTTCTGGGCCAGTTGTTTTCAGGACCACAGTGCGTGGAGTACCTGGATCAGAAGGCCTTATTCTGGGCGTGATTCGGAAGGCCTACCGCAGCTCAGAGCAATCGAAATTGTCCAGGATGCTTACAGATTCAGTGAGCCATTGTTTTAAGTAGACAAGAAGGTTCATCCCTTCAATACCCTCAACTAGGCCCACAGTGCGCACATTTCCCGCACAGAGGGTATTCTCTATTGCCTCTATCCTGCCTCTCAGTTGTTGGTTTTCTTTTGTAAATTGGGCCGCGGTGGCTTGCGTTGACAAAGAATGTTTGTCGGCCTCTGCTACCATGGAAGAAAGTGCAGTAATTGCGCATCAAGCATTTCAAGCCACGTAAGTGTCTTTTCTGTTTTAGCATCCATCGAACGAACTGAAGCCAAAATTGTCTGCCAGGGAGGTTCTTTAGTGCCCAACAAGTTAGCGGGGTCCAACAGATCTGCTACCCTGCTCGCGGTAGTGTGTGTTGCTGCAGGCCGTTGCAATCCGGAGGCTTGAGAAGATGCATTTTTATTATGCCCATAATTGAATTTGGTATTGTTGATAGCTAGAGGGCTTAGGAAATTAAAGAGCCCTTCTCAAAGTTTCTATAATGCCTTTAAATTCGATAAGTTTTACTTTTTGTGGAGGTAGTTGAGGAGAGCAATAGAAGGTGCTTCCTGCCTCGATGCTGGCTCTCTGGGGCCCCCTCACCCCCGCATCAGTCAGTTCTGGAGACTCCGGCCATGGTATATACACTATGTTAATGGATGTCCCATCAGAGTCTCCTAGGTGTCCTATTTCTTTGGCCAAAGTCCGTGATTCAGCTGGCAAAGGAAGTTTCTTTCCTTCTTAAACTGGGGGCTTGCATGCTCAGCATCGGGGTACAATGCATTTGGTTGCCAAGGAAATCTCTTATCAGCTTGCTGAAGTTCCAAGCAGTGTATTAGGTTCTGACAGAGTTAGCTTGCTTGGTTTGGGATCAGTTGTCCTTGCACAACATGACCACAGTGATATACATCAGTTAAGAGAGGGAGGCTGGCTCTGTGGTAGTGGGTGATGAGGGACTGCTCTGGCATGTTGGTGACTTGAGTTCGCATCCTGAGCCCAGGAAGTTTGGAGTGGAGGCCAACATGGAGGCTGAAGGAGCATATGTGAGGATGCTCTCCTCAGATGCACCACTCGTGGAGTGGTACCTGGTGGTAGAATGGGGCCAGTGCTGTCATCAGTTATCACACGCTGGTGTGCCCTACCCACAGGATGCCAGCGAGGGCACGCTTTAGATGGGATTGGAGTGGAGGGTTGGTGGGGGGAACAGGGAAGAGGTCTGCTTAAGTAGTCCCTGGTGAAGGCCTCCAGATACTGGCTTTTCCACACCACCAGCGTCTCAGCAGTGGTATGTATGTATGCTACCCTTCCCCAAGTCTTTGGACATTGTGTTGGGTGGCATACTTCTTTTTCACCTCCAATGGCTGTGGAGGATGGAGGACATATAGAGATAATTACTTAGAGACAGATGACTGGTGATGTTGGTGAGAGTGATTCCAGTGGGCAAAGAAGCAGTGCAGATCAGAGTACCTGAAAGACTGAGGCTTTTGGGGGCATGGAAGGAGGTTTAAAAAAAAATACAAAAAAACAGTTTGGGGGGGGTGCTGTGAAGCACACCTACCGACAAGACATACTAAGGGAGAGCTCTGCACTAAAAGAGGATTTAAGCCTTATAACTCACTTTTCTTTGCTGAAAACCACAAATTGCAGAACAGCAGTGAATTCTCCTCATTGAGATAAATCAAAGCATATATTTTTTTTGTGACTGGACGCACCTATAAAGCCCCCGGACGCGAACCAAAGAACCACCTGACAGTGAAGACACAATCTGTGGCTGAACCACTGCTCTTACTGAGGATGGAACCTCCATGGAGGGCCCTGCAAAAATCTATGCTGGCGATTGAAACCAAAATTAAATCGATCCTAATGAAGCTTATAGAACAGGATGCTAATATTGACAATGCAGTCAAAGCAGCAACTTCGGTGGAATCAACGGTCACCAAGGCCCTGGCTACTACCAGTAAAATGACCCAAGAAAATGACCAGTTCTAGGGACATGGATATGTTGTTCATCCACACTTTCTGGCAGGTATCCTTGCCGCTTTAATTCTTGCCGGAAGGTCTTCAAGCTGGCTCCTCCCACCCACCCGGGTGGTAAAACTCTCGGCTCCGCCCCATGGCGCCAGATCTTACTTACCGCTTGGAATCAGGTTCCCTCCTTAGCACTCTCGTTTTAGACTGATCCTAACTCTTGGTTCGTCCGAAATTGGTTTGAAGTTTTCTAAATTCGGTCTTCTTCTTCCCTTATGGCTGTGATGGACAAATTTGTTCGGCTTTGGAGGTGCCCTTGCAGGCAGAAAATGTCCGGAGCGGATCCGCACTCCACGTGTCTACTGCTTAGGCCTAGATCATGACCTGCAGGCTTGCGGGTTGTGCCGCTCTTTCTCAGCCAGCGTTCTGAGTGATCAGCGCTGCCTTTGAGCTCGGTGGCCCGGCGTTTCCCGCCGGTAAAATCTAAAGAGGCTTGTTGGGTGGTGTCTGCGGCGGCTGGCTCGGCTGAGCAGCTCGAGCAGATGATCGCCGTCAAGGAGGAGGCGGCCCAGGCCGCATCTTCCTCCTCCTCGGCCGCGGCATTTATCCCGCTCTCTCTGAGTTCCTCGTATACGGCTTCGTTCAAGGAGCTTTGTCAGTCCCTTTCCACGAAAGGAGAGGGGCATTTGGGACATTCTTCTCGGCCCAAGAAAAGGGAGTTGAAAGGTAAGTCCCACCGTCGGCGCTCGTGGGAGCGGGAGAGGTCCCCTTCCCCGGGCAGCCGACCGTCGACTTTGGTTGTGGTTGCGGCTGAGGCCGCTGGCTTCATGGTGCCCCCGTCAGGCCAGCCTGCTGAGACTCCCGTCGACGAAGTCGAGATTTTTCTCGATCCGTTAGACTGGCTGTCGACTGGAGAAGCCGACAACCCTCCTTCACGGTTCCCCCGGTGGATACCGAGGATCTGTCTGCTCCTTCAGGACCGCAGTCCCCGGTTAAAGTGCCCGAGCTGAGGGAAGAGCGGGTGTCCCCGGCCCCTTCCCAGACCCACCCTCGGTCCCCCTGAGGGTCTTGGACCTCTTCTCGGTCCAGCCGTTCCTGCCGACATCGGCGGTCGGTCTCGTTACTGAAGCAAGCGGCGACGCCGTTCTTTCTCATTGTCCTCCTCGGTGAGGAGAGGCTGCGGCGCAAGTTGCGCCGGCGCTATGAGGACCTTATGTGGCAGCAGTTGCTGTTGTCCAGGCCTAAGCCGACCCCGGCCATCAAGTGGCTGTCGCCTGAACGACCGAAGCAACCACTCGTTCCAGTTGAGTTGCCTGCTCCGGGGCCGGTTGCTCGGCGAAACCAGCTGCTCCACCGATTGTGGTGGAACCTCCGCCTCCACAACCGAAGTCGGGGGCACCGACCAAGAATTCTCGGTCGGGTCACGGCTTGCCCCACAGGTTGTCGGTCACTCTCACTCCCGACCGTCCTCAGCAGGTGGAGGGTGGCTGAGGGCCGAGGCAGCTCTTCGCAGACTCTTCAGAATCCGACGACAATTCCAGGCAGTTCGATCTGGAGTCCTCCGGGGCCAGTCAGTGGACGATAGCCCATCGTCCTTCTTGGGTCTGCTTCGACTCATCTCGGAGTCCACCGGGATGCAGCTCGAGCCCATGTCCAAACGGGCCGAGTATCCGCTGACGGAGATTCTGGACTGAAGGGATTCCCCCACGGAGGTCTTTCCGGTGGCTGAGGCCATTGTCGGCCCAGCCTTGGAGCTTCAGGTGCGCCTGCTTCCTGTCCTCGCCCCGGCCAGGATGGCCAGGAAGTAGTGCGTCCTACCGCTCTTTGCCGGTTCTTGAACACCCTCTGCCGGGGTTAGTCACCGACAGCGTTTTCGCGTTCGGTAGCAGCTCGGGACGTGGACAAGCCCCGACAAAGAGTCCAAAAGCTGGACTTTGCTGGGCGCAAGGTGTACGCTGCGTCCTCCCTCGGCCTCCGACAGGCCAATTCAGCCGTGCTGATGGCACACTTCT
The DNA here is from genome assembly GCA_016271365.2 of Neoceratodus forsteri. Taxonomy (NCBI): domain Eukaryota; kingdom Metazoa; phylum Chordata; order Ceratodontiformes; family Ceratodontidae; genus Neoceratodus; species Neoceratodus forsteri. The sequence continues at coordinate 261,580,683 of JADMNL010000027.1, read as the reverse complement.
CCCACGCCCTCATGGGCTCCCTGGATGAGGTTGTTCCTCATCTCCCGCCTGACCTGCAGACCACGGTCCGCCAGGTGCGGGACCTGGGTAGGGCGGTGGCAAAGCAGCAGCTCCAAACTGCTCTGGACATAGGTGATTCCTGTGCCAGGTCAGTAGCGGCTGCGGTGGCCATGCGACGCAGGGCGTGGCTGAGGATATCCACCTTCACGACGGATACCCAGCACAAGTTGGCGGACGTCCCCTTCTTGGGGACTGACCTTTTTGGCCCTGGAGTGGAGGGACACCTCCAGCAGTTCGAGAAGTCCAATGCCACTCTGGACTCGGTCACCTCTGCCCAGAGGGACAAAGACCACCGTCAGCAGCAGAAGTCCCTTCGTCCTTCGGTCCCTACTTCTTGACCGGCCCAGCAGCACCAGCAACAGGGCCAGTAGGCTCACGCTTGGCGTCCCAAGCCCTAGCCGACAGCTTCCTCCAACAGGAAGCAAGGAGGTAAAGGCCAGGAGGGTCCCTTGGCCGGTTCTTCCTCCAAGCCTGCCCAGTGACGGGTTGAGGGGTGCCGCCCCCAACCTTGTCACTCCCCCCTGGGTTCCCCCCGTGGGGGGATGGCTCCGCCACTTCCTTTCCGGCTGGTCAGCTGTCACCACAGACCACTGAGTGTTGGAGGTGGTAGGAAAAGGCCTGCCTCTGGAGTTCGAGCAGGCTCCACCTTTTCGAGCCGTCGCCCCTCAGGGGGCCACGGGGTCCGCAGCCTCGCTGTCGGCCCGCCAGGCCGATATTGCCCTGCTCCTCGAAAAAGAGGTCATCAGGAAGGTGGTGGATCCTCCTCCAGACCCGGGGTTTGTGTCCAGGTACTTCCTGGTCCCAAGACGGACGGGGGGGCTGGCGCCCCATCCTCGACCTGCACAACCTGAACAAGTTCCTAAGGTCTCGGACCTTCAGGATGGTCACTCTGGCTCAGATAATCCCATCCTTGGAACAAGGCGTGTGGTTCTGCTCCTGGACGTGTTCTTTCACGTCCCAATCCGTCCGTCCCATCAGGATTCTCTGCTTCAGGCGGGGGATCCTATACGATTCCGGCCATGCCCTTGCTGTCCCTCGCTCTCAGGGTCTTCACCAAATGCATGGCAGTGGTGACAGCATTCCTCAGGCGCTGAGGTTCGGGTGTACCCTTACCTGGGCGATTGGCTGATAGCAGCCCTCTTCAGACTGGAGGTGGAGGTCCAGAGATCTGGCCCTCAGGTTTGCTCTCAGGTTGGCCTCCTCATCAATGAAGCCAAGTCGGAACTTGTGCCAAAGCAGGTGATTCTGTTCATCGGGGCAGAGCTCGACTCTCTGCGAGCCAGAGCACGGCTCCCGGCGGACAGGGTCGAGGTTCTTTCCTCCTTTGCCCAGTCATTTCTGGTTGGGCAATTGGGCCCTGCCTGGGACTTCCTGCACCTCCTGGGCCTCATGGCAGCCTGCACCAGTGTGGTCCGTTGGGCCCGTTGGTACATGCGTCCCCTTCAGTGGGGACTGGCCAGCCAATGGTCACAACGCCGCGATCCGTTGGACCGGCCCGTGACAGTGACCCAGGAGATGTGGAACGCTCTCCAATGGTGGATCGTTCCAGCACATCTGCAGGAGGGTATCCCGTTTGTCCACCCTGAGCCGACAGTCTCTCTCCTCCCGATGCATCTCTGATGGGTTGGGGTGCCCATCTGGGGAACACCGAGCGTCCGGCCTCTGGTCTCCTCAGGAGTCCTGATGCCACATCAACCTGCTGGAGCTCCGAGCGGTCTGTCTAGCTCTCACCGCCTTCGCTCCATTTCTCCGGGGTCAAATGGTTCAGGTCCAGACAGACAACACCACGACCATGTACTATCTGAACCGCCTGGGCGGGACGCGCTCCATGCTGTTATGCAAGGAAGCTCTCCGCATTTGGTCCCTCATGCGCTGCCTGGAGGCGGATCTCCTAGCCATTCACGTGGCAGGAGCCTCCAACACCCTGGCCGATGCCCTAAGCCGGATAGGGGCTGCGTCTCACGAGTGGTCTCTCCTGCCGGAGGTAGTACGAGATCTCTTCTCCCACTGGGGCACGCCTCAGGTGGAACTGTTTGCCTCAAGGGAGAATGCGAAGCTGTGTCTGTTCCATGCCCGCCCCCCTCAGCAGGGCTTGCTGCAGGGGGATGCTTTCTCGAGGCCGTGGACCCCAGGCCTCTTCTACGCCTTTCCCCCATTTCCCTTGATCCACAAGGTGTTTCTCAAGGCGAGGAGGGACAAAGCGCAGGTGATTCTGTTAGCCCCAGACTGGTCCCGCCAGTTCTGGTATCCAGATCTCCTCAGCCTCAGCTCCAGGCTCCTGAGGCGGCTTCCAGCCCGCCCGGGCCTGATCTCAGTCAATCAGGGTAAGGTATTCCATCTGGACCTTCAGTCTCTGCACCTGACGGCCTGGTTCCTGAGCGGCTAGAGTTCCAGGCTTTGGGTCTTTCCAATGAGGTCCTCAACGTCGTTGAGGCGTCCCGTAAGGAGTCGACCAGGAAATGCTATGCCTTCAAATGGAAGAGGTTTTCCATTTGGTGTCAGGGGAAGGGATTGGACCCTTCCGACTGCCCCTTGGCAAGCATTCTGGACTACCTGTGGTCCTTTCTCAGCAAGGGCTGTCGACCACCCTTAAGGATCTACTGCTGGTATTGGCCAAGCTCATGGGCAAGCCATTCGAACCAATGCACAGGTGGATCTTTCACACCTGTCGTGGAAAGACCGCCTTCTTGGTGGCTATCACGTCAGCCAGAAGGATGGGAGAGCTCCAGGCGCTTTCCATCGAGTCTCTACCTGGTCTTCCACAGGGACAAGTTGTCCTGCCCTCACCAAAATTCCTTCCGAAGGTGGTGTCGGAGTTTCACCTTAACCAGGTGTTGACTCTGCCGTGTTCTATCCCAGTCACCCTCGGAGGCCAAGTATAGGCTCCATACTTTGGACCCTAGATGGCGCTCGCTTACTATAAGGAGCGGACGGCTGAAGTTCGGGGAGAGGTTTGCCAGCTGTTTGTCACCTACGCTGAAGCCGCACCTGACAGACCTGCAGCAAAGCGGACGATAGGCAGGTGGGTCACCTCCTGCATAGAGCTGTGCTACAGGTTGGCGGGCATGGAGTCTCCCAGAAGGATAAGATCTCATTCTACCCGCCCTACCGCTGCATCGGTAGCTGCTTCCGGGGACGTCCCTATCCAGGATATCTGCAGGGCTGCTACCTGGAAGTTGGCACATACCTTTATTACCCACTACCACATCGACCTCGAGTCATGCCGGGATGCTGATTTTGGGTCCTCAGTTCTCCAGTCTCTCTTTCCCAATTAAGTATCGGGGGTGTGCGCCTTGCCCCTCCTCCCGGAGAACTGCTAGGAGTCTGCCAGAAAGTGTGGATGAACAGCATATCCATGTCCCTAGAAATACAGGTTACTCACCTGTAACAGGAGTTCTAGGAATGGTATGTGTTGTTCATCCACACGACCCACCCGGCTTCGACGCACAACCTGTGCTTCCAGCGGGCCAGATCTGGCGTCATGGGGCGGAGACGAGAGTTTTACCACCCGGGTGGGTGGGAGGAGCCAGCTTGAAGACCTTCCGGCAAGAATTAAAGCGGCAAGGATACCTGTCAGAAAGTGTGGATGAACAACATATACCATTCCTAGAACTCCTATTACAGGTGAGTAACCTGTATTTGCGGTATCACATGGAGGCCGTGAAAAATGCACAGCGGGCTCCAAGTGTTCGTATGGTGGGCCTACCTGAGAATTGCGGAGGGAAGTTCTCCTAGAAGTTTTACAAAGGTGGCTACCAGAGAGTTTACACTTGGACTCGACCTTGTCACCCAATAACTTTCTTAAGACCTACCACATTTCTCCTAGGGCCGCAGCAAGCCAAGGCGACTCACCCCAAATGGTCCTGCTGATAACCTCCAGCGCTTCCACTCGGGACCTCATACTGCATGCTGCCAAAGGATCGGGCTCTCTGAACTTCCAGGGTAAGACTCTCCACCTCTTCTCAGACCTCTCCTTTGTCACGTGATCCAGGAGAAAGAAGTTTGATGGAGTCCGGGCAAAGTTTAGAAGCCTGGGAGTTGCTCACTCTTTGCTGATGCCCACGTGGCTGAGAATACATTACGTTGGGTATACCTTCCAATTTACGAATCCGGACGAAGGGAGGAAGAAGGTGAAGGCCATCAGTATCGAATTTTGATCGCTCTCAAGCCCATGATTTGTCCGATTCAGATGAGGCTACTTGAAGAAGACAGTTTATGGATTAAACTCACTGCCTGTTAAAAGGTTCTTAAATAAAAGTTTAAAATAGCAGTTTAAGTGCTAAATGGTTTGGTTGGTCACTTGTTTTACTGGCCTTCAGTGGTTAATCGCTGGCTCTAGAACTGCTAGGTTTTCAGAATCGACTGCTACAAATAATATTGTGTTTATTTCAGCACATGTTAACAAGAAGGATATACAGTATAGATAAATTGGGGCTGACATATAAGTTACATGATTGTAGTTTGTTGCATATCATAAATGTTGATGCTAAGGTAATGGTGGTCACCACGTGGCCACAGTCTACGCAATTAATAAAACTATACATGGAAGCTTAAGCCGTAACTGCAGTTATTTTGTGTGTCCTATCAAATATAGCCATGAAGGATGTCGAAGCAGCTTTTTTCTTCCTTAGCTCTACCAATGTTATGGAGTTACAGTGTTTGATAAGGGGGGGTCACATCAGCACAGGTTGTTGTGTTAATATGTTTGGAATTTATTTTTAATTTGAGTTGACCACCTAAAGTCCTGTAGGGTGCAGCATATCTTGGGCAATTTTCTGAACTTGACTTTTATGGAATACCCTAAATTTCGTAAATAAGAATGCATAGACTTGTATTTACTACAGTCAAACCGCTTAACTGCATAACCTCGGGGCTCTGTAAATTTGTGCATTTAAGCAGGCTATTCCTTAATGCAATGTTGCTATTTACAATGACATGTGCTGACCTCGCAGCCTCCCGCCGCAGTTGTGAATCATTGCGGCTGATTAAAAGTGTATACTCTAGTATTGTATGGGACTGTATGTGAACTGCACTGCAGTAGTTTCTTATTTTACATTATTTTTACATTGTACAGTATCGCACTTCCCCTACCTTAATCTCACTCTCCTTCTGCATCCATCCGTTCTGCTATGGCTACGTGGATCACATGCTCTTGCGTCCTATGTGCAACACCATGGCAACACAGACGACACGCTCCTGCGACCTATGTGGAATGCCATGGCAACGCAGTCTGCGTGCTGTGTTTCTAGTTTAATGGAGTTGTGATTTGTGGTGAGGAATTATTTATTTTGTGCTCGATGCTTCTTGACTTAAAGTGGGATGTGGGTTGGGGGGTGTCAGTGTGTAGGGTGTGTGTACATTCATGCTTGTGATTCAACATCGAAATCATGAACTTTATTGTTAAAAACTTTTAAAATGCTCAGCTTACTTTGATTGCTGTGTTCGCTCTTTATGAACATGATTGCAGGCATTTTCAATTTCGTAGAATTGCCCTGTAGTCTTCCTCAGTAGCAGCATTCAGTTCGACATGACATCGGATAGTCATTAATGACTGAAACACATCCTTTGCTGTCGGTGGAGCCACTGCTGAATCTTCCTCTTCCTCCGGCCAGCTAGCATCTCCATCTGCCACTGAAGCCGCAATCTCCTCATCGGTAAGCATGCCGGTGCATTGTAGATTGTCGTCGGCTGCTACAGACTGGTCAAACACATCTTGTGGGATCTCGTCTGGTGCTGCCACAGATTTCTCAACCCCTTCTTCAGCATCACCATCACCATCTGTATGGCTGTCCCGTAAGAAGCCGGCTTTAATGAAACAATTCTGTATTGTCTCTATTTTTACCTCTGACCAAGCCTGTCCTAGTATGTGAATTGCATCAAGCACGGATAGTTTCTGTGCCAGGTCCGTGGCAAACACAGCTGTCCCATTATCAAAAGCTGTAATCACAGTAGCCAGCATTCGGCGTCGGTACATACACTTCAGGTTCCGTATGATTCCTTGATCCATTGACTGGATCAGGGAAGTGGTGTTTGGGGGTTGAAAAATCATCTTTACATGGGATAATTCAAGCTGAGGGTGTGCTGTGCAGTTGTCCATTAACAGCACAATATGTTTCCTCTTTCACCTCATGTCCTGATTGACTTCCTTCACCCAATCTGTAAAGAGGTCCACAGTCATCCAAGGGTTATGGTTGGCATGATAGGAGACTGATAAATTCTGCACACTTATTCCTTTAAAACACCTTGGGTTTTTGCTCTTTTCCGATCACCATTAATTTTGTTTCGTGTGATCCATCCATATTAGCACAGACTAGCACAGTGAGGCGGTCTTTGGCCTTTTTACTCCTGGCTGTGCAGTCTGACTTAAAGGTTAATGTGCCAACTGGGGTTGCCCAATAGTAAATCCCTGTTTCATCTGCATTATACACGCAGTCAGGGGGGTAATCTGCGAGTAAGGTGGGCAGTACACTTTGCACACAGTGATCAGCGGAAACTATGTCTGCATCTTTTTTCTCCCCATGCAGATGCTTGAATACAATGTTTTGCCTACTTTTAAATCTGCACAGCCACCCATTGCTGGGCTGAAACCCAGGCTTCTCCATAGCTTCGGCTCCTTTTGTTTCTTCGGTGTTTCTGCCATTGTAATTGTGGGAGGGTAAGATCTGTCTGGCAGCGCTGTAACTGCCGCTGTTATAACCCACTAGTTACTTAATTAGGCTCTCTTCAACACTGGAGAGTTTAGCAGGCTGTTAATGGCTCACTAATGACGGGCGCTTGGGAAATGGATGGCTCGGGCACTTATAGTTTATGCAATTACAAGGGCTCACTCATTTCCTTTAAATGAGCATGTTATAGTGACCGAGATAGGAAAGGAATCTGGGAATTTATTTTTAGTCATTTAAGCAGGATATGCGATAAAGCGGTACTCGTTTAAGTGGGCTTGACTGTATTACATTGGATGTATCGACTGTCATAATATGTGATCTCTTGCATGAGATAGTTGTATGCCATTGTTTTTTTAATCATAAAAGCAATAAAATAATATTAAAAAAAGGCAGGAGCAGATTCACCAAAAATGGAGATCTGTGGCTCTGTGGCGCCAGGCGATGGGGAATCACCTGGCATGCTGGCGACATGGGTTCACACCTGAACCTGTGGTGATAGGAGCAGAGACTGGCAGGGAGGGTTAGGAGCATCCATTGGACACTCTCCTCCCTGGGGGGGGGAAGCCTGTGTTGGTGTCGGGCAGCTTCTAGTGGCCAGGTAGTGGCGACGCACAATGTGGCGTGGGTGATCACGCACCGCGGTGTGTCAGGGCAGGACATCATGGATACAGCTTCAGTGGGAGAGGAGTGGGTCTAAAATAGAAAATGGTTGTCCGATCAACCAGATGACGGTCGCCGGGTCCCCTTTCGCCACGAAACCCCGTTGGAATACCCTCTCAAGGCTGCACCCTTGGCCCCGTGCCCCAGATACAGAGTTGAATTCCAGTCTCTCCTCCCTGTCCCCTGCCCAGGGAGGGTGGGCCCCAGCGAGGGATACATCTGGGCTGACTGGAGGCACGGAATAGGAGTCTGCAGGAGGGGGAAGACCTGGTCAGTAGGAGGGCCCTTGCCGGCCCAAAGGAGTGGTTGCTTGGGTGGTGGGGAGGCGCAAAAAAAAAAAATGGAGATGCATATAATCCTCCATGTTGCTTCAGTGAAAAAATGTGGTAGGAACCCTTGCCCACAGTGAGAGATAAAGCCACATATCTGGGAAATTAAGGGACTGTAACCAGTCATGGGAACCATATCGTAATTACGTTAGTGGGACAAATACTTGAATTAGGGTCCTGGAGTGGATGTACCAAGGCTGGGCATATTGACCTTCACTAGAACAGACCTAGTACCAAAGATTAAGGTGATTTGCTAGCTTTGCTGCCTGGTTTATGTACTCTGTATTGTTTTTTATTTATTTTATTTAATATTTGTTAACTGAATGAAACCCAAAGGGCATTATATGCCCATTTTCAAGGGAAACCTGGATACATAAAACAACAAAGGATTTGCTTGGCAAGCTGGTGACAGTTTGCACCCCTAGCCTGGGTACCAGGAGTGGAGACTGGTAGGGAGGGGGATTATAAGTGTCCATTGGACACTTCCCTCCGGGGGGGGGGGGACTCACCTGGGCACCTGAGGGCAGATTGGTGATGTGCTTAGGGACATGAGCCTTGACACACCACCTATACGTCCCTGCCACAGGTTGCCTACACTCACGCAGGGCCGAGAACTATGTTGGGCAGGGCAGAAAGCACAAAAATGGTTTTCCATCCTGCTGCCAGGAAGCCCCGGAGTCGGCCTGGACCAACCTTGCAGTCCTGGGATGTGCCGTCTGCCATCAAGGCACTGCCCAAGGAGAGGGACCCACCCGACATAGGGATACGCCGGGCTACCCAGGTAAAGCTGCTGTAGGGGTTGGTGGATAGCGGCAGGGGGTTGGGAGGGCACTAGGGTCAGCCTAGGTGCTCTGAAGGATTGGGAGGATGGGATAGTTCTGGAGAGGAGCATAAACAGATTAAAAACAATAATATAAAGACTAAATACTGCACGTCATGAATAGCATTTACATTAAAACTTTCTAGCACAATGATTTTTCAGTACAGATGTAAAGACAGCATCGGATACAATGCCATGTATTGAGGTTGGTGATAAATTTCATTCTTTTAGTGCACGATGAATAGAAAACCTTAGTCCATGATTTGTCTTAGTAAAGGGGATTCTAAATATAGATTTGATAGTGGATTTGGTATTATGAGAAGCTTGCTGAGGGAGTACTGGGTTTTGAAATGAAAAGGGGCGAGAACCTTTAAAAAAAATCAATGAAAAGAAACAGAGTTCAATAATATTGACTTTCAAAAGAAAACCATTCAACCAAAGAATAAAGTAAGCAGTGATGTGACACATTTGGACAAGAAACAACACATCTGAATGCATTATTATAAATTATACAATGGCAAGAAAGAATCCTGGCTTCTGATTGGTCACTTGGCCATCACAGCAGGAATGTTATCCTGGCATAACATCCCTGCTGATGATTACGATGATTAGGACCATTTGCTCTATCATTATTTGCATCTTCTCTAAGAAACAAAAATATTTTTCCAGACTAACAAAAATATTCTTTACAATTATTTTTTTAATTATAAAACAATAAGCCATAGTATAATAGGAATAATGCCCTCCAGGGTGGGTGTTATGCTGGGATAACATCCCTTCTCGGGTGTTGGACGCCCTCAGCCGGTGGCCTCAGGCCCAACCACCCAAGGTGGGATGTTATCCCAGCATAACAGCCACCATGTCAGGCATTATTCCTTTAGGGTTTTCCCTCTTGTGAAAGGAGGTACATTGGCATAAGCATGCATTTTCTGTCTGTAATCAATAACTGACAGTAACAAAGACTGTGCCAGAGCATTTTTGGAATTGGTTGTTAAGCACCTTTAATTATATATAGTTGTCCAATACAAATATTTATGGTTTTAATAGATTATCCAAATAAAAGTCCATATATTGAAATTGTTCAACCTCTTCCCTGCACAACCAGTTTAATCTTTGATAGAGGCTGAACAAATTAAAGCAGCAGTTCATGCTCTGGCTCCAAAAATGTAAGTTCTAGGGACATGGATATGTTGTTCAAGCCACACTTACTGGCAGGTTCCTTGCTGCTTTAAATCTTGCTGGAAAGTCTTCAAGCTGGCTTCTCCCACCCACCCAGGTGGTAAAACTCGCAGCTCCACCCCATGATGCCAGATCTTCCTTACCGCTTGGAAGCTCAGGTTCCCTCCTTAGCGCTCTGCGTTTTAGGCCTGGATCCACACTCTTCCTATACAGCTTCTTTTAAGGAGCTTTGCCAGTCCCTCTCCACCAAGGGAGAAGGGCCATTGGGTCACTCCTCTCGGTCCAGAAAGAAGGACTCCAAGGGTAAGTCCCACCGTCAGTGTTCGTGGGAGTGGGAGAGGTCCCCTTTCCCGGATAGTCAACACTCGACTTCGGTCGAGGTTGTGGCTAAGGGCGCTGGCTTCACGGTGTCCCCATCAGGTCAGCTGTCCGAGACAACCGTCGACACGGTCGAGATTTTTCTTGACCCGTCGGACGGTTTGTCGACTGGAGAAGCCGACAGTCCTTCTTCACCGGTTTCCCTGGTGCAAACAGAGGACTTGCTTGTGCCTCCTGTGCCAGAGTCCCTGGTTAAGGTTCCTGAACCGAGGGAGGAGCGGGTTTCCCCTGCCCCCTCTCTGACCCACCCTCGGAATCCCCGAAGGTCTCGGTCTTGGACCTCTTCCAGGTCCAGCTGGTCCCACCGATGTCGGCAGTCTCGGTACCATGGAAAGCGGCGGTGCCACTCATCCTCGTCGTCCTCTTCGGAGGATAGGCTCCAGTGCAAGTTGCGACAGGCGCTACGAGGATCTAATGTGGCAGCAGCTCTTGTTGTCCAGGATTAAGCCGACTCCATTGCCTTCCCCGGCCATTAAGTGGCTGTCACCGGAGCAGCTGAAACAACCTCTCGTAGTGGTTGAAGAGCCAAAGCCAGCACCGGTTGTTACGCTGAAACTGGCTGCGCCACCCATTGTGGTGGAACCTCCACCTCAACAACCGAAGACTGGGGCCCCGACCAAGGATTCTCGGTCGGGTCAAGGTTTGCCGCATAGGTTGTCAGTTACCCTCACTCCTGATCGACCTCGGCAGGTGGAGGGTGGCTCAGGCGCTCGGCAGCTGTTCGCAGACTCCTCGGAGTCTGATGACGACGCCTCCTTGTTCTCCAGGCCACTTGACTTGGAGTCCACTGGGGGTCAGTCGGTGGACGAGAGCCCATCCTCGTTCCTTGGAATGGTTCGACTCATCTCAGAGCCCACTGGGATGAAGCTCGAACCGTTTCAAAACGGGCCAAGTATCCCCTCACGGAGATACTGGACCATGGGGATTCCCCTAAGGAGGCCTTTCCGGTGGCTGAAGCCATTGTTGGCCTGGCCCTGGAGCTGTGGCAGCGGCCAGCTTCTTGTCCAGCACCTTCGGCCTGGATGATTTGGAAGTATGCTGTCCCTACCAGTTCACACTCTGGTTTCTCAGAGCACCCCTCTGTGGAAGGATTAGTGACTGATAGCGTTTTCTGGTGTTCCGAGAACGCTCGGGATGTGGACAAGCCACCAGATAAGGAGTGCAAGAAATTGGACTACTCTGGCCGGAAAGTCTATGCTGCTTCCTCCCTAGGCCTTCGTCAGGCTAGCTCGGCCGTCCTTATGGCACACATTTCACACGCCCTTTTGGGCTCCCTGGACGAGGTGATTTCTCATCTCCCGGCTGACCTTCAAATGACAGTCAAGCAGGTGCGGGATCAGGGAAGGGCGGTGGCCAAACAGCAGCTCCAAACTTCCTTGGACATCGCTGACTCGTGTGCCCGGTCAGTTGCGGTAGCAGTGGCCATGCACTGCAGAGCTTGGCTGCGGATCTCCACCTTTACGGCGGATACCCAGCACAAGCTGGCAGACATTTCCTTCTTGGGTACCGATTTGTTCGGTCCCGGGGTGGAGGGTCCTCTTCAAAGGATCGAGAAGTCCAGCGCCACCTTGGACTCTGTCACATCTGCCCAGAAGGACAAAGGCCGCCAGCAGCAGCGTAAGCCCTTTCGTCCTTCAGCCCCTGCAGCACGTCCGGCCCAGCAACACCAGCATCAGGGCCAGTAGGCTTGCACTTGGCACCCCAAAGCCAAGCCTGCTGCTTCCTCCAGCAGGAAGCCGGGAGGGAAAGGTTCAGGCGGCTCCTCAGCCGGCCCTTCCTCCAAGCCTGCCCAGTGACGGGTTGAGGGGTGTCGCCCCCAACCTCGTCACTCCTCCCTGAGTTCCCCTCGTTTGGGATGGCTCTGCCACTTCCTTTCCGCCTGGTCCGTTATCACCACGGACTGCTGGGTGTTGGTAGTGGTAGGCAGGGGTGTGCCTCTGGAATTCGAGCAGTCCCCACCCTATCAAGCCATCATTCCACGGGGGGCTACGGGTTCCGCAGCCTCTCTCTCGGCTTGTCGAGCCGACATTGCCCTGCTCCTCCAGAAGGAGGTGATCAGGGAGGTGGCGGACCCTACTCCAGACCCAGGGTTTGTGTCTCGGTACTTCCTGGTCCCAAAACAGACAGGGGGCTAGGGCCCATTCTTGACCTACATGACCCAAACAAGTTCCTAAGGTCTCGCACCTTAAGGATGGTCACTCTGGCTCAGATCATTCCTTTCTTGGAACGAGGCATGTGGTTCTGTTCTCTGGGCCTTCAGGATGCATTCTTTCACGTCCCAGTCCGTCCGTCCCACCAGCGATTCCTCCGCTTCAGGGCAGAGGGATCCCTTTACGAGTTCTGGGCCATGCCCTTTGGCCCTTTTCCAGCTCCCTGGGTCTTCACCAAATGCATGGCAGTGGTGATGGCATTCCTGCGGTGCTGAAGGGTCTGGGTGTACCCTTACCTGGACGACTGGCTGATAGCAGCCCCCTCCAAGTTGGAGGTGGAGCGGTCCAGGGACCTGGCCCTCCAGGTCTGCTCTCAGATTGGCCTCCTCATCAACGAGGCCAAATCGGAACTCGTGCCATCGCAGGTGATTCAGTTAATCGGGGCAGAGCTCGACTCTCTTCGAGCCAGAGCACTGCTCCCGGCGGACAAGGCTGAGGTCCTTTCCTCCTTTACCCAGTCATTTCTGGTTGAGCAATTGCGCCCTGCCCGGGACTTCCTGTGCCTTCTGGGCCTCATGGCGGCCTGCACCAGCGTGGTCCGTTGGGCCTGCTGGCATATGCATCCCCTGCAGTGGGGGCTGTCCCGCCAATGTCACAGCGCTCTGGTCCCCTGGACCAGCCAGTGACAGTGACCCAGGAGATGTGAAACGGCCTCCAGTGGTGGCTCGTTCCAGCTCATCTGCAGGAGGGTATCCCGTTTGTCTGCCCCGAGCTGACGGTCACTCTGAAGACCGACGCCTCTCTTGATGGGTTGGGGTGCCCATCTGTGGGAGCTCAGAGCTCATGGTCTCTGGTCCCCTCAGGAGTCTCGATGCCACATCAACCTGCTGGAGCTTCGAGCGGTCCGACTAGCTCTCACCACCTTCACTCTGTTTATACGGGGTCACGTGGTCCAGGTCCAGACGGACAACACCATGACCATGTACTACCTAAACTGTGAGGGCGGGATGCACTCCTTGCCTCTGTGCAAGGAGGCTCTCCGCACTTGGTCTCTCGTGATCAGCCTGGAGGCAGATCTCCTAGCCATCCATGTGGCAGGAGCCTCCAACACTCTGGACGATGCCCTCAGCCAGATAGGTGCTGCATCTCATGAGTGGTCTCTCCTGCTGGAAGTAGTACAAGATCTGTTCTTCCACTGGGGCACCCCTCAGGTGGACCTGTTTGCCTCCAGGGAGAATGTAAAGCTGAGGCTGTTTCATGCCCGCCCCTTAGCAGGGCTCACTGTGGGGGATGCCTTCTCGAGGCCGTGGACCCCGGGCCTCTTCTGCGCCTTCCCTCCATTTCCCTTGATCCACAAGGTGCTTCTCAAGGTGAAGAGGGACAAGGCGCAGGTGATTCTGGTAGCCTCAGACTGGCCCCGCCAGTTCTGGTATCCAGATCTCCTCAGCCTCAGCTCCAGGCTCCCGAGGTGGCTTCCAGCCCGCCCGGACCTGATCTCAGTCAACAAGGGGAAGGTGCTCCACCTGGACCTTCAATCCCTGCACTTGACGGCCTGGTTCCTGAGTGGCTAGAGTTCCAGGCCTTGGGTCTTTCCGACGAGGTCCTCAACATTGTTGAGGTATCCCGTAAGGAGTCAACCAGAAAATGCTATGCCTTCAAATGGAAGAGATTCTCCATTCAAACAACATGAAGTCTTGCTATATTATAGACATTAGCAGTTTGATCCAGCTCTAGAACTGCCCCGGAGTGAAATGGTTAAAACCATTCCAAAATAGAATTTTGGCACGAGAGCAGCTCTATCTGTGTCATTTCAAACTTGAACTGTCAGATTCTTTACTCAGCCTCAGTGAACAGTCGCTCCGGAGATTTCTCCTTCTGCTCGGTTCATTTCTCGGTTTAAAAGTGTTTTCTCGTTGATTTAACCGAGAATAGTTTTATTTAACCGCAAAACCGCTCGGTTCAAGCTTTCATCTGTGGTAACCGTAAGTAAATGAAGGTTTTGTCTGTGTGGAACTTGTGTTATCGGTTGGTTTTGAACCGATCAGTGGGTTTAAAACTCATTTAAAACTAAAAGTTACTATTTTAGGCAGGGTTCCGGTTCTTATCGGTTCTAAAAAGGATTTATTACGTTTTTTCCAATACCCGTGACACGGTTAGGAACCGATAAGGGTGTCTTGCCTGGCACTGCCGTTAAAAGGGCAAGTTTTGGTTAGGCTGGCATTATGTCTGAGAAACCCAAAAGAAAAACGGCCCACTGGTTTCAACACTGTGATGTTTGTGGGAAGTTCTTGCCAAGGCTGACCCACACACCACATGTGTTTATTGTCTGAGGTTTGACCACCTCCAGTCAGACTGCCAGGTATGTAAGAATTTCCCTGCAGCCACCCTGGAAAAAAGATTGGGCAGGCTCAGGGAACGAGAGGCCAAAAAGTCCGCTGACCCGGATGGCCAGCCCAGTTCGGTGCCAACCGAACCAGAGGGAGTGCCCTCTGACCAGGGCCAGACTTCCTCGGGCAAAAGAAAAGCTGGTTCTGAGGAACCAATTCCAGTAAAGAAAACAAGAAAATCAGCAGGTCTGGAGTCCAAAATTCCTTCTCCAACTGCTGCAGAGATAGCAAAAGCCATACAAATTGTCCAGTCACTGTCTCAGGGTCCGTCCGAACCACCACTATCTGGTAAAAGGTCGGTTCGTCCGGTCCCAGTGGTTCAGGATTATGATATTGAGGAATTTTATGAACCAGAGGAGGGGGAGGAGGATTATGAACAGTATGAATGTGGCTGGGAAGGTCTGGGTGTGCCTATTGAACCGGACATCTCCCCAGACAGACCTTTAGAATCTCCCCCTATGCTGTCTGAGTCCCCATCTCATTTTATGTTTTATAAAAAAGTTGCTGAAACCCTCCAGCTTCCTTTAGAAGAGGCTGTGGATGAGCAAGAGGAGCCTGATTTTGTAGAAATGATGGATATTCCAGAGTCTAGGAGATTGTCTATTCCTTTACATAAGTCTTTTAGGAAACAAACAATTAAAATTTTAAAAGCTCCTAATTCTGTGCCTCCTGTAGATAAAAAGATGGACAGAAGGTATACATTGTCAGGCCCTGATACAGAATTCCTTCTCAGCAATGCAGTCATGTTAGTAGTTCAGGCTGCTGCCTGTGATAAAGCTAATATTCCTTGGCTTCACACCTCCTGACAAGGATTCCAGGAAGATTGATGCCATGGCAAAAACAGTATATGGCAGCCTCTCTGGGACTCAGGCAAGCAAATTATATGGCTTATGTAGCTAGGTATCAGAAATCTAGATGGGATACTGTTATGCAATTGGCCAAGCAGGCCCATGGCCAGCTGGCTAGTGAACTAGAACAGGTGGCTGCTGATGGCATTGAAGCCTCTAAGGTTCAGTTTCATGCTGCTGTGGATGTTAATGATGTTTCCTCTAGGGTCATGGCCACATCTGTAGCTTTTCAGTAGGTTGGCCTGGCTCAGGTGTACTAGTTTGTCACAGGATACCCAGACTAAGGCTATGGATTTTCCTGTGGTGGGAAATTCTCTGTTTGGAGAGCAGACAGAGAATTACATGAAGAAGATGGATGAATATAGGACTACTTACAAGAGTGCCCAGGCTAAGGAGGGCAAGCCACTCCTCAAAGGCATGCCCCCAGGGAGGTAGGCCTTTCAAGGCCTTTCTACAGACTCAGGCCTCCTCTGCCTATGCTCAGAGGGGCTTCTTCAGAGGCAGGGGCAGGCGAGGGTGGGCAGACCTGCTCCCACCCCCAGCCTAAAGCTCCTCATGAAACAGGCACCCTGATGGGGTGCCCAGGGCCGATTCTTCTGTACCAGTGGGGGCAGGCTGGCTTACTTCAGTCAGAATTGGGCTTTTAACCTCAGACAAGTGGGTTCTGGAAGTAGTAGTCAGGGTCTGGTTCTCAGCTTCAAAAGTTTCCCAAGTTGAGAAGCAGACTTTTCTACCTGCAAGTGCTTCAGAGACCCTCGCTCTGAAACAGAGGTCTCATCCCTGTTAGCTCTCAGAGCAGTAGAAGGGTTCCTCCCTGCATCAGGGCAGGGTCTGTATTCAGATACTTCCTTACCCCAAAAAGACAGGAGAATGGCGCATTTTAGATCTCAGATATCTGAACAAGCATCTTTTGAAACCAAAGTTCAAAATGGTAACTCTGGCAATGATTTTACCTTTCCCTAGGCCAGGGACTGGCTAGCCTCCTGGACCTCAAGGATGCCTATTTCATGTCCTAATCAGAAGATCCCATCGAAAGTACCTCAGATTCGAACTGCCCTCAGGTCATTACCAGTTCAGAGCAATGCCCTTGGCCTTACCTCTGCTCCAAGGGTATTCACAAAGTGTCTAGCAGTGGCAGTGGCCCACTTAAGGAGGCAGAGGATTGCTGTTTTCCCTATCTAGACGACTGGCTCATTGTAGGCCAGTCCCCAGAACAGGTAAAATCTCACCTGCAGGTCACCCAGCAGCTTCTCACCTCCCTGGGTTTTCTGCAAACCTACCAAAGTCGGTTCTGGAACCAGTCCAGGTACTCACCTTTATAGGGGCAGAATTGGACACAAAGCTAGCCAGGGCCTTCTTCCCCAGAAAGGGTAAGGAATTTAGTGGCTCTGGCCTCTTCCTTCACTCTGCAGGTCTTTCGACCAGCAAGACACTTTCTGCAGCTCCTGGGGCACATGGCTGCATCCACAGCTGTTGTGCAGGAGCCAGATTTCAGATGAGAGACATTCAGTTTCACTTGAGAACCTTTTGGTCTCAGAGAAGAGACCCCTTCCAAGTTGGTCCCAGTGACTCGAACCTTGATCCTAGCTCTCCAGTGGTGGCAGGATCAGAGCAATTTAAGAGCGGGGTCCCTCATTTCCCTCACGACTTGACTCTCACTACAGATGCTTCCTTCTGGGTTGGGGAGCCCACATGGGCTACTTTCCACTCAGGAGTTTGGTCCCCAGGAATCTCTGCTCCACATCAATTTGCTGGAACTCAGAGCTGTCTTTTAGCTCTTCAAGCTTTTTCTGCATCTGTCCACGACAAGGTGATACAAGTCAGAACAGACAACACCACAACAATGTGGTACATCAACAAACAGGGGGCACTCGGTCTTCGGCCTTGTGCACGAAGGCAATGAAGTTGTGGTCTCTGGCCTATTCCTGAACACTTCCTCATAGCAGTTCATCTTCCAGGGAAGGACAATGTCCTAGCGGATGCCCTCAGTAGGATTTCCCAGGGCCATCACGAATGGTCCCTGGATCCTCAAGTGCTGGGGATAGTTTTTGCCAGGTGGGGCATCCCTCAGATAGATCTTTTGCAGCCCCAGACAATCACAAACTTCCTCTGTTCTGTTGCAGGCCTCCAGTGCTGGGCCTCAGTTCCCTGGATGCTCTTCTTCTGGATTGGGAGGGAAGTTCCTCTATGCTTTCCTTTCTCTCCTATTCAAAGTACTAGTCAAAATCAGATCTCAGCCTTGCAGGGTGATTCTGATTGCCCCGGATTGGGCCAGGCAGCCCTGGTACCCACTCCTTCTGTCTCTGACAGTCCATCTTCCCTGTGCCTCCCCAGGAATCACAATCTGTTGACTTGTGCCCAGGGAAGGGTTTGGTATCCGGACCTCAATCCCTCAACCTCAAGGCCTGGCTCTTGAGGAGTTAGAGTTTGCTGATTTACACCTCTCTCAGGGTGTTCTTGAGATCCTAAAGGCTTCCAGAAAGCCTTCCACTAGGCTACTTATAGTTCTAAATGGAAAAGGTTTTCCATTTGGTGTGCTGGGAAAATATTTCCCCAGAATCTGCTGAATTGCCCATTTTGTTAGATTACATGGTACATCTTAATTCCTTGGGTCTCAGACCAGCTACCCTGAGAGTTCATTTGGCAGCTGTGTCTGCTTTTGTGTCAGCAGGAAAGTCATCCCCTTTCCTCTCATCCTGTGTTTTCCAAGTTTTTTAAGGGATTACTCCATACTAATCCTCCCTTTCGGGAACCGCCCCGCTTGGGACCTTAATGTTTGCATTGCCCAGTTAATGCAACCCCCTTTTGAACCTCTGTCTTCTGCAGAGCTTAAGTACCTAACTTGGAAAACTGTTTTTCTAGTGGCTATCACTTCTGCCAGACGCATAAGTGAATTGCAAGCCTTGTCAGTGGAGACTGACTTTATTTCTTTCCACAGGGATAAGGTAGTCCTTAGGACTATAGGAAGTTTTTGCCTAAGGTGGTTTCAGATTTCCATCTTAATCAATCTATCTCCTTCCAGTATTTTTCACTGATCACTCCTCTTGGTGAGAGGAGATTGCACAGCCTGGATGTTAAGAGAGCTCTTAGTTATTATATAGAGGCATTAAAGGTCACAGGTTCGAATCCTCCAACTTTTCCTTACCTATGGTGAAGTTGGGAAAGGCAAACCTGCTACTAAGAGATCAATAGCCAGGTGGATTGTCTCTTGTATCCAATTTTGTTATCAGAAAGTGGGAGCCTCCCGGTTTGAGGGTCTTCTACCAGGGGTACAGCTGCGCCTCTAGCTGCTGCCAGAGATATCCCTTTATTAGAGATTTGCCAGGCTGCTACTTGAAAACGGTACACTTTTACCAAGCATTACTCCCTGGATGTCCAGGCCAGGAGAGATGCTCGGTTTGGCACAGCTGTTCTTCAGAGCCTATTCCCTAAGTAGGTTCTGCCTCCTCCATGGAGGTACTGCTGTGTATTCTGCTTAATGTCTATAATATAGCAAGACTTCATGTTGTTTGAAGAAAAATTACTCACCTTAGTAATGTTGTTTCTTCTAATGGAGTCTTGCTATATTATAGACCTCCCCCCCAACCTGCCCCTCTCAGAACCTCTACTTGGTGGGGTGCGGGCAACTTAGTGTGGGCACTACTTATGTCCTGTTAGCATTTTGTCCCCTTTGGGACTTTGGGGGTGTGTATGTGTACGCGTGTGTGTGTTTTATTATACTTATGTTCCATTTTCATATTATTAGAATGGTGTTAGTATTTCTGGTCCCCTGACTTGAGTCTTGGGTGTTGGGACCATCAATGGTTGTTATTATTTAGGTAGCCATTTGGCTAGTGTAGGTTACAGCTTCCACATAGACCTTAGTGAGTTTGGCTCGTAAAGATCTGACAGTTCAAGTTTGAAATGACACAGATAGAGCTGCTCTCGTGCCAAAATTCTATTTTGGAATGGTTTTAACCATTTCACTCCGGGGCAGTTCTAGAGCTGGATCAAACTGCTAATGTCTATAATATAGCAAGACTCCATTAGAAGAAACAACATTACTAAGGTGAGTAATTTTTTCTTTGGTGTCAGGATAAGGGGTTGGACATTTTGTCTTGTTCTTTGGCTAGCATTCTGGACTACCTGTGGTCCCTTTCTCAGCTAGGGCTTCGGTCGACACCCTTAAGGTACACCTGGGAGCCATCTCTGCTTACCGGGCGTGGGCCAGGAAGCAGTCAGTGGCGCAGGAGAAGGTGGTTGGGCGCCAAAGGCCTTGATCACATATCCTCCGTGAAGTGAACCTCCACCTCTCTGTGGAATCTACTGCTGGTATTGCTGCTTTATGGGCAACCCATTCGAACCGATGCACAGGTGCGATATCTCCCACCTGTCGTGGAAGACCACCTTCTTTGTGGCTATTACGTCAGCCAGAAGGATGGGGAGCTCCAGGCTCTTTCCATCGAGTCTCCTTATCTGGTCTTCCACAGGGACAAGGTTGTCCTGTGCCCCCACCCGAAATTCCTTCTGAAGGCGGTGTTGGAGTTTCACCTTAACCAGGTGTTGACTTTGCCGGTGTTCTACCCCAGTCACACCTCGGAGGCCGAATATAGGCTCCATACTCTAGACCCTAGAAGAGCGCTCTCTTATTATAAGGAGCGGATGGTTGAAGTTCGGGGAGAGGTTCACCAGCTGTTTGTCATCATTGCTGAAGCCAAGACTGGCAGACCTGCAGCCAAGCGGACGATAGGCAGATGGGTCATCTCCTGCATAGATCTCTGCTATAGGTTGGCGGGCATGGAGCCTCCCACAGGGATAAGAGCTCATTCTACCCGCCATACCACTGCTTCGGTGGCTGCTTCCAGGGACGTCCCTATCCAGGAAATCTGCAGGGCTGCTACCTGGAAGTCAGCACACACCTTCATTACCCACTAGCACATTGACCTTGAGTCATGCCGGGATGCTGGTTTTGGGACCTCAGTTCTCCAGTCCTTATTTCCCAAGTAAGGGATGCGTGCCGTGCCTCCCTCCTCCCGGAGAACTGCTAGAAGTCTGCCAGACAGTGTGGATTGAACAACATTTCCACGTCCCTAGAAATACAGGTTACTCACCTGTAACAGAATTTCTAGGAGTGGTATATGTTGTTCATCCACACAACCCACCCGACCTCCCTGGCTTCGACACGCAACCTGGCTTCCAGTGGGCTAGATCTGGCGCCATGGGGCGAAGCCGAGAGTTTTACCACCCGGGTCGGTGGGAGGAGCCAGCTTGAAGACCTTCCGGCAAGATTTAAAGCGGCAAGGAACCTGCCAGTAAGTGTGGATGAACAACATATACCATTCCTAGAACTCCTGTTACAGGTGAGTAACCTGTATTTTGGTTTTAGCAACATTTAATAATAAACCATTACCAGTTGGCTCCAAATCACCACAGGTGTGGTACTCAGTGCTGCTGACCCTGTCTGGCAGGATTCCATTTATTCCATTTAACCTGGCACTGAGGTGCAGGTTGTTAACTCTGTCCTGGGGCAGGGTAACTTTCCCAGAAATCAGAACACTGCACCTGAGGGCTTGGTTTGTGAAGAGCTAGAATTTTCTGGTTTGACTGTCAGAGGAAGTGGTGAAGAGTTTTGGTGGTTTTTACGAATCAGCAAGAAGAAAAGCACATTCCTTTTAAGTTGGAAGAGAGTCTTATACTGGTAGGTCCCCAGGAAGATATCCCAATAAAGGCAGGGCTGTCTGCAGTTCTGGATTACCTGATACCCCTACAGTCCTGAGGGCATCAATTAGAAGAGACAAAGATGGAACGTGATCTGGGTGTAATCATTACTGATGACTTAAAGGTTAAACGATACGAAAAAGCAGTGGAGAAGGCAAGTGATATCCTCAGATGCATAGGAAGGGGTATTACGAGCAGAAAGCAGTAAAGTTATTATACCCCTCTACAAATCTTTGGTGGGGCCACATCTCGAGTACTGTGTCCAGTTCTGGAGGTCTCACCTAAAAAAGGATATCGACCATCTGGAGATGGTGCAGAGAAAGGCGACAAAGATGGTGCAGGGGCTGCATCATGAGCCATACGAGATGAGACTCAAAAAGTTGATTCTCTCTGGAACAGAAAAGAAACAGGAGACATGATAGAAACATTTTAAGTATGTCAAGAGAATTAACACAACTCAGAAAACCTTTTCTGGGAAAACAGGGTAGCTCGTACAAGAGGGCACAACTTGCATCTGGTGTGAGGCAAGTGTAAAAGTAACTCTAGAAAGTACTTTTCACCGAGAGAGAGTAATAGACCCATGGAACAGCCTATTACCAAAAGTGGTGGCACCAAAGACAGTAACGGAATTCAAACTTGCGTGGGACAGGCAATGTGGGCAGCTTAGGAAAAAAATATAATTGAGAGGAAGCCACCTTGGGCAGACTAGGTGGACCACACGGTCCCCATCTGCTGACACTTTTCTTATGTTCTTATGTCTGAGACCCTTGAACCCTGAAGGCACAACTGGCAATTGTGTCACCCTGCACATCGGCAGGCAAGGATAGGTCTTTAACTTCACAACTTGTTTTTACATTTTTTTTCCAAAGGTCTCAACCATCAATATCCCGTTGCAAGTGAACCAGTTCTTCCCATGGGACCTGAACATTTGTCTTGCCCAGCTGATGCAATCTCTTTTGAGACTATGACTACAGCAAACTTAAAGTATGGCTTATGGCAATGCAGACCCTTTGTGCAGATCCAAACTACATTATATTCCACAGAGATAAGGTAGTCCTTAGAACCAATAGGAAATTACTACATAAGGTGGTTTCAGAACGCCACATAAATCAGTCAGTTACCCTTCATGTGCTCTATCCTGACCACTTCAGTACAGGTGAGCAAAACCTTCATTGTCTGGATGTGAAAAGAGTATTTGGCCATTACATGGACTAGACAAGGAATATTGGGTTTTATAGCACACAGCTCTTTGTTACCTATGGAGAGACTGGCAAAGGTAAGCCAACTACTAGGATGACTGTCTCTCATTGAGTACTTTATGGCATGCAGTTCTGCTATTAAAAAGCCATCAAGTTACCTCCCAGAGGCTTACGAGCACACACTACAGGGACACCTTTGCCTCTGTGGCAGCTGCAAGGATATCCCCTTTAAGAAATGTGTAAAGCAGCTACAGTACCTGGAAAACAGTGCACACCTTCACAGAGCACTACTGTCTGGACATAAACTCTTGGAGAGATGCCAGTTTTAGAACTACTGTCTTGCAGAACCTTTTTCCTAAATAGATTCTAGACCCAACCTTCCATTGTACTACTAATGAGTCTATGCTTTTGGAAAGCATCACTGATGGATTCATGCTGTTCGAAGATGAAAAAATTCTCACTGTAGTAATGCTATTTCATCTCAGAGATACATGAATGAGTCTTACCCTGACCCTGCCTGCTCTTTTAGAACCTGAAAGTAGGCTGAGACAAGAATCAGATCTCCATCAAGAATATCTCCTCCATTAGGCCACAACTTTGGAACTATAAGCTGTCAGCATCAGGACCACTCGTAAACTTTTTGCTAGCCGAGGGCCGCCCACAACAGCATGCAGCATGTACACGTATACAACAGGGGTGGCCCCATCACTCCTCAGTTCTTTCAATGTTGATCCTCCTGGTTGGACTGAGGGAAACCCCATCAACTAAGCTGTTGCTGTTTGTAAGTTTTTTGCTTGGCTTACTTTCAGTAGTCTCTGCCACTGAAGTCAGAAGAGCCTTTGTTTCGCTGTTATAAGTGCGGATATAAAAGTCATAAAGAAGATAGACATGTAAATTCTGTGTGCCCTCTGGACCTTTCTAGCAATGTGAGAACTTGTGAGATTTGCCAGAGCTTCAACCAGAGTAGGAGGTGATGGTGTAAGAGCTCTCTAGAAAATGTCCTTATATTAAAGGCATTGTCAGTCATGTAGAAGTAAAGGACTCAGAATCTGCTTCTCCTTCACCATTGGCTGAGAAGCAGCCATCTAAGTCTAAGGAAAAGGACAAAAAACGGTTGTCATTTCGGGCCTCTTCATCATCCAGCCATAAGCACATACACAGAGAAAAGGACAAGTCTGCTTCACCAGCAAGGTTACAGTCACCACTGAGAAAAGGTATGTCCTCAGCACCCGCTTTGGTGACGTCAACTACACTACCGGTCAAAAGTTTTAGAACACCCCCATTTTTCCAGTTTTTATTGAAATTTAAGCAATTCAAGTCCAGTGAATAACCTGAAATGGTACAAAGGTAAGCGGTAAACTGCTAGAGGTTAAAAAAAAAGTTTAGGTTAGCAAAAACTACTGTAGAGAAATTGCAAAGAAAGCCAAGGTGTCAGTGAGTACAGTTTCCTACACCATCAAAAGGCACTTGGAAACTGGAGGAAACTCTGACAGGAAGAGGTCTGGCAGACCCAAAGCCACAACAGAATCAGAAGACAAGTTTCTGAGAGTCAGCAGCTTGCGTGATAGGCTGCTCACAGGACAACAGCCCAGAGTGACTGGCACCCTGAACCAAAAAGGGCTACCACAGCATTTTGCAGCGCCATGCAATACCCTCTAGTCCTCCTAGTTGGTCAGGGTTCATCCTACAGCAAGATAATGACCCAAAACATACCTCCAGGCTATGTCAGAACTATCTTCGAGGAAAAGAACAAGACGGTAGGCTTCAAATCATGGAATGGCCAGCACAGTCTCCAGACTTAAACCCCATCGAGCTGGTTTGGGATGAACTGGACAGAAGGGTGAAAGCAAAGCAACCTACAAGTCCAACACATTTGTGGGAACTTCTGCAACAGTGTTGGGAAGAACTTCCCAAGCAATATTTGATGTCCATTGTAGGAAGAATGCCACGAGTGTGTTCGGCGGTTACAGTATATCTGCAAAAGGTGGCTACTTTGATGAGTCAAAAATTTAGATTAAATTTTGTTAAACAAAATGATTCTATGATTTCTTTTTTATCTCCAATTGTTTATTTGTTCTATGCTTTAATTTCAGAGTACATTGAGACATTAACCTGCGTAAATTTCAATAAAAACTGGAAAAATGGAGGTGTTCTAAAACTTTTGACCGGTAGTGTATAGTCCCCCCACCCACCCACCCACCACCACCACCACCACCACCACCACTGTTGAGACACAAAGGTTGGGGCTTGGCTTAGGCACTGCCATACCTGCTATGGTATGATGCCATCGTCATCAGGCCAAGGCCTGTTGATGCAGGTATTCCTGGCCCCTTCAACTCCCCAACTGTGCTGGCGTCATTCTCTGAAATGATTTAATGCATTCAGCCAAGGTTGCCATTGCAGGCAGTTATTCCAACGGGGCCTTCTGGTGCTCACCCCGCCTCAGTCGACAGATTCTACTGTCATGCCACAGATTCATATCTTTTTGCCGCCACCAGCATCACTAGTTAATTCTCTGGCTCCCATTGTTACTTGTGCTGATGACGACAAAATGGAATATAATCCTGATCTCATGGATTTAGAAGCAGATTTAGAGGAGGATTATGAGGGAGAATAATTTGTGGAGAATTCCCCTTGCTCTGATTCCACCCTTTCATCTTGTAGCGAGGACTCGGTGATTTATACTCCAAGGTCTCCTCCCGACGACTCATCTTTCCAAGCCATGGTGCAACAAATGCAGTCTACCATGGGCTTTACTGTGGAAGAGGAAGATTCCACTGAACCATATCTCATGGAATTTTTGGAGGTGCCCCGTTCCTCTTCCATTATCATTCCACCTGTGTATCCTGACTTGTAGGATGATGTTTTTACTGCATGGTACGGCCAAACTCACTGCCTGCAGTCCCTAGAAAGGCTGATTAGTAGTATCCTGCACCATCTGCTAAGCCTTATTATGTTACCCAGCCTGAAACTGTCTCTGCCATCGTGGCTATTCATGATCTATCTAGAGCTCATAGACATAAAATTACTTTGCGTCCTGATAAGGAATCAAAGAGGCTGGATGTGATGGGCAGGCATACTTATGCCTCTGTATCTCTAGGCCTTAGGATTGCTAACTACCAGGCCTGCATGATCAGCTGTCAGAGCATCTTGTGGAAAACTGCTCGTACTGCTGCCCAGGCTTTGACGGATGGCTCTGACAAGAATGATTTGCTTCAGCATTATCTGCTGGTGCTGAAGTTAGCAAATATTTGCTGCACTCCGATTAGGATGGCTTTGATGCTTCTACCAGGGCTGCATTTTCTGGCATTTGCTTGAGAAGATATTCTTGGCTCAGAGTTGCTGACTTTGCCACTGGTGTGCAGCAGACAGTTTTGAATACTGCCTTTAAAGGGTCAACATTGTTTGGCTATAATGTTGAAGAAGCCCTGGCGTGGCCTTCAGACTTCTAAAATTACTCCAAGGTCTGTATAGTCTCTGTATCCCACTTCTTTTAAAGGATGTTGTTGGGGCTCTTTTCATCAGCCTTCAACCCAAGGTTCTTTCTTACTGTCAGCAAGGCCATGGTAGAGGTAGTGGTCCCCTTCTGGGTCCTCCCCAGTGCACATGCAAAAGCACCACAACAAATCGGTTCTGATGACCCTGCACCCATGGTTCTGCCTGACTCTCTTCCGTATCTCCCCCTCTTCAGCTGTTACCTCCAGGGGTGATTGTGTGTGGGGGGGGGAGCAGGATCTCCATGCATCTGAAACCATGGCAGGAGATCACTACAGACAAGTAGGTTTTGGAGATAATTGCAAGGGGGCATGCTCTGTATCTGTTACAGACCCTTCTAGATCATTCACTGCCTCCTACCTTTTATCCTCTGGGCCACTTAGCCCTTCTGAAGGAAGAAGTTCCAACTTTGTTTCAAAAACATGCCATAGAACTGATTGTTCTTCTTCAGGAGAGAAACAAAGGATTCTATTCCAGGTACTTCCTAGTCCTGAAATGGACAGAGGATATGTGTCCTGTGTTCGATCTTGGGGATCTCGACCTATGCATCGAAACAAAACGTTTTGAATGGTATCCTCTGTAGGTTCTGATTTCCCCCTACTAAAAAAGGGGGACTGGCTCTGCTGTCTGGATATAAAGGATGCTTACCTTCATATAAAGATCAGGAAATCTCACAGAAAGTACCTCCTCTTTGTGCTGGAGGGCAAACTGTGTCAGTTCATGTACTGCCTTTTATCTGGCTTCAGCGCCATGGATCTTTACCAAATGCTTGGCAGTTTTTGCAGCAGCCCTTCGCAGGGAAGGCCTTTATGTTTTCCCTTGCCTGAATGACTGACTGACTTCTGAAGGCCAGCTCCAGAAAGGATCTGCTACACACCCTGTCTCAGACATGCCAGTTGTTTGACGACTTGGGGGTCATAGTAAATGTGCCAGAGTCTTTGTTAACCCCTTGCCAAAGACTGCAGTGCATCGGGCGGTCTTGGACACAGAGCAGGGAAGTACTTTCCTGCCACAAGACAGGGCAGACACAAATTGCTCAGGCACATATGGTATGCAGGAGCCACCATGTCTTGCATGAACAATGCTACGTCTCCTGGGCCTAATGACTGCAGCCATAGCGACTGTGCCACTGGCACGTCTTCATATGAGGATTCCTTAGTGGAGGCTCTTGATCTACTAGTATCACTTGACAGATGAGCTGGACTACATAGTTCTTGTCATGTCTCCTTTTCGCAGAGTATTGTTATGGTGGGTGGATCGCGACAACCTACTAAAGGGCATTCCATTCCTTGTACCAGCTCTTGTACAGATCCTCACCACGGATGCCTTGGGCTCTGGCTGGGGTAACGTTATAAAGTGGGCATCTATACAGAACGCTAACATCTAAAAATAAAGCAGAAAATTTGAGAATCGCATGATTGGTCTATTCGTAGCAACATATCCTTTCATTTTATTGGATGGAAGAATAATATTAATAAAGGTTGAGTACCATTCTGTCTGTTTTGGCTCTGGCTGGGGTGTTCATCTCTGCCCATACTAGATGCAGGGATCATGGACTGAGGTGGAGGCCAAGCTGCACATAATTGTCCTGGAAATGTGGGCTGGCATTTATAGCTTCCAGGCTAATTTCTGCCAGGGTTCTGGGCTAATCCAGATGGACAACGTCATTACGATGCATTACATCAACAAACAAGAGGGTACTCAGTCCTAGCCCCTATACAGGGAAGCAGTGAGGGTATGATATTGGACTCTGTCTCACGGCCTTCAGCTGTCGGATGTGTTTTTCCCCAGTCTGCAAAACATCTTGTCAGACAGGTTAAGCAGGTCCCAGTCGATGGTTCACATATGGGAACTGCTGTCCTCCATGGTAGACAACCTCTTCGCAAGATCAAGACATTCTTATGTATTTTATTTTTTATTGCAATGGTTGAACTCTACTTATTGTCCACAGCATATTTTACATTGTTTTATGTACCCATGTTTCTCCGTAAAGATGCAGTTAAAAAAAAAAGATGGTGTCCAGAGTTTTACCCTTTGCATCACCACATAACGCAAGACTGCCATCTTATTTTTCTACTTGCTCCAAGGCCTAGAGTGATTTGGCAAGACAGGGTGTCCCTCTCCTTGAAAGGGAAATCCTATATGTATTCCCCCCATTCCACAAAGAGTTCTGCTGAAGCTGTGGGTGGAGAGTGCCACTGCCATCCTCATTGCTTCATTCTGGCCTTGCCAGATATGGTTTCCATTCTGTAAGCATCTGGTGGTGGAGCCCTCTCTCCCCCTACCTCTGTATCAGGGTCAGTTATCCCAGGCAAGCGGTCTCTGGTCAATCTGAACCTGAAATCCCTACACCTGCACGCATGGCTCCTGAAAACATAGGTATCACACATTTCAGGCCATTCCCTATGTTGTAGAGGCATAGGTCAGGAAGTAAAGGCAGACCAGGAAAGTTATACAGTGTCTTCAGAAAGTATTCACCCCCTTTGGATTTTGTCACATTTTGTGATGTTGCAAACTCAAAATACATTTATATGGGATTATTTTGTCACGTATCTACACAAATTACTCTATAATGTCAAAGTGGAATGAAACTTCTGGAATTTTTTGTACGTGTAATTTAAAATAAAAACCTGAAATGTCTTGATTTGATAAGTATTCACCCCCTTTGCTGTGACACTCCAAACTGAGCTCAGGTGCATCCAATTTCCGTGTGAGATCACTCTAAAACTTGAATGGAGTCCATCTGTGGTTGGTTCAAATGGTTGACATGATTTCAGAGGAAATACACCTGTCTATATAAGGTCCCACTGTTGACAGTGCATGTCAGAGCAGAAACTCTACCATGAAGACCAAGGAGCTGTCTGTAGAACTCCGTGACAGAATTGTGAGGAGGCAGAGATCTGGGGAGGGGTATAAAAACATTTCTGGGCTGTTGAAAGTTCCCAGGAGCACAGTCAAGTCCATCATTAGGAAATGGAAAGATTACGGAACCACCCAGACTCTTCCTAGAGCAGGCTGTCCTCCCAAACTGAGCAACTAGGCAAGAAGGACCTTGGTCAGGGAAGTGAGCAAGAACCCAATGACCACCCTGACAGAACTACAGAGTTCCATGGCTGAGGTGGGAGAACCTGTCCAGAGGACAACAATCTCTGCAGCACTTCACAGATGTAGCCTCTATGGGAGAGTGGCTAGATGGAAGCCACTCCTGAGAAAAAGCCACATAATAGCATGCCTGGAGTTTGCAAGAAGGCACGTGGCAGACTCTTAAGACCATGTGGCAAAGGATTCTCTGGTCTGGTGAAACAAAAATTGAACTCTTTGGCCTGAATGCAAAGCGCTATGCCTGGCACAAACCGAACACAGCTCATCACCCATGTAACACCATCCCTACCATGAAGCATGGTGGTCGCAGCGTCATATTATGGGGATGCTTTTCAGCGGCAGGGACCGGGGCACTTGTCAGGATAGAGGGAATAGTGAATGGAGCCAACTACAGGCACATCCTTGAGGAGAACCTGCATCAGTCTGCAATAGACCTTGGACTGGGGCGAAGAATTACATTCCAACAGGACAACGACCCCAAGCATAGAGCCAAAGCAACACTGGAGTGGCTTCAGAACAAGAAGGTGAATGTCCTTGAGTAGTCCAGCCAAAGCCCAGACCTGAATCCCATTGAGAATCTGTGGAAAGACTTAAAGATTGCGGTTCACTGATGCTCCCCATCCAACTTGACAGAGCTTGAGCAAATCTGCAAGGAAGAATGGGCGAAAATCCCTAAATCCAGATGTGCAAAGCAGATACAGACATACCCAAGAAGACTCAAAGCTGTAATTGCTGACAAAGGCACTTCTACAAAGTATTGACTCGGGGTGAATACTTAACAAGATATTTCAGTTTTTAATGTTTCATAAATTTTTGTTACACAGTAAAACTATTTTTGCCCCTTTAAATTGTTGAGTATGCTGTGTGAATCAAGGGGGAAAAATAATTTCAATGCATTAAAAATTCTGGTAGTAACACAACAAAATGTGACAAAATCCAAGGGGGGTGAATACTTTCTGAAGGCACTGTAAAATTCACATGAAGTAGCATTTTATTATTATCAGTAACAATAAAATAGAAGAAATAAAGCCGGCCCGGTGCCACTGAGGGTTGAGGCGCTGGACGCCACGCCTCGTTGCACACCGGCGACCCGGGTTCGGGAGTGGACTCGGGTCACTGGTGGTTCAGCCGGGGGGAGATGGGCTTGAGCGTCTGATGGCAGCTTTCCTTCTCCAGGGAGGGTTGCGGCCACAACCGCACACTTGTCTGACTCCAAGCGGAGGCTTGGAGTACTGCAAGCCCCAATTACAGAGGAACGGGCGGCTGCCTCACAGTGTGGACGTCGATGCGTAAGCGCCATGACGTTAGGGGGTTACACATTGAAGGGGAAGGACGAAAAAATCGAAAAACACCTGCTGGCTCTGGGAAGACGGGTTTCCCGGAGCGTGCCTCTGGTGTGCCCTGCTCACCAGGACCACCACCTCAACCTAACGAGATGAAGGATTACGGGGTGAAAGTCCCCTGCCTCGTCCCCGCTCAAGGGGGGGATACCGAAGCTCAATGGAGGAACGAGGAGTGAGTCCTGGTGGGTGTGTGGTAGGAGGTGACTCCTTGGATGTCCCGAAGGGTCGGGGCCAGTAGGCAATAGGGAGGGGTAAACAGAAGGGGAAAAAAAATAGAAGAAATAAAACTGTACAGCGTAACTGTTCATACAGGCAGGTCAAACAAAAAAAAATCCAACGAGTCTCCCTCTAGAAAAACATTGCTCTTATTATATGAGGTGCTTTTGCCTGGTAGTTCAAATTCTGCATCCTGTTCTTGTAAGTTACATGTCCTGTTTTCCACAAAATTTATCAAAACTTTTTTCTAGGATCGTGGATATGTTGTTCATCCACACTTATTGGCATGTCCCTTTCCCCTTTAAGGATCACCAGAAGTCTTCAAGCTAGCTCTTCTCACCCACCCAGGTGGTATAACCTCCAGCTTCGCAACATGATGCCAGATCCTCCTTTCACTGGAAGATTCAGGTTGCCTCCTTCGTGCTCCTGCATTTTGTAGGCCCTGGTTTCAAAACCTTAGGTTATTCCGAAAATTAATTTAGTTCGCATTAGCGATCACAACTGCTTATCTTCGATTATGGAAGACAAGTCTTCCCCCGGATTTTGCCAGTGTTCGTGCGGCCAGAAAAACGGCACTCACCGATCCCCACACTGCGTATGCTCATTGCTTGGGTGCTCCACCATACACCTCAGTGCGATTTTGGTCTGCATTTCACCTTTAACGCCCTCGACGACTGTCTCACTCGCCTGAAGTTGGGGAGGCCGGAAAAATGGAATCCTCCAGTGAAATCAAATGAGGTTCAGTGGGCAGTTTCCATGGCCGCGAGATCAGCTGAGCAATTGGAACACATGCAAGCCTTTGAGGAGGAAGTGGCTTGTGCCGGGGAATCTTCCTCTCAGAGTTTTTTCGTTCCGCTCAACCTGGGCTCCACCTTCTCAGGTTCCTTCTGAGGGTTGTGTCAGTCTCTCCCGACTAAGGGAGAGGGTCCTGCGGGTGCACACTCCTTTTGGTCCCGTAAGCGGGAAAAGGACCCGGAATTGTCTTTGTCTCGGTGAAGACATTCTTGGGATCGGGAGAGATCTCGGTCCCAGTAACCGGCAGTCTCGACTTTGGTCAAAATTGACTCTTCGGCCGCTGGCTTCTCGGTTTTGTTGTCTGGCCAGTCGACCGAAGTGTCGATTGACGAGGTTGAAATAATCAGCAACCTGATAGACCCATTGTCACCGACTCTGGTCGATGATTCTCTCAGTTGGACTCAGGTCCTTTCTTTCCCCGATGAGGAGACCCAGCCCGCTGGGAATCCCATTGAGGAACTGGTCCCCGGCCCAGGGAAATCACCAGTCCTGCCAGTGTCTCCCGAGTGACCAAATCGGCCCGTCCGATCTCGATCAAGGTCTAGGACTCCCTCGACCGACAGGCTGAGGAAGAGCCACAAGTGCTCAAAAAAGAGGCGCTGCCATCGGTCGTCCTCGGATGAGGAAAGGCTCCGGCGTAAACTCGGTTGGTGCTATGAGGACCTCATGTGGAAACGGCTGATTTTGTCCGGGCACAGGCCGACCCTGGCTTCTACCCTAGCCATTACTTGGCTGTCACCTCCCAGGCCAAAGCTGACTCCTTCGGAGCTGATTAAGTCTGCTCCCCCACCTGTGGAGCCGGCAAAACCTCCAGTTCATCCTAAACCGGTCTCTCCGCCGATCGTGGTTGAACCACCACCCAAGCAGCCTGTGGGAGGGGCTCCTTCTAAGGAAGATAGACTAGACACCGGGCTTCCCCGGTGTCTTTCGGTTACTGTCACCCTCGGACTGCCCTCGGTGAGTTGAAGGTGACCTGGGTGATCGACTGTTGTATCTGGATTCGTCGGACTCGGCTGTGACTGGTCTACATTCTTGTCCCGGGAATGACGAATCAGCTGGTGGGATAGAGATGGAGGAAGGTCCTTCGTCCTTTCAGGGCATTCTTCGCCTCATCTCTGCATCTACAGGGATGCTCCTGGAGCCAGTCCAGAAAAAGGCAGAGTACCCTCTCACGGACATCCTCAAGAGAGGGGATACCCCGATGGAGGTCTTTCCTGTGGCCGAGGCCATAGTTGGCCTGGCGTTAGAACTTTGGCAGTGCCCTGGCAAGGCAAGGCACATTTTATTTAAAAAGACGCCCATCCCGGAGGCTCTGGGCACCGTACATACATCAATAAATACAACACATCACAATAATAATCAATTAAATACAATACTCTGAAC
Organism: Neoceratodus forsteri; assembly: GCA_016271365.2. Lineage (NCBI taxonomy): Eukaryota > Metazoa > Chordata > Ceratodontiformes > Ceratodontidae > Neoceratodus > Neoceratodus forsteri. The sequence continues at coordinate 261,547,977 of JADMNL010000027.1, read as the reverse complement.
AAGTTAAAACAGAATTTGCTATACAGTTAGCTACCCTCAACTTTAGCTGCATTTAAAGTCTCTAAGACTAGTTAACATCAGTTTTATCTTTATTAAAAAGACAGGTAGGGAACTATAAAACATAGTCCAGGGAAGGCCTGATTGTATAAAAAGGCCTTGAGGCGGGCCTTAAAAACCCTTCACAGACGGTGCCTCCCTAACAGCCAGAGGCAGCGAATTCCACAGGACGGGGGCGGCAAATGCTCTGTCACCAGCAGTTCTTAACCTCGTCCTGGGAATAGCTAGAAGGCCCCTAGAGGAGGAGCAGAGGGAGCGGACTGAGCAAACCCACCTTAAAGAGGACCCTCCACCTAACCGGCAGCCAGTGCAGTTGACGCAGCACCGAGGTAATATGACAATATTTAGACTGTCCTGTCAGCAGCCTTGCTGCTGTGTTCTGCACCAGCAGCAGTCAGCGCTGGGTACCCCCAGAGACCCCGAGATAGAGTGCATTACAGTAGCCAAGCCTGGATGTCATGAAGGCATGCACCAAAGTGGGGAGGTCTAGTGGCGGAACTAGGAGCTTTGTCCTGGCAATATTCCTCAGATGGTGGAAGCTGGTATGGATAACTGACGCCACCTGAAACTCAAGTGTCAAACCGCTGTCAAGAATAACATCAAGATCACGCACCCTAGAGGAGGCCTTCAATGGTACAGAGCCAAGACAAAGTCCTATCTTTGCACCAGAGGCCAACCTATCACACCCTCTGTTCGACTCCACCACCAGTACCTCCGTCTTACTGGGGTTCAGTTGCAACCAACTGGAGGCCATCCAGTCATTGATTTCAGCTAGGCAGCTGTTAAGCAGTTCTACTGCGCAAGATGTTCCAGGGCCAAAGGAGAGGTACAGCTGGGTATCATCAGCATAGCAGTGAAAACCCAGACTGTACTTCCTAATGATCTCTCCCAAGGGTAGCATGTATACAGCAAACAACATCGGTGACAGGACCGAGCCTTGGGGAACTCCGTGCGACAAGTTGACAGGGAGGAGGAGAAATTCCCCATCACTACCCTCTGCTTCTTGTTGATAAAAAGACTCAACCAGCAGATAACGGTACTGGCAAGTCCACAGAATTCCCTTAGCGGTCAAGTAACACTCGATGGTCCACTGTGTCAAATGCTGAAAAGAGATCGAGGAGAACGAGAATTGTCCCCTCCCCTTGATCTGTAGCCCTAAGGAGGTCATTATGTACCCGAACTAGCACAGTTTCTGTGCTATGCCTTGCACGAAACCCAGACTAGAGTGGCTCATACAGATCATAGGCCACGAGATGCTCAAGCTGGAGTGCCACAACCTTCTCAACAATCTTACCCAAAAATGGGAGATTGGAGGTAGGACGGTAATTTGCCTTGACGTCAGGGTCCAACGATGTTTTTTTCAGAAGGGGTCTCACCAATGCCTCCTTCAAGACATTAGGAAACCCCCCCTCTGACAGGGAACACCGGACAATCAAGGCAAACACCGGGCCAATGGAGTCAACACATCTCATTAAGAAACGAGTTGGCACCGGGTCCAGTTCACAAAAGGTGTCCTGTCCAGCTCTGTCTGCCCACAAGTATGCGGTGTCCATGGGGTCCCTTGCAGTGTTCACAGAGTGCCCTTCGGCTGAGAGCCTGATGACCGCCTCTGTGTTCAGGCATACTGGCACTTCTGCCGACACTGACCGACATCCTGAAAAAGAATCCAAAATCTTGGATCATTTGGCTTGAAAGGTCTATGCAGCCTTATCTTTAGGACTTTGTGAGGCAAGTTTGGCCGTCATCATGTCACACTTCTCCCATGCCCTCTTGGGGTCTTTGGATGAAGTCCTCCCCATGGACATGCAGACCATGGTCAAGCAGATCTGGGATCAGGGCTGGGCTGTTGCCAAACAGCAGCTTCAGACAGCCCCGGAAATTGAGGATTCTTGTGCCTGCTCGATGGCAGCCGCAGTTGCCTCTCGTCGCAGGTCTTAGCTGAGACTCTCCTCTTTCCTGGCAGATACTCAGCACAAACTAGCTGATGTGCCTTTCCTGGGCACTGACCTTTTCAGCCCACATGTGGCTAGTCAGCTTCAGCGTATTGAGCAGTCCAGTGCCACCTTGGACGCTACTTCTGCTGAAGGTTCTCCGAGCAAGAAACAGCAGAAGAAGCAGCAGCCCTTTTGGCACTCTTCCCCTGCGGCACAGCAACCCTCCTTTCAAGGAGGGCAGCATCAACAGCAGCAGAAGGCTTAAGCTTGGCACCCTCGGCCCAAGCCCGTGCCCTCCCAGGCCCGTAAAGGAGGTTGAGGTTGAGGTCCTGGATCCTCCTCCTCCAAGTCTGCTCAGTGACGGGCGGGGGCGGTCACCCTCTCTCCTGTCACGCCAGCTCTGGGTCCTCCCATGGGGGGCCGGCTCTGCCACTTTCTTTCCGCCTGATCCGTTATCACCACGGACAGGTGAGTTTTGGAAGTGGTCGGTCAGGGACTGCCTCTGGAATTCGAGCAGCACCCTCCAAGCCGGGCCCGCGCCCCTTGGGAGGAAAGAGTATCCGTCCATACTCAGTTGTCTCTCCGAGACGACATCGCTCAGCTCCTCCTCAAGGAGGCAGTAGCTCCAGTGGTGGATTCTCCAGCAGACCCAGGCTTTGTCTCCAGGTACTTCCTGGTGCCCAAACGGGGGTGGGGTTGGCTCCCCATTCTTATCTGCATGACCTGAATCAGTATCTCAGGTCATGCACCTTTGGATGGTCACTCTGTCCCAGATCATACCATCCTTGGAGTGAACATGTGGTTCTGTTCACTGGATCTGCAGGATGCGTTCTTTCACGTCCCGATCCGTTCATCCCATTGGTGGTTCCTCCGCTTCAGAGCCGAAGGGACCCTATACGAGTTCCGAGCCATGCCTTTCGGCCTGTCATGGGCCCCATGGGTCTTCATCAAATGGATCGCAGTGGTGGCAGCCCATCTCAGGTGTTGGGGGTGGTAAGAATTTACCCCTTCCTCGACGATTGCCTCTTAGCAGGTCCCACCCAGCAAGAGGTGGAGAGGTCCAGGGACCTGGCGCTCCAGACCTGCTCCCAACTTGGTCTCTTGATCAACAAGGCAAAATCGGAACTCGTGCCTTCTCAGATGATGTGCTTCATCAGGGCAGAGCTCGACTCTTGTCAAGCCAGAGCTCAGCTCCCGGCGGACAGGGTGGAGGTTCTCTCCTCCTTTGCCCGGTCATATCTGGTTGGGCAATTGCGCCCTGCCTGGGACTTTCTCCACCTTCTGGGTTACATGGCGGTGTGCACCTCCGTGGTCCGTTGGGCCCAGTGGCACATACACCCCCTCTAGTGGGAACTGGCCGCCCAGTGGACTCAGCGCCACGGTCATTTCAACCAGCTGATCACTGTAACTCAGAAGATGTGGGTCGCTCTCCAGTGGTGGACCGCCCCAGACCGGATGCAGGAAGGGACCCCTTTTGTCCGCCCAGAGCCAACGGCCATCCTCACAACTGATTCCTCTCATGGGCTGTGGAGTCCACATGGGGGACAAAAGGGCTCATGGGTTCTGGACCCCCGAGGAGTCCCAATACCACATCAACCTATTAGAGTTCAAGCAGTCAGACTGGCACTGTCAGCTTTTGCTCCTCTGCTCCGGGGTCAAGTGGTTCAAGTCCAGATGGACAATACCATGACCACGTACTGCCTCAACAAACATGGCGACATGCGCTCCCGTCTGCTTTGCAGGGAGGCACTCCGCATCTGGACCCTCATCAGCCATCTGGAGGCAGATCTCCTAGCCATTCATGTTGCAGGAGCCTAAACCATCTGTTGGGTGCTCTCAGCCACTTAGGTGAGACATCCCATGAGTGGTCTCTCCATCCAGAGGTAGCTTACAGCCTGTTCTCCCACTGGGGCAAACTGATGGTGGACCTGTTTGCCTTCAGTGAAAATTCCAAACTGAGGCTGTTTCATGCCCGCTCCCCCTCAGCTGGTCTCGCTGGGGGGTATACCTTTTCGAGGCCGTGGAACTCAGGCCTTTTCTACACCTTCCCTCCATTTCCCTTGATCCACAAGGTGTTCCTCAAGGTGAGGAGGGACAAGGCAAAGGTGATTCTGGTAGCCCCAGGCTGGCTGCGCCAGTTCTGGTATCCAGATCTCCTCAGCCTCAGCTGCAGGCCCCCGGAGCGGCTCCCAGCAAGGCTGGACCTGATTTCTCTCAATCAGGGGAAGGTACACCATCCGGACCTTCAATCCCTGCACCTCACAGCCTGGTACCTGAGCAGCTAGAGTTCCAGGCTTTGGGTCTTTCTGAGGATGTCCTCACCGTGGTGGAGGCATCCAGAAAGGAATCGATCAGGAAATGTTATGCCCTCAAATGGAAAAGATTTTCCATTTGGTGTCAGGGCAAAAGCCTGGACCCTCTGTCCTGTCCAGTGGCTAACATTCTCGACTACCTTTGGTCTCTGTCCAAAGGAGATCTTTGGTCATCGACCATTAGGGTGCATCTGGCAGCCGTCTCTGTTTACCGGGCATGGGCTGGTCAGCCGACGGCACAGGAGACAGTGGTCTGGCGTTTTTTCAAAGGCCTGGATCACATATCCCCTTTGGTGCATGAACCTCCTCCTCCGTAGAATCTGCTGCTGATACTGGCAAAGCTCATGGGGAAGCCATTCGACCAATGCACAAGTGTGCATTGTCACACTTGTCGTGGAGGATGGCCTTTCTGGTGGCTGTCATATCTGCCAGAAGGACAGGGGAGCTCCAGGCACTTTCAGTGGACTCCCCTTATCTCATCTTCCATAGGGACAAGGCTGTCCTACGCCCCAACTCAAAATTCCTTCCGAAGGTGGTGTCAGAGTTTCACCTTAACCAAGTCTTAACTCTGCCTGTATACTACCCTAATTACACCTCAGAGGCTGAATACAGGCTCCATACCCTGGACCTGAGACAAGCCCTCTCCTATTACAAGGAGAGGGCAGCGGAAATCCGGGGAGAGATTTGCCAGCTGTTTGTCACCAAAGCCGCTTCTGGCAGACCTACGGCAAAATGGACTGTTGCAAGGTGGAGTACATCTTGCATAAGTCTGTGTTTGAGTTGGCGGGCATGGAGCCTCCCAGAGGGATAAGAGCTCATTCTACCCACCATACCACTGCATCGGTGGCTGCTTCCAGGGACATCCCTGTCCGGGAAATCTGTTGGGCTGCTACCTGGAAGTCAGCTAACACCTTCATTACCCATTACCACATTGAACTTGAGTTACGCTGGGATGCTGGTTTTGGGGCCTCAGTTCTCCAATCTCTATTTCCCAAGTGAGTATCGGTGGGGGTGTGCACCTTGCCTCCCTCCTCCCGGAGAACTGCTAGGAGTCTGCCAATAAGTGTAGATAAACAACATATCCACGATCCTAGAAAAACAGGTTACTCACCTGTAACAGCAGTTCAAGGAAAGGTATATGTTGATCTTACTTCGAGATACAGCTCTTGCAGCAGGTTACACCATTAGGACTGAAGCCGTCAGGCATCAGGACCCCACGGAAATTTTCTAGCTAGCAGTCTTCAGTGGGGACCACCTCCGACGTCGGTCCTGCCCCCGACGTCAGGCGTAGTACATAAGGAGGTGGTCCGCCATAATCCCCAGGTTCTTTTCCCGCTGTCAACATCGCAGCATCGGCCTCTCGGTCACCTTCTAGCGTGCGACAACTAGGAAACTTCAACCGTTCTTTTCTTCACTGGAATTCGTCTGATGTCCTCTCCAACTTGTCTGGAGGGCCATTCATCGAAGTGTGCCTGCGGCAGGCAGATCCCCTTCAAGGATCCTCACTCAGCCTGTGTACGCTGCCTGGGCCCAGACCACGACACCCAGGCCTGCTCCTTCTGCCAGGGCTTCAACAGCCGTACAAGGATCCTCCGACCAGAAGGCCCTTCAAGCTTTCCTTCTCGAGGAAGAACTTAAAGCCATGGATAGAGGCCCTTCCTCCAAGAGGGAGTCGTCAGGGAAGTCCCATAGGCACCGCGAAAAGCACCGGAAGAAGGAAAAACCCAGATCTCCTTCCAGGGCCTCGGACTCTCGCAGCTCCGGCTCCACTGACCGCTCTCCCTCTAGGGCTCACTCTCAGCCTCCCTTGGTTCTTGTCAGATCGGCTAGTGGTTCCTCCTCTCTGCAGCCTGTCAAGACCTCCAGGCCTGTATCTTCGTCCACTCCGACTAATGCCTCGCCCAGGTCTGGGGAGCGCTGTAAGTCTTCCTCCCATCGTCCGGACTCCGATGTCAGGTCTGTCTCCGAACCGCCGCCACCCCAGCGTAAGACTAAGGAGCTAACCTCCCTGAAGCGGACGTCGGACCCGATGTCAGTCCACCCGACGTCGGCCAAAATACATAGGCACTCCCGGGAACCGGCTACCGTACGTCACCCGTCACCGGTCAGGCGTTCGCCCTTGAGGACATCGGCCAGGGGACCGGCGTTGGCTACTGCAGAAGGAAGGACCACACCACCACCTACCGACATCAGTCGGAAGGCGTCATCGGAGGAGGACACTACCCAGCCCAAAGACCAGACGGGTGACTCCGGAACCATCAGCTCCCACGGGAACCCTCCCAGAGTGGGAGACCCCAGGGACCCGCGCCCGACCCCAGCGACAGGCCACGGCTCCGGCCCGTCGCCGGGCCTGAACTTGACAGAGGTGAAGGAGCTCTTCACCTTCTGGTGGGACACCATTAAGAAGAATGTGGTCACCACACAACCTCCTCCTCCTACGCCGGCTACCACTTCAACGCCTGCGCTGCCACCACCACCACCAAGGGGGTCAGCAGGATGGGCATCGACCCCAAGGAGCCAGTATCCCCTCCCAGGGGCAGATCTTCAGAGAGGAGAAGGCCTCCTTCAAGATCCACTTCAGGGTCCCCCAGCCCCAAGAGACCCAGACGGCGTCTGTATACCACGTCCGTGGACGACTCCAGATCTGACACCTCTGCGTGCTCCAGATCCCCTTCTCCAAACAGCGTCCCTTCTCCAGACCCATGCAACCTTCCCATGTCCCCTCTGGATGACCCCTCGTTCGCTGAGATCATGAGGCATATCCAGGAGAACATGGGGTGGGACGCTGAAGAGCTTGACCCCGAGAGACTACGCCTTGCCCGCTACCTTCGGCAAAAAGACCCCAAGCCTGTGGTAGTGTCACCCTTGGAGGACACCTTCGTGGACGTCACCAAGGCTGTGTGGAAATGTCCACATTCGACTCCGGCAGTGCCGAAGAAGGCTGACCGCCTGTACAAGGCCCCAAGGGAGGATCAGTACCTGGTGAACCATCCTCTGGCCGACTCCCTGGTCATTACGGCCTCACATGACCGGTCTCAAAAACCGCAGCACTTGAGCACACAGCCACCGGACCCAGAGTCCAAACAGTTGGATGTCCTGGGCATGCGCATGTATGCGGCTGCGACTTGTGCCATTAGGTCGTTAAATTACCTCACCCATATGGTTCAGTTCCAGAACGCATTGTGGGAGCAGGGACAGGACCTAGTTGAAAAAATGCCAGACGGTGGCCAAAAGGAGGAGCTGTTGCAACTCCTCCGTACGGGTTCGGACGTGGGGACCCAGGTGCTTAGAGCCGCATATGACTCTGCGTACTCTTCGGCCAGAGCTGCAGCCTCAGGCGTGTGTCTCCAAAGACACTCATGGCTCTGTGTCTCCGGGTTTACCCTGGACGTTTAGAAGAACATCATGGATGCCCCTTACCATGGCGAAGTTCTGTTTGGTGAGGCCTCGGAGAAGGTAATCACCAAGCTGCAGGAAGCCGGTTAGATCTGTGCAGGCTATGTACAGGTCGCGACTTAGTTCCTTTCGCAGGAACCAGAGTCGTTTTCGCAGCCGGACCCAAAGGCAACAACCACGTTCCGGCCAGCAACAAAGGGGCTCCTTCACCCGAAAAGTCCAGGCTAAGACATCCTCAGGCAGAAGCCAACGAGCCACAAAGTCAGCCCAACCTGCAGGATCCAATGCTGCCACAGCATGACTCCTTCCCAGCCCCTCCTCAGGATCAACGGGAAATGAAGGTCAGGGCTCGCATCGCATGCCACCTGCCAGGGTGGCGGTCGATCACCACCGACAGGTGGGTGCTACGGTTGGTCGAAAAAGGCCATTATATAGAATTTGTAAGCAACCCGCCCACAAGGCCTCCTCTGCTTTCCCGCTACTTGGGTCAGCATGCCCTGCTCATACAACAGGAAGTGCTCGCGCTTCTGGAGAAGGAAGCTTTGGAGCACATTCCAAGGAACCAGAGAGGGGCAGGATACTATTCGCACTTCTTCCTGGTTCCAAAGAAAACAGGGGACCTCCGTCCAATTTTGGACCTCAGCGACCTCAATCTGTCGGTCGTCTACAAACGCTTCCGCATGGTGACCCTTCTGGGTCTAATCCCCATGCTGAAGAAGGACGCCTTTTTGGCGTCCCTGGACATGCAGGATGCTTACCTGCACATTCCTATTGCTCAAGCGCACAGGAGGTTCCTGCACTTCGAGTTTCTCGGCTGCCATTATCAGTTCCGGGCGCTTCCCCTCGGGCTGTCATCAGCACCTCGGGTATTTACCAAGTGCATGGCAGTCGTGGCAGTGTCTCCGAGGAGACAGGGCCACTATGTGTTCCCGTACCTGGACGATTGGCTTCTCATGGCCCCCTCCAAGGAGGCATTGCTGATGGCCATTCAGCATACCCAGACCCTCTTTCAGTCTCTGGGCATCCTCATCAACTACGAGAAGTCTCTCCTGGTACCGTCCCTGAAACTGCAGTTTATTGGGGCAGTTCTGGACCCGTCAGGGGAAAAGCCTTTCTCCCCGAGGACAGAGCGGAGCACATTCGGTCCCTCATAAGGGATCTGTCAGCGAAGAAGACCGTCCCGGCCAGACTGGTCCTTTGTTTGCTTGGACACATGGCTGTGGCCATTCCAACAATCCCGATGGCAAGACTCCACATGCGGGTGACCCAGTGGATGTTAAGGGTGCAGTGGGACCAAAGGCAAGACCATTTGCAGCTACCAGTCCGAATCACGAAGGCCGTGGTTCGGGACTGGCTATGGTGGCTAGAACCGGGAACCCTCTCCACGGGGGTTCCCTTCACAGCGTCGTCCCCGACGGTAACTCTCTCCACAGATGCCTCAGGGCTGGGGTGGGGAGCGCACTTGAATGGGGTGAGGTCTCAGGGCACATGGACAATCCAGGAATCTCACCTCCACATCAACATATTGAGATGAGGGTGGTCCTTTATGCCCTGCAAGCCTTTCAGTCGGAGATCCCACCAAGTACTCTCCTGTTGCAAACAGACAATACTGCGGTGATGTATTACCTCAACAAGCAAGGAGGCACGCACTCCTACCCCCTTTGCAGGGAGGCCATGAGAGTGTGGGATTGGGTAATACGACACAGCGCAAACCTTTTTGCAGTTCACGTTCCTGGGGTGGACAGTACTGTCGCTGACAGCCTGAGTTGTTCTCAGGCCAGAGTCCACGAGTGGGAACTTCTACAGGAGGTGGCAGAGGATCTGTTCCACAGATGGGGCACTCTAGAATTAGATCTTTTCAGCGTCCCCATCCAACGCAAAACTGCCCAATTTTTGCTCGCTAGATCCAGGGCCTGGTGTTTTCTGGCGAGACGCGTTGTCCCTCTCCTGGGCGGGAAGATTCCTCTATGCCTTCCCTCCTTTCCCGTTGATCCAGAGAGTTCTTCTCAAACTTCGCACGGAGCACGCGACGCTTATCTTGGTAGCGCCTTTCTGGCCCAGGCAAATCTGGTTCCCGCTACTGCATCAGCTGTCCTGGGAACCTCCACTTTCTTTGCCAATCAGCTCCCACCTGTTGTCTCAGGAGGAGGGTTCACTAGTCCATCCGGACTTATGTTCATTGAACCTACGTGCCTGGCTCCTACAGACATAGCTATGATGTGACATGGGGTCTCGCAAGAGGTGGCAGAAGTACTTTCTGCCGCTAGAAAACCGGCGACGCACACAACATACGCTATGAAGTGGCGCAGCTTTTGCTTGTGGTCTCAAACGCGCGGTTTCTCACCCTTAGACTGTACTGAGAAGCTGGTTCTGGAATACCTGCCTTCCCTTTTCCAATCTGGACTAGCTTACTCCTCAATCAGAATGCATGTTTGTGCATTTTCGGCTTATCATAGACCATCGTATGGTGGCTCAGTTGGACACTACTCATGCCTTTTTAAGGGGGATCCTCCACCTTCGGCCACCTATCAAGGATCCAGTTCCTCCTTGGGACTTGCCCTTCATCCTGGAGCAGCTTACGCTGCCACCTTTTGAACCAGCCGTGGATTGCGAGCTACGTTTTCTGTCGTGGAAAACGTTGTTTTTAGTTGCAGTTACTTCGGCGAGAAGAATCTCCGAATTACATGCACTTATGTGCAAAGAGCCCTATTTAATTTTCCACCAGGATAGGGTATCCCTGAGGACAAATCCTAAGTTCCTGCCTAAGGTGGTTTCAGCCCTTACCCTTAATCAGGATAGCAACTTACCAGTGTACTTTCCCAAGTACACCAATCAAGGAGAAGCACTGCTTCACACCCTGGATGTTCACAGGTGTCTCAGATATTGTCTGACCAGAACCAAACAGTACTGGAAAGCGGATCAGCTGTTTGTCTCCTTTGCTGAGAGGATGAAAGGAGCCCCTGTTTCCAAACAATCCCTTTCACGTTGGCTCATTCAGTGTATCTCTTTCTGTTATGACAAGCGCAACAAATCCTTGCCAGGCGTGGTCAAGGGTCATTCTACCAGAGGAGTGGCCATCTCCTTTGCAGCGCTGAAAAATGTTTCCACTGCAGCTATTTGTGCTGCAACTACCTGGAGCTCGGTGCATACCTTTATTAGGCACTACAGCCTGGATATCGCTTCAAGGCGAAGGGCAGGTTTCGGCCTAGCCGTCCTCCAGGGACTTCTGTCCTAGGCTCTGGCAGGGTTGTAATCTCTGTCTTTCCTCCTCCCGATGGCGTAAGATTGTCGCCATTGCTTGGGAATCAATCCTAATGGTGTAACCTGCTGCAAGAGCGGTATCTCGAAGTAAGATAGTACAGTTACGTAAGAACTTACCATAACAGTAAATCTTCGAGAACAGCTCTTGCAGCAGGTACCTTACTGCCCACCATTCCCCCTTTTGGAGGAGTTGGGTTATAGCCCAAAATCCATCCTTCAGGATGGAATGATTTGTTTTTAGTCTTGGCCATCTGATGGCGGATCCTCGGTCTCCTCTTCTGATGCAGCCAGCGGCCGTGAGTCTCCGGCGGGGGAACTGAGGATTATGGCGGGACCGCCTCTTTATGTACTACGCCTGACGTCGGGGGCGGGACCGACATCGGAGGCGGTCCCCGCTGAAGACTGCTAGCTAGAAAATTTCCGTGGGGTCCTGATGCCTGACGGCTTCAGTCCTAATGGTGTAACCTGCTGCAAGAGCTGTTCTCGAAGATCTACTGTTACGGTAAGTTCTTACGTAACTGTACTTTCATCCACATGGACCCACCTGACCTCCTTGGCTGCAGACGCACAAACCTGACTTCCAGCGGGCTAAGATCTGGCGTCATGGGGTGGAGCTGAGGGTCATACCACCCGGTTGGGTGGGAAGAGCTAGCTTGAAGACTTCCGGCGATCCTTAAAGGGGAAAGGGACATGCCAATAAGTGTAGATGAACAACATATACCATTCCTAGAACTACTGTTACAGGTGAGTAACCTGTTTTTACTGATCCTCCCCCTTCCCCGCGCTGTAACTTAGGAGATGGAGGGAACACTGACGAACACCAGTTCTTCCTCTCCAGAAAAAGTACACCTGTAATAAACACTGAGGATCACACTTTTACTGTATCAGTGTATTGTTTTTATTTTGTAAAGTATGGCTATTGCAGACATGGAAAGTGGTTTAATAAAAATTATATTTACAAAAAAAAGAAAAAAGGCAGCTGCCTGGTCATCCTTGCTTACATTCTTTTCCATTACTGCATTGAACCACGTTTATTTTCGAATATTCATTTCAAAGTCTTCCGTTCACTGGAGATTATTTTCAGTTTTATCACTAGCTCCCTCTTCCCATATGCTGCTCTTAGACTGTATAAGTTATGAGTTTTGAAGTATGAATAAATCTATGTTGTTAAAAGAAGGATTTACTTTAACCTGCTATCACGTTTCTTACGTGTATTTATCCACAGACACATGTGGACCCACTGGGCCATCCCCATAATAGTGGCTTGCTTAGTGTCTACTTTTGGGTCTCCTTTTCTGGTTGATAAAAATCTGGCAGTTAAACTGACGTGTCTGGCAATCAAAAACCACATGCAAAAATAAGACTATTGGGGTGGTTCATTGCATCTACAGAATATTTATTTATTAGCTTTTATTGACTAGGTAAGTACACTAGGCACAGTTGTGCCTTCAGTTGTACCTATTTTCAGGTACAGCCCAGGAGGTTGCAAGACAAACAGTACAATCAAGACCATCGGATACAGTACAACAGATACATTAGTACAAGGTCAAGGGACAGGATAGAAACATAAATTAAAAAAATACTGAGCAGGTGAGAAATGTACTGCTGCTGTGTAAGTCATTGGATACATGCAGCTAGAAAAAATGTGGTTTCAGGTAAGTAACACGTAGTTAGGCAGAATGGTGCCATGCATGGTAATAATTTTATAGCTTGAGATTCCAAGGAAGACTACTGAAGAAGGGCCCAACAGTTTAAGAAAAAATCTAGACAGTTTTTTGAAAGGGGTGTGAGGAGAAAACGGGAAATAGAGATGAGGGAAATAAATGGTTTAGGCTTGTTAGGACCTAGTGATCTTTTCCTGATCCTATAATTCTTTTTTTACTGGACTCTTCAGATCATGCATTTTCTTAACTTTTGATGCTCACCTGTTTGCTTATATTTTAATACCTGCTTTATTACCTTAAAGACACGTTTAACTTGTTCTTGTAGGGTTTATCGTGTACTTTTACTTTTAATTGGTTTTGTTCATTATTTGTCATTTAGTTTCTGTGGCTTTGTGTTGCCTGCTTTCATTTTCATTATCTTTATTTTGTGTTCTGTTATGCTTCGGCAGAAAATGTTTGCATAAATTGACACATAAATTGCACCCCTGAGCAGCATCAAATTTTGAATGCTGTGAAACTGTATTGCTTGCCCTTTTATTTAAATCTGAGTCAGTTGTTATAAGCTCAGTGGTGAAAGTTTGTTTTGGGATTCTTTTTTTTTCCGATTCTGTATATTTGCTGGGCTTCTGATGGGGCTATCTTGAGCTCAGTGCTTCTGCTTCCTACACTGGCATCCACCAGCAACAGCCCAAGAACCAAGCCCGTGACTTGCCCCTCGTGGCAGAGCCCCTGAAGGGGAGTCTGAAATCTACCAAGCTTGGTCCTGGGGCCAGGAGCGTGGACGTGCAGTGACGTTCGCTTGGGACAGGCATGCTCCCGCGCCCGTCCCACAGACATCCATCGATGACTCCACAGTGCTAGGTGATCCTGGCTGGTGGACACCCACTCTCCACTGGGTGTCACTGGTTTGCCGAGAACCCCTCCCAGAGGTGGAGAGCTCTCCCAGGGACGCTCATCAACCTCCCCCTTGCCGTGTTCGCTTCTGAACATGGGTTGTCAGCACTGTAGGCGGTACCACTACCATTGCGCTGTTTTGGGGATCTTTACAGTTTTCTTTTTCAGCTAATGTCTTTCTTCCCTCTATAAAATAGTATTCTCTTCATGCTGAACGTTTTTGTCACTTTATCTGAAAGCATAATTAATTGAAAAATCTTCAAAACCCAGATTTTTTTCCTACCTAAAAACATACATTGACTGTTCTTATTGTGGCTCTATATATATAAAATTCTTCTGTTTTTATTAGTCATCTGAAAAGAATTTATCTCTTTATCTCCTGACTGCCTTTCTGGCCCCCAGTCTTAAGGCATTTCCTCCCGTGCTCTACCACAAACCTTCCCTGGGACTTCTTTCCACTTACCCTGGACCAGTATCTAATGGGTGGCTGCCTTGGTCGGTATTCAGTAGCTTGCAAGAGTACAGCTACCTACTGGTCATGATGGTTTTCCTCCCAGGGATGGCCAGCATGCTATCATGCATGTGCTAGTGGCATCCAGGGACCTCCCCTTTACCCTGCAGACCTCCCACTGTTCTGCCATCTGGCCTTCACCACCTGACAGTCAGGTAGCTGGACATGGTGTCCACTCCTCTGTGAGGGAGGAGAGCTATCCCAGGGATGCTTAAACCTCCCTCCTTAGCCTGCCCACAAACAGCCTGAGTCCATTCCTAAACCCGGGTCACTAGTGTAGCTGGCGGTAGCACACCTGCTGCCCTACTGTGCCTGCCCCAGTATATAGCTTTAAAAAGCAGATTTTGGTTTACATGGCATTGGACAAATGGATTGGCTTAGCTTTAAACAAGAAAAATGCATCATCAGATAACCATATTCCTGATGTTTGTTTAGCAGAGGTGCAGTTATGAACTCTTGTTTTTCTTAACTGCCAGGGATATATGTGTCAATTTATGCAGTTTCCGTTTATGTACTTAAGTGTTGTTTACCCTTAATCCACACTGTTTTCAAGTGTCTGCTTGACTTCATATTTTCTTTTGTTTCCTTTTCCCCTACTTTATTTCTTTAGTTTCTAACCACTGACTTAGCAGCAGCCAAAAAAGAGATTGCACTTAAATCAGAGGAGATCAGGGCTTTGATGTCAGAGAAGGATGAACTGTCAGAGAAAGAAGATACTTTAAAATCAGAAAAGGATCTGCTACTGTCAAAATTGTCCCAGTCAGACTCAAAATTTATAACCCTGCAAGAAGAGCAGTTAAAGCTTAATTCAAAACTCAGAGAACTCCAGTCAGAGAAAGTAAATTTGTTAAAGGAAAAACAGGAACTGGAGTCCAAAAATCACGAGTTAAACCAAGATAAGGAGGCCCTGGCTACTGAAAAAGGACAGCTTCTTCTTGAAGTAAGACAGTTAAAGCAAGAAGTTGAAATGACAAATGAGAAAAACAAAGAACTTCAGGTAGTGAAGTCAAGTTTGACTACACAGCTGGAAGAGCTTCTGAACAATAAATGCATGACAGAGGCTGAATGTGTAAAATTACAGAAACAAAAACAAGAGCTAGAGGTTTCTGTGCAGAAACTTATTGCAGAAAAAGATATACTTACTAAAGAAAAAGATAAAATTGTTCAGAGCCTTGAGAAGTCTTATGATGGGTTAGCAAATGATCACAAGAGACTACTCGAAGAGGCAGAAATTATTAGTGCAGAAAAAAATTTAGCTCTGAGAAGTCACTCAGAACTTGAAACTAATTATGCATTTTTATGTAAGGAGAAGGATGAACTTATACAGAACAACAGTAAACTTTTATTAGAAATGGAAATGCTTAGAAGAGAAAAAGAAGAAATGAATGGTTATTTGCAGATGATTGTTTGTGAAAAACAGAGCTTGACCACCGAAAGGGATGACCTGCAGAACAATATCACTGAGATAATATTAGAAATGGAAACACTTAAAAGAGAAAATGAGGAAAAGAACTCACATCTGCAGACAATGTTTAGTGAAAAACGGAGCTTGACCACTGAAAGGGATGACCTGAAACACAAGATTGGTGAGCTGTTATTAGAAATGGAAACAGTTAAACGAGAAAAGAAAGAAAAGAATACACATCTGCAAACGATTGTTAGTGAAAAACGGAGCTTGACCTCTGAAAGGGATGATCTGCAACACAATATCAGTGAGCTAATATCAGAAATGGAAACACTTAAAAGAGAAAAGAGGAAACGAACACATCTCTGCAGAAAACTGTTGGTGAAAAAGAGAGCTTGACCACTGAAAGGGATGACTTGCAACACAATATCAGTGAGCTAATATTAAAAATGGAAGCAGTTAAAAGAGACAAGGAAGAATTGAACACATATCTGCAGATGATTGTTAGTGAAAAACAGAGCTTGATGACCGAAAGGGATGACTTACAGCACAGTAACAGTGAGCTGCTATTAGCATTGGAAAGATTTAAAAAAGAAAATGAAGAAATGAACTCGTGTCTACAGACAAGCATTAGTGAAAAACGCAGCTTGATCATGGAAAAGGATGACTTGCAACACAGTAACAGTGAGCTATTATTAGAATTGGAAACACTTAAAAGGGAAAAAGATGAAATGAACACATCTCTGCAGAAGACTGTTGATGAAAAACAGAGCTTGACCACGGAAAGGGATGAATTGCAGCACAAGAACAGTGAGCTACTGTTAGCGCAGGAAACACTTAAAAGGGAAAAAGATGAAATGAACACATATCTGCAGAAGACTGTTGGTGAAAAACAGAGCTTGACCACGGAAAGGGATGAATTACAACACAAGAACAGTGAGCTACTTTTAGTGCAGGAAACGCTTAAAAGGGAAAAAGATGAAATGAACACATATCTGCAGAAGACTGTTGATGAAAAACAGAGCTTGACCACGGAAAGGGATGAATTGCAACGCAAGAACAGTGAGCTACTGTTGGCGCAGGAAACACTTAAAAGGGAAAAAGAAGAAATGAATACGGATTTGCAGATGCTCATTAAAGAAAAACAGAGCTTGTACACAGAAAGGGATGAGTTGCAACATAAGAACAGTGAGCTACTTTTAGCGCAGGAAACATTTAAAAGAGAAAAAGAAGAAATGAACATGCATTTGCAGGTGATCATTAGAGAAAAACAGAGCTTGACCACGGAAAGGGATGAATTGCAACACAAGAACAATGAGCTATTTTTAGCGCAGGAAACGATTAAAAGGGAAAAAGATGAAATGAACACATATCTGCAGAAGACTGTTGGTGAAAAACAGAACTTGACCACGGAAAGGGATGAATTGCAACACAAGAACAATGAGCTACTTTTAGTGCAGGAAACGCTTAAAAGGGAAAAAGATGAAATGAACACATATCTGCAGAAGACTGTTGGTGAAAAACAGAACTTGACCACGGAAAGGGATGAATTACAACACAAGAACAGTGAACTACTGTTAGCGCAGGAAACATTTAAAAGAGAAAAAGAAGAAATGAACACGCATTTGCAGGTGATCATTAGAGAAAAACAGAGCTTGACCAGGAAGGGATGAATTACAACACAAGAACAGTGAGCTACTTTTAGTGCAGGAAACGCTTAAAAGGGAAAAAGATGAAATGAACACATATCTGCAGAAGACTGTTGGTGAAAAACAGAGCTTGACCACGGAAAGGGATGAATTACAGCACAAGAACAGTGAGCTACTGTTAGCGCAGGAAACATTTAAAAAGGAAAAAGAAGAAATGAACACGCATTTGCAGGTGATCATTAAAGAAAAACAGAGCTTGAGCATGGAAAGGGATGAATTGCAACACAAGAACAGTGAACTACTGTTAGCGCAGGAAACATTTAAAAGAGAAAAAGAAGAAATGAACATGCATTTGCAGGTGATCATTAGAGAAAAACAGAGCTTGACCACAGAAAGGGATGACTTGCAACACATTAACAGTGAGCTATTATTAGAAATGCAAATGCTTAAAAGAGAAAAAGAAGAAAGAAATGCATATCTGCAGGTAATCATTAGCGAAAAACGGAGCTTGACCACTGAAATAGAAGAGCTACAAAGCAAACTTAATGCTGTCACAAAAGAGCTTGACAAATCAATTAAAGATCATGATGAAATCAAGGCCTCTGAAGCTGGACTCTTAAAACTTGTCAACGATATCAAAAGCAACATGGATGCAACAGACACTGAACGCATATGTCTGCTTCAAGAGAAGGAAGCATTAACTACTTCACAGAGGAGGCTTCTGGCAGAAAAGGAAGAACTTTTAAAGGAGAAAGTAGAGACCACTGAATTACTCCATAAAGTTTCTGAAGAAGCAAGACTTACTCAAGAGAAGCTCAGATTGGAGATAGTGAGTCTGCTAGCAGATAAAGAGTCTGCTTGTCAGAAATGGTCAGAACTTGAAGCAAGATATGCAACTCTGTTAAAAGAAAGGACAACCTTAGAAACTAAAATCTCTGAGCTTTGCCTTGAAAAGGAAGTCCTTATGAAAGAAATTCAGGAACTTAAACTGAAACAGCAACAGGATGCCTCTGAAAAGGCAGATTTAACAAAAGAGATCAACTTACTTGCAGGTAACGTTCAGAGCCTAACAGAAGAACTTGGCCTGTTAAAAAAAGAAAATGAAGAACTGCAAGCCTCCAAATCAAACCTTTCAAAATATTTGGAAGAAATTCAAAGCAGCAAAGATGCTGTAGAGTCTGAGTATTTTACTCTTCTGAAAGAGATGGAAGAACTAAAGGTTACCCTTGACAAACACTGCTCTGATATGGAAGTTCTGAGAAACGAAAAAGTTGAATTAGAAGAGCAGTATCAGCAATTAAACAAGGAGGTCACATTTATGCAAGAAAAACTCATTCAGGAAGGAAATGCTGCTAAAATGGATAAAGAGCATCTTATGGTAGAATGCACTGATTATAAAAATAAATTAAACCTCTTACAAAAAGAAAACGAGGTACTGACAGTTCAAAATAATGAACTGCTTGTTGAGAAAAAACAACTGCTTGACGAAAAAGAAAGAAATGAATCTGAACAAAGGAAAACTCTTGAAGAGAAGGAAAGTCTAGTAGCTGAGAAAGATAGGCTAGTATCTAAGATTGAAGAACTTAAGAGTGAAATCCGTGATTTGACAAAATCAAAGGCAGAGCTGCAGGATACACAGCTGAGCCTCTCTAAGATGCTGGAAGACCTTCGTAGTAGCCAAGAGATGACAGCCTTAGATCAGTCAAAGCTTCTCCAGGAAATAGAAGACCTACTGGCTGTCCAGCAGAAGGTCAGTTTGGAAAAGGAAGAAATCCTGAAAGAGAAGGAACAGTTGGTTGAACATTATAAGAAGCTGTGTCAAGAAGCTGTCCATTCTGCTAAAATTAAGGAGGAAATTACAGTTAATCTCCAGGAGCTACAAGGTGAAAACAAGATTTTGCTGAAGGCTAAAGATATAGTTACCACAAAATTAAAAGAACTTGAGGCTCTACAGACAGAGACCCTATTGAAAAAAGACTGAGGTATTGAACAAAGTTGGTAGATCAATACAGTATAGGTACTAACACTGAGCACTATCTCCAGTACCTTTGGTGTTTCCTGCACTGATTGCATGAACAGCACCTACAGTATAACAAATGCATTTCTTTTTATTTTGCCGAATATATTCCCATGTAGGAGACTAATTTAACAATGAACATAAGATCTTAATTACGCTATCCTTTTTTATAATTGTTTTTAATTTTGTAACATGTAAACTAACATTGAAACTGTGGATAACAATGAAGGGGTTCACACTTCGTGGAATAGCTACGACTTAACTAGATTTGTGTTTTAATTGTTCTGAGGAACAAAAGTGTACCCTGTCTGTAAATTCTTAAGATCAGATTTCTCTCTTCCTCCGATCCTCTATGGAAACTGTATGATATGTTGCCAAGCTTTGTATGCTTCCTTTTTATCCATAGTTGCTCTCACTTTCACTGCCAGCAGCAAAATTGTAATTTAGTGACTTAGCATTACAAGTGGTAGACGAAAGCTACATTAGTTGATTTTCCACACATATATGACAAAGCACTTATAAAATGGAAATGTTCCATTTAAAAAAAATGTTACTGAAATTTTTACTTTCTTCTTTGAATCTGGTGGGATAGCCCTTCCATTAAACAAACTGTCAAATATAATAGAAAACATACCAGTTAACTTGTATTCTGTTAAACTAACAGTACAGTGAATTGGGCAAAAAAAAGTTAACCTTATCTTTTTTTTTATTCCAAAATTTGAGTACTAGTATTTTATAAATGTTTTAATGTATTTTTTTTAAAGAAAAAGATGACTGCCACATTTAACTTAGGAATACCAGTGTAGACCTGTAAGGGTTAGGATCGAGGGGAAAAAGCTCATGGAGCTGGTTTTTAGAACCATTGGAATTGTCTCAGGCCCCAGGTGTGTCAAATAAATGGCACACTGGGCTTGTGACAGACTAAAGGGATTTTCTATCCCTTGCAGCAAAGAGGCGCTTGCTGGACCATCTTTTCATGGTCTAGCTTACATCGGTACCAGGGACCCTTTACGCTCATGGCAGGCATTTGTTGAAAGCAGTCATAAATTAGGTTAAATGTCACAGCTGCACCCGATATTACAAAATTGGGTGCCGTTGCGGCAAGCAGCAGTGCTGCAGCGTGCAAGGGTTTGATGCAGGGCTTTAACGTAAGCTGTGTATCAGCCTTTGCAAATCTGGTCCGTGGTGAGCATCATAGGAGGCAGAAAAGTAGATCTGACAGGTATGCTAATATTTTTTATTAATTTTAGCCCAAACTAGCTTTTTTTGGAGAAACATTTTGAGTTGTACTGCTGCTCTAAAATGTTCTTTTGCAGCTTAGAAAATTAAAAATGATTTTGTAGTATCTCAATATATTGCCATCACAAACTGCATGACGCAGCTCTTTAACATTAGAGCAGATAACCTTGACGAATAAAGCAATAGTACTAGTTAACCATCAGTTTCCTGATTTTTGCATTGCCTTATAGTTTAAAAATTCTGACTTCAGTATTTCCTGATTATTTTATCTCTTGATTTTTAATATATTGAGAATGTTGTTTGGGGTTTGTCAGGTATTTGTTAAAAAACATATTTATTAATTAGTACTATTGCTTTAAAGAAACATTGTCTTCTAACTTTGATAAAAAGTAATGTTTACATAACAGTTTAGCAATTTTAGACCCACATTAGACTTGTAAAATATCTGAGTCAACATTTCAATTTTTTTTTAATATTTAGCTATTGAAATTGTAAGTTCTTACAAACAAATAATATTTAACCTAAATCTGTCTGGCAGTGAATTGCTATCCAGTTGCTGATTTCAGTGAAAACATGTTAACCTTTAGAGTGCAAATGAAATCTGTACCTGCACTGCAGAAATGTATTTTTATTTCCAAAATGTAAGCAGTCTGAAGGTTAATATACATAAATAAAGCAAACAGTACTAATAACATGGGGTAATGTTTTGCATGTGTGGGAGGTTAAATCACCAAAGTTCTTATGCAAGGTACTTTATGCAGATATACAAGCTGTGCAATGTTAGTGTTCTGAAAAGAGCAGTTATATGTTGGAAAAAATGTTTACCTTACATTAACATTTATAAACTCATTAGTGGGACTCTTTCCCTTGAACATTTTAGAAATCTGCATATTGTACTTAGAATGCAGTATATAAAAATATAAAATCAACTTATTAATCATGCTTAATTCATTAACCAGATTTATGTTTTGCACTATAGGCTGTTAAACATGCAGAAGATGCTTTGCAGACAGTGGAGCAATTGAGTATGGAGAGGGATTCTCTACTCAAAGAAAAGACTAATACCCTGGCCTTACTTGAAGAGCTCAGGGAAACAAATCAGAAACTTAAAAATGAAGTAAGAATTACTCTTCTGTTTTTGTTGAATTATTGAATGCAGTAAGAAGTATTGATCTCCCCTTTACCGTCTGGTAGTAACATTCTTTTAATGTTCTGGAACTTTCACTCTAAAAGTACAAGCAAACTGAGCTTCAGGACTTGAGGTTCCCTTGTACCTCACTAGAAGGTCATACTTGAGGACCTCAAAATGACACATGCACATTGATTATACAAATAACCTAATCTGACTAAAACCCTGCAGTAGCAGTACAGCTATAGCGCTAATTGGTTGAAAATTGGAATTTATACAGTGGACATAAAAAGAATCCTGTAACCTGATTGGTCGTCTAAAGTCTTTACCCAGATCCTGCAGTAACCCCCAGCTGAGGAAGGGTAATTATAGAAAATATAATTAAGCTCATTTGTAAATTTTATTTTACACATGGAGCCGTCGTATGTTCACAATAAGGCAGTACAGGAGGTGGGTAATTGGAGGATTGCCCACTTTTCATGTGGTTCAGTCACTTGGCTCTGCCTTGTGACACACCACACGAGTCATGGATAAATCCTCTGACGACCCATGCTCTGTCATACTTTATTGCCTAATTAACATCGAAGAGCCTACTCATCCCTAGCTATAATGGTACTACTGCATTGCTGTCATGAGTGTGAGAGAGTGCGTGTGTGTGTGTGTGTAGGCGATTTTGGAAGCTGCTGAGAAGAGTGATCATTGTATGATTTTCTTGGATCCTGTAGCATTACTGAACATTCTGCACCACATTTTTAAAGATTATTGGAGCGATTTACAAGTTTGGATGGTATTTTTGCGTGCACCCATAGGGATTTCAGAGTACTGCCTTTTTGTAGTTTATATTTATACGGACAGGGATATAATTCGCTATCCACACATTAGCAGTTCCACTGGAAGTGCTGATTCTATGGAATGTCTTCAAGCTAAGCTCCTTCCACCACCTGGGTGGTATATCCTCTGGCTCCACCCTTTGATGGCAGATCTTCCTTTCTGCTAGAAGAGTCCAGTTTCCTCATTCGCAGCTCTGCAGCATAGTAGGCTACCAAAGTGTGCCACTGGCAAAATTGCAACTTTTCTTCAAATTTGCATGGTGACCCTTGTCTGCTTTCCTCTCCCTCGCTCTGGCTGTGCCTCTTTGATGGAAGATGAACTCCGAGCAAACAAAGCCAACTCTTGGCTTCATATTCTGCATCATGTGTTAACAGACAGCATCAAAGATGGACCTACACATGTTTTGCCTCTATTAATTCTGGCTGTGGCCTATGTCAGGTGGTGCTTCCCTCCTTTTGAAAATTGTGCAGTTCTACAACTTCTCAGCCAGCTGGCCATCAGGCATCCTAAACTCTGACTGAAGGGTTGCATGACAGCTTTCACTGCACTGGGATCTGCTGCTCAGCTTGTGGCCATGGAAGAATCAGCGAGGTCTGCAGCACTGGGCAACTCATCGGCTGGGGCTAGCATCAGAGGGTCTTTTATAAAAGGCTTACAGGGAGAACCCTGTCCACCATGGTAAGCAATACAAGCACCACTGGTGTCAGTCATGTGATCAGGAGAGATCACAGTCCTCCTGTTCCCTCAGTCCCCCACTCCGACCACTCTGCATGTCAGGTGCTCTGCTCCAGTCAAGCTTCACTTGGTTGAGGGATCAGTTGATAGATCCGTGGTGCCCCCATCGGGCTTGTTGACCTCGACACTGGCAGATCAAGCTGTTGAGATATTTCTCAACCCCATTGACCAGTTATCAGAGAAGTTCAACAAGGAGTTGATCTTAAGACCCCAGTTCTCCCGGTCCTCTTCCAGGAGGATGTGGTTTGGTCGGTGTCCTCGACTGAATTCACTTGGGACCAGCCTGCACTGGTGGTCATGCCACCAAAGCTGGTGCTAATCAATGCACCTCAGCTTTATACTGACCTGCTGGTGGCTTCTCCTCAGCGTCAACCCTCGATTCAAGGTAGAGATTGCAGTTGAGGCATCGTTCATGCTCTCGATCCAACTCGACCGGGAGGCGCCAGTGTTGTTGTTTCTTGACCACCTCATCCTCAATGAGGAGAGGAACTGCTGAATGATGCTGCAGCTCTACAGGATTCTCCGCTGGTAACATTGCACCATTGTGGGGTTGGGCAGGTCTCTACTCACTGGCCCTGTGGTGAACTGGCAGGCACCAGTACTTCCCATGCTGTCTACAATCACCAGATGTCACTGACATCTGCCTCTCCCCCTTATGGTTGGAGCCGCTTCCAATGCAGCCTCTGGTGAGAGCCCCGACTGAGGACTCCCAAGTTGCAGCCGGCTTGCCTAGTCAGCTGTTGGTGGAAATCTCCCAGTCCGAAGATTCCTAAGTGGTCAGAGGTGGCAAGCAGCCACAGGCCATCTTCAAAGAGTCCTCAGATGACTCTGATGGGTCATCCATGGTGTCATTGAGGACCCATACCTTCAACCATGTCTCGGTTGAGGACCTGTCCACTGACCACAGGCCAGTGTCATTTGGGGCTTTCATCTGTTTAATATTGGAGTCTTTCTGCATCAGGCGTGCTATGCCCTAATGATGGCAAATGTTTGTCACTTCCTGATGGTAGCGCTGGATGAAATCCTTCCTGCCGGCAAGCAGCTGCCAGTGAAGTTGGTGAAGGACCAGGGTCAAGCGCTGGCTAAACACCAGCTCCTGTTGGCCTTTGACATGAGTAACTCCTGTGCCAGTGCCACGTCAGCAGCTGTCATGATACATCACAGGCCCTGGCTGAGGCTGTTCACTTTCATGGCGGATACGCAACACAAGTTGGCTGATGTACCTTGCCTGGGCACCAGCCTCTTTGTCCCTGTGGTAGAAGGACATCCCACTAGCATAGAGAAGTCCAGCATCACTTAGATTCTGTGGCTTTGTCCCAGAAGGGACCCTAAGGTTCAGAAACATATAAAGACCATCCAGTATTGATCCTTTCAGCCACAGCAGCCTTGGCAGCAGCCCAGCAGGGGCAATACCAAGTCTGACACTTGAAGGTCAAGTTCAGTGGCCAGGTGCCAGAATGAGGTAGAGGTAAGGGAAGTGATGCCCCTCTGGTCCCAGTGGTCGATGCCCTCTCCAAAGCTGCTCAGTGAAGGGTCACAGGGTATCAACCTCCTGCCTGTCCCAGTCCCGGACCCAGCTTCCAGTGGGGGGTTGACTATACCACTTCTGGCCACATTGTCTTGTCATCACAACAATCAAGTGGGTATTGGAGGTATAGACAGAGGATTGCCTCTCGACTTGCTTTACCAACTCCATGCTCCTTGGTGTCACAGGATACGTCCGCCCAAAGGGAGGACATTGCTCAGCTTCTTGCAAGAGGAGCTTTAGCCTATGTCCCAGATGCCCTGGCAAGCCAGTGGTACGTGTCCAGGTACTTTCTGGTCCTGAAACTGGCGGGGCACTTCATACTGGTTCTGCTGTAGCTGTCTGAACCAGTGTGACTGAGATCCTGCCACTCTTGAGGACCGACCTTTTCTTAATTCTGTAGCAACATTTCTTCTATTTCTTAGCCTTATCTATCCTTTACAGTATCAAGTTCATGAGATTGGACACCTATGGGTGCCCCCTCCCTTTCTTGACTATGCTATAGTGACCTCTTTAATTTTCCTTTTCCCTCTCAGGTGCTGGTACAGGGAGGTTATTGTGGTGACCTCCGAGCTGATGTAAAAC
Source organism: Neoceratodus forsteri (assembly GCA_016271365.2). Classification (NCBI taxonomy): domain Eukaryota; kingdom Metazoa; phylum Chordata; order Ceratodontiformes; family Ceratodontidae; genus Neoceratodus; species Neoceratodus forsteri. Next base: position 261,522,833 of record JADMNL010000027.1, on the reverse strand, counting down.
AGCAGGCTGTGTTCCTCATTGTTGGATGTAGTATGCAATAGCACTATGTCATAAAATACCTTGATGCAATGTCTTATGTGTATGAGGCCTGTAAATGTTGAAAATACCACGACAGTAGGTGTTTTGATAAAAGTAAAAAGTTACTAGGGTAGAAATATCAGAAAATCCCCGTTGTATTATTTTAAATGCATGTAAATTACAGATTGTTTGAGAGGCCCTTTGGTACCATGCATTCCTTGTTTAAGGTGAACCAGCCTAAAATATGGTGATTTGCATATACATCCCATGATACTTTGCATTATAGAGGTATGTGTGATGATGTGTTTCTCTGTAACTTGGCTTTATTGCCAGTGCCCTTTGGGGTAGCCCTTGCTTCAGTGCTTCTGCACTGAGGTTCTTTGTCTTTAGCTTGTTTTTGTTTTTCTTTTTCTTTTTTTTTTTGAGCTCCCTATTACCCAAACACACAAGACCAATGTAGGGAATTAAATAATTTTCACTAAAGAGCTATATCAGTGGGTCAGTAGGTGCTAAGTGCAGAAGAAGTACATGCATAGTCTGTTGCTGCAAACTGATGTATTGAAGAAGGGATATGCCATTGCTTAAGGTTATCCCCTGTGTTTTAAATAAACATCACACAGAGACTGTGTGTTGAACCTGAAGTTCTGTGTCTGGGCCAACTGTTATCCCACAACCCTCCACAGACTTGGTGTCAGCAGTGGGATAACTTGCTGGAAACATCTGGACAGGGCTAGGTGGACATTTTCCGGCAACTGTCGCCCAGATATCTCAGGTGGACCGATGCACCTGGAGTTGCCAGAGGAGAACCCAGAGAAGAAAGTTTATGGAGTTCCGACCAGTACCATGGCCAGCAGACAGAGAGAGCTGCTGCCTGGACTGGACCTGGGAGCTCGGAGAAAGACCAAGTCTGAAGATGAAGAGATGCAATAGGATGAGAAAGAATTGAGGGAACTACCTCCTCTTGAAGACGCTCCACCTGAGGACATAGGGAGTTGTTGAAATGGCTCTGCATAAAACTGATGCAGATGGAAAGAGATAGAGACATTGAGCAGAGAAGGCAAGATGCCACATGGGTGGATACCATGAGGGTCTTGCATGCCATCAATGCAGGACAAACTGAAAGAACCAGTAGCACAAAAGACATTAAACTATTCAAACTATTGGACAATGATAACATTGAAGCATACCTCTCAACTTTTGAGCGGATTACTCAAACATGTGCATGGCCAAGGGAGTAGTGGGTTGTTCAACTGGCACCGTACTGGACAGGCAGTGCCCAGTTGGTTTATAGCCACATGGACTTCCGAGAAGCAGAGGATTGTGATCGTGTGAAGCAGGAGATCCTCAAGCACTATGACTAAACACTGAAACCTATCGCCAGAGGTTTAGGTTTCTTAAAATGCAGTCACTGGATACCCACCAAGAGACTTATGGCTGTCTCAAGGAGCTCTGATACAAATGGTTGCAGCCAGATAACAAGAGCAAGGACCAACTTCTGGAGGCGGTAATTATTGAACAGTTTATTAACATTTTACCCCAGTATGTACAACTTTGGGTTTGGGAGCATAAGCCTGATTCTGCAGATAAAACCATCACATTGGTGGAAGACTTCCTGGCAGCCCGACCAGCCAGACCCAGAGGGTTCCAAGGGATATCAGCAGCTGCAACCACCAGCAATCCAGTAAGGAACCCTTTTACTTATAAACTGTCAAATCCAGCCCCAGTGAAACAAGACTGGAGGGGGGGGCGAATTCCAGTAGCAGAGACTGTATGTCATGGATGCCAAAAGAAGGGACATTATGTAAGAAACTGTCCTAATATAAAGAAAGAGACCGCTCACGTATCCTTAGCAAACTGGGGTCACTTTATGGCTACTGTGCAGATTGGATCACAGCAGATGATGGGACTGATTAATTCAGGGAGCCGCCAGACTCTTTGTGCGAGCAGATCTGGGGACTGGGAATATTAAAGGGCTGGATGCAGCAGTCATCTGTGTGCACAGTGATACCCATTGCTACCCTACAGCCACCATATAAATGACTGTACAAGAAAAGACTCATGAGGTAGAAGTGGGGTTGGTACCTCACCTGCCCGAGCCAATTGTTATCAGGCATGGCCACCCAGACTTTGCTTCATTTATACATTGTCATGCCACCCTGGACTTTGCTGTAGTTACCGTAACCACCAGAGCTCAAGTGAAGCAGGGACATTTACCATCTGTGTTCCCATTTGATGAACATGTTTTTGAGGATCCTGGCAAGGACTGTAAAACTTGGGCAGAGAAGAGGAAGCGAAAGAAGGACTGGATTGATACTCATACTGGTGTACAGCCAGATTTGGGACACACTTTTAAATCTGATATGCAGCATGGGCAAAAAGCAGACCCTTCACGTAACCCTCCCCCCCCACAGGTGGGGAAGGGAGTGGAAAAGGGTGCCACTCAGTTTGTTGTAAAACAGGTAATATTGTACTGAGAATACACTAACCCCAGAACTGGAGAAGTAATTGACCAACTAATGGTTCCAGAAAAATTCCGCTGCCAAATCATGTATCTGGCGCATGACATCCATTTAGGAGGCCATGTAGGCAGAGATTGCACCCTGAATAGGATATTACCCAGGTTTTATTGGCCTTCTATCCACGAGAACATAGCTGAGTATTATAAAGCATGTGCTGAGTGTCAGAAGGTAGCTCAGGCAGGAAAAAGGGATAGAGTACCACTACAACCCATCCCCATTGTAACTAACCCCTTTGACAGAATAGCCTTGGATTTAGTAGGCCCCAGGAAAAGAGCTCCAGGGGTAACGGATCTGTACTGGTCTTGTGTGATTACGCTACCCAGAAGCTACCTCCATGAGAACTGTCACCGCCCCAAGGATAGCAGAGGAGCAAGCAAAGGTATTCACCGCATGGTAATCCCCCAGGAAATACTTACTGATTGGGGAGTAATTTTAATACACAGCTGCTAAAAGAATTGTACCGTCTGCTGGGTATGGTAGCAGTGCGTACTTCCCCATACCACACACAGACGAACGGCCTTGTCGAGAGGTTTAATCACACATTAAAGAGAATGTTGAGGAAGTATGTAAAAGAAGAGGGTAGAGATCGGGGATAGGTACTTCCCCTATTTACTTTTCACTTACTGAGAAATCCCTCAAGCATCCACTGGTTTCTTTCCTTTTCATTTTTGTGTGGGAGAACCCGAGGGGGCCACTGGATGTGGTTAAAAAACACTGGGAAGGAGGTGGGACATATTAATGTTGTAGAGTACATGGCTCAGTTACGCAAATGCCTGGTGAGGTCTATCAACTAGGCACATCAGAGCTTAGAACAGAAGCAAGGCTTGCAGAAAGAAAGATACGACCAGGGTTTGAAGACTAAAACATTTCAGTCAGGTGACTGTGTTGTTACTCCTTCCCCCCACAGAGAACGAACTACTCATGAAATGGCAGGGTCCCTTCACAATTTTGAGGCAAACAGGAGCAGTGAACTAAGAACTTTGCATGCCAGGAAAGAGACCTCTCCCATAAAATTTACCATGTGAACCTCCTTAGGAAATGGCATGAGAAGCCTAACCCCTCCCTTTATATCCATCCTGAAGTTAGGGAGTCAGAGCTGAAGGTTGCCTATAAAGCCTAGAGCAGTCAGGACAGTTGGGGGAGATCTAGATAAACCCTGAATTGGAGCCTCAGCAACAGAAAGATGTGCAGGGTGTATTACAAGAATTTGAGCCCATATTCGCAAACATCCCAGGGTGGGCAAAGGAATTGTGCACATCATAACTGCCATGCAAGACAAGCCAATACACCAAAAACCCTACAGATTGCCCAATGAAGGTGAGGGATGAGGTGATTCAGGAAGTCAAAAAAACTGAGCAGTTAGGCATAATTGTGCCCTCAAAGAGTGCATAGTACTGATAGTGCAGGGAAGGTACCGTTAGTCTCTGTTGAGAAATGTGTTAATGCCTATGGGTAAAGAATGATGATATCCACTGCATTTCTGGTGGAATGTTTATCATTAATAGGGACCTTGAGACGGAGCTTCTGAAAATGGATGGGTGGAAGCTCCATCCTTTCCTGGGACAGGAAGGTGGTAAGCAGTCTGAAATAACTGCTTCGCTCTTAAGGTGGGGGGGATATGTGACAGGGAGATCCTGCCAATCTTGAAGACCAACCTTTTCTTAAATCTGTAGGAACAGCTCTTCTGTTTCTTAGCCTGACCTATCCTTTACAATTTCTAGTCCATAAATTGGCAATCTGTGGGCACCCCTTCCCCTTTCTTGACTGTGCTGTAGTGTCTCCTTTAATTTTCCTTTTTCCCTCTCAGGTCCTCGTACAGGGAGGTTATTGTGGTGACCTCCAAGCTGTTGTAAAACAGGCTGTGTTCCTCATCGTTGGATTTAGTATGCAATAGCACTATGTCATAAAATACCTTGATGTATATGAAACCACAGAACTAGTTGTTTTTGATAAAGGTAAAAAGTTACTAGGGGATTGTATTATAAAAATTAAGTTACTGGAGTAGAGATATCAGAAAACCTCAGTTGTGTTATTTTAAATGCATGTAAATTACAGATTGTTTGAGAGACCCTTTGGCACCATGCATTCCTGCTTCAAGGTGAACCAGCCTAAAATGTCATGGTGATTTGTATATACATACTGTGATGCTTTGCATTACGGGGTATGTGTGATGATGTGTTTCTTTGAAACTTGGCTTTATTGCAAATGCCCTTTGGGATACCCTTGCTTCAGTGCTTCTGCACTGAGGTTCTTTGTCTTTAGCTTGTTTTTGAGTTTTTCTTTTTTTTTTGAGCTCCCCATCACCCAAACACACAAGACCAACGTAGGGAATGAAATAATTTTCACTAACGAGATAGATAAGTGGGTCAGTAGGTGCTGACTAAGTGCAGAAGAAGTACATGCATAGTCTGTTGCAGCAAACTGATGTCTTGGAGAAGGGATATGTCATTGCTTTAGGTTACCCCCTGTGTTTTAAATAAACATCACACAGAGATTGTGTGTTGAACCTGAAGTTTTGCATCTGGTGCATCTGTTATCCTACAACAACCTCTCCACAACCAGTCCATAAAAAAGTGCAAGTTTTGGATGGTAACTGTGCCAAAGTATACCTTCCCTGGAGCAGGGCATGTGGTTCTGCTCTGTGGATCTCTGGGACGCATTCAAACAACATGAAGTCTTGCTGTATTCTGACATAGGCAGTGGTGTCCAACCTTCGAACTGACCCAGAGAGGAAAGAGTTAACTTTCCATGCAAGGCATGCAACGCTGAGCTCGAGCTCGGTTGAGACTCTGTCTGTCGTTGTTTGAACCCAAACCACCAGATTCTTTACTCTGCCTCACTGAACAGTCACTCCGGAGATTTCTCCTTTGCTCGATTCAATTTAGTCGGTTAAAGTGTAGTTTTTCCTCGGTTTCAACTGAATTTAATCCATTTGACCTGTCGGTTCAGTCTCTGTCTGGGGTATCGTGAGTACTAGATAGGTTTATTATTGTCTCTTCTGTGTGGAACTTGTAAACGTTGGATCGGTTCGGTTTGAACCGATCAGGTTTGTTCAAAAAAGTTTGTTCTCCTTTTAGAGTGTGGTAACCGGTCCTTATCAGTTCTGAAAAAAACAGATTTCATTACGTTTTTCCGACCCATGTCTGGTCAGGAACCGATAAGGGTGTCTTGCCTGGCGGATTGATGAAAAAAGGGTAAGTTTGGTTAGGACTGGCCATGTCTGAGAAACCCAAGAGAAAAACTGGGCCCTCTGGGTTTCAACACCGTAGTGTGTGTGGGGAAACCTTTGCTAAGGCTGACCCCCACACCACGTGTGTTTATTGTCTGGGGTTTGACCACCTCGATTCAGACTGCCAGATTTGCAAAAATTTTCCTGCAGCTACCCTGGAAAAGAGAGTTGGTAGGCTCAGGGAAAGTGAGGCCAAAAAGTCCGCTGACCCAGATGGCCAGCCCGGTTCGGTTCCAAACGAACCAGAAGGAGTGCCCTCTGACCAGGACGAAACTTCTTCAGGCAAAAGGAGAACAGACTCTGAGGAGTCGGTTCTGGTTAAAAGAAAAAGAAAGGATAAATCAGCCGGTGCGGATTCACAAGTTCTTTCTCCGACCGCTGATGAAATAGCCAAAGTGATAAGGATTGTTCAATCGCTAACCCCGGTTCCGACCGAACCGGCACCATCGGTTAGGGGCTCGGTTCGGTCGGTTCCCCTGGTTCCAGATTATAATTTAAAAGATTTTTATGAACCGGAGGAGGAGGAGGAAGGAGAGTATGAGGATAGTGATGGTGATTATGAAAGTCTGGATGTGCCCATTGACCTGGACATCTTCCCAGACAGACCTTCAGGGGTTTCTCCTCCTACGCTTTCTGAGTCTCCTTCCCATTTTATGTTTTACAAAAAAGTGGCTGAAACTCTTCAGCTTCCTATGGAGGAAGCACTAGAGGATCCGGAGGAGCCTGATTACGTTGAGATGATGGACATCCCAGAGTCCAGGAGGCTGTCTTATCCCCTCCTTAAGTCTTTTGGGAAACAGACAATGAAAATTTTAAAGACTCCTAATTCTGTACCTCCTGTGGACAAGAGAATGGACAAAAGGTATACTCTCTCAGGCTCAGATATGGAGTTCCTTACCCAGCAATGCAGCCATGTTGGGGTAGTGCAGGCTGCTGCCTGTGATAAGGTAAATATACCCTTGGCTTCACACCCCCCAGATAAGGACTCCAGGAGGATTGATGCCATGGCAAAGAAACAGTACATGGCAGCATCTTTGGGACTCAGGCAGGCTAATTATATGGCCTATACAGCTAGATATCAGAAGTCTAGACGGGACACTGTAATGGCTCTGGCCAAACAGGTCTCTGGCCAGCTTGCCAAGGAGCTGGAGCAGGTGGCTGCAGATGGTATTGAGGCATCCAAGGTGCAATTTCATGCTGCAGCGGACTCCAGTGATGTTTCATCTAGAGTCATGGCTACATCTGTGGCCCTTCGTAGGATGGCTTGGCTCAGATGTACTAGCCTGTCTCAGGATACCCAGACTAAGGCCATGAATTTTCCTGTTGTGGGTAATTCTCTGTTTGGGGAGCAAACAGAGAACTACATAGAAAATGGATGAATACAGGACCACCTATAGGAGTGCTCAGGCCAAGGAAAGGCAAGCCACTCCCAGAGGCAGCATTCAGGGGCAGGGGCAGGCCTTTTCATAGGCCTTTCTACAAGCCCAGGCCTCCTCTTCGCCTTTGCCCAGAGGTTTTCAGAGGGAGGCAGGCCAGGGGTACAAGCAGGCCTGCTACCACCCCTCAGCCTAAAGCCCCTGCCAAACAGGCACCCTGATGGGGTTGCCAGGGCCGATTCTCCACCTCCTGTAGGGGTAGGCTGGCTTACTTTGTCCAGGACTGGATGTCTTTAACATCAGACAAATGGGTCCTGGAGTAGTAAGCCAGGGACTGGTTCTTGGCTTAAAAAAATTTCCCAAGATGAGAATCAGATCCTTTCCACCTGCAAATCCTTCCGAGGCACTTGCCCTAGAGGCAGAGGTCTCTTCCCTCTTGACTCTGAGAGCCATAGAAAGGGTTCCACCCCTACACAAGGGAAAAGGATTGTACTCCAGGTACTTCCTAACTCCCAAAAAGACAGGAGAATGGCAGCCCATCCTGGATCTCAGATATTTAAACAAGCACCTTTTAAAGCCAAAATTCAAAATGGTGACTCTGGGAATAATTCTACCCTCTCTAAGGCCAGGAGACTGGCTAGTTTCCCTGGACCTCAAGGATGCCTATTTCCACATTCTCATCATAAGTTCCCACAGAAAGTACCTCAGGTTCGAGCTGCCCTCAGGCCACTATCAATTCAGAGCAATGCCCTTTGGCCTAACTTCAACTCCAAGGGTGTTCACAAAATGCCTGGCAGTACTGGTTGCTTTCCTAAGGAGAAAAAAGATCTCCATCTTTCCATACCTGGACGACTGGCTCGTAGTGGATCAGTCTCCAGACCAAGTCATGTCACACCTACAGATAACTCAGCAACTGCTCACTTCTCTAGGATTCCTTCTGAATCTTTCAAAGTCAGTTCTAGAGCCTGTGCAGCTCCTCACCTTCATAGGGGCAGAGCTGGATACAATAAAGGCAAGAGCCTTCCTTCCCCTGGACAGGGCAAGGACCCTTGTTACACTGGCCTCTTCATTCACCCTCCAGGTGTCTCGACCAGCAAGGCATTTTCTGCAGCTCCTGGGCCACATGGCTGCCTCTACAGCAGTGGTCCAAGGAGCAAGGTTTCAGATGAGGGACATTCAGTTCCACTCAAGAGCCTTCTGGTCTCAGAGAAAGGATCCTCTGACCAAACTAATCCCAGTGATTCGAACCCTGATCCAGGCTTTGCAATGGTGGCAGGATCAGGACAACCTAAGACAAGAAGTTCCCTTTGTCACTCAATCTCATTCTCTAATCCTTACTACAGATGCCTCCCTCTTGGGTGGGGAGTCCACTTGGGGGACCTGTCCACCTAAGGGTTGTGGTCACCTCAAGAATCTCTGCTTCACATCAATCTCTTAGAACTCAGAGCAGTGTTCTAGCACTTCAAGCTTTTTGCAAGTCTTCAGAACAAAGTAGTTCAGATCAGGACAGACAATACCACCACGACGTGGTACATCAACAAGCAAGGGGGCACTCGGTCTACGGCCTTGTGCACAGAGGCAATGAAGTTGTGGTCTCTGGCCTATTCCCTGAATACCTCCCTCATAGCAGTCCACCTCCCAGGGAAGGACAATGTCCTGGCAGATGCTCTCAACAGGATTTCCCAGGGCCATCACGAATGGTCCCTAGATCCCCTGATTTTGAAGGTGATCTTCTTCAGATGGGGTACCTCTCAGATAGATCTTTTTGCAGCCCCAGACAATCACCAGCTTCCCCTTTTTTGCTGCAGGCCCCCAGTGTTGGGCTCAGGCCCCCTGGATGCCCTAGTTCTCAATTGGGAAGGGAAGTTTCTGTATGCTTTCCCCCCTTCCCTCTCCTGTTCAAAGTACTAGTCAAAATCAGGTCTCAACCCTGCAAAGTGATTCTGATTGCTCCAGACTGGGCCAGACAGCCTTGGTACCCCCTCTTGCTGTCCTTAGCAGTCCACCTTCCTGTGTCTCTTCCGAGGAATTACAACCTGTTAACATGTTCTCAGGGGAGGGTCTGGTATCCGAATCTCAAGTCTCTCAATCTCAAGGCCTGGCTCTTGAAGAGTTAGAATTTGTGGATTTGCATCTCTCTCAAGGTGTTCTGGATATTTTAAAAGGCTTCTCGGAAGCCTTCCACCAGAAAGACTTACAACTCAAAATGGAAAAGGTTTACTATTTGGTGCTCTGGGAAGCATATTTCTCCAGAGTCTGCTGGGTTGGCTGCAGTCCTTGATTATATAGTTCATCTCAATAGCTTGGGACTCAGACCAGCTACACTTAGAGTGCATCTGGCAGCTGTCTCTGCTTTCTTGTCAGCAGGCAAGCACTCTTCCCTTTCAGCTCATCCTGTATTCTGTAAGTTCTTCAAGGGATTGCTGCATACCAGTCCTCCCTTCAGGGACCCTGCCCCTGCTTGGGACCTTAATGTTTGCATTGCTCAGCTTATGCAACCCCCTTCTGAGCGTTTGTCCTCAGCAGAGCTTAAGTACTTGACTTGGAAAACTGTGTTCTTGGTAGCCATTACTTCTGCCAGACACGTAAGTGAGTTACAGACCCTGTCAGTGGAGCCTGATTTTATCTCTTTCCATAGAGATAAGGTGGTCCTCAGGACTAATAGGAAGTTTTTGCCTAAGGTGGTTCCAGATTTCCACCTTAACCAGTCTGTGTCTCTTCCTGTTTCCTTCACTGACCATTCCTCCTCAGGAGAGGAGGCTGCACAGTTTGAATGTGAAAATGGCCCTTAGCTACTACATAGAGCGCACCAAGGGTCACAGGTTTGACTCCCCCCAACTGTTCCTCACTTATGGTGAGGTTGGTAAGGGAAAACCTGCCACTAAGAGTTCTATTGCCAGGTGGATTGTCTCTTGCATACAATTTTGCTATGAAAAATTAGGTAGGGTCCCACCCTCAGGCCTGAGGGCTCACTCTACCAAGGTACAGCTGCTTCCCTGGCTGCTGCCAGGGATATTCCTATCTTAGAGATTTGTCAAGCGGCCACCTGGAAAACAGTACATACTTTTCTAGGGACATGGATATGTTGTTCATCCACACTTTCTGGCAGGTATCCTTGCCGCTTTAATTCTTGCCGGAAGGTCTTCAAGCTGGCTCCTCCCACCCACCCGGGTGGTAAAACTCTCGGCTCCGCCCCATGACGCCAGATCTTCCTTACCGCATGGAAGCTCAGGTTCCCTCCTTAGCGCTCTGCGTTTTAGACTGGATCCTAACTCTTGATTCGTCCGAAATTGGTTTGAAGTTTTCTAAACTTCGGTCTTCTTCCCTCGCAGCTGCGATGGACAAATCTGTTCCCGGCTTTCAGAGGTGCCCTTGAGGGCAGAAAATGTCCAGGACGGATCCGCACTCCACGTGCGTCTACTGCCTAGGCCTAGATCACGACCCACAGGTCTGCGAGTTGTGCCGCTCTTTCTCGGCCAACGTTCTGGACAATCACGCTGCCCGTTTGAAGCTCAGGCGCCCCGAGAAACGTTTCCCGCCGGTAAAATCTAAAGAGGCTCATTGGGCGAGTGTCCATGACGGCTGGCTGGCTGAGCAGCTCGAGCAGATGATCACCCCTCGAAGGAGGCGGCCCAGGCCATCTTCCTCCCTCCTCGGCGCGGCATTTATCAGCTCTCTCTGAGTTCCTCGTGATACGGCCGTTCGAGGGCTTTGTCAGTCCTTTCCACGAAGGAGGGTCGCCAGGACATTCTTCTTGGCCCAAGAAAATCGGAAGGTAAGTCCACCGTCGGTTCGTGGGGGCGGGAGGGATCCCTTCGGCAGCCGACCGTCGACTTTGAGTGGTGGTTGCGGCTGAGGCCGCTGGCTTCACAGTGCCCCGTCAGGCCAGCCTGCCGAGACTCCCGTCGATGAAGTCGAATTTTCTCGATCCGTTGAGCGGGCTGTCAATTGGGAGCCGTCAACCTTCCTTCACGGTTCCCCGGTGGATACCGAGATCTGCCTCGCCTTGGGCGCGGTCCCAGTTAAAGTGCCGAGCTGAGGAAGGCGGGTGTCCCCGCCCCTTCCCAGACCCACCCTCAGGCCCCGCGAAGGTCTCGGTCTCGGACCTCTTCTCGGTCCAGCCGTTCCTGCCGACATCGGCGGTCTCGTTACCGAAGTAAACGGCGACGCCGTTCTTCCTCGTCATCCTCCTCAGGTGAGGAGAGGCTGCAGCGCAAGTTGCGCCGGTGCTACGAGGACCTTATGTGGCAGCAGTTGCTGTTGTCCGGGCCTAAGCCGACCCAGGCCATCAAGTGGCTGTCGCCTGAATGCCCGAAGCAACCACTCGTTCCAGTCGAGTCGTCCGCACCAGGGCCGGCTGCTAAGCTGAAACCAGCTGATCCACCGATTGTGGTGGAACCTCCGCCTCCACAACTGAAGTCGGGGGCACCGACCAAGAATTCTCGTCGGGTCACGGCCTGCCCCACAGGTTGTCAGTCACGCTCACTCCCGACCGTCCTTGGCAGGTGGAGGGTGGCTTAGGGCCGAGGCAGCTCTTCGCAGACTCTTCAGAATCCGACGACGATTCCTCCCTGTTCTCCAGGCAGTTCGATCTGGAGTCCTCCGGGGGCCAATCAGGGGACGATAGCCCATCGTCCTTCTTGGGTCTGCTTCGACTAATCTCGGAGTCCACGGGATGCATCTCGAGCCCGTGTCCAAACGGGCCAAGTATCCCCTGACGGAGATTCTGGACCGAGGGGATTCTCCCACGGAGGCCTTTCCGGTGGCTGAGGCCATTGTCGGCCCAGCCTTGGAGCTTTGGCAGCGGCCAGCTTCCTGTTCTGCGCCCTTGGCCAGGATGGCCAGGAAGTATGTGGTCCCTACTGGCTCTTTGCCCGGTTTCTCGGAGCACCCCTCTGCCAAAGGGTTAGTCACCGACAGCATTTTCCGGCGTTCGTAGCAGCTCGGGATGTGGATAAGCCCCCTGACAAAGAGTCCAAAAAGCTGGACTTTGCCGGGCGCAAGGTGTACGCTGTATCCTCCCTCGGCCTCCGACAGGCCAGCTCGGCCGTGCTGATGGCACACTTCTCACGCCCTCATGGGCTCCCTGGATGAGGTTGTTCCTCATCTCCTGCCTGACCTGCAGACCATGGTCCGCCAGGTGTGGGACCAGGGTTGGGCAGTGGCGAAGCAGCAGCTCCAGACTGCTCTGGACATAGGTGATTCCTGTGCCAGGTCAATAGCGGCCACGGTGGCTATGCGACGCAGGGCGTGGCTGAGGATATCCACCTTCACGGCGGATACCCAGCACAAGTTGGCGGACGTCACCTTCTTGGGGACTGACCTCTTCGGCCCTGGAGTGGAGGGACACCTCCAGCGGATCGAGAAGTCCAATGCCACTCTGGACTCTGTCACCTCCACCCAGAGGGACAAAGGCCGCCGACAGCAGCAGAAGTCCTTTCGTCCTTCGGTCCCTGCTTCTCGACCGGCCCAACAGCACCAGCAACAGGGCCAGCAGGCTCCGCTTGGCGTCCCAAACCCAAGCCGACGGCTTCCTCCAACAGGAAGCAAGGAGGTAAAGGCCCAGGAGGTCCCTTGGCCGGTTCTTCCTCCAAGCCTGCCCAGTGACGAGTTGTGGGGTGCCGCCCCAACCTCGTCACTCCCCCCGTGGGGGAACGGCTCCACCACTTCCTTTCCGCCTGGTCCGCTATCACCACGGACGCTGGGTGTTGGGCGTGGTAGGAAAGGCCTGCCTCTGGAATCGAGGCAGGCCCCGCCACCTCTGAGCCGTCACCCTCGGGGGGCCACGGAGTCCAGCCTCGCTGCCGGCCCGCCGACGATATTGCCCTGCTCCTCGAAAAAGAGGTGATCAGGAAGGTGGCGGATCCTCCTACAGACCCGGGGTTTGTGTCAAGGTACTTCCTGGTCCCAAAACGGACGGGGGGCTGGTGCCCCATTCTCGACCTGCATGACCTAAACAAGTTCCTAAGGTCTCGCATCTTCAGGATGGTCACTGTGGCTCAGATAATCCCATCCTTGGAACGAGGCATGTGGTTCTGCTCCTGGACCTCCAGGACGCGTTCTTTCACGTCCCAATCCGTCCGTCCATCAGAGATTCCTCTGCTTCAGAGCGGAGGGATCCCTATCTGATTCGGGCCATGCCCTTGACCTCTCCCTAGCTCCCAGGGTCTTCACCAAATGCATGGCAGTGGTGGCAGCATTCCTCTTTGACACCGAGCGGTCGGGTGTGCCCTTACCTGGACGATTGGCTGATAGCAGCCCCTCCAGACAGGAGGTGGGTGGTCAGAGATCTGGCCCTCCAGGTTTGCTCTCAGGTTGGCCTCCTCATCACGAGGCCAAGTCCAGACTCACGTGCCAAAGCAGGTGATTCTGTTCATCGGGGCAGAGCTCGACTCTCTGCGAGCAGAACCGCTCGGCGGACAGGGCGAGTTCTTTCCTCCTTTGCCCAATCATTTCTGGTTGGGCATTGCAGCCGGGACTTCCTGCACCTCCTGGGCCTCATGGCGGCCTGCACCAGCGTGGTCCATTGGGCCCGTTGGTACCTCGGCCCCTTCAGTGGGGACTGGCCAGCCACTGGTCACAACGCTGCGATCCATTGGACCAGCCCGTGACAGTGACCCAGGAGATGTGGAACGCTCTCCAATGGTGGATCGTTCCAGCACATCTGCAGGAGGGTATCCCGTTCATCTGCCCTGAGCCGACAGTCTCTCTCTTGACCGACGCATCTCTGATGGGTTGGGGTACCCATCTGGGGGAACACTGAGTGCACGGCCTCTGGTCCCCTCGGGAGTCCCGATGCCACATCAGCCTGCTGGAGCTCTGAGCGGTCCGTCTAGCTCTCACCGCCTTTGCTCCGTTTCTACGGGGTCAAGTGGTTCAGGTCCAGACGGACAACACCACGACCATGTACTATCTGAATCGCCAGGGCGGGACGCTCTCCATGCTATTATGCAAGGTAGCTCTCCACATTTGGTCCCTCGTGCGCAGCCTGTAGGCAGAGATCCTAGCCATTCACGTGGCAGGAGCCTCCAACACCCTGGCCGATGCCCTAAGCCGGATAGGGGCTGCGTCTCATGAGTGGTCTCCACCCTGCCGGAGGTAGTACAAGATCTCTTCTCCCACTGGGGCACACCTCAGGTGGACCTGTTTGCCTCCAGGGAGAATGCAGCTGAGTCTGTTCCATGCCCGCCCCCCCTCAGCAGTGCTCGCTGCAGGGAGATGCCTTCTCGAGACCGTGGACCCCGGGCCTCTTCTACACCTTCCCCCATTTCCCTTGATCCACAAGGTGCTTCTCAAGGCGAGGAGGGACAAGGTGCAGGTGATTCTGGTAACCCCAGACTGGCCCCACCATTTCTGGTATCCAGATCTCCTCAGCCTCAGCTCCAGGCTCCCGAGGCGGCTTCCAGCCCCTTGGACCTGATCTCTGTCAATCAGGGAAGGTATTCCATCGGACCTTCAATCCCTGCACCTGGCGGCCTGGTTCCTGAGCGGCTAGAGTTCCAGGCTTTGGGTCTTTCCGACGAGGTCCTCAATGTCGTTGAGGCGTCCCGTAAGGAGTCGACCAGGAAATGCTATGCCTTCAAATGGAAGAGGTTTTCCATTTGGTGTCAGGGGAAGGGCTTGGACCCTTCTGACTGCCCCTTGGCAAGCATTCTGGACTACCTGTGGTCCCTTTCTCAGCAAGGGCTTCGGTCGACGACCCTTAAGGTGCACCTGGCAGCCATCTCTGCTTACCGGGCGCGGGCCGGCAAGCAGTCGGTGGCGCAGGAGAAGGTGGTCGGGCGCTTTTTCAAAGGCCTTGACCACATTTCCCCTCCGGTGCGAGAACCTCCACCTCCGTGGGATCTACTGCTGGTATTGGCCAAGCTCATGGGCAAGCCATTCGAACCAGTGCACAGGTGCGATATTTCACACCTGTCGTGGAAGACCGCCTTCTTGGTGGCTATCACGTCAGCCAGAAAGATGGGAGAGCTCCAGGCGCTTTCCATCGAGTCTCCTTATCTGGTCTTCCACAGAGACAAGGTTGTCCTGCGCCCCAACCCGAAATTCCTTCCGAAGGTGGTGTCGGAGTTTCACCTTAACCAGGTGTTGACTCTGCTGGTGCTCTACCCCAGTCACACCGCGGAGGCCGAGCATAGGCTCCATACTTTGGACCCTAGACGAGCGCTCGCTTACTATAAGGAGCGGACGGCTGAAGTTTGGGGAGAGGTTCGCCAGCTGTTTGTCACCTACGCTGAAGCCGCACCTGGCAGACCTGCAGCAAAGTGGACCGATAAACAGGTGGATCACCTCCTGCATAAACTCTCTGCTACAGGTGGGCGGGCATGGAGCCTCCCAGAGGATAAGAGCTTATTCTACCCGCCATATTGCTGCATCGGTAGCTGCTTCCAGGGACGTCCCTATCCAGGATATCTGCAGGGCTGCTACCTGAAGTCGGCACATACCTTTATTACCCACTACCATCGACCTCGAGTCACGCCGGGATGCTGGTTTTGGGGCCTCGGTCTCAGTCTCTCTTTCCCAAGTAAGTATAGAGTGTGTGCCTCCCTCCTCCCGGTGAACTGCTAGGAGTCTACCAGAAAGTGTGGATGAACAACATATCCATGTCCTAGAAATACAGGTTACTCACCTGTAACGGAGTTCTAGGAATGGTATGTTTAGCACATCCTACGACCCGACCTCCCCGGCGTCGACTCACAACCTGAGCTTCCAGTGGGCCAGATCTGGCATCATGGGGTGGAGCCGAGAGTTTTACCACCCGGGTGGGTGGGAGGAGCCAGCTTGAAGACCTTCTGGCAAGAATTAAAGCGGCAAGGATACCTGCCAGAATGTGTGGATGAACAACATATACCGTTCCTAGAACTCCTGTTACAGGTGAGTAACCTGTATTTACCAAGCATTACTCTCTGGATATCCAGGCTAGGAGTGATGCTCGGTTTAGCAAAGCAGTGCTTCAGAGCCTATTCCCGAAGTAGGTTCTGTCCCTCCTCCATGGAGGTACCGGTAGTCTGCATATGTCAGAATATAGCAAGATTTCATGTTGTTTGAAGAAAAAATTACTCACCTTAGTAATGTTGTTTTTCTAATGGAGTCTTGCTGTATTCTGACCTCCCCCCTGCCTCCTCTCTCAGAACCTGGGTTTTGGGATGTGGGTGGGCAGCAACAGTGTTGGCACTCAGAAGGTGCCCCCTTTTTCTCACTCTCTTAATTTGGGTGTGTGTGTTGTGTTTTATTTTATTTTTTTTTGGGTTTCCTGACTTGAGTCTTTGCCTTGGAACCAAAATTCTTTTTATTATATTTAGTGGCCAGTTGGCTAGTGTAAGTTTACAGTTTCCACACAGGACGCCCAGTGAGTATAGGTCGTAAAGATCTGGCAGTTTGGGTTCAAACAACAACAGACAGAGTCTCAACTGAGCTCGAGCTCAGCGTTCCATGCCTTGCATGGAAAGTTAACTCTTTCCTGTCCGGGGCAGTTCAAAGGTTGGACATCACTGCATATGTCAGAATACAGCAAGACTCCATTAGAAGAAACAACATTACTAAGGTGAGTAATTTTTTCTTCTTTAACTTTCCAGTCCATCCTTACCACTGATGGTACCTCAGGTTCCATGTAAAATGTTTCTCTATGAGTTCTGTGCCATGCCCTTTGGCCATACGGCTTCTGCTGTTTTCCCTGAAGTCTGAATTAATTTGTGCTACAGCCTCTGTACTTGGAGCTCTTAATTTTTACTTCAGCTTTTTCACTGAAACTCCGAATTTAATTTACAGCCTCTGTCTGCTGTCTGAGACTTGGAACTTGTAATTAATGTAGCTTGTTCTCTGACTCAGAGCTTGTCCCCGCCGCTGCTTCGTGGTGTGCCACCCACCTTCCATATCTGGACACTTACTTTTATAGCTATGCTGCTAGTCTCTGATTGGATGCCTATCTACCCTTTTTTCAGTTGGGTAATTATGCAGTTTTACCACTAGAGGGACACTGCTGTTCTCTACATCAACAAAGACCTACCTTTCCTAGCAGTTCTGTATTTTTGCCTCCCCTTCAATCAAACATTCCTTCTCCCTCCTCTTCCTCCTTTGTATTCTTACTCAACATTTATTCTCTGTGCCTAGCCCATTTACCAGCCTGAAGAGCACATTTAAACCCTTCTGACTGTTATCTCTCCTGAGCAGTGCGGCATCTAGGACAGTCTTTTGCCACATTATGTATTCTTTGTGTCCTGTGACCGCCTCGTCTCCTTCTGCACTACAAAGGCACAAAACTGCTGGCAAGAACAGTGCTTCTGCATCCCACAACAGAACACACCACACGAGTACCCTCTGGGACTACTCTCACTTCCATGCCTGACTAAAAAGCATGTAATCAATCTAGGATTCTGGGTACATAGCCAACTACACGTTCCTACCATAAAAAACAGAAAATTCCCCCCCACCCCAATGTGCACTGCTTCACTTACTCTATAGATGTCTGCTAGCTGGAGATGTGGAGTTTAGTCCGGGACCCCCCACCCATACCTACTATCCCACCTCGCCTACTAAATTGGCTAATACTAAGGGCCTCAAAATAGCACACCTGAACTGCCAGAGCCTGTGTCCTAACATGCTAGAACTTGAAGCCTGGGTCACTTCCTTCAATCTGGCAGTACTCAGTTTTTGAAACCTGGTTAAAACCCTCCATCCTCCCACATGAAGTGGCCTTGACTGGGTACACTACTTTCAGGAAGGACAGGGTTGGTAAAAGAGGTGGCGGTGTTATCTCATATATCAAGTCCAACCTTGCAGCTACCGAAATTACACCCCCGGTCTCTTTAACATGACAGGCAGAATCCATTTTGTATCCGTAACCCCAGGCAACACCAAATAAATAATAGTAGAATGTACCTACTGACCACCCAAGACTGTCACTGCAGCCCTACCCAACATCATATCTTCCCTCTGTGAGCTTTCACCACAATAACTAATATTGTGTGGTTTTCAATATTGATTGGTCAGCCAGTAACAAAAGCACAGCCCAGTCCACCTTGGCCGATGCCCGTCTCACTCAACACATCACTGAACCCACAAGAAGGAATACTAGAATGGGAAACCACTCCCTCTTAGACTGGATCCTATCCAACTGTGCTCATAGAATAATTTCCTCAGGAGTATTACCTGACAGCATCAGTGACCACTCACCAGTCTGCTGTATCTGGAGGAATAACTCCTCAGACTCTCTTCCTAAAATTGTAGAATCTTGTAACTTGTCCTTCTTTAATCATGCATCCTTCCTTAACTCGCTTAATTCTGTAAACTGGAACCCCATACATACTCTGACTGCCATTGACCAAGCCCTGAAATACCTAATTGACACTGTCACTGCCATGCACTGCTTACCTGATGTAGATCCAAAGGTGCTAAAGCACCATGGCTGACTAAAGATATAAGGAACCAACCACATGTCAAAACTTGATGTAGCCAGGATAACACACAAGAAAACTGGTCTCCCCTCAGACTGGCATGCATACAGACAGCTCAGAAATTCATGCAAGTCCGAAATGACCAGTGCTGGGAGGACCTACTACTGTTCTATCCAAACAAAAAATCTCAGTAACCCCAAAGAATTCTGGGCCCAGATAAATTCCCTCCTCAAAGATAAAACTTCCATCTGCCGTGGCTCACTCGCAACGAAGGACAAAGTACTGTCAGACCCAGCATTAATAGTGGATGGTTTTAACAGTTTCTTCACAGACCTTAGCTACTAAGTTTCCCTCGTCACTACCAACCAAGTCAACCAACCCTCTCCAGTCACAGATCCATCGAGGCCAGCGTCACCACAGTTCCACTTCAAACTAGGTACCCGAAAAGAGGTTCTCGGGCTACTCTAAAACCTCAGGGAACATGGCTCTCCTGACCATGACTCAGTTGAGCCTAGGTTCTTAAAAAGGGAGCACCAGCATTTGCAGTACTGGTTAGAAACATTTTATTTTTATTTTATTTATCTCCCCTGGGACTCCTGCGGAACTCTGTCCAGCTACCCCCCCCCCCCAGGAACCAGCTCCACCTACCTGTCTGAACCCATCCAGGCCACACCATGCCACTCCAGCTCAGCAGTCCCCCGGCTCCTGAGCCCCCAAACAGGCCGCCCACCCTGCACTCTACCTGAATGTCTGAAGTACTGAAACTGGAGTGCTGGCCGCGCCTGGTCCGGCAAATCTGATGGCAGGAGTGTGGCTGGTCTCAGGCGGAGCCTTCGCTTATCTGCAGGCCAAGGGAGATTTTCTTAATTTGCTTCCCCCCTACCGGCCTGGCAGTGCAGTGCAGTGGTGTCCAGCGCGGTACATGCATGCTCCTGCGCATGTCCACAGGAGAGCCGCTGAGGCCAATCCCCATTGGCTGAACCCCGACTGCTGGATAGGACTCCCAGTCTCCACTGAGGGTCGCCAGAATGGCGTGGTCATGTCCCCCCTCCCTCCCAAGAAAGGAGAGCAGTCCTCGGGACGCTCAGTCCTTCCCTTCCCTGCCGACCCCTGACGGCCGGAGTCTGCTTCTGAACCTGGGTCACTGGTGTGGTGCGAGATGTAGCGTCCAGTGCCTCAACCCTCAGCGCCACCGGGCCGGCTGGTTACAAACTTGATTAACAGATCCTTTCTCGAAGGAAATGTACCGTCAAAATGGAAGATGGCAGGGACGTCCGGTGACGTCACGGAGCCACCAGCAGGGACCTGAGAGAGCAGCTCCTCTCCCCTTCCTCACCACTAAAACCCACTTTTTATATTCAAAAACCCACCAAAAGTGGTAAAAATGGTGAATCCAGGACGCTTCAAAGACAGGCATCGAAGCTCTCGAGCTCAAACTACTCCTAAAGCCAAGCATGGCATGAGATTGTCCCAACCAGCTGCAGCCTTGAGTAGGAGCCTGTCTCCAGCAAGTATGGCCAACACAGAGGAGGAACACGATCAGCTCTCAAGATCGCGCTTTGAACAGCTGTTCCAAGAACTTAAAGAAATGAGAGCTGAGAATAAGCAGAAGTTTCATTCCTCACACCAAAAATGATCTGGTCTGGAGAGCTGACTGGAGACTGCTGAAGATAGAATTGGAGCCTTGGAGGAGGGCACAACACAGACGTCCCTTGTAATACAAGCCCTGGCTGAGCAAACAGAATGCCTTCATGACAAATGCATCGACCTAGAGAGCAGATCGAGAAGGGATAACTTACGTATGTATGGATTGCATGAAGGCACAGAGACTGGGCAGATGACTGATTTTCTGTCTGCCCTCCTAACAGACGTGCTGCAGTTGCCAGCGGGGTACTCGCTTGGTATTAAAAGCGCTCACCGAACTTTGCAGCCTAAACCAGTGGATTCCACTCTGAGACTGAGATCCATCGTATTAAAATTGAATAGCTACAGAATTAAAGAAGATATCCTGGCTAGGGCGTGGAAAATGAAAGACGTTAAATATCTTACCTCCAGATTGTTTCTTGACCACGATTTCCTGCTGGAAATACAGCGCCAAAGAGCACAATATTCAGACATCATCAAAAAGCTGAAAACAAAGGGGATTCGTTTCCACACGCCCTACCCTGCTTGGATGAGAGTTGTTTGGCCGGAGGGACAGAGAAATGAAAATTATGTACCTACAATAATTATGATCTTTCTGTGTATCTTCACCGTTCACCACATATGGGTACTCGGCCAGAGGTCAGGACCCTGCGGGATTTTTTTTTTTTTGGTAGGTGGAGCTGACGCACTCTCTGTGCCACCCTTGGGGCCGACGTTCTACTTGGCGCTTGCCATCAACTCCGCCTGCCTGCCACTTCTGAGTCGCCGGAGAGGTGAGGAAAAAAAAAAGGTTGGGAGGGTGGGACAAGAGAGTCCAAGGGACAGAAAAAGGAAAAGATATGAAAACCAAAAGGAGAAATAAACGACTGAGAGGACCAAGCAAGAGAGAAACGAAATGCTGAAGATTGGAAAGGGGGCCTCAATCTCTGGAAAACAGAAAAGGGTGAGAGTTAGGGAAGGATAGGGAATTTTTGTGATATAAATGTTTAGCATGAGAGGGGGAACAAAATGCCAGAACATGCTGGATTCTGTCCTGTCTCTAGATTGTATAGGAACTGCAAGGAGTAGCCAAAGGCTTAATTACCAGAATTCAAGGCACAGAATCACTGACAAAGAAACTCCTTCATGGCAGAAAAACGGATATTCTTAGAGGAGAGAGACAGAGGTTCTGCCCCCTCTCACAAGTAAAAACGAGAATTTTTTTTAGTTGGAATAAATGAGCTTTGAGCTTTAAAACATGTCTGGAGGACAAGAAAACTGAGATTTGAAAAGGGACAAGAAGGAGGCGAGGATGGAGGACAACCGCTCCCTCCCACTCCAAAGGAGTGGAGCCGGAGCACTAGAGAGGGAGTGCTGCCCCATCCTGACCACTCTCCCCCCAGACATACCATCCCACCATGTGCCCCAAATTACCCCCCCCCGACAAGACAGGGGAGGGAGGCAAGGAAAGGTAATGAGAGGGAGGGGGATCCAGAGACTGAGGCCCCAGGGGGATGGTGGGTGGGGTTGTGATGAATGGTGAAGATACACAGAAAGATCATGATTATGGTAGGTATATAATTTTCATATCTTATCTGTGTCAATCTTCACCATTCATCACATATGGGTGAGTGGTGAGCCCCTCCGAAGGGGCCTTTAAAAACCTTAAAGGACAGAGTCCCTTAGCTCTCAGTGGGTGACACACTAAGAAGGAGAACCTTCTGGGCCTCGAGAGGCCTGAGAGTGGGGAGAGTGAGACGGGAACCCCCCGGATTGGGAAGGAAGTTGTCTCGACAGACACGGCCTCACCCTACGGGGGGAAAAGATAGGTCCTCTGGTTCGTGGAGTTAACCATCCTACGCCGGGCCAAGGGTGACATCTGGTAAAGATGTAGCCATGCCGTCTGCCTAGTGCAGATAGCTGTCCCTACAACCCTGGTAGCTACCTCACTGGCGTCATATGATGCCCTTGCTTGGTGCCTTGCTAGCTTCAGGCCACGTGCAGAGAGAGCAATGGCTTGTCTGGTTTGCTCCATGTCAGGCAAACAGGCTAGGAGCTGACCCAGCCTGGACCACAAGAACCTATCATAGGCTGCGTAGTGGGCCTAATGTGCAAAAATAGAAAGCAACAACTGTGCCGAGTAGAAAGTCCTCTTACCCCAGAAGTCAAAATCCGAGGAGTCTTGATCTGGGGGCCAGTCACGGTGAAGGGCACGAAGCCCATCAGGAGTGTCCAGCTGCGTCAATCCTGACTGAGGATGAGGCATGGAACCGCTGGCAGAGATCCCTAGGGGGCAGGAACTCTGGAGAAGGGTCTCTGCCAGGGACACAGTGACACCTTCCTAAAGGGAGCAGGCCAGGGAGGCACCACAAGGGTGTCCTCACTGAAGTCGCCCAAAAAGGCATGCACCGAGTGCTCTGGATTGCTCTGAGTGGCAGGAGAGAAAGATGTAGGTCCTCCAACATTCTCACGAGGAATCGCTGATACTCCGCGAGATCAGCGGCTGGGGAGATGTGGACAGAAGGCTCCTCTCCCCCGGAAGAGGGGGACGAAGAGTCAGAGGACCTCAACTGTTAAGAGGGTGGCTGTTCAGGGGGAGGTTGAAAAAGCTGTCTGTCCATCGCCCTGACATAAGCGGGAAAGCAAGCACCCATGACTCCAAACTGCTCCCAGGAGAGAGGCCCTCTAGGACCAAGGATGCCTGGGAGCGCAGGAGAATGTGGCAGAGGGATGGGGGGCAGAGCTGAGAAGAGAAGTCGGCTAACCTCTGCCTGGGCTAGGAAGCGGACCAGGAGCGCCAGAAGATGAAGATGCTCCAGAAGACTCCACAGCCGATAGCTGAACAACCATTTCGGAACTGCCTTGGCTGTGCCCAGAAGAATCCCCCTTGTGAGGCGACCAGGGCCGTATAGGTCCAGAAGGATGGTCCCCTACCTCAAAAGAACGGGGCTCTCTCAAAGAAAGCAAAGGGGAAGAGCAGAGATCTGCACTGCGGCTTCTTCCAGAGCCCGGATGGACCACCGAAAAAGGCCTCCGTACAGACCCCATGCCCCTCGACGACTCAGAATCCGAGAGTGCCCTCCTCCTCGAGATGGCCAGCCTAGGTAACTGGCAGCCCTGGTCAGCACCCAAAGGAGCTATCCAAGGCACAGTACCCTCCCCTCTTGTAGGTGCGCTGATCGGCCCCAAAGTTGGGTGATCCAGACACACCACATGAGGGGGTACCACTGCTGAGGGGGTCAGTGAATCCTCCAAGGCTGGGCTGCAGGTCAGTGGTGGCATGCACCACGGCCCACTGGTCAGCGCCCTGACCCCAGCCTTGGAAGTCGCCGGCCACTCAGAGGGGGGGCTGACTCTGGTCTGTCGAAGACACCATTAGGCTACCCACACTAGCAGCTAGTTCCAAGGAGCCAGACTGCTCATCTGACTCAGAGTCTGACTCCTCCTCCGAAGAGGTGGAGGCCAAGGCCCTGTGCCAAACCCTAGGTGGGTGTCTTTCGCCATCCTTACCAAACAGGGTACCAGAAAGGGAGACCGCATCCGAGTCGGTGCCAGTGCCCTCCGCAGCACCGCGAACGGCGGCCGAAGACATGGCTCCAGCCCGAACAGCAGCCTCTGAGTCGGAACCTGCCATGGCACTGTTGCGCTCCACGGCGCTGCAAACGGCTCCAAGTGCAGAGATGGCACCGACGACGCTTTTGGCACCACAGATGGTGCCAAAGCCAGAAACCCCCATGGCAACAACCCGCTCCACGGCGCCATGAACAGCACAGAGAGCAGAAACGGCGCTGACACACCTTCTGAACCCACCATGGCACCGTGCCCACATTCAGCGCTGTGAACAGCTCCAGAACTGGACACGGCGCCGTGCTCAACCTCAGCGCTGCGGATGGCAGCGAGGTGAAGAAAAGGACAGCACTGTAGCGACTCCCACAGCGTCACTAGCCGTTCACAGCAGCCACAGTGCCGAGCGACTGACCAGCGCTGACTACTCCGCCAGGGCCCACGGTGCCGACCGGCGGTGTTGAGGATGGCGCCAGCCCAGGCCTAGCGAACCGCGGGTCCGACACTAGGGGAGCCTTCGTCCCTGAAGGGGCAATTGCCATGGCGTTGCCTCCTGCACCACGGGAGGAGCCTCGGCCACGGCTAGGCTACTAGAAGCTGAGGCTCCCTCCTCCTCCTCGGTCCTATAGAACTGGGAGGGGACCCAGAGGAAAGGCTGAGAGAGTGTGGCTTGGCCCAAGGAGTGCGCACCCGACCCCCGAAAGTCAGCGGAGCTCGCCCTGCTTTCCACATGTGCTGTTTGATGATCCGGCGGTCCATGGAAAAGCAGGCGTCGCACGAATCCATGTCGTGAAGTGGGCCAAGACACAAAAGACAACGGTTGTGCTGGTCGGTGACGGAAAATTTTCTGTCGCATGGGGGGCCACGCATCTTCAAAGTCTTTTTGCCCTCTGATCTAGACATGACCTTCGGAAAGAAATACAAACAAGACTCGACGTTGCTGGAAAATAGTAAATGGAAAGGTCTTACCGGCAACATCAAGTAGCTAGCAGAACCGGCAGGAGGAACCAACGGACTTGTCGTTGAAAAATTTCTGAAAACGAGAACGAACTACAAGGTAGGCCCGAACTCAAGCTGGAGAAGGCTTCCCACGAGGTGACCTCGATGGCGGGAGACAAAGAACTAGTAGGCAGGCAGTCGACGGTGTCTAACAGCCAACCCGCGAGCGCCACATAGAACGTTGGCCTTGAGGGCGGTGCCAAGAGCACGTTGGCTTCACCTACCAAAAAAAAAGCTCCTGCGGGGTCCTAACCTCCGGCTGAGTACCCATATGTGGTGAATGGTGAAGATTGACACAGATAAGATCCTATGATTCTCCGGAGGAAACACGCCAGGCCTTGATTGATAAAGGCCTCATGGAGCCAGGAGAAATCCTGAAGAAAAACTACAGCTCCCAGCAGCCACGCACAGGGCGGTTCGATTGGGTGGTGGTATCCAATGGCAGTAAAAGGGGTCACGATGGGAACACATCATCATTAGCCTCCCTACAAGCTATACAGCACTTGATGCACAAACTACAGGGCATTCGGAAAGACAGAAATAAGGACACTCAGGACTGAGATGGTAAGAGATAACATCCTAAATTAACATACAAGGACTCTTGTTGCATCCTTGAGATCCTCTTGCTGTTTGAGGACTACTGAACCATCCTAAGTGACTGTTTTGTAAATGGGATGGTGAAACTCACCAAAGATTTAAATGGCCTTCAGTGTTTTCATTTTTGCCCAAGCCTGTCAGACAGATGAGGCGCTAACTGAACTGCAGTTACCTCTGTGGACAAAACGGACACTTGCACTGTGATTGTTTGACCATAGTGTCCTGATCTTTTGTTATATGCAATAATCATTTAATTGCTACGATAGCATCGCCCAGGTCTTAAGTTTTACTCTTGAATGCAGTGTATAGCTGAGGAGTTTAATCTAAGGCATGACTTATTTGTGCTGCAGTCATTGCTGTTATCAAAGAAAATACTTGATCTGAGACTGAGAGGTTCATGCTGATTTGGACTATGGTTTAAAACAACAATTAATCTGCACAATTAATAATTATTAGACCTTTAAGCTGTTTTTATCAGAGTAGATTGACTCTGATAGGCTTAATTTGTGGCAACGTTTTATTTCTCTCCGTGCAGGCTGATAGTAATAACACATATGGGGGGAATAAAATTATATATGTTCTTTTTAGAGGGTAGGTTGGTGGATTGGGGGGGGGAAGGACACTGGATAGCTTTTTCCTTTCCTTACGTATGGGGTTCGACTGCTGTCGGTCAGGTAGTACTACATCACTATCTGGCATGGACGACACACGCAGTGTCGTTTTGAAGCCCAAGATCTCAACCAGCTGGGCTTTCAGGGGTACTGCCTTAAAGGGTGGTAGACCAACAAACCCCTTGTTCTGGCCCTCTTACCATCTTAGTAGGCGGAGAGTGCTGGAGTTAGAACTCTCCAATAAGAAATGTTCCACATTGTGGAAGTACAATAATACAAAAGTTGAACTTGGTACTAGTTTTTTATGTTACATAGTTTGAATATGTTGCTGTTTGAAATTGTTGAAGTTGACGACAAGCTTTATGATTTGGGGAGCAGTGAAATGTTGAAGGGGGGTTGGTGGGGAGTGGATGGAGAGGAGAGTACAATACTAATAAGGGAAATACAGCAAGGCCACATAGAGATAGACAACTATGTCCTACAATGTGAATGGGCTTACCCATCCAATCAAACGAAGTAGAATGCTGTCATATATCCGTAAGTTGGATGCTTTCTTTATAATGCTCCAGGAGACGCACCTGAATAAAGAGGAGCATTTCAAATTAAAAAAAAATGTGGGTACCAACTAGTCTTTGATTCCTCCTATAGGAAAGGCTGCAGAAGGGGAACTGCAATTTTAATACCCAATAAAACCACTTTTGAACACAAAGATGCGATAGTGGACAGAGAGGGCAGATATATGGGAATTAAAGGTGTATTTAATGGTGCTACGATCACACTGATGTCTATATATGCACCTCCTGGATCAGACTTTCAGTTACACAGAGACTTTTTGCTGAGAATAATGGAGTGGGAGGAGGGGCACCTGATTATAAGGGGGATGTTAATCTTAGATTAAATGCTGCTAAAGACTCTTCAACCCAGGTACTGCGAAGGAAAATGGGACAGCTGTTGGGATTGCTGGGGGAGATAGGACTGCTGGATGTGTGGCTGACAATGCATAGAGATAATAGACAATAAACTTTTTTCTCACAAGCCCACCAGTCTTACTCTAGGCTTTACCATTTTTCAGTTCCTAGGGACTCTCTAGGTATCTGCAGAGACTCTTGGTTGGGGGATATACATCTGTCTGACCATGCCCCCATCTTCCTAAAGATAGCTTTAGGCCCTGTGAAAAAATCCACATTTTTGAGGCTGAACACATCCTTATTACAGGATAGGGACATTCAGACCTCAATCAAAACAACAATAGAACAGGCCACAAAGGATAATGATACACCTGACATATCGCCAGGCATGCTGTGGGACACGATAAAGGCCATAATCAGAGGAAAATGTATAGCCATTTCTACTCATTTGAAGCGACAGAGGGAGGAAAGAACAACATTTCTAAAAGAACAAAATAGCATCCCTGGAAAGAGAACAACAACAGAAAATAGACAGGAAAAGGGGCAAGAGGTTGGCGCAATATAAAAAAGAATTCCTGGGGATACTGGATGAACAGCAGCTGCTTTACTTAAGGCGGCGTTTTTACGAGGGGAACCAAGAGCTTTGAGGCTCTTAACTAATAGACTACGTCAAAACAGGGCAAGGGTGAGTATACCTTGAATCCTAGAAAACTAAAACTTGGAGGTATCGAGTAGAAGAGATTGCAGATGTCTTTAAAAACCCTATACCAAAAGCTGTATTCTCAGGGTGCTTCCTAGGCCCACTGCAGCTCCCTCCAGTTACACAGGAAGCTCAGAAAATGTTATCTGCCCCAGTGACTTTAGGAGAGCTGCAGTTAGCCGTTGCAAGGCTAAGAGCAGGCAGATGTCCAGGGACTGATGGCCTCCCTAACAAATTTTACAAACAATTTAGGAAGGACATACCCACGGTAGTACTGGCAGCTTTTAATTGGGTCTAGACTAAGGGGGGAGAGGCGACCCGTTTGTGGGCACAGGCATTTATTTCAGTAATCCCCAAGCCAGCCAGGGACCCCGCATTATGTGCCTCTTATAGACCAATGTCTATACTAAATACAGACTATAAACTCTTGACCAGTATATTGGCAAAACGACTTGAGCAAATACTTCCAACCCTTATTCACCTAGATCAGACGGCCTTTTTACCCAGTAGACAAACAATGGATAATATCAGACGATTGGTAAATATACTAGAACACCTGCGAAATAACGCCACTCCAACTTAACTGATGTGCCTAGATGCTGAGAAGGCCTTTGATCAGGTTTCCTGGAGTTTCTTGCGGGGTACCCTGGTTGGTTTTGGATTCCCTCTCCCTTTCATCGAGTTTATTTTTAAGTCATATGCCATGCTGAAAGCATATATTAGAGATAATGGACATCTGTCTGGGGCCTTCGAACCAGCAAGGGGTACCAGACAGGGGTGCCCATTGCCCCCTACTTTTGGCGCTTTATATAGAGCCCTTGGCCCAGAGCATCTGGTTAAATCATAATATAAGTGGGGTGGAGATGGGAGGTACAGAACATAAGCTTGCTCTATATGCAGACGATGTCCTGCTTTACCTTGCAGATCCCAGAAAGGTCTTTGCCAGAGGTTTTCTCTCAGATAGAAATTTTCTCAAAGTTATCAGGGTACACTCTAAACTGGACAAAAACTGAAGTCTTGACTGTCAGCTTGTAGACGTCTCTGTTGTTTCAGCAAAAATACCCCATGAAATTGGACTGTAAGGTGGTCAAATGCTTGGAAGTATACCTCAGTGGAGATTTGGCTTCCCTTTTTGAGAACTACTACCCACCATTGATTAAAAATATTAAAACTGACTGGCACAGATGGGATGCTGTGCCATTCCCATTCTATTCCCAACTGTAAATCATTAAAACCAATGTAGTCCCTAGGCTTATGTACCTTTTTCAGAGTGTGCCGTGTGTCATCCCAACCAGAGAAATGGTAGACTGGCAGAGGCTTTTGATGATTTACTTATGGGCAGGGCATAAACCCAGAATCTCTTGCAAAATGCTGCACTTTGCTAAGAGGGAGGGTGGCAGGGCTTGCCCCAGTTTGCAAGACTACTGGACAGCTGCACACATGGGGATTGCACTCTTGCGGGCTCATGGGCATTACAAAGCCCATTGGCAACATAGAGGATAATGGCAGGGGATCAGGTGATAACCACGCTGTAATCACCTCGTGTGATTGCTAGGATAACATGGTAAACCTCGAGAGTGCAGCTCGAGAGGTTTACTGTAGCCCTAGAAACCACGAGAGGTGATTTCAGCGTGGTTGTCACCCGATCACCAGCCATCATCTTTTATAGTGTATGGTCAAAAAAACGCTGTTTGCATTCTATGTGTGAGAATTATGGAACTCTGGTGCATTCTTTTTTGTTTTGCCACTGTTTGGAAGTTCCAAAGTGTGGTTAACAACTTTTAAAATTCTAAACAGTGCATAACAAAGCTGAGTAACTGCTGATTATGGTGGTTAATAGGCACTTACCATACATTATAGATAGAATTACAGTATAATACAGATTATACACCTGTGCAGCTCATGTTCTCCCAAATAGAAGGCACAACCACCGAGAGCTTCTGACTACTGTACAAAGTACCTTACAGACCTGGCAGGTAGGCAACCGAAGGGGCTATATGGCTAGGTATAGTTGGAAGTACATCTGGTGAACAAGGTATAAAAACGTCCAGCCCGCTACTGAACATACTTGGTTTCAGAGGCTTGCAGATAGAGGGATATGAGCACCATGGCAACTGATGCAGGCAAATACTTTATTGCCTTTTGAGAGCTTGTCCAGAAAATTTGGGTGGAAACCAGTAGATGTAATCCACTACTACCAAATAACAGACAGGATTAATATTTCACTTAGAAACACAAAACTATTGGAGGATCCTAGGCCTTTCCTGGAGGTATATGAAACAATCTGGGCCTCTCCTAGTGGTAAGGGAGCCATTACTAAACTATAGTGGAATTTGATAGTGGACCGAGCCCATATGTTGCAGGACTGCCAACAAAAATGGGTCCAGGAAATTGGAGCCAAATATCATGACTCCATATGGCAAAAGATTTATTTAAGTAGTTAGTTGGAGGGCAACATCCTCACCGATATGGCAAGAATTTGCCTGGAAAATCAAACTTAGATATTTTTTAACTCCCCTAAGGCAGGCCAAAATGGGGATACTGACCCAAGGAAAATGCTGGAGGAGATGTTATGACCTCCAGGCTGACCTGATGCAGGTATTGCGGTCCTGCCCACTGCTTAAAGGTTATTGGCATACAATAGAACAATACTTAAAGTCCTTGTTCAGGGTAGAAACACAACTAGGTCCCGTACACGCCCTGTTGTGCTTTATACCGCAGGGGATCCAAGGGAAGGAGGAACACTACTTGTGGGCCATTATGGTTACAGCTGCTCTCAAGGCAATTACAAAGTGTTGGCTGCAACCAGACTCTTTCAGAATGGGCTGAACTTAGAGAAAAAAATACAAACTATGGAGAGACTGACAATAAGATAAATCAGAGAATGGAACAGTTCATTAATAGATGAACCTGGTGGGAATTATATAAAGAAAATAGTGAAATAAGTCTTTCACTTTACCTGGTTTGTGTTTTGTTCCCCCACCCCATATATATATATATATATATATATATATATACACACCTGTTAGTTTGTTTTCCCTCTCTTCCTCCTTTGTTGTCATTCTGATCCCCACATAAATGCTCCCCGTATAGTTTTATGTAGTATGTGTTGTTGCTCCTAATAACGAAATCCAACAGTAATTAATTATATACAATTAAGAGGTTCTCAAGTCAAAGTTTTATTTATTGTTTTTAACTGACAATGTTGACAATGTACTATGGGTCTGTACACCGAATAGTATCTCTAATGGTGGAGGAGGGGGACCGCTGTCTGTCTTCCCTTCTTCCTCAATTCTTATACGAATGTTGAATAACTGTAATTTAATTTAACTATATTGAACCCCATTGTAATTGTCTGATTCCTGATTGATGTTTACATCTTGATGTAATGTAACCATCTCATCAACTCAATAAACAAGTGTGTTTAAAAAAGGAAAACGGCACTAGTAATCCCAGTCCACAAAGGGGGGGGGGGTTCGGCCACACATATCAAAAATTACAGGCCAATCTCAATTCTCTGCCACCTTGCTAAGGTTCAAGAAAGAATCCTAAACACTCGGTTGCAAGAGTGCCTTGAACATCACCAACTTCTATCACCCTGCCAGCATGGTTTTCGCAAAAATCGTAGTACTCTCTTTATACTCATCAAAGTCACCTCTGACATTTACAGTGCCTTTGACGAAGGACTAGCAACAGGCCATCTTCATTGAGCTCACCAAGGCTTTCGACCTGGTGAACCATGCGCTGCTGTTAATGAAGTTAGAATCCTTGAGTCTTGATCAACCATTCACATCCTGGCTCCGTGACTATGTATCCGTCGCACTCAAAGTTTCAAATGGGGTAACTGTTAAATAGAGTGGGGGAATGGGCAGATTGATTGGCCAGGAAGGTGCTTTTCTGCAGACACATGTCTATGAATCTTTTTCAGACAGATTACCTGTAGAATCCCCATGAAATCCATCCTGGGCCCCAGCTCTTCTCGTTATTTATTAACGAGCTGCCAGACTTCTGCAGTGGGGCATCCATTCAACTTTACACAGACAACACCATTTTATATCATTCCTCAGCTGATACCCAGTGGCTCAGTCAGCACCTGGCCCGACTTCCCAAATTAGAAGCATGATTCTTTGAAAATAACTTACTACTAAACACAAAAAAAACTAAATGTATGCTTTTCCATCCCCTCTCCTATAAAACTGCCCTTAACCCACCACACTCTCCATCTGCTCAAATAATGGGGAACCCCTTGAAAAGGTACATTCTTTTAAATACCTGGGCATCCTGCTTGATCCTAACCTCTCCTCCAAGGCCCATATCCACAAAACTGCCAAAACCACACATCAAAAGATTGGTCTACTGTACCGTCTTCTTCCCTTGCTATGTAGTGCATCCTGTCTTAAAACTGCTATTGCCATTCTGCTACCTCTGCCATGTTACGGGGCTTCATTGTTCTTGTCAATCAAGGCCTCCCTAACTAACCAAGTGAAACCATTATATCGTAGGATTGGGGGCTTTGCTCTTGCAGCGGCCCCCGCCAACACGATTGCACTATACTAGCATCTTTGGGCTGACTACAACTTGAACACAAATTCCAGTACTCCTCGCTGTGCCTTACCTTTAAGCTCACACATCTCCACACTCCACCTAGCCTATCAGACATCATAGTACGAAAACAGTCCAGACAGTCTCTTCACTCTACCTCTCTTCCACTTTTAGATATACCTAAGACATGTCTTTCAGCAGGCAGAAGATCCTTTGCTTATACTGCTCCCTTGGCTTTGGAACTCCCTCCCCTCATCTATCCTCTCCTGCTGTACCCTAACTCATTTCAAACTTGCCCTGTAAAACTACTTTGCTGTTTCAGTTACCTGTACCTGCCGCCCTCACCTGACTCACAGGCTCCTGCTCTTATCCTGGTCCTCCTACAACTCCAAAGCTTAATTCTCTTATCTTCCATAACCATTTGTACAATAATTGAATTGTAGTGACGACACTGCTGAAGATAATATAATATACTGTGACTCTCTGTATTTATTCTTAGCCCTGTTAATTGCACTACCTTGTGACAATAGCTTTTATGTTAACTTTGATTTTGTATAACTCTCTGCCTCTGTGTATGTTGTAAACTGTTTTGTCCTATGTACCCTCCCCCAGGTCGCCCCTGAAAAAGGGACTGCATGGTCTCAGTGGGCTTACCTGGTTACTAAAATTCAAATAAGTGAATATCTGTGCCCAGGATCTTCATTAAGTGCATTGCAGTGATGGCAGCCTCCCTGTGGCGCAAGGGCATCAGGCTGTATCCCTAGCTGGACGACTGACTGTTGTCCAAGGAGGCCATAGAGCAATCCAGCAATCTGGCCTTCCAGACCTGCAGACTGGGCCTCTTGGTCAATCTGGACAAGTTTGAACTGATCTCCTAGCAGATGATCAAGTTCATAGGAGCAGAACTAGACTCCTTGTGGGCCTAGGCCATCTCCTTGTGGACTGGGCTTAGAACCTTACATCTTACTTCGAGAGGGCTCTTGCAGTAGGTAATTACATATAGGACTGACGCCGTCCGGCGGCAGGACCCCACGGAAAAATTTCTAGCTAGCAGTCCTTGGCGAGGAACCGCCCCCACGTCAGGTGACCGGCGTCAGACGACGTCGGTATAAAGGGGCAGTCCCAGACGCCCGCCTTCCAATTCTTTCCCACCGTTAGCTCGTGCAGCGCCTTGCGGTAAAGTTTGTGCTTAGCTAAGCCCTGTTCTTTCGTCGGTTTTACCGAAGTTTTGAATATTTTTTCTTCTCATCGTCAGATCAGCGTCGGTGTATGTCGTCCCCTACACCTTCCAAAAACAAGTGCGACTTGTGCGGTGCCCAACTGCCACACAAGGACGGCCATTCTCTCTGCCTTTTTTGCCTAAGCCCTGACCACCCGGTCGACAAGTGTCTGCATTGCCTGTCCTTCAACGCGGCTACCCGCAGATGACGCCAACAGTCCCTGGAAGCCCATCTGCTCAAGAAGAAGATGTCTTCAATGAAAAAAGAATTGAAGAAGCTCAGGTAGGCATCAACTTCTCCTGAAGGACACCGTAAGAAGCGGGACAAAGAAAGGCACCGGAGAAAGGCCTTCGCCCGAACTCGGCCAGAGTCACAGCCCAGGTATATCCCTCCGGGGATCGTCCGATGGCAGCCTCAAGGCTTTGGAGGAGGCATCGGCACGCCCGTTGGGCTCGTGCTTGGGCCTTGCGGGTGCCTCCGGGCAAAAGGAGGCCTCTGCCCCCAGTACTGCTGCGGGCTTGCGGCCTGCTGGCGTGGGCACTTTCCATAAGCCGCCGGGAGAAGGTTGATAAGACGCCCGACCCTGCAGGGCGGCACACAACCTCGTCCCCCTCGGACCGGGCCACCTCCCACCCTCGGCCCGCCTTCGACGAGGGACCCCGTAAGTCAGACGCCGGCTCCTCCGGCGCCCAATGGGATCCAGCCCCTAGCCGCGCGTCGCTCCCCGATGTGCACGGCGTCGGGAACCTCGACCGACCCTACAACCCGTGCATCGGGTTCACTCCCAGCCTGACCCCGGACTTTTCTCCACTGTCCCCGGGCGAGGCTAGACATTACACCTCAGTCAGACCCTCCTCCTAGGGAACCGGATCTGATGCCAGCCCCTGGGCCCGGCTCGGCGCCCGGTCCCGCCGACGCTGGTGGGGATATTCCCCTTCCTTGGGGCCCGACCCCCGGGCCTCTCAGTGATCCCGCCCATGGGGGCTTCTTCTGGGCCGTCTGCTCCGGCAGCTCCTCTGGTACCCGGTACCCGCCGTCTATCGGCGCCGTCTTATCCGGCCCGCGGTATCCAGCACAGCAGTACCCGACGCCGGTTCCGCCAACGCCGCAGTACCTGACACCGCAATACCCGGCTCCGGTTTTCCCACAACCTGGTTTCGGATACTCACCTTACGGATACAATCTGTACTCTTATCCCCCTCCTCCTCCTCCTCCACCGCCCCCCAGGCCGTCGCTGGATTTGCAGGAGACTCTGGCTTCCTGGTGGGCTGAGGCCAAAGCTCAGCTCACCAAGGAAGTAGAGAGCCGCCTTACGGTGACAGTGCCACCCTGGCCCCGTCGCCGAGGCGGCACTCCCTCGCCTCTGGATTCTAGAGCCCTTCCTCTGGATCCCGGGAGGGCAGGAGCCGATCCGGGATCCCCTAAAGAACCCGTTCCTCCCCTAGGCGTGCCAGGGTCTTATTCTGCTTCTGATTCTTCTTCTTCGCTTCTTGGCTTGGTGCCAGTTCCTCCAGCGGATGCTCGAGAGGGCGAGCCTAGCTGTCCGTCCAAGCCCGGCCAAGGACTCCTCCGAGTCTCTTCCGGAGGATCCTTCCTTCGCGGAGTTGCTCAGGAAGATCCAGGAAGTACATCAGTGGCGTTCTCTGGAACCAGATCCTCAGCGGGTCAAACTGCGCTGAGCATCTGAACTTGCCCCTTCGGCCCCTACTTTGGAGTGCCACCCTGGATCGAGGCCTCATGCCCACCTTGTTTCCACTATTTGGAAACAACCGTGGACTTTAGCCCGCTTCCTAGGAAGTCCAATAGGCTATCAGGGTCTGGAGGTGTAGACTTTTTGGATTCTCACCCTCGTGCAGACTCGGTCGTGATTAGCGCCGCTCACAGCCGGTCTGCACATCCCAAACATCTAAGCTCATCTCCTCCGGATAAGGAATCTCGCCTCCTGGACCAGTACGGAAGAAAAATCTACACCTCTTCCACACTGGGAATTCGGGCCCTAAATTATGTAGCTTATATGGGGGATTACCAGAAGGCCATCCTTACTCAGGCGGAATCTAAAATTGACTCCTTACCTGACTCCCAGGTCAAGTAGGAGTTAGCTGACTTAGTCCGGTCTGCTCGTTCGGCCAGTCGTCACATCCTGCGGACGGCATACGATGTGGTGGACACTGCCGGGCGGAGTTCCGCATTCGTCGTAAGTCTTCAGCGTCACACCTGGTTCTGCATGTCAGGTTTGGTCCTGGAGGTGCAGTCAGCAATTCTGGAAGCACCTTTCAGGGGTTCAGTGCTTTTCGGTGGTGATGTCAAGGGCTTCATCACCGACTTGCAGAAGAAGGGGACAGCTCTGAAATCCGTGGATTCCATGTACCGTCCCCATCTCCCACAGCGCCGTCCTTTTCGCAGACGTAGTTGGCCCCAAGGAAGGTGGGCCACTAGACGCCGGGCCCCCGCAGCTGCCAGGCCCCACCGCCCAAAAAAGCAGCAGGTGCCCCAGCTGCGGCGCTGCCCCACCACCTGACTCCTCCCCTCTCCCACGCCTCCGGACACCCGGAGGAACCGGTGGGAGGGAGGTTCTCCTCCACCTTCCAGGTTGGGAGAGGATAACAACAGATTCATGGGTGCTTCAGATTATTGTGGAGGGGCACTCCATCGAGTTTCTGCAGAAACCACCCCCCCTCTGAAGTCGTCCTACGCAAGGGACCATCTTCCTTTGATCAGGGAAGAAATATCTCCCTTCTCGCGAAGCAGGCCATAGAACCCGTTCCTCCTCACCTTCAAGGGACGGGTTACTATTCTCATTCTTCCTGGTCCCAAAGAGACCGGAGATCTCAGACCCATTCTCGATCTCAGCTCCTTGAACCTTACGTGGAATACAAAAGTTCAGGATGCTCTCCTTCAAACCCTTCTGCCCTTCTTGGCGGGGCAATGGCTTTGTCGCTGGATATGCAGGACACATATCTGCACATCCCATTCGTCCCTTGCATCGCAAGTACCTCCGGTTTGCTTTCCAAGGGGACCATTGCCAATTCCGGGCACTACCGTTTGGTCTTTCCTCGGCTCCCCGAGTTTTTACCAAATGCCTAGCTGTGGTGTAGCGGCCCACCTGCGTACTATGGGAGTTCAGGTGTTCCCCTACCTGGACGACTAGCTTCTGGCGGCCTCGTCCAGGGAGGAGCTCCTGCGTTTTCTCTCCCTCACCCAGCAGGTTTTCACTTGCCTGGGTATTACCATCAACCATTCCAAGTCTCATCTGGATCCCTCCCAGAGACTTCAGTTCATCGGGGCTATCCTCGATACGGTGGCAAGGCCTTCCTTCCTCCGGACAGGGCGGCCTCCCTCCAGTCACAGATTTCCCTGCTTTCAGAACGCAGGAAGGTTCCATCAAAGTCGGTTCTCCATCTCCTGGGGCTCATGGCCGCCATCCAGACAGTTCCCCGCGCGCGTCTCCACATGAGGATTTCTCAGTGGACTCTCCGCTTCCAGTGGGATCAACTCGTAGACGACCTAGATCATCTGATCCTGATCTCCTCGCCGATTGACAAGAGACTTGCAATGGTGGATGGTTCGAGAGAACCTGTTTCGGGGGGGTCCCCTTTTTTCATCCTCCCCCCTCCCAGACTCTGACCACGGACGCATCAGGCGAAGGTTGGGGACCTATCTGGGTCCTCACCGAACCCAGGGCTTATGGTCCAGATTGGAGCTAGCTCTCCACATCAATGTGCTTGAGCTACGAGCAGTACTATATGCTCTCCAAGCCCTTCACCAATACATCCTTCCCGGTCACCTAGCTGTCCGGACGGACAACATGTGCATGGTGTGGTACATCAACAAGCAGGGAGGGACTCGATCCTACCCTCTATGCAGGGAAGCAATGAGGGTTTGGGACTGGGCAGCGCTTCACAACCTTCACCTCACGGCGATCCATGTTCCAGGAGTCGACAATACCCTGGCAGACAAGCCGCTCCTCTGCTCTGCCACACGAGTGGGAGTTGGACCAAAAGGTTCTAGACGACATCTTCCAGCTTTGGGGGACTCCACAGATAGACCTGTTCACCTCTTCCCAAAACGCAAAACTTCCCACCTTTTGCTCGCTCGCTTCAGAGCAAGACGCTTTCTGGGGCGACGCTCTGTCTCTAAACTGGAAGGGCAAATTCATCTATGCTTTTCCCCCAGTTCCTCTGGTCCCTCATGTACTGCAGAAACTAACATCGGAAGGAGCGAGAATGATTCTGATCATTCCTTTCTGGCCCAGGCAAATCTGGTTCTCTCTTCTACAACAATACTCAGAGGTTCCTCCTCTTCCTCTTCTTTATCTAGGGATTGCTGACCCAGGATCAGGGACCCTGGTCCATCCGGGACTCAAGTCCCTGCAACTCGTGCATGGCTCCTGCAGACCCTAGCCCAATCGCGCTTTGGTGTCTCTCAAAGGTGGCGAGATTCTGGTGGAAACCAGAAAACCCTCCACTAGGTCCACGTATGCCATGAAATGGAAGAGATTTTCTATTTGGGCGCCTCTAGGAGCGTGGAGCCTTTCTCCTGTCCTGTGGCGTTCTGCTGGATTATTTCGTCATCTCTTGACCTGGGTCTCAGCCACTCCTCCTTGAAAGTGCACATGGCTGCTATTTCAGCTTACCATGTTCCTTTCGCTGATAAAACCTTTGCCCAATTAGAGGTGTCTTAAGACTTTTCTTAGAGGGGTCCTTCATCTGAGGCCCCCTGTCCGGACTCCTGCTCCCCCTTGGGACTTGAACTTTGTTCTCGAGAAACTTATCCTTCCTCTCTTCGAACCTGCAGCCTCCGCAGATCTGAAGTTTCTTTCGTGGAAGACGCTTTTCTTGGTGGCCATTACTTCCGCTCGACGAATTTCCGAGCTCCAGGCCCTTATGTGCAAAATCCCATTCCTGATTTTTCACAAAGAACGAGTGGCTCTTCGCACGAACCCTAAGTTTCTACCCAAAGTGGTAGCAGAGTCTACCTTAAATCAGTCTATAGAGTTACCTGCCTTTGTCATGCAGTACTCCAACCAGGGAGAATATTTGCTCCATACCATGGATGTTCACCAGATTCTGAGATACTACACCGATAGGACAAAGGATCTCAGAAAGACTGATCAGTTGTTCTTCTCTTTTGCTCACAAAAGGGAAGGCAATGCTGTTTCCAAGCAATGCCTGTCAAAGTGGTTGGCTCATTGCATCACTTTCTGTTATGACAAGTACAACAAGACCCTTCGGGTCAAGTCAGAGTCACTCCACCCGTGGAGTAGCAGCCTCTAAGACTTGTTCAAGAATATGTCTCTTGGAGACATCTGCTGCCGCCACCTGGACTTCCATCCATACCTTTTCGAAACATTACAGTTTGGACATTGCCTCTTGCTGTAGAGCAGGCTTCGGGCTAGCTGTTTTGCAGGGCCTCCTGTCTTAAGGCCTGCAAGGCTACTGCTACTTTCAGGAGTACTTCCTCCTCCCGGTGCCTTTTATTTGTTCCAGACTGCTTGGGATTCAGTCCTATATGTAATTACCTACTGCAAGAGCCCTCTCGAAGTAAGATAGTACAGTTACGTAAGAACTTACCATAACAGTAGATCTTCGAGAGAGGCTCTTGCAGTATGTAATACCTTCCCGCCCTCCATCCCCCTAGGCTTTTTCAGCTCCTTTTCCATTGAGGAAATATCTGCTTCTCTCTCGTCCGGGCCTTCCAGGCCTGTGGCAGGAAAGAACTGGAAGGCGGGTGTCTGGGACCGCCCCTTTATACTGACGTCGTCTGACGCCGGTCACCTGAAGTGGGGGCGGTCCCTCGCCAGGGACTGCTAGCTAGAAATTTTTCTGTGGGGTCCTGCTGCCGGCCGGCGTCAGTCCTATATGTAATTACCTACTGCAAGAGCCTCTCTCGAAGATCTAGTGTTACGGTGAGTTCTTACGTAACTGTACTTTCCTTTGCCCGATCACAACAGATTGGGTGCTCGTGCCCTGCCTGGGATTTTCTGAGGCTACTGGGATCCATGGCATCCATCACCTGCAGTGGGAACTGGGCTGACAGTAGTCCCAATGTCTAGGGCATCTGGATCAGCTGTTCTTGATGACTGAGCCGATGTGGGAT
Organism: Neoceratodus forsteri; assembly: GCA_016271365.2. Lineage (NCBI taxonomy): Eukaryota > Metazoa > Chordata > Ceratodontiformes > Ceratodontidae > Neoceratodus > Neoceratodus forsteri. The sequence continues at coordinate 261,483,438 of JADMNL010000027.1, read as the reverse complement.
GCTATCCAGTGGTGGCTGGTCCTTCAGCATCTGGAGGAAGGAATCATGTTTGTCCTCACGCTCACAATGGATGCATCTTTGTTTGAGTGGGGACCACACCTGGCAGATCACAAAGCCCATGGGTTTCAGTCACCCGGGCAGCCTTGTCACCACATTAACCTTCTGGAGATCCATGCAGTGCAACTTACTCTCATGGAATTTGCTCCTTTGGTCAAGGGTAAGGTCATGCAGGTCCAGGCAGACAATGTCACAATCATGTACCTGAACAGGCAGGGCGGAACTAATTCAAACAACATGAAGTCTTGCTGTATTCTGACAATAGCAGTGAGTCCCAACCTTCGAACTGCCCCGGAGATGAAAGAGTTAACTTTCCATGCCAGGCATGGAATGCTGAGCTCGAGCTCGGTTGAGTCTCTTATCTGTTGCTGTTTGAACTCAAACCGTCAGATTCTTTACTCTTCCTCACTGAACAGTCACTCCGGAGAGTTCTCCTTCTACTCGGTTCAATTTGTCGGTTAAAGTACCGCTTTTCTCGGTTTTTGACCGAATTTAAACTGCAACCTGTCGGGTCAGTCTCTGTCTGTGGTATTTGTGAGTACTAGATAGGTTTATATTATTTTCTGTTCTGTGTGGAACTTGTAAATGGTTCATTGGTTCGGTTTGAACCGATCAAGTTGCTAAAAATCTTTATCTGAACTTTTAGAGTGTAGTTACGGTTCTTATCGGTTCTAAAAGCGGATTTTATTCGTTTTTCCACGACCATTGACACGGTCAGGAACCGATAAGAGGGTCTTCTCTTGGTGCCATTAAAAGGGTAAGTTTGGTTAGGACTGGCACAATGTCTGAGAAACCCAAAAGAAAAACCGGGCCCACTGGGTTTCACCACTGCAGTGTGTGGGGAAGTCTTTGCTAAGGCTGATCCCCACACCACCTGTGTTTTTTGTCTGGGGTTTGACCACCTCAATGCAGACTGCCAGATTTATAAAAATTTTCCTGCAGCTACCCTAGAAAAAAGAGTTGGTAGGCTCAGGGAAAGGGAGGCCAATAAGTCCGCTGAACCGGATGGCCAGCCTGGTTCGGTTCAAACCGAACCAGAAAGAGTGCCCTCTGACCAGGCCGAGACTTCAGGCAAAAGGAGATCCGATTCTGAGGAGTCGGTTCCAGCTAAGAGAACAAGAAAGGAAAAATCAGCTGGTGTGGATCCAAAACTTTCTTCTCCAAACGCTGAAGAAATAGCCAAAGCGATAAAAATTGTGCAGTCGCTTTCCCCGGTTCTGCCCGAACTGGCACCATCAGGGAGGCGCTCGGTTCGGCCGGTTCCACCAGTTTAAGATTATGATTTAGAGGAATATTATGAACCAGAGGAGGAGGAAGAGGAGTATGAGGAAAGTGAAATGTGGTTTTGAAAGTCTGGATGTGCCCATTGACCCGGACATCTCCCCAGACAGACCTTCAGGAGTGTCTCCTCCTAGGCTTTCTGAGTCCCCTCCCATTTCATGTTTTATAAAAAAGTGGCTGAAACCCTCCAGCTTCCTATGGAAGAAGCTGTGGAAATAATCATGGTAGTAAGTGCGGTAAACACCAACATAGAGGTGTCGACAGGGAGAAGGGCAGGGGTAAATGGTGAAAGTGACAAAGGCAAGAAGGACAGGGATGGGGCAAAAGGGAGTAAGGCCATCAGGAAATGGAGGGTAATGAGTACCAATGCCTGTAGTCTGGGCAACAAGCTCCCTGAGCTGATGGCCTTAATGGAAGAGGGATGCCTGGATATCGTAGCAGTCACAGAAACATGGTACACAGAGAACCATGACTGGGATGTTAACATACCAGGGTACATAACCTACAGGAGAGACAGGCAGGGGAGAAGAGGGGGAGGAGTAGCTCTCTATGTAAAGGAAGGGATAAAAGCAACTGAACAAAAGAGTAAACAGGGAGGAGAGGAGGCACTGTGGGTCACCTTGGAGACTGGAAAGGGCACCACAATCCGCACAGGGGTTGTGTACAGACCCCCATGTCAGGGGGAAGGAATGGACAAGGATATGATAGAAGGCATTCTTAGAATGGCAGAGAAAAGGAGATACTGTTGATGGGAGACCTGAATATGCCAGATGTTAACTGGAGCACATTTGCTGCAGCCACATCCAAGAACAGGGCCATTCTTGATGCCCTACAGGTGGCAGGCATTAGACAGCTAGTTGGAACCCACTCGTGAAGGAGCAATCTTAGACCTCGTGCTCTCAAACGGGGGCAGTGAGAGGATCTCAGATCTAGAAGTGGGTTGCCATCTGGGGACAAGTGACCATCAAACAGTGTGGTTCACGTTAAACTCAGCTAAAGTCAAGCCATACAAAGTGAGGGTACTGGACTTTAGGAGGGCTGACTTTGGTAAGATGGAGAGTGCCTCAGAAAAGCACTAGCAAACAGGCTAGAAGGGTGTGGAGCAACAATGGGAATTATCAAAACTGCCATCACAGAGGCAACAAGCCTTTGTGTGAAGCAAATAAACAAATCAAAACGAAAGAAAAAGCCACTATGGTTCTCAAAAGAGGTGGCTGTGAAAGTCAGGAAGAAAAAGATAGCATTCCGGAAGTGTAAGGAAACACAGAAGGAGCAGGACAGAGAGCTGTACCAGTTAAGGCAGAAGGAAGCAGGGAGGGAAGTCAGAATAGCAAAGGCCCAAACTGAGGAAAAGATAGCCAACTCAGTTAAGAAGGGGGATAAAACCTTTATAGGTACATCAGCGGCATAGAAAAAGGAGGAATAGTGAGGCTGAATAGAATGAGCGGTGGGTGGGCAGAGGGGACAGTGAAAAAGCAGGAATACTGAGCGAATATTTCTGCTCAGTATTCAAAAGAGGAGGGAAGTGCCTAATCCAATTAACGAAGCACTCTTGATAGAAGATTCGATCCCAGTCCTTTCACAGAAGAAAGGGTTCTGCAAGAACTCCTAAAACTGAAGGTGGACAAAGCAATGGGTCCTGATGGAATTCATCCCAGAATTCTAAAAGAATTAAGGAGGAACTAGTGAAACCACTGGCTACTCTTTTAATAAATCATGGGTGGATGGTGTGGTACCGAGGACTGGAGGAAGGTGGATGTGATTCCCTTCACAAAAGTGGGTCCAAGACAGAGGCAGGAAACTACAGACCTGTCAGTCTGACCTCTTGTGGTAGGGAAAGTGATGGAGTCACTTCTGAAGAAAGAATAATCAGTACCTAGAGGCCAGTGGAGCACAGGACCCAAGGCAGCATGGGTTCTGGGGAAGGTCATGTCAGGCAATCTAATAGATTTCTTTGACTGGGTGACCAAAGTAGTAGACCAGGGAGGGGCTGTGGACATGGCCTACCTAGACTTTAACAAGGCATTTGACACAGTCCCACACAAAAGATTAATAGTCAAATTAAGCAGCCTTGAGTGGGACCCAGGGTGGTAGCCTGGGTAAAACATTGGCTGGACAACAGGACACAGAAGGTAATTGTAAATGGAGTCCACTCTGAAGAAAGGGGGTTACTAGGGGGTACCGTAGGTTCATATTGGGTCCAGTCCTTTTAATGTCTTCATCAGTGACATTGCAGAGGGACTGGAAGGAAAAGTATGCCTTTGCAGATGACACAAAGATCTGCAACAGGGTTGATACACAAGGGCGTGGAAAGGATGAAAAGGGACTTGGCAGGTTGGAGGAATGGTCAAGTATGGCAGTATTCAATGCAAAGAAGTGCAAAATAATGCACCTGGAAACAAGAACCCAGGGAAGAATACACAATGGGTGGAGAGGTAGTAACAACAACAAAAAGGAAAGGGACCTGGGGTAATCATATCAGATGACCTTAAGGTTAGCAAGCAATGTGAAAGGCAGTAGGGAGGCTGGGGGTATACTGGGATGATGGAGAGGCATCATCAGCAGAAAACAGGAAGTTGTTATCCTCTGTATAGACAGTTGGTGAGACCCCATCTGGAGTACTATGTCCAGTTCTGGAGACCCCATCTCCGCAAGGACATAGACAGGATAGAGGCAGTCCAGAGGAGGGCAACTAAAATGGTGCAGGGTCTGCAAGAGAAGCCGTATGAGGAGAGACTAAAGGAGCTTAATATGTATACCCTTGAGGAAAGAAGAGGGGGACATGATAGAAACTTTTAAGTACCTCAGTGGAATCAACAAAGTCCAAGAGGGTAGCATCTTTCAGAAAAAGAGACTTGCAAGAACAAGGGGACACAATGTAAAGCTAGAAGGAGGCGGTTCAGGGGCAATGTGAGGAAGTATTATTTCACAGAGAGGGTAGTGGATGCATGGAACAGCCTTCCTGAGGAGGTTGTGGGGTCTAAAACTGGGGGAGAATTCAAGAATGCATGGGACAGACATAAGGCAGTTCTTGTGGGGGGTAGAAAGAAATAGGCTGTTGGTTAACTAAGATCTGCGGCCTATCCTGTAGGTAGGGAAATGGGCAGACTAGATGGGCCTAGCGGTCCTTATCTGCCGTCAAAGTCTATGTTTCTATGACCAGGAGGAGCCTGACTATGTGGAAATGATGGATATCCCAGAGTCTAGGAGGCTGTCTATTCCCTTACACAAATCTTTTGGGAAACAGACATTTAAGATTTTAAAGATTCCTAACACTATACCTCCTGTGGATAAAAGAATGGACAAGAGGTATACATTGTCAGGCTCAGATACGGAGTTCCTTACACAGCAATGCAGCCATGTTGGGGTAGTGCAGGCTGCAGCCTGTGATAAGGCAAACATTCCCTTGGCTTCAAACCCCCCAGACAAGGACTCCAGGAGGATTGATGCCATGGCAAAGAAACAGTACATGGCAGCATCCTTGGGACTCAGACAGGCCAACTATATGGCCTATATTGCTAGGTATCAGAAATCCAGATGGGACACTGTCATGGCTTTAGCAAAACAGGTCCCAGGCCAGCTTGCCAAGGAGCTGGAGCAGGTGGCTGCTGATGATATTGAGGCATCCAAGGTGCAATTCCATGCTGCAGTGGACTCCAATGATGTGTCATCTAGAGTCATGACTACATCTGTGGCACTTCGTAGAATGGCTTGACTCAGATGTACTAGCCTGTCACAGGATACCCAGACTAAGGCCATGGATTTTCCTGTTGTGGGTAATTCTCTGTTTGGGGAGCAAACAGAGAATTACATGAAGAAAATGGACGAATATAGGACCACCTATAGGAGTGCCCAGGCCAAGGAAAGGCAGGCCACTCCTCAAAGGCAGCATCCCGGGGCAGGGGCAGGCCTTTTCATAGGCTTTTCTACCAAGCCCAGGCCTCCTCCTCTTCTGCCTATGCTCAGAGGGGGTTCTTTAGAGAGAGAGGCAGAAGGGGTACAAGCAGACCTGCTTCCACCCCTCAGCCAAAACCCCCTGCCAAACAGGCACCCTGATGGGTTTGCCAGGGCCGATTCTGCACCACCTGTAGGGGCAGGCTGGCTTAATTTGTCCAGGACTGGAAGTCTCTAACATCAGACAAGTGGGTCCTGGAAGTAGTAAGCCAGGGACTGGTTCTCAGCTAAAAATTTCCAAAGCTAAGAACCAGATCTTTCCACCTGCAAATCCCTCAGAGGCACTTGCCCTAGAGGCAGAGGTCTCTTCCCTCCTGGCTCTCAGAGCTGTGGAACGGGTTCCACCCCTACACCAGAGCAAAGGATTGTACTCCAGGTACTTCCTTACCCCAAAAAAGACAGGAGAATGGCGGCCCATCCTGGATCTCAGATATTTAAACAAGCACCTTTTAAAGCCAAAATTCAAAATGGTGACTCTGGGAATAATTCTACCCTCTCTAAGGCCAGGGGACTGGCTAGTTTCTCTGGATCTCAAGGATGCCTATTTCCATATTCTCATCAGAAGCTCCCATCAGAAGTACCTCAGGTTCGAGCTGCCCTCAGGCCATTACCAGTTCAGAGCTATGCCCTTCGGTCTAACCTCTGCTCCAGAGGTGTTCACAAAATGCCTGGCAGTAGTAGTTGCTTCTCTAAGAAGGCAAAGGATTGCCATCTTCCCATACCTGGACGACTGGCTCATAGTAGGCCAGTCCCCAGACCAAGTCAAGTTACACCTACAGATAACTCAGCAACTGCTCACCTTTCTGGGTTTCCTTCAGAATCTTTCAAAGTCAGTTCTAGAGCCTGTTCAGTTCCTCACATTCATAGGTGCAGAGCTAGATACAGAAAGGGCCAGAGCCTTCCTTCCCCTGGACAGGGCAAGGACCTTTATCACTTTGGCCTCCTCATTCACCCTACAGGTGTCTCGACCAGCAAGGCATTTTCTGCAGCTTCTGGGGCACATGGCTGCTTCTACAGCAGTGGTGCAAGGAGCAAGATTTCAGATGAAGGACATTCAGTTCCATTTGAGAGCCTTTTGGTCTCAGAAAAAGGACCCTCTGACCAAACTGATCCCAGTGACTCCAACCCTTGCAGTGGTGGCAGGATCAGAACAATCTGAGACAAGGAGTTCCCTTTGTCACTCAGTCTCGCTCTTTAATCCTTACTACAGATGCCTCCCTCTTGGGGTGGGGGGCTCACTTGGGCAACCTGACCATCCAGGGGTTGTGTCCCCTCAGGAATCTCTGCTTCACATCAGTCTGTTGGAACTCAGAGCAGTATTTCTAGCACTTCAAGTTTTTTCCAAGTCTGTTCAGAACAAAATTATTCAGATCAGAACAGACAATACCACCACAATGTGGTACATCAACAAGCAAGGAGGCGCTCGGTCTGCGGCCTTGTGCACAGAAGCAATGAAGTTGTGGTCTCTGGCTTATTCCCTGAACACCTCCCTCACAGCAGTACACCTCTCAGGCAAGGACAATGTCCTGGCAGATGCTCTCAGCAGGATATCTCAGGGTCATCACGAATGGTCACTGGATCCCCTGGTCTTGGACGTGATATTCTCCAGATGGGGCACCCCACAGATAGATCTTTTTGCAACCCCAGACAATCACCAACTTCCCCTTTTTTGCTGCAGGCCCCAGTGTTGGGCTCAGTCCCCCTGGATGCCTTAGTTCTCAATTGGGAAGGAAGTTCTGTGCTTCCCCCCCTTCCCTCTCCTGTTCAGTTCTAGTCAAATCAGGTCTCAACCCTGCAAAGTGATCCTGATTGCTCCAGACTGGGCCAGACAGCCCTGGTATCCTCTCCTATTGTCCTTAACAGTCCATCTTCCCGTGGCTCTTCCCAGGAATTACAACCTGTTAACCTGTGCTCAGGGGAGGGTTTGGTACCCAAATCTCTCAATTTCAAGGCCTGGCTCTTGAAGAGTTAGAGTTTGCTGATTTACACCTCTCCCAGTGTGTTATGGATGTTCTAAAAGCTTCTAGGAAGCCTTCCACCAGAACTACTTATAATTCCAAGTGGAAAAGATTTTCCATATGGTGCTCTGGGAAGCATATTTCCCCAGAGTCTGCTGATCTGCCCACAATCCTTGACTATATGGTCCATCTGAATAGTTGGGACTCAGACCAGCTACACTAAGGGTGCATCTGACAGCTGTTTCTGCTTTCATTTCAGCAGGTAAGCCCTCGTCTCTTTCAGCTCACCCTGTTTTCTCCAAGTTTTTCAAGGGATTGCTTCATACCAATCCTCCATTCAGGGACCCTGCCCCTGCTTGAGATCTTAATGTTTTCATTGCTCAGCTTATGCAACCCCCTTTTGAGCCTTTGTCCTCAGCAGAGCTTAAGTACTTGACTTGGAAAACTGTGTTTCTGGTGGCCATCACTGCCAGGCACGCAAGTGAGCTTACAAGCCCTGTCAGTGGAGCCTGACTTTATTTCCTTCCATAGGGATAAGGTGGTCCTCAGGACTAACAGGGAAGTTTTTGCCTAAGGTGGTTTCAGACTCCACTTAACCAATCTATGTCTCTTCCTGGTGTACTTCACTGACCATTCCTCCTCTGGTGAGAGGAGGCTGCACAGTCTAGATGTGAAAAGAGCCCTTAGCTACTATATAGAACATACCAAGGGTCATGGGTTTGACTCCTCCAACTGTTCCTCACTTATGGTGAGGTTGGTAAAGAAAACCTGCCACTAAAGATCCATTGCCAGGTGGATTGTCTCTTGCATCCAATTTTGCTATGAAAAATTAGGTAAGGTTCCACCCCTCAGGCCTGAGGGCTCACTCTATCAGAGGTACAGCTGCTTCCTGGCTGCTGCCAGGGATATTCCTATCTTAGAGATATGTCAAGCAGCTACCTGGAAAACAGTTCACACTTTTACCAAGCATTACTCCCTGGATATCCAGGCTAGGAGTGATGCTCGGTTGCTGTACAGCTGTGCTCTCAGAGCCTATTTCTAAGTAGGTTCTGTCCCTCCTCCATGGAGGTACTGCTTGATAGTCTGCTATTGTCAGAATACAGCAAGACTTCATGTTGTTTGAAGAAAAATGACTCACCTTAGTAATGTTGTTTCTTCTAATGGAGTCTTGCTGTAATCTACCCGCCTTCCCTCTCAGAACCTCTGTTTTGGGATGTGGGTGGGCAGTGGCAGTGTTGGCACTCAGGAGGTGCCTCACCTTTTTGTTATCACCTTTTCTTTGGGTGAGTGGGTGTTGTTATTTCATTTTTTGGGTCTCCTGACTTGAGTCTTTGTTTTGGGACCAAAAAATGTGTTGTTATTAGTAGCCAGTTGGCTAGTGTAGGTTTACAGCTTCCACACAGGACCTCAGTGAGTTTAGCTCGTAAAGATCTGACGGTTTGAGTTCAAACAGCAACAGACAGAGTCTTAACCGAGCTCGAGCTCAGCGTTCCATGCCTGGCATGGGAAGTTAACTCTTTCATCTCCGGGGCAGTTCGAAGGTTGGGACTCACTGCTATTGTCAGAATACAGCAAGACTCCATTAGAAGAAACAACATTACTAAGGTGAGTAATTTTTTCTTTCTTTCTTCTGTCTTGGGAGGCCCTCCGCACCTGGACCATCATGCGCAGCCCGTCGTAGATCTCCTGGCGATACATGTCACAGGAGTGAGCAGTCAGCTGGTAGATACTATCAGCTGGGTAGGAGATGTTAAACGTGTGGTCCCTGAATCAGGAGGTGGTAAAATTTATCATTGTGTGGATTTGAACCACGTACCACTCCTAGAACTACAGATCTTACTTTGAGAGAGCTCTTGCAGTAGGTAATTACAAATAGGACTGAAGCCGGCAGGCATCAGGACCCCACGGAAAAATTTCTAGCTAGCAGTCTCTGGCAGGGGACCGCCCCCACGTCAGGTGACCGACGTCAGTATAAAGGGGTGGTCCCCCACACCCGCCTTCCAGTTCTTTCCTGCCATTAGCTCATGCAGTACCTTGCGGTTAAGTTCACTGCTTCACAGTCAAATCGTTGGTAGTTTTACCATCTGTTTTCACCTTTTTTCTCAAATTTCATCAGCCTTTACCATCAGCTGCTGTGTATGTTGTCCCTCACTCCCTCCAGGCACAAAAACAAGAGCAATTCTTGCGGCACCCAGCTCTCGCACAAGGACGGACATTCCCAGTGCCTTTGAAATGAAATGAAGTCTTGTTATATTCTGATATATGCAGTTAGGTCCTGCCTTTTAACTGCCCCGGAGAACAAAGAGTTAAACTTTCCATGGCCAGCATGGAATGTTCGCCACGAGCTCAGTTGAAGCCCCTGTCTGCTGTTGTTTAAACTGCACCGTCAGATTCTTTACTCTGCCTCACTGAACAGTCGCTCCGGAGATTTCTCCTTTGCTCGGTTCAGAAAAGTCAGTTGAAGTGTTGTTTTTTTTTCGGTTGGTTTGCTGTTACCGCTCAGTCAGTTCAAGTCTCTGTCTGTGGTACCATGAGTACTAGATAGGTTTTCTGTGTAGTTTCTGTGTGGAACTTGTAAATTGTGGATCGGTTCGGCTGAACCGATCAGTTTGAGGTAAAAAACGTTTGTGATTTATTTAGAGTGTGGTAACCGGTCCATATCGGTTCTAAAAAAAACAGATTTTATTACGTTTTTTTCCAAGACCCGTGACACGGTCAGGAACCGACAGGGGAGTCTTGCCTGGCGGATTACCGAAAAAAGGGTAAGTTTTGGATAGGATTGGCCATGTCTGAGAAACCCAAGAAAAAAAACTGGGCCACTGGGTTTCAACACTGCAGTGTGTGTGGGGAAGTCTTTGCCAAGGCTGATCCCCACACTACCTGTGCTTGTCTGGGGTTTGACCACCTCAATTCAGACTGCCAAATTTGTAAGAATTTTCACAAATCTACCCTGGAAAAGAGATTAGGTAGACTGAGGGAAAGGGAGGCCGAGAAGTCCGCTGACCCGGATGGCCAGCCCGGTTCAGTTCTGTCCGAACCAGAAGGAGTGCCCTCTGACCAGGGCGATACTTCTTTGGGCAAAAGGAGAGCCAATTCTGAGGAGTTGATTCCGGTGAAAAGGAAAAGAAAAGATAAATCGTCCGGTTCGGACCCAGAAATTCATACTCCGACCGCCGATGAGATAGCCAAGGCGATAAGGATAGTGCAATCGCTTACTTCAGTTCCGACCGAACCGGCACCATCTGGCAGGCGTTCGGTTTGGTCTGTTCCCCCGGTTCCGGATTACACTTTGGAAGAATTTTATGAACCGGAGGAGGAGGAAGAAGAGTATGAGGATGATGATGGTGATTATGAAAGTCTGGATGTGCCTATTGACCTGGACATCTCCCCAGACAGACCTTCAAGTGCTTCTTCTCCTAGGCTTTCTGAGTGCCCTTCTCACTATATGTTTTACAGAAAAGTGGCTGAGACCCTCCAGCTTCCTGTGAAGGAAGCAGTAGAGGATCAGGAGGAGCCTGATTTTGTTGAGATGATGGACATCCCAGAGTCCAGGAGACTGTCTATTCCCCTGCACAAATCCTTTGGGAAACGGACACAAAAAATTCTTAAGTCTCCTGATTCCATACCTCCTGTGGACAGACAAATGGACAAGAGGTACACTCTCTCCGGCTCAGACACGGAGTTCCTTTTTCAGCAATACAGCCATGTTAGGGTACTGCAGGCTGCTGCCTGTGATAAGGCAAATATTCCCTTGGCATCACACCCCCTCAGACAAGAACTCCAGGAAGATTGATGCCATAGCAAAGAAACAATACATGGCAGCATCTTTGGGGCTCAGGCAGGCTATCTATATGGCCAACACAGCTAGATACCAGAAGTCCAGGTGGGACACTGTGCTGGCTCTGGCTAAACAGGCCCCTGACCAGCGTGCCAAGGAGCTGGAGCAGGTGGCTGCAGATGGGACTGAGGCATCCAAAGTACAATTTCATGCTGCTGTGGACTCCCAGTGATGTTTCATCAAGAGTCATGGCTACATCTGTGGCTCTTCGGAGAATGGCTTGGCTCAGATGTACTATCCTCTCACAGGATACCCAGGCTAAGGCCATGGATTTCCCTGTAATTGGTAATTCTCTGTTTGGGGAGCAGACAGAGAACTATTTTAAAAAGATGGATGAGCACAGGACCACTTACAGGAGTACTCAGGCCAAAGAAAGGCAAGCAACTCCTCAAAGGTAGCAGTCCAGGGGCAGGCCTTTCCAAAGGCCTTTTTACCAAGCTCCGGCCTCCTCTTCTTTCTCTCAGAGGGGGTTCTTTATAGGGAGAGGCAGATGGGGGATGAGCAGGCCTGCATCCACCCCTCAGCCTAAAGCCCCTGCCAAGCAGACACCCTGATGGGTCTGCCCGGGCCGATTCTCCCATACCAGTAGGGGGCAGGCTGGCTTACTTTGTCCAGGACTGGAAGTCTCTAACATCAGACAAGTGGATCCTGGAAGTAGTAAGCCAGGGGCTGGTTCTCAGCTTCGAAAAATTTCCCAAGATGAGATCCAGATCCTTTCCACCTGTGAATCTATCAGAAACCCTTGCCTTAGAGGCACAGGTTTCTTCTTTCCTAGCTCCTCTCAGAGCTATAGAGAGGGTTCCCACCCTACACAAGGGCAAAGGATTGTACTCAAGGTACTTCCTAACCCCCAGAAAGACAGGAGAATGGCGGTCCATCCTGGACCCAAGATATCTGAACAAACACCTTTTAAAGCCAAAGTTCAAAATGGTGACTCTGGGAATTATCATTCCCTTTTTAAGGCCAGGGGACTGGCTAGCCCCCCTGGACCTCAAAGATGCCTATTTTCACATTCCCATCAGGTGCTCCCACAGAAAATACCTCAGGTTCGAGTTGCCCTCAGGCCACTATTAATTCAGAGCAATGCCCTTTGGCCTAACATCAGCCCCAAGGGTTTTCACAAAGTGCCTGGCAGTAGTGGTTACTTTCCTAAGGAGAAAAAAAGATCTCCATCTTCCCATACTTGGACGACTGGCTCATAGTAGGTCAGTCTCCAGACCAAGTCAAGTCACATTTACAAGCGACCCAGCAAGTGCTCAATTCCTTAGGATTCCTTCTCAACCTTCCAAAGTCAGTTCTTGAACCAGTACAGCTCCTCACTTTCATAGGGTCAGAGCTGGATACAGTAAAGGCAAGAGCCTTCCTTCCCCTGGAAAGGGCAAGGACGCTCATGGAACTGGCCTCTTCATTCACCCTTCAGGTGTGTCGACCAGCAAGGCATTTCCTTCAGCATCTGGGCCACATGGCAGCTTCCACAGCAGTGGTCCAAGGAGCAAGATTCCAGGTGAGGGACATTCAGTTCCACTCAGAATCCTTCTGGTCCCAAAGAAAGGATTCCCTTACCAAACTAGTCCCAGTGACTCGAACCCTGATCCAGGCCTTGCAATGGTGGCAGGATCAGGACAATTTGAGACAAGGGGTTCCTTTTGTTACTCAGTGATACTCACCACAGATGCTTCCCTGCTGGGCTGGGGAGCCCATTTGGGGGATCTTACCACCCAAGGACTGTGGTCACCTCAGGAATCTCTGCTTCACATCAGTCTCTTGGAACTCAGAGCAGTGTTTCTGGCACTGCAAGCTTTTTCCAAATCTGTACAGAACAAGGTGGTCCAGGTCAGAACAGACAACACCACCATGAGGTACATCAACAAGCAAGGAGGCACCCAGTCTATGGCCTTGTGCACAGAAGCAATGAAGTTGTGGTCCCTGGCCTATTCCCTGCAAACCTCTCTGATAGCAGTTCACCTCCCAGGGAAGGACAATGTCCTAGCAGATGCTCTGAGCAGAATATCCCAGGGCCATCACGAATGGACCCTAGATTCTCTAGTTTTGAAAGTGATTTTCTCGAGATGGGGCACCCCAGAGATAGATCTTTTTGCAGCGCCAGACAATCACCAACTTCCTCTTTTTTGTTGCAGATCCCCAGTCTTGGGCTCAGTCCCCCTGGATGCTCTGATTCTGAACTGGGAAGGGAAATTTCTGTATGCTTCCCCGTTCAAAGTGTTAGTCACAACCATGCAAAGTGATTCTGATTGCTCCAATCTGATCCAGACAGCCCTGATATCCCCTGTTGCTGTCCCTAGCATGTCCATCTTCCCCTGTCTCTTTCCAGGAATTACAGCCTGTTGACATCCTCTCAGGGGAGGATTTGGTACCCGAATCTTCGGTCTCTCAATCTCAAGGCATGGATCCTGAAGAGTTAGAGTTTGCAGATCTGCATCTTTCCCAGGGGGTTTTGGATATCCTTAAGGCTTCTTGAAAGCCTTCCACCAGAAAGACTTACAACTCCAAATGGAAAAGATTCAGCATTTGGTGTTCTAAGAAAAATATTTCTCCAGACTCTGCTGAGTTGCCTACGGTTCTGGACTATATGGTCCATCTTAATGGCCTAGGCCTCAGACCAGCTACCCTTAAAGTACATTTGGCAGCTGTTTCTTCTTTCTTGTCAGTAGGCAAGCCTTCCTCTCTATCATCCCATCCTGTGTTTTGTAAGTTTTTTAAGGGATTGCTTCACACCAATCCCCCCTTTAGGGATCCTGCTCCTGCTTGGGACCTTAACGTTTGCATTGCTCAGCTTATGCAACCCCACCCCCTTTGAGCCTTTGTCCTCTGCAAAGCTTAAGTACTTGACTTGGAAAACTGTGTTTTTGGTGGCCATTACTTCTGCCAGGCGTATCAGTGAATTGCAAGCCCTGTCAGTGGAACCTGATTTCATCTCTTTCCATAGAAATAAAGTGGTCCTAAGAACTAACAGAAAGTTTTTGCCTAAAGTGGTTTCAGTTTTCCACCTCAACCAATCTGTATCTCTCCCTGTTTTCTTCACTGACCATTCCTCCTCTGGAGAGAGGAGGCTACACACCTTAGATGTTAAAAGGGCCCTGAGTTACTACATAGAGCGTACCAAGGGTCACAGATTTGAATCCTTCCAGTTGTTCCTCACGTATGGAGAGGTTGGTAAGGGCAAACCTGCCACTAAGAGATCTATTGCCAGGTGGTTTGTTTCTTGTATACAATTCTGCTATGAAAAACTGGGTAGAACTCCACCCTCAGGCCTGAGGGCTCATTCCACTAGAGGTACAGCTGCTCCCTGGCTGCTGCCAGGGATATTCCTCTTGTCAAGCAGCCACCTGGAAAACAGTCCATACATTCACCAAGCATTACTCTCTGGTTATCCAGCCTAGGAGTGATGTTCGGTTTGGCACAGCAGTACTTCAGAGCCTGTTTCCAAAGTAGGTTTTGTCCCTCCTCCATGGAGGTACTGCTTGGTAGTCTGCATATGTCAGAATACAGCAAGACTTCATGTTGTTTGAAGAAAAAATTACTCACCTTAGTAATGTTGTTTCTTCTAATGGAGTCTTGCTGTATTCTAACCTCCCCTCCTGCCTCCCCTCTCAGAACCTAGTTTTTGGGATGTGGGTGGGCAGTGGCAGTGTTAGCACCCTAGGGGTGTCCTTTTTTCACCCTCTTTTAAGTTTGGGTGAATGATTGTGTTTTGTTTTTGGGTTTCCTGACTTGAGTCTTCCTTTTGAAACCAAAAACCCTTTTATATAGATGTAATTGCCAGTTGACTAGTTTGAGTTTTACAGTTTCCGCACAGAACTTCTAGTGAGTATTGCTCGTAAAGATCTGATCGTTGCAGTTTGAACAGCAGCAGACAGAGGCTTCAGCTGAGCTTGTGGTGAACATTCCATGCTGGCCATGAAAGTTTAACTCTTTGTTCTCCGGGGCAGTTGAAAGGCAGGACCTAACTGCATATGTCAGAATACAGCAAGACTCCATTAGAAGAAACAACATTACTAAGGTGAGTAATTTTTCCTTTTTGTCTAGGCCCGATCATCACGGCGAGAAGTGCCAGCTCTGCCAGCAGTTTAACGCAGCCACCCGAAAGCGGAGGCAGCAGTCCCTGGAGGCCCACATGCTTAAACTCAAAATGACCTCCATGGAAAAGGAGCTGAAAAAACTCAGGCAGGCTTCTACTTCTCCAGAGGGCCACCACAAGAAGAAGCACCATGACTCCTCTTCAACGGTCCCTGCGGCCTCGGCTGGGGTCGCGGTGCTGCCGGTAATGCCTCCCCTGTGAGGCAGTTCCGTGTCGGCCATCTTAGAGGCTTCCAAGGCGGCATCAACCCTCCCGTCGGGTTCGTGCTCAGGCCCCTTGGGAGCCTCTGGGTCTAAGGAGGCAGCCACTTCCAGTAAGGCCACCACTGTGCAGCCTTCTGGTTCGAGCAGCCCCAGTAAGTCGGACATCGGCTCCTCCAACGCCCACCTGGGTAAAGCCGTTAAGACGCCCGACCCTCCGGGGCAGCGCACGGCCTCCAAAGTGCCCGCAAGGCCGCCACTCCTTCGCGGCTTTCGTTGAGCGCTGGGTCCGATAAGTTGAACACCAGATCCTCCGACGTCCGCCCGGATACTGCCGATAAGCCAGATGTTGGCTCCTCCGACATCCGCTCGGCGTTAGAGCCAACGCCGGACCCTTCAGGCCTCTCCGTCGTCCTGAGCTCGCTGCAGCGTTCGTTGCATTCAGAGGCACCAGTGTCTCCTTTGCTGGGCCCCGGGGATAGTAACCCTTCTTCCCCAGGCGATACGGAGGAGGTGGGCATGCTGCCGTCGGGCCTCCCTCCCGCTGGGCCAGATGACCTGACGTTGGATCCTCGGTCGCCAGCGCCAACGCAGCCTCTCTGACGCCCGACAACATCCATTTGCCGGATGCCACCCCTACGCCGGGCTTCCCGTTCCAGATCCGCCTACTGGGCCGTTTCTGGGGCCCTCTGCTCCAGCAGACCCCCCAGTACCTGGGTATCCGACACCGTCCTACCCAGGCCCGCAGTATCTGGCACTCCAGTACTTGACGCCACAGTACAAGGTGCCCCAGTACCCGACGCCAGGCTTCGTGCTGTACGGATACGCGCCGTACGGATACCTTCAGTATCTGTACCCCCCTCCTCCTCCACCGCCCCCTTAGCCGCTGGTGGACTTGAAGGAGACTCTGGCTTCCTGGTGGACTGATGCGAAGGCTTAGCTCACCAGGGAGGTAAAGAGCCGTCTTCCGACGCTGGTTCCGGACCCCCTACGTGGGAGGCGAGAGACCCCCTCCCCCCCCCAGCATACCAGAGGCAATCCCTCCGGTTCCAGGGTAGGGCAGGATACGTTTCCCTGAGGGCTTCCCAAGGGGTCCGTTCCTCCCCCGCGCTAGGAGGAGGAGGAGTCTCCTTCTTCTTCTTCATCCTCCTCGGAGACCTCAGATGACTCCGGTCATTCCGATCCGGATGATGAGCCACGCACTCCAGACAAGCCCAGGCCAAGGACTCCTCCGAAGTCTCCTCCAGAGGATCCTTTTTTTACGGAGTTGCTGCGTAACCCGAGTCCGCTCCTGTCCTGGTGCCACCCTGGATTGAGCCTCATGCTGACCTTGTATCCACTATTTGGAAGCAGCCGTCGGCATTAGCCCCCCCCTTCCTGGGAAGTCGGACAAGCTTTATCAGGTTCTGGAGGGTATTGACTCTTTAAATTCACACCCTCAAGCTGATTCGGTCATGATTAGCGCCGCTCACAGCCGGACAGCTAACCCTAAGCACTTGAGCTAGTCACCATCCGACAAGGAATCCCGCCTTCTGGACCAGTACGGGAAGAAGGTGTATGCTTCTTACACTCTGGGAATAAGGGCCCTGAATTACGTTGCTCACATGGGGAATTACCAGAAGGTGATCCTTAGCGAGGTGGAAACTAAATTGGACTCCCTTCCTGAGTCTCAGACGTAGCAGGAAGTGGCTGATGTAGTCCGATCCGTGCGTTCGGCCAGTCGGCTCATGCTCCATGCCACATACGACACAGTGGACGTTACTGGTTGAGACTTGGCTTTCGTCATGGGTTTGCAGCGTCATGCCTGGCTCTGAGTGTCAGGTTTGGTCCCGGAGGTGCAGTCTGCTATCAAGGACGCGCCCTTCAGGGGTTCAGTGCTGTTTGGTGGCGATGTCAAGGACATCGTCACCGATCTGCAGGAGAAGGGTACTGCACTTAAGTCTGTTGGCTGTTTGTACAGACCCCCACAGGCTCAGCATTGTCCCTTTCGCAGACATTCTCGGCCCAAGATGAAACCTCCGGGAAAGCGGGCCAACAAACATCTGGCCCCTCTGGCTGCCAAGCCCCCCACTGAAAAAAGCAGCGGGGGCTTCAGCCGCGACACTGCCCCACACCTCCTGACTCCTTTCCTCTCCCACAGCCCCTGGGCTTTCCAGAGAAACCAGTAGGAGGGAGATTCTCCTTCCATCTACCAGGTTGGGAGAGGATCACTTCAGACACCTGGGTGCTCCAGCTGATCGCAGAAGGGCACTCAATAAAGTTTCTTTGGAAACCTCCTCGAAAGCCTCCCCAGGTCATCTTACTCCCCAGAACACCTTCTTCTGGTCTGGAAAGAAATATCCTCTCCTGTCTTCTTTTGAAGGAGACGATAGAGCCCTTCCCACCCCATCTTCGGGGGACTGGTTACTACTCCCATTTCTTCCTGGTCCCGAAGAAGTCAGGAGATGTGAGGCTGATTCTCAGCCTCAGCTCCCTGGACTTGTTCGTGGAGTACAAAAGGTTCACGATGCTCTCTCTGCAGAGTCATCTGCTCCTTCTTCGGCCAGGACAGTGGCTGTGTGCTCTGGACATTCAGGATGCTTACCTGCATATCTCTATTCGCCCTTCCCACCGCAAATACCTGCATTTTTTGTTCCAGGGGGACCAGTACCAGTTCTAGGCCCTCCCATTTGGTCTTTCCTCTGTGCCCCGAGTGTTCACCAAATACCTTTTGCTGGTAGCAGCCTACCTGCGCACCCAGGGGGTTCAGGTTTTCCTGTACCTGGATGACTGTCTTCTGGCGGCCTCGTCCAGGGAGGAACTCCTGTGCTTCCTTTCCCTTACCCTGCAGGTTTTCATCAGCTTGGGTATTACCGTCAACCAGGGTAAGTCCCATCTGATCCCGTCCCAGAGGCTCCAGTTTATCAGGGCAATTCTGGATATGACCTCTGGCATGACATTTCTGCCACTGGACAGGGCGGCCATACTCAAGGCTCAGGTCAGCCTGTTGTCCAGCTGCAGGTGGGTCAGCACCAGGTCGGTCCTTCGCCTCCTCGGGCTCATGGCGGCTG
Organism: Neoceratodus forsteri; assembly: GCA_016271365.2. Taxonomy (NCBI): domain Eukaryota; kingdom Metazoa; phylum Chordata; order Ceratodontiformes; family Ceratodontidae; genus Neoceratodus; species Neoceratodus forsteri. Next base: position 261,465,001 of record JADMNL010000027.1, on the reverse strand, counting down.
CTATTCCGACAGTCCCTCGCACTAGGCTGCACATGAGAATCTCTTAGTGGACACTTCGGTCTCAGTGGGATCAGTTGGTGGATGACCTAGATCAACTAGTTCTGGTCTCCAATCCTATGGCTCGGGACTTGCAATGGTGGACGGTTCCGGAGAACCTTTGACGGGGAGTTCCCTTCTGCCTTGCTCCCCCTCCCAGACGCTGACTACAGGCACCTCGGGCGAGGGTTGGGGAGCCCATTTGGGGTCTCACAGGACCCAGGGCTCCTGGTCCAGGCTCGAGAAAACACTCCACATCAGTGTGCTCGAGCTTCGGGCTGTGCTCTGTGCTGTTCAGGCTCTGCATCTGTATTTGCTCCCCGGGCATCTGGCTGTCCAGACGGACAACATGTGTGTGGTCTGGTACATCAACAAACAGGGAGGAACTCGTTCCTACCTTCTCTGCTAAGAGGCGATGTGAGTTTGGGATTGGGCAGTGCAGCACAACCTTCACGTCATGGCAATTCATGTCCCGGGGGGGGGGGTCAAGAACACATTGGCAGACCACCTCAGTTGGTCGTCTGCTCATGCTCACGAGTGGGAACTGGATCAGGGGGTAGCAGACGATATCTTCCTACGTTGGGGAACACCACAGGCAGACCTGTTTGTGTGTCCTCACAACGTAAAACTTCCCGACTTCTGCTCGCTCGCTCCAGGCGCGCATTTTTGGATTGACGGTCCGTCTCTAGACTGGAAGGGCAGATTCATCTATGCCTCCCGATCCCCTTGATTCGAGGGTCTTACAGAAACTCAGCTCAGAAGGAGCTGGCATGATCCTAATCGCTCCTTTCTGGCCCAGGCAAGTTTGGTTCTCTCTTCTGCAACAGTATTCAGAGGAACCTCCGCTTCCTCTTTCTCTGTCACATCTTTTGCTGACCCAGGATCAGGGGACCCTGGTCCATCCAGGCCTCAAGTCCCTTCAGTTACACGCGTGGCTCCTGCAGACGTAGCTCAAGCCCGATTCGGGGTTTCCCTGCTGGTGGCTGAAATTCTGGTGGAGGCCAGAAAACTCTCCGCTAGATCTACCTATGCCATGAAATGGAACCGGTTCTCTATTTGGGCTGCTTCCAAAGATTTTGAGCCATTCTCTTGTTCTTTTGGGTGGCTTTTGGATTACTTGCAACATCTCTTTGATCTGGGTCTCTGTCATTCTTCTCTGAAGGTTCATATGGCGGCCATCTCGGCTTACTGTGTTCCTTTTGGAGACAAAATTTTAGCGCAGCTGGAAGTCTCTAAGACTTTCCTTGGAGGGGTCCTCCACTTGAGACCCCCAATTCGGGTTCCTGCCCCTCCTTGGGATTTGAATTTTATCCTTGAGAAGCTTACTCTGCCTCCTTTCGAGCTGGCAGCCTCGGCAGACCTAAAATTCCTTTCATGGAAGACTCTCTTCCTTGTGGCCATTACTTCTGCTTGAAGGATTTCCGAGCTCCAGGCCCTCGTGCAAAATCCCATATTTGATTTTTCACAAGGAACGTGTGACTCTGCGTACCAACCCTAAGTTTCTTCCCAAGGTGGTAGCGGAATCTACGCTGAATCAATCCATGGAGCTGCCTGCTTTCTTTATGCAGCACTCCAATCAAGGGGAGTACCTCTTGCATTCTTTGGATGTTCACCGAATTCTGAGATACTACACCACCAGGACGAAGGATCTCAGAAAGAGTGATCAACTGTTTGTCTCTTTTGCTTGTAAAAGAGAAGGCAATGCTGTTTCTAAGCAATGCCTATCTAAATGGTTGGCTCATTGTATCACTTTCTGTTACGACAAGTACAACAAGACCCTGCTGGGCCAAGTCAGAGGCCACTTCACCAGAGGGGTCGCTGCCTCTGCTGCTTGTTTCAAGAATGTGTCAGCGGCAGACATCTGCGCAGCCACAACTTGGACTTCTGTCCATACCTTTTTGAAACATTACAGTTTGGACATTGCCTCTCGCCGTAGAGCAGGCTTCGGGTTTGCTGTTCTGCAAGGCCTTCTTTCCTAAGACCTTCACAGCCAGAGAGTCTACTTTTAGGTAGTTTCCGACTCCGGTTTGCTTCTTCTTGTTCCAGACTGCTTAGGACTCAGTCCTATTGATAATTGCCTACTGCAAGAGCCCTCTCGAAGTAAGATAGTACAGTTACGTAAGAACTTACCGTAACAGTAGATCTTCGAGAGAGGTGCTTGCAATAGGTAATATCTTCCCGCCCTCCATCCCTAAGCTTTTCAGCTCCTTTTCAGGAAGGAAACATCCGCTCTCTCTCGTCTCACCTTTTTGGCCTTTGGCAGGAAAGAACTGGAAGGCGGATGTGGGGGAGCGCCCCTTTATACTGACGTCGATCACCTGACGTGGGGGCGGTCCCCCGCCAGAGACTGCTAGCTAGAAATTTTTCAGTGGGGTCCTGACGCCTGCCCGCTTCAGTCCTATTTGTAATTACCTGTTACGGTAAGTTCTTACGTAATTGTATTTTACAGGTGAGTAACCTATTTTTATGTGCCCCGTCGCAGTTAATTAGGTCATGTTTCAGCTCTTACTGTCTACCCATGTCTCTTCTATCTCTGCATATCTCCCTGAAATTCGTATGTATTCCAAGGTATTCTGGTGGACATCCCCTCTATCCTTTGCCATTGGATCAGATGGCCGCTGTCTTGTCCATTTGTTGCCTCTATCCAGCACATCCACCCTCTCAAAACACACTGTATCTCCTAAATAAATCATCTCTCCCACCCTTCAAGACATAGCACCCTCCCAAAACATCACAGTGGCCCCCAGGTCTAATGGGAGAGGGTGCTCTAAACAGGCCTTAAAGCTAGTTGTGGGCCCCAGAGATGCTAGGTCCTCTTCTGGGCAGAATTACATCTAAACCCCCAATTACCAGTCCCCCCTTCCTTTAATTAGGATAGCCAGTCTACATAAAGTCTTTGGCCGCCCCATCTGCTCCATTGACTGGAGATGGGATAACTTTTTGGAGTTCAGACGTAGTTGAGATAGGCATATGGCATTAGTGGGTAGCAACAGTAAGGAGGGGCCAAAAGGGAAGGGAAAGGAGGAGACGAGTGGTAACTAGAGGGTTCAGTCTCATAGATTAAGAAGGGGACAAAAGCAGACTGGATAGAGCAGTTGGACTTCTTCTGTCATAAACTTCCATCTTGCTGTGTAGATGTGATTACCAGCTTCTCCCTTCCTTTTCTTGACAGCAGTTAAGCATGGATATTCTGCATTATATAAAGGCAGCCTACAGCTATATTTGGGGGGCTGTTCTAAAAACATCTGAGTTGCAAGCCTGTCATGGCAGTGGAAACAATGCTGCTTGTGGCACCATTGACCCAGGCTTGGGAATGGGCCAGAGACACCATGGGGAGGAGGATCGAGCAACCCAACCTGGAATAATCGGGCAGAAGATGTCAGATCCAGCACACTATCCACAGGTGGGCGAGCCCTGGCTCGGAGAGGATTGAATTCTGCCCCAATGAAGTTTATCACATGTGTGGGAACCAGTTCAGGCTTGGCTGGATTGACAAGGAGGCCACGAGTCTGGGAGATCTGAATGGCCAGGTCCCTGGACTGTTTCACTGCCTCCCTTAAGATACCCATAATGAGCCAGTCATCCAGGTACAGGTACACATTGGCACCCTTGCATCTGAGGTAGGTCACTACCACAGAAAGGCACTTGGTGAAAACCATTGGTGCAGATGACAGGCCAAATGGCATGACCTTGAACTGGTAAGGAACCCTCTCCACCCAGAACCAAAGGCATCAGCGGTGGGATGGACAGACTGGAATGCGGAAGAATGTGTATTGGAAATCTAAGGAGCAGAGCCATGCCCTGGCCTCCAGCACCAGAATGATCTGGCTCAGAGTGACCATATAGGACTTGTTTCACACAAACTGGTTCAAGTCATGCAGATCCAGAATGGGTCATCACCCCCAAAAAATCTGCTTCATACTAGAAAGTAACGGTAGACCTATTCATGTGAAGCCAGGGCATTTGGGACCCACTCTGTCACACTGTACTTAAGGATCTACATGAAAAAAGGTATTTCTAGGGGCATGGATATGGTTCACTTATCCACATCTGGCAGTTCCACTGGAATAGTGTGTTTTGCCAGATGTCTTTAAGCTAACCTCCTACTACCACCTGGGTGGTATATCCCCCAGTTCCACCCTGCGGCATGAGATCTTTCTTTCCACTGGAAGAACAGGTCACCTCCTTTGTGACTTCCACTTAGGTTATCTGCACCATACGCAACTGTTAATAAAGTAAAAGTTTTAGATATTTCTAAGCACTTGTTTCACGGTTCTATGGACTCCATCTCTGGACCAGCGATGGACCAGTGTTAACCATGCTTCAAATTCTGCATAAAGTCCTGGCAGAAGATGTCTGTTAGCGATCTTCATGATGTATGTACCACGTGGGAGTGGAAACACAAGTTCGGGATCGTAACTCTTGAGACAGATTATGCCATCCTTGGAGAAGAATGTGTGGTTCTGCTCCCTGGACCTCTATGATGCATTTTTCCACATTCCCTTCTGTCGATCCCACTGCCAGTATCTTTGGTTCTACATGGAAGGGGTCCTGTATCAGTTCCTGGTCATGCCCTTTGGCCTCTCCTCAACACCCGAGGTCTTTACCAAAGGCATGGCAGTGGTGGCAGCCCACTTGCGGCTCCTTGGGGTCAGAGAGTACCCCTACCTGGACAACTAGCTGTTGGCTGATCCATCCTGAAAGGCTGTGGAAAGATCCATAGATGTGGCTGTCCAAACTTGGACCTACTAGTCAACCCGGGCAAGTCTGAACTGGTGCTGAAGCAGTTGATCAAGTTCATTGGTACAGAACTAGACTCCCTGAAGTCTAAGACCCGCCTCACTATGGACCGGGCACTGGATCTTACCTCCTTTGCCTGATCATTTCAGGTTGGGTTCTCTTGCCCTGCCCAGGATTTCTTGAGCCTGCACCATCGTGGCCCATTGGTCCTACTGGCAGATTCGCCACCATCAGTGGGTGCTGGGTCGTCAGTGGTCCCAGCGTCTAGACCACTTGGACCAGCTTGTCATGGTGACCCAGCCGATGTGGGATACCATTCAGTGGTGGCTAGTCTCAGAACATCTGGAAGAGGGAGTCCCCTTTTTTTTTTCCCTCCCAGAACAGACCACACTCTCGACGGACGCGTCAATGGTGAGATAGGGAGCACACCTGGGAGACCACAGAGCCTACGGGTTCTGGTCATGCAGGGAGTCTCATCCCCTTATCAACCTGCTGGAGCTCTATGCAGTGCACTTGGCTCTGACGGAATTTGCTGTACTAGTCTGGATACAGGTTGTGCATGTCCAGACAGGCAACACCATAACCATGTTCTAGCTGAACAGGCAAGGCAGCACTCGGTCACCTCCTCTGTGTTAGGAGGCACTCTGTATCTGAATCCTCGTGTGCGACTTGGGTGCAGATCAGGTGCTCCATGTTGCTGGAGAGAACAGTCAGCTGGCGGACGCTCTCAGCTGGGTTCGAGAGACGTTGCACGAGATGATCCCAGAATCACGATATGGTGAACCATTTGTTCTTTCTCTGGACACACCCTTGATGGACCTGTTTGCTTCCTGGGCAAATGCCAAACTGAGGGTGTTTTGTCGTCACTCTTTCACAGTCCAGGACACTGCTGGGGGATGCCTTTGTGAGGCCCTTGACCACGGGCCTCCTCATGCATGCCTTTCCTCCCTTTCCCTGATCCAGAGTGGTGGTCGCTCGAGTCCCAGAAGGATAAGGCGCAGATGATCCTGATAGCTCCAGACTGGCCATGGCAGTTGGTACCTGGATCTCGTCAGCCTTAGTAGCAGGCTTCCGCGATGACTGCCTCTCCACCCATACCTGCTGACCAGACTATAGTGGCTGGTCCTGCTCTCGGATCTTCAGTCCCTGCACCTCACAGCATGGTTTCTGAGTGGCTAGAGTTTCAGGCCTTGGGTATTTCAGAGGATGTTGTCCACATCATGGAAGCCTCCAAGAATGGAAGAGATTCTCTATTTGGTGGCAGGGCAAGAAGCTGGATCCCTTGCTTGTCCTGTGGCTAGCATCCTGGACTACTTTTGGTCCCTTTCCTAGCTGGGATAATGGGCAGTGACCTTTAAGATGGCACATGGCTGCCGTCTCTGCTTGCCAGATGTGGGCTGGTAAGCCTGTGGTGGCCCAGGAGATGGTGGCTTGGGGCTTTTTTAAGGGCCTGGACCACTTGTCCCATCCTTTGCATGTACCACCTTCATTTGTGGACTTGCTGCTGTTGCAGTGCTCATGGGCAAGTCTTTAGAGCCAGTGCTTAGGTGTGAAATGTCACACCTGTCATGGAAGTTGGCATTCCTGGTGACCATTATGTCAGCCAGACGGATTGGGGAGCTGCAAGCGCTCTCAGCGGAGTCTCCTTACCTGGTCTTCCACCGGGACAAATTCGACCCCAACCCAAAGTTTCTCCCAAAGGTGATATCAGAGCTTCACCTTAACCAGGTGATTTAACTTAACCAATTTATTTTACCAGCCCATCTTTGGAGGCCGACTGCAGGCTCTATACCCTGGACCTGCGGAAGGCGCTGTCATTTTACATGAGGTGCACGGCTGGAGATCAGGGACAGGCACACCAGCTGTTTGTCACCTACACTGAAGCCATGACTGGCAGCAAAGTGGATGATTGCAAGGTTGGGGTCGTGAGGGCTCCTGGACACATCACCTGCCCTCCCCTGCTTGACCTCGGACCCCCCCCACCGAAGCAACAGAAGCTGTGGAAGTTGGGGTCGTGAGGGCTTCTGGACACATTGCCTGCCCTCCCTGCTTTCGACTCGGACCCCCCACTTGAGCAACAGAAGCCCGTGGCAGCTGGGGAGTGCGTGAGGGCTCCTGGAAACATCACCTGTCCTCCCTGCTTTCGACCTGGGGCCCCCCGAAGCAACAGAGCCGCGGCAGTGGGGTCATGAGGGCTCGGACACATCGCTGCCCTCCCCTGCTTGACCTCGGACCCCCCCCCGAAGCAACAGGTACTGGGAAGTGCGCGATTACAGGTGCCTATTTGGTGGCAGGGCAAGAGGCTGGATCCCTTGCTTGTCCTGTGGCTAGCATCCTGGGCTACTTTTGGTCCCTTTCCTAGCTGGGATAATGGGCAGCGACCTTTAAGATGGCACATGGCAGCCATCTCTGCTTACCAGATGTGGGCTGGTAAGCCTGTGGTGGCCCAGGAGATAGTGGCTTGGGGCTTTTTTAAGGGCCTGGACCACTTGTCCCATCCTTTGCATGTACCACCTTCATTTGTGGACTTGCTGCTGTTGCAGTGCTCATGGGCAAGTCTTTAGAGCCAGTGCTTAGGTGTGAAATGTCACACCTGTCATGAAAGTTGGCATTCCTGGTGACCATTATGTCAGCCAGATGGATTGGGGAGCCGCAAGCGCTCTCAGCAGAGTCTCCTTACCTGGTCTTCCACCGGGACAAATTCGACCCCAACCCAAAGTTTCTCCCAAAGGTGATATCAGAGCTTCACCTTAATCAGGTGATTTAACTTAACCAATTTATTTTACCAGCCCATCTTTGGAGGCCAACTGCAGGCTCTATACCCTGGACCTGCGGAAGGCGCTGTCATTTTACATGAGGTGCACGGCTGGAGATCAGGGACAGGCACACCAGCTGTTTGTCACCTACACTGAAGCCATGGCTGGCAGCAAAATGGATGATCGCAAGGTTGGGGTCGTGAGGGCTCCTGGACACATCGCCTGCCCTCCCTGCTCGACCTCGGACCGCCCCCCGAAGCAACAGAAGTCGCGGAAGTTGGAGTCGTGAGGGCTCCTGGACACATCGCCTGCTCGACTCGGACCCCCAAGCAACAGAAGCTGCTGGCAGTTGGGGTCGTGAGGGCTCTGGACACATCGCCTGCCCTCCCTGCTTGACCTCGGACCCTCCCGAAGCAACAGAAGCCGTGGCAGTTGGGTGCAGTGAGGGCTCCTGGACACATCACCTGCCCTCCTGCTCCACCTCGGATCCCCTCTCCCGAGCAACAGAAGCCACGGCAGTTGGGGGCGTGAGGGCCCTGGACACACGCCTGCCCTCCCCTGCCGACCTCGACCCCCCGCCAGCAACAGAAGCCGAGGCAGTTGGGGTCGTGAGGGCTCCTGGACACATCGCCTGCCCTCCCCTGCTCGACCTCGACCCCAAGCAACAGGTACTGGGAAGCACGCGATTACAGGTGCCAAACTCAAATGCTAAACTGCTGATTTCAAGGCAAAGCCACTCCAGCTTGTATACTGCGGCTTCTCTGGACTTGTGTGTGCATTTAAAGTCATCGCAGGAGTGCTGATAGTTTTTTCAACCCGATTTCTAGGCTGTTCCACCCTGCTTTTGAATCTGTTTGCATAGTTGCTTTAATTAAATTTACAGTATTTTCCCCTGTGACTTGCATAGAGCCGAGAGGAGCTTTAAGGATTTATTTTGCTTCCCTTGTTGAATTTGTTGGCTCTGCGAGCTTTTACGGCAGCTGGGGCATTCTAGCTTACAACAGTAATAGGGCTCTCGAGCCCTTAATCTCTAACTTGTATCCCTCTGCATAAAACAAAATCTGCCCCCAGCCTGCACAGAATTGATACGCAGCTAGTGAGGGCTTTACCGGGAGCCTGTGCTGAAACTGCCAAGCTGCTCCACTATAGAGGCTGCCTGTCTGTGATTTCAACGGGACCACGCCAAATGCCTGGATCACGGTGGCCATTTGCCTTGTGGTCTCAGCCCCCTCACGCATCTTGGAATTAGTCAGTGAAATCCTAGTAGCACCACACTTTGAAACTTAATTCCTTAGTTAATTTTTCCCTGCTCAATCTGCCTATTGTACTTACCGTAAGCATTCAATTTTGCTCCTCCCACAGGTTTCCTTTAAATATCTCTTCTTTTCCTTCACAGAAGCCGCGGCAGTTGGGGTCGTGAGGGCTCCTGGACACATCGCCTGCCCTCCCCTGTTCGACCTCGGACCCCCCACCCCGAAGCAACAGGTACTGGAAAGCGCGCGATTACAGGCGCCAAACTCAAATGCTAAACTGCTGATTTCAAGGCAAAGCCACTCCAGCTTGTATACTGCTGCTTCTCTGGACTTGTGTGTGCTTCCACCCCGCTGGCGCTGCCCGGCGGCCCCCCACCACCACCCTTGGTGGGCTCTTCCTTTTATAGGCTGTTTAGGTAATAGTCACATGACTGGTCAGCCCACTTTTCCATTTGCAGCTTATCAGCTGCCTCCACTAGAGGGCTCCCATCAATTTTTCCTCGTAACTAAGCATATACCTGCCCAAGGATGCTGATTCTCACTACATTCCTCTGCCTCTCTATGGCAGCACAAACCTCCTTACCACCCTCAACCCTCCCAGTGAATGAACCCCCACTGATCCTGCCACCTCGGTGCACCCTGCAGCCACACCCCAGTGCTTCCTCGCACTCGCCTGTACTAGACTTGTTTCATGCCCACTGCAGCATTATCTCTGCCGCAATCCTGCCACCCTCCTTTCACCTGGGGCTACCTGTCTTAAAGTCATCATCCCTCCGTCACCCATCAGCCTCCTCTCTTCACTGCCACACCAACACATGCAAAACCTATTCCAGGAAAATGTTACATCTCGATGCCCTTCTCCTGCTCCTGTCAGGGGACATAGAGGTAAACCCAGGTTCAAACCCAACCATCACCCCCACCCCTGTCTCTCTCCCCAAAGGCCTACACATACTCCACCTAAGCCTGCTATCCAAAATCTCACTACTACAACCGATCGCACTAACACTTCACCCCGACATACTGACCCTCTCCGAAACCTGGCTAAAACCACAGCATACGGATGCCAAAGTCTCTATCCCAGGATACACAATAATAAGGCATGACAGGCGAGGTAAAAAGAAAGGCGGAGGCTCGCCTACATATATCTCTAACACTCGTCAATTCACTCCCGTGGTGATCCCCTTTCTCCCTGCTAACATAGACTCTATGCTAATCAAATTATCACTTCCTTATACTTCTCCTATTTACGTGGCAAGCACATACTGCCCCCCTTGCACACCCACTGATGTCATCCTCTCCCGTCTAACCACGTTACAGTCCCTAGCTAAAGGAGGTGAGCTCCATGCCTTAGGGGATTACAATGTCAGTTGGTTAGGGGTGGACAAAGCCCAACTGAAGACAAAAATAAGGGCCCAAACCCTCACACAACTGATAACTGAGCCAACCAGACTTAACCACAAGACAAAAAATCACTCCCTACTGGACTGGGCCCTCACCATGCACCCACATAGAATCATTAAAGCAGGTCTACTTCCTGACTGTATTAGCGACCATCACATGGTTTACCTGATCAGGAAGGTCCATAGCCCTTCCCCCACCAAGACACTGCACACCAGATCTTACAACTCCTTAGACCTACTATCTCTCCTGGAGGACTTGGGTAGGGTAAACTGGTCCTGCATCACTGAGGCATGTACCATCGATGATGCCTTAAATGCATTCAAACTCAGTTTCCTAAAAGTTTGGGACAAGCACGCTCCACTGTGCACAAAGAGAGTTAGAGGAGCACATCTCCCCTGGATCACGGCTGACATAATCAAAACCTGCCACACCAGGGACCATTCCTGGAAAGTGTATAAGAAACTGGGCACCCAGGCCTCCCTCACTACCTATAGAGCCCTACGTAATGCTTGCACAAATAGCAATCGCCAAGCAAAAAAGGCTTACTTCGTATCATCCTTTAGTAAAAATTCTAACCACCCTATGGACTTTTGGAAATCCCTGAAATCCTTGCTCGCGCCCCCAACCCCCCCCCACACACACAATTTTAGTAATGGCACCCTCATCTCCGATGCCATCGGTGTTGCTGAAGCCTTCAACACCCATTTCTCCAGCTGCGCTGACAACCTTCCATCCTCCCGCCTGGATTAGGGACAACCCTGCCCTCCCACATAGCACCCCCGCACCTAGTACCCACCCCCAAGCCCCACCTTTTGAATTCCAACCAGTATCCCCCGCAGAAGTCCTCCACGCCCTACGGGCTCTGAACCCTAACAAAGGCAAATGCCCATCGTCTCTGGACGCTAAGATGCTTATGCTGTCTGCCCCTGCCATAGCCACCCCACTGGCCGCACTCTTCAACCTCTCCTTCTCTCTGGGTAAGGTACCAATGTCCTGGAAAATGGCCACTGTCATACCCCTCCCAAAAGGTGGTGACCCCTCCTCCCCAGGCAACTACAGGCCTATCTCCCTACTCCTAATTCTGGCCAAACTGCAGGGAGCGACTGGTCCTATCCCAACTCTCCCAGTTCTTGGATGCCTCCTCCTTTTACCCTTTCCAATCTGGCTTTGAAACCCATTCTACCATAACCTCCCTACTACGAGTCACCGGGGACATCCTCACAGGTATCGACAAAGGACATATCACCACGGCCATTTTCATAGATCTAGAAAAGCTTTCGATACCATCTCGCATCCCCTACTTATCTCAAAACTTACGGATGTAGGTCTTGCACACCCAGCCATAGACTGGTTCCAAGACTACCTAGGGGGCAGGACGGAAGTGGTCAGACTGACCTCCCACACATCAGACCCCCTACCAGTCATATCTGGAGTCCCCCAAGGATCAGTCCTAGGACCAATACTTTTCTCCATTTTTCTAAATGGCCTCCCCTCTGCATGCTCCCATTCTTCTATCCAAATGTATGCAGATGATACTGTCCTGTATGCATCAGGCCCCTCATCAAGCAGGGTAGCTTCCCTCCTCCAGGAGGATTTCTCAGCTATCCAGCACTGGTTCACGATAAACCAGCTATCTCTTAATCCTAAAAAAATGGTGTCGCTTACATTCGGCTCCCAACAGAGACTCTCCCGCCAAACCCCGTGTCCCCCACTCACAACTTTGGAAGGGACACCCCTGGAGCAATGCACTAGCTTTAGATATCTTGGCATCTGGCTCGACCAACACCTTGATTTTGCCTCTCACATAGACTCTCCATAAGAGGCTACTCCCAAAACTGGGCACTCCATGAAACAAAACCTGTCTCCCCAAGCAAACGAGGCACACCATAGTACAAAAAATGATACTCCCCGTACTGGATTATGGCGACGTAGTTTACTCAATCGCCCCTGCGTCTACCCTCGCAAGCCTCGACACCCTAGTCCACTCCTTCTGTCGTTTCATCCTCAACTCCCCACAATCTACTCACCACTGTACTCTGTACCGCTTCCCAGCCCTTCCATCTTTACAAGACCGCAGATTAATAAATTGCGCTAGGTTTGCTGCTAAATTCTGGACCCTCTCCCTCCCTATCTTGAGTCTACTTTATCCCAACAACCCCCCCCCCGCGTACTCCCTAAGAGGCACAGACCCCAGACTTCTTCATATCCCACTTATGCGCACTACCAAAGGTCAGTCAGCTTTTAAATTCTGAATCCTCAGATCTGTAACGCCTCCTCCCGCCCCCATCAGACACACACAAAATCCAGGTCTCCGTACCAGACTACTCCAAGCACATTTCTCCTCCAGCTGCTCCTGCTATTAAGCCTTAGCTATCATAAGTTATATATTGGACAGTAGAAATCCTGTTATGTGTTAAGTATACCTGTCTGTATACTCCTGTACTGCTTATCATGGTGTTTCGTCCTTACCTATCCCTAGTGTACTTCTTACTCAAACTCTATTATAATTGTACAAAGTCTCATGCTGTGTATTGTCAATCACTGTAATTTTTGCCATGTACTGGGCCTAGGCCCCCCGGTCGCATCTAGAATCAAGCATGTTGCTCAGTATGCCTACCTGGTAAATCTCGTAAATAAATAAATAAAGGTGGATTACTTCTTGCATCGACCCTTGCTGTAGGTTGACTGGTAGAGAGCCTCCCTTAGAGGTAGGGGCTTATTACACCAGTCAGATCACTGCATCGGTGGCTGCTTCTAGTGATGCCCAGATACCGGAGATCTGTAGGACTTCTACCTGAAAGTCAGCATGCACCTTTATTTCCCACTACCTCATCGACCTGGAGTCATGCTGGGATGTAGGTTTTGGAACCTTAGATCTTTCTTCGAGAAGAAGCTCTTTCAGCAGGTTCCACAGTGAGGACTGATGCCACCTGGCGGCAGTTCCGGCAACTTTTTCTCTAGCAGTACCGAGTGAACAGCCCCCTGCCGATGTCGGCTCCACCCAAGGCGTTGTCCTGTATAAGGGAGGAGTTCCCCACGTGCTCCAGTTCTCGTACACCGCCCCCCGTCAGGCAAATGTGGCAGCAGGCAAAGGTCAGAAACAGAATTGATAGGAGATAATCCCTCAAAGGAGGGAAGACCAGCCTGAAAAGGACCTGATCCCTGGGGGAAGGAGGGCAGGAAATATACCTGCTGCAAGAGCTTCTCTTGAAGATCTACTGTTAGGGTTAGTTCTTACGTACGGTAACTGTACTATCTTACTTTGAGACAAAGCTCTTGCAGCAGGTTTCACATTGAGGACTGGGTCCCAAGCAGTATAAACATGTAACGACCCCTGGGAGGGGGAAAAAACAGGAAGGACTGAACAGCAGGAAAAGGGAAGATCTCCCAGGAAACCAGGCCTTGCAGAACTGCGAGGCCAAACCCTGCTCTGTGTCTGGAAATAATGTTGAAGCTGTAATGCCTGACGAAGGTATGAACAGAACTCCAGGTAGTGGCAGCACAAATATCCGCTGTCGGTACCCTCTTCAGTGCTGCGAAGGAAGAAGCGATAGCTCTAGTAGAATGAGCTTTAACCGGCCCCTGTGTTGATCTGTTGTGCTTCTTATGACAGAAAGAGATACACTGAACCAACCAGCGTGAAAGCGTCTGTTTGGTGACTGGGCAAAGGACATGAAAAGCTGATCAGACTTCCAGTCGCCCTTGGTTCTAGCCAGGTAGCATCGGAGAGCCCTGTGGATGTCCAAGGAATGAAACAGGGTCTCCCCCGATTTGAATGCGCCGGATAATAAACCAGGAGCTGAACCGACTGATTCAGAGTGAGCTCTGAAACGACTTTTGGTAGGAACTTCGGATTAGTGCGAAGATCAACCCTGTCCTTGTGGAAAACAAGGTAGGGCTCTTTACACATAAGGGCTTGAAGCTCTGAAATGCGCCACGTTGAAGTAATGGCTACCAAAAATAAAGTCTTCCAGGAAAGGAAATGAAGCTTCGGACTCCATGGCCAGTTTGAAGGGGGGAAGAGTAAGCTTCTCCAGGACGAACAGGAGATCCCAAGGAGGAACACGTTTCTGGGAGCTCAGTACCTGGCTTGAGGAAAATGATGTAATTCTTGCTTGAATGGACTCTGCACTCACCCAAGGTTCTGCTAGCTGGTCAAAAAATGTCTGAGAGATTTTCTGTGAAACCATCAAATAGAGCATTAAAGTAGTACCTGAGCATAACAAATGGCATTTTCTTCATTTCACATGTAATAAGTAAGGTCTGGTTGTCCTTACGTTAGGGAAAATTAGTAAAGTTTGTAATATATTTATAATATAGCTGCGGTCAATCTTTAAGGGTGTCTTACGCATAAGGCCTCCCGCCAGGAAGCTGGTAGCAGCCTGGAACATCAGCCTTGTGTTAGATATGCTCACTTGCAAACCCTTCGAGCCTCTTGCAACTTGTAAGATGAAGTTCTTGACTTGGAAAGCAGCCTTTCTAGTGGCTGTCACCTCTGCTCGCAGAGTGCCTGAAATCCATGCCCTGATCACAGATCCTCCATATACTGTTTTCCACAAGAACAAGGTAGTTCTTTGGATGCACCCCAAGTTCTTACCTAAAATGGTGTTGGAGTTCTGTTTTTGTCAGCCTTTAGTGTCGCCTAAGCATGCACCCTAAATTCTTACCTAAAGTGGTGTTGGAATTCTATCTTTGTCAGCCTCTGGTGCTACCTTCCTGCTTCACCAGCTTCCAGAATGAAGGAGAGCGCACTCTTCAGTCCCTGGATAATAAGAGAGTTTTTGGGTTTTATCTGGACTAAACTTAGGACTTCGGACAGTCCAAACAGCAGTTTGTCTTCTTCAGCCCCAGTCAGAAAGGACAGCCTGTCATGATCAAGTGCATTTCTGCCTAGATTGTCAGCTGCCTATGCCATTGGTGTGTCATGGCTCAGGTTGAACAGGAAGGTGAGGTACTTTTTTTTATTTAGTTGTTTAACCAGGTATAGCACACTAAGCTGAAAGCTTTTTTACAGGAGCGACCTGGGAGCACAAGGAGGTTAAGTGACTTGCTCAGAGTCACACAGTATGCAAGTAGAAGCTGTAGGATTCAAACCCAGGTCTGGTCTGCTGGATGTCACCAGATTTGCAGCTCAGAGCCTTAGACCACTGAGCTATACTGCCTCCTCTACTAGAGCAGTTGCCACGTCCCTGACAGAAATTCACTCTGTACCTATTGGTGGTATATGCAGTACTGCAACTTGGAGCACAGTGCACACCGTTGTTAAGCATTGTGCTCTGGATGTCCATGCCAGGCAGCATGCCACCCTTGGCAGGACAACCCTGAATGGACTTAAGTGAGCCCTTGGCTCCTACTGCCTTAGTCCAGGAGATTTTGTCTGAGCTTAGTACTCTGACACACTAGTGTGAATCAGTGGTGAAGACTGATTCCTGGAAGATACTAAAATGTAATACTCACCATAATTCTTGATCTTCTAGGAATATATTTGCCATTGATTTCACACGTCCATCCACCATCCTCTGGGTTCACTCCAGTATGCTTTATTAGTCATCACCCCTTTTTCTTGCTTTGGGCTGTGACGACACTGTGTTACTGGTTTGTAGACACTTCTAGGGCCAATGGTTTTCCATTTTAGAAATTGGCCATTTCATTTTTTGAAAATGGCAAATTCATTTTTTTCTGTTTAAGAAGGTATAAAGAATGTTAAACAAGAAAATGAACACTGCAGGCACTGCAAATATGTTTACACTGTCTGTTTTGTTCAGAAAGTAATGTGTTTTCATCTTTTGTGACAGAATTGTTGTCATCTGGAGCTCAGCACAGGACTCAAGTCCAGAATTAGAAGAGTTTAGCACAGATTAGAATCAAGACCAGTCTATGTCAGGATTTGAACATACAGAATTTAACACACACACTCAGCTCTTCTCCAGCTAAGCTGAGAAGTCACATGAGAAGACAAGTAGTCAGATACAAACTAAGTACAGAACACCTGAAACCTACCGCTAGCACAGCCAGTAGAATGACACAGGAGAAAACAGTCATATACACACTCCCGCACAGACAGTGAGAACTTAGACAAGTACCATTTCTGCTAGCTACCATATTTCTTCACTTCCCTGTCCTGAATCACCAGAGAGATGATGGGCACTTGACAAAACAAACTCCATGAAATCTCATGATCTTCCAGGAATGTGTCTTCACCATTTATTCACACGAATGTGTCTAGGCACTAGGACCCGTGGAGTCCAAACCTTTGGGGGGGAGTCAGCACAGGGTAGCGTCCGTGCAGTGCGGGAGTGACTTGCGTGCACTAGGCTTACCTCTGTGCCAGCCCCCAACTGCCTCAGTTCCTTTTACTGCTGTTGAGTGCACTTCAGTGACGAAGTTGCTCGCTGAATTTAGGAATCATCCGCTATGACAGCCGCTTCAGTTCGCTTTAGTTGTTTAAAACTAGAATTTATTATTTGTATCAGTGTAGTGATTTTATGTCAACTTTTTTCTGTCAGTTTCTCTCAGCCCTACTGACCCTCATGATGACATCTCTACAGGATCACGTTGGGGAGCCTTTCCGGTGTTTTGGCCCAGCACCACATTCGGCCGGCCTGTGTCATGTTGATGAGGTGCTGTGTTGGGCCCGGCGCCATGTTTGACCTGAGCCATTTTGGGCTGGTGCTGTATTTGGCCTGGTGCCTTGGCTGGCAGGCTACTCCAGCAGTGGGGGCCATATCTGGTCCATTTTCCTGTGAGGGAAGGGTTCTGATCACGGGCGGTCCTGTGCTTGGAGGGAAGGGTACTTCTCTAGAGCATGAAGGAGTGGGCTGTCGTCAAGGCACAGGTCAGGAAGCATACGAAAACCAGGCGCAGTTGTAAAATTCACAACAAGAGTTTTATTATTAATAACAGTAAAATAATACAATTATTCAGAATAACTATTTACAGTGGCAGTAGAAACATAGAAAAAGGAGCCCTTCTAACCCAGTAATGCTCAGAATATTCCTAACTTTATGCAGTAGGTCTGAGGGGTTGGACTGCCCGGAGAAATAGAACACGTGCAAATGATGGAACACTTTGCATGTGAGCATATTTCAAACACTACCTCTACTAACTGCCTGTGTTCTGACCGCTTCAGATTTTTCTCTCCGCCTGAAAAGTCTGGTCGCTCGTAGTCCCGTTTGTCCACTTTCTCCTGCATGAAGAAAACTTCCAGTACTACTTATAAGTATATTTTGTTTTCATTTACTGCCTCTACTATTTGTTTTGTGTTATTAATCTAGTGTATGGTTAAATCTGTTATTTTTCCCGGTTCCTCTTGGTTCAGTATAACTGTTGGGGAACCGGGTTAGTTTTTGTTAAAATCAGGGTTTTCTGATTAAAGAACCCTCTCAGTTTTATCTTTAAAATTTGTTTTATTTAAGTTTTTGTAACCAATAATTCTCTGTTACCAGAACCACTGACCCGGTTCCGTACTGCTACATCGGTTCGTTCCAGAACCGACCGTTAAAAAAAAAAGCTTTTGCTGTTTAGCAGTTGGGTTTTTTCTCTATTTTTACATCATGTCAAAAAGAGAACTGGTGAACCTGGATTCAAGAACTGTTCCCAGTGTGGGGAAGTATTTGCAAAAGCAGACTAACACATTTTATGTGTGGTTTGTTTGGGTTTCGACCGTCTTAAAGAGGAATGTGAAGTGTACAAAACATTCCCAGATAAAACTTTGGAAAAACGCCTTGAAAGGCTCAAGAAAAAGTTTACAAAGGGTCCCTCTGGCTCTGACCAGCCGATACGCCAAGATATTGTGGCTGAACCCATTTCTGCTTCTGTGCCTGCCCCTGAGACAGGCGAAAAGGGCACTAAACGAACAAATGAACCGACTAACTCCCCAGTTCCTTCTAAAAAAATTAAAAAGTTAAAGCACACAGAACCCTTGCCTGCCAAACTGGGGACTTCTGTACCTGTTATGTCTGTACCACCGGCCCAAGAAATTGCTCAGGCCTTTAAAATAATTCAGTCTTTACAGGCAGTAGTCCCTCCTCAGCAGCCTCCTGCCCCTCCCCAGGGTCCCCAGGCTGGCAGCAATGTGCATCCACCCCCTCAAGACAGAAAGGATCAGTTTGATGATGATGATTACAGTGAGGAGGAGGGACCAATCAAACCAGAAGTGTCCCCTGAACAGGACTTTGGCCTGAACAGGACTTTGGTTCTCCTGCTAGGGTGATTGAGGATTTTCTATCCCACTTTACTTTCATAAGGAAAATGGCAGATGCATTAGACATCCCCACTACCGAACAAGTGGAGGATGAAGAGGAGGTAGAGTACTTAGAGATAATGGGTCTGATGCCCACAAAGGCTCTCCTCCTACCGGCGTACAAATTCTTTAAGAAGGATGCCTTAAAGATTCTGCATACACCAGATTCCACTCCTCCCATAGACAGGAGGATGGACAGAAAATACCAATTAGAGAGGGAGGGAGTTGATTTTCTCTCCTCCCATCCAGACCACCGGGGGTTATTCAGCAAGCTGCTTGTGACAAGGCCAGGGTCCCTCTGTCCTCACATCCTCCGGACAAGGACTCCAGAAAGATTGACAGTATGGCCAAAAACGGGTACCTGTCAGTCTCTTTGGCTATGCGTCAAGCTACCTTCCAGGCATATGCTGCCCAGTATCAAAAGTCACTGTGGCAGTCAGTCCTGGCTATGTCCCAGAAAGCTCCTTCACCCTTGTCAGATGACCTGGCTGAAACTGCCAGGTTTGGGTTAGAGGCAGCTAAGTACCAATTCCAATTGGCTGCTGACACCAGTGACACTGCAGCCAGATGGATGGCGAATATGGTGGCACAGAGAAGGTTTGCATGGCTCAAGACCACAAACCTTATTCAAGATACCCAGTCTAAGGCCTTGGATTTTCCTCTGAAGGGAAATTTCCTTTTTTGGGGAATCCACTGTGGCCTACGTGAAGAAAGTGGATGAATATAAGGCCACTTATAGAAGCAACTCTGCCAAGGAGAGAGCTTCTCAATCCACCAGGCCTTATGGAAGGGGAGGCCGGGGCATGTCCTTTTATACTAGGCCCTTCATCCATCCAATGGCCTTACCCCAGTACCAGCAGTACCCATAGCAGGGATACTCCAGGGGTAGGGGTAGAAGGGGCTCGAGGCGAGGATCCAATGCTCAGCCTCAGCCACAATCAAAACAAACCCCCTGAGCCACAGGCCGCTTCCTCCCTACCTGTAGGAGACAGACTGTCTCACTTCCTCCATGCCTGGCTGGACATCACCACAGACAAATGGGTTCTGGAAATAGTGGGTCAGGGTCCGTCTCTGGAATTCAAATCCCTTCCTTGTCAAAAGATCAGAGTTTTCACTTCTCCCTCCGTAGCAGAGAAAACACTGCTAGAGGCAGAGGTTCAAAACCTGCTACAGCTGAGAGCAGTAGAAACAGTTCCAAAGTCTCTGAGAAGAAGGGTTTTTTATTCCAGATACTTCCGAACAACAAAGAAAAGTGGGGAATGGCGGCCTATATTGGATCTCAGAGCTTTAAACAAGCACCTGAAGAAACAAAAGTTCAAAATGGTAACTCTAGCTGTGGTTTTGCCAATGCTCCAAAAGGGAGACTGGCTGGCATCACTGGACTTAAAGGGTGCCTATTTCCACATCCCCATAAGGGATTCTTACAGGAGATATCTCAGATTCAGACTCCCTTCAGGCCACTACCAGTTTTCAACCCTGCCTTTTGGCCTTTCTTCAGCCACAAGGGTATTCACAAAATGTCTTGCTGCTGTAGTAGCACATCTTCGGAGACAAGGAATCACTTATCTGGACGACTGGTTAGTAGTGGGAAAATCCCCACTGCAAGTGCAGCAGGATTTGAGTCACCCAGGACATTTTAGAGTCTCTGGGGTTTCTGATCAATCACAAAAAGTCTGCCTTCACCCCTACACAGGTGTTGCAGTTCATAGGAGCAGAAATAAATACCTTACAGGTCAGAGCCTATCTGCCTCTGGAAAGAGTAAAAAGTCTTCAGTTGTGACAAATTCCTTCAGGTTACACAAACCAAAAACTGCAAGGCAGTTTCTTCAGCTACTGGGCCACATGGCTGCTTCCATAGGCACAGTGCTGGGTTTCAGATTCCACGTGAGGGACATCCAGTTCCACCTCAGGGCTCACTGGTGTCAGAAGAAAGACCCTTTTTCAAAACTCATTCCAGTAACAAGGGCGCTGTTACAGGCCCTCCTGTGGTGGAAAGAGGAATCCAACTTAAGACAGGGAATCCCCTTTCAGAAGGAGAACCCTTCATTAGTTCTCACAACGGATACATCCCTCTTGGGCTGGGGTGCCCATCTAGGGCAGCACACCACCCAGGGTACCTGGTCAGTTGCAGTGTCCCTTCAGCACATAAACTTTTTTTTTTTTAACACAACTCTATTTTTGTCCTCCTCGTGGAGTGGATCTCCGCGATCTCCAGTCACCAGCACCCACCCCCACCCCCAAGAGCCGGCCATTGTCACTCATGCGCTCTGTGGCAGGATCCTCTCGTCGCTCTGCTATTTTCCACCTGATTTTCGCCCCTTTGTAGAGTGCAGGCGTGCAATGACGTCTGGGCACTATGTGCCGATGTCTGCCGCACTCCGCCCCCTTGCTGTCACTGCTCTGGTAGTGCCCCGGTCATCACCAGGGGCCGCTACAGAATGGCAGTTCCCTGGATCCCTCCCTGGGGATAGGAGAGCAGTCCTGTGGATGCTCAATCCTGTCCCTCCCCTGCCAGCCCCTGGTGGCCCGGGCTTGGGTCTGAACCCGGGTCGCCAGCGTGGCGCAAGGTGTGGTGTCCATCCCCTCAACCCTCAGCGCCACTGGGCTGGCCCAGCACATACATTTGCTGGAACTCAGAGCAGTTTTGCTAGCTCTAAGAGCTTTCTCTCCTCTAGTACAGGGCAAAGTGGTACAGATCAGAACAGACAATACCACCCTAATGTATTACATAAACAAGCAGGGAGGCACCAGGTCAGGCCTCCTTTGCACAGAAGCCATGTGAATCTGGATTCTAGCTTATTCTCTGGGAATATCCCTGCTGGTAATCCACTTGCCAAGGAAAGACAACATCCTGGCAGATGCTTTGAGTTGAATCAATCTGTCCCATCACGAATGGACCCTGAACAGACAGGTGATACAGATTATTTTCAGAAGCTGGGGCATTCCACAGATAGACTTTTGCGCACCCCACCAGAACCATCACCTGCCTCAGTATTGTTGCAGACCACCAGACCAGGGCACACTCCCTCTGGATGCCGTGACCCTGGATTGGTCAGGGAGGTTCCTGTATGCTTTTCCTCTGGTTCACAGGGTAGTGCTCAAGCTCAGGTCCCATGCAGCATTACTGATCTTGATAGCTCCAGATTGGCCAAGGCAATCTGGAGCTATCTTCTGCTCTTCATGTCTGTCACTAAACCAATACACCTCCCTCGGAGGCACAACCTACTGACTTCCAGCCTGGGAACTCTGTTACATCTGAATCTCAAGTCCCTCAACTTCAAGGCTTGGCTCGTGATGACATAGAATATGCTAAACTGAACCTCTCTGAATCAGTGTTAAGCATCTTAAGAGCTTACAGAAAAGCTTTTACTATGAAAACCTGTTCTTCCAAATGGAAAAGATTTTCAATTTGGTGTTCAAGTAAATCTCTGATACCAGGCCAAACTGGAGTTCAAGTTGTCCTGGATTATCTCGCCCATTTACATTACTCTGGTTTGCAGTCCAGTTCCTTGAAGATTCATCTGGCAGCTGTGTCTGACTACCTTTTTGCTGGGCCAAGGGTAACCTTAACTTCGGATCCTGTTTTTAAAATATTCTTCAAAGGCCTGAATCATTTGCATCTCCCTCTCAGGCACCAGTTCCTGCTTGGGATTTGAATGTGTGTATAGCTAAACTCATAGGCTCTCCCTTTGAACCCATAGCTACAGCTCATCTAAAATATGTGACTTGGAAAATGTTTTTTCTTGTGGCAGTGACTTCTGCAAGAAGGATTAGTGAGCTTCAGGCTCTCTGTATGATCTGGACCCCATCTCCTTTCATAGGGCTAAGGTAGTCCTTAGAACAAACAGAAAATTTCTTCCCAAGGTGGTCTCGGACTTCCACTTAAACCAGTCCATCACTCTTCCTGTCTTTTTCACTGATCATGCTACCTCTGGTGAAAGAAGACTCCACAGTTTGGATGTAAAAAGGGCTCTCAGTTACTAACATGACAATCACAAAGGGCCATAGACAGGACAGAAAACAGTTGTTCCTGATCTATGTGGATGTGGGAAAAGTTAATCCAGCCTCTAAAAGGTCCATTTCTCGGTGGATAGTCCAGTGTATCCAGTTATGTTATACTAAAGCTGGTAAGGAGCCCCCATCAGGATGGAGGGCCCATTCCACAAGAGGAACAGTTGCCAGGGATGCCCCCCTAGTGGATATCTGTAAAAGCAGCTACCTAGAAAACAGTACACACCTTTACAAAACATTGCAACCTGGATATTCTGTCCGGGAGTGATGCAGGGTTTTGCACAGCAGTCCTGCAAAGTCCGTTTCCAAAATAAAGTTCAAACAACATGAAGTCTTGCTGTATTCTGACAATCTGCAGTTAGCTCCAGCCTTTGAACTGCCCCGGAGAGTAGAGGGTTAATTTTCTATGCAGTGCATAGAACGTTGAGCTCGAGTTCGGTTGAGGTGTCTGTCTGCAGCACTTTGAAACCCAACCGTCAGATTCTTTACTCCGCCTCACTGAACAGTCACTCCGGAGATTTCTCCTCCTGCTTGGTTCAAAGTCGGTTAAAGTTGTTGGTTTCATTCCAAATTTATTTCCACATTGTCAGTTCATGCTCTCTCTGCGGTACCATGAGTACTTTAGATAGTTTCTCTGTTTATTTGTGGAAATTGTAAAACTTGTATTTTCGATCAGTTCGGCTGAACCGATCCAATATATTGAACTCTTGTGTTTTTCTTTAGTGTGTGGTTACCGGTCCTTATCGGTTTTTAAAAATGTGTTTTAACGTTTTTCAATACCATATAACACGGTTAGAAACCGATGAGGAGTCTTGCCTGGTGGTTGCGAAAAAGGGTAAGTTTGGTTGAGGTTGGCCATGTCTGAGAAACCCAAGAAAAACCGGGCCCTCTGGGTTTCAACACTGCAGTGAGTGTGGGAGGTCTTTGCTAAGGCCGATCCCCTCACCACCTATGTTTATTGTCTGGGGTTTGACCACCTCGATACAGACTGCCAAATTTGTAAAAACTTTCCTAAGTCTACCCTGGAGAAAAGATTAGGTAGACTTAGGGAAAAGGAGGCCGAGAAGTCCGCTCACCCGGATGGCCAGCCCGGTTCGGTTCCGACCGAACCAGGAGGAGTGCCCTCTGACCAGGGCGATACTTATTCAGGCAGGAGGAGAGCCGATCCTGAGGGATTGGTTCCTTCGAAAAGGAAACGTAAAGAAAAATCAGCCGGTTCGGATCCAGAGGTTCATGTTCCGACCACTGATGAGATTGCCCAATCGATTCGGATTGTTGAAGCGCTTCGCCCAGTTCCGTCTGATCCAGTTCCGTTAGCTAGGGGTTTGGTTCAGTCAGTTCCTCTGATTCAGGATTATGCTCCTGAAGATTTTTATGAACCAGAATTTGAGGAGGAGGGGGATTATGAGCAAGATGATGAGTGTGATGGAGCAGAAAGTCTGGATGTGCCCATTGAACCGGACATCTCCCCAAACAGACCTTCTGGTGTTTCCCCTCCTAGGCTCTCTGAGTCTCCTCCCCACTTTCTGTTCTACAGGAAAGTGGCTGAAACTCTCCAGCTCCCTATGGAGGAGGCTACAGAGGATCAGGAGGAGCCTGATTTTGTTGAAATCATGGACATCCCACAGTCCAGGAGGCTGTCTGTTCCCCTACACAAATCATTTGGGAAACAGACACAGAAGAATAGACAAGAGGTATACCTTATCAGGCTCAGATACTTGAGTTTTTCTATCAGCAGTGCAGCCATGTTGGGGTCGTGCAGGCTGCAGCCTGTGACGAGGCTAATGTTCCCTTGGCTTCACACACCCCAGATAAAGACTCCAGGAGGATGGATGCCTTGGCAAAGAAACAATACATGGCATCCTCTTTGGGACTGAGGCAGGATAATTATATGGCCTGTGCAGCCAGGTACCAGAAGTCCAGGTGGGACACTGTACTGGCACTGGCAAAACAGGCCTCCCCCCAGCTGGCCAAGGAGCTGGAGGAGGTGGCTGCTGATGGGATTGAAGCATCTAAGGTACAGTTTCATGCTGCTGTGGACTCCAGTGATGTGTCATCAAGAGTCATGGCTACATCTGTGGCTCTTCGGAGAATGGCTTGGCTCAGATGTACTAGCCTCTCACAGGACACCCAGGCTAAGGCCATGGATTTCCTTGTGGAAGATAATTCTCTGTTTGGGGAGCAGCCAGAGAATTACATGAAAAAGATGGAGGAATATAGGACCACTTATAGGAGTGCACAGGCCAAGGAGAGGCAGGCAACTTCTCAAAGGCAGCAGTCTAGGGGCAGGGGCAGGCCTTTTCATAGGCCTTTCTACCAAGCACAGGCCTCTTCTCCCTTTTCACAGAGGGGGTTCTTCAGAGGGAGAGGCAGAAGGGGGATGAGCAGGGCTGCATCCACTCCTCAGCCTAAGGCCCCTGCCAAGCAGACACCCTGATGGGCCTGCCCGGTCGACTCTCCTATCCCTGTAGGGGGCAGGCTGGCTTACTTTGTCCAGGACTGCGTCTGTTACTTCAGACAAATGGGTCCTGGTTAGTAAGTCAGGGACTGGTTTTCAGCTTCAAAAATTTCCAAGATGAGAGCCAGATCTTTTCCACCTGCAAGTCTCTCCGAAACCCTTGCCCTAGAGGCAGAGGTTTCATCTCTTCTGGCCTTAAGAGCCATAAAGAGTGTTCCTACCCTACAACGGGGCACAGATCTGTACTCCAGGTACTTCCTTACCCCAAAAAGGACAGGGGAGTGGCGACCCATCATAGATTTAAGATACCTGAACAAACATCTTTTAAAACCAAGGTTCAAGATGGTGACTGGGAATACTTCCCTCGCTAAGGCATTGGATCATTAGCTCTTGGACCTCAAAGATGCCTACTTTCATATCCCAGGTGCTCCCACAGAAAGTACCTCAGGTCAGTTGCTCTCAGGCCATTATCTTTCAAAGCAACGCCTTTGGTCTCAATATCAACCCCAAGGGTTTTCAAAGTGTCTCATAGTAGTAGTTGCTTTTTATAGCTGGCAAAATATTTCTATTTTTCCATGTCTGGACGACTGACTCATGGTGGGTCAGTATGCAGACCAAGTCAAGTCAGACCTGCAAGTGACCCAGCAAGTGCTCACTTCCCTGGGATTTCCTCTCAACCTCCCCAAGTCAGTTCTCGAACTGGTGCAGCTTCTTACCTTTAAAGGGGCAGAGCTAGATACTGTCAAAGCAAGAGCCTTTCTTCCCCTGGAAAGGGCAAGAGTTCTTATAGAACTGGCTTCTTCCTTCTGCCTTCAGGTGTCCCGACCAGCAAGGCACTTCCTTCAGCTCTTGGGCACATGGCAACTTATACAGCAGTGGTCCAAGGGGCAAGATTCCAGATGAGGGACATTCAGTTCCACCTGAGGGCCTTTTGGTCCCAAAAGAAGGACCCTCTTACCAAACTGATTCCAGTGACTCGAACACCGATCCAAGCTCTTCAGTGGTGGCAGGATCAGGACAGTTTAAAGCAAGGGATCCCATTTGTCGCTCAGTCTCATTCGGTGGTCCTTACCATGGATGCTTCCCTTTTGGGGTGGGGAGCCCATCTGGGGGCTCTCACAGCCCAGGGACTGTGGTCCCCTCAGGAATCCCTTCTTCATATCAATCTCCTGGAACTCAGGGCAGTTTTTCTGGCCCTGCAAGCTTTCTCTCAGTCTGTGCAGAACAAGGTGGTCTAGGTCAGAACAGACAACACCACCACCATGTGGTACATCCAAGCAAGGAGGCACCTCGGTCCATGGCCTTGTGCACAGAAGCCTTGAAATTGTGGTCCCTGGCTTATTCCCTGCAGACCTCTCTCATAGCAGTCCACCTTCCAGAGAAGGACAGTGTGCTAGCAGATGCACTGAGCAGGATCTCCCAGGGCCATCACAAATGGTCCCTGGACCCTCTGGTGTTGAAAGTGATTTTTTCAAGGTGGGGCACTCCAGAGATAGATCTCTTTGCAGCCCCAGACGATCACCAATTTCCTCTGTTTTGTTGCAGACCCCCAGTCTTGGGCTCAGTCCCTCTGGATGCTCTGATGTTGAACTGGGAAGGGAAATTTCTCAATGCCTTCCCTCTCTTTCCTCTACTGTTCAAGGTTCTGGTCAAGGTAAGATCACAACCCTGCAAAGTGATTCTGATTGCCCCAGATTGGGCCAGGCAGCCCTGGTACCCCCTCTTACTGTCCCTAGCAGTCCATCTTCCTCTGTCTCTTCCCAGGAATTACAACCTGTTAACCTCCTCTCAGGGGAGGATTTGGTACCCCAATCTTCGATTTCTCAATCTCAAGGCATGGCTCTTGAAGAGTTTGAGTATGAGATTTGCATCTGTCCCAGGGGGTTCTGGATATTCTCAAAGCCTCTCGAAAGCCTGCCACCAGAAAGACTTATGACTCCAAATGGAAAAGATTCAGCATTTGGTGTTCCAAGAAGCATATCTCTCTCCAGACACTGCTGAATTGCCTACAGTTCTGGATTATATGGTCCATCTTAATGGCCTAGGGCTCAGACCAGCTGCTCTCAAGGTACACTTGTTAGCTGTTTCTGCTTTTCTGTCAGTGGGAAAGCCTTCCTCTCTATCATCTCACCCTGTGTTCTGTAAATTTTTCAAGGGATTGCTTCTTACCTGTTCTTCCTTTAGGGATTCTGCCCCTGCCTGGGACTTAAATGGTTGCATTGCTCAACATATGCAACCCCCTTTTGATCCTATGTCCTCCAGAACTTAAGTCCTTGACTTGGAAAACTGTGTTTTTGGTAGCCATTACCTCTGCCAGACGTATCAGTGAATTGCAAGCCCTGTCAGTGGAACCTGTTTTTAACTCCTTTCATAGAGATAAAGTGGTCCTTAGGACCAATAGGAAGTTCTTACCCAAAGTGGTTTCAGACTTCCATTTGAATCAGTCTTTCTCTCTTCCTGTTTTCTTCACTGATCATTCTTTCTCAGGAGAGAGGAGGCTACACAGTTTAGATGTTAAAAGAGCCCTTAGTTACTACATAAAGTGTACCAAGGGTCACAGGTTTGATTCCCTCCCGTTGTTCCTCACTTATGGAGAAGTGGGAAAGGACAAACCTGCCACCAAGATAACTATTGCCAGGTGGGTTGTTTCTTGTATAAAATTCTGTTATGAGAAACTGGGAAACATTCCACCCTCAGGCCTGAGGGCTCATTCCACAAGAGGTACAGCTGCTTCCCTGGCTGCTAATATCCCTCTGTTAGAAATTTGTCAAGCAGCCACCTGGAAAACAGTCCATACCTTTACCAATCATTACTCTCTGGATATCCAGGCTAGGAGTGATGCTCAGTTTGGCACAGCAGTACTTTAGAGCCTATTCCAAAAGTAGGTTCTGTTCCTTCTCCATGGAGGTACTGCTTGATAGTCTGCAGATTGTCAGAATACAGCAAGACTTCGTGTTGTTCGAAGAAAAAATTACTCGCCTTAGTAATTGTGTTTCTTCTAATGGAGTCTTGCTGTATTCTGACCTCCCTCCCTCCCCTCTCAGAACCTGGTTTTGGAAAGTGGATGGGCAGGCGCAGTGTTGCACCACAGGGGTGCTTCATGCACACCCTCCATTTTATCTGGGTGTTTTCGTATTATGATCTTTTATTTTTGGATAGGTTTTGGTTTTGGGTTTCCTGACTTGAGTCTTCCTTTGGGAATCCAAAACTTTCTGTTACCAGTTGGCTAGTTAAACATTTTTACAATTTCCACATAGATAGTTAGTGTTTGCTCGTAAGAATCTGATGGTTGGGTTTCAAAGTGCTGCAGACTGAGACCTCAACCGAGCTTGAGCTCAGTGTTCTATGCACTGCATAGAACATTAACCCTCTACTTTCCGGGGCAGTTCAAAGGCTGGAGCTAACTGCAGATTGTCAGAATACAGCAAGACTCCATTAAAAGAAACACAATTACTAAGGTGAGTAATTAGTTTCTTCTCTGCCCACCTCCAGTGGTACTGCTTGCAGTCTGCATGAGTTAGGAATATTCTGAGCATTACAGGGGTCGTGGGCCCTGGATACTAATCAGCGTTTTTACCTCGGTCGCTTTCTTTGAAACCGTACTGCGAGTTTTACGATACCGATCCGGGCAGCCGGATATAGGAGACAAGTTGCTCCCAGGGTTTTGCGGTGTCCCTGCAGACAGAAAATGTCGACACGATCCCCACCTCTCGGTGTGATTATTGTTTGGTGTCATGCATGACACCTCTTCATCACCATCTGCTTGGCCTTCCATCCCAGACGTTCTGGACGACCGTAGGCGCGCCTTAAGCGGGAGACGGAGCCGCAATCCACGGTGGAAATCGAAGGAGAGGCAGGGTGGGGCGTTTCCATGGCCGTAGGATCACCAAGCAGCTCGACCAGATGGCATTTGAAGAAAAAGCTGCCCAAGCCTCGGCCAGCCGAGGTTTTTTCATTACCATTGACCTTGGCTCTGCCTTCACAGGATCCTTGGAGCTGTGCCAGTCTCTCCCAACCAGGGGTGAGGCGCCCTCGGGCATGCATTCCTCCTGCCCTAGAAAATGGGACAAGGACCCTAAGTCTTCTTCTCAGAGAAGACGTTCCTGGGACTGAGAGAGGTCTGAATCCCAGGACCTTGCTGTCTTGGCCTCGGTCATGAGATCGCTTCCTCGGCCGCCGGCTTCTCGGACCTTCCGTCAGGCCAAGGTACCGAGGCTGAGGAAACAGCCAAACCGGGAGAGATATCTCTTGACCCGATCGAGCCGTTATCACCGACCCTGGTCGACGACTCATTGGAGAGGACACCTATCCTTTCCTTCCCCGACATGGAGACCCAGCCCTCGGGTATCCCGATCGAGGGACAGGAGCCATAACCTCGGTTTTCACCGACTCCGGCCTCTCCCAATCGAACAAGCCAACCCCGTCGGTCTCGATCGAGACCAGGACGCCGGTTGAAAAACAAAAAAGTCACAAACACACTCTGAAGAAGTTGCCACTCGATCCTCATCCTCCTCGGATGAGAGAGACTGCGGAAGCTCCGTCGGCGTTATAGGGACCTTATGTGGCAACAGCTAATTCTGACTGGTCATAAGCGGCTCCGCCGGTGCGCTACACTGTTTGCTGGCTCCAGCCTCTTAGGCTGGCCCGACCCCTCCGGCGAAGACTCCGGTTCTTCCCCAGTGGACCGACGAAAAGCATTCCTGTTCGGCCTGTTCCGGTCTCCCCACCAATTTTGGAGGAGCTGCCACCTAAGCAGCCTCAGGAAGGGGCTCTCTCGAAAGAGGACCGGACGGATACGGGCCTGCCTTGTCGTCTGTCCATCACTGTTGTCCCCGATCGCCCTCGGCGTGTTCAAGGGGACATAGGCAGGAGACCCTTATATCCCGATTCGGACACGGATACCACTGGTCTACACTCACACCCTGATGATGAGTTGTCAGTGACAGGCTTGGAGGAAGGTCCTTCCTCTTTCCAGGGCATCCTCTGCCTTATTTCAGAGTCAACCGGTGTACCCTTGGAGCCTATCCAAAGGAAGGCGGAATATCCTCTCACGGATATCCTTAAGAGGGGGGATACCCCAACAGAGGCCTTCCGAGTGGCCGAAGCCATTGTTGGCCCAACCCTTGAGCTATGGCAGCGCCCTGCCTCTTGCCCGGCTTTGTGTGCCCGCATGGCTCGCAAGTACACGGTACCCATGGGGTCTTTGGCGGGTTTCACAGAGCATCCCTCGGTCGAGAGCCTTGTGACTGCCTGTGTTTAGACGCACGGGTAGTTCAGTGGATACTGACCGCCCTCCAGATAAGGAGTCCAAGAATATGGACCTTTCTGCCTGGAAGGTGGATGCGGCCACATCCTTGGGCCTTCGTCAGGCCAACTCGGCAGTGATCATGGTACACTTCTCTCACGCCCTCTTGGGGTCGCTAGATGAAGTCCTCCCTCATCTCCCAGCGGACATGCAGACCACAGTCTGTGACTAGGGCCGTGCTGTTGCAAAACAGCAGCTCCAGACAGCCTTCAATATTGGAGATTCCTGTGCCAGCTCACTAGCAGGGCCTGGCTGAGGTTATCCTCTTTCCCGGCGGATACTCAGCGGAAGTTAGCCGACGTGCCCTTCCTTGGCACCGATTTCTTCGGTCTGGGGGTGGCAGGTCATTTCCAGCACATAGAGCAGTCTATTGCCACCTTGGATGCCACTTCTGCAAAGGGTTCTTCGGGCAAGAACCAGCAGAAGCACAAGAAGAAGCCTTTTCGGCACTCTTCTCCTGCGGTTAGACAGCCCTCCTTCCAGGGAGGTCAGCGGCACCAGTGAACAGCAGGCTCAAGCTTGGTGCCCCAGGCCCAAGCAGGGTCCCTAACAGCCGCAGGAGGAGGTCGAGGTGCTGGTCAGGAGCCTCCTCCTCCTCCTCTATGCCTGCTCAGTTATGGGTGGGTGGCCACCCCTACACCCGTCATGCCAGTTCCTGGGTTCTCCTGTGGGGCCAGCTCCGCCACTTTCTTTCCACGTGGTTCGGTATCACTTTGGACAGGTGGGTCCTGGAAGAGGTTGGTTGAGGACTGCCTCTTGAATTCGAGCAGTACTCTCCCTGCCGAGCCCGTGCCTTCTGGAGGAAAGGATCTCAGTTTGCACTCAGTCGGCCCTTTGGGACGACATTGCTCAGCTCCTCCACAAGGAGGCAGTAGCTCTAGTGCCAGATCCTCCTACAGACCCAGGCTTCGTGTCCAGGTACTTCCTGGTGCCCAAGCGGACGGGGGGTTGGCACCCCATCCTAGATCTCCACGACCTGAATCAATATCTCAGGTCTCGCACCTTCCAGATGGTAACTCTGAATCAGATCATACCATCGCTGGAGCGAAACATGCAGTTCTGTTCACTGGATCTATAGGACGCGCTTTTCCATGTCCTAATCCGTCCGTCCCACCAGCGGTTCCTCCACTTCTGGGTGGAAGGGACCCTGTACAAGTTCCAAGCCATGCCGTTCGGCCTGTCATCGGCCCCTCGGGTCTTCACCAAGTGCATCACAGTGGTGGCGGCCCATCTACGGCATCAAGGGGTTCATATGTACCCTTACCTCGACGATTGGCTCCTGGCGGGTTCTTCCCTGCGGGAGGTGGAGAGGTCCAGGAGCTGGCCCTCCGAACCTGTTCCAAATTAGGCCTCCTGATCAATGAGGCCTAGTTGGAACTCGTGCCCTCTCAGGTGATAGGCTTTATCGGGGCAGAGTTCGACTCTCTTCAAGCCAGAGCTCGGCTCCCGGCAGACAGGGCAAAGGTTCTTTCCTCCTTTGCCCAGTCATTTCTGGTTGGACACTTAAGCCCTGCCCGGGACTTCCTGCGCCTTCTGGGTTACATGGCGGCATGCTCCTCAGTGGTCCGTTGGGCCAGATTACACTTGCGCCCCCTCCAGTGGGAGCTGGCTGCTCAGTGGACTCAGTGTCAGGGTCATTTCGACCAGCTGGTCATTGTCACCTAGAAGATGTGGAACGCTCTCCAATGGTGGACCGTCCCAGGTTGTCTGCAGGAAGGGGTCCCATTTGTCTGCCCCGAGCCAATGGTCGTTCTCACAACCGATGCCTCTCTCATGGGCTGGGGAGCTCACATGGGGGACAACAGAGCCCACAGGTTCTGGACCCCCGAGGAGTCTCAATGCCTCATCAACCTGCTGGAGCTCAGAGCAGTCAGACTGGTACTGTCAGCTTTCGCTCCTCAGCTCCGGGGGTCAAGTGGTTCAAGTCCAGACGGACAATACCACAACCATGTACTACCTCAACAAACAGGGCAGCACGCGCTCCCGTCTGCTATGCAAGGAGGCGCTGTGGATATGGACCCTCGTCAGCAGGTTGGGCGGATCTCCTTGCCATCCATGTGACAGGAGTCTCGAGACCAAGTGGCGGTAGCTCTCAGCCCGCATGGGCCAGACATGCACGAGTGGTCTCTCCATCCAGAGGTAGCTTACAATCTGTTCTCCTGTTGGGGCAGACCATTGGTGGACCTGTTTGCCTCCAGGGGAACACCAAGCTGAGGGCTGTGCCATGCCCGCCTCCCTCAGCAGGGCTCGCTTCAGGGCGATGCCTTCTCGAGGCCGTGGACCCCAGGCCTCCTCTACGCCTTCCCTCCATTTCCCTTGATCCACAAGGTGTTACTCAAGGTGAGGAGGGACAAGGTGAAGGTGATCCTGGTAGCCCAGATTGGCCCCGCCAGTTCTGGCATCCAGATCTCCTCAACCTCAGCTGCAGGGCCCCGGAGCGGCTTTGTGCACACCATGACCTGATATCCTTGAACCAGGGGAAGGTATTCCATCCGGACCTTCAATCCCTGCACCTCACAGCCTGGTACCTGAGTGGCTAGAGTTCCAGGCTCTGGGTCTTTCCGAGGATGTCTACACAGTTGTGCAGGCATCTCATAAGGAATCGACCAGGAAATGTTATGCCTTCAAATGGAAAAGGTTTTCCATTTGGTGTCACGGTAAGAGTCTGGACCCCTTATCCTGCTCTCTGGCTAACTTTTTAGACTACCTTTGGTCTCTCTCCAAAGGGGGTCTACTGTCATCGACCCTTAGGGTGCACTGGCAGCCTTTCTGCTTACAGTAGCGGGCGGTCAGTCAGTGATGGCACAGGAGACAGTGGTGGGCACTTTTCAAAGGCCTGGATCACATATCCCCTCCGTGCATGAACCTCCACCTCTGTGGGATCTTTTGCTGGTTTTGGCAAAGCTCATGGGCAAGCCATTCGAACCCATGCACAAGTGTTAGCTTTCACACTTGTCGTGGAAGACTGCCTTTCTGGTGGCTATCACGTCAGCGAGAAGGACAGGAGAGCTCCAGGTGCTTTCGGTGGACTCCCGTTATCTGGTTTTTCACAGGGACAGAGTTGTCCTGCGCCCCCACCCGAAATTCCTTCCGAAGGTGGTGTTAGAGTTTCACCTTAATCAGGTGTTGACTCTGCCGATATATTACCCTATCTACACCTCGGACGCCAAGTACAGGCTCCATACCCCGGACCTTAGACATGCTCTCTCCTACTACAAGGAGAGGACGGCGGAAATTCGGGGAGAGGTTTGCCAACTGTTTGTCACCTACGCTGAAGCTGCTTCTGTCAGACCTGCAGCCAAATGGACCATTGCAAGATGGATTACATCATGCATAGGTCTGTGCTATTGGCGGGCAAGGAGCCTCCCAGAGGGATAAGAGCTCATTCTACCCGCCATACTGCTGCATCGGTGTCTGCTTCCAAGGGCTGCTACCTGGAAGTCCGCAAACACCTTCATTACCCATTACCACATCGACCTTGAGTCACGTCGGGATCCTGGTTTGGGGGCTT
Source organism: Neoceratodus forsteri (assembly GCA_016271365.2). Taxonomy (NCBI): domain Eukaryota; kingdom Metazoa; phylum Chordata; order Ceratodontiformes; family Ceratodontidae; genus Neoceratodus; species Neoceratodus forsteri. The sequence goes on along the minus strand of JADMNL010000027.1, from coordinate 261,431,288 downwards.
CAGTTCTCCAATCTGTTTCCTAAGTATGGGGTGTGCACCTTGCCTCCCTCCTCCCAGAGAACTGCTAGGAGTCTGCCAAAGAGTGTGGATTAAACAACATATCCACGCTCCTGGAAAAACAGGTTACTCACCTGTAACCGTAGTTCTAGGTGTGGTATATGTTGTTCACCCACACGCAACCACCTGATCTCCCTGGCTTTAGGCGCATCACCTTTGCTTCCAGTGGGCTAAGATCTGGTGTCATGGGGCGGAGCCGAGGTATTTACCATCCAGGTGGGTGGGAGGAGCCAGCTTGAAGACTTGCGGCCAGATTTAAAGGGAAAGAGACATGCCAAAGAGTGTGGATGAACAACATAAACCACTCCTAGAACTACTGTTACAGGTGAGTAACCTGTTTTTACCATATTAATCTTCGTTCTTTGCAGTGATGCTCAGATATTCATAACTTCCTTCCCTACCTCCCTTTCCAGAACTTCAGCCTCTGCACTCCGCATGCTGGTGCCACCATTATCAGTATACACCCTTGGAGTGTTTGTTACCCTCCACCTGTTAATAGTTGAGGTGGACAGGGTTCATTCTGTTACCACTTTTTTTTTGGTATTTCTCTGGCATTTTGTTCTAACTCTGTTGAATTGTCGATTCCTCCAGTTGAAGTTTTTTTTTTTTTACAAATTTGTATTGTTGGAAAAAACACCAATTTTAAAAATAAAAATAAAGTACTATACTATTCTACGCCTACTTTCCAGGCTCCTTTATAAAATCTGAAGAGGTTAGAACACAGGCAGTTAGTAGAGGCAGTGTTTGAAAGATGCTCATGTGCAAAGTGTTGCATCATTTGCATGTGTTCTATATCTCCGTGCAGTCTAACCCCTCAGGCTTACTGCATAAAGTTATGAATATCTGAGCATCACTGGGAAGAAAGAAGATTACTATGGTAAGCAATTTTTTCTTCTGAGTTTTTCTTCTCAATTCTAATCTCAGCCACTCCTTTTTATAAGTCTGTGCAGGAGCTCATAAAAAAAAAAACATGCTTCTCACAGTGTTCTTGTAAGTTTCCAGTGTTGTCAGTTTCAGCAGGTGCAGCAAAAGGAATACTGTGATCCAAAAATGACCTTTTGTTTGCATCTTCTGCAAAAGGTTTAAAAATTGCATCTCAGGTTAACCCCTTGTGTTACAAATAGCTTTGCAATCATTTCAACAATATAACTATATACATTTTTAAACAAAAGGATCGCAGTATCAATTACATTTCCTCAAAGAGATTCACATATATTTTAATACCTGCATATATGCAAGGGGGAAGAAAATACAGAAACAGCAAGTAGAGAGATCGCAAGAGGCAGAGAATTGCAAGACCATTGGGGTGATCAAGTCCTAGGTCTCACGAGAAAATTTGGTTGTGCAACTAGATGGAGAAGAGACAGAAAATTAGAGAATAGACCATATCCTTGCATTTAAACTCATTTAAACTCTTGCTCCATAACAGCTGGGACAGGGCCATATTCAATCCTGTCACTTGGGCTGGTTCTTGATTTCACTTGGGTCCTTGGCGTCACTCAACCTCAAATTCTTCTCTCACCTTTCAGGGAAGAAATAAAAAGTACCATTTGAGGTCACTCTCACGGAAGTCTCGTGAGACCCTTGGTTCCTGGGGCTGCGGGCCTGTCAGCTGGTCCATGTTGCCTTGGGCCGGGTGTCAGGACATGGGCCTGGACTCCCCCACTGTCCCTAGGGGTCCACAGTGGGCACTCTCCTGAACAGCTGTTCAGAGCAATGGGTGTAGCGTCAGGCTGCGTGTCACTGGTGGGTCTGGTCCCTGGCCCTTGTTGGTTGATAACACTGAACCCACAGGTGAGGCCCCCCCCAAAGTCAGGTAGAGCTTTTGGCTCCAGCCACAACCTTTTGCCCTTGCCAACTCCAGCCCGCTGGCCACACCCCTACCTTGTGTCTCTTAGTAGGACCAGCTGGGTACTGCTGTGATCACCTTGGTGCTGCCAGGGTCCTTGGTGCTCTGGGACTGGCATTGGTGCCGAGATTGGCCTTCTGGTCTGTCTTGGTGCCTTCCTAGCCCAGGGTCTAGTGCCAGTTTGGCTCTTCAAAATTTCCTTGTTCCAGGCTGACTCTCTCTCTCTCTCTCCCTCCCTCTCCCCCTTCTGCCTCGATGCTGGTTCGGTACCTCTGGTGTATGGAATGAGGTGCTGCTGTTGAGCAGGTGCCATGTTTGGCCCGGTGTTGTGTCAGTGCCAGGTCGGCATAGTGTCCGGCGCTGGGTCCAATGTCGTGTGTGGTGCCAGGGGCCAGTAGTGGTGCTGGGTTTCGTGCCAGATCTGGATTGGGTCTGCGCTATCCCTGGTGCTGTTTCCAGCACCCTCTATGGTGTTCCACGTGGCACACAGTTGACTCCAGAGGTTCCTCGGTTCAGGAGAACCTCCCAATTTCTTTCCCCTGGGGGTATTGAAAGGGATCCTTTCAACAGATTCCTTGGAGCATCCAACCAGGAGAGGGACTGAAGAGGCAAGGAAGGAATACAAATGGGTGACTGAAACTGTGCTTACACCAGATACCAAAAGGACAAAAAAATGGGATTGGACAGACTTCCAGAAGTCACTGGTGGCCCTTCTTCAGAGTGACAAAATACTCTTGGTCCTTAAGGAGGCTAAAACTCAAAAATGGCCGGGCGGATATCAGGTGGAATGGTACAAGTCTTTCTCTGAAATTTGTGCTCCCTCATCTGCATTGCACATGTCTGGCAGTGTGTGAAGATTCCCTTCCCCAGTCCTGGAGATCTACCAGGCTGTATACCATTTGGAAACCAGGGAAAGGTCCAGGGGTGTTCAAATCAAAAAACTTTTATTTCTTGCCCAGTCATGACTGTAGCTGAATTTTCACTTGCCCCTATTAATTACAAAGAAATTATCTCTGTTTTTGTACTTGCCCGTCAATTAAATTTACTTGCCCCAGACAGGGGGCAATGGGACTTGCACACCCCTGGAAAGATCCCTCCTGCCCCACGTCCTACTGCCCAATCTCTATTCTCAATGTAGATTACAAACTGTACATGATGATTTGGGCAAACAGGTTACATCATAGACAGAGCCTGCTGCTGTAGGTGCTCCGAGCATCTTAGAAAGGGGAGTACTGATGGCTGCATACTGATGATGTAGGAGCAATATGGGAGCTAACTGAATGTGAGTACACAATATCAGCCAGCAGAAAACTGGTTCGGGGTCAAGAGCCGTGGAAGCGTGTGGACATGGCCTACCTAGACTTTAGCAAGGCATTTGACACAGTGCCACACAAAAGATTAATATACAAGTTGGCCAGCCTAGGAGTGGGTCTGAGGATGGTAGCCTGGATAAAGAATTGGCTGGAGAACAGGACACAGAGGGTAATAGTAAACGGAGTCCACTCTGAAGAAAGAGGGGGGGTTACTAGTGGGGTACCACAGGGTTCAGAACTAGGACCGGTCCTCTTTAATGTCTTTATAAGCGACACTGTAGAGGGACTGGAAGGAAAAGTATGTCTCTTTGCAGATGACACAAAGATCTGCAACAGAGTTGATACACAAGGTGGGGTGGAAAGGATGAGAAGGGACTTGGCAAGGTTGGAGGAATGGTCAAATGTATGGCAACTTAGATTCAATGCTAAGAAGTGCAAAGTAATGCACCTGGGAAACAAAAACCCAGGGGAAGAGTACACAATGGAGGATGAGATGCTAACAACAACAAAAATGGAAAGGGAGCTGGGGGTAGTCATATCAGATGACCTAAAGGTGAGCAAGCAATGTGACAGGGCAGTAAGGAGGGCTGGGGGATACTCGGATGCATAGGGAGAGGCATCACCAGTTGAAAACAGAAGTTGTTACCCTCTGTACAGACAGCTGGTGAGACCCCATCTGGAGTACTGCGTGCAGTTCTGGAGACCCAATCTCTGCAAAGACATAGACAGGATGGAGGCAGTCCAGAGGAGGGTAACTAAAATGGTGCAGGGTCTGCACCAGAAGACATATGAAGAGAGACTTAAGGAGCTCAATATCTATAGCTTCGCGGAAAGGAGGGAGAGGGGGGACATGACAGAAACTTTCAAGTACCACAAGGGAATCAGCAAAGTCCAAGAGGGTAGCATCTTTCAGAAAAGAGGTGTGCAAGAACAAGGGGCACAATTTGAAGATGGAGGGACGGCTCAGAGGTAATGTGAGGAAGTATTTTTCATGGAGAGGGTTGTGGATGCATGGAACAGCCTTCCTGAGGAGGTTGTGGAGTCAAAAACAGTGGTGGAATTCAAGAATGCATGGGACAGTCATAAGGCAATTCTAGGGGTGGGGGTAGAAAGAAGTAGGCTGTTGGTTAACTAGGATCTGCAGCTTATTCATTAGGTAGGGAAATGGGCAGACTGGGTGGGCCAAGCGGTCCTTATCTGCCATCAAATTCTATGTTTCTATGTATTAGCGCAGCAGCGAGTTGTTGGGAGTGAGTGTGGCGGGAGCGAGTTGACCGGAGCGAATTGTCGTGCTCCCTGTTTTCCCATCCCCATGTTATTTCACTTCACGGAACAGGTTAACTTCTTGCTTCATCTGGGGGGAGGCCACTGCCCCAGAATACGATACTTCTTACTGTAATTACTGCTCACATTAGGGGGGTTACCCTTTCTAATTTACAAAGCTATGCCAGAGCTTCTCATCTCTATACTACATACTACAAAAGAACCCCAGAACAAATGCACTTGGGCATAGGTTATCCCAGAGGATATTGGCCATACAACCAAATTTAAAGAAAACACAAATTGTACATACCCCAATGATGCAAAGCATCATGGGAAGCATATGCAAATGCCCATGAATTAATTTGCACTGGCTCAACTTTAAGCAGAATTGCATGGTGCCAGAAGGTCTCACAATACAATCAGCAAAGGCTGAGAACAGCAGACACAAATATGTGTTTCGTCCTCATTTAGACTCATCAGTGTGCCATATCTGTATCTCAGCCCAGGGAGAGGTAGCCAGCCACCCTATATGGGGATCTTATTTGTTTGGGTCATATGCAGCCCAAAGTACATAATACATACTGCTGCTGTCTCCACTGGTCAACCCCCCTCCCCAACCACCACCACCACCATCATGGAAACAAACAGAATTTGTCATTAATGACATGTATATTGATTAGCTTTGTTCTCCAATACCTCAGCTTCCACTCATCTGACAGACTATGCAAAATTTACTGTCCACAATCTAGTGGTATGGTTTAAGTTATAGCTACTCCCAAAGCTTTCTCAGACTGCTTATTTCTGCAGAGTACTGGCAGCAGATTCCAAATTTCTCCTATCTTACACTGACCACACTTTCCAAAGATGGAGACAACTGGACTTAGTATACATTTTTCCAATTCCTAGGTACACACACACACTGTGCTCTTTTTGAGGATATACAACAGAAATATGGACTCACAGATCATAAGCATTTTAGATACCTACAAGTCAGGATTTACCTACTGCACAAATCTGTAGAGTGGACTCACCTACCAGATCCAGCCCACTTCTCCTCAGGATATTCATGGGAGCTAGACAGGGAGGCACCTGCCAACATTTGATTGGTAACATGTACCAAGGACTTCAAGCTCTCCTAGGGGATTCCCATTTTAACTACCATTGATGGAAATCAGGAAATAGATATGAATTATTTCCTGTCACGTTTGACTAAAATATACTCTACTGTCCCTCAAAATATTCTCCTCAATTCAATGCAGAGAATTTGCTTGGAAATATCGGTAGTATTTTCTGAACCCCTGCTACTGCTGCTAAATTTATGCCAGTGGAGTATAGTCACTGTTGGAGGCACTGCAGCCAGACCCTTGCAGACCATACACTTATTTTTTGGCTATGCCCAGTTCTTATAAAATTTTGGTCTAATATTTTGTAACAACTGCGGTCACTTCTCTCTCTGGGAGACTGCATCACCAACCATGGTACTCTTGTCTATTCCCACGCCTGGGCTCTGATTACCTCCCCGCTCCCTGACATATCTGTATATTCTAGCCACAAAAAAGGCCATTACTAGGCAGTGGATGCAAAGAAACCTCCTACAACTGTGGTCTGGAGAAACATACTAAAAGACATATAAGCTATGGAACGCATAACTGCATCCCTTTGGGGTAGACTTCCCCAATCCCAGACTAGATGGCAAAGCTGGGTAATGTATATCATGTCCATAGGTGACACATTTACTTTGTAAAATTTCTTGCACTGTAACTGTTAATTAATGCTTTATTATTTTGCATCTTCTTCACCACCACCGGGTTCCTTTTCATTCTTCTGGGTTTAACAATTGTACTATGTAATAATCCCTGTTGGAGTCAGTTTTTTTTTTTATTCTTTGCAATGTTTTTTTTGGTCACCCTGCTGTACATGATGTTCTTCTTGTAATTAGCTGTTATGGTTTGTCAGTTCTTCCTTTGCTATGTTCTCTGATTTTAAATTAAATAAATGAAGAAAAAGGAGTGAAAAAAACTCAAGAAAGAGGTAAGGCCATAAAACCACCTTAACACAGATAGTCATGAGACATAGTATCTGAAAGCAATGGAGAGCTGAAACACTACCTGGGGTCTTACATAATGATCTCCTGTTGTACAGTTTCCCCTCTTTAAAAGGAAAGTAACAACCCTATTAAGATCTTTCTAGAAATAAGCTCCCAAGGAGTCCAGTCTCTGGGATGGAGGGAAGAAGTATTTTCTCTGATTATCCACCTACTGGTATTGTTGCTCCAAGATGTAGAATACCAAATGAAGAAAACATCTGCCTTCTTAGGGATTACAAAGTAAACAGAGTATAAACATAGAAACATAGATTTTGACGGCAGATAAGGACCACTTGGCCCACCCAGTCTGCCCATTTCCCTACCTGATGGATAAGCTGCAGATCCTAGTTAACCAGCAGCCTACTTCTTCCTACCCCCACCCTCTAGAATTGCCTTATGACTGTCCCATGCATGCATGAATTCCACCACTGTTATAACACCTGGGTGTGTGTGTGTGGGGGGAGAGAAATGGTTCTATTACTCTGGCTGAAGCATGTTGCCTGGAGTCTAATCCACTGTTCTTCTTCTCACTGGGTTCCTTAGTACTGGAGACCAAAAGGAACAGCATCTGAAGGTATGGTAGAGAATTCTATCAAAACACAGAGAGACAATCTCCAGTGCCCATGAGTCTGCTGTGGATTGGTCTGCGCCCACCTGTCGACAAGTTCTGGCAACTTTTCCCAAAGGCTTGCGTGACAGAATGTGCTGGCAAATCCTCAAGAAAGGATCTGCCCTGCTTGCCAATTGCCCTGGAATATATGAAAGAGAAGGATCCTCTATTCAGAGAATTTGAGACTAGTGAGGGAACCTCTGTCTTGCTGGTATTCAAAGTTATATTTAGTAACCACCCCCCCCCCCCCGAGTTACTAGATCTCTGTTGTCCTCTGGGAACTGTGTCCGAGTTGACCTTACCTGCCTTTAATAACTTCTTGAAGTGTGTCCTCAGAAAGGTTGAACACTGAACCGTGGGGGTCTGGTCCATTGATCAGTGATGAAACCAAGTTCCTTACAAAACCAAAAACTATGAAGAAGGAACACTTGGCAGCAATTTGAAGGCTGATGATAAACACACCTCCTAAAACTGAAGATCCTTCAGGAAGAGAAAAAAAGAAAGGAGGCCTCCGGTAACCCAATCAAAAGAGCTAAGACCTAGTTATAGAAAAAACTCAACTGAAGGCTGCGTCTACCTTATTGTTCCTGTTGGGAACAGCAGACATCTCTTCGACAGGGATCATGGCATGCTTAACTGTACTAGCCACAGAAGCATTAGTGATCTGTGGGACTTTTTGTATCAGCAGACCACAATGTTTAAAAGCTTGGAAGACACCTAGAGTGCTCTTGGAAGAGGAAATTACTGGTTTCACTAGTGACAGGGCCACCTACTGAACTTCTGTAAGATTCAATGTTCTACAGGTTCAGCCACTAAAAAGGGATAAGAAACAAACAAAAGAGGAAATGAGGACAAGAATGTCCGCAGACCAATCACCTTCCTCTTCTGTAGAAGAGTAATATTCAATGGCTCAGTAGGAAGTGCTGGGATGGGACGTCCATTCTCAATATTCAGATTTTTCTTTTTTTCTGGCTGAATACTGTAAGTAAGCTCAGGAAAAAAAAACAAAAAAAAAAACAGGTAATATTTTCCCATCGGGTACAGCATCTTTAGTATGCTCTGGTACATCTGAATGAGCCTGACCCCCTTGGCCATAAAGGCCTACCTCGTGTGTCTTCACAGGAGCAGCTTGTGGTTCTTCACAATGGAAAATCTAATTTATAGAAGAAACAGCATGAAGTTGACTTTTATTTTTTTTTTTAACTCAGCACCCCCTTCCTTGTGTCACTGGTTAGCTCAGATTTCATGTTGTTTTTTTTTATCGAGGTGCATGTTGCCGGCCCTTGCGGCATCGGCCTGGGGGGGAGGGGAAAATCCCACAAAGAGGAAAGCATAGCATGGAAATCTACCATGACTGGTGCTGAACTGAGGAAGCACTAGGGTCAGAGTTGGGGCGGATGGCCCAGCAGACCAAGGCCTATGGGAGTGTTTGCTCTGTCAGGGCTTTTTGTCGGAGAGGACTGAGAAACCACCCTGGGCAATGCAGGGGAGAGCCGGGGCCTAAGGCCAAGGGCTTGGCAGAGGAAACGTCTGAAACTGGCAGCGAGGGAGCAGGAAGAGCCCCAGGAAATGCCAAGCCAGCACCGGATGATGCTGAACTAGCACAGCTGCCTGACTGATGGCCAGTGGAGAACAAGGACCAAAACAGCAGGGGCTGGGACACTGGTGGGGCACCTGCGCCCCAGGAACCGATGTCCGCCAAAGTGAGACTGGTGGGAGGAGCTGCCAATGGTAGCCCTGTGGGGTAGAGGGCATGCGAGGTAGAGGGGCCGCTCCCGAAGATGACCCCATCACGGATGATGCGGGAAGTAGAGATTGCCAGCAGGTTGGGGAGGACCAGGTCTTGGCACGGTCCTTGTCCCTGTGTTTGTGCTTCTGCTGGATTTGTCCTGGGCTTAGAGGAGGTTGAACCCGAGGACAGGGCCAGGGAAGCTGAGTAACTCCTGGCTTGCAACTCCTTCTCCATGCGAGTGACCTGCTGCTTGAGTAGAAAGGTTTCCAGGGTCTTCTGGTGGTACCACCTGGTAGCCTGGTTGAAGCAGCGGCAGATGTCGCAGGCCTAGGTGTCGTGGTCTGAGCCTAGGCAGCAGACGCAGGAGACGTGATCATGCTTTTCTGGAATATTCTTCCCGCAGACACACCTCCTGAAGAGCATATCAGAAACGGAGCTTGGCATTAATGAAGAAAAAGAATCACTTTAAAGTAAAGTGATGCTAAATTAAAGAGAGAAAAGCAACAGAAATCTGAAGAAATGGCAGTCGACTGAAGCTGGCTGGATTTCCAAGAGGGCCAACGTGCGATGGTTGATGGTGGGAAAAGAACTGAGGAGGGCGTGGGGGCAGCCTACTCTTATAGGATAGGGCGACATTAGCATGTGACGTTGGAGTAGGCGGCCCCCTGGAACATTGCTAGCTAGAAAAGTTTCTGTGTGGTCCTGGCGCCTGCTGGCTATATTTCCATAGGTGTGGCCTGCTGCAAGAGATACCCTCATTGAAGATATTGTATTATGCAGCTCGGACCAGACTTTGTCCCATAAAGGAACTGATTGTGGGGATTCTCTGTTCCTCTTCCTCCTCCTTCTGGGTAAGGCCTGATTTTCTCTTACTAAGTTCCTATGTAGTGAACACACTATTAGCACACTATGATTAGAACTGATATGACACCAATAGCGGTGGCTCTTGCTCTTAATTGCTTCTACTTGATGCAAACAAAAAAAAAAGAGGCTGTACTGAAGTGATACACTGTATACTCAAAAATGTACAGTATGGACTGTAAAGCCATGAAGAAAAATAGATTTTAAATAAGTAAAATCTTTGAAAACTGAATACACTTGATAACACTGTTTATTCATCTCACTTTCAGGATACACATATGATATTACAATATTTGTATGTTTTATGCTTTAGTTCAAATCTAGCAATGTGTGAAGATGCTGCCAACAGAACAGTGACTGACTCACTTTCACCGAGAAGTATGCTGTGCATAATTATTAGTAGTACACTGAAATAAAATATTAAACCTGAAAATAATGAAATTCAGCTATTTTTAGACTTGATTACGCATGATTTCAGATGAGAAGGTGGTATTGTGATGCATTTTCCACTTTGTGCTACTCTTCCAAATCATATTCTTACTGACAGATGAACCAGAAACAAAACTCACATCTTCATGTTTTGATCTTGTGACATAGCTGCCATTGTCATAAATTCATTTTCTTCCCTTCATCCAGTATCACAAGCACTGTATTTTCAAAGACATTTTGCAGTTTAGTGTGTACATGTTAATACCACAGGTTCAGTTTAATCTTCCTTGGAAATGAAACTGAGAAGTTGTATATAAATAATTCTGTTTTCCAGGAAAGTGCTCTCTCTAAGTAACCGCTGCCACAGGCTTTTTACAAATCTCTGATGAACAGCCAGCAATCAGGCTAATGGACTTGGAAACAATATCCAAGCTCAAGGGCTAACCAGGACTGCAATAAGCCATTAAGAAGCCTAATTTCTAAAAATACAAAAATGCTTCAAGTTATTTTTTGGCCCCAAAATGTTTAAGAATCAGACTGCTAGTGATTATTTAATCATAACCGAAATGGGAAACTTCTTAGTAACACTGTAACTGGAGGTCACATGGGATTTTAGATGTACCCAGTCTGCCTCCCGCCCCGCTTCACAGAGCAGAGATTAACTATGTACAGTATACTGTACAGACATACACTACCCCACCCACTCTATTCTGCAATTTGAAATCCTAGCTCAAAGTCATGTTCTGCAGTTTTCCAGTCATGATAAATCTAGATGCATGGATGGTAAGGGGCAGAATAAGACTAGGAGTCTGGCAAGTCTATCCTACCGTTCAACATACATTTATCTGGATAGTTCGGGACCCAATTCTCAGTCACACTGGTCAGGGCAATGTGGTCCCTGTAATCACACTGTGCTGGCCACTGCTTTTTGCCCCCACCCAGAGCTGCAATTTAGGAATCAATCCTTTCCAGAGCCTCTGCAACTGTCATTGTGGTTGGCTGAAAATGAGGACAGCATGTAAATGGCTCACAGAACTGTTCTCAAACCAATGGTGGCTTCTGCAGACCTGGGAGAATGCTGGTGCGGTACACCTGTTAAGTGCAGTGATGCACCATGGAGCACTAATTTATTTTATTTATTTAAGGTCTCGGAATTTGTACACCTTTGAGCCAGAGGCTCGTTTACAAAGGCTCCACGTCATAACAATTAAAAAACAGGTTACACGTAACAACAGACAAAACAAAGTACAAAATGTTGGTAACAGGGAGACTTTATATTTGAGGCAGTCAAAGAGGACTTTGTCCAGAGCAGCGTAAAGGTTGGTCAGAGACAAAAGCATAAAGGATGAGTAGTTCAATAAAAAGGGAAGTGGAGGCAGTCAAGATGTTGTCAAGGGGATATGGCTGGGGTGGGAGATAGGTGAACACTGGGGAGGGGTGACATGAGGTAGAAGGTGAGTGAAGGGTAGATGCAGTAGGGAGCAAAATAATCAAGCACACCAGTTAATAATGGGGGTGGTAAGGAGGCAAGAAAAGGGGAATGTAAGGGGTAGTGACTAAAGGCATGTAAGAGAGGCAAGAGTAGAGAGTAAAAGTAGGGGGTCAGAGGGGAGAGAGGAAAGGAAGATGGTATGCGGCAAAGGGTAGGAGGAATGGGGAGAGGGAGAGGAAGTGATCTACCCAATCAGGGAAGACTGGGGAAGTGCAAGTGCAAGTAGGATAGGGAAGGGTAAGACACAGTATAATTAACCTGGGCAAACACAGCTATTTTGATTTGAGAGGCACACCCGAAGTTTACGTTTGAAGGGACCAATTTTAGGTTCAGTAAGGATGCTGGGGGAGGAGACTGCTGAGCCAGCTAGGAGCACGAAACAAAAATGCCTGTTGGGCCTGCAACGTCTGGCAGAAAGGGACATGGAAAGTGGGACTGCTGGTACTACGCGTACAATGGGAGTGCCTTTTCACCCTGGTTAGAAGCTGTTGTGATGAGGGAGGGGATAGCCCTAGACTGAGCTTTTGCATGGACACAGGTCTAGTAGAAGATCCTATCCTGGAGGTTCAGCGAGTTGGTGAGAGCATAAAGGTCACAGGTGTGAGTGAGTTTGTATGCACCATAAACTAAGTGGCAGGCTTTACTTAGTGCAACACAGATTCTCCTAATGGTGCTGTCAGTGGCGGCACCATAGATAATGAGACCATACTCAAGGATAGAGAGGATGGAGCTAATAACTGCTGTGCGGAGAACCATCAGGGATGATACTGAGTCTATGTCTACACTGAGTCCCCAAACTAGTATTGACCACTTTGGAGATGATATTTACATGCTCATTATAGGACAAGGAACTATCTAAGGTTATTCTGAGGTATTTGAAACACTGGTCTTGTTCCAAGGACAGGCCCAAGTTGCTGGTGATGATCTGTTGATCATTTTTATGTTTGCTTGCGCACATGCGCAAGAAACATATTGCGGCAGCTTGCTTCAGTAGCGAGCTGTGGAGGCACAGCAGTGTTGTTGCCAATGCAAGCAGCCCATTTTGGGGCTGGTCTGTGTGGCACCAATAGAGGATCAGGCTGTTCATGACAGCAGTACTGTAGCTTGCCACAACCTTGAAAGAAACTGGCTGCTGCAATCAGGGAGCGCCCCGTCATCAGCGATCAGCTGTTTTTGCGGGGCAGTCCCTGACTGCAGCAGCCAATTACTGTTGCATTGTCTGGTACCCCCTTTCAATAAACATGGCGGTAGCTTCTCCGTCGGCCTATCACAGTCCCCACGAAGCCGGTCAGCCGCTTCCTTTCCCGTCCCTGTTAAAGTCGATGGGGTAGCTCAATCCCCATCGGCATGATGCCTCCCCATTTGTTCTGTGCCAAGGGTGCCCAATCCCCTTGGCTCCAGCACCCGCCACAAACATCCAGGTAGCACTGGGGCCCATCCCAGTGTGCTCATCGCCTCCTCAGCACACTGTATGGTGACGGGGTGCATAGTCTCCCAACAAACACCCAGGTGGCACGCTGGGGCCCACCCCAGTGTGCCAAAGCATCCTGCATCTTTTTTTTTTTTAAATCCTGTTAAAAAGCGGTCCTGTTGTTCCCTCAATGGCCTCCTAACCTGCACCATTCTCTGCTCACCCCACCTCTCACCCCATACTTACCTCCGGAGCCCGCACGACGATCTTTGGTTGACCGGGAACACATCTGCACTCTTCAAAGCTGACCATAAAACTGAAGAAATGCCGGTAAGTTGTACAATGGCATAAATGTTTTTTTTTCTAGCTTATGTGGCTATCTCTGCCACTTTTTCAATTTTTGGCACCAAATTTTCAACATGGGGTTTTTGGGCCCCCTCCTCATGAATTCAGTCACTGTCATGGCGTTACTCAGTCCCAAAAGGTGATTTCGCGGTCACTAAGCGGAATCACCTTTCGGGACCGATTAATGAAATTACAGTGTCACTGTTCATGAGGTGGGCTCTCAAAAAACCTATGCTGCACATTTGGTGAAAAATTCAAAAAATGACGTATTCTGGCGTGCATTCGCAGTTTCCGCATAAACTCGTAACCAGCAAATCTGTAATATTTTCACCACTAGCATTTTTTCACACCTCTTTATGAACAGTACAGCTGCCATTTTCACATCCTGGCGAAATGTGTTTTGCACTTCTGGCGTACAATAGCATGATCGCTGTGGGAAATCAGTGCTCAGGACAGAGTAAGAAAATCACAGTGATACTGTTCATGAGCAGACATCCTAAAATGCCTATGTTGAAAATTTGGTGACAAAAGTCCATTAAATGACTGTGTTATGAGAGTGCGTTGTGCAGTTTCCACGCAGCCTCGTAACTTCACAAATTTGTAATACTTTCACTTCAGATTTTCAACATTGGCATTTTTTCCACACCTCCTTATGAACAGTACAGCTGCCATTTTTCACATCCTGCCCAAAATGTGTGTTTGCACTTCTGGCACACAAGGGCATGGTTGCTGTGGGAAATCAATGTTTGGGAGAGATTAAGAAAATCACAGTGACACTGTTTACGAGCAGAGGTAAAAAAAATGCCTATGTTGAAAATTTGGTGGAATAATTCCACTAAATGACTGTGTTACAAGCATGCATTTTTAATATTTTCATTCCAGATTTTCAACATTGCCATCTCTTCACACCTCCCTATGAATGGTACAGCTGTTATTCTTCACATCCTGCCCGATCTGTCATTTTGCACATCTGGCGCAGAATGGCACGGTTGCTGTGGGAAATCAAAGTTTGGGACACATTAACAAAATTACAGTGCCACTGTTTATGAGCAGAGGTCCCAAATGCTTTCATGAGGTGGGGGCCACAAAAAGGCCATGCTGAAAATTTATAGTGCAAATACCAACAAACACCTGGGGCGTTAGGGTTTCTAACCATAACGTCCCACCCTGTACAGACTGACAGGCATTAGGAGTGTGCCTTTGGACTGCTGGCTGTAATGCTCACACCATTCAACCCCCACCCTCAAGCCAGTGACAGGCATTGAGGTGTGCCTCAGACTCTTCGGACCCAGACTTCACCCCATTCTCCTATACTACACCCATTTCAGCATATGCCCTTATGAAATGTGGTGACTGTGAAGCCGAACACCCCAAGGCACACCTCAACACTTATCAGTGTCTACAGGATAGGGTGAGGTGAAATGCTGTCAGCATTATGGGCGACGACCCAAAGGCACACCCCAATGCCTGTCCATCTCTGCAGGGGGGAGGTGGGGTTGGCATGAGTTCAGTACTTCACTGCCATTCTTATTCTGCATCTGTCTAACTCCTGCACGTCCAATGCTAATATCCGCAAGCAAACATTTGGCATTGACAAATGCTTGTTATGTTTGTTGTGGGGGCTGGCAAAGAGCATGGTTTTCATTTTTTTTATAGTTTCAGATTGGTTTGTGTTTGGCAAACCAATCTTCCGCAGATGAGAAGCAGAGCTGTAGGTTACGGGCAAGGGCAGCAGGATCAGGCTGGCTGGAGAATAATACAGCATCAGCAGCATACAATAGTAGGTTGCAGCTGCATGCTTGGGGAAGGGAGTTTAGGAAGAGGCTGAACAGGAGGGGTCCCAAGATTGAGCCTTGAGGGACACTGGAGTGATCTGGGAGGCTGACAGATAGGTTATCTTCGATCTTTACATGCTGTGTTCTCCCTTCAAGGTAGCTGTTGAACCAACTGGTGACATCCTTAGAGAGCCCAAGGGTGGGTAAGGTCGAGAGTAGGAGAGAATAGTTGACAGTAACAAACGCCTTAGTGAGGTCAATATAAATTGAGCCCACTAAGTGGCCACGGTCCAGTGCAAAATGAATGAAGCTGGTGTATTCTAGAAGGGCTGTGGTGGTACTGTAGCCTTTTCTAAATCCATGTTGCTGGGAGCATTGAATATCATACGAGGTGAGATATTCTGTTAGCTGGTCTGAAACAATACGCTCTAGGGCTTTGGAAAGGGGTGGCAAGATAGAAATGGGTCTGTAATTAGAGTAAGAGGCCATATCACCGCTTTTGTGGATTGGTGTTACCACGGCCACTTTCCAGAGCTGGGGAACTGCCCAAGGCAAAGGGACAGATTGAGAATCTTGGTGAGTGAGGCTAGAACAGAGTCGATGGAGAATAGAAGCAGTTGGAGATACAGGGCGTCGCTGCTGTACCTGAATTTAACGAATGCTCATAGTAGGTATTTTTAAGCTACCCTGGGTGTAACTGCCTTGATAAAAAAAAAGGGGGGAGGAGGTGCTAGGGGCTTTGTCTACCTTGTAGTCAGGCAGTTTGCCAATTGGGATGTTGTGAAAGTCAGGTGGGAGTGCATCACTCAGATCAGTGAAAGCAATATTGAAGGTATCTGCCATCACTTTAGGGTCCTGCGTGGTGGTGCCATTAACATTAAGCAAGGTAGGAAGGGACTTATCGGGCTTGCCAGTAAGGTTTTTGATGTTATCCCAGAACTGTGTTGCTGTCACCCCTGGAGTTGGCGAACGACTCTTGAAGTGGGCAGTTTTAGCAAAATGGACTGCATAGGTGCAGGCATTCCTCGTGGCCTTGTAGCGCTGCCATTCCGTGGGTTTGCCTGAGGCCCGTGCCACATGCCAGAGGTGGTCACGTGATGTCATAAGGTTGAGAAGGGGTGGGGTGATCCATGGGTTGCTAGCATGTCTGACTTTTGTTCCCTAAGGGGCAGAAATGTCACAGGCATAGCTGAAGAGGGTAATGAAGTGGTTCAGAGCAGAGTCCACACTAGTGGCTGAGAGAACCAGTGACCAATCACTATGATGAAGAAAGGCCTGGAAATGCTCCAGCTGACCTCTCCTAAGACAGCGCTGAAAAAGGTTTTTTTTTTTTTTTTGGAACTTTAGTGGTCTTGTTGGACCGGTGACAGGTGATTGAAGAGTGGTTGCTAAAGGAATCGGGTAATATCGCTGTGTCGGAGAATCTCTCGGGGTGGTTGGTGAAAATTAAGACAATGAGAGTGCTGCTGCCAGTCCTGTAATTTATCCTGGTGGGGAAGGGCGATGGCATCCTTAAAAGGGGCAACGTCAGAGGAGAGACAATTAATATTGTAGTTGCCAAGAACAACAACTAGTACGGTTAGGAAGAGTGGCAATATATTCTAAGATTGCGTTAAAGCTAGGGGCTGTGTCACAAGGGGGGATGGAGCTCATCAACCCCTAAACTTGGTCACGCTGTAAGAGGGAACCACTATCCCAAAAAGGCTCATTACCTTTGGGGGAGCGAGGAAGCTAGAGAAGGGTACACTGCCTGGTGGGACGCCCATTTGTGAGGTGCTGCAACCACAGCTCAGCACAGCATTGCTCCATGCACTGGGCATAATGCCATAGCTGAGCCTCCCAGTGCCTGATTATGGAGAAGTGGTATTTGTGGAGATATGGTATATGGTAGATGTGCTCACTTCCCTGCTACCTTTGTTCTCTCCTTAAGCATCCTCTCCCTTCCTCCTACTCTCTCATAAATTCTGACTCCCAGTCTTTCTCTACCCTGCCCAAAGATGTCTGTCGGGCAGGCTGCCTTCTTTTACATTCTCCCATGGCTCTGCTGTAACCCCGTCCACCCTCCACTGTTCCCCAATGTCTTGAAACTGCTCCATGAATAACTGCTCATGTCTGTATCTGCTTCCCTCCCCCACACACACACACACCTTGGCCCCTATCCCTGCTCCCATGTTTTCCTCTCTTCTGCTACACCTAAATTTCTGCACCTTCCTTTTTCCACATGTTTGGTACTACCCCCCACACACACCTCATACAAACCCACTACCAGAAAAGACCAATTAGTGGTGTACCTTGCTTAACTACTGGACCATACTCCTCTGGTTCTTAGGAAATCTGTAGTGGTTTTTTTTTTTTCATTTGTACAGTATATGTAACTTTTATTATCTTCAAGGAAGATTAGGGGTTACTAGAAAGAAAATGACTTGTTCCTAACACAATTAATGACACAAGATGAATGCATTGTTTGTTTAAACTACACAGTTCCTGATGAAATAAGGTGCAGTATTGCCAAAACTTGGAAAAAGTCAAAAAAAATGTTTCTACAAAAATGTTATTAAAACCATCTCACTTTTTCATATCACTACATAAACATTAACAGAGAGTACATTTAAAAATGTATATATCTATATATGGAAATAACCTAAATTCCACACTAGCGATGTGAAAATACATTAATTGATAAACATGGTTACTACCACCACATTGTATCACCATGTACAGACATGTATGGAACTATCAACACGTTACAACTGTATCACTGTGATCTATAACTAATGGCCTGACTCTAAGCTTTATTAGAAAAAATAAATTTCCAGCCTTAATGTTTCAAAACTTAGATTTTTTAGAATATAAATTCTTTAAAATGGGCTAAAATTGGAACTGTCAGGGCTAGGAACATATTTTATTTTTAATTTTATCATGAAATTAGTATGTTATGTTTTACTTTGTTAAATATGAAGTCAATTCCTCTTCCCAATGACACACCTAGAAATGAGCTGTTGTACAGCTCTGTGTGCCACCCGACCAGTGTCTTTTTTTTTTGTTTAAACTTTATTTTTTTGTATAATCTTTTTATTAAGTTTTCAACAGAGAAATAACAATACACATTGGGACATCATACACAATACATACACCAACATACATACATACGAACAAAAACGTGCAATCCCTGATACATTTCCATTTTCCCTTAAAAAAAACTACATCCCCCTTACTCAGTAAATACAGGTTACTCACCTGTAACAGGAGTTCTAGGAATGGTATATGTTGTTCATCCACACTGTCTGGCAGGTTCCTTGCCGCTTTAAATCTTGCGGAAGATCTTCAAGCTGGCTCCTCCCACCCACCGGGTGGTAAAACTCGCTCCGCCCATGACACCAGATCTGGCCGCTGGAAGCTCAAGTTGTGCGTGAAGCCGGGGAGAGTCGGGTGGGTCGTGTCAGGATGAACAACATATGCATTCCTAGAACATTAAGGTAGTAACTCTGTATTTCTAGGACATGGATATGTTGTTCATCCACACTGTCTGGCAGACTCTAGCAGTTCTCCGGGAGGAGGGAGGCAAGCGCACACCCCTACTTAGGGAATAGAGACTGGAGAACTGAGGCCCCAAAACCAGCATCCCGGCGTGACTCGAGGTCGATGTGGTAATGGGTAATAAAGGTGTGTGCTGACTTCCAGGTAGCAGCCCTGCAGATTTCCTGGATAGGGACGTCCCTGGAAGCAGCCACCGATGCAGCAGTATGGCGGGTGAGAATGAGCTCTTATCCTCTGGGAGGCTCCATGCCCGCCAACTCATAGCAGAGATCTATGCAGGAGGTGACCCACCTGCCTATCGTCCGCTTGGCTGCAGGTCTGCCAGGTGCGGCTTCAGCGTAGGTGACAAGCAATGGCGAACCTCCCCAGAATTTCAGCTGTCAGCTCCTTATAATAAGCGGCGCCCTTCTAGGTCAAAGTATGGAGCCTGTATTCTGCCTCCGGGTGTGACTGGGGTAGAACACCGGCTGAGTCAACACCTGGTTAGGTGAAACTCCGACACCACCTTCGGAAGAAATTTGGGTGAGGCGCAGAACAACTGCTGTCCCTGTGGAAGACCAGGTAAGGAGACTCAATGCAGCGCCTGGAGTTCTCCCATCCTTCTGGCTGGCGTGATAGCCACCAAGAAGGTGGTCTTCCACGACAGGTGAGAGAGTTCACACCTGTGCATGTGGTTGAATAAGCTTGCCCATGAGCTTTGCCAGTACCAGCAGTAAATCCACGGAGGTGGAGGTTCTCGCACGGAGGAAATGTGATCAAGGCCTTTGAAAAGCGCCAGACAACCTTCTCCTGCGCCACCGACTGCTCCCTGGCCTGCGCCCGGTAAGCAGAGATGGCTGGAGATGCACCTTTAGAATTAAGATGGAGCCTAAGTCCTTGACTAGAAAGGGACCATAAATAGTCCAAAATGCTTGCCAAGGAACAGGAGGAAGGGTCAAGCCCTTACCTGACACCAAATGGAAAACCTCTTCCATTTGAAGGCATAGCATTTCCTGGTCGACTCCTTACGGGACGCCTCAACAACATTGAGGACCTCGTCGGAAAGACCCAAGGCCTGGAACTCTAGCCGCTCAGGAACCAGGCCATCAGGTGCAGGGATTGAAGGTCCGGATGGAACACCTTCTCCTGACTGACTGAGAGCAGGTCTGGGCGAGCTGGAAGCTGCCTCGGGAGCCTGGAGCTGAGGCTGAGGAGATCTGGGTACCAGAACTGGCGGGGCCAGTCTGGGGCTATCAGAATCACCTGCGCCTTGTCCCTCCTTGTCTTGTTGTGAATCAAGGGAAATGGGGGAAGGCGTAAAAGAGGCCCGGGGTCCACAGCCTCGAGAAGGCATCCTCCTGCAGCGAGCCCTGCTGAGGCGGGCATGAAACAGCCTCAACCGCATTCTCCCTGGAGGCAAACAGGTCCACCTGAGGTGTGCCCCAGTGGGAGAACAGATCTTGTACTACCTCCGGCAGGAGACCACTCATGAGATGCAGCCCCTATCCGGCTCAGGGCATCGGCCAGGGTGTTGGAGGCTCCTGCCACATGAATGGCTAGGAGATCCGCCTCCAGGCTGCGCCACAGTGACCAAATGTGGAGAGCTTCCTTGCATAGAAGCATGGGCGCGTCCGCCCTGGCGGTTCAGGTAGTACATGGTCGTGGTATTGTCGGCTGGACTCGGGACCACTTGACCCCGGAGAAACGGAGCAAAGGCGGTGAGAGCTAGGCGGACCACTCGGAGCTCCAGCAGGTTGATGTGGCATCGGGACTCCCGTGGGGACCAGAGGCCGTGCACTCGGTGTTCCCCCAGATGGGCACCCCAACCCATCAGAGAGGCATCGGTCGATAGAGAGACCGTCGGCTCGGGGCGGACAAACGGGATGCCCTCCTGCAGATGGGATGGAATGGTCCACCACTGGAGAGCGTTCCACATCTCCTGGGTCACTATCACTAGCTGGTCCAATGGATCGCAGCGTTGTGACCACTGGCTGGCCAGTCCCCACTGAAGGGGGCGCATGTGCCAGCATGCCCAACGGACCACGCTGGTACAGGCCACCAAGAGACCCAGGAGGCGCAGGAAGTCCCGGGCAGGGCGCGATTGCCCAACCAGAAATGATTGGGCAGGAGGTAGAACCTCGGCCCTGTCCGCCGGGGAGCCGTGCTCTGGCTCGAGAGAGAGTCTAGCTCTGCCCGATGGAACAGGATCACCTGGCCGGCTCGAGTTCCGACTTGGCCTCGTTGATGAGAAGGCGACTTGAGCAAACCTGGAGGCCAGATCTCTGGACGCTCCACCTCCGTCTGGAGGGGCTGCTATCAACAATCGTCCAGGTAAGGGTACACCGGACCCCTGGTGCTGCAGGAATGCTGTCACCACTGCCATGCATTTGGTGAAGACCCTGGGAGCTGGAGATAAGCGAAGGGCATGGCTTGGAACTGAAGAGGATCCCTCCGCTCGGCGGAGGAATCTCGATGTGACGGATGGATAGGGACGTGAAAGAGCGTGTCCTGTAGGTCCAGAGAGCAGAACCACCGCCGTGTTCCAGAGATGGTATTATCTGCGCCAGGTGACCATTCTGAAGGTCCGAGACCTTAGGAACTTGTTCAGGTCGTGTAGGTCGAGAATGGGGTGCCAGCCCCCGTCCGTTCGGAACCAGGAAATACCTGGACGAACCCGGGTCTAAAGGGGTTCTCTACCTCCTGATCACCTCCTTTTGGAGGAGGAGGCGATGTCAGACGGCGAGCCGCCAGTGAGGCTGCGGACCCGAGGCCCCGAGGTGCGATGGCTCTGAAGGCGGGGCCTGCTCGAATTCTAGAGGTGGCCTTTTCCCACCACCTCCAGTACCCACCTGTCCGTGGTAACAGCGGACCAGGCGGAAAAGGAAGTGTCTGAGCCATCCCCCACAGAGACCAGGAGTGAGTGACAGGGATGGGGCGACACCCCTCAGCCGTCACTGGGCAGGCTTGGAGGAGGGACCGGCCGAGGACCTCCTGGGCCTTGCCTCCCTGCTTCCTGTTGGAGGAAGCCGGCGACTGGGTTTGGGATGCCAAGCTCGAGCCTGCTGGCCCTGCGTTGCTGGGCAGGCGCGCCCCTTGAGCAGAAGGTCGAAAGGGCTCAGGCTGTGGCTGCGGCCTTTGTCCTTCTGGCGGAAGGGCCAGGGTCAAGGTAGCATTGGACTTCTCGATCCTCTGCAGGTGACCTTCCACCCCAGGGCCAAGAGGTCAGTCCCAAAAGGAACATCCGCCAACTTGTGCTGGGTATCGAGGTAAAGGTGGATATCCTCAGCCAAGCCGACGGCGCATGCCACTGCGGCAGCCACAGACCTGGCACATGAGTCCCTGATGTCTAGCATGAGTCTGGAGCTGCTGTTTGGCCACTGCCCTGCCCTGGTCCGCACCTACCTGACCGTAGTCTGCAGATCTGCGGGAAGATGAGGACAACCTCATCCAGGAGCCCAACAGGCGTGAGAAAAATGTCCATGAGGGCGGCCGAACTGGCCTGGCGAAAGCTGAGAGAGGACGCAGCATAGACTTTTAAGCCTGGCATAATCCAATTTCTTGGATTCCTTGTCAGGAGGTTTGTCCACATCCCTGGCGTTCCCGGCCGCGGGCGCTGTCGTAACCAACCCCTCGGCGAGGGTGTTCGAAGCCAGACAGGAACCGGTAGAGACCGCGCCGCCTGCCATCTGGCTGAGCGCAGGGCAGGAAGCAGGACGCTGCCAAAGTTCCAAGGCCAGACCCACTATGGCCGGCCACGGAAGACCTCCGTGGGAGAATCCCCTCGGTCCAGAATCTCCGTGAGGATACCTGGCCCGTTTAAAGCGGGTTCGAGCTTCATCCGGTGGACTCGAGATGAGTCGAAGCAACCCTAGAAGGACGAAGGGCTATAGTCCACTGACTGCCCTCCGAGGACTCCAAGTCTATGCGCTTGGAGAAGAGGAGGAACCATCATCGGACTCAGAAGAGTCCTCAAAGAGCTGCCTCGGGCCTGAGCCACCCTCCACCTGCCGAGGTTTATCGGGAGTGAGGTGACAGACAACCTATGGGGCAAACCCAAGGCCAACCGAGAATTTTGGTGGAGCCCCAACTAATGGCTGTGGGCGGAGGTTCCACCAGAATCGGTGGGGCAGCTGGAATTGGCGAACAACGGCCTGAGAACAGGCTCCTCGGCTACAATGAGGGGTTGTTTGACGCTCGGTGACAACCATACTAATGGCGGGGAAGATGACTGGGTGGCCTATTCCGGTCAAAGGAGCTGTTGCCACATGAGTTCCTCGTACTTCCGACGCAACTTGCGCCGAAGAACCCCTCGTCCGAGGAAGAGGAAGAGCGGCGGCGCCGCTTGCCACGGTGCCGAGACCGCCTATGGCGTCGGGATCGGTTGGACCGCGAGGATGTCCGAGACCGAGATCTCGACTTAAGCCCAGGAAGGCGGGGAGAAGTGTACGATCGGCACTCCCTCGGCGGGCGATCCACGAAGCTCCGGAACCGGAGGCACAGGCGAGCCGCGGGATCCTCAACTCCACCGTGGGAACCGGAAGAGGATTCTCAGCTTCTCCAGTCGACAACCCGTCTAGCGGGTGAGAAAAATCTCGACCCGTCGACAGAGTCTCGGTCAACTGGCCTGATGGGGACACCATGAAGCCAGTGGCCGAAGCTAGTCGACCCGAGTTGACTGTCGACAAGGGGAGGGATCTTTCCCGCTCCCAAGGCGTCGATGGAGAGACTTACTTTTGCTCTTTTTGGATCTGGAAAAAGGTCCCGAAGAAGTTGGACCCTCACCTTTCGTCGAGAGGGTCAGACAAAGCTCCTTAAAAGAAGCCGAGTACGAGGCACAGAGAGAGAGCGGGACAAATGCCGCAGCCGAGTTAGAAGCGGCAAGCGCTGCCTCCTCTTCGAGGGCGATCATCTGCTCGAGCTGATCCGCCAAGCCCGCCGCTGCGGACACCGCCAACCGGGCCTCTTTAGATTTCACCGGTGGAATTCTTTTCTCGGGGCGCCCCAGTTGTAATCGGGTAGCACGGTCTTCAAGGACGTAGGCGGAAAAAGAGAGCACAAGTCGCAGGCCTGCGGGTGGTGCTCCTGCAGGCCCAGGCAGTAGGCCTCCGTGGAGTGCGGATCCGTCCCAGACATCTTCTTCCCGAAGGGCCCTCCGGAAACCGAGTCGATTTGTCCATCGCAGCCGAGGAGAAGAAGACCAAGTCTTTAGCAAAAACTTTTTGATTTCGAACTTTCAAGAATTAGGAACCAGTCTTAAACACAGAGGCGTTAAGGAGGAATCTGAACTTCCAAGCGGTAAGGAAGATCTGGCGTCATGGAGGCGGGCCGAGTTTACCACCCGGGTGGGTGGAAGGAGCCAGACTGAAGACCTTCCGGCAAGATTTAAAGCGGCAAGGAACCTGCCAGACAGTGTGGATGAACAACATATCTATGTCCTTAGAAATCCATCTTGTCCCTTCCCACAAAACATAACTATAGCGGAGAAAGAGAAAAATACATTATTTCCATATATATTTTCTAGTACCGTCCTCTCTTAATTAATGAGGGTTAGCAATCTAATGTCACTCCTCCTCTCTAATTAATCATCTTATCCCAAACCTAAACGAAGTATGGCCTCCTCCTGAGCACTCAACGTGGCCAGGAAGGGTGTCCACTCTTTATAAAATGCTTCTTCTCGATCTCTAATCACCAAGGTTAACCTCTCCAGTGCCAAGGTTTGGATACTTAGGTTATGCCATTGCTGGATGGTAGGTACTTGACAGCTCACCCATTTATTCTGTATGTTATGTGATGTCTTGCCAACACCACTAATACCCTACTTTATCTCGGGAGTACTTCCCAGTCTTCATCTTCTCCTTGCAACATTCCAAACAACCCTGTTATCTGGTCCACTGGCAAGGGTACCCCTCCCATCTTAGAGATCTCTCCCAATACCCCTTTCCAAAATACTTGGAGCACCTTGCAAGTCCAGAAACAGTGTATATATATGTCCCCCTTTCCTCCCCGCACCAACCACACAGAGGAGAAATCAATGGATGTGCTTTATGGACTATTAGATAATGGGTAAAACAAAACTAGCGTTCTGATTGGCTGAAACAGCCTGGCATCCGGGCTGTTATTTCTTAACAATGGCCCTGTTAAAAACAAGTACCACGTTCAAGTGCCCCATCTCTTACATCATCCTTGGGCACCCTAACTTTAGAAACCGTCAGTCGCCATTTTTCACACTCGCTTACTGAGATACTTGTGACCTCCGCTCTCCCAAAACCCAGTGTATTTTTTTATTCCCGAAACACGCCACCGCTACAGTAAACCTACCAAACCGAAAAAGAAAGCATTCTTACTGGCAAAAAAAGACAGTTTCAGTCATACCAAAGCACCGTGCTGTAAGACAGATACTCGCATCCACAGTCCTATCAAAGCTGGCTGATGTAGTATGATAAGGCAGATGGCAACAGTTCTTGTATTTGAGCAATACATGCTACAGAACTGCCGGCGCTGCTCCTCGACCCAATTCTGACAAAACCTTTGAAAATGAAAGCTTTAAAAATAAATACTTTTACGTTGTTGCACTTGCTCGTTCCATCTCCAAAGCTGTGTGTGTGTGTGTGTGTGTGTGTGTGTCCAGAGGCGGGGAGGTGACACCATAACAACCAGCAGCCAAAACTTAAAAGTAGGGGTGCTCTACTAAGACAAAAATCCCTAGGAAAAAAAGGCATTAAAATGCAGGTAAAGGAACTATTTTATCACAGGAATACATGAAATGCTCAGATTCTGAACATTTAAAGAAAATTACTTTTTTTAAATATTTAAAACACAGTTGCCCATTTTCCATTATCTAAGTGTAATAATACCCTCCAGGGTGGGCGTTATGGGATATAACGGACCTTCCAGGGGCTATAAGGCCCTCCGCCTCCGGCGTCGGGCCTCATTACGCCCCTGGGCGGTCTGTTATATCCCAATAACGCCCACCCTGTCGGGTATTATTACTTACTTACTGGGGGGTAATATAATCTATGCAGAAACTTATAATAGGCTTCCTTATATTCATTACATATCAAGGGATCTGTCTGTCCCTCCAACAATAACTGCCAATTTTCCTGCGTTACACCTCGACCCAAATCCCTCTCCCATAATTGTTTAGTTTTAGAAGTTTGGTCTGGAAAATTTTGTTTCCCTAATTTTGATGCCTTCTGGATAAACCCCTGGGGTTCCTTTTGTACCAAATTTATTAATGCTTCTATCTCTTGCCATCCCTACGCTCTGTTCCCTTCCCGTCCCATACTCCGTATGTATGCTCTAGGTTGCATATATCGGAATGTTTGCTGCACCTCCAAACCCAAACCCTGCACAATGTCTCCCACTGGGTTCATGGCCCCATTCCTTAATAAATTATCTATGTTCCTTACCCCTTTATTCTCCCACTCCCGAAAACCTTTATCCTCCCATGCTGGAGGGAAGGAAGAAGCGATTCCCCACCACTGGGAGCAAAAGAGTTTCACCCCCCCAGACTTCTTTTCTTCCTAATGTACTCCCATGCTTCCAGCACGGCTTTTGCCATTGGATTACCCCTACCCTGGGTTGTATAGGCCTTTAAGCCTTTACTATGTAAATATACCGACAGGTGGCCCGGACATCCCCATTGTTCCAGGTCAACCCAACTAGCTACCGCAGGGCGATGCACCCAATCTGCCACATATCGCTGTTGTATGGATAGGTGGTAGTTCAGCAAGTCTGGAAAGTTAAGCCCCCCTACCGGTCCTATTTCGGCTTTCAATCTCTGTAGTCGTGCCCTTGGTCTTTTTCCCCGCCAGATAAACCTGGAGAACGCCTTTTCCACTCTATCAATATCCCCTCTCTTAAGACCCATAGGCAACATCTGCATGGAGTATAATAACCTTGGCAGTACCTTCATTTTAATAAGGTTTATGCGCCCTAACCAAGAAATGGGAAGTTGCGTCCATCTTTGCAGATCTGCCTCTACCTGCTTAACTATTGGGGCATAATTTAAGCCATACAGGGACTCCACCGTCCTCCCCACCTGTATCCCCAAATATGTAATGCTCTTTTACGCCACTTGAACCCCCCCATTGATCATCCTCCCTTCCAACCTTAGGAAAGTACAACATCTCCGACTTAGTGATATTAATCTTATATTCAGAAAACACTGCAAATGAGTCTACTAATTCCAACAATGGTGGCATAGAGTAACGAGGGCTCCCTACAAATAAAAGCATATCATCCGTGTACAGGGTGATCTTATGGTCCATACCCCCCCTCCCCCTTAATTCCCTGAATTCTTGGGCATTGCCGAATCGCAGCAGCCAAGGGTTCCAAAGCCAACGTAAATAGCAAGGGTAAAGAGGGCACCCCTGTCTCGTACCGCTGTTCAGCTCAAAATAATCTGTACGGATCCCGTTCACTAAGATCCAAGCTCTAGGAGTACGGTACATGGCCTGTACCCACTGAGTGTATGGCCCACCCAGACCAAACTGGGTCATCACCTCAAACAGACAGCCCCACTCCACCCTATCAAATGCTTTTTCAGCATCCATAGATAAAGAATATGTTCCTTCCTGTGCTTGTCCAGCTTTCCATATCACATTTAGCAGGCGCCTCATATTATGATAAGAAGATCTCCCCTTGACGAACCCGATCTGGTCCAGGTGCACCAACATAGGCAGCAGATCTTCCAATCTCAGTGCCACGACCTTCGCCAGGATCTTGAGATCACAATTTAAAAGGGAGATTGGCCTGTATGATGCACATTCTGCTGAGTCTTTACCCAGTTTTGGGATTAAACAAATCAAAGCGTCATAGCAAGTTTGGGGTAAGTCCAGTTGTTGTCCCTCACCATCTTTTACCTGAAACACCTCTCTCAGGGTCTCTGCCAGTTGACTTGCCAGTCTCTTATAATATTCTACAGGGAATCCATCTGGGCTCACTGCTTCCCCCGCTGCAGTTTCCCTATTGCTTTAAGGATTTCCTCTTTCTCTATAGGTCCATTTAACTTCCTTTCTTGGGATTGTGTCAGTCTGGGAAGTGCCACCTTGTCCAGAAAGTCTTTCACTAGTAAGTGTCTATCCTTACATTCAGCACTATATAACTGACTGTAAAATTCCCAGAAACACTTCCCTATATCTTTAGATTCTCTGTGCAAATTCCCTTGCACATCCCTAACCCCTGTCACTCTAAAGGGACATTTCCCTCCTTTCATGAGTCTCACCAAAAATGAACCTGGCTTGTTAGACCACTCAGATATTCTTCTTCTACAATGAAACCAATTAGTTTTTGTTTCTTGTCGCACCAGTGCGTTCAACGCTTCCCTTGTAAGCAATAATAATCGTGCTACCTCTCCTCTCTCTGTCTTAGCCACCTTTTTTTCCAAGTCCTTTAACTGCTTTTCCAATTCTACTCTTTTCTCTCTTTTTTCTTCCTTGCCATGTACCCTATTATAGACCCCCTCATAAAGGCTTTCCCTGCCTCCCACTATATTGCCCGAAAGACTTCACTATTCTCATTGGTTTCCTTTATAACTGCCATTGAGATCCCAGAAAATCCTTAAAGTCCTTATTAAGCAGCATAGAGGTTGGGAATTTCCACTGCGGTACTGACTCTCTCTTCCCTTGTAACTGTATCTGGGCTATAACCATGGCATGGTCCAAAATGTGTAGTGGGCTATGAATGACATCCAGTATTCTGTCATGCCATCCCCTTGGCACATATATGTAGTCGATATGAGACCATGTACCATGAGGATGGGAAAAAAGAAAAAATTACTCACCTTAGTAATGTTGTTTCTTCTAATGGAGTCTTGCTATATTATGACTATTGCAGTTTGTCCCACCATTAGAACTGCTCCGGAGGTGAAAGAGTTAACTTCCATGCAGGGCATGGAACTTAGAGCGCGAGCTTGGTTAGAAAAGCTCTGTCTGGGATATTTCAAACCGAAACGGTCAGATCTTTATGAGCAAAACTCACTAAGGTTCTGTGTGGAAGCTGTAACCTACACTAGCCAACTGGCTACTAAAATATCAACACATTTTCCTGGTCCCAACACCAAGACTCAAGTCAGGGGACCAGAAAAGATAAGATAAGATAAGATAAAATAAAATAAAATAAAAACACAACACCCAAACACCCCAAAAAGAAGGGGTGGAAAACATAAAAAGGGGCATCAATAAGTGCCAACAGTGAACTGACCACCCCATACCCCAAGTAGAAGTTCTGAGAGGGGCAGGCTGGGGGGGAGCTCATAATATAGCAAGACTCCATTAGAAGAAACAACATTACTAAGGTGAGTAATTTTTTCTTCAAACAACATGAAGTCTTGCTATATTATGACTATACAGAACTACACAGCAGTACCTCCATGGAGGAGGGACAGAACCTACTTAGGAACAGGCTCTGAAGCACGGCTGTGCCAAACCGAGCATCCCTCCTGGCCTGGATATCCAGGGAGTAATGCTTGGTGAAAGTGTGTACTGTTTTCCAAGTAGCTGCTTGACATATCTCTAAGATAGGGATGTCTCTGGCAGCAGCTAGAGACGCAGTTGTACCTCTGGTAGAGTGAGCCCTCAGGCCTGATGGGGGACCCTTACCCAGTTTTTGATAGCAAAATTGGATACAAGAGACAATCCACCTGGCAATGGATCTCTTAGTGGCAGGTTTCCCTTTTCCAACCTCACCATAAGTGAGAAACAGTTGGAGGGAGTCAAACCTGTGACCCTTGGTACGCTCTATGTAGTAACTTAGGGCCCTCTTAACATCTAAGCTGTGCAACCTCCTCTCACCAGAGGAGGAATGGTCAGTGAAGAACACTGGAAGTGAAATAGATTAAGGTGGAAATCTGAAACCACCTTAGGCAAAAACTTCCTGTTAGTCCTGAGGACTACCTTATCCCTGTGAAAGGAAATAAAGTCAGTCTCCACTGACAAAGCTTGTAACTCACTTATACGCCTGGCAGAAGTGATGGCTACTAGAAATACAGTTTTCCAAGTTAAGTACTTAAGCTCTGCTGAAGACAGAGGTTCAAAGGGGGGTTGCATCAGCTGAGCAATGCAAACATTAAGATCCCAGGCAGGGGCAGGGTCCCTGAATGGTGGATTGATATGAAGCAATCCCTTAAAAAACTTGGAAAATACAGGGTGAGCAGAAAGAGAAGAGGGCTTCCCTGCTGAAATAAAAGCAGAGACAGCTGCCAAATGCACTTTCAGGGTAGCTGGTCTCAGTCCCAAAGAATTAAGATGGACCATATAGTCCAAAACAGTGGGCAAATCAGCAGATTCCGGGGAAATATGCTTCCCAGAACACCATATGGAAAACCTTTTCCATTTGGAATTATAAGTAGCCCTAGTTGAAGGCTTTCTAGAAGCCTTCAAGATTTCAAGAACACCCTGAGAAAGTTGTAGATCAGCAAACTCTAACTCCTCAAGAGCCAGGCCTTGAGGTTGAGGGATTTGAGATTCGGATACCAGACTCTCCCCTGGGCACAGGTTAACAGATTGTGGTTCCTGGGGAGACACAGGGGAAGATGGACTGCTAAGGACAGAAGGAGTGGGTACCAGGGCTGCCTGGCCCAGTCTGGAGCAATCAAGATCATCTTGCAGGGCTGAGACCTGATTTTGACTAGCACCTTGAACAGGAGAGGGAAAGGGAAGGCATAAAGAAACTTCCTTCCAATCGAGAGAAAGGCATCCAGGGGACTGAGCCCAACACTGGGGGCCTGCAACAAAAAGTGGAAGTTGATGATTGTCTGGGGCTGCAAAAGATCTATCTGAGGGTGCCACATCTGACAAAAACTATCCCCAGTACTCGGGGATCCAGTGACCATTCGTGATGGCCCTGGGAAATCCTGCTGAGAGCATCTGCCAGGACACTGTCCTTGCCTGGGAGGTGAACTGTTGTGAGGGAAGTGTTCAAGGAATAAGCCAGAGACCACAACTTCATCGCCTCGGTGCACAAGGCCGAAGACCGAGTGCCCCCTTGTTTGTTGATGTACCACATTGTAGTGGTGTTGTCTGTTCTGACCTGTATCACTTTGTTCTGAACAGATGCAGAAAAAACCTGAAGTGCTAGAAAAACAGCTCTGAGTTCCAACAGATTGATGTGGAGCAGAGATTCCTGAGGGGACCACAATCCCTGGGTGGAGAGGTCGCCCATGTGAGCTCCCCATCCCAAGAGGGACGCATCTGTAGTAAGGGTCAAAGAGTGAGATAGAGGGATGAAGGGCACCCCTTGTCTCAGATTGCTCTGATCCTGCCACCACTGAAGGGCCTGGATCAGGGTTCGAGTCACTGGGATCAACTTGGATAGGGAATCTCTTCTTTGAGACCACAAGGCTCTCAAATGGAACTGAATGTCCCTCATCTGAAATCTTGCTCCCTGCACTACAGCTGTGGAAGCAGCCATGTGTCCTAGGAGCTGTAGGAAATGCCTTGCTGGTCTAGAGACCTGCAGAGTGAAGGACGAGGCCAGGGCCACCAGGGTCCTTACCCTTTCTGGGGGAAGGAAGGCTCTGGCCTGCTTTGTGTCCAGTTCTGCACCTATAAAGGTGAGTACCTGGACAGGTTCCAGAACTGACTTTGGAAGATTGAGAAAGCCCAGAGGTAAGCAGCTGCTGGGTAACTTGCAGGTGTGATTTGACCTGGTCTGGAGACTGACCCACAATGAGACAGTCGTCTAGGTAGGGAAAGATGGCAATCTTTGCCTTCTTAAATGAGCAACTGCTACTGCCAGGCATTTTGTAGAATACCCTTGGGGCGAGAGGTAAGGCGAAGGCATTGCTCTGAACTGATAATGGCCTGAGGGCAGTTCGAATCTGAGGTACTTTCGGTGGGAGCTTCTGATAAGAACATGGAAGTAGGCATCCTTGAGGTCCAGGGAAGCTAGCCAGTCCCTGGCCTTAGGGAGGGTAAAATCATTCCCAAGTCACCATTTTGAATTTTGGTTTTAAAAGGTGCTTGTTCAGATATCTTAGGTCCAGGATGGGCCGCCACTCTCCTGTCTTTTTTGGGGTAAGGAAGTACCTGGAGTACAGACCTTTGCCCTGGTGTAGGGGAGAAACCCTTTCTACAGCTCTGAGAGCCAGGAGGGTTGAGACTTCTGTTTCCAAAGCAAGAGTCTCTAGAGGGTTTGCAGGTGGAAAAGATCTGATTCTCATCTTTGGAAATTTTTGGAAGCTGAGAACCAGACCCTGGCTTACTACTTCCAGGACCCACTTGTCTGATGTTAAAGACTCCCAGTCCTGGACGAAGTAAGCCAGCCTGCCCCCTACAGGTAATGGAGAACCGGCCCTGGGCATCCCATCAGGGTGCTTGTTTGGCATGGGCTTTAGGCTGCGGGGTGGGAGCAGGCCTGCTTGTACCCCGTCTGCCTCTCCCTCTGAAGAACCCCCTCTGAACATAAGCTGAAGAGAAGGCCTGGGTTTGGTAAAAAGGCCTGTGCCTCTACCCTTGGGGGGCTGCCTCTGAGGAGTGGCTTGCCGTTCCTTGGCTTGTGCACTCCTATAAGTGGTTCTATATTCATCCATTTTCTTCATATAATTCTCTGTCTGCTCCCCAAACAGAGAATTTCCCACCACAGGAAAATCCATAGCCTTAGCCTGGGTATCCTGTGACAAACTAGTACACCTGAGCCAAGCCAATCTACGAAAAGCCATAGAAGTAGCCATGACTCTAGAGGATACATCATTAGAATCCACTGCAGCATGGAACTGCACCTTAGATGCCTCAATACCATCAGCAGCCACCTGCTCCAGCTCCTTGGCAAGCTGGCCAGGGGCCTGTTTGGCTAAAGCCATGACAGTATCCCATCTAGATTTTTGGTATCTTGCAACATAAGCCATATAATTTGCTTGTCTGAGTCCCAAGGATGCTGCCATGTATTGTTTTTTTAGCCATGGCATCAATCTTCCTGGAGTCCTTGTCAGGAGGATGTGAAGCCAGGAAATATTAGCCTTATCACAGGCTGCAGCCTGAACTACCAACATGGCTGCATTGCTGTGAAAGAAATTCTGTATCAGGACCTGACAAAGTGTACCTCCTGTCCATCTTTTTATCTACAGGAGGCACAGGAATCGAGCTTTAACATTTTTATTGTTTGTTTCTAAAGGATTTATGTAAAGGAATAGACAATCTCCTGGACTCTGGGATATCCATCATCTCTACAAAGTCAGGCTCCTCTTGCTCATCCACAGCTTCCTCAAAGGAAGCTGGAGGGTTCAACAACTTTTTGTAAAACAGAAAATGAGAAGGGGACTCAGCAAGCCTAGGGAGAGATTCTCCTAAAGGTCTGTCTGGGGAGATGTCCGGTTCAATGGGCACATCCAGACTTTCAAAGTCACATTCACACTGTTCATAATCATCCTCCCCCTCCTCTGGTTCATAAAACTCCTCTATATCATATTCTTGAACCAGTGGAACCGACCGAACCAACCTCTTGCCAGATAGTGGCAGTTCGGACGGAACCGGGGAAAGTGACTGGACAATTTGGATTGCTTTGGTTATCTCTGCAGCAGTTGGAGAAGGGATTTTTGACTCCACACCTGCTGATTTTCTAGTTCTCTTTGCTGGAACTGGCTCCTCAGAGTCAGCTTTACGTTTGCCCGAGGAAGTCTGGCCTGGTCAGAGGCACTCCCTCGGTTCGATTGGCACAGACCGGGCTGGCCATCCGGGTCAGCGGACTTTTTGGCCTCTCGTTCCCTGAGCCTACCAACTCTCTTATCTAGGGTAGCTGCAGGGAAATTCTTGCAAATCTGGCAGTCTGCATTGAGGTGGTCAAACCCCAGACAATAAACATATGTGGTGTGTGGGTCAGCCTTGGCAAAGGCTTCCCCACAGACACTACAGTGTGAAACCCAGTGGGCCCGGTTTTTCTTTTGGGTTTCTTAGACATAATGCCAGCCTAACCAAAAACTTGCCCTTTTTTCAGCAGTGCCAGGCAAGACACCCTTATCGGTTCCCAACCGTGTCATGGGTCATGGAAAAAAACGTAATGAAATCCGTTTTTTTTAGAACCGATAAGAACCAGGAACCGCACTCTAAATGCTTCAGAATAAAGTTTCCACACAACCTGATCGGTTCAAACCGAACCGATAAACATTTACAAGTTCCACACAGAATAAACCTATCTATTACTTACAATACCATAGACAGAGCTTGAACCGATTGGTTTGCAGTTAAAATAACGATAATCGCGGTTGAATTTAACCGAGAAAAAACTCTTTAAACCGAGAAAATGAACCAAGCAGTAGGAGGAATCTCCGGAGCGACTGTTCAGTGAGGCGGAGTAAAGAATCTGACAGTTTCGGTTTGAAATATCCCAGACAGAGCTTCTCTAACCGAGCTCGCGCTCTAAGTTCCATGCCCTGCATGGAAGTTAACTCTTTCACCTCCGGAGCAGTTCTAATGGTGGGACAAACTGCAATAGTCATAATATAGCAAGACTTCATGTTGTTTGAAAGGTGTACTCTCTAGCTCCTGGGTTAATCAACGTCCTGCTGTCCACCAAATCCATATCCGCCATCCCTGCCTGCCACTGTCTATGTCCCTCCATCACTCTACCCTTACTTTCAGAGTGGTCCAACTCTGGGTCCATCGTGCCGTTTAGGTCTTCCCCTAAAATTAAACCTGGAAACTGCTCCTTAACCAGTATGTCCACCATCGAGGGGAAAAACATGGGGTCGTAGATCGTTGGTGCATATATATTACCTATTGTAATTTGTTCCCTAAATAATTGTCCCACCAAAAAAAAAAAAATATCCCTTCCTTATGGTCTTTCACCACTCTACTAACCTCACACGGTAAGTGTTTATGCAGCAGTACAGCCACCCCTCTCTTCCAACTCGAACAGGAGACAGCATAGCATTTGCCAACCCAACCCCATACTAGCTTGCTATGTTCTTTATCAGACAAGTGTGTCTCTTGAAGTAACGCTAACTGCACCCCTTTCCTTTTGAGGCCTGTCAACAACATCAACCTCTTTACGGGATTAGCAACCCCTCGTACATTCCAAGAGACCACTTTCAACTCTTTTCTATTAGCCATGTCTATTTATCCTACCTTCCCTCCCAAATTCCTTTGTTATACTCCTCCCCACCCACATTTAAAGCCCTGCAGCATTCAGTATTTAAACGGATGTGATGTATTTTGTATCTTTTGGATTGCACCCTGTAACACACTAAACAACATATATCTGAACTATTTACAGCCTTCAACCCTGGCATATCCCCTACCCCCCCATCTCTTCTTCTAATCTGTATCTCCTGGATCCCTCCCTTCCTCCGGCCCCCTGACACTAACTGCCAATCCAGCACGCGTGTCTTCCTTCACTCTGCAGATATTAGTGCCTCGTCACCTCCACCCCGGCTGACTACCATCTATCAACCTTCTTCCCTAATATATCATCAACTTGTTCTTATAACCATTTATCACCTACATATTACATACAAACATATGAAGAAGTCAACAGAAGGCGGCCATTTGGTCTATCAAGTCTGCTCGTATTGCAGGGTCCACAGCTTGAGCTAATGTCCTTTCCCTCCCTCCCCAGTCCTCCCATCCTCCCTACCCATGATTCTTACCTTCCCCCATGCCTATCCCAGCCTCTCTTAAAGCTGCCCACCGTATTCAACGAGATGACCTCTTCTGGGCGCATTCCAAGTGTCCACCACCCTCTCTGGGAGAAGTGCTTCCTGACCTCCCTCCTTAACCTTCCACCCTCCAGCTTAAGACTGTGCCCTTGTGATATGGTTGCCACTCAGCTAAAGAGACTCTTCTTATCAACTTTATTTATCCCTTTCAAGTACTTGAATGTCCCAATCATGTCCTCTCTTTCTCCTGTCTTCCAGGGAGTACATGTTCAGTGCCCTCAACCTCTCCTCGTATGCCTTGCCCTGCTGACCAGCTATCATCTTTATAGCCCTCCTCTGTACCTTCACCAGCAGGTTAATGTCCCTTTTGAGGTGTGGGCACCAGTACTGCACTCCATACTCTAGATGCGGCCTTACCAGCGACCTGTACAAGGGCAGTATAACCTCTTCTCTCCTATTACTGATCCCCCTAGCTATGCATCCCAGCATCTTGTTTGCCTTTGCTGCTGCTTTCTTGCACTGCGTGGAGTGCTTCAGGTCACTAGTGATCATCACTCTCAGGTCCTTCTCCTCCTCTGATGCAGATACTCTGACTCCACCCAGGTAATACTCTGTTCTGGGATTCTTGGCTCCAATATGCATAACTTTGCATTTCTTGGCATTGAAGCCAAGTTGCCAGATCCTGGACCACCTCCCCAACTTTTCCGGATCTTTCTGTAGGTCCCTTATCCTTCAGCTGTGTCCACTCTCCCACAGAGCTAGGTGTCATCTGCGAATAGGCACATTTTGCCTTTAATGCCATCCCCAATGTCATTGATGAAGACATTGAACAACACTGGCCCCAGCACAGAGCCCTGTGGGACCCACTGGTTACTTCTCTGGTGCCAGATAACTCTCCTCCCACCACCACCCTCTGGGTTCTGTCCCTCAGCCAGTTTTCCACCCATCTGACCATCTTTTCCCCAACTCCAAGATCCACCAACTTCCTGATCAACCTTTTGTGGGGCACAGAGTCAAGGGCCTTGCTGAAATCAAGACAGAAGATGTCTACTGCTTGGCCCCTGTCTACTGTCTTAGTGACACAGTCAAAGAAGTCAATCAGATTTGCTTGCACATGATCTTCCCCCATTAACCCATGCTGCCTCTCATCCTGGAGACCATATTCCTCTAGATATTCCACCAACCTTTCCTTTAGGATGGTCTCCATCAGCTTGCCCACAGCGGAAGCAAGACTGACTGGTTTGTAATTTATGGATCCCTGGATGTAAGAACTGAAAGAAAAAGAAGAGCAGCAGAGAAATCCTTGTGGAACCTTTGACTGTGAGCCCATTGATAAAAATAAAAAAAATAAAAAAAGAGACAGCCCTTCCACTCTTATCGCACTGTAAAAGAAATAAACAACACTCTGAGTCCAGGACCCCTTTGCTCCAATAATAACCCTTCTCTTCCGCGTCAATCTTGTGAGTATCTTGTTGGAGGGTACAGGCCGTGCTCTCAGCTTATGCGCTAGCCCCGGCAGAGTCCACAGTTGAAGCATTCTGCTGAGCCGTCTCCAACGTGCGTGCTGTCCCCTTTAATCTCAAGAGTGGTGCCAAGCAATGACTCAGAACTGTTCAAATCCATCCACAGATCCTTACTGTATGCATTTCCTACCCCTTCAGTCCTTTGTTAAAATAATAAAGTGTTGTGACTGCCTAGATAGAAAAGGGAGAAACCAAATAAACAGTTCGTCTTCCTCGAAGCTGATTCTTCGTATTAATGTCATACGACCAGAATCCCGCCTTTCAGTGCGTCTCTAGTAAAATCTCTTCCCAGATAAGGTCCCACAGTCATTAATCCCACCGCTCTCTTCTGAAACCATCAAACCTGAAGTATAAAGCTACGATCTTTTAATCATAGCAAAGGCTCTCACAAACAGACTGATGCCAACTGCCTGGCTCTGTCTCATTATACCCCTAGCTTCTTCTGCAAATCCCCCCCAGACTGCTCTGCTTTTGTAAGCTCCCAAAAGGAGTACGTAGCTCCTTCATGTCGGATCTTGAGAGTAGCAGGGTATACGAGAAAATTCTCCACCTTCCAATTCCTCAACTGAGTCATGAGTAGATTAAATAATTTCCTCCATTTCAATAGCCTTGTGGAATAATCTTGTGAAAGAAATAAGCGAGTACCTTCAAATTCCAACCTCCCTTTCTCTCTATACGCCTTCAGTACTCTCTCCCTATCCTGAAATGCATGGAATCTCATTATTTGTCATGGGGGCTGATCTCCTGGTGGACGAGGGATAACAGCTTGGTGAGCCCTTTCTAGCTTGATCTGTTCATTTTTGAATTTAAGTCCCAGTAATTCAGGTATAGTTTGGGCACAGAATCTCATCACATCGCCCTTCTCCCCGCCGTCTGGTAATCCTCTCAGTCATAAATTCAGGTGTCAGTTATAATTTTCCTGATAATCGAATGCTTCTTTCAGCTCTTTCATCTTTTTCTGCAAGGCCACCACTTGTACGGGAATCTGCAGGGTTTCATCCTCTATCCTGGATATACAATCCTCCGCTTCAGCGATTCTGTTGGCATGTAAGGTTTGTTGCTCTAATACCTCCTGCAGCTTGAGATCTATTTTACTCTCCATCTTAAGGAGCCTGGGTTCCAGCACCGTTATCACTTGCCTCGTCACTCGTGCCCAGTACACTCACTTCTGCCACCCGAGCAGCGAGATGACCGGTGCTTTCTAACTGCCGCTGAGGCCACCGCCTTTTCTCCCCGCCTCCCGGTCGTTTCTTGGCCTTTTCCAGTATTTGATTATAGAAATTGTCCATAATTGTTTCTTAAAATAATATACATTAAATATGGTATTCAAAATTTGGTTTTAGTATCTTTTAATAGTAGTGTAGTGACCGGTAGCATGAGCGATGTTCAGGCACGTCTATCCTGGTTAACTGCTCATCAGCACCCCCAAAAAACTATTTTAAACTTTAACTGTAAGTCAGTACAGCATAAAAGATCTCAGGTAGGTATATCATGGTCAATATACTCTTCAACAACTTGGTAGAGCACACAACATTTAACAGTAAGTAAACTGTTTGCCCCAAACTCTCTCACTTTATTAGGGGGTATGCATATAAAGTTCCATCATAAATGTTAACTAGCCTATTCTGCCATGAGCAGGGAAATTTTAAACTTGTACCAGAATAAACATTGTTCTGTTTTTATATTGTGAGGTTAGCTCCTCTTTACCAGCTTAGGTAGACAGAAATAACAGGCATCCCTAGAGACAAAACCCCATATTCAAGGCAATTTACAAGACAGTCAAATTGACAGAACTATAAGGAAACTTTTACAGCTAGTAGACAGTCGGCTTGTGAGTAAAATAACAGTGGATGTACACTCTAAAACCAACATTTGTAAGGGCCCCTTGTTTACAAGGATACCTGCTTATTAATATGTAAAAAGGACATCAGCTCAAACAAAAGAGGGACTAATTGAAAGTCTGGGCCACTCCCTCAGAAAATGACTTAATATATTCATGTCAAAAGTCTCACAAAAGTCTCATGAACTCCTGTCTGTGAAAGAATACATCCAAATATGTATAACCCTCTGTAAGAAGTGTTCATTTAGTGCACCCAGTGCGCTTGTGCTGGTTGAGCTCTGTATGGCAAGTAGACTGTTTCTCAAGGGGAAGGAGAGGGTAGTATCTGTGAAGTTACCAAACGCCAAGTGGTGCTACCATATTGTTTGTGCCAAGTATTGCCAGGGCAAATATCAGTCATCAGCAGTTACTGAATAAAATGAGAACCCCTGAGCCAAATAGTGAATACCAGTACAATGTTCCCACAACTAACTTTGTATTAGAAACAACTCCTGGCACAGGCATACCTCCATCTTTTGTGCTTGATGCAAATGGAAAACAAAAGTGTCACTCATGCAGTCTCTGTGTCCTCTTCTTCAGATTCCGGCGCCCTGCATTGAAATTTCTTTTTGATTTTCTCCATGAGTTTAGCAGCATCTTTA
This sequence comes from Neoceratodus forsteri, assembly GCA_016271365.2. Classification (NCBI taxonomy): domain Eukaryota; kingdom Metazoa; phylum Chordata; order Ceratodontiformes; family Ceratodontidae; genus Neoceratodus; species Neoceratodus forsteri. The sequence continues at coordinate 261,391,954 of JADMNL010000027.1, read as the reverse complement.
GGGTCGGAAAATTGATAACTTTTGTCTCCGTACTTCACTTTTAGACTGGATGGCATAGGAAGAAGGTGTTGGACTCTTAGTTGCCTTAATCTGGTGTGTACCCCATCAAAACTTTTATGGTGTTGCTGTGTTTCATAGCTCAGGTCAGGAAAAAGGTGTACCCAGTTCTCCCTCCATTCTGATGGTCCCTTCTGTTTTGCTTTAAACAGAACTGCATCTCGCTCCATGACCGACCCCAGTTTAACCAAGATAGTCTGGGGCTGGGGATCACTGATCGGTCGACAATTGCAGGCTCCCAAGGGGGTAATCCAGTAACTCTTTAGCACTAGTGAAGCCGTAGGTAGTTGGTAATGTTCGGTTAGCCAGATAGTGATGAAATCAGCCAAGTTGTCCCTTCAGTACCTTCTGGAGTCCTAGGATTCGAACATTGCTTTCCTGGACATTGTTTACAAGGATCTCAAGCCATTTGTGAAGTAAGCCGTTTCTTTTGTCAGGCCTGTAGAAACAATCAGAGCTCTCTTGGCCGTCGTGAGCAGCTGTTTTGTGTCTCAGCCAAAAGCGAGCTAATTTTTGAGTCCATAGATTTAAGCTGATCTTGGAAATCAGCTATCCTCTTGTCCAGCAATTGTATGGCCCATAGAAGTGCTGCATTTGTAAGCTGTGTGGAGGGTTGTAGGATAGCAGATGGACCAGACACAGAACTTCAGGTTCAACACACAATCTCTGTGTGTATCTCTTCTTCAATAAATACACAGTTCACAGCAACAGACTATGCATATCCTTCCTCTGCACTTGGTTTAGCACCTACTAACCCACTGATCTATCTCTTAAGTGAAAATTATTTCATTCCTTGTTGGTCTTGTGTGTTTGGGTGATGGGAGCTCAAAAGAAAAACCCCAAAACAAGCTCAAGACAAAGAACCTCAGTGCAAAAGCACTGAAGCAAGGGTTACCCCAAAGGGCATTGGAAATAAAGCCAAGTTTCAAAGAAGCACCTCACACATACCCCCATAATGCAGAGCATCATGGGATGTATATGCAAATCACCATGAACTTTTAGGCTGGTTCAGCTTAAAGCAGGAATGCATGGTGCCAAAGAGCCTCTCAAACAATCTGTAATTTACATGCATTTAAATAACATAATGGGGGGTTTCTGATCTCTCTACCCGGTACCTTGATTTTTATAAGACAGTCCCTAGTAACTTTTACCTTTATCAAAAACACCTAGTGCTGTGGTATTTTCAAGATTTATAGGTTTCATACACATAAGGCATATACATCAAGGTATTTTATGTTATAGTGCTATTGCATACTAAATCCAACAATGAAGAACAGAGCCTGTTGTTTTACATCAGCTTGAAGGTCACCACAATAACCTCCCTGTGCGAGCACCTGAGAGGGAAAGGGAAAATTAAAGAGGGCACTATAGCATAGTCAAGAAAGCGGAGGGGAGTGCTCATAGGTGGCCAACTTTATAGACTCGAAATTGTAAAGGATAGATTATGCTAAGAAATAGAACCGTTGCAACAGATTTAAGAAAAGGTCAGTCCTCAGGAGTGGCAGTATCTCCCTATCACAGGCTGTGAAGATGCACCGTCCAAAGCTGGTTGTTGATCATCCTTGCTGGGTCCCGGTTCTTCAGCTGGGTTCCCTCTCCACCAGCACTTGCCTGCTTTCTCCCCATACTGATCCATGAGTAGTCAAAACCAAGATGAATTTGGTATAGTTGTATTCAACAAGGTTTTCTCCTTTGCCTAGAGCACTCAAATGAAGCTAAAAGCTGTTAAGTTTTAGGTTCTATAAACAATTGCCCTCGAAGAATACAGAGCCTCTCGAGTTGCTGCTCCTTGCTTGGCAGTTGGCCATGCACCCGCCATGTCTTTTAAATAAAAATCATCCACCATTTGGCTAACCAGCCCCTGCAAATTACAGTTAAAAGAAAACCAGTACAATCTGCAAAATAAAATGCATTCAGGTACTATATATAGGGCTGTAATTTTTCCCAGTAAAAACTGGCTAATTTCATGGCACATGTATCGAAACAGTAATTTCATGGTACTTTACAGTCCAAAAATAGATATTTATTAAAACAGAAAAACACGCTGAGAAGTGCTCTTGACTGACCTTGTGCTTAGAGACATCTGTGTAATGCATTCTTCCTATTTTGCAACATTGTATTACGAAGCTGAGCAAATAGTTTTAAAGTTCACAAGAATGTTACTAGGAAGTAGTGAGATACATTTAGTTCATCTACTTTTACATATGTTCCGGGCTTCCCTCAGCAGGTCCTGGCAGACTGACAGCACCACAGTGAACGGCTTTTCAGAACCTGCAGATCTGGTGCAACACCACTTTCATGCTTTCAGGCAACCTGACTGGCCCCTCTGAGCCTCTCGTCTCTGGTGGTCCAGCATCTAACCGTTTACCCACACAAGAATTGGGGGGCATTTATGAAGTTTTGCAATAAGCTTATCCGGTAAGGCTACATACAGAATGGCAGCGATGGTGATGGCATACTTAAAATAAATTAAAAATACACGATACGTAGCCCTGCTTGTGAGCGCATAGCAGCAACCTTGTCCTCCGGTACGGTACATACCAGAGGCAGTAAAAAGGAGGATTAGGTGTGAACTGGAAGGATAGTCGGTGATTGAGGGCACGGTAATAAGAAGAAAAAATTGGTGGATTTTCACGGGGGGGCGGGACTTTCGATTGCATAGCATTGAGCAAATTTCACAGTAATTGTGAAATCCATGACCCCCCCATGACATAATTACAGCCTTAAATGAGGAAAATTAGAAAAATGCTGACTAGATTTTTTAATTTACTGCTATAAACTTTAAATTAGATGTGTTGCTCCTTGTAAAGTACAGTTACGTAAGAACTTACTGTAACAGTAGATCTCCGAGAACAGCTCTTGCAGCAGGTTACACCATTAGGACTGAAGCTGGCAGGCGCCAGGACCCCATGGAAAAATTCTAGCTAGCAGTATCCAGTGGGGACCGCCCCTGACATTGGCCCCTCCCCGTCAGGCATTGCATAAAAGGGGGCGGTCCCCCAGCATCCCCAGTTCTCCCGCCGGAGACTCCCGGCCCAAAGGTGACATCTGAAGGGGAGACCAAGGATCCTCTTCCAAAGGAAGGTTTGTACTACGATGGCGTCAAAGATGCTGTAGCCTAGAAACTAGGTCAGAAGGCTCAACCTCCAGAGGGGAAGGTGGGAAGGAAACTACCTGCTGTAAGAGTTGTTCTTGAAGATCTACTGTTACGGTAAGTTCTTACGTAACTGTACTATCTTACTTTGAGAAACAGCTCTTGCAGCAGTTTACACCATTAGAACCGATTCCCAAGCAGTAAGGGAACAATTTGTTATCAGGAAGAGGATAGGAGAGATGTCTCAGACTTCAGGACAAAAGTCCCTGAAGGACCGCCAAGCCGAAACCAGCCCTGCATCTAGAGGCAATATCCAAACTGTACTGCCTGATGAAGGTGTGTACAGTGCTCCAGGTTGCTGCTGCACAGATGGCTGAAGTGGCGACATTTTTTGAAGAGAAGGAGTATACCCCCTCATGTAGAATGACCTTTTACCGGCCCCAGTAAAAGTTTGTTGGGCCTCTGATAATAGAACATAATGCACTTGACCAGCCATCTGAAAGCGACTGCTTGGAGAGGAGCACCGAGCATCCTTTGTGTGTAGGAAACAAAGAGCTGGTCAGACTACGATGGGCCTTGGTTCTGGTCAGATAATATCTGAGCGCCTATGCACATCCAGAGTGTGCAGCAAGGCTTCCCTTACAGTGATTTGGGTAATACACTGGCAGGTCTATATCCTGGTTGAGTGTGACGCTGAGACCACCTTGGGAAGGAACTTAGGATTTGTTCTTAAGGACACCCAGTTCTTGTGAAAAACAAATAAGGATCCTTGCACATAAGTGCATGAAGCTCAGAAATTCTTCAAGCAGAAGTAACAGCAACTAAAAGGAGCATCTTCCAAGCGAGGAGACGGCTCGCAATCCATGGCTGGTTCAAAGGAGGCAGCGTAAGCTGCTCTAGAACAAAAGAAAGATCCCAAGGAGGAACCAGGTCTCTGATGGAGGTCTCAAGTGCAGGATGCCGCGCAAAAGGAGCAAGAAGCCTCTAGCTGAGCTAGACACCTGTGACCTATCGGAGAATGGTACACCAAAATGGCGCATAGGTGAACCTTAATGGATGAGTAGGCAAGACCTGCCTCATAGAGGGATAGGAGGTAGTCTAAAACAGACCTCTCAGAATGATCCAATGGGGTCAATCCACGAGCTTGAGCCCAAATACAAAATCTGTGCCACTTCATAGTGTAAGTGGCACCAGAATGTCCACAACTTCCTGAGAGACCCCATATCTCAGGATTGCTATGTCCTTAGGAGCCAGGCATGCAGGTTCAGAGACTGAAGATCTGGATGGACCAAGGAGCCTGCCTCCTGGGACAGAAGATGAGAGTTGAATGGCAGAGGCAGCAGAGGTTCCTGGGCCAGCTGATGTAAAAGAGGGAACCAAATTTGCCTGGGCCAAAAGGGCGCTACTAGAATAAGGCACACCCGCTGTTGTCTAGAGTTTCAATAGAACCATCTGGATCAAAGGGAAGGGTGAGAAAGCGTAGAGAAACCAGCCCGTCCAAGAGAGGAACAACGCATCTCACCAGAAAACACCAGGCCCTGGATCTAGCGAGCAGAAATTGGACAGTTTTGCGTTGGATGGGGACGCAAAGAGGTCTAATTCTGGTGTCCCCCATCTGCGGAAGAGGTCCTCTGCGACTTCCTGAAGCAGTTCCTATCAGTGGACTCTGGCCTGTGATCGGCTTAGACTGTCCGCGATAGTGTTGTCCACTCCGGGAACATGAACTGCAATTATATCTGCGCCGTGTTGCAGTACCCAGTTCCAAACCCTTTGAGACTCCCTGCAAAGGGGGTAGGAATGGGTGCCTCCTTGTTTGCTGAGACAGTACATCACCGCGGTACTGTCTATTTGTACCAGGAGAGTACCTGGTGGAATCTCCATCTGGAATGCCTGTAGAGCGTACAGGACGGCTCTCATCTCCAGAATATTTATGTGAAGATGGGACACTAGAGACGACCAGGAGCCTTGAGTCCTGACCCCGTTGAGGTGAGCTCCCCATCCGGACCCCGAGGCATCCGTGGAGAGAGTCGCTGAAGGAGGTGATGCAATGAAGAGGATTCCCGTCGAGAGGTGGTCTGGGACAAACCACCAACGCCAGTCTCGAATGACGGCATTTGTGATCCAGACTGGATGCTACAGATGATCTTGCTTCTGGTCCCACTGTGCACGCGACATCCACTGGGTGACCTGCATATGGAGTTGAGCTAGGGGAACTGTTGCAATGGCAGCTGCCATATGCCCGAGCAGGCAAAGAATGGTCTGGGCCCGGTACCGTATTCTTTTCCTTTATGTCCCTTATAAGGGATCTGATGCATTCCGCCCTGTCCTGAGGAAGGAATGCGCTTCCCTGAGTGGTGTCCAGAATTGCTCCTATAAACTGCAAGTTCTGAGACGGTACAAGGTGCGACTTCTCCTGGTTGATGGTGATGCCCAGCGATAGGAAGAGGGAACAGTTATCCTGGATCACGGACATCAGGGCATCCCGTGAGGGTGCCATGAAGAGCCAGTCATCTAGGTATGGAAACACGTAGTGGCCCTGTCTCCTGAGAGCTGCTGCTATGACTGCCATACACTTCATGAATACTCGAGGTGCCAAAGACAGTCCGAAAGGGAGGGCCTGGAACTGGTAGTGGCATCCCAGAAACTCGAAACGCAGAAATTTTTGGTGCGCTTGAGCGATTGGGGCAGGCGTCCATGAGGCCGATGCTGGCGAGTCAACAGCGGGAAAAGAACTGGAGATGCTGGGGGACCGCCCCTTTTTATGTGATGCCTGATGTCGGGGTGGGGCCGACATTGGGGGCAGTCCCCCGCTGGATACTGCTAGCTAGAATTTTTCAGTGGGGTCTTGGCGCCTGCCGGGCTTCAGTCCTAATGGTGTAACATGCTGCAAGAGCTGTTTCTCAAAGTAAGATCATATGTTAATATAACAAAGGAACATGACCCACACAGCAGTCTTACTGAAGTTCAATATTCTTTGTAAACATGAGCTATCCGAGATCTTTTTCGACCGACCTGCTGCAGAAAGTGGGGATGGTTCAACCAAAACCCAAGGTGGTGGAGGCCAGAAACAACAGCAGGAGACTTTGGGTAGCACCAGAACCGGAAAACCTGAGGCTGCGGGATACACCCTGCCTTCAGAATTAATCTTTCCGGTGGTCCAAGACATGGACCATAAAATCGAGCAAATGCTGGAAGGTTGGTGACCCAAGACAGCAAGATCAAAGTAGATGTCTCAACAGCAACACGACGTGGATGAGAGATTTCAGAAAACCCTCTGTGGTCTCACAACTGACTGCTTAAAACTGTCATTTGAGGAATCATTTCTATCTCTGGAAAACAAATCAGAGAACAAAATGTAAGAGTTGTTGGGATACTGGATGGAGTGAAGAGATAGCTTGCGCCAATACATACATGCTTGGCTAAAGAACATCTATGATTAACATACATGTGGAACCCTGAGGACATTAACAAGGCTTACTGACTCCACTTCAGATGACCTGCAAACAGTCCAGAGGTACCCAGGATTATTCTCTTGGTTACTTGCTCTGTGGGCATCAGGAACATGTTGTGATGAGCAGCAAGAAATACAGGAGACTTTGTTTTCAATTCTTCTCCGATCCACCTGTTTCCAGACTGGTTATTTGCAACATACACTAAGTGCAAGTAGTCTGATGCGGTTCGGAGGTAGCCAGAAGCCTGGGTATAACACGCTCTCTAGTCGCCCCAGCACAACTGTACATTACTTAAAGGGGGAAACAGTTTCAGTTTACAAACCCCAAGGACACAGGGACCTGGGCCCTAAAAACAGTGGAAGAATGCAAAGTGAGATCAGAGGCCAAAAATTATCGCAAGGAAGAGGATTCATGAGTACTTGAGGGCACTTCTCTCAGACACTTTTTACAACACTTAAGTGCTAACCTTCAAATGCTTAATAGATTGTTACACAAACATTTTACGGGACTGCATTATGGTGGGTTACGTAGGGGGCTGACACTCCCTTCCCTGTTATGTTTAAAAATAATCTGTATAACGGCTATAATGTGCATTTCAAAATGGTGCAGATAGTGTGCTATATGTATAAATAGCCAAGTACATACAACACACTTCTTGGCATGTTTCCTATATATGCCACAGAGGGGAGAAGAGATGGAGAGATCGTATCCTGCATGGGAGCCTATCTAAGACTAAAGTTGTTTACAAAGTTTGGTATTGTTTGCCGTTTGTTGAACTGAGTTTTACCCAAAGTTTTAAGGTTACAAATGCAGTAGTATCCATGTTAGTAGGTCCAGAGTTTACTTTATTGGAACAGGCAAAGATGGTATTGGGGGTGGCATAGAGCAACCATACAATACTCACATTTCTCTTTTTGTGGTAAAACCAACCAAAGAGTTTTGCTTGTTGGGATATATTCCACATGTTTTAACGTGGTTGGGCTTACTTTAACTTACTATAATGCTGTTTTCTTAACATGTACATTATACCCCACCTGTTGTACTATAAGATAGTGGGAATGCAATTTATGGTGTGCTAAAATGATGTGATACTGGAATGTTTCATAGTGATCTCTCACTCACAGTATTATGATAAAGCATGTTTTTGTTCAAAACTCAATAAACTATAAGTAAAAAAAAAAAAACTCCCCTGACACTGTTATCCCTTTTCTCACTTAACTACGAGAAGTTGCTGAGTGAAGACAGAGCAGATATGGCAAGATGGGACCTACTCCCCATTAGTTTTGGTGGAAGAATCACAATGCTGAAAAAACATTTACCAGGCTTTTGTTTTTATTCCAGGCGCTACCTATTAGAATCACAAAGGAATTCGGCAACACCTACAAAACATTTTCATTACCATTTGTGTGGTCAGAAGGCAGACACAGAATCGGTAACAAAAACAAAACAAAAAAATCCTCCTCTCCCCGCCCCAAAGGACAAAGGAGGTTTTGCAATGCCTGATTTGAGGCTCTACTACATAGCTGTGCAGCTAGCACCAGCAGTAACTTGGATGAAACAAAGGGGAGAGAAAGGGTGGCTGGCTAGAAAAAGACACCAGTCGGAAGTTGCCAGTACCCCTGTTCGCCCTACCACATACCACTCTCACATCAGGTCTGAACTGAAATCTCAAACTCGTGGACTAAACACACTCTAAGGGTGTACCTAACAGTTAAAATATGTAAAGAACGCCTAATGTGATCAACTTACGATGAAACATAACAAGGGATGCCGACTTTCTCCCGCCTTGTATCGACCCGAAGTTCCATTGATGGAACAGGCTCTCATCAGCTAGGTTTATGTCTCTAGTGAAGGGAGGCATTTGTGACGCATTTTCAAAATTAAAAGAGCAATATGGCTTACCTAGGTAAGATCTCTTTAGATACCTTTAAGTAAGGCATTACCTTACTTCCCGTAACTTAATTCCTAGAGTAAACAGGGATCTCATGCAACTGGAAGACTTTCTATACTGGGCGGCAATGTTCAGTGGAAGAATGGGGATAGTCTCGAGAGCATATAAAGCACTCCTAGGAACTGACCACCCTGAAAGTTCCCAAATCCACACCCAACAGGAATCTGATGCGCAGACTGAGATCTCCACAGAGGACTGGACCTGAGTAGGGAAAGGGGGTGGAAAGGTCACTGCTTCACTGGGGTGACAAGAATTTCACTGGACATTTCTAACTAGAGAGTCTTCCATACACAGACAATCACTTACTACTTCAAACTGGAAAACTCAAACCTGTATTGGAGGAAATGTGGAGAAACAGGGTCGCACTACCATATCTTCTGGGCCTGCTCAGTGGTACAGCTATTCTGGACCCTATCATATCAACTATATGGGATAGCCCTATGCCATTCATGTTTAAAAATTAGGTAGAAGTCCCCAAGATAGGTGGTTGCAAACAACAAGGGCTACGGTGAAGTCCATGCACAATAGCGTACTGGTTACAAAGTGGGGCTCCTACCACAGACCTCTGGGAGAAATGAGTAGAAGAGGTCTGCAGGATGGAGTGAATTACAGCAAAACAGAAAAGCACACAGAAATTTAGTGAAAATTGGAATTCCACAAAGAACATGTCAGCCACTAAGAAAATAAGTCAATTAGAGAGGTTAAGGCAGTCTAGTTACTAACATTCTAGACACTCTCTCCAGTATAAACAAGAAATACAGGCTACTCACCTGTAACAGGAGTTCCAGGAGTGGTATATGTTGTTCATCCACACTGTCTGGCAGGTTCCTTGCCGCTTTAAGATGGGTCTTCAAGCTGGCTCCTCCCACCCACCCGGGTGGTAAAACCCTCGGCTCCGCCCCATGACGCCAGATCTAGCCCGCTGGAAGCCAGGTTGCACGTCGAAGCCGTGGCGGTCGGGTGGGTTGTGGGATGAACAACATATACCACTCCTAGAACTCCTGTTACAGGTGAGTTACCTGTATTTCTAGGGACGTGGCTATGTTGTTCAATCCACACTGTCTGGCAGACTCCTAGCAGTTCTCTGGGAGGAGGAAGGCAAGGCGTGCACCCCCGATACTTACTTGGGGAATAAGGACTGGAGAACCAAGGTTCCAAAACCAGCATCCCGGCATGACTCTAGGTTAGGCGCCCCTTTACCCACTTACCCATTAGCTCCCTCCCTTGTAGCACTTAGACGACCCCACTTTATTCTTGCCCTGCCCTCTGGACACACAACTGTAAGGGCAGTACTCTCCCTGCAGTTCGAGCCAGACTCCGCCGTGGTGGTCCTCTGGCTGTTTCCTCCCCCTCTCTGTACCTCCTAGTACCCTGCTGGCCTACTGCACTGTCCTCTCTACCTTTTAATTCTAGTTGTAGTTGTATTCATGTTTGCTGTCTCTGACTCTGTACCATGTCTATATATTGTACTCTGGCCCCACCTTTATGTGGGCGCATATGTTACTTTGTCAATGTACCATGTTCTCTGTATTTAAATCTCTCTGGCCCCACCTGTATTGTGGGCTTGTATGTTACCATGACAATGTACCATGTTTTTCTGTATTGTAACCTCCCGGGTCGCACCTGAAAATAGGCACTTGTTGTCTAGTGTGCTTACCTGGTTAACAAAAACAAACAAATAAATAAATAAATGAGGTAATGGGAAATAAAGGTGTGTGCTGACTTCCAGGTAGCAGCCCTGCAGATTTCCTGAATAGGGACGTCCCTAGAAGCAGCCACTGAAGCAGCGGTATGGCGGGTAGAATGAGCTCTTATCCCTTTGGGTGGCTCCATGCTCACCAACCTACAGCAGAGCTCTACCTAGGAGGTGCCCCACCTGCTTATCGTCCGCTTGGCTGCAGGTCTGCCAGGTGTGGCTTCAGCGTAGGTGACAAACAGCTGGCGAACCTCTCCCCCGAACTTCAGCCGTCCGCTCCTTATAATAAGAGAGCACTCTTCTAGGGTCCAAAGTATGGAGCCTATATTCAGCCTCCGAGGTGTGACTGGGGTACAACACCGGCAGAGTTAACACCTGATTCGGGTGAAACTCCGACACCACGTTCGGAAAGAATTTCGGGTGGGGGCGAAGGACAACCTTGTCCTTGTGGAAGATCAGAAAAGGAGATTCGATGGAAAGCGCCTGGAGCTCTCCCATCCTTCTGGCTGACGTAACAGCCATCAAGAAGGCGGTCTTCCACGACAGGTGGGAGATATCACACCTGTGCATCGGTTCGAATGGCTTGCCCATGAGCTCAGCCAATACCAGCAGTAGATCCCATGGAGATGGAGGTTCTTGCACTGGAAGGGATGTGTGGTCTAGGCCTTTGAAAAAGTGCCCGACCACCTTCTCCTGCGACACTGACTGCTTGCCGGCCCGCACCCGGTAAGCAGAGATGGCTGTCAGGTGCATCTTAAGGGTCGTCAACCAAAGCCCTAGCTGAGAAAGGGACCACAGGTAGTCCAAAATACTAGCCAAAGGACAGGAAGAGGGGTCCAACCCCTTGTCTTGACACCAAATGGAGAATCTCTTTTATTTGAAGGCATAGCATTTTATGGTCGACTCCTTACGGGATGCCTCAACGACGCTGAGGACCTCGTCGGAAAGACCCAAGGCCTGGAACTCTAGCCGCTCAGGAACCAGCCCGTCAGGTGCAGAGATTGAAGGTCCGGATGGAGAACCTTCCCCTTGTCGACTGAGATCAGGTCCGGGAGGGCTGAAAACTGTCTCGGGAGACTGGAGCTGAGGCTGAGGAGATCTGGGTACCAGAACTGGCGAGGCCAGTCTGGGGCTACCAGAATCACCTGTGCCTTGTCCCTCTTTGCCTTGAGAAGCACCTTGTGGATCAAGGGAAATGGAGGGAAGGTGTAGAAGAGGCCCGGGGTCCACGGCCTCGAGAAGGCATCCCCCTGCAGCGAGCCCTGCTGAGGCGGGCGGGCATGAAACAGCCTCAGCTTCACGTTCTCCCTGGAGGTGAACAGGACCACCTGAGGGGTGCCCCAATGGGAGAACAGGTCTTGGACTAACTCCGGCAGGAGAGACCACTCGTGAGATGCAGCGCCTATCTGGTTGAGGGAATCAGCCAGCCTGTTTGAGGTTCCTGCCACATGGATGGCTAGGAGATCTGCATCCAGGCTGATCAAGAGAGACCAAATGTGGAGGGCTTCCTTGCACAAAGGCAGGGAATGCGTCCCGTCCTATCGGTTGAGATAGTACATGGTCGTGATGTTGTCCGTCTGGACCTGAACCACCGGACCCCGTACAAACGAAGCAAAGGCGGTGAGGACAAGTCGAACCACTCGAAGCTCCAGCAGGTTGGTGTGGCATCAAGACCCTTAGGGGTCCAGAGGCCGTGGGCCAGGAGCTACTCCAGATGGGCACCCCAACCCACCAAAGAGGCGTTCGGTCGTAAGGATGACCGTCGGCTCGGGGCAGACAAACGGGATACCCTCCTGCAGATGAGCTGGGATGAGCCACCACTGCAGGCCATCCCACATCTTCTGGGTCACGGTTACTGGCTGGTCCAACGGACCGGAGCGCTGTGACCATTGGCAGGCCAGCCCCCATTGTACGGGACGCATATGCCAGCGGGCCCAACGGACCACGCTGATGCAGGCCGCTATCAGGCCCAGAAGGTGCAGGAAGTCCCGGGCAAGATGCAATTGCCCAACCAGAAATGAATGGGCAAAGGAGGAAAGGACCTCGGCCCTGTCCACCGGGAGCTGGGCTCTGGCTCGAAGAGAGTCGAGCTCTGCCCCCGATTAACTGAATCACCTGCGATGGCACGAGTTCCGATTTGACCTCGATCAAGAGGCCAATTTGAGAGCAGACTTGGAGGGCCAGATCTCTGGACTGCTCCACCTCCAACCTGGAGGGGGCTATCATCAGCCAGTCATCCAGGTAAGGGTACACCTGGACCCCTCAGCGCCGCAGGAATGCTGTCACCACTGCCATGCATTTGGTGAAGACCGTGGGAGCTGGACAAAGGCCGAAGGGCATGGCCAGAACTCGTAAAGTGATCCCTCTGCTCTGAAGCAGAGGAATTGCTGATGAGACATAGACGGATTGGGACATGAAAGAACACGTCCTGTAGATCCAGACAGCAGAACCACATGCCTAGTTCCAAGGATGGAATGATATGAGCAAGAGCCCGCAGCCATGGACATCGCCCAGCAGGCCTCCTTCGACTTCACTGGCGGAAACTGTTTCTCGGGGCACCCCAGTTGAAGTCGTGCAGCACAGTCCTCTAGAACCGAAGGCGCAAAAGACTTGCATAGATCACAGGCCTGCGGATCACGAGCAAGCCCCAGGGAGTAAACGCACGTGGCGTGCGGGTCGGTCCAAGACATCTTCTGCCTGCAAGGGCACTGACGGAAGCCGGGAGTAGATTTTGAATCCATCGCAGCCGCAAGGGAAGTAGAAGACTTAAGTCTTGTAAACTTTAAAATAATTTTCAGAAAACTGAAGGATTAGGATCCAGGCCTACAAACACAGAGCGCTAAGGAGGGAACCTGAGCTTCCAAGCGGTAAGGAAGATCGGCGTCATGGGGCGGGGCCAAGGGTTTTACCACCCGGGTGGGTGGGAGGAGCCAGCTTGAAGACTTTCTGGCCCATCTTAAAGCAGCAAGGAACCTGCCAGACAGTGTGGATTGAACAACGTATCCACGTCCCTAGAATAGGGATTATAAGGGGAGGACATAAATATAAAGTAATTGGGAAAACGTCTCCCTTTTCACACACACATACACACACATGCTTAATGTACACACCTGAACTTTGTTTGACAATGTCTATCATGTTTTACACAGACACACAGTTAAGGGCTAGTTGTCACCCAAGTTACATGTATTTAAATGTTTGATATGCTATGTTCTAGCAGAAAAGTACAGTTACAATGCTTAGCTCGGTACTATATGATAACTGCTAAAAAAAGAAGGTGCATATAAAAGTGAAGATGTTATTCGTTATGTATGAGTGTTCAAGCCTTTGTACATAATGCAAATAAGTCAACTCAAGCGCTGCAAATCGAACATTGTATGTGCTCTTGTACTGCTGTAAAACCTCTCAATATAACTAAGGTTAAAAACAAAATACGATTCTGGCCTTCCTTGACAGAACTGTATTTTACGTTTAAGCATTACTGTGTACGCAATGATTATACTGTTGTAAGTCGGTTTTCTTTGTTTTTACAGTAAAGGCAAAATAGCTGATCAAATAAAATTAAACTTAAATGTTATCTTATTTCTTCCACTTCATTGTATCTGCTCTTCTGATATGTTCTGAATGTTTTTTTTCTTTGTTAAATAAAATATGTTTTTTTTCTTTACACTCAGTCTGTCTTTGTTCTTATTCACCACCGTTCACAGCTAACTAGTTCTGTGTTTCTTGGAATTCTATGACATGATACCAATTCTATCAAGGGAACTGACACCAAAGACTGCACAGCAAGCACAGAACCAGTAAACAGTGAATGGGGTGGCTATACAGTGGACTTGGAAACAACAAAAAACACTTAAATAATGTATTTGATAAAATAAAAAAACTGCAAAAGCATAGAAGATTATTAGCTACCAGACAAGAATGACAGGAATGTATGCAACATTTTTATAAAATGGCAGATAAAAAAGGAAGAATGTGATTGGCTTGAACCACATCATGGGTAAGATCTGTTTTACAGCACAGCTGACTCAATCAAATGTAAAATGTTCAGACATTTTTCAGCAAAAATTAGCCATTTTATAAGTAAGCAGTAACTCAATCCAGGGTGTGAGTTAAGACAGATTTTATTGCACTTCCCATGTGGTAGAAAGCAGTTGGCTGTGCTCCGTACTTCACAACCCACCTGAGGTGTACGGTAAGACCCGTCTTACTGCACACCCTGTTATGCATTATTGCTTACAAAATGGTTCTCTATCATCTCAAAGAAAAATTACTCACCTTAGTAATGTTGTTTCTTCTAATGGAGTCTTGCTATATTATGACTGATGCAGACTACACAGCTGTACCTCCATGGAGGAGGGACAGAACCTACTTAGGGAATAGGCTCTGAAGCACGGCTGTGCTAAACCAAGCATCCCTCCTGGCCTGGATATCCAGGGAGTAATGCTTGGTGAAAGTGTGTACTGTTTTCCAAGTAGCTGCTTGACATATCTCTAAGATAGGGATGTCTCTGGCAGCAGCTAGAGATGCAGCTCTACCTCTGGTAGAGTGAGCCCTCAGGCCTGAAGGGGGAACCTTACCCAGTTTTTGATAGCAAAACTGGATACAAGAGACAATCCACCTGGCAATGGATCTCTTAGTGGCAGGTCTCCCTTTCCCAACCTCACCATAAGTGAGAAATAGTTGGAGGGAGTCAAACCTGTGACCCTTGGTACGCTCTATGTAGTAACTTAGGCCCTCTTAACATCTAAGCTGTGCAGCCTCCTCTCACCAGAGGAGGAATAGTCAGTGAAGAACACTGGAAGTGAAATAGATTGGTTAAGGTGGAAATCCGAAACCACCTTAGGCAAAAACTTCCTGTTAGTCCTGAGGACTACCTTATCCCTGTGAAAGGAAATAAAGTCAGTCTCCACTGATAAAGCTTGTAACTCACTTATGCGCCTGGCAGAAGTGATGGCTACTAGAAATACAGTTTTCCAAGTCAAATACTTAAGCTCTGCCGAAGACAGAGGTTCAAAGGGGGGTTGCATCAGCTGAGCAATGCAAACATTAAGATCCCAGGCAGGGGCAGGGTCCCTGAATGGAGGATTGGTATGAAGCAATCCCTAAAAAACTTGGAAAATACAGGGTGAGCAGAAAGAGAAGAGGGCTTCCCTGCTGAAATGAAAGCAGAGACAGCTGCCAAATGCACTTTCAGGGTAGCTGGTCTCAGTCCCAAAGAATTAAGATGGACCATATAGTCCAAAACAGTGGGTAAATCAGCAGATTCCGGAAATATGCTTCCCAGAACACCATATGGAAAACCTTTTCCACTTGGAGTTATAGGTAGCCCTGGTGGAAGCTTCTAGAAGCTTTCAAGATTTCGAGAACACCCTGAGAAAGTTGTAGATCAGCAAACTCTAACTCCTCAAGAGCCAGGCCTTGAGGTTGAGGATTGAGATTAGGATACCAGACTCTCCCTGACCACAGGTTAACAGATTGTGGTTCCTGGGGAGACACAGGGAAGATGGACTGCTAAGGACAGAAGAAGTGGGTACCAGGGCTGCCTGGCCCAGTCTGGAGCAATCAGGATCATCTTGCAGGGCTGAGACCTGATTTTGACTAGCACCTTGAACAGGAGAGGAAGGGGAAGGCATAGAGAAACTTCCCTTCCCAATCGAGGAGAAAGGCATCCAGGGGGACTGAGCCCAACACTGGGGGCCTGCAACAAAAAAGTGGAAGTTGATGATTGTCTGGGGCTGCAAAAAGATCTATCTGAGGAGTGCCCCATCTGGCAAAAACTATCCCCAGTACTAGGGGATCCAGTGACCATTCGTGATGGCCCTGGGAAATCCTGCTGAGAGCATCTGCCAGGACATTGTCCTTGCCTGGGAGGTGAACTGCTATGAGGGAAGTGTTCAGGGAATAAGCCAGAGACCACAACTTCATCGCCTCGGTGCACAAGGCCGAAGACCGAGTGCCCCCTTGTTTGTTGATGTACCACATTGTAGTGGTGTTGTCTGTTCTGACCTGTACCACCTTGTTCTGAACAGATGCAGAAAGAACCTGAAGTGCTAGAAAAACAGCTCTGAGTTCCAACAGATTGATGTGGAGCAGAGATTCCTGAGGGGACCATAACCCCTGGGTGGAGAGGTCGTCCATGTGAGCTCCCCATCCCAAGAGGGACGCATCTGTAGTAAGGGTCAAGGAGTGGGATAGAGGGATGAAGGGCACCCCTTGTCTCAGATTGCTCTGATCCTGCCACCACTGAAGGGCCTGGATCAGGGTTAGTCACTGGGATTAACTTGGATAGGAGATCTATTCGGGATCTATTTGAGACCAGAAGGCTCTCAAATGGAACTGAATGTCCCTCATCTGAAATCTTGCTCCTTGCACTACAGCTGTGGAAGCAGCCATGTGTCATAGGAGCTGCAGGAAATGCCTTGCTGGTCGAGAGACCTGCAGAGTGAAGGACAAGGCCAGGGCCACCGAGGTCCTTACCCTTTCTAGGGGAAGGAAGGCTCTGGCCTGCTTTGTGTCCAGTTCTGCACCTATAAAGGTGAGTACCTGGACAGGTTCCAGAACTGACTTTGGAAGACTGAGAAGAAAGCCCAGAGAGGTAAGCAGCTGCTGGGTAACTAGCAGGTGTGATTTGACCTGGTCTGGAGACTGACCCACAATGAGCCAGTCGTCCAGGTAGGGAAAGATGGCAATCTTTTGCCTTCTCAGATGAGCAACTGCTACTGCCAGACATTTTGTGAACACCCTTGGGGCAGAGGTAAGGCCGAAGGGCATTGCTCTGAACTGATAATGGCCTGAGGCAGTTCGAATCTGAGGTACTTCGATGGGAGCTTCTGATAAGAACATGGAAGTAGGCATCCTTGAGGTCCAGGGAAGCTAGCCAGTCCCTGGCCTTAGGGAAGCAAAATCATTCCCAGAGTCACCATTTTGAATTTTGGTTTTAAAAGGTGCTTGTTCAGATATCTTAGGTCCAGGATGGGCCACTCTCCTGTCTTTTTGGGGTAAGGAAGTACCTGGAGTACAGACCCTTGCCCTGGTGTGGGAGAAACCCTTTCTACAGCTCTGAGAGCCAGGAGGTTGAGACTTCTGTTTCCAAAGCAAGAGTCTCTAAAGGGTTTGCAGGTGAAAAGATCTGATTCTCATCTTTGGAAATTTTTTGAAGCTGAGAACCAGACCCTGGCTCACTACTTCCAGGACCCACTTGTCTGATGTTAAAGACTCCCAGTCGGGACAAGTAAGCCAGCCTGCCCCTACAGGTAATGGAGAGCCGACCCTGGGCATCCCATCAGGGTGCCTGTTTGGCAGAGGCTTTAGGCTGAGGGGGGGAGCAGGCCTGCTTGTACCCGTCTGCCTCTCCCTCTGAAGAACCCCTCTGAACATAGGCTGAAGGAGGCCTGGGTCTGGTAAAAGGCCTGCCCCTACCCCTGGGGGCTGCCTCTGAGGAGTGGCTTGCGTTCCTTGGCTTGTGCACTCCTATAAGTGGTTCTATATTCATCCATTTTCTTCATATAATTCTCTGTCTGCTCCCCAAACAGAGAATTTCCCACCACAGGAAAATCCATAGCTTTAGACTGGGTATCCTGTGACAAAGTAATACACCTGAGCCAAGCCAATCTATGAAAAGCCACAGATGTAGCCATGACTCTAGAGGATACATCATTAGAATCCACTGCAGCATGGAATTGCACCTTAGATGCCTCAATACCATCAGCAGCCACCTGCTCCAGCTCCTTTGCAAGCTAGTCAGGGGCCTGTTTGGCTAAGGCCATGACAGTGTCCCATCTAGATTTTTGGTATCTCGCAACATAAGCCATATAGTTTGCTTGTCTGAGTCCCAAAGACGCTGCCATGTATTGTTTTTTGGTCATGGTATCAATCTTCCTGGAGTCCTTGTCAGGAGGATGTGAAGCCAAGGAAATATTAGCTTTATCACAGGCTGCAGCCTGAACTACTAACATGGCTGCATTGCTGTGAAAGAAATTCTGTATCAGGACCGACAAAGTGTACCTCCTGTCCATCTTTTTATCCACAGGAGGCACAGAATTAGGAGCTTTTAAAATTTTTATTGTTTGTTTCCTAAAGATTTATGTAAAGGGATAGACAATCTCCTGGACTCTGGGATATCCATCATCTCTACAAAGTCAGGCTCCTCTTGCTCATCCAAAGCCTCCTCTAAAGGAAGCTGGAGGGTTTCAGCAACTTTTTTATAAAACAGAAAATGAGAAGGGACTCAGCAAGCCTAGAGGAGATTCACCTAAAGGTCTGTCTGGGAGATGTCCGGTTCAATGGGCACATCCAGACTTTCAAAGTCACATTCACACTGATCATAATCATCCTCCCCTCCTCTGGTTCTAAAAACTCCTCTATATCATATTCTTGAACCGGTGGAACCAAGCCGAACCGACCTTTGCCAGATAGTGGCGGTTGGAGGGAACTCGAGGAAAGTGACTGGACAATCTGTATTGCCCTGGCTATCTTGCAGCAGTTGGAGAAGGATTTTGGACTCCACACCTGCTGACTTTCTAGTTCTCTTGCTGGAACTGGCTCCTCAGAGTCAGCTTACGTTTGCCCGAGGAAGTCTGGCCCTGGTCAGAGGGCACTCCCTCCGGTTCGGTTGGCACCGAACCGGGCTGGCCATCCGGGTCAGCGGACTTTTTGGCCTCTTGTTCCCTGAGCCTACCCACTCTCTTATCTAGGGTAGCTGCAGGGAAATTCTTGCAAATCTGGCAGTCTGCATTGAGGTGGTCAAACCCCAGACAATAAACACATGTGGTGTGTGGGTCAGCCTTGGCAAAGGCTTCCCCACAGACACTACAGTGTTGAAACCCAGTGGGCCCGGTTTTTCTTTTGGGTTTCTCAGACATAATGCAAGCCTAACCAAAAACTTGCCCTTTTGTTGGCAGTGCCAGGCAAGACACCCTTATCGGTTCCCAACCGTGTCACGGGTCGTGGAAAAAAACGTAATGAAATCCGTTTTTTTTAGAACCGATAAGAACCGGGAACCGCACTCTAACAAGCCTTAAACGCTTCAGAATGAAGTTTAAATGCAATCTGATCGGTTCAAACCGAACCGATGAACATTACAAGTTCCACACAGAAAACCTATCTATTACTTACAATACCACAGACAGAGCTTGAACGATCGGTTTGCGGTTAAAATAATGAATATCGCGGTTGAATTTAACGAGAAAAACACTTTAAACCGAGAAAATGAACCGAGCAGCAGGAGGAATCTCCGGAGCGACTGTTCAGTGAGGCGGAGTAAAGAATCTGATGGTTTCGGTTTGAAATTACCCTGACACAGCTTTCCTAACCGAGCTCGCGCTCTAAGTTCCATGCACTGCATGGAAGTTAACTCTTTCACCTCCGGAGCAGTTCTAATGGTGGGACAAACTGCATCAGTCATAATATAGCAAGACTTCATGTTGTTTGAATCACGTGATCCTCTGTTAAGAGAGAGTTATCTCTTTAGCTACTTCTCCTTTGGCCCAAGTTCATACTTGAAATATTAACAACTTCTGGTTACACACTTGTTTCTGATCTAACTACAGATCTCAGAACATATCTGGCTTAGACCAGAGCACCAGAAAGAAACAATTACTCACCAAGTAATATTACTTCTTCCAGGGTATTCTTTGGCATTATTCACAGATGCAGTATGCCAGCTGGGTTCAAGCTGCCCGGAGAGGAGGTCAATACAAATGAGGAAGGCACTGGCCAATCAGGATACAGTTAGAGTAGAGTTCTGCCTGCAGTTAGCCTGAGGGATCTCAAGCCATTTCGGAGCTGAAAGAGCAAATACTGTGCCCGCTTATTAGCAAAAAAAACTGTTAGCAATAACCCAACATATATTCGAACCCATATAAAAGAAAAATTATATATTTATTTATTTTTAATCACAGGAAAGAATGACAGTTGTCAAATTTGGCTAAATCCCCAACACAGCCTTTAGACACGGTTTCCAGGTGAGGAAGGGTGGAGTGTCAATAATGCTAAAGAATACCCTGGAAGAAGTAATATTACTTCGGTGAGTAATTGTTTCTTCTCACCCCAGGAATTCTTTAGCATCTACTGACAGATGCAGACTTCGAAGCAGTGTAGTTGGGAGGAGAGCATAGAAACCTATTTTAAAGAAGAGGCTCTGAAGAACCATTCTGCCAAAATTGGCATCCTATCAGACTACACATCCAAGAAGGATCTTACTGAATGTGAAAAGCAAATTTCAAATAAGTGGTCTGCATACTTCTGGTGAGGATATAGCCTTGAATGCTGCCCAGGAGGCAGCTGGTCTCAGGAAGTAGGCCCTAAGCATGAGAAGGGCTGAATGTCAGCCTTACTGTAGCAGACACAAAATACGGGAAAACAGTCCAGTGGGAAAATACTCTTGGTCACTGGTTTCTCCTTTTCTGCAAAAAAGCAGGAAAGGAGGGTATGATAATGACAGTGCCTGAACTGCTAGGACTAAAGATGCAGAGCGGCAGGACTAATTCATGCCCCATCCAAGCAGTTTGAGATAGCCTAGACAGGACTTGCCTGAGAGCAGTACAGGCAGAGAAAAAAGGTTGATGAAGGTGGAAATGGTAGAACACTTGGGAGAAGGATTTCTATCCGTCCAGAAGACTAAATTGTCCTTAAAGGCACTGAGAGGATAAGGCCTAACAGAACAACCTGAAACTCTGAAATCGTCTGACAGAGGAAAAACAAACAGAAAAGTTGTCCTTGATGTTACTCGCCTAAGGACAGAATTTCCACAGATTCAAAGGGACACCCCATGAACTTGAACGTACAGAGGTTTGTGTTCCATGGGAAAAAAACTCCGGTCCCTAGAAGGGTCTGGAAGTGAAAATGGACCCTTGCAGAATTCTTTGAAATGGTCTGAGAAATTACAGATTTCTCTTGCCTGACAGAAAAAGAATCTGAGTGACCGTTACGTGTACTCCCAAAGAAAAGAAGCCTACTGTCCCACTGTTGGAAGGAAAATAAAAGCCTTTATACTTTTACAGGAAACAAGTCACAAAGACCAAACTAGTTCAAAGTACATGACTGTAATGCCTGGATATGAACTAAATAATCCAGTCATGAGAGGAAAGAGGATTGAAAAACTCTAGGCTCTTGTCCTTGTACCAAGGGGAAAAACCCACTTCCCCTAGAAAAACTGAGGTTTTCGTGATACTAAAACCTTTTTTTTTTTTTTCATAGACGTTCCAGGCCTTGTTTGGATACAGGGACTCTAGGAGATCTAGCCTCTCAGGAACCAGGCCTTTAGAAGAAAAATCTGGGAGTTGAGAAAAACACTACTCCTGTGCAAGAAAGCAAGTAGCTAGTAGAAATGAAAGCAGCCAGAAGGCTGTTTAACTGAAACATATTTTTTTAGAAAGTACCAAGGTTGTCCAGAGCCACTGGGATCGTGGTGGCTGACACCTTAACTAGAGAGGTACTTAGGGAAACAAGGGATATAAGGATAGAGAAAACTTCTCAGGCCAGTCTTGAGATAAGAAAATCCGTTGGATGGAACCACGAGTTGGGGCCTGCAACAGGAAAAAAGGAAAAAACTGGAGGTTCGTGCTGGAGGTGAAAATTCAGATCTGGACCTGACCTTTTCCCCCTGAATGATGTGGCTAGGGCTTGTGTGCTGAGGGCTCACTTGCGGTGGGCCTGACTATTGCGGCTTAGAGAATCTGCCAAAGGGCCCACTTGTGGTGGCCCTGACTATGCCAAAGTTTTGTCCTTGCCTAACAGATGGATGGATGGATGAGAGACTAAAACACCTCCAAAGAAGCTAGCTAGAGATCACAACTCGTAGCTATTGCAGAGAGATTGGAAGCCCTGTGTCCCAAATGTTCGTTAGTGTGATACAGGGCAGGGAATATTGAACTAAATGAACTCTGGACTGAAAAAATGCAGGGCTGATAGAGGTGCTCTGAGATTCCAGGGACTGATGAAAGAAGGACTCTCTCAGAAACCAAGACCCAGTGATGGAACCCCGAAGGAAGCGCCAACGGAAGGAAGCCTCTGTACGAAGATCTGAGAGGGAGAGGTGTGAAGTTCACCGTTTCCTTACACCAGTCCAGCTTGTAACAGGGTTCAGGCTTCATGAAAATTATCTTATTTGGAATCTAACCTAGAACCTAGCCCCTGGGACTCTAGTGACAAAATTATGCACCCATGCGGGAAAGAGCTTCCCTGACAAGAGATGAGCACTGCCCCTAAGAGTTGCTGAGATTTAAACAGTTGGGGAACTTTTTCTAGCAGGTACAAAGAACCCTCGAGACTGTAGGAAACAACATGTCAGACTTAGTGCTTGAAAATCAAAGTCAAGGAGAATTGGCTAAGGTCAGCCAAGCCTCTGATAAGGGAAATAGAGATTCCCTGTCTTCAGGAGAGAACCGCCAACCTACCCAGATACCTGGAGAACAGTTTGACTTTACTCTGTACCTGAGAACACTCTGGAGGCAGTCTAAACAGCATGGAATAAAACTGCCTGAGAAAAAACCCGTACTAAGGAACTGAGAACAAACAAATCAGTAATTTTACATAAAAGCGGTAAAAACCACCGATAAATACTAAAACTAACAAATTAAATAAAAATGATGCAATTCATTGCATACGTGAGAATTTTACTTCAGAAAAACAATGAAGCGGGAAAATATGAAAAATCCAGCAACTACGCAGAGAACCAAGCGTAGATGCGATAAAAATAGATAAAATGAACAAAATATACAAAATACCTTACAACAGTACTCAAAAAGAAAGAAAATGGCACAGGAAGATCTCTAAAAGAGAAGAGCGCCAGAGCAGTGTTGCCAGTTTAAGCGGAGATAAAGTTCTGAGGTCCTCAGGCTAACTGTAGGCAGCACTCTACTCTAACTGTATCCTGATTGGCCAATGCCTCTCATTTGCATTGACTCCTCCACCCGGGCAGCTGAACCCAGCTGGCATACTGCACCTGTCAATAGATGCTAAAGAATTCCTGGGTGAGAAAGAACAGTTGCACACTTTCTGTAACAGCAGATCTTGAGAGAATCTCTTCCATTAGGCCACACATCTGGAACTACAGCTGTCAGGCTCTAGGACCACAAAGAAACTTTGCTAGCCGAGAACCACCCACAATGATGTCATGTGTCAAACGTCTACATACTAAGGTTGGCCCCATCACTCCTCAGTTCTCTACCTGAGATTAGACTCGGAGAAGCCTACCTGTGGGGAATCAGGAAATCAGACCAGCACCAAGCATACAAGGTGATATACGGTGCTGGATGTAACAACCATGGATTAGGATCAGGCACAATATCTGATGTAACCCTCACTGAAGCAGCAGGGTGTCGGAGGGAGGGAGGGATGACATGGCCTAATGGAAGAGATTCTCTCAAAGATCTACTGTTACAATACGTACGTAACTGTTCTAGCTTCTTCTAGGATATCTCTTCTATTGAGTCACACATTTGGAACGAGTCCCAAGCAGTTCCAAAAGTCACTGGGGGGTTGGTACAGTCTGATGCATTCAAGACAGAAGGCCCTGAAGTACAGTAAGCCCAAAGCCAGCACATCTAAAAGAGACGATGTCCAGACTGTGATTATTAGTGAAGGTGTGGACAGTGCTCCATGTGGCTGCAGCACAAATGTCAGCTGCAGGGACATTTCTGAAACAAGCAGCACAAGTGGTCATCCCCCTAATGGAATGATCACGAACCACATCAGGAAGTTCCTTACTGTACTTCCTACAACAGAATATAATACAATGTGCATGCCATTTGGACAGGCACTGTTTAGACACAGAAGTGCCCTCTTTCCCAGGGGCGAAAGAAACAAAACGCTGAGAGGACTATTTGCAGTCCTTGGTGCGATTCACAGAAATACAGAATCTGATGATAGAGGAGGACTGCCTGGCCCACCTACTTTGCCCATTTTCACTACCTACATTCTCATAGCAGACCCTATTTAATCTACAGTCCCCCTCCACTACAATCCCCTTGTGCCTATCCCATGCATTCTTAAAACCCATCACTATTTTCACCCACATCACCTCTGCTGGAAGGCTGTCCTAGAATCCACCACTCTTTCTGTAAAGAAGTACTTCCTCACATCTCTCCTGAGACTACCCCCTTCTAGCTTTATATCATGTCCCCTTGTTCTTAAGCACCTTTCTTTCTGAGAAATACTTCCCTTCTGCACCTGTTTACCCCTGTGAGGTATTTAAAGGTCTCTATCATATCCCCCTCCCCCTCCTCTCTTTCAGGGTGCACATGTTGATGTCCTTTAGTCTGTCTTCATAGGGCTTTTGATGCAGACCCAACACCATTTTAGTTGATGATCTCTGGACTGCCTCCAGTCTGTTTATATCCTCACGGGGAAGTGGTCTCCAGAACTGAACACAGTACTCTTGGATGGGGTCTTACCAGCGATCTATACAGGGGCAACAACACCACCCTCTTTCTGCTGGTGATATGCCTCCCTATGCACCCCAGCATCCCACTAGCCCTCCTGATTGCCTTGTCGCACTGCCTGGCCACCTTTAGGTCATACGATATGATTACTCAAGGTCTTTTTCCTGCTTGGTTGTCGCCAATACTATTCCACCTACTTTAGTACTTGCCCTAGGATTTCTGTGTCCCAAGTGCATTATTTTGCACTTTTTCTCACTGAAACCCAGTCGCCATAACCCCTGACTACTCCTCAAGTTTTCCCAGGTCTCTGTACATCCTTTCCACTCCACCCCCAAGTGTCCACTCTGTTGCAGATCTTGGTGTCATCCGCAAAGAGGCAGACCTTCCTTCCAGGTCCTCCTAATGTCACTTACTGTATAAAGACATTAAAGAGGACTGGTCCCAGCACTGATCCCTGAGGTACCCCACTGGTCACCCTTCCTTCCTTCCTTCCTTGAAGCAAACTCCATTTACTTACTTATTAAATAAGCCCCCAAAAAACTGATTAGCAGTTTTATGTGTGAAAGTGCTAATCAGCTGTGAAAATGCATAGCACTTGGCAACGATTAACTGGCAAAATAAAATAATTAAAAAAAAAAATACATATATATATATATATATAGAGAGAGAGAGAGAGTTATTCATGTTGTCTGCTGTGTCACAGACTCGCTCCAAAAATGGTTAGCAGTCTACTGCTACACATCTCTGGAAACGGTTAGCATAACCCTATTTTGCATAGCGGTTTGCTCAGCTATACCAGCTATTTAATACTCTGCCACCCTAAGCTACACAGCTTGTTCACTAGTCTCCTATGTGGAACAGTGTCAAAAGCCTTACTGAAATCCAGACAGGCCATGTCCACGGCTCCTCCCTGGAATTTTGTGAATCACCGGTGGGCTGGAGGGATAGGGGTTAAAGATGTTTCGTACAATGCTTCCAGATTATACTTTGACTAAGACTATCCACCTGAAATGTTGAAGAAATGTCTGTTGTATGCAGGAATACTTAAAACACTAAAGGGTCACCAAATATGGTTTCAAGTTCTGTACCCTGTTAAACTGAGTTTTTTTTGAAAATCAGGCATGGCACCGTGTATTACTCCGGAAGATGCCCACACAGCAATGAGAAGCTGGGGTGGTTGGTGCAAAATGAGGAAAGACCAGTGCAGAATTCTCTTCTGGTACGCATGCTACTGCACATGCCCAGAGAACCTCAGCTTTAGTTTTCAAACACAGAAATACTCTTCTTAGAACACTCGGTTTAACCTTTTACGCTTACTTTCTAGCGCTCCAGACACTTGCCGTATATCAGGGATTACTTTAGCTGATATCTCTTGCAAAATGAAACTTGTATATGCACGAAGTTTACAGGTACTTCGCACCATACTGAGGTGCGATGAGTGACAGCCACGGACCACTCAGGATTTACTCATTGAGATAAAGAAAAATATATACCAAGCTTGAAAGTTTTATTGGAAGGCTACTACCTCACACGGCTGCAGGTATTGATTTTACATGGGACATAAAACATCAGCTGGAAGCTGACAGTGTCCTTTAAAAGATCCTATGGTGGGAATTTCCCCAAAGTCCTGGCCAATATCCACCCCGGTCCATTAACCCACCAACAGATTAACTTCAGTATCAGTCAGTTTGCATCAGCACCCCCCTCCCTGGGACGAGTCTTAAAATTGGAAATATTTCCTAAATCACAAACAATAAATGATATTATAAATCTAATTATTTATGAGACAAACACACACTCTGGTTGGCTGCTGTATCAGTCATTAATCCCTTAGAAATGCCCAGTACCGATCAGAGCGGCATGCAAGTTTATAAACTCTTGAAAGAAAAAAAAAAAAGATGTCTTTCCCTGTTTGTAATGCGATTAGACTTATAATTGCAATAACGACCTCACAGCCAGTCATTTCCTTTTGATTAACGTCCAGTTAGGTGGGTTGGCCGAGCCTCTACCCCCCCAAGCCAACTGTTAATCACCAGTAAGTGACTGGCTAGTTGGTCATAATTGCTTAAGTTCTGCTGCAGAACTCTTAAAACGGAACGTTAGCTACATCTTCTGCCACTCTGCCTCAGATTCACGCAGACTCATTCATCAATGTCATCTGCGTTCATCTCTTGGTATCGGCCCCCTTGCGGCTAAACCTTACAACTGGTCTATGCTTACCTTTAGTATTGTATGGACCAGCAAATCTTGCTGTTGACACTACTGAACATATAAGTATACTCATACTGCGCAGCTCCCAAAGGTACCCAACTTTAAGTTAAAACTAGGGCGGAGCTGGCCTGATGGTGCAGCAGTAGCACTACTGCTCACAATGCCAGCAATCCAGGTTCAGAAGCGAGCCAGAGTCGTTGGGGACTGGCCAGGGAGAGGAGGATCAGGTGTCCCAGAGGATGTTCTCCTTCTCTGAGGAGGGAGGGCTGCCAGCTCCAGGGCATGACTACCACCTGGATGGCAACAGGTGGCAGTGCATTCAGGAGCAGACTGATGGATGGGAAGACATCGGTGCATGACATGCACCACGCTTGCTTGTGTGCTTGCCTGCATCAATCCCCAGCCAGATGTCTCAGGTGCAAGGGAGAAAAAGGAGGAAAGCAGGTGGGCCTGGGGCAGAGTGATGGACTGACCCCCTGCAGGCCCCACAATGGATCCTATGCGGCTGCAGCTGGGGTCCTGCTGGACACTGCCGGGGGGGGGGCATGGGGTAGACAGAGGAACATGGTAAGTCCATGAGAAGCCAGAGTAGGGGAAGGGGGGCTGTCGATTTGTATGGGAGGCACAAAGGGGGAAAAAAAAACTAGATAGGAAGCTTTCTGTTACCATTGCCCCATGCACATGGAGCAATCCCCATGGCAACAATAAACTTGACAAATGCTAATGAGGTCATTAAAATTGCAACTTTCTTTGTACCATGTACCTGTCAATCATAAATTCTCATTTCATATATGTCATTGTTTTTGGCCGAAGATATGTAATTTGTTCACTACCTTGCTGTATGTTACTTCTGCAGTATATTAACCACTGTATTTATTTTTTTCCTTTTTTATCTAGCCATTTGGCCTCCGAGCCACTGCCTGCTCCAACTGGGAGTTGGTGTCAGTGACCTTCCAGCTCTGTCCACAGCTCCCCCACCATCTAATCCAATGAGGACCCACACCGGCCAGTGACCAGGAGTGCCGATGGCCATTATTTAAACATCTTGATACACATCCCCACCCCATTTTCTACCCCCTCTGCCCACCTCCCCACATGGCATGGGCAGATGCCTTCGGTCAGCCATGCACACACGCAGCATTCTCCTGTACACAACCCAGCTCCCAGCTGACTGCAGGGATCGCTGTGGCTGGGGATCTTGTACCATCCTTCCTGAGCTAGGAGCTCTATCACATGACAGTGTCAACCCATCCCCATCCCCCGGCCACTAGTGCCAGTACTTGTCTGTTTGTAAAACTGGGTTACCGGCACTGGAGTAAGATAGGCTAGCCATGGTTTCTTATTGTAATTTTCATTCATTCATTCTGCATTTTATTGCAATCAGGAAAACTCGGCTTATACAGTCATAATAAAAATTACAGTAGGGTTACTATCTCATGTGAGCATGGGACAAAATGCACAAAGTACCACTAGACACATAACTGTCAGTTAAAAAGTCAGTGCAAACAATTACAGGTCACAGCCATACACATTTTCACATACAGTACAAGTTTCCGTTTCTATTTATTTATTTACCAATTTGAAAATGGATACCCGGGAAAGGCACACTGAGCTGAGGCTCGTTTCCAGGTGTGACCCAGGAGAAGGAGACAGGGGATACAAAATGCATAGCACAGACACAATTAGCAGTTACAATAAAGTACAATCAGAATAGCATGATGTTTCTAAAAGCTAAAGAGCTTTACGACGTTCTTCTAGCAACACTTTAGAAAAGGATACCCTTCGTGATCACAGACTTAAAACTGGGTGGATGGGTTTATACAATTTACTTATCAGTTAATGGTTCATCTTCTTTACCTGAAACATTTTGTTTACACTTTAAACCATTTGCTTTTTTGTACTCTAGGACATAGAGCAGCTGAAATCAGGTCACTGACCTAGTCTGCCTTATATAGTAAACCAAACACATGCCTACATAAACAAAACCCAAATTAAGTTCCATGATATCAGCATTGTAATTAAAAAGGGAACTACAGAAATCTGCAGTACACACAAGGAAGGGAGTGCTCATTTTTCTAGTTAAGAAAGGTCAAAAGGTCTAAGATTAGCTGGGGAGGGATATGTCCTTTAAATAGAAAAGACACAGAAGCTAGGGATGAAATCCTTTTAGGATTTTCCTGTACTTTCGATTACTTTCACCAGGGAGTAAAGAATATTGACAAAATTAATGTAATATAATGGCCTTTTTCACTACCCTTTTCTGACTGTGAACTGGGTTTTCAAGTGTTAGTACTGCAGAAAGCACCTTACAAAGGTATATGTGTGTAGCTCTGGAAGCTTGCATACTGTAACATCTTAGTACAGTGCCACGTGATCCAACAAAACGATCACACAATCTAATATTCTGCTATTAATTTATTCACTCTGTACACCATATTCAATCTTCTTTTATACTACGTATAAATAACATCAGGTACTTTAGAGTAGGGATCTAACTGCATTGTATTACCTTTAATAGTAACAGATAAGCTACTTAAGAAACTGCATCGACAGAAAAAAAAACAGCATATCCACTGTACTGTATCTCCCCTTTATCCTCATTCAGCCTTCTCATTCATCAGACTCTAGTCCTTCTAATGTACTCTGGATATATTTACCCTACCTCAATACAGTGAATTCAGCAAAATGTGTCTTCCCCACTGCTCTGTATAAAGTGACGGACTGGCATTCTCATACTGCTGGCATTTGTTAAGAATGGTTACATATTTAGCACTATTATAATTGTTAAAGCACTTCTGTTCGGTGTACAAGCAGAACAGCTGTGGCAGCTGCTGCCAAGCAGGTATAGTATCTCACTGTACCATCCAAGAATGCATGTCACCCGAGCCTCAAAATGTATACTGTGAAATCAATTCCAGCTGAAATGACAGTACACTGTGTTGCATGTATAATCCTGTATGCTTGTTTTTGTATTGTAAACTATTTTATGAATTGTTATTGTTATGATTGGAAAAATCTAAAAAAAAAAAATGTTAATACCATACATTAGTTTACCTTCCATAATGTTTTATGCAGTGTGAAAAGTTAATTTACTGCATGCAAATTGCAGACAACCCACAAAGTATCCCTGCATATGCAGAGTGGTCTGGTAGTACAATGACTGAACTGTAAAAAAATGAGACCACAGACCTGAATCCCACCACAGCCACAGGATCACCATGTGGCCTTGAATATATCACTTAACATTCCTGTGCTACAGTCCTTCTAGCTGTACAATTAGGTAACAGCAGGACCCCACGAAAACAAGCTGTTGAATGTCAACTGGGTTATCCTGAATAAATAAAACTATAAAATGAAAGTAATACAACACAGTCGTGAAAACAATGTCAGTAGCTTGTTCTTTTATACCAGTTTTATATGTAACAATTCAAAGCTGACAAAGGTGCATGTGTGGGCATTTGTGCTCCTAACAAGACAGGAATAGTAGCCACCTACTGGGGTGGCCGTACTACAACAGCTAATAATCCTCTACTTACTGAAGTGCTATTTTTAGTGCTCTGTGCAGAACACAGAAGCCTGCAAGTACATACAGCACTTCGCTACTGTAGTGGACATTCAATGCCGGTTATACTTGAGACCATCACAGTACAGCTCTTGAGAAAAGAAGCCGTCAGTACCTACCTTCTGATGGCAAGTGACTCCGTCCCTGCTCCTGCCCAGCTCCTCAGCAAGTTTAACGTTATCCTCCTGCAGTGCTGCTAGCAGCTGAGACTTCTGAGCAACTGCCAGCTTCAGCTCCTCTCTGCAAGAAGAGTGAGTGCATGGTTACTATAGCAACTGAAGATGAACAGAATCAGGAAAAGCAGTGGGAGAGGATCAGCTTACAGCTTCGAAAAATACATCTTGGTCACGTGATGATCAGTTACAAAACACTAGGTTTTAATCTTGCAAGAGAGCCATTATTTTGAGAAGGGCATTTAAGGCTTGACTGCATGCAACCATCTAACTGACATAAGGTGCGACTCTTACGAATAGGAAGGAGACAGAGTTGCTTTGGAATGAAATGAAAATGTATATTCCTGAAAAGCTGTTAAGAATCAAAAAAACAAAATAATGAGAATTATAAGATCTGATTTGGAGTTTCACGTTGACAGACTGCAGCTCCACATGGATCTGCAGTAGTATCTTCCATTAAAGGAGTAGTACATAGGGTCTGGCACACAGGCAAAGCGCCAGCACATCACACTGCCCACCTGGTTGTACTACCCCCAGACTCCCAGAGATCACCATATGTGCCTGGTGTGCAGAAATGCACATCTGGGCATGTGCCAAGGAAAAAGCCTTCTTGCTAAGGACATCTGTCTGAGCGGAATCTGTCCCTGGAGGTTGGTCACGCATGAGGTGCTGTGGTCCTGACAACCCTACTTCAAGATCCAAGGAACGGTGAGGTACATCATCAGCAGACCCCACGGGTGTACAGTACTGCGTGAGGAGGTCCCTGGGGATGGCAGGGTTGGAGAAGGGAAGCCTCCACATTACCCAGGATGCCTTTTCAAAGGCTCTGGACCATGGGAGGAATGACAGCAGTATCAGGATTGAGAACTCCGAGGAGCCCCAGCTGCGGGGCTGCCAGACTGTGGCTTGCAAAAGTGGGTAACCTGACAGCCTGGAGCATCTCCATCAAAAGTCATTGGTGCAAAGCATACTCAGCAGCTGAAGAAAGGGGGACAGGTGATTTACTGTCAATGGAGCTGAAGCGCTGGATCCGGGTACCGCTGGTACCGGGAAGAAGGGTCTGTGCTAAGCCCTGTCAGACTCCCTATGCCAGTTCTCTAAGTCACCAATGAAATACTGGTGTCACTCCCATGTTAACGGCCCCTATGAACAAGGGCAACCTCTCTAGGAAATGCTGAGGCCCTGCTAGAGAGGGGTGAGACTCCTGGTCTTGAGGGCTTGGGCCTAGGCTACTGAACTGTGTAGAGGGCCTCGCCCGAGAAGTGCCAATCACATTTGCCCAAAGGATGTCCTACTACATTTGAGGAGTGAACCGATCACTGCCTAAGGGGAGCAGGGACCCCCAGGTTAGCAGACTGGAGCCATACAGGTTCCACAGGGCGACCCCGGTCCTCACCAGTGATGGTGATGTCTGAAGGCTTCAGAGAAAACTCCATCTCCGGACTGCCATTTGACGTCAAGCCGTCACTACCTCCAGCACAGGGATCAGGATCAGCAACAGCTTCAGAGACAGTGTCATCCCTGTCACTATGGCCTACACCATCCTTGACACAGTGCTCAGTGTTGACTTCGATGCTGTGCCCAGAACAAACACCCCACTCAGAGCTGGACATAGGACTAGCACAACTGTTGCATCTGTCATCGTGTCTGGAGCTGCCACCTGCCTCGAAGTTGCTAGCAACACCCTGGACGGTGACAACATCCAAACTGGCAAGAGTGTGAACAACAGCCTCAGTGCTGGTCCCTCTGTTGATACCACAAACTGTGTCAGGAGAGGGTCCAGTGTCATCTCTGGTGCCACCTGCAGTGTCACCACTGCAAACAGTGACAACAGCACGGTCAACACCAGAAGATGAGATTGAGGTGTCCACCGGTGTAGACTGAGTGTATAGCTGCATTCTCACCGCACAGACATCTGCTGCTCAAGGCAGGCAGACTGTAGAGGGTTCTCAGCTCCCGCCCAGAAGGAGCTGACAGTCCACCAAACACATTCAACAAGGTCTCCCACACCTCCGCATGGTGAGGTCGAGGAGAACCCAGTAACTCCTTGGAACCAGGTCCCAGGAAGAGGCCCAAGGGAAGGGCCTAGTAACCTTACCATGGATGCATGTGTTGACTCCAGCTTCTGATGGTGTGCAAGCAACCACCCCCCTTCAACATGCAGTTCTGAAGGGTGTGATGGTCCATAGAGAAGCAGGCGTCGCAGGCATCCACACTGTACTTGGATCCGAGGCAGTTTACACCGAGCTAATGCTGGTCTGTCAAATCATTCTTTTTTCCCCTTACAGAGGTACCAATTCGCAATGGGTGGCTTTTTCACCTTTGACATACCCCTTCTGACATGGGCTTTGGCACTGTAGAACGGAAAATAATTCAGACAGGTGCGGCACTGTAAGAAAAAAAAGAACTGTTACGCAGAATATATACGGTGTTGACGAGGTGAACTGAGGTGCCACCCCCATGATGTGCACTCAACAGCAGGAAGAACAAAGCTGAGGTTGGTCAGGAGCTGGCAACAGTTACTGGCCAGCATGTGGCACCACGTGGGTGCACAGGTGCCGCACCAGTAGCTACTGTTGGCCCCGATCAAAGATTTGCTCCTACTGGATCCTAGTGCCTCCGGCCCAGACCTATAAGTGGGAATCAATGGAAAAGACTGATATAGGGAAGACAGAACAGTTAAGTAATAACTTGCCATAACAGTAGCTCTTTGAGAGAATCTCTTACATCAGGCCACACCACTGGAACTATACCCGCATCAAGTGATAGGACTACATGGAAACTTTGCAAGCCAGGGGCTGCCCACAATGACATCATGCCACAGCATCTACGTTAACATGGGCGATCCCTCCTCTCCTCAGCTTTCCACCAGAGATCATGCTCAAAGGACCTCCCTCTCGGGAATCAGAAGAGACCCCAGCACCACATATCAGGTGAGACAGGGTGCTGGAAAAGACAACAGTGGAAGCAGCAAGACAAAAATCCTTTGTTACAACCCTGAAGTGGGAAGGAGGGTGGGATGGCATGGCCTGAAAAATGAGATTCTCCTGAAGATGCACTGTTCTGGTAAGTTCTTATGTAACTGTTCTGCCTTCTTCGAGGATATCAATTTCATGAGGCTATATCTTTGGAGCAAGTCCCAAGCAGTACCAAAAGCCAACAGTCTGGGCGGCTGGAGTCTACAGGCTTATGACAGTAGGCCTTGTAACCCAGCTGGGCCAAACCCAGCTTGTCTATGAGAGACAATGTCCAGACTGTAATGCTTAGTGAGGGTGCAGACAGTACTCAATGTGGCAGCTACACAAATTTCTGCAGCGGAAACATTCTAAGAACACGCTACAGAAGTGGCCATGCCTCTGGTGGAGTGACCACGAACCACACTATGAAGTTCCTTACCATACTTCCTGTAACAGTACGTAATACAGTGTGCTAGCCGTTTGGACAAGCACTGTCTAGAAACTGGAGCGCCCTCTTTCTCAGGGGCGAATGAAACTAAAAGCTGTGAGGACTTTCTGCAGTCCTTTTACGGTGTGTATAGTATCATAACTATTTTTTTAAACTGTGGCCCAGATATTCAAACTGCGCCAGGCTGTGGCGCAAGCTTAGGCGCAGCACAACTTGGCTGCACAGGGGTGTGGACTGGGCGATATTCAATGGAGCTGCGCCATGGCTCAGCAGCTTTGAATATCACACCCTGGCCACCCCCAGTGTGCATGGCGCAGTGGCACTGCGCCAGCGCAAGTGGCCAGAGTGGAGCATAGGGATGCGCTAGCGCAAGTTCCATTGCGCCATGCACAGCAACCGCGATATTCAAAACTTAACATGCAAATGAAGCCATAATGTATGCAAGGTGCACATGGGGCCATTTGCATGTCATTATGGCCCCATTTGCATGCAGGTACGCCAATCCCCGATGACTTGAGCCTGGCGCCCTGCCAGGCAGCAGCCATTGGGGACTGACGCCCCCTGCAGCCCGATCGCGGGCATCTGTATATAAGACGGAACTATCCGTCCTATATACCTGGTGGTCCAGTGGACCGCTATCCGCCCGATCGCGGACATCTGTCCAAATAGAGAAAACAGTCCAATATCCCTGGTGGTCCAGTGGACCGCTATCTGCCCAATCGTGGGCATCTGTAAAACACAAAAACCTATTTCGTCCTATATCCTGGTGGTCCAGTGGACCGCTATATTACTTATAGCGGGCATCTGTCCAAAGCAGACAACATTCCACTGTTTCTTGGCGGTCCAGTGGAACACTGTAGCTCGGACTAGAGCATCTGTTCAGTAGACACAATATTGTGTCTTGATCACAGGCCTGATCGCGAGCCTGTAAAAAGAAAATTCCAATATCCTCGGGTGGTCCAGTGGTACTCTCCACTGAGCCCCACCGCCTCGCTTCCCCCGTCGCCGGCAGCACTTGAGCCTGTTTGCCCGCCTATTGTTTCAGCGCGTGAGCCAATGGGCGTGCAGTTTCATTAGTATTGAAGACATTCCAGATATGTGAATGAATCATTCACATATCTGAATGTGTAGTATGAAAGTTGCACGCCATTGGCTCACGCCAGAACCAATGGGCGGGCAGCCCTACTGAGGTGTCAGTCGGCGGGCAGCGGGCGGGTGGGGTGCTGCCGCCCTGGCTGACCGGGGGAGGCAGGCAGGCTCAGTGGGTGGGGGTTACCACTCAGACCACCAGAGATATTGAATTTCTTTTACAAATGCCCGCGATCAAGCACATAGCGTCCACTGACCACCAGGATATTGGAATGTTGTTCACTTTTGATAGATGTCCGCGATTGTAGCAGATAGCGGTCCACTGACCACCAGGGATATGGGACATTAATCTTTTTACAAATGCCCACGATCGGCATTGGGGGCGCCGCCAGGTGCGGCCGATCTCTGGTGGCTACCTATAGGTGGCAGCTGCTGTGTGCCCTGCAATGCGGCAGCTCACCTGTGGGTGGCCATCAGTTGTTCCTTTTTTGGCGTAACTTTGTGTTGGCGCAGGTTGGGGTTGCACGATGATGGCTCTGCAATCCCGGGCTGAATATCGGGCTGTGCAGGTTATGCATGGGCACCCCACCTGTGCCTGCATACATTACTGATGCGCTCTGGCGCATCAGGATTTGTGCCACGCACTTTTCCCTTTTGAATATCGCGCTGGGGCGCATCAGTGCATGCGCAACCCTTTTGACCATCTGGGCCTGTGTGTTTATTATTTTAATAAACAAACATATAATTAAATACACAAACGTAAGACATTACATTATTACAATACACTGAGGGCGTCACTCCTCTTAATACATGCACGTTTACCATCCTATGCGTTGAGATACATCACGCTGGGGAATAAGAATATTAAATGCCCAAAGTTCACAACAACTGAGCTGCAGAATAAGCCCATGAGTTGCACAGTTGTGACCAGTTCAAGTTTCAGAGACAGTTAAATGCATTCTCCACCTCCCGTAGAGGGAAGAGAAGTCTACCATGCTTCCCCTACATTATGCACATAAAGTGCTAATACAACACTGATCGTGCAGCATACAACCTTAAGATAATAAGGTGCTGAATGCTATAAAGAATCATTGCTCAGTAGGAAAAACAATAACTTGTATGGTAATCCCCAATTAAAACCAAGGGGAATAAGAATGTAATAGCAATGCAATAACAAATACATACATAAAAAACCTGAACGTTGATCAGTTAACACATTCAGAAAGAACTGCTAGACCCTAAAGTCCAGTTAGTCCAAAAGGGGCCTATGTACAAACCTAAATGGAGTGAAAACTGCTCTAGTTCACATAATCCATGACTGAACCACATGTCAAAATTAAAGCTGTCTTACCTGGCAGCAGTGTTACCCACCCAGACAAAT
Source organism: Neoceratodus forsteri (assembly GCA_016271365.2). Taxonomy (NCBI): domain Eukaryota; kingdom Metazoa; phylum Chordata; order Ceratodontiformes; family Ceratodontidae; genus Neoceratodus; species Neoceratodus forsteri. The sequence goes on along the minus strand of JADMNL010000027.1, from coordinate 261,355,499 downwards.
TATGAAACACAGTTCCATCTAAGTTCAGGTGTCCTTGTCATCCGACGAGTGGTTCTCCTGGTCTTCTACTTTAGGTTACTGAGTTGCACGTTTCTTGCTCCATTTCAGGGCGTCAGAGGGATCCGCAAAAAGGCAGATCTTCCCTTGGTGTGCGATTTGGGCTGGAAAAACCATGCCATGGGGGATGTGGGCCTCTTGTAACAAAGCCCTGACCCATCAAATGTTTTTTGCTTTTGCCATTTCGCAAAACTGATGTCCATGTACAACCTGTTCTGCTAATCATCTTGGAGTGTGCCCTTCTGTTGTGCCAAGTCCAGCAAGAAGTCGTGGGTGCCCACTCCATCTGTGATGGCTACTACTGTTCGCGGAGCTTCTGGATTATTAGGATGGCCTTGTGGCATAATAACAATAGGCTTTTTGCAACTGCTGGGTTTTGCAGGTTGCATTCTCCCCAAGTTGCTGCATGAACCAGTCCTGGAGAAACAGCAGAAAGTGGTCCCCTAACAGTCTTCTGGCATTCCAGTACTTCGAATACTGTCAGCTCTTGCCTGGCTTTCGAAGGTCTCTAATCAAGACTTCAAGTGTGTATTTTCCACGATTACTGATGAGACAGCCCCATTGCTCGTTACGACCATTCTAGTTGCTCAGCATCGCCTCTTTAACAGAGTCCACTGCGGTTTCCAAACCAGCCATACGAACAGTAAGACTATCAAATTTGTCAGAGAGACTGGCAACTGTTGTAATTAGTCAATATTTACGTCAAGTGTTTGTAAGGTTTTCTCCTTGGAATCTTCAACTAGTTCCATCACGCGGCCTTGCCCAGATTCCATGGCTGGTGTTCCGGAGACATTTTTAGGTTTAGTTCCCACACTCTGTGACTGTTCCTTATGAGGATTTCCCATCTTTGCCAGAAGGGCTTCCAACACGTTAAGTAGAGTTTATCCAAGTAGGTGAACTGGATTCAGCATTTTTCTGATGACAAACGACTCGTTGCAGAACACTACTTTGGAACGGCCATACTGCTTAGGCTCCACAGTGCCCCTCGTATCTCAGTATTCTATGCAAATCTGAATGTCCACTGGACCGGCATGTTCTAGACAATACACTGGTGGGTGGTTTGATCTAAAGTAAACTCAGACAGCACCTTTGGGAGGAACATAGGATTGTGCAAGACACCCTGTCTTTGTGGAAAATCAAATGAGAGGTTCACACATTAGAGCCTGCAGCTCTGAAATCCTTCGAGAAGTGATGGCAACTAAAAATAACGCTTTCCAAGACAGAAAGCGTAAGCTACAACTCGTGGCTGGCTCAAAAGTAGTCAAAGTCAGCTTTTCCACAATAAAATTCAGACCCCAAGACAGGACTTGAGTTCAAATGGAAGGCTTATATGTAAAATGGCTCTCAATTACGTATGGGCCACCTCCAGTTGAGCAACTGTACGGCGACCCACAGGCACGTGGAAGACTGATACAGCAGCCAAGTGCACTTTGATGGAGGAATACTGCTGGTCTGAAATTGATAAGGATAGCAAATATTCTAGAACCTGACTGACTGGGTAGGTAAATGATCCAGGTTATGCGAACCAGTCTACAAAGCAAACCGCTTCTATTTCACAGAATAGGTGTGTCTAGTGGACTGTTTTCTGGCGGCCATCAGAACATCAGCCACTTTCTATTACACCCTAAGGTGAGCTATGGCTGTGTCTTCAGGAGCCATGCATGCAGATGTAGGAACTTCAGGTCCAGATGGACTAAGGTTCCATGTTCCTATGACAGTAGACCCTTGCACAGGTACTGTGGGTTCCACTACCAGCTGCTGCAGCAGAGGGAACCAGATCTGCCAAAGCCACAATGGAGAAATGAGTATTAGAGTTGCCCCCTCCATTTTCAGCTTGAGTAGTATTCTATGAATTAAAAGAAAAGGAGGTAAAGCAGACAGAAACCTCCCTTTCCAGGACACAAACAATGTTTCTTGTCGAAAAACTCCAGGCCCTGGAGTGAGCAAAAACGTGGCAGTTTTGCATTGTGTGGTGATGCAAAAAGATCAAACTCTGGATAACCCCATCTTACGAACAGGTCGTCGATCACTGAGGTCGGCAGTTTCCACTTATGCACCCTGGACTGTGACCTGCTTGGCTTGTCTGCCAAGATGTTCTGGACACCTGAAACACATACTTCTGATAGTTCCAGACAGTGTTCCACAGCTCAATACCAAACTTTTATTGCTTCCCTGTGTAGCGGGTAAGAATGAGTTCCCCTTGTTTGTCAATAAAATGCATCACACTGACGTTCTCCATCTGTATTAACAGAGGACGTGGGGACAAGTGGTCCTGAAATGCAAAGCGCGCTCCACCTGGTTTCATGTGCCTTGTGTCTAAAAAGGCCCCAGGTGGGCTCCCCACCCGGATCCTGAGGCATCCATAGTGAGGATCTGATGTGGGGTAGGAATCAGGAATGGGATGCCCTTGAGCAGGTTGCTGCATTCCATTCACCATGTTAGTGCTTTGCGCAAGGGAGACATTACTAAGAAACATTTATTCTAGATTGTCTGTTAACTGGTCCACTAGACTCTCAGAGTCCACTGGGGGATCCGCATGTGCAGCTTGGCCAGTAGCTCTGTGACAATGGGCACTGCAATAAGGCCCAGAAAGCATAGAAACGTCTTTGCTGAGAGATAACAGCTGATGTGTACCAACTGTGCTTGTGCAATCAGTCATTGTGCTCTGTCCAGTCGCAGAAACTCAGAACCTTGGGCCATATCCAAGACTGTTCCTACGTACTACGGGTGTTGGTAGGGTGTCAGTACAGACTTTGGCATGCTGACTGTCACCCCAGGGCATCAAACATCTGCCTGGCTCGAGCTAAGGTCTGCAGTAACTGGTCCCTGGAGTGGGCTTTTAATAGTCAGTATCTAGGTTAAGAAAAACATAGAGGCCTTCTGTGCTAAGGGCTGCTGCCACTACTGTCAAGCATGTGGTAAAGACCCATGGTGCAGAAGACAAGCCAAAGTGCAACCTCTGAACTGGTAATGCTCCCCCAGAACAGGAAACTCACATATTTCCTGTGAGGTTTCCTGATTCTGATATGGAGACAGGCATCCTTCATATCCAGGGAGCATAATCAAACCCCTGTTTGCAGCAGGGGAAAGAGACCCTGTAAAGAGACCATCTAAAACTTATTGTATTCTATGAAGAAGCTGAGGTCTCGGAGATCTAGAATAAGCCACAGATCTCCTGAGCACATGGGGATGAGGAAGTATCTGGAATAAAACCCTCTGTGCCTCTGTCTGGTAGGTACAGGTTCTATGGCTCATTTTTGAAGCAGGGTCTGAACTTCCTCTTGCAACAGGGACGTGTCCCATTGGTTATGTTGTTATAACTGGTGGATGGTCTGGAGGATCGTTCAGAAGCTCCAGAGCATGACCATTCTCTATAATCTCCAGCACCCATTTGTCTATGGTCACTGCCCTCCACTGATCTAGAAGGAGGGAAAGGCGATCCCCTACAACCACCCCTGGAGATAATGGTTGTTTTTTTTTGGGGGGGGGGGTGTATGAAGAGTCATGCTAAGCCAGTGGGGTGGGGGACAGAGTCACCACCTCCATTACCTCTAGGTGTTTTTGTACAGGTAGAGCCACCAGCTCCATTATCTCTAGGTTCTTTTCTTTTGTATGGGCACCTGGGGTGAGGAGGGGGACTAGCAAGGCTCCCGCACCTCCATCTCTACCCTGCTGTCTATAGGCCTGATAGTTGCCTCTGACAGCAGATGGGCAAAAGTTACCACCACCCTTGCCTCTGCTTTGGATATGGTACGGGGATTTAACTGATCTCAGAGTCTTGCCAGATGATTGAAGATTTTTCAAGGCCTCTTCAGCATCATGGCCAAACAGTTTTTGTCCCCTAAATGGGGCATTAAGAACTGTCTGCTGCACATCAGTGGCAAAGCCTGCTACCCTAAGCCAGGAGTAGTGTCTTAGACAGATGTCAGAGGATGCAGCCCTGGCAAAGACATTAGAAACATCATATGCTATATGGATCAGGGGTTTACCCCCATCAGCACCAGCAGCAAGGGTTTTGATTAACTCTAGTTTGGCAGTACACTCAGGCAAGACCTGTGCAGCAGCCATGGCCTTCCTCAACAGGGTGTTCTGAGATTTTATCATATGGGCCTGGTAGTTGGCAATATGCTGGCCCAGAGAGGCACAGGCATACGTACATTTGCCCAGTATATCCAACTTCCTGGATTCCATATCAAGAGGGAGAGACGTCTAGATGCCCTGGACCTATCAAGGGCAGTCGTGAAGCTGGCCCAGTGGCACTGAGGGTTGAGATGCTGGAGATATCTAGATGCCCTGGACCTATCAAGGGCAGCCGTGAAGCCAGCCCAGTGGCACTGAGGGTTGAGGTGCTGGACGCCAAATATCATGCCACGCCGGCGACCCGGGTTTGAGAATGAGCCCAGGTCATCGGAGGTCGGCGGTGGGGGGTGTTTTCCACCTTGGGAGGGAGAAGTTGGTCCCTCGGCTTGGCTGCACCCTGGTGGAGGCTGGGAGGCAGCACCGCATCCAAGGAGCACCGGGAGGACAGATGAAGTTATTGTCTGGAGCTGTGGTGCGGCTGCATGCCTCCACACGCATGCGTTCACCACTTCCGGGGCTTCAGGTGACATGGGGCAATAACAGAGGAAAATCGAGGTCATCAAGGATGAAGCCTCCTGGCCAGCTCCAGGGGTTCCGCTGGGGCATGCATAGGCCAGACATCCTCGAGCGACCCCGAGTTCACAGGCTGGCGATGAAAGTGGGGTAAAAAGAACTGACCAAAAAAAAAAAAAGGCAGTTGTGATCACTACTGAATCAGTCTCAGGCTGATTAACGCAGTAAGACCTATATGAAGGAGCAGAGTACATCTTGTCAGCCTTTCTGGGAACAGCTGGTATAGTGTTTGGCCTATACCAGGCTGCATAAGTAGCATCCTCCAATACTGGATACAGGGGAGGAACAATGGCAGAAGGAGATTCTAGCATCTCCAGAAACTCTGGCAGGTTCTTTTTAGTAGAATCCTGTTCCTCCAAGGTAAAGCCCATGGCAACTTGCATTTGCTGCATCATGGCAAAAAAGGAGAGATCCTCTAGAGGTGACCTGGGTATATTCACTACAGAGTCCTCGCTACAGCAGGAGATTGTGGAGCTGGTGCCATGCACATAATGGCTGTCTTCAGCATAGTCTTCCTCCCCCTCCATGATGAGGTCAGGATTATACTCACATTCATTGTCATATCGCTCATCGATGGGAATGGAGGACCATGTAGGTGACATCGGCAATTAAAAAGGTCTATTCTCACTATATTAGAGTGCAGTGTTGATGGGGTGGTTGTAACCGTAGTCCCCATCAACAGGCCCACTGTTAATGGAGGAGGCCTGGCATTAGGCGCTGTATCATATCCAAGAATGATAGGAGCAGTGTAGTGCTAGCAGAGGTGGAGAAGATGGCAGGGAGGACTCTGCTGAATCCTCTTATGGGCCTGTTTGGTGTTGAGGATAAAGGGAGGGGGGAATGGGCCACTCTTCCTAGATGCATTAGGGTATTGCTCATCCTAGCCTGCCACTGTATCCAAAATACCTGGGTCTCTAATAGTGTGCCTTGCTGACTCAATGATGCAATCTAATGCTTCAAGTGTTGGCTTTGGAGAAGCTTGCACTAGCAGTGAAAGGGAAGGGGATCAATTGTTTAACGTATGGGAGCCTTTTTGGTGTCCCTAATGGTGAGGAAGTTCAAATCTTAAGAGTGGGTTTGGAGGAGGGGTAATGCCTTGGTAGATGAGAATCAGGCCTGGTATATTCTCAATGCTTTGCATGCATGTACCAATTCATGTTTTCCATGTAATCTATGTACAGAAAGTGTATATATACCATGTAATCATAAGATGTTCTCTTGAGTGTGGTATGAAGATGTTTCTGTAACATGCGATCTGAAGAAATATTTATTTTTCTTTTAAGTAAAAGATTATACAAAAAGGAATGATAGGAGCACTGCCTGTCCATCAATGCCACTTTGAGTGGTGGTCATGACTGCAGTAGTCGAACAAGCGGAGGTTGAATCTCTGGCAATGTACTGGCTGTAACAGGCCCTTTAATGCCTATGCCAAGCCTTGACCTTGGTGTCTGGTCGACGGTCAGGGGGGGAGGAGGGAGTGGGTGCCATCGCCGGAGAGGAAGGTATCGTAGTTTGGGACATACCTGCAGTCTACAGCGGCAACCTGTACCTCACTGGAGAAGCCTGTCCTTGTCCCGTTCTTTGTGTTTATAGCTCCCAGAGAAGGATCTGTCCCAGAACTTCGACAACCGCAATTTGGTCGATGGAGTAGGTGACACGAACATGCCCTGTAGTTGCTGTTCCATTGCTGCTAAGGTGGTCTTTAGGAGGAATTTCTCCAATGCCCCCTTCCTGCGTCGGCTGGTAGTGGAGTGGAATCCCCGGCAGTTCTCACAGGCTTTCATTGTATGAGACAGGCCTAGGCAGCAGAAACATGGTTCATGTGTGTCATTCTTGTAGCTCTTTCCTCCGTAGTTGCAATACTGAAAATGCATGGATGGTTCCTTTGGCGGCAAGCAAGTCACTGAAAATCACTATCAAAGTGATTACTACTGCTATATAGGAAAAATTAAGAAAATGGTGGCTTTCTGCAGCAGCGTTTCTGATGGCGGGTCCGACGAGTATGATCGACGGCGAGAAAAGAAATTAGGAGAGGAGGGGGCTGCCCACTTTTATGCAAATGTTGATGCACGACGTTATCGTAAGCAGCCCCTGGCTTGCAAAGTTTCCATGTGGTCACAGTGCTGATGCAGGTGTAGTTACAGAGGTGTGGCCTGATGAAAGAGATATCCTTGGAAGATCTAGTCGTTTTCAGCTCAGTATGCTCTTCTGGTTAAATCTTTTGCATAAATTGGAAAAAAAAAAAAACTCTAAGTGCAGGATACCTTCTCGTTGCGCTGCTGTGTTAGGACTAAGAATGAGCTAAAAGTCATGGTGGTGAACTAGAAACCACAATCTTTTTGCTCACAGCTGATGCTGCTACCAAAGGAGCCATGCTGACAACTAGTAAAAACCTATTAAATTAACTTTACATATGCTATTAAATAAACCAGAACACCAAAATACTGTCTTTGACAACTATTTTATATTGCAATCTGTCAAAAAAAAAAAAATTTAACTAGTAGTCATGGTAATTAAAACGTATCTGACAGGCTAAAAAAATCAAATGAAATTGGTTCTTTCCTAGCTGCTCCTTGATATTCCCGCAGAATCTTCATCAGTAATATAACAGCAGCCCACCTGAAGTATTCAGAGCTAGTTTTATAAAAGCTAAGGGATTCTCTGCTAAGAAAACTGCTCAGAGCTGCCTATGCTATAGCAATAATAATGGCTCTCTCGTAAGGCTTGTCAGACACTACAAGTAGTATTAAGCACATACAGTGTAATTCAACAAGCCACTACAAAGCAAAGTTACTTACCAAAGCTCCAGATCTCCAAAAATATCTTCTCCATACAGCCACACACTTTGATCTTAGGTTGGAGGTACCAGGAAGCCTTATGAGTAAAACTTTGGTCCGGATAGCAGCACAAGTCTATCTACTCCCACATATCTACTGAGTCTGGGTCTCCTTTTGGGCTTTTTTGTTTTAAATGTACTACACTGTACCCCTTCTAGCTTGACTGGCCCCAATTATGTCATGCTGACCCATCAAGCCCCATCACCTGCCATCTCTGGGACTTCCTTCACCGCAGTTCCCCATAAGCTTGTGTCCTTTTCCAGAAATGCCTTAAATGAATGTCTCTTGAAGCAAATGTCCCATCTTAAAAAGACAAGTCAATATATAATGTTTTTCATTAATTTTGTTTTGGATAGTTACTAATATCCGCAACATATTGATGCTTTGTATGTGGGTTGATGTTGTTTTGTCAATATGATGAAAATAATAAACACAAAGTAAAACAAAATAAAAATGTCAGCCCTTCTCAGATGCTGGATGATGAAGCTGGAAATGAACGGTGGCCCTCTGGAGGACACTGACGGTGCTGAGCTTCTCTGGACTAGACTGCTGAACAATGGCTGCTGATCTTATTCCTGGAAAAACGTCACTGGCATGTAGGTACCTCAGTGCAGCAGGCAATTATCCCTTTCGGGGTCACTCCACAGAAACCGTGGTGCTTGCAGTATTAACTTATGCTCAGTCACTACACAGAACCAGGCACTCGACCACAAACAGGAGAAATTCCGTATGTTGGATACTATTACCATGCAAAAGTTTTTATTGCGCAAATCACACTATGGAAACTCTCCAAGACACACCACCACCATTTCACGCCTTTCCGTGCACTTTGTCAAGGTGTCGCTGTCTGGTGGCAATCCTGTTAAATATTGGGGTTGCCTTATTCACCTATCCTTTTTGTGAATATTTACTAGTTTAAGTAATTGATGAGTGCATCCTATCAGATAATCCATTAGTAACAGTGGGCTACAGGCATTTCATTTTAGAGCTTTTTGTGTAACAAGTATCATATTGCTTAACATTATTTACCTGAGCTAATGGTTTCATCCCATCCATAAACATAATCATTGGAGACATTACCTTCTACATTTTATGGGTAAAAGGGAAGTTTTAAAGAAAACATTATGAATATGTTGAATTAGCCTGTGATGTGATGAAATATGGCATCTTCAAATACTGGGATAGAACTACAACATCCAGCACATAGCCTATAACAAGTGTGTGCAAGTGCTTATCTATAAATTGAAGGAATTTTTCAAGAGTCATCCCTTCAGTGGTTTTAATAATGTTTCTATAAAATGCATATTTAAATGTTCACATGTGTAATGAAAGTTACTAAGTACTATCACTTTAGGTCGATATGTTATTTAATAGGACACCTTGACAAAATGCATACAAAGGTGCAAAACGGTGGTGGTGTGTCCTCGCCAGTGGCATCCTGGAGTGTTTGCACAGTGTGATTTGCACAATAAAAACTTTTGCATGGTAACAGTATCCAGCATATGGAATTTTTTCTGTTCGTGGGTGAGTGCCTGGTTCTTTGTAAGGAAATAGCTAACGTTTCCTTGGCCTCACTTACTTCCCTACTTCCCCTGCTCTGGGATACAGGCAATCCCATTACCTATGCTTCACTATAGGGCTAATCCCCTAGGCCAGTGGTTCTCAAATGGTGAGGCCAGCCTCCCTGGGGAGGCCCCAACCTGTTCCAGGGGAGGCTCAAACAAGTCTGAAAAAGTACTGTATTTAAATTTTGAGTTTTATGTATTTTGTTTGAAGAGATGAAGCAAACTGAAAGAGGATAATAGTAGGTGAATTTTATGTATTTATTTACTAATAGGTGACAAGGGAAGGTGAATGAGCCAAGGTTCATTTCAGGTGTACCCGGGGAAGGGTAGGTAGTGAATAGATTTCAAAAGGTAACTGAAAAGCAGTCAAGAAATACACAATGAACAATAGTGCAAACAAATATGAACAATGAACTAATAATGAGTGCTTGTAGATGATCAATTTGTAGACTGATGGCAGAACAGCCCAAATACAAGGGTTGAGTATAGAATGCTAAGAGCAATAGCAGGAAGGAGCAAAGTAATCCCACAGAAGTTGCTTAGGAACAAGGAAGGAGGGGGAGAGGTAAAGTATGTAGGAAGGTTATTTCATATAGAGAGGAAAAAGAGAAAGCAGTCTGACCCATGAAGGTACTGCAACAAGGGGTAACAATGGTTCAAGAATGAAAATAGCAGAGCAAGTAGGCTGGCCGGGGGGGGGTTACAATAAGCTGAATAATAATATTTTTTATTTTATTTATTTCTTATTCAGATAACACCTTTGAGCACAGGAGCTCTTTTCAAAGGTTCCACATCAGTATACGACAAAAGAACTGAATGAAAGAACTGAATGTGAGTCAAGTACTCAAAGGGGTTTCAATTTATTCATGGTGTACTGCGCAAAGTACAGTATGTTATTTTTCTTCGGGGAGGCCCAAGATTATTTCAGTTTTTGGGGAGGCTCAACATCTTTTCCATGGATTTGGGAGGCTCACTGTGGCAAAGTCTAAGAACTATTGCCCTAGGCCCTACCCTTGCTGCAGGCCTTGATAAGATGGATTGGTCTCTCTGGTCTGGTCAGTCTTGTCTCCATGAATCTGGCCATGAGCCCAATATTTTTAATAATTTAAATCATGCTCTGTCAGAGGTTAAAATCAAAAGAGGCACTGAGGAGGGTGCTAAGATCAGACACAGAGGAACACATTGCTAAATCTGGGTTGGACACCACATTGTTACACTACTTCTGCAACTCCCATAAGAAAAATTACTCACCTTAGTAATTATGTTTCTTCTACTGGAGTCTTGCTGTATTCTGACTAATGCAGTTAGCCCCAGCCTTTAAACTGCCCTGGAGAACAAAGGGTTAACTTTCTATGCAGAGTACAGAATGCTGAGCTCGAGCTCGGTTGGTGTCTCTGTCTGTTTCCATTTGAAATCTAACCATCAGATCTTTATGAGCAAAAACTCACTAGCTATCCTATGTGGAAATTGTAAAATTTTATTAGCCAACTGGCAACAAAAAGTTTTGTATTCCCAAAGGAAGACTCAAGTCAGGAAACCCAAAACAAAAAACCCCTTCAATAAGAAAAACAATAAGATAAACACCCAAACAAAAAAGCAGAGGGTGTAAAGGAGCACCCCTGAGGTGCAACACTGCACCTGCCACCCACTTCCCAAAAAACAGGTTCTGAGAGGGAAGGGAGGTCAGAATACAGCAAGACTCCACTAGAAGAAACATAATTACTAAGGTGAGTAATTTTTTCTTCAAACAACATGAAGTCTTGCTGTATTCTGACTAATGCAGACTACCAAGCAGTACCGCCATGGAGGAGGGACAGAACCTACTTTGGGAATAGGCCCTGAAGTACTGCTGTGCCAAACCGAGCATCACTCCTAGCCTGGATATCCAGAGAGTAATGCTTGGTAAAGGTATGGACTGTTTTCCAAGAGGCTGCTTGACAAATTTCTGAGAGAGGAATATCCCTGGCAGCAGCCAGGGAAGCAGCGGTACCTCTTGTAGAGTGAGCCCTCAGGCCTGAGGGTGGAATCTTTCCCAGTGTCTCATAGCAGAATTGTATACAAGACACAATCCACCTGGTAATAGTTCTCTTGGTGGCAGGTTTGCCCTTTCCCACTTCTCCATAAGTGAGGAACAACTGGAGGGACTCAAACCTGTGACCCTTGGTACGCTCTATGTAGTAGCTAAGGGCTCTTAATGTCTGAACTGTGTAGCCTCCTCTCTCCTGAGGAAGAATGATTAGTGAAGAAAACAGGAAGAGACACAGACTGATTCAAGTGGAAATCTGACACCACTTTGGGCAAGAACCTCCTATTGGTTCTAAGGACCACTTTATCTCTGTAAAAGGAGATAAATACAGATTACTCACTTGTAACAGGAGTTCTAGGAATGGTATATGTTGTTCATCCACATTTTCTGGCAGGTATCCTTGCCGCTTTAAATCCTGCCGGAAGGTCTTCAAGCTGGCTCCTCCCACCCACCCGGGTGATAAAACTCTAGTTCCGCCTATGATGCCAGATCTGGCCCGCTGGAAGCTCAGGTTGTGCGTCAAGCCGAGGAGGTTGGTGGAATAGGATGAACAATTATTACCATTCCTAGAACTCCTGTTACCGTGAGTAACCTGTATTTCTAGGGACATGGATATGTTGTTCATCCACACTTTCTGGCAGACTCCTAGCAGTTCTCCGGGAGGAGGGAGGCAAGGCGCACACCCCCTACTTAGGAAATAGAGACTGGAGAACCGAGGCCCCAAAACCAGCATCCCGGCGTGACTCAAGGTCGATGTGGTAGTGGGTTATAAAGGTATGTGCCGACTTCCAGGTAGCAGCCCTGCAGATATCCTGGATAGGGACATCCCTGGAAGCAGCTACTGATGCAGCGGTATGGCGGGTAGAATGAGCTCTTATCCTCTGGGAGCTCCATGCCAGCAACCTATAGCAGAGATCTATGCAGGAGGTGACCCACCTGCTTATCGTCTGCTTGGCTGCAGGTCTGCCAGGTGCTGCTTCAACGTGGGTGACAAACAGCTGGCGAACCTCTCCCCGAACATCAGCCGTACGCTCCTTATAGTAAGCGAGCGTCCTTCTAGGGTCCAGAGTATGGAGCCTATATTCGGCCTCCGAGCTGTGACTGGGGTGGAACACCAGCAGAGTCAACACCTGGTTAAGGTGAAACTCTGACACCACCTTTGAAAGGAATTTCGGGTGGGGGCGCAGGACAACCTTGTCCCTGTGGAAGACCTGGTAAGGAGACTCTATGGAAAGCGCCTGGAGCTCTCCCATCCTTCTGGCTGACGTGATAGCCACCAAGAAGGCGGTCTTCCATGACAGGTGAGAGGTGTCACACCTGTGCATTGGTTCGAATGGCTTGCCCATGAGCTTTGCCAATACCAGCAGTAGATCCCACGGAGGTGGAGGTTCACACACCGGAGGGGATATGTGATCTAGGCCTTTAAAAGCACCCCGATCACATTCTCCTGGGCCACTCGACTGCTTCCCTGCCCGCGCCGTGCAAGCAGAGATGACTGCCAGGTGCACCTTTAGGTCGTCGACCTAAGCCCTTGCTGAGAAAGGGACCATAGGTAGTCCAAGATGCTTGCCAAGGAACAGGAGGAAGGGTCCAGGCCTTTCCTGACACCAAATGGAGAATCTCTTCCATTTGAAGGCATAACATTTTCTGGTCGACTCTTATGGGACGCCTCAACTACATTGAGGACCTCGCCGGAAAGACCCAAGGCCTGGAACTCTAGCCAGGAACCAGGCCGTCAGGAGCAGGGATTGAAGGTCTGGATGGAACACCTTCCCTGATTGACTGATAACAGGTCCGGCGAGCTGGAAGCTGCCTCGGGAGCCTGGAGCTGAGGCTGAGGAGATCTGGATACCAGCATTGGTGGGGCCAGTCTGGGGCTACCAGAATCACCTGCATCTTGTCCCTCCTCACCTTGAGAAGCACCTTGTGGATCAAGAGAAATGGGGGAAAGGCGTAGAAGAGGCCCGGGGTCCACGGCCTCGAGAAGGCATCCCCCTGCAGCGAACCCCGCTGAGGGGGGCGGGCATGAAACAGCCTCAGCTTTACATTCTCCCTGGAGGCAAACAGGTCCACCTGAGGTGTGCCCCAGTGGGAGAACAGATCTTGTACTACCTCCGGCAGGAGAGACCACTCATGGGACACAGCCCCTATCCGGCTTAGGGCATCGGCCAGAGTGTTGGAGGCTCCTGCCACATGGATGGCTAGGAGATCCGCCTCCAGGCTGCGCACGAGTGACCAAATGCGGAGAGCTTCCTTGCACAGAGGCATGGAGCGCGTCCCGCCCTGGCGGTTTAGGTAGTACATGGTCGTGGTATTGTCCGTCTGGACCTGAACCACTTGACCCCATAGAAACGGAGCAAAGGCGGTGAGGGCTAGACGACCCAAGCTCCAGCAGGTTGATATGGCATCGAACTCCCGAGGGGACCAGAGGCCGTGCGCTCTGTGCTCCCCCAGATGGGCACCCCAACCCATCAGAGAGGCATCGGTCGATAGAGAGACCGTCGGCTCAGGGCGGACAAACGGGATGCCCTCCTGCAAATGGACTGGAACGGTCCACCACTGAAGAGTGTTCCACATCCCCTGGGTCACCGTCACTAGCTGGTCCAATGGATCGCAACGCTGTGACCACTGGCTGGCCAATCCCCACTGAAGGGGACGCATGTGCCAGCGGGCCCAACGGACCATGCTGGTACAGGCCGCCGTGAGACCCAGGAGGTGCAGGAAGTCCCGGGCAGGGCACGATTGCCCAACCAGAAATGACTGGGCAAAGGAGGAAAGAACCTCGGCCCTGTCCACCGGGAGTCGTGCTCTGGCTCGAAGAGAGTCGAGCTCTGCCCCGATGAAATGCATCACCTGCTTCGCCCGAGTTCCGACTTGGCCTTGTTGATGAGAAGGCCGATCTGAGAGCAAACCTGGAGGGCCAGATCTCTGGACTGCTCCACCTCCAGTCTGAAGGGGGCTGCTATCAGCCAATCGTCCAGGTAAGGGTACACCCGACCCCTCGGCACCGCAGGAATGCTGTCACCACTGCCATGCATTTAGTGAAGACCCTGAAAGCAGGAGAAAGGCCGAAGGCATGGCTCGAACTCAGTAAAGGATCCCTCCACTCAAAGCGAAGGAATCTCTGGTGAGATGGACAGATAGGACGTGAAAGAACGCGTCCTGTAGGTCCAGAGAACAGAACCACACACCTCGTTCCAGGGATGGTATTATCTGAGCCAGAGTGATCATCCTGAAGGTCCGAGACCTTAGGAACCTGTTCAGGTCATGCAGGTCGAGAATGGGGCGCCAGCCCCCATCCGTTTTGGGACCAGGAAGTACCTGGACACAAACCCCGGGTCTGAGGGAGGGTCCGCCACCTATCTGATCACCTCTTTCTCGAGGAGCAGAGCGACGTCGGCTCGGTGAGCCGACAACGAGGCTGCGGACCCCGAGGCCCCCCGGGGGGCGACGGCTCGGAAGGGCGGGCCTGCTCGAACTCCAGAGGCAGGCCCTTTCCTACCACTTCCAGCACCCACCGGTCCGTGGTGATAGCGGACCAGGCAGAAAGGAAGTGGTGGATGCTGCTCCACGGGGAGCCTAGGTGGAGGATGGGTTGGGGTGACGCCTCAACCCGCCACTGGGCAGGCTTGCAGTGAGGGACCGCTGAGGGACCTCCTGGCCTTTTGCTCGCCAGCTTCCTAGAAGAGGAAGCTGCAGACTTGGCTTTGGGATGCTGCGCGAGCCTGCTGGCTCTGATGCTGTTGGGCCGGACGTGCTGGGGCAAACGGACGAAAGGGCTTGGTTGCAGTCTGCGGCCCTGTCCGTCTAGGGCGGAGGAGACCCGAGTCCAGAGTGGCACTGGACTTTTCGATCCTCTGGAGGTGACCCTCCACCCAGGGTCGAAGAGGTCGGTCCCCAAGAAGGGACATCCGCCAACTTGTGCTGGGTATCCGCTGTGAAGGTGGATATCCTCAGCCATGCCCGACGGCGCGATGGCCACTGCGGCAGACTGACCTGGCACATGAGTTGCCAATATCCAGAGCAGTCTGAAGTTGCTGCTTGGCCACTGCCCTGCCCTGGTCCCGCACCTGCTTGAGTGTGGTCTGCAGGTCAGCCGGGAGATGAGGGACTACCTCATCCAGGGAGCCCAACAGGACGTGAGAGAAGTGTGCCATCAGCACGGCCGAGCTGGCCTGATGAAGGCCAAGGGAGGACGCAGTGTAGACTTTGCACCCGGCGTAGTCCAATTTCTTGGACTCCTTGTCGGGAGGCTTGTCCACGTCCCTGGCGCTTCTGGCACGCCGGAAGACGCTGTCGGTAACCAACCCCTCGGCTGAGGGGTGTTCCGAAAAACCGGACAGGGAACCGGTAGGGACCGTGTACTTCCTCGCCATCCTGGCTGAAGGCGCAGGGCAGGAAGCAGGTCACTGCCAGTGCTCCAAGGCCGGGCCGACAATGACCTCGGCCACTGGAAAGGCCTCCGTGGGTGAATCACCCGGTCCAATATCTCCATTAGGGGATACTTGGCCCGCTTGGATTCGGCTCGAGCTGCATCCCGTGGACTCCGAGATGAGCCTAACAAACCCATGAAGTATGATGGGCTATCATCTAGCGACTGACCTCCAGAGAACTCCAGGTCGACCTGCCTGGAGAACAAGGAGGAATCGTCGTCGGACTCGGAAGAGTCCGCAAAGAGCTGCTTTTGGACTCTGAGCCACCCTCCACCTGCCGAGGACGGTTGGGAGTGAGGGTGACAGACAGCCTATGGGGCAGGCCCTGGCCCGACCGAGAATTCTTGGTCGGGGCCCCAAATTTGGCTGTGGAGGTGGAGGTTCCACCAGAATCGGTGGGGCAGCCGGTTTCGGTCGAGCAACAGGCCCGGGGGCAGGCATCTCGACTAGGGCGAGGGGTTGCTTCGGCCGCTCCGGTGACAGCCACTTGATGGCCGGGGAAGACGACGACGTCGGCTTGCTCCTGGACAGAAGGAGCTGTTGCCACATGAGGTCCTCATAGCGCCGATGCAACTTGCGTCGAAGCCTCTCCTCATCCGAGGAGGAAGACGAGGCCGAGCGGCGACGCTGCTTACTACGGTACCGAGACCGCCTATGCCGGCGGGATCGGCTGGACCGTGAAGATGTCCAAGACCAAGAACTTCGGTGTTTCCAAGGAGGGTTCTGGGGCAGGGCGGGGGAGACCCGCTCTCCCCTCGGCTCAGCAGTTTTGACCGTGGACTCGAACCGGAGGCACAGGCCAGTCCAAGGTCTACCTCAATCTCCGCCGGGGAACCGGGAGTGAGGGTTGTCGGCTTCACCAGTCGACAACCCGTCCGACGGGTCGAAAAATCTCGACTGTGTTGACAGGTGTCTCGCCAACTGACCTGATGGGGATGCCGTGAGGCCAGTGGCTGAAGCAAAGGATCGACCGAAGTCGAGGGTCGACTACCCGGGAAGGGGGACCTCTCCCACTCCCAAGAGCGTCGATGGAGGGACTTACCTTTAGAGTCC
Organism: Neoceratodus forsteri; assembly: GCA_016271365.2. NCBI lineage: Eukaryota > Metazoa > Chordata > Ceratodontiformes > Ceratodontidae > Neoceratodus > Neoceratodus forsteri. Next base: position 261,338,875 of record JADMNL010000027.1, on the reverse strand, counting down.
TTCTTCTTGGACCGAGAGGAAAGTCCTGATGGTCCCTCTCCCTTGGTGGAAAGGGACTGACAGAGCTCCTTAAAAGAAGCTGAATAGGAGGATCCCAAAGAGAGCGGGATAAAGGCCGCGGCCGAGGAAGATGAAGATGCGGCCTGCGCCGCCTCCTCCTCGAGGGCGATCATCTGCTCGAGCTGTTCCGCCGAGCCAGCCGCTGACACCGCCAAATGGGCCTCCTTAGACTTCACCGCAGGTAACGCTTCGCCAGTTGTAAACGGGCAGCGCGTCCTCCAGGACGTAGGCCGAGAAGGAAGAGCACAGATCGCAGGCCGCGGGTCGCGCCAAGGCCCTAAGCAGACGATGTGAGTGCGGATCCATCCGAGACATCTTCTGCCCGCATGGGCACCTCCGGAAACCGGGAGTTGATTTGTCCATCGCAGCTGCGAGGGAAATATTTGACCGAAGTCTTGAAAACCTTAAACTTAATTTCGGGTAAACCGAAGAATTAGGAACCAGTCTTATACGCAGAGCGTTAAGGAGGGAACCTGAGCTTCCAAGCGGTAAGGAAGATCTGGCGTCACGGGGCGGAGCCGAGAGTTTTATCACCCGGGTGGGTGGGAGGAGCCAGCTTGAAGACCTTCCGGCAAGATTTAAAGCGGCAAGGATACCTGCCAGAAAGTGTGGATGAACAACATATCCATGTCCCTAGAAAATCAGGTTCCATTGACAGGGCTTGCAATTCACTGATACGTCTGGCAGAGGTGATGGCTACCAAAAACACAGTTTTCCAAGTCAAGTACTTAAGCTCTGCTGAGGACATAGGCTCAAAAGGAGGTTGCATCAGTTGAGCAATGCAAACATTTAAATCCAGGCGGGCAGGGTCTCTAAAGGGAGGACTGGTATGAAGCAATCCTTTAAAAAATGCACAGAACACAGGACGAGATGATAGTGAGCAAGACTTCCCCACTGACAGAAAAGCAGAGACAGCTGACAAGTGTACCTTGAGAGTAGCTGGTCTGAGGCCTAGGCCATTAAGATGGACCATATAGTCCAGAACTGTAGGCAATTCAGCAGTATCTGGAGAAATATGCTTCTTAGAAGACCAAATTCTGAATCTCTTCCATTTGGAGTTACAAGTCTTTCTGGTGGAGGGCTTTCGAGAAGCTTTGAGAATATCCAGAACCCCCTGAGACAGATGCAAATCTGCAAACTCTAACTCTTCAAGAGCCATGCCTTGAGATTGAGAGACTGAAGATTGGGGTACCAAATCTTCCCCTGAGAGGAGGTTAACAGGTTGTAATTCCTGGGAAGAGACAGGGGAAGATGGACTGCTAGAGACAGCAACAGGGGGTACCAGGGCTGTCTGGCCCAGTCTGGAGCAATCAGAATCACTTTGCAAGGTTGTGAGCTTATCTTGACTAAAACGTTGAACAGAAGGGGGAAGGGAGGGAAGGCATTCAGAAATTTCCCTTCCCAGTTCAGAACCAGAGCATCCAGGGGGACTGAGCCCAAGACTGGGGGTCTGCAACAAAAGAGAGGAAGTTGGTGATTGTCTGGGGCTGCAAAAAGATCTATCTCTGGAGTGCCCCACCTTGAAAAAATCACCTTCAATACCAGAGGGTCCAGGGACCATTTGTGATGGCCCTGTGAGATCCTGCTCAGTGCATCTGCTAGCACATTGTTCTTGCCTGGAAGGTGAACTGCTATCAGAGAGGTTTGCAGGGAATAAGCCAGGGACCACAACTTCATGGCTTCTGTGCACAAGGCCATAGACCGAGTGCCTCCCTGCTTGTTGATGTACCACATGGTGGTGGTGTTGTCTGTTCTGACCTGAACCACCTTGTTCTGTACTGACTGAGAGAACGCTTGCAGGGCCAGAAAAACTGCCCTGAGTTCCAGGAGACTGATATGGAGAAGGGATTCCTGAGGGAACCACAGCCCCTGGGCAGTGAGGGCCCCCAGATGGGCTCCCCAGCCCAGAAGAGAAGCATCCGTGGTAAGGACCACTGAATGAGACTGAGTGGCAAATGGGACCCCTTGCCTTAAACTGTCCTGATCCTGCCACCACTGAAGGGCTTGGATCAAGGTCAGAATCACTGGGAACAGTTTGGTAAGGGAATCCTTTCTCTGAGACCAAAAAGCCCTCAGATGGAACTGAATGTCCCTCGACTCTTGCCCCCTGGACCACTGCCGTAGAAGCTGCCATGTGGCCCAAGAGCTGGAGGAAATGCATTGCTGGTCAAGATACCTGAAGGCTGAAGGAAGAGGCTAGTTCTATAAGAACCCTTGCCCTTTCCAGGGGAAGAAAGGCTCTTGCTTTGACTGTATCCAGCTCTGACCCTATAAAGGTAAGAAGCTGGACAGGCTTGAGAACTGACTTGAGAAGGTTGAGAAGAAATCCTAGAGAAGTGAGCACTTGCTGGGTCACTTGCAGGTCTGACTTGACTTGGTCTGGAGACTGGCCCACTATTAACCAGTTGTCCAGATATGGAAAGAAGAAAATCTTTTTGCCTCCTTAGAAAAGCAACTACTACTGCCAGGCACTTTGTGAAGACCCTTGGGGCTAAGGTTAGGCCAAAGGGCATTGCTCTGAACTGATAATGGCCTGAGGGCAACTCGAACCTGAGGTACTTTCTGTGGGAGCACCTGATGGGAATGTAAAAATAGGCATCTTTGAGGTCCAGGGAGGCTAGCCAGTCCCCCTTGCCTTAGCGAAGGAAGGATTATTCCCAGAGTTACCACCTTGAACTTTGGTTTTAAAAGATGTTTGTTTAGGTATCTTAGGTCTAGGATGGGTCGCCACTCCACTGTCTTTTTTGGGGTAAGGAAGTACCTGGAGTACAGACCTTTGCCCCAGTGTAGGGTAGGTACTCTCTCCTCTTAAAGTGAGCAGAGATGAAACCTCTGCCTCTAGGGAAAGGGTTTGTGCGAGACCTGCAGGTGGAAAAGATCTGGCTCTCATCTTTGGAAATTTTTTGAAGCTGAGAACCAGTCCCTGGCTTACTACTTCCAGGACCCACTTGTCTGATGTAATAGACATCCAATCCTGGATGAAGTAAGTCAGCCTGCCCCCTGCTGGTAAAGGAGAGTCGACCCGGGCAGGCCCATCAGGGTGTCTGCTTGGCAGGGGCCTTAGGCTGAGGAGTGGATGCAGCCCTGCTCATCCTCCTTCTGCCTCTCCCTCTGAAGAACCCCCTCTGTGAAAAGGGAGAAAAGGCCTGTGCTTGGTAACAAGGCCGATGAAATGGCCTGCCCCTGCCCCTAGACTGCTGCCTTTGAGGAGTTGCCTGCCTCTCCTTGGCCTGAGCACTCCTGTAGGTGGTCCTGTACTCATTCATTTTCTTCATGTAATTCTCTGTCTGCTCCCCAGAGAATTACCCACTACAGGAAAATCCATGGCCTTAGCCTGGGTATCCTGCGAGAGGCCAGTACACCTGAGCCAAGCCATTCTCCGAAGAGCCACAGATGTAGCCATGACTCTTGATGACACATCATTGGAGTCCACAGCAGCATGAAACTAAACTTTTGATGCCTCGATCCCATCTGCAGCCACCTCCTCCAGCTCCTTGGCTAGCTGGGGGGAGGCCTGTTTAGCCAGTGTCAGTACAGTGTCCCACCTGGACTTCTGGTACCTGGCTGTACAGGCCATATAATTCGCCTGCCCGAGTCCGAAGGAAGATGCCATGTACCTGTTTTTTTGCCATGGCATCAATCTTCCTGGAGTCTTTTTCTAGTGGGTGTGAAGCCAAGGGAATGTTTGCCTTATCACAGGCAGCAGCCTGCACAACCCCAACATGGCTGCATTGCTGATACAAAAACTCTGTATCTGAACCTGAAAGTGTATACCTCTTGTCCATTCTTCTATCAACAGGAGGTATAGAATTGGGAGACTTCAGAATTTTTTGTGTCTGTTTCCCAAATGATTTGTGAAGCAGAATAGACAGTCTCCTGGACTCTGGTATGTCTATCATTTCCACAAAATCAGGCTCCTCTTGATCCTCCATTACCTCCTCCATAGGAAGCTGGAGGGTCTCAGCCACCTTTCTGTAGAACATAAAGTGGGAAGGGGACTCAGAAAGCCTAGGAGGGGATACACCTGAAGGTCTGTCTGGGGAGATGTCCGGTTCAACAGGCACATCCAGACTTTCACCATCATCATTTTCAAACTCCCCCTCCTCCTCAAACTCCGGTTCATAAAATTCTTCAGGGGTATAATCGTGAACCGGGGAACCGACCGAACAGAGCCCCTGCCAGCAGGTGCGGATCGGTCGGAACAGCGAATCGATTCCACAATCCGAATCGCTCTGGCTATTTCTCGGCGGTCGGAACATGGGCTTCTGATCCCAATCGACGATTTCTTTATGCTTTTTGTCAGAACCAACCCTCAGGATCGACTCTTTGCCTGAAGAAGTACTGCTCGGTCAGAGGGCACCTTCTGTTCGGTCGGAATCCAACCAGGCTGCCCATCCGGTCAGCGGACTTCGGCCCCTTTCCTCAGTCTACCTAATCTTTTTCAAGGGTAGATTTGGGAAAGTTTTACAAATTTGGCAGTCTGAATCGAGGTGTTCAGACGCCAGACAATAAACACAGGTGGTGTGGGGATCGGCCTTAGCAAAGATCTCCCCACACTCACTGCAGTGTTGAAACCCAGTGGGCCCGTTTTTTTTCTTGGTTTTCTGAAACGTACCCAACCTAACCAACTTACCCTTTTTTTTAGCAACCGCCAGGCAAGACTCTCTTATCGGTTCCTAACCGTGTCACGGGTCTTGGAAAAAAAATGAACCAAACATGTTTTTTTTTTTTTTAGAACCGATAAAGACCGGTAACCACACACTAAAGTAAAATACAAGAATTAACAACTGATCGGTTCAGCCGAACCGATCCACACTTTTTACAAGTTCCATACAGAAAAACGGTACAAAACCTATCTAGTACTCACGGTACCACAGACAGAGACTGAACCGACTATGCGGAATTAAATTTCGGTTAAAAACCAACAGTAAACCGACACTTCAACCGACTTTCGAACCGAGCTGCAGGAGAAATCTCTGGAGCGACTGTTCAGTGAGGCGGAGTAAAGAATCTGACTGTTAGATTTCAAAGGGGGAACAGACAGAGACATCAACCAAGTTCGAGTTTCAGCATTCTATGCTCTGCATAGAAAGTTAACCTTTGTTCTCTGGGGCAGTTTAAAGGCTGGGGCTAACTGCATTAGTCAGAATACAGCAAGACTTCATGTTGTTTGAAACCATATATCTTACATGAAGGAAAAACATTTCAGAGTAACTTAAAGAGCTACAGACATTTTGGGAAAGTCTGAAGTACATTCCATGGAGACCAGATCAGTTTATATCTGCTAAATTTTCCATCTTTAGCTTACCTTTGTTCTTTAGTAACAAGGCCATTTTTATGTCCCCTTAAAGTGCTTTTCCAATATCAAAGAACACTTTCCAAATATAATAACTTTCAGACACAATTCAGTATCTGTTTCATTTATTTTTGGTATTTGTCACCTTCATTCCATATTAAAAAGGACATTTATATGAAAACAGGATATTTGTCCCCAGACTTCATCTGATTTTTTCCATCATAATCCTCTATTTGTGACATCATAATCTTTTGCTACGGCACAGCCATACTGGAGAGTTTAAACTTAACTCAGCGCTGAGATGTTGCCTAATGTATGACATCACTAATACACTCTCATTGCTAGCAGCAGGAAAATGACATGGAAACTAGAGGCTAGGATCCTGTTTTAATGCAAATGTCCTCAGTGATGAAGACAGATAAATACAGAACATTTATAAATACAAGCTGACTGTGCCTAAATATTACATTTTAAAAAGTTTCCTGGATTCCAATTTCCAGTCCCTATTGAACCTCATCCCATTGTCCCACACACACCCCACCTTCTTTATCTGGTCTCTTATGTGGCACCAAATCAAAGGCCTTCTTAAAATCCAGGTACAGGATGTTGACTGCCTGGCCTCTTTCTGCACTTATGCTACTGAATTTAAAAAAAAAAATTCAAGTACATTTAACAAGATCTGCTCCTCATGAAGCCATGCTGATTCATATACATAAACTAGTTTAATTCTGCAAACTCAACTACACTCCTTCATGACTACCTCTAGTAGACTGCCAGCTACAGGTGTCAGACTCATTGGCCTGTAATTTTCCTATCTCCATTCTTGTGCAGGGGTACCATATTCATCACCCTCGAGTCCCCTGGCATCACAACCTTTGTCAGTAATTTGCTAAATAGGTACGGCCAATGGTGCTGCCAGGGCCGGCCTTGTCTGCCTCAGCACCACCGGGGCATCCCATCTGGCCCTGTGGACTTGTTTACCTTTAGTATTTCTCTCAGATGTGTGTCCCATCAGGCCACAGCATATTTCTGTCCAGGGCTTGTGCTGTATCTAAAAGGATCTAAAGGGCAAATATGCATCTCCCAGTAACAAGTGCTGGATTGAGGGCAAGTGAAGATATGGCCAGAACTGGCAGCCTCCTGTTCTGCTGTCTATTTTGGGGTATCGTTGCCAAAGATTGGTCATGCCACATCTGTGTCTAAACTAATCTTTACTGATTGACACATCTGCCGATGTGCTTCCAGAGACCACAAGATGGGTGTATTTTGAAGCTCTCTGAATAGTTGTGCTGGGGACAAAAGTAACAGAGCTTGGTGCTTGATACCTGCCTGACTGCGGAATTCCTCTTCAATATGTACCCACTGCGGCTTGTAATCAGTGAGTTCAGTTTGCTCAGGGCATCCCATCAGAGATATTTACTTTCTGGCAAAGTAATGTAACAAAAATTTGGGTAATTAAAATCCCCCAACTTCGTTAGGGCCTGTCAGCTTATAGTATGCCCTGCTGGCTAACTTACCCTGCCACAGGAAAGTAGTTAACATGGATAGCAAGGGCAAATAAGATGCTGGGATGCATAGCTGGGGGGTTCAGTAGTACGAGAGAAGAGGTTATACTACCATTGTACATGTCACTGGTGAGGCCACAACTAGAGTATGGAGTTCAGTATTGGTGCCCACACCTCAAAAAGGACATTAACCTGCTGGAGAAGGCCCAGAGGAGGACTACAAAGATGACAGTGGATCAGCAGGGTAAGGCATATGAGGAGAGGTTGAGGGCACTGAACATGTACTCCCTGGAGGAAAGGACAGAAAGAGAGAGGGGACATGATTGGGACCTTCAAGTACATGAAAGGGATAAATAAGGTGGATAAGGAGAGTCTCTTTAAGCTGAGTGGCAACCATAACATGAGGACGCATAGTCCTAGGCCGGAGGGGTGGAGGTTTAGGGGAGGTCAGGAAGCACTTCTTCACAGGAGGGTGGTGGACACTTGGAATGCGCTACCAGAAGAGGTGGTCTTCTTGAAACAGTGGGCAGTTTCAAGAGACTGATAGGCATAGGAAAAGGTAAAGATCATGGGTAGGGGGATGGAAGGAGTGGGGGCAGATACAGTAGCTTAAGTTGTGGACCCTGCAATACAAGCAGACTAGATAGACCAAACGGAATTCTTCTGCTGGCTTCTTCATATGTTTGTATTATTGCAGGGTTTTAAACCAGAAGATGGACAGGAGAATATTAAGCATACCCATCAGATAAAATATCCTAGGGAGGATGTTCATTTTAATGCTATTTATTCTCCTCCACAAAGAAAGGGGTAGGAGGTTCATCTTTATATCCTGCGCTATACTAGTGAGGAGACTGCCCAGGTTAAGCACCCTTAGTCTATACTTATGCCACAGTATCTGTATCCTCAGGTATGCCAGCTTCATGGGCTTCTATTTCAGACCTAATTTTAGAACAGCTTGCTTATCTACCTACACACTGGGGCATCATTCCAGTGATGTTTAATTTACAGGCTAAAAGTCACTGATCTGGGATAAGATAGAGCGTGCTTCTGTAACAGACTCTTGGGGGTCTTGTGTATGTAGCAATATGTCATCTGCATAAACAGAAAACCTGTATTCATGTCTATCCACTCTCGTCCCCTTGATCTCCTCTGATCGCTGAATTTTAAGAATGACGGGATACAGATTTAATAAAGGGGTGAGTGGGGCATCCATGTCTACAGCATCTCTAAAACTTGACTGGCTCTGATAATACCCTACTACAAAACACCCAGGCTGTGGGGGACTAGTACAGTACCTATACCCAACAGACAAATGAATGCAGGATATCATGCCTTCTCGGAATCATGAGCATATATCTCTAGGCTACTTGAGCAATGGCTTTTCCTGTGTCTAGGGAAACCAGAGCCATGGGGGCGGGGGGATCTCCCCATTTCCCTGGATGCAGGAATCAAGTAGTGTCATTTTCTAAGGTGGTCACTGGAGACCCTACTGGCGTGAACCCCATTAGTTCTGGGCCGATCAGTAACCCCTGCACCAGACTGAACCTCAATGCTACAATATGGGTCAAAATCTTTAAGCCTGCATTAATGAGGGATACAAGCCTATAGTTACACAGCTGCACCTCATCCTTCCCAGGTTTCAGAATTACTGAAATCCTGGTTTCCGTCAAGGTGGCATCAGTGAATCCCTCATCATACTTTTCATTAAAGGTAGCCACCATCACAGCTGCCAGTTCCTTTATTAAAAAATGTATAAAATTCTGTGGAAAGCCCATCAGGGCTTGTGGCTTTATCAGTTTTCATGCCTTTCACCGCCTCTCTTACTTCACCCTCACTAACTAGGCCCTCCAGGACTTTTGCTGGGACTCAGTGAGTTGAGGAAGCTAGATGTTGTCTAAAAATAACTTCATTTCAGCCTCAATATCGTGATGCCTTGAATCATCTATGTATAATGCCTGGTAAAACTGCCTAAAGCAATCTGCTATTTGCCTGGACTCCACTGTGAGGCATGCTTCTTCCTCCCTCATGATGCCCTTGATCACCCTCTTCACCTCCTATTGGCGGAGTCTCAGCACCATAAGACACCACCTTGCCCCCCTGGTCAATATACCAGACTTTGCCCTAAGCAACCTGTTCAGCCTACTCATTCAACAGTTCTGCATATTTAGCCCACAGGCTGTTAAGGTAGAACCATGTTTCTTCTGGTGTGTCCAGTTTTAAGTCGGTTCTAGTTACGTATCTCTGCCAGGAGGGCAGAAGCTGCTCTCTTTCTTTTTACGATAGTTGTAAATCTAATATTTTCACCACAGATACAGCACTTGGCAGCTCCCAATAAAAGGTGAGCTTTATTCACTGAGTCCTGGTTGTCCGTGAAAAGTTGACAACACAACCCCAATTTTGTCTGCACTTTCCTTGTCCTGTAAGATTTGTGCATTAAATTTCCAGGTGTGGTTGGCCTCTGCCCCTAGACAGATCTAACTGTAGGGAATTGAGGTGACTGAGACCACCATGGCCTCCACCTCACAGAACTGGATTTTGGGAATGATTTCACTTGTCAGCAGGAAATAACCTATCCTGGAGAAGGAGTCATGGGGCCTTGAATAAAAAGAATATTCCCTATCCTTTGGTACAGGATTCTCCAGGGGTGAGTTCTAACCCATCCATTAATTCTCTTAGTGCATGCTGGCCTGGGGATAAGCCCCATCTCCTATTCCCCGATTTGTCAAGATCAGGCTACTGGACTAGATTCCAGAACAAATATTGGTTCAACACACTTCCCTCCTATCACAACTCCCCCCTGCTTCCTGCTCCCTCTGCTCTAGGGACAACACACTGCCACTCCTCACCTCCCCTCCTCTGCTGGGTAATCTGCCTTCTCCTACAGGCTTCCCTCACTCTGTAACAAACTTCCTTCCCCTCCTCCCTCCATCACTTCCCATTCCCTAGGTCCTTCAACACCAGCTGAAACTTCAACTCCTTCCCCCCCACCTGCTCCTGTTACCCTTCCTCTGGTTACCCTTGATGGCTGAATCTTAATCCATCCACGTTACTGTTTGTGATTCTATGCACTGCTAAGGTTCCCTGCACTTTATTTGCCTATACATGCAAACTGTTCATTATTTATTCTATTATTGTATCACACTGTTCGTCTGTTCAGATGTTTGCTGCTGTCAACTGATCGCTTCCTCCCTCCCTTGGACACACTCTGAAACGAGCCTTTGGCTCAGTGTGCCTTTCCCAGTTACCAAATAAAACAAAACAGATAAAGTAAATAAATAACTAAAAATTGGAAGACTGGCAAAAGGAACAGGAGAGAGGCGAGGCTGGTGAAAAAGGCAGAGGTGTCGCTGTTAGGCCCATAAACAGAACCCACCACCACTTCCATCTCCCCAATTCTACCATGTACAATAATATTATCTCCCCTCAGGATCCCATATTTCACTGATAAGTTGAAAAGGTACTGACTGCCCTGGCCACCAATATGATCACTCCCCTTTATTTAGCGCAGTCGCCTGCCCTAAAAATGTGGCCTATCCCTTCTCTTCCAAAGGCTAAGATTTGATCCTGTTTCAAGTGCGTCTCTTACAGACACGCTATGGACAACCTCAATTTTTTAAAGATGTTTAAGAACAGAGTAGCACTTTTCCCGCACATCATACATACATACAAGTGTCGGCAGATAAGGACCAGTATGACCCACCTCGTCTGCCTCAGGATACTCCCACCTACTGAGCATCCCCTGCCCCCCAAGTTTTGCCTGAGCATCTCCTTTACCCCCCTCAGCTATGACACCCTCACCCCCGCACCTTCAGGATCCATCATGCCTGTCCTACGCATGCTTAAAACCTGAGACCGTTTCAGCCCTTACCACTACATCCGGCAGCCTATTCCAGGCATCCACCACCTTCTCCGTGAAAAAGTACTTTCTTGTATTACCCCTAAATCTACCTCCTTCCAGCTTCATGTCATGACCCCAGTCACTGAGCCCATTCTCCTCTGACACAACTCTCCCTCCTGTATCATGTTAATTAAGCAATAAGGCATCGCCAAGGGTTATGTTAATGGTCTGTTAATCACCCTCTAGGGGTGTACTGTGGCATGAGGTGTAGCCGAGTGCCACATGCCCCTAGAGGGTGATTAACTGACCATTAACATAATCCCTGGGAGTGCCTTATTGCTATTATAATAAAAAAAAATTTAAACATTGGTAAACCTTGTTCAGTATATGTCTAAGCTCTACATGTATGTTAATAAAAGATTAACATAAGGCTGTTAGAATGTTTGCAGCCGATCAGAAAGCTCCATTTCTCAGACCCTTTTTATAATCCCCATTAGGTACTTGAAATTCTCCATTATGGCCCCCCCCCTTCCTCCAAGGAGTACATATTGAGATCCCTCAGTCTGTCCCATATGCTTTCCCATGCAGCCCATGAATTATTCTGGTAGCCTTCCTTTGGGCAATCTCCACCCTACCCTCACAACGTGTTTTTCAGGTGTGGCCTCCAGAACTGGACGCAGTACTCAAGGTGCAGCCTGACCAACATCTTGTAGAGGGGAACAATGATGAACTCCTTCCTTCTGCTTACAATACCCCGCCCTATGCACCCTAGCATTCTGTTGGCCTTTCCTATCGCCTTTTAGAACAGACTTGCCACCTTGAGGTCCGCCATATAGATGACACCCTGGTCCTTCTCTTGCTCCATGACTGCTATTTCTTCCCCACCGAGCAAATATTTTGCCCCAGGGTTCCTGCACAAGTACATAATTTTACACTTCTCCACATTGAATCCCGCCTCCACACCTTGGACCACTGCTCCAGTTTTTTAAGGTCCTCCCTCATCCTGCCAACCCCCTCTGGTGTGTCCACCCTGTTACATATCTTCCGAGTTGTCTCTGAACAAGCACACCTTTCCCTCCAGCCCTACTCCAATGTCTCCAATGAAGACATTGGATAGGACTGTGCCCAAGACCGATCCCTGCAATACCCCACTCATCACCGTCTCCTCACTAGAGAGTACCCCATTTACCATCAACCTTTGGGACCTGCCGGAGAGCCAGTTTCCGACCTACTTGACTATGGCCAGTCCCACCCCAAGACTGCCTAGTTTGTTCAGTAGTCTTTGTGAGGAACAGTGTCGAAAGCATTCAGGAAGTCCAGCTAGGCCATGTTCACTGCTCCTTGCTCCTCTCTGGTTCACCACCCCAGTCACTTGGCTCCTTTTATGTTAAAAGACACAAACTGGTGTGCACTAGCCAATGGGTAACACTGGAACCTAGCTCTGGGCACTGTAGGCTTTGAAAACAAACTAGGAAGAAATGGGAATAGTAACCTGTCCCCCAAAGATAAGTGGGGACTGGCTCTATCGCCGCCTTCAAAAGAAGGAAGATGATTTCCTCTAGAATGAGAGGAAGCTGTTGCCGGGAGTAAGATGACTGAGTGGGTGGGTTTTGGGGCGGTTTCTGCAGAAACTCTATTGAGTGTCCTGCCGATATCAGCTGGAGCACCTAGGCGTCCGATGTTATCCTCTCCCAACCCGGCACATGGGAGGAGAATCTCCCACCTACCAGTTCATCTGGAACGGCCAAAGGCAGAGGGAGAGGCAGGGAGTCAGGAGGTGTGGGGCAGCGCAGCAGCCGAGGCTCCCACGTTTTTTTTGCTGAAGGGGCCCGACGTTTGTTGGCACGCTTTCCTGAAGGCTTCTGACGCTGTCAGATTTGGCAACGAAAAGGACACTGCTGCCCTTGAGGAGGTCTGTACATAGTCTGAACAGACTTGAGTGCAGTACCCTTCACTTGCAGTTCGGTTATGATGTCCTTGACATCACCCCCGAACAGCACTGAACCCCTGAAGGGAGCATCCTGTATAGTGGACTGTACCTCAGGGACCAATCCTGACACGTGGAGCCAGGCATGACGCTGTAGGCCTACGGCGAAGGCTGAGCTCCTTCCAGCTGTGTCCACCGCATCGTAAGTGGCATGGTGCATGTGTCTACAGGCCGAGTGAGCGGAACAAACTAGATCTCCCAATTTCTGCTTAGTCTGTGACCCAGGAAGGGAGTCCAAATTGGATTCCACCTGGCTAAGGATGGACTTCTGTAAATCCCTCATATGGGCAACACAGCTGAGGGCCCTGATGCCCAGGGTAGAAGAGGAAAAGATCTTCTTCCCATACTGATCCAGAAGCCAGGATTCCTTGTCAGGCAGAGATGAGCTTAGATGTTTTGGCTGGTGCAGCGGCCGTGGGCGGCGCTGATGACAACTGAATCTGCCTTGGGGTGAAACCTAAGAAAGTCTACACCCTCAGGAGCCTGGTATAGCCTGTCCGCCTTCCTCGGAAGGGAGGCTAGCGCGGAAGATTGTTGCCAGATGGTGGTAACAAGATCTACGTGAGGCTCTATCCAGGGTGGAAGCAGTGTAGGAGCGGTCTCGGGCAGATCCAGATGAGCAGCGAGTTTCTTACGCTATGGGTCTGGCTCCACTGATTACCACTGACGTGTTTCCTGGATCTTTCTTAATAACTCCAGAAGGAAGGTCCTCCGGAGGGACTTCGGAGGATCCCTTTGGCTTGAGCATTCCTGGAGTCTGTGGCTCATCTTCATGGTCAGAGTGACCGGACACCAAGTCAGAGTCTGATGTCTCTGAGGGAGAGGAGGAAGAAGACTCCTCCCTGGGAGGGATGACCCTGCTGGGGAGTTCCCGGGAATGCGTGTCCTCCCCGCCTCGGGCGCCAGAGGGTTCTCCTCTGATGTCGGGCAAGGGGGAGGGAGTCTCCTGTCTCCGACATAGGGGTCCGGTGGAGGGACTGACATCGGGAGACGACTCTCGACCTCCTTGGTGATCTGAGCCCTGGTCTCAGCCCACCAGGTGGCCAAGGTCGTCTCCAGATCCGCTGGCCGCTGTCGAGTGGGCGAAGGAGGTGGAGGGGTTGGGGGATACAGGTAATGAGGGTACTTGTAATACGAGTATCTGTAGCCAGACGGCGGGTAGCCTGGCGTTGGGTACTAAGGCGCTGGATACTGCGGCATCGGATATTGAGGGGCCGGGTACCCTGGTGCCAAGGGCTCTGATGGAGCAGAAGGACCTGGCTAAGGCCCTGCTGGTGGGCCAGACGGAGGAAGCGTCAGCCCCGCAGGCGTCAGACCTGGCATGGCTATACCATCAAGCAGGTCCGATGGTCCTGACAGAGAAACAGGTCTTCTGTCAGGCAAAGGGACACTGGAGGGTGGCGTTGGGTTGGTCACCGTAGGGACCAGCATCTGAGGATCCGGCATCAGGATCCCTGATGGCAGTGTCTGAGGTCTTCAGTTTCAGCCAGGGACGGAGGGTTAATATCCCGGTGTGAACCGAGGGGCGGGGACCTCAGTGGGCAACATGGTGAGGCGCTGGGAAGAGCCTGGGGCGTCAGACAAGACAGTGGGGTCTGGCACAGGCTTTTGACCAGGCGGTCGGAGGATGAACCAGCGGCCGACTTATTGGCAGTGTCCTGGCGGACTTCGGAGGAGCCGGCATCTGACTTATTGGACTCCCTGTCCGAGGAAGGTCGCGAAGGAGTGGCAGCCTTGTCGGAGGGGGGTTTGGCTGGGCGCTCACCCGAGGAGGACAGCGGCTTAGCAGCCTTGTCCGGGTGGGCATTGGTGGAGCCGATGTCTGACTTACCGGACCTGCTCTGACCGGAAGGCCGCAAAGGAGGAGCGGCCTTAAAGGGAATGGAAGCCTCCTTTGTCCCGGTGGCTCCCGGAGGGCCCGCGCGTGAGCCCAAAGGGGGTGATGCCTTCTTGGTAGCCACCAGGCGACCATCGGCGATCCCGGAGAAGATGTTACTGGGGCGCGACTCCAGCCGAAGTCGCAGCTACTGTGGAAGACTCACTCCACTCCGTGCTTCTCCTGTCACACTTTTTCGTGGCCTTCGGGGGAAGTGGACACCTGCCAAGGTTTTTTAACTCTTTTTCCATGGAGGCCATTTTCATCTTGAGGAGATGGGCTTCCAGGGACTGCTGCCTTCTCTTGCAGGTAGCCGAGTTGAATTTTTGGCAGTGCTGGCACTTCTCCACAGGGTGGTCTGGGCCTAGACAGTAGAGGCTCAAGGAGTGGCCGTCCTTGTGTGGAAGCTGGGAACCACATGAGTTGCACTTGCTCTTATGCGATTCGGAGGGCATCGGGGATGACATACACAGCAAGTGTTTGTAGAAAATTCGAAAAAATAGAGAAAAAGGTCGAAAAAGTTGAAAAACTTTTAGACTTGACGAATGAGTGATGAGCATTGTTCTACCACGAGGAACTTTCACAAGCCAGCAGCGGGAAAGAACTATAAGGTGGGCGTGGGGGACCGCCCCTTTATACCGGCGTCTTCTGACACCAGTCACCTGACGTGGGGGCGGTCCCTCGCCAGAGACTGCTAGCTAGTAATTTTTCCATGTGGTCCTGACACCTGGTGGCTTACTCCAATATGTGAGTACCTACAGCAAGAGCCCTCTCGAAGTAAGATCTGAATTTATATGTTCCAAAATCTTGCTAGTGGCTTTTGTAAAGGATTTGTGGATGGGCACCATGAGACTTTTAGATGAGGGCAGTTTCAATGTACTCATAAATTCTATCTCATCTATATCCTCCTTGGTCTTGGTGAAGGATATATCTAGAGTCTCAACTGCATGCCTTAAAAAGAGAATCTGAGTAAAAATCTGGGAAAATCCAGAGTGGTGAACTAAAGTAAAATGTTCAGGGGTTGTCGCTGGTTCTATCGGTTCCCTCATCCTCGTCCTCCTTTTCCAGCCCAGGTTCAAGAAATGCTTGAGGCTGGGGAGCAGGAGCAGGACTAGTGGCAAGATTCCCCACAAGCCTGAAGAACTGCCACATTTTAGGACTGTCCTCTGCTAAGGGCACAGCTCTCTGTTCTACTGCTGGCTCCTGGACCCTTTTGATGAGAGATGCAGTCAGATTTTTCTTAGCTAGTGTTCATGGCACCAGAGCATCTGCTTTCTTCTTTTCCCCCATCCTTAGCATGAAGTTCCCCCTTTTGGGCACCCTGTGCTCTTTCTTTCCCTGAGCTGGATGATGGCTTGGCAGCTTTTTGTGTCTCTGATCAAAAACTGCTGCTTTTCTGTCACTTTACATTTGATCTGAGAAGAGGCACTTGAAAATGGATGCTTTCAATCATCTGAGGTACTTCCCTCCATTTTCTTTTTAGGCGAGCTTCTAGGTGACTGGGTGGCTGACTGAGAGACTGTTTTGCCCTTTTGTGTTTTAGGGCAGAAAAGTTTATATAAATCAGTCTAAATAGTTATGGTCTGGGCCCAAACAAACAAAAGACAAACTGCAGCAGTCTGCCTTTGTTAAAATCTTGTGACAGAATTCACAAGTTTTAAATCATGTACATTCTGTCCTTTTCTTATGCACTTCAATCATACCAATCAACTGAATTTTAGCCAAAAAGTACTGTTGGTTCCTTAAGCAATAAAATTCGTGAACCGCCAGATTAAACCTTTAAAATAAGTGGTTCTCTGAATATTTTTTAGCCAGAAAACAATTACTGCATTTAAGCAGGAACCACACAACTAACAGGTTACTCACCAACCGTAGTTCTAAGAGCGATATATGGTACACATCCATACTCTGGCAGTTCCACTGGAAGACGATGACTGGCTGGAACATTTCCCAAGCTAAATTCCTCCCACCAACCATGCGGACACAACCCTCAACTACGCCCCGTGTCGTCAAATCAAGCATGCTGGAAGCAAGATCATATGCCACTTGCCAGGGGAGGCCGGGTGGGATATGTGGATGTGTACCATACACCTCTCCTAGAACTACGGTTACAGGTGAATACCCTATTCTTTTAGAGGCGTGGATTTGGTACACCATCCATACTTTTGCAGACTCCTAGCAGTCCTCTGGGAGGAGGCGGCAAGGTGCACACCCTACATGATGAACAGACACTGGAGAACCAAGGTCTCAAAATGCATCCCAACATGACTCAAGGTCAATGCAGTAGTGAGAAATGAAGGTGTGAGCTGACTTCCAGGTAGCAGCCCTAAAGATTTCACGTATGGGAATATCCCTGGAAGCAGCCACTCAGGCAGGGGTATGTCTGGTGGAATGAACCCTAATCCCAATGCGAGGCTCCTGATCAGCCAACCCATAGTAGAGGTCGACGCAGGATTGCTTTTTTTTATTTCATTCTTTTGTTAACTGGGTAAGGCCCACTAGACACAAGTGCCTGTTTTAAGGGGCGACCTGAGAGCACTGGAGTGGTTAAGTGACTTGCTCAGAGTCACACAGTATGCAAGTGGAGGTCGAGGGAATTAAACCCAGGTCTGCTGGATGTACCAAGCTCATTCACAGCTTGTTACTCTAACCTCTAGGCTATACTACCTGCCCCAATCTGCCTTGCAATCATCCATTTGCTGCCGGTCTGCCAGATGCAGCTTCAGTGTCACGTGATAAACAGCTGGCGAGACTGACACTGAATCCCAGCCACACGCTCCATATAACAGGAGAACGTTCTCCACAGGTCCAGGGTATGGAGCCTGAGGTCAGCATCCGAAGAGGGGTTGGTAAAAATATATCAATAAGCTAATCACCTGTTTAAAGTGAAACTCTGATACCACCTTCAGGATCCAGAAGCAAATGATTTGATACCTTTTATTCGACCAACACAGATGTAAGAAAAAGAACAAAGTGCTTTAGCTTTCGGATCAACCCAGTCGTTCCTTGGAAGCCTAATGACCAGCCCAGACATCACTGGCGAGCTCAAGAATCATTAAGCTTCTGAGGAAGGACTGGGTTGGTCCGAAAGCTAACACACTTTGTTCTTTTGGTTACGTCTATGTTGGTCCAATAAAAGGTATCAAATCATTTGCTTCTGGATCTGTTCTTACAAGGATCAATAAGGGAAAAATTAAATCTGTATGTCACCTTCAGGAGAAACTTCAGGTTGGTGCAAAAGGATGATCTTGTCCCTGTGAAAGACCAGACAGAGTTCACCAAGAGCGCTGAGGCTCCCAGTCCTTCTGGTAGATGTGATGGCCACCAAGAAGACTGTCTTCCACTACAGATGTGACAACTCACACCTGTGCATCAGCTCAAATGGCATGCCCATGAGCATAAGGCTGATGAGATCCAGGTACCAGAACTGCCTAGGCCAGTCTGGAGCTGTCAGGATCATCTGCGCCTTGTCCTTCCTGACCTTGACCAGAATCCTGTGGATCAAGGGGAAGGGAGGAAAGGCATACACGTGGCCTGGGGCCAGGGCCTTGCGAAGGAATCCCCTATCAGTGTCCCAGACTGTGGGGTGTGGGCACAAAACAATCTCAGTTGGGCATTCTTCCAGGAGGCAAAAAGGTCTGAGGGTGAGTCACACCAGGAAAACAGGTGGTTCACTACCCTCTGATGCAGAGACCACTCATGTGACATCTCTCCTACCTGGCTGAGAGCATCTGCCAGCTGGTTTTCTCCCGTGACATGAATCGCCAGATCAGCACCCAGGCTGTGCATGAGAGTTCAGGCGCAGACAACCTCCCAGCATGAGGGAAGAGAGTGTGTGCCGTCCAGTCTGTTCAGGTAAAACATGGTTGTGGTGTTATCCATCTGGATGTGAGCGACTTGACCCTGATCACTGGAGCAAATTCAGTGAGGAACAGCTGCACTGCATGGAGCTCCAGCAGGTTTATGTGGTGATGGGACTCTGGTGACCAGAACCTATGGGTGCGTGGTCCCCAGGTGTGCTCCCACCCTAGCTGAGGCACATCTGTCATCAGCATGATGGTTGTCTCTGGGTGAATGAATGGGATTCCTTCATCCAGGTGTTCTGAGGACTAGTCACCACTGGATGGCATCCCACATCAGCTTGGTCACCATGACCAACTGTGATCCAGGTGACCAAGGTACAGGGACCATTGACGTCCCAGATCCCAATGGAGGAGTCACATCCGCCAGTGCACCCATGCTGGTGCAGGACGCTATGTACCCCAGCAACAGCAGGAAATCCTGGGCAGGGTGCAAGAGCCCAACCTGAAACGATCGGGCAAAGGAGCTAAGATCCTATGCCCAGTCTGCTGGAAGGTAGGGCTTGGCCCACAGGGAGTCTTGTTCTGTCCTGATAAACCTGATCAATTGCTTCAGTACCAGTTCAGACTTGCTTGGGTTGACCAAGAGACCAAAGTCTCTGCAGGTCTGGACAGCCAGGGCTGTGGATCTCGCCATGGCCTTTCTGGTGGGACCGGCAGGTTCTGACCCCTAGGCACCACAGGTGGGCTGCCACCACTGCCGTGCACTTGGTGAAGACCCTCGGAGCTGAGGAGAGGTCGAATGGCATGACCTGAAACTGGTACAAGATCTGTTCTGCTCAGAACCGTAGGTACCAGTGGTGGGACCTTTGGATGGGGATGTGGAAAAACAAGTCCTGGAGGTCCAGGGAGCAGAACCATAAGCCCTGCTCCAAGGATGGTATAATGTGACTCAGAGTGACAATCTGGAGCTTGCACTTCCATATGTACTGGTTGAGATTGTGACGATCCAGGATGGGGCACCAGCCCCACCCCCCGTCCCGTTTTGGGACCAGGAAGTATCTGGACACATAACCCTGACTAGCCAGGATGTCCAGGACACAGGCTATGGCTCCTTTCACATGGAGCTGAGCAATATCCTCCCTGAGGGTGGACAGTGTGTCCTGAGACACCCGGACACTGGAGGCTCATGAAGGCGGTAAGGCAGGAGAGCCCTGAAACTGAGAGACAGCTCTCTGCCCACTATGTTTAACACCACTTGCTCATTGTGTCTGTTTTTTTTAAACTTTATGTTTATTGGATTTCCATCAAACATACAGTCGATTCCCAACAAACAGTTTAACAAATATGATCACTTTCAACCAATGAGGCGCCACTCCTCTTAATACTTACATAAGGTCCACTGAATGTTAAAAGACACGTCTTTGAGGGGAATAACTAGCTATGTATACAAATGTCACAAACTTTCAGTTGCTGTTAAGGAACCCATGAGCTACATGGTGACTAATACCATTTAAACAAAGTTATTTAAAGTCCAGTATATTTTTCCTCCCAAAGAGGAGAGAAAAAATTCCACCATGTCTCATCTAAGTATCTGCACAATTAAGTGCTCATCATGAGTTGATCGACTCCCTGTCAGAGGACAGTTATTGCTAAAAGCCAAAAATGTCAGTATTTAGTTAGCTTCCCTACGTAGTTATGAATCAAATTGTCTTCTAATCGTTATTTAAGGCACTTACAAACCCTATTTTAAACTTGTAAATGTTCAAATGAACTTGCCCTTATTTCAACACTTTTAAGCTGGCATAATATATAAAACAAAAAAGACCAAGCCAAAATTAAATATATAAAAGAAATAAGAGTCCAAAGTCACTTCAAACAAAGGATAGGAAAAGAGAGGAATAACTTCCTGGAGTATGACAAGCCCCCACTACCCCTATTCTCTTCCGTAAAAGGGGTACTTTATAGAAAAATTAGGTACCACATTAAAGTTCAGAAATTGTCCTCCTCCGATGAAGTATTCTCCTCCAATGGGACCTGAGGTCACGGAACAGCGTGTCGCCTACACCACTTCTGGGCTTCACCCGGATCAGAAAAAACTTAAATTTTACCTCGGTGAACTATGCGGAGATGGGCCGGGAACACTAGGCCATGAGGAATACTCGCCTCCCTCAGCAGTACTCGAGCCCCATCGAAGCACTTCCTTTTTTGTCTCGTAGCATATGACAAGTCTGGGAAGATTCTATTCGGTTGCCCGTTATGTAAGAGGATCCGTTGTCTCCTAGCTAGAGCAAGCAGGGTATCCCTAGATCCGACACAGTCTGTTACTATTGGTACCGTTCTTGGGGCCTCTGGGTTGTCTCGACGGCCCCGAGGTGTCACCCTGTAAGCTTTCTGGAATTTCTTAACGACGATCCTTCTTCAAATCCAAGCAGTCTCAGGTTATTTGCTCTTGCTTGGTTCTCAAAGTTTCAGATGGGAACGGAGGTGCATATTTTCTTTTATCACTGTGTTGACCGCTCCTAGTGCTGCTTCTGAAGTTTTGTTTGCTTCTACCGTTATTGTTGAGATAGTTTCAACCCGAGTTTCCACCTGGACAACTCTATTAAAAGCGTCAAATTTATCTGCCAGCCGGACATTGATGCTATCATACGGTTCATTTTGGCTCCCAAGGTTTGAGCGTTTCTTCCTGTCGCCTTCTACTGACACGGGTTCATGGCTCTAAGTGGCCCCTGTGGTGGTAGCGGTTCCGAGGTAGCTTTACTTTTAGTACTTTCCCGCATGTTTTGTCCCTCCGAGGGTTCCCCATCCTAAATCTGAGGTTTTCTCCGCTGCATTTAACTTGGTTTAATCTACCTTCTCTTAGGGAGTTAGCAATCAACTGGCTTTTTATAGATTACTAGCAACGGAGCTCGATCAACTTGCAGCCATCTTGCTCGGACTCTACAGCGCCCCCCGCTCATTGTGTCTGTTGTGATAGCGGACCAAAGTTGCAAGAAGAGACGCACGCTGCCTCAAACAGGAAGACTGGCTGGACACAGGACAGGTGGAGGGATGACACCCCCCCAACCCGTCACTGGGAATGCTTTCCAGGGGCACCATTACCCTTGCCCTCCCTTGGACCTTGGCCCCCTGACTTCTTGGAGCGCGAGATCTGAAACTGCCCCTGCTGGGGAGGCGGTGACTGAAAGGACCAGTACTGAAAAGCCAGTTTCTCTGGCTTTTTCTTCGGGTCTCTCTGGGATGAAGTCACAGAGTCCAGGGTAGCACTGGATTTCTCGATCTGTGTGAGATGTCCTTCAATTCCAGGGCCGAAGAGGTTGGTGCCCAGAAAGGGGACATTTGTCAACCTCTTCTGGATGTCTGCTGTGAAGGTGGACAAACGCAGCCAGACCCTGTGATGCATGGGGAGAGCCGCTGCCACCGCACAGGTGCACGAGCTGTCCATGTCCAAGGCTGTCTAGAACTGGTGCTTAGGCAGCAACTGACTGTGGCCTCGGATGAGTTCCACTGCCACCTACTGCTCAACATGGTGGGGGGAACAATGTCAAACATACTCAACATGGAGTAGCCATGGTTGGCCATCATAACAGCATTGCTAGCCTGCCTGAGACCCAAGGTAGCCACAGCGTACACCTTTTTAGTGGCATGGTCAACCTTACTGGACTCCTTGTCCACATTCCCTTGGTGTCCTAACTTATGTGTGACAGGGATGAATAAGGCCCTGTCCCATTTATGCAGGAGGAGTTAAACGCAAGGATCTGTTCTACCCTCCCCTGTTCTGTCTTTTGTCTGTCTGGTTGCGCAACCAAATGTTCTCGTAAGACCTAGGAACTGATCACTATGACGGTTCTCGTGAGTCTTTGCTCTCGCTATCTCTTGCCTTCACTTGCTGTTTCTGTCTTTTCTTCCTCTTGCATATCTGCAGTTATAAAAATATGTGAATTTGTGTGTGAAACTTTGAGTGATACTGGGATCCCTTTGTTTGAAACTGTATATAGTTATACTGTGGAAAGATTGCAAAAGCATTTGAAATTTAGGGGTTAACCTGAGATGCAGTTTGAGCTCCTCTCAGGCTTGTTTGCAAACTCTTTGCAGAGCTGCCAGCAGGGTGCCAGCTTGGGACATTGTTCTATTTGCAAGCCTGCTCTGCAAAGAAACTGATAAGAACATTTTAGAGAAACAGGATGTCTCTTAACGACTTCCCAGGCAAAGACTTTTATAAAAAGCGCAGCAATGCTTTTGCTAAAGAGAGAGAGAGAGACACTGAATTTGGAAATGGAGATACCCTCAGATGAAAACTTTGTTTTCTCTGTTTGTACTGCCTTTGTACTTAAGCTATCCTGAATATTTTTTTTATTTTTATTATAATTGTTGTTGCTAATAATAAAATGTTGCTTGTAAATTTTATAACTGCTCCTGGTTTTCCTATGCTTCCTGATCTATGCCTTGATGACATTGTGTAACACCAAATCGAAACCAGTCCTTCTGCAGAAAAGTGGACAGAGAACCTGAACAGGAGACAGTAGGGACCACGTACTTGTGGATCATACGAGGCCAAGGGTGTTGGGCAGGATGCTGGACGCTGCCAAAGTTCCAGGGCTGGTCCCAGGATGGCCTCAGCCACTGGCAAGACAACCCCCAGGGATGCATCCTGGTCCAAAAATGTCTGTGAGAGGGTAGGTGGCCCTCTTCTGGATGGATTCCAACTGGACACCAGTGGATTCAGATGAGGCGAAGCAGTGCCCCAAATGACAATGACCCCAGGCAGGTGGAGGGCTCATCGACCGCCTCCTGGTCAAAAAGCAGAGTTCCAGAGGAGTCCATGGACTGTTGGTCCAAGTCAATCGAGGACTCCAAAAATGGCCTTCGGCTGCACATCGTCACAAACTTCCTATGACTCCTCATCTGGGGTGATTCTGACCAACAACTGGAGCCATATGGCTGGCCTCCCTGGATGGAGTGCAGTGGGTGACTGGAAGCGGTGTTGGCAGCACCCTACAACCTGGATTGGCAGGGTGACCACTGGCAGCTGCCAGGGAAGAAGGGGACCTTGGGGTAGACTTGCACTGCGATGACCCACTACTGCCTAAGGAACTCCTCGTAGCACTGGCGCATCTTGGGGTGGCGCCTCTCCTCTCCAGAGGATGAGGAATGCCAACGGTGCCACCTCCTGGTCGAGTGGGATCAGGAGTATGAATGCCTTGACCTCGACTTGACCAGTCAACGGTGGGCAGAGTCATTCTGTGGCTGCCCATAGATGACATGCTGATCCACGCTAAGCAACATGGGCATGGAAGGCCCAACCTCGGTCAGAGGCCTGTCCCGGGCACTGTAGAAAGAGGACACCGACTGAGCAATGTCCTGTGAGGATCGGGAGCAGAGAGGTCTGCGAGACCGCTTCTTTGGCCTGATCTAACAGCGGATCAACAAAGTCGAGGTAAATTTCGGATGGCTGGTTGACCGGAGTTGAGGCTGACTGACTCATCGGCAGGGCTGAAGAGTCCTCGCCCGCCCTCGACCAAGGGGCGCTTGATGTCCGCCTAGCAGTCAGGTGAGTCGAGGGACTGGGAGGACGAAAATCTCTCCCCATCCCATGACCAGCAGTGATGGTGAGAAGAAGACTTCTTATATTAAATGGACGTGGTCTTTGACCAGTGGCCATAGAAGGCAGGGCTCTCCCCCATGGTCTGGAATGGGTCTGTGAAGGCTTCTTCAACACCGGACCCACCCAGGAACAGCACCATGGCCAAGGAGGGGGCCCACTGCAGCCACTGCTACCTCTGCTTCTAGGATGGCAAGCTGAGCTGTAGACCTGTCAGCTGCCGAGGCCTTTATGCCGCCCTTCAGGTGGTCCTTTGGATCTCGTTCCGAAGGCCAGATGTTCCTGTCCTCGAAGGACACAGGAATCACAGAATGACATAAGTCACATCCAGCCACGTCTTGTTGCCTGCCCAGGCAATACATGCACATACTATGTGGATCGGTGGCCTACATTTTATGCCAGCACTGAACACAATATTTAAATCCAAAATACGTGCCCAAAAATGGCATTTGCAGTTCAATTTTTATTACATAAGCATATCAAATATGCCTATAAACTCCACTATATGTCCTTGGTGTGCCTTTGCTTTTGTTCCCCACTTGTAACTGCCAGTAAACAGAGTTCTGAACAGCTGTGAATTTTTTTTTTTGCTCTCTCCACCAGTGTTCCCAATTCATTCATAAATGTGCATGAATTACACAAAATTAAATGCACACTCATTTATGGCTGGAGGGGAACACTGCATGCAAAGAACTATATTCTGGAATACAGGCATGTGCGCTTATTTATAGCAATCACACTCCTCCAAATTCCTGCCTGTTACCTCCTCTGACCATGCCAATTGGCTCATTAATCAAGTTTCCTTTCCTACTATAGCAAGTTGAGCTGGTGACGTTGTACTGGAGGCTAGATGAGGAGTCCTGCAGCGCAGGATTCATGTGTTAGGATCTGGGCTGGCAATATAGACTAGAGGTTAGAGTAACGAGCTGTGAATGAGTTTGGTCATCCAGCAGACTGGTTTGATTCCTACAACCTCCACTTGCATACTGTGTGACTCTGAGAAGTCACTTAACTGCCCAGTGCTCCCATGTCGCCCCTGAAAA
The DNA here is from genome assembly GCA_016271365.2 of Neoceratodus forsteri. Taxonomy (NCBI): domain Eukaryota; kingdom Metazoa; phylum Chordata; order Ceratodontiformes; family Ceratodontidae; genus Neoceratodus; species Neoceratodus forsteri. The sequence continues at coordinate 261,313,865 of JADMNL010000027.1, read as the reverse complement.
CAGGCACTTGTGCCTAGTGGGCCTTACCCGTTACCAAAGACTAAAATAAAATAAATCTGCCTGTAATCGGAAGAGTCAACTCGGTGCAAAGGAGGCCTCAGCAGCAGGAGAGACAATATGTTCAGATTATCCAGAAGACACACTCAATCCGACCCAACCCTGGCGTGCAGCATGCATGGATCAAGGGATGACAGGCAGGTGCGAGACTTAATTCATTACAGGCCTCGTCTCGGAAGAGCAAGAGAGTGTGAGTGTGCTGAGCCAACTCCACAGTGTGCCCCACCTGTAAACCCGACCATCAAAATTGGATTGGATATTCTGCTGCTGCTGCTGAGCTGAGCTCAGTAAAATGAAGTGCCAGGAACTAAGTGGTTTTTTTTTTTTTTGCCAGTAAAAGGGCCAGTCTGTTCTTTCTGCTGTTTCCCTCCCATGGTGACAGGGTTACAGTGTGGACTTGGGACTGTGAGGGAACATGAGGTAAGATCTGAGGATGGGGAAATATTGAAACAGAATTGGCTCAAACTGGGGGGCTGCAACAGACTGTGGCTTCTTGGTGGGGTTCGTCTGATAAGCTCAGTAAAACAGTGTGCTGTGAACTGTCTGGGTTTTTTCTGGCTGCTAGCGAAAGGGAGTTTCTTTTATTTCCCACCATGACTAAGCTAGGTTAGGACTCTGGACTGTAAGCAGTGAGAGGTGAAGAAAGGGAATCGGTGGCACACACTGGTGTGTGTGTTGTGTTGAGAGATCAGCAGCAGATCTGGGAACAAATGTATACTGGAGTTGCTGCTGGGGTGGTGGTGCAGCAGAAGCACACGTGTAGATAGAACAGAGAGACTTCACTATGCAGTTGATAGTGTGTGTAGTAAAGTGCGAATCGTTGTTAAGGCAATGGGCATACAATATACAAGGTATTATAAAGCTTTGCCCCGTCACTGCTTCTACTACAGCAGAAGCTACTTCAGGATGGAAAAAATATGTGCCATGCCATGGGTTTCTTCCTAGAATTCAAATGGCTGGTAGCTACTGACATTTATACTGACTCTCTCTTTTCTGCACTGGTTCATTTCATTTTATTAAAGGGTTAGACCACTGAGTAAAACTATTTAAAATGGTGACACAATCACCTATCTAGCTTGCCTACCTGCAGCACAGCTTTGAGTTACTAAACTAGCTTGCCTGGCTTGGATGCTATTACCTACATTTTCTATTGGTTTAGTTGGAACTTAGCAACATACTGTCTGTTTATTATTTATTTGCTTTTGGTAACCAGGTGAGTACACTAGGCATCAGGATACCTATTTTCAGGCACGTCTGTGCTGCGTCATTCTCTTGTCTGTCTGCCTTGATTTTTTAACTGGATATATAAACTGTCTGCTTAATTTTTTTTTTGTTACTTTGAACCAATCTTGCTAGACTTGACTTTTACTTAATTTCTACTGCCTAGAATGTTATGTTAACATAAGCTAACAGTAACACAGAGGCTGTGTGTGTGTTTAGGAGGTGGGGTGGGTGGATGGCTGTGTTGGACTGCAAAGGCAGCATATTTTTGTTGTTTCCCTGAAAGAGTAGGTGGCACACTAAAGACACATATGGAACTTCACAACTTGATTTAGTATGCTTTATTATGCACAGGAAAAAATATGTTACTTTAAAACGTACTCATCAGTCCATGTCAAGTCATTTGTACTCCTCTGAAATCGCTTTTACTGACATCACTTTAAAATGAGGGTACAATACTCCCCAAAAATCTTATCTGGAGCCCTGATCGTAGCTCAGGAGACAGAGTCAAGGAAACCGTGAATAAGCACTAAACAACTCTGAAAACTTCAAAATAAGGGTTTACATGGTGCAGAGCAAATCCTAAGCGTAGCATGAAGGAGGTGACCTGTTCTTCCAGTGGAAAGATCTGATATCATGGGGCAGTCAGGGGTCATACCCGCCTGAGTGGTAGGAGGAGCTTAGGCTGGGAAATGTTCCAGCCAATCATCGCCTTCCAGTGGAACTGCCAGAGTATGGATAATGTACCATTATCCATGCCCCTAGAATCACTTTTCTCCAGTTCCAGTGAGCCAATGGGGAACCAGAGAATACTGCTAAAATAACAGAGTTAGGTAAAAAATAATCTAATGCAACTTATCGAAAACTATATAGGAATAACTATAAAAGTTTTACGTGGAAATTCCTAGTAAGTCCCTAAGTGCAGCAGCAGCTGCAGAAATGCCTAGTTAGGGCTTTTAACATAAAAGTACATTTTTTATTACCTAGTGCTCCGAATTTTCATTAAAGATCCGCTCACTCCATAATGGCGACATAGCCCCAGTGAGACATCCCGCGCAACCCGGGTGACTTCCATCGCGAAGGTTATGATAATGAGGGCTACCATCAGCCGGGGTGTGTGAGATGTCCGCCCAGGGCTGTCGACATTACGGAGCGAGCAGATCTTTTTAATTAAAATTCTGGGGCACCAGGTAATGAAAAAATTACTTCTATGTTAAAAGCCCTAATTGGGCGATTCTGCAGCCACTGCTGCACTTAGGGACTTGATAGGAGTTTCCCTTTAACAAATAAAAACAAATAAGGATTTAGCTGACAGACTTGGAGAGATCTCTGAGTCAACTGTGCTCTTCAGCAGAGAAAACAAAGTTGATGTTAGAACACTAGAGAAAGCACCAGCACAAAGCAACATCTGAATGGAGTTCTGATTCCATGGCACCATTCTAAACTCTGAGCCAACATCTTAGAGTGGAGATGATGCATTTTTTTGTATTGTATCACTACTGGGCTCACGTTACAAAAACACAATGGTGATAAATCTAAGGATGTCAGAATCAAATTATTGCCAAAAAAACTAAGTTTCAATTTTGCCAGCTAATAACAAACATTACTTCTTTGAAATGGATTTAACTGCACCATGCCTCTGATTCCTAAAGGTGCTTTAAAATTGTATCCCTATGGTCTCAATCCAGTTAGCAGAAATAAAACAAGATAATAACATCTTATGTACTAACACTGGTATTAACATTTTATAGATACTCACATTTCTTTACAGAAGTAGCCTGTTTTCTTGTTTTCCAAGCTGAGGTGCTCTTTGGACTGTTTAAGTTCTTCTTCATACTTCACAGTCTGCTGTTAAAAGCATCCAACTGGAAAAGGCAAATGAAAACTTAATACGATGAAGATGCAGTGGTCCTCACAGTACATGTATAATTCTGTTTACCCTGTCAGGCAGCACCCATATATTCCTGTCGATTTCAACTGTTTTTGTGAATTTTAAATTGTCTTGTATTTAAGGGTCGGATAAGTGAACATATTAAAGCTGAAATAAGCTTACAGATTATAAGGTTGCGTGTGAAAAAACCTAAAGAAAGTCACTATTTAACTAACATTCTCAGAATATGGTACAGTCGTTCAGCGCATCTCATACACTGTCTATATGGTTTACTCAAACTGCAAGGGCTTGCTGTTACTGCACATACTAGTTAGTGACAGGGTAGTAATCTGGCAATGACCATCATGAAATGGAAATATGCAAATGATGTTATCAGGAATTCTTAACAGGCTTTTATATATACAGCACTACTGTTCCTATTTGCATTTGTACAAACTGAAGAATTTTCTTCATTGCACTGATCAAAATTATATTTTAAGTTTAGATATACGTCACACTATTACATGTCATATTTAGTCCTCTGCAAACTAGTTATGATCTGTTCATACAACAGGAATTTGACAATTACAACTTTACTGTTAAAAAGTAACGCATATGGTATTCAAAGAGAGAAGGCTGTTGACTGTACCTTAATCTGTGCAGAGCAAAACCCTGAATACTTTGGTTGTACTGCAGTTAAGATCCACGCCTCATTTCTCATTTTAATAACTTTTCTAAATAGAACAGACCCCACCCTACTTGTGGTCCCTGTGTTACATCTACAGAGCTTTCCTAGTCACATAAACTCACAACCACTCAGTACTGTATTACATAACTGATGCTCACTTACAAATCTGATATGCCCCAAACACTTTGTTGCTATTACAAGCCCGCAGCTCTTGATCCTGTATAACACGAGTCGGCTGTCGACTGCTGGCATTAGTGGCGCCATCATACCTTTAATACTTAATGATTTCCAAGAATAGCTGTCAGATTTAATTCTCTCAAAAGCTGCTTCAACTACTCTTATACAAAATATATACTGGAGCCAAACAATTTAACAATCAACACCCAGTGACTGCCTTGCAGTCCTGCAAAATACTCTGATATCACATATTACAAATACAAAATGAGTCCCATTTCAAGCAAACTTATACTTCCTTGCCGCTAGCAGGTAAATGTTTAACCTCCTTGTTAGGGAAAAAGATTAAAATTCTTTTGCTTCATATGATGTTTAAGAAACACATTTTACAGAAAAATGGTAGAATCTTTGAAGTGTTTTAGAAAGAATAAAGAAATTAAAATGCTACAGGCCAGGAGAGCAATAATTCTTTCATTCAGACATAGTCATGGTTTTATTGTAAACTGGCAATATGAAAGGACTTTTTTACAGTGACCTAAATCTCAGTTTGTGAGAAGTACTTATACTATATAAAATACTCAAGGGACGGATGCCCAAGGAAACAAGAGGCTGAATTTCATGGGAAATCCCACCATCTGTGATGCAACTATCAAATGTACCAATATACTGAAATGCAGTAACATACAACTGAAGAGTTTTTTCATACATGTTCACACATTGATGTTTGACAAGACAAACTTAACCCTAAACCACTTACATTAAATAATGGATATACCATAGTTTATGGAGTAAAATGAAAAACATTTCTAATTGTGCTGCAGTAATCAGTACTAAAAACTCTGTGCTTCTCATTTATAAACATTTTTATTACTAGTACTATTTTGCAAAGTAGAGTATTAGGAATTCAACTATGACTTAACATTACTATATTCTACTTGGATAGCGTTGGCTTTCACACAGTAAGAACTTTGCAAGAATCAGTATTACAACTAGGGTTGAGTGGATAAATCCATCATCTGGTCTGCGATTAATCTATGTTACAAAAATCAATTATCCAGTTATTATGTGATTAAAGGGACAGGAAATTTGTATGAATTTGCAGCTGCTTGCAATTTTCCTATTTAAAGGTGACCGATAAAAAATACTGCAGCGCTCCCATTCCATATACCTTAAAATGCTGCTGCGGGGTCTGGGGCTGCCAGTGAGCTTCATTTTAATCCAGCTTGTTTTGTTATAAAATGCTGAAACTTTCGGCCCGAACACAGAGCTTGAGGTTTCCCCATCTGACGGTAACGGAAGTCATAGGTATTACACCCATTTAGTGGCGTCGCTACCACCACTGCTCTTATTATAGTAGCAATACCTTATTATGTTTAATATATGACATATGGGGTCTTCATACATAACCAATGTTGCTTACAGCAACACCTGGACATGTTATTGCTGTAGGTGACATTACTGTAACGTGAACTATGGCATATATTAAACATAATAAAAGACAACCACTGCCACTATAATAAGAGCAGTAGTGTGCGGCAAATGGTGTAATCATGACTTGCGCCATATGAGGCTCCCGCGGTCTGTCCGCCGACAGAAAACCTGAAGACCATCCGGCGCCGTACCAGTCCCCGTGCCATAGAGGAAAACAGCGCCAAGAACAAGGAGGAAGGCGCTGGCGAAGTGGTGCCGTGACAGAGCCTGCGGTGCCATGCATGGTGCCAACAAAGCCCCTGGCACCGTACATGGTGCCGACACAGACCCTGGCGGAGAGAGTCCATGGCACCGAGAGAGTCCCAGGGTCTGCAACTGTGATTTGAGGTGAAAGAGGAAAAATGGCAGGAGATAGAGGCATCGGTGTGGACCCCTGCACCGCAGCCATGTGAGGGGGATAAACACCCGAGTGTGGAGTCTTCAGCACCAAAGAAGGTGCTGCACTACTATGAACGCCCAACCGCCCTACTCGTCCCTCCGAAACCGAATGGCCCTAAGGCCCCAGCATCGGACTGACCAGCCCGGGCAACTGGACCAACCTCCAAGCCCACTGCTCCCTAAGAGCAGCTCACTGGTGAAAGGCGGGGAGGGGCTCCAGTGTCGAGGAGGTCGGCTACCAGAGACAGAAACCGGTGACCCTGACAGAGGTGGAGACCAGCGGCTTGCCCTAATAACTGACCGTCTATGTGCAGACATACCAGAAGGAGACCTTGAGTGATGCCGTTTCTTCTTCGACCTATGTGTCGAAGAAGAACTCGCGGCCGAATGCCGCCAAGAATGGGACCGTTTCCTTTTATGCTTTCGGGGGGACTGCCGATCACACTGAGCACTGGGCTGTCTGTTGTCAGACCCCGGGGAGGGCGGCAGACTGGACTGGGCCTGGCTGACTGAACAGTTTTCATACGAAGTCTCCCTAGAGTCACCTGACCCGCTCATGGTCGACTCCATCAATGGAGGGCTGAAGACGTCTGGTACAATTAAAATATATAAATCAATACTGATTCAAAATAATTCTATAAAACAATAAACTGAACTATTGCTGCTAGTGAAGTTTAACTCCCAGCAGGCGAGCGACATTGTCGCTGAAGCGCACTGGATGTCGGGGGGGGGAAAAAAGGAACTGAGGCAGTTGGAGGGCAAGCCGAGATAGTCATTACCGCATGTCGGGCTTGTGGTGCCACTTCCTTGAGGTTCCATCTCAGGCGCCGGCCCTCTTGAGAAAGTTTGCTCCCGCTGGGTCCTAGCGCCTTCTGTGAACTCCCATTAGTGTTAATGAGTGGTGGAGACTTTATGTCCAGGAAGATTTCTATTTTATTTCTAGCGAAGCTACACTTACTTCACAAGGGTAAAGTGTATGCAGTTACAGATCCTGTGGATGCTGGGGCTTGGTCTAAGAGACACTTGGATGCTTGACATCAGTGGACAAAGGAACAGGGTGCATTTGGACACAGAAGGATAAAAAGGCAGTGCACTTCTTCCATGATCAGCCTCACAGGCCTGTATTAAGCGGTTTACCCTCGTGGTTGTGGGGTGGGGCTCACAGAACAATGAAGCAGACATGACTTTACAGGAGCTCAGACCAAAACTATTTTTTTACTTATTAAACATTAGTGATTTTAATTATTTTACAAAACTTTTCTCAGCAAACATGATTGATGCCTTCCCCTCAACACACATACTGACTTTTGAGAGCTTTGAGATTACTAGACTTAAGGACAAGACAGGAGATACAGGAAGCAAAAAGCACAGCAATCTGCTGAAAATGGCCACTCTGAGACCCTCTCCATCTACCTTAGGGGGAGAAAAGATGACCATAAAGGCCATGCTACAGGTCATAACAGACCTAGATAGTAGAGTCACATGACATGCTGCTTCAAGTGACCGCATCCTGTTCCAGCTCTGTGGTAGCTCTAGTGTAAAACTACCAGTCCCTGCCATTTTATTTTATTTTGTTCTTGTGCCTAGTGTTTTTTTTATTAGCTTATCGCCACTTGGGCTTTCCTGTGGGGTGTTTTTTTTTTGGCTCCTTTTTGTTTTGGATATGGAGGTCGAAGTTACTGCGCCAACTACACTTCCGGAACCTTTTAGGCAGCATCAGGCACTAGCCATGGGACAGAATGCACCTAAACGGCACAAAATAAACGATATGCAAACTCAGTCAGAACCTTCTTCTTCTGACATCCTAACTAGAGACTGTTTCTTGCAAGAAGTGGAAAGTCTCTGTTCACTCATTATGGATCTTGCACGGACGTGTTCGTTCTATGTAGCCTGTCCTGGGCGAACTTTCTCAAAGGCCAGAGACATCAAGGTGCAAGTCAGTTCTACGAATACTGCATCGAGGGGCTTGAGCTTGATGTTATGACCCTCCATAAAGGACCGTTAAGTTGGAGGACGCATAGAAGATTCAGAAGGAAGAAGCAGACAGAACAACTTAAAGCTTGTGGGTTTGCCAGAGCATGCTGAAAGGCCTGATGCCATTTCTTTTTTACAGAAACTGCTATTCAAACTAACTGGCCCTCCTCACCTTGCTCCATGCCGGCGACCCAGGTTCAGGAACAAGCATGGGCCATCGGTGGGGAGGGATCGTGTGCCTGTTGGACGTCTCTCCCTTCCCGGGGGAGGGTATAGGGACCGCGTCACTCCTGAGCGACCCCTGGCGATGGCCAGGGGTAGCCAGGAACAAGGTGATGCTGCTAAATGGCACTGGGGGCGGAGCTCGGCGGACTCTGGCTATCACTGCATGTCCGAGCTCCACAGGGGAGGACAAGAACGTGAAAATCCCGGCGCTGATAGGTGAAGGTGAGGCCAGTGGTCAGTCCCCACGCCCAATGCCAGGCATCCAGCTCCATCCTGGGCACTCCCTCCATCCCCTGGTCGCTCCATTAAATTCTAGACAGAGCGCTAGTGGAGTCGGTGGTCCCACCCTGGGGTGCTCAGAGTCGAGGGGGTCAGGCAGCCAGGTGTGGTAGTTGGGAGATGGGACCTTGCCCACGGAATGGAGTCTGGTGCTTCGGGCGGGAACAGTCCGTACTGTGAGTCCTGCCGGAGAGAGTTCAGGGACGCCGGTGTAAGAGGGGCATAAATAAAGTTGAAAAAAAAAACACTAATTGGCACTTCCCCACACAAGCCAGTCAATGTTATTGAGCAAGCTTACCATTCTCTAAGACCTCCACCACAAGAAGGAGATCATCCCCATCCCATGATTTTCAGATTGCTAAACTATTTAGAGAGGCATATATCATGGCTAAGATGCAGGACATAAAGGAGCTTTATTGGGAGGGCCAGCACATTTATTTTTTCAACACCACACCCTGCAGGTTCTATCCCAGATGGCAGCCTATCAAGATGTGAAGAGATGGCATTTGGCTGCACAGACTCATTTTCCAATGCTGCATCCTGCTCAATTAGTTGTGAAGACTCTAAAGGGTTGACGACAGTTTCAATCGGCTGCTCAAGCCACAACGGAGCTTCCTTCTCTATTTCCCAACCTCTTTCATGATTTTTCCAGAGAATAAACTCCATGCCTATGAAAGACAATGGAAACCCAACAGTTTTACTCTTGCAGGAGGGCTCTGCTTAGATTGCTGTTCAGTACTGCTTAATTTATTTTTTTGGTGGGGGGGGTCGTTATTATTCAAGTTTCTAGTGTTATTTCTGGAGCTGGTTTATGGACATCACTAGTCAGTCAAAAGCTGATGTGGAAAGGAGATGGTCCTTGGAACCAGGGGAGTTTTGTACAGGTAGAAGGGGTAATGTTTTTGATGTTTATTTTGGAGTCGTTGGTATGATTATATGTCTTACTGGTTATGGGAAATGTTCTGGGAGAGGATGGTGTCCCAGACTGGACGGCACTGGCATTGAACAGAATAGTAGCTTTCCAGAACTTTAATATAGTCTAGACTTTTAGTACTGACCACGGCTAATGTTTCTCACATATCTTGGAACATTAAAGGGGGTCAGACCACAGCTGAGCGATATAGAATTCTAAAGCATCTACACAAACTGGGTGCTATGGTGGCCTGCCTTCAGGAGACCCACCTTCCCGGAGAAAGTACAGTTATGTAAGAACTTACCCTAACAGTAGATCTTCGAGAGACGCTCTTGTAGCAGGCCACATGGGTAGGACCAAGCTGTCAGGCACCAGCACAACACAGAAAATGTCTAGCTAGCAGTCTATCACAGGGGATTGTCCCACACCATCAGTCAGCTGACATCAGCCTAGCCTATAACAGAGGGCGGTCCCCCACACCTACCTCAGTTCTCCCACTGGAGACCCTGAAAGGGCAGTAAATAGAGATACAAGGAGGTTCCCGAGAGCCAAACAAAAAACAGGCAGAAGTAGAGCGAGAGATAACAAAGAGCAGCAGGGGAAGGAGGGAGGGAAAACAGGGCCTGCTGCAAGAGCTTTTCTCGAAGATCTACTGTTACGGTAAGTTCTTACGTAACTGTACTATCTTACTTTGAGGAAGGCTCTTGCAGCACATCACACGGGTAGAAACACAGAAACATAGAATTTAACGGCAGATAAGGACCACTTGGCCCACCAGTCTGCCCATTTCCCTACCTGATGGATAAGCTGCAGATTCTAGTTAATCAACAGCTTACTTCCTCTTGCCCCCCACTAGAATTGCCTTATGCCTGTCCCATGCATTCTTGAATTCTCCCACTGTTCCTGACTCCACAACCTCCTCAGGAAGGCTGTTCCATGCATCTACAACTCTCTCTGTGAAAAAATACTTTCTAACATTACCTCTGAGCTGTCACCCCTCTATCTTCAAATTGTGCTCCCTTGTTCTTGCACATCTCTTCTTCTAAAGATACTACCCTCTTGTACCTTGTTAATTCCCTTGAGATACTTGAAAGTTTCTATCATGTCCCCCCTCTCCCTCCTTTCCTCAAGGGTATACATATTAAGCTGCTTTAGTCTCTCCTTGTATGTCTTCTGGTGCAGACCTTGCACCATTTTGGTTGCCCTCCTCTGAACAGCCTCCACTCTGTCTATGTCTTTGCAGAGATGGGATCTCCAGCATTGCACGCAGTACTCCAGATGGGGTCTCACTAACTGTCTGTAGAGAGGGATAACAACTTCCTGTTTTCTACTGTTGATGCTCTCCCTCCATGCTCCAGTATCCCCCAGCCCTCCTTACTGCCTTCTCACATTGCTTGCCCACCTTTAGGTCATCTGATATAATTACTCCTAGGACTCTTTCGATTTTTTGTTGTTATTAACTCACCCCATTGTGTTCTCTTCCCTGGGTTTTGTTTCCCGGATGCATTACCTTGCACTTCTTTGCACTGAATCTGAGCTGCCACGTTGACCATTCCTCCAACCTTGCCAAGTCCCTTTTCATTCTTTCCACCCCACCTTGTGCATCAACCCTGTTGCAGATCTTTGTGTCATCTGTAAAGAGGCATACTTTTCCTTCCAGGTGCCCTCCAATGTCACTTATAAAGATACTAAAGAGGACCGGTCCCAGTACCGAACCCTGCGGTACCCGCTAGTTACCCTCCTTTCTTCACTGTGACTCCTGTTTACTATTACCCTTTACGCCCTGCTGTCCAGCCAGTTTTTATCCGCTACCACCTTGGGACCCACTCCAAGGCCAAGTAACGGTATTAATCTTCTGTGTGAGACTGTGTCGAATGCCTTGCTAAAATCTAAGTAGGCCATATCCACAGCCCCTCCTGGTCTACTACTTTGGTCACTCAGTCAAAGAAATCTATAGGTTCATCTGACATGACCTTCGTGCTGTGAAACCATGCTGCCTTGGGTCCTGTGCCCGCTGGCCTCTAGGTACTCAACAATTAGTTCCTTCAGAGTGATTCCATCATTTCCCTACCACTGAAGTCAAACTAACTGGTCTGTAGTTTCCTGCCTCTGCCCTGCTCCCACTTTTGTGAAGCGGAATCACATTTGCCCTCTTCCAGTCCTCAGGTACCACTCCAACCGCCCATGTTTTGTTAAAGAGAGTAGTCAGTGGTGTTACTAGTTCTACCCTAGTTCTTTTAGTATTCTTGGGTGAATCCCATCAGGCCCCATTGCTTTGTCCACCCTCAGTTTCAAGAGTCCTTTCAAAACTCTTTCTTCTGTGAATGGGCTGGTATCGACCCCCCTATTCAGAGTTTCTCTCATTTGGTTTAGGCACCTCCCTCTCCTTATCTGTTGTGAATACTGAGCCAAAATATTTATTCAGTATCCCTGCTTTTCCACTGTCACCCTCTGCCCACTTTCCCTCCCCTTTATTAAGTCTCTGTATCCTTCCCTTTGTCTTTCTTTGCTCCCTAATGTACCTGTAAAAGGTTTTATCCCCCTTCTTAACAGAGTTGGCTATCTTTTCCTCAGTTTGTGCCTTTGCTATTCTGACTGCCTTCCCTGCCTTCTTCTGCTTTAACTGATAAAGTTGTCTGTCCTGCTCCTTCTGTGTTTGCTTATATTTCATACTGAACATCTGAAATTTGCCAGCAGATAAAGACCTAGAGGTCTATCAAGTCTGCTCGAATGTGCAGCTAGCACCCCTATTCTGCAGCTGCCCCTCCCTCCCACCCTTCCCCTTCATTAACCCTCCCCTTGTCCTGTCCCATCCTCGTTTGAAGCAGTTCACTGTTCTACCATACCACTTCAGCAGGTGTCATGAATGCTATCCTTTTCTTGTTAGCGTCCCTGCCACCTCTTTTGAGAACCATAGTGGTTTTTCCTTCATTTTGTTTTATTGATTTGTTTCACACAAGGCCTGTTGCCTCTCGATGGCTGTTTGATTATTCCCCATTGTTCCTCCACCCTCCTTCTTGCCCATTTGCTAGTGCTTTTCTAAGGCCTCTCTCATTTCCCAAAGTCAGCCCTCCTAAAGTCCAATACTCTGTTTTTGTATGGCTTGACTCTATGGCTATGTTTATTGTGAACCACACTGTTTGGTGGTCACTTGTTCCCAGATAGGCTCCCACTTCTAAATCTGAGATCCTTTCTCCTTCCCCATTTGAGGTACCAGGTCTGAATTGCTCCCTCCTGAGAGGGTTCCACCACACTAGCTGTCTGAGGCATGCCCCTGTGGGGCATCAGGAGCCAACCCTGCTCTTGGATGTGCACAAGCAAGGTACTCAGTTAACATCTGGCATTTTCAGGTCCCCATCAACAATATTTCCCCTTTTCTGCCATTTAAGGATGCCTTCTATGATTTCCTTGTCCATTTCCTCCCCTGAGATGGGGGTCTGTACACACCCCATGCGGATTGTGGTGCCATTTCCTGTCCCAGGGTGACCCATAGTGACTCATCAACTTCCTGTTTACTCTTTAGTTCTGTTGCTTTAATCCCTTCCCTTATATAGAGAGCTACTCCTCCTCCTCTTTTACCCACCCTGTCCCTCCTGTAGACTGTGTATCCTGGTATGCTGACTTCCCACTCATGGTTCTCTGTGTACCATGTTTCAGTGACTGCCACAATATCCAGGCATCCCTCTTCCATCAAGACCACTAGTTCAGGGAGCTTGTTGCACAGACTGCGGGCATTGGTACTCATCACCTTCCATTTATTTTTTATGGCCTTACCCCTTTTAGCACCATCCCTGTCCTTAACACCTTTTTCTGCATTAACCCCTGTCCTGCTCCCTACTGACTTCTCCCCCTTGGTGTTTACCTCTCTAACTACTGCACTTTGTGGGGGGAGGCTGGGATTTCCCTGCTCCTTTTCAGTGCCTCCTCCCTTGGCTAGTTTAAATGCTTGAAATGAAGCATTTAAACCTGTCACCTAGGATCCTGGATCCCCTCCAGGACAGATGCAGACCATGGCGCCAGTATAAGCCTGCATCCCTCCAGCTGGCTCCCCAGTCCCCAATGAAGCCAAAACCCTCAGCTCCACATCAGTTTTTCAACCACTCATTGAATCCCATGGTGCAGAATACCCTAGCATCATCCTTGCCATAGACAGGTAGCACCTCTGAGAAGCTTACCGTACATGCTACTTGTCTAAGGCCCCTCCCCAACTCCACAAACTCCTCTTGCACCACTCTGATCCCATTTACAGCCAGGTCATTTGTCCCAAGGTGGATAATGACATCCAGCTCCTTCCCTCGTGCAGCTGCTCCTGCGGTCTTGAGGATTCGCTTCCTGGCTCTCCAAACCGTTGCGCCAGGCAGGCACCTTACCTCCCTATCCCCCTCCTCCCCCACGTCTACCCCTCTAATGACTAAGTCCCCAACCAGGGTTGTTTGCTTCCCCTGTGGGGTCTCATGCCACCCTCCTGTGGGTCTCCTTTGTGGAGGTTCCCAGCATCCTCTTTGGTCTCCAGTGCAGGTGCCTCCATAGAGGAACCACTCTTTGCCAGAACAGCATATGAATTGTGGAGAGCTACAACTGGAGGGATGCATCTCTGTTCCACCACCCTCTCCCTCCCTGAGCCCACCTTGGTCCAACCGCTCCTCTTTCTTGGCAACCTCTGAGGTAACGGTGGTGGCCCTGGTGGTCCCTGGCTGGGGGAAGAGGTTTCATGAATCCTAGCCAGGTCAGCATGGAGAAAGGCAACCTCCTCCCTCAGATCAGAGAGGTGCCTGCAAACAGGGCAGCATCGCAGCCTCCAGAATGTCTCCCGGAACACTGCTGCTCCACAGCCATTGCACTGCACCACTCCCATCTTGACTTATTTTGTGTCCCCTCTCCTGTTGCTTTGCATGCTTAATGTCTCCTCCCTCTATGTATTTTTACACTTACTCTCCTACTGTCTATGTGTCCTTAAAACTCTCACCCTTCCTGTTCTGGGACAGGAACTTCCTGTAGTCTTCAGCAGTCTCCTTCCTCCGTGCTTGGATTCAGACCTCCAGCAGCCGGTGGGGGAGACAGGGAAGTAATTCTTTTTTTTTTTTTTTTTTAAGGTTCCTTCAAGGTTACAGAAACTAATGTGTCTCAGTGATCCTTCACTTCCTACTGCCAAACAGGAAGTTCCTGTTGTCAGTCAAATTCAGTGGCTATAAAACTAGAACTGGCTTGGGGTGGGAAGGAGGGCAATTAGTAAAAAAATCTGTAGTTCTGGACTTTTGTTTCTTGCTCTGCAACCAGTTCTCTTCTGTCAGAAAGAGCCAGAAGCTGTAACTGGAGACAGCTGCTTTTCTACACCTAAGCTGCTAAGCCACACCCCCAATTAGATTCACTCTCTGCTCTCAGTAAATTAAGCTGATACTGCCCCCTTCCTCAGAAAAAACTTTTTTTTTTTTTTTTTTTTTTTTACTTAAATGAGACCCCCTTCTTCTAATAAAGTATCTGTTTGCTTAATCCAAACAGGTACTACTACTCCTGCTGAGACAGAAGTGATTAATTAGTAAAAAATCTGTAGTTCTAGACTTCTGTTTCCTGCTCTGCAACCAGTTCTCTTCTGCCAGAAACAGCCGGCTGAGTCCCAAGCAGTACCAGGTATCCCCAGGAGGAGAACAACACCGGAAGGAAGACAGATCAGCAGCCAAGGGCTCAGACGAGAGGGCCCTGAAGTACTTCTTGGCTGAAATCGGCCCTGCGCCTAGAGGCAATGTCCAGACTGTAATGCTTGGTGAAGGTGTGGACAGAACTCCAGGTGGCAGCTGCACCAATGTCCGTAGCAGACACAATTCTGACAGAAACCGTTGAGGTGCCCAGTGAAGTCTAAGAGCTCCTAGTGAAATGGCCCTTAACCAATCCCGGAAAGGTCTTGTTGTACTTGCGGTAGCAATAAACAATGCAATTCGCTAACCACTTAAGATAAAATTTGTTTGGAAACAGGAGCGCCCTCCCTTTTGAGAGGGCAGGAAACAAACAACTGGTTACATTTCCTGAAAGGTTTGGTGTGATTTGTATAGTACCATAAATTCCTATCTAAGTCCAAAGTATGGTGCAAGGCCTCCCCCTAATTAGAGTACTCAGGAAAATAAACTGAAGGTGGAGTAAACTCCGACACCACCTTAGGTAAAAACTTAGGATTGGTACGCAAACACACCCTGTCTTTGTGGAAAACCAAATAAGGCTCCTTACACATAAGAGCCTGGAGCTCAGAAATCCTTCGAACAGAAGTAACAGCAACTAAAAAGAGTGCCTTCCACAATAGAAAGCGCAGCTCGCAACTCGTGGATGGTTCAAAGAGAGGTAAAGTGAGTTTCTCCAACATAAAGTTAAGGTCGCATGGAGGGACCGCGTTCTGAATGGGAGGTTTCAGATGCAAAATGCCCTCACAGAGAGGTGCGGGACACTTCGAGCTGGGCAACAGCTTTGCCCTCGCTAGATGCATGGTACACAGAGATGGCGGAAGGGTGAACCCTGAAGGAGGAGTACCCCAGGCTTAAGTCCAAAAGGGAAAGAAGGTACTCCAACACCAGATTCACCAGGCAGGGGAAAGGATCCAAATGGCGAGAAGCAGCTTAAAGGGTGACACACTTCCATTTCATACCATAAGTAGCCATGGTGGAGGGTTTCCTAGCAGTCACCAGAGCGTCCGTGACCCTAGAGGACACCCCAAAGCGGCAACAGTTAGGTCTGCAGGAGTCACACATGGAGATGCAGTGACTTTAGGTCCGGATGGACTAGGGTGCCCTGGTCCTGGGAGACGCTGGTGCACAGGAGCATTGGAGAGTCCACTGGCAGCTGCTGCAGCAAGGGGAAATCTGATACAGCCAGAAAGGTTATGAAAATCATCTCCACCCCTCCAACTGGAGCTTGAGCAGAACCCTCTGCAGAAGTGGGGAGGAAAGGTGTAGAAAACTCCCATTCCAAGAGAGGGACTATGTGTCTCACCAGAAAACCAGGCCCAGGATCAAGTGAGCAGAAAGCATCAGTTATGTGTTGAGTGGGGACGCAAGAGGAGTTCCAACTCTGGCCGACCCCACCAGTCGAAGGGTCTTCGACCACCGGGTGAAGCTCTCACTCATGAGCCCCGCAACCTGGAGCAGCAGAGACTGTCAGCCAAGACATTCTGAATGCCTGGAACACGATGGCCAAGAAGCTCCAGACCATGCTTGATGGCCCAATACCAGACTCCTCATGGCCTCCCGACACAGGGGGTAAGAATAGGTCCCCTTGCTTGCTGATGTAATACACCACACACACATTGTCCGTCTGCACCAGCAGCAGACAAGGAAGGAGATGAGTCTGGAAGGCCTGCAGAGCATAAAGGACTGCCCGCATCTCCAGGATGTTTATAAGGGAACCCCTTTCCATGTCCGTCCAGGTACCCTGGGTCTGGTGATCGGCAAGATGAGCATCCCAGATCGGATGGGTCTGTCATGAGAATCTGACTGGGGATCCAGAGCTGAAAAGAGACTCCCCAAAGGAGGTTTGCTGGATCTAGCCACCATGACAGGACTCTCTGGACTGGGTCAGAGGCCAGGACCGACTGGTCCAGATCATCCATGCATTGGTCCCACTGGACCCTCAAGGTCCACTGAGGAACTCGCATATGTAGGTGAGTCAGGGGAACTGTGGCAATGGCTACTGTCATATGGCCCAGAAGGCGCAGGAAAACCCTGGCAGGGACCTGTTGACTGGAGGAAACCAAATGGACCTGCTCCATCAGTCGTTCCACCATGTCCTCTGGCAAAAAGGCCTTGCCCTGGTAAGTGTCCAGGACCACACCATGTACTGAAGGGCGCCTGGCAAGGGAGAGGAAGACTTCGCAGACTGATCTGACCTCGAAGGTCTGAAAGAGCCTGAACATGTATTCCAGAATCTGAACCAGACAGTCCCTGGAGGGGGCTGCAAGCAGCCAATCATCCAGGTAGGGGAACACATAGAAGTCCTGCCTCCTGAGAGCAGCCACCACCACTGCCAGGCATTTGGTGAATACCCAGAGGGGCCCAAGAAAGGCCAAAAAGGAGGACCCAAAATTGAAAATGGGCTCCCGGAAAGTGGAACTGGAGGAAGCGACGATGGGCAGGAAAGATTTAGATATGCAGGTAAGCATCCTGTATGTTCAGAGAGCAGAGCCAATCCCCCTGGTGCAAAAGGGTTAAGAGCCCTGAGAGAGACCATCCTGTAGCTTTGTACTCGATGTACAGATTCAGATGGTTCAGGTCCAGGATGGGCCGAAGATCCCATGTCTTTTTGGGGACGAGAAAGAAGTGGGAGTAAAACCCCCTTCCCCATTCAGCCAGAGGGATGAGCTCTATGGCTCTTTCTGGAGAGAGCTTGACTTTCCTCCCAAACAAGGGACAGGTGGGCGGGAAGGTTAAGTGGAGCTCCCTGGGTTTTTTTCTGAAGGCCACTCTAGAAACTCCAGTGTATGACTGTGCTCTATGATCTGAAGCACCCAGATGTCCATGGTCACCTCCTGCCATGTGTCTAGGTGAAGGGAGAACTGACACATCCGAATGCCTCCCTCGGATCCTCGGCCAGAGAAGGGGGGGTTGGCTAAGGTGTCAGGAGGAGGGGGGCAGGCGCTGGAATGGCAGCTGTTGGTGCCCTTGGGGCTCTAGCGGCAGCAGCTGCAGGGCCGCTGTAGCCTTATGTTTGTGCTGACCTTTGGCAGGCTGGTTTCAAGACTGCTTACAGGAGGACCTACTAAAGGGCTGATGTTGGCCTGCTCTAGGCTGAGTGTGATAGAGAGAATGGATCAACTTAAGGGCCTGCTCTGACTCCTGCAGGGTGGAAATGATGTCCTGGACATCCCCCCAAGAGGACCGAACTCCTGAAGGGGCCTCCAAAATGCTGGATTGCATGTCCAAGGCAAAGCCAGACACCCGGAGCAAAGAATGGTGCCAGAGGCAAACCCAGCAGCTGCCCTTGCCCAGAGGCATCCACAGCATTATAAGCCACCTGAGGACGTGGCTGCCAACATCTGAGCCGGATTTTAAAGTTGGGCAATCTACGTTTTAGTGGATTCCTCTGGCAAGGTCTGCACCAGGTCTCTGGCTTGGTCCAAAAAAAGCATGTTTTGATACTGGACCACGAGGGCCAGATAATTCAGGGCACGGATAGACAGGGTAGTAGAGGCAAACATGCGTTTGCCCAGGTGGTCCAGCTGCCTGGACTACCAGTCCAGGGGAAGGGCACAAGGTGCTTGGGCTTCTTAGTAAGGTCATGCACCACACTGACAACCACAGAATCTGCCTTAGGGTGTCCCCCTAAAAAGGGTTTGCCAGCCAGGGTGTGGTACAGGTGGTCTGCCTTCTTAAGTGAAGGAGGGGTGGCAGATGGGTGAGTCCATGCTGCCTATGTGACATCCTTATAGGAGTCGAGCAAAGGGGGCACCACCACTAGGAGGGCATCCCACTGCCATAGGTAAATGGCCAGGCAGTGCCTCTCAGGGTCCTGATCCTTTGCCTGCCAGCCCATAACGGACTGGATGTGGCATATCACATCCATAAAAGTTGGATTGTCGGTGGGGACTTTGGAACTTCCTTAGGGGGACATCCCCATCCGAGGACTCCCTTAGTGAAGAGGAAGATTCTGAAGAATCTAAGTCATCCTCAGTAGTTTCATTATCTGGGGCTGATGCTGGTGACCGACACTCATTCCAGTGAGAACCTAAGCTGGCATCGGGTCAAGCCCCAGAGGACCCCAACATGCGGGGATCACTAGATCCAGCCAAGGTCCTGGGGTGGTGGGTTTCGGGAAAGCTGCAGGGGAGACACCAGAGGCGGCCCTTGATGGGGTTGGGGTCTGGCTCTGGACAAAGGACCCTGTGACAGGGTTCAACAGGACCTTGTCCCAGTTGTTTTGGAGAATTTGAATGGGGATCTGTTCTGTTCTTCCTGTCTCTTGTCTGTCTGGTTGTGCAACCAAATTTTCTGCAGACCTCACGATTTGATCGCTCCCAACAGTCTCGCACTTTTGCCTCTCAGTCTTCACTTGCTGTTCTATCTTTTCTCCCTTGCATAGCTGCTGGTATAAAAATATATGCAAATCGTTATGCAGAAATGTAACTGATATTGGGATCCCTCTATTTAGAAATGATATAGTGTTACTGTTGAAATGTATGTCATTATAGTTTGAGATGACTGCAAAAAGCTATTGGGAACTCAAGGGGTTACTCTGAAAGCAGTTTTTAAGCCCTTTTTCAGAAGCTCTGGAGAAGGGGCCTCAGTTCTGGGACATTGTGTTCTGGCTGCACCTGCCTGAAATTTACAAGAACATTTTAGGAAAAAAACAGGATGCTTGTTTAAGAAGAGAGGTTGCAAAGACTTAAGAGAGAAAGCTGCAGTGTTTTGAGAGACACACAGAGATTGATGGAAAATTCAGATGGATCTTCTCTATTTGTCCTTTGTAAATAGTTATGCTGAACAAGTTTATTTTTATGTCACTGCTAGTAATAAACACTTTTTAAGAATTCTACAACTGCTCCTAGAACTTTCTAGTTCCTGACCTGTGCCTCGATGACAGACCCCACACTGAGAACAGGGCATTATAATCTACCAGGGGCAGGAGTTTACACACTGGTGGATAATGATGGGAGGGTGCCAGGTAAGGATACAACGGCGGTGGGGTCGGTGTTGGGTACTCAGGCACAGGACTACCTAGCGTCGGGTGAGAATCCAGCATCGGCCCACTGGGCGTTGGCTGCGGCATAGGCTGTGGCAATGACAGAGTTATGGCAACACTGGCAGCGGCCCAGCAGGCATCGGCCTGGAGCACCTATGGGAAGGATCCACTGGCGCCGAGAAAAGCAGGCGCCTGAAGAAGTTTCAAAATTATATGGGATAAATACAAAGGCATCACTGAACTGAGCAGTAAATGGGGGTTAGTCACTCTAAAATGGGCAGACTAGATGGGTCATATGGTCCCTTTTGCCATCACATTTTCTATGTTTCTATGAGGGAAGGAGACCCTGAGGAAAAGCGACACCAGAGTAGAAGAAGTAGCAGTAGCCTGTTGCGGCGTTACCTATAAGGGGTTGATGCTGGTCCCAGTATCGGAACCGGCGAAGGCAGTGCCATGGCTGGGGGGATGATGGTGAAAGAACCAATGTCGAGGAACCAATGCCATCTGGCTGAGCGCCTTGAAGACAAGGGCCTGAGCGTCAGGGCTGAGGAACAGGACATGAAGTCCCTTGTTCCGAGGACCACCGCTGGAATAGTTATGAGGCGGGCAGCAGAGCCACCGGAGCCTGGAGTAAGTAAGGGCTAGCAACGCTGAAGGGGCTGACCTCCCTCCCCCGAGGGAGAACAACCCCATCATGGTCAACGGTTTATGGGGAGACCACAAGTGAGAAGCTGACCGGTCCCGGTCCTGGTGTTTGTGCTTTCTGGATTTCTTCTTCTAAGAGGAAGCAGAGGCCCTGGAGAACTGTGCCAGTGAAGCCGAAGAGCTCCTGGCCTACAGCTCCTTCTCCATCATGATCAACTAATGCTTCAAAAGGTGGCTCCCCAGTGTTTTTAGACAATGTCTCTTAAGTGGCCTGGCTGAATTTTTTGCAAAACTGACAGGCTTCGGTGTCATGGCTGGTGATCTCTGCCGCTAGTGCTTCCCTCTGGACCCTGGTTATTTTGGGGAGTTGGATATCCAGCAAAAATGCGCTAACCTGCTCCTCCATCTCTCCACATTCCGCCTGATACAGTTTCTTGTAAAACTGCTTAAAGCATTCCCTTATGCCTGGTCTGACCCTATCACTCTGCCCTGGTCATCTTTTATGGTCATTACTTGTTGTTGGACCCTCCCTCCTTTCATCAACCTAACCAGCAGTGGTCCCAGTTTGTTGCCCCACTCATTTTTTGCCTGGCAAAAAATTAGCCTTGTCCTGGCCTCTCCCGTCAACTGGGCGTTTAATGCCTCCCTAGCCAGTTTCAGATGCCTTCTATCCTCCTCTTTCCCACTCTCTATGACCTTCCGCTCTAGCTGTTTAATGGTATTCTTCAAAGCTTGTATTTTGTGATGGCCTTCCTTTTTATGTCTCGCTACATGACTGATAATCACCCCTCTCATAAATGCTTTGCCCGCCTCCCACAATGTCGCAGTCTGTTCCCCTGTCCCCTTATTCACTGACAAAAACTCCTCCCATTGCTCCTTTAAAAATGTCTTAAGCTCCTCCTTGGCTAATAGATACGTAGGGAATCACCAGTAGCCCTTTCGAGGTTCAAACCCCCACTCAATACTCAGTTCCACCATAGCATGGTCCAAAAAGCCAATTGGGCCGTGTGTCACCCCTCCTAGCCTACCATACAGTGCACTAGAGACATATATATAGTCTAATCTGGACCATGTATCATGTGGGAGTGAGTGAAACATGTATTCCTTGGCTCCTGGGTAAGCCTGTCGCCAGCTATCCACAAGGTCTAGCTCCAGTAAGCCTCTCGCTCATGTTTTAGTAGCCTTATTTCCTCTTTGGCTTATACCCGAGTAGTCTAATCCTGCATCCATTAGATGGTTGAAGTCTCCCCCTAGTATCATGTTGGGGAACTGCTCCTTGTGCATTACCTCCAATAATTGACTATAAAAACCTGGTTCAAAGATTGATGGGTTTACACGCCCAGCGTGGACTGTCTGTGCTCCTACTCGCCCTGCACAAAATGTACCTTCCCCTCCCATCTTTCACAACTCTGTCCACCTGCATAGGGACGCTTCGATGCAGCAGGATGGCCACCCCCGCCGATTACTCTGATCATTCACCCATTCTCTTACAGGTGGCTCTGACTCGGGGAGTGGAGTCAGATCATTCCTGGAGGTTTAATCCTCAATTCCTGCAAGACCCTAAAACAGCAGAGAAACTCAAAGAAGGCAGAATATTTAAACTAGCAAATGGGGAGAGGGGTGCAGCACCCCATACGTCGAATGGAAAGAACACCCTTCCCCCCTCAGCTAGTGGTCAAACAGGAATTCAGCGTGTTTGCCGTTCATTTGCATCACCAGGTAAGAAAAAGGTTTGTCTCCCCATACGATGCACAGGGGTAATGCCAAACTTCACCCAACAACTAACACACCAAAATCTGGCCAATGGAAAATCATGTATAAATGCTCACAGCCTGGGAAATAAGATCCCAGACCTGCAGGCAATAATGTCAGAGGCTAAACTGGACATAGTAGCAATTAGTGAGACGTGGTTTACAGTAACCACACTTGGGAGACTTCAGTACCTGGCTATGTATTGTTCAGAAGAGACCGAGGTGCAAAAGGGGGAGGAGGGGCCCTGTATGTTAATGAAAATATCAAAGCTACAGAAATTCAGAATACACATAATGAGCCAGAAGAACTGTGGGTCACCCTGAAACAGGAAATGGGACAGCCATAAGAACTGGGGTTGTCTACAGGCCCCCAGACCAGAGGGAGGACATAGACACATTACTGTTAGAAGATATACAAAACATGACAGCTAAAGGAGGTTCTGATAATGGAGACTTCAACATGCCAGATACAGATTGGTCAATACCAGCAGGAACATCGGCCAGAACTAGACACATAGTGGATTCCTGCGGGAGGGGCCTCAAACAACTGGGTACAGCAACCCACAAGAGACAGGGCTATCCTAGATCTAGTACTGACTAACAAAGAAGGGATCACAGATCTCCAGGTAGAAGGTCACCTGGGGGCCAGTGACCATCACATGGTATGGTTCAATTTGGCTACTACATCTAAATCATCCCATTCCAAGGCAAAATATGGGACTTCAGAGGAGCTTGACTTTGATAAGATGGCCAACAGAGTTAAGCTAGCCCTGGCAAAAAGAAACACAGGGAGGAGGTACAGGCAAAGTGGGCAAGCATTAAGGATACAATACTTGAAGCAACATCCCATTGTGTTAGACAGAAAAGGAAGTGTAAAAGAAGAAGGAAACCACTTTGGTTCTCAAATACAGTAGCAGAAAAGGTCAGAGCCAAAAGGCTGGCCTTCAGAAAATATAAGGGAACACAGCGGATGAAGATAGGGAGGCATACCAAACTGCCCTAAGGGAAGCAGGTAAGGCAGTAAGGCAGGCAAAGTCCCAAACTGAGGAAACACTAGCACGGACAGTAAAAGAAGGTGACAAGACTTTCATAGATACATTAGTGAAAGGAGAAAGTCCAGAGGGGTATGCTAAGCTTAATGGAGAAAAGGGAGCATGTGAGGAGGAGGACCCTGTAAAGGCATCTATCCTAAATAGATACTTTGCTCAGTATTTACTGAAGAGAAGGTAGGGCAGGCCACAGCTCAACATCATGGACACAGGGGAGGGAGGTGAGCACTACTCCCTTCACAAAGAAAGGGTCCTACAAGAGCTTGCTAAGCTCAGGGTGGATAAGGCAATGGGACCCTGATGGCATACATCCCAGGGTACTTAAGGAGCTAAAGGAGGAACTAGCAGCCTTTAGCAGAATTGTTTAGTGAGTCTCTGAGCACAGGAGAGGTCCCAGAAGACTGGAGAAGGGTTCATGTGATCCCACTCCACAAGAGTGGTAGCAGGGAGGAGGCGGGAACTACAGACCGGTCAGTCTTACCCTCAGTAGTGGGCAAGATTGTGGAGGCACTCTAAGTGAAAGGATAGTGCAACACCTGGAATCCATAGGGCACAGGATCCAAGACAGCATGGGTTTACAAAGGAAGGTCCTGTCAAACTAATCTCATAGATTTCTTTGACTGGTAACCAGAGTGGTGGACCAAGGGGAGCAGTTGATGTCGCCTACCTTGACTTCAGCAAAGCTTTTGACACTGTTCACATAGAAAGATTGATAAATAAGCTAGGTAGGCTCGGGGTGGGTCAGAAGTTGCGTCAACTGGGTGGCAAACTGGTTGACTGGCAGAAAACAGAGAGTGGTGGTAAATGGTATACAGTCAGAAGAGATGCAAGTCACAAGTAGGGTACCTCAGGATCAGTCCTGGGGCAGTCCTATTCAACATCTTCATTAGTGACCTACTTGAGATGGACTAGAGGGTAAAGGCTTGTCTGTTTGCAGATGACACCAAGATCTGCAACAGAGTAGATGATCCAGATGGGTGGGCAGAATGAGAAGAGATCTGGATAAACTAGCAGAATGGTCAGAAGAGTGGCAACTGGGATTTAATGCAAAGAAGTGCAAAATCATGCACATAGGGAAGAGAAACCCTGAAGCCACTTATAGGCTGGGAGGGGAGTTGCTAGCAGTCACAAAGGAAGAAAGAGACTTGGGCATCATCATCACTGATGACCTAAAATCATCCAAGCAGACCTCTAAAGCAGTAGGTAAGCTAGGGGGGTGTTAGGGTGTATTAGTAGGGGTATCACAAGTCGTAAGAGGGAGGTAATAATCCCTCTGTACAAGACATTGGTTAGGCCCCATCTGGAGTACTGCGTGCAGTATTGGAGGCCACACCTTCACAAGGACATTAACCAAACTGAGGCAGTCCAGAGAAGGGCAACCAAAATGGTGCAGGGACTGCATCAGAAGACATATGAGGACAGATTAACGGAGCTCAATATGTATACCCTTGAGCAAAGGAGGGGAGAGAGGTGATATGATCGAGACATTTAAACACCTTAAGGGCATAAACAAGGTGAAAGAGTCTAACATGTTTAAATATAAGAAAAATAGCAGGACAAGAGGACACAGCATGAGATTAGAGGGAGGCCGATTAAGGGGGGAATGTGAGGAAATTCTTTTTCTCAGAAAGGGTGGTAGATGCATGGAATGGCTTACCACAAGAAGTGGTGGCTATGAATACAGTGCAGGGCTTCAAACAGGCATGGGATAGGCATAAGGGAGCAATACAAATGACTATGAATAGATAGGTCACTGACAGAGCAAAGGCCGATGGCACATTTATAAGGTAGAAAAAGAAATGGCAGACTGGATGGGCCTATGGAGTCCTATCTGCAATCAACTTCTATGTTTCTATGTTTCTATGTATTGTTACTTTTTTTGCAGAAAATCCTGCCTCGGTATACTCCTGATCAGTTGAACCAAGATACTACTGCTTTGATTAAGGCCTTCATGCAAGATCTCCCTCTGCCTCATTTAACTGACGCCCAACAGGCACTTCGGGATGGACCCATCCATGTGGCAGAGGTGGAACAAGTGATCCAGGCTTGGTCAGTGGGGAAGGCTCCAGGGCTGGATGGCTTTCTGGCAGAATTTTACAAATGTTTCTAGAAAGAACTAGTAGTCCCATTAAAAGACATCTTCAACTGGCTTTATGAGCAGGGGATCTCTGATCATACTTTTACAAAACCCATTCTCGCCTTATTTCCAAACCCAGCAAAGATCCCACCTAATCATTAATTACCAGCCTTTCTCTCCGATGAATGTAGACATGAAGATTCTTGCCCGGTCTTGGCGATTTTGATAGGCCTGGAGCAAATTAGCTTCATGTCAGGCATGTTATCTAATGATCACTTGAGAAAAGTGCTTTCATATCATAGCAGTGTCTTGGGAGCTGGGACCACTAGCGGCCCTGGTCTCTGGATGCTGAAAAGCTTTGACAGAGTGGACTAGAATGACCTTTTTATACATTACATTGCTATGGTATTGCCTCATGCTCTATTCAGTATCTATATATGACCCCGCAACCAGAATTTCCTGTAATGGTTTGTATTTAGAGCCTTTTTGTTAGCCAGAAGGATGTGCCAGGGTTGTTGCCTATACCCTACTATTTAATTTGCATTTGGAACCTCTTGTAGTAAAACTGAAAATGACACTGAATAAGAGGAATACAACTAGCAAATAAATTTAAGTTCTATATCCCAAGATTCTATCCCCAAAGTTTTGAATACTGTTGCTTCTTTTGGTAGCTTTGCAGACTATAAGCTAAATATTAGTAAAACAAGTCTGCAAACAACAAGTTTTAGACTTAAGCCTCAAATGGTCCTCTTCTCAATTAACCTATTTGGGTATATATCAATCTTGTTTCCTTTCCAAACTGAACAGTCTGAATCTGGGTCCCCTGCGCAAGCTGATTACTCAAGACCCCGCAAGATGGAAGTCATTACCCCTTATGTTATGGGGTTGAATAAATACAATTACAATGAACATTTTGGGGGCGCTACTGAGCCCAAACAAGATGGTGGTTTAGAGTTTGAGCTCATTGCATCATGTGTACAGTAAATTAAATATTAACATTTCCTCTGGAGTTTTGGTGGATTAAGATTACAAGAAAGGGAATCGGAGCATCTGTAGAGCAAGAATGGGAAACCCAAAGAAGGACAGAATGCAGCAAGAGGGAGCTAAAGGTAAAAATGCTCTGGGACCCCCAGCCATGAGGTCTGCACAAGGCAGCCTTGTTTCAGAGGACTCTGTTGCGGGAGAAGAAACATTGCAAACTACCGGTGCTAAAATCAACCGCCTTATTTTCATGGTCTCTGGACTAGTGGAGAAGTTCGACTCCCTAACCAACAGAGTTAATACTTTAGAGATGGAAGTAACATCTGTGAAAACGGAAACCATAGTAACATGCAAGTGATCAGAGACGGCCCTGGGCACCACTACGACGACTGTAAAAGAAAATAATCACCTACGCTTCCAGCTTGAAGTTCTGGAGAATCAAGTTCGGGCAGCCAATCTACAAATAGTGGGCTTACCAGAACGGAGTGAGGGATATCATTTGGCTTTGTTTATTTTGGAGTGACTGGGACAACAACTAGGTCAAACATTTCTGGATCGGCAAGTAATCATCCAAAAAGCGCACCGAGTGGCACAAAGGGGACGTCCTGTAGACCTGGAGGCTCTGAGGGCTGTTGTCGCAGTTTTAGATGAAGTTGGATCGAAGCATTTTATCCTAGGCTGGCTCGACAGAAAAAAATGTTACTCCAGGGCAGTGCACAGGTTAGACTCTCTTAGACCTCAGCTATGCAACCCGACTAAAAAAAAAGCATTTAGATGGAGTCTGGGCCATGCTAAGGAATGCAGAAATCCCCACAATCGTTGTTTCCTGCACACCTTAGAATTCTTCATGGGGAAAAGGTGTATATCTTCTCTGATCCAAATGAAGCCCTGAAATAGGCCCAGCGTCACGTAGCACCATCTAGATGGAGGGAATCGACAGACCAGTCGAACACAGAAGAGGCTGAAGAAGGGGGAAACCTGATTTTGCGATCGGAGACCCAAATTACAGGTCTGCGTCATGCTTGAAGGGCCTTAGGTGAACATTTATGTTGAAATCACAGCACTATAGCTTTCTAGACTGTTGAGCTAGATAAGCTCTCTACTGGAACTTTTTGTTTTCACTTAGCCTGTGATAATTTCTTCTTTCTATACAAGTGGGACACTTCTGTATTAAGGTGGTAACTTACTAAAATTCCTGGAAGTACTAGCAAAAGTTAAGTAGTTTAAGATGCTCTCTTACAGGGCATTTAAGTATGGCCGGCTGATGTCTATACCACACTCTTAAAAATGTTTTAAAACACACACGATGTGGAGTTTTAAACATTTATCTGGAAGGTATATCTTAAGTACCTAAATTTATGGAATGCATGATAACCTTATTTCCTTTTCAAGGAAAAAGAGATTGGTTTAGCTTTTGAGCTATAATAAGAAATAAAAATCATGCAACTCATGGGCTCCCAAGGCAGCATTGAAAGTTTTGTATTGAGCGTGGTTTATTATTTTATTTTTTTACTGATCCCCAGGGATGTAACTAATAGAGGCAATATCATTTCAATTTAAACCTGCATGTATTAATAGGGTAGTGCCCTCAGGTGGAAATGTTTATTCTAAACTCTAACCCTCATGTACTGCCTCAGGATGCTTTACTCTGTGTCTACTGTAAAATCAATAAACATAAAGGGTGGGCTATTCAAAGGGTTGCGCATGGTGCAAGAGGAGTTTGCCATCGCAACCCTGTCTTGCCAGGCACGATATTCAAAGGGCATGTTGCTGCAGGCACTTCGGCGCGCCGGGGCGATCGGTAATGGGCGCGCATGGCGCGGGGCGTGCCCATGCATGGGCGTGGCACATCCCGATATTCAGCCCAGGATGTGCAGCGCAGATGCTGGCACAACTCTGCCTTGTACAGCTCGGGGTGGGGGCGAAAGATGTACCTGGTAAATCCAGGAGCAAGTCCTGGCCACCCACAGGTGAGCTGCCGTATTGCAGGGTGCAACACAGCAGCTGCCGGCTGTGGGGTGGCCACCAGCCCACCCAGAACACTGTCCACAAGCTCCCTGCCCAGGGAGTGTTGTGCCCCCCCTCCAATCGCGGGCATATGTTATAACAATCCCTGGTGGTCCAGTGGACTGCCCTCCTTCGTCCGATTGCGGGCATAAGTAATGAACATCCCTGGTGGTCCAGTGGACCGCTCTCCTTTGCCCGATCACAGGCATAAGTAATGAACATCCCTGGTGGTCCAGTGGACTGATCGCGGGCATAAGTATGCAAAATCCCTGGTGGTCCAGTGACTCTCCATCGCCGATCATGGCATAAGTATGTAAATTTGGTGGTCCAGCGACTCTTCCATCGCCTGCGGGCCATCGTGGTAAATCCCTGGTGGTCCAGTGACTTCCTGCTTATCGCAGGCGGATGTAAAACCACTCTGGTGGTCCAGTGGCCTTCACTGGGTCCGCTACAGCATCTTCAGATGCAGGGTGCATCCTACATTACACCCCGCCGACTGACAGCATACACTACTGTCTGTGCGCCTTGGTTCACCGCGCACAACGGGTGCAGAGACCATACTGTACTGGGCTACTAGGCTCGATATGTGAATGAAAGCATGTAGTACAGTGTG
This sequence comes from Neoceratodus forsteri, assembly GCA_016271365.2. Taxonomy (NCBI): domain Eukaryota; kingdom Metazoa; phylum Chordata; order Ceratodontiformes; family Ceratodontidae; genus Neoceratodus; species Neoceratodus forsteri. The sequence goes on along the minus strand of JADMNL010000027.1, from coordinate 261,284,816 downwards.
GTCTGTACACCACTGGCCCACGAGTGGACCAACAGGCATACAGACAGTACTGTACGCTGTCAGTCGGCGGACAGCATGCGGGCGGGTGGCACCACCTGCCGCTGACTGGGGAGTGCTGGGAGGCGGGGACCCCAGTGGGTGGGTGGGGAGGGGTACCACTGAACCACCAGGAGTGGTTTTGCTATATCCACCTGCAATTGGGTGCTGGGGGTGTGTGTGCCCACTAGACCACCAGGGATGTTGATTACTTATGCCCGTGATCAGGCGAAGGAGAGCAGTCCACTGGACCACCAGGGATATTCATTACTTATGTCCGCAATCAGGCGAAGGAGACCGGTCCACTGGATCACCTGGGATATTCATTACTTATGCACGCGATCGGGCGAATGAGAGTGGTCCACTGAACATCAGGGATATCATATACTTCATGCCCACGACATGACGGGTGTGGGGTCCACCAAGGCTGTGCAGGGCGCCGACCCTGACAGTTGCAGTGCCTGGCAGGGCACCGGGATCAGGGGTGCACCGTGATTCAAATGGAGCCATAATGACATGCAAATGGCCCCGTTTGCACCTTGCATGTATAATGGCCTCATTTGCATGCCCAGTGCTGAATATCGCGGTTGATGCGCCTAGCGTAACCGCACTTGCGCTGGCGCATCCCCCCCGGCTCCCTTCCTGCCACTTGCGCAGTGCGTGCGCCCTCAGTGCCACATTCAATGGTGCTGAGCCAAGGCGCAGCACCGTTGAATATCGCCTGGTCCATGCCCTGTCTGAATATCCCACCCAAAGTTAAAAAAAATAAATAAATAATTAATGAACACTTTGCCTTACTTAATGTACCCCATGCAAATGCGTAATATTTACATGCCCCTATCTTGGTTTAAAATTCTACAGTTGACTATCTGCCTTTCTAGGGAAAGGGAAGGCTCAACACAAAACTCATTTCAAGCGTACCCTTGCCAGTGGGGTGGGGGTCCTCAGTTTACCTGACTTTCAACTATGTTATTTAGCCTCAAATGCTAGCAAGTATTTCCACTGGGGATCTTTGCAGGAGAATTTAACATTAGATTATGTCCCATAATGGCTCCAAATTTAAAAGAGTTTGTGTACGGAAATGGGCATCAACTCAGTTTCATTACTTGATATTCCTCTGACTAGTGTGCCTGCAGGGTTGCGACGAGCTCCCTTTCTATGATCATTGATGGCACATAAACAACTGTGCCGAGTGCTTCACCTTGAAACTGGTAGAGACCTTGGCCAGCCACTCTTTTGAGAATCCCAGTTTTCAAATTGCTGGTAAGGTCTTACGACCACATCACTGGCCAGGACTATCTATGCTTATTGCATCAGACTTTATAGTTGATCACTCTTTTCTTTCAGATGTTTCAACAGTCCTATCATACACTGGCCTCTGCCTATTTTAAACTTACCTGTGGCACAGCATATCTAACTTCTTGGGTCCGCCACCCTGATCAAGGAAAGCAGGCAAGACTTTTCAACAACTGACTGCATTGGCAGGATCACCCCGTCCCACATCGCAAATATATTCCACTATTGAAGCATGGGACCCTCAAACAGGTCATACTGGTTGTTCGTACTGGGAATCCACTTCAGAACTTTCTCTTGACGAGGCAGACTGGTGTAGGGTCTGGTGGGATCTATATGTTTATGTTAAACAGGATAGAGTATGGCTACGGAAATGTTCTATTATGCACAACCTATATTTTAATCCCAGTAAACTGCAATAAATGGGCAAGGACATTTCAAATTCATGTTTAAAATGTTGGGAGGCTGAGGGTACCCTTTATCACAATTTATGGCTATGTGCCAAGATTCAAAATTTCTAGAGGAAGATTCATGGTTCTCTTGATCCTTTTCTGAGTCTTCCAGATGACCCCTGAAATTTGTATTTTAGGGCTTTATCATGGACGAATTTGTGGACCCAGGAAAGGGTACATAGCTCTAGTAACTGCAGCTGCTAAATTAGTCATTCTGAGACACTGGCTGGATGTCTGTACTCCAACCAAAGAAGAGTGGCACAGAGAAATTCTTAACATTTTAAGCACGGAGAAGATGACTGCAAATATGTCGGGACGCGACTCGGTGCTTGGAAAGAGATGAGAACCCTTACTTGCCTTACTGACTCTTTCATAGCTAATAAATCTCCAACAAAATCTAGCACCTACCCTTACTGGGAGCATATAGTACTTATATAACCCATGCCATGCTACCTTTTCTTTTTTCCTTTTCTTTCCACTCTTTTGTTACTCAATATGGTTACATTATGTACTGTTGTTTTTATATGAACATTTTCAATAAAGCATATTAAATAAAAAAAAAAAAGACCTAGATATTAAAGACAAACTTTCCAACAACAGATTTATGGGTGTGGAAGCGGCTATATAAAGTAACTGTCGACACTAAAATGGCAAGGGACACAGCCAAGAAATCCATGGCAATATCTGTTTGGGATAGTTAATATAAACTTCAGAATACGACTAGAACAGCTCAAAACAATGCCAGATCTGCACATCTGCGAGTGATTGGGGTTCCGGAAGGCTCGGAAGATTCCACTGCAATTACTTTTTTCCACTGCTTTGCTCACTGATTTATTTGGGGACATCAATGTCAATATCCACAAAGCATACCGTATAACTCCTAGAAAGAAGCCAAGAACCAAATTTATCGCATACACTTCTAATGGTGACTGGTGGAATTCATCAAAGGGATGCGGTCTTACAAGCTGCAAAAAATGAAAATGACGTACTCACTGTAAGTCTTGATCTTCTAGGAATATCTTTACCATTGAGTCACACTAGTGTTTCACAGCTGAAAGCATTACGAAGCTGCAGGAGCCAGGACTTTTCAGGAAGGCTGGCGCCAAGTTAAGCTGCACATATGCGTGGCACCATGAGACTGGCTCACGCTGCATTGCTTACCTCAGCACCAGCCCTCAACTACCTCAGTACCTTTTTTACAAGGAGGAGGTGCATAACCCAACAAGTACTCATGCACTTAACCTAAAGGCATAACATATCTCTGGTGACCAGTGTAAGAAGGGTAGGGATGATTTTCTACAACCATGGAATTGTGGACGAAACTGTGGAAAAAGGCACTCTAGCAGTAAAGTCACGGAATATGCCGTTTTGTGCTATGTGGAATTTTAAAATGACCAATTTTGGATAAGTAAAATGGCGGCTTTCAAAAAAACCTAGCTTGTGTTGTTCAGTGCACAAATGCACATATTTTTTCAGTTCTGCAGCATCTGGCCAATTAAATCTTTGCTGTTCCATGCACCTCCGCCCCCTCCCTATCATACCATTCTCAGTAGTGGGCTGGCATCAGACATGTGCAGTAGCCAGCAGCACAAGCAGTGATTTTGGTCAGCATAAGGGATGGGTAGCAAAAAAATCATTCAGGACCATGCAGAATTATCTGCAAAGTAAATGAACTGTAATTTATGGCTGTGTTCATGCAGAGCAGTATTCTGTTTGTAGCACCTGGCAGGAAAGATCTCTTTGGTATGCCGTCGTTTCTTTGGTCATTTGACTCCAGTGGAGACACAAGCAGTCGTAAGGCAGTGGGAGCGCCCAGGACCACAATTCCTGGGAACAAATTTGGGTCATGCTGTGGGGTGGGTGGGGTCGCACTGAGTGACCTGCATAATTGCTGGAACAGGCTTGTGATGAATTTTAACCCCTGCAGGCTGCAAACAAAATGTGAAATCCATTTTCAGTGGAGTAGGCCAACTCCCGAACCACATCTGTTCTGTGCTGCGTTTGGGGGGGTGAGACAATAAGCGAGAGATACTGCTGCAGACTTGCACAGTTAATGGGGCCGGAGGAGAAATGAAAATTACATACTTACCATAAAGTGTATTTACGTAAGAACTTACCGTAACAGTAGATCTTCAAGAACACCTCTTGCAGCAGGTTACACCATTAGGACTGATGCTGGCAGGCGCCAGGACCCCATGGAAAAATTCTAGCTAGCAGTATCCAGCGTGAGACCGCCCCCGACGTCAGGCATCATATCAAAGGGGGCAGTCCCCCAGCATCCACAGTTCTCCCACCGGAGACTCCCGGCCCAAAGGTGACATCTGAAGGGGAGACCGAGGATTCGCTTCCAAAGGAAGGTTTGAAACGTAGTTACTGGATGGCGTCAAAGACGCTGCAGCCTAAAGGCTAGGTCAGAAGACTCAACCTCCTGAGGGGAAGGTGGAAGGGAAACTACCTGCTGCAGGCTGTTCGAGATCTACTGTTATGGTGGATTTCTTACGTGCCTGTACTATCTTATTTGAGAAACAGCTCTTGCAACAGGCTACATCGTTAAGACTGATTCCCCAACAGTTGGGAACTACTTCCCTGATTGGGAGGGCTAGCAGAGATCCTGGTGTAGACCAGATTCAAGACAAAAGCCCCTGAAGGACCGCCCAAGCGAAATTTCTCTGGGTCTAGAGGCAATATCCAAACTGTAATGCCTGATGAAGGTGTGTACAGTGCTCCAGGTTGCTGCACAGATGGCCAATGCAGAAATGTTCTTGAGCGCCGCGAAGGAGGTAGCCACCCCCCTCGTGGAGTGACCTTTAACTGAGTCCCAATAAAAGGTTTATTGCGGCGTCTCTGGCCAACAGAGCGAAATGTATTTGACAAGCTATTTGGAAGCGGTGCTACAACACAGGTGCAGCCCTGCATCCTGTAGTGAATGATACAAGAGCTGGTCTGACCAGGCCGGGATTCGGTTCTACCAGATAATATCTGAGGCTCCTATGTACATTCTAAGGTGTGCAACAGGGCTTCTCCTCTGTTGGAATAGACTGACATAGTACACCGGAAGGTCGATATCCTGGTTGAGTGTTACAGCCGAAACCACTTTGGGAAGAAACTTAGGATTTGTCCCTAAGGACACCCTGTCCTTATGAAAAATCAACTAAGGATCTTTGCACATAAGTGCATGAAGCTCAGAAATTCTTCTGGCGGAAGTAACAGGAACTAAAAATAGTGTATTTCAGGCAAGGAGATACAGCTCGCAGTCTGCAGCTGGTTCAAAAGGGGGCAGCATAAGCTGCTCTAGGACAAAGGGGAGATCCCAAGGTGGAATCGGATCCTTGATGGGAGGTCTCAAATGGAGAATACCGCGTAAGAAGGCGCGAGAAGCCTCTGGCTGTGCTAGGGACCTGTGACCTACTGATGAATGGTATGCCAAAATGGCACAGAGGTGTACCTTAATACAGGAGTAGGCAAGCCCTGCTTCATAGAGGGACAGGAGGCAATCCAAGACTGACCTCTCCAAGCAGTCTAATGCGGTCAGTCCATGAGCCTGAGCCCAAATGCAAAATCTGCGCCATTTCATGGCGTAGGTGGCGTGAGTGGATGGCTTTCTTGCTGCCACCAAAACATCTGCAACGTCTTGCGAGATTCCGTATCGCATGACTGCTATGTCCTTAGGAGCCAGGCATGCAGGTTCAGCGACTGAAGATCCGGATGGACCAAAGAGCCTGCCTCCTGGGACAGTAGGTGACAGCTGAATGGCAGAGGCACTGGAGGTTCCTGGGCCAGTTGATATAGGAGAGGGAACCATACTTGCCTGGGCCAAAAGGGCGCTACCAGTATGAGAGATGCCCGCTCTTGCCAGAGCTTGAGGAGAACCCTCTGGATCAAAGGGAAGCACGGGAAAGAGTAGAGGAACCTGCCCGTCCAGGAGAGGGACAACGCGTCTCACCAGAAAACACCAGGCCCTGGATCTAGCAAGCAGAAATTGGGCAGTTTTGCATTGGATGGGGATGTGAAGAGGTCTAATTCTGGTGTCCTCCATCTGTGAAACAGGTCCTCTGCGACTTCCTGTAGCAGTTGCCATTCGTGAACTCTGGCCTGTGATCGGCTTAGACTGTCCGCGATGGTGTTGTCCACTCCGGGAACATGCATTGCAATTATTTCTGTGCCATGCTGTAATACCCAATCCCATACCCTCTTTGCCTCCCTGCAAAGTGGATAGGAATCAGTGCCTCCTTGTTTGTTGAAATAGTACATCACTGCGGTGTTGTCCGTTTGTAACAGGAGGATACCCGGTGGAATCTCTGACTGAAAACCCTGTAAGACGTACAGGACCGCCCTCATCTCTAGAATGTTTATATGGAGATGAGATTCCAGAGATGCCCAGGAGCCTTGGGTCCTGACACCGTTCAGGTGAGCTCCCCATCTGGACCCCGAGGCGTCCATGGAGAGAGTCACAGTTGGAGGCGGTGCTACGAAGGAAACTCCCGTAGAAAGGTGCTCTGGGATGAGCCACCATTGCCAGTCTCGGATGACTGCACTTGTAATCCGGACTGGATGTTGCAACTGGTCTCGCTTTTTGTCCCATTGGAATAGTAACTTCCACTGGGTGACCTGCATATGGAGTAGAGCTAGGAGAACTGTCACGATGGCAGACGCCATGTGCTCGAGCAGGCAAAGAATGTTCCTAGCTGGAACCACTTTCTTTCCCATTATGTCTCTCATGAGGGACCTGAAGCGTTCCGCCCTGTCCTGTGGCAGGAATGCCCTCCCTTAAATGGTGTCTAGAACTGCACCTATAAATTGCAAGTTCTGAGATGGAAGGAGACACGACTTCTCCTGATTGATGGTGATGCCCAGCGATTCGAAGAGGGAACGGGTGTCCTGAATCGCGGCCATCAAAGCCTACCGAGAGGGGGCCATGAGGAGCCAGTCGTCTAGGTACGGAAACACATAGTGGCCCTGTCTCATGAAAGCTGCTGCGTGAACACTCGAGGTGCCGAGGACAGTCCAAAGGGGAGAGCTCGGAACTGGTAGTGGCCTCCCAGAAACTTGAAGCGCAAAAACCTTCGGTGAGTTAGAGGGATCGGGAGATGGAGGTAAGCATCCTGCATGTCCAGTGATGCGAGCCATGTGCCCTCTTTGAGCATGGGAATGAGACCCGGAAGGGTACCCACGTGAAAGCGTTTGTACAACATGAAGTGGTGAGATTACTGAGGTCTACGATCGAGCGCAAGTCCCCTGTCTTCTTTGGAACCGGGAAGAACTGAGAATAATACCCTTTTCCTCTCTGATTCCATGGCAATGACTCTATGGCCTCCTTGTCCAGGAGTGCCAAGATCTCCTGCCGAATGAGCAGAGCATGCTGACCCGAATACTGGGAAAGCAGGGGAGGCCTTGAAGGTGGCTGGTCGAGGAACTCGACAGAGTGCCCTTGACGTACTAGCTGAAGCAAACACCAGTCGGATGTTATCCTTTGCCATCCTGTAAGGGGGTGAGAGATGCGACCCCGACCTTCTCTTCCCTTAGATCCAGAGGAGGGCCGGGGGCCGGGAAGGAGTCATGCTGTGGTGGTATTTGTCCCTTCAGGCTGGGAGGACTTTTGTTGTTTCTGGCCCTGGCCCAAGGGGAACCTAGCTTGACCTTTTCTACTGAAGTTGCCCCTTGGTTGTTGGCTGGAATGTGGCTGCTGCCTTTGTTGCCAGCCGCGAAAGCGATTCTGGTTCCTACTAAAGGAACCAGATTTGGGCCTGTACATAGCTTGTACAGTCTTGACTGCCTTCCCGGTGTCCTGTAGCCTGGTGATCACTCTTTCCGATTCCTCACCAAACAGGACAGCTCCATTATAGGGGACGTCCAGGATGTTCTTTTGGACTTCCAGAGTAAAACCGGAGGCTTTCAACCAGGAGTGTCTCCAGACGCAAACGCCTGTGGCTACGCCCCTGGCCGCCAAGTCTGCTGAGTTGTAAGCAGCTTGGAGTACCTGGGTCCCCATGTCTGACCCAGTTTGAAGGAGATTAAGAAGTTCATCCTTCTTTTCGCCATCCGGGAAATCTTTTGTTAAGGTCTTGGCCCTGTTCCCTTAGGGCGTTCTGAAACTGCACCATGTTAAGTAGTTCAAAGACCTTACAGAGCATGTAGCAGCTGCATACATGCGTCTGCTCAGTGAATCTAACAGCTTAGATTCCTTGTCCGGTGACTGGGTACTCAGATGATGAGGCCGTTGAGACTGATCATGAGAGGCTGTTATGACTAGAGAATCGGCCAAGGGTTGTTGCGCCAAGTATGGGTCCTCCAGTGGAGCCCAGTAGAGGTGGTCAGCCTTCTTTGGAACTGCCGGAGTAGAATGTGGACGTTTTCAAGCAGACTTGGTGACATCCATAAAGGTGTCCACCAACGATGGGACCACCACAGGCTTCGGGTCTTTTTGTCAGAGACATCTGGCAAGTCGTTGTCTCTCGGGGTCTAAGTCCTCTGTCTCCCACCCCATGTTTTCTTAGATGCGCCTCATAATTTCCGAGAATGAGGGATCATCCGGTGGTGACCTGGGCAGGTCTTGTGGGTCGGGCGATGCGAGACTGATGAGAGAAGCAGCTCTGAAAGTGTCAGATGAATCCGTCTTCGAGTCATCCCCCGAAGAGGATCGTCTGCCTCTGGGCCGTTTAGGGCTGGGAGACCTGGAGGGAGACTTTGATGGGGGTCTTCTCCGTTCACGGGATCTACCTCTCGGAGGTGTGTAGGCTCCTTAGAGGTCGGGGGTCTTTCATCCACAGAGCCTCGAGGAGGTGGTGGTGGTGGAGGTGGCTTGGTGGGCATCACATCTTTCTTAATGGTATCCCACCAGAAAGTAAATAGATCTTTGACCTCCTGCAGATTCATACCCGACGACGGGCCCAGCGTCGGGCCTTGGGGAACGATTGGGTCTGGTGATGGCTCCCTAGACAATCCGATGTCCTCTGTGTCGCCTGTCTGGTCATCAGGCAAAACAGTGACCTCCTCTTCAGAAGACCCCTGACGACCGGTGTCAGCTGGCGTCGGTGGGGCAGGTGTCGGTTCCTTGGCCCGTTTGGCTGGCATCAGGTTGGTCACCCCTTTAGACCTGGAGGTCATTTTAAGGGACATCAGCTCCGTCGTCTTCCTTGAAAGGCCATCCAGTCCTTTCGGGGGTTGGGAGACTGATTGGTGAGCGGGGTCCCGGCGTCGGTCCACCACCCCAGTGCTCTGCTTCGAAGACAACTTTGACTCATGCTAGTCTGAAGTCCCAGGCTGGTAGCGGAGTCAGGTGTCTAGGAATCCTTAGTCTTCAACGGGTGCAGAGAGGCTGAGGAGCCACCTGAAAGGGGGGGGCTGAGAGCGGGCCCAGGAAGGCGATCAGTCCGATCGTGTGGAGCTGGAACTGGCTCTAGACTTAGAGGCCTGACTTGGACATCGAGACCTACTCTTGTCCCGATGCTTGTCCCAGTGTTTCCCTGATTTATGGGAGGATTCCCCTCTAGAGGTAGGGACTTTTTCCATCTGTTTAGGTTTTTCTTCCAGAAGGAACCCCTGGAGGGCCTTCTGGTGGCAGATCCTGATCCTACTGTTGAACTGTGGGCAGATAGGACAGGATTGTATATCGTGCTCTGAGCCAAGGCACCGCATGCAGGCCATATGGTGGTCCGTGAAAGGAATCTGTTTGCCGCAGGCGCACTTGGAGGGGTGTCCTTGGGTAGAAGGAGTAGGAGAAGTAGATGGATTTTGAAAATAAGGATATTTTTAAAGACTTCACGCATCATTCGTCTGTTGAAGGCGTCCGTGAAGCCGATGCTGGCGAGTCGACGGCAGGAAAAGAACTGGGGATGCTGGGGGACCGCCCCCTTTATATGATGCCTGACGTCGGGGGCGGGGACAACGTCGAGGGTGGTCCCCCGCTGGATATTGCTAGCTAGAATTTTTCTGTGGGGTCCTGGTGCCCGCCGGCTTCAGTCCTAATGGTGTAACCTGCTGCAAGAGCTGTTTCTCGAAGTAAGATTTCTTGATCTTCTAGGAATATCTTCACCGTTTATTTACACTAATGGGTCTAGGCTGGAGGCGCTAGGGCCCCATGTGAGTCAAATCTTTTGAAGGGAATCAGTGCGAGGCAAGAAGTGCACGTGCACAGCACCAAAAGAGTGGCTCGCAGCACTAGGCTTACCTTGGCGTCAGCCCCCGACTGCCTCAGTTCCTTTTTTGCCAAGGAGGTGCAGTATAACCTCACTATTGGTTATGCACTCATGCTAAGGGTATAAGGAGCTCTGATGACCTGTGCAAGAGTGGTCAGTATGAAAGTAATACAGTGTCTTCACAATTCAAGTCTTGAACAAGGGAGAAGACCAAGAAAACACTGGAGTGAGCTCGTGGATGGTAGGGTAGGCAAGTGAATAAATGGTGAAATTATTCCTAGAAGATCAAGCATTACAGTAAGTATGTCATTTTCATATCTTCCAGGAATATATCTCCACCATTAATTCACACTAATGGATAAGAGTACCAAACTGAGATAGAACCCCTGGGGTATGGTGGTAGGAAATGAAGAGCTCACCTTGGACTGAAGTCCATTCAAGACAGTCCTGCCAAGTGACATACTGCCTGGCATTAACATGCAGAGCATAGTGCGTAACTAAAAAATGTACTGTGATCCCAGTTACAGCTTTGCAAAGCAGCACCGACAGGCACAGCAGGAACATCTGCTAGGGATGTGACATATGCAATGGTGAAGCTGGCACGTACTTGACCTTTCAACATGACCTATGCCATAGCATAGCAGATCTGCAGATAGTTCACAACCCAGGCACAATGCAGTTGAGTGAGGCAGGCTGACTTTTTCAAGTGAAAGCAAAGGAGACCAAAATCTGTTTGGATTGTTTGAAATCCTAGCTCTGTGCAGGTGAGAAGTAAGGACCCCTAGAACGTTCAGAGAATGGGGAGAGTGTGCTCTCCAATATTATGGAAGTGTCAGATTCAGAGTGAACTCCAATGCCACTAGGGAGGAACTTATCATGCACGGAGCACCACCTTTTCCCAGTGGGAAACAGTATTAGGGGGATCTGTGATTAAGAGATGATTTCAGACAATCTGCAAGCAGAAGAGATGGCCACTAGAAGCTGCTCCTAAGTAGAGACTTAGCCCATAAGTCACAAAAGGCTCAAAGGATTTGTGGTGAGAATGTCCAGCACAAGGTTGCTATCCAGACAACCACCAGCTTTTGGAGAGGGGCCTCATGTGTAAAAAGGCCTCAAGTATTACAGGGATGAAGTAGAAGACCCTAAGACAACATGGAAGGATCCTCTGTTGACTGAGCGAAAGCCTGATTAACTGAGAAACCAGATCTGCTGAGGCCACAGGGTGCCATCAAGTGTGTCTGGCTAAGCGTACCTGCCAGTGTGTACTAGACGCCTGGCTGATAATTCGCCTTGACTAGGATCCTCTGTTCCAGGCCCTCTCTCCACACTCTCATAGCTTCTCAGGAAACAAAAGTACTGTAAGAGAGTGTTCTTTGTTGTCTGTTTGTGAAATACAAGGCAGACTGTCATCCGTTCAAAAAAGACTGTTTTGTAGCTGTCATGATCCAGCAGGGCTGGCAGGCTACACAAAAATGTTCACAAATGCAACCTACTGAAGTGGAGATGACACTCTGATGAACTGGTTCCAGATGTCTTGTGACTGAAACACTGGTAAAGGGCTACCCAACAGGGAGGACCCCGAAGAGACCGTTGCCCAGGGTTCCGGATGGAAGAAGGGAAAACTGTGAATGAGATTGTTCTCCACTAACTGGCAAGTCGGTGATCAAACCAGGGGTCTGATCAGCTGCCATAAGGCCCAGCATGGGTTGTAAGGAGTTGGCATAAACAGAGTTGCTGTCCCAAAAGTAAAATGTCCTATGCAGGATCATCTGTATATTGCTCTCCTGGGAAGGCTACGCCCTGCCTGAATCCGGGAAAGCTCCTAGAACAGCAACTACTGCGAGGGTCACAGCCAAGACTTCTAAACTCAATAGAACTCCAAGAGCTTTGTGGCTGGAGGAGATGGCTATCAGCCAACTGTCCAGTAAATGTAACATGGAATCCTAACAACTCAGGTGTGCTGTGAGAGCACAGGGGGCAGTACTTAGAAGGCTGAACATCTAGGGAGCCAAGCAATCCTGGAGAATAAAAGAACTGGTGACTACTTGGAAAAATCTTGTACATGGCAGTCAGCAGAATCCACCCTTTTTTTTTTTTTAAACCTGTGCCACAGGCAAGGCAAGCTCAAAAACGACAGACAGAAACTTAACCTTGGAGCCAGCAAGCACTTGAGAATGTCCTGAGACACAGCAGAGGTACCTGGGTCTGAAGAGTCCAGGGAAGAAGTAAAAACCACCATGCCCAGCAGAGATGAGGAGGGGGGACACTTCTTTTCCTCGGTATACCCCCAGGGGGAAAGAAATTGGGAGGTTCTCCTGAACCGAGAACCTCTGGAGTCAACTGTGTGCCACGTGGAACACCATAGAGGGTGCTGGAAACAGCACCAGGGATAGCGCAGACCCAATCCAGATCTGGCACGAAACCCAGCACCACTACTGGCCCCTGGCACCACACACGACATTGGACCCAGCGCCGGACACTATGCCGACCTGGCACTGACACAACACCGGGCCAAACATGGCACCTGCTCAACAGCAGCACCTCATTCCATACACCAGAGGTACCAACCAGCATCGAGGCAGAAGGGGAGAGGGAGGGAGAGAGAGAGAGAGTCAGCCTGGAACAAGGAAATTTTGAAGAGCCAAACTGGCACTAGACCTGGGCTAGGAAGGCACCAAGACAGACCAGAAGGCCAATCTGGCACCAATGCCAGTCCCAGAGCACCAAGGACCCTGGCAGCACCAAGGTGATCACAGCAGTACCCAGCTGGTCCTACTAAGAGACACAAGGTAGGGGTGTGGCCAGCGGGCTGGAGTTGGCAAGGGCAAAAGGTTGTGGCTGGAGCCAAAAGCTCTACCTGACTTTGGGGGGGGCCTCACCTGTGGGTTCAGTGTTATCAACCAACAAGGGCCAGGGACCAGACCCACCAGTGACACCGCAGCCTGACGCTACACCCATTGCTCTGAACAGCTGTTCAGGGAGAGTGCCCACTGTGGACCCCCTAGGGACAGTGGGGGAGTCCAGGCCCATGTCCTGACACCCGGCCCAAGGCAACATGGACCACGCTGACAGGCCCATAGCCCCAGGAACCAAGGGTCTCACGGAGACTTCCCGTAGAGTGACCTCAAATGGTACTGTTTATTTCTTCCCCTGAAAGGTGAGAGAAGAATTTGAGGTTGAGTGACGCCAAGGACCCAAGTGAAATCAAGAACCAGCCCAAGTGACAGGATTGAATATGGCCCTGTCCCAGCTGTTATGGAGCAAGAGTTTAAATGAGTTTAAATGCAAGGATCTGGTCTATTCTCTAATTTTCTGTCTCTTCTCCATCTAGTTGCACAACCAAATTTTCTCGTGAGACCTAGGACTTGATCACCCCAATGGTCTTGCAATTCTCTGCCTCATGCTCTCTCTACTTGCTGTTTCTGTATTTCTTCCCTTGCATATATGCAGGTATTAAAATATATGTGAATCTCTTTATGAAATGTAATTGATACATGCGATCCTTTGTTTAAAATGTATATAGTTATATTGTTGAAATGATTGCAAAGCTATTTGTAACACAAGGGTTAACCTGAGATGCAATTTTAAACCTTTGCAGAAGATGCAAACAAAGGTCATTTTTGATCACAGTATTCCTTTTGCTGCACCTGCTGAAACTGACAACACTGGAAACTTACAAGAACACTGTGAGAAGCATGTTTTTTTTTTTTTTTTTTATGAGCTCCTGCACAGACTTATAAAAAGGAGTGGCTGAGATTAGAATTGAGAAGAAAAACTCAGAAGAAAAAATTGCTTACCATAGTAATCTTCTTTCTTCCCAGTGATGCTCAGATATTCATAACTTTATGCAGTAAGCCTGAGGGGTTAGACTGCACGGAGATATAGAACACATGCAAATGATGCAACACTTTGCACATGAGCATCTTTCAAACACTGCCTCTACTAACTGCCTGTGTTCTAACCTCTTCAGATTTTATAAAGGAGCCTGGAAAGTAGGCGAGAATAGTATAGTACTTTATTTTTATTTTTAAATTGGTGTTTTTCCAACAATACAAATTTGTAAAAAAAAAAAACTTCAACTGGAGGAATCACAATTCAACAGAGTTAGAACAAATGCCAGAGAAATACCAAAAAAAGTGGTAACAGAATGAACCCTGTCCACCTCAACTATTAACAGGTGGAGGGTAACAAACACTCCAAGGGTGTATACTGATAATGGTGGCACCAGCATGCGGAGTGCAGAGGCTGAAGTTCTGGAAAGGGAGGTAGGAAGGGAAGTTATGAATATCTGAGCATCACTGCAAAGAACGAAGATTAATATGGTAAAAACAGGTTACTCACCTGTAACAGTAGTTCTAGGAGTGGTTTATGTTGTTCATCCACACTCTTTGGCATGTCTCTTTCCCCTTTAAATCTGGCCGCAAGTCTTCAAGCTGGCTCCTCCCACCCACCTGGATGGTAAATACCTCGGCTCCGCCCCATGACACCAGATCTTAGCCCACTGGAAGCAAAGGTGATGCGACTAAAGCCAGGGAGATCAGGTGGTTGCGTGTGGGTGAACAACATATACCACACCTAGAACTACGGTTACAGGTGAGTAACCTGTTTTTCCAGGAGCGTGGATATGTTGTTTAATCCACACTCTTTGGCAGACTCCTAGCAGTTCTCTGGGAGGAGGGAGGGAGGCAAGGTGCACACCCCATACTTAGGAAACAGATTGGAGAACTGAAGCCCCCAAACCAGGATCCCGACGTGACTCAAGGTCGATGTGGTAATGGGTAATGAAGGTGTTTGCGGACTTCCAGGTAGCAGCCCTTGGAAGCAGACACCGATGCAGCAGTATGGCGGGTAGAATGAGCTCTTATCCCTCTGGGAGGCTCCTTGCCCGCCAATAGCACAGACCTATGCATGATGTAATCCATCTTGCAATGGTCCATTTGGCTGCAGGTCTGACAGAAGCAGCTTCAGCGTAGGTGACAAACAGTTGGCAAACCTCTCCCGGAATTTCCGCCGTCCTCTCCTTGTAGTAGGAGAGAGCATGTCTAAGGTCCAGGGTATGGAGCCTGTACTTGGCGTCCGAGGTGTAGATAGGGTAATATATTGGCAGAGTCAACACCTGATTAAGGTGAAACTCTAACACCACCTTCGGAAGGAATTTCGGGTGGGGGCGCAGGACAACTCTGTCCCTGTGAAAAACCAGATAACGGGAGTCCACCGAAAGCACCTGGAGCTCTCCTGTCCTTCTCGCTGACGTGATAGCCACCAGAAAGGCAGTCTTCCACGACAAGTGTGAAAGCTAACACTTGTGCATGGGTTCGAATGGCTTGCCCATGAGCTTTGCCAAAACCAGCAAAAGATCCCACAGAGGTGGAGGTTCATGCACCGGAGGGGATATGTGATCCAGGCCTTTGAAAAAGTGCCCGACCACTGTCTCCTGTGCCAATGTCGACTGACCGCCCGCTACTGTAAGAAAAGGCTGCCAGTGCACCCTAGGGTCGATGACAGTAGACCCCTTTGGAGAGAGACCAAAGGTAGTCTAAAAAGTTAGCCAGAGAGCAGGATAAGGGGTCCAGACTTATCAGACACCAAATGGAAAACCTTTTCCATTTGAAGGCATAACATTTCCTGGTCGATTCTTTATGAGATGCCTGCACAACTGTGTAGACATCCTCGAAAGACCCAGAGCCTGGAACCTAGCCACTCAGGTACCAGGCTGTGAGGTGCAGGGATTGAAGGTCCGGATGGAATACCTTCCCCTGGTTCAAGGATATCAGGTCATGGTGTGCACAAAGCCGCTCCGGGGCCCTGCAGCTGAGGTTGAGGAGATCTGGATGCCAGAACTGGCGGGGCCAATCTGGGCTACCAGGATCACCTTCACCTTGTCCCTCCTCACCTTGAGTAACACCTTGTGGATCAAGGGAAATGGAGGGAAGGCGTAGAGGAGGCCTGGGGTCCACGGCCTCGAGAAGGCATCGCCCTGAAGCGAGCCCTGCTGAGGGAGGCGGGCATGGTACAGCCTCAGCTTGGTGTTCCCCTGGAGGCAAACAGGTCCACCAATGGTTTGCCCCAACAGGAGAACAGATTGTAAGCTACCTCTGGATGGAGAGACCACTCGTGGCATGTCTGGCCTATGCGGCTGAGAGCTACCGCCACTTGGTTCGAGACTCCTGTCACATGGATGGCAAGGAGATCCGCCTCCAACCTGCTGACGAGGGTCCAGATCCAGCGCCTCCTTGCATAGCAGATGCGGAGCGCTGCTGCCCTGTTTGTTGAGGTAGTACATGGTTGTGGTATTGTCCGCCTGACTTGAACCACTTGGACCTCGGAGCTGAGGAGCGAAGCGACAGTACCAGTCTGACTGCTCTGAGCTCCAGCAGGTTGATGAGGCATTGAGACTCTCGGGGTCCAGAACCTGTGGGCTCTGTTGTCCCCATGTGAGCTCCCAGCCCATGAGAGAGGCATCGTTGTGAGAACGACCATTGGCTCGGGCAGACAAATGGGACCCCTTCCTGCAGACAACCTGGGACGGTCCACCATTGGAGAGCTGCCCACATCTTCTAGGTGACAATGACCAGCTGGTCGAATGACCCTGACACTGAGTCCACTGAGCAGCCAGCTCCCACTGGAGGGGGCGCATGTGTAATCTGGCCCAACGGACCACTGAGGAGCATGCCGCCATGTAACCCAGAAGGCGCAGGAAGTCCCGGGCAGGGCTTAAGTGTCCAACCAGAAATGACTGGGCAAAGGAGGAAAGAACCTTTGCCCTGTCCGCCGGGAGCCGAGCTCTGGCTTGAAGAGAGTCGAACTCTGCCCCGATAAAACTATCACCTGAGAGGGCACGAGTTCCAACTAGGCCTCATTGATCAGGAGGCCTAATTTGGAACAGGTCTGGAGGGCTAGCTCCTGACCTCTCTCCACCTCCCGAGGGAAGAAACCCGCCAGGAGCCAATCGCCGAGGTAAGGGTACATATGAACCCCTTGATGCCGTAGATGGGCCGCCACCACTGTGATGCACTTGGTGAAGACCCGAGGGGCCGATGACAGGCCGAACGGCATGGCTTGGAACTTGTACAGGGTCCCTTCCACCCAGAAGTGGAGGAACCGCTGGTGGGACGGACGGATTAGGACATGGAAAAGCGCGTCCTATAGATCCAGTGAACAGAACTGCATGTTTCGCTCCAGCGATGGTATGATCTGATTCAGAGTTACCATCTGGAAGGTGCGAGACCTGAGATATTGATTCAGGTCGTGGAGATCTAGGATGGGGTGCCAACCCCGCGTCCGCTTGGGCACCAGGAAGTACCTGGACACGAAGCCTGGGTCTGTAGGAGGATCTGGCACTGGAGCCACTGCCTCCTTGTGGAGGAGCTGAGCAATGTCGTCCCAAAGGGCCGACTGAGTGCAAACTGAGATCCTTTCCTCCAGAAGGCACGGGCTCGGCAGGGAGAGTACTGCTCGAATTCAAGAGGCAGTCCTCAACCAACCTCTTCCAGGACCCACCTGTCCAAAGTGATACGGAACCACGTGGAAAGAAAGTGGCGGAGCTGGCCCCACACGGGAGAACCCAGAACTGGCATGACGGGTGTAGGGGTGGCCACCCCCGACCCATAACTGAGCAGGCATAGAGGAGGAGGAGGAGGCTCCTGGACCAGCACCTCGACCTCCTCTGCGGGGCTGTTGGGGACCCTGCTTGGGCCTGGGGCACCAAGCTTGAGCCTGCTGTTGCTACTGGTGCTGCTGACCTCCCTGGAAGGAGGGCTGTCTAACCGCAGGAGAAGAGTGCCGAAAAGGCTTCTTCTTGTGCTTCTGCTGGTTCTTGCCCGAAGAACCCTTTGCAGAAGTGGCATCCAAGGTGGCAATAGACTGCTCTATGTGCTGGAAATGACCTGCCACCCCTAGACCGAAGAAATCGGTGCCAAGGAAGGGCACGTCGGCTAACTTCCGCTGAGTAGACTTGGTTTGCTGGCCAAGGCACCTAGCTTCACCTGAGCTCTTTCCTTCTAAGACTGCTTGAAAGGCAGAGTAGAGAAACTTACCAGAGCAAGGGAGAAGGATTAAGACTTAGTTTGGCTAACAGATTTACTGTGTGGTGGTGTTTTGATTTTTTACTCAGGGATTGCTACTGTTTGTGGCTAACATTTCATTGCTTTTATTTTTTCTCTGATTCAAATTGTTGTTGCTGGTATACCTTCTTCTGCATTATTACAAGGTGCCTACAGGTGTGCTAACAGATTACTGCTGTAATCTTCTGATTCAAATTAGTCTTTGCAAGGTATATCTTCTGTTACTGCTTTATTTTTTCTGAGCAAAGTGTTTCTTATAGGGTATATCTTCTCTGAAATTACTGTATACAGGTGGAGCTTACATTTTGTGACTTTTTATCATTGGCTACAAAATTACTGTTTGACACTGTGTTTTATTTTATTCTTGTTTGTTGAAAAGGTTTGTTGTCTCAGAGGTGTTTGCAGCTCCTTCTCACATTGAAGGAGCTAATTGCTTTTCCTCCCACAGCTCTTCCAAGGATTAGGTGTGTATGTGGGGTGAGCTGGCAAACTGTCAGTACTTCCATCAGAGAAGTATACAAAGTCAGGTTAGTTGATATCTTGTAGGTAGAAGACTTGTTTGCTGGCCATAGGCACCTAGCTTCACCTGAGCCTTTCCTTCTAAGACTGCTTGAAAGGCAGAGTAGAGAAACTTACCAGAGCAAGGAGAAGGATTAAGACTTAGTTTGGCTAAGCAGATTTACTGTGTGGTGGTGTTTTGATTTTTACTCACAGGGATTGCTACTGTTTGTGGCTAACATTTCATTGCTTTAGTTTTTCTCTGATTCAAATTGTTGTTGCTGGTATACCTTCTTCTGCATTATTACAAGGTGTGCTCTCAGGTGTGGTGCTAACAGATTACTGCTGTAATCTTCTGATTCAAATTGTCTTTTGCAAGGTATATCTTCTGTTACTGCTTTATTTTTCTCTGGAGCAAAGTGTTTTACAGGGTATATCTTCTCTGAAATTACTGTATTACAGGTGGAGCTACATTTTTGTGACTTTTTATCATTGGGCTAAGCAAAATTACTGTTTGACACTGTGTTTTATTTTTATTCTTGTTTTGTTGAAAAGGTTTGTTGTCTCAGAGGTGTTTCAGTCTCCTTCTCACATTGAAGGAGCTAATTGCTTTCCTCCTGCTGCTCTTCCAAAGGATTAGGTGTGTATGTGTGGGAGCTGGCAAACTGTCAGTAATTTCAACAGAAAGAAGGGGTTAAAAAGTCAGGTTAGTTGATATCTTGTAGGAGAAGACTTGGTTTTGCTGGCAAGGCACCTAGCTTCACCTGAGCTCTTTCCTTCTAAGACTGCTTGAAGGCAGAGTAGAGAAACTTACTGTAGAGCAAGGAGAAGGATTAAGACTTAGTTTGGCTAACAGATTTACTGTGTGGTGGTGTTTGATTTTTTACTCACAGGGATTGCTACTGTTTGTGGCTAACATTTCATTGCTTTATTTTTCTCTGATTCAAATTGTTGTTGCTGGTACCTTCTTCTGCATTATTAAAGTGTGCCTACATGGTGTGTGCTAACAGATTACTGCTGTAATCTTCTGATTCAAATTGTCTTTGCAAGGTATATCTTCTGTTACTGCTTTATTTTCTCTGGAGCAAAGTGTTTCTTACAGGGTATATCTTCTCTGAAATTATTACAGGTGGTGCTTTACAGGTTTTACAGTTTTATCTAATATTAGATAAGCTTTCAGGGTTACTCCATTTGTTGTTGACTGATTGTTTCTGCTCTTACTCCTTGTTCTTTCGTCCGCTGGTTCTTCTTTTTAGGCAGGAAGGGCCCAGCCACCACTCCTATCCCCAACCACCCACGCCAACTCCTATAGGGTACCACAGTTGTGACATTTCCTGTGGCAGAGCAGGAAGGGGCGTGATCGAGGGCCCACAAGAGTGATCTCATTTTACAGGGCACTAGTAATTTAATTGTTATAACAAGTTAAACAAGTGCACAATTAAACCATTACTTGCATTTTTTTCCTTTTTTTCTTCTAATTACTCTGACTAGGTTACAAACCCAGCAACTTATTTGGAATGGATTTCATTAACTGCAGGTACTGTGGAACAATTTTCAGAAGGACAGTCTTACAGGATTTAGGACACTGTCCCACATGCTGGGCCTTTGGGAGATCTTTGGTCTCAGCTCCGGGCAGCATGGGCAGAGATTGCATGCCAAATTTCATATTGAAGAGGAAATACATTATAAGAACCAATCACTTTCCCCAGCATCCAACAGAAAAACCTCAACTCGCAGAGGGTAGTTGGTCCAGGAGGTTGGAGGTGGTTAGGAGGAGCAAATCAGGTGCCCCATCACTCTCTGCTCTCCAACACATTACTCCAAAACCATATAAACGCTAATAACAGGTATCTGCCTCTATCTCTGAAATCAAATAAAGAGGCAGAAGACACTGCAGAGCAGGACACTCGTGCACAGGAGCTAGCACAACAATACTACCCAAATCAGGAACCAAAACTAAACAAGCACAAAGGAAATCCAAAAACTTCTGATCATAGGAGACTCCATGATTCGGGGAGTTGATACCATCTCCAGCTAGGGGTGATGTCAGATGTCTCCAGGTACATCAGCATGAGAGACACTGACCGCATTGCTAAAATTGTTCACAAAGCAGGAGAAAACATTGATGTCCTAGTACACATAGGACTAATGATCTCGCCAGCCGGTCAGTTGTGGAGACCATAGAACACCTGCTAAGCTGGGTGACAAACTATCATCTATTGTCCGGGCATCTCCTTCTCTGAGATCCTGCCAGTCTGGGAGAAGGAAACAGATGGACGGAAGGTCGGATAGAGAGATAGGGAGCAAACACGTGGCTCAAGGACTGGTGCCAGGAAAAGGACACAGATTTGTAGGAACTGGCAACAGTTCTGGGAGCGAAAGTTCTTAATTCTGATGGACTGCATCTGACTAAAGAGGAGTCAGTGCATTGGAGCAGAAGTTTGACGCCTTTGCAGAATATTTAAACTAGCAAATGGGGAGAGGGGTGCAGCACCCTATACGCCGAATGGGAAGAACACCTCCCTCAGCTAGTGGTCAAACAGGAATTCAGCGTGTTTGCCATTCATTTGCATCACCAGGTAAGAAAAAGGTCTTGTTCCATACGATGCACAGGGTAATGCCCAACTTCACCCAACAACTAACACACCAAAATCTGGCCAATGGAAAATCATGTACACAAATGCTCACAGCCTGGGAAATAAGATCCCAGACCTGCAGGCAATAATGTCAGAGGCTAAACTGACATAGTAGCATTAGTGAGACGTGGTTTACCAGTAACCACACTTGGGAGACTTCAGTACCTGGCTATGTATTGTTCAGAAGAGACCCGAGGTGCAAAAGGGGGGGAGGAGGGCCCTGTATGTTAATGAAAATATCAAAGCTACAGAAATTCAGAATACACATAAGGAGCCAGAAGAACTGTGGGTCACCCTGGAAACAGAAATGGGACAGCGATAAGAACTGGGGTTGTCTACAGGCCCCAGACCAGAGGGAGGACATAGACATATTACTGTTAGAAGATATACAAAACATGACAGCTAAAGGGAGGTTCTGATAATGGAGACTTAACATGCCAGATATAGATTGGTCAATACCAGCAGGGAACATCTGCCAGAACTAGACTCATATGGATTCCTGCAGGGGAGGGCCTCAAACAACTGGCATAGCAACCCACAAGAACAGGCTATCCTAGATCTAGTACTGACTAACAAAGAAGGGATCACAGATTCCAGGTAAAGGTCACCTGGGGTCCAGTGACCATCACATGGTATGGTTCAATTTGTCTACTATGACTCAAATCATCCATTCCAAGGCAAAATATGGACTTCAGAGTGAGCTGACTTTGGATAAGATGGCCAACAGAGTTAAGCTAGCCCTGGCAAAAAGAAACACAGGTGAGGAGGTATATGGCAAGTGAGGCATTAGTGACGGATACATACTTGAAGCAACATCCCATTGTGTTAGACAGAAAAGGAAGTGCAAAAGAAGAAGGAAACCACTTTGGTTCTCAAATACAGTAGCAGAAAAGGTCAGAGCCAAAAGGGCTGGCCTCTGGGGAAAATATGGGGAACACAGCGATGAAGATAGGGAGACACCAAACTGCCCTGGCGGGAAGCAGGCAGCAGTAAGGCAGGCAAAGTCCCAACCTGAGGAAACACTAGCACCTAACAGTAAAAGAAGGTGACAAGACTTTCTATAGATACATTAGTGAAAAGAGCAGTCCAGAGGGGGTATTGCTGGTCTGGCTGGAGAAAAGGGAGCATGAGGAGGAGGACCCTGTAAAGGCACTCTATCCCAATAGATACTTTTTGCTCATGTATTTACTGAAGAGAAGGTGGTGTTAGGCCCACAGCCCAGCATCATGGACACAGGGGGAGGGAGGTGAGCACTATCCCTTCACAAAAGAAAGGGTCCTACAAGAGCCATGTTTCAGGGTGGATAAGGCAATGGGACCTTGATGGCATACATCCCAGGGTACTTAAGGAGCTAAAGGAGGAACTAGCAGAGCCATTAGCAGAATTGTTTAGTGAGTCTCTTGAGCACAGGAGAGGTCCCAGAAGACTGGAGAAGGGTTTATGTGATCCCGCCTCCACAAGAGTGGTAGCAGGAGGAGGCGGGAACTACAGACCAGTCAGTCTTTACTCTCAGTAGTGGGCAAGATTGTGGAGGCACCTTATGAAAGGGATAGTGCAACACCTGGAATCTATGGGCACAGGATCCAAGACAGCATGGGTTTGCTAAAGGAAGGTCCTGTCAACCAATCTCATAGATTTCTTTGACTGGTAACCAGAGGGTGGACCAAGGGGAGTAGTTGATGTCACCCACCTTGACTTCAGCAAAGCTTTGGACACACTGTTCCACATAGAAGATTGATAAATGCTAGGTAGGCTCGGTGGGCTGAAGTTGGTCAATCTGGGTGGCAAACTGGTTGACTGGCAGAAACAGAGAGTGGTGGTAAAATGGTATGCAGTCAGAAGAGATGCAAGTCACAAGTGGGCATTTAGGATCAGTCCTGGGCCAGTCCTATTCAACATCTTCATTAGTGACCCCTAGATGGACTAGAGGGTGGCGTTTGTCTTGTTTCGCAGATGACACTCAAGATCTGCAACTAGAGTAGATGATCCAGATGGGGTGGGCAGAATGAGGAAGAGATCTGGATAAACTAGCAAAATGGTCAGAAGAGTGGCAACTGGGATTTAATGCAAAGAAGTGCAAAATCATGCACATAGGGAAGAGAAACCCGAAGTCACTTATAGGCTGGGAGGAGTTGTTAGCAGTCACAAAGGAAGAAAGAGACTTGGTATCATCATCACTGATGACCCAAAATCATCCAAGCAGACCCCCAAAGCAGTAGGTAAGGCTAGGGGTGTTAGGGTGTATTAGTAGGGTATCAAGTCGTAAGAGGGAGGTAATAATCCTCTGTACAAGACATTAAGTTAGGCTCCCATCTGGAGTACTGCGGCAGTATTGGAGAGGCCACCTTCATAAGGACATTAACTAAAATTGAGGCAGTCCAGAGAAGGGCACCAAATGGTAGGGACTGCACTCAGAAGACATATGAGGATGGAAGATTAACGGAGTCAATATGTATACCCTGGAGCAGAAGGAGGGAGAGAGGATATGATCGCATATTTAAATAATCTTTGTTGGCATAAACATGGTGAAAGAGTCTAACATGTTTAAATATAAGAAAAATTGCAGGACAAGAGGACACAGCATGAGATTAGAGGGAGGCCATTATGGGGAATGTGAGGAAATTCTTTTCACAGAAAGGGTGGTAGATGGCATGGAATAGCTTTCACACAAGAAGTGGTGGCTGTGAATACAGTGCAGGGCTTCAAACAGTATGGGATAGGCATAAGGAGCAATACAAATGACTATGAATAGATAGGTCACTGACAGAGCAAAGGCCGGTGGCACATTTATAAGGTAGAAAGAGATATGCAGACTGATGGCCTTTGCGTCCTTATCTGTCATTCAACTTCTATGTTTCATGTTTCTATGAGTATCCGCCGAAAGAGGATAACCTCAGCCAGGCCCTGCTAGTGAGCTTGACAGGAATCTCTCCATAGAAGGTTGTCTGAGCTGCTGTTTTGCAACAGCATCGCCCTAGTCACAGACTGTGGTCTGCATGTCCGCTGGGAGATGAGGGAGGACTTCATCTAGCGCCCCAAGAGGGCGTGAGAGAAGTGTATTATGATCACTGTCAGTTGGCCTGACGAAGGCCTAAGGATGTGGCCGTATCCACCTTCCAGGCAGAAAGGTCCATATTCTGACTCTTATCTGGAGGCGGTTCAGTATCCACTGAACTACCTGCTGCCTAAACACAGGCAGTCAGTAAGGCTCGACCGAGGGATGCTCAGAAAACGGCCAAAGACCCCATGGGTACCGGTACTTTGCAGCCATGCGGGCAGACAAAGTCGGGCAAGAGGCAGGGCGCTGCTATAGCTCGGGGGTTGGGCCAACAATGGCTTCGCCACTGGAAGGCCCTGTTGGGGTATCTCTCTTGGCGATATCCGTGAGAGGATATTCTGCCTTCTTGATAGGCCCAAGGGTATACCGGTTGACTTGAAATAAGGCAGAGGATGCCCTGAAAGAGGAAGACCTTCCTTCCAAGCCTGTCACCGACAACTCATCATCAGGGTGAGTGTAGACCAGTGGTATCCGTGTCCGAATCGATATGGTGTCTCGCCTATGTCCCTTGAACACGCCTGATGCGATCGGGGACAACAGTGATGGACAGACCACAAGGCAGGTTCGTGATCCGTCCGTCCTCTTTCTCTCGAGAGAGCCCTCCTGAGGCTGCTTAGGTGGCTCCTCCAAAATTGGTGGGAGACCGAACAGGCCTAACAGGAATGCTTGTCGTCCCATTGGGGAAGAACCGAGTTCGCCCGAGGGGTCGGCGCTGAGCCTAAGAGAGGCTGGAGCCAAGTAATGGCTGTAGAAGGGCGGAGCCGGCCATGACCAGTCAGAATTAGCTGGCCGCTACAAGGTCCTCATAACGCCGAATGGAGCTCGCGGTTCTCCTCATCCGAGGAGGATGAGGATCGTGGCTACGCTTCAGGGTGTGTTTGTGGACTTTTTTGTTTTTCAACCGGCGTCCTGGTCTCGATCGAGACCGACGGGCTGGCTTGTTCGATTGGGAGAGGCCGGAGTCGGTGAAACCGAGGTTATGGCTCCTGTCCCTCGACCGGGATACCCGAGGGTTGGTCTCCATGTCGGGAAGGAAAGGATAGGTGTCTCTCCACGAGTCGGCCGATCAGGGTCGGTGATAACGGCTCGATCGGGTCAGGAGATATCTCTCCGGTTCGGCTGTTTCTCAGCTCGGTACCTGGCCTGACGGAAGGTCCGGGAAGCCGGGCGTCGAGGAAGCGATCTTGACCGAGGCCAAGACAGCAAGGTCCTGGGATTCAGACCTCTCTCAGTCCCAGGAACGCCTTCTCTGGAGAAGAAGACTTAGGGTCCTTGTCCCATTTTCTAGGGCAGGAGGAATGCATGTTCAGGGCGCCTACCCCGGTGGGAGAGGCACAGCTCCCGTAAAGGATCCTGTGAAGGCAGAG
Organism: Neoceratodus forsteri; assembly: GCA_016271365.2. NCBI lineage: Eukaryota > Metazoa > Chordata > Ceratodontiformes > Ceratodontidae > Neoceratodus > Neoceratodus forsteri. The sequence continues at coordinate 261,259,278 of JADMNL010000027.1, read as the reverse complement.
CTGGTTTAGCCGTGGTGAGGAAAAACTGCTTTGATGAGGCTTGGGCAGTTTCTTCTTCAATGCCGCCATCTGGTCGAGCTGCCTATGGATCCCACTGCCATGGAAACGCCCATCTTCCTCTTCGGCTCACACCGTGGATTGCGGTCTCTCCCCCGCTATACGCCTTTGCGGTCGTCCAGAACGCTGGGATGGAAGGCCAAGCAGATGGTGTGATGAAGAGGCAGTCATGCACACACCCAAACAATAATCACACGAGAGGTGGGATCGGTAAAGTATATTTTCTGTCTGCAGGGACACGCAAACCCGGGAGAATCAGCCCCTCCATGTCCGGCGCGCCTGATCGGTATCAGAACCGTATCGAAGCCTTAAAGAAAGCGACTGCGTGAAAACCATGATTAGTATCCAGGGCCACGACACCCGTAATGCTCAGAATATTCCAACTCATGCAGACTACCAAGCAGTACCACTGAGGTGGGCAGAGAAGAAACCAATACTCACCTTAGTAATTGTGTTTCTTTTAATGGAGTCTTGCTGTATTCTGACAATCTGTGTTAGCTCTAGCCTTGAACTGCCCCCGAAAGTAGAGGGTTACCGTTCTATGGTGCAGAACACTGAGTTTCAAGCTCGTTGAGGTCTCAGTTCGTAAGCACTTTGAAACCCAACCACTGATTCTTACGAGCAAACACTAACTATCTATGTGGAAATTAAAATAAGTTTAACTAGCCAACTGAACAGAAAGTTTGGATTCCTAGTTAAGACTCCAAGTCAGGAAACCCAAAACCAAACCTATCCAAAAATAAAAGATCATAATAGTAAAACACCCGGATAAAATGGAGGGTGTGCATGAAGCACCCTGGCAACACTGCGCCTGCCCATCCACTTTCCAAAACCAGTTTCTGAGAGGGAGGGAGGTGAGAACTAGAATAGCAAGACTCATTAGAAGAAATCACAATTACTAAGGCGAGTAATTTTTTTTCTTCAACACGAAGTCTTGCTGTATTCCTGACAATCTGCAGACTATCACAGTCATCTCCGCGGAGAAGGAACAAACCTACTTTTGGGAATAGGGCTCAAAGTACTGCTGTGCTAAACTGAGCATCACTCCTAGCCTGGATATCCAGAGAGTAATGATTGGTAAAGGTATGGACTGCTTCCAGGTAGCTGCTAGGATTTCTAACAGAGGGATATAGCAGCCGTGGAAGCAGCTACCTCTTGTGGAATGAGCCCCAGGCCTGAGGGTGAATGTTTCAGTTTCATAACAGAATTTTATACAGAAACAACCTACCTGGCATAGTTATCTTTGGTGGTTTTCCTCACTTCTCCATAAGTGAGGGAACAGGACTCTCTTGCACCATGCGCAACCCTTTTGAATAGCCCACCCTTTATGTTTATTGATTTTACAGTAGACACAGAGTAAAGCATCCTGAGGCAGTACACGAGGAGTTAGAGTTTAGAATAAACATTTCCACCTGAGGGCACTACCTATTAATACATGCAGGTTTAAATTGAAATGATATTGCCTCTATTAGATACATCCCTGCTGGTGGAATCAGTAAATAAAATAATAAACCACGTTCAATACAAAGCGTTCAGTGCTGCCTTGGAGACCAGGAGCTGCATGATTTTATGTTTCTTATTATAGATCAAAGCTAAACCAATCTCTTTTTTCCTTGAAAAGGAAATAAGGTTATCATGCATTCCATAAATTTAGGTACTTAAGATATACCTTCCAGATAAATGTTTAAAACTCCACATCGTGTGTGTTTAAAACATTTTAAGTAATGAGTATAGACATCAACCGGCCATACTTAAATGCCCTGTAAGAGAGCATCTTAAACTACTTAACTTTTGCTAGTACTTCCAGGAATTTTAGTAAGTTACCACCTTAATACAGAAGTGTCCACTTGTATAGAAAGAAGAAATTATCACAGGCTAAGTGAAACAAAAGTTCCAGTAGAGAGCTTATCTAGCTCAACAGTCTAGAAAGCTATAGTGCTGTGATTTCAACATAAATGTTCACCTAAGGCCCTTCAGGCATGACGCAGACCTGTAATTTGGGTCTCCGATCGCAAAATCAGGTTTCCCTTCTTCAGCCTCTTCTGTGTTCGACTGGTCTGTCGATTCCCTCCATCTAGATGGTGCTACGTGCGCTGGGCCTATTTCAGGGCTTCATTTGGATCAGAGAAGATATACACCTTTTCCCCATGAAGAATTCTAAGGTGTGCAGGAAACAACATAGTGGGGATTTCTGCATTCCTCAGGATAGCCCGGACTCCATCGAAACGCTTTTTTCTTTGTCTGGGTTGCATAGCTGATGTCGGAAAGAGTCTAACCTGTGCACTGCCCTGGAGTAACATTTTTTCTGGTGTGCCAGCGCTATGATAAAATCCCTTGATCCAACTCCATCTAAAACTGCAACAACAGCCCTCAGAGCCTCCGGGTCTACAGGGACGTCCCCTTTGTGCCACTCAGTCGCTTTTGGATGATTACTTGCCGATCCAGAAATGTTTGACCTGGTTGTCATTGCAGCCACTCCAAAATAAACAGAGCCAAATGATCTCCCTAACTCTGTTCTGGTAAGCCCACTATTCAGTAGATTGGCTGCCCAAGCTAGATTCTCCAGAACTTCAAGATGGGAGCGTAGGTGATTATTTTCTTTTACAGTCGTCGTAGTGGTGCCAGGGCCGTCTCTGATCACTTGCATGTTACTATGGTTTCCGTTTTCACAGATGTTACTTCCATCTCTAAAGTATTAACTCTGTTGGTTAGAGTCGAACTTCTCCACTAGTCCAGAGACCATGAAAATAAGGCGGTTGATTTTAGCACCGTAGTTTGCAATGTTTCTTCTCCCACAACAGAGTCCTCTGAAACAAGGCTGCCTTGTGCAGACCTCATTGGCTGGGGTCCCAGAGCATTTTACCTTTAGCTCCTCTTGCTGCATTCTGTCCTTCTTTGGGTTCCCATTCTTGCTCTACAGATGCTCCGATTCCCTTTCTTGTAATCTTATCCACAAAACTCCAGAGGAAATGTTAATATTTAATTTACTGTACACATGATGCAATGAGCTCAAACTCTAAACCGCCATCTTGTTTGGACTCAGTAAGCGCCCAAAATGTTCATTGTAATTGTATTTATTCGACCCCATAACATAAGGTAATGACTTCCATCTTATGGGTCTTGAGTAATCAGCTTGCAAGAGGGGACCCAGATTCAGACTGTTCAGTTTGGAAAGGAAACAAGATTGATATATACCCAAATAGGTTAATTGAGAAGAGGACCATTTGAGGCTTAAGTCTAAAACTTGTTGTTTGCAGACTTGTTTTACTAATATTTAGCTTATAGTCTGCAAGAGCTACCAAAAGAAGCAACAGTATTCAAAACTTTGGGGATAGAATCTTGGGATATAGAACTTAAATTTGTTGCCCTAGTTGTATTCCTCTTATTCGGTGTCATTTTCAGTTTTACTACAAGAGGTTCCAAATGCAAATTAAATAGTATAGGTATAGGCAACAACCCTGGCACATCCTTCTGGCTAACAAAAAGGCTCTAAATACAAACCATTACAGGAAATTCTGGTTGCCGGGTCATATATAGATACTGAATAGAGCATGAGGCAATACCATAGCAATGTAATGTATAAAAAGGTCATTCTAGTCCACTCTGTCAAAAGCTTTTCAGCATCCAGAGAGACCAGGGCGCTAGTGGTCCCAGCTCCCAAGACACTGCTATGATATGAAGCACTTTTCTCAAGTGATCATTAGATAACATGCCTGACATGAAGCTAATTTGCTCCAGGCCTATCAAAATCGCCAAGACCGGGCAAGAATCTTCATGTCTACATTCATCGGAGAGAGAGCAAGGCTGGTAATTAATGATTAGGTGGGATCTTTGCTGGGTTTGGAAATAAGCGGAGAATGGGTTTTGTAAAAGTATGATCAGAGATCCCCTGCTCATAAAGCCAGTTGAAGATGTCTTTTAATGGGACTACTAGTTCTTTCTAGAAACATTTGTAAAATTCTGCCAGAAAGCCATCCAGCCCTGGAGCCTTCCCCACTGACCAAGCCTGGATCACTTGTTCCACCTCTGCCACATGGATGGGTCCATCCCGAAGTGCCTGTTGGCGTCAGTTAAATGAGGCAGAGGAGATCTTGCAGAGCCTTAATCAAAGCAGTAGTATCTTGGTTCAACTGATCAGGAGTATACCGAGGCAGGATTTTCTGCAAAAAGTAACAATACCTTCTTTGAGTTTCTCTGCTGTTTAGGGTCTTGCAGGAATTGAGATTAAACCTCAGGAATGATCTGACTCCGCTCCCGAGTCAGAGCCACCTGTAAGAGAATGGGTGAATGATCAGAAAGTAATCGGCGGGTGGCCATCCTGCTGCATCGAAACGTCCCTATGCAGGTGGACAGAGTTGTGAAAGATGGGGAGGGGAAGGTACATTTTGTGCAGGGCCGAGTAGGAGCACAGACAATCACGCTGGCAAGCGTGTCGCTCCATCAATCTTTGAACCAGGTTTTATAGTCAATTATGGAGGTAATGCACAAGGAGCAGTTCCCCAACATGATACTAGGGAGACTTCAACCATCTAATGGATGCAGAGATTAGACTACTCGGGTATAAGCCAAAGAGGAAATAAGGCTACTAAAACATGAGCGAGAGGCTTACTGGGCTAGACCTTGTGGATAGCTGGCGACAGGCTTACCAGGAGCCAAGGAATACATGTTTCACTCACTCCCACATGATACATGGTCCAGATTAGACTATATATATGTCTCTAGTGCACTGTATGGTAGGCTAGGAGGGTGACACACGGCCCAATTTGGCTTTTGGACCATGCTATGGTGGAACTGAGTATTGAGTGGGGTTTGAACCTCGAAAGAGCTACTGGTGATTCCCTACGTATCTATTAGCAAGGAGGAGCTTAAGACATTTTAAAGGAGCAATGGGAGAGTTTTGTCAGTGAATAAGGGACAGGGAACAGACTGCGACATTGTGGGAGGCGGGCAAAGCATTTATAGAGGGTGATTATCAGTCATGTAGCGAGACATAAAAGGAAGGCCATCACAAAATACAAGCTTTGAAGAATACCATTAAACAGCTAGAGCGGAAGGTCATAGAGAGTGGAAAGAGGAGGATAGAAGGCATCTGAAACTGGCTAGGGAGGCATTAAGCGCCCAGTTGACGGGAGAGGCCAGGACAAGGCTAATTTTTGCCAGGCAAAAATGAGTGAGCAACAAACTGGGACCACTGCTGGTTAGGTTGATGAAAGGAGGGAGGGTCCAACAACAAGTAATGACCATAAAAGATGACCAGGGCAGAGTGATAGGGTCAGACCAGGCATAAGGGAATGCTTTAAGCAGTTTTACAAGAAACTGTATCAGGCGGAATGTGGAGAGATGGAGGAGCAGGTTAGCGCATTTTGCTGGATATCAACTCCCCAAAATAACCAGGGTCAGAGGAAGCACTAGCGGCAGAGATCACCAGCCATGAACACGAAGCCTGTCAGTTTTGCAAAAATTCAGCCAGGCCACTTAGAGACATTGTCTAAAAACACTGAGGAGCCACCTTTTGAAGCATTAGTTGATCATGATGGAGAAGGAGCTGTAGGCCAAGAGCTCTTCGACTTCACTGGCACAGTTCTCCAGGGCCTCTGCTTCCTCTTAGAAGAAGAAACCAGAAAGCACAAACACCAGGACCGGGACCGGTCAACTTCTCACTGTGGTCTCCCCATAAACCGTTGACCATGATGGGGTTGTTCTCTCGGGGAGGGAGGTCAGCCCTTCAGCGTTGCTAGCCCTTACTTACTCCAGGCTCCGGTGGCTCTGCTGCCCGCCTCATAACTATTCCAGCGGTGGTTCTTCGGAACAAGGGACTTCATGTCCTGTTCCTCAGCCCTGACGCTCAGGCCCTTGTCTTCAAGGGCGCTCAGCCAGATGGCATTGGTTCCTCGGACATTGGTTCTTTCACCATCATCCCCCCAGCCATGGCACTGCCTTCGTCGGTTCCCGATACTGGGACCAGCATCAACCCCTTATAGGTAACGCCCGCAACAGGCTACTGCTACTTCTTCTACTCTGGTGTCGCTTTTCCTCAGAGGTCTCCTTCCCTCATAGAAACATAGAAAATGTGATGGCAAAAGGGACCATATGACCCATCTAGTCTGCCCATTTTAGAGTGACTAACCCCCCATTTACTGCTCAGTTCAGTGATGCCTTTGTATTTATCCCATATAATTTTGAAACTTCTTCAGGCACCTGCTTTTCAGGCGCCAGTGGATCCTTCCATAGGTGCTCCAGGCGATGCCTGCTGGGCCTGCCAGTGTTGCCATAACTCTGTCATTGCCACAGCCTATGTACGCAGCCAACCCAGTGGGCGATGCTGGATTCTCACCCAGCGCGCTAGGTAGTCCTGTGCCTGAGTACCTTTCCCGACCCCGCCGTTGTATCCTTACCTGGCACCCTCCATCATTATCCACCAGTGTGTAACCTCCTGCCCCTGGTAGATTATAATGCCCTGTTCTCAGTGTGGGGTCTGTCATCGAGGCACAGGTCAGGAATAGGAAACCCAGGAGCAGTTGTAGAATTCTTAAAAAGTGTTTATTATTACTAGCAGTGACATAAAAAATAAACTTGTTCAGCATAACTATTTACAAAGGACAAATAGAGAAGATCCATCTGAATTTTCCATCAATCTCTGTGTGTCTCTCAAAACACTGCAGCTTTCTCTTAAGTCTTTGCAACCTCTTCTTAAACAAGCATCCTGTTTTTTCCTAAAATGTTCTTGTAAATTTCAGGCAGGTGCAGCCAGACACAATGTCCCAGAACTGAGGCCCCTTCTCCAGAGCTTCTGAAAAGGGCTTAAAACTGCTTTCAGAGTAACCCCTTGAGTTCCCAATAGCTTTTTGCAGTCATCTCAAACTATAATGACATACATTTCAACAGTAACACTATATCATTTCTAAATAGAGGATCCCAATATCAGTTACATTTCTATAACGATTTGCATATATTTTTATACCAGCAGCTATGCAAGGGAGGAAAAGATAGAACAGCAAGTGAAGACTGAGAGGCAAAGAATTGCGAGACTGTTGGGGCGATCAAATCGTGAGTCTGAGAAAATTTGGTTGCACAACCAGACAGACAAGAGACAGGAAAGAACAGAACAGATCCCTGCATTCAAATTCTCCAAAACAACTGGGACAAGGTCCTGTTGAACCCTGTCCAGAGGTTCTTTGTCCAAGCCAGACCCAACCCCATCAAGGGCCTCCTCTGGTGTCTCCCTGCAGCTTTCCAAACCCACCACCCCAGGACCTTGGCTGGATCTAGTGATCCCGCATGTTGGGGTCCTCTGGGGCTTGACCCGATGCCAGCTTAGGTTCTCACTGGAATGAGTGTCGGTCACCAGCATCAGCCCAGATAATGAAACTACTGAGGATGACTTAGATTCTTCAGAATCTTCCTCTTCACTAAGGGAGTCCTCGGATGGGATGTCCCCTAAGGAAGTTCAAAGTCCCCACGACAATCCAACTTTTTGGATGTGATATGCCACATCCAGTCCGTTATGGGCTGGCAGGCAAGGATCAGGACCTGAGAGGCACTGCCTGGCCATTTACCTATGGCAGTGGGATGCCCTCCTAGTGGTGGTGCCCCTTGCTCGACTCCTATAAGGATGTCACATAGGCAGCATGGACTCACCCATCTGCCACCCTCCTTCACTTAAGAAGGCAGACCACCTGTACCACACCCTGGCTGGCAAACCCTTTTTAGGGGACACCCTAAGGCAGATTCTGTGGTTGTCAGTGTGGTGCATGACCTTACTAAACCCAAGCACCTTGTGCCCTTCCTGGACTGGTGGTCCAGGCAGCTGGACTCACCTGGGCCAAGCGCATGTTTGCCTCTACTACCCTGTCTATCCTGCGTTCTGAATTATTCAGCCGTGGTCCAGTATCAAAACATGCTTTTTTGGACCAAGCCAGAGACCTGGTGCAGACCTTGCCAGAGGAATCCACTAAAACGAGATTGCCCAACTCTAAAATCCGGCTCAGATGTTGGCAGCCACGTCCTCCAGGTGGCTTATAATGCTGTGGATGCCTCTGGGCAGGGGCAGCTGCTGGGTTTGCCTCTGGCACCATTCTTTGCTCCGGGGTGTCTGGCTTTGCCTTGGACATGCAATCCAGCATTTTGGAGGCCCCTTCTGAGGTTCGGTCCTCTTCGGGGGATGTCCAGGACATCATTCCACCCTGCAGGAGTCAGAGCAGGCCCTTAAGTTGATCCATTCTCTCTATCACACTCAGCCTAGAGCAGGCCAACATCAGCCCTTTCGTAGGTCCTCCTGTAAGCAGTCTTGAAACCAGCCTGCCAAAGGTCAGCACAAACATAAGGCTACAGCGGCCCCTGCAGCTGCTGCCGCTAGAGCCCCAAGGGCACCAACAGCTGCCATTCCAGCGCCTGCCCCCTCCTCCTGACACCTTAGCCAGCCCCTTCTCTGGCCGAGGATCCGAGGGAGGCATTCGGGTGTGTCAGTTCTCCCTTCACCTAGACACATGGCAGGAGGTGACCATGGACATCTGGGTGCTTCAGATCATAGAGCACAGTCATACACTGGAGTTTCTAGAGTGGCCTTCAGAAAAAACCCAGGAGCTCCACCTAACCTTCCACCACCTGTCCCTTGTTTGGGAGGAAAGTCAAGCTCTCTCCAGAAAGAGCCATAGAGCTCATCCCTCTGGCTGAATGGGGAAGGGGTTTTACTCCACTTCTTTCTCGTCCCCAAAAGACATGGGATCTTCGGCCCATCCTGGACCTGAACCATCTGAATCTGTACATAGTACAAAGCTACTGGATGGTCTCTCTCAGGGGCTCTTACCCCTTTGCACCAGGGGATTGGCTCTGCTCTCTGAACATACAGGATGCTTACCTGCATATCTAAATCTTTCCTGCCCATCGTCGCTTCCTCCAGTTCCACTTTCAGGGCCCATTTTCAATTTTGGGTCCTCCTTTTTGGCCTTTCTTGGGCCCTCTGGGTATTCACCAAATGCCTGGCAGTGGTGGTGGCTGCTCTCAGGAGGCAGGACTTCTATGTTCCCCTACCTGGATGATTGGCTGCTTGCAGCCCTCCAGGGACTGTCTGGTTCAGATTCTGGAATACATGTTCAGGCTCTTTCAGACCTTGAGGTCACGATCAGTCTGCAAGTCTTCTCTCCCTTGCCAGCGCCTTCAGTACATGGTGTGGTCCTGGACACTTACCAGGGCAAGGCCTTTTGCCAGAGGACATGGTGGAGCGACTGATGGAGCAGGTCCATTTGGTTTCCTCCAGTCAACAGGTCCCTGCCAGGGTTTTCCTGCGCCTTCTGGGCCTATGACAGTAGCCATTGCCACAGTTCCCCTGACTCACCTACATGTCACAGAGTTCCTCAGTGGACCTTGAGGGTCCAGTGGGACCAATGCATGGATGATCTGGACCAGTCGGTCCTGGCCTCTGACCCAGTCCAGAGGTCCTTTCATGGTGGCTAGATCCAGCAAACCTCCTTTGGGAGTCTCTTTTCAGCTCTGGATCCCCAGTCAGATTCTCATGACAGACCCATCCGTCTGGGATGCTCATCTTGCCGATCACCAGACCCAGGGTACCTGGGACGGACATGGAAGGGGTTCCTTATAAACATCCTGGAGATGCGGGCAGTCCTTTATGCTCTGCAGGCCTTCCAGACTCATCTCCTTCCTTGTCTGCTGCTGGTGCAGACGGACAATGTGTGTGTGGTGTATTACATCAGCAAGCAGGGGACCTATTCTTACCCCTGTGTCGGGAGGCCATGAGAGTCTGGTATTGGGCCATCAAGCATGGTCTGGAGCTTCTTGGCCATACGTGTTCCAGGCATTCAGAATGTCTTGGCTGACAGTCTCTGCTGCTCCAGGTTGCGGGCTCATGGGTGAGGGCTTCTAACCTCGGTGGTCGAAGACCTCTTCGACTGGTGGGGTTGGCCAGAGTTGGACCTCTTTGCGTCCCCACTCAACACATAACTGATGCTTTTCTGCTCACTTGATCCTGGGCCTGGTTTTCTGGTGAGACACATAGTCCCTCTCTTGGAATGGGAGGTTTCTCTACACCTTTCCTCCCCACTTCTGCAGAGGGTTCTGCTCAAGCTCCAGTTGGAGGGGTGGAGATGATTTTCATAACCGCTTTCTGGCTGTATCAGATTTCCCTTGCTGCAGCAGCTGCCAGTGGACTCTCCAATGCTCCTGTGCACCAGCTTCGTCTCCAGGACCAGGGCACCCTAGTCCATCCGGACCTAAAGTCACTGCATCTCCATGTGTGACTCCTGCAGACCTAACTGTTGCCCGCTTTGGGGTGTCCTCTAGGGTCACGGACGCTCTGGTGACTGCTAGGAAACCCTCCACCATGGCTACTTATGGTATGAAATGGAAGTGTGTCACCCTTTAAGCTGCTTCTCGCCATTTGGATCCTTTCCCTGCCTGGTGAATCTGGTGTTGAGTACCTTCTTTCCTTTGACTTAAGCCTGGGGTACTCCTCCTTCAGGGTTCACCCTTCCGCCATCTCTGTGTACCATGCATCTAGCGAGGCAAAGCTGTTGCCCAGCTCAAGTGTCCGCACCTCTCTGTGAGGGCATTTTGCATCTGAAACCTCCCATTCAGAGCAGCGGTCCCTCCATGCGACCTTAACTTTATGTTGGAAAACTCACTTTACCTCTCTTTGAACCATCCACGAGTTCGAGCTGCGCTTTCTATTGTGGAAGGCACTCTTTTTAGTTGCTGTTACTTCTGTTCGAAGATTTCTGAGCTCCAGGCTCTTATGTGTAAGGAGCCTTATTTGGTTTTCCACAAAGACGGGTGTGTTTAGGCATCATCCTAAGTTTTACCTAAGGTGGTGTCGGAGTTTACTCCACCTTCAGTTTATTTTCCTGAGTACTCTAATTAGGGGAGGCCTTGCACCATACTTTGGACTTAGATAGGATTTATGGTACTATACAAATCACACCAAACCTTTCAGGAAATGTAACCAGTTGTTTTGTTTCCTGCCCTCTCAGAAGGGAGGCTCTGTTTCAAACAAATTTTATCTTAAGTGGTTGCAGTGCATTGTTTATTGCTACACTTAAGTACAACAAGACCTTTCGGGATTGGTTAGGGCCATTTCACTAGGAGCTCTTAGACTTCACTGGGCACCTCAACGGTTTCTGTCAGAATTGTGTCTGCTCACGGACATTGGTGCAGCTGCCACCTGGAGTTCTGTCACACCTTCACCAAGCATTACAGTCTGGACATTGCCTCTAGAAGCAGGGGCGATTTCAGCCAAGTACTTCAGGGCCCTCTCGTCCGAGCCCTTGGCTGCTGATCTGTCTTCCTTCCGGTGTTGTTCTCCTCCTGGGGATACCTGGTACTGCTTGGGACTCAGCCGGCTGTTTCTGGCAGAAGAGAACTGGTTGCAGAGCAGGAAACAGAAGTCTAGAACTACAGATTTTTACTAATTAATCACTTCTGTCTCAGTAGGAGTAGTAGTACCTGTTTGGATTAAGCAAACAGATACTTTATTAGAAGAAGGGGTCTCATTTAAGTAAAAAAAAAAAAAAAAAAGTGTTTTTCTGAGGAAGGGGCAGTATCAGCTTAATTTACTGAGAGCAGAGAGTGAATCTAATTGGGGTGTGGCTTAGCAGCTTAGGTGTAGAAAAGCAGCTGTCTCCAGTTACAGCTTCTGGCTCTTTCTGACAGAAGAGAACTGGTTGCAGAGCAAGAAACAAAAGTCCAGAACTACAGATTTTTTACTAATTGCCCTCCTTCCCACCCCAAGCCAGTTCTAGTTTTATAGCCACTGAATTTGACTGAACAGGAACTTCCTGTTTGGCAGTAGGAAGTAAGGATTACTGAGACACATTAGTTTCGCAACCTTGAAGGAACTTCAAAAAAAAAAAAAAAAAGAATTACTTCCCTGTCTCCCCCACCGGCTGCTGGAGGTCTGAACCAAGCACGGAGGAAGGAGACTGCTGAAGACTACAGGAAGTTCCTGTCCCAGAACAGGAAGGGTGAGAGTTTTGGACACATAGACAGTAGGAGAGTAAGTGTAAAAATACATAGAGGAGGAGACATTAAGCATGCAAAGCAACAGGAGAGGGACACAAAATAAGTCAAGATGGGAGTGGTGCAGTGCAATGGCTGTGGAGCAGCAGTGTTCCGGGAGACATTCTGGAGGCTGCGATGCTGCCCTGTTTGCAGGCACCTCTCTGATCTGAGGGAGGAGGTTGCCTTTCTCCATGCTGACCTGGCTGGATTCATGAAACCTCTTCCCCAGCCAGGGACCACCAGGGCCACCACCGTTACCTCAGGAGGTTGCCAAGAAAGAGGAGCGGTTGGACCAAGGTGGGCTCAGAGAGGGAGAGGGTGGTGGAACAGAGATGCATCCTCCAGTTGTAGCTCTCCACAATTCATATGCTGTTCTGGCAAAGAGTGGTTCCTCTATGGAGGCACCTGCACTGGAGACCAAAGAGGATGCTGGGAACCTCCACAAAGGAGACCCACAGGAGGGTGGCATGAGACCCCACAGGGAAGCAAACAACCCTGGTTGGGGACTTAGTCATTAGAGGGGTAGACGGGGGAGGAGGGGATGGGAGGTAGGTGCCTGCCTGGCGCAACGGTTTGGAGAGCCAGAGCTTAATCCTCAAGATCGCAGGAGCAGCTGCACGAGGGAAGGAGCTGGATGTCATTATCCACCTTGGGACAAATGACCTGGCTGTAAATGGGATCAGAGTGGTGCAAGAGGAGTTTGTGGAGTTGGGGAGGGGCTTAGACAAGTAGCATGTCAAAGGTAAGCTTCTCAGAGGTGCTACCTGTCTATGGCAAGGATGATGCTAGGTATTCTGCACCATGGGATTCAATGAGTGGTTGAAAACTGATGTGGAGCTGAGGGTTTTGGCTTCATTGGGGACTGGGGAGCCAGCTGGAGGGATGCAGGCTTATACTGGCGCCATGGTCTGCATCTGTCCTGGAGGGATCCAGGATCCTAGGTGACAGGTTTAAATGCTTCATTTTCAAGCATTTAAACCAGCCAAGGAGGAGGCACTGAAAGGAGCAGGAAATCCCAGCCTCCCCACAAAGTGCAGTAGTTAGAGAGGTAAACACCAAGGGGGAAGCTGTAGGGAGCAGGACAGGGTAAATGCAGAAAAGGTGTTAAGGACAGGATGGTGCTAAAAGGGTAAGGCCATAAAAATAAATGGAAGGTGATGAGTACCAATGCCCGCAGTCTGTGCAACAAGCTCCCTGAACTAGTGGTCTTGATGGAAGAGGGATGCCTGGATATTGTGGCAGTCACTGAAACATGGTACACAGAGAACCATGAGTGGGAAGTCAGCATACCAGGATACAGTCTACAGGAGGGACAGGGTGGGTAAAAGAGGAGGAGGAGCTCTCTATATAAGGGAAGGGATTAAAGCAACAGAACTAAAGAGTAAACAGGAAGTTGATGAGTCACTATGGGTCACCCTGGAGACAGGAAATGGCACCACAATCCGCATGGGGTTGTGTACAGACCCCCATCTCAGGGGAGGAAATGGACAAGAAAATCATAGAAGGCATCCTTAAAATGGCAGAAAAGGGGAAATATTGTTGATGGGGACCTGAAAATGCCAGATGTTAACTGAGTACCTTTGCTGTAGGCACATCCAAGAGCAGGGTCATTCTTGATGCCCTACAGGGGCATGCCTCAGACAGCTAGTGGTGGAACCCTCTCAGGAGGGAGCAATCTTCAGACCTGGTACCTCAAATGGGGAAGGAGAAAGGATCTCAGATTTAGAAGTGGGTAGCCATCTGGGAACAAGTGACCACCAAACAGTGTGGTTCACAATAAACATAGCCATAGAGTCAAGCCATACAAAAACAGAGTATTGGACTTTAGGAGGGCTGACTTTGGGAAAATGAGAGTGCCTTAGAAAAGCACTAGCAAATGGGCAAGAAGGAGGGTGGAGGAACAATGGGGAATAATCAAACAGCCATCGCAGAGGCAACAGGCCTTTGTGTGAAACAAATCAATAAAACAAAATGAAGGAAAAACCACTATGGTTCTCAAAAGAGGTGGCAGGGACGCTTAACAAGAAAAGGATAGCATTCATGACACCTGCTGAAGTGGTATGCAGTAGAACAGTGAACTGCTTCAAACGAGGATGGGACAGGACAAGGGGAGGGTTAATGAAGGGAAGGGTGGGAGGGAGGGGCAGCTGCAGAATAGGTGCTAGCATGCACATTCGAGCAGACTTGATAGACCTCTAGGTCTTTATCTGCTGGCAAATTTCAGATGTTAGTATGAAATATAAGCAAACACAGAAGGAGCAGGACAGACAACTTTATCAGTTAAAGCAGAAGAAGGCAGGAAGGCAGTCAGAATAGCAAAGGCACAAACTGAGGAAAAGATAGCCAACTCTGTTAAGAAGGGATAAAACCTTTACAGGTACATTAGGAGCAAAGAAAGACAAAGGAAGGATACAGAGACTTAATAAAGGGAGGGAATGTGGGCAGAGGGTTGACAGTGGAAAAGCAGGGATACTGAATAAATATTTTGGCTCAGTATTCACAACAGATAAGGAGAGGAGGTGCCTAAACCAAATGAGAGAAACTCTGAATAGGGGTGATACCAGCCCATTCACAGAAGAAAGAGTTTTGAAAGGACTCTTGAAACTGAGGGTGGACAAAGCAATGGGGCCTGATGGGATTCACCCAAGAATACTAAAGAACTAGGGTAGAACTAGTAACACCACTGACTACTCTCTTTAACAAAACATGGGAGGTTGGAGTGGTACCTGAGGACTGGAAGAGGGCAAATGTGATTCCGCTTCACAAAAGTGGGAGCAGGGCAGGGCAGGAAACTACAGACCAGTTAGTTTGACTTCAGTGGTAGGAAAATGATGGAATCACTTCTGAAGGAACTAATTGTTGAGTACCTAGAGGCCAGCGGGGCACAGGACCCAAGGCAGCATGGTTTCACAGCACGAAGGTCATGTCAGATGAACCTAATAGATTTCTTTGACTGAGTGACCAAAGTAGTAGACCAGGGAGGGCTGTGGATATGGCCTACTTAGATTTTAGCAAGGCATTCGACACAGTCTCACACAGAAGATTAATACCGTTACTTGGCCTTGGAGTGGGTCCCAAGGTGGTAGCGGATAAAAACTGGCTGGACAGCAGGGCGTAAAGGGTAATAGTAAACGAGTCCACAGTGAAGAAAGGAGGGTAACTAGCGGGTACCGCAGGGTTCGTACTGGGACGGTCCTCTTTAGTATCTTTATAAGTGACATTGGAGGGCACCTGGAAGGAAAAGTATGCCTCTTTACAGATAACACAAAGATCTGCAACAGGGTTGATGCACAAGGTGGGTGGAAAGAATGAAAAGGGACTTGGCAAGGTTGGAGGAATGGTCAAATACGTGGCAGCTCAGATTCAGTGCAAGAAGGCAAGGTAATGCATCCGGAAACAAAAACCAGGGAAGAGAACACAATGGGGGTGAGTTATAACAACAACAAAAATCGAAAGAGTCCTAGGAGTAATTATATCAGATGACCTAAAGGTGGGCAAGCAATGTGAGAAGGCAGTAAGGAGGGCTGGGGATACTGGGATGCATAGGGAGAGGCATCAACAGTAGAAAACAGGAAGTTGTTATCCCTCTCACAGACAGTTAGTGAGACCCCATCTGAGTACTGCGTGCAATGCTGGAGATCCCATCTCTGCAAAGACATAGACAGAGTGGAGGCTGTTCAGAGGAGGAAGCAGCAAATGGTGCAAGGTCTGCACCAGAAGACATACAAGGAGAGACTAAAGCAGCTTAATATGTATACCCTTGAGGAAAGGAGGGAGAGGGGGGACATGATAGAAACTTTCAAGTATCTCAAGGGAATTAACAAGGTACAAGAGGGTAGTATCTTTAGAAGAAGAGATGTGCAAGAACAAGGAGCACAATTTGAAGATGGGGTGACAGCTCAGAGGTAATGTTAGAAAGTATTTTTTCACAGAGAGAGTTGTAGATGCATGGAACAGCCTTCCTGAGGAGGTTGTGAGTCAGGAACAGTGGGAGGAATTCAAGAATGCATGGGACAGGCATAAGGCAATTCTAGTGGGGGGCAAGAGGAAGTAAGCTGTTGATTAACTAGAATCTGCAGCTTATCCATCAGAGTGAGAAATGGGCAGACTGGTGGGCCAAGTGGTCCTTATCTGCGTTAAATTCTATGTTTCTGTGTTTCTACCGTGTGATGTGCTGCAAGAGCCTTCCTCAAAGTAAGATAGTACAGTTACGTAAGAACTTACCGTAACAGTAGATCTTCGAGAAAAGCTCTTGCAGCAGGCCCTGCCTCCCTCCTTCCCTGCTGCTTTTGTTATCTCTCGCCTACTTCTGCCTGTTTTTGTTTGGCTCGGAACCTCCTTGTATCTCTATTTACTGCCCTTTCAGGGTCTCCAGTGGGAGAACTGAGGTAGGTGTGGGGACCGCCCTCTGTTATAGGCTAGGCTGATGTCAGCTGACTGATGGTGTGGGACAATCCCTGTGATAGACTGCTAGCTAGACTATTCTCTGTGTTGTGCTGGTGCCTGACAGCTTGGTCCTACCCATGTGGCCTGCTACAAGGCGTCTCTGAAGATCTACTGTTAGGGTAAGTTCTTACATAACTGTACTTTCTCCGGGAAGTGTGGTCTCCTGAAGGCAGGCCACCATAGCACCCAGTTTGTGTAGATGCTTTAGAATTCTATATCGTCAGCTGTGGTCTGACCCCTTTAATGTTCCAAGATATGTGAGAAACATTAGCCGGTCAGTACTAAAAGTCTAGACTATATTAAAGTTCTGAAAGCTACTATTCTGTTCAATGCCAGTGCTGCCCAGTCTGGGACACCATCCTCTCCCAGAACATTTCCATAACCAGTAAGACATATAATCATACCAACGACTCCAAAATAAACATCAAAACATTACCCCTTCTACCTGTACAAAACTCCCTGGTTCCAAGGACCATCTCCTTTCCACATCAGCTTTTGACTGACTAGTGATGTCCATAAACCAGCTCCAGAAATAACACTAGAAACTTGAATAACGACCCCCCCCCCACCAAAAATAAATTAAGCAGTACTGAACAGCAATCTAAGCAGCCCTCCTGCAAGAGTAAAACTGTTGGTTTCCATTGTCTTTCATAGGCATGGAGTTTATTCTCTGGAAAAATCATGAAAGAGGTTGGGAAATAGAGAAGGAAGTCTGTCAGGCTTGAGCAGCCGATTGAAACTGTCGTCAACCCTTTAGAGTCTTCACAACTAATTGAGCAGGATGCAGCATTGGAAAATGAGTCTGTGCAGCCAAATGCCATCTCTTCACATCTTGATAGGCTGCCATCTGGGATAGAACCTGCAGGGTGTGGTGTTGAAAAATATAAATGTGCTGGCCCTCCCAATAAAGCTCCTTTATGTCCTGCAATTTAGCCATGATATATGCCTTCTCTAAATAGTTTAGCAATCTGAAAATCATGGGATGGGATGATCTCCTTCTTGTGGTGGAGGTCTTAGAGAATGGTAAGCTTGCTCAATAACATTGACTGGCTTGTGTGGGGAAGTGCCAATTAGTGGTTTTTCAACTTTATTTATGCCCCTCTTACACGGCGTCCCTGAACTCTCTCCGGCAGGACTCACAGTACTGGACTGTTCCCCTGAAGCACCAGACTCCATTCCGTGGGCAGGTCCCATCTCCCAACTACCACACCTGGCTGCCTGACCCCCTCGACTCTGAGCACCCCAGGGTGGGACCACCGACTCCACTAGCGCTCTGTCTAGAATTTAATGGAGCGACCAGGGATGGAGGGAGTGCCCAGGATGGAGCTGGATGCCTGGCATTGGGCGTGGGGACCGACCACTGGCCTCACCTTCACCTATCAGGCGCGGGGATTTTCACGTTTTCTTGTCCTCCCCTGTGAGCTCGGACATGCAGTGATAGCCAGAGTCCGCCGAGCTCCGCCCCAGTGCCATTTAGCAGCATCACCTTGTTCCTGGCTGCCCCTGGCCACCGCCAGGGGTCGCCTCAGGAGTGACGCTGTCCTCATACCCTCCCCGGAAGGGAGAGACGCCCAACAGGCACACGATCCTCCCCACCGATGGCCCATGCTTGTTCCTGAACCTGGGCCGGCATGGAGCAAGGTGAGGAGGGCCAGTTAGTTTGAATAGCAGTTTCTGTAAAAAGAAA
The DNA here is from genome assembly GCA_016271365.2 of Neoceratodus forsteri. Classification (NCBI taxonomy): domain Eukaryota; kingdom Metazoa; phylum Chordata; order Ceratodontiformes; family Ceratodontidae; genus Neoceratodus; species Neoceratodus forsteri. The sequence goes on along the minus strand of JADMNL010000027.1, from coordinate 261,241,079 downwards.
TGGCATCAGGCCTTTCAGCATGCTCTGGCAAACCCACAAGCTTTAAGTTGTTCTGTCTGCTTCTTCCTTCTGAATCTTCTATGCGGTCCTCCAACTTAACGGTCCTTTTGGAGGGTCATAACATCAAGCTCAAGCCCCTCGATGCAGTATTCGGTAGAACTGACTTGCACCTTCATGTCTCTGGCCCTTTGAGAAAGTTCGTCCAGGACAGGCTACATAGAACACGCGTCATGGCAAGATCCATAATGAGTGAACAGAGACTTTCCACTTCTTGCAAAAACAGTCTCTAGTTAGGATGTCAGAAGGAGAAGGTTCTGACTGAGTTTGCATATCGTTTATTTTGTGCCGTTTAGGTGCATTCTGTCCCATGGCTAGTGCCTGATGCTGCCTAAAAGGTTCGGAAGTGTAGTTGGCGCAGTAACTCGACCTCCATATCCAAAACAAAAGGAGCCAAAAAAACACCCCACAGGAAAGCCCAAGTGGCGATAAGCTAATAAAAAAACACTAGGCACAAGAACAAAATAAAATAAAATGGCAGGGACTGGTAGTTTTACACTAGAGCTACCACAAAGCTGGAACAGGATGCGGTCACTTGAAGCAGCATGTCATGTGACTCTACTATCTAGGTCTGTTATGACCTGTAGCATGGCCTTATGGTCATCTTTTCTCCCTAAGGTAGATGGAGAGGGTCTCAGAGTGGGGCCATTTTCAGCAGATTGCTGTGCTTTTTGCTTCCTGTATCTCCTGTCTTGTCCTTAAGTCTAGTAATCGTCAAAGCTCTCAAAAGTCAGTATGTGTGCTGAGGGAAGGCATCAATCATGTTTGCTGAGAAAAGTTTTGTAAAATAATTAAAAATCACTAATGTTTAATAAGTAAAAAAATAGTTTTGGTCTGAGCTCCTGTAAGTCATGTCTGCTTCATTGTTCTGTGAGCCCCCCCCACAACCACGTAGGTAAACCCTTTAATACAGGCCTGTGAGGGCTGATCATGGAAGAAGTGCACTGCCTTTTTATCCTTCTGTGTCCAAATGCACCCTGTTCCTTTGTCCACTAATGTCAAGCATCCAAGTGTCTCTTAGACCAAGCCCCAGCATCCACAGGATCTGTAACTGCATACACTTTACCCTTGTGAAGTAAGTGTAGCTTAGCTAGAAATAAAATAGAAATCTTCCTGGACATAAAGTCTCCACCACTCATTAACACTAATGGAGTTCACAGAAGGCGCTAGGACCCAGCGGGAGCAAACTTTCTCAAGAGGGCGGCGCCTGAGATGGAACCTCAAGGAAGTGGCACCACAAGCCCCGACATGCGGTAATGACTATCTCGGCTTGCCCTCCAACTGCCTCAGTTCCTTTTTCCCCCGACATCCAGTGCGCTTCAGCGACAATGTCGCTCGCCTGCTGGGAGTTAAACTTCACTAGCAGCAATGGTTCAGTTTGTTTTGTAGAATTATTTTGAATCAGTATTGATTTATATATTTTAATTGTACCAGGCGTCTTCAGCCCTCCATTGATGGAGTCGACCATGGCGGTCAAGTGACTCCTAGGGGAGACTTCATTGTAAACTATTCAGTCAGCCAGGCCCAGTCAGTCTCGCCCCTCCCCGGGGTCTGACAACAGACAGCCCAGTGCTCAGTGTGATCGGCAGTCCCAAAGCATAAAAGGAAGCGGTCCCATTCTTATGTATTCGGCTCGCGAGTTTCTTTCACACATAGGCTCTAAGAAGAAACGCATCACCAAGGTCTCCTTCTGTATGTCTGCACATAGACGGTCAGTTATTAGGGCAAGCCGCTGGTCTCCACCTCTGTCAGGGTCACCGTTTCTGTCTCTGGTAGCCGACCTCCTCGACACTGGAGCCCCTCCCGCTTTCACCAGTGAGCTGCTCTATGGAGCAGTGGGCTTGGAGGTTGGTCCAGTTGCCGAACTGGTCAGTCGATGCTGGGGCCTTAGGGCCATTGGTTTCGGAGGGACGCAGTAGGGCGGTTGGCGTTCATAGTAGTGCAGCACCTTCTTTGGTGCTGAAGACTCCACACTCGGGTGTTTATCCCCTCACATGGCTGCGGTGCAGGGGTCCACACCGATGCCTCTATCTCCTGCCATTTTTCCTCTTTCACCTCAAATCACAGTTGCAGACCCCTGGGACTCTCTCGGTGCCATGGACTCTCTGCCGCCAGGGTCTTTGTCGGCACCATGTACGGTGCCAGGGGCTTTGTTGGCACCATGCATGGCACCGCAGGCTCTGTCACGGCACCACTCGGCTAGCGCCTTCCTCCTTGTTCTTGGGCTGTTTCCCTCTATGGCACCGGGGACTGAGTGCGGCGCCGGATGGTCTTCAAGGGCTTCTTTTTGGCGAACATGGGCACATGAGTTCCCATATGGCAGGTGCAAAAGTCATGGGTATTACACCCATTTGGTGTCGCTACCACCACTGCTCTTATTATAGTGGCAGTGGCTGTGCTTATTATGTTTAATATATAGGCTTTTATGGGGTCTTCATACGTAATGTCACTTACAGCAATAACATGTCCAGGTGTTGCTGTAGCAACATTATGGTTCCATAATCATATATTAAACATAATAAGGTATTGCTACTATAATAAGAGCAGTGGTGGTAGCGACGCCACTAAATGGGTGTAATACTATGACTTTGCGCTTCATTGTGGAGAACCTCAAGCTCTGTGTTCGGGCCGAAAGTTTCAGCATTTTATAACAAAACAAGCTGGATTAAAATGAAGCTCACTGCAGCCCCAGACCCCGCAGCAGCATTTTAAGGTATATGGGAATGGGAGCGGCTGCAGTATTTCTTTTATCGGTCACCTTTAAATAGGAAAATTGCAAGCAGCTGCAAATTCATACAAATTTCCTGTCCCTTTAATCACATAATAACTGGATAATTGGATTTTTTGTAACATAGATTAATCGGCAGACCAGATGATGGATTTATCCACTCAACCCTAGTTGTAATACTGATTCTTGCAAAGTTCTTACTGTGTGAAAGCCAACGCTATCCAAGTAGAATATAGTAATGTTAAGTCATAGTTGAATTCTCGAATACTCTACTTTGCAAAATAGTACTAGTAATAAAAATGTTTATAAATGAGAAGCACAGAGTTTTTAGTACTGATTACTGCAGCACAATTAGAAATGTTTTCATTTTACTCCATAAACTATGGTATATCCATTATTTAATGTAAGTGGTTTAGGGTTAAGTTTGTCTTGTCAAACATCAGTGTGTGAACATGTATGAAAAAACTCTTCAGTTGTATGTTACTGCATTTCAGTATATTGGTACATTTGATAGTTGCATCACAGATGGTGGATTTCCATGAAATTCAGCCTCTTGTTTCCTTGGGCATCCGTCCCTTGAGTATTTTATATAGTATAAGTACTTCTCACAAACTGAGATTTAGGTCACTGTAAAAGTCCTTTCATATTGCCAGTTTACAATAAAACCATGACTATGTCTGAATGAAAGAATTATTGCTCTCCTGGCCTGTAGCATTTTAATTTCTTTATTCTTTCTAAAACACTTCAAAGATTCTACCATTTTTCTGTAAAATGTGTGTTTCTTAAACATCATCATGGAAGCAAAAGAATTTTAATCTTTTTCCCTAACAAGGAGGTTAAACATTTACCTGCTAGCGGCAAGGAAGTATAAGTTTGCTTGAAATGGGACTCATTTTGTATTTGTAATATGTGATATCGTAGTACTTTGCAGGACTGCAAGGCAGTCACTGGGTGTTGATTGTTAAATTGTTTGGCTCAGTATATATTTTGTATAAGAGTAGTGAAGCAGCTTTTGAGAGGAATTAAATCTGACAGCTATTCTTGGAAATCATTAAGTATTAAAGGTATGATGCGCCACTAATGCCAGCAGTCGACAGCCGACTCGTGTTATACAGGATCAAGAGCTGCGGGCTTGTAATAGCAACAAAGTGTTTGGGGCATATCAGATTTGTAAGTGAGCATCAGTTATGTAATACAGTACTGAGTGGTTGTGAGTTTATGTGACTAGGAAAGCTCTGTAGATGTAACACAGGGACCACAAGTAGGGTGGGGTCTGTTCTATTTAGAAAAGTTATTAAAATGAGAAATGAGGCGTGGATCTTAACTGCAGTACAACCAAAGTATTCAGGGTTTTGCTCTGCACAGATTAAGGTACAGTCAACAGCCTTCTCTCTTGAATACCATATCGTTACTTTTTAACAGTAAAGTTGTAATTGTCAAATTCCTGTTGTATGAACAGATCATAACTAGTTTGCAGAGGACTAAATATGACATGTAATAGTGTGACGTATATCTAAACTTAAAATATAATTTTGATCAGTGCAATGAAGAAAATTCTTCAGTTTGTACAAATGCAAATAGGAACAGTAGTGCTGTATATATAAAAGCCTGTTAAGAATTCCTGATAACATCATTTGCATATTTCCATTTCATGATGGTCATTGCCAGATTACTACCCTGTCACTAACTAGTATGTGCAGTAACAGCAAGCCCTTGCAGTTTGAGTAAACCATATAGACAGTGTATGAGATGCGCTGAACGACTGTACCATATTCTGAGAATGTTAGTTAAATAGTGACTTTCTTTAGGTTTTTTCTCACGCAACCTTATAATCTCAGTAAGCCTATTTCAGCTTTAATATGTTCACTTATCCGACCCTTAAATACAAGACAATTTAAAATTCACAAAAACAGTTGAAATCGTGACAGGAATATATGGGTGCTGCCTGACAGGGTAAACAGAATTATACATGTACTGTGAGGACCACTGCATCTTCATCGTATTAAGTTTTCATTTGCCTTTTCCAGTTGGATGCTTTTAAACAGCAGACTGTGAAGTATGAAGAAGAACTTAAACAGTCCAAAGAGCACCTCAGCTTGGAAAACAAGAAAACAGGCGACTTCTGTAAAGAAATGTGAGTATCTATAAAATGTTAATACCAGTGTTAGTACATAAGATGTTATTATCTTGTTTTATTTCTGCTAACTGGTTTGAGACCATAGGGATACAATTTTAAAGCACCTTTAGGAATCAGAGGCATGGTGCAGTTAAATCCATTTCAAAGAAGTAATGTTTGTTATTAGCTGGCAAAATTGAAACTTAGTTTTTGGCAATAATTTGATTCTGACATCCTTAGATTTATCACCATTGTGTTTTGTAACGTGAGCCCAGTAGTGATACAATAAAAAAATGCATCATCTCCACTCTAAGATGTTGGCTCAGAGTTTAGAATGGTGCCATGGAATCAGAACTCCATTCAGATGTTGCTTTGTGCTGGTGCTTTCTCTAGTGTTCTAACATCAACTTTGTTTTCTCTGCTGAAGAGCACAGTTGACTCAGAGTCTCTCCAAGTCTGTCAGCTAAATCCTTATTTGTTTTATTTGTTAAAGGAAACTCCTATCAAGTCCTAAGTGCAGCAGTGGCTGCAGAATGCGTAATTAGAACTTTAACATAAGTAATTTTCATTACCTGGTGCCCAGAATTTTAATTAAAAGATCTGCTCGCTCCGTAATGTCGACAGCCCTGGGCGGACATCTCACACACCCGGCTGATGGTAGCCCTCATTATCATAACCTTCGCGATGGAAGTCACCCGGTTGCGGGATGTCTCACTGGGGCTATGTCGCCATTATGGAGTGAGCGGATCTTTTTAATGAAAATTCGAGCACTAGGTAATAAAAAAATGTACTTTTATGTTAAAAGCCCTAACCAGGCATTTCTGCAGCTGCTGCTGCACTTAGGGACTTAATAGGAATTTCGTTAAAACTTTTATAGTTATTCCTATATAGTTTCGATAGTTGCATTAGATTATTTTTTACCTAACTCTGTTATTTTAGCAGTATTCTCTGGTTCCCCATTGGCTCACTGGAACTGGAAAAAGTGATTCTAGGGCATGGATAATGGTACATTATCCATACTCTGGCAGTTCCACTGAAGGCGAGATTGGCTGGAACATTTCCCAGCCTAAGCTCCTCCTACCACTCAGGCGGGTATGACCCTGACTGCCCCATGATATCAGATCTTTCCACTGGAAGAACAGGTCACCTCCTTCATGCTACGCTTAGGATTTGCTCTGCACCATGTAAACCCTTATTTTGAAGTTTTCAGAGTTGTTTAGTGCTTATTCACGGTTTCCTTGACTCTGTCTCCTGAACTACGATCAGGGCTCCAGATAAGATTTTTGAGGCGAGTATTGTACTCCTCATTTTAAAGTGATGTCAGTAAAAGCGATTTCAGAGGAGTACAAATGACTTGACATGGACTGATGAGTACGTTTTTCAAAGTAACATATTTTTTCCTGTGCATAATAAAGCATACTAAATCAAGTTGTGAAGTTCCATATGTGTCTTTAATGTGCCACCTACTCTTTTCAGGGAAACAACAAAAATATGCTGCCTTTGCAGTCCAACACAGCCATCCACCCACCCCACCTCCCAAACACACACACAGCCTCTGTGTTACTGTTAGCTTATGTTAACATAACATTCTAGGCAGTAGAAATTAAATAAAGTCAAGTCAAGCAAGATTGGTTCAAAGTAAAAAAAAAAAATTAAGCAGACAGTTTATATATCCAGTTAAAAATCAAGGCAGACAGACAAGAGAATGACGCAGCACAGACGTGCCTGAAAATAGGTATCCTGATGCCTAGTGTACTCACCTGGTTACCAAAAGCAAATAAATAATAAACAGACAGTATGTTGCTAAGTTCCAACTAAACCAATAGAAAATGTAGGTAATAGCATCCAAGCCAGGCAAGCTAGTTTAGTAACTCAAAGCTGTGCTGCAGGTAGGCAAGCTAGATAGGTGATTGTGTCACCATTTTAAATAGTTTTACTCAGTGGTCTAACCCTTTAATAAAAATGAAAATGAACCAGTGCAGAAAAGAGAGAGTCAGTATAAATGTCAGTAGCTACCAGCCATTTGAATTCTAGGAAGAAACCCATGGCATGGCACATATTCTTTCCATCCTGAAGTAGCTTCTGCTGTAGTAGAAGCAGTGACGGGGGCAAAGCTTTATAATACCTTGTATATTGTATGCCCATTGCCTTAACAACGATTCGCACTTTACTACACACTATCAACTGCATAGTGAAGTCTCTGTTCTATCTACACGGTGTGCTTCTGCTGCACCACCACCCCAGCAGCAACTCCAGTATACATTTGTTCCCAGATCTGCTGCTGATCTCAAACACAAACACACACACCAGTGTGTGCCACCGATTCCTTTCTTCACCTCTCACTGCTTACAGTCCAGAGTCCTAACCTAGCTTAGTCATGGTGGGAAATAAAAGAAACTCCCTTTCGCTAGCAGCCAGAAAAACCCAGACAGTTCACAGCACACTGTTTTACTGAGCTTATCAGACGAACCCCACCAAGAAGCCACAGTCTGTTGCAGCCCCCAGTTTGAGCCAGTTCTGTTTCAATATTTCCCCATCCTCAGATCTTACCTCATGTTCCCTCACAGTCCCAAGTCCACACTGTAACCCTGTCACCATGGGAGAAACAGCAGAAAGAACAGACTGGCCTTTTACGCAAAAAAAAAAAACTTAGTTCCTGGCACTTCATTTTACTGAGCTCAGCTCAGCAGCAGCAGAATATCAATCCAATTTTTGATGGTCGGGTTTACAGGTGGGGCACACTGTGGAGCTGGGCTGGGCACACTCACACTCTCTTGCTCTCCCGAGGCAGGGCCTGTAATGAATTAAGTCTCGTACCTGCCTGTCATCCCTTGGATCCATGCATGCTGCACGTCAGGGTTGGGTCGGATTGAGTGTGTCTTCGCTGGATAATCTGAACATATTGTCTCTCCTGCTGCTGGGCTCCTTTGCACCGAGTTGACTCTTCCGATTACAGGCAGATTTATTTTATTTTAGTCTTTGGTAACGGGTAAGGCCCACTAGGCACAAGTGCCTGTTTTCAGAGGCGACATGGGAGCACTGGGCAGTTAAGTGACTTTCTCAGAGTCACACAGTATGCAAGTGGAGGTTGTAGGAATCAAACCCAAGTCTGCTGGATGACCAAACTCATTCACAGCTCGTTACTCTAACCTCTAGTCTATATTGCCAGCCCAGATCCTAACACATGAATCCCCGGCTGCAGGACTCCCTCATCTAGCCTCCAGTACAACGTCACCAGCTCAACTTGCTATAGTAGGAAGGAAACTTGATTAATGAGCCAATTGGCATGGTCAGAGAGTAACAAGGCAGGAATTTGGAGGGTGTGATTGCTATAAATAAGCGCACATGCCTGTATTCCAGAATATAGTTCTTTGCATGCAGTGTTCCCCTCCAGCCATAAATGAGTGTGCATTTCTTAATTTTTGTGTAATTCATGCACATTTATGAATGAATTGGGAACACTGGTGGAGAGAGCAAAAAAAATTCACAGCTGTTCAGAACTCTGTTTACTGGCAGTTACAAGTGGGGAACAAAAGCAAAGGCACACCAAGGACATATAGTGGAGTTTATAGGCATATTTGATATGCTTATGTAATAAAATTGAACTGCAAATGCCATTTTTGGGCAGTATTTTGGATTTAAATATTGTGTTCAGTGCTGGCATAAAATGTAGCCACCGATCCACATAGTATGTGCATGTATTGCCTGGGCAGGCAACAAGGCGTGGCTGGATGTGACTTATGTCATTCTGTGATTCCTGTGTCCTTCGAGGACAGGAACATCTGGCCTCGAACGAGATCCAAAGGACCATAAGGGGCATAAAGGCCTCGGCAGCTGACAGGTCTACAGCTCAGCTTGCCATCCTAGAAGCAGAGGTAGCAGTGGCTGCAGTGGGCCCCTCCTTGGCCATGGTGCTGTTCCTGGGTGGGTCGGTGTTGAAGAAGCCTTCACAGACCCATTCCAGACCATGGGGAGAGCCCTGCCTTCTATGACCACTGGTCAAAGACCACGTCCATTTAATATAAAAGTCTTCTTCTCACCATCACTGCTGGTCATGGGATGGGGGAGATTCGTCCTCCCAGTCCCTCGACTCACCTGACTGCTAGGCGGACATCAAGCGCCCTTGGTGAGGGCAGGCGAGGACTCTTCAGCCCTGCCGATGAGTCAGTCAGCCTCAACTCCGGTCAACCAGCCATCCGAAATTTACCTCGACTTTGTTGATCCGCTGTTAGATCAGGCCAAAGCGGTCTCGAGACCTCTCTGCTCCCGATCCTCACAGGACATTGCTCAGTCGGTGTCCTCTTTCTACAGTGCCGGGACAGGCCTCTGACCGAGGTTGGGCCTTCCATGCCCATGTTGCTTAGCGTGGATCAGCATGTCATCTATGGGCAGCCACAGAATGACTCTGCCCACCGTTGACTGGTCAAGTCGAGGTCAAGGCATTCATACTCCTGATCCACTCGACCAGGAGGTGGCACCGTTGGCATTCCTCATCCTCTGGAGAGGAGGCGCCACCCAAGATGCGCCAGTGCTACGAGGAGTTCCTTGGGCAGTAGTGGGTCATCGCGGTGCAAGTCTACCCCAAGGTCCCCTTCTTCCTGGCAGCTGCCAGTGGTCACCCTGCCAATCCAGGTTGTACGGGTGCTGCCAACACCGCTTTCCAGTCACCCACTGCACTCCATCCAGGGAGGCCAGCCATATGGCTCCAGTTGTTGGTCAGAATCACCCCAGATGAGGAGTCATAGGAAGTTTGTGACGATGTGCAGCGAAGGCCATTTTTAGGAGTCCTCGATTGACTTGGACCAACAGTCCATGGACTCCTCTGGAACTCTGCTTTTTGACCAGGAGGCGGTCGATGAGCCCTCCACCTGCCTGGGGTCATTGTCATTTGGGGCACTGCTTCGCCTCATCTGAATCCATCCAGAAGAGGGCCACCTACCCTCACAGACATTTTGGACCAGGATGCATCCCTGGGGTTGTCTTGCCAGTGGCTGAGGCCATCCTGGGACCAGCCCTGGAACTTTGGCAGCATCCAGCATCCTGCCCAACACCCTTGGCCTCGTATGATCCACAAGTACGTGGTCCCTACTGTCTCCTGTTCAGGGTTCTCTGTCCACTTTTCTGCAGAAGGACTGGTTTCGATTTGGTGTTACACAATGTCATCAAGGCATAGATCAGGAAGCATAGGAAAACCAGGAGCAGTTATAAAATTTACAAGCAACATTTTATTATTAGCAACAACAATATAATAAAAATAAAAAAAATATTCAGGATAGCTTAAGTACAAAGGCAGTACAAACAGAGAAAACAAAAGTTTTCATCTGAGGGTATCTCCATTTCCAAATCTCAGTGTCTCTCTCTCTCTCTCTTTAGCAAAAGCATTGCTGCCTTTTTATAAAAGTCTTTGCCTGGGAAGTCGTTAAAGACATCCTGTTTCTCACAAAATGTTCTTGTCAGTTTCTTTGCAGAGCAGGCTTGCAAATAGAACAATGTCCCAAGCTGGCACCCTGCTGGCAGCTCTGCAAAGAGTTTGCAAACAAGCCTGAGAGGAGCTCAAACTGCATCTCAGGTTAACCCCTAAATTTCAAATGCTTTTTGCAATCTTTTCCACAGTATAACTATATACAGTTTCAAACAAAGGGATCCCAGTATCACTCAAAGTTTCACACACAAATTCACATATTTTTATAACCGCAGATATGCAAGAGGGAAGAAAAGACAGAAACAGCAAGTGAAGGCAGAGAGATAGCGAGAGGCAAAGACTCACGAGAACCGTCATAGTGATCAGTTCCTAGGTCTTACGAGAACATTTGGTTCGTAACCAGACAGACAAAAGACAGAACAGGGGAGGGTAGAACAGATCTTGCGTTTAACTCCTCCTGCATAAATGGGACAGGGCCTTATTCATCCCTGTCACACATAAGTTAGGACACCAAGGGAATGTGGACAAGGAGTCCAGTAAGGTTGACCATGCCACTAAAAGGTGTGCGCTGTGGCTACCTTGGGTCTCAGGCAGGCTAGCAATGCTGTTATGATGGCCAACCATGGCTACTCCATGTTGAGTATGTTTGACATTGTTCCCCCACCATGTTGAGCAGTAGGTGGCAGTGGAACTCATCCGAGGCCACAGTCAGTTGCTGCCTAAGCACCAGTTCTGGACAGCCTTGGACATGGACAGCTCGTGCACCTGTCTTGGTGGCAGCTCTCCCCATGCATCACAGGTCTGGCTGCGTTTGTCCACCTTCACAGCAGACATCCAGAAGAGGTTGACAAATGTCCCTTTCTGGGCACCAACCTCTTGGCCCTGGAATTGAAGGACATCTCACACAGATCGAGAAATCGAGTGCTACCCTGGACTCTGTGACTTCATCCCAGAGGAGACCGAAGAAAAGCCAGAGAAACTGGCTTTTCAGTACTAGTCCTTTCAGTCGCACCTCCCCAGCAGGGGCAGTTTCAGATCTCGCTCCAAGAAGTCAGGGGCCAAGGTCCAAGGGAGGCAAGGTAATGGTGCCCTGGAAAGCATTCCCAGTGACGGGTTGGGGGTGTCATCCCTCCACCTGTCCTGTGTCCAGCCAGTCTTCCTGTTTGAGGCAGCGTGTGTCTCTTCTTGCAACTTTGGTCCGCTATCACAACAGACACAATGGCGGGGGCGCTGTAGAGTCCGAGCAAGATGGCTGCAAGTTGATCGAGCTCCGTTGCTAGTAATCTATAAAAAGCCAGTTAGTTGCTAACTCCCTAAGAGAAGGTAGATTAAACCAAGTTAAAGCAGCGGAGAAAACCTCCAGATTTAGGATGGGGAACCCTCGGAGAGACAAAACATGCGGGAAAGTACTAAAAGTAAAGCTACCTCCGGAACCGCTACCACCACAAGGGGCCACTTAGAGCCATGAACCCGTGTCAGTAGAAGGCGACAGGAAGAAACGCTCAAACCTTGGGAGCCAAAATGAACCGTATGATAGCATCAATGTCCGGGCTGGCAGATAAATTTGACGCTTTTAATAGAGTTGTCCAGGTGAAACTCGGGTTGAAACTATCTCAACAATAACGGTAGAAGCAAATAAAACTTCAGAAGCAGCACTAGGAGCGGTCAACACAGTGATAAAAGAAAATATGCACCTCCGTTCCCATCTGGAAACTTTGGAGAACCAAGCAAGAGCAAATAACCTGAGACTGCTTGGATTTGAAGAAGGATCGTCGTTAAGAAATTCCAGAAAGCTTACAGGGTGACACCTCGGGGCCGTCGAGACAACCCAGAGGCCCCAAGAACAGTACCAATAGTAACAGACTGTGTCGGATCTAGGATACCCTGCTTGCTCTAGCTAGGAACAACGGATCCTCTTACATAACGGCAACGAATAGAATCTTCCCAGACTTGTCATATGCTACGAGACAAAAGGAAGTGCTTGATGGGGCTCGAGTACTGCTGAGGGAGAGTATTCCTCATGGCCTAGTGTTCCGGCCCATCTCCGCATAGTTCACGAGGTAAAATTTAAGTTTTTCTGATCCGGGTGAAGCCCAGAAGTGGTGTAGGCGACACGCTGTTCCGTGACCTCAGGTCCCATTGGAGGAGAATACTTCATCGGAGGAGGACAATTTCTGAACTTTAATGTGGTACCTAATTTTTCTATAAAGTACCCCTTTACGGAAGAGAATAGGGGGTAGAGGTGGCTTGTCATACTCCAGGGAAGTTATTCCCCTCTCTTTTCCTATCCTTTGTTTGAAGTGACTTTGGACTCTTATTTCTTTTTATATATTTAATTTTGGCTTGGTCTTTTTTGTTTTATATATTATGCCAGCTTAAAAGTGTTGAAATAAGGGCAAGTTCATTTGAACATTTACAAGTTTAAAATAGGGGTTTGTAAGTGCCTTAAATAACGATTAGAAGACAATTTGATTCATAACTCGTGAGGGAAGCTAACTAAATACTGACATTTTGGCTTTTAGCAATAACTGTCCTCTGACAGGAAGTCGATCAACTCATGATGAGCACTTAATTGTGCAGATACTTAGATGAGACATGGTGGAATTTTTCTCTCCTCTTTGGGAGGAAAAAGATACTGGACTTTAAATAACTTTGTTTAAATGGTATTAGTCACCATGTAGCTCATGGGTTCATAACAGCAACTGAAAGTTTTGTGACATTTGTATACATAGCTAGTTATTCCTCAAAGACGTGTCTTTTAACATTCAGTGGACCTTATGTAAGTATTAAGAGGAGTGGCGCCCTCATTGGTTGAAAGTGATCATATTTGTTAAACTGTTTGTTGGGAATCGACTGTATGTTTGATGGAAATCCAATAAACATAAAGTTTAAAAAACAGACACAATGAGCAAGTGGGTGTTAAACATAGTGGGCAGAGAGCTGTCTCTCAGTTTCAGGGCTCTCCTGCCTTACCGCTCTCATGAGCCTCCAGTGTCCGGGTGTCTCAGGACACACTGTCCACCCTCAGGGAGGATATTGCTCAGCTCCATGTGAAAGGAGCCATAGCCTGTGTCCTGGACATCCTGGCTAGTCAGGGTTATGTGTCCAGATACTTCCTGGTCCCAAACGGACGGGGTGGGGCTGGTGCCCCATCCTGGATCATCCACAATCTCAACCAGTACATATGGAAGTGCAAGCTCCAGATTGTCACTCTGAGTCACATTATACCATCCTTGGAGCAGGGCTTATGGTTCTGCTCCCTGGACCTCCAGGACTTGTTTTTCCACATCCCCATCCAAAGGTCCCACCACTGGTACCTACGGTTCTGAGCAGAACAGATCTTGTACCAGTTTCAGGTCATGCCATTCGACCTCTCCTCAGCTCTGAGGGTCTTCACCAAGTGCACGGCAGTGGTGGCAGCCACCTGTGGTGCCTAGGGGTCAGAACCTGCCAGTCCCACCAGAAAGGCCATGGCGAGATCCACAGCCCTGGCTGTCCAGACCTGCAGAGACTTTGGTCTCTTGGTCAACCAAGCAAGTCTGAACTGGTACTGAAGCAATTGATCAGGTTTATCAGGACAGAACAAGACTCCCTGTGGGCCAAGCCCTACCTTCCAGCAGACTGGGCATAGGATCTTAGCTCCTTTGCCCGATCGTTTCAGGTTGGGCTCTTGCACCCTGCCCAGGATTTCCTGCTGTTGCTGGGGTACATAGCGTCCTGCACCAGCATGGGTGCACTGGCGGATGTGACTCCTCCATTGGGATCTGGGGACGTCAATGGTCCCTGTACCTTGGTCACCTGGATCACAGTTGGTCATGGTGACCAAGCTGATGTGGGATGCCATCCAGTGGTGACTAGTCCTCAGAACACCTGGATGAAGGAATCCCATTCATTCACCCAGAGACAACCATCATGCTGATGACAGATGTGCCTCAGCTAGGGTGGGGAGCACACCTGGGGACCACGCGACCCATAGGTTCTGGTCACTCAGAGTCCCATCACCACATAAACCTGCTGGAGCTCCATGCAGTGCAGCTGTTCCTCACTGAATTTGCTCCAGTGATCAGGGGTCAAGTCGTTCACATCCAGATGGATAACACCACAACCATGTTTTACCTGAACAGACTGGACGGCACCACTCTCTTCCCTCATGCTGGGAGGTTGTCTGCGCCTGAACTCTCATGCACAGCCTGGGTGCTGATCTGGCGATTCATGTCACGGGAGAAAACCAGCTGGCAGATGCTCTCAGCCAGGTAGGAGAGATGTCACATGAGTGGTCTCTGCATCAGAGGGTAGTGAACCACCTGTTTTCCTGGTGTGACTCACCTCAGACCTTTTGCCTCCTGGAAGAATGCCCAACTGAGATTGTTTTGTGCCCACACCCCACAGTCTGGGACACTGATAGGGATTCCTTCGCAAGGCCCTGGCCCCAGGCCACTGTATGCTCTCTCCTTCCCCTTGATCCACAGGATTCTGGTCAAGGTCAGGAAGGACAAGGCAGATGATCCTGACAGCTCCAGACTGGCCTAGGCAGTTCTGGTACCTGGATCTCATCAGCCTTATGCTCATGGGCAAGCCATTTGAGCTGATGCACAGGTGTGAGTTGTCACATCTGTAGTGGAAGACAGTCTTCTTGGTGGCCATCACATCTACCAGAAGGACTGGGGAGCCTCAGAGCGCTCTTGGTGAACTCTGTCTGGTCTTTCACAGGGACAAGATCATCCTTTTGCACCAACCTGAAGTTTCTCCTGAAGGTGACATACAGATTTAATTTTTCCCTTATTGATCCTTGTAGAACAGATCAGAAGCAAATGATTTGATACCTTTTATTGGACCAACATAGGCGTAACCAAAAACAGAGACTATGTTAGCTTCGGACCAACCCAGTCCTTCCTCAAGCTTAATGATTCTTGAGCTCGCCAGTGATGTCTGGGCTGGTCATTAGGCTTCAAGGGCACTGGGTTGATCCAGCTAAAGCACTTTGTTCTTTTCTTACATCTGTGTTGGTCGAATAAAAGGTATCAAATCATTTGCTTCTGGATCCTGAAGGTGGTATCAGAGTTTCACTTTAAACAGGTGATTAGCTTATTGATATATTTTTACCAACCCCTCTTCGGATGCTGACCTCAGGCTCCATACCCTGGACCTGTGGAGAGCGTTCTCCTGTTATATGGAGCGTGTGGCTGGGATTCAGTGTCAGTCTCGCCAGCTGTTTATCACGTACACTGAAGCTGCATCTGGCAGACCGGCAGCAAATGGATGATTGCAAGGCAGATTGGGGCAGGTAGTATAGCCTAGAGGTTAGAGTAACAAGCTGTGAATGAGCTTGGTACATCCAGCAGACCTGGGTTTAATTCCCTCGACCTCCACTTGCATACTGTGTGACTCTGAGCAAGTCCTTAACCACTCCAGTGCTCTCAGGTCGCCCCTAAAACAGGCACTTGTGTCTAGTGGGCCTTACCCAGTTAACAAAAGAATGAAATAAAAAAAAATCACAAGGCCGACCTCTACTATGGGTTGGCTGATCAGGAGCCCTCGTGATTGGGATTAGGTTCATTCCACCAGACATACCCCTGCCTGAGTGGCTGCTTCCAGGGATATTCCCATCGTGAAATCTTTAGGGCTGCTACCTGGAAGTCAGCTCACACCTTCATTTCTCACTACTGCATTGACCTTGAGTCATGTTGGGATGCATATTTTGAGACCTTGGTTCTCCAGTGTCTGTTCATCATGTAGGGTGTGCACCTTGCCGCCTCCTCCCAGAGGACTGCTAGGAGTCTGCAAAAGTATGGATGGTGTACCAAATCCACGCCTCTAAAGAATAGGGTATTCACCTGTAACCGTAGTTCTAGGAGGTGTATGGTACACATCCACATATCCCACCGGCCTCCCTGGCAAGTGGCATATGATCTTGCTTCCAGCATGCTTGATTTGACGACACGGGCGTAGTTGAGGGTTGTGTCCGCATGGTTGGTGGGAGGAATTTAGCTTGGGAAATGTTCCAGCCAGTCATCGTCTTCCAGTGGAACTGCCAGAGTATGGATGTGTACCATATATGCTCTTAGAACTACGGTTGGTGAGTAACCTGTTAGTTGTGTGGTTCCTGCTTAAATGCAGTAATTGTTTTCTGGCTAAAAATATTCAGAGAACCACTTATTTTAAAGGTTTAATCTGGCGGTTCACGAATTTTATTGCTTAGGAACCAACAGTACTTTTGGCTAAAATTCAGTTGATTGGTATGATTGAAGTGCATAAGAAAAGGACAGAATGTACATGATTTAAAACTTGTGAATTCTGTCACAAGATTTTAACAAAGGCAGACTGCTGCAGTTTGTCTTTTGTTTGTTTGGGCCCAGACCATAACTATTTAGACTGATTTATATAAACTTTTCTGCCCTAAAACACAAAGAGGCAAAACAGTCTCTCAGTCAGCCACCCAGTCACCTAGAAGCTCGCCTAAAAGAAAATGGAGGGAAGTACCTCAGATGATTGAAAGCATCCATTTTCAAGTGCCTCTTCTCAGATCAAATGTAAAGTGACAGAAAAGCAGCAGTTTTGATCAGAGACACAAAAAGCTGCCAAGCCATCATCCAGCTCAGGAAAGAAAGAGCACAGGGTGCCCAAAAGGGGGAACTTCATGCTAAGGATGGGGAAAAGAAGAAAGCAGATGCTCTGGTGCCATGAACACTAGCTAAGAAAAATCTGACTGCATCTCTCATCAAAAGGGTCCAGGAGCCAGCAGTAGAACAGAGAGCTGTGCCCTTAGCAGAGGACAGTCCTAAAATGTGGCAGTTCTTCAGGCTTGTGGGAATCTTGCCACTAGTCCTGCTCCCTGCTCCCCAGCCTCAAGCATTTCTTGAACCTGGGCTGGAAAAGGAGGGCGAGGATGAGGGGAACCGATAGAACCAGCGACAACCCCTGAACATTTTACTTTAGTTCACCACTCTGGATTTTCCCAGATTTTTACTCGTATTCCTCTTTTAAGGCATGCAGTTGAGACTCTAGATATATCCTTCACCAAGACCAAGGAGGATATAGATGAGATAGAATTTATGAGTACATTGAAACTGCCCTCATCTAAAAGTCTCATGGTGCCCATCCACAAATCCTTTACAAAAGCCACTAGCAAGATTTTGGAACATATAAATTCAGATCTTACTTGAGAGGGCTCTTGCTGTAGGTACTCACATATTGGAGTAAGCCACCAGGTGTCAGGACCACATGGAAAAATTACTAGCTAGCAGTCTCTGGCGAGGACCGCCCCGTCAGGTGACTGGTGTCAAAGCCGGTATAAAGGGGGTCCCCACGCCCACCTTACAGTTCTTTCCTTGCTGGCTTGTGAAAGTTCCTCGTGGTAGAACAATGCTCATCACTATTCGTCAGTCTAAAAGTTTTTCAACTTTTTCGACCTTTTCTCTATTTTTGAATTTTCTACAAACACTTGCTGTGTATGTCATCCCGATGCCCTCCGAATCGCAGAAGAGCAAGTGCAACTCATGTGGTTCCCAGCTTCCACACAAGGACGGCCACTCCTTGAGCCTCTACTGTCTAGGCCCAGACCACCCTGTGGAGAAGTGCCAGCACTGCCAAAATTCAACTCGGCTACCTGCAGAGAAGGCAGCAGTCCCTGAAGCCCATCTCCTCAAGATGAAAATGGCCTCCATGGAAAAAGAGTTAAAAAACCTTGGCAGGTGTCCACTTCCCGAAGGCCCGAAAAGTGTGACAAGGAGAAGCACGGGAGTGGAGTGGAGTCTTCCACAGTAGCTGCGACTTCCGGCTGGAGTCGCGCCCCAGTAACATCTTCTCCGGGATCGCCGATGGTCGCCTGGTGGCTACCAAGAAGGCATCACCCCCTTTGGGCTCAAGGCTGGCCTCCGGGAGCCACCGACAAAGGAGGCTTCATTCCTTAAGGCCGCTCCTCCTTTGCGGCCTTCCGGTCAAGCGAGGTCGGTAAGTCAGACATCGGCTCCACCAATGCCCACCCGGACAAGGCTGCTAAGCCGCTGTCCTCCTCGGTGGCGCCCAGCCAAACCCCCTCCGACAAGCTGCCACTCCTTCGACCTTCCTCGGACAGAGAGTCCAATAAGTCAGATGCGGCTCCTCAAGTCCGCCAGGACACTGCCAATAAGTCGGCCGCTGGTTCATCCTCCGACCGCCTGGTCAAGAAGCCTGTGCCAGACCCCACTGTCTTGTCTGGCGCCCCAGGCTCTTCCCAGCGTCTCACCATGTTGCCCACTGAGGTCCCAGCGTCCCCTGGTTCACACCGGGATATTAACCCTCCGTCCCTGGCTGAAACTGAAGACCCTCAGACACTGCCATCAGGGATCCTGATGCGGATCCTCAGATGCTGGTCCCTACGGCGCCAACCCAACGCCACCCTCCAGTGTCCCTTTGCCTGACAGAAGACCTGTTTCTCTGTCAGGACCATCGGACCTGCTTGATGGTATAGCCATGCCAGGTCTGACGCCCGCGGGCTGACGCTTCCTCCGCCTGGCCCACCAGCAGGGCCTTAGCCAGGTCCTTCTGCTCCATCAGAGCCCCTGGCACCAGGGCACCCGCCCTCAATATCCGCGCCGCAGTATTCAAGCGCCTAGTACACCAACGCCAGGCTACCCGCCGTCTGGCTACAGATACTAGATACAAGTACCCTCATTACCTGTATCCCCACCCCTCCACCTCCTTCGCCCACTCGACAGCGGCCAGCGGATCTGGAGACGACCTTGGCCACCTGGTGGGGCTGAGACCAGGGCTCAGATCACCAAGGAGGTCGAGTAATCTCCCGATGTCAGTCCCTCCACGGACCCCTATGTCGAGACAGAGACTCCCTCCCTTGCCCGACATCAGAGGAGAACCCTCTGGCGCCCGAGGCGGGAGGACACGCATTCACGGAACTCCCAGCAGTCATCCTCCCAGGAGGAGTCTTCTTCCTCCTCTCCCTCAGAGACATCAGACTCTGACTTGGTGTCGGTCACTCTGACCATGAAGATGAGCCACAGACTCCAGAATGCTCCAAGCCAAAGGGATCCTCCGAAGTCCCCTCCGGAGGACCCTTCCTTTCTGGAGTTATTAAGAAAGATCCAGGAAACCGTCAGTGGTAATCAGTGGAGCCAGACCCATAGCGTAGAAACTCGCTGCTCATCTGGATCTGCCCGAGACCGCTCCTACACTGCTTCCACCCTGGATAGAGCCTCATGAGATCTTGTTACCACCATCTGGCAACAACCTTCCGCTAGCCTCCCTTCCGAGGAAGCGGACAGGCTATACCAGGCTCCTGAGGGTGTAGACTTTCTAGGTTTCACCCCAAGGCAGATTCAGTTGTCATCAGCGCCGCCCACGCCGCTGCACCAGCCAAAACATCTAAGCTCATCTCTGCCTGACAAGGAATCCTGGCTTCTGGATCAGTATGGGAAGAAGATCTTTTCCTCTTCTACCCTGGGCATCAGGGCCCTCAGCTGTGTTGCCCATATGAGGGATTACAGAAGTCCATCCTTAGCCAGGTGGAATCCAATTTGGACTCCCTTCCTGGGTCTGCAGACTAAGCAGGAATTGGGAGATCTAGTTCTTTACGCTCACTCGCCTGTAGACACATGCACCATGCCACTTACGATGCGGTGGACACAGCTGGAAGGAGCTCAGCCTTTCGCCGTAGGCCTACAGCGTCCATGCCTGGCTCCACGTGTCAGGATTGGTCCCTGAGGTACAGTCCACTATACAGGATGCTCCCTTCAGGGGTTCAGTGCTGTTCGGGGTGATGTCAAAGGACATCATAACCGAACTGCAAGTGAAGAGTACTGCACTCAAGTCTGTTCAGACTATGTACAGACCTCCTCAAGGGCAGCAGTGTCCTTTTGTTGCCAAATCTGACAGCGTCAGAAGCCTTCAGGAAAGCGTGCCAACAAACGTGGGCCTCAGCAAAAAAAAGCGTGGGAGCCTCGGCTTGCTCGCTGCCCCACACCTCCTGACTCCTGCCTCTCCCTCTGCCTTTGGCCGCTCCAGATGAACTGGTAGGTGGGAGATTCTCCTCCCATGTGCCGGGTTGGGAGAGGATAACATCGACGCCTAGGTGCTCCAGCTGATATCGGCAGGACACTCAATAGAGTTTCTGCAGAAACCGGCCCAAAACCCACCCACTCAGTCATCTTACTCCGGCAACAGCTTCCTCTCATTCTAGAGGAAATCATCTTCCTTCTTTTGAAGGCGGCGATAGAGCCAGTCCCCACTTATCTTTGGGGACAGGTTACTATTCCCATTTCTTCCTAGTTTGTTTTCAAAGCCTACAGTGCCCAGAGCTAGGTTCCAGTGTTACCCATTGGCTAGTGCACACCAGTTTGTGTCTTTTAACATAAAAGGAGCCAAGTGACTGGGGTGGTGAACCAGAGAGGAGCAAGGAGCAGTGAACATGGCCTAGCTGGACTTCCTGAATGCTTTCGACACTGTTCCTCACAAAAGACTACTGAACAAACTAGGCAGTCTTGGGGTGGGACTGGCCATAGTCAAGTAGGTGGAAACTGGCTCTCGGCAGGTCCCAAAGGTTGATGGTAAATGGGGTACTCTCTAGTGAGGAGGCGGTGATGATGGGGTATTGCAGGGATCGGTCTTGAGCACAGTCCTATCCAATGTCTTCATTGGAGACATTGGAGTAGGGCTGGAGGAAAAATGTGCTTGTTCAGAGACAACTCGGAAGATATGTAACAGGGTGGACACACCAGAGGGGTTGGCAGGATGAGGGAGGACCTTAAAAACTGGAGCAGTGGTCCAAGGTGTGGAGGCGGGTTCAATGTGGAGAAGTGTAAAATTATGTACTTGGCGTACAGGAACCCTGGGGCAAAATATTTGCTCGGTGGGGAAGAAATAGCAGTCATGGAGCAAGAGAAGGACCAGGGTGTCATCTTATAAGCGGACCTCAAGGTGGCAAGTCTGTTCTAAAAAGGCGATAGGAAAGGCCAACAGAATGCTAGGGTGCATAGGGGTATTGTAAGCAGAAGGAAGGAGTTCATCATTGTTCCCCTCTACAAGATGTTGGTCAGGCTGCACCTTGAGTATCTGCCCAGTTCTGGAGGCCACAATCTGAAAACATCGTGGAGGGTAGGGTGAGATTGCCCAAAGGAAGGCTACCAGAATAATTCATGGGCTGCATGGGAAAGCATATGGGACAGACTGAGGGATCTCAATATGTACTCCTTGGAGGAAGGGGGGCCATAATGGAGAATTTCAAGTACCTAATGGGATTATAAAAGGGTCTGAGAAATGGAGCTTTCTGATGGCTGCAAACATTCTAACAGCCTTATGTTAATCTTTTATTAACATACATGTGGAAAGCTTAGACATATACTGAACAAGGTTTACCAATGTTTAAATTTTTTTATTATAATAATAGCAATAGGCACTCCCAGGGATTATGTTAATGGTCAGTTAATCACCCTCTAGGGGCATGTGGCCTCGGCTACACCTCATGCACAGTACACCCCTAGAGGGTGATTAACAGACCATTACCATAACCCCGATGCCTTATTGCTTAATTAACATGATACAGGAGGGAGAGTTGTGTCAGAGGAGAATGGGCTCATGACTGGGGTCATGACATGAAGCTGAGGAGGTAGATTTAGGGGTAATACAAAGTACTTTTCACGGAGAAGGTGGTGGATGCCTGGAATAGGCTGCGGATGTAGTGGTAAGGGCTGAAGCGGTCTCAGGTTTTAAGCATGTAGGACAGGCATGATGGATCCTGAAGGTGCGGGGTGGTGTGTGTCATAGCTGAGGGGGGTAAAGGGGATGCTCAGGCAAAACTTGGGGGGCAGGGGATGCTCAGTAGGTGGGAGTATCCTGAGGCAGACGAGGTGGGTCATACTGGTCCTTATCTGCCGACACTTGTATGTATGTATGATGTCTTGGGAAAAGTGCTACTCTGTTCTTAAACATCTTTAAAAAATTGAGGTTGTCCATAAGCGTGTCTGTAAGAGACGCACTTGAAACAGGATCAAATCTTAGCCTTGGAAGAGAAGGGATAGCCACATTTTTAGGGCATGGATCAAGGCCTAAATAAAGGAGTGATCATATTGGTGGCCAGGGCAGTCAGTACCTTTTCAACTTATCAGTGAAATATGGGATCCTGAGGGAGATAATATTATTGTACATGGTAGAATTGGGGGATGGAAGTGGTGGTGGGTTCTGTTTATGGGCCTAACAGCGACACCTCTGCCTTTTCACCAGCCTGCCTCTCCTGTTCCTTTTGCCAGTCTTCCAATTTTTAGTTATTTATTTACTTTATCTGTTTGTTTTATTTGGTAACTGGAAAGGCACACTGAGCCAAAGGCTCGTTTCCAGGTGTGTCCAAGGGAGGGAGGGGCGATCAGTTGACAGCAGCAAACATCTGAACAGGACGAACAGTGTGATACAATAATAGAATAAATAATGAACAGTTTGCATGTATAGGCAAATAAAGTGCAGGGAACCTTAGCAGTGCATAGAATCACAAACAGTAACGTGGATGGATTAAGATTCAGCCATCAAGGGTAACCAGAGGAAGGGTAACAGGAGCAGGTGGGGGAGGAGTTGAAGTTTCAGCTGGTGTTGAAGGACCCAGGGAATGGGAAGTGATGGAGGAGGAGGGAGGAAGTTTGTTACAGAGTGAGGGAAGCCTGTGGAGAAGGCAGATTACCCAGCAGAGGAGGGTGAGGAGTGGCAGTGTGTTGTCCCTAGAGCAGAGGGAGCAGGAAGCAGGGGAGTTGTGATAGGAGGGAAGTGTGTTGAACCAATATTTGTTCTGGAATCTAGTCCAGTAGCCTGATCTTGACAAATCGGGAATAGGAGATGGGGCTTATCCCCAGGCCAGCATGCACTAAGAGAATTAATGGATGGGTTAGAACTCACCCCTGGAGAATCCTGTAACCAAAGGATAGGGAATATTCTTTTATTCAAGGCCCCATGACTCCTTCTCCAGGATAGGTTATTTCCTGCTGACAAGTGAAATCATTCCCAAAATCCAGTTCTGTGAGGTGGAGGCCATGGTGGTCTCAGATCACACTCAATTTCCCTACAGTTAGATCTGTCTAGGGGCAGAGGCCAACCACACCTGGAAATTTAATGCACAAATCTTACAGGACAAGGAAAGTGCAGACAAAATTAGGGGTTGTGTTGTCAACTTTTCACGGACAACCAGGACTCAGTGAATAAAGCTCACCTTTTATTGGGAGCTGCCAAGTGCTGTATCTGTGGTGAAAATATTAGATTTACAACTATACGTAAAAAGGAAAAGGAGAGCAGCTTCTGCCCTCCTGGCAGAGATACGCTAACTAGAACACGACTTAAAACTGGACACACCAGAAGAAACATGGTTCTACCTTAACAGCCTGTGGGCTAAATATGCAGAACTGTTGAATGAGTAGGCTGAACAGGTTGCTTAGGGCAAAAGTCTGGTATATTGACCAGGGGGCAAGGTGGTGTCTTATGGTGCTGAGACTCCGCCAATAGGAGGTGAAGAGGTGATCAAGGGCATCATGAGGGAGGAAGAAGCATGCCTCACAGTGGAGTCCAGGCAAATAGCAGATTGCTTTAGGCAGTTTACCAGGCATTATACATAGATGATTCAAGGCATCACGATATTGAGGCTGAAATGAAGTTATTTTTAGACAACATCTAGCTTCCTCAACTCACTGAGTCCCAGCAAAAGTCCTGGAGGGCCTAGTTAGTGAGGGTGAAGTAAGGCGGTGAAAGGCATGAAAACTGATAAAGCCACAAGCCTGATGGGCTTTCCACAGAATTTTATACATTTTTAATAAAGGAACTGGCAGCTGTGATGGTGGCTACCTTTAATGAAAAGTATGATGAGGATTCACTGATGCCACCTTGGCGGAAACCAAGTTTAGTAATTCTGAAACCTGGGAAGGATGGAGGTGCAGCTGTGTAACTATAGGCTTGTATCCTCATTAATGCAGGCTTAAAGATTTTGACCCATATTGTAGCATTGAGGTTCAGTCTGGTGCAGGGGTTACTGATCGCCCAGAACTAATGGGGTTCACGCCAGTAGGGTCTCCAGTGACCACCTTAGAAAATGACACTACTTGATTCCTGCATCCAGGGAAATGGGAGATCCCCGCCCCCATGGCTCTGGTTTCCTAGACACAGGAAAAGCCATTGCTCAAGTAGCCTAGAGATATATGCTCATGATTCCGAAGGCATGATATCCTGCATTCATTTGTCTGTTGGGTATAGGTACTGTACTAGTCCCCACAGCCTGGGTGTTTTGTAGTAGGGTATTATCAGAGCCAGTCAAGTTTTAGAGATGCTGTAGACATGGATGCCCACTCACCCTTTATTAAATCTGTATCCGTCATTCTTAAAATTCAGCGATCAGAGGAGATCAAGGGGACGAGGTGATAGACATGAATACAGGTTTTCTGTTTATGCAGATGACATATTGCTACATACACAAGACCCCAAGAGTCTGTTACAGAAGCACGCTCTATCTTATCCCAGATCAGTGACTTTTAGCCTGTAAATTAAACATCACTGGAATGAGCGTCCCCCAGTGTGTAGGTAGATAAGCAAGCTGTTCTAAAATTAGGTCTGAAATAGAAGCCCATGAAGCTGGCATACCTGAGGATACAGATACTGTGGCATAAGTATAGACTAAGGGTGCTTAACCTGGGCAGTCTCCTCACTAGTATAGCGCAGGATATAAAAGATGAACCTCCTACCCCTTTCTTTGTGGAGGAGAATAAATAGCATTAAAATGAACATCCTCCCTAGGATATTTTATCTGATGGGTATGCTTAATATTCTCCTGTCCATCTTCTGGTTTAAAACCCTGCAATAATACAAACATATGAAGAAGCCAGCAGAAGAATTCCGTTTGGTCTATCTAGTCTGCTTGTATTGCAGGGTCCACAACTTAAGCTACTGTATCTGCCCCCACTCCTTCCATCCCCCTACCCATGATCTTTACCTTTTCCTATGCTATCCCAGTCTCTTGAAACTGCCCACTGTTTTCAAGAGACTACCTCTTCTGGTAGCGCATTCCAAGTGTCCACCACCCTCTCTGTGAAGAAGTGCTTCCTGACCTCCCCTAAACCTCCACCCCTCCGGCCCAGGACTATGCGTCCTCATGTTATGGTTGCCACTCAGCTTAAAGAGACTCTCCTTATCCACCTTATTTATCCCTTTCATGTACTTGAAGGTCCCAATCATGTCCCTCTCTCTTTCTGTCCTTTCCTCCAGGAGTACATGTTCAGTGCCCTCAACCTCTCCTCATATGCCTTACCCTGCTGATCCACTGTCATCTTTGTAGTCCTCCTCTGGGCCTTCTCCAGCAGGTTAATGTCCTTTTTGAGGTGTGGGCACCAATACTGAACTCCATACTCTAGTTGTGGCCTCACCAGTGACATGTACAATGGTGAGTATAACCTCTTCTCATTACTACGAACCTCAGCTATGCATCCCAGCATCTTATTTGCCCTTGCTATCCATGTTAACTACTTTCCTGTGGCAGGGTAAGTTAGCAGCAGGGCATACTATAAGCTGACAGGCCCTAACGAAGTTGGGGATTTTAATTACCCAAATTTTTGTTACATTACTTTGCCAGAAAGTAAATATCTCTGATGGGATGCCCTGAGCAAACTGAACTCACTGATTACAAGCCGCAGTGGGTACATATTGAAGAGGAATTCCTGCAGTCAGGCAGCAGGTATCAAGCACCAAGCTCTGTTACTTTGTCCCCAGCACAACTATTCAGAGAGCTTCAAAATACACCCATCTTGTGGTCTCTGGAAGCACATCGGCAGATGTGTCAATCAGTAAAGATTAGTTTAGACACAGATGTGGCATGACCAATCTTTGGCAACGATACCCCAAAATAGACAGCAGAACAGGAGGCTGCCAGTTCTGGCCATATCTTCACTTGCCCTCAATCCAGCACTTGTTACTGGGAGATGCATATTTGCCCTTTAGATCCTTTTAGATACAGCACCAAGCCCTGGACAGAAATATGCTGTGGCCTGATGGGACACACATCTGAGGAGAATACTAAAGGTAAACAAGTCCACAGGGCCAGATGGGATGCCCCGGTGGTGCTGAGGCAGACAAGGCCGGCCCTGGCAGCACCATTGGCGTACCTATTTAGCAAATTACTGACAAGGTTGTGATGCCAGGGGACTCGAGGGTGATGAATATGGTACCCTGCACAAGAATGGAGATAGGAAAATTACAGGCCAATGAGTCTGACACCTGTAGCTGGCAGTCTACTAGAGGTAGTCATGAAGGAGTGTAGTTGAGTTTGCAGAATTAAACTAGTTTATGTATATGAATCAGCATGGCTTCATGAGGAGCAGATCTTGTTAAATGTACTTGAATTTTTTTTTTAAATTCAGTAGCATAAGTGCAGAAAGAGGCCAGGCAGTCAACATCCTGTACCTGGATTTTAAGAAGGCCTTTGATTTGGTGCCACATAAGAGACCAGATAAAGAAGGTGGGGTGTGTGTGGGACAATGGGATGAGGTTCAATAGGGACTGGAAGTGGAATCCAGGAAACTTTTAAAATGTAATATTTAGGCACAGTCAGCTTGTATTTATAAATGTTCTGTATTTATCTGTCTTCATCACTGAGGACATTTGCATTAAAACAGGATCCTAGCCTCTAGTTTCCATGTCATTTTCCTGCTAGCAATGAGAGTGTATTAGTGATGTCATACATTAGGCAACATCTCAGCGCTGAGTTAAGTTTAAACTCTCCAGTATGGCTGTGCCGTAGCAAAAGATTATGATGTCACAAATAGAGGATTATGATGGAAAAATCAGATGAAGTCTGGGGACAAATATCCTGTTTTCATATAAATGTCCTTTTAATATGGAATGAAGGTGACAAATACCAAAAATAAATGAAACAGATACTGAATTGTGTCTGAAAGTTATTATATTTGGAAAGTTTTCTTTGATATTGGAAAAGCACTTTAAGGGGACATAAAAATGGCCTTGTTACTAAAGAACAAAGGTAAGCTAAAGATGGAAAATTTAGCAGATATAAACTGATCTGGTCTCCATGGAATGTACTTCAGACTTTCCCAAAATGTCTGTAGCTCTTTTAAGTTACTCTGAAATGTTTTTCCTTCATGTAAGATATATGGTTTCAAACAACATGAAGTCTTGCTGTATTCTGACTAATGCAGTTAGCCCCAGCCTTTAAACTGCCCCAGAGAACAAAGGGTTAACTTTCTATGCAGAGCATAGAATGCTGAGCTCGAGCTTGGTTGATGTCTCTGTCTGTTCCCCTTTGAAATCTAACAGTCAGATTCTTTACTCCCTCACTGAACAGTCGCTCCAGAATTTCTCCTGCAGCTCGGTTCGAAAGTCGGTTGAAGTGTCGGTTTACTGTTGGTTTTTAACGAAATTTAATTCCACATAGTCGGTTCAGTCTCTGTCCCAAGGTACCGTGAGTACTAGATAGGTTTTGTACGTTTTTCTGTATGGAACTTGTAAAAGTGTGGATCGGTTCGGCTGAACCGATCAGTTGATTAATTCTTGTATTTTACTTTAGTGTGTGGTTACCGGTCTTTATCGGTTCTAAAAAAAAAAAAAAAAAACAATATTTGGTTCATTTTTTCCAAGACCCGTGACACAGTTAGGAACCGATAAGGAGTCTTGCCTGAAGATAAAAAAAGGTAAGTTGGTTAGGTTGGGTACGTTTCAGAAAACCAAGAAAAACGGCCCACTGGGTTTCAACACTGCAGTGAGTGTGGGGAGATCTTTGCTAAGGCCGATCCCCACACCACCTGTGTTTATTGTCTGGCGTCTGAACACCTCGATTCAGACTGCCAAATTTGTAAAACTTTCCCAAATCTACCCTTGAAAAAGATTAGGTAGACTGAGGAAAGGGGCCAGAAGTCCGCTGACCGGATGGGCAGCCTGTTCGATTCCGACCAGACAGAAGGTGCCCTCTGACCGAACAGTACTTCTTCAGGCAAAGAGTCGATCCTGAGGGTTGGTTCTGACAAAAAGCATAAAGAAATCGTCGATTGGGATCAGAAGCCCATGTTCCGACCGCCGAGGAAATAGCCAGAGCGATTCGGATTGTGGAATCGATTCGCCTGTTCCGACCGATCCGCACCTGCTGGCAGGGGCTCTGTTCGGTCGGTTCCCCGTTCACGATTATACCCCTGAAGAATTTTATGAACCGGAGTTTGAGGAGGAGGGGAGTTTAAAAATGATGATGGTGAAAGTCTAGATGTGCCTATTGAATCGGATATCTCCCCAGACAGACCTTCAGGTGTATCCTCCTAGGCTTTCTGAGTCCCCTTCCCACTTTATGTTCTACAGAAAGGTGGCTGAGACCCTCCAACTTCCTATGGAGAATGTAATGGAGGATCAAGAGGAGCCTGATTTTGTGGAAATGATAGACATACCAGAGTCCAGGAGACTGTCTATTCTGCTTCACAAATCATTTGGAAACAGACACAAAAATTCTGAAGTCTCCCAATTCTATACCTCCTGTTGATAGAAGAATGGACAAGAGGTATACACTTTCAGGTTCAGATACAGAGTTTTGTATCAGCAATGCAGCCATGTTGGGGTTGTGCAGGCTGCTGCCTGTGATAAGGCAAACATTCCCTTGGCTTCACACCCACTAGAAAAAAGACTCCAGGAAGATTGATGCCATGGCAAAAAACAGGTACATGGCATCTTCCTTCGACTCGGGCAGGAATTATATGGCCTGTACAGCCAGGTACCAGAAGTCCAGGTGGGACACTGTACTGACACTGGCTAAACAGGCCTCCCCAGCTAGCCAAGGAGCTGGAGGAGGTGGCTGCAGATGGGATCGAGGCATCAAAGTTTAGTTTCATGCTGCTGTGGACTCCAATGATGTGTCATCAAGAGTCATGGCTACATCTGTGGCTCTTGGAGAATGGCTTGGCTCAGGTGTACTGGCCTCTAGCAGGATACCCAGGCTAAGGCCATGGATTTTCCTGTAGTGGGTAATTCTCTGGGGAGCAGACAGAGAATTACATGAAGAAAATGAATGAGTACAGGACCACCTACAGGAGTGCTCAGGCCAAGGAGAGGCAGGCAACTCCTCAAGGCAGCAGTCTAGGGGCAGGGCAGGCCATTTCATCGCCTTGTTACCAAGCACAGGCCTTTTCCCCTTTTCACAGAGGGGTTCTTCAGAGGAGAGGCAGAAGGAGGATGAGCAGGCTGCATCCACTCCTCAGCCTAAGGCCCCTGCCAAGCAGACACCCTGATGGGCCTGCCCGGTCGACTCTCCTTTACCAGCAGGGGGCAGGCTGACTTACTCATCCAGGATTGGATGTCTATTACATCAGACAAGTGGGTCCTGGAAGTAGTAAGCCAGGGACTGGTTCTCAGCTTCAAAAATTCCAAAGATGAGAGCCAGATCTTTCCACCTGCAGGTCTCGCACAAACCCTTTCCCTAGAGGCAGAGGTTTCATCTCTGCTCACTTTAAGAGGAGAGAGTACCTACCTACACTGGGGCAAGGTCTGTACTCCAGGTACTTCCTTACCCCAAAAAGACAGTGGAGTGGCGACCCATCCTAGACCTAAGATACCTAAACAAACATCTTTTAAAACCAAAGTTCAAGGTGGTAACTCTGGGAATAATCCTTCCTTAAGCTAAGGCAAGGGACTGGCTAGCCTCCTGGACCTCAAAGATGCCTATTTTACATTCCCATCAGGTGCTCCCACAGAAAGTACCTCAGGTTCGAAGTTGCCCTCAGGCCATTATCAGTTCAGAGCAATGCCCTTTGGCTAACCTTAGCCCCAAGGGTCTTCACAAAGTGCCTGGCAGTAGTAGTTGCTTTTCTAAGGAGGCAAAGATTTTCTTCTTTCCATATCTGGACAACTGGTTAATAGTGGGCCAGTCTCCAGACCAAGTCAAGTCAGACCTGCAAGTGACCCAGC
Source organism: Neoceratodus forsteri (assembly GCA_016271365.2). Classification (NCBI taxonomy): domain Eukaryota; kingdom Metazoa; phylum Chordata; order Ceratodontiformes; family Ceratodontidae; genus Neoceratodus; species Neoceratodus forsteri. Next base: position 261,210,854 of record JADMNL010000027.1, on the reverse strand, counting down.
AAGTGCTCACTTCTCTAGGATTTCTTCTCAACCTTCTCAAGTCAGTTCTCAAGCCTGTCCAGCTTCTTACCTTTATAGGGTCAGAGCTGGATGAGTCAAAGCAAGAGCCTTTCTTCCCTGGAAAGGCAAGGGTTCTTATAGAACTAGCCTCTTCCTTCAGCCTTCAGGTATCTTGACCAGCAATGCATTTCCTCCAGCTCTTGGGCCACATGGCAGCTTCTCGGCAGTGGTCCAGGGGCAGGAGTCGAGGGACATTCAGTTCCATCTGAGGGCTTTTGGTCTCAGAGAAAGGATTCCCTTACCAAACTGTTCCCAGTGATTCTGACCTTGATCCAAGCCCTTCAGTGGTGGCAGGATCAGGACAGTTTAAGGCAAGGGTCCCATTTGCCACTCAGTCTCATTCAGTGGTCCTTACCACGGATGCTTCTCTTCTGGGCTGGGGGCCCATCTGGAGGCTCACTGCCCAGGGGCTGTGGTCCCCAGGAATCCCTTCTCCATATCAGTCTCCTGGAACTCAGGGCAGTTTTTCTGGCCCTGCAAGCGTCTCTCTCAGTCAGTACAGAACAAGGTGGTTCAGGTCAGAACAGACAACACCACCACCATGTGGTACATCAACAAGCAGGAGGCACTCGGTCTATGGCCTTGTGCACAGAAGCCATGAAGTTGTGGTCCCTGGCTTATTCCCTGCAAACCTCTCTGATAGCAGTTCACCTTCCAGGCAAGAACAATGTGCTAGCAGATGCACTGAGCAGGATCTCACAGGCCATCACAAATGGTCCCTGGACCCTCTGGTATTGAAGGTGATTTTTCAAGGTGGGGCACCCAGAGATAGATCTTTTGCAGCCCCAGACAATCACCAACTTCCTCTTTTTGTTGCAGACCCCCAGTCTTGGGCTCAGTCCCCTGGATGCTCTGGTTCTGAACTGGGAAGGAAATTTCTGAATGCCTTCCTCCTTCCCCTTCTGTTCAACGTTTTAGTCAAGATAAGCTCACAACCTTGCAAAGTGATTCTGATTGCTCCAGACTGGGCCAGACAGCCCTGGTACCCCTGTTGCTGTCTCTAGCAGTCCATCTTCCCTGTCTCTTCCCAGGAATTACAACCTGTTAACCTCCTCTCAGGGAAGATTTGGTACCCCAATCTTCAGTCTCTCAATCTCAAGGCATGGCTCTTGAAGAGTTAGAGTTTGCAGATTTGCATCTGTCTCAGGGGTTCTGGATATTCTCAAAGCTTCTAAGCCCTCCACCAGAAAGACTTGTAACTCCAAATGGAAGAGATTCAGAATTTGGTCTTCTAAAGCATATTTCTCCAGATACTGCTGAATTGCCTACAGTTCTGGACTATATGGTCCATCTTAATGGCCTAGGCCTCAGACCAGCTACTCTCAAGGTACACTTGTCAGCTGTCTCTGCTTTTCTGTCAGTGGGAAGTCTTGCTCACTATCATCTCGTCCCTGTGTTCTGTGCATTTTTAAAGGATTGCTTCATACCAGTCCTCCCTTTAGAGACCCTGCCCGCCTGGGATTTAAATGTTTGCATTGCTCAACTGATGCAACCTCCTTTTGAGCCTATGTCCTCAGCAGAGCTTAAGTACTTGACTTGGAAAACTGTGTTTTTGGTAGCCATCACCTCTGCCAGACGTATCAGTGAATTGCAAGCCCTGTCAATGGAACCTGATTTTCTAGGGACATGGATATGTTGTTCATCCACACTTTCTGGCAGGTATCCTTGCCGCTTTAAATCTTGCGGAAGGTCTTCAAGCTGGCTCCTCCCACCCCGGTGATAAAACTCGGCTCCGCCCGTGGCGCCAGATCTTCCTTACGCTTGGAAGCTCAGGTTCCCTCCTGCTAGCTCTGCGTATAAGACTGGTTCCTAATTCTTGGTTTACCGAAATTAAGTTTAAAGGTTTTCAAGACTTCGGTCAAATATTTCCCTTGACTCGTGGACAAATCAACTCCGGTTTCCGGAGGTGCCCATGCGGAGCAGAAGATGTCTCGATGGATCCGCACTCCACATCGCTCACTGCTTAGGCCTTGAGCGCGACCCGCAGGCCTGCGATCTGTGCTCTTCCTTCTCGGCCCACGTCCTGGAGGACGCCGCTGCCCGCTTACAACTTGGGCGCCCGAGAAACGTTACCTGCCGTGAAGTCTAAGGAGGCCCATTTGGCGGTGTCGCGGCTGGCTCGGCGGAACAGCTCGAGCAGATGATCGCCTCGAGGAGGAGGCGCGCAGGCCACATCTTCATCTTCCTCGGCCGCGGCCTTTATCCCGCCTCTTTGGGATCCTCCTATTCAGCTTCTTTTAGGAGCTCTGTCAGTCCTTTCCACCAAGGGAGAGGGACCATCAGGACTTTCCTCTCGGTCCAAGAAGAAGGACTCTAAAGGTAAGTCCCTCCATCGGACGCCTTGGGAGTGGAGAGGTCCCTCCCGGGTAGTCGACCCTCGACCTGGTCGATCCTTTGGCTTCAGCCACTGGCCTCACGGCATCCCCATCAGGTCAGTTGGCGAGACACCTGTCAACGCAGTCGAGATTTTTCTCGACCCGTCGGACGGGTTGTCGACTGGTGAAGCCGACAACCCTCACTCCCGGTTCCCCGGCGGAGATTGAGGTAGCCTTGACTGGCCTGTGCCTCCGGTTCCGGAGTCCACGGTCAAAACTGCTGAGCCGAGGGGAGCGGGTCTCCGCCCCTGCCCCAGAACCCTCCTTGGAAACACCGAAGTTCTTGGTCTTGGACATCTTCAGGTCCAGCCGATCCCGCCGGCATAGGCGGGTCTCGGTATCGTAGTAAGCGCGCCGCCGCTGCCGCCTCGCCTTCCTCCTCGATGAGGAGAGGCTTCGACGCGTTGCATCGGGCGCTCATGAGGACCTCATGTGGCAACAGCTCCTTCTGTCCAGGAGCAAGCCGACGTCGTCGCCTTCCCCGGCCATCAAGTGGCTGTCACCGGAGCGGCCGGGCAACCCCGCCCTAGTCGAGATGCCTGCCCTCGGCCTGTTGCTCGACCGAAACCGCTGCCCACCGATTCTGGTGGAACCTCCACCCACAGCCAAATTTGGGGCCCGACCAAGAATTCTCGGTCGGGCCAGGGCCTGCCCATAGGCTGTCTGTCACCCTCACTCCCAACCGTCCTCGGCAGGTGGAGGGTGGCTCAGGTCCAAGGCAGCTCTTTGCGGACTCTTCCGAGTCCGACGACGATTCCTCCTTGTTCTCCAGGCAGGTCGACCTGGAGTTCTCTGGAGGTCAGTCGCTAGATGATAGCCCATCATACTTCATGGGTTTGCTTAGGCTCATCTCGAGTCCACCGGGATGCAGCTCGAGCTCGAATCCAAGCGGGCCAAGTATCCCCTAATGGAGATATTGGACCGAGGTGATTCACCACGGAGGCCTTTCCAGTGGCCGAGGTCATTGTCGGCCCGGCCTTGGAGCACTGGCAGTGACCTGCTTCCTGCCCTGCGCCTTCAGCCAGGATGGCGAGGAAGTACACGGTCCCTACCGTTCCCTGTCCGTTTTTGAACACCCTCAGCCCGAGGGTTGGTTACCAACAGCGTCTTCCGACGTGCCAGAAGCGCCAGGGGCGTGGACAAGCTTCCGACAAGGAGTCAAGAAATTGGACTCACGCCGGTGCAAAGTCTACTACTGTCCTCCCTTGGCCTTCATCAGGCCAGCTCGGCGTGCTGATGGCACACTTCTCTCACGTCCTGTTGGGCTCCTGGATGAGGTAGTCCCTCATCTCCCGGCTGACCTGCAGACCACACTCAAGCAGGTGCGGGACCAGGGCAGGGCAGTGGCCAAGCAGCAACTTCAGACTGCTCTGGATATTGGCAACTCATGTGCCAGGTCAGTCGCTGGCCGCAGTGGCCATGCGCCGTCGGGCATGGCTGAGGATATCCACCTTCACAGCGGATACCCAGCACAAGTTGGCGGATGTCCTCTTGGGGACCGACCTCTTCGGCCCTGGGAGTGGAGGGTCACCTCCAGAGGATCGAAAAGTCCAGTGCCACTCTGGACTCGGGTCTCTCCGCCTAGACGGACAAGGGCCGAGACTGCAACCCAAGCCCTTTCGTCCGTTTGCGCCCACGGCACGTCCGGCCCAACAGCATCAGAGCCAGCAGGCTCGCACTTGGCATCCCAAAGCCAAGTCTGCAGCTTCTCTTCTAGGAAGCAGCGAGAGAAGGCCAGGAGGTCCCTCAGCGGTCCCTCCTGCAAGCCTGCCCAGTGGCGGGTTGAGGCGTCACCCCAACCCATCCTCCACCTAGGCTCCCCGTGGAGGCATCCACCACTTCCTTTCTGCCTGGTCCGCTATCACCACGGACCAGTGGGTGCTAAGTGGTAGGAAAGGGCCTGCCTCTGGATTCGAGCAGGCCCGCCCTCCCTCGAGCCGTCGTCCCCGGGGGGCCTCGGGTCCGCAGCCTCGTTGTCGCTCACCGGGCCGGCGCCGCTCTGCTCCTCGAGAAAGAGGTGATCAGATAGGTGGCGGACCCTCCCTCAGACCGGGGTTTGTGTCCAGGTACTTCCTGGTCCCAAAGCGGATGGGGGCTGGCGCCCATTCTCGACCTGCTGACCTGAACAGGTTCCTAAGGTCTCGGACCTTCAGGATGATCACTCTGGCTCAGATAATACCATCCCTGGAACGAGGTGTGTGGTTCTGTTCTCTGGACCTACAGGACGCGTTCTTTCACGTCCCTATCTGTCCATCTCACCAGAGATTCCTTCGCTTTTGAGTGGAGGGATCCCTTTACTAGTTCGAGCCATGCCTTCGGCCTTTCTCCTGCTTTCAGGGTCTTCACTAAATGCATGGCAGTGGTGACAGCATTCCTGCGGTGCCGAGGGGTCCGGTGTACCCTTACCTGGACGATTGGCTGATAGCAGCCCCTCCAGACTGGAGGTGGAGCAGTCCAGAGATCTGGCCCTCCAGGTTTGCTTTCAGATCGGCCTTCTCATCAACAAGGCCAAGTCGGAACTCGGGCGAAGCAGGTGATGCATTTCATCGGGGCAGAGCTCGACTCTCTTGAGCCAGAGCACGACTCCGGTGGACAGGGCCGAGGTTCTTTCCTCCTTTGCCCAGTCATTTCTGGTTGGGCAATCGTGCCTGCCCGGGACTTCCTGCACCTCCTGGGTCTCACGCGGCCTGTACCAGCATGGTCCGTTGGGCCCGCTGGCACATCGCCCTTCAGTGGGATTGGCCAGCCAGTGGTCACAGCGTTGGATCCATTGGACCAGCTAGTGACGGTGACCCAGGGATGTGGAACACTCTTCAGTGGTGGACCGTTCCAGTCCATTTGCAGGAGGGCATCCCGTTTGTCCGCCCTGAGCCGAGCGGTCTCTCTATCGACCGATGCCTCTCTGATGGGTTGGGGTGCCCATCTGGGGAGCACAGAGCGCACGCCTCTGGTCCCCTCGGGAGTTCGATGCCATATCAACCTGCTGGAGCCGGGCTTATCTGCCTAGCCCTCACCGCCTTTGCTCCGTTTCTATGGGGTCAAGTGGTTCAGGTCCAGACGGACAATACCACGACCATGTACTACCTAAACCGCCAGAGGCGGGACGCGCTCCATGTCTCTGTGCAAGGAAGCTCTCCGCATTTGGTCACTGTGCGCAGCCTGGAGGCGGATCTCCTAGCCATCCATGTGGCAGGAGCCTCCAACACTCTGGCCGATGCCCTAAGCCGGATAGGGCTGTGTCCCATGAGTGGTCTCTCCTGCCGGAGGTAGTACAAGATCTGTTCTCCCACTGGGGCACACCTCAGGTGGACCTGTTTGCCTCCAGGGAGAATGTAAAGCTGAGGTTGTTTCATGCCGCCCCCCTCAGCAGGGGTTCGCTGCAGGATGCCTTCTCGAGGCCGTGGACCCGGGCCTCTTCTGCCTTTCCCCATTTCTCTTGATCCACAAGGTGCTTCTCAAGGTGAGGAGGGACAAGATGCAGGTGATTCTGGTAGCCCCAGACTGGCCCCACCAATGCTGGTATCCAGATCTCCTCAGCCTCAGCTCCAGGCTCCCGAGGCAGCTTCCAGCTCGCCGGACCTGTTATCAGTCAATCAGGGAAGGTGTTCCATCCAGACCTTCAATCCCTGCTCCTGACGGCCTGGTTCCTGAGCTGCTAGAGTTCCAGGCCTTGGGTCTTTCCGGCGAGGTCCTCAATGTAGTTGAGGCGTCCCATAAGGAGTCGACCAGAAAATGTTATGCCTTCAAATGGAAGAGATTCTCCATTTGGTGTCAGGAAAGGGCCTGGACCCTTCCTCCTGTTCCTTGGCAAGCATCTTGGACTACCTATGGTCCCTTTCTCAGCAAGGGCTTAGGTCGGCGACCTAAAGGTGCACCTGGCAGTCATCTCTGCTTACAGGGCGGGCCGGGAAGCAGTCGTGGCGCAGGAGAATGTGGTGGTGCTTTTCAAAGGCCTAGATCACATATCCTCCCGTGTGTGAACCTCCACCTCCGTGGGATCTACTGCTGGTATTGGCAAAGCTCATGGGCAAGCCATTCTGAACCAATGCACAGGTGTGACACCTTCACCTGTCATGGAAGACCGCTTTCTTGGTGGCTATCACGCAGCCAGAAGGATGGGAGAGCTCCAGGCGCTTCCATAGAGTCTCCTTACCAGGTCTTCCACAGGGACAAGGTTGTCCTGCGCCCCCACCGAAATTCCTTTCAAAGGTGGTGTCAGAGTTTCACCTTAACCAGGTGTTGACTCTGCTGGTGTTCCACCCAGTCACAGCTCGGAGGCTCAATATAGGCTCCATACTCTGACCCTAGAAGGACGCCGCTACTATAAGGAGCGACGGCTGATGTTCGGGAGAGGTTCGCCAGCTGTTTGTCACCTACGTTGAAGCCGCACCTGGCAGACCTGCAGCCACAGACCATAAGCAGGTGGGTCACCTCCTGCATAGATCTACAGGTTGCTGGCATGGAGCTCCCAGAGGATAAGAGCTCATTCTACCCGCCATACCGCTGCATCAGTAGCTGCTTCCAGGATGTCCCTATCCAGGATATCTGCAGGGCTGCTACCTGGAAGTCGGCACATACCTTTATAACCCACTACCACATCGACCTTGAGTCACGCCGGGATGCTGGTTTTGGGGCCTCGGTTCTCCAGTCTCTATTTCCAAGTAGGGGTGTGCACTTGCCTCCTCCTCCCGGAGAACTGCTAGGAGTCTGCCAGAAAGTGTGGATGAACAACATATCCATGTCCCTAGAAATACAGGTTACTCACGGTAACAGGAGTTCTAGGAATGGTATATGTTGTTCATCCACACACCCACCCAACCTCCTCGCTTCGGACGCGACAACCTGAGCTTCCAGCGGCCAGATCTGGCATCATGGGGCGGAACTGAGAGTTTTATCACCCGGTGGGTGGGAGGAGCCAGCTTGAAGACCTTCCGGCAGGATTTAAAGCGGCAAGGATACCTGCCAGAAAATGTGGATGAACAACATATACCATTCCTAGAACTCCTGTTACAAGTGAGTAATCTGTATTTATCTCCTTTACAGAGATAAAGTGGTCCTTAGAACCAATAGGAGGTTCTTGCCCAAAGTGGTGTCAGATTTCCACTTGAATCAGTCTGTGTCTCTTCCTGTTTTCTTCACTAATCATTCTTCCTCAGAGAGAGGAGGCTACACAGTTCAGACATTAAGAGCCCTTAGCTACTACATAGAGCGTACCAAGGGTCACAGGTTTGAGTCCCTCCAGTTGTTCCTCACTTATGGAGAAGTGGAAAGGGCAAACCTGCCACCAAGAGAACTATTACCAGGTGGATTGTGTCTTGTATACAATTCTGCTATGAGACACTGGGAAAGATTCCACCCTCAGGCCTGAGGGCTCACTCTACAAGAGGTACCGCTGCTTCCCTGGCTGCTGCCAGGATATTCTCTCTCAGAAATTTGTCAAGCAGCCTCTTGGAAAACAGTCCATACCTTTACCAAGCATTACTCTCTGGATATCCAGGCTAGAGTGATGCTCGGTTTGCACAGCAGTACTTCAGGGCCTATTCCCAAAGTAGGTTCTGTCCTCCTCCATGGATGTACTGCTTGGTAGTCTGAGATAGTCAGAATACAGCAAGACTTCATGTTGTTTGAAGAAAAATTACTCACCTTAGTAATTATGTTTCTTCTAGTGGAGTCTTGCTGTATTCTGACCTCCCTCCCTCTCAGAACCTGTTTTTGGGAAGTGGTGGCAGGTGCAGTGTTGCACCTCAGGGGTGCTCCTTTACACCCTCTGCTTTTTGTTTGGGTGTTTATCTTATTGTTTTTCTTATTGAAGGGTTTTTGTTTTGGGTTTCCTGACTTGAGTCTTCCTTTGGGAATACAAAACTTTTTGTTGCCAGTTGGCTAATAAATTTTCAATTTCCACATAGGATAGCTAGTGAGTTTTTGCTCATAAAGATCTGATGGTTAGATTTCAAATGGAAACAGACAGAGACACCAACCGAGCTCGAGCTCAGCATTCTGTACTCTGCATAGAAAGTTAACCCTTTGTTCTCCAGGGCAGTTTAAAGGCTGGGGCTAACTGCATTAGTCAGAATACAGCAAGACTCCAGTAGAAGAAACATAATTACTAAGGTGAGTAATTTTTTCTTATGGGAGTTGCAGAAGTAGTGTAACAATGTGGTGTCACCAACGAGATTTAGCAATGTGTTCCTCTGTGTCTGATCTTAGCACCCTCCTCAGTGCCTCTTTGATTTTAACCTCTGACAGAGCATGATTTAAATTATTAAAAATATCTGGCTGCGAGCCCAGATTCATGGAGACAAGACTGACCAGACCAGAGAGGAGACCAATCCATCTTATCAAGGCCTGCAGCAAGGTAGGGCCTAGGGCAATAGTTCTTAGACTTTGCCACAGTGAGCCTCCCAAATCCATGGAAAAGATGTTGAGCCTCCCCAAAACTGAAATAATCTTGGGCCTCCCGAAGAAAAAATAACATACTGTACTTTCGCAGTACACCATGAATAAATTGAAACCCCTTTGAGTACTTGACTCACATTCAGTTCTTTCATTCAGTTCTTTGTCGTATACTGATGTGGAACCTTTGAAAAGAGCTCCTGTGCTCAAAGGTGTTATCTGAATAAGAAATAAATAAAATAAAAAATATTATTATTCAGCTTATTGTAACCCCCTGCCAGCCTACTTGCTCTGCTATTTTCATTCTTGAACCATTGTTACCCTTGTTGCAGTACCTTCATGGGTCAGACTGCTTTCTCTTTTCTCTCTATATGAAATAACCTTCCTACATACTTTACCTCTCCCTCCTTCCTTGTTCCTAAGCAACTTCTGTGGGATTACTTTGCTCCTTCCTGCTATTGCTCTTAGCATTCTATACTCAACCCTTGTATTTGGGCTGTTCTGCCATCAGTCTACAAATTGATCATCTACAAGCACTCATTATTAGTTCATTGTTCATATTTGTTTGCACTATTGTTCATTGTGTATTTCTTGACTGCTTTTCAGTTACCTTTTGAAATCTATTCACTACCTACCTTCCCGGTACACCTGAAATGAACCTTGGCTCATTCACCTTCCCTTGTCACCTATTAGTAAATAAATACATAAAATTCACCTACTATTATCCTCTTTCAGTTTGCTTCATCTCTTCAAACAAAATACATAAAACTCAAAATTTAAATACAGTACTTTTTCAGACTTGTTTGAGCCTCCCTGAACAGGTTGGGGCCTCCCAGGAGGCTGGCCTCACCATTTGAGAACCACTGGCCTAGGGATTAGCCCTATAGTGAAGCATAGGTAATGGGATTGCCTGTATCCCAGAGCAGGGAAGTAGGGAAGTAAGTGAGGCCAAGGAAGCGTTAGCTATTTCCTTACAAAGAACCAGGCACTCACCCACGAACAGAAAAAATTCCATATGCTGGATACTGTTACCATGCAAAAGTTTTATTGTGCAAATCACACTGTGCAAACACTCCAGGATGCCACTGGCAGGGACACACCACCACCGTTTTGCACCTTTGTATGCATTTTGTCAAGGTGTCCTATTAAATAACATGTCGACCTAAAGTGATAGTACTTAGTAACTTTCATTACACATGTGAACATTTAAATATGCATTTTATAGAAACATTATTAAAACCACTGAAGGGATGACTCTTGAAAAATTCCTTCAATTTATAGATAAGCACTTGCACACACTTGTTATAGGCTATGTGCTGGATGTTGTAGTTCTATCCCAGTATTTGAAGATGCCATATTTCATCACATCACAGGCTAATTCAACTATGTTCATAATGTTTTCTTTAAAACTTCCCTTTTACCCATAAAATGTAGAAGGTAATGTCTCCAATGATTATGTTTATGGATGGGATGAAACCATTAGCTCAGGTAAATAATGTTAAGCAATATGATACTTGTTACACAAAAAGCTCTAAAATGAAATGCCTGTAGCCCACTGTTACTAATGGATTATCTGATAGGATGCACTCATCAATTACTTAAACTAGTAAATATTCACAAAAGGATAGGTGAATAAGGCAACCCCCAATATTTAACAGGATTGCCACCAGACAGCGAACACCTTGACAAAGTGCACGGAAAGGCGTGAAATGGTGGTGGTGTGTCTTGAGAGTTTCCATAGTGTGATTTAGCAATAAAACTTTTGCATGGTAATAGTATCCAACATACGGAATTTCTCCTGTTTGTGGTCGAGTGCCTGGTTCTGTGTAGTGACTGAGCATAAGTTAATACTGCAAGCACCACGGTTTCTGTGGAGTGACCCGAAAGGATAATTGCCTGCTGCACTGAGGTACCTACATGCCAGTGACGTTTTCCAGGAATAAGATCAGCAGCCATTGTTCAGCAGTCTAGTCCAGAGAAGCTCAGCACCGTCAGTGTCCTCCAGAGGGCCACCGTTCATTTCAGCTTCATCATCCAGCATCTGAGAAGGGCTGACATTTTATTTTGTTTTACTTTGTGTTTATTATTTTCATCATATTGACAAAACAACATCAACCCACATACAAAGCATCAATATGTTGCGGATATTAGTAACTATCCAAACAAAATTAATGAAAACATTATATATTGACTTGTCTTTTTAAGATGGGACATTTGCTTCAAGAGACATTCATTTAAGGCATTTCTGGAAAAGGACACAAGCTTATGGGGAACTGCGAGTGAAGGAAGTCCCAGAGATGGCAGGTGATGGGGCTTGATGGGTCAGCATGACTAATTGGGGCCAGTCAAGCTAGAAGGGGTACAGTGTAGTACATTTAAAACAAAAAGCCCAAAAGGAGACCCAGACTCAGTAGATATGTGGGAGTAGATAGACTTGTGCTGCTATCCGGACCAAAAGTTTTACTCGAAGGCTTCCTGGTACCTCCAACCTAAGATCAAAGTGTGTGGCTGTATGGAGAAGATATTTTGGAGATCTGGAGCTTTGGTAAGTAACTTTTTTGTAGTGGCTTGTTGAATTACACTGTATGTGCTTAATACTACTTGTAGTGTCTGACAAGCCTTCACGAGAGAGCCATTATTATTGCTATAGCATAGGCAGCTCTGAGCAGTTTTCTTAGCAGAGAATCCCTTAGCTTTTATAAAACTAGCTCTGAATACTTCAGGTGGGCTGCTGTTATATTACTGATGAAGATTCTGCAGGAATATCAAGGAGCAGCTAGGAAAGAACCAATTTCATTTGATTTTTTTTTAGCCTGTCAGATACGTTTTAATTACCATGACTACTAGTTAAATTTTTTTTTTTTTTGACAGATTGCAATATAAAATAGTTGTCAAAGACAGTATTTTGGTGTTCTGGTTTATTTAATAGCATATGTAAAGTTAATTTAATAGGTTTTACTAGTTGTCAGCATGGCTCCTTTGGTAGCAGCATCAGCTGTGAGCAAAAGATTGTGGTTTCTAGTTCACCACCATGACTTTTAGCTCATTCTTAGTCCTAACACAGCAGCGCAAGCGAGAAGGTATCCTGCACTTAGAGTTTTTTTTTTTTCCAATTTATGCAAAGATTTAACCAGAAGAGCATACTGAGCTGAAAAACGACTAGATCTTCCAAGGATATCTCTTTCATCAGGCCACACCTCTGTAACTACACCTGCATCAGCACTGTGACCACATGGAAACTTTGCAAGCCAGGGGCTGCTTACGATAACGTCGTGCATCAACATTTGCATAAAAGTGGGCAGCCCCTCCTCTCCTAATTTCTTTTCTCGCCGTCGATCATACTGCCGGACCCGCCATCAGAAACGCTGCTGCAGAAAGCCACCATTTTCTTAATTTTCCTATATAGCAGTAGTAATCACTTTGATAGTGATTTTCAGTGACTTGCTTGCCGCCAAAGGAACCATCCATGCATTTTCAGTATTGCAACCACGGAGGAAAGAGCTACAAGAATGACACACATGAACCATGTTTCTGCTGCCTAGGCCTGTCTCATACAATGAAAGCCTGTGAGAACTGCCGGGATTCCACTCCACTACCAGCCAGGCAGGAAGGGGCATTGGAGAAATTCCTCCTAAAGACCACCTTAGCAGCAATGGAACAGCAACTACAGGGCATGTTCGTGTCACCTACTCCATCGACCAAAGTGCGGTTGTCGAGTTCTGGGACAGATCCTTCTCTGGGAGCTATAAACACAAAGAACAGGACAAGGACAGGCTTCTCCAGTGAGGTACAGGTTCGCTTAGACTGCAGGTATGTCCCAAACTACGATACCTTCCTCTCCGGCGATGGCACCCACTCCCTCCTCCCCTGACCGCCGACCAGACACCAAGGTCAAGGCTTGGCATAGGCATTAAAGGGCCTGTTACAGCCAGTACATTGCCAGAGATTCAACCTCCGTTGTCGACTACTGCAGTCATGACCACCACTCAAAGTGGCATTGATGGACAGGCAGTGCTCCTATCATTCCTTTTTGTATAATCTTTTACTTAAAAGAAAATAAATATTTCTTCAGATACGCATGTTACAGAAACATCTTCATACCACACTCAAGAGAACATCTTATGATTACATGGTATATATACACTTTCTGTACATAGATTACATGGAAAACATGAATTGGTACATGCATGCAAAGCATTGAGAATATACCAGGCCTGGATTCTCATCTACCAAGGGCATTACCCCTCCTCCAAACCCACTCTTAAGATTTGAACTTCCTCACCATTAGGGACACCAAAAAGGCTCCCATACGTTAAACAATTGATCCCCTTCCTTTCACTGCTAGTGCGCTTCTCCAAAGCCAACACTTGAAGCATTAGATTGCATCATTGAGTCAGCAAGGCACACTATTAGAGACCAGGTATTTTGGATACAGTGGCAGGCTAGGATGAGCAATACCCTAATGCATCTAGGAAGAGTGGCCCATTCCCCTCCCTTTATCCTCAACACCAAACAGGCCCATAAGAGGGGATTCCAGCAGAGTCCTCCCTGCCATCTTCTCCACCTCTGCTAGCACTACACTGCTCCTATCATTCTTGGATATGATACAGCGCTAATGCCAGGCCTCCCTCCATTAACAGTGGGCCTGTTGATGGGGACTACGGTTACAACCACCCCATCAACACTGCACTCTAATATAGTGAGGAATAGACCTTTTTAATTGCCGATGTCACCTACATGGTCCTCCATTCCCATCGATGAGCGATATGACAATGAATGTGAGTATAATCCTGACCTCATCATGGAGGGAGGAAGACTATGCTGAAGACAGCCATTATGTGCATGGCACCAGCTCCACAATCTCCTGCTGTAGCGAGGACTCTGTAGTGAATATACCCAGGTCACCTCTAGAGGATTCTCCTTTTTGCCATGATGCAGCAAATGCATAGGGCTTTACCTTGGAGGAACAGGATTCTACTAAAAAGAACCTGCCAGAGTTTCTGGAGATGCTAGAATCTCCTTCTGCCATTGTTCCTCCCTGTATCCAGTATTGGAGGATGCTACTTATGCAGCCTGGTATAGGCCAAACACTATACCAGCTGTTCCCAGAAAGGCTGACAAGATGTACTCTGCTCCTTCATATAGGTCTTACTGCGTTAATCAGCCTGAGACTGATTCAGTAGTGATCACAACTGCCTTTTTTTTTTTTTTTTGGTCAGTTCTTTTACCCCCACTTTCATCGGCCAGCCTGTCGAACTCGGGGTCGCCGAGGATGTCTGACGCTATGCATGCCCCAGCGGAACCCCTGGAGCCGGCCAGGAGGCTTCATCCTTGATGACCTCGATTTTCCTCTGTTATTGCCCCATGTCACCTGAAGCCCCGGAAGTGGTGAACGCATGCGTGTGGAGGCATGCACGCACCACAGCTCCAGACAATAACTTCATCTGTCCTCCCGTGCTCCTTGGATGCGGTGCTGCCTCCCAGCCTCCACCAGGGTGCAGCCAAGCTTCGAGGGACCAACTTCTCCCTCCCAAGGTGGAAACACCCCCCACCGCCGACCGACGACCTGGGTCATTCTCAAACCCGGTCGCCGCGTGGCATGATATTTGGCGCCCAGCACTCAACCCTCAGTGCCACTGGGCTGGCTTTCACGGTGCCCTTGATAGGTCCAGGGCATCTAGATATCTCCAGCATCTCAACCCTCAGTGCCACTGGGCCAGCTTCACGACTGCCCTTGATAGGTCCAGGGCATCTAGACGTCTCTCCTCTTGATATGGAATCCAGGAAGTTGGATATACTGGGCAATAATGCGTGATGCTGTGCCTCTCTGGGCCAGCATATTGCCAACTACCAGGCCCATATGATAAAATCTCAGAACACCTGTTGAGGAAGGCCATGGCTGCTGCACAGGTCTTGCCTGAGTGTACTGCCAAACTAGAGTTAATCAAAACCCTTGCTGTTGGTGCTGATGGGGTAAACCCTGATCCATATAGCATATGATGTTTCTAATGTCTTTGCCAGGGCTGCATCCTCTGACATCTGTCTAAGACACTACTCCTGGCTTAGGGTAGCAGGCTTTGCCACTGATGTGCAGCAGACAGTTCTTAATGCCCATTTAGGGACAAAACTGTTTGGCCATGATGCTGAAGAGGCCTTGAAAATCTTCAATCATCTGGCAAGACTCTGAGATCAGTTAAATCTCTGCATATATCCAAAGCAGAGGCAAGGGTGGTGGTAACTTTGCCCATCTGCTGTCAGAGGCAACTATCAGGCCTATAGACAGCAGGGTAGAGATGGAGGTGCGGGAGCCTTGCTAGTCCCCCTCCTCACCCCAGGTGCCCATACAAAAGAAAAGAACCTAGAGATAATGGAGCTGGTGGCTCACCTGTACAAAAACACCTAGAGGTAATGGAGGTGGTGACTCTGTCCCCACCCCACTGGCTTAGTATGACTCTTCATACACCCCCAAAAACAACCATTATCTCCAGGGGTGGTTGTAGGGGATCGCCTTTCCTCCTTCTAGATCAGTGGAGGGCAGTGACCATAGACAAATGGGTGCTGGAGATTATAGAGAATGGTCATGCTCTGGAGCTTCTGAACGATCCTCCAGACCATCCACCAGTTATAACAACATAACCAATGGGACACGCCCCTGTTGCAAGAGGAAGTTCAGACCCTGCTTCAAAAATGAGCTATAGAACCTGTACCTACCAGACAGAGGCACAGAGGGTTTTATTCCAGATACTTCTCATCCCCATGTGCTCAGGAGATCTGTGGCTTATTCTAGATCTCCGAGACCTCAGCTTCTTCATAGAATACAATAAGTTTTAGATGGTCTCTTTACAGGGTCTCTTTCCCTGCTGCAAACAGGGGTTTGATTATGCTCCCTGGATATGAAGGATGCCTGTCTCCATATCAGAATCAGGAAACCTCACAGGAAATATGTGAGTTTCCTGTTCTGGGGAGCATTACCAGTTCAGAGGTTGCACTTTGGCTTGTCTTCTCCATGGGTCTTTACCACATGCTTGACAGTAGTGGCAGCAGCCCTTAGCACAGAAGGCCTCTATGTTTTTCTTAACCTAGATACTGACTATTAAAAGCCCACTCCAGGGACCAGTTACTGCAGACCTTAGCTCGAGCCAGGCAGATGTTTGATGCCCTGGGGTGACAGTCAGCATGCCAAAGTCTGTACTGACACCCTACCAACACCGTAGTAATGTAGGAACAGTCTTGGATATGGCCCAAGGTTCTGAGTTTCAGCGACTGGACAGAGCACAATGACTGATTGCACAAGCACAGTTGGTACACATCAGCTGTTATCCTCAGCAAAGACGCTTTCATGCTTTCTGGCCTTATTGCAGTGCCCATTGTCACAGAGCTACTGGTCAAGCTGCACATGCGATCCCCAGTGGACTCTGAGAGTCTAGTGGACCAGTTAACAGACAATCTAGAATAAATGTTTCTTAGTAATGTCTCCCTGCATGCAGCACTAACATGGTGAATGGAATGCAGCAACCTGCTCAAGGGCATCCCATTCCTGATTCCTACCCCACATCAGATCCTCACTATGGATGCCTCAGGATCCGGGTGGGGAGCCCACCTGGGGCCTTTTAGACACAAGGCACATGAAACCAGGTGGAGCGCCCGCACTTTCAGGACCACTTGTCCCCACGTCCTCTGTTAATACAGATGGAGAAGCGTCAGTGTGATGCATTTTATTGACAAACAAGGGAACTCATTCTTACCGCTACACAGGGAAGCAATAAAAGTTTGGTATTGAGCTGTGGAACACTGTCTGGAACTATCAGAAGTATGTGTTTCAGGTGTCCAGAACATCTTGGCAGACAAGCCAAGCAGGTCACAGTCCAGGGTGCATAAGTGGAAACTGCCGACCTCAGTGATCGACTACCTGTTCGTAAGATGGGGTTATCCAGAGTTTGATCTTTTGCATCACCACACAATGCAAACTGCACGTTTTTCTCACTCCAGGGCCTGGAGTTTTCGACAAGAAACATTGTTTGTGTCCTGGAAAGGAGGTTTCTGTCTGCTTTACCTCCTTTCTTTTAATTACAGAATACTACTCAAGCTGAAATGGAGGGGCAACTCTAATACTCATTTCTCCATTGTGGCTTTGGCAGATCTGGTTCCCCTGCTGCAGCAGCTGGTAGTGGAACCCACAGTACCTGTGCAAGGGTCTACTGTCATAGGAACATGGAACCTTAGTCCATCTGGACCTGAAGTTCCTACATCTGCATGCATGGCTCCTGAAGACACAGCCATAGCTCACCTTAGGGTGTAATAGAAAGTGGCTGATGTTCTGATGGCGCCAGAAAACAGTCCACTAGACACACCTATTCTGTGAAATAGAAGCGGTTTGCTTTGTAGACTGGTTCGCATAACCTGGATCATTTACCTACCCAGTCAGTCAGGTTCTAGAATATTTGCTATCCTTATCAATTTCAGACCAGCAGTATTCCTCCATCAAAGTGCACTTGGCTGCTGTATCAGTCTTCCACGTGCCTGTGGGTCGCACAGACAGTTGCTCAACTGGAGGTGGCCCATACGTAATTGAGAGCCATTTTACATATAAGCCTTCCATTTGAACTCAAGTCCTGTCTTGGGGTCTGAATTTTATTGTGAAAAGCTGACTTTGACTACTTTTGAGCCAGCCACGAAGTTGTAGCTACGCTTTCTGTCTTGGAAAGCGTTATTTTTAGTTGCCATCACTGAAGGATTTCAGAGCTGCAGGCTCTAATGTGTGAGCCTCCTCATTTGATTTTCCACAAAGACAGGGTGTCTTTGCACAATCCTATGTTCCTCCCAAAGGTGCTGTCTGAGTTTACTTTAGATCAAACCACCCACCAGTGTATTGTCTAGAACATGCCGGTCCAGTGGACATTCAGATTTGCATAGAATACTGAGATACGAGGGGCACTGTGGAGCCTAAGCAGTATGGCTGCTCCAAAGTAGTGTTCTGCAACGAGTCGTTTGTCATCAGAAAATGCTGAATCCAGTTCACCTACTTGGATAAACTCTACTTAACGTGTTGGAAGCCCTTCTGGCAAAGATGGAAATCCTCATAAGGAACAGTCACAGAGTGTGGAACTAAACCTAAAATGTCTCCGAACACCAGCCATGGAATCTGGGCAAGGTCACAGGATGGAACTAGTTGAAGATTCCAAGGAGAAAACCTTACAAACACTTGCGAATATTGACTAATTACAACAGTTGCCAGTCTCTCTGACAAATTTGATAGTCTTACTGTTCGTATGGCTGGTTTGGAAACCGCAGTGGACTCTGTTAAAGAGGCGACTGCTGAAGCTAACAGAATGGTCGAACGAGTAATGGGGCTGTCTCATCAGTAATCGTGGAAAATACACACTTGAAGTCTTGATTAGAGACCTTCAAAGCCAGGCAAGAGCTGACAGTATTCAAGTACTGGAATGCCAGAAGACTGTTAGGGGACCACTTTCTGCTGTTTCTCAGGACTGGTTCATGCAGCAACTTGGGAGAATGCAACCTGCAAAACCCAGCAGTTGCAAAAGCCTATTGTTATTATGCCACAAGGCCATCCTAATAATCCAGAAGCTCCGCGAACAGTAGTAGCTATCACAGATGGAGGGCACCCACGACTTCTTGCTGACTTGGCACAACAGAAGGGCACACTCCAAGATGATTAGCAGAACAGGTTGTACATGGACATCAGTTTTATGAAATGGCAAAGCAAAAATATTTGATGGGTCAGGGCTTTGTTACAAGAGGCCCACATCCCCATGGCATGGTTTTTCCAGCCCAAATCGCACACCAAGGAAGATCTGCCTTTGCTGGATCCTCTGACGCCCTGAAATGGAGCAAGAACGGCAACTCAGTAACCTAAAGTAGAAGACCAGGAGAACCACCTGTCGGATGACAAGGACACCTGAACTTAGATGGAACTGTGTTTCATAATTTGTCTGGTGGTAACACTGCTGCCAGGTAAGACAGCTTTAATTTTGACATGTGGTTCAGTCATGGATTATGTGAACTAGAGCAGTTTTCACTCCATTTAGGTTTGTACATAGGCCCCTTTTGGACTAACTGGACTTTAGGGTCTAGCAGTTCTTTCTGAATGTGTTAACTGATCAACGCTCAGGTTTTTATGTATGTATTTGTTATTGCATTGCTATTACATTCTTATTCCCTTGGTTTTTAATTGGGGATTACCATACAAGTTATTGTTTTTCCTACTGAGCAATGATTCTTTATAGCATTCAGCACCTTATTATCTTAAGGTTGTATGCTGCACGATCAGTGTTGTATTAGCACTTTATGTGCATAATGTAGGAAGCATGGTAGACTTCTCTTCCCTCACGGGAGGTGGAGAATCATTTAACTGTCTCTGAAACTTGAACTGGTCACAACTGTAGCAACTCATGGGCTTATTCTGCAGCTCAGTTGTTGTGAACTTTGGGCATTTAATATTCTTATTCCCCAGCGTGATGTATCTCAACGCATAGGATGGTAAACGGCATGTATTAAGAGGAGTGACGCCTCAGTGTATTGTAATAATGTAATGTCTTACGTTTGTGTATTTAATTATATGTTTGTTTATTAAAATAATAAACACACAGGCCGAGATGGTCAAAAGGGTTGCGCATACTGATGCGCTTAGCGATATTCAAAAGGAGAAAAGTCGTGGCACAAATCCTGATGCGCCAGGGCATCAGTAATGTATGCAGGCACAGGTGGGGGTGCCCATGCATAACCTGCACAGCCCGATATTCAGCCCGGGATGTGCAGAGCCATGCATGCGCAACCCCAACCCGCGCCAGCACAAAGTTACGCCAAAAAAGGAACAACTGATGGCCACCCACAGGTGAGCTGCCGCATTGCAGGGCACAACACAGCAGCTGCCACCTATAGGTGGCCACCAGATCGGCCGCACCTGGCGGCGCCCCCAATGCCCGATCGTGGGCATTTGTAAAAAGATTAATGTCCCATATCCCTGGTGGTCAGTGGACCGCTATCTGCTACAATCGCGGACATCTATCAAAAGTGAACAACATTCCAATATCCTGGTGGTCAGTGGACAGCTATGTGCTGATCGCGGGCATTTGTAAAAGAAATTCAATATCTCTGGTGGTCTGAGTGGTAACCCCCACCCACTGAGCCTGCCTGCCTCCCGGTCAGCCAGCGTGCGGCAGCACCCCACCCGCCCGCTGCCCGCCGACTGACACCTCAGTAGGCTGCACGCCATTGGTTCAGCGTGAGCCACGATGCAGTTTGTCAGACACTATTCCAGATATGTGAATGATTCATTCATATCTGGAATGTGTAGTACAGTAGGCTGCACGCCCATTGGCTCACGCCAGAACTATCGCGGGCAGGCAGGTGGGTGCCGCCGCACCGGGGAGCGGGGCTAGGCTCAGTGGGGGTACCACTAGACCACCAGGGATATTGGAATTTCTTTTTACAGATGCCCGCGATCAGGCACACATAGCGGTCCACTGGACCACCAGGGATATTGGAATGTTGTCTACTTTTGGACAGATGCTCGCGATCGAGTACTACATATAGGTCCACTGACCGCCAGGAATATTGGAATGTTGTCTACTTTTTGACAGATGCCCGCTATCAAGTAATATAGCGGTCCACTGGACCACCAGGATATAGGACCTAAATAGGTTTTTGTGTTTTACAGATGCCCACGATGGCAAGATAGCGGTCCACTGACCACCAGGGATATTGGACTGTTTTCTATTTGGACAGATGTCCGCGATCGGGCGGATAGCGGTCCACTGGACCACCAGGTATAGGACGGATAGTTCGTCTTATATACAGATACTCTGATCGGGCTGCAGGGGCGTCAGTCCCCAGTGGCTGCTGCCTGGCAGGGCGCCAGGCTCAAGTCATCGGGATTGGGCGTACTCTGCATGCAAATAAGAGGATGACATGCAAATGGTCCCCATGTGCACCTTGCATACATTATGGCTCCATTTGCATGTTAAGTTTTGAATATCGCGTTGCTGTGCATGGCGAATGGAACTTGCGCTAGCGCATCCCTATGCTCCACTCTGGCCACTTGCGCTGGCGCAGAGTGCCACTCAGCGCCCATGCACACTGGTGGCCAGGGTGTGATATTCAAAGCTGCTGAGCCATGGCGCAGCTCCATTGAATATCGCCCAGTCCACACCCCTGTGCAGCCAAGTTGTGCTGGCGCCTAAGCTTGCGCCACAGCCTGGCTAGTTTGAATATCTGGGCCACAGTTTAAAAAAATAGTTATGATACTATACACACCGTAAAAGGACTGCAGAAAGTCCTCACAGCTTTTTAGTTTCATTCGCCCCTGAGAAAGAGGGCTCCAGTTTCTAGACAGTGCTTGTCCAAACGGCTAGCACACTGTATCGTACTGTTACAGGAAGTATGGTAAGGAACTTCATAGTGTGGTTCCGTGGTCACTCCACCAGAGGCATGGCCACTTCTGTAGCGTGTTCTTAGAATGTTTCGCTGCAGAAATTTGTGTAGCTGCCACATTGAGTACTGTCTGCACCCTCACTAAGCATTACAGTCTGGACATTGTCTCTCATAGACAAGCTGGGTTTGGCCCAGCTGGGTTACAAGGCCTACTGTCATAAGCCTGTAGACTCCAGCCGCCCAGACTGTTGGCTTTTGGTACTGCTTGGGACTTGCTCCAAAGATATGGCCTCATGAAATTGATATCCTCGAAGAAGGCAGAACAGTTACATAAGAACTTACCAGAACAGTGCATCTTCAGGAGAATCTCATTTTTCAGGCCATGCCATCCCACCCTCCTTCCCACTTCGGGGTTGTAACAAAGATTTTTGTCTTGCTGCTTCCACTGTTGTCTTTTCCAGCACCCTGTCTCACCTGATATGTGGTGCTGGGGTCTCTTCTGATTCCGGAGGGAGGTCCTTTGAGCATGATCTCTGGTGGAAAGCTGAGGAGAGGAGGGATCGCCCATGTTAACGAGATGCTGTGGCATGATGTCATTGTGGGCAGCCCCTGGCTTGCAAAGTTTCCATGTAGTCCTATCACTTGATGCGGTATAGTTCCAGTGGTGTGGCCTGATGTAAGAGATTCTCTCAAAGAGCTACTGTTATGGCAAGTTATTACTTAACTGTTCTGTCTTCCTATATCAGTCTTTTCCATTGATTCCACTTATAGGTCTGGGCGGAAGCACTAGGATCCAGTAGAGCAAATCTTTGATCGGGGCCAACAGTAGCTACTGGTACGGCACCTGTGCACCCCACGTGGTGCCACATGCTGGCCAGTAACTGTTGCCAGCTCCCTGACCAACCTCAGCTTTGTTCTTCCTGCTGTTGAGTGCACATCATGGGGTGGCACCTCAGTTCACCTCGTCAACACCGTATATATTCTGCGTAACAGTTCTTTTTTTCTTACAGTGCCGCACCTGTCTGAATTATTTTCCGTTCACAGTGCCAAAGCCCATGTCAGAAGGGGTATGTCAAAGGTGAAAAAGCCACCCATGTGCGCATTGGTACCTCTGTAAGGGAAAAAGAATGATTTGACAGACCAGCATTAGCTCGGTGTAAACTGCCTCGGATCCAAGTACAGTGTGGATGCCTGCGCCTGCTTCTCTATGGACCATCACACCCTTCAGAACTGCATGTTGAAGGGGTGGTTGCTTGCACACCATCAGAAGCTGGAGTCAACACATGCATCCATGGTAAGGTTACTAGGCCCTTCCTGGGCCTCTTCCTGGGACCTGGTTCCAAGGAGTTACTGGGTTCTCCTCGACCTCACCATGCGGGTGTGGGAGACCTTGTTGAATGTGTTTGGTGGACTGTCAGCTCCTTCATGGGGGAGCTGAGAACCCTCTACAGTCTGCCTGCCTTGAGCAGCAGATGTCTGTGCGGTGAGAATGCAGCTATACACTCAGTCTACACCGTGGACACCTCAATCTCATCTTCTGGTGTTGACCGTGCTGTTGTCACTGTTTGCAGTGGTGACACTGCAGGTGGCACCAGAGATGACACTGGACCCTCTCCTGACACAGTTTGTGGTATCAACAGAGGGACCAGCACTGAGGCTGTTGTTCACACTTGCCAGTTTGGATGTTGTCACCGTCCAGGGTGTTGCTAGCAACTTAGGCAGGTGGCAGCTCCAGACACGATGACAGATGCAACAGTTGTGCTAGTCCTATGTCCAGCTCTGAGTGGGGTGTTTGTTCTGGGCACAGCATCGAAGTCAACACTGAGCACTGTGTCAAGGATGGTGTAGGCCATAGTGACAGGATGACACTGTCTCTGAAGCTGTTGCTGATCCTGATCCCTGTGCTGGAGGTAGTGACGGCTTGACGTCAAATGGCAGTCCGAGATGGAGTTTTCTCTGAAGCCTTCAGACATCACCATCACTGGTGAGGACCGGTCGCCCTGTGGAACCTGTATGGCTCCAGTCTGCTAACCTGGGGTCCCTGCCCCTTTAGGCAGTGATCGGTTCACTCCTCAAATGTAGTAGGACATCCTTTGGGCAAATGTGATTGGCACTTCTCGGGCAGGCCCTCTACACAGTTCAGTAGCCTAGGCCCAAGCCCTCAAGACCAGGAGTCTCACCCTCTCTAGCAGGGCCTCAGCATTTCTAGAGAGGTTGCCCTTGTTCATAGGGCCGTTAACATGGGAGTGACACCAGTATTTCATTGGTGACTTAGAGAACTGGCATAGGGAGTCTGACAGGGCTTAGCACAGACCCTTCTTCCCGGTACCAGCGGTACCGGATCCAGCGCCGCTCCATTGACAGTAAATCACCTGTCCCCTTTCTTCAGCTGCTGAGTATGCTTTGCACCAATGACTTTTGATGGAGATGCTCCAGGCTGTCAGGTTACCCACTTTGCAAGCCACAGTCTGGCAGCCCCGCAGCTGGGGCTCCTCGGAGTTCTCAATCCTGATACTGCTGTCATTCCTCCCATGGTCCAGAGCTTTGAAAAGGCATCCTGGGTAATGTGGAGGCTTCCCTTCTCCAACCCTGCCATCCCCAGGGACCTCCTCACGCAGTACTGTACACCCGTGGGGTCTGCTGATGATGTACCTCACCGTTCCTTGGATCTTGAAGTAGGGTTGTCAGGACCACAGCACCTCATGCGTGACCAACCTCCAGGGACAGATTCCGCTCAGACAGATGTCCTTAGCAAGAAGGCTTTTCCTTGGCACATGCCCAGATGTGCATTTCTGCACACCAGGCACATATGGTGATCTCTGGGAGTCTGGGGGTAGTACAACCAGGTGGGCAGTGTGATGTGCTGGCGCTTGCCTGTGTGCCAGACCCTATGTACTACTCCTTTAATGGAAGATACTACTGCAGATCCATGTGGAGCTGCAGTCTGTCAACGGAAACTCCAAATCAGATCTTATAATTCTCATTATTTTGTTTTTGATTCTTAACAGCTTTTCAGGAATATACATTTTCATTTCATTCCAAAGCAACTCTGTCTCCTTCCTATTCGTAAGAGTCGCACCTTATGTCAGTTAGATGGTTGCATCGCAGTCGAGCCTTAAATGCCCTTCTCAAAATAATGGCTCTCTTGCAAGATTAAAACCTAGTGTTTTGTAACTGATCATCACGTGACCAAGATGTATTTTTCAAGCTGTGAAGCTGATCCTCTCCCACTGCTTTTCCTGATTCTGTTCATCTTCAGTTGCTATAGTAACCATGCACTTACTCTTCTTGCAGAGAGGAGCTGAAGCTGGCAGTTGCTCAGAAGTCTCAGCTGCTAGCAGCACTGCAGGAGGATAACGTTAAACTTGCTGAGGAGCTGGGCAGGAGCAGGGACGAAGTCACTTGCCATCAGAAGGTAGGTACTGACGGCTTCTTTTCTCAAGAGCTGTACTCGTATGGTCTCAAGTATAACCGGCATTGAATGTCCACTACAGTAGCGAAGTGCTGTATGTACTTGCAGGCTTCTGTGTTCTGCACAGAGCACTAAAAATAGCACTTCAGTAAGTAGAGGATTATTAGCTGTTGTAGTACGGCCACCCCAGTAGGTGGCTACTATTCCTGTCTTGTTAGGAGGCACAAATGCCACACATGCACCTTTGTCAGCTTTGAATTGTTACATATAAAACTGGTATAAAAAGAACAAGCTACTGACATTGTTTTCACGCACTGTGTTGTATTACTTTCATTTTATAGTTTTATTTATTCAGGATAACCCAGTTGACATTCAACAGCTTGTTTTTCGTGGGGTCCTGCTGTTACCTAATTGTACAGCTAGAAGGACTGTAGCACAGGAATGTTAAGTGATATATTCAAGGCCACATGGTGATCCTGTGGCTGTGGTGGATTCAGGTCTGTGGTCTCATTTTTTACAGTTCAGTCATTGTACTACCAGACCACTCTGCATATGCAGGGATACTTTGTGGGTTGTCTGCAATTTGCATGCAGTAAATTAACTTTTCACACTGCATAAAACATTATGGAAGGTAAACTAATGTATGGTATTAACATTTTTTTTTTAGATTTTTCCAATCATAACAATAACAATTCATAAAATAGTTTACAATACAAAAACAAGCATACAGGATTATACATGCAACACAGTGTACTGTCATTTCAGCTGGAATTGATTTCACAGTATACATTTTGAGGCTCGGGTGACATGCATTCTTGGATGGTACAGTGAGATGCTATACCTGCTTGGCAGCAGCTGCCACAGCTGTTCTGCTTGTACACCTAACAGAAGTGCTTTAACAATTATAATAGTGCTAAATATGTAACCATTCTTAACAAATGCCAGCAGTATGAGAATGCCAGTCCGTCACTTTATACAGAGCAGTGGGGAAGACACATTTTTGCTGAATTCACTGTATTGAGGTAGGGGTAAATATATCCAGAGTACATTAGAAGGACTAGAGTCTGATGAATGAGAAGGCTGAATGAGGATAAAGGGAGATACAGTACAGTGGATATGCTGTTTTTTTCTGTCGATGCAGTTTCTTAAGTAGCTTATCTGTTACTATTAAAGGTAATACAATGCAGTTAGATCCCTACTCTAAAGTACCTGATGTTATTTATACTGTAGTATAAAAGAAGATTGAATATGTGTACAGAGTGAATAAATTAATAGCAGAATATTAGATTGTGTGATCGTTTTGTTGGATCACGTGGCACTGTACTAAGATGTTACAGTATGCAAGCTTCAGAGCTACACACATATACCTTTGTAAGGTGCTTTCTGCAGTACTAACACTTGAAAACCCAGTTCACAGTCAGAAAAGGGTAGTGAAAAAGGCCATTATATTACATTAATTTTGTCAATATTCTTTACTCCCTGGTGAAAGTAATCGAAAGTACAGGAAAATCCTAAAAGGATTTCATCCCTGGCTTCTGGTGTCTTTTCTATTTAAAGGACATATCCCTCCCCCAACTAATCTTAGACCTTTTGACCTTTCTTAACTAGAAAAATGAGCACTCCTTCCTTGTGTGTACTGCAGATTTCTGTAGTTCCTTTTAATTACAATGCTGATATCATGGAACTTAATTTGGGTTTTGTTTATGTAGGCATGTGTTTGGTTTACTATATAAGGCAGACTAGGTCAGTGACCTGATTTCAGCTGCTCTATGTCCTAGAGTACAAAAAGCAAATGGTTTAAAGTGTAAACAAAATGTTTCAGGTAAGAAGATGAACCATTAACTGATAAGTAAATTGTATAAACCCATCCACCCAGTTTTAAGTCTGTGATCACGAAGGGTATCCTTTTCTAAAGTGTTGCTAGAAGAACGTCGAAAGCTCTTTAGCTTTTAGAAACATCATGCTATTCTGATTGTACTTTATTGTAACTGCTAATTGTGTCTGTGCTATGCATTTTGTATCCCCTGTCTCTTCTCCTGGGTCACACCTGGAAACGAGCCTCAGCTCAGTGTGCCTTTCCGGTATCCATTTTCAAATTGGTAAATAAATAAATAGAACGGAAACTTGTACTGTATGTGAAAATGTGTATGGCTGTGACCTGTAATTGTTTGCACTGACTTTTTAACTGACAGTTATGTGTCTAGTGGTACTTTGTGCATTTTGTCCCATGCTCACATGAGATAGTAACCCTACTGTAATTTTTATTATGACTGTATAAGCCGAGTTTTCCTGATTGCAATAAAATGCAGAATGAATGAATGAAAATTACAATAAGAAACCATGGCTAGCCTATCTTACTCCAGTGCCGGTAACCCAGTTTTACAAACGAACCCAAGTACTGGCACTAGTGGCCGGGGATGGGGATGGGTTGACACTGTCATGTGATAGAGCTCCTAGCTCAGGAAGGGATGGTACAAGATCCCCAGCCACAGCGATCCCTGCAGTCAGCTGGGAGCTGGGTTGTGTACAGGAGAATGCTGCGTGTGTGCATGGCTGACGAAGGCATCTGCCCATGCCATGTGGGGAGGTGGGCAGAGGGGTAGAAATGGGGTGGGATGTGTATCAAGATGTTTAAATAATGGCCATCGGCACTCCTGGTCACTGGCCGGTGTGGGTCCTCATTGGATTAGATGGTGGGGAGCTGTGGACAGAGCTGGAAGGTCACTGACACCAACTCCAGTTGGAGCAGGCAGTGGCTCGGAGGCCAAATGGCTAGATAAAAAAAAAAAATAAATACAGTGGTTAATATACTGCAGAAGTAACATACAGCAAGGTAGTGAACAAATTACATATCTTCGCAAAAACAATGACATATATGAAATGAGAATTTATGATTGACAGGTACATGGTACAAAGAAAGTTGCAATTTTAATGACCTCATTAGCATTTGTCAAGTTTATTGTTGCCATGGGATTGCCCATGTGCATGGGGCAATGGTAACAGAAAGCTTCCTATCTAGTTTTTTTTCCCCTTGTGCCTCCCATACAATCGGCAGCCCCTCCCCTACTCTGGCTTCTCATGGACTTACCATGTTCCTCTGTCTACCCCATGCCCCCCGGCAGTGTCCAGCAGGACCCCAGCTGCAGCCGCAGCAGGATCCATTGTGGGGCCTGCAGGGGGTCAGTCCATCACTCTGCCCCAGGCCCACCTGCTTTCCTCCTTTTTCTCCCTTGCACCTGAGACATCTGGCTGGGGATTGATGCAGCAAGTTAACACAAGCAAGCGTGGTGCATGTCATGCACCGATGTCTTCCCATCCATCAGTCTGCTCCTGAATGCACTGCCACCTGTTGCCATCCAGGTGGTAGTCATGCCCTGGAGCTGGCAGCCCTCCTCCTCAGAGAAGGAGAACATCCTCTGGGACACCTGATCCTCCTCTCCTGGCCAGTCCCCAACGACTCTGGCTCGCTTCTGAACCTGGATTGCTGGCATTGTGAGCAGTAGTGCTACTGCTGCACCATCAGGCCAGCTCCCGCCTCTAGTTTTAACTTAAAGTTGGGTACCTTTGGGAGCTGCTCATCAGTGTAGTGCTGGCAGTATGAGTATACTTATATGTTCAGTAGTGTCAACAGCAAGATTTGCTGGTCCATACAATACTAAAGGTAAGCATAGACCAGTTGTAAGGTTTAGCCGCAAGGGGGCCGATACTAAGAGATGAACGAGATGACATTGATGAATGAGTCTGCGGAATCTGAGGCAGAGAGTGGCAGAAGATGTAGCTAACGCTCCGTTTTAAGAGTTCTGCAGCAGAACTTAAGCATACGATTAACTAGCCAGTCACTTACTGGTGATTAACAGTTGGCTTGGGGGGTAGAGGCTCGCCAACCCACCTAACTGGACGTTAATCAAAGGAAATGACTGGCTGTGAGGTCGTTATTGCAATTATAAGTCTAATCGCATTACAAACAGGGAAAGACATCTTTTTTTTTTCTTTCAAGAGTTTATAAACTTGCATGCCGCCTGATCGGTACTGGGCATTTCTAGGATTAATGACTGATACAGCAGCCAACCAGAGTGTGTGTTTGTCTCATAAATAATTAGATTTATAATATCATTTATTGTTTGTGATTTAGGAAATATTTCCAATTTTAAGACTCGCCCCAGGGAGGGGGTGCTGATGCAAACTGACTGATACTGAAGTTAATCTGTTGGTGGGTTAATGGACCGGGGTGGATATTGGCCAGGACTTTGGGGAAATTCCCTACCATAGGATCTTTAAAGGACACTGTCAGCTTCCAGCTGATGTTTTTATGTCCCATGTAAAATCAATACCTGCAGCCGTGTGAGGTAGTAGCCTTCCAATAAAAACTTTCAAGCTTGGTATATATTTTCTTTATCTCAATGAGTAAATCCTGAGTGGTCCGTGGCTGTCACTCATGCACCTCAGTATGGTGCAAGTACCTGTAAACTCTGCATATACAAGTTTCATTTTTGCAAGAGATATCAGCTAAAGTAATCCCTGATATACGGCAAGTGTCTGGAGCGCTAGAAAGTAAGCGAAAGGTTAAACCGAGTGTTCTAAGAAGAGTATTTCTGTGTTTGAAAACTAAAGCTGAGGTTCTCTGGGCATGTGCAGTAGCATGCGCACAGAAGAGAATTCTGCACTGGTCTTTCCTCATTTTGCACCAACCACCCCAGCTTCTCATTGCTGTGTGGGCATCTTCCGGAGTAATACACGGTGCCATGCCTGATTTTCAAAAACTCAGTTTAACAGGGTACAGAACTTGAAACCATATTTGGTGACCCTTTAGTGTTTTAAGTATTCCTGCATACAACAGACATTTCTTCAACATTTCAGGTGGATAGTCTTAGTCAAAGTATAATCTGGAAGCATTATACAAACATCTTTAACCCTATCCCTCCAGCCCACCGGTGATTCAAAATTCCAGGGAGGAGCCGTGGACATGGCCTGTCTGGATTTCAGTAAGGCTTTTGACACTGTTCCACATAGGAGACTAGTGAACAAGCTGTGTAGCTTAGGTGGCAGAGTATTAAATAGCTGGTATAGCGGAGCAAACCGCTATGCAAAATAGGGTTATGCTAACTGCTTCAGAGATGTGTAGCAGTAGACTGCTAACCATTTTTGGAGCGAGTCTGTGACACAGCAGACAACATGAATAACTCTCTCTCTCTCTCTATATATATATATATATATTTTTTTAATTATTTTATTTTGCCAGTTAATCGTTGCCAAGTGCTATGCATTTTCACAGCTGATTAGCACTTTCAACATAAAACTGCTAATCAGTTTTTGGGGCTTATTTAATAAGTAAGTAAATGGAGTTTGCTTCAAGGAAGGAAGGAAGGAAGGGTGACCAGTGGGGTACCTCAGGGATCAGTGCTGGGACCAGTCCTCTTTAATGTCTTTATACAGTAAGTGACATTGGGAGGACCTGAAGGAAAGGTCTGCCTCTTTGCGGATGACACCAAGATCTGCAACAGAGTGGACACTTGGGGGTGGAGTGGAAAGGATGTACAGAGACCTGGGAAAACTTGAGGAGTAGTCAGGGTTATGGCGACTGGTTTCAGTGAGAAAAAGTGCAAAATAATGCACTTGGGACACAGAAATCCTGGGGCAAGTACAAAGTAGGTGGAATGGTATTGGCGACAACCAAGCAGGAAAAAGACCTTGAGTAATCATATCGTATGACCTAAAGGTGGCCAGGCAGTGCGACAAGGCAATCAGGAGGGCTAGTGGGATGCTGGGGTGCATAGGGAGGCATATCACCAGCAGAAAGAGGGTGGTGTTGTTGCCCTGTATAGATCGCTGGTAAGACCCCATCCAAGAGTACTGTGTTCAGTTCTGGAGACCACTTCCGGTGAGGATATAAACAGACTGGAGGCAGTCCAGAGATCATCAACTAAAATGGTGTTGGGTCTGCATCAAAAGCCCTATGAAGACAGACTAAAGGACATCA
Organism: Neoceratodus forsteri; assembly: GCA_016271365.2. Classification (NCBI taxonomy): domain Eukaryota; kingdom Metazoa; phylum Chordata; order Ceratodontiformes; family Ceratodontidae; genus Neoceratodus; species Neoceratodus forsteri. The sequence continues at coordinate 261,180,244 of JADMNL010000027.1, read as the reverse complement.
ACATGTGCACCCTGAAGAGAGAGGAGGGAGGGATATGATAGAGACCTTTAAATACCTCACAGGGTAAACAGGTGCAGAAGGGAAGTATTTCTCAGAAAGAAAGGTGCTTAAGAACAAGGGGACATGATATAAAGCTAGAAGGGGTAGTCTCAGGAGAGATGTGAGGAAGTACTTCTTTACAGAAAGAGTGGTGGATTCCTAGGACAGCCTTCCAGCAGAGGTGATGTGGGTGAAAATAGTGATGGGTTTTAAGAATGCATGGGATAGGCACAAGGGGATTGTAGTGGAAGGGGGACTGTAGATTAAATAGGGTCTGCTATGAGAATGTAGGTAGTGAAAAATGGGCAAAGTAGGTGGGCCAGGCAGTCCTCCTCTATCATCAGATTCTGTATTTCTGTGAATCGCACCAAGGACTGCAAATAGTCCTCTCAGCGCTTTTGTTTCTTTCGCCTGGGAAAGAGGGGACTTCTAGGTCTAAACAGTGCCTGTCCAAATGGCATGCACATTGTATTATATTCTGTTGTAGGAAGTACAGTAAGGAACTTCCTGATGTGGTTCGTGATCATTCCATTAGGGGATGACCACTTGTGCTGCTTGTTTCAGAAATGTCCCTGCAGCTGACATTTGTGCTGCAGCCACATGGAGCACTGTCCACACCTTCACTAATAATCACAGTCTGGACATCGTCCTTTTAGATGTGCTGGCTTTGGGCTTACTGTACTTCAGGGCCTTCTGTCTTGAATGCATCAGACTGTACCAACCCCAGTGACTTTTGGAACTGCTTGGGACTCGTCCAAATGTGTGACTCAATAGAAGAGATATCCTAGAAGAAGCTAGAACAGTTACGTGCACTATTGTAACAGATAGATCTTTGAGAGAATCTCTTCCATTAGCCATGTCATCCCTCCCTCCCTCCGACACCCTGCTGCTTCAGTGAGGGTTACATCAGATATTGTGCCTGATCCTAATCCATGGTTGTTACATCCAGCACCGTATATCACCTTGTATGCTTGGTGCTGGTCTGATTTCCTGATTCCCCACAGGTGGCGTTCTCCGAGGTCTAATCTCAGGTAGAGAACTGAGGAGTGATGGGGCCATCCACGTATGTAGACGTTGACACATGACATCATTGTGGGTGGTTCTCGGCTAGCAAAGTTTCTTTGTGGTCCTAGAGCCTGACAGCTGTAGTTCCAGATGTGTGGCCTAATGGAAGAGATTCTCTCGAAGATCTGCTGTTACAGAAAGTGTGCAACTGTTCTTTCTCACTCCAGGAATTCTTTAGCATCTATTGACAGGTGCAGTATGCCAGCTGGGTTCAGCTGCCCGGGTGGAGGGCCAATGCAAATGAGGAAGGCATTGGCCAATCAGGATACAGTTAGAGTAGAGTGCTGCCTACAGTTAGCCTGAGGGACCTCAGAACTTTATCTCCGCTTAAACTGGCAACACTGTCCTGGCGCTTCTCTTTAGAGATCTTCCTGTGCCATTTTCTTTCTTTTTGAGTACTGTTGTAAGGTATTTTGTATATTTTGTTCATTTTATCTATTTTTATCGCATCTACGCTGGGTTCTGCGTAGTTGCTGGATTTTTCATATTTTCCCGCTTCATTGTTTTTTCTGAAGTAAAATTCTCACTATGTGCAATGAATTGCATCATTTTATTTAATTTGTTAGTTTTAGTATTTATCGGTGGTTTTTACCGCTTTTATGGTAAAATTACTGATTTGTTTGTTCTCAGTTCCTTAGTACGGGTTTTTTTCTCAGGCAGTTTTATTCCATGCTGTTTAGACTGCCTCCAGAGTGTTCTCAGGTACAGAGTAAAGTCAAACTGTTCTCCAGGTATCTGGGTAGGTTGGCGGTTCTCTCCTGAAGACAGGGAATCTCTATTTCCCCTTATCAGAGGCTTGGCTGACCTTAGCCAATTCTCCTTGACTTTGATTTTCAAGCACTAAGTCTGACATGTTGTTTCCTACAGTCTCGAGGGTTCTTTGTACCTGCTAGAAAAAGTTCCCCAACTGTTTAAATCTCAGCAACTCTTAGGGGCAGTGCTCATCTCTTGTCAGGGGAAGCTCTTTCCTGCATGGGTGCATAATTTTGTCACTAGAGTCCCAGGGGCTAGGTTCTAGGTTAGATTCCAAATAAGATAATTTTTCATGAAGCCTGAACCCTGTTACAAGCTGGACTGGTGTAAGGAAACGGTGAACTTCACACCTCTCCCTCTCAGATCTTCGGTACAGAGGCTTCCTTCCGTTGGCGCTTCCTTCGGGGGTTCCATCACTGGGTCTTGGTTTCTGAGAGAGTCCTTCTTTCATCAGTCCCTGGAATCTCAGAGCACCTCTATCAGCCCTGCATTTTTTCAGTCCAGAGTTCATTTAGTTCAATATTCCCTGCCCTGTATCACACTAACGAACATTTGGGACACAGGGCTTCCAATCTCTCTGCAATAGCTACGAGTTGTGATCTCTAGCTAGCTTCTTTGAGGTGTTTTAGTCTCTCATCCATCCATCCATCTGTTAGGCAAGGACAAAACTTTGGCATAGTCAGGGCCACCACAAGTGGGCCCTTTGGCAGATCCTCTAAGCCGCATAGTCAGGCCCACCCAAGTGAGCCCTCAGCACACAAGCCCTAGCCACATCATTCAGGGGAAAAGGTCAGGTCCAGATCTGAATTTTCACCTCCAGCACGAACCTCCAGTTTTTTTCCTTTTTTCCTGTTGCAGGCCCCAACTCGTGGTTCCATCCAACGGATTTTCTTATCTCAAGACTGGCCTGAGAAGTTTTCTATCCTTATATCCCTTGTTTCCCTAAGTACCTCTCTAGTTAAGGTGTCAGCCACCACGATCCCAGTGGCTCTGGACAACCTTGGTACTTTCTAAAAAATATGTTTCAGTTAAACAGCCTTCTGGCTGCTTTCATTTCTACTAGCTACTTGCTTTCTTGCACAGGAGTAGTGTTTTCTCAACTCCCAGATTTTTCTTCTAAAGGCCTGGTTCCTGAGAGGCTAGATCTCCTAGAGTCCCTGTATCCAAACAAGGCCTGGAACGCCTATGAAAAAAAAAAAGTTTTAGTATCACGAAAACCTCAGTTTTCTAGGGAAGTGGGTTTTCCCTGGTACAAGGACAAGAGCCTAGAGTTTTTCAATCCTCTTTCCTCTCATGACTGGATTATTTAGTTCATATCCAGGCATTACAGTCATGTACTTTGAACTAGTTTGGTCTTTGTGACTTGTTTCCTGTAAAAGTATAAAGGCTTTTATTTTCCTTCCAACAGTGGGACAGTAGGCTTCTTTTCTTTGGGAGTACACGTAACGTCACTCAGATTCTTTTCTGTCAGGCAAGAGAATCTGTAATTTCTCAGACCATTTCAAAGAATTCTGCAAGGGTCCATTTTCACTTCCAGACCCTTCTAGGGACCGAGTTTTTCCCATGGAACACAAACCTCTGTACGCTCAAGTTCATGGGTGTCCTTTGAATCTGTGGAAATTCTGTCCTTAGGCGAGTAACATCAAGGACAACTTTTCTGTTTGTTTTTCCTCTGTCAGACGCATTTCAGAGTTTCAGGTTGTTCTGTTAGGCCTTATCCTCTCAGTGCCTTTAAGGACAATTTAGTCTTCTGGACGGATAGGAAATCCTTCTCCCAAGTGTTCTACCATTTCCACCTTCATCAACCTTTTCTCTGCCTGTACTGCTCTCAGGCAAGTCCTGTCTAGGCTATCTCAAACTGCTTGGATGGGGCATGAATTAGTCCTGCCGCTCTGCATCTTTAGTCCTAGCAGTTCAGGCACTGTCATTATCATACCCTCCTTTCCTGCTTTTTTGCAGAAAGGAGAAACCAGTGACCAAGAGTATTTTCCCACTGGACTGTTTTCCCGTATTTTGTGTCTGCTACAGTAAGGCTGACATTCAGCCCTTCTCATGCTTAGGGCCTACTTCCTGGAGACCAGCTGCCTCCTGGGCAGCATTCAAGGCTATATCCTCACCAGAAGTATGCAGACCACTTATTTGAAATTTGCTTTTCACATTCAGTAAGATCCTTCTTGGATGTGTAGTCTGATAGGATGCCAATTTTGGCAGAATGGTTCTTCAGAGCTTCTTCTTTAAAATAGGTTTCTATGCTCTCCTCCCAACTACACTGCTTGAAGTCTGCATCTGATAGTAGATGCTAAAGAATTCCTGGGGTGAGAAGAAACAATTACTCACCAGTAATATTACTTCTTCCAGGGTATTCTTTAGCATTATTGACACTCCCACCTTTCCTCACCTGGAAACCGTGTCTAAAGGCTGTGTTGGGGATTTAGCCAAATTTGACAACTGTCATTCTTTCCTGTGATTAAAAATAAATAAATATATAATTTTTTCTTTATACTGGGTTCGAATATATGTTGGGTTATTGCTAACAGTTTTTTTGTCCGTAGCGGGCACAGTATTTGCTCTTCAGCTCCGAAATGCTCTGAGATCCCTCAGGCTAACTGCAGGCAGAACTCTACTCTAACTGTATCCTGATTGGCCAGTGCCTTCCTCATTTGTATTGACTCCTCCTCCGGGGCAGCTGAACCCAGCTGGCATACTGCATCTGTGAATAATGCCAAAGAATACCCTGGAAGAAGTAATATTACTGGTGAGTAATTGTTTCTTTCTGGTGCTCTGGTCTAAGCCAGATATGTTCTGAGATCTGTAGTTAGATCAGAAACAAGTGTGTAACCAGAAGTTGCTTAATATTTCAAGTATGAACTTGGGCCAAAGGAGAAGTAGCTAAAGAGATAACTCTCTACCAGAGGATCACGTGATTCAAACAACATGAAGTCTTGCTATATTATGACTGATGCAGTTTGTCCCACCATTAGAACTGCTCGGAGGTGAAAGAGTTAACTTCCATGCAGTGCATGGAACTTAGAGCTGTGAGCTCGGTTAGGAAAGCTGTGTCAGGGTAATTTCAAACCGAAACCATCAGATTCTTTACTCCCTCACTGAACAGTCGCCCGGAGATTCCTCCTGCTGCTCGGTTCATTTTCTCGTTTAAGTGTTTTTTCTCGTTAAATTCAACCGCGATATTCATTATTTTAACCGAAACCGATCGGTTCAAGCTCTGTCTGTGGTATTGTAAGTAATAGATAGGTTTTCTGTGTGGAACTTGTAAATGTTCATCGGTTCGGTTTGAACCGATCAGATTGCATTTAAACTTCATTCTGAAGCGTTTAAGGCTTGTTAGAGTGCGGTTCTCGTTCTTATCGGGTTCTAAAAAGCGGATTTCATTACGTTTTTCCACGACTCGGTGACACGTTTGGGAACCGATAAGGGTGTCTGCCTGGCACTGCCAACAAAGGGCAAGTTTTGGTTAGGCTTGCATTATGTCTGAGAAACCCAAAAGAAAACCGCCCACTGGGTTTCAACACTGTAGTGTTCTGGGGAAGCCTTTTGCCAAGGCTGACCCACACACCACATGTGTTTATTGTCTGGGGTTTGACCACCTCAATGCAGACTGCCAGATTTGCAAGAATTTCCTGCAGCTACCCTAGATAAGAGAGTGGGTAGGCTCAGGGAACAAGAGGCAAAAGTCCACTGACCGGATGCCAGCCCGGTTCGGTGCCAACCGAACCGGAGGGAGTGCCCCTGACCAGGGCCAGACTTCCTCGGCAAGCGTAAAGCTGACTCTGAGGAGCCAGTTCCAGCAAAGAGAACTAGAAAGTCAGCAGGTGTGGAGTCCAAAATCCTTCTCCAACTGCTGCAGAGATAGCCAGGGCAATACAGATTGTCCAGTCACTTTCCTCGGTTCCCTCCGAACCGCCACTATCTGGCAAAGGTCGGTTCGTCGGTTCCACCGGTTCAAGAATATGATATAGAGGAGTTTTATGAACCAGAGGAGGGGAGGATGATTATGATCAGTGTGAATGTGACTTTGAAAGTCTGGATGTGCCCATTGAACCGGACATCTCCCAGACAGACCTTTAGGTGAATCTCCTCTAGGCTTGCTGAGTCCCTTCTCATTTTCTGTTTTATAAAAGTTGCTGAAACCCTCCAGCTTCCTTTAGAGGAGGCTTTGGATGAGCAAGAGGAGCCTGACTTTGTAGAGATGATGGATATCCCAGAGTCCAGGAGATTGTCTATCCCTTTACATAAATCTTTTAGGAAACAAACAATAAAAATTTTAAAAGCTCCTAATTCTGTGCCTCCTGTGGATAAAAGATGGACAGGAGGTACACTTTGTCAGGTCCTGATACAGAATTTCTTTCACAGCAATGCAGCCATGTTAGTAGTTCAGGCTGCAGCCTGTGATAAAGCTAATATTTCCTTGGCTTCACATCCTCCTGACAAGGACTCCAGGAAGATTGATACCATGACCAAAAACAATACATGGCAGCGTCTTTGGGACTCAGACAAGCAAACTATAATGGCTTATGTTGCGAGATACCAAAAATCTAGATGGGACACTGTCATGGCCTTAGCCAAACAGGCCCCTGACTAGCTTGCAAAGGAGCTGGAGCAGGTGGCTGCTGATGGTATTGAGGCATCTAAGGTGCAATTCCATGCTGCAGTGGATTCTAATGATGTATCCTCTAGAGTCATGGCTACATCTGTGGCTTTTCATAGATTGGCTTGGCTCAGGTGTATTACTTTGTCACAGGATACCCAGTCTAAAGCTATGGATTTTCCTGTGGGAAATTCTCTGTTTGGGGAGCAGACAGAGAATTATATGAAAAATGGATGAATATAGAACCACTTATAGGAGTGCACAAGCCAAGGAACGCAAGCCACTCCTCAGAGGCAGCCCCCAGGGGTAGGGGCAGGCCTTTTACCAGACCCAGGCCTCTCTCAGCCTATGTTCAGAGGGGTTCTTCAGAGGGAGAGGCAGACGGGTACAAGCAGGCCTGCTCCCACCCCTCAGCCTAAAGCCCTGCCAAACAGGCACCCTGATGGGATGCCCAGGGTCGGCTCTCCATTACCTGTAGGGGGCAGGCTGGCTTACTGTCCCGGACTGGGAGTCTTTAACATCAGACAAGTGGGTCCTGGAAGTAGTGAGCCAGGGTCTGGTTCTCAGCTTCAAAAAATTTCCAAAGATGAGAATCAGATCTTTTCACCTGCAAACCCTTTAGAGACTCTTGCTTTGGAAACAGAAGTCTCAACCTCCTGGCTCTCAGAGCTGTAGAAAGGGTTTCTCCCACACCAGGGCAAGGGTCTGTACTCCAGGTACTTCCTTACCCCAAAAAGACAGGAGAGTGGCGCCATCCTGGACCTAAGATATCTGAACAAGCACCTTTTAAAACCAAAATTCAAAATGGTGACTCTGGGAATGATTTTGCCTCCCTAAGGCCAGGGACTGGCTAGCTTCCCTGGACCTCAAGGATGCCTACTTCCATGTTCTTATCAGAAGCTCCCATTAAAGTACCTCAGATTCGAACTGCCCTCAGGCCATTATCAGTTCAGAGCAATGCCCTTCGGCCTTACCTCTGCCCCAAGGGTATTCACAAAATGTCTGGCAGTAGCAGTTGCTCATCTGAGAAGGCAAAGATTGCCATCTTTCCCTACCTGGACGACTGGCTCATTGTGGGTCAGTCTCCAGACCAGGTCAAATCACACCTGCTAGTTACCCAGCAGCTGCTTACCTCTCTGGGCTTTCTTCTCAGTCTTCCAAAGTCAGTTCTGGAACCTGTCCAGGTACTCACCTTTATAGGTGCAGAACTGGACACAAAGCAGGCCAGAGCCTTCCTTCCCCAGAAAGGGTAAGGACCTCGGTGGCCCTGGCCTTGTCCTTCACTCTGCAGGTCTCTCGACCAGCAAGGCATTTCCTGCAGCTCCTATGACACATGGCTGCTTCCACAGCTGTAGTGCAAGGAGCAAGATTTCAGATGAGGGACATTCAGTTCCATTTGAGAGCCTTCTGGTCTCAAAGAAGAGATTCCTATCCAAGTTAATCCCAGTGACTCGAACCCTGATCCAGGCCCTTCAGTGGTGGCAGGATCAGAGCAATCTGAGACAAGGGTGCCCTTCATCCCTCTATCCCACCCTTGACCCTTACTACAGATGCGTCCCTCTTGGGATGGGGAGCTCACATGGGCGACCTCTCCACCCAGGGGTTATGGTCCCCTCAGGAATCTCTGCTCCACATCAATCTGTTGGAACTCAGAGCTGTTTTTCTAGCACTTCAGGTTCTTTCTGCATCTGTTCAGAACAAGGTGGTACAGGTCAGAACAGACAACACCACTACAATGTGGTACATCAACAAACAAGGGCACTCGGTCTTGCCTTGTGCACCGAGGCGATGAAGTTGTGGTCTCTGGCTTATTCCTGAACACTTCCCTCATAGCAGTTCACCTCCCAGGCAAGGACAATGTCCTGGCAGATGCTCTCAGCAGGATTTCCAGGGCCATCACGAATGGTCACTGGATCCCCTAGTACTGGGGATAGTTTTTGCCAGATGGGGCACTCCTCAGATAGATCTTTTGCAGCCCCAGACAATCATCAACTTCCACTTTTTTGTTGCAGGCCCCAAGTGTTGGGCTCAGTCCCCTGGATGCCTTTCTCCTCGATTGGGAAGGGAAGTTTCTCTATGCCTTCCCCTTCCTCTCCTGTTCAAGGTGCTAGTCGAAATCAGGTCTCAGGCCTGCAAGATGATCCTGATTGCTCCAGACTGGGCCAGGCAGCCCTGGTACCCACTTCTTCTGTCCTTAGCAGTCCATCTTCCCTGTGTCTCCCCAGGAACCACAATCTGTTAACCTGTGGTCAGGGAGAGTCTGTATCCTAATCTCAATCCTCAACCTCAAGGCCTGGCTCTTGAGGAGTTAGAGTTTGCTGATCTACAACTTTCTCAGGGTGTTCTCGAAATCTTGAAAGCTTCTAGAAGCTTCCACCAGGGCTACCTATAACTCCAAGTGGAAAAGGTTTTCCATATGGTGTTCTGGGAAGCATATTTCCCGGAATCTGCTGATTTACCCACTGTTTTGGACTATATGGTCCATCTTAATTCTTTGGGACTGAGACCAGCTACCCTGAAAGTGCATTTGGCAGCTGTCTCTGCTTTCATTTCAGCAGGGAAGCCTCTTCTCTTTCTGCTCACCCTGTATTTTCCAAGTTTTTAAGGGATTGCTTCATACCAATCCTCCATTCAGGGACCCTGCCCCTGCCTGGGATCTTAATGTTTGCATTGCTCAGCTGATGCAACCCCTTTGAACCTCTGTCTTCGGCAGAGCTTAAGTATTTGACTTGGAAAACTGTATTTTAGTAGCCATCACTTCTGCCAGGCGCATAAGTGAGTTACAAGCTTTATCAGTGGAGACTGACTTTATTTCTTTCACAGGGATAAGGTAGTCCTCAGGACTAACAGGAAGTTTTGCCTAAGGTGGTTTCGGATTTCCACCTTAACCAATCTATTTCACTTCAGTGTTCTTCACTGACTATTCCTCCTCTGGTGAGAGGAGGCTGCACAGCTTAGATGTTAAGAGGGCCTAAGTTACTACATAGAGCGTACTAAGGGTCACAGGTTTGAATCCTCCAACTATTTCTCACTTATGGTGAGGTTGGGAAAGGGAGACCTGCCACTAAGAGATCCATTGCCAGGTGGATTGTCTCTTGTATCCAGTTTTGCTATCAAAAACTGGGTAAGGTTCCCCTCTCAGGCCTGAGGGCTCACTCTACCAGAGGTAGAGCTGCATCTCTAGCTGCTGCCAGAGACATCCCTATCTTAGAGATATGTCAAGCAGCTACTTGGAAAACAGTACACACTTTCACCAAGCATTACTCCCTGGATATCCAGGCCAGGAGGGATGCTTGGTTTAGCACAGCTGCTTCAGAGCCTATTCCTAAGTAGGTTCTGTCCTCCTCCATGGAGGTACAGCTGTGTAGTCTGCATCAGTCATAATATAGCAAGACTCCATTAGAAGAAACAACATTACTAAGGTGAGTAATTTTTTCTTTGAGATGATAGAGAACCATTTTGTAAGCAATAATGCATAACAGGGTGTGCAGTAAGACGGGTCTTACCGCACACCTCAGGTGGGTTGTGAAGTACGGAGCACAGCCAACTGCTTTCTACCACATGGAAGTGCAATAAAATCTGTCTTAACTCACACCCTGGATTGAGTTACTACTTATAAAATGGCTAATTTTGCTGAAAATGTCTGAACATTTTACATTTGATTGAGTCAGCTGTGCTGTAAAACAGATCTTACCCATGATGTGGTTCAAGCCAATCACATTCTTCCTTTTTATCTGCCATTTTATAAAATGTTGCATACATTCCTGTCATTCTTGTCTGGTAGCTAATAATCTTCTATGCTTTTGCAGTTTTTTATTTTATCAAATACATTATTTAAGTGTTTTTTGTTGTTTCCAAGTCCACTGTATAGCCACCCCATTCACTGTTTACTGGTTCTGTGCTTGCTGTGCAGTCTTTGGTGTCAGTTCCTTGATAGAATTGGTATCATGTCATAGAATTCCAAGAAACACAGAACTAGTTAGCTGTGAACGGTGGTGAATAAGAACAAAAGACAGACTGAGTGTAAAGAAAAAAAACATATTTTATTTAACAAAGAAAAAACATTCAGAACATATCAGAAGAGCAGATACAATGAAGTGGAAGAAATAAGATAACATTTAAGTTTAATTTTATTTGATCAGCTATTTTGCCTTTACTGTAAAAACAAAGAAAACCGACTTACAACAGTATAATCATTAAGTAACAGTAATGTTAAACGTAAAATACAGTTCTGTCAAGGAAGGCCAGAATCGTATTTTGTTTTAACCTTAGTTATATTGAGAGGTTTTACAGCAGTACAAGAGCACATACAATGTTCGATTTGCAGCGCTTTGAGTTGACTTATTTGCATTATGTACAAAGGCTTGAACACTCATACATAATCTAATAACATCTTCACTTTTATATGCACCTTCTTTTTTAGCAGTTATCATATAGTACCGAGCTAAGCATTGTAACTGTACTTTTCTGCTAGAACATAGCATATCAAACATTTAAATACATGTAACTTGGGTGACAACTAGCCCTTAACTGTGTGTCTGTGTAAAACATGATAGACATTGTCAAACAAAGTTCAGGTGTACATTAAGCATTGTGTGTATGTGTGTGTGAAAAGGGAGACGCTTTCCCAATTACTTTATATTTATGTCCTCCTTATAATCCCTATTCTAGGGACGTGGATACGTTGTTCAATCCACACTGTCTGGCAGGTTCCTTGCTGCTTTAAGATGGGCCAGAAAGTCTTCAAGCTGGCTCCTCCCACCCACCGGTGGTAAAACCCTAGCCCTCCCATGCGCCGATCTTCCTTACACGCTTGGAGCTCAGGTTCCCTCCTTAGCGCTCTGTGTTTGTAGGCCTGGATCCTAATCCTTCAGTTTTCTGAAAATTATTTTAAAGTTTACAAGACTTAAGTCTTCTACTTCCTTGGCTGCGATGGATTCAAAATCTACTCCGGCTTCCGCCAGTGCCCTTGCAGGCAGAAGATGTCTTGGACCGACCCGCACGCCCACGCATGCACTCCCTGGGGCTTGCTCGTGATCCGCAGGCCTGTGATCTATGCAAGTCTTTTGCGCCTTCGGTTCTAGAGGACTGAGCTGCACGACTTCAACTGGGGTGCCCCGAGAAACAGTTTCCGCCAGTGAAGTCGAAGGAGGCCTGCTGGCGATGTCCATGGCTGCGGCTCTGCTCATATCATTCCATCCTTGGAACTAGGCATGTGGTTCTGCTGTCTGGATCTACAGGACGTGTTCTTTCATGTCCCAATCCGTCTATGTCTCATCAGCAATTCCTCTGCTTCAGAGCAGAGGATCACTTCTGATTCTGGCCATGCCCTTGACCTTGTCCAGCTCCCGGTCTTCACCGATGCATGGCAGTGGTGACAGCATTCCTGCTGCGCTGAGGGGTCCAGGTGTACCCTTACCTGGATGACTGGCTGATGATAGCCCCTCCAGGTTGGAGGTGGAGCAGTCCAGAGATCTGGCCCTCAAGTCTGCTCTCAAATTGGCCTCTTGATCGGGGTCAAATCGGACTCGTGCCATCACTGGTGATTCAGTTAATCGAGGCAGAGCTCGACTCTCTTGAGCCAGAGCCCAGCTCCCGTGGACAGGGCCGAGGTCCTTTCCTCCTTTGCCCATTCATTTCTGGTTGGGCAATTGCATCTTGCCCGGGACTTCCTGCACCTTCTGGGCCTGATAGCGCCTGCATCAGCGTGGTCCGTTGGGCCCTGGCTGGCATATAGCGTCCCGCATACAATGGGGGCTGGCCTGCCAATGGCTCACAGCGCCTCCCGTCCTGCTGGACCAGCCAGTAACCGTGACCCAGAAGATGTGGGATGGCCTGCAGTGGTGGCTCATCCCAGCTCATCTGCAGGAGGGTATCCCGTTTGTCTGCCCGAGCACGGTCATCCTTACGACCGACGCCTCTTTGGTGGGTTGGGTGCCCATCTGGAGTAGCTCCTGGCCCACGGCCCTGGACCCCTAAGGGTCTTGATGCCACACCAACCTGCTGGAGCTTCGAGTGGTTCGACTTGTCCTCACCGCCTTTGCTTCGCTTGTACGGGTCCGGTGGTTCAGGTCCAGACGGACAACATCACGACCATGTACTATCTCAACCGATAGGGACGGGACGCATTCCCTGCCTTTGTGCAAGGAAGCCTCCACATTTGGTCTCTCTTGATCAGCCTGGATGCAGATCTCCTAGCCATCCATGTGGCAGGGAACCTCAAACAGGCTGGCTGATTCCTCAACCAGATAGGCGCTGCATCTCACGAGTGGTCTCTCCTGCCGGAGTTAGTCCAAGACCTGTTCTCCCATTGGGGCACCCTCAGGTGGTCCTGTTCACCTCCAGGGAGAGCGTGAAGCTGAGGCTGTTTCATGCCCGCCCGCCTCAGCAGGGCTCGCTGCAGGGGATGCCTTCTCGGGGCCGTGGACCCGGGCCTCTTCTACACCTTCCCTCCATTTCCTTGATCCACAAGGTGCTTCTCAAGGCAAAAGGGACAAGGCACAGGTGATTCTGGTAGCCCCAGACTGGCTTGCCAGTTCTGGTACCCAGATCTCCTCAGCCTCAGCTCCAGTCTCCCGAGACAGTTTTCAGCCCTCCCGGACCTGATCTCAGTCGACAAGGGAAGGTTCTCCATCCGGACCTTCAATCTCTGCACCTGACGGGCTGGTTCCTGAGCGGCTAGGAGTTCCAGGCCTTGGGTCTTTCCGACGAGGTCCTCAGCGCCGTTGAGGCATCCCGTATGAGTCGACTCATAAATGCTATGCCTTCAAATAAAAGAGATTCTCCATTTGGTGTCAAGACAAGGGGTTGGACCCTCTTCCTGTCCTTTGGCTAGTATTTTGGACTACCTGTGGTCCCTTCTCAGCTAGGGCTTTGGTTGGACCCTTAAGATGCACCTGATAGCCATCTCTGCTTACCGGAGTGCGGGCGGCAAGCAGTCAGTGTCTCATAGAGAAGGTGGTCGGGCACTTTTCAAAGGCCTAGACCACACATCCTTCCAGTGCAAGAACCTCCATCTCCATGGGATCTACTGCTGGTATTGGCTGAGCTCATGGGCAAGCCATTCGAACCGATGCACAGGTGTGATATCTCCCACCTGTCGTGGAAGGCCGCCTTCTTGATGGCTGTTACGTCCAGCCAGAAGGATGGGAGAGCTCAGGCGCTCCATCGAATCTCCTTTTCTGATCTTCCACAAGGACAAGGTTGTCCTTCGCCCCACCGAAATTCTTTCGAGCGTGGTGTCGGGGTTTCACCCGAATCAGGTGTTAACTCTCGCGGTGTTGTACCCCAGTCACACCTCGAGGCTGAATATAGGCTCCATACTTTGGACCCTAGAAGAGTGCTTCTTATTATAAGGAGCGGACGGGTTGAAGTTCGGGAGAGGTTCGGCCAGCTGTTTGTCACCCAGCTGAAGCCACACCTGGCAGACCTGCAGCCAAGCGGATTTATAAGCAGGTGGGCACCTCCTAGGTAGAGCTCTGCTGTAGGTTGGTGAGCATGGAGCCACCCAAAGGGATAAGAGCTCATTCTACCCGCCATACCGCTGCTTCAGTGGCTGCTTCTAGGACGTCCCTATTCAGGAAATCTGCAGGGCTGCTACCTGGAAGTCAGCACACCTTTTATTTCCATTACCTCATTTATTTATTTATTTGTTTGTTTTGTTAACCAGGTAAGCACACTAGACAACAAGTGCCTATTTTCAGGTGCGACCGGGAGGTTACAATACAGAAAAACATGGTACATTGTCATGGTAACATACAAGCCCACAATACAGGTGGGGCCAGAGAGATTTAAATACAGAGAACATGGTACATTGACAAAGTAATATATGCGCCACATAAAGGTGGGGCCAGAGTACAATATATAGACATGGTACAGAGTCAGAGACAGCAAACATGAATACAACTACAACTAGAATTAAAAGGTAGAGAGGACAGTGCAGTAGGCCAGCAGGGTACTAGGAGGTACAGAGAGGGGAGGAAACAGCCAGAGGACCACCACGGCGGAGTCTGGCTCGAACTGCAGGAGAGAGTACTGCCCTTACAGTTGTGTGTCCAGAGGGCAGGGCAAGAATAAAGTGGGGCTGCCTAAGTGCTACAAGGGAGGGAGCTAATGGGTAAGTGGGTAAAGGCGCCTAACCTAGAGTCATGCCGGGATGCTGGTTTTGGAACCTTGGTTCTCCAGTCCTTATTCCCCAAGTAAGTATCGGGGTGCACGCCTTTGCCTTCCTCCCAGAGAACTGCTAGGAGTCTGCCAGACAGTGTGGATTGAACAACATAGCCACGTCCCTAGAAATACAGGTAACTCACCTGTAACAGGAGTTCTAGAGTGGTATATATTGTTCATCCCACAACCCACCGACCGCCACGGCTTCGACGTGCAACCTGCTTCCAGCGGGCTAGATCTAGGCGTCATGGGGCTGGAGCAGGTTTTACCACCCGGTGGGTGGGAGGAGCCAGCTTGAAGACCCATCTTAAAGCGTGCAAGGAACCTGCCAGACAGTGTGGATGAACAACATATACCACTCCTGAACTCCTGTTACAGGTGAGTAGCCTGTATTTTTGTTTATACTGGAGAGAGTGTCTAGAATGTTAGTAACTAGACTGCCTTAACTCTCTAATTGACTTATTTTCTTAGTGGCTGACATGTTCTTTGTGGAATTCCAATTTTCACTAAATTTCTGTGTGCTTTTCTGTTTTGCTGTAATTCACTCCATCCTGCAGACCTCTTCTACTCATTTCTCCCAGAGGTCTGTGGTAGGAGCCCCACTTTGTAACTAGTACGCTATTGTGCATGGACTTCACCGTAGCCCTTGTTGTTTGCAACCACCTATCTTGGGGACTTCTACCTAATTTTTAAACATGAATGGCATAGGGCTATCCCATATAGTTGATATGATAGGGTCCAGAATAGCTGTACCACTGAGCAGGCCCAGAAGATATGGTAGTGCACCCTGTTTCTCCACATTTCCTCCAATACAGGTTTGAGTTTTCCAGTTTGAAGTAGTAAGTGATTGTCTGTGTATGGAAGACTCTCTAGTTAGAAATGTCCAGTGAAATTCTTGTCACCCCAGTGAAGCAGTGACCTTTCCACCCCCTTTCCCTACTCAGGTCCAGTCCTCTGTGGAGATCTCAGTCTGCATCAGATTCCTGTTGGTGTGGATTTGGGAACTTTCAGGGTGGTCAGTTCGTAGGAGTGCTTTATATGCTCGAGACTATCCCCATTCTTCCACTGAACATTGCCGCCCAGTATAGAAAGTCTTCCAGTTGCATGAGATCCCTGTTTACTCTAGGAATTAAGTTACGGGAAGTAAGGTAATGCCTACTTAAAGGTATCTAAAGAGATCTTACCTAGGTAGCTCATATTGCTCTTTTAATTTTGAAAATGCGTCACAAATGCCTCCCTTCACTAGAGACATAAACCTAGCTGATGAGAGCCTGTTCCATCAATGGAACTTGGTCGTATAAGGCGGGAGAAAGTCGGCATCCTTGTTATGTTTCATCGTAAGTTGATCACATTAGGCGTTCTTTACATATTTTAACTGTTAGGTACACCCTTAGAGTGTGTTTAGTCCACGAGTTTGAGATTTCAGTTCAGACCTGATGTGAGAGTGGTATGTGGTAGGGCTAACAGGGTACTGGCAACTTCCGACTGGTGTCTTTTTCTAGCCAGCCACCCTTTCTCTCCCTTTGTTTCATCCAAGTTACTGCTGGTGCTAGCTGCACAGCTATGTAGTAGAGCCTCAATCAGGCATTGCAAAACCTCCTTTGTCCTTTGGGGCGGGGAGAGGAGGATTTTTGTTTTTTTTTTTGTTACCGATTCTGTGTCTGCCTTCTGACCACACAAATGGTAATGAAAATGTTTTTGTAGGTGTTGCCGAATTCCTTTGTGATTCTAATAGGTAGCGCCTGGAATAAAAACAAAAGCCTGGTAAATGTTTCTTTTCAGCATTGTGATTCTTCCACCAAAACTAATGGGGAGTAGGTCCCATCTTGCCATATCTGCTCTGTCTTCACTCAGCAACTTCTCGTAGTTAAGTGAGAAAAGGGATAACAGTGTCAGGGAGTTTTTTTTTTTTACTTATAGTTTATTGAGTTTTGAACAAAACATGCTTTATCATAATACTGTGAGTGAGAGATCACTATGAAACATTCCAGTATCACATCATTTTAGCACACCATAAATTGCATTCCCACTATCTTATAGTACAACAGGTGGGGTATAATGTACATATTAAGAAAACAGCATTATAGTAAGTTAAAGTAAGCCCAACCACGTTAAAACATGTGGAATATATCCCAACAAGCAAAACTCTTTGGTTGGTTTTACCACAAAAAGAGAGAAATGTGAGTATTGTATGGTTGCTCTACTGCCACCCCCAATACCATCTTTGCCTGTTCCAATAAAGTAAACTCTGGACCTACTAACATGGATACTACTGCATTTGTAACCTTAAAACTTTGGGTAAAACTCAGTTCAACAAACGGCAAACAATACCAAACTTTGTAAACAACTTTAGTCTTAGATAGGCTCCCATGCAGGATACGATCTTCCATCTCTTCTCCCTCTGGATATATAGGAAACATGCCAAGAAGTGTGTTGTATGTACTTGGCTATTTATACATATAGCACACTATCTGCACCATTTTGAAATGCACATTATAGCCAAGTTATACAGATTATTTTAAACATAACAGGGAAGGAGTGTCAGCCCCTCGTAACCACCATAATGCAGTCCGTAAAATGTTTGTGTAACAATCTATTAAGCATTTGAAGGTTAGCACTTAAGTGTTGTAAAAAGTGTCTGAGAGAAGTGCCCTCAAGTACTCATGAATCCTCTTCCTTGCGATAATTTTTGGCCTCTGATCTCACTTTGCATTCTTCCACTGTTTTAGGGCCCAGGTCCCTGTGTCCTTGGGGTTTGTAAACTGAAACTGTTTCCCTTTAAGTAATGTACAGTTGTGCTGGGGCGACTAGAGAGCGTGTTATACCCAGGCTTCTGGCTACCTCCGAACGCATCAGACTACTTGCACTTAGTGTATGTTGCAATAACCAGTCTGGAAACAGGTGGATCGAGAAGAATTGAAAACAAAGTCTCCTGTATTTCTTGCTGCTCATCACAACATGTTCCTGATGCCCACAGAGCAAGTAACCAAGAGAATAATCCTGGGTACCTCTGGACTGTTTGCAGGTCATCTGAAGTGGAGTCAGTAAGCCTTGTTAATGTCCTCAGGGTTCCACATGTATGTTAATCATAGATGTTCTTTAGCCAAGCATGTATGTATTGGCGCAAGCTATCTCTCTTCACTCCATCCAGTATCCCAACAACTCTTACATTTTGTTCTCTGGATTTGTTTTCCAGAGATAGGAAATGATTCCTCAAATGACAGTTTTAAGCAGTCAGTTGTGAGACCACAGAGGGTTTTCTGAAATCTCTCATCCACGTCGTTTGCTGTTGAGACATCTACTTTGATCTTGCTGTCTTGGGTCACCAACCTTCCAGCATTTGCTCGATTTTATGGTCCATGTCTTGGACCACCGAAAATTAATTCTGAAGGCAGGGTGTATCCGCAGCCTCAGGTTTTCGGTTCTGGTGCTACCAAAGTCTCCTGCTGTTGTTTCTGGCCTCCACCACCTTGGGTTTTGGTTAACCATCCCACTTTCTGCAGAGTGTAAAATCAGGTCGGTCGAAAAAGATCTCGGATAGCTCATGTTTACAAAGAATATTGAACTTCAGTAAGACTGCTGTGTGGGTCATGTTCCTTTGTTATATTAACATATGATCTTACTTTGAGAAACAGCTCTTGCAGCATGTTACACCATTAGGACTGAAGCCGGCAGGCGCCAAGACCCCACTGAAAATTTCTAGCTAGCAGTATCAGCGAGGACTGCCCCCAATGTCGGCCCACCCGACATCAGGCATCACAAAAAGGGGCGTCCCCAGCATCTCCAGTTCTTTTCCGCTGTTGACTCCGCCAGCATCGCCTCATGGACGCCTGCCCCAATCGTCAAGCGCACCAAAAATTTCTGCGCTTCAGTTTCTGGGATGCCACTACCAGTTCCAGGCCCTCCCTTTGGACACTGTCTTTGGCACCTCGAGTATTCATGAAGTGTATGGCAGTCATAGCAGCAGCTCTCAGGAGACAGGGCCACTACGTGTTTCCATACCTAGATGACTGGCTCTTCATGGCACCCTCACGGGATGCCCTGATGTCCGTGATCCAGGATAACTGTTCCCTCTTCCTATCGCTGGGCATCACCATCAACCAGGAGAAGTCGCACCTGTACCGTCTCAGAACTTGCAGTTTATAGGAGCAATTCTGGACACCACTCAGGGAAGCGCATTCCTTCCTCAGGACAGGGCGGAATGCATCAGATCCTTATAAGGACATAAAGGAAAAGAATACGGTACCGCCCAGACCATTCTTTGCCTGCTCGGGCATATGGCAGCTGCCATTGCAACAGTTCCCCTAGCTCAACTCCATATGCAGGTCACCCAGTGGATGTCGCGTGCACAGTGGGACCAGAAGCAAGATCATCTGAGCATCCAGTCTGGATCACAAATGCCGTCATTCGAGACTGGCGTTGGTGGTTTGTCCCAGACCACCTCTCGTGAGGAATCCTCTTCATTGCATCACCTCCTTCAGCGACTCTCTCCACGGATGCCTCGGGGTCCGGATGGGAGCTCACCTCAACGGGTCAGGACTCAAGGCCCTGGTCGTCTCTAGTGTCCCATCTTCACATAAATATTCTGGAGATGAGAGCCGTCCTGTACGCTCTACAGGCATTCCAGATGGAGATTCCACCAGGTACTCTCCTGGTACAAATAGACAATAGCAGCGGATGTACTGTCTCAGCAAACAAGGAGGCACCCATTCCTACCCCCTTTGCAGGAGTCTCAAAGGGTTTGGAACTGAGTACTGCAACACTGGCGCAGATATAATTGCAGTTCATGTTCCGGAGTGGACAACACTATCGCGACAGTCTAAGCCGATCACAGGCCAGAGTCCACTGATAGGAACTGCTTCAGGAAGTCGAGAGAGGACCTCTTCCTGAGATGGGGGACACCAGAATTAGACCTCTTGCGCCCCCATCCAACGAAAACTGTCCAATTTCTGCTCGCTAGATCCAGGGCCTGGTGTTTTCTGGTGAGATCGTTGTTCCTCTCTTGGACGGCTGGTTTCTCTCACGCTTTCTCACCCTTCCTTTGATCCAGATGGTTCTATTGAAACTCTAGACAACAGCGGGTGTGCCTTATTCTAGTAGCGCCTTTTGGCCCAGGCAAATTTGGTTCCCTCTTTTACATCAGCTGGCCCAGGAACCTCTGCTGCCTCTGCCATTCAACTCTCATCTTCTGTCCCAGGAGGCAGGCTCCTTGGTCCATCCAGATCTTCAGTCTCTGAACCTGCATGCCTGGCCTAAGGACATAGCAATCCTGAGATATGGGGTCTCTCAGGAAGTTGTGGACATTCTGGTGCCACTTACACTATGAAGTGGCACAGATTTTGTGTTGGGCTCAAGCTCGTGGATTGACCCCATTGGATCATTCTGAGAGGTCTGTTTTAGACTACCTCCTATCCCTCTATGAGGCAGGTCTTGCCTACTCATCCATTAAGGTTCACCTATGCGCCATTTTGGTGTACCATTCTCCGATAGGTCACAGGTGTCTAGCTCAGCTAGAGGCTTCTTGCTCCTTTTTGCGGCATCCTGCACTTGAGACCTCCCATCAGAGACCTGGTTCCTCCTTGGGATCTTTCTTTTGTTCTAGAGCAGCTTACTGCCTCCTTTTGAACCAGCCATGGATTGCGAGCTCGTCTCCTCGCTTGGAAGATGCTCCTTTTAGTTGCTGTTACTTCTGCTTGAAGAATTTCTGAGCTTCATGCACTTATGTGCAAGGATCCTTATTTGTTTTTTCACAAGAACTGGGTGTCCTTAGAACAAATCCTAAGTTCCTTCCCAAGGTGGTCTCAGCCGTCACACTCAACCAGGATATAGACCTGCCAGTGTATTACCCAAATCACTGTAGCGGGGAAGCCTTGCTGCACACTCTGGATGTGCATAGGCGCTCAGATATTATCTGACCAGAACCAAGGCCCATCGTAAGTCTGACCAGCTCTTTGTTTCCTACACACAAAGGATGCTCGGTGCTCCTCTCTCCAAGCAGTCGCTTTCTAGATGGCTGGTCAAGTGCATTATGTTCTATTATCAGAGGCCCAACAAACTTTTACTGGGGCCGGTAAAGGTCATTCTACTGAGGGGTGGCTACCTCCTTCTCTGCTCAAAATGTCGCCACTTCAGCCATCTGTGCAGCAGCAACCTGGAGCACTGTACACACCTTCATCAGGCAGTACAGTTTGGATATTGCCTCTAGATGCAGGGCTGGTTTCGGCTTGGCGGTCCTTCAGGGACTTTTGTCCTGAAGTCTGAGACATCTCTCCTATCCTCTTCCTGATAACAAATTGTTCCCTTACTGCTTGGGAATCGGTTCTAATTGAGAACTGCTGCAAGAGCTGTTTCTCAAAGTAAGATAGTACAGTTACGTAAGAACTTACCGTAACAGTAGATCTTCAAGAACAACTCTTACAGCAGGTAGTTTCCTTCCCACCTTCCCTCTGGAGGTTGAGCCTTCTGACCTAGTTTCTAGGCTACAGCATCTTTGACGCCATCGTGATACAAACCTTCCTTTGGAAGAGGATCCTTGTCTCCCCTTCAGATGTCACCTTTGGGCCGGGAGTCTCCGCGGAGAACTGGGGATGCTGGGGGACCGCCTCTATGCAATGCCTGACGGAGGGGCCAATGTCAGGGCGGTCCCCACTGGATACTGCTAGCTAGAATTTTTCCATGGGGTCCTGGCGCCGCCAAGCTTCAGTCCTAATGGTGTAACCTGCTGCAAGAGCGGTTCTCGGAGATCTACTGTTACAGTAAGTTCTTACGTAACTGTACTTTAAGGAGCAACACATCTAATTTAAAGTTTATAGCAGTAAATTAAAAATCTAGTCAGCATTTTCTAATTTTCCTCATTTAAGGCTGTAATTGTGTCATGGGGGTCATGGATTTCACAATTACTGTGAAATTTGCTCAATGCTATGCAATCGAAAGTCCCGCCGTGAAAATCCACCAATTTTTCTTCTTATTACCGTGCCCTCAATCACCGACTATCCTTCCAGTTCACACCTAATCCTCCTTTTACTGCCTCTGGTATGTACGTACGGAGGACAAGGTTGCTGCTATGCGCTCACAAGCAAGGAGCCTACGTATAAATGTATTTTTAATTTATTTTGATATGCCATCACCATCGCTGCCATTCTGTATGTAGCCTTACGGATAAGCTTATTGCAAAACTTCATAAATGCCCCCAATTCTGTGTGGGTAAACGGTTAGATGCTGGACCACCAGAGACGAGAGGCTCAGAGGGGCCAGTCAGGTTGCCTGAAAGCATGAAAGTGGTGTTGCACCAGATCTGCAGGTTCTGAAAAGTCGCTCACTGTGGTGCTGTCAGTCTGCCAGGACCTGCTGAGGAAGCCTCGGAACATATGTAAAAGTAGATGAACTAAATGTATCTCACTACTTCCTAGTAACATTCTTGTGAACTTTAAAACTATTTGCTCAGCTTAATAATACAATGTTGCAAAATAGGAAGAATGCATTACACAGATGTCTCTAAGCACAAGGTCAGTCAAGAGCACTTCTCAGCGTGTTTTTCTGTTTTAATAAATATCTATTTTGGACTGTAAAGTACCATGAAATTACTGTTTTCGCATACATGTGCCATGAAATTAGCCAGTTTTTACTGGGAAAAATTACAGCCCTATATATAGTACCTGAATGCATTTTATTTTGCAGATTGTACTGGTTTTCTTTTAACTGTAATTTGCAGGGGCTGGTTAGCCAAATGGTGGATGATTTTTATTTAAAAGACATGGCCGGGTGCATGGCCAACTGCCAAGCAAGGAGCAGCAACTCCGAGAGGCTCTGTATTCTTCGAGGGCACTTGTTTATAGAACCTAAAACTTAACAGCTTTTAGCTTCATTTGAGTGCTCTCAGGCAAAGGAGAAAACCTTGTTGAATACAACTATACCAAATTCATCTTGGTTTTGACTACTCAGGATCAGTATGGGGAGAAAGCAGGCAAGTGCTGGTGGAGAGGGAACCCAGCTGAAAGAACCGGGACCCAGCAAGGATGATCAACAACCAGCTTTGGACGGTGCATCTTCACAGCCTGTGATAGGGAGATACTGCCACTCCTGAGGACTGACCTTTTCTTAAATCTGTTGCAACGGTTCTATTTCTTAGCATAATCTATCCTTTACAATTTCGAGTCTATAAAGTTGGCCACCTATGAGCACTCCCTCCGCTTTCTTGACTATGCTATAGTGCCTCTTTAATTTTCCCTTTCCCTCTCAGGTGCCTCGCACAGGAGGTTATTGTGGTGACCTTCAAGCTGATGTAAACAACAGGCTCTGTTCTTCATTGTTGGATTTAGTATGCAATAGCACTATAACATAAAATACCTTGATGTATATGCCTTATGTGTATGAAACCTATAAATCTTGAAAATACCACAGCACTAGGTGTTTTTGATAAAGGTAAAAAGTTACTAGGGGACTGTCTTATAAAAATCAAGGTACCGGGTAGAGAGATCAGAAACCCCCATTATGTTATTTAAATGCATGTAAATTACAGATTGTTTGAGAGGCTCTTTGGCACCATGCATTCCTGCTTTAAGCTGAACCAGCCTAAAAGTTCATGGTGATTTGCATATACATCCCATGATGCTCTGCATTATGGGGGTATGTGAGGTGCTTCTTTGAAACTTGGCTTTATTTCCAATGCCCTTTGGGTAACTCTTGTTTCAGTGCTTTTGCACTGAGGTTCTTTGTCTTGAGCTTGTTTTGGGGTTTTTCTTTTTGAGCTCCCCATCACCCAAACACACAAGACCAACAAGGGAATGAAATAATTTTCACTTAAGAGATAGATCAGTGGGTTAGTAGGTGCTAACCAAGTGCAGAGGAAGGATATGCATAGTCTGTTGCTGTGAACTGTGTATTTATTGAAGAAGAGATACACACAGAGATTGTGTGTTGAACCTGAAGTTCTGTGTCTGGTCCATCTGCTATCCTACAACCCCTCCACACAGCTTACAAATGCAGCACTTCTATGGGCCATACAATTGCTGGACAAGAGGATAGCTGATTTCCAAGATCAGCTAAATCTATGGACTCAAAAATTAGCTCGCTTTTGGCTGAGACACAAAACAGCTGCTACGACGGCCAAGAGAGCTCTGATTGTTTCTACAGGCCTGACAAAAGAAACGGCTTACTTCACAAATGGCTTGAGATCCTTGTAAACAATGTCCAGGAAAGCAATGTTCGAATCCTAGGACTTCCAGAAGGTACTGAAGGGACAACTTGGCTGATTTCATCACTATCTGGCTAACCGAACATTACCAACTACCTACGGCTTCACTAGTGCTAAAGAGTTACTGGATTACCCCTGGGAGCCTGCAATTGTCGACCGATCAGTGATCCCCAGCCCCAGACTATCTTGGTTAAACTGGGGTCGGTCATGGAGCGAGATGCAGTTCTGTTTAAAGCAAAACAGAAGGACCATCAGAATGGAGGGAGAACTGGGTACACCTTTTCCTGACCTGAGCTATGAAACACAGCAACACCATAAAAGTTTTGATGGGGTACACACCAGATTAAGGCAACTAAGAGTCCAACACCTTCTTCCTATGCCATCCAGTCTAAAAGTGAAGTACGGAGACAAAAGTTATCAATTTTCCGACCCTAAAGATGCTGCTAAACTCATGGAGAAAATCAAAAGAAATTTCAATGCAGGGCGCGGAATCTGAAGAAGAGGACACAGAGACTGCATGAGTGACACTTTTTTTTCCATTTGCATCAAGCACAAAAGATGGAGGTATGCCTGTGCCAGGAGTTGTTTCTAATACAAAGTTAGTTGTGGGAACATTGTACTGGTATTCACTATTTGGCTCAGGGGTTCTCATTTTATTCAGTAACTGCTGATGACTGATATTTGCCCTGGCAATACTTGGCACAAACAATATGGTAGCACCACTTGGCGTTTGGTAACTTCACAGATACTACCTCTCCTTCCCCTTGAGAAACAGTCTACTTGCCATACAGAGCTCAACCAGCACAAGCGCACTGGTGCACTAAATGAACACTTCTTACAGAGGGTTATACATATTTGGATGTATTCTTTCACAGACAGGAGTTCATGAGACTTTTGTGAGACTTTTGACATGAATATATTAAGTCATTTTCTGAGGGAGTGGCCCAGACTTTCAATTAGTCCCTCTTTTGTTTGAGCTGATGTCCTTTTACATATTAATAAGCAGGTATCCTTGTAAACAAGGGGCCCTTACAAATGTTGGTTTTAGAGTGTACATCCACTGTTATTTTACTCACAAGCCGACTGTCTACTAGCTGTAAAAGTTTCCTTATAGTTCTGTCAATTTGACTGTCTTGTAAATTGCCTTGAATATGTGGGGTTTGTCTCTAGGGATGCCTGTTATTTCTGTCTACCTAAGCTGGGTAAGAGGAGCTAACCTCACAATATAAAAACAGAACAATGTTTATTCTGGTACAAGTTTAAAATTTCCCTGCTCATGGCAGAATAGGCTAGTTAACATTTATGATGGAACTTTATATGCATACCCCTAATAAAGTGAGAGAGTTTGGGGCAAACAGTTTACTTACTGTTAAAATGTTGTGTGCTCTACCAAGTTGTTGAAGAGTATATTGACCATGATATACCTACCTGAGATCTTTTATTGCTGTACTGACTTACAGTTAAAGTTTAAAATAGTTTTTTTGGGGTGCTGATGAGCAGTTAACCAGGATAGACGTGCCTGAACATCGCTCTGCGCACCGTCGACTACACTACTATTAAAAGATACTAAAACCAAATTTTGAATACCATATTTAATGTATATTATTTTAAGAAACAATTATGGACAATTTCTATAATCAAATACTGAAAAGGCCAAAGAACGACGGAAGCGGGGAAGAAGGCGGCAGCCTCAGCGATGGGTGAAAGCACCAGGGTCATCTCGCTATCGCGGCAGAAGTGAGTGTACTGGGCACGAGGTGACGGGCAAGTGATAACGGTGCTGGAACCCAGGCTCCTTAAGATGGAGAGTAAAATAGATCTCAAGCTGCAGGAGGTATTAGAGCAACAAACCTTACATGCCAACAGAATCGCTGAAGCGGAGGATTGTATATCCAGGATAGAGGATGAAACCCTGCAGATTCCGGACAAGTGGTGGCCTTGCAGAAAAAGATGAAAGAGCTGAAAGAAGCATTCATTATCAGGAAAATTATAACTGACACCTGAATTTATGACTGAGAGGATTACCAGACGAGGGGAGAAGGCGATGTGATGAGATTCTGTGCCCAAACTATACCTGAATTACTGGGACTTAAATTCAAAATGAACAGATCAAGCTAGAAAGGGCTCACCAGCTGTTATCCCTCGTCCACCAGGAGATCAGCCCCATGACAAATAATGAGATTCCATGCATTTCAGGATAGGAGAGAGTACTGAAGGCTATAGAGAGAAAGGGAGGTTGGAATTTGAAGGTACTCGCTTATTTCTTTCACAAGATTATTCCACAAGGCTATTGAAATGGAGGAAATTATTTAATCTACTCATGACTCAGTTGAGGAATTGGAAGGTGGAGAATTTTCTCAGTACCCTGCTACTCTCAAGATCCGACATGAAGGAGCTCATGCTCCTTTTGGGAGCTTACAAAAGCAGAGCAGTCTGGGGGATTTGCAGAAGAAGCTAGGGGTATAATGAGACAGAGCCAGGCAGTTGGCATCAGTCTGTTTGTGAGAGCCTTTGCTATGATTAAAAGATCGTAGCTTTATACTTCAGGTTTGATGGTTTCAGAAGAGAGCGGTGGGATTAATGACTGTGGGACCTTATCTGGGAAGAGATTTTACTAGAGACGCGCTGAAAGGCGGATTCTGGTCGTATGACATTAATACTGAGAATCAGCTTCGAGGAAGACGTAACTGTTTATTTGGTTTCTCCCTTTCTATCTAGGCAGTCACAACACTTTATTATTTTAACAAAGGACTGAAGGGGTAGGAAATGCATACAGTAAGGATCTGTGGATGGATTTGAACAGTTCTGAGTCATTGCTTGGCACCACTCTTGAGATTAAAGGGACAGCACGACGTTGGAGACGGTTCAGCAGAATGCTTCAACTGTGGACTCTGCCGGGGGCCAGCGATAAGCTGAGAGCACGGCCTGTACCTCCAACAAGATACCACAAGATTGACGCGAAGAGAAGGGTTATTATTGGAGCAAAGGGGTCCTGGACTCAAGTGTTGTTTATTTCTTTTACAGTGCGATAAGAGTGGAAGGGCTGTCTCTTTTTTATTTTTTATTTTTATCAATGGGCTCACAGTCAAAGGTTCCACAAGGATTTCTCTGCTGCTTTCTCTCTTTTCTTTCAGTTCTTACATCCAGGGATCCATAAATTACAAACCAGTCAGTCTTGCTTCCGTTGTGGGCAAGCTGATGGAGACCATCCTAAAGGAAAGGTTGGTGGAATATCTAGAGGAATATGGTCTCCAGGATGAGAGGCAGCATGGGTTAATGGGGGAAGATCATGTCAAGCAAATCTGATTGACTTCTTTGACTGTGTCACTAAGACAGTAGACAGGGGCCAAGCAGTAGACATCTTCTGTCTTGATTTCAGCAAGGCCCTTGACTCTCTGTGCCCCACAAAAGGTTGATCAGGAAGTTGGTGGATCTTGGAGTTGGGGAAAAGATGGTCAGATGGGTGGAAAACTGGCTGAGGGACAGAACCCAGAGGGTGGTGGTGGGAGGAGAGTTATCTGGCACCAGAGAAGTAACCAGTGGGTCCCACAGGGCTGTGCTGGGCCAGTGTTGTTCAATGTCTTCATCAATGACATTGGGGATGGCATTAAA
Organism: Neoceratodus forsteri; assembly: GCA_016271365.2. Lineage (NCBI taxonomy): Eukaryota > Metazoa > Chordata > Ceratodontiformes > Ceratodontidae > Neoceratodus > Neoceratodus forsteri. The sequence goes on along the minus strand of JADMNL010000027.1, from coordinate 261,152,810 downwards.
GGCAAAATGTGCCTATTCGCAGATGACACCTAGCTCTGTGGGAGAGTGGACACAGCTGAAGGGATAAGGGACCTACAGAAAGATCCGAAAAGTTGGGGAGGTGGTCCAGGATCTGGCAACTTGGCTTCAATGCCAAGAAATGCAAAGTTATGCATATTGGAGCCAAGAATCCCAGAACAGAGTATTACCTGGGTGGAGTCAGAGTATCTGCATCAGAGGAGGAGAAGGACCTGAGAGTGATGATCACTAGTGACCTGAAGCACTCCACGAGTGCAAGAAAGCAGCAGCAAAGGCAAACAAGATGCTGGGATGCATAGCTAGGGGATCAGTAATAGGAGAGAAGAGGTTATACTGCCCTTGTACAGGTCGCTGGTAAGGCCGCATCTAGAGTATGGAGTGCAGTACTGGTGCCCACACCTCAAAGGGACATTAACCTGCTGGTGAAGGTACAGAGGAGGGCTATAAAGATGATAGCTGGTCAGCAGGGCAAGGCATACGAGGAGAGGTTGAGGGCACTGAACATGTACTCCTGGAAGACAGGAGAAAGAGAGGGACATGATTGGGACATTCAAGTACTTGAAAGGGATAAATAAAGTTGATAAGAAGAGTCTCTTTAGCTGAGTGGCAACCATATCACAAGGGGCACAGTCTTAAGCTGGAGGGTGGAAGGTTAAGGAGGGAGGTCAGGAAGCACTTCTCCCAGAGAGGGTGGTGGACACTTGGAATGCGCTCCAGAAGAGGTCATCTCGTTGAATACGGTGGGCAGCTTTAAGAGAGGCTGGGATAGGCATGGGGAAGGTAAGAATCATGGGTAGGAGGATGGGAGGACTGGGGAGGGAGGGAAAGGACATTAGCTCAAGCTGTGGACCCTGCAATACGAGCAGACTTGATAGACCAAATGGCCGCCTTCTGTTGACTTCTTCATATGTTTGTATGTAATATGTAGGTGATAAATGGTTATAAGAACAAGTTGATGATATATTAGGAAGAAGGTTGATAGATGGTAGTCAGCGGGGTGGAGGTGACGAGGCACTAATATCTGCAGAGTGAAGGAAGACACGTGCTGGATTGGCAGTTAGTGTCAGGGGCCGGAGGAAGGGAGGGATCCAGGAGATACAGATTAGAAGAAGAGATGGGGGGGTAGGGGATATGCCAGGGTTGAAGGCTGTAAATAGTTCAGATATATGTTGTTTAGTGTGTTACAGGGTGCAATCCAAAAGATACAAAATACATCACATCCGTTTAAATACTGAATGCTGCAGGGCTTTAAATGTGGGTGGGGAGGAGTATAACAAAGGAATTTGGGAGGAAGGTAGGATAAATAGACATGGCTAATAGAAAAGAGTTGAAAGTGGTCTCTTGGAATGTACGAGGGTTGCTAATCCCGTAAAGGGTTGATGTTGTTGACAGGCCTCAAAAGGAAAGGGGTGCAGTTAGCGTCATTTCAAGAGACACACTTGTCTGATAAAGAACATAGCAAGCTAGTATGGGGTTGGGTTGGCAAATGCTATGCTGTCTCCTGTTCGAGTTGGAAGAGAGGGTGGCTGTATTGCTGCATAAACACTTACCGTGTGAGGTTAGTAGAGTGGTGGAAAGACCATAAGGAAGGGATATTTTTTTTTTTTGTGGGACAATTATTTAGGAACAAATTACAATAGGTAATATATATGCACCAACGATCTACGACCCCATGTTTTTCCCTCGATGGTGGACATACTGGTTAAGGAGCAGTTTCCAGGTTTAATTTTAGGGAAGACCTAACGGCACGATGGACCCAGAGTTGGACCACTCTGAAAGTAAGGGTAGAGTGATGGAGGGACATAGACAGTGGCAGGCAGGATGGCGGATATGGATTTGTGGACAGCAGGACGTTGATTAACCCAGGAGCTAGAGAGTACACCTTTCAAACAACATGAAGTCTTGCTATATTATGACTATTGCAGTTTGTCCCACCATTAGAACTGCTCCGGAGGTGAAGAGTTAACTTCCACTGCAGGGCATGGAACTTAGAGCGCGAGCTCGGTTAGAGAAGCTCTGTCTGGGATATTTCAAACCCGAAACTGTCAGATTCTTTACTCCGCCTCACTGAACAGTCGCCCGAGATTCCTCCTACTGCTTGGTTCATTTTCTCGGTTTAAAGAGTTTTTCTCGTTAAATTCAACCGCGATTATCGTTATTTTAACTGCAAACCAATCGGTTCAAGCTCTGTCTATGGTATTGTAAGTAATAGATAGGTTTATTCTGTGTGGAACTTGTAAATGTTTATCGTTCGGTTTGAACCGATCAGGTTGTGTGGAAACTTTATTCTGAAGCATTTAGAGTGCGGTTCCTGGTTCTTATCGGTTCTAAAAAACGGATTTCATTACGCTTTTTTCCATTACCCATGACACGGTTGGGAACCGATAAGGTGTCTTGCCTGGCACTGCTGGAAAAAGGGCAAGTTTTTGGTTAGGCTGGCATTATGTCTAAGAAACCCAAAAGAAAAACCGGCCCACTGGTTTCACACTGTAGTGTCTGTGGGGAAGCCTTTGCCAAGGCTGACCCACACACCACATATGTTTATTGTCTGGGTTTGACCACCTCAATGCAGACTGCCAGATTTGCAAGAATTTCCTGCAGCTACCCTAGATAAGAGAGTTGGTAGGCTCAGGGAACAGAGGCTAAAAAGTCCGCTGACCCGATGGCCAGCCCGGTCTGTGCCAATCGAACCGAGGGAGTGCCTCTGACCAGGCCAGACTTCCTCGGCAAACGTGAAGCTGACTCTGAGGAGCCAGTTCCAGCAAAGAGAACTAGAAAATCAGCAGGTGTGGAGTCAAAAATCCTTCTCCAACTGCTGCAGAGATAACCAAAGCAATCCAAATTGTCCAGTCACTTTCCCGGTTCCGTCCGAACTGCCACTATCTGGCAAGAGGTTGGTTCGTCGGTTCCACTGGTTCAAGAATATGATATAGAGGAGTTTTATGAACCAGAGGAGGGGGAGGATGATTATGAACAGTGTGAATGTGACTTTGAAAGTCTGGATGTGCCCATTGAACCGACATCTCCCCAGACAGACCTTTAGGAGAATCTTCCCTAGGCTTGCTGAGTCCCTTCTCATTTTCTGTTTTACAAAAAGTTGTTGAACCCTCCAGCTTCCTTTGAGGAAGCTGTGGATGAGCAAGAGGAGCCTGACTTTGTAGAGATGATGGATATCCCAGAGTCCAGGAGATTGTCTATTCCTTTACATAAATCCTTTAGAAACAAACAATAAAAATGTTAAAGCTCGATTCCTGTGCCTCCTGTAGATAAAAAGATGGACAGGAGGTACACTTTGTCAGGTCCTGATACAGAATTTCTTTCACAGCAATGCAGCCATGTTGGTAGTTCAGGCTGCAGCCTGTGATAAGGCTAATATTTCCTGGCTTCACATCCTCCTGACAAGGACTCCAGGAAGATTGATGCCATGGCTAAAAACAATACATGGCAGCATCCTTGGGACTCAGACAAGCAAATTATATGGCTTATGTTGCAAGATACCAAAAATCTAGATGGGATACTGTCATGGCTTTAGCCAAACAGGCCCCTGGCCAGCTTGCCAAGGAGCTGGAGCAGGTGGCTGCTGATGGTATTGAGGCATCTAAGGTGCAGTTCCATGCTGCAGTGGATTCTAATGATGTATCCTCTAGAGTCATGGCTACTTCTATGGCTTTTCGAGATTGGCTTGGCTCAGGTGTACTAGTTTGTCACAGGATACCCAGGCTAAGGCTATGGATTTTCCTTGGTGGGAAATTCTCTGTTTGGGGAGCAGACAGAGAATTATATGAAGAAAATGGATGAATATAGAACCACTTATAGGAGTGCACAAGCCAAGGAACTGCAAGCCACCTCAGAGGCAGCCCCCAGGGTAGAGGCACAGGCCTTTTACCAAACCCAGGCCTTCTTCAGCTTATGTTCAGAGGGGTTCTTCAGAGGGAGAGGCAGACGGGTACAAGCAGGCCTGCTCCCACCCCGCAGCCTAAAGCCCATGCCAAACAAGCACCCTGATGGGATGCCCAGGGCCGGTTCTCCATTACCTGTAGGGGGCAGGCTGGCTTACTTTGTCCAGGACTGGGAGTCTTTAACATCAGACAAGTGGGTCCTGGAAGTAGTAAGCCAGGGTCTGGTTCTCAGCTCAAAAATTTCCAAAGATGAGAATCAGATCTTTTCCACCTGCAAACCCTCTAGAGACTCTTGCTTTGGAAACAGAAGTCTCAACCCTCCTGGCTCTCAGAGCTGTAGAAAGGGTTTCTCCCTACACCAGGGCAAAGGTCTGTACTCCAGGTACTTCCTTACCCCAAAAAGACAGGAGAGTGGCGGCCCATCCTGGACCTAAGATATCTGAACAAGCACCTTTTAAAACCAAAATTCAAAATGGTGACTTGGGAATGATTTTACCCTCCCTAAGGCCAGGGACTGGCTAGCTTCCCTGGACCTCAAGGATGCCTACTTCCATGTTCTTATCAGAAGCTCCCACCGAAAGTACCTCAGATTCGAACTGCCCTCAGGCCATTATCAGTTCAGAGCAATGCCTTCGCCTTACCTCTCGCCCCAAGGGTATTCTACAAAATGCCTGGCAGTAGCAGTTGCTCATTTAAGAAGGCAAAGATTGCCATCTTTCCCTACCTAGACGACTGTCTCATTGTGGGTCAGTCTCCAGACCAGGTCAAATCACACCTGCAAGTTACCCAGCAGCTGCTTACCTCTGGGCTTTCTCAATCTTCCAAAGTCAGTTCTGGAACCTGTCCAGGTAATCACCTTTATAGGTGCAGAACTGGACACAAGCAGGCCAGAGCCTTCCTTCCCCCAGAAAGGGTAAGGACCCTGGTGGCCCTGGCCTCGTCCTTCACTCTGCAGGTCTCTAGACCAGCAAGGCATTTCCTACAGCTCCTAGGACACATGGCTGCTTCCACAGCTGTAGTGCAGGGAGCAAGATTTCAGATGAGGGACATTCAGTTCCATTTGAGAGCCTTGTGGTCTCAAAGAAGAGATTCCCTATCCAAGTTGATCCCAGTGACTAGAACCCTGATCCAGGCCCTTCAGTGGTGGCAGGATCAGAGCAATCTGAGACAAGGGGTGCCCTTCATCCCTCTATCTCACTCTTTGACCCTTACTACAGATGCGTCCCTCTTGGGATGGGGAGCTCACATGGCAACCTCTCCACCCAGGGATTGTGGTCCCTCAGGAATCTCTGCTCCACATCAATCTGTTGGAACTCAGAGCTGTTTTTCTAGCACTTCAGGTTTTTTCTGCATCTGTTCAGAACAAAGTGATACAGGTCAGAACAGACAACACCACTACAATGTGGTACATCAACAAACAAGGGGCACTCGGTCTTGACCTTGTGCACCGAGGCGATGAAGTTGTGGTCTCTGGCTTATTCCTTGAACACTTCCTCACAACAGTTCACCTCCCAGGCAAGGACAGTGTCCTGGCAGATGCTCTCAGCAGGATTTCCCAGGGCCATCACAGATGGTCACTGGATCCCCGTACTTGGGATAGTTTTTGTCAGATGTGGCACCCTCAGATAGATCTTTTGCAGCCCCAGACAATCATCAACTTCCACTTTTTGTTGCAGGCCCCCAGTGTTGGGCTCAGTCCCCTGGATGCCTTTCTCTCGATTGGAAGGAAGTTTCTTTATGCCTTCCCTTTCCCTCTCCTGTTCAAGGTGCTAGTCAAAATCAGATCTCAGCCCTGCAAGATGATCTTGATTGCTCCAGACTGGGCCAGGCAGCCCTGGTACCCACTCCTTCTGTCCTTAGCAGTCCATCTTCCCTGTGTCTCCCCAGGAACCACAATCTGTTAACCTGTGCCCAGGGAGAGTCTGGTATCCGATCTCAATCCCTCAACCTCAAGGCCTGGCTCTTGAGGAGTTAGAGTTTGCTGATCTACAACTTTCTCAGGGTGTTCTTGAAATCTTGAAGGCTTCTAGAAAGCCTTCAACTAGGGCTACTTATAATTCCAAATGGAAAAGGTTTTCCATATGGTGTTCTGGGAAGCATATTTCCCGGAATCTACTGATTTGCCCACTGTTTTGGACTATATGGTCCATCTTAATTCTTTGGGACTGAGACCAGCTACCCTGAAAGTGCATTTGGCAGCTGTCTCTGCTTTTATTTCAGCAGGGAAGCCCTCTTCTCTTTCTGCTCACCCTGTATTTTCCAAGTTTTTAGGGATTGCTTTATATCAATCCACCATTCAGGACCCTGCCCCTGCCTGGGATCTTAATGTTTGCATTGCTCAGCTGATGCAACCCCCTTGAACCTCTGTCTTCAGCAGAGCTTAAGTACTTAACTTGGAAAACTGTATTTCTAGTAGCCATCACTTCTGCCAGGCGTATAAGTGAGTTACAAGCTTTGTCAGTGGAGACTGACTTTATTTCCTTTCACAGGGATAAGGTAGTCCTCAGGACTAACAGGAAGTTTTTGCCTAAGGTGGTTTCAGATTTCCACCTTAATCTATTTCACTTCCAGTGTTCTTCACTGACTATTCCTCCTCTGGTGAGAGGAGGTTGCACAGCTTAGATGTTAAGAGGGCCCTAAGTTACTACATAGAGCGTACTCAAGGGTCACAGGTTTGACTCCTCCAACTGTTTCTCACTTATGGTGAGGTTGGAAAGGAAACCTGCCACTAAGAGATCCATTGCCAGGTGGATTGTCTCTTGTATCCAATTTTGCTATCAAAAACTGGGTAAGGGTCCCCATCAGGCCTGAGGGCTCACTTACCAGAGGTACAACTGCGTCTCTAGCTGCTGCCAGAGACATCCCTATCTTAGAGATATGTCAGCAGCTACTTGGAAAACAGTACACACTTTCACCAAGCATTACTCCCTGGATATCCAGGCCAGGAGGGATGCTCGGTTTGGCACAGCCGTGCTTCAGAGCCTGTTCCTAAGTAGGTTCTGTCCCTCCTCCATGGAGGTACTGCTGTGTAGTTCTGTATAGTCATAATATAGCAAGACTTCATGTTGTTTGAAGAAAAATTACTCACCTTAGTAATGTTGTTTCTTCTAATGGAGTCTTGCTATATTATGAGCTCCCCCAGCCTGCCCTCTCAGAACTTCTACTTGGGGTATGGGGTGGTCAGTTCACTGTTGGCACTTATTGATGCCCTTTTATGTTTTCCACCCCTTCTTTTTGGGGTGTTTGGGTGTTGTGTTTTTATTTTATTTTATTTTATCTTATCTTATCTTATCTTTTCTGGTCCCCTGACTTGAGTCTTGGTGTTGGGACCAGGAAAATGTGTTGATATTTTAGTAGCCAGTTGGCTAGTGTAGGTTACAGCTTCCACACAGAACCTTAGTGAGTTTTGCTCATAAAGATCTGACCGCTTCGGTTTGAAATATCCCAGACAGAGCTTTTCTAACCAAGTCATGGCTTAAGTTCCATGCCCCATGGAAGTTAACTCTTTCACCTCCGGAGCAGTTCTAATGGTGGGACAAACTGCAATAGTCATAATATAGCAAGACTCCATTAGAAGAAACAACATTACTAAGGTGAGTAATTTTTCTTTTTTCCCATCCTCATGGTACATGGTCTCATATCGACTACATATATGTGCCAAGGGATGGCATGACAGAATACTGGATGTCATTCATAGCCCACTCACATTTTGGACCATGCCATGGTTATAGCCCAGATACAGTTACAAGGGAAGAGAGAGTCAGTACCGCAGTGGAAATTCCCAACCTCTATGCTGCTTAATAAGGACTTTAAGGATTTTCTGGGATCTCAATGGCAGTTATAAAGGAAACCAATGAGAATAGTGAAGTCTTTCGGCAATATAGTGGGAGGCAGGAAAGCCTTTATGAGGGGTCTATAATAGGGTACATGGCAAGGAAGAAAAAGAGAAAAGAGTAGAATTGGAAAAGCAGTTAAAGGACTTGGAAAAAAGGTGGCTAAGACAGAGAGGAGAGGTAGCACGATTATTATTGCTTACAAGGAAGCGTTGAACGCACTGGTGCGACAAGAAACAAAAACTAATTGGTTTCATTGTAGAAGAAGAATATCTGAGTGGTCTAACAAGCCAGGTTCATTTTTGGTGAGACTCATGAAAGGAGGGAAATGTCCCTTTAGAGTGACAGGGTTAGGGATGTGCAAGGAATTTGCACAGAGAATCTAAAGATATAGGGAAGTGTTTCTGGGAATTTTACAGTCAGTTATATAGTGCTGAATGTAAGGATAGACACTTACTAGTGAAAGACTTTCTGACAAGGTGGCACTTCCCAGACTGACACAATCCCAAGAAAGGAAGTTAAATGGACCTATAGAGAAAGAGGAAATCCTTAAAGCAATAGGGAAACTGCAGCGGGGAAGCAGTGAGCCCAGATGGATTCCCTGTAGAATATTATAAGAGACTGGCAAGTCAACTGGCAGAGACCCTGAGAGAGGTGTTTCAGGTAAAAGATGGTGAGGGACAACAACTGGACTTACCCCAAACTTGCTATGACGCTTGATTTGTTTAATCCCAAACTGGTAAAGACTCAGCAGAATGTGCATCATACAGGCCAATCTCCCTTTAAATTGTGATCTCAAGATCCTGGCGAAGGTCGTGGCACTGAGATTGGAAGATCTGCTGCCTATGTTGGTGCACCTGGACCAGATCGGGTTCGTCTAAGGGAGATCTTCTTATCATAATATGAGGCGCCTACAAATGTGATATGGAAAGCTGGACAAGCACAGGAAGGAACATATTCTTTATCTATGGATGCTGAAAAGCATTTGATAGGGTGGAGTGGGGCTGTCTGTTTGAGGTGATGACCCAGTTTGGTCTGGGTGGGCCATACACTCAGTGGGTACAGGCCATGTACCGTACTCCTAGAGCTTGGATCTTAGTGAACGGGATCCGTACAGATTATTTTGAGCTGAACAGCGGTACGAGACAGGGTGCCCTCTTTACCCTTGCTATTTACGTTGGCTTTGGAACCCTTGGCTGCTGCGATTCGGCAATGCCCAAGAATTCAGGGAATTAAGGGGAGGGGGTATGGACCATAAGATCACCCTGTACACGGATGATATGCTTTTATTTGTAGGGAGCCCTCAATACTTCTATGCCACCATTGTTGGAATTAGTAGACTCATTTGCAGTGTTTTCTGAATATAAGATTAATATCACTAAGTCGGAGATGTTGTACTTTCCTAAGGTTGGAAGGAGGATGATCAATGGGGGTTCAAGTGGCTAAAAGAGCATTACATATTTGGGGATACAGGTGGGGAGGACGGTGGAGTCCCTGTATGGCTTAAATTATGCCCCAATAGTTAAGCAGGTAGAGGCAGATCTGCAAAGATGGACGAACTTCCCATTTCTTGGTTAGGGCGATAAACCTTATTAAAATGAAGGTACTGCCAAGGTTATTATACTCCATGCAGATGTTGCCTATGGGTCTTAAGAGAGGGATATTGATAGAGTGGAAAGGCGTTTCCAGGTTTATCTCATGGAGAAAAGACCAAGGCACGACTACAGAGATTGAAAGCCGAAATAGGACCGGTAGGGGGCTTAACTTTCCAGACTTGCTGAACTACCACCCATCCATACAACAGCGATATGTGGCAGATTGGTGCATCGCTCTGTAGCTAGTTGGTTGACCTGGAACAATGGGGATGTCCGGGCCACCTGTCGGTATATTTACATAGTAAAGGCTTAAAGGCCTATACAACCCAGGTAGGGGTAATCCAATGGCAAAAAGCCGTGCTGGAAGCATGGGAGTACATTAGGAAGAAAAGAAGTCTGGGGTGAAACTCTTTGCTCCCAGTGGTGGGGAATCGCTTCTTCCTTCCCTCCAGCATGGGAGGATAAAGGTTTTCGGGAGTGGAGAATAAAGGGTAAGGAACATAGATAATTTATTAAGGAATGGGGCCATGAACCCAGTGGGAGACATTGTGCAGGGTTTGGGTTTGAGGTGCAGCAAACATTCGATATATGCAACCTAGAGCATACATACGGAGTATGGGACGGAAGGAACAGAGCTAGGGATGGCAAGAGATAGAAGCATTAATAAATTTGGTACAAAAGGAACCCCAGGGGTTTATCCAGAAGGCATCAAAATTAGGGAAACAAAATTTTCCAGACCAAACTTCTAAAACTAAACAATTATGGGAGAGGGATTTGGGTCGAGTGTAACGCAGGAAAATTGGCAGTTATTGTTGAGGGACAGACAGATCCCTTGATATGTAATGAATATAAGGAAGCCTATTATAAGTTTCTGCATAGATTATATTACCCCCAGTAAGTAAGTAATATTACCCGACAGGGTGGTATTGGGATATAACAGACCGCCTAGGGCGTAATGAGGCCCGACGCGAGGCGGAGGGCCTTATAGCTTCCTGGAAGGTCCGTTATATCCTATAACGCCCACCCTGGAGGGTATTATTACACTTAGATAATGGAAATGGGCAACTGTGTTTTAAATATTTAAAAAGTAATTTTCTTTAAATGTTCAGAATCTGAGCATTTCATGTATTCCTGTGATAAAATAGTTCCTTTACCTGCATTTTAATGCCTTTTTTCCTAGGGATTTTTGTCTTAGTAGAGCACCCCTACTTTTAAGTTTTGTGCTGGTTGTTATGGTGTCACCTCCCGCCTCTGGACACACACACACACACACACACACACACAGCTTTGGAGATGGAACGAGCAAGTGCAACAACGTAAAGTATTTATTTTAAAGCTTTCATTTTCAAAGGTTTTGTCAGAATTGTCGAGAGCAGCGCCGCAGTTCTGTAGCATGTATTGCTCAAATACAAGAACTGTTGCCATCTGCCTTATCATACTACATCAGCCAGCTTTGATAGGACTGTGGATGCGAGTATCTGTCTTACAGCACGGTGCTTTGGATGACTGAAACTGTCTTTTTTCCAGTAAGAATGCTTTCTTTTTCGGTTTGGTAGGTTTACTGTAGCGTGGCGTGTTTCGGGAATAAAAAATACACTGGGTTTTGGGAGAGCGGAGGTCACAAGTATCTCAGTAAGCGAGTGTGAAAATGGCACTGACGGTTTCTAAAGTTAGGGTGCCCAAGGATGATGTAAGAGATGGGGCACTTGAACGTGGTACTTGTTTTTAACAGGGCCATTGTTAAGAAATAACAGCTCGGATGCCAGGCTGTTTCAGCCAATCAGAACGCTAGTTTTGTTTTACCCATTATCTAATAGTCCATAAAGCACATCCATTGATTTCTCCTCTGTGTGGTTGGAAAGGGGAGGAAAGGGGACATATATACACTGTTTCTGGACTTGCAAGGTGCTCCAAGTATTTTGGAAAGGGGTATTGGGAGAGATCTCTAAGATGGAGGGGTACCCTGCCAGTGGACCAGATAACAGGGTTGTTTGGAATGTTGCAAGGAGAAGATGAAGACTGGGAAGTACTCCGAGATAAAGTAGGGTATTAGTGGTGTTGGCAAGACATCACATAACATACAGAATAAATGGGTGAGCTGTCAAGTACCTACCATCCAGCAATGGCATAACCTAAGTATCCAAACTTGGCACTGAGAGGTTAACCTTGGTGATTAGAGATCGAGAAGAAGCATTTTATAAAGAGTGGACACCCTTCCTGGCCACGTTGAGTGCTCAGGAGGAGGCCATACTGCTTAGGTTTGGGATAAGATGATTAATTAGAGAGGAGGAGTGACATTAGATTGCTAACCTCATTAATTAAGAGAGGACGGTACTAGAAAATATATATGGAAATAATGTATTTTTCTCTTTCTCCGCTATAGTTATGTTTTGTGGGAAGGGACAAGATGGATTTCTAAGGACATAGATATGTTGTTCATCCACACTGTCTGGCAGGTCCTTGCCGCTTAAATCTTGCCGGAAGGTCTTCAGTCTGGCTCCTTCCACCCACCCGGTGGTAAACTCGGCCCGCCTCCATGACGCCAGATCTTCCTTACCGCTTGGAAGTTCAGATTCCTCCTTAACGCCTCTGTGTTTAAGACTGGTTCCTAATTCTTGAAAGTTCGAAATCAAAAAGTTTTTGCTAAAGACTTGGTCTTCTTCTCCTCGGCTGCGATGGACAAATCGACTCGGTTTCCGGAGGGCCCTTCGGGAAGAAGATGTCTGGGACGGATCCGCACTCCACGGAGGCCTACTGCCTGGGCCTGCAGGAGCACCACCCGCAGGCCTGCGACTTGTGCTCTCTTTCGCCTACGCCCTGAAGACCCGTGCTACCCGGACATAACTGGGGCGCCCGAGAAAAGAATTCCACCGGTGAAATCTAAAGAGGCCCGTTGGCGGTGTCCGCAGCGGCGGGCTTGGCGGATCAGCTCGAGCAGATGATCGCCTCAAGAGGAGGCAGCGCTTGCCGCTTCACTCGGCTGCGGCATTTGTCCCGCTCTCTCTGTGCCTCTTGCATCGGCTTCTTTAAGGAGCTTTGTCTGACCCTCTCGACGAAGGTGAGGGTCCAACTTCTTCGACCTTTTTCCAGATCCAAAAGAGCAAAGTAAGTCTCTCCATCGACGCCTTGGGAGCGGGAAAGATCCCTCCCCTTGTCGACAGTCAACTCGGGTCGACTAGCTTCGGCCACTGGCTTCATGGTGTCCCCATCAGGCCAGTTGACCGAGACTCTGTCGACGGGTCGAGATTTTTCTCACCCGCTAGACGGGTTGTCGACTGGAGAAGCTGAGAATCCTCTTCCGGTTCCCACGGTGGAGTTGAGGATCCCGCGGCTCGCCTGTGCCTCCGGTTCCGGAGCTTCGTGGATCGCCCGCCGAGGGAGTGCCGATCGTACACTTCTCCCCGCCTTCCTGGGCTTAAGTCGAGATCTCGGTCTCGGACATCCTCGCGGTCCAACCGATCCCGACGCCATAGGCGGTCTCGCACTGGCAAGCGGCGCCGCTGCTTCTTCCTCTTCCTCGGACGAGGGGTTCTTCGCGAAGTTCGCCGGAAGTACGAGGAACTCATGTGGCAACAGCTCCTTTGACCGGAATAGGCCACCCAGTCATCTTCCCCGCCATTAGTATGGTTGTCACCGAGCGTCAAACAACCCCTCATTGTAGCCGAGGAGCCTGTTCTCAGGCCGTTGTTCGCCAATTCCAGCTGCCCCACCGATTCTGGTGGAACCTCCGCCCACAGCCATTAGTTGGGGCTCCACCAAAATTCTCGGTTGGCCTTGGGTTTGCCCCATAGGTTGTCTGTCACCTCACTCCCGATAAACCTCGGCAGGTGGAGGGTGGCTCAGGCCCGAGGCAGCTCTTTGAGGACTCTTCTGAGTCCGATGATGGTTCCTCCTCTTCTCCAAGCGCATAGACTTGGAGTCCTCGGAGGGCAGTCAGTGGACTATAGCCCTTCGTCCTTCTAGGGTTGCTTCGACTCATCTCGAGTCCACCGGATGAAGCTCGAACCCGCTTTAAACGGGCCAGGTATCCTCACGGAGATTCTGGACCGAGGGGATTCTCCCACGGAGGTCTTCCGTGGCCGGCCATAGTGGGTCTGGCCTTGGAACTTTGGCAGCGTCCTGCTTCCTGCCCTGCGCTCAGCCAGATGGCAGGCGGCGCGGTCTCTACCGGTTCCTGTCTGGCTTCGAACACCCTCGCCGAGGGGTTGGTTACGACAGCGCCCGCGGCCGGGAACGCCAGGGATGTGGACAAACCTCCTGACAAGGAATCCAAGAAATTGGATTATGCCAGGCTTAAAAGTCTATGCTGCGTCCTCTCTCAGCTTTCGCCAGGCCAGTTCGGCCGCCCTCATGGACATTTTTCTCACGCCTGTTGGGCTCCTGGATGAGGTTGTCCTCATCTTCCCGCAGATCTGCAGACTACGGTCAGGTAGGTGCGGACCAGGGCAGGGCAGTGGCCAAACAGCAGCTCCAGACTCATGCTAGACATCAGGGACTCATGTGCCAGGTCTGTGGCTGCCGCAGTGGCATGCGCCGTCGGCTTGGCTGAGGATATCCACCTTTACCTCGATACCCAGCACAAGTTGGCGGATGTTCCTTTTGGGACTGACCTCTTGGCCCTGGGGTGGAAGGTCACCTGCAGAGGATCGAGAAGTCCAATGCTACCTTGACCCTGGCCCTTCCGCCAGAAGGACAAAGGCCGCAGCCACAGCCTGAGCCCTTTCGACCTTCTGCTCAAGGGGCGCGCCTGCCCAGCAACGCAGGGCCAGCAGGCTCGAGCTTGGCATCCCAAACCCAGTCGCCGGCTTCCTCCAACAGGAAGCAGGGAGGCAAGGCCCAGGAGGTCCTCGGCCGGTCCCTCCTCCAAGCCTGCCCAGTGACGGCTGAGGGGTGTCGCCCCATCCCTGTCACTCACTCCTGGTCTCTGTGGGGGATGGCTCAGACACTTCCTTTTCCGCCTGGTCCGCTGTTACCACGGACAGGTGGGTACTGGAGGTGGTGGGAAAAGGCCACCTCTAGAATTCGAGCAGGCCCCGCCTTCAGAGCCATCGCACCTCGGGGCCTCGGGTCCGCAGCCTCACTGGCGGCTCGCCGTCTGACATCGCCTCCTCCTCCAAAAGGAGGTGATCAGGAGGTAGAGAACCCCTTTAGACCCGGGTTCGTCCAGGTATTTCCTGGTTCCGAACGGACGGGGGCTGGCACCCCATTCTCGACCTACACGACCTGAACAAGTTCCTAAGGTCTCGGACCTTCAGAATGGTCACCTGGCGCAGATAATACCATCTCTGGAACACGGCGGTGGTTCTGCTCTCTGGACCTACAGGACACGCTCTTTCACGTCCCTATCCATCCGTCACATCGAGATTCCTCCGCCGAGCGGAGGGATCCTCTTCAGTTCCAAGCCATGCCCTTCGCTTATCTCCAGCTCCCAGGGTCTTCACCAAATGCATGGCAGTGGTGACAGCATTCCTGCAGCACCAGGGGTCCGGTGTACCCTTACCTGGACGATTGTTGATAGCAGCCCCTCCAGACGGAGGTGGAGCGTCCAGAGATCTGGCCTCCAGGTTTGCTCAAGTCGCCTTCTCATCAACGAGGCCAAGTCGGAACTCGAGCCGGCCAGGTGATCCTGTTCCATCGGGCAGAGCTAGACTCTCTCTCGAGCCAGAGCACGGCTCCCCGGCGGACAGGGCCGAGGTTCTACCTCCTGCCCAATCATTTCTGGTTGGGCAATCGCGCCTGCCCGGGACTTCCTGCGCCTCCTGGGTCTCTTGGTGGCCTGTACCAGCGTGGTCCGCTGGGCATGCTGGCACATGCGCCCTTCAGTGGGGACTGGCCAGCCAGTGGTCACAACGCCGCGATCCATTGGACCAGCTAGTGATAGTGACCCAGGAGATGGGAACGCCTCCAGTGGTGGACCATTCCATCCCATCTGCAGGAGGGCATCCCGCTTGTCCGCCCTAAGCCGATGGTCTCTATCGACCGATGCCTCTCTGATGGGTTGGGGTGCCCATCTGGGGAACACCGAGTGCACGGCCTCTGGTCCCCACGGGAGTCCCGATGCCATATCAACCTGCTGGAGCTCCGAGTGGTCCGCCTAGCTCTCACCGCCTTTGTCCGCTTTCTCCGGGGTCAAGTGGTCCCGAGTCCAGCCGACAATACCACGACCATGTACTACCTGAACCGCCAGGGCGGACGCGCCCATGCTTCTATGCAAGGAAGCTCTCCACATTTGGTCACTGTGGCGCAGCCTGGAGGCGGATCTCCTAGCCATTCATGTGGCAGGAGCCTCCAACACCCTGGCCGATGCCCTGAGCCGGATAGGGGCTGCATCTCATGAGTGGTCTCCTGCCGGAGGTAGTACAAGATCTGTTCTCCCACTGGGGCACACCTCAGGTGGACCTGTTTGCCTCCAGGGAGAATGCGGTTGAGGCTGTTTCATGCCCGCCTCAGCAGGGCTCGCTGCAGGAGGATGCCTTCTCGAGGCTGTGGACTGGGCCTCTTTACGCCTTCCCCATTTCCCTTGATTCACAACAAGACAAGGAGGGACAAGGCGAGGTGATTCTGATAGCCCCAGACTGGCCCCGCCAGTTCTGGTACCCAGATCTCCTCAGCCTCAGCTCCAGGCTCCCGAGGCAGCTTCCAGCTCGCCCAGACCTGCTCTCAGTCAGTCAGGAGAAGGTGTTCCATCCGGACCTTCAATCCCTGCACCTGATGGCCTGGTTCCTGAGCTGCTAGAGTTCCAGGCCTTGGGTCTTCCGACGAGGTCCTCAATGTTGTTGAGGCGTCCCGTAAGAGTCGACCAGGAAATGCTATGCCTTCAAATGGAAGAGGTTTTCCATTTGGTGTCAGGTAAGGGCTTGACCCTTCCTCCTGTTCCTTGGCAAGCATTTTGGACTATTTATGGTCCCTTTCTAGTCAAGGACTTAGGCTCCATCTTAATTCTAAAGGTGCATCTCCAGCCATCTCTGCTTACCGGGCGCAGGCCAGGGAGCAGTCGGTGGCGCAGGAGAAGGTTGTCTGGCGCTTTTCAAAGGCCTTGATCACATTTCCTCCGTGCGAGAACCTCCACCTCCGTGGATTTACTGCTGGTACTGGCAAAGCTCATGGGCAAGCTTATTCAACCACATGCACAGGTGTGAACTCTCTCACCTGTCGTGGAAGACCACCTTCTTGGTGGCTATCACGCCAGCCAGAAGGATGGGAGAACTCCAGGCGCTGCATTGAGTCTCCTTACCTGGTCTTCCACAGGGACAGCAGTTGTTCTGCGCCTCACCCAAATTTCTTCCGAAGGTGGTGTCGGAGTTTCACCTAACCAGGTGTTGACTCAGCCGGTGTTCTACCCCAGTCACACCCGGAGGCAGAATACAGGCTCCATACTTTGACCTAGAAGGGCGCCGCTTATTATAAGGAGCTGACAGCTGAAATTCTGGGGAGGTTCGCCATTGCTTGTCACCTACGCTGAAGCCGCACCTGGCAGACCTGCAGCCAAGCGGACGATAGGCAGGTGGGTCACCTCCTGCATAGATCTCTGCTATGAGTTGGCGGGCATGGAGCCTCCCAGAGGATAAGAGCTCATTCTCACCCGCCATACTGCTGCATCAGTGGCTGCTTCCAGGGACGCCCCTATCCAGGAAATCTGCAGGGCTGCTACCTGGAAGTCAGCACACACCTTTATTACCCATTACCACATCGACCTCGAGTCACGCCGGGATGCTGGTTTTGGGGCCTCGTTCTCCAGTCTCTGTTCCCTAAGTAGGGGTGTGCGCTTGCCTCCCTCCTCCCGGAGAACTGCTAGAGTCTGCCAGACAGTGTGGATGAACAACATATCCATGTCCTAGAAATACAGAGTTACTACCTTAATGTTCTAGGAATGCATATGTTGTTCATCCTGACACGACCCACCCGACTCTCCCCGGCTTCACGCACAACTTGAGCTTCCAGCGGCCAGATCTGGTGTCATGGGCGGAGCGAGTTTTACCACCCGGTGGGTGGGAGGAGCCAGCTTGAAGATCTTCCGCAAGATTTAAAGCGGCAAGGAACCTGCCAGACAGTGTGGATGAACAACATATACCATTCCTAGAACTCCTGTTACAGGTGAGTAACCTGTATTTACTGAGTAAGGGGATGTAGTTTTTTAAGGGAAAATGGAAATGTATCAGGGATTGCATGCTTTTGTTCGTATGTATGTATGTTGGTGTATGTATTGTGTATGATGTCCCAATGTGTATTGTTATTTCTCTGTTGAAAACTTAATAAAAAGATTATACAAAAAATAAAGTTTAAACAAAAAAAGACACTGGTCGGTGGGGCACACAGAGCTGTACAACAGCTCATTTCTAGGTGTGTCATTGGGAAGAGGAATTGACTTCATATTTAACAAAGTAAAACATAACATACTAATTTCATGATAAAATTAAAATAAAATATGTTCCTAGCCCTGACAGTTCCAATTTTAGCCCATTTTAAAGAATTTATATTCTAAAAATCTAAGTTTTGAAACATTAAGGCTGGAAATTTATTTTTCTAATAAAGCTTAGAGTCAGGCCATTAGTTATAGATCACAGTGATACAGTTGTAACGTGTTGATAGTTCCATACATGTCTGTACATGGTGATACAATGTGGTGGTAGTAACCATGTTTATCAATTAATGTATTTTCACATCGCTAGTGTGGAATTTAGGTTATTTCCATATATAGATATATACATTTTTAAATGTACTTCTGTTAATGTTTATGTAGTGATATGAAAAAGTGAGATGGTTTTAATAACATTTTGTAGAAACATTTTTTTTGACTTTTTCCAAGTTTTGGCAATACTGCACCTTATTTCATCAGGAACTGTGTAGTTTAAACAAACAATGCATTCATCTTGTGTCATTAATTGTGTTAGGAACAAGTCATTTTCTTTCTAGTAACCCCTAATCTTCCTTGAAGATAATAAAAGTTACATATACTGTACAAATGAAAAAAACCACTACAGATTTCCTAAGAACCAGAGGAGTATGGTCCAGTAGTTAAGCAAGGTACACCACTAATTGGTCTTTTCTGGTAGTGGGTTTGTATGAGGTGTGTGTGGGGGGTAGTACCAAACATGTGGAAAAAGGAAGGTGCAGAAATTTAGGTGTAGCAGAAGAGAGGAAAACATGGGAGCAGGGATAGGGGCCAAGGTGTGTGTGTGTGTGGGGGAGGGAAGCAGATACAGACATGAGCAGTTATTCATGGAGCAGTTTCAAGACATTGGGGAACAGTGGAGGGTGGACGGGTTACAGCAGAGCCATGGGAGAATGTAAAGAAGGCAGCCTGCCCGACAGACATCTTTGGGCAGGGTAGAGAAAGACTGGGAGTCAGAATTTATGAGAGAGTAGGAGGAAGGGAGAGGATGCTTAAGGAGAGAACAAAGGTAGCAGGAAGTGAGCACATCTACCATATACCATATCTCCACAAATACCACTTCTCCATAATCAGGCACTGGGAGGCTCAGCTATGGCATTATGCCCAGTGCATGGAGCAATGCTGTGCTGAGCTGTGGTTGCAGCACCTCACAAATGGGCGCCCACCAGGCAGTGTACCCTTCTCTAGCTTCCTCGCTCCCCCAAAGGTAATGAGCCTTTTTGGGATAGTGGTTCCTCTTACAGCGTGACCAAGTTTAGGGGTTGATGAGCTCCATCCCCTTGTGACACAGCCCCTAGCTTTAACGCAATCTTAGAATATATTGCCACTCTTCCTAACCTGCACTAGTTGTTGTTCTTGGCAACTACAATATTAATTGTCTCTCCTCTGACGTTGCCCTTTTAGGATGCCATCGCCTCCCCACCAGGATAAATTACAGGACTGGCAGCAGCACTCTCATTGTCTTAATTTTCACCAACCACCCAGAGATTCTCCGACACAGCGATATTACCCGATTCCTTTAGCAACCACTCTTCAATCACCTGTCACCGGTCCAACAAGACCACTAAAGTTCCAAAAAAAAAAAACTTTTTCAGCTGTCTTAGGAGAGGTCAGCTGGAGCATTTCCAGGCCTTTCTTCATCATAGTGATTGGTCACTGGTTCTCTCAGCCACTAGTGTGGACTCTGCTCTGAACCACTTCATTACCCTCTTCAGCTATGCCTGTGACATTTCTGCCCCTTAGGGAACAAAAGTCAGACATGCTAGCAACCCATGGATCACCCCACCCCTTCTCAACCTTATGACATCACGTGACCACCTCTGGCATGTGGCACGGGCCTCAGGCAAACCCATGGAATGGCAGCGCCATAAGGCCACGAGGAATGCCTGCACCTATGCAGTCCATTTTGCTAAAACTGCCCACTTCAAGAGTCGCTCGCCAACCCAGGGTGACAGCAACACAGTTCTGGGATAACATCAAAACCTTACTGGCAAGCCCGATAAGTCCCTTCCTACCTTGCTTAATGTTAATGGCACCACCACGCAGGACCCTAAAGTGATGGCAGATACCTTCAATATTGCTTTCACTGATCTGAGGATGCACTCCCACCTGACTTTCACAACATCCCAATTGGCAAACTGCCTGACTACAAGGTAGACAAAGCCCTAGCACCTCCTCCCCCCTTTTTTTTTATCAAGGCAGTTACACCCAGGGTAGCTTAAAAATACCTACTATGAGCATTCGTTAAATTCAGGTACAGCAGCGACGCCTGTATCTCCAACTGCTTCTATTCTCCATCGACTCTGTTCTAGCCTCACTCACCAAGATTCTCAATCTGTCCCTTTGCCTTGGGCAGTTCCCCAGCTCTGGAAAGTGGCGTGGTAACACCAATCCACAAAAGCGTGATATGGCCTCTTACTCTAATTACAGACCCATTTCTATCTTGCCACCCCTTTCCAAAGCCCTAGAGCGTATTGTTTCAGACCAGCTAACAGAATATCTCACCGTATGATATTCAATGCTCCCAGCAACATGGATTTAGAAAAGGCTACAGTACCACCACAGCCTTCTAGAATACACCAGCTTCATTCATTTTGCACTGGACTCGGGCCACTTAGTGGCTCAATTTATATTGACCTCACTAAGGCGTTTGTTACTGTCAACTATTCTCTCCTACTCGACCTACCCACCCTTGGGCTCTCTAAGGATGTCACCAGTTGGTTCAACAGCTACCTTGAAGGGAGAACACAGCATGTAAAGATCGAAGATAACCTATCTGTCAGCCTCCCAGATCACCCAGTGTCCCTCAAGGCTCAATCTTGGGACCCCTCCTGTTCAGCCTCTTCCTAAACTCCCTTCCCAAGCATGCAGCTGCAACCTACTATTGTATGCTGCTGATGCTGTATTATTCTCCAGCCAGCCTGATCCTGCTGCCCTTGCCCGTAACCTCACAGCTCTGCTTCATTCATGGAAGATTGGTTTGACAAACACAAACCAATCTGAAACTATAAAAAATGAAAACCA
This sequence comes from Neoceratodus forsteri, assembly GCA_016271365.2. Taxonomy (NCBI): domain Eukaryota; kingdom Metazoa; phylum Chordata; order Ceratodontiformes; family Ceratodontidae; genus Neoceratodus; species Neoceratodus forsteri. The sequence continues at coordinate 261,132,049 of JADMNL010000027.1, read as the reverse complement.
TGCTCTTGCCAGCCCCCACAACAAACATAACAAGCATTTGTCAATGCCAAATGTTTGCTTATGGATATTAGCATTGGACGTGCAGGAGTTAGACAGATGCAGAATAAGAATGGCAGTGAAGTACTGAACTCATGCCAACCCCACCTCCCCTGTAGAGATGGACAGGTTGGGGTGTGCCTTTGGGTCGCCCATAATGCTGACAGCATTTCACCTCACCCTATCCTGTAGACACTGATAAGTGTTGAGGTGTGCCTTGGGTGTTCGGTTCACAGTCACCACATTTCATAAGGGCATATGCTGAAATGGGTGTATAGGAGAATGGGGTGAAGTCTGGGTCCGAAGAGTTCGAGGCACACCTCAATGCCTGTCACTGGCTTGAGGGTGGGGTTGAATGGTGAGCATTACAGCCAGCAGTCCAAAGGCACACTCTAATGCCTGTCAGTCTGTATAGGGTGGGACGTTATGGTTAGAAACCCCAACTCCAGGTGTTTGTTGGTATTTGCACTATAAATTTTCAGCATGGCCTTTTGTGGCCCCCACCTCATGAAAGCATTTGGGACCTCTGCTCATAAACAGTGGCACTGTAATTTTGTTAATGTGTCCCAAACTTTGATTTCCCACAGCAACCGTCCATTCTGCGCCAGATGTGCAAAATGACAGATCGGGCAGGATGTGAAGAATAACAGCTGTACCATTCATAGGGAGGTGTGAAGAGATGGCAATGTTGAAAATCTGAATGAAAATATTAAAATGCATGCTTGTAACACAGTCATTTAGTGGAATTATTCCACCAAATTTTCAACATAGGCATTTTTTACCTCTGCTCGTAAACAGTGTCACTGTGATTTTCTTAATCTCTCCCAAACATTGATTTCCACAGCAACCATGCCCTTGTGTGCCAGAAGTGCAAACACACATTTTGGGCAGGATGTGAAAATGGCAGCTGTACTGTTCATAGGAGGTGTGGAAAATGCCAATGTTGAAAATCTGAAGTGAAAGTATTACAAATTTGTGAAGTTACGAGGCTGCGTGGAAACTGCACAACGACTCTCATAACACAGTCATTTAATGGACTTTTGTCACCAAATTTTCAACATAGGCATTTTAGGATGTCTGCTCATGAACAGTATCACTGTGATTTTCTTACTCTGTCCTGAGCACTGATTTCCCACAGCGATCATGCTATTGTACGCCAGAAGTGCAAAACACATTTCGCCAGGATGTGAAAATGGCAGCTGTACTGTTCATAAAGAGGTGTGAAAAAATGCTAGTGGTGAAAATATTACAGATTTGCTGGTTACGAGTTTATGCGGAAACTGCGAATGCACGCCAGAATACGTCATTTTTTGAATTTTTCACCAAATGTGCAGCATAGGTTTTTTGAGAGCCCACCTCATGAACAGTGACACTGTAATTTATTAATCGGTTCAAAGGTGATTCCGCTTTAGTGACCGCAATCACCTTTGGGACTGAGTAACGCCATGACAGTGACTGAATTCATGAGGAGGGGGCCCAAAACCCCATGTTGAAAATTTGGTGCCAAAATTGAAAAAGTGGCAGAGATAGCCACATAAGCTAGAAAAACATTTATGCCATTGTACAACTTACCGGCATTTCTTCAGTTTTATGGTCAGCTTTGAAGAGTGCAGATGTGTTCCCGGTCAACCAAAGATCGTCGTGCGGGCTCCGGAGGTAAGTATGGGGTGAGAGGTGGGGTGAGCAGAGAATGGTGCAGGTTAGGAGGCCATTGAGGGAACAACAGGACCGCTTTTTAACAGGATTTAAAAAAAAAAAAGATGCAGGATGCTTTGGCACACTGGGGTGGGCCCCAGCGTGCCACCTGGGTGTTTGTTGGGAGACTATGCACCCCGTCACCATACAGTGTGCTGAGGAGGCGATGAGCACACTGGGATGGGCCCCAGTGCTACCTGGATGTTTGTGGCGGGTGCTGGAGCCAAGGGGATTGGGCACCCTTGGCACAGAACAAATGGGGAGGCATCATGCCGATGGGGATTGAGCTACCCCATCGACTTTAACAGGACGGGAAAGGAAGCGGCTGACCGCTTCGTGGGACTGTGATAGGTCGACGGAGAAGCTACCGCCATGTTTATTGAAAGGGGTACCAGACAATGCAATAGATTGGTTGCTGCAGTCAGGACTGCCTCAAAACAGCTGATCGCTGATGACGGGCGCCCCTGATTGCAGCAGCCAGTTTCTTTCAAGGTTGTGGCAGCTACAGTACTGCTGTCATGAACAGCCTGATCCTCTATTGGTGCCACACAGACCAGCCCCAAAATGGGCTGCTTGCATTGGCAACAACACTGTTGTGCCTCCACAGCTCACATTGAAGTAAGTTGTCAGAATATGTTTCTTTATGCATGTGCGCAAGAACATAAAATGATCAACAGATCATCACCAGCAACTTGGGCCTGTCCTTGGAACAAGACCAGTGTTTCAAATACCTCAGAATAACCTTAGATAGTTCCTTGTCCTATAATGAGCATGTAAATATCATCTCCAAAGTGGTCAATACTAGTTTGGGGACTCAGTGTAGACATAGACTCAGTATCATCCCTGATGGTTCTCCGCACAGCAGTTATTAGCTCCATCCTCTCTATCCTGAGTATGGTCTCATTATCTATGGTGCCGCCACTGACAGCACCATTAGGAGAATCTGTGTTGCACTAAGTAAAGCCTGCCACTTAGTTTATGGTGCATACAAACTCACTCACACCTGTGACCTTTATGCTCTCACCAACTCGCTGAACCTCCAGGATAGGATCTTCTACTAGACCTGTGTCCATGCAAAAGCTCAGTCTAGGGCTATCCCTCCCTCATCACAACAGCTTCTAACCAGGGTGAAAAAGGCACTCCCATTATGCCAGAGTACCAGCAGTCCCACTTTCCATGTCCCTTTCTGCCAGACGCTTGCAGGCCCAACAGGCATTTTGTTTTGGTGCTCCTAGCTGGCTCAGCAGTCTCCTCCCCAGCATCCTTACTGAACCTAAAATTGGTCCCTTCAAACGTAAACTTGGTGTGCCTCTCAAATCAAAATAGCTGTGTTTGCCCAGGTTAATTATACTGTGTCTTACCCTTCCCTATCCTACTTGCACTTGCACTTCCCCAGTCTTCCCTGATTGGTAGATCACTCTCCCTCTCCCCATTCCTCCTACCCTTTGCCGCATACCATCTTCCTTTCTCTCTCCCTCTGACCCCTACTTTTACTCTCTACTCTTGCCTCTCTTACATGCCTTTAGTCACTACCCTTACATTCCCTTTTCTTGCCTCCTTACCACCCCATTATTAACTGGTGTGCTTGATTATTTTGCTCCTACTGCATCTACCCTTCACTCACCTTCTACCTCATGTCACCCTCCCCAGTGTTCACCTATCTCCCACCCCAGCCATATCCCCTTGACAACATCTTGACTGCCTCCACTTCCTTTTATTGAACTACTCATCCTTTATGCTTTTGTCTCTGACCAACCTTTACGCTGCTCTGGACAAAGTCCTCTTTGACTGCCTCAAATATAAAGTCTCCCTGTTACCAACATTTTGTACTTTGTTTTGTCTGTTGTTACGTGTAACCTGTTTTTAATTGTTATGACGTGGAGCTTTTGTAAACGAGCCTCTGGCTCAAAGGTGTACAAATTCGAGACCTTAAATAAATAAAATAAATTAGTGCTCCATGGTGCATCACTGCACTTAACAGGTGTACCGCACCAGCATTCTCCCAGGTCTGCAGAAGCCACCATTGGTTTGAGAACAGTTCTGTGAGCCATTTACATGCTGTCCTCATTTTCAGCCAACCACAATGACAGTTGCAGAGGCTCTGGAAAGGATTGATTCCTAAATTGCAGCTCTGGGTGGGGGCAAAAGCAGTGGCCAGCACAGTGTGATTACAGGACCACATTGCCCTGACCAGTGTGACTGAGAATTGGGTCCCGAACTATCCAGATAAATGTATGTTGAACGGTAGGATAGATCACAGACTCTAGTCTTATTCTGCCCTCACCATCCATGCATCTAGATTTATCATGACTGGAAAACTGCAGAACATGACTTTGAGCTAGGATTTCAAATTGCAGAATAGAGTGGGTGGGGTAGTGTATGTCTGTACAGTATACTGTACATAGTTAATCTCTGCTCTGTGAAGCGGGGCGGGAGGCAGACTGGGTACATCTAAAATCCCATGTGACCTCCAGTTACAGTGTTACTAAGAAGTTTCCATTTCGGTTGTATTAAATAATCACTAGCAGTCTGATTCTTAAACATTTTGGGGCCAAAAATAACTTGAAGCATTTTTGTATTTTTAGAAATTAGGCTTCTTAATGGCTTATTGCAGTCCTGGATAGCCCTTGAGCTTGGATATTGTTTCCAAGTCCATTAGCCTGATTGCTGGCTGTTCATCAGAGATTTGTAAAAGCCTGTGGCAGCGGTTACTTGAGAGAGCACTTTCCTGGAAAACAGAATTATTTATATACAACTTCTCAGTTTCATTTCCAAGGAAGATTAAACTGAACCTGTGGTATTAACATGTACACACTAAACTGCAAAATGTCTTTGAAAATACAGTGCTTGTGATACTGGATGAAGGGAAGAAAATGAATTTATGACAATGGCAGCTATGTCACAAGATCAAAACATGAAGATGTGAGTTTTGTTTCTGGTTCATCTGTCAGTAAGAATATGATTTGGAAGAGTAGCACAAAGTGGAAAATGCATCACAATACCACCTTCTCATCTGAAATCATGTAATCAAGTCTAAAAATAGCTGAATTTCATTATTTTCAGGTTTAATATTTTATTTCAGTGTACTACTAATAATTATGCACAGCATACTTCGGTGAAAGTGAGTCAGTCACTGTTCTGTTGGCATCTTCACACATTGCTAGATTTGAACTAAAGCATAAAACATACAAATATTGTAATATCATATGTGTATCCTGAAAGTGAGATGAATAAACAGTGTTATCAAGTGTATTCAGTTTTCAAAGATTTTACTTATTTAAAATCTATTTTCTTCATGGCTTTACAGTCCATACTGTACATTTTGAGTATACAGTGTATCACTTCAGTACAGCTTCTTTTTTTTTGTTTGCATCAAGTAGAAGCAATTAAGAGCAAGAGCCACCGCTATTGGTGTCATATCAGTTCTAATCATAGTGTGCTAATAGTGTGTTCACTACATAGGAACTTAGTAAGAGAAAATCAGGCCTTACCCAGAAGGAGGAGGAAGAGGAACAGAGAATCCCACAATCAGTTCCTTTATGGGACAAAGTCTGGTCCAGCTGCATAATACAATATCTTCAATGAGGGTATCTCTTGCAGCAGGCCACACCTATGGAAATATAGCCAGCAGGCGCCAGGACCACACAGAAACTTTTCTAGCTAGCAATGTTCCAGGGGGCCGCTTACCCAACGTCACATGCTAATGTCGCCTCATCCTATAAGAGTAGGCTGCCCCACGCCCTCCTCAGTTCTTTTCCCACCATCAACCATCGACGTTGGCCCTCTTGGAAATCCAGCCAGCTTCAGCTCGACTGCCATTTCTTCAGATTTCCTGTTCTTTTCTCTTTAATTTAGCATCACTTTACTTTAAAGTGATTCTTTTCTTCATTAATGCCAAGCTCCGTTTCTGATATGCTCTTCAGGAGGTGTGTCTGCGGAAGAATATTCCAGAAAAGCATGATCCGTCTCCTCGTGCTGCTGCCTAGGCTCAGACCACGACACCTAGGCTCGCGACATCTGCCGCTGCTTCAACCAGGCTACCAGGTGGTACCACCAGAAGACCCTGGAAACCTTTCTACTCAAGCAGCAGGTCACTTCGCATGGAGAAGGAGTTGCAAGCCAGGAGTTACTCAGCTTCCTGGCCCTGTCCTCGGGTTCAACCTCCTAAGCCCAGGACAAATCCAGCAGAAGCACAAACACAGGGACAAGGACCCGTGCCCAAGACCTGGTCCTCCCCAACCTGCTGGCAATCTCTACTTCCCGCATCATCCGTGATGGGGTCATCTTGCGGGGGCGGCCCCTCTACCGCATGCCCTCTACCCCACAGGGCTACCATTGGCAGCTCCTCCCACCAGTCTCACTTTGGCGGACATCGGTTCCTGGGCGCAGGTGCCCCACCAGTGTCCCAGCCCCTGCTGTTTTGGTCCTTGTTCTCCACTGGCCATCAGTCAGGCAGCTGTGCTAGTTCAGCATCATCCGGTGCTGGCTTGGCATTTCTGGGGCTCTTCCTGCTCCCTCGCTGCCAGTTTCAGACGTTTCCTCTGCCATGCCTTGGCCTTAGGCCCGCCTCTCCCTGCATTGCCCAGGTGGTTTCTCAGTCCTCTCCGACAAAAAGCCCTGACAGAGCAAACACTCCCATAGGCCTTGGTCTGCTGGGCCATCCGCCCCAACTCTGACCCTAGTGCTTCCTCAGTTCAGCACCAGTCATGGTAGATTTCCATGCTATGCTTTCCTCTTTGTGGATTTTCCCTCCCCAGGCCGATGCCGCAAGGGCCGCAACATGCACCTCGATAAAAAACAACATGAAATCTGAGCTAACCAGTGACACAAGGAAGGGTGCTGAGTTAAAAAAAAATAAAAGTCAACTTCATGCTGTTTCTTCTATAAATTAGATTTTCCATTGTGAAGAACCACAAGCTGCTCCTGTGAAGACACTACGGTAGGCCTTTATGGCCAAGGGGGTCAGGCTCATTCAGATGTACCAGAGCATACTAAAGATGCTGTACCGATGGGAAAATATTACCTGTTTTTTTTTTTTTTTTTTCCTGAGCTTACTTACAGTATTCAGCCAGAAAAAGAAAAATCTGAATATTGAGAATGGACGTCCCATCCCAGCACTTCCTACTGAGCCATTGAATATTACCTTCTACAGAAGAGGAAGGTGATTGGTTCATGGACATTCTTGTCCTCATTTCCTCTTTTGTTTGTTTCTTATCCCTTTTAGTGGCTGAACCTGTAGAACATTGAATCTTACAGAAGTTCAGTAGGTGGCCCTGTCACTAGTGAAACCAGTAATTTCCCTTCCAAGAGCACTCTAGGTGTCTTCCAAGCTTTTAAACATTGTGGTCTGCTGATACAAAGTCCCACAGATCACTAATGCTTCTGTGGCTAGTACAGTTAAGCATGCCATGATCCCTGTCGAAGAGATGTCTGCTGTTCCCAACAGGAACAATAAGGTAGACGCAGCCTTCAGTTGAGTTTTTTCTATAACTAGGTCTTAGCTCTTTTGATTGGGTTACGGAGGCCTCCTTTCTTTTTTCTCTTCCTGAAGGATCTTCAGTTTTAGGAGGTGTGTTTATCATCAGCCTTCAAATTGCTGCCAAGTGTTCCTTCTTCATAGTTTTGGTTTTGTAAGGAACTTGGTTTCATCACTGATCAATGGACCAGACCCCCACGGTTCAGTGTTCAACCTTTCTGAGGACACACTTCAAGAAGTTATTAAAGGCAGGTAAGGTCAACTCGGACACAGTTCCCAGAGGACAACAGAGATCTAGTAACTCGGGGGGTGGTTACTAAATATAACTTTGAATACCAGCAAGACAGAGGTTCCTCACTAGTCTCAAATTCTCTGAATAGAGGATCCTTCTCTTTCATATATTCCAGGGCAATTGGCAAGCAGGGCAGATCCTTTCTTGAGGATTTGCCAGCACATTCTAGTCACGTAAGCCTTTGGGAAAAGTTGCCAGAACTTGTCGACAGGTGGGCGCAGACCAATCCACAGCAGACTCATGGGCACTGGAGATTGTCTCTGTGTTTTGATAGAATTCTCTACCATACCTTCAGATGCTGTCCTTTTGGTCTCCAGTACTAAGGAACCCAGTGAGAAGAAGAACAGTGGATTAGACTCCAGGCAACATGCTTCAGCCAGAGTAATAGAACCATTTCTCTCCCCACACACACACACACCCAGGTGTTATAACAGTGGTGGAATTCATGCATGCATGGGACAGTCATAAGGCAATTCTAGAGGGTGGGGGTAGGAAGAAGTAGGCTGCTGGTTAACTAGGATCTGCAGCTTATCCATCAGGTAGGAAATGGGCAGACTGGGTGGGCCATGGTCCTTATCTGCCGTCAAAATCTATGTTTCTATGTTTATACTCTGTTTACTTTGTAATCCCTAAGAAGGCAGATGTTTTCTTCATTTGGTATTCTACATCTTGGAGCAACAATACCAGTAGGTGGATAATCAGAGAAAATACTTCTTCCCTCCATCCCAGAGACTGGACTCCTTGGGAGCTTATTTCTAGAAAGATCTTAATAGGGTTGTTACTTTCCTTTTAAGAGGAAACTGTACAACAGGAGATCATTATGTAAGACCCCAGGTAGTGTTTCAGCTCTCCATTGCTTTCAGATACTATGTCTCATGACTATCTGTGTTAAGGTGGTTTTATGGCCTTACCTCTTTCTTGAGTTTTTTTACTCCTTTTTCTTCATTTATTTAATTTAAAATCAGAGAACATAGCAAAGGAAGAACTGACAAACCATAACAGCTAATTACAAGAAGAACATCATGTACAGCAGGGTGACCAAAAAAACATTGCAAAGAATAAAAAAAAACTGACTCCAACAGGGATTATTACATAGTACAATTGTTAAACCCAGAAGAATGAAAAGGAACCCGTGGTGGTGAAGAAGATGCAAAATAATAAAGCATTAATTAACAGTTACAGTGCAAGAAATTTTACAAAGTAAATGTGTCACCTATGGACATGATATACATTACCCAGCTTTGCCATCTAGTCTGGGATTGGGGAAGTTCACCCAAAGGGATGCAGTTATGCTCCATAGCTTATATGTCTTTAGTATGTTTCTCCAGACCACAGTTGTAGGAGGTTTCTTTGCATCCACTGCCTAGTAATGGCCTTTTTGTGGCTAGAATATACAGATATGTCAGGGAGCGGGAGGTAATCAGAGCCCAGGCGTGGAATAGACAAGAGTACCATGGTTGGTGATGCAGTCTCCCAGAGAGAGAAGTGACCGCAGTTGTTACAAAATATTAGACCAAAATTTTATAAGAACTGGGCATAGCCAAAAAATAAGTGTATGGTCTGCAAGGGTCTGGCTGCAGTGCCTCCAACAGTGACTATACTCCACTGGCATAAATTTAGCAGCAGTAGCAGGGGTTCAGAAAATACTACCGATATTTCCACAAATTCTGCATTGAATTGAGGAGAATATTTTGAGGGACAGTAGAGTATATTTTAGTCAAACGTGACAGGAAATAATTCATATCTATTTCCTGATTTCCATCAATGGTAGTTAAAATGGGAATCCCTAGGAGAGCTTGAAGTCCTTGGTACATGTTACCAATCAAATGTTGGCAGGTGCCTCCCTGTCTAGCTCCCATGAATATCCTGAGGAGAAGTGGGCTGGATCTGGTAGGTGAGTCCACTCTACAGATTTGTGCAGTAGGTAAATCCTGACTTGTAGGTATCTAAAATGCTTATGATCTGTGAGTCCATATTTCTGTTGTATATCCTCAAAAAGAGCACAGTGTGTGTGTGTACCTAGGAATTGGAAAATGTATACTAAGTCCAGTTGTTCCATCTTTGGAAAGTGTGGTCAGTGTAAGATAGGAGAAATTTGAATCTGCTGCCAGTACTCTGCAGAAATAAGCAGTCTGAGAAAGCTTTGGGAGTAGCTATAACTTAAACCATACCACTAGATTGTGGACAGTAAATTTTGCATAGTCTGTCAGATGAGTGGAAGCTGAGGTATTGGAGAACAAAGTTAATCAATATACATGTCATTAATGACAAATTCTGTTTGTTTCCATGATGGTGGTGGTGGTGGTTGGGGGAGGTTGACCAGTGGAGACAGCAGCAGTATGTATTATGTACTTTGGGCTGCATATGACCCAAACAAATAAGATCCCCATATAGGTGGCTGGCTACCTCTCCCTGGGCTGAGATACAGATATGGCACACTGATGAGTCTAAATGAGGATCTAAACACATATTTGTGTCTGCTGTTCTCAGCCTTTGCTGATTGTATTGTGAGACCTTCTGGCACCATGCAATTCTGCTTAAAGTTGAGCCAGTGCAAATTAATTCATGGGCATTTGCATATGCTTTCCATGATGCTTTGCATCATTGGGGTATGTACAATTTGTGTTTTCTTTAAATTTGGTTGTATGGCCAATATCTCTGGGATAACCTATGCCCAAGTGCATTTGTTCTGGGGTTCTTTTGTAGTATGTAGTATAGAGATGAGAAGCTCTGGCATAGCTTTGTAAATTAGAAAGGGTAACCCCCTAATGTGAGCAGTAATTACAGTAAAAGTATCGTATTCTGGGGCAGTGGCCTCCAGATAAAGCAAGAAGTTAACCTGTTCCGTGAAGGGAAATAACATGGGGATGGGAAAACAGGGAGCACGCACAATTGGCCCGTCAACTCGGCCTCCCCGCCACACTACTCCAATAACCTGCTGCTGCGCTAATACATAGAAACATAGAATTTGATGGCAGATAAGGACGCTTGGCCCACCCAGTCTGCCCATTTCCCTACCTAATGAATAAGCTGCAGATCCTAGTTAACCAACAGCCTACTTCTTTCTACCCCCACCCTAGAATTGCCTTATGACTGTCCCATGCATTCTTGAATTCCACCACTGTTTTTGACTCCACAACCTCCTCAGGAAGGCTGTTCCATGCATCCACAACCCTCTCCATGAAAAATACTTCCTCACATTACCTCTGAGCCGTCCCTCCATCTTCAAATTGTGCCCCTTGTTCTTGCACACCTCTTTTCTGAAAGATGCTACCTCTTGGACTTTGCTGATTCCTTGTGGTACTTGAAAGTTTCTGTCATGTCCCTCTCTCTCCTCCTTTCCAAGCTATAGATATTGAGCTCCTTAAGTCTCTCTTCATATGTCTTCTGGTGCAGACCCTGCACCATTTTAGTTACCCTCCTCTGGACTGCCTCCATCCTGTCTATGTCTTTGCAGAGATTGGGTCTCCAGAACTGCACGCAGTACTCAGATGGGGTCTCACCAGCTGTCTGTACAGAGGGTAACAACTTCTGTTTTCAACTGGTGATGCCTCTCCCTATGCATCCGAGTATCCCCAGCCCTCCTTACTGCCCTGTCACATTGCTTGCTCACCTTTAGGTCATCTGATATGACTACCCCCAGCTCCTTCCATTTTGTTGTTGTTAGCATCTCATCCTCCATTGTGTACTCTTCCCTGGGTTTTGTTTCCCAGGTGCATTACTTGCACTTCTTAGCATTGAATCTAAGTTGCCATACATTTGACCATTCCTCCAACCTTGCCAAGTCCCTTCTCATCCTTTCCACCCCACCTTGTGTATCAACTCTGTTGCAGATCTTTGTGTCATCTGCAAAGAGACATACTTTTCCTTCCAGTCCTCTACAGTGTCGCTTATAAGACATTAAAGAGGACCGTCCTAGTTCTGAACCCTGTGGTACCCCACTAGTAACCCCTCTTTCTTCAGAGTGACTCCGCTTACTATTACCTCTGTGTCCTGTTCTCCAGCCAATTCTTTATCCAGGCTACCATCCTCAGACCCACTCCTAGGCTGGCCAACTTGTATATTAATCTTTGTGTGGCACTGTGTCAAATGCCTTGCTAAAGTCTAGGTAGGCCATGTCCACGCTTCCTGCTCTTGACCCGAACCAGTTTTCTGCTGGCTGATATTGTGTACTCACATTCAGTTAGCTCCCATATTGCTCCTACATCATCAGTATGCAGCCATCAGTACTCCCTTTCTAAGATGCTCGGAGCACCTACAGCAGCAGGCTCTGTCTATGATGTAACCTGTTTGCCCAAATCATCATGTACAGTTTGTAATCTACATTGAGAATAGAGATTGGGCAGTAGGACGTGGGGCAGGAGGGATCTTTCCAGGGGTGTAGAAGTCCCATTGCCCCCTGTCTGGGGCAAGTAAATTTAATTGACGGGCAAGTACAAAACAGAGATAATTTCTTTGTAATTAATAGGGCAAGTGAAATTCAGCTACAGTCATGACTGGGCAAGAAATAAAAGTTTTTGATTTGAACACCCTGGACCTTTCCCTGGTTTCCAAATGGTATACAGCCTGGTAGATCTCCAGGACTGGGAGGGAATTCACACACTGCCAGACATGTGCAATGCAGATGAGGGAGCACAAATTTCAGAGAAAGACTTGTACCATTCCACCTGATATCCGCCTCGGCATTTTTGAGTTTTAGCCTCCTTAAGGACCAAGAGTATTTTGTCACTCTGAAGAAGGGCCACCAGTGACTTCTGGAAGTCTGTCCAATCCCATTTTTTGTCCTTTGGTATCTGGTGTAAGCACAGTTTCAGTCACCCATTTGTATTCCTTCCTTGCCTCTTCAGTCCCTCTCCTGGTTGGATGCTCCAAGGAATCTGTTGAAAGGATCCCTTTCAAACAATGTATTGGACTACCTGTTGATGCCAGCATTCTAGAGATATAAATATTTAAATGATCTATAAATTAACTTAAGGCAGCAGCCATTTCTTGGAATCTTGAGCTAGAAAATGATGTAACTGAGGGACAGGCTATGTTTTATAACAAAAGCTTGCCACTTAGTGACATTGCTCTATCTCAAAGTCCATGAAATAGTTGCTGCTGATTAATTACCAAAATTTAGATATCGGGATTGCTGACATCTGCTAGGTAAGTCCAGTATCTCATTTGATAGGTCTTTTCAAGGCCTCTCATAATTTGAGATAATCAGTGCCCTTACCTTCCTTTAAAATACATATAAAACAAAACCTGACTTGATCCAGAGGAATTATTTCATCTACTGAGTCTAAATAGTATCCTTTGGTGAACAGTACACTACTAAGCATTAAGATTTATGGATTTTTAATTATTTTTGTAGTGGATGTTTTGAGTTCTTGTGAAATGTGCCACGTTGACAGCACTGAAACTAAAACCCTATGTTTACCCATGTGATTGGTGGTTGCAGTGCTTCTAGTTCCCACAATGCCCAGCCATTGAAAGTCTGCACTGTTATGGAGGGTCCCTCCAGTGGGTAAGAAGATGGTTTAGACTTCATGCCCATTTATTCCTTGGCCTCTCAAATGAGGCAGCTATCAAGGATTTAAATTACTGCCAGTTGTGAGGGTTATTTTGTAAAGTAGATACTTGCCCACTAAGTACTGGTCTGAAACATCCCAAATGGTTTTACAGTAGTCATCAAGCAGCCATCGATTGATTATGGCATCTGCCCACCACCAACCATGGCCCTCAGATTTAAACCAGTAATCAAAGTAAAAATCTTCATGACCACTGCCAGTCCACTATGCAGTCCAGTCCCCACAGATGTAATTAAATGTCTTAAGAATTTACTATTTTAATCAATAGTAAAACCAGAGAATACAATTTTGTTCTTATAAATTTGAGTTCTTGATAAAATCAGGTTTTCATATTTATTGCAACCAGTTTAAAAGTAGAACAGTTCATACATCTTTGTCTAGCAGTATATCCTGTTTTGCCGTAAGTATTATTCTGTTTGCATTACACCTATATTGTGCATGCAGTGGCTGTCTGTTTTTCAGCCCTAGATATCTTGGTACTTACAAACAGGTGGCAGTTATGACAGTGAGCATGTATACCTTGCCAAACGCTATCAGAGAAGCAGCTATATCACCAGAAGCAATATAATTGTCAGCTGGTTGCCTTTATGGACTGTGTCTGCACTTGTCAGAGTCCCAGATACCTTGCTGTGGAACACTTTAGGATATCAGAGATTTAAGTTACTAATGAGCTGGTCTAAGTCTTTGAGAAACTCATTCTATTTTGTAAAACACATTTTTTTTTTATCTCTTTCTCTTCTTCCGACCGGCCCTCTTCAACTGCCCCCAGCCCCATCACCCCAGTGTCCACGGACTCACCTCTGCTTCCACGAGGTGCCAGCTGGCCGGTGCGGCGCCTGCGGAGGTCAGCATCATCTCGCCAGTTGGGATTTTTCCTGATTTTCTTCCCAGCCCCGGCGTGTAGAAGGCGTGTATTGGCGCCAGTAGCCAAGCCCGCGCGCTTCCGCATACAGCATGCCGGGTGTCTGCCCAGCATCTGCCCCTGTGTTGTGGGTCCGTTACGCCAGCCACTGCCAGGGGCCAGTCAACAGAAGACTCCGTCCCTTCCCAGGAGAGGAGAGCAGTCCTCAGGATGCTCAGTCCTCTCCCTCCTGGCTGATCCCTGGCTGCCTGCTCGCACGCTAACATGAGTCGCCGGCATGGCAGAAGGAAAGGCACAGATGCTTCAGCCCTCCATGCCCCTGGGCTGACTAAAACACACATTACCAATAAATTGGGACATGCTATGGGACATTAGCTATCAGGTAAAATGTTATTTACCACTATGTCTATATATATCCCAGTACATCAGAATGGGAAACTCCTTTGGGGCCAGAATTGGACAATTTATCAAGGTCTTCTGATTAAAAATAAAATAAAATTTGGTTTTCTGAAGTGTCTTTCTTGGACAAGGTGTTTTAAAGAGCTTTACAGTGTAGTTTGTCATTGGTTCTCAGCTTTGCAGAGATTGAAAAAGAAAATCCCAGAGCACTCCGGTTTTGTGATGCGTTATTGGTTCAGCTGTTTCTGACATTCTTAACTCATTTTCACCTGGGTGGCCATTTTGTATCGGGTTAAGCAATGGATGGTTCGGACTTCATACAGAGCTGTTGGAAGTAATTAGAGAACCACTTTCTTCTGTGGGAAAACCTTTTGAAAACAGTGTTGTTTAGACACAATTTAGTGTATATTTCCTACAGTATACTGTACAGCATTTGCTATATTTCTTTGTCTCTTGTTCTTTCTTGCTTAGGATATTTACATGTAAATAGGACTTTGACCATAGATTTCCATCTGCTGTGTCTGTTTATTCTCCTCCTGATCATAAAAAATTCTATACATGTGGCATCATAGTTGCTTCCTTGGCTGCATATTTTGATGTCACAAAGAGAGATTATGACTTTCAAGTGGGAATGAACAGCAAGATTAGATAATTGTAATGAGCAGGGACTCTGCCTTTCATGCCAGTATACTTAATGATAATGGGTAAGGCCACCCCAATGGCCCAGTGACAGCACATCCTGCTTCCGTGCAGACAATCCAAGTTTGGAAGTGAGCTGGGCCACAGTGTCAGAAGGTAAGCCCAGCTGAAACAGTGCAGCTGCTGCACGGCAGGCTCCGGCACCACAGTGACCCCTGCGTCTGGGCCAGGAGCTTGCTCCTGCCACAGTCTGATGTGTGTGTGTGTGTGTAGCCAACTCAGAAGGCAGCGCTCACGTTGGGGGGTGGAAGGGACCAAACAAGGAGAGGAAAAATGGCTTCCATCTGTATGAGGACCTTGGGAATCCCATTGGTCCTAGTGCCTGCCCTCACTAGATCCTAGTCCATATAGTGGTGGACTACCTTGGAGGAAGATGGCCCCTACATTTTGAACTCCTGCAACAGAAGGTGAATCATGGGGTAATAGGTAGACTGGGGTCCGAGGAGTCAGAGGTTGTAGGCCTGAAATGGGTATGTCCCAGGATAAGGGTATACCCTGGGACTCTACAGGTTGCAGAGGAGAAAAACCTCTGTGGAAAAATAATGAAAGGTACAGGGAGACTAATTGTGAAAATCAATTACAAGTTATAGTTTGAAAATATTATGTTTAGTAGAGCATCAGCTGAAATTAGTGGCAAAAATTGAAATTAATGGGACTAATTATGCAGAATATGCTTAGTTTTAATTTGTGTCAATTTCATTGACTCTTAAGGTATTTATTGGATGGTACATAGTCGTGCTATGTGTAAAATAATTTAATCTTTTTTTCTTTCAGCTTGAAGAAGAAAGATCAGTACTTAATAACCAGTTGCTAGAGATGAAAAAGAGGTAAGCTTCCGAATATATGTTTCGTGCTAAACAGCTGCTATTTTTGCCAGAGTTCTGGTAGTTTGATATTCTAAGTATTTGTTAATATAAAGACCAGCAATAAAATATTTTACAATGAATCTTCAGTCAAGTTATAGAAAACATCAATAAGTTTTATATTTTTAGCAGTGGTTTTATTTTAAACAATTGGACTATACAGGCTGGACTCAAAACGGCATATTTTAATACAGCAGTGCTTACGTTTCACTTTAGTAGTCAATACATTGTTACAGTAAATACTGCCATACCCGCATAGAGATTCATTACCTTACAAAAGGTATTTGATTTGCAAAAAAAAAAAACTGCAAGTGTTACATGAGTTTGGTTTTGAGAAAGCGTACTTACTCAACATTAAAATATCCTTTAAAGGACTGTTTGATTAGAAATGCACAAATTACAAGTTAAGTGTATGCAACTCCAGAGCAAACTAGCCTGGAATATGTTTACTTTTGGATGGTCTACATACCAAAGACTACAGTAAAACTTGTTAAAACAGTATAAACATATACAGTGTGAGCCACGCTGCATCTTTGCTTCTAAATGACTTTCTGAGTTACAGAGTGGGCAGTATAATGAGGCTTGCAGCATGTCGCAGGAGCCACAAGTCTGAATAAACAATAAAGCAATGCCACTGTTTGGGGATGTTAAAAGCCTATGATATATCTAAGTACCCAGTAATTACATAAACCTTTAGGGCAATGTTCTCATATGTAAAGTGGCAGGTACAACAATAATATTGGGTTTGGTGTAGTTACTCTGGAGAAACAGTCAAGCTGTGGCCTCTGAGTTTAATTTACTTGGAGCTGTTTACTGTAACAGTCTGTACTGAGAGCCCTGGGTGCAGTGTTATTTTACAAAAGGCTTTTAATTTTGTTACGGAACTCCTGATAAAATGGAATGAGAATGCTTGTTTATTTTAGAAACATTGCAAAGTTTCATATGGGTGTGAGTGTAGAGAGTGGGAAGAAACACCTATGCAGTTCAAAATGATTTCATAATATAGTCTTTTATTTGGAGGGGTCTATAAACTGCCTGCCTACAAGGGAAGTTCAAAACATCTTTTAAAAGGAATTTTGATGTGCTGACAGGATGTTCTTTGATACAGTGTAAATAATACAGCATATTAACTGTCCTTTAAAATCTTCAGAAAAATATGGTACTCTTTATTCAAAAGTGATGTTTTCTGCATGTCTGGGTTGTCAAATGTGAACAAACACCATAAGAACAATATTGTTTTTGAAAAATGCAAGTTTTACCTGTATGCAAAATTAGTGAAGTGGTAGATTCACATCTTGGGCTTGATTCTGAAAACAGTCATGCAGTAAAATAAGATGAAAAAAATTATACTATGTGGTCCTTGTTATTTCTGGCACACAGATTCATCATATGTGGGAGTTAGAAAAGATTTTCATCCTGGTAAACGTCCTATGTCTAGCTCCATAATCTGAAGTTACAGATTTCAAGAGGGTGCCGTGTCCTTGGTTATTATGTCTGTTAGTATTTGGATTGTCCCCTACCATTTCTGCAGGTCCCAATGTGCTAGTGAGCTCCACAACCAACAAGGGCTCAGCAAAAACTGTAGCGATTGTGGTAGGCAGCCTTTAGTCACCGCTTCTGCCGTCCGATGAATGAGAGCACAAGGGTGCCCTGACTTTGGAGATACTGCCAAGAGTCTTTTACCTTCCAAAACCCATCCCCACTTGCATTTACAGCTGGTGGTCTCCTAGTCACAGATAACCTACAGTACATAGTACATAGTCCAGAATGCATGTGAGTGCAGAGAACAGACACAAGCACACTGTCGTTAGTGTACAGGTGACTGTAGGATGTTCCTGGCTGTGCAGCATTTGCTTTGCTGAAGACATTATTGAGCATGTTCACAAGCACAGTATGCTTAATACACTGTGAGCATTCTGCATGATCTTGCAAAGTGCTGTATATTGCATGGGCAGCCCCCACTTGTCTTGTGCACTCCTTAATAGTTTGACTGACAGAACAGTTATTTCAGCTACACCCTCCCCACCTGCATACTGTCTGCTTGTCTCTTAGATTGGATAACAGATATTGCACAGATTCATTATTCTTACTGTGACAGTCCACACCAAATAGCATTTGCCAGGCTGAGTAGGAAGCAGCTGGCTTCTTAAAACCACTGTGCGCGTCTTACAGCGTGGACTGCACAGGATTGCACAGCACTTGTAACTCTGACCTTGCCATCACTGGTGAAAAATACAGATGGTATAGGAGCATTCATATGTGTGCAGCAGAATGCGGTGCTTATTTGTTTAGTGCAAGGCCCAAATTTAGTTATCCTGAAATACTGAATCATTTACTGCTCTGTATCCTCGGAGGGACAGAGTTTTGAAATGACAAAGGGCATTCTTGGTTCATTATATGGAAGAATATACTGTATATACATCCCTTTTTAGTCTTGCCTGTTTGAGATCCACACCACATGTGATGTCTAAATTTGGAAAAATCTCTGGCCCTTTGTCACATAAACAACTGAGGAATTTCTGCACACTTGATGGGCTGGACCCTTTCTTTCAGAATCGAGCCCTGTGACTCTTAAGAGGACTACAGCAGCAAAAATACTACATCTGTCTTGTACAAATATATGATTGGTTTACATATATGCATATCATTTGCTCATCAACAATTTTAGTGGCGTGTTCTCCCCTCCTCCGTCCTTAATAGTCTGGGTTGCCAAGGCTGCACCCTTTTCTGGTTGAAAGGTTGGGCAAGTGGCCGACTTCATAATCTGTGCCACTGTGGCTACTTGGTCTGCTGGTGGGATAGGGGATGTATCCCCAGGAGCTGAGCACCAACGCTCTGTGATATCGCAGCCTCAAGTGAGACTCTGAGTCTGTACATGAACCCCAGTCTCCCCAGATGACAGTGTTATGCAGTGCCACTGAGCCAGCTCATATTGTGTAGATTTTAGATTTTTGTTTCTTCCCAGTTCTGTGAATGCCTCACAAAGTCCTCAGAAGAATTTTGTATTTACTTTCAGATATTCATCCCTCTGTCCTTTCCTACTGGCAAATTGGTTTCTAGGTCAGTTAACATTTATAATGAAACAATCAGCATGAATACTCTGTGGAAAGGTTTGTGAGCAGTTGTCATGCAAATGTGCTGTTGCTTTTTTGCAGTCAATGCTCTTTTCAAATAGGTCTATTGCATGTGTTGTACACCCAGGAGCAAACCACAATATACTGTGCACTTCGGCATTTTTCTGCCCCTAAAATGTAACCACTTAATATGGAGATATGGGTATAAAACCATCTACCTACACATTTATTTTTATAATATTTTCATTTTCTAACTTCAGTTTGCACCTTTTTCTTTGGTGGGCGTGGGGAGGAGGTTTGATTGGCTCTAAGCGAGGTCCCCATTACTCTCCCTGCCAACATGCCAGATGCATCAAGTACTGTTTATACTCACATGTAAGTCTAGGTTGCAATGTTAAAATAAGCCCCCAAAAGGGGACTCGACTTACCTGTGAGGTCGACTTATTTGCAAGGTTTACAACGGTAAACCATTTTGCAACTGTCTAACCTTTTATGCCCAGTTCTGGCCAGAAAGTTTCTGTGTCTGATGTTTGTCACAAAACAGACTTTTTCATCCAATTTGCAGCAAAATAATGTCTGTCATGTTGCTAATATTGACAGGTAAGGGGCTGGACTTATCTGTGAGGCCAGCTTGTAGGAATATGTATGTTATGTGTCCTCCCTTTCCACCTCAGGAGTTCCTTGCTGCTTTGCTCCTGTGGTTACCCAGTTGGCAGTATTGTAGTGACTCAGTCCTCCTCGTGGCAGCCGATGTTGCAAATAAAATCATTAAAATGATTTACATTTATGTCATTTTAAAGAAATCTCACCAAGGGCTTCATACTGGATTCCTTGTAAATCAGTAAGCCTGCATAGAGCCTTCTCAAATGAGAAGCATTGCAAATATCGACTAGTATTTACTCTATCCCAGTTAACAAAAACAAAACAAAACCTGGACATCTTTGGGCACCTTTAGTGAGGAAACTCCTCACATTGCGGGCTTTATAAAGTCCCATCCTTTGTGCTAGAGTAAATTGGGCACCGATCCTACAGACATTTCACATGATTCTCAGGCAATCTTAAAATTGAATTTGATTTCTCATGTGCCTTCCTGGTCATCCAGGGTGTAAACACGCGAAACTGAAACATGTAAATATTAAACAAGCATCATTTGTCCTGCTGGATTTAGAATGGTGTTCTGATGTACCCATAAAGTAAAGAACTATCCCTATGCATTTATGTAAACCAAACTATTCTGACCCAAAATATATCATAAGAGACAAGACTCTGTCCATTACTGCTATGCACACCTTTGTTCAGTTCTTCATTAAATAAATGGGGTCATAAAGTGATCAGGGAGTAGGGTGGGGCTGCTGATGACTGGCAGGTTCTGGTTATTGTGAATTTGAATTGTATGCAATTCTAGGACTTGTATTTAGTCTGTTGTGGTTAGGGTAATGTGTCATTGCAGTGTGGAAAAACTAATGTGGTGTACCCCACTGAATAGAGTAAAACAACATAAATGTTATATATGATAAATATAAATAACATTTGTAAACCTGATACACAGATGTGTTCTGTGTTAATCCAGTCATTCAGTTCCTTGTGGATTGCTAATTGTGTTTTGTCCTTGAGCTTGCGCTACTTACCAATGCTCATTTCACTCCTCTCTTTCCCTCTCCTGATCTTGCTTTCCTTGCTATATCTGTGTGTCTTTAATGGTAAGACTGAAAAAAGTCTATCCACGTTACAATAAATAACTTTTGTTTTTATTTTTAAAACTTTGTTGTACATACATTTGGCTGCAAACATTCTTCAATGTGTCTTGCTTTTTTCTGTAAATTACACCAAGCAATTTTTACCAAGAACCTTTATTACAGACTTAGATACCTTCCTTATTGTATTTTGCATTTCAATTCCATGTTTCTAACGTGTGTTCTTGTTATCTTGCATTTTTAAAGCTTGCCCAATAACACTTTAAGGTACTTGCTTCATTACTGGATTTTTTCGTATTTCCATAACAAGGGAAGAATCTGGGTAATTCAAAGCGCTCTTTATTCAGCTTCATAGTTGCCGTACTATAAAATCCTGTGGTCATTCCTCACATGCATTCATTTGTCAAAATGCAGACTATTTCGTGCATACTGCTTTTTTGTCACTCTGTATATCCTTGAGCAACAAAATGCACTGAACCTTAAACTAATACAAACACGCTGAAAAAGTTGTCAACCTCAGGTTTGGACAGATTTGGAACAGAGAATGAATTTTGACTCAATAAATATGCTTTATGTCAAAACTACTGATGTAGTTTTGGAAGGGCAGTGACCAAAAATAAGTACAGTACATGGTCTTAGCCCACGTCTATTCGGCCTGTATTTTAAAGCTTGCAGAAAGCCAAGGACTAATTATAAAGAATTAAATTGACTTTCAGCCAAGAATGTTTTAGCTAATAGAGGTTCTAGGAATGTGGATACGGTGCAATTATCTACACTTTGCAGTCTTCCTTTCCTTTAAGTTCAGCTGTAACATCTTCAGGCTAAGCTTCTTCCACCCACTGGTGGTATCTTCCTGTTCTGCCCCCAACATCAGATCTTCTTTTCCGCTGGAAGAGTTAGGTCTCCTCTTTCACAGCTCCTGCAGCGTGTAGGCCCAAATTCTGTTTAGCCCTATGGTGATTTTCTGCAAGTTTCTAAGCAAATCTGTGTCTCGGCATGGAACACAACAACCAGAAATCAAGTCCTGGGTTCAAGTGGTGCACCACTTGCACTGAAAAGATGTCATGCACCGACCCCCACACCTTGTCGTTTACTGTCTGGGGGCTCAGCACGACCCATAAGTTCTGGCCCATGCCAGTCCCTGCAGCTCTTGTCCCTCAAGGACTGTTATGCACCCTTTTGTTAGGCCGCCCATACAAATGTGATCCACCAGTCGGTCCAAGGACACCTGCAGGGCTGTTTCTGTGGCAGCGGGCTTGGCTTGCAGCTTGCCGCTCGAAGAGGCGGCAGCCCAGGCTGCGGCATGCTCTTCTGTGGCTCACGCATTGCTCAAGGTAGGTGCCAGCATGGGCGCTTTTGGGACTTGTGTCAGTCCCTGCCTGCACTGGAGTGCCCTTCCAGAGGGATAAATCTTCAAAGTCCAAGAGGGCCTGTCGTAGGTTGTATGACAGGAGCGGCTCGCTTCTCCACTCCCATGATTATGTGTCTGTCTTGATGGCTGTCGAGCTATTGGCTGACCCTTCAGGAGTCCCTGTTCAGGCCACCAGCTCCATGGTGTCCCCATCAAGCTTGCAGGCCAAGGCAGGCCGACTAGCCAGCTAGAGCTCTCTCAACCTTGTTGACCCGTTGTTGGGGAGGTGAGGGCGACTCCCAGTCCTTCTGGCCCTCTGTCAGGAGGGCCTGACAAACAGGTCAATCTGACTATCTTCCTCCCCACCCCCAGGAGATGAACCCCTCTGGGGTTCTCACACGAAAGCTGGTCCGCTTCAGTTACCGGACCATTGCCCCATCTGTCTCACCCAACATGTTCGTAGTCGGTCGGGGACCCAATCCCAGTTGAGGTTTCAGGACTCTTGCCATCCCCATTCTCAGCTGTCGACTAGGCGCCATCGATGCTCCTTGTCCTCTGATGATTGAGAAGACTGCCACAAGCTGCAGCAGCGCTACAAGGAGTTCCGTGGCAGCAATGGGTCCTGGCCATGGTCGACCATGCCTCAGCGCCAGTGCTCCCCTGTCTCCTCGTGAGATGTGGCCCGCCCCTGTCCCACCCCGACCAGCCGAGCCGACGACGGCTTCCCCACCTATCTTGGTGGAGCAAAATGAAAGACAGAAAAAGCAGCAAAACAGTCAGTCTGGTGCACACAAGCGAGCAGCCAGCTTTAAATGTAGGAACAAAAACAAAATGTGGCACTCTGACCAGTTGAATGTATGGATATACAAACCCACAACAGCACAAATTGCACAAGGAGTAAATCCACAGGTAAACTTAATAAAGCTCGAATACAAATTGCATGCCGACTGACCATCAGCTTACGGCTCCTCGACTTTGAGGCTCTCCGCCCTACCGAGGCCCATGCCCCACGAGAATTCATGGTGTCCCTAGACATGCTGTCTGCCCTTAGGGAGGACATCGCTCAACTCCTGGATAAAGGAGCTGTGGCCCATGGTCTGGACACCACAGTCAGTCAGGGCTTGGTGTCCAGGTACTTGCTGATCCCCAAATGGATGGGGTGGGCTGGCGCCCAAAGGATCTTCTTGATCTCGATGAGTTCCTGAGGAGGCGCAAGTTTGGTGGTCACTCTGACCCAGATCATTCCAGCCTGGAGCTGAGCATGGGGTTCCGCTCCCTGGACCTCCAGGATGCCTTCTTCCACATCCTAGTCCATCTGTCCCACTGGTGGTACCTGCGTTCCACGCAGACGGGTGCTCTATAAGTTCTGAGTCATGCTGTTTGGACTCTCCTCAGCTCCCAGGGTCCTCACTAAGTGCATTGCAGCGGTGGCAGCATTCCTGCGGCACCAAGGGGTTCAAGTGTATCTGTAGCTGGGCGACTGGCTGGTGCCGGTTCGTCCTGGGGGAAAGTGGGCGGTCCAGGATCTGGCCCTTCTAACTTGCTTGGCTTTGGTGGTCTTGTCAACCAGGCCAAGTCAGAACATGCCCTCGCGAGGTTATCCATTTCATCAGGGCAGAGCTCGACTCTGTTCAGCCCAACTCCCAGCGAACTGGGCAGTTGACCTTACCTCCTTTGCCCAGTCTTTCAGGTTGTGCACTTGCACCCTTCCTGGGACTTCCTGCGTCTGCTGGGTTACATGGTGCCCTGTACCAGTGTGGTCAGTAGGCCCGCTGGCGGATGCACCGCCTGCAATGAGAACTAGCCCACCAGTGGTCTCAGTGCCTGGGTCATCTGGACCAGCTGGTCACCATGATGCAGCCGATGTGGGATGCAGTCCGGTGATGGCTCATCCTGGAACATCTGCAGGAAGGAGTCCAGTTCGCCTGCCCAGAACCGACAGTCACTCTGATGACCGACACATCTCTGGTGGGATGGGGAGCATACTTGGGAGACCACAGAGCCCATGGGCTCTGGACCTCAAGGTGTCCCAGTACCACATCAACTGCTGGAGCTCCATGCAGTGCACTTTGTTCTGATGGCATTTGCTCCATCGGTCTGGGGTCAGGTTGTACAGGTCCAGACGAACAACACCAGGACCATGTTCTACCTCAGCAGGCAGGGCAGAGCGCATTCCCTCTGGTTGTGCTGGGAGGTGCTCCGCACCCTGGACCTGTCTTGCCAGCTTGGTGCCGATCTCCTGGTGATTCATGTGGCCGGAGCCTCCAACCAGCTGGCAGATGCCCTCAGCCGAGTGGGCGAGGCAACTCATGAGTGGTCTCTTCACTGGGTGGTAGTGGATCACCTGTTCTCCTAGTGGGATACTCCCGCTGGTCGACCTGTATGCCTCCTAGAAGAATGCAAAGCTGAGGCTGTTATGTGCCCACCCCTACAGTGTGGAACACAGATGGGGATGCCTTCTCGAGGCCCTGGATTCTGGGCCTCCTGTCGCCTTCCTTCCCTTTCCCCGAACCACAAAGTGTTGGTCAAGGTACAGATGTTCCTGATAGCCCTGGACTGGCTGTGCCAGTTCTGGTACCCAGATCTCCTCAGCCTCAGCAGCAGGCCTCTGTGGCACTTGCCTCTGTACCCGGACCTGCCTTCTTGCCACCAGGGAATGTCTTGTACCTGGACCTATAATCCCTGCACCTGACAGTCTGGTTCCTGAGCAGCTAGAGTTTCAGGCTTTGGGTATCTCCAACGAGGTCCTTCATGTCATAGAAGCCTCCTCGGAAGGAGTTGACTTGCCAGTGCTGTGCCTGCAAATGGAAGCGCTTTTCCATTTGGTGCCAGGGCAGGGAGCTAGACCCCTGTCCTGCCCCGTGGCTAGCATTTTGGGCTACTTGTGGTCCCTCTCATTTGGGCCTGAGGTCTACGACTCTCAAGGTGCACCTGGCAGCCATCTCTGCATACTGGGCACGGGCTGGTATGCTGAAGGTGGTGCAGGAAAAGGTGGTTGGGCACTTCTTTAAAGGCCTTGACCACCTGTCCCCTAGTTTGTGAACCTCCACCACCTTGGGACTTGTTGCTGGTACTAAGTAGTGCTCATGAGCACACAGTTCGAACCAGTGTACTTATGTGACATCTCATCTGTTGTGGAAGTCTGCCTTCTTGGTGGCTTTCACCTCTGCCAGAAGGATCAGTCGCCAGGTGCTGTCGGTGGAGTTTCCTTACTTTGTGTTCCACAGGGACAAGGTTGTCCTCTGCCCCAACCCAAAGTTCCTTCTGAAGGTTGTTTCAGAGTTTCACCATACCCAGGTGTTTATCCTTCTGATGTACTTCACCAATCCAAACTCGGTGGCGAGCACAGGCTCCACACATTGGATATGAGCACTCACTTATTACATGGAGCGACGGCTGGAGTTCTGGGAGAGGTTCACCAACTCTGTGTCACTTACACTGAAGCTGCACCTGGCACAGTGGCAGCTAAGCAGACAGTTGGCAGGTGGATTGTCTCCTACATTGACCTCTGCTATTGGTTGGCTGGTAGGGAGCCTCCTGTTGGGCTAAGGTTCATTCCACCAGACATACCGCTGCCTCAGTGACTGCTTCAAGGGACGCCCCTATCCAGGAGATCTGCAGGGCTGCTACCTGGAAGTCAGCACGCATCGTCATCTTTATTACCATAATGATCCTGAGTCATGCTGGGATGCTGGTTTTGGACCTCAGTTCTCCAGTCCCTGTTCCCTAATAGGGAGTGTGCCTTGTCCCTCCTCTGGGAGAACTGCTAGGAGTCTGCCAAAGGTGTGGATAAGTGCACCCTATCCACATACCTGGTAATGAGGGTTACTCACCTGTAACTGTAGTTCTAGGAGTGGTATATGGTGCACATCCAAACAGCCCACCTGACCTCCCCTTGCAAGAGGCACACTGATCCTTGTTTCCAGCATGCAAGATCTGATGTCACGGGCGGAGCCGAGGAGGATACCACCTGGGTGGGTGCGAGGAGCTTAGGTGAGTAACCCTTATGTCTTGGACAGCCAAAAGAACAGGTTAGTTACCTGTAACTGTAGTTCTACTAGAAGTTATTAGGTTTGCATCCGCACTGAGACATCTTCCACTTTGCATGCTTAGTCACCAGAAACAGTGTTGCACTCACCCATCTGACTCGCGGTGATGGCAATCAGAAATGCAGTCTTTGCAACAGATGGGACACAGACACTTGCCTATAGTCTCAAACAACTTGCCCATAAACTGGATTAGCACCAACAGTAAATCCCACAGTGGAGGTGGTTCATACACTAGAGATAGCAGATGGTCCAGCCCTTTGAAAAAGCAGATGACTACTTTCTCCTGAGCCACATTTGAGACTCGGTCTTCACCCATTATGTCGAAATGGCTGCCAGGTGCACCTTAAGGGACTAAGGGAGGAGTTGTCTGTGTCTCTGATGGCCCTGTTCAGTCTATCACTGAATATGGGGAAGTTCCAGGGGACTGGAGGAGGGCAGATGTGGTCCCAATACACAAAAGTGGGACTAGGGAGGAGGCAGGAAACTACGGACCTGTAAGCCTGACTTTGGTGGCGGGCAAAGTTATGAAAACACTACTGAAAGAAAGGATTGGGAATACCTTATAACCAGTGGATTACAGGATCCGAGGCAGCATGTGTTCACAGGGTGAGATCTTACCAAACAAACCTGATAAGAGTTCTTGACTGGGTTACCAGGGAAATAGATCATGGAGGAGTGGTGGTTATGGCCTACCTGGATTTCAGTAAGGCTTTGAACCGTCCCACACAGAAGACTGGTAAACAAATTGGGCAGCCTGGGAGTGGGTCCAAAGGTAGTAAAAGGGTACAAAGTTGGCTAAGTAACAGGACTCAGAGGATGGTGATAAATGAGGTTCACTCGGAAAAAGGTACAGTAACCAGTGGGGTGCCTCACGGGTCAGTACTGGGACGGTCCTCTTCAGTGTCTTTATTAGCGACATAGCAGAGGGCTGAAAGGAAAGTATGCCTGTTCACGGATGACACAAAAATCTGCAACAGTGTGGACACACCAAGGGGTGGAAAAAATGAGGAAGGTCTGAAAAAGCTGGAAGACTTGTCAAGGGTTTAGCAACTAGCTTCAATGCCAAAAAGTGCAAAATTATGCATGAGGCACAGAAACCCAAAACAACGTATCATTTGGGGAGAGGTGGTATCAACCACAAAACAGGAAAGGGACCTGGAAGTCATCGTACCTGATGACCTGAAGGTAGCAAAGCAGTGTGATGAGGCATTGGGAAAGGCCGGTGTAGAATGCTGGGATGCACAGGAGGGGTATCACCAGCAGAAAGGGGAGGTAGTAATACCCTGTATAGATTGATGGTGAGGCCCTACCTGGAGTACTGTGTCCAGTACTGGATGCCCCATCTCTGGAAAGATGTAAATTGGGTCGAGGTGGTACGAGAAGGGTAACCAAAATGGTGCATGGCATGCATCAGAAGCCCAACGAGAAATACTCATGGTGTTAAATATATACCCTCTAGAGGAAAGGAGGGAAGGGAGCGTGATAGAAACATTTAAATACATCAGAGATATTAATAAGGTACAGGAGGGTGGCATTTTGCACAGAAAGAGATGCTTAAAGACCAGGGGCATGATATGAAGCTGGAAGGGGAGAATTTATTTAAAGTTTCACCAGGAAAGGCATGCTGAGCTAGAAGCTCGTTTCCAGATGCATCCTGGGGAAGAGGAGGAGGATATTTCAGTTCAGGAGATTTACAGACAATACAAGTGCATATATACTGTTAGTGCATAATAATTGCAGTGTCAGTGGCTCAGTAGGTAGCACACTCGCCTCTGAGGCCGGGAGATCAGAGGGCTGTGGGTTCAGTTCCCACATCTGGCACTTGGGTTAATATCCCAGTACTGACACTGTAGTGCAGCATGAGAGGGTGCTGCACTTCTGAGGTGCCGTCTTCGATGAGACATTAAACCGAGGTCCCATCTGCCTGGATTGGTGGTAGTTTAGGTGGATGTTAAAGACCCCATGGCACTTATCGAAAAAAGAGTAGGGAATTTCCTGTGTCTTGGCCAAATTTCTCATTCACTAAAAATACCGCCAACAGCTTAATCTGGTTCAAGGTCAGTTGGCATTCATCTGTATCCCCCCGGGTGCGTGCCTGAAAATGGCGGATTTGTCTAGTGCCTTACCGGTCAACAAAAGCAAAGTAAAAAATAAATAATAATTTGCTGTGGGGGGTGCAGGTGGGTAGGATGGACAGTAAGGAGGGTGGTGGAAGATAATTAGGAACAGTTGCAGGAGGAGGGATGAGGTTCGGAGGAGATAAGAGAGTGCAGACGATGGGGTATATTGGATAGTGTGAGGAGGAATTCCGGGCCTAGGAATGATGGCTGAAGGTTTCTTGACCAGTTGTCATTGCAGCAAAGGGACTGCCAGGGAGCGAGCTGGTGAGGAGGTAGGGAGAGTGAGGTGACGGTAGGAGGGAAGGGAACCGAACCAGAATTTACTGACAGTATTGGTACAGTGGGCGCTGCACCTGTCCTCAAGCGTGGAAAGGGACAGATTGGTACAAAGAACAGTGGTGATTGCAGAGGGGTAGTCCAGTGCAAAATGGCAGAAAGAGTGGTAGAGAGTGTCCAGTCTGGCAAGGATTGAAGTAGGGTGGCACTGTAGACCACATCACCGTAATCAAAGATCAGTAGGATCATTCTCTGTACAATAGCTCGACGGGCTGGCAGTGGGATGCAGTCACGGTTCCTGAATGAAGCACCGAGCTTTGGGTGCAATTCTTTACAATAGCATTCACATGGCCAGAGAAGCTTAGGTGCTGGTCTAGGCAAATCCCTAACTATCTGAAGGAGGTAACATCCTCAGAGGGGAGCCGTCAAGGTGTGAAAGGAGGAAAGGAGGGAAGCCTGGAGAGTCTCTGCCTCATGCCAGAGGACATTAAGACTGTCTTTTGCTTTGAAAAGAGCTGGTTCAAGCATAACCAGAACTGAACTTGGTCGATGTCGAGCTGGAGTCTGTGCGCCACAGCAGAAGTGGTAAGGCTGGAGATATACAGAACCTGTCATCCGCATAGATGTAAATGGAAGTGGACAAACAGGCTGAGGGAGGTCATTGAGGAAGATGGAGAATAACAACAGTCCAACTACCGAACCTTGTGGAACACCAGTGGTTATGGGTAGGGGATATGAGGAAATACTTCTTCACATGAAGGGGTGGTGGTCAATTGAACAGCCTCCCAGCAGAGGCGGTGGGCATGGAAATGGTGGCAAGATTCAGACATGCATGGGATAAACACGGGAACCTTAGTAACAGGGCTGGGTTGGGGGTTAAGGCTGGAGATCAGATAGGGTGTACATAGCACGATAGATAGGGACATTAGGGCAGACTAAGTGGGCCAAGAGGTCCTTTTCTGCAGACAGCTACTGTCTTTTATGTACCTTAGAGCCCTGACTGGAGGGAGTAGGGTAGTCAAAATGTGCTTCATCTTGCCGGGGGACATAGTTGGAAAGCCAATGGGCCTGGACTTCTAGCCGCTTGGGAACCAGGCTGTCCAGTACAGGGACTGCAGATTCAGATGCCTGACTGTCCTTTCTGACCTCATGAGCAGGCCTAGATGGAGCAGTAGCAGCTGTGGTGCTGGCAGGCCATTCTGGAGCTATTTAGATCAGGCGTGCCCACTCCCTTCAAGCCTTGAGCTTCACCTTGTGCACCACAGGAAATGGAGAGAAGGCATATAGGACACCTCCCTTACAGGGCCTGGTAAACATGTCCCATGACAGTGTACCCTGCTGAGGGGATGCTTGCAACAAATATCCCAGCCTCTGTTTTCCCAGGAAGTCAATGGGAAACAGACCCATTTGCAGTGTTCACCAAACTGAGAATGCCTGGGACACCACTTGTGGATGAAGATACCACTTTTGGAATGACTCTTCCCCATGACTGTGGCATCTGCAAGGTGGATGTTCACTCTTGCTACATGGGTAGCCACAAAGATGCAGCTTGCAGCAAGCAAGCCAATGATAATTTCGCAGAGCCTCCTGACACAGCAGAAGGAAGCACATACCACTTTATTCTGGTAAAACATGATGATCATGTTGTCTTGGACAAACCTGGCCTTTGAGCAGTGGAGCAAATTCTGATAGTGCTAAATGTACTGAACAGAGTTCCAGCAGATTGTTGTGCATTCTAAGCTTTCTTGGAAACCAAATGCCATGCACCCAGCAGTCATGCTGGGTTACTCCCAGAACACAAGGGAGCTGTCTGTCAGTAAGCGCACCATGGGCTCCAGCCGGACAAAGGTGATGCCCTCCAAGAGGTTTGGTGGGGTCAGCTTCTACAGGATGGTGTCCAGTAGGGCTGAGTGCATCTGGGAACACTGGCTTCCCTGTTACCACTGAATAGTTTTCATGTGCCGGGAACCCAGCGGACCACGGCCATAGTAGACACCATGAAGCCCAAGAGGCTGAAGAAATCCCAAGCCAGGCACAATTCCCCAACCTGAAATGATCAGGCAATGGATAACAGATCCTCTGCCTTATCCAGAGAAAAGAGTGCTCTGGCTTGCAGTGAGTCTAGTTCCACCCAAATAAACAGTCTTCTGCTTTGGAGTCTGCTCCAGTTAGACCTTGTTTATGAGAAGACCAAGCTGCTAGAAGGACTGGACAGTAAGGTTGATGGCTCATTCAGCAGCCTGCACCAAACTTCCTGTTAGAAGCCAGTTGTTGAAGTAGGGAAACACCTTGCTCCTCCATCTGAGAGCTGCCTCCTACCAACACTTGAACACACTGGGAGCAGAAGACAGGCAGAATGGCATGGCTTGAAACTGTCTGAATCTTAGGACAACCTCTCTGTGTGACTGACAGATCACGGATGAAAGTATGCATCCTGGAGGTCTAGGTAGCAAAATCAAGCCCCTGGCTCCAGGGATGGAATGATCTGATTCAGGGTTACCAGTCGAAACTTGCGGCTGTGGATAAACTTGTTCAGGATCCGCAGATGGCGATGGGTACATTCTTCTTAGATACCATAACTTGAACCCACTCTGTACTGGGCTTTCTGTTTATCTCTCCCCAACTTATTTTTATCCTCCTTGTGCAGGTCCTCCCTCATCCTCCACCAGCCTACGGACTCGGGGTCCCTTTGGGGCTTGTGGCGCCATCGTGCCCTGGCAGATCCCTGAGCCGGTCGGAGGCATCATCCTCGACTGACCCGCCTTTTTCCTCCATTATCTCCGTGGACCCTAACTCCCGAGACCCCGGTGGTAGCACATGTGCGTGGGCGCACATGTGCACCACAGCTCCAGATGGGGCCTCCTCCGCCCTCCCGAGCGGCTTCACGCCCGAGTAGTCGAGGCGCCCGCTTCTCCGGCCTCCACCAGAGGCGGCCAAGCTCGAGGTGGCCTGCTACCCCAATCTCAGTAGAGGCCGCCAGCTGGCAGCCTGCTCTCAGACCTCTCCCTCCTTTCCCAGCCAACCTCCAATGACCCAGGCTCGTTCCTCAAACCTGGGCCCCGGCATGGCGCGAGGTGTGGCGTCCTAACGACTCAACCCTCAGTGCCACCGGGCTGGCCCCAGTGTATCTCTTGATGCACTAGGAGCTGTTACGCCATGTTCTGCAGCACGAAGAGAGACTCCTGCAAGAACGTGTCTGCCATACATGTGCGAGGTCGATGCAGAGATCGGAATCTCATTCTCCAGAGACAACCCCAAACCTACCACTTCCAGGACTTCTCTGTCTGAAATAAAATTAGACCACTGCTGGAGGTAGTGGGGAGATGGCCCCTGATGGGGAGCTGCACAGTAGGGACTGGGGCAGGTAGGGGGCGGGTCCCTCATCTCATCACTGTTAGCCTTTGGAGGCAGACCTGAAGGCCTGGCCACCAGAGGCTCTGCATTCACTACTCTTGTGCTGTCCTTATCCGTAGCTCTTGAGGTTAAGCGATTTGGCGGCGGTATTACTGATACTGCTGCCTCTGTTGCTGCTGTTGACCTTGTGGGCCACAAAAGGAACCACAGTGGAGTCATTGCTCTGCAGGTGCTGCTTCATGTTTGCTTAGTAGTAGTGACCAGGTGACAGAATACAGGGTGACTGGACTTCTCAGTCCTAGTTAGGTGCCCCTTGACCACAGTCTAAACACATCCATCCCTGCAAAGGAAGATCCACCACCCTTTGTTGTATTTCTTGTGTAAAGATGAAAGGTCCACTTAGGCACAATGCCATGTGGAGACTGTCACTGCAGTGGTCCTGGCTGAATCCAGGGCCACCTGCAGCAGTGCTAGCCATAGAGACCCCAAGTTACATACGAACATCACGAAGAAGCCGGCAGAAGAAGGTTATTTGGTCTATCAAGTCTGCTTGTATTGCAGGGTCCACAGCTTGAGCTAATGTCCCTGCCCTCCCTCCCCACTCCTCCCATCCTCCCTACCCATGATCCTTACTTTCCGCTATGCCTATCCCAGCCTTTCTTAAAGCTGCATACTGTCTCCAATGAGATGACCTCTTCCGGCAGTGCATTCCAAGTGTCCACCACCTTCTCTGTAAAGAAGTGCTTCCTAACCTCCCTCCTAAACCTCCTACCCTCTAGCTTAAGACTGTGCCCCTAGTGTTATGGTTGCCACTCAGCTTAAGAGACTCTCCTTATCAACCTTATGTATCTCTTTTGAGTACTTGAAGGTCCCAGTCTTTCCCCTCTCTCTCCTGACTTCCAGGAGTACATGTTCAATGCCTCAACCTCTCCTCGTATACCTTACCCTGCTGACCCACTGTCATCTTTGTAGCCCTCCTCTGGACCTTCTCCAGCAGGTTAATGTCCTTTTGAGGTGTGGGCACCAGTACTGAACTCCACACTTTGGATCGGTCTTACCAGTGACCTATACAAGGCAGTATAACCTCCTCTCCTACTACTGATCCCCTTAGATATGCATCCCAGCATCTTGTTTGCCATTGCTGCTGCTTTCTTACACTGTATGAAGTACTTCAGATCCCTGGTGATCATCGCTCCCAGGTCCTTCTCCTCCTCTGATGCAGATACTCTGACTCCATCCAGGTAGTACTGTGTCCTGAGATTCTAGGCTCCAATATGCATAACTTTACATTTTTGGCATTGAAGCCAAGCTGCCATATCCTGGACCACCTCCGCTGCTTTTCCAGATATTCCATAGATCCTGTATCCCTTCAGCTGTGTCCATCTCCCACAGAGCTTGGTGTCATCTGTGAATAGGCACATTTGCCCTAATGCCATCCCCAATGTCATTGATGAAGACATTGAACAACACCAGCCCCAGTACAGAGCCCTGTGGGACCCCACTGGTTACTTCTCTGGTACCAGATAACTCTTCCCCAACAACCACCCTCTGGGTTCTGTCCCTCAGCCAGTTTTCCACCCATCTGGCCATCTTTTCCCAACCCCAAGATCCACCAACTTCCTGATCAACCTTTTGTGGGCACAGACTCAAAGGCCTTGCTGAAATCAAGATAGAGGATGTCTTCCGCTTGGCCCCTGTCTACTGTCTTAGTGACACAGTCAAAGAAGTCAACCAGATTCGCTTGACACGATCCCCCCATGAAACCATGCTGCCTTGCATCCTGGAGACCATGCTTCTCTAGATATTCCACCAACCTTTCCTTTACTATGGTCTCCATGAGCGCCCACAATGGAGGTCAGACTGACTGGTCTGTAATTCCATGGATCATCCTTTGGACCGCGTTTGTGGAGGGGCACTACATGTGCTGTTCTCCAGTCCTATGGTACCACACCTGACTCTAGTGAGCTATTAAATAGGTCTGCCAGTGGCCCTGCCAGCTCCTTAGCCAGTTCCTTTAGTACCCATGGATGTACTCTGTCCGGCCTAGTGATTGTCCACCTTCAATGCCAGCAGACCCTTCCTCACTCTTATCCTTCTCTGTCACTACATCTGTGTTCCCTCCCTGCTCCTTGTCTCCCTCCTGAAGGCAGTGGTCCATCCTTCTCCCTGGTGAAGATGGAACAGAAGGTATTCATTTAGTATTTCTCTTATCCCCACTCCTCCACGCCTTTCTTAAGCCTAACAATCCCTTCCTTCTTGTCCCTTTTCTCACTTATATAGTGAAAGAAAGCCTTCTCCCTTTCTTAATTCCTTGAGCTATCTGCAGTTCCTTCTGTTCCTTTGCTCACGGACTTCCTTACTTGCCTCACTAGCCAACCTTACATAATTTTCCCTATATCCACCTCTCTTTTGGTCTTCCTGAATTTTCTATAGGCCAACCTCTTTTCCCTTACTGCCAGGGCAACCTCAGAACTGAGTCAGCTGGGCACTTTGGCCCTTGTGTTCTTACCCTGAGCCTAACACACTCATCTGTGGCAACCAGTGTTCCTTCCTTAATGATGGATATCTTAATGTTTCGGGATGTCTGTGAGGTCCTGCTGGCTAGCCCAGTAGGGAGGCGTTACATGTCATTGAGTCGTTCAGCTCATGGCTATACCTTGCCATCAGGGCAGTATAACTAGCTTGATGAATGCCCAGGGGTATCACCACATACACTCTGCCAGAGTGGTTCTGTCTTTGAACTTCTTGTCCAAATGGCTTAGCTCCCTGCAATATGGCCTTGTGTAGCACAATGTTTGCCACCAGACTTTCTGGGAAGTGGTGCTTCTTAAACCAAAAGAACTCTTCTCTCTCCCCAGTGGGGACCATGTACTTGCGGTCCATCCTTCAAGTTGGGTGAGAAATCCCAGGGGAAGGCGCAAATGTTGAATGTCTTACTCAGCACAGCAGGAGCAATAGGAAACACCACCCCAGTTGAGGTATCCCACCCAGGATGCCCATCATAGGTTTCTCACTTCTGGGCATCTTCCAGGAGTGTATCAAGCAACAAGGACATTCTGTCCAGTAGTGAGTCTAGAGGAGAAATGGTCCTTGATGCAAGCCCATCTGTTGGCAGACTGTCATTTTGCAGTTGGGTATCAATGGGAAACGATGATGGCTCGTCTGAGTCCAGGTATAGAAGCACTGGGCGCAAGGTGGGGGTTGCAGTTTTCGTCTGGGGGCAACCACCAACAGGGCATGGAGTAATCCTGTCCTAGGCCTGGAATGCTTGGTCCATACCCCACCTGGGGTTGTGGCAGTGGGGGCTGGAACTGTATTTGTTGCTGATGTGCCACCAGCAGTGACTGAGGTGGCACGAGTAGGCCCTTGACTGGGGTTGGCACTGGGATGGGCAGCCAGGGCTGGCCAGCCTAACCAACATCAGTCAACCTGTGCCCTGGGCATATGCTTTATAAGCCCATTGCTGCTAATCTGCTTCTTCCACCTACAGCAAACTCGACATCCATGATGGAAGCCCATGAACAAAGATGAGGAAGTAGACAATAATTGTTGTTGAAGATGTGGGTGGTGATGTCGAAGTGAGAGCCAGGGGCTGGCAGTATAGCCAGATGTTAGGAAATGTGAGCTGTGAATGAGTCGTACATCCAGCTGACCTGGGTTTGATTCCCACAACCTCCACTTGCATACTGTGCGACTCTGAGCAAGTCACTTAACCTCCACAGTGCTCCCAGGTCACCCCTGAAAATGGGCACTTGTACCTAGTGGGTCTTACCCGATTACCAAAGATTTAAAAAAAAAAAAAAAAGATCAGGAACCCAACCTCAGTTTCTGCTGCCAGCGTTCCACTCAGCAAGGTTGGCTGCACCAACATCGGGTTTCCCAGCCCAGGTAGTGGTCAAGCAGAATTGGCTGAATTGTTGTTAGCACCAAGATGAAATGAACAGATGGAGGTTTGACTTAGAGCTCCTGAGACCCTTCCCTTTTCGACTTGGGCGGTGCCAGAGTCTACAAGAGATCACGACTCCTCTCTTGGCGGAGTCGTTCAGCTGCGCCCAAAATCTCGGCCATCAGATCAACCCGGCATCAAGGCCTTTAGCTGCCCAGATGGAATCTTCTCAGGGTCGACTGACAGGCTCCTTGGTTGGTTCAGCCTCCCTAAAGGGTAATCAATGATGCCTCTGCTGACAGTGCTTCATGACCAGTGTTGACTTGTATTTTTCCTGTGCCAGTGGTGACTAGGAGGTAATCACCTCTGAACAACTGAAGGGATGACATGAAGTCACAAAATCAGTTGGCAGTATGTGAAGCAGGGTTATCCATCACCCATTCCTTAACTGTCGGCAAATCCAGTACCAGGATGTCTGTGAAGATCTGGGGTTATCGCCTCCATGGTTGCTGATTGTTGGCTACCTTGAGCAATCCTAATTCGCTGCAGATGCATAACTTAAAACCACTCCCAGTGGTCCACATAGTGGGAAATTCCCAAGCAGTGAATACGGGAATTATGGTCGTCTACAACAGACATTGTGAACCTAGAAACCATTCACATATTAAATCTTGGCTTCCTCTTGTGTTCCATGGTCACAGTCAACTGAGCTGGAAAACTGAGTTGAAGTATACACAGTGAAGCGACAGAATTGAAAACTTTGAAGAAATTCAAAAAAAGCTTAAAACTTTGCAGATTCTTGATTTGTAGCAGGAGCTGTGAAGGAGGAGACCTATTCTTTCTAGCTAACAAAAAGTGAGCAGTGGGAGAAAGCAGAGGACCACCTGTTTGGCTGGTAAGAAGAGTCAAGCTTAAAGGCGGTTTCTGGTGACTGAGCATGATCAATGAAAGACTGCCAAAGTGTGGATTGTGAATTGAATCTAGGTAGGTGGAATCCCAAATTCTATAATGAAAGAATAGGACTTCAAGTTCCCAAAATGTGAATGTTGTGCTGAATCACCTGTAGTGAATATCACCATTTTAAATCCTCCTTAAGCTGGCAGAAACTAATTATTCCTCACTTTGGGAGTTCATGTCCCTATTCTGGGAGCAGTTCTATGCTAGAACAGTGATTACTCCACTTTAATGGCACTTAACGCTGGATACTGCCACACCAGAATAAAATGACTCAATGTAATAAAAGTAACAAGTCCCATTCCAGGCTGACTTGATCATAATAGTACCTGCATGGTATATTGAAACCCTAAGCCATAGGCTTTGTATGATGACCCAGGTCACGTGAACAAGGAGCTTAAAGCAGCAGTTCATGTTAAATAATGTATATACTCTGTTATGCACTCCTTTGGAACCCCCAATGTCGATACATGTCATTAATTTTTATTTCCATTTCCTTGGAATTAGCCCTGATTCCTAAGTGTTTTATATGTTACAGTGCAGTTTTTGTTCCATGCTAGTTCATCATTGTCACAAGAAAGTAATGCTACGGCCATAAGAACAAAAAAATGATCCTCCCTGTCTTTTGTTTGCTTAAAGCTTAAATCATGGAGTGGCAAAATAGCTTTTTATTGACATCCAAAAAAAGCCTTCTCCTCATCCTCAGTACTCGTGGTCCAGTGTCCTCCAATATCTGTTCTTTCAAAGCAATCCCTGGTCACCCTCTTGCTCAACCCATCCTTTCCAACCTTTCCCTGGTGTTCGGTGTCACTGTCTCCCCATCCTCTTGCCAGTTCTCCTGCAGTGTCCAGTGGCACCCCTCTATTTCCATGTATATTTCCTAGTACTCATGGACACCCAGTGGTAGGTCTTCCCTCCCTGTCCCTATCCAAACACTCCCCGTGTCCAGTGGTACCCCTTCATTTCCTGTCCTTCCCAAGCACTCCTAGAACCCTCCTCTCCATATCCTTTCCAAGCACTCCCTAGTGTCCAGTGGCAACCCCTCTATCTTCCTGTCCCTTTCCAAGTCTTCCCTGGTGCCCAGTAGCACCCTCCGTCTCCCATTCCCTTTCCAAGTACTCCCTGGTATCTAGTGGCATCATCTCCCTCTACCTGTACAGTTGTAAGTTTTGCCTAGCATCTAGTTAGATCTTCCTTGTGTCAGTCTTCACCATTCATCACTGGTGGGGTGGTTGGCTGGAGACAAGATACCTCGGGAGCTCTTTTTTTTTTTTCGGTAGGAGCCAGCCACGAGGCCAATGCACTGTGTGACGCTTGTGGGTTGGCCAGCATCGACCATTGACTCCTCCTCCACCTCAGTGCTGCTTCTCCTGCTGTTGAGACAGCACCTCGCCAACCAGCTTGAAATTCTTCATAGCGACATAGCGGCCTAGTCCCGCGTGGCGCTTCTTTCTGGAGCCATTGTTCCTTGGGTCGTTTCAACGCCGATTCCTTCGACTCTTCACCACGACTCGCCTAAGTTCTGCACTTCCACTCAACGCCGCTTATCTTCCAGCCCACTAAGATCTTTCCTTTATTAAGCAGCGTTGAGTCTTTTACTGTTTTGGTGTTTTGTTACCGTCGCATCATGCCTAGTCCTCGGGACAAGAACGTTTGAAGAAAATGGGTCAACTTCCTATGTGTTGGTGTCCCTGCGCTGACAGATTTCCGTTACCAGCCAGCATGATATTTGCCTCACCTGCCTTGGACCCCAGCACGACATGGACACCTCGATGCCTGCTTCTCTATGGACTGCTGCATTCTGGAGCACCATGCGTTAAAGGGCAGCAGGGTGGCGTCGTTCTCATCGATCCAAGTGCAGGACTCTGGTCCATCCCCGGGTCCCTTCCTGGGCCTACATGGTCCAGTGGGCGGGAGCCTCCTCTTCTTCTTGCCTTGCCATGAGGAGGTTCCTACGGGGTGGAGGTTCAGTCTGGCTACACTCGGGGTCGGGAGCACCACTCTGGCAGTCACTTCTTTGGAGGTGCAGGCTCCCCTGTTGTCAGGGTCTCGGCTGTGGGTCCCAGTGCAGGGGCGTTTGTCAGTGCTGCCTTGGATCCCAGGGCCCGTTCGTGGCTCTGGTGATTGAGAGCAATGCCACCAGGGGAGTATGAGGCCGGGCGGCGCCATGGGTGGGAGAGCCCGGGGCCGCTGGTCTGGAGCTCCTGTGGATCATCTCCTCTTTGGAGCTGGATGATTCAGAGGCTGCTCCAAACTGGTGGCCTGGCCCTTGGAGTCTGAGGGTTCTCCACGGCTACTACTCCTGTGTCTCCCAGGTGCTCCTTGCTGTGGCGACTGCAGCCCATGCCAGCTCTCGAGCCAATGGTAGCTCAGCGGGTCAGGTGCGTGCTGGCGGTCTCGCTACTGCGGGAGCAACGGTCTGAACTTTGGGGGAGGGGTGGCTGCCATCCCTGGTGCCATCTCTTCTGTCAGGGTCAAGACCAAACCTCCCTCCTCTGCGACTCTCCTTGGGGAGTCGCGAAAAGGGGGTTCCTTGGCACAGGGTGCGAGAAGAGGGCTTCCTTGGAGTCGATGGGGTGAGGGACGGTGACATGCTTCCATGGCCCTCTGGGGCCTGGGAGGAGCTGCAGTGCTGAGCCCAGTTTCTCTCCTTCGTCCCTTCGAGGGAGTCCTCATTGGTTGGGGCTGTGAACTGCACTTCTGGATCCATGTGGCCCGGTCCCTCATAGGAAGTTTCTCCTAAAGGGCTAAATCCGAACACTTACGTTTCTTAACGGGTCGGTGAATTTGCAGACCTGCAGATTCCCAGTTATGCCAGGTTCGCCTGTAGAGTCTTTCAGCCCTGGCAGAGGCACGCCACATACAGTGACAGGTTCGCCCCTGCCTTTGTGTCCAGCACCGCTTCCCTAGGCCATGTTGGTCCTTTGGGACCTTTGACTCTGGGAACAGTTCAGATCCCGGCTGCATATTTCCTCAGTATGTTAGGGCTGTGGATGAACAGGTCTTTCAGCCGGTTCCCCTCTGCAGCCAGAGTCTGACTCCAAGCTCTCGGCCTCTTAATCTTCCTCCATGGAGGAAGAGGAGTCCTCTGTCCACGTGTCCTCAGGCGCTGATCAAACTCAGTATCAGTGCTTCCTAGTGAGGCTGGTCAGGGACTTGCACATTCTCCCTTTGCCTGTCACAATACTAGGCGTGCAATGCAAGCCTTCTTAAGGTGAGTTTAGGGACACCATTTAGTGGTCCCCTCTGGCCAGTTTCCTTCCAGGAGGCATCGTATAAGCACCTGGCAGCTTCCATATGCCACAGTTCCAGCCCCATGGACTGCAGAGAGGCGTATTGTGCACCAGGGTCCAGGCTCTCTGCCTCATCACATTTTGTGATTGATGCATCTGGACACTCCTTCCGGTCATAGATGTCTGGTCTGCAACCGACCCCAGATCCTGACTCTGCAGAGTTCGATCGTCTGGGGCGGAGTTTTCTCCTCTTTGCAGATGGTTTTGCCCATTGTTTTACATCAGGCGCACCACGCTGCCTATAACAGGCATCTGTGAGCAATGCTGGGTCAGGTTCTAGCATCACTGCCCGATTCAGAGCTTACCCGACGCCATAACCCTCTCTGCTATAGGTCTGGAGTTGGCATGGCACCAGTCAAGGGCATCTTACAGCGCCAGTGAAGTCACTTCACGGCTTGCAGGGACAGTGATCTGCATTAGGCAGATGGTGTGGCTTTGCCTTTCAAAGTTGTCACCTTTGACCCGCGTGAGGTTAGTGGCCTCCTCTTTCTGTGGGACCCATATCTTTTCCACACGGCGAGACAGGGATTGCAGGGCACCTTCCTTCCCCAGGAGTTGGGGACCGTGCCTGTCCTGACCAGTCCCAGGCCTAACTGGCCAGTGAAGGGCCTCTTCCCCCATTTTCCCCACTGGGGGCCTGAGGATGCTATTCTCTCAGGGATTCCTGGGCCCCTTTGGGGGTTCGATACTCATCCACCAGTGGTGAATGGTGAAGACTGACACAGGGAAGATATGAAAGTGCGTACCTACCGTAATTCTTGATCTTCCTGTGTATCGTCACCATTCATCACTGAATCTCCTCTCCTTCCCTCATAAGGCCTCAGTCCCTGAGCCTGCCCCCTCCCTGCTCGCCCCTCCTTTAGACTCTGCTGGAGGTTTCCCTCCTCCTGGTGGCCTGCTAGAGACCTCTGGGGGAGTGTCAGGGAGGGTAGTGAGGGCCTCTGTCTGGGCTGTCATAGGGACTTCTAGTGGGCCCTTCCCTTTGTCCCTGGGCCTGATCTCAGGGGTTGGCTAATCCTAGAGTCAGCCAACATTTGGGTCCCTAGGATGAGGTGGTTCTGGGGCTGATTGTAACTCCTCTGCCCCTTGTTATTCTAATCTTTGGCTGTCCCCTTCCCTTTGGGGAGGGACACTTTAACAGTGGGTTCCCTCTTCCCCACCCCGACCCTGTGGGTTCTCCTAATAAACGGTAATGGGGAGGCAAGAAATCCTCCGCGGATTGAGATTTGAGGCGGGGCCTTACCCATCTTAATAGGATTCTCCGAGTTCCTTGGAATCTTCCCTGTTGAATGTCCCCTTAATTCTCTCTCTCTCTCTCTCTCTTTTCCCATTCCATCCCTTCCTTCCCTTCCTGCCCTTTTGGCCATCCAGGGACTGGGTCTTCGCCCATAACCTCCCAAGGCCTTCCCTCCTCTGTCCTCTGGTCAGCCTATTTTCAATTTACATCCTTTCATTTTGCTGTCTCTTGGCGCCCTTGCCCCACCCTTATTTTCTCTGTATCCTGTTTTCTTCTGTCTCCCTGGCATGCAGAACTGAGGTGCAGGAGGGCCCATGGCTGTTACTGGCCAACCTACGGCACCACAGTGTGGCCTCTCCTCCTCTTACCAAAAAAAAAAGCTCCGGCAGAGTGTCTGTCTCCGGCCAACCACCCCACCAGTGATGAATGGTGAAGATACACGGAAGATCAAGAATTATGTTAAATACGTAATTTTCAATTTTTGTTGATAAAAAGAAAGAGCTAGGCAGTTCTGCCTATTTTCAGCCCTCATCCCAGAGGGCGTGGGGATACAAATGCAAGCGTTCATATTTAAAGCAGGTCATGCTATTGGTGGTATTTTTGTGAACTGGTATTTTAGTGACACCCTCCCTCTCTCTGTCCACTTGCATGTTTTCTGGTGTATAGTAGCACACTGTCGCATGCTCTCTCTGTCTCTCCCCACCCTCTTGCAAGTTTTCCCTAGTGTTTTGTGACCTCCCAGCACCCCAGACTCCCACTCGGTCCTGTGACAGCAGCTAGCACAAACCCAACACTCTTCTCCCCAGCCCGGCCAATGTGTGACTCATACAGAAACTACTATATCGATGTACCAGCAGGTATGTTGACTATAAACCACTCCAGGACATGGGTGTATGCTGAAGCACACCCCAGCTGCATAGTAAAGCATGAGGCCAACGCACAGGTGTTTATGCAGCCAGAAGTGCATTAATTCAGCATATACTCATGGCCAGGTGTGACTTACTGTACTTAGAAAATGGGAAATATGTTGATAAAATAATGAAATTAAGGCAAAAAGCTTTCTAGAGGCATAGATGTGGTTCACTGTCCACACTCTGGCAGTTCCACTGGAACAGTCCGATTGACCAGGCGTCTTTAAGCTGAGCTGTCTCACCACACAGGTGGTACATCCTATGACTCTGCTCCATGACATCAGATCTTTGTTTCCACTGGAAGAACAGGTCAGCTCCTTTGTGGCTTCCACTTAGGATTTAGTGTGCCATTGTCGAACTTTGTCTTTTAGTTTTCTAGACTTTTTCAAGTTATTTGTTTGGTTACCATGACTCCCTCATTGATTTTGATGGAGCAAGCAAGCCAGGGTTCAGGTTTTGCGTATGGTGTTAACAGGCGATGTCAGTCACCGAGCTGCACAACACGTGTGTGTGCCACCTGGGTGGGCACCATGACATGGGCAGGTGTCACCTTTATCTCAGCATTCTTCCTGAGTCACTCGAGGACAGGAAGCTCTGGTTCTCGCTTTGTCTGCATGCAGAACAGGCTCCGAAGGATTACCCTCAGGGCTGCAAGAGGCCTCAGCTGCAGCCAGGTTTGCCTAACAGCTTGCAGATCTTGAGGCAGAAGTGACAACTTCAGTGGTGGGCACCTCCTCAGTCTTAGCACTACTCCTGGCTGGAGCCACCATCGGAGGTCATTCACGGAGGCTTCGGGACATGTGTTTGGTCCTCCAGACCCTGGGGAAAAGCCCTGCTCACCGTGGCATTCAGCACAAGCGCCGCCAGCACCGGTCATGGGACCATGAGAAATCACAGTCCTCCCAGTCTCTCAACTCATCTGGCGGCTTGATGGTAGTTGAGTGCCCTTCAGTCGAGGGCAGGTTGAAGACTCTTGATGCCCCCATTGAGCCAGTCGACTTAGACTCCAGTTGAGCGGGGCTCTGATATTTTCCTTGAGTTTGTCAACCAGTTGTTGGACTGAGGCCAAGGAATCGATCTCGCAGACCAGGTACTCCCGATCCTCAGTCAGGAGGTCGTGGTCGATTAGTGTCCCCATCCAGTCCTCAGTGGGCGCCTCCACTGACGGTCAAGCTTTCCACACGCATGCTGCTTAATGTGGACAGGCTTTACCTTCTGGACCTTCAGTCCCTGGCAGCTGCCAGTGGTGCCCATGCTGGTTCACTCTACACAGGTGCTTCCTGCAACTGCTTCTCCACCTCTTCATGTGGAGCTGCCAGCACTGCATCAGAGGTGGTCGCTCTGACAAAGGACACCCCTGATTGGTCGCCAGCTTACCAGCTGGTTGTTGGTGCATATCACCCGATGGAAGATACCGGGTGGACCATGGTGAGCAGTGATCCAGGACCATTTCTGGGAGCTCTCAGGCGACTCAGACTATGAGTCCATGGTCTTCTCTGGACTCCTCAGCAGGGTTTGTTCGGGGTTATCCATAAATGCGGCCTGGTGTCCATCGGGCGCTTCT
This sequence comes from Neoceratodus forsteri, assembly GCA_016271365.2. Lineage (NCBI taxonomy): Eukaryota > Metazoa > Chordata > Ceratodontiformes > Ceratodontidae > Neoceratodus > Neoceratodus forsteri. The sequence continues at coordinate 261,088,391 of JADMNL010000027.1, read as the reverse complement.
CCACCTAATCTCGGAGTTCATGTCGGTCCCTAGAGCCAGTCCAAAAAGCGTACAAGTAGCCCTTTATGTGCATTTTGGACTGGGACGATTCCTGTGGGGTTGCTTTTCCTGTGGCTGAAGCCTTTGGGGACTGGCTTTGGAGCTTCAGCAGCATCCAGCATCCGGCCTGGCACCCTCTGCTTGTATGGTCCGCAAGAATGTGGTCCCTCGTGGGTCTCTTAGTGGGTTCTTAGACCACCCCTCTGTGGAGGAGATGGGGGTCTCTTAGTGGTTCTTAGACCACCCCTCTGTGGAGGATGGTCACTGATTAGGTGTTCCACAAACCCAGACACCAGGGAGCGTGGACAAGCCTTCAAACAAGGAGTCCTGTAAGACTGACCACGCTGCTGAAAAGTTGTATGCTGCCATGTCCTTGGGTCTCTGTCAGGCTAGTTTTGCTATGATGATGCCTTTAAATGGAAGAGTTTCCATTTGGAGTTGGGGCAAGGAGTTTAATTCCTGTGCCTGCACTGTGGCTAGCATCCTGGATTACCTTTGGTCCATCTCTCGGTTGGGATTGTCATGGAAAGCGGCCTTCCTGGTGGCAGTCACGTCAGCCAGAAGGATTAGTTAGCTCGGGAACTCTCAGTGGAATCTCTTTACCTAGTCTTCCTTAGGGACAGAGTTGTCCTCAGCCACAACCTGAAGTTCCTCCTAAAGGTTGTATTGGAGTTTCACCGTAATCAGGTGATTAACTTACCAGTATGCTTTACTAACCCATCTTCAGAGGCCAACCGCAGGATCCATACCCTGGACTTGCAGAGGCTCTCTCTTATTATGTGGAGCACACAGGTGGAGTTTGGAGAGAGATTCACCAGCTGTTGGTCATGCTGAAGCCGTGCCTGGCAGCTGGCAGGTTGATCACATCCTTTGTTGACTTCTGTCGTAGGTTGTTTGGTAGGGAGCTTTCTATAGGGCTTAGGCTCATTCCACTAGACATGCCACTGCCTCGGTTCCTGCTTCAAGGATGTCCTATCTAGGAGATCTGCAGGGCTGCTACCTGGAAGTCAGCACACACTTTAATTTACCACTACCGCACTGACCTTGAGTCAGACCGTAATGCTGGTTTGGGACCTCGGTTCTCCAGTCTCTGTTCCCCAAGTGGGAATCGTGCCTTGCCACCTTCTCCTAGAGATCTGCTAGGAGTCTGCCAGAGTGTAGATAGTGAACCATGTCCATGGCCCTAAAAATAGATTACTCACCTGCAACCATAGATCTTCTTCTGGGGTATCTCAGTTATCAAGTTACACCGTAGGAACCTTCTCCGTCGGTGAAGGGAATCCACATGGAAGATTTCAGCAGTACAGCTGGGGCTGCCCACGCCATTGACATCTGTCCGCGTCACCAACCCTATAGGTGTAGGTGGCCCGCTCCCTCCTCAGTGCTTTCCCACCGTCGACTCGATTGGGTCTCTGCTGAAGCTCCATCAAGTATTTACGCCTTTTTTCAGCCTACTTTTTTCATTTATCTTGTAAAAAATCTATTTTCAAGAATTTCTTCTTTTGTTTATGTCGAGGTAATCCTTCTGTGTCTCTTTTCCGTCGTTGCTGCTGCGGAAGAAGATTGCCTCTACTGGCCGAACATTAAGTTTGTGGCTGCTGTCTTGGGCCTGACCACGTAGTCTCCAACTGTGAGCTCTGCCAGAGTTTAATCAAACCACCGTTCAGCGGCACAAAAGGCTCTGAAGAAGTTTCTGATGGAACAACAGGTAGCCAGCTCCAGTCAGGGGTCCTCCGTGGCCCGGCCTCCCAGTCACTGACCCGAATCTTCAAGCTCCCAGACCGAAGACAAGTCCTTGAGGAAAAGGCACAAAAAGACCAAGATCAGTACTGCTGTCCCCAGCATCGGTCTCTTCCGCTTCTTCTGGGGATCTTAAGTAGCTGTAGCCCTCCAACAGAAGAACTGCTCTCCAGGTCTCTGTGCCTCCCAGACCCATACTGACAGCACCTCTGCCCAATTCAAAGTGTGCTCGGTCATTGACCTCTGGTCGTTGGCCCCTCCATTGTCGATCGGTTCATCATCGATGACCCTTCCATTGAGGCATGTCCTTCTCCTACCAGGGCTACAGGCTCATCTGGTTCCCAGGGCCTTGGCAGGCGGAGGTCGTCGACACCTGTGCCGTCGAACCCCACCTCCCTCGGCGTCCACCATTGACCTGAGCGAAGTACTGATCAGTTCGCAAATGTACTTGTTCAGCAGCTAGGTGCCTGGTATGAGCCCGCCCGCTGGCAGTTGGCGGTTTGCTTCACAGCTGACACCCGTTCGTTGACCCGGGGAGCCTCCCGTGGGCGGTGGTCGCCAGACCCAGAGATAGAAGAGGTCGGCGTCAAGGAGTAGTATCACCCTGACCTCATTCTTCCTGATGATGAGGAAGAGATCCTGCTTTCTGACAAGTCCACTGCCTCCTCTGTCAATGAGGGACTCTGTGAAACATACTACCAAGTCTCCCCGGACCCCACATTTTAATGTGATGAAGCAGATGTCCTCCACCATGGGCTCTACACTGAGGAAGAGGATGTCACGGAAAGACCTGGTGGACTTCCTGGAGATTCCAGGATGTCCCCAAAGATCATTCCTCCCATGCTTCCAGCATTGAAGAATGCTGCTACAGCAGCCTAGCACAGACCAGACATGGTGCCAGCTATGCACGAGGCGGACAAACTTTATCATGCCCTTAGGGTGTCCCTGTTTTGCTGCCCAGGCTGAAACTGATTCAGTGGTCATTAAGGCAGCTCATGACAGGTCTAATGTGCCTAAATACCTTAGTTTTCACACCAGGAGTCCTCTAGCATCAGTAACTATAGCAGTTAGCTGGCTGGTGCAGCTGCCCTGGAGGTATGCCTTTAAGATAATTAGCATAATGAGCTTAAGCATCAGCCATTCAAAAAAGGAGAGAGTGTGCTGAGAGGGAGCAGCCTGAAGGGCTTCAAATTTTCTCCACTGACTGAGCAACACTGTCCCAGAGGTGTCTCTCAGCTTCCTTGTTGAAAGCCTTTTTCTGCTTCTCCTTATTTTTTTGAGTGTGCTGGAGTGTATTTTCATTATTTTTAGCGGTTCTTCTAGGTTTCAGAACCGCTTATTTTGAGTCAGTTCCGTGGTCCCCTCCATTTATTTTATTATAATCACAATTGAGTGTTTTTAATGGTTCCTTTGACTATTTTATCACAGTTCCCCTTTTCTTGAGGGAACCGATGATTTTGAAGGTTTTCCTGTATTTTTACCTCAGTAATCATGGTTCCTTACATGGGGAACCAATTCAAATCTTCATATTTTGACAGTTACTGCTGGGTTCTCTGTGGATTGGCATGTCAGAGATCCCCAAACCAAAAAGAAAACTGGACCTACAGGTTTTAAAAGTGTGTCAACTGTCACAAGATTTTGGCCATAGCAGATTCTCATAACCTGTGCCTTAGGTGTTTAGATTCTAATCATACTTGCTCTCTTTGCACCAAATTTTGTAAAACAAACTTTGAGAAACAGAGCAAAGAGACTTGAAAAATTATGGATGAGGAAAATCAAAGGCTGCCAATGGTGGCCATCTAAAAATAAAAAATTCAAACAGAGGTGCCGATGAAGCATCCAAGTCCCAGCCTAAAAATAAAGCTTCCAAAGGAGCTGATGATGTTCCTCAAAAATTAAAAATAATAAAGGCACGATGAAGTGTCTGTATTAAAAGGAAGCTTGATCAAGCTGCTGATGAAGTGGCTAAAAGGTGATTTGCAAAGAAAAAAATGCTCCTGTTCATCCTGGGAAAGCCAATAGTGAGATAACAGGCAGCTTAAAACATAAAGAAAAAACAAAACCTACACAGCCACAGCCTCGTAGGAACTCCCGTCTGTGCAAGACATGGCAAAAGCATGGCATCTTTCAGACCTACAAAGATAGGGTCTATATTTTCTGGATCTAGCAAGCACTCTTCCACACTTCTCTCTTCTAGAGACTGTGAGGGTGATGTAGATGATGAACATTGTTTCTATGATGCCCCTGACATGCATTTAAAGGGCCTAGAACCTGATGTATCCCTGACCCTCATTTCAGACTTTCCCTGCTGGCCAGAATGATCCCTCCTCTGTAGTTACGTTTATCAAAATATGCTAGACACCTTGGACCTCCCTACTCAGGAGTCTAACCAGGATGAGGACGGAATAGAGATTATAGGGAGATGAAATGCCTCCCACCCCACCCCAAAAGAGTAGTTGTGCCTATCTATACTGCTTTCTGAAAAAACACCATGAAATTGCTTCAGACCCCCACTTCTGTGACAGGGGTTGATAACCGTGCTGACAAAAAATACCAATTGTCTAAAAATTATACTGAGTTCCTGTCTGTACATCCCAGCCATGAGAGTATAGTACAGCAGGCAGCATGTGAGAAAGCTGGAGTCTCCTTGTCTTCTTTACCCCTGTCAAGGACTCCAGAAAAATAGACTTCATAGCAAAGAAGATGTACACCACAGCTTCCCTGCTTGTCAGACTTTCCTCCTACATGGCTTTCACAGCCAGTTATCAGAAAGCACTGTGGAACTCTGTCCAGGCTATTACCTGTAACGGGTCAGACACAATGGTGCAGTAACTGGTAGATACTGCAAAAACTGCCCTGAAAGCTTCAAAATACCAATTCCACATGGCAGATGACAAAGATGAGGCCTCCAGGGCAATAGCCCATGGCATTTCTCTGAGGTGTTTTGCCTGGCTTAGGACTACCAGTCTAACCACAGACACCCAGTCTAAGACCATGGGCTTTCCCAGTGATCGGAACATATTATTTTATTCCGGGACAACAGACTACATGAAAAGGTCGCGAGTACAAGGCCTCTTGGCAGAGTCACTTCTCTAAACCTAAGCCTCCTACCTCCTTAGGAATCCCACCTGAGGGAAACAGGGGCAGAGGTTATTTTCCCAGGCCTTACGCTCCCTATTCCCAGCCTGATTTTTCTCAGTACAGGGGTGTTTTCAGAGGAGGGGCAGAAAGGGCCAAAGAAGAGCCACCTCTGCCCAGCCAGCAGCATCTCAGTCTAAGCCCTGACGTGAGTGTCCAGATTGCCTCCCCTCTGCCAGTAGGAGGCAGACTCTCCCACTATCTTCAGAACTGGTCCCTCATTTCCTCGGACAAGTGGGTTCTGGAGATAGTGGAAAAAGTCTGCCACTATGGTTCAAGCAGATGTCAGACCTCAAAGCGTACCCAGGTGTCAAAGCCCCTAACCCCAACACTGGTACTGCTGTTGGGTGGGAGGTAAAAACCTTCTAGCTCTACGAGCAGTGGAAGGGTCCGCCCACAAAAGGGCAGACGCCTCTACTTCAGGTACTTTCTGACACAAGAGAAACTGGGAGTGATGACCTATCTTGGATCTTAGATATTTAAACAAATATCTGTTAAAACCAAATTCAAGATGGCCGCCTCTCACTGGTCATTCAGTCCTTACAGCAGGGGGACTGGCTAGCCTCCCTGGACCTAAGGGCGCTTACTTCCATATACCCATAAAAGGTCTGGGGCGTTTCTCAGATTTGTCCTCGAGGCACAGGTCAGGAAGCATAGGGAAAACCAGGAGCAGTTGTAGAATTCAACAAAACTACTTATTTGCAGTTGCAGTAACATAAAAAAAATAAACTTGTTCAGAATAACTACGTACAGTGAGATAGAAAAATAAATCTTTCTTGTAAAACTCTCTCTCTGTTCTTCCAGAACAAAAAAACTCTACAATTGCAGCTTAGCTGTTTTATAAGGCTTTTCAACCCCATTCTTAGCAGGCATCCCGTTCTAGCAAAGCGTTTTGTTCTCTTCAGTTTCGCAGGATCTGCTAGAACAGTGAGCTTCCTGAAGTCCCACAGCAGCTGCAAAAGGCTGAGACATTTGTATTCAAGTAACCTCTAGTTTTCTTATATACATATATATATATATATATATATATATATATATACATTCAACAGTAACACAGATACTTTCTATAAAAAGCGTGATCCCATTATCAGTTTAATTTCCATATATTGATTTGCACATATTCTTATATTACCAGATGTAGATATGCGGGGAGAACAGACATCAAGGGACAACAGAAAGACAGTGAGAGGCAAAGACTTGTGAGACTGTTAGGGATGATCAAGTCCAAAGTCTCACAGGAAAATTTGGCTGCGCAACCAGACAGAAGAGAGAAAGGGAAAAATACAGATCCTGCGTTTAAATACTTTCTACAAAACAAATGGGACAGGGTCCTATTCTGCCCTGTCACAAGATTAAAACTCCCTTTAGGCCACTATCAGTTCGCTGCAGTGCCCTTGACCTGTCCTCAGCTCCAAGAGTCTTTACCAAGTGCCTAGCAGTGGTAGCAGCACACCTCGGGAAGATGGGTGTCTCAATCTACCCCTAGTTGAGCGACTGGCTCACAGTGGCAAAGTCTCCTTGTCAGGTCAAGGAGTCCCTTTCCCTCACAGAGCACACTCTGGAATCCCTGGGCTTCCAGGTTAAACTAAAGAAATCTCACCTGGAGCTTACTCAGCTACTCACTTTCATAGGAGCTCAGCTGGACACCCAGAAAGGATATACCTTCCTCCCACAAGACAGAATTAAGCGATTTCTTTCAGTGGCAGATTCCTTCATCCAGGGACAGCTCAGACCAGCCAGGCATTTCCTCATGCTCTTGGAACACATGGCTTCAATGACTGCAGTGGTCCCAGGGGTCAGGTACAGGATGTGAGACCTGCAAGCCTATCTCAGAGCTCACTGGTCTCAAAGAAGCAGCAACTTTTCAAAGCTGATACCTGTGATAAAACAGTTCCCTCAGGCTCTGTTTTGGTGGAAGGACCCTGCAAATCTGGCAATAGGATCCTTCAAGCTCCACTTCCCACAAAGGTGATCACCACAGATGCCTCCCTCCTGGGGTGGGGCTCATCTGAACAGTGCCTCAGTAAATGGTACCTGGACTCTACAATTAGAGTCACAGTTGCACATAAATCTTCTTGAAGCTCAGAGCAATCTTTCTAGCACTCAAAGCATTTGCTCCTGTCATAAGAGGCAGACTGTAACAAATCCGAAACAGACAACACCAGTGCAATGTTCTACATAAACAAGCAGGGTGGTACCAGATCAGGGACACTCTGTTCGGAGGCTCTGAAATGTGGTCTCTCACCTTTTCCTGGGGTCCAGCCTTTCAGCTATTCACCTCCCAGGCAAGCACAATACCCTGGCAGATGCTGTAAGTTGCATCAATCAGGGTCAGAGCGAGTGGTCTCTGAACAACCAAGTCCTAGCCACGTTGTTGGGCGGTGATAGAAACTTTCAAGTACCTCAAGGGAATCAACAAAGTCCAAGAGGTAGCATCTTTCAGAAAAAGAGGTGTGCAAGAACAAGGGGCACAATTTGAAGATGGAGGTGGCTCAGAGGTAATGTAAGGAAGTATTTTTTAACAGAGAGGTTGTGGATGCATGGAGCGGCCTTCCAGAGGAGGTTGTGGAGTCAAAAACAGTGGTGGAATTCAAAATGCATGGGACAGTCATAAGACAATTCTAGGGGTGGGGGTAGGAAGAAGTAAACTGTTGGTTAACTAGGATCTGCAGCTTATCCATTAGGTAGGAAATGGGCAGACTGGGTGGGCCAAGCAGTCCTTATCTGCCGTCAAATTCTATGTTTCTATGGTGGTATGCACCAGAATTGGATCTGTTTGCTTCCCTCCTCAACTTTTAGCTTCCTCAGTACTGTTGCAGGCCTCCAGTCCCGGAAACACTTCCTCTGGATGCCTTGATTCTGGACCGGTCAGGGAGATTACTGTACGCATTTCCTCCCTTTCCCTGATACTCAGGGTATTGCTGAAACTCAGACAACAGCCTGCATCAATGATTCTGGTGGCTCTGGATTGACCCAGGCAGGCCTGGTACCTCGCCTTATCTCACTGTCTTGCAGCAGGCCCATTCGCCTGCCACCAACTCACTCTCGCTGACCCTTGCCCAGACAGGGTGCATTATTCAGATATACACACTCTTCCTCTCAAGGCCTGGTTCTTGAGGAGCTAGAGTTCCCAACCTCTCAGTATGTGGATCAGGTCTTTAAGCTCCTGAGAATGGCTAAAAAGCCTAATACCAAAAGACTTTTGCAGCCAAATGGAAAAGGTTTTCCCTCTGGTGCAAGGCAAAAGGTCAATCCTCTTACAGCTTCAGACTCTCAGCTGCTGGATTACCTGGTACATCTGCAGGCGTCAGGCTTGAAACCCTCCTCTCTGAAGCTACACCTGGCTGTAATTTCAGCCTACCGTCAGTTTTTCCCCTCTGTGTTCAAACAGTTTTCAAAGGCCTCTCGCACCTCCACCCTCCAGTCAGGGAACCAGTTCCTCCTTGGAGCCTAGATCTCTGCATTGTCAGGCTCATGGAACCACCCTTTGAGCCTATGACCACTGCACACCTCAAGTTTGTAACATGGAAATCTGTTCTCCTAGTGGCCATTACCTCTGCCAGGAGGATTTCAGAGTTACAGGCCCTGTGCATGGAGCCTAATTACATCATTCCTCACAGAGACAAAATTGAGCTCAGGACAAAAGGAAGATCTTACTTGAGAGGGTTCCTGCAGTAGGTCTTCACATATAGGACTGCACCTTCTGGCGTCAGGTTAGATCAGACCGACTATAAAAGAGGCTGTCCGCCGCCCTCCAGTTCTTTCCTGCCATCTCTTCAGTTTGTTTGACAGGCGTGGTAGAACAGTGATCAGTCGCCCGCTTAGTATTCAACGATGTTCGTCTTATTCTTTATATTTTTGAACAAGTGTATGTTGTCTCATCTTAAGAAGAAGTGTTCCAAGTGCGGCACCCAAATCCCTGTGAGGGCGACCCTCCAGCTGCCTCCTCTGCCTGGGGCCTAAGCACAGCTCGGCTGAGTGTGCTGTTTGCCAGGGGTTCAAGCAGGCCACCGGACCCGCGTAAGCAGACCCTCGAAGCCCACCTTCTGGCCCAACAGCTGGCTTCTATGGAAAAGAGCTCCAGGAGCTTAGGGAGAGGTCATTGTCTCCGGCCCCAGAAAAAGAAGGACAAGGAGAAGCGCCGAGAGAGAAGCCCATCACTGCAAGGAGACCCTCCACTTCCAGAACCGTGAGTACCATTTATCTGGTACTCTGTCCGCTCCTGCAGGCGGACACCTTCTCCCCTTCCTGCAGAGGTGTGCGGGCAACATGAGGTTCCTCTCTCAAGGTATCTATCAGTTCTCCCACTCATAGCACCGCCCGATAAGTTGCCCTGCTGCGGGTGCCCAGCCCAGACCAATAAGCCTGACCGCGGTCCTTCTTCTGCAGCCAGCCGGTCGCAGCTGATAAGCGGACGACGGACCCTCCATCAACCGCAGAACCGCATCTACTCTCCTGTCGGGCTCCCTTGAGGACCCCGATGCCGGGACAAGTGTGCTCGTGGGGACACTTCATCCCTGCGGTCACTACCCCCAGGGATTCGCCACCGTTCCCGACCTTTCCCTTCCATCAGGATCGCTCCCAGACCTGTCATTGAGGTCTCTTCCAGAGCTTCCCCTTCGCCTGGTTCTTTTCCGCCTCCGGATCCCCTCCTCCTAGGAGTCTGTCGCTGGACTGGGATCTTTTAGGTGTGGAGCCCCCTTGGCACCCTCAGTTCCTAGGCCTGATCCCTTGCCACTGCCCAGCAGCCTCACCTCCCGGTGGGCCTTCAGCTCCTCCTGTGGGACCCTCTGGCGGTTTCCTGGTGCCTGATCCCCATGTTCTGTTGCCAGGTGGCCCTCTGCGGACTCTTCTCATCTGACACGGGCCTGGTGCCTCCGATGCCGAGGTTACCTGATGCCCAGATATCCGGCGCCTGGATATCTGCCATTAGGGTTATCCACGAGGTTTGCATACCAATACCCCTACTGGCATCATCCTGCTTCCAGCCCTTGGCTGGTATTCCAGTACCAGCCTCCTCCGCTGCCAGATCGTGAATCTGTCCCGGCGTGGTAGCAGGATACTAGGACACAACTCATTACAGAACTTAGGCAGTCCCAGCCACTCTGAGAATTCCTCTACCCAGAGCACCACCTCCTCCTCCAGTTCCTTTGAGGCGTGCCATGGGTTCTCTTCCAGTGGGCGACACGGGATGGATCCTTCCTTTCCCAGTGGTTGGAGCCCGGTTCGATTCCAATATCGACCTCTCTCAACCTCGTTCACTGGGTGAACTTCATCAAAAGAATCCCAAAATCCCCTGGAGGACCCTTCTTTTGGGGATGTGTTGAGAACTATTCAAACAGCAGGGGCTGGCCATCAGCGAGATAGATCCTCAGTGAAAAGGCTGGCTGAACATTTGGACTTGTCCACAGACCCTTTACCCATCCCTCCTTGGATGGGCCCATGCGAGATCTAGTTACTACAATATGGCAACATCTTTCTTCCATCCCACTGTTTCCAGGAAGGCTGACAAAACCTACTTCCCAGAAAGGGATCGCTCATCTGACTTCACACCCAAAGCCAACTCTGTGGTCACCACGGCCACGCATGACCGCTCGGCTCAACCTAAATACTTGAGTTCCTCCCCACCCGACAAGGACTCAAGACAACTTCACCAGTTGGTAGGAAAATCTACTCGCCACCTCCTGCCATCTGGTCACTGAACTACATGTTCCACGTGGTGGCTTTTCAAGTCCTCTCTCACAGAACTGAAGAGGGACCTTCAGGACATCCCTGATGAAAAACTCAGGGCTAAACTGTTAGACAAGGTTAGCATGAATAAATCTTCATGCCGTCATGCACTCTGGGCCACTTATGATTCTGTGGACTCCATTGGCTCCGGTAGCGGCCTTGGGAATCTGCCTTGGCACCTAGCATGGCTGCACCTGCAGGTTTGGCACAGGATGTTCAGTCATCCCTTTGGTGCCAACTTTCAGGGGTTCCGTCCTCTTTGGCAATGCCCGAAATACATTATTACAGGGCTGCAAGAGAGCAGTAGGTCTCTTAGAGATGTACGCTCCATGTATCGGACAGGTCAAAGAAACAGCCCTTTCGTCGCAGAGAAGATGGAACAAGAACCAGAACAAGCGTCCAAGGTGAAAGGCGCCACTGGCTCTGGAGTCAAGCTCCTCAGGCTGATTCATCAAAGCAGCCTCTGGAACCAAAGCTCTGTTCCCTCGGCATCCTGACTTGCTTCCCTCCTCCGCTCCCTCCATCCCCCTTGGAGGAACCCGATAGGAGGAGGTTCGATCTCCACCTGGAGGGTGAAGTCCATCACCGCAGGCGTATGGGTTCTTCATCTCATACAAAGAGGTCACTCTATCGAGTTCCTGGAGATTCCAACTTCAGACCCTCCAGGAAGGTCCTTTACTCGTCGGGTCAGATCCCATCGTCCACCAAGAGATCCAGGCCCTGCTGCAGAAAGCGGCCATAGAACCCATCCTCCAAATCAACTAGGAAAGGTTCTACTCCCATTTCCTCCTAGTCCCAAAAGGCCGGGGATCTGTGACCTATCCTGTATCTCAGCATGCTCAACCTCTTTGTGGAGTACAAGAAGTTCCGCATGCTGACTCTTCAGAGACTCCTGTCCCTGCTCCTATCAAACACATGGCTGTGTTCCTGGATATGCAGGATGCTTGTCTTCATATCCCCATCCTCCCGGCCCCCCGCTTCCTTTGATTCTCCTTCCGGAGAACCATTTCCAATTCAAGGCACTTCCCTTTGGCCTGTCCTCAGCGCCCTGGGTTTTCAGCAAGTGCCTAGCGGTGAGCTGGCGTTTCTCTGCCGCAGGGGCATATACGTTCCCATACCTGGACGACTGGCCCTTTTCAGCCCCATCCCTGGACAGCCTGAAGAGTCTCTCTCCTTCACTCTAGATCTGTTTGCCCAGCTGGGCATCTCGGTCAATCTCCCCAAGTCTCAGCTACTACCCTCTTGGCCTCCAATTTATTGGAGCAGTACTGATACAGTCCAGAGCATAGATACATACATACATAGACAGTGTCGGCAGATAAGGGCCTATGGCCCACCCAGTCTGCCCATTTGAGCTTGTAAGTTCAGTTTATGTTTTCCAAAAGTCTTTTGTCCCTTACCCCTGACCTCCAGAATTCCTTTATGTCTATCCCATGCATTCTTAAATCCGTGATTGTTTCAGCCCCCACCACTTCTCTGGCAGGGTGTTCCACTTGTCCACCACCGTTCTGTGAAGCTGTGAACAAGGCCTTCTTACCATTGGATCGAGCCAAGACCTTGGCTTCTCAGGACACTTTGGTGGCCCAAAGCTCGATGGACCTCAGCGCTTCGGTGCTCCATCTTTTGGGTCTTATGGCAGTGGTCATTCCTACCATCCCCGGCCAGACTGTACATGAGGGTTACCCAGTGGTCTCTTGAGGTCCAGTGAGATCAGTGATCGGACGACATGAACCAGCTGGTCATGATCTCCAACAGCCTTCAAAAGGCCTCCTCTGGTGGCAGGACCTCATCAACTTGTTGGTGGGTGCCCCTTCCACTCTCTGGCTCCCTCCCAGGCCCTCATCTCTGATGCCTCCGATATGGGTTGGGAGCCCATTTGAGGGATCACAGAACTCAAGGTTCATGGTCTCCTCAGGGCAGCATCTTCACATCAACATCCTGGAGACCAGAGCGGTTCTCTGCGCTCTCCAGGCCTTCCAGTCGTTACTCCTCCCAGGAACACTTCTGGTCCAGACAGACAATATGGCGACTGTCTGGTACCTCAACAAACAGGGAGGTACCTGATCATACCCTCTTTGGGAGAAGTAATGAGAGTATGGTATTGGGCTATTCAGCATGGCCTGTTTCTGACAACAGTCCACGTACCAGGCATGCTGGCGTCCTGGCGGACAGCCTCAGCTGATCAGTAGCCAGGGCTCATGAGTGGGTTCTAAAGCAGAAGGTAATCGAAGACCTGTTTCTTTGGTGAGGTCGGCCAGACCTAGATCTGTTAGCCTCCCATTCAATGCAAAACTACCCAACTTTTGCTCATTCGTTCCCGGGCATGGTGCTTTTGGTGAGATGCACTGTCTCTCTGTTGGACAGAGAGGATTCTATACCGTTTCATCTCATTCAGAAGGTTCTGTTGAAACTCCAGGCAGAAGGGCCCACTTGATTTGATTGCCCTCTGTTGCCCTGGCAGATTTGGTCCCCACTGTTACAACAACTAGCTCTAGAACCGCCGGTCCTTCTGCCACTGTCTCACAACCTTCTGTCTCAGGAGCATGGCACCCTGGTCCATCCGAGTCTTCAGTCTCTCCATCTTCATGTGTGGCACCCGTGGACATAGTGGTTTCCACTAATAGAGTTTCCTCTCAGGTTGCTCAGGTCCTGGTGGAAGCCAGAACACCCTCTACCAGATCCACCTATGCCATGAAGTGGAAGAGATTTTCTATCTGGGCCACAGCCAAATGCTTGGACCCTTTTTCTTCTCGGCCTCCCAGGTGTTAGAGTACCTCCTACATCTTTCTGAGTTGGGCCTTAGTTACTCCTCTATTAAGGGCCATCTTTCTGCGATGTTGGCCTACCACCTTCCGGTGGAGGGCAAAATCCTTGCACAACTAGAGGTTTCCAAAACTTTCTTGAAGGGTATCCTTCACATCAAACCTCAGTCGGAACCCCTGCCCTCCCTGGGATCTTAATTTTCTGTTGGAAAAGTTACTTTTGCCCCTTTGAACCGGCAGCAAATTGTGATATCGCTTCCTGTCCTGGAAGACACTGTTTTTGATTGCAGTTACTTCAGCTCGAAGGGTCTTAGAGCTTCAGGCCTTTGTTTGCAGAAAGCCTTATTTGATTTTCCACAAGGACCAGGTGGTCCTGAGGACTAATCCTTATTGTCTTCCGAAAGTGGTTTCAGAGATGTCTCTCAACCTGAGTGTTGAACTGCCGGTCTGTTTTCCTCAGCATTCCAGCGGAGATATCTTTTGCACACTTTGGATGTGTATCAGATTTTGGTACTATACCTCCCGGACTAAGGAGGTTCGAGAAAGTCGAACCAACTCTTTGTGGTCTTTGCCTCCGGTGTCAGGGCAAGGCCATCTCTAAACAGACTATTTCTATGTGGCTGGCTAACTGTATTCACTACACTTACCAGAAATATGGAAAAACACTTCTGAGGCGGTTAAAGGCCACTCCACCAGAAGCATGGCCACTTCTACAGCTTTTCAGGAATATGTCCACTGCGGAGATCTGTGCAGCCACTTGGTCTTCCGTTGCACACCTTCACTAAGCACTACAGTCTGGACGTTGCTTCTAGGCATCAGGCTGGTTTGGCCTTGCAGTTTGCAATGTCTTCTGTCTTAAAGTAGATCCTTAGTTGGCAGACATCTTCCTCCTCCGGAAACTTGTCTCCGACTCCTTTTTGTTAGACTGCTTGGAATTCAGTCCTATATGTGAGACCATACCTCTCAACTGTACCACATTACGAGGGCGTTCCTCATTTTACTTTACAAATGCTCCCTGTTCCACATTGTGAGGACTTGTTCCACATTCAAAGTCAACATTTTAAAGTAAAATCCATAGTAAATAATGCAAAAAATATATTACTCAATTAATAACAGACTTTCTGAACATAAATGCAACATGTTAGCAGTGTTTTGAGCTTCTTAGGTAAAGATTTGAGTAAGTGTTCCACATTTAGCCATTTGTTCCACATTTTGACAGGCAATGTTCCACATTTGGGGGACAAAAGGTTGAGAGGGTATGATGAAGACCTACTGCAGGAACCTACTTAAATAAAGATATAGCAGTTATGTAAGAACTTAGCGTAACAGTAGATCTTCAAGAGAGGCTCCTGTAGTGAGTCTAGATTCCACCACCTTCCCCATCTCCTGGAAATTTTCCTTTTTATTCTGTCTAGTCCCGGGTCCCAGGAGTTGTTACTCCTTTCTTTCTGTTATCTTCTCTCTAGCTCTCGGTGGAAAAGAACTGGAGGACAGAGCGGGACCGCCCTTTTTATAGTCAGGCTTCCGTCAGCGTCACCTGATGTCGGGGGGTGGTCTCTGCTGATGATTGCTAGCTGCAAGTTTGCCGTTCGAACCTGATGCCGAGAGGCAGTCCTGTATGTAGAAAACTGCAGGAACCTCTCTGAAGATCTACTGTTATGCTATTCTAGGAGCATGGATATGTTGTTCATCCACACTCTCTGGCATGTCCTTTCCCTTTAAATTCACGGAAAGTCTTCAAGCTGGCTCCTCCCACCCACCGGGTGATGAATACCTCAGCTTCTCCCCATGGCCCAGATCTCCCTTTCACTGGAAGATTCAAGTTCCTCGTGTTACTTCTGCAGTTCAGTAGGCCTAGTTCTTAACGACTGTTTTCACCGCCAGTCGCTTTCTTTAAAACTCATCAGAGTTTACGATTCCGATCGGCGCATTGGACATGGAGGACAAAGTCGTCTCCCAGATTTCGCCAGTGTCCCTGCGGGCAGAAAATGTCACGCACCGATCCCCACCTCTCGTGTGTCTATTGCTTAGATGTCGTGCATGACACCATTTCTTGCACCATTTTCTGGCCTTCCATCCCAATGTCCTGGGCGGCGACAGGCACCTAAACTAGGGAGACGAGCCGCAACCCACCGGTGAAATCGAAGGAGGCCAGGTGGGCGGTTTCATGTCCGTGGATCCTACGAGCAGCTCGACCAGATGGCGGCTTTCAAAGAAGAAGCTGCTCAAGCTTCAAGCCAGCCGAGTTTTTCATGCCACTTAACCTGGGTTCCACCTTCACTGGGTCCTTCGGGAGCTGTGCCAGTCTCTCCCACCAGGGGTGAGGCGCCCTCGAGCTTGCACTCTTCCCACCCTAAGAACAGGGACAAGGACCTAAATCATCTTCTGCCCAAGAAGGCGTTCCTGGGACTGAGGCGGTCCGATTCCCAGGATCTTGCGGTCTCGACCTTGGTCGAGATCGCTTCCTCGACCGCAGGCTTCGGGACCTTCCGTCAGGCCAAGGCACTGAGGCCGAGGACATGGCTGAACCGGCCGAGATTCCTCTCGACCTGATCGAGCCGTTGTCACCGACTCCTTGGAAAGGACACCTATCCTTTCCTTCCCGATGAGGAGACCCAGCCCTCGGGTATCCTGATCGAGGAAAGGTGCCGGAATCTGGATTCTCACCGACTCCAGCTTCTCCTGATCAAACCAACCGACCTCGTCGGTCTCGATCAGGACCAGGACCCCTTCAGTCGAAAACGCAAGAAAGGTCACAAGCACTCTAGAAAGAGGTGGCGCACTGATCCTCATCCTCCTCGGACAAGGAGACTTGACCGAAACTCCATCGACATTATGAGGCTCTCATGTGACAACAGCTGATTCTGACGGTCAGAAGCCGGCTCCCCGGCACCACCAGCCATTACTTGGCCTCAGCCTCTTAGGCCGGCGTCAACCCCTCCGTGAACCGAAGAATCCAGTTCCTCCACCTGTAGGGCCGGACGCATTCCAGCTCAGCCTGTTTGGTCTCCCCACCGATTTTGGTGGAACTATGACCTAAGCAGCCTCAGGGAGGGGCTCCCTTGAAAGAGGATAGGACAGACACCAGCCTTCCCTGTTGTCTGTCCACTATGGTGAGTCCCCGATCACCCTCGGTATCAAGGGAGACATAGGTGGGAGACCCTTATATCCGATTCTTGGACTCTGATGCCACTGGTCTGCACTCGCATCCGGGGATGATGAGTCATCAGTGGCGAGCTTGGAGGAAGGTCCTTCCTCCTTTCAGGGCATCCTCCGCCTCATTTCAGAATCAACAGAATGCCCTTGGGCCCATCCAAAAGAGGCGGAGTACCTTCACAGATATCCTCAGAGGATACCCCAGCGGAGGCCTTTCCAGTGGCCAAAGCTATTGTTGGCCCGGCCCTTGGGCTGTGGCAATGCCCTGCCTCTTGCCTAGTTCCGTCTGCCGCATGGCCCATAGGTATCACGGTACCCATGGGGTCCCTAGCGGGTTTCACAGAGCATCCCTCGGCCGAGAGCCTTGTGACCGCTTCTGTGTTTAGACACATGGGTAGCTCAGCTGACACTGACCACCCTCGGACAAGGTCCAAGTATATGGACCATTCTGCCTGGAAGGTTTATGCAGCTTCATCCTTGGACCTTCATCAGGCCAGCTCGGCTGTGATCATGGCACACTTCTCTCATGCCCTTCTGGGGTCACTAGATGAAGTCTTCCCTCATCTCCCAGCGGACATGCAGACCACGGTTAAGCAGGTCCGTGACCAGGGCCTTGCTGTTGCCAAACAGCAACTCCAGATAGCCCTGGATATTGGAGATTCCTGTGCCCGCTCCTTAGCAGCCGCAGTGGCCACTCGCCGCGGGGCCTGGCTGAGGTTATCCTCCTTCCGGTGGATACTCAGCACAAGTTAGCTGGCGTGCCCTTCCTTGGCACCGACCTCTTCGGTCCGGGGTGGCAGGTCACCTCCAGCGCATAGAGCAGTCCAGTGCCACCTTGGATGCTACCTCTGCAAAGGGTTCTTGGGCAAGAACCAGCAGAAGTGCAAGAAAAACCCTTTGGCACTCTTCCCCTGCGGTTAGACAGCCCTCCCATCAAGGAGGTCAGCAGCAGCTCAAGCTTGGCACCTCAGGCCCAAGCAGGGTCCTCAAGCAGCCCCATAAAGGAGGCTGAGGTGCCGGTCCAGGAGCTTCCTCCTCCAAGCCTGCTCAGTGATGGGTCAGGGTTGCCACCCCACACCGTCACACCAGCTCTGGGTCCTCCGTGGAGGCCGGCTCCACCACTTTCTTTCCGCCTTGTCCAGTGTCACTTTGGACAGGTGGGTTCTGGAAGTGGTCGGCCAGGACTGCCTCTAGAATTTGAGCAGTACCCTCCCAGCCAACCGCGCCCCTCGGGAGGAAAGCATCTCAGCTCGCACTCAGTCGGCCTTTAGGGGCGACACTGCTCAACTCCTCCTCAAGGAGGCGATAGCTCCAGTGCGGATCCTCCTACAGACCCAGGCTTCGTGTCCAGGTACTTCCTGGTGCCCAAGCGGACGGGGTTGGCACCCCATCCTAGATCTCACGACCTGAATCAATATCTCAGGTCTCACACCTTCCGGATGGTAACTCTGAACCAGATCATACCATGCTGGAAGCGAAACATGTGGTTCTGTTCACTGGATCTACAGGATCGTTCTTTCACGTCCCAATCTGTCCGTCCCACCAGCGGTTCCTCCGCTTCAGGGTCGAAGGGACCCTGTACGAGTTCGAGCCATGCCGTTCGGCCTGTCACCGGCCCCTCAGGTCTTCACCAAGTGCATTGCAGTTGTGGCAGCCCATCTTCAGCATCAAGGAGTTCGGATATACCCCTATCTCGACGACTGGCTCCTGGCGGTTCCTTCCTTCAGGAAGTGGAGAGGTTCAGAATCTGACCCTCTGAACCTGCTCCCAGCTAGGTCTCCTGATCAAGCGAGGCCAGGTTGGAACTCGTGCCTCTCTCAGGTGATGGGCTTTATTGTGGCAGAGCTCGACTCTCGCCAAGCCAGAGCTCGGCTCCTGGTGGACAGGGCAGAGGTTCTCCTCCTTTGCCCAATCATTTCTGGTTGAGCACTTGCGCCCTGCCGGGACTTTCTCGCCTTCTGGGCTACATGGCGGCGTGCACCTGGTGATCCGTTGGGCCAGGTGGCACATGCACCCCTCTTCAATGTGAGCTGGCCTCACAGTGGACTCAGCGATATGGTCAATTCAACCAGCTGATCACTGTAACCCAGAAGATGTTGGGCGCTCTCAATGGTGGACCGTCCCAGACCAATTGCAGGAAGGGATCCCGTTTGTCCGCCCTGAGCCAACAGTCGTCCTGACAACCGATGCCTCTCTCATGGGCTGGGGAGCCACATGGGGACAACAGGACCCACAGGTTCTGGACCCCCAAGGAGTCCTGATGCCACATCAACCTGTTGGAGCTCAGAGCAGTCAGACTGGCCCTGTCAGCTTTCGCGCCTCAGCTCCAGGGACAAGTGGTTCAAGTCAGGCGGACAATACCACGACCATGTACTACCTCAGCAAACAGGGCAGCACACACTCCGTCTGCTATGCAAGGAGGTGCTCCGTATCTCGACCCTTGTCAGTCGGTTGGAGGCGGATCTCCTTGCCATCCATGTGGCAGGAGTCTCGAACCAACTGGTGGATGCTCTCAGCTGCATAGGCCAGACATCCATGGTGGTCTCTCCATCCAGAGGTGGCTTACAATCTGTTCTCCCATTGGGAAAACCGTTGGTGGATCTGTTTGCCTCAGGAGGACACCAAGCTGAGACTGTACCATGCCTACCCCCCCGCAGCAGGGCTTGCTGCAAGTGATGCCTTCTCAAGGCCATGGACCCCAGGCCTCCTCACTTTCCCTCCATTTCCCCTTGATCCACTACGGTGCTTCTCAAGGTGAGGAGGGACAAGGTGATTCTGGTAGCCCCAGATTGGCTGTGCCAGTTCTGATATCCAGATCTCCTCAGCCTCAGCTGCAGGGCCCCAGGCGGCTTTGACACACCGGACCTGATATTATTGAACCAGAGGAAGGTATTCCATCTGGACCTTCAATCCCTGCCTCACAGCCTGGTACCTGGCGGCTAGAGTTCCAGGCTGTGGTTCTTTCTGAGGATATCTCACACTGTGGTGGAGGCATCTCGTAAGGAATCGACCAGGAAATGTTATGCCTTCAAATGGAAAAGGTTTTCCATTTGGTGTCAAAATAAAGTCTGGAACCTTTATCCTGCTCTGTGGCTAACATTTAGACTACCTTTGGTCTCTCTCAAAGGGGTCTACAGTCATCAACCCTTAGAATGCACCTGGCAGCCATTTCTGCTTACGAGCACGGGCGGTCTGCCGACATTGGCACAGGAGACAGTGGTCAGGCGCTTTTCAAAGGCCTGGATCACACATCTCCTCCAGTCGTGAACCTCCACTTCCGTGGGATCTGTTGCTGGTTTGGCAAAGCTCATGGTCAAACCATTCGAACCCATACAGTGTGAGCTCTCACACTTGCCGTGGAAGACGGCCTTCCTGGTGGCTATCACATCAGCCAGAAGGACAGGGGAAGTCCAGGCTCTGTCAGTGGACTCCCCTTATCTGGTCTTTCACAGGGACAGAGTTGTCCCTCGCCCCCACCGAAATTCCTTCGAAGGTGGTGTCAATTTCACCTTAACCAGAGTGTTGACACTGCGGTATACTACCCTAACTACACCTCGGGCCGAGTACAGGCTCCATATTCTGGACCTGAGGCGTGCTCTTTCCTATTATAAGGAAAGGATGGCGGAAGTCGGGAGAGGTTCGCCAGCTGTTTGTCACCTCGCTGAAGCCGCTTCTGGCAGGCCTGCAGCTAAACAGACCATTGCGAGATGGATTACATCTTGCATAGGTCTGTGCTATGAGGTTAGCGAGCAAGGAGCCTCCCAGAGGGATAAGAGCTCATTCTGTCTGCCATACTGCTGCATCGGTGGCTGCTTCCAGGGGCGTCCATATCCAGGAAATCTGCCGGGCTGCTACCTGAAAGTCAGCAAACACCTTTATTACCCACTACCACATCGACTTTGAGTCAGCCAGGATGCTGGTTTTGGGGCCTCGGTTCTCAGTCTCTGTTTCCTAAATAGGAGGTGTACCTTGCCTCCCTCCTCCCGGAGAACTGCTTGGAGTCTGCCAGAAGTATGGATGAACAACATATCCACGCTGCTAGAAGAACAGGTTACTCACCTGTAACAGTAGTTCTAGGAGTGGTATATAGTGTTCATCTACTGCCTACCCGACCTCCCCAGCTTTAGGTGCATCACCTTGCTTCCAACAGGCTAAGATCTGGCGTCATGGGGCGGAGCAGGTATTTATCACCCGGTGGGTGGGAGGAGCCAGCTTGAAGACATTCCGGTGAATTTAAAGGGAAAGGGACATGCCAGAGAGTGTGGATGAACAACATATACCACTCCTAGAACTACTGTTACAGGTGAGTAACCTGCTCTTTCCTGCCTAAAATGGTTTCAGAGTTTCACCTTAACCAGTCTATTACCCTACCTATTTTGTTACTAGAAATCCACTCCTGGTGAGCAAAGCTCCGTGAACTGGATGTCAGAAAAGCTCTCTTTTACTATCTAGAGCAATACCAGGCAGTGCAGTGTCTCTTAGTTGTTCCTCACCTGTGGGATATGGGCAGAGGAAGACCAGCTTCCAAGGGAACTGTTTCCTGCTGGTTGGTCTCTTGCATTAGATTCTGCTATGAAAATGCTGATCATCAACCTCCTGTGGGGCTCAGAGCCCATTCCACCAGGGATACTGCAGCCTCTGTGGCAGCTGCAAGAGACATACCCTTCTGAATGTCTGCAAAGCAGCTACCTGGAAATCTGTACACACTTTCATTAAGCACTACAGTTTTGGATCAGTCCAGATCTGATGCCAAATTCGTAGGGCAGTTCTGCAGAGCCTCTTTCCTAAGTAGGTTCTCTGCTCCACCTCCCACTTGGTACTGCTCGGTAATCTGCTATAGCTACTGATGCTAAGAACTTCTGGGGTGAGAAGAAAAATTACTCACTGTAGTTATCTTCTTTCTTCAAGGGTCCTTAGCATCAGTAAGTTCCACCCTTCCTCCCTGGTTCACCTTAGGAGAAGGGCTCTGTTCTCAGTTTTATTACCAAAATCGTCTCTTATTAAAGAGGTTTCTTGCAGGTTGTCATCTGTTTTCTGGTTTTGGACATTTTCATGTTTTTGAATCCTGTTGGTTCACTTTTGGGGCATGTGCCTATTTATCTTGAAAAATTCTGAAGCCCCTTCAGGCTGCTTCCTCTCAACACACTCCTCTTTTTTCTGATTGGCTGATGTCTAACCTCATTATGCTAATTATCTTAAAGGCATACCTCCGGGGCAGTTGCACATAGCCAGCTAGCTGCTATAGTTACTGATGCTAAAGGACCCCTTGGAAGAAGGAAGATTACTACGGTAGTACTTTTTCTTCCCTTTCCCCAGACAGGGAACTCATAGGGGAAAAAGGGTTTATGCTTCCTCCACGTTAGGTTTGAGGATTGCAAACTGTCTGTCACATATGGTCAGATACCAAAATGCCAACTGGAAGAAGGGCAAGGCTATGGCTCAGGCCCTTCCTGATGGCTCAAAAAGCAGGAATTGCTTCAGTGTTTCCAGGCGGCTGAAGATGTTGGAGACATCTCCTCAGAGCTCTGTGTGATATGGTTAATACCGTTGCCAGAGCAGCTGTCACTGGCATATATGCCTCCGTGAAGCACTCCTGGCTTAGAGTTTCTGGATTTTCAGCTGATGAGCAGCACAAGATGTAATGCCCCTTTCAGTGGCACTAAGCTGTTGACCCCTGATGTCAGGACCTCATAAATGATCTGCAGGCCTCGGGCATGGCCATCAAATCTGTCCATTCCCTCTACTACACTCAGCCAAGGTACAGGGGCGACCTACTTTTCATAAACAGACCAGTAGGCCTGGATCACCTTCCTGTACCCAGGCAAAGCAGAGAACCCAGGCTCCCTTGCCCGTCCCTCGGTACTGGAGCAGCAGCCAAGCACCCCAGAGTGAGGAGCAACCTCTGCAGCGGGCTCCACTTCAGCTTGACTCCTTGCCAGACCCCCTCCTCTAGTTCGGACAGACCCAGGAGGTGGTGGTCAGAGTCGATTCTCCTCCATCTGGATCAAGGAGGACCATAGCTTCAGATGCATGGATTCTGCAGATCATTGAAAAGGGTCACACCTTGGAGCTCATACAGCAGCCTCCAATTACCCACCCCCGGCTCATTTGTCTGTTCTCCCAGAAAAGTACAGACTCTTCTCATAAAGCAGGCCATCGAACCAGAGCACAGGCGCCAGAGAAACCAGGGTTTTATTCCAGGTTTATCCTGGTCTCAGACAGACCCGGAGATCTGAGGCCCATCTTTGATCTAAAGGGCCTCAGTCTGTTTGTCCAGTACAAAAAGTTTCGGATGGTAACTTTGCCAGGCTAATGCCCCTCCTCAAGACGGGGACTGGCTTTGTTCACTGAACATGCAGGATACCTGCCTACACATCTCGGTCTTTCCTCCACACAGGAGTTTCTTCATTTTGCCTTTCAAAACAAGCATCATCAGTTCAAAGTACTGCCCTTTGGCTTATGCTCTGCGCCTGTGTCATTACCAAATGCTTGGCAGAGGTTGCAGCAGCTCTCAGAGAGAGGGACTGTATGTCTTCCCTTACCTGGATGATTGGCTTCTCAAGGCCCGTCCAGTGAACAGCTTTACTGACTCTGGGCGCACTCTCTAGCTCTTCCACTCCTTGGGCATCACCCTCAACCTGCCCAAGTCTGTTCTCCATACCATCCCAAAGGCTGAAATATATATAGAGCGGTTCTGGACTCTGCACAAGGAAGGCCTTCCTACCCCAAAACAGGCAGTGCCTCATAGCCCAAGCTCAGGAAGTCACTCAGAGTTGGTACATTCCTGCCAGGGTGTACCTCAGATTATTGGGCCTAATGGCAATGGCCATTCCCACCATTCCGCTGGCCAGTCTTAGTATCGTTACCCTTTAGAGGACCCTCAGAGTCTAATAGGACCAGTGCGCGGACGAGTTACACCAGTCAATCCTGATCTCCTCCCTAGTCGCCAGGTGTTGCAGTGGTGGATGGACCCCTTGAATCTGCTTGAGGCATCCCATTCCAGATCTCCTCCCACAGCAGATCCTAATCCCAGATGCTTCTAGTCTGGGCTGGGGAGCACACCTGGGCCCCTTCCAAACCAGGGCTACTCCTGCATATCATTGTCCTGGAGATGAGAGTGGTGCTCTGTGCCATGCAGGCCTTCAAGAGCATCTTGCTCCAGGCCAGCTGCTGGTGCAGTCGGACAATTTGGAGTCTACTACATCAGCAAGCTGGGCAAGACTCACTCATATACCCTTTGCCGGGAAGCAATGAGAGTGTGGTGCTGTGTGCTGGATCACAGTCTGACACTCTCTGCGGTCCACGTGCCAGGAGTCCTAAACACCCTGGTGGACAGTCTCAGCAGGACTCCGTCCAGCATGCCAAATGGGAGCTTCTCTCATCTGTCACAGAAGACTTGTTAGAGCAGATAGGGTCGTCAGAGTTGGGCCTTTTTGTGTCCCCACTCAATACAAAACTGCCCAGTTTCTGCTCGCTAGATCCAGGGCCTGGAGTTTTCTGGTGAGATCGTTGTGCCTCTCTTGGAGCACAGGGTGTCTGTATGCAGTCCCTGTTTCCTCTGATCCAGGGGTGCTAATCAAGTTGCAGATGGAGGGGCCAACATGATTCTGTGGCTCCAGTCTGGCCTCGTCAGATATGGTTCCCTCTGCTTCAGCAGCTGGCAGAGGAACCTCCAGTCCCTCTTCCTCTTTGCAGGAATCTGCTGACCCAGGATCAGGGGACCCTGGTCCGTCCCAACCTCAGGTCCCTTCATCAGCATGCCCGGCTGAGAAAGTAGCCATCGCCAGGTTCGGGGTCTCTAACAGGGTAGCAGGCGTCCTGGTGGCCACCTGGAAGCCTTCCCTCCAAGCCACATGTGCCATGAAGTGGAAGTGGTTTGCCATCTGGGTTGCTAAACATGCTGTAGACCCCTTCACCTGTTCAGTGAATCATATCCTGGGATATCTGCTCTCTCTGTCTGACTCAGGTCTCCAGTATGCCTCCCTCAAGGTTCACCTTTTGGCCATTTCTGCTTTTCATGAGCCGTGGGTGACCGCACAATTGCTCAGCTGGATGTCTTCCATACCTTTCTTAGGGGCATCCTGCATTTGAAATCTCAATCCGTTCCCCTGTCCCGGCTTGGAACTTGAATTTTATTTTGGAGAGATTGACTCTGTTGCCCTTTGGGCCAGTCATGACTTGATTTGCGCTTTCTCTTGGAAAGCGCTGTTTTTAGTGCATTACTTCTGCTTGAAGAATTTCAGTGCTTCAGGCCCTCTGGTGCATGGAGTCTTTTTGATTTTCACTAAGACTTTGTGCACAAATCCAGAGTTCTGCCCAAGTTGGTTTCTGAGTTAACAGTCAGTCTTTCCACCTTCCTGTTTATTTTCCAAGCGTGCCAATCCAAAGGAAGCACTGCTCCATCGTTAGATGTATGCAAAACTTTAGTACTACCTGCTTAAGATTAAGAGTCCAGAAAGGCAAAGCAGTTGTTTCTTTCCTTCACCCCAGGTAGAGAGGATGCTTCAGTTTCAAAGCAATGTTTATCCAAATGGTTGGCAAATTACATTGTGTTCTGCTACAAGTATGGCAAAGAGTTGTCTGGTGCTGTCAAAGCTCATTCCACCAGAGGCATGGCTACCTCAGTGGCTTGTTTCAGAGGGGACTCAGCTGCTGACATTTGTGTGGCTGCCACCTGCAGTACAGTCCATACTTTCACCAAGCATTACAGTCTGGACATTGCCTCAAGAGCCCGTGCAGGTTTTGGCAGGGCTGTGCTACAAGGACTCCTGTCTTAAATTTATGGAGTTCCGGCCTCCCAGACTGCTTACACTTGTTACTGCTTTGTACTCGTTCCTATGGTGTAACCCATGATGATACCCCGAAGAAGATAGAACAGTTACATAAGAACTTACTGTAACAGTAGATCTTGAGGGATGTCAATCATCGTGTATGATTCCTCTCACCATCCCCCTTCTTGGGGCTCCTGCCTAGAAACTGGCTATCTGGTATATCAGCTTTTTACTTTGATCTGGTAACTCTTTCTCCCTCAGTTCCGGGGCAAGAGCCTTGCTCTCTTCATCTCAGGGGAAAGAACTGAGGAGGAGTGGAAAAGAGCTGAGGAGGGAGTGGGGCCACCTACGCCTATATAGGGCTGGTGACATCGATGGGCGTTGGCCTCAGTTGTACTGCTGAAAATCTTCCATGTGGATTCCCATTCACTGGCGTGAAGGTTTCTACAGTGTAACCTGATAACTGAGATCCCTTTGAAGGTCTACTAATGCAGTAAGTTCTTATGTAACTATTCTGTCCTACTTGAGGAAGGCTCTTATGGCAGGCCACCCCGGTGGGAACTAAGCCGCCAGGTGCTAGGACCACCACGGAAAACTTCTAGATAGCAGTCTGTCACAGGGGACCACCACTGCTGGCGTCAGCCTAGCCTATATAGGTGGACAGTCCCCATACCGACCTTAGTTCTTTTTCCCATGCTTAATGTGTTTTTTATTTTAGTGTCTTCTGAGTGTAAAACATTGAATTTTCGGTGTTTTTAGACAAATTCGTCTTTTCCATCAGCCTCGTCTTCTGACCACTCCGAAATGTGCCTACAGCAAACAGATTCCTGATAGGGCGCCCACTCTGCATAGTCTGATCTGCCTAGGCCCCAGCCCACGACACCAAAGCCTGCCAGTTCTGCCAAAAATTGAACCAGGCCACTCTGGGCGTGGTTTAAAAAACTCTGGAGAGCCGTGTTTTAAAGCAGAAGTTGATCGCCATAGAAAAGTTGCTGCAGGCCAGAAGCTCTTTGGCCTCGCTGGCCCAGTCCTCAAGGCCTTTTTCTTCTAATAAGAGAAATCTGGGAAGCATGAGCACCAGGAGAAATACGGGGAACAGGCCGGTCAGCGTCTCAATCATGGTCACCCCACAAATTGTCAACCACGTGAACCATCCTCCTGCAGAATCGGCTTCTCAAAGCACCAGCCCTCTCTTCCTCCTGTTGGCTCCACATCTGCCTCATCTCTGTCTTGGGCCACGGCTCCTTGGGCGGGGACTTTGTTTCCTGCCCCAGCCCCTGACAATCAGGCCCTTATCCTCCACAGGCTCTCAGCCAGGTGGCTTAGCCAGTCTTGGTACTTTGGGCATGGCACCCACCGTCACCCCACTGGCCCTAGTGCTGCCTTCGTCGGCTCCCATCTCGTGGGCGCCGCTGGTCCAGCTAGCAGCATCTGCAGCAGCCATCGCCATCTCCTCCTCACGGCGTCGCCTCTGCCTCCTTCCTGGGGTCTCCATCCCCTCAGGTGCCATCTTCTCCTGTAGTGCTGCCTCCAGTACTGCACGCCCCAGCCCCAGCCTTTGGGTCTGGCACCATTGTCACCACTGCCACAGCCTACATCTGTTGGCCCGTCGAGATCACTACCCGGCATCAGGTGGACCAACGCCCAAGTGTCCTTTGCGGCTCCTCAGCTAGCGTTTCCCAACACGATGCATTCTCTTCCATTCCTGCGGTATATAACATAGCACCTCAAGTGGATTACAATGCCCTTTTTCAAGCGTGGTGGTCTTTTGTGCAAAAGTAGACCCCTGCTCCTCAGGGCCTGCCTCCAGCATCCCCTACTGCCCTCCATGGGACCCTCAGCCCAGGAATTTGGGACGGGGCTGGTCCCAGTGAACCCTGTACATTGGGGTCTTCAGGGGTGACCTGGCGTCAGTTCAGGTTCTAGAAGGCAGCTGCAGCCTCTGATGCCAGTCCCGGTTGGCGGCACTACTGGGGATGACTCCGAATCCTGGGTCTTCCTCCTTTCTCAGGGTGATTCTTCAGAGGGAGGACCAGGCTAAGGAGGTGCCCAAGTCCTCCTCTGATGACCCATCCTTCATGGATGTTACGCATCCCATCCAGTCTGTCATTGGCTGGGGACCAGAACAGGACCCAGAGGCGCGCTTGGCTTTCTGTCTTTGATAGCAGGATGCCCTCCCTGCGGTGGTGACCCTGTGATTGACTCCTCACGAGGATGTCACCAAGGCTACCTGGGCCCACCCTCTACTACCCCTCCTCTGCCACAAAAAGACAGATCGCCTCTACCATGCCCCTGTGAATCAAAGCCTTTTCTGGGCAGCCACCTAAGGTGGATTCTGTAGTGATTAATCGACTGCGGTTATGCTAAAGCCCAAGCACCAGTCAGTACTCTCCCCTCAGACCGGGAATCCAGGCAGCTGGATCAACTTCAAAGCGTGTTTTGCCTCTACTACTTTGGCTAATAGGGCCATCTACTATTTGGCGATATGGTCCAATATCAGAATGTCCTCTGGGACCAAACCAGGGACTTAGTCCAGGCGTTGCCTGAAGATGTCACTAAGAAACAGCTCGCCCAGCTTCTGAAGTCGGGCTCGGACGTCAACAGTCATGTCCTCCGGGCAGCTTATGCCACTGTTGGCCTTCACGAGCATTGGGTGGCTGCTGGGGTCTGCCTCTGGCTCCATTCTTGGCTCCGGGTGTCCGGTTTTGCCCCAGATGTACAGGCCAGTATTTTGGACTCGCCCATCTGTGGGGTGGTCCTTTGGGGGTGATGTCAGGACATCGTTTCTACTCGCAGGAGTCTGGGCAAGCCCTCAAGTCAGTCCATTTGCTCTATCACACCCAGTTTAGAGTGGGACAGCGTCAGTCCTTTCGTCAGTCCTCCTCCAGTCTGGACATTGCCTCTAGGTATAGAGCCAATTTTGGCCTGGCAGTTTTTCAGGGCCTTCTGTCATGATCTCTTGACTACTGACTTGTCCTCCTCCCGGTGATGTTATCCTGGTGATAACTGGTACTGCTTGGGGCTCCGTCCTACCAGCATGGCCTGCTGCAAGAGCCTTCCTCAAAGTAGGATAGTACATTTACGTAAGAACTTACCGTAACAGTAGATCTTGAGAAGAAGCTCTTGCAGCAGGCCCTACTTTCCCTCCTCCTTCCTCTGCTTTTCCCTCTCTGTTGACCTTCTTCTGCCTATTTTTCGACTCTCAGAAAACCTCCTCGGTTCTCCTTCTGCTGCCTGTATGGGATCTCCGGTGGGAGAACTGATGTGGTGTGAGGGACTGCTCTCCTATATAGGCTATGCTGATGTCAGTTGACTGATGTCGGCCGGGCGTCCCCATGATAGACTGCTAGCTAGAAGTTTTCTCTGTGGTCCCTAGTGCCTGGTGGCTTAGTCCTACCGGTTTGGCCTGCTGCAAGAGCTTCTCTCGAAGAGCTACTGTTATGGTAAGTTCTTACATAACTGTACATCTTACCAGAGGGCTCTTGCAGTAGAGTAATCACTGTAGGACTGACGCCCCCTGGCATCAAGACTTCTGCAAACTTTGCTAGCATTGTTTGACAGGGGACCGCCACCCAGATGTCCGTGACTGAGGTCAGCATGACCCCTATATAGTGGCGGGGCCCCGCGTCCGCCTCCATTTCTTTCCCACCTTCAACCTGTGCATGTTGGACTGACTCAAGCTTGTCGCTGCAGTTTGAGCATGCGTCTGATGAGTATTCATTTCTTATTTTTCTAAAGTTGTTTCTATGTCATTCTCTCCAGATCAGCATTAAAACAAGTGCAGTTCGTGCAGAGTCCAACTTCTGCACAAAGACCAACATTTTCTTTGTCTCTTCTGTCTTGGGCTAGCCACAAGGTCGAGGAGTGTGAGGCCTATGCTCACGTTAACAGGCCAGCTGGAACGATGTGCCAGCATGCTCTCGGCCCATATCCTTAAGGAAAAATGGCTTCAATAGAGTAGGAATTGAAGAAACTGAAGAGCGTGCGTCCTCACCTGGGGATTCCCACAAGAAAAAGGAAAGGGACAAGGAGAAGCGCGGGGAACAGGAGCATTCCTCCTCCAGCGAAGATGCCTGGGTCCTTGATGGAGGATTATTCTTCTTCCAAGAAGGTATGTGCCTTGACCAAGCCTGTGCTCCGCCTTCTGGGCAGGCCTTGGTCCCCCACCGCCACTGATCACGGTGGCAGGAGAGCCCTTAGAATAAGTCCGAGGCTGCCACTGCTCTTAGGCCCATTTCCACCCGGGCTCTAAGGCCAGGCGGGCACGGCCGATAAGTCACTGTCGGACCCTCAAGGAGCACCCGGCAGAGGTTGGTCTTTCTTCTCCTGTCATGACCTTTTGGTCTCCAGAGTGAGAACTGGAGGGCAGGCGTGGGGACCACCCACTATTAGGGTCACGCTGATGTTAGTCACGTGGCGTCTTGTGGAGCGGTCCTCCGTCGACAGTGCTAAGCAAAGTTTCCGTTCGGTCCTGATGCCAGGGGCGCCAGTTCTACAAGTGATTACCTCGCAAGAGGCTCTCGAAGATCTACTGTTAGGGTAAGTTCTTACGTAACTGTACTGTTCTAGGTGTGATAATATGGTTCACATCCACTCAACCCACCCAGCCTCCCTGGCAAGTGGCACGTGGATCCCTGCTTGCGGTGTGCAAGATCTGACATCCTGGGGCGGATTCTGGGGTATACCACCAGGGTGTTGGGAGGAACTTAGCTTAAAGGCATCAGACTGTTCCAGTGTGGAACTGCCAGAATGTGGATGTGAACCATATTCCGCTACTAGAACTATGGTTACAGATGAGTAACGTATTTTTTAAACTTCAGAGAAGCTAAAGAAATTAAGTCAAGTACAAAAGTAGCTTTTATTTTGTTATTTTTTACATTGTTAAACTACTGAACATATTAAACTAAGGAAAAGTGTAAAAATGTATTTGAAAGAAAATGAAAGAGGTCTTATTAATAGCCTTATTTGCTCAGGTTTTGCTTCACAGTTCATCTGTTCCCAGGTTGATTTTCCCTCCATAGAGTTCTGGTAGAGGCCTTTGTGTTTTACTTTTTCTTGAGAGCTTGTTCCAGCTGCAGGTAGACATGCTTTCCCATTTTGACTCCTTTGCTGTGTATCACCCTGTAGTATTCTTTGTCTTCCACTGTCAATTCAAAGCCCCAACTCATATGATCTTCCAAGAATCAATCTTCACCCTTCATTACTTCATGGCTCTGTGCCAGAGGTGCTAGGACCCTCAGGAGTGTATAGCTTTAACATTTTAGAGCTAGGGACTGATGTTGGGGACAGCGCTCCTGAGCGGACACATGGCATGGTGCCGTGGGCTGGCCAGTAACGGCGCTGGCCCCCGCTCATCTCAGCTTTGTTCTTCCCATCATTAAGGCCATACTCCATGGGAGCGTTCGCCATCTTTTCTGCCGCAGAACTCAGTCCGTCACCACCAGCTCGATGCCATAACCTTTCTTTTCACCTTTTTTCCTGCACCACTTGTCTCCTCTATCCTTTACAGCACCAGGCTCTATTTTTTTCTGATTTTATTATTTTCTGAATGCAGTCATCTTTGGGTCTCAGGAGCCTAGAGTCAGAAAAGAAGATGGACATCATAGGTGCCCTGTGGAAAATATGTCCATCGGGGACCAACATGACCATTGCTGGATCTGCCTTGAGTGCAACACGACATGGACCATTGCAACACCTGTTTCTCCATGGTTTCCACACACTTGAAGTTTGCATGATGAAATGGGGTCATTCACTCCCCACTTTTGAGCAGGCAGGCGCTGAGGGACTACAAGGTAAGGTCCTGGGCTCTTCCCTGAGCCCTCTCCAGCACTATACATACTGAGGCAGACCAGGCCTCTTCTGATCTCGGTTTGCCAAGACTGAGAGCCTGGGGAGGGGTCTGTGGGACAACCAGCTGCTTCTGAGGGGTTGGTTGTGCACCCCTGCCTGTCTGGAGCCCTCTCGACACAGACACCCCCTGGTGATAAAGTCAGAGCTATACTCTGGGCCTATGCACGGTGGGCTCCTTGAGGTCACGGTCCAGTGCCACTCGGTTCCTGACACTAAGGCCAAGTGAGTGAGGCAGTGCTGCCCGCACGCCAGGTTCCTTCCTGATGTTGCTTGCAGCACTGGGAAAGGGAAAACTTCCAGGTTAGCAGCCTGGTGGAGATCTTCTGGATCTCATCCCTGAGTGGTCGGATGACCTGGATATGGGAACTGGGATGATCCTGAGTGTCTTCAATGTATTGACAATGAAGGGGCCTTTCTGGGCCCAGTTCTAGGTCTGTGTTGTCTTTGGTGTCGTCTCTGGCTGTTTTCCAGTCTGGTGCTGGTCATGGTGCAATCCCACATTGTCTCCCAGTGCCACTCACGGCATCGTGGAAGGCCCTGGTGCTGATTCTAGCCTGGGAGATGATCACTGATGTATGTGGCACTGGGCAGGGTTCCGCGCTGCCCTTGGTGCCGGGTCCGACTGGTGCTCTTCACGGTGCCAAGGAGTTTCTGATATCGTTTGCTCAGTTCTTCACTGACAGGTTGTCCTCTGTCTGGCAGGGATTCCATCAACAAGTCATGTAGTGACTCCTGATCGCTTGGAGGTCACAGAGGTGCTTCGCCTGTCTGGGATGAGTTCAAGCTAGTGGAGGTGTCTGAGGTCGTGGGGTTATCTCAAAGCTGATACACACATGATTGTGAGCTGGACCTGGCTCCAACACATTTTTAATGAGATGTGTTGGTTCTATTATTTGGTGTTCGCCATGATTGTCCAGTGCTTCGTTGTCGGAGGGTTGTATTCTTGAAAGAGGCTCTGATGAGGTCCCTTCTGAAAAGTCATCTCTCGACCCGGATATCTTGGCGAATACCATCTATCTCCAACCTTCCCTTTTTGACTGAGGTTGTTGAGAAGATTGTGGCGCAACAGCTTGAGGTGCACCGTGTGGCCTGACATCTATAAAGCGCTCAGTCGGTTTCAGAGCTAGGCGCAGCACTGAAACAACATTAGTTAGGGTGCATAATGACCTCCTCAGTGCTAGGGATAGAGGAGATGGGTCCGTTCTTGTTCTCCTCGTTCTCTCATCAGCTTTCAACACTGTAGATCACATTGTGCTTCTTGATCGCCTCAGAGGTATTGTGGGCTCACTGTCATCAGCTGGCTTAGTCCTACCTCACTGCAGGAAGCAGTGGGTTGTGATAGAATTTCTCCTCCTCCCGAGGCTGCTGTCTTGTGGAGTACCTCAAGGGTCGATCTTGTCGCCAATGTTATTTGCAGTGTATATACTGCACTTAGGAGAGCTGATTAGGCGATACATTGCGGTTTTTCACTGCTGTGCAGATGATACCCAGTTGTATCTGTCCTTTGCCCCTGGAACATCAGATGCTGTGGAAGTGCTTAACATCTGCCTGGCCAAGATCAATGACTGGATGTCCTCCAGCTGGTAGCGACTTGAACCCTGATAAGACAGAGGTGCTGGTGGTGGAGCCGGGTCGAGGGTATGATGGGCGTGCAGCCAGGTGGGGCCTCAGGTCTTTCGTGGGACCCTACGTCGTTGATAGCTTCCTCTGGGGTGCGAGATTTTGGCGTGATCCTGCATGACAGGTTGACATTGAAGCTCAGGTGTCATCTGTTGTCCAAATTGGTTTTGCCACTTAAGGAATATCACAGGATCAAACCCTAGTTCTGCCTGAAGACCTGCCTCACTAGTGCATGCCTTTGTGATGTCCAGGCTTGATTACTGCAACACTCTTTACTTTGGGGTCTCTGGAGTACATTCCGCGGCTGCAGCTGGTGGAGAACTCTGCTCAGGTTACTGACTGGCTTTTTCTAGGTCCAGTCATGTGACTCAGGTTTTCGGGTTCTGCACTGGCTGCCAGTCAGAGTGGAGGTTATCTTCAAGGTGAGTGTACTACATGGACTAGGCCCTGACTGTCTGGCTGAGCTTCTGACACTGGCTGTCTCGGTCCAATCCCTCCGCTCCTCGACCAGGGGCCTCCTTGAGGTTCAAGGACCCATCTCATAACTGCCAGCGATCAAGCCTTGAGTGTCACCAGCCCGTCTTATAGAATGCTCTTCCATTCCATATTAAGTAGGTCCCATCAGTCGAGTGCTTCAAGAGTGGTCTCAAGGCCCACTTATTTTCATTGGCTTTCCCAGGCAGATGTGTTTTAACCAGCTTTTAGATCTGATCTTACTGTATTTACTGTTTTAAATTGGTTGTACTAGATTTATTTTCTTTTTCTTGTATGATGTTTTGGTTTTATTTTCCCTGCCTTTTTGTGCTAGGCGCCCAGAGCCTCCAGGATTGGCGCCCCACAAACAAACTTTGTCTTGCCTCTTCCTCATCTGTGGTTCTTGATACTGAGTTTGTCGCTAGGCCTAGCTCAAGGAGCAGAGCCATTCTGGTGAGGTGGGGCAGGTAGATCTTAGTTGGTGCCTCATTCCACACCTAGAGTTTGTGGCAGCTTTGGCAGGTGTCATAGTGCTGACACAGATCCTCTGGCCTCGCTGGAACAGCCTGGGCCTGTCATAGTTGGTCTCCCCTGGGTTTCCTCCCAAGGGCACCACCTGGACCGCCCCTCCACGGTTGAGTGTTCTCAGATAGATGAGTTGGTCAGGCCCTCCCTTGGGCAAGGTCCCTGTATGTTCTGGTAGCCCTAGCAAGGACCTGGCCTAGTCAAGCCCGACCCTCCTTCTCCTCATCTACCTTCCCTCCTGCCCTTCCAGGCATTTCAGATCTTACAGGGCCCTTGCCCTGGAACCTGTTCAGGGTGTTGGTTAGTGCCTTTCCCACTTACCGTAGGGCACTAGGCGAGGCTATTTTCCAGCCTGAGACACTGGCACTGCCACCTCCTGAGTCGAGGTTTTCATCATCCTTGTCTTCCTTCCCTAAGGAAGAAGACTCTTCAGTTTGTGTCTCTTCAGACCCCAAGTACCCTCATTACCAGCAGTTGCTTGCGAAGATGGCGAGGAGCTGTGACTAGACCATTTTGGGGCCACAGTCCTGTCTGAGCTGTCCTTCTAGGGGAGTACAGTCATGACTATTCAGTCATACCTCCATGGCACAGGTGTTTTGCAGAGCGTCTACAGACATCAGGCTCCATCCGCTGCCCCTCTTGAGCCATGAGGGACACTCATTGCAGATATTGTGTACCCGTGGGGTCTCCAGAAGCCATGGCACACCCCATTTCTGGGGTTCAGCTCCTGGACACCTCCAGGCAGAGGCACCCAGTGTTTGACCATCCCTGGAGTCAGACTCTGCAGTTTGACATCTTTGGTTAAAGAGTTTTCTCGGAGGCATGTGTCATGTTATGCTTGGCACACCAAGTACACCAGTAAGGAAAATAATATGCTATATTAAGCTTAAATTCCTTAGCCAAAGATGGGAAGTCTACTATACTTCCTTCTTCATGTATATGGGAGACAAGTCCAATACCCCGTGTTTTCAGATGTTTAGGATCCTATCTATCCCAGGTAAGGCTGGTCTCTGTGGCCATAGGTTTCTTTGAGGGAGGCATCCGGGAGATTGAAGGACTATGACCCAGAATTTTGTGTGATTGGAGACCATGCCCTTACTGTTGAACATGTAAAGGGGATCTTATCTGTGTCAGTCTTCACCATTCATCACATATGGGTACTCGGCATGAGGTCAGGACCCAGGGAGACTTTTAATTTTTGGTAGGTGGAGCCGACATGCTCTTGGTACCGCTCTCGAGGCCGACATTATCCGTGGCATTTTCGCTGGTTAGCCGTTAGGCACCATTGACCACCTGCCTGCCAGTTCTTAGTCTCCCACCGTCGAGGTCACCTCGTGGGAAGCTTTCTCCAGCATCTTGAGTTCGGGCCTACCTGTGTCGTAGTTCATTCTCGTCAGAAAATGTTGGCGTCAAGTCCGTCAGTTCTTCCTGCGGTTCTGCTAGCCCTCGGCGTTGCGGTAACATCTTTCCATATTAATATTTTCCAGTGACATAGGTCTTGTTTTGTATTTTTCGAAGGTCATGTCTAGGTCGGAGGCAAGAAGACTTGAAGACTGGTGACCTCCCATGCGATGGTGCCCATGTGGCGAAATTTTCCGTCACCGACCAGCACAACCATTGCGCTTTAGTGTCTTGGCCGCTTCACGACATGGATTACGTCGACGCCTGCTTCTCCATGGACTGCGGGTCACCGAACAGCGTGCGTGGAAAGTGGGGCATGCTCTACCAACTTTCAGGGTGGAATGCGCTTGTCCGGCCATGCCACCCTCTATCGGCCTTTCCTCTGGATCCCTACCAGTTCTATATGGACGAGGAGGAGGAACCTCGGCTTCTAGTAGCTAGCCATGGCAGCTCCTCCTGCGGTGCAGGAGGCCCAATCCGTTCCTTCCGAGTTGCAGGCAGGAAGCACCACCATGGCAATAAACCCTTGAGTGAAGCTCCCGCGGTGTCGGACCAGCGGTTCGCGAGGCCGGGTCAATCCATCCTCGATGCCGTCAGTGGCGCCATTTGAGGACTCTGGGCCCTGGCGGGTCAGTGGCGCCGGTCCATCGCTCAAAGCGCTGTGGCTGCTGTCGGCACCCGATACTGCTAGCTGCACCGTGGGAGTTGCTATGGCGCCATCCCTTTCTTCTCCTCACCTCAGGCGCCCGAGGTTGAGCACAGCGCCGTGTCCAGTTGTGGGCCGTTCACGGCACGGACATGGACGCAGGGCCGTGGGGAGTTCAGATGGCGCTGTCGGAGCTGTCGTCGGTGCTGTTTCTGCTCTCGGCACCATTTACAGCGCCATGGAGCGAGGTCAACACCGTGGGGGTTCTGACTTTGGCGCCATCCACAGCACCAAAAGCACTGTCGGGAGCCGCTGGTCGGTGCCATTTCTGCTCTCGGCACTGTTCACAGTGCCGTGAGCTGGTCGGCACCGTGGGGGTTTCTGACTGGTGCTGTCTGAGCCGCTGTCGGTGCGGCGGTGCCCTGGCAGGTTCCGACTCTCGAGGCTGCTGTTTGGGCTGGAGCCGTGTCCTCTTCGGCTACCATTGCGGTGCTGTGGAGGGCAGTGGCACTGGCACCCTGTTTGGTAGGGATGGCGAAGGCACCCACCTACGGTTTACACAGGGGCCTCAGCCTCCACCTCTTTGGAGGAGGTCGGACTCTGAGTCAGCCGAGCAGTCTGGCTTCTTGGAACTAGCTGCTAGTGTGGGTAGCCTCGTGGTTTCTTGACCAGCGGTCAGCTCCCTCTGAGGTGGCGGCGACTTCTGAGGCTGGGGTCAGGTGCACTGACCAGCGGGCAGTGGTGCATGCCACCATTGCACTGCAGCCTGGCCTTGGAGGATTCACTGACCCCTCAGCGGTGGTACCCCTCATGTGGTGTGCCTGGATCGCCCAACTTTGGGGCCGATCAGAGCACCACAAGAGGAGGTACTGTGCTTGGATAGCTCCTTTGGGTGCTGACCAGGGCTGTCAGTTACCTAGGCTGACCATCTCGAGGCGGGCACTCTTGGATTCCGAGGGTCAAGGGCATGGGGTCTGCGGAGGCCTTTTGGGGCCCATCCAGGCTCTGGAAGAAGCCTTGGTCATGAATCTCACTCTTCCTCTTTTTCTTTGAGAGAGCCCCGTTCTTTTGAGGTAGGGGACCGTCCTTCTGGACCTACTCTGACCCAGTCGCCTCACAGAGGATTCTTCCGGGCGCCAGCCAAGGCAGTTCGAAAATGGTTGTTCAGCTGTCGGCTGTGGGTCTTCTGGAGCACCTTCATCTTGTGGTGCTCCTGGTACTCTAGCCCAGGTAGAGGTCAGTCGACTTCTCTTCTCGGCTCTGTCCCCATCCTTTGCCACACTCTCCTGTGCGCCTAGGCATCCTTGGTCCAGCAGGCTCTCTCCTGGAGCAGTTTAGAGCTGTGGCTGCTGCTTTCGCTTATGTCAGAGCAATGGACAGACAGGTTTTCAGCCTCCCCGAGCAGCCACCCTCTGAACAGTTGGGGTCCTCTAACTCTTTATCCCCTCTTCTGGGGAGAGAGCCTTCTGTCCACATCTCCCCAGCCGCTGATCTCGCGGAGTATCGCAATTCCTCATGAGGATGTTGGAGGACTGCATCTCTCTCCTGCCACTCAGAGCAATCCGGTGCACTCGGTGTCGCCCTTTTGAGGCGACTTCAGTGAGACACCCTTGTGGTGTCCCCTAGCCTACTACCTTTATGGGCGTCGTTGCGTTCCTGGCAGAGACCCTTTCTGGAGTTCCCGCTAAGGATCTCTGCCAGCGGTATTGTACCCCCGCCCCCAGGTCTCCAGGTTCCATGCCTCATCCTCAGTCAGGATTGGCGCAGCTGGACACTCCCGATGGGCTTCGCGCCCTTCACGTGACGGACCCCAGATCAAGACTCCTCACATTTTGACTTCTGGGGTAGGAGGACTTTCTACTTGGCATGGTTGCTGTTTTCTATTTCAGCACATCAGGCCCACTATGCAACCTATGACAGGTTCTTGTGGTCCAGGCTGGGTCAGCTCCTAGCCTCATTGCCTGACAGGGACAAACCAGACAAGCCATTGCACTCTCTGCACATGGCCTGGAGCTAGCAAGGCACCAAGAAGGACGTCGTATGATGCCAGTGAGGTAGCTATCAGGGTCGAGGGACAGCGATCTGCACTAGGCGGATGGCATGGCTGTGTCTTTCCCAATTGTCACCCTTGGCCCGGCGAGGGTGGTTAACTCGCACACCAGAGGACCCATCTTTTTCCCGCAGGGTGAGGCGGCGCCTGTTGGGGCAACTTCCTTCCCTCCAGGGTCCCGCCTCACTCTCCCCACTCTCCGGCCTCTCCAGGCCCAGAAGGTTCTCCCTGTTAGTGTGTCACCCACTGAGAGCTAAGGGACTCTATCCTTTAGGGTTTTAAAAGCCCCTGAAATGCTCGGCACTCACCATATGTGATGAATGGTGAAAATTGACACAGATAAGATATGAAAATTACGTACCTACTGTGTAATTATGTTCTTTCTGTGTATCTTTAACATTCATCACAACCCCTCCCTTCATCCCTTGGGGCCTCAGTCTCTGGATCCCCTCCTCTCTGTGCCTTTCCCTTGCCCCCCGTCTCTGTGGGGGTAATCTAGGAGCACATGGTGGGATGGTTATCTGGGGGAGAGTGGTCAGGATGGGGCCGCACTCTCCTAGTGCTGGGTCCACTTATATGGAGGGAGTGCTGCCTCCATCCTCACCTCCTTCTTCCTCTTCAAACCTCAGTTTACTTGTCTGCTGGACATGTTTTAAAGTTGATTTATCCCTACTAAAATTTATTTTCTCCATGTGAGAGGGCAGAACCTCTGTTGCCTGTCCTCTTAGAATATCTGTTTTCTGCCATAAGTTTGACGTCTTTGCAGAATATTTAAACTAGCAAATGGGGAGAAGGGTGCATTCCATCGTCGAATGGGAAGAACACCTCCCCCTCAGCTAGTGGTCAAACAGGAATTCAGCATGTTTGCGTTCATTTGCATCACCAGGTAAGAAAAAAGGTTTGTCTCCCCATACGATGCACAGGAGTAATGCCAAACTTCACCCAACAACTAACACACCAAAATCTGGCCAATGGAAAATCATGTACACAATGCTCACAGCCTGGGAAATAAGATCCCAGACCTGCAGGCAATAATGTCAGAGGCTAAACTGGACATAGTAGCAATTAGTGAGGCGTGGTTTACCAGTAACCACACTTGGGAGACTTCAGTACCTGGCTATGTATTGTTCAGAAGAGACCGAGGTGCAAAAGGGGGAGGAGTGGCCCTGTATGTTAATGAAAATATCAAAGCTACAGAAATTCAGAATACACATAAGGAGCCAGAAGAACTGTGGGTCACCCTGAAACAGGAAATGGGACAGCCATAAGAACTGGGGTTGTCTACAGGCCCCCAGACCAGAGGGAGGACATAGAGACATTACTGTTAGAAGATATACAAAACATGACAGCTAAAGGAGGTTCTGATAATGGAGACTTCAACATGCCAGATACAGATTGGTCAATACCAGCAGGAACATCTGCCAGAACTAGACTCATAGTGGATTCCCTGCAGGGGAGGGCCTCAAACAACTGGTACAGCAACCCACAAGAGACAGGGCTATCCTAGATCTAGTACTGACTAACAAAGAAGGGATCACAGATCTCCAGGTAGAAGGTCACCTGGGGCCAGTGACCATCACATGGTATGGTTCAATTTGGCTACTACATCTAAATCATCCCATTCCAAGGCAAAAATATGGGACTTCAGAGGAGCTGACTTTGATAAGATGGCCAACAGAGTTAAGCTAGCCTGGCAAAAGAAACACAGGTGAGGGGGTACAGGCAAAGTGGGCAAGCATTAAGGATGCCATACTTGAAGCAACATCCCATTGTGTTAGACAGAAAAGGAAGTGCAAAAGAAGAAGGAAACCACTTTGGTTCTCAAATACAGTAGCAGAAAGGTCAGGCCAAAAGGCTGGCCTTCAGGAAATATAAGGAACACAGCGGGATGAAGATAGGGAGGCATACCAAACTGCCCTAAGGGAAGCAAGTAAGGCAGGCAAAGTCCCAAACTGAGGAAACACTAGCACGAACAGTAAAGAAGATGACAAGACTTTCTATAGATACATTAGTGAAAGGAGAAAGTCCAGAGGGGTATTGCTAAGCTTTAATGGAGAAAAGGGAGCATGTGAGGAGGAGGACCCTGTAAAGGCATCTATCCTAAATAGATACTTTTGCTCAGTATTTACTGAAGAGAAGGTAAGGCAGGGCCCACAGCTCAGCATCATGGACACAGGGGAGGGAGGTGAGCATTACTCCTTCACAAAAGAAAGGGTCCTACAAGAGCTTGCTAAGCTCAGGGTGGATAAGGCAATGGGACCTGATGGCATACATCCCAGGGTACTCAAGGAGCTAAAGGAGGAACTAGCAGAGCCATTAGCAGAATTGTTTAGTGAGTCTCTGAGCACAGGAGAGTCCCAGAAGACTGGAGAAGGGCTCATGATCCCGCTCCACAAGAGTGGTAGTAGGGAGGAGGCGGGAACTACAGACCGGTCAGTCTTACCTCAGTAGTGGGCAAGATTATGGAGGCACTCCTTAAGGAAAGGATAGTGCAACACCTGGAATCCATAGGGGCACAGGATCCAAGACAGCATGGGTTTATAAAGGAAGGTCCTGTCAAACTAATCTCATAGATTTCTTTGACTGGGTAACCAGAGTGGTGGACCAAGGGGGAGCAGTTGATGTGCCTACCTTGACTTCAGCAAAGCTTTAGACACTGTTCCACATAGAAGATTGATAAATAAGCTGGGTAGGCTCGAGGTGGGTCAGAAGTTGGTCAACTGGGTGGCAAACTGGTTGTCGGGCAGAAAACAGAGAGTGGTGGTAAATGGTATACAGTCAGAAGAGATGCAAGTCACAAGTGGGGTACCTCAGGGATCAGTCCTGAGGCCAGTCCTCTTCAACATCTTCATTAATGACCTTGCAGATGGACTAGAGGGTAAGGCTTATCTGTTTGCAGATGACACCAAGATCTGCAACAGAGTAGATGATCCAGATGGGGTGGGCAGAATGAGAAGAGATCTGGATAAACTAGCAGAATGGTCAGAAGAGTGGCAACTGGGATTTAATGCAAAGAAGTGCAAAATCATGCATATAGGAAGAGAAACCTGAAGCCACCTATAGGCTGGGAGGAGTTGCTAGCAGTCACAAAGGAAGAAAGAGACTTGGGTATCATCATCACTGATGACCTAAAATCATCCAAGCAGACCTCTAAAGCAGTAGGTAAGGCTAGGGGGTGTTAGGGTGTATTAGTAGAGGGTATCACAAGTCGTAGAGGGAGGTAATAATCCCTCTGTACAAGACACTGGTTAGGCCCCATCTGAGTACCGCGTGCAGTATTGGAGGCCACACCTTCACAAGGACATTAACCAAATTGAGGCAGTCCAGAGAAGGGCAACCAAAATGGTGCAGGGACTGCATCAGAAGACATATGAGGACAGATTAACGGAGCTCAATATGTATACCCTTGAGCAAAGGAGGAGAGAGAGGTGATATGATCGAGGCATTCAAACACCTTAAGGGCATAAACAAGGTGAAAAGAGTCTAACATGTTTAAATATAAGAAAAATAGCAGGACAAGAGACACAGCATGAGATTAGGGGAGGCCGATTAAGGGGAATGTGAGGAAATTCTTTTCACAGAAAGGGTGGTGGATGCTTGAATGGCTCACCACAAGAAGTGGTGGCTATGAATACAGTGCAGGCCTCAAACAGGCATGGGATAGGCATAAAGGGAGCAATACAAATGACTATGAATAGATAGGCCACTGACAGAGCAAAGGCCGATGGCACATTTATAAGGTAGAAAAAGAAATGGGCAGACTGGATGGGCCTTGCGGTCCTTGTTGCCATCAACTTCTATGTTTCTATGTAAGGAGTTTCTTTGCCAGTGATTCTGTGCCTTGAATTCTGGTAATTAAGCCTCTTGGCTACTCCTTGCAGTTCCTATGCAATCTAGAGACAGGGCAGAATCCAGCATGTTCTGGTGCTTTGGTCCCCTCTCATGCTAAACATTTATGTTTCAAAAATCCTTATCCTTCCCTAACTCCCACCCTTTTCTGTTTTCCAGAGATTGGGGCCCCTTCCCAATCTCCCTAGCATTCGTTTTCTCTTGCTTTGTCCTCTCAGTCGTTTATTTCTCCTTTTGGTTTTATATGTTTTCTTTTTTCTGTCCCTTGGACTCTCTTGTCCCACCCTCCCAACCCTCTCTTTTCCTCACCTCTCCGGCGACTCAGAACTGGCAGGCAGGCGGAGTCAACAGCGCCTAATGGCCATCCCACGGCGCCACGAGAACGCTCCAGCCTCGAGGGCGGCGCCAAGAGCGCATCTGCTCTACCTACCAAAAAAAGCTCCCGCGGGTCCTGACCTCCAGTCGAGAATCGCTATATGATGAATGGTGAAGATACACAGAAAGATCACAATTACAGTAGGTACGTAATTTTCATTTCTTGTATGAACCCCTTCTCTATTTAGGACTAGAGGGCTAATACATGGTTATACAGGGGTATCTTTTGGGGTGTTTCCAGTTCCCCAAGCTTTTGTGTGGGTATTACTTTGTGCCAAGTCCCCAGTGTGGGCTAATTGTGCTGCTAGAAGGTAGAGTTTTATGTTAGGTAGGCCCAGGCCCCACTCTCCCATCGGTCTCCACAAAATATCTTTCTTAATGCAGGGCTTTCGTCCCTGCCAGAATGGAGAGGTGATGGAACCTCTGTTGCTCTAATATATTTATTAGGACATAAACTGGCAACGTTTGGAATAGGTATAAGTATTGTGGCAGTATACTCATCTTAACTCCCCCAAAAGGGTGAGCGGAAATGATTACCACCTTCTACAGTCATCTCAGATTTTATCTAAAAGGAGTTTATAGTTTAATTCTTGTAATTTAGACAGGTTTTGCGATAAGCGGATCCCTAGATATTTGATATCCTTTGATGGCTGAATTTCCATTCCTGCTACCTTGATGGCGTATTTTTCCACTTATTGGAAGCCATTCACACTTGCCCCAGTTAATGTTATGTCCTGATAGTGGGCCATACTCTTCAGAAGTTTAGTCAGGGCTGGAAGGGCTCTGTCTGGATGAGACAGAAAAGAGCAATACGTCATCAGCAAAGGTGAGATCACATGATCCGTTTCACCCTGGTGGAGTCCCTAAATTTCAGGGTGTGGCGTATTGCTGCAGCCAGAACTTCAGTAGTCAGAACGTAGAGAATGGGGGACCAAGGGCATCCCTGCCTGGTTCCTTAGGTTAATCGAAAAGGGAGAGACCATATAATTTGTTAGAATCTGAGCCTGAGGGAAATTATAGACAAAAGAAATCCAAGAGCAGTTGGGGCAGAGTTATATTTGGCCAATGCTGCAAACATAAAGGGCCATTCCACACAGTCGAAGGCCTTCTCAGCATCTAGCACCAGAAGGCCTTGGCCACAGTAGTCTTTTCATGCGATTCCAAGTGTGCATGATATTGAGAGTACACGGATGTTCTGTTTGGCTCTGTCTCCCAGGGCGAAACTTCCCTGATCTGGGTGTACCAGCTCAGGGAGGATGCCCTCCAGCCTAGCAGCTAGAACCTTAGGCCAGTATTTTGTAATCTGCATTTAATAGGGATATAGGTCTATACAAACCACATTTCCTAGGGTCCTTCCCAAGTTTAGGCAGCACAGTAATAGTGGCCAAATATTGAGAACCGGGTAACTGTCCCTTTCCATTGAGTCTAGAATCATTCGGTGCATAAGGTCGCCCAGATCACCCTAGAATGTTTTAAAGAATTCAGTGGGCAAACCATCAGGGCCGGAGCCCTACCCTTTTAGAGGACCAAACTGCTCTTCTAATCTCCTCCACGGCAGTTATACGATCTAGATCATACCGCTGTTGATCATCCATGGAAGGGCTCGACCCTAGACAGAAAGGGTTCCAGAGAAACATTTTGTGGAGCCTGTGAGTACAGAGTGATTGATAAAATTGCCAAAGATTTTACTAATTTCTCCTGGGTTAGATGTCACCGTACCTTCTCTTGTGTCTATTTCTAATATAGTTCTTTCCAAACATTGCTTTTAAGCTGCCAGGCCAGCCACTTACCAGATTTGTCGCCTTCAAAATGTAATCGAGATTTCATGTTGTGCAGATCTCTGTTATCGTCTAGTTGCCATCTGATTTAATTTACCTTTCATAAGCTTTAGGGAGGGATTATTTGTTACACCTTGACCCTGCATGGCTAATTTTTCTGTTTCTGCTATCTTGTTTTGCAGATTAATGTCTTCCTGTCATTCTCGCCTTCCCGTATAAGATGCAAAAGAGATTATTTCCCAGATTGTGTAGGCTTTAAGCGCATCCCACACTAATGGGCTAGGCATACCAGGGTACTATTTATTTGTATAAATTCTTTGAGACGGCTTGATAGATGGGAGACAAAATAGGAGTCCTCTAGCAGGGCAGGGTCTAGCCTCCATTGTATGGGTTTCTGTGGCTCTCTAACATTTGTCCAGCCGACCTTCAAAGTAGCGTGGTCAGACA
The DNA here is from genome assembly GCA_016271365.2 of Neoceratodus forsteri. Taxonomy (NCBI): domain Eukaryota; kingdom Metazoa; phylum Chordata; order Ceratodontiformes; family Ceratodontidae; genus Neoceratodus; species Neoceratodus forsteri. The sequence continues at coordinate 261,044,040 of JADMNL010000027.1, read as the reverse complement.
CTAGGATAGGGACCGTATGAAGTGTCCAAATCACGTGTGTATAATAGAGGGGGATAGAAAGAGGAAATCAATCTTGTATATATCTTATGTACATGGGAATAAAATGAATATTCCCTTTCTGAGGGGTGACAGAATCTCCTTGCCTCCTGCAGAGATCTCTCCCAGATGAAGGTTTTAAGTGTTGTCACACTTCTAGGGTCCGGTCTGGATCTAGTGCATCTGAGTGGTCCTTATTTTATTTATTTATTTTTATTTATTTCTAAGAATCAGTTTACAACCTTTGAGCCAGAGGCTCGTTTCCAAAGGTACTTCACACATAAAGACATACATTGTGTTTTGGTTACATAGCATAGATTTGCAAAACAATAGGCGCTCAACAGAGGCGCCACGTCACACTGTGGTCAGACAAATACAATTAGGTTACAGGGTACATGTAATTGATAACAGGTGTTACACAAGTTGGTATCAAGTGAGCAATCTAGTTGGTAAACACCTAAACAGCTGGCACTGGCCAGGTTAAACATAGGCACGTGTACAGGGAAGTGGTGGTGGGGATGGCTGGTGGAGAGCTGCCCGGGGCGTTGTCAAGAGAAGCAGAGGTGGAGGCTATGTTCAGAGACAGGAGCAGTTACGAGTGCTGATGATGTGGTTCAAGGGTGGTTTGAACTTGGAGATGGTGGTGGCATTGGTGATGGGGGCAGGGAGAGAGTTAAACCAGGTTGGGGCTCTATAGCAGAAGGACCTCTGGCAACGGCTGGTTCTTGATCTGGGGACCTTTAGAGTGGTCTTGTAGGAAGACCGTGTTGCAATAGTGGGAGGGCTCTGGTGGATGGATGCCGCTATTCCCAGGGGGAGAGCCTAGGGTTTTTTTTTTTGTGAGGAGACAGGTTTGGTATCGGAGCTGCTTCATCCAGGGTAAGCAGGTTAGCTCTCTACATACAGCTGACAGGTGTGTGTGAGCCTGGGGGCACCAGTAATCAATCTGCAGGCTTTATTCAGGGTTAAGTGAATTTTGTTGAGTGCAGTGATGTCGGCAGCACTATATACTGGTAGACCATAGTCTACAAGGGACAGAACAGATGATGTAACAGCGAGCCGGAGAGCATTTGGGGAAGGCAGGTTCTATGGCGGAAGAGGATGCCAAGTCGTGTGTTAGTGGCGGATGTTAGGGCTCGATGTGGTTGTGAAATGTGAGGGCTGAGTCAAGGTAACCCCAAGGTATTTGTAGAGCAGACTTGTTCCAGTGGCTGATTGGTACTTGGAAGGATATAGAGTGGGTGGTTGCTAGCTTTGTTTTGGGGGTGGGAAAAGAGCATAGCTTTGGTTTTATTAAGATTGATGCGAGTCTGCGCTCCTTAAACCAAGCCTCGGCACTGTTGAAAGACTGCTGTAAGGAGTCCTGTAGGAGATGGGATTGCGGTGGGTGGCAAAAGGACAGCGTCGTCTGCATACAGTAGAATTTTGCCAGGGCATGCACTGGGCAGGGTGTTCAGATAGAGCGAGAAGAGAGGGGCCCAGGATGGAGCCTTGGGGACCCCAGAGAGAATGGGACGGGTATCGGAGAGTATGCTATTAATTTTACACACTGAGATCGAAGTGTCAAGATAGCTAGCGCACCATGCTAGGGGCCAGCTGAGAGACCAGTGTGCAGAGTGCATTCAGCAGAAGTGGATGGGAGACAGTGTCGAAAGCCTTGAGAGGTCGATGAACACTGCACCAGCTGGAGCTGGTATCCAAGGAGGAGTGTAGAAAGTTGGAGAATTAATAAGGGCAGTGCTGGTACTGTGACCAGCACGGAAGCTATGTTGCTCTGGGCATAAGATGTTATGCTTAGCCAGATAATCAGTGATTTGAAGCCACCACTTTCTCCAGGGCTTTAGAGGGTGGGGGATGGAGATTGGCCGTAGTTGTTGGCCAATGACCTGTCACCCCTTTTATGAATAGGTGTGATAATGGCTGTTTTCCAAGCTGTGGGAAATTGTCCCAGGCAGAGTGACTGGTTAATTAGGCTGGTGAGTGGGGCAAGGACTTCATCTAGCACCAGCCTGAGGATGCTGGGGTCCAGTGAGTCACTGCCGGATTGTTGCCATTGAGAGCTTTGGGGAGGATGGGTCTGGCTTCCCGGTGGAAATCTTTCAGGTGGAAGCTGGGTGCTGGAGGACAGGGAGGTTGGTTGGGGAGGTCAAAGAAATTACTAGGGAGGACTGAGCTAAGGTCAGTGAAAGTGGTGTTGAACCAGTTAGCTATGGTGGCAGGCTCGGTGGAGGTAGTGCCATTTCTAGTGAGCTGGGATGGGGCAGGGGAGCAAGCTTACCATTAAGTTGCTTAATATTATCCCAGAAAGTCGGGCTGAGCCCCAGGAGGAGGTAAGGGAGGCCTGGTAATGGTCTGCCTTGGCTTTCCTGTTGGCCCATGAGCACTTATTCCAGGCTGCATTGTAGGCTTGCCTATCAGACAGACGACCTGTTTCAGTGGCAAGGTGCCAGAGGTTATCCCGGTTTCTAAGTAATTGTAGGAGGGCTGGGCCAACCAGGGTGCGCTCTGTTTTGGACCGGATTTTGGTGAAGGGTGCAGAGTCACAGGCCATGTTGAAGGTGTGAGTGAAGAAGGCGAGGGCAGTGTCAGTGTTGGTTGCATGCTGAATGGGGGACCAGTTTATCTGGGTGAGGAGTGCTTTAAGTTTTTTCAGCCCACCAGGTTGGAGGCGCCCATGGAGGGTGGTCTGGGCTTGGGTTTGGGATTGGGGACTACCCAATGAAATAGGATAGGGAGTGGTCACTTAGGAGTCTGGGAGGACCTGGATGTTTTGGATATTATGGGGTCGGTTAGTTATAATAACATCCAGAAGGGTGCTGGTACCACTCTTAGGGTTAAGTCTTGTGGGCTGGGTGACGAAGTTGCGCCAGATCTTGGTGCAAATGAGTCTCTGATTGCGGATGAGGAGGTGCTGAGCCAATTTACATTAAGGTCCCCCACTAGGATTTGTTCTGCCGTATGGTGGAGGGTGGCCAGGTAGTCCGTCAAAGATACCAGGGCCGGGTGCTGGTTCTTTGGGGAACGAGAGCTGTGGTGAGATAGAGAGGGCTCCTAGAGGGTCTGGGGTGAGTTTGAGGGTAAGAGCCTGGGCCCCATTTATAAGGGCAGGGGTGGGAGTGTGTGTCCAGGTATTGTGTCCCTGGTGTAGATTGCACAGCCTCCCCTCGCTTGCCTACTCGGTCCTCCCGGTATAAGGTATAGCCTGGGAGGGAGACAAATGAGTCAGGGGTGGATTGGACAGCCAGGTTTCAACCAGGGCTATGATGTCTGGTTGGTGAGCCAAGGCCCAGCACTGTAGGGCGCAGATTTCTTCAGCAGGCTGCATATGTTCATGGAGGCTACTTGAAGACCAGTGGGCTGGGTGGGTAGGTGGGAGGGCAGGGCCTGGGTTGGGATGTATGTTCCCTGTTAGGAGTAGAAGGAGGAGAAGTGCTCTGGTCAGAGGGAGGCAGATGGAGAGTTTACGCCGGGAGCGGTAGAATGAGGAAGGGGTTTAGTTGCACAAGGGGTGGTAGGGCAACAGGCAGAGAAAGCCTGAGTGATCAGGCAAAGGGAGCCGGGGGAGGAAAGTAAAGTCTGGAAGGGGGTGAGGTGGAGAGGAGCATATGGGATGTGTGGAGGAGGAGGAGGGAGGGAGCAGTGGTAAAGGAGGAGGGAGGACAGGAGGGTAGGTAGGAACACTGGAGTAGTGAGGCTGAGGGTTAATAGGGGCACTAGGGTTGGTGGAAGGCAAAGGAAGGAGGAGGAGAGAGATAGGCTGGTGAGCAGGGATGCATATGCATAGTTGGAAAGGGGGAGCTGAAGTGAGGAAAGAATGGGGTACTAGGATGATAGAGGGAGATAGTAGCGAGAGGTCACCTCTGAGCCTAGTTGCTGCTATGGTGTAGTTGGCATGTCACGTGCCTGAGGTGCACAGAGTACCAGGTTCAAGTCTTGACCAGGGTAGCAGGAAAGAGCTTGCCCAGTGGCTGTAGCAGCAGGGAGTTGGGTTCAAGGTCTGCAGAAGCACTTGGATAACACTTTAGTTGTGTCAGAGGGTTAGTGCTTTTAGAGTTTTGAAATCCTGCAGTAAAATAGGCAGGTGTGCTAGCTGAGTGGTGGAACTGTGGACTTTGGAAGTAAGGGTGCAGGGTTCAAATCCTGCAAGGCAGCAAGAGAGAAGAGGTAAACTTATATTTTGGCAGGTGGGGGGTAAGTGACTAAAAAGGCTTAGAAAGTAGGAATAAAATAAGTAGGCAATGTGGTGCAGAGGTAGAGCAGCTGACTCTGACTGCAAGGGTACTTTTTTGATCACAGCTCAGGGACCGAGTATAGAAAGGTTTAATTTTTAATTCAGAAAAGGAGGGAGTGAGGGAGGTTAAGAGTATGAAAATAGAGGAAGTTGTTGGCCTGGTTCATTGGCTTAGAGGATGAGTCAGTAGAATTTGGACAGAAGGGTACCAGGTTTGATGCTAGCAGGTGCTTAGAGATAGGCTGATGGAGGAGTGAGGAAAGTAGGTGGTAGAAGGAGTCAAAGGAACTGCAGTGACCTCTAGTGGGTAGCTTTGAAATGGTAGCTAGGAGGGTATAGAGTTGAAAGAGCAGCTAGAGTGGAAAGTGCAGTGACCCCTAGTGGTTGGTGTCTATAAACTGCAAATGGGAAAGTGGACACTTAGTAAAAAGGAGGGTAGGTCACGTGATGTGAACAGGTCAGGGTGGTTGGGGCGGTGGGAAGTGCCTCACAACAGTCAGGCTGTAGTGCAGGACACTTTACCTCTTACAGGCTCTGGCAATCCCGATTCAGTCTCCGCTGCTGGGCTGAGTTATTGACCTCCAGGAAAGTATTAAAATTGCCTCCCAGCACAATATTATCTGGAAAGGAGCTAGCAGTACTGCTAAGTGATGAAAAATTCAGGGAATCAAAATTAGGACCATAGAGATAAATGTATATCTTTGCTCTTCTACAGTGGCCTCTACTATCGGGTATCTGCCCTCGGATCAGATACAGAAGAGTGAATTTTACTCTTAATCTCTGGCAAAACCATATTGCCACACCCGGCTTTAGAAGTGAACAGGGCAGTTATCAAAGTCCCCCATGATGAAGCTAATTTGTCTGCTTCTGATTTCTTGAGGTGTATTTCTTGGAGGAGAGCCCGCCTCTCTCTTTTATATAGGACCAAACCCGTTTCTTTTAATTACTGTTTTTAGTCCGTTGATGTTCCACGATGACATTTATATCTCCCATATCATTCCTTTTTTAAACTTTCTTTATTTAAATTTTAAAGAGAACAATAAACAAATTTAATTACAGTTACAGTCACATACAAGACAAACTGATGAGACATTCATGCAGAATTACAATTGACAAAAAGAGATCAAGGAAAATAAATAAAAGCTGGTCTGTAAATTCTAAAATGCTTAAAATACTAAGTCAGTGTCATCAGTCACTTAAAATGTTGCACCCATGATAAGGGTAAGAAGTCAGAACAGATGAAAGAAGATAAAATAGAGTAGAACATTGGGGTAATCCTATATCACTCTGAGCAGTGTATACATAAACGTCCCTTTATGTTTACAGCCATATACGGGATAATGGCTACCCAAAACAGAATATAAGCCATTTTATTCTGAATCATCCCACGACTTACATATCAAACATACCCAGTAGTGATCCCTTAAGGCACAAAGTCTGGCCACTGGGCAGACGTGTATAAAATCCATTTCCACCACAGAAGTTCAAATTTCGAGTATGTTTTATTGAGGGTTGCTGTAAGTGCTTCCATACTGTATATGGAGATCATTGTATCTCCCATTGCTGTAGTGTTATTTTTTGTCTGTTAACCAATTCTTAGTTATAGTTTCTGTGCTACCAGAAAAGTCCTTTTTACTAGCTTTTCCATTTGAGGGTTTCTGTGCCTGACTGGTACATCCAGTAAAAAGTAAAGAGTGGGGATCAGCTGAAGGGCAATAAAGAATTCCTTGCAGACCTTGTTTAAAATAAGAGAGTCTGGGTAAGTCCAATAATATGGATTAAATCCGCTGTGGACTAAGTGCACCCTCCAACATATCGGTGGCCTCCCATTTTGTATTTTACCTGGACTGCTGGGGTCCTGAAGAATCTCTCAAAATCTTCCATGCAAACTCCCACCAGCTCACAGCCGTACTCCCAGTGTATCTTTGCCGGGTCCTCTCCCAAACTTCATCAGTGATCTGTATGTCTAAGTCTTTGCCCAGGCATGTTTTATAATTTGAGCTTTGTCATCTCTCTACAACAGGAGTGCCTTATAAAGATATGAAATAATGCCTGTCAGTGGGGCCTTGCCCTCTAGTGCGTTCATATCAGATTAACAAAGTGTGTGTGTGGGGGGACTCCCTCAGTTTCCAGGCAGGAGTGTCTTGATATAGTCCTTAATCTGAAATATCTGAATCTATCCTGCCAGGATATGCCAAATTACATGACCAGATCTTGGAGTGGCGACATTTTATCTCTATCCAGGAAATGCCATACCAGTCCCATTTGAAAGCCAGCATCACATTGGGTTGAGTGAATGATTCCATATGAAATCGCTTCCAGTATAGGTCTCCAAGGCCCAAAAGCCCTCCCCTGCAGGATTTCAAACCATACCTGAAGAGAATAGTCTGTATAAGGACCTCCCCAGTGAGGAGAGTACCCGTATATTGGTAATTTTACCCTCTCTAATCTCCAGCGTTTTCCATTTTGCCACATATCCAGCTGTCAGCCAATATAATATAGTTCTGATGTGTGCCACCATATGGTAAAATTTTAGGTTGGAGAGAAATAATCCTCCCTCCCGCTTGGGGGCCTGCAGTAATGAGTACCCAATCCTCATTTTTTGTGAACCTCAAAGAAATCGGGATATTCCTGTGTTTGATTTATTATAATATACTTCTGGGTTACCAATCGGTATTGTTTGTGCCAGGTAAAGGATTTTAGGTAGCAGTACCATCTTATTCGCTTCTATCCTCTGTGTAAAGGGAATGGGAATAATGGCCCACCATTCCAATTCTAGTTTTAACTTATCCAGTATTGGGATATAATTGAGCGAGAACATCTGGACACTGTTCAGGCCCAGGTGAACCCTATTTATTTCAAAGGAGTTAAATCCCATTTAGCGGAAAGGCCCTCTGTACACTGTCCGAGGGAGTAATACTTCAGTTTTGGTGGTGTTCACCTTGTAGCCAGCCACTTGACTAAATTCCTAAAACACACCCAGAGTGGGGCCAGGGCTTTCTCTCTGGATTGCTGAGATAGACCAATAGGTCATCTGCATATGGGGCAAGTGGTGGATCTCATTTCCCACCACAGTCCCTCCACCCCGCCCTCCTGCTCAATGCCTGGGCCAAAGGCCCCAGATAGAGAGCAAAAGAAGGGGTGAAAGAGGGCAGCCCTGCCTGGTGCCCCTCAGCAAGGGATTGGTGAAGCCACTACTCCATTTATTTTAACATAGGCCTTAGGCTTTGTATAAATAGCATTAGTAATTTTAATGAAGGAGCTTGAGAGTCCAAACTTTTGAGGGCCAGACTCAGGAAGTTCCAAGCTACTCGGTCGAAGGCCTTCTCTGCATCCAGACTTAAAGCAGGAATGGGGACCCGACCAGGTGGCATGGTGTAAAGATGAAGGGTTCTCTTAATATTGTCTTGAGTTTGTCTCCCTGGTACAAAGCCTGTTTGATTTAGGTTAATGAGTCCTGGGAGAACTTGTTCTAGGCATCGGGCCAATATAGAAGCATAGAGCTTATCCATCTATATTAGGGACCGAGATTGGTCTAAAAGACCTACACTGAGTAACATCTTTAGGTGGTTTAGGGATGCTGGAAATGATAGCGTAATTCCAGGTCTCTGGGATAGCCTCCCAGTTTGAGCTTCCTTACAAGCTGTCAAAAGTGTCAAGGATCTCTTTATAAAATTTTTTAAAAATTCTGGCATGTAGCCATCAGGGCCTGGAGATTTGTTCGTTTTGAGTTTCTTAATTGCAGCTTTAAGTTCCGCAAAATTATGGGTTTGTCCACTTGTTTTGCAAGTCTCGGTTGAGTTTTGGCAGATTTAGTTTGGACAAGTATGCCCGGATCATCGATTTTCTACCTCCTGTTCTGGTGTGTACGGTCTGGTAGTATTGTTTAAAAATGTTCAATATCTGTTTAGGTGGCGAGTAATCTTGCCACTGTTGAGGTCCCTAATTTGAGTAACAGTGGTTTGGGCAGTCTGACGCCTCAGTCTGTGAGCCAGTGGGCGAGTAGCCCTTGGGCGCTTCATAATACCGCTGTCTGAGCCTGTTCCTTTACTATCTATTAACTTTTGGATGTGCTGTTTTGTAATCTGTAACAAATGTAGGTAGGACTACAGCATCCCCACCCTCAAGAAGGGTCTGAAGCTCTAATAGCTGTTTCTGCAACCTCCAGTTGCATGCGCTTGTTGTTTTGAGGTGCGCTGCAAATTTAATTATGTCCCTCATAAGACTGTCTTAACAGAATCCCATAGTACTGCACCTGAAAACCCGGAATGGCTGTTATCTAGTATTATTTTTGGGATTCTCAACTTTACCATATCAGTAAATAGTTATTGAGTTTCCAGAGTGTTTTTCTCTCTGATCCCAGTGCAATTTTAGGGCTAACTGTGAGTGGTCCGATAAGGTTGAGGGAATGTGGCAGATCGTATATCTGGTGTACGTGTTCCGGGATACTACATATACTCAATTTGGGCATAAGACCCATGGGGTGGTGAGTAATGCATAAACTCCTTTTCCCAGGGTGCAATAATTGCCAGGTATCCATCCAAAGGCCCTTTTATACTCTCCTTCATAGCCCTGCTGGCTGCCGAACCCGGAGGGGGCCTCGGATTGAAGTGTCAATTTGGTCCAGGATCTGGTTTAAATCTCCCCCACCACTAACGTCACGAGATTGATGTTCTGTGATCTTTGACATAGGGTTCGAACTGTGGCTGCTGGGGAGCCGGGGAATATACAGTGAGGCAAGTGTCAGTGGTGCCCTTCAGGGTCCACATACCTAGAAGTTACACTAAAGGGAGGGTGTATTCCGAGATACCAGTACTGCTGCACCCCATCTCTTCCCTCTCTCATAGGAGGAAGCCACCACCTGAGAGAACCCAAACCTCTCCAACTTAAGATGTTCTGCTATACTAAGGTGTGTCTCCTGTAATAGGATAAAGGATGGTCCCTGTTTCTTGAGGGCTGCAAGGACCTTGTGCCTTTTGACTGGGTTATTCAAACCATTCACATTGTGTGAAAGGATGACAAGTTGCTGGCAGTATAGCGTGAGGGTTAGAGGAACGAGGTGTAAACGAACTCGATACATCCAGCAGACCAGACCTGAGTTTGATTCTCACAACCTCCACTTGCATACTGTGTGACTCTGAGCAAGTCACTTAACCACCCAGTGCTCCTGGTCGCCCCTGAAAACAGGCACTTGTGCCTAGTGGGCCTTACCGGTTACCATAGACTAAAATAAAACGTTTTGTTTATTACCCATTAAAATTAGGAACAGTGCCCCCAAGTGTTTATACTTCATTATTGCATGCATCCAAGAACCATGAGCCCTCCTTCTCTAATAGTCCAAGCTCCATTCAGCGGTATCAGATTCCACACCACATGAGAGGTCCCTAATTTCCCTCCCACCCACCTTAGTTTCCAGTTTCCAATTTCTATATTGTGACAAACTTAATAATTTTAACCAGCTTAGTAATAGTATAACAAATACAAAACTAGAAACAACATGTATAAGAGTGTAACTGCCCATCAGTGTGGAGTCTTGTGTAAGTGCTCCCACACTAGTGGTAAACTATGTACAGTATAACCTCTAAGACAGGGCGCTTTCTATAAGCCCCTGTACCCCAGGAAAGAGTGATGATGTTAAAGGCTTCCATTGGGAGGGAGGAGTAAGGGTTTTCCATTAGCGTCCTTCTGGACTCTAAACAGAACGAGTCCTGGCCCATAAATGGAGCCTGCGATTGTAGCGTCAGCAATGGGGAGTAGGAGCCATAAAATAATGGCCTGATGTATAACTCTACCCAGAACAGTATGGCTATATATATAACATTCATGTAATTTTGACCTCCTCCCCCACCGTGGCAAGCTAATGTTTACTTAAATTATAGTAAAAAAATCCCCATGAGAACCATCCATTCATAGAAACATAGAAACATAGAAGTTGATGACAGATAAGGACCATGAGGCCCATCCAGTCTGCCCATTTCTTTCTACCTTATAAATGTGCCATCGGCCTTGCTATGTCAGTGATCTATCTATTCATAGTCATTTGTATTGCTCCCTTATGCCTATCCCATGCCTGTTTGAAGCCCTGCACTGTATTCATAGCCACTACTTCTTGTGGTAAAGCCATTCCATGCATCTACCACCCTTTCATGAAAGAATTTCCTCATTCCCCTTAATCGGCCTCCCTCTAATCTCATGCTGTGTCCTCTTGTCCTGCTATTTTTCTTATATTTAAACATGTTAGACTCTTTCACCTTGTTTATGCCCTTAAGGTGTTTAAATGTCTCGATCATATCCTCTCTCCCTCCTTTGCTCAAGGGTATACATATTGAGCTCCGTTAATCTGTCCTCATATGTCTTCTGATGCAGTCCCTGCACCATTTTGGTTGCCTTCTCTGGACTGCCTCAATTTGGTTAATGTCCTTGTGAAGGTGTGGCTCCAATACTGCACGCAGTACTCCAGATGGGGCCTAACCAATGTCTTGTACAGAGGGATTATTACCTCTCTACGACTTCAGATACCCCTACTAATACACCCTAACACCCCCAGCCTTACCTACTGCTTTAGAGGTCTGCTTGATGATTTCAGGTCATCAGTGATGATGATGCCCAAGTCTCTTTCTTCCTTTGTGACTGCTAGCAACTCCCTCCCAGCCTATAAGTGGCTTCAGGTTTCTCTTCCTATGTGCATGATTTTGCACTTCTTTGCATTAAATCCCAGTTGCCACTCTTCTGACCATTCTGCTAGTTTATCCAGATCTCTTCTCATTCTGCCCACCCCATCTGGATCATCTACTCTGTTGCAGATCTTGGTGTCATCTGCAAACAGACAAGCCTTACCTCTAGTCCATCTGCTAGGTCACTAATGAAGATGTTGAATAGGACTGGCCCAGGACTGATCCCTGAGGTACCCCACTTGTGACTTGCATCTCTTCTGACTGTATACCATTTACCACCACTCTCTGTTTTCTGCCAGTCAACCAGTTTGCCACCCAGTTGACCAACTTCTGACCCACCCCGAGCCTACCTAGCTTATTTATCAATCTTCTATGTGGAACAGTGTCAAAAGCTTTGCTGAAGTCAAGGTAGGCGACATCAACTGCTCCCCATTGGTCCACCACTCTGGTTACCCAGTCAAAGAAATCTATGAGATTAGTTTGACAGGACCTTCCTTTGTAAACCCATGCTGTCTTGGATCCTGTGCCCCTATGGATTCCAGGTGTTGCACTATCCTTTCCTTAAGGAGTGCTTCCATAATCTTGCCCACTACTGAGGTAGACTGACAGTCTGTAGTTCCGCCTCCTCCCTGCTACCACTCTTGTGGAGTGGGATCACATGAGCCCTTCTCCAGTCTTCTGGGACCTCTCCTGTGATCAGAGACTCACTAAACAATTCTGCTAATGGCTCTGCTAGTTCCTCCTTTAGCTCCTTAAGTACCCTGGGATGTATGCCATCAGGTCCCATTGCCTTATCCACCCTGAGCTTAAAGCTCTTGTAGGACCTTTCTTTGTGAAGGGAGTAGTGCTCACCTCCCTCCCCTGTGTCCATGATGCTGAGCTGTGGGCCCTGCCCTACCTTCTCTTCAGTGAATACTGAGCAAAAGTATCTATTTAGGATAGATGCCTTTACAGGTCCTCCTCCTCACATGCTCCCTTTTCTCCATTAGCTTAGCAATACCCCTCTGGACTTTCTCCTTTCACTAATGTATCTATAGAAGTCTTGTCACCTTCTTTTACTGTTTGTGCTAGTGTTTCCTCAGTTTGGGACTTTGCCTGCCTTACTGCCTTACCTGCTTCCCTTAGGGCAGTTTGGTATGCCCCCTATCTTCATCCCGCTGTGTTCCCTTATATTTTCTGAAGGCCAGCCTTTTGGCTCTGACCTTTTCTGCTACTGTATTTGAGAACCTTCAGTAGTCCATTCCTCTAAATCAGAGAAAAAGGAATAGGGGAACATCTGAAAACAATCCGATCTACTTCCTATATTTTCTTCTTTTTATTTTTCCCTTCCTGCTCCTCCCCATTCATTTGCAGAATATAGGTTGCACAAAGACTCTGAACTAATCTACATAAGAACTGTGCCTGAAATAAAACAATGTTCTTAAATTGTGTGATCGGGTAGCTAGGAACCGCTCATATAATCCTTAGTGAACCAAAGGAAAACACAAATTTAACTTTTAGTCCCGAACAGTGACACAATGAATTCGAGTCAGCAGCTGGGGGTAGCGGAGGCCCTATGCAGATCACGCATAGTCAGGCTCCATCGGCTACCTGGTCAGTCGGCCTCCACGCAGAAGCCACCCTCTTGCGTGTTGAAGGATTAAAACATCCCTTGCTGGTAGTACTCTCTGCTACCAATTCAAGTGTTCATGTCTTCCATCTCAGGGACTGATTCTTTAGGTTCTTTTGAATGTGTTATTTGTTTCAACAGCAGCCTTATGTCCTGCATCGTCGTGGCGCCAAGCACTTCCAGCGACTTTAGTGTTCTCCTGGGCATCCGTGCGGGTGAGGAGGATGTGGTCTGGGGCCCTGGATATTTTGGTGTTCAGTAGACAGAATATGTCCCTGAATAAGGCTGCTTTGGTCGCCTCCTCCGCTGTTGTATACACCTCTGTGCCCTCTTTCCAGAAGACCCTCAACCTGGCTGGGACAGCGTTTGAAATTTCACCCTATTGCCCTGCTCTCGTAAGATAGGGCATATGTCATGGTGATTGTTGGATTACTCGGGGGTAGTTCTGGTGAAGAGTAGTCACGCTCCGTTATATTCCGTGACTTTTGCTGCCAGGCAGTGCGCTGAACCTGCTCCTTATCCCTGTAACTAGCAAATTTCACCACCACCGACCGTGGTCTGGCTTTAATTCTTGTCGGCTTGGGCACTAGGGCCGATGGGCCCTCTCAATTCTGAAGTTGAATGCTTGTGGCAGAGAAAGCACATGTTTCAGCATATCTGTAATAAAGTCTGACATAACTCCCATTTCAGCGCCCTCCGGTAGACCATAGATTCTTAGGTTTCATGGCGCAAACAAGCCTTCAGGTCTAAGCATTTCGGCCTCCATGCGCTCTTGCTGTTTATCGAGAAAATCCACCACTGTTGAGAGCCTCTGGAGATAATCCTCTGTGGACGAAATTCTCTCCTCCATGGTTTCTACTCTCAAGCTGGGAAAAATCAGAGTGCAGCCTGTTAAACTCTGCCTTGTTTTCGAGGAAATTGCTTAATTTCGGTCATCAGCATTTCAAATCTTGACTGAGTTAAAGTTTCCATTTCCGCATCCATGTCTCTGTCCCCATACCTATCGAGGAGTCTGCACTGCTAGTGTTTGAATGTGCTGTGCTCAGTCCTTGCCGATCTGGTGCCGATTTCTCTGATTTTTGCCAGGATTTTTCTGATTGCCTCCCCTGCTACCTTCTGATGCCATTTATGTTTGTATTTGTAAATTATTGCCATGCAAAGGAGAAATTGCTGCACGGTGTGAGGGCCCTAGGCTAGCAGCCATCTATTCGTGACATCACGGAAGTCCCTCCCATATCATTCCTAAGTATACATCCCTTTCTCCATGCCTTATAATATAGGCTTGCAACAGTTTGTGTAGTCTACAATTCCCGCTAGCTGACTTTAGTTTTGAAGCTTTAAACACCCATTACCCCATCCCTCCCACCTACTTCCCTTTAATCCAGTTCTTATCCTGCCCTCCCCTTGTCTCCCAACTAAACCTAAACAGAAGCGTAACAGGCACAAAACAGGTTGAATTAACAAACTTTCTTTGTTTAACCCCTCCTCCTAACGAGCTCATGCCTAGAGGTGAAAGTGAATACCTGCCACTTTTAGGTAGTATTGCGGTCCATCAGTCTCCCACAAATGATCAGGACCAGAGCAGCTTAGATGGCTAGTGTTTAGTTCAGGCGTATAGTGTATAAGGGGGCCATAAATACCCTAAAATAAGTCTCTCCTTCCACCCCATATTAACCAAGAGGGCCTAGAGAGCACCTCCCTAGATTAATAAGTTAGTCTCCGAATATAGACCAAGCACATGTATTGTAGCAGCCTTCAGGGAGGGAGAGCTGAAGAAAGGCACAGAGGTCAGCTGAGGGGACCAGCCTGCCCCAACGCCCTCTCGATTAAGCATGGTTCAGATTATCTGCAGTAACTCAGACGCCTGTTCACGGCTGCATCCTCTAAGAGGATAGATATTAAAAAAAAAAACCCCTCTCATCACAGGGACTGGTTAGGTGAGGTATGGGATGGGATGTCTTTTCTGAACAAGGAAGACCCTCCACAAAGTAAAGTGTAATTTTGAATTTAGTGCATAGGGGAGAGCTCCCCCTCCCCACTTCACCTTTTATGGTAATGGTGTAAAACACAGCTGTTCAAAGGGCCCCCTCCTATTAAATCAGTCAGATCTTGAAGTTTACAGTTCTAGGGACACGGATATGTTGTTCATCCACACTGTCTGGCAGGTTCCTTGCCGCTTTAAATCTTGCCAGAAGGTCTTCAAGCTGGCTCCTCCCACCCACCCTTGTGGTAAAACTCTCGGCTCCGCCCCATGGCCCAGATCTTCCTACGGCTTGGAAGCTCAGGTTCCTTCTTAACGCTCTGCGTATAGACTGGATCTAATTCTTGGGATTAGCCAAAACTAATTCTTAAGTTTTCAAGACTTGGTCTGTTACTCCCTCGCAGCTGCAATGGACAAATCGACTCCGTATTTCGGTGGTACCCATGTGGGCAGAAAATGTCCAGGACGGATCCACACTCCACGGGCGCTCTACTGCCTCGGCCTAGATCATGACCGCAGGCATCGAGTTATGGCGTTCGTTCGACCAATGTCTGGAAGACCACGCTGCCGGTTACAGCTTGAGCCCTGGAAAAGCGCTACCGCGGTGAAGTCCAAGGAGGCCCGTTGGGCAGTGTCCGTGAGCGACTGGCTTGGCTGAGCAACTAGAGCAGATCACCTCAGGAGAAGGCGCCCAGGCCGCACTTCATCTTCCTCGGTCGTGGCATTTATCCCGCTCTCTGGGATCCTCCTACACAGCTTCTTTGAGAAGCTTTGCCAGTCCCTTTCCACAAAGGGAGAGGGCCATCGGGACACTCTTCTCGGTCCAAAAGAAGGACTCGAAAGTTAGTCCCACCCGTCAGCGTTCGTGGGAGGCGGAGGTCCCCTTCCCGGACGATCAACATTCGACTTGATCGAGGTTGCGGCTTCAAGGCAGCTGGCTTCCGCAGTGTCCCGTCAGGTCAGCCCGGCGAGACACCCGTCGATGCGGTCAAGATTTTCTCGACCTGTCGGACGAGCTGTCGACTGGTGAAAGCCGACAGCCCTTCTTCACAGTTCCCCAGTGGAGACTGAGGACTTGCCTGCGCCTCCCATGCGGGTCCCGGTCAAGGCTCCTGAGCCGAGGAAGGCGGGTGTCCCCGTCCTTCCCAGACCCACCCTCAGAAACACCAAGGGTCTCGGTCTGGGACCTCGTCTCGGTCCAGCCCGATCCCGCCCGACATTGGCGGTCTCGGTCTCGGCACGAAGTAAGCAGCAGTGCCGCTCGTCCTCGTCTTCCTCCTCGGAAGAGGAGAGGCTCGTGCAATTACGTTGACGCTACAAGGACCTAATGTGGCAGCAGTTACTTCTGTCTGGGAACAAGCCAACGCTGTCTCCTTCCCGGCCATCAAGTGGCTGTCACCGAATGGCGAAACAACCCCTCGCTGTAGTCGAGATGCCCAAGCCTGGGCGGTTGTTAGGCTGAAGCCAGCTGCCCCACCAATTGTGGTGGAACCTCCGCCTCCACACCAAAATCGGAGGCGCCAACAAGGACTCTCGGTCGGGTCAGGTCTGCCCCACAGGTTGTCGGTCACCCTCACTCCCGACCGTCCCTCGGCAGGTGGAGGGTGGCTCAGGCCCCAGGCAGCTCTTCGCGGACTCCTCAGAGTCCGACGACGACTCTCCCTGTTTTCCAGGCCCCTTGACCTGGAGTCCTCGGGGAGGGGTAGTCGATGGGACGAGCCCGTCGTCTTTTATGGGTCTGCTTTGGCTCATCTCGGAGTCCACGGGATGCAGCTCGAGCCCATATCCAAGCAGGCCAAGTATCCCTTACGGAGATACTGGACCGGGGGATTAGCCCACGGAGGCCTTTCCGGTGGCTGAAGCCATTGTTGGCACAGCCTTGGAGCTTTGCAGCGTCGGCTTCCTGTCCTGCACCTTCGGCCAGGATGACCAGGAGTATGCGGTCCCTAGTGGCTCTTGTCCGTTTTCAGAGCACCCTCTGCGGAGGGGTTGGTCACTGATAAGCGTTTTCGGGGTTCCGAGATGCTAGGGATGTGGATAAGCCCCCGACAAGGAGTCCAAAAGTTGACTATGCCGGGCGAAGGTGTGGCGCTAGTGCCTCCCTTGGCCTCCGCCAGGCCAGCTCGGCCATGCTGATGGCACACTTCCTCCCACGTCCTCATGGGCTCCCTGGATGAGATGATTCCTCATCTCCCGGCCGACCTGCAGACCACGGTCACAGTTGCGAGATCAGGGAAGGGCGGTGGCAAACAGCAGCTCCAAATGGCTCTGGACATTGAGACTCCTGTGCCAGATCAGTTAGGGCCGTAGTGGCCATGCGCAGAGCAGAGCATGGCTGAGGATATCCACCTTCATGGCGGATACCCAGCATAACTGGGGATGTCCCTTCCTGGGGACTGACCTCTTGGCCCTGGAGGGAAGGCCACCTCCAGCGGATCAGAAAGTCCAATGCTACCCTGGACTCGGTCACCTCCGCCCAGAAGGACAAGGGCCGTCGTCAGCAACATAAGTCCTTTCGCCCTTCTGCGCCTGCGTGCATGTCCGCCCAACAGCACCAGCATCAGGGCCAGCAGGCTCACGCTTGGCATCCCAAAGCCAAGCCTGCGGCTTCCTCTAAGAGGAAGCAGGGAGGAAAAGGCCCAGGGGTCCCTCGGCCGGTCCCTCTTCCATGCGTGCCCAGTGACGGGTTGAGGGTGTCGCCTAGCCTCGCCACTCCCCTGGGTTCCCCCTGGGGCCGGGCTCCGGCACTTCCTTTCCGCCTGGTCTGGTATCACCACGGACCACTGGGTGTTGAGGTGGTAGGAAAGAGCCTGCCCCTGGAGTTCGAGCAGGCCCCGCTTCCGAGCCGCCGCCTCGGGGCTACGGGTCCGCAGCCTCCTCTGTCGGCTCGCTGAGTCAACATCGCCTGCCCTCGAAAAGAGGTGATCAGGAAGGTGGTGGATCCTCCCCTGACCCGGGTTTGTGTCCAGGTACTTCCTGGTCCCAAACGGATGGGGGTGGTTCTGTTCTCTGGACCTCCAGGATGCATTCTTTCATGTCCCAATCCATCCGTCCTACCAGCAATTCCTCCGCTTCAGGGCAGAGGATCCCTCTACGAGTTGTAGGCCATGCCCTTCGGCGCTTCCCTAGCTCCCAGGGTCTTCACCAAATGCATGGCAGTGGTGACAGCATTCCTGGCGCTCAAGGGTCCAAGTGTACCCTACCTGGATGACTGGCTGATTGCAGCCTCCTCCAGAATGGAGGTGGAGCGGTCCAGAGATCTGGCCTCCAGGTTTGCTCTCAGGTTGGCCTCTACCAACGAGGCCAAGTCAAAATTGCGCCAAAGAAGGTGATACATTCATCGGGCAGAGCTCGACTCACGAGCCAGAGCACGGCTCCCGCAGACAGGGCCGAGGTTCTTCCTCCTTTGCCCAGTCATTTCAGGTTGTGCATTGCGCCTGCCCGGGACTTCCTCGCCTCCTAGGCCTCATGGCGGCCTGCACCAGCATGGTCTGTTGGGCCCGCTGGTACATGCGTCCCCTTCAATGGGGCTGGCCAGCCAATGGTCACAGCACTCCGATCCCTTGGATCAGCTAGTGACAGTGACCCAGGGATCTGGAATGCCCTCCAGTGGTGGACCGCTCCAGCACATCTGCAGGAGGGCATCCTGCTCGTCCACCCCGAGCCAACGGTCTCTAGTGACCGATGCCTTTCTAATGGGTTGGGGTGCCCATCTGGGGAGCACAGAGCGACGGCCTTTGGTCCCTCGAGTCCCAATGTCACATCAACCTGCTGGAGCTTTCGAGCTGTTCGTCTAGCCCTCACCGCTTTGCTCTTTTCTACGAGGTCAAGTGGTCCAGGTCCAGACGGACAATACCACGACCATGTACTACCTAAACTGCCAGGGCGGGACACGCTCCATGCCTCTGTGCAGGGAAGCTCTCTGGATTTGGTCACTGCATGTAGCCTGGAGGCGGATCTCCTTGCCATCCATGTGCAGGAGCCTCCAACATTCTGGCCGATGCCCTAAGCTGGATAGGGGCTGCGTCCCATGAGTGGTCTCTCCTGCCGGAGGTAGTACAAGATCTGTTCTCCCACTGGGGCATGCCTCAGGTGGATCTGTTTGCCTCCAAGGAGAATGCAAAGCTGAGACTGTTTTATGCCTGCCCCTCAGCAGGGCTCGCTGCAGGGATGCCTTCTCGAGGCCGTGGACCCGGGCCTCTTCTACGCCTTTCCTTGATCCACAAGGTGCTTCTCAGGGTGAGGAGGGACAAGGCGCAGGTGATTCTGGTAGCCCCAGATTGGCCCCGCCAGTTATGGTATCCAGATCTCCTCAGTCTTAACTCCAGGCTCCCGAGGCGGCTTCCAGCCCGCCCAGACCGGATCTCAGTCAATCAGGGAAGGTATTCCATCTGGACCTTCAGTCCCTGCACCTGACGGCCTGGTTCCTGAGTGGCTAGAGTTCCAGGCCTTGGTCTTTCCGACGAGGTCCTCAACGTTGTTGAGGCGTCCCTGTAGAGTCGACCAGGAAATGCTATGCCTTTAAATGGAAGAGATTCTCCATTTGGTGTCAGGGCAGGGCCTGGACCCTTCCTCTTGTTCCTTGGCAAGCATTCTGGACTACCTGTGGTCCCTTTCTCAGCAAGGGCTTGATCGACAACCCATGAAGTGCACCTGCAGCTATCTCTGCTTACGGGCGCAGGCCGGGAAGCAGTTGGTTGCACAGGAGAAGGTGGTCAGGCGCTTTTCAAAAGCCTTGATCACATATCCCTCCGCGAAGAGAACCTCCACCTCTGTGGGATCTACTGCTGGTATTGGCTAAGCTCATGGTCAAGCTATCAAACCGATGCACACGCAGACGGTTCTACCTATCGTGGAAGACCGCCTTTCTTGGTGGCTATCACATCAGCCAGAAGGATGGGAGAGCTCCAGGCACTTTCCATCAGTCTCCTTATCTGGTCTTCCACAGGGACAAGGTTGTCCTGCGCCCCACCGAAATTCCTTCCGAAGGTGGTGTCGGAGTTTCACCTTAGCCAGGTGTTGACTCTGCGGTGTTCTACCCCAGTCACACTCGAGGTCAATATAGGCTCCATATTTTGGACCCTAGACGCATACCCGCTTCATAAGGAGCGGACGGCTGAAGTTCGGGAGAGGTTCGCCAGCTGTTTGTCACCTACACTGAAGCCGCACCTGGCAGACCTGCAGCCAAGTGGACCATAGGCAGGTGGGTCACCTCCTGCATACATCTCTCATAGGTTGGCGGGCATGGAGCCTCCCAGAGGGATAAGAGCTCATTCTACCGCCATACTGCTGCATCGGTGGCTGCTTCAGGGACGTCCCTATCCAGGAAATCTGCAGGGCTGCTACCTGAAGTCAGCACACACCTTCATCACCCATTACCACATCGACCTTGAGTCACGCCAGGATGCTGGTTTTGGGGCCTCAGTTTTCAGTCTTTATTTCCTAAGTAGGGGTGTGTGCCTTGCCTCCCTTCTCCCGGAGAACTGCTAGAGTCTGCCAGACAGTGTGGATGAACAAGCGTATCCATGTCCCTAGAAATACAGGTTACTCATCTGTAACAGGAGTTCTAGGAATGGTATATGTTGTTCATCCACACGACCCGCACCGGCCTCCCAGCTCGGGACGCACAACCTGGCTTCCCATGGCCAGAGCTGGCGCCATGGGGCAGAGCCGAGTTTTACCACCCGGTGGGTGGGAGGAGCCAGCTTGAAGACCTTCCGGCAAGATTTAAAGCGGCAAGGAACCTGCCAGACAGTGTGGACGAACAACATATACCATTCCTAGAACTCCTGTTACAGGTGAGTAACCTGTATTTTTGACATTAATATTTTCATAAACTAGCAAGCTGAATGAACAGTACCAAACCACAAATCAACATCTTGAACAAAGGAGATAAAAGGAACAATGTTATCTCCTGCTCCAGTTTGAATCTAGGGCACACAGCTAGAGGTTTAGTCAAGAGATCAATTTTGCAATAGAGTCATAACTGAGAGGTTGAATTCTAAGCTGGTGCACAAAGAGGAAATAAGGAAGCGGGTCTTTGCAGGTAAAATTATACTGGTTCCCAGTAACTCCCGTGCAATCTGTTGTAAGTCCCACTGAATTAAAAGGGGGCATACAAAGATGACTCCTGGCATAACTAAACTGTTCGTCTCTAAATATGGGGACCAGGAATCCCAGCAGTTCCAATGTCTGTTTTCCCATAATTAAAAGATATATGGTCTTCAATTAAACAACCCACAGGAGCAGCCACTGAGGATCAGGGCATTCTTCTGGGCTCGAGGTGCAGGGGGAATACCAGCGGACAGTCTTATAGGCCTCGGAGGTCACAGGACACGAGGCTCATAGGCCTCTTTCCCCCCACCCTGAGGAATGCCCTTCCAAAGCCCAAATCAAAATCTTTTGCACAGTACCTTCCAATCTTTAGGTTCAGGTCGCTATATGCCTCTCTGTCTGCCCTCGTGAAGTGACCTCTCTGCTCTCTTGCAATATAGGCCATGACCACCTCCTTGTTAGTAAAATATTTAGTGTCTTTTCCTTGTCTCCAGATAATCAAGTGAGCAGGATAGACTAGCACAGAAGGCCACTTTAGTGAGTGCAGTTTCTTCTTAATGTCTTGAAATTGTAGCCTTTCATTTTGAAGTGACCGGGAGTAATCTGGAAGGATGTTCACATGTGTCCCCTGGACTTGTATGGGACTCTGCTTTCTGGAGGTTTCTAAAATCAACTGACGATCTTGGTAACGCAACATTTTATGTGGCGGGCCGCTCCTCTGGGCTTGGCTTGTGGTCCGGAGACCGATGAGCCCTCTGTATTTCTAGAGAAGTTTGTGACAGGGTGGAATAGGACCCTGCCCCAGTTGTTATGGATAATTTGAATGCAGGGGTCTGTTCTGTCCTTTTCTTTCATGTCTCTTGTCTGTCTGGTTGCGAACCAAATTTTCCTGTGAGACCTAGGATTTGATCACCCTTCAGTCTCACGATTCTCTGCCTCACTGTCCTCAGTCTCCCTTGCTGTCTGTCTTTTCTCCTTTGCATATCTGCTGATATAAAAATATATGCAAATCATTGTATGGAAATATAACTGATATTGGGATCCCTTTTGTTTAGAAATCATAGTGTTCATTTTGAAATGTATGTAATTATAGTTTGAGATGATTGCAAAAGCTATTCGAAATTCAAGAGGTTACCCAAGTGGAATTTTTAAGCCTTTTGCAGAAGAGCTGTGAAAAGGGCCTCAGCTCAGGAACACCATTCCTGCCAGCACCTGCCTGAAACATACAAGAACACTTTGAAGAAACAGGATGCTTGTTAAGAATGGGGTTGGGAAGGACTTGTAAGAGAGTTGAGCTGCAGTTGCATGTTAGATGGACACAGAGATTGAAGAACAACTCAGATGGAATTTTTCTGTTTATTTGGCCTTTGTAAATAGTTATACTGATCAATATAATTTTTTATGTAACTGCTAGTACAAATAAAACTCTTTTGCAAATTTTACAACTCCTGTATTTTTCTGTGCTTCCTGACCTGTGCCTCGACTGACTCAGGCAAGTTGAATTGTTCCTTGAGCGATTACTGCATAAAGAAAGTACAGTCTGATCCCTCGGAGCCCTCCAGGAGGCCAACCAGCATGTGTTACATCTCCACTGGGTTCTAATGGTCATCTATAGCTGCCTTTAGTTTTGCTATGTCCTTTAGGGCTTCATTAAGAGATAATTCCAGTCTGTGCATTTTATCTTCCTGAGAACCCAAGCACTCCTCTTGCTTTCCAGTTCTAGTAGTGTGTTGCTCTGCTGTGTCGCCGAGTGCATTGAAGTATTGCTGGAGATGGCTCAGTTGTGCTGTGA
The DNA here is from genome assembly GCA_016271365.2 of Neoceratodus forsteri. Lineage (NCBI taxonomy): Eukaryota > Metazoa > Chordata > Ceratodontiformes > Ceratodontidae > Neoceratodus > Neoceratodus forsteri. Next base: position 261,021,663 of record JADMNL010000027.1, on the reverse strand, counting down.
TATTCTTGAAACCTGAAGTCATTCTTTCGGTAAGATCAAACAGGAGCTCTTTAATTTCTAAAGGCTCTGACAGGGTTGTTCTTGCAAGTGCGACTAGAGTTTCTCTTGTCCTCTCCTGTGGTTTTAGAGGTCGCCACTTAGTCGGAATGTCCTGGCCCAGGCTCCTAGAGTTTTCACCATTTGGTTTGAAGGAAATCTGAGCTTGTTTTTGACATTTCACCCAGCAAGCTGTGAGTAGGTGATCTAATGCTGAAATATCTTGCTTTTAGCAGATTAGGGCGGGAAGGCTTAAAAATGTGAGGGATTGAATGGGAGCTCCCAGACTATGCTGCCATCTTGGGATCCGGCGGACATGCCCCCAGCTTGTTTGCTGTTGAAGGAGTTCCTTCTCTTCTTCTTCTGTTTTATATAAACAAAACAAAAAAAAAAAAGTAGGGGGCAGAAAGGCAGGTGTAGAAGAGGACCAGGAGAAATATGCTGGAATCTGAGTCTGCCCTTCACTTGGTTGAATCCTCCCATCTTCTTGGCAATAAGTCTCCTGTACTGCCAGACGAGCCAGCCTTCTAAATTTTTCTTTCTCTTATTTCCTTCTGTCTAGGGAATTTAAAAGAAAAGAGAGAGAAATGGTAACAAGAACTGTGGAATGTATTTTTGATATTCTCAGCTGGGCGCTTTCCTTTCTAGCAGAGATCCTCTCCTCCCAGCTTTTTCCTACCTCAGGATTGCTCCATTAGCTTTCAAAGTCCATAACACATTTCCAGGGCTCCTAATTCTACTGGGATTCCTGTATTTTACAGGAAAGTGGACCTTTCTCAAGAAATTTCATCCCATACTTTTGCATTGGTTATATGGGATTTCTTGAGTTGTTTTACTTCCTTTGGGAGTCCTGTAATTTGCAGGAAAACAGGCAAATTGCCCTAAAGTTGAAAGCAACGTCAACTCCACTGAAAACACTGCTTTCCTACTGGGAGCTTGTGGATCCCTGCTACATTCTCTTGTTTGGCAAGTTCTCTGTCCTGTCCAGTTTGCCCTGGTCATTATTTAACCCGCTACCTAGGCCCTCCTCCCAACCTCTTCTTTCTCTTCCTTGGTATCCAGGCTTTATTGCTTTGTTCGTTTTATATCCTTTTCTGTCCCTTAGGCATCTTGGCCCACCCTTTCTCTTTTTTTCTTACACTTTGTTTCCTTTTCTAGCGAACAGCACTTTCGGATGAGCAGGGGTCCGGTGTCAGTTACTGGCCAGCTCACGAGCCCTCCTCATGCATCCGCCTTGTGGTAGCACCATCCCCAGCATTGGTCCCCTAGCTCTGAAATTTTAAAGCTGTACGCCCCCTGAGGTCCTAGTGCCTCTAGCACAGACCCATGAAGTAATTAATGGTGAGGATATTTTGGAAGATCAAGAATTACGGTGAGTACTTCATTTTCATTTTTGAGTTCAAATTCAGTGCAGATTTTACCCTTCCCTGTTATTGGAATGCCTGATTGAGTTCCCTGCACAGGCTGTCTGCAGCTCAGAATTTGAGATAGAGGGTCAGCAATAGCTTCAGTTGGTAGAGGAATAGGGAGTTTACTAATCTTAAGTTTTGTCTTGAGGTCACCAGTAGCTTGACAGTGTAGTTTGGTAACCCTTATCTATTGCTTAAATAGGGGCATTAATCAGCAGTCAGGTGATATGTTTAAACCAATGAAGTGTAGAGGATTCTGTAACCTATTTTATAAATCACTATAGTAATTGTATGACCATCGTGATATGAGACGTCTCACAACTACTGTATCAAAATACCTACTGGTATGGCAGTGTAGTAGTTGCATGAGTCATAGACAGCGGACGGCAGAGGTGGTGAGCAGTGGGTTTATGCTGGCTGTCGATCATGGGAACCCGGAGTGGGGCAGTTGACACCTAGTGGGACCACTGCATGCTAGAGAGTATTTGCAAGGTTATGGGGAGGGCACCACAGTGAGTACGGGGATTTTCCCACGACCGCACAGCCTGATGATCAAGACATTTACTTGCTATGGCCTGAACATTGTGTGTTCAAACAGAGCTACAAACATTAAGGAAAACAGCTGCAGCCATATGCTGCTCACCATTAATTATTTCAGATATAGAGGGAAAAATGTTACAGCAGACTCAAAATGGGAGGACAAGACAGGTGATTAAAATGTAATAAAAAGGCACAGGCAGAAAGTACTTTTACTGTAAAACCAGCCAAATATCCCCTTCCAAAAGTACAATCAAAACATGATGGATGACTGAGAAACCAAAACAATAGAATCTCGACATCCTCAGTCAACATAGCTGCTGATATCCTGCTTTGATTGCAGTAGCACTTTAATTCTGAATCATCCTTCAAATTTGGCAGTAGAACAGACTAGCCGTAGTTTTTTCTCTAACTTTATGTGTATATATGTACATATATATATATAAAATCACACTTTACCATTGCATTTTTGTATTTCAATAATTGATTACAAAATGAAGTAATTTTATTGAATATCTGTATTTATAGTTAATATTCCGTTTTTTAAAAGGAACAGTAAGCACTAAGAGCTCCACATTGAAGTTGTAGGGCTGGTCCCAATTTGCACCTTGTGCAAAAACCATTTATTTACATACTGTTTGCTGTAGCACAGTAGATTGTATCAGACTAATTTTTCTTACTTCCCCCGCTATTTTTTGTAAATACAGAGCCGGAATTCTCTATGCGGCTGACATCAAGGCAGGGCTGCAGCAGTGACATGTTCAACATCCTGCAGTGCATGTTAAAGAGGTTTTTAGCTCTGATCTTTTGTCTGCAGGTCGCTTCATCTCCATGGGCTTAAGTACAGTCACATAGGACTGAACTTAGCTCCAGGAGAACAGCAGGACCGAAAGCATCTGACCAGAGCTTATATAAGCTGTAACATGCATTGCAGGTTATATAATATCCATTGCTGCAGCCCTGCTCTGATGTTGGCTGCAGGGGATTCTAGGATTTGTAGTTACAGAATATGTCAGCTTGGAAGTAAGCAAAATTGGTATGATACAACCTACTGTACTGCAGAAATCAGTAAGTAAAAAATGGTTTTGTATACAAAGTGCAAATAGGAACCAGCCTAAAACTTGTGTGGGCTCTTGCTGCTGACTGTTCCTCTTATGACCACTGGTGACTTGACAGAAACTTTGGTCTATAATACATAATCATGTTTCACCAACATTAGTATCTTTTTCAACCAGTTAAGCTACATTGGTCTTTGGCTTTCATATTAAAAGTTGTCTTAACTCAAAGATAGACATCAATAGTATGTAATGCCATTTTCTTTTATTTGCTTCTTTATATACATAGAAGCTTTCAGTAAATCCCAGATTCTCCACTTACGTTTTTCATTTCCTTCCATGACAAGCATGAAAATCCAGTTACTGTAAACATCCATCTGCTCTCAGGGAGTTTTTTTCTGTAGGGTTTTTTTTTGCATATAGGGTTATTCGTTCCTCTTATACAGAGATCCACCAAAATTAAAGTGGTTTTTTTAAAACATTCTATAAATAGTATTGTGGCAAAGCTTATAGTAAGAATTTCCTGACAAACTGCGGACTTGACAGCTTTTAATTATGCCGCTGAATAAAGTTTGCCCCACATAGATGGCTTTAAACCAGTAACACTGAAGAATGCAGTTGGTGTCTGCATGCTCGCTTTAATAACTGTTTACAAGCAGCTGTCATGTTGTGAATCTGTGAGATCTAAATGTGAACAGTGGAAAGGAAAAGTCAGTTTGAGAAATGGTCACGCCAACAGATATTAGCAGTACAAATAGTGCACTGCATGATAGCTGTTGTAAATAAGCTTTGCATGTACTTCATGTTGCTTGGTAGTAGCTGCCTCCAGTAATAAATGTTACCAGTATATGGAATAAACTAGTTTTGCATCAGTCTGTGCCACATTAATAAATGCTTTAAATTGTACTCTTCCCCAAATATTCTTATGTCATGTAGAGGTGGTATGCAGAATCTGGCATGTGTATCGTAGGTATACTTTTAACATTCTAATTCACTGATTCCAAGACACCAGTGTCAAAGTAGATTCCAGTTCCTGTTGCAAGTGACCTGGATTTGAGTCAGGCTCGGTCAGTACCTAGTAGGCACCACTTCATATCACAAACCCAACAGACATGCAGTTTGGCACTAACCAAAGAGGTCCATTATAGAATGTGCATGAAAAGTAAATTGTCTTTTGACCTTGTAGAGGTGCAAGGTCATACCTCTCAACAGTCCCACATTGCAATGGGCATCCCTCATTTTACCCCTATAAATTGCTGTGTTCTTCATCTGTCCCACATGGCAAAGGGCTACCCATACAGAGAAAGTGCTAAGAGCTGACATTAAAGCAGAAATTCTGAAAAGTCTGTGATGCTAAATCAAATTAAACTTTTCACAAATTAAAGCGCTTAGTTTCCACAGTGTTCCGAGCTTGTATCTCCATGTTTTAATGATGTGCCCCTTATTTTGAGGGCCAGTACCGCACATTTTCTTCTGTGCCTTTCCCACATTTCAGTGACAAAAGATTGAGAGGTAGGGAGGGTCACCTCTAGTCTTGAGATGCAGTGGGGAAGCTCATGTGTGTCTGACCTGTACAAAATGGAGGGCTTCAGTATCCAGAGCCTGTCACTACTTGATCACATAAATTAATAGCAATAGAAATTCATCTGAAAAAAAAATGTTAATTACATTTGGAGATAAATCCATAATTATTCTTCTTGTAGTGACAGTTAAATTTTGGTTGATTTTATTCTATGAAACATCATTTTTCTGCAGAGAATCTGAATTAAAGAAAGAATTTGATGAAGAGAAAGTTTCCTTACAGAAATCTATCAGCGTCACTAGTGCCTTGATCACAGAAAAAGATAACGAGCTAGAAAAATTGAGAAATGAGGTAATGTCTTATGCCATAAATGTTGTTTTGAAAGTTTTGCAGTTATCTTGTTTATCTGACTATCTCTTTTAATTCTGGGAACTTTAATCTTATTTGTTACATAGAAACATAGGTGCTATCGGCAAAGGACCTCATGGCCCACCTTGTCTGCTCTTAGTCCCTACCTACTGTGCTACCATAGACTCTTAATTGATCTCAGCCTTACCCCCACCCTGTTTCTAAGGTTCCGTTGTACCTATCCATGCATGTTTGAAACCCGTTACCATTTCAGTACCCACCACCTCTGTTGGGAGGCTGTTCTAGATGTCCACCACTCTTTCCATAAAGAAGTATTTCCTCACATCTCCTCTGTCTCCCCTTCAGCTTCATATCATGCCCCTTGTCCTTGAGCATCTCTTTCTGTGCAAAGTGCTACCCTCCTGTACTTTATTGATGCCTTTGAGGTATTTGAATGTTTCTGTTCTGTCCCCCTTTTCTCCTTTCTTCCAGAATACATATTTAATTCCCTGAGTCTTTCTTTCTAGGCTTCTAGGCAGGCCATGCACCATTTTGGTTGCCCTTCTGTATGTGAGATGGGGCCGTCAGAAGTGGACACAGTACTCAGGTGGGGCCTTACCGTTGATCTGTGCTGGGGTGACAGTACCTCCCTCTTTCTGCTGGTGATACCCTTTCCTATACACCCCAGCATTCTGTTTGCCTTTCCTGCTGCCTTATCACACTGCTTTGTTACCTTTGGGTCATAAGATAGGATGACCCCCAGATCCCTTTCCTGTTTTGTGGTTGCTGGATGGTATTGTAAACAGGGTTGCCTAATTACCCTATCCTGTTGAAATATAAGAAATAAACAAACAAACATAACAACTCCCAACTGATATGTTTCCCATGGGTTTCTGTGCCCATATGCATAATTTTGCACTTTTTGGCATTGAAGCTCAGTTGCCAAATCATTGTCCAGTCTTCTAGCTTTTGCAGATCTACCTTCACCCCCCAGTGTGTCTACTCAGTTGCAGATTTTTGTATCATCTGCAAAGAGCCATACCTTACCTCCAACCTCTGTGATGTCACTAATAAAGACATTGCAGAGACTGGTCCCAGTACTGAACCCTTAGGCACCCTGGTTACCTTACCTTCTCCCGAATGAACTCCTATTTACCACCACCCTCTGATTTCTTTTCCTTAGCCAATTTGTACCCATGTTACTATCTTTGGCCCCACCCCAGGCTGCCCGCTTGTTTACCAGTCTTCTGTGTGGCACAGCATCGAAAGCCTTACTGAAATCCAGGTGGCCACATCCACCGCCTCTCCTGATCCACCTCCCTGGTTACCCTGTCAAAGAACTCTTATCAGGTTCGTTTGGCAAGATCTCCCCACTGTGAATCCATGCTGACTTGGATCCTGTAATCCCTGGTTACTAGGTATACCCCAATCCTTTCTTTACAGTTTATTAGTGCAGTCATTGTTGCTGCTGGAGAGTACTGCTATTTTTCATGCTGCACGTAGCAGAGCTTTTAAGACATAAGCAACATAACTTTGGCGCTAAGTTTCCTTTGTTTACATTCCAGTGACAAAATCTTCTGAGTAGAGAACCCTCATCTGTTGGTTTTGGGTCCTTTGTTCTTTAATGACCTGGAGGAGAGGCCAGCTGCAGGCTATGGAAGTTGCCGATGTCACTAAATTAGCAGCAAATTCAGCACAGCAGAGGGAGGGAATGCACTGCGGTAGTAGCTGCACTCATTTTGGGTGTGTGATGTAAAATAAAGGCATAGATTTAACATGGAGAAGGGCAAGTACTACACCTGGGGGTGAGGAATCTGAGTCCACATGTACCCAGTGGGAGCAACAGGGAACAAAACAACTAAGGAGAGAGTGGTCTAGTTTAAACAGCAAGTTAATGTTAGACAGACAATGTACTTCTGCAGTAAAGAAAGCAAACACAGTGCTGGGATGATCTTCAAAGAATCAAGCTTCTCCTTAAATTCCACTAATGTGCTGGCCTGGTGGCGTGGGGTTGAGGTGCTTGAGCAGCTCTTCTCGCGCTAAGCTGGTGACCCGGGTTCAGGAACAACCTCCGGTCATCGGGTGCCAGCATTGGGGAGGGGAGTGTGGAGCAGGATTGAGCATGCTGACAGTAGCTCTCCTCTTGTGAGGGTGGGTTGGCGCCCATAGTTCTTCTCCCACCTGGTGGAGGTCTGGTGGGTAGCGTGGGAGGAGAGGGGTGGCAGCGTTTCTGGAGATGGAAGGTGCTGAGCTGGTGCCCACGGGTGTGAGCGTGCCTCCACACCTCAAATTTCCGTGTGCGGCCTGGGGGGTCAGGAAGAAAAATCTGTAAAATACATATGTGTCCCTGTCACCAGTTGGCGGGAGGAGGTGACAGGGACCAAAAAGCTAATTTAAAAAAACCCACTAGTGGGTCTGAGCAGGAGGTGCTAGGACTCGTGGGAGCCAGAGCTTTTCTGGAGGGCTGGCTGACACGAGTGGAGCCCTGGCGTCACTGCGCAGCCCACTGGTATTCAGTAGTGCCAGCCCCAGCCACCTCTGTTCTGGTTTTCTCTGCCATTAAGTGTGCAGTAGCAGTAACGCCACTCTCCACATCGGACCAGCGCTTTCACGATCTATACAACAACAGCGTTCATTTCTTTGGTTTTAGTTTAAATACACTAGAGTTTATTATTTTTGTGTCCGGCAGTTAAGCACACAAGTTTTTCTCAGGTGGACAACCACGGAAGAAGGTAGGGAGCCTGAAAGACAAGTTGCTCTGGCAACAGGGCTGTGTCTGGCCACCACCTCTTTCTATGTGGTGCTCTGCAATTGGTGGTCCAGTGCCCAAGATGATAGTCTTCTCAGAGTTGCAAAAGAAATGGTCCAGATCATGCACACCTCTTCATCTGGGTCTTTGCACCACTCAGCCTCAGCCACTTCCTGCAGAAAGCATAATAAGAAGAAATGGCACCAGCCGAGGTCGTCCTCTAGTCATTCTGCTGTGAGACACTCAACTTCTGTGGACCCTAGACACGACACCGGGGATGCCCTGGTCTATAAGGTTGAAGTCTCCTTCCCAGATCCCTCTTTGTCCAGTAGAGGGATTCAGGTGAACAGTTTGCCCAATGACCAGCTCTAATGGGTTGTGGGTGCAGCACATATATTAAGCAGTGTAATTTTGGTGCAGCTCCTGATCTCTTGGGGTTGGTGGGCCAGGATCATCCTGGTGCTGGTTGACTTAGTCATGCAGTTGACTCCGACTCCAGCCCTAGGGCTAGGGCTACCGTTGGCACCACTAATGCTTGTCCCACTTGTGATGTTATCTCAGCCTCTCCGGGACAGGACAGCTTGGGTGCCACTGCCAGTTCCTTGAGTCAGGCGGGGTTGTCAGCACCATTAATGGCGCCAAATCTGACAGTGGGGTTAGGCTCTTTGGGGCTTACTCCGGTGCTGCTGACTGCAAGCCACATCTATTTTATCGGTCCAAGGTACTACCGACAGGCCAGGTCAGGGTACTGCCGAGGTTGTTGTCCTTCTGCACCCTCCTCTTTACTACCCTCTGGATGTGGAAGGAGTAAAGGGAAGGGTCAGAGCCTAACATCATCATCATCTCTGATGGCAGTGACTGTGAATCCTACTATGGTCCAGAGAACCCAGAACCAGTTCCTGCCACTGTACCTCAGAAGGATCTTTTCTTTCAGACTGTGCTCAGAAATATGCATGCTGCAGGAAATTTCAAGCCAGCAGCCATGGACCAGGCTAGGCGCCCAACTGGAGTTTCTAAACATGCCTAATATCCCAGTCTCTGTAGTTCATCCCATCCAGCAGGCCCTGGAGACACTCTGAGACAGCTTAGGAAGCCTGCTACTGTGGCAGCTTTGCCAAGCAGGCGGACAAGAAATATATGGTGCCTAAATCTAAGCCCATGTATTTCACTCAGCCAGTAGTGGATGCCATTTTTATTCTACAGCACGATGTCTCTTTAAATTTTACAGGACTCGTGCTCAGAGTTCACGTGTGCCTGTAGACTCCGGTCACATTCTCAAAGTTTGTGCATGTGTGTCTGTGAGGGAGAAAAACACATCATCGCCATGGAGCCAGCATAAGTCTGCCTGGTGGAAGAGATGCCTGAATGGGAACCTGTGATTAATCTTAAAAATAGCTAATTGCAGCTGTTGTGATGGGGACTGGGAGAAGATCTCTCACACTGGATCCACTTCATTTGCTATTGTTCCAGCCAAAGCCTCCCAAACAGTCTTATTACAGTCCTGTTTATTTGTCCATTTAAGCATTCCATGAGCGACTTTGCCTCCATTTACCACCTCTCTAATTTTTTGGCAGTGGGAAACACTGATGACTGATGCAGTTAAACAGGTTGAGTGTTTATTGTTGGCCCATCCAGTCTGCCCTGTTTGTCCCTGCCTATACTGTCACCGCAGACTCTGCCTGATCTCCAGCTACTCCCCTTCTCCCTGCTTTCCTACTAAGATTCCTTTGTGCCTACCCTGTGCATGTTTGATGCCTACCACAGTTTTGCTCCCACCACCAATGTGCTGGTAGACTGTCCAGGTGTCCGCCACTCTTTCAGTGAAGAAGTACTTCTTCATATCCTCATAAATTCCTTTCCAACTTCACTGCATGCAGCGTTGTCCTGGTGTACCTTCCCTTCTGAAAAGTACCCCCTCTGTACCTTGTTCACCACTGTGAGGTGCTTACAGATCTCATGTCTCTCCCCTCAACCCCACCCCGGGTCTACATATTGAGATCCCTCATTTTCTTCTCATAGGGCTTCTGTTGCTACACTTGCAACATTTTAGTTGTCTTCCTCTGTACAGCTTCTACCCTGTGTCCTTCCTGAGATGTGATCTCCAGAACTGGACACAGTATGCTAGGTGGTGTCTCACCAGTTAATACAGTAGTAACACCATCTCGCCTCCTTCTGCTGATAATTCCCTTCCTTGTGCACCCCAGCATCCTGCTGGTCCTGCCTGCTGCGTTGTCATACTGCCTGCTTGAGGACATCAGATATGATAACCCCAAGGTCTCTTTCCTGTTTTGTGACCAAATCCTGTACAAGACCCTGAACTGTGGTGCAGGGCAGGTGCCAGAAGCGGGCTGCAAAACCCAAATTCAAACACAGTTCCTGGAGCCTCGGCACACACAGCAAAAACAAACAAACTCAAAATAAATGCAAAATGGGTTTCTTGCCCTATGTGCATGATTTTACACTTTATTATATTGAAACCCAGCTACCATACACTCGACCACCTCGAATTTTTTCAGGTGTCTGCTCATTCTCTGCACCCTCCCAAGTATCAACCCTGTTTTAGATTTTGGTGTCATCTGCAAAGAGGCATACCTTCTCTTGGTCCATATTTCACCATATCCCCTATGGAGTGTGCTGATGTAACAGTGCGTGTTTGGGTGGAGGAACCAATGCCATGAGGCATGACCATTCCGATTTTACCATTTCAGAACTTGCAGGGTGAATGCTATGGATATCCAAGGATCTTCATCGAGGATATCTGTTGCCCAGTCAATAAAAAGAGGGATAAACCAGTTTTCAATATATTAGTGAAGAAAGGAGGACCAGCGGGGATAACAAGGATAAAAGGCAAGTGGGTGTCTGTGAGAAGGGGCCAAGGCAAGGCGGACATATTAAACAGATACTTTGTTCTGTATTTACAACTGAAGGGGTAGATGACAGGCCAAAGATAAAGAAGGGGCAGAATTGGAAGGGAGGGGACACTAGTACTTTTACAGAGGAGGAGGAAGTCCCTCAGGGTAATAGCAACATCAAAAGTCGACAAGACAGTGGGTCTGGATGGGGTTCACTCTAGGATACTGAAGGAACTCAGAGAGGTGCTGGCTGCACTCCTGACAGCTTTGTTCAACTTATCGCTGGAAACAGGTAGTTCGAGGAACTGGAAAGGGCAGATGTGGTCCCACTTCACTAAAGTGGAAATAGGGTGCAGGCAGGAAATTACAGACCTGTCAGCCTGACTTCAGTAGTGGGTGAGGTTATGGAATCACTATTTAAGGAAGTATAGTGGAATACTCGAAAAAGTGGATTGCAGGATCAAAGGCAACATGGTTTCACAGTGGGGAGATCTTGCCAGACAAACCTGATCGCGTTCTTGACTGGGTGACCAGGGAAGTGGATCAGGGGCAGAGTGGTGGATGTGGCACACCTGGATTTCAGAAAGGCCTTTGACACCATTCCACATAGAAGACTGAGGAATGAGCTGGCCTGCCCTACGAGTGGTCCAGAAAGAGTAGTAAACTGGGTAAGAAGTTGGTTGGGTGGCAGGAGTCAGAGGGTGATGGTAACTGGAGTCTACTAGACCGGTCCTATTTAATGTCATTATCAGTGACATTGCAGAAGGGAAAGTGTGCCTGTTCATGGATAACTCTAAAATCTACAACAGGGTGGACACACCTGGGGGTGGTGGAAAAAATGAGGAATGATTTACTGAACATATGAAGAAGCCAGCAGAAGGAGGCCATTTGTCTATCAAGTCTGCTTGTATTGCAGGGTCCACAGCTGAGCTAATGTCCCTGCCCTCCTCCTCCCACTTCCTACTCCTGATCCTTACCTTCCCCTATGCCTATCCCAGCCTCTGTTAAAGCTGCCCACTCTCTTTAATGAAATAACCTCTTCCGGCAGTGCATTCCAAGTGTCCGCCACCTCTGCTGACCTCCTCCTAAACTTCCCACCCTCCAGCTTAAGACTATGCCTCGTGTTATGGTTGCCACTCAGCTTCAAGAGAGATTCTCCTTATCAGCCTTATTTATAGCTTTCAAGTACTTGAAAGTCCCAGTCATGTCCTCTCTCTCACTCTCCTCTCTTCCAGGAGTACATATTCAGTGCCCTCAGCCTTTCCTCATATGCCTTACCCTGCTGACCCACTGTCATCTTTGTAGCCTTCCTCTGGACCTTCTCTAGCAGGTTAATGTCCTTTTTGAGGTGTGGGCACCAGTACTGAACTCCATAGTCTAGATTTGGCCTTGCCAGTGACCTATACAAGGGCAGTATAACCTCCTCTCTCTACTACTGATCCCCTAGATATGCATCCCAGCATTTTGTTTGCCTTTGCTGCTGCTTTTGCACTACGTGGAGTGCTTTAGGTCTAGTGATCATCACTTCCAGGTCCTTCTCCTCCTCTGATGCATATACTGACTCCACTCAGGTAGTACTCTGTCCTGGAATTCTTGGCTCCAATATTCATAACTTTGTATTTCTTGGCTTTTTTTTATTTCTGTAAGTGCCTTACCTCCTTGGTTGGGGTGGTCTTATGGTTTCCCCATTCAGGTCTTGTCACTGGCGGCTCCTGCATCGGGCGCCATGCCCAAGCTTCAACCTCCTCACCCTCACCCTCCTAGGTGCAAGGATGCCAGTGATGCTGTGGTACATGCTCCCGCCGCACCGCACATCTGCCTCCACCAGCCCTTCAATTGAGCACCGCAACTTTCCCTAACCCCTAGCCACCGCCAAGGAGCCAGCATATTCACAGGCATCCTCCTCCTCCTCTCTAGAGGAGGAGGAGAGCAGTCCCTGGGACGCTCAATCCTCCTCCCTCCCCAGCTAAAACCCGACTGACCCAGCCCATTCCCAAATCTGGGTCACCAGCGTGGCGTGAGAATCCTCAGCGCCACCAGGCGGCACATTTCTTGGCATTGAAGTCAAGCTGCCAGATCCTGGACCCACATCCCCAGCTTTTCCAGATCTTCCTGTAGGTCCTGTGTCCCTTCAGCTGTGTCCACTCTCCTGCAGAGCTTGGTGTCATCCGTAATAGGCACATTTGCCCTTAATGCCATCCCCAGTATCACTGATGAGACATTGAACAACACCGCCCTAGCACTGAACCCTGTGGGACCCCACTGGTTATCTCTCTGGTACCAGATAACTCTTCCCCCACGATCACCCTCTGGTTCTGTCCTACAGCCAGTTTTCCACCCATCTGGCCATCTTTTTTCCAACCCTGAGATCCAACAACTTCATGATCAACCTTTGTGGGGCACAGAGTCAAAGGCCTTGCTGAAATCAAGATAGAGGATGTCTACTGCTTGACCCCTATCTACTGTCTTAGTGACAGTCAAAGAAGTCAATCAGCTTCATTTGACACGATCTCCCCATGAACCCATGCTTCCTCGCATCCTGGAGACCATGCCTCTAGATATTCCACCAACCTTTCCTTTAGTATGGTCTCCATGAGCTTGCCCACAATGGAGGTCAGACTGACTGGTCTGTAATTCCTGGGTCATCCTTGGGACCACTTTTGTGGAGGGGCACTACATGTGCTGTTCTCCAGTCTTGGTACCATGCCTGACTCTAGTGAACTATTAAATAGGTTGCCAGTGGCTCTGCCAGTTCCTTTAGTACCCTTGGATGTACTCTGTCTGGGCCTGGTGATTTGTCCACCTTCAATGCCAGCAGCCCTCCCTCACTCTATCCTCCTCTATCTCTACATCTCTGTTCTCCTACCCCCCGTGCTCCTTTCCTTCCTGAAGGCACTGGTCTGTCTTTCTCCCCGGTGAAGATGGAACAGAAGTATTCAGTTAGTATCTCTGCTTTTCTCCCATTATCCTCCACCCCTTTCTTAAGCCTGACAGTCCCTTCCTTCTTACCACTTTTCTCACTTATATAGCGAAGAAAGCTGCCTCCCTTTATAATTCCTTCAGCTATCTGCAGCTCCTTCTGTGCCCTTGCTCACCAGACTTCCTTACTTGCCTCACTAGCCAACCTTAGGTAATTTTCCCTATCCACCTCCCTCTTGGTCTTCCTGAATTTTCTATAGGCTAACCTCTTTCCTTACTGCCTGGGCAACCCCAGAACTGAACCAGCTGGGCGCTTTGGCCCTTGTGTTCTTCCCCTGAGCCTAATGCACTCATCTGTGGCAACTAGTATCCTTTCCTTAATGATGGACCAATTTTGGTCCACCTCATATTTGCTCTGGTGCCCACCAGATGGCTTCTTAGCACTTCACCCATTTTCCTGAAGTCCGCCTCCTGAAATCCAAGATTATGGTCTTAGTCGGATGCTTTCCCTGCCCATATCCAACTGGAACCACACTGTGCAATAGTCACTTCCGCAGTGGCTTCCTGACCATTATTTCCGTACATGCTCCCCATTTCTGAGCACCAGATCAAGAATTGCTTAGCTCTTGTTGGTTCAGTGATGCCCTGAGTCAGAACCCACACTGCAGTCCTTCCAGGATCACCTGACTTGTAGCACATGTTGTGGATGGTATGCTCCAGTCCACCTTGGGCAGGTTGAGTCCTCCCACAATTACCACTCTCCTTTCCTGCAGCTTCCAATATTGGTGAGCTCAGTTCCCCTGTCCTCTCCTCATCTTGATTTGGGTGGTCTGTAAACCACCCCCAACCTCACCTTTCTCCTCTATTGGACCTTAACTGAACCCATAATGCTGCCATTTCCTTTCCTCTGACTCCTCCCTCATTCAGATTATTTCCTCCCTGATATAGACTGCCACCCTTCCCGACTACCCTGTGTCTCCTGTATAGTTTATATCCAGAGGTCACAAGGTCCCAGTCATGGTGTGATGTTGCCCAAGTCTCGGTTACTGCAGCTATGTCCACCCTCCTGTCTGCTAATAGTGCCTGCAGGTCATCCATCTTGTTTTCCAAGACTCTGCACATTCAGAGACACCACCTTCCACCTAGAATCTGACCTTCCTTCTTGTCCTCTATTCTTTTCACATTTATGCCTCTCTGTGCACCCTCCACATACCCTTGTTATGTGTTCCTCACCCCTCCACCCTTTGCTGCGTTCTCACCCCTTCCACCTCCTCCCTCCAGACCTCTTCCATCACTGTGGGTGGGGAAAGGTTCACTGATCTCCTCCTCTCAGAGTCTGTGGGCCTGCACGCCTGCTGCCTCCCCTCAGTAGTTTAAGTGTAGTGGTTATGTATTCCCCAGTTGGTCCCTAGGTACCCTCAAACCTCCCTACTGAGGTGTAGCCTGTCTTATGAAAATAGTGCTTTGTTTGACCAGGTCTCCTCCCAGTCCCCAATACAGATAAACATCTCCTACCTGCACCATTTCCTCAGCCAGTCATTAAAATTCTCTATTCTTCTTTTCTGGCTGTGCTGGCCCTTGGTACTGGTATCACCTCTGAGAAGGCCAGCAAACCTCCTTCCTCCCTGCAGATCTTCCCTAACTCCCTGAACCTACTTTACACTACCTCAGCCTCCCTCCCCAGCTAGGTCGTTGGTTCCCAAATGTATAACTAAATTAGGTTTTCCTCCATTCTCCCTTACTGTTTCCTTAGTCTTGGGTCCACCTTCCCGCTGTCATCACTGGGCATACAAACCACCCTCCTACTTGTATTTGGGTCCCTTTCCTTCCCTAGTGAATACCTAATTATGGAGTCCCCTATGATTTTACCTTCCATCCCCTGCACCCATGCTCCCTATCGTCCTTTCTTACCTTGGTTACTAGCTGCTGCCCACCTAACTGCTCCTTCTGAGCCTGCTGAACTTATCTCCACATCCACAGTTTATCTGCCCCCTTCTAACTGTCTGTATCTGTATCAGTTTCCTCCCTCTTTCCTTTCCTCTCCTCCCGCCATCCTCCACTCCATTTTACCTGCCTCCTCTTCCTGCTCACCCTGATTAGTTCCTCTCCCTTCCTGTACTCCTACACTCAGCCCTGGCTCAACCTGACCTCCTACCTCACCTCCTGCTGTCCCTCTCTTCCCTCCTTCCAGACAGTGGTGCAAATCTATTCAGTAAAGACATCCCTTTAGAATTTCCCACCCCTGATGCTGCTCTCACATTCCCACCCTTCCTACTTGCCATTCCTCCACGCTGGGCTCCCTAGTTCTCTGAGGAAGAGATACTCCTGTATACTGGGTGCTTCTCCCTCTCCCTTCTCCTGCCTGATACCCTCACTCCCTGGGCATCACCCTCTGCCTTTCCCTCCACTGCTCTGCTCCTCTGACTTCCCACACCATCCTCCCAGATCCCATCTGAGCAGCCTTATTTCAGCCCTTAGCTGCTCCAGGCTCTTACACACAGGACATCCCCTTTACTCCACATCACCCCAGAAAGACTGCTGCCCCAAGCTGTTGCAGTTCACCACTCTCCTGCTTCCCATACATGTACCTATTCCCCACATCCTCCCAGCCCAGCTTCTCCTAGCCTCCAGTTATACATAACTAATTTGCAGTAGTTAGAGGAATGGTCAAGTGTTTGGCAGCTGGGTTTCAATGCCAAAATTGCAAAATCATGCACTTGGAGCACAGAAACCCGGGGGCTATGTACCAATTGGCAGGGAGGTATTGGCAACCACCAGACAGGAAAGAGACCTGATAATCATTGCTGATGACCTTAAAGTAGCCAGGCAGAGTGAAAAGACAGTGGGAAAGGCTAGTAGAATGCTGGGGTGCATAGGAAAGGGTATCACCAGTAGGAAGGAGGTAGTGTTGCCCCTGTATAGATCAATGGTAAGACCACACTCTCGAGTACTGTGTCCAGTACTGGAGGCCCCATCTCTGGTAGGACATGGATAGGTGGAGCTGGTACAGAGGCATGGCAACCAAAATGGTATGGGACTACATCAAAAGCCCTACGAGAGAGACTAAGAGAACTGAATATGTACTTTCTGGAGGAAAGGGGGATATGATAGAAACATTCATGTACATAACAGGTATTAATAAGGTACAGGAAGGTAGCATTTTCCACTGAAATGCAGAATTGAGGACAAGGGGTCAGCTATGAAACTGGAGGGGTGGCTCAGAGGGGATGTGAGGAAATATTTCTTTACAGAGAGGGAGGTGGTGGAGGACTGAACAGCCTCATTACAGAGGTGGTAGGTGCCAGAACAGTCACAGGATTCAAGCATCGTGGGACAGATACAGGGGACCTTGGAGGAACACAAGGTGGGAGGAGGACCGAAGATTGTGGAGGCACAATAGGCAGGGAAAATGGGCAGACTGGATGGGCCCTTCTGGGTCTTTTATCTGCTGACAACTTCTATATTTCTATCTCAGCATCCTTATAAGATGTGGTCGCCCCTCCATACTTTTCCCGCCATTGATTACGCCATCAGACCCGCCAGCATGGAGAGCAATGCCAATTTGTTATTTTTCTTCAAAACAATAGTATAATAGTGTAATTGGGAGGCAGTATAGCGCAGTGGTTTAAGGCTCTGAGCTGCAAATCTGGTGATATCCAGCAGACCAGACCTGGGTTTCAATCCCACAGCTTCCACTTGCATACTGTGTGACCCTGGGCAAATCACTTAACTTTCCTGTGCTCCCAGGTCGCACCTGTATAAAAGCATTCAACTTAGTGTGCTACTCCTGGTTAAACAATTTAAAAAAAAAAAATCATCCTTTTTAGCTTTTTTCTGTGGAGGAAGGGCCTCAAAATTATTCCACGCCTGGGGGAGCGAATTTACAAAGATGACACACTTATTTACTGTGTTTGCTGCCTAGGCCTCGACCACAATGTTCAGGCCTGTGACATTTGCTGCAGTTTTAACTCCACTACTAGGCGGAGGCAAGGGCCCTCTGTACTTTTCTTTTGCAGAAGGGCCTACATAGCGATGAAGAAACAGCTATATAAAGAGACAAAGGCTTCTTTTGGCCCCAGTCCACTCTGTGAAAAGCATCAGTCGAAGAACAAGGAAAAGAAGTCCTCGTGGGAGGGGACAACAAACACAAGCATCACAGAGACAAGGGTTCCCAGTGTGACAGGGTTGAGTACAGCCCTGTCCCATTTGTTATGGAGAAAGAGTTTAAATGCAAGTCTGTGTTCTATTCTCTCCTTTCTGTCTCTTCTCTGTCTGGTTGCCAAGAACAGATTTTCTCGTGAGACCTAGGACTTGATCACCCCTACGGT
Source organism: Neoceratodus forsteri (assembly GCA_016271365.2). NCBI lineage: Eukaryota > Metazoa > Chordata > Ceratodontiformes > Ceratodontidae > Neoceratodus > Neoceratodus forsteri. The sequence goes on along the minus strand of JADMNL010000027.1, from coordinate 261,003,908 downwards.
CTCACAGTTCTTTGCCTCTCGTTATCTCTCTACCCTCACTTGCTGTTCTGTCTTTTCGCCCCTTGCATATCTGCAGGTATAAAAATATATGTGAATCATTATGTGAAAATGTAACTGATACTGGGATCTCTTTGTTTAGAAATGTATATAGTTTTACTGTTGAAATAATTGCAAAAAGCTGTTTGGAACTCAAGGGGTTAACCTGTTTGCAAACTCTCTGAGAAGCTGTAATCAAGAGGTCAGTTCTGGTCACAATGTTCTTTTTCCTGCACTTGTTTAAACTTACAAGAATACTGTATGTGAAGCATGCTATTTTCTTAAGCTCCTTCACAGACTTATAAAATTGAGCTGCAATGTTTTGAGTGAGAGAGACAGGACTGAGAGAGACTGAGATTGGAAATAGAGAAGAAACCCAGATGGACTTTCTCTGTTTATACTGCCTTTGTAAATAGTTATACTGAACAATTATTATTTTTTATTGTACTGTTATTAATTATAAATCACTTATTGCGAATTGTACTACTGCTTATGGTTTTCTTATGCTTCCTGACCTAGGCCTCGATGACAGATGGTGTTAGCCTAAGTGGATTTACTGCATATTATAAGCCAGATCATACTGCAAGTAATTGGCTGTAAGAAGGAGTGACACTGGAGCAGATTTGTCCTTAGTAAATTGGGGCAGTACTTAACAGATATGAAGGTGGGAGATAAGACTGTAAAGGACCGGCCTGGTGGCGCTGTGGGTTGAGGCACCAGATGCCACACAACTCAGCTATACCGGCAACCTGAGTTCGAGAATGGACTCGAGAGTTGCGGGGCGGAGGATCGAGCATCCCAACGGATGCTCTCCTCCCTCCTCCAGGTGGGTTACCAGGTGCTTGCGACACCCAACATTCCTGGGGCCGTGGAAGCATGGGCCAGGGACAACTGGGGCTCTTGAGTCAGGGAGGGGAGACGCCAGGGCGCTGGCAGTGGCGTGCAGGCGGCATGCCATCTGCCTGACATATGTCCTTGGCGCCGCGTCCTCGGGGATCAAAGGGAAACAAGGGGGAATGTATGCACCCCTGGCCCCGAGCAAGATGAAACAAGGAAGGGGTAGCCTTGAGGCATGTCCAGGTGGATGGAGTAGGAGGGGAGATCTGAGGCCTCCCCTGAAAGCCGGAGCTGGGCAAGTGCAAAAAAAAAAAAAGAGTGTAAAGGTACTTATAGATTCGAGAAGCAACAGACCCTAGTACATACTGAAGTGCTGGAAAAACAGTGTTCAAAAGGACCAGGTACTGGTGTCATCTGCATCCACGGGACACTCGATACTATCCCACCAGCCAAGTGACTCTGACTATTAATGGGGTGTCACACCAAATGAAAGTGGAGGAAGTACCTAAGTTACCCATACCTGTGATTATTGGAAATTACTTTCCCGGATTTACTGAGTGGATCAAAGAAGGAGTAAATTCTGATGTTTCAGCAGCTGTGGTGACAAGAGCTCAGGCAAAGAAAATCTCAGATGGTGGGAACTCTTTCCTTTCACTGATTTTGATTCTGACTTGTTTGAGCACAGCTCCAAGATTTGGAAGTCCAGGAATGAAAGATGTCATCTGAAGAAACAGTGGCAACAAAAGACTGATGGGCTTAAGGGATTAACATATAAAATGTTGAAATTAAACTGAGTGTGATTTTCTTTCAGAGCAGCTAACAATGTTTCTCTTCAGGGTTATTTTAAGCAGCTGGGGGTGAAATCAAGACAGGTGAACCTATGTTTCAAAATGTAATGGGCTACTGTACAGAGTTTGGGTTAAACCTCAGACACAGGACAAGATAGAACAATTAATTATACCACAAAAGTATAGAACTGAGTTGTTAAAGATAGCACATGATAGTCCTATGGCTGGTCACTGGGAGGAATCACACCCTTGCCAGATTGCAGTACAGATTTTACTGGTCTGGAATTCATGAAGATGTTGCTTCTTATTGTAGTTCTTGTGCTGAGTGTCAGAAAGAAGCCCAGTGACTAAAAAAGACAAGGTGACCTTGGTGCCCCTACCCTTGATAGATGTGCCTTTTGAGAGAATTGGAATGGATGTGGTTGGCCCTTAGACAAAAGTAAAAAGGAAATAGATTCATTTTGGTTTATTTAATTTATTTTATAACTTGGTAAAGTCAAACATAGTTAAACATAACAGGAATGTTTTCAACATTTAGCAAACATTTTAGGCAAGAAAGTAGAGGAAGAGAAAGCTAAAAAGAAAGAAAAAAAAAACAACATACTAAGAAGAACAAGTCAACAATATACCCACCCCCCACCCCTAACCTCCCACACCCCCTGCGCTTGTGGTGCATAAGTGTTACCATTCATGCAGTTACGGTATTGTTCAAGTAGAAGAGATGTAATAGGCCATGCAGAAAAGGGAAAGAAATAAAGAGAAAGAAAGGGGGAAGAGAAAAAAAAGAACAGATAATATGGTGATGCTCTCCTCCTGCTCTAAGTAGTGCAGGAAGGGGCAAATTAAAGGCAATAAAAGGTGTGGAGGGACCCGCACTCACTCTTAACCCAATCGCAATTCAAGTAAAGGGTATATAATTTACCCCACTTTGCCATAAAGGAAGATTGATGACGGCTCACTTGGCGCTTATTAAATGTTCAACCCGGAGCTAAAAGACAGTTCATGTAATCACTCCATATATGTTAAGTTTGTTTGGTCTTTCCAATGTCTGAGCACTAGCTTTTAACCGCCATTGATAATAATGCTAAATGGTATCTTTTTTCTTTACTGAATTATGGAGTAGTCTCCAAAGATGCAAGTTTTGGGGGAGAATAGTCCGCATAATCCTAATGTGGGATCCGTGGTTGATTCTATTTGTCTCCATAAGGGGGATACCAACTCCACGCACCACAGGATATGTAGTAATGTACCTCTTCCTTGCTGCATCTGGGAACATATTGCCGAGGATATGAAATAGATTCATTTTGGTAGTGTGTGACTATGCTACTGATACCCAGAGGCTGTTCCTATGCATACTGTCACAGCCCGAAAGTGGCAGCAGAGCCTACCAAAATTTTGAGCAGGGTGGGCATACCAAAAGAGATTATTACTGATCAGGGTAGTAATTTTGGTGCTGCATTACTGAAGGAGTTGTACCAACTACTAGGTATCACTGCCACAAGAACCTCCCTTATCACCCTCAGACAGACGGGTCTTGTTGATGCTTTAATCAAACCCAAAACACATGTTAAAAAGGTTTGTAAAAGGGAAGGGAAAGACTGAGGCCAATATTTGCCTTTACGTGCTTTTTCTTACAGAGAAGTGCCACAGACATCTAGAGGTTTTCACCATTTGAAATGCTGTATGGTAGGCAACCTAGAGGGCCACTAGATGTAACAAAAGAAACCTGGGAAGATAACCCACATCAGAAACAATCTATTACATCTTATAAGTGTGCCCTGAGAAAGAAGCTGGCAAAATATGTTGAAATCACCCATAGTAACCAGGAGGAGACCCAAAACCTGTAGAAGGTGTATTATGACCATGGGGTGAAAAAAAGGTTTTGAGGCAGGTGAAAAGGTCTTGTTACCCACTACAGAAAACAAACTTGTTAATAAAGTGGCAAGGGCCTTATAAGGTTCTTAGACATACTGACATAGTTAACTATGAGACTGAGACCCCTGCTAGGAAAAATCCTACTAAGATATGCCATGCTAACCTCCTCAAAAATGGGTTGAAAAAACACCAAAAGCTGCTTTGCTAGTTTTACCAGAAACTGATAAAGAAGATATTGATGTAGCTTATGATAGACTGGAACAAACTGTTACTGCTGATGCTGTCAAGGTGAATGTTTCCTTAACTTCCGAACAAATCAGAGAAATCTCTAACTTACTAAGGACATTTAACTAGTACTTTTACCACAGTACTGGGCCGGAGCAAAAGGTCGAGCACGTAGTAGTGACAGAGAATGCTCATTTTTATTAGCAAAAAAATATACAGATTACCAGAGTGGTTAAGAGCTGACGTATAAGGAAATGCAAAAATGAAAGAATTGGTATCATAGAAGAGTCAAGAAGTGCTTGGTCATCACCAGTAGTGATTATAAACAAAATGAAGGGTGTGAGAATCTGCCTTGATTTTGGAAACTTAATCAAGTGTTAGAATTTGACAGTTATCCTATGCCCAGAATAGATGAGTTGGTGGACAGACTTGGAGTGGCAAATATATCGGTACCCTCGATCTCACCAAGGGTTACTGGCGAATCCCCTAGCCAAAGTATACAGAGACAAGACTGCATTTGCCACTCCTGTAGGATTCTATCAGTTCACCACCATGCCATTTGGTTTACATGACTTATCCGCTACATTCCAATGGTATACGGATGTAATTTTATCCATTACACTGGTTATTGTGCTGTGTACCTGGATGATGTCGTGGTGTACAGTCCAGACTGGAAAAAGCCTGGAACACCTACATAGCATTTATCCAGTCAATCAAAAAGGCAGGTCTGACAAATAATCCTACCAAGTGTGCATTGGGCATGCTGGAAACCAGATACTTGGGCTATGTTTTAGGGAATGGAGAAGTTAAGCCAGAGGTTTCCAAGATAGAAGCTGTAGCTAACAGCCCTGTCCCCAAAACCAAGAAACATGTCAGGTAATTTTATGGCTGGCTGGTTGTTATCGGAGATTTGTTCCCAACTTTGTAGAGTTAGCTACTCCCCTCACAGAACTCATGAAAAAATGGTACCTGAATAATGTGAAATGGACCCCAGAGTGTGACAAAGCTTTTCGGGCCATTAAGGTTGCATTATGTTCAGCCCCTGTTTTAAGAAGTCCAGACTTAGAGAAACCATTTTTGTTACAAACAGATACATCAGAGGTATGCCTAGGTACAGTCTTGAGTCAGCATATAGATTGGAAAGAACATCCTATTTTTTACATAAGTAGGAAATTGCACAACAGAGAAAAAGGTACTCCACCATTGAAAAGGACTGTCTTCCAGCAAAGTGGGCAATGGAGTCTCTTAAGTTTTACTTACTAGGAGCTGACTTTGTACTTGTAACAGATCATAATTCTCTTTTGGCTTAACCAAATGAAGGATAAAATTTAGAATCGTGACGGTGGTACCTGGCACTACAGCCATTTAAATTTAAAGTGATGCACACATCTGGGAAAGAGAATATTAATGCTGATTTTCTGTCTAGATATGGATCAGGAATTGAGAATTCTTAAGGCTGAAAACAAATGAGTGAGTTTAAACTTCACTTTTGTTGTACTGTTATGGTAAAAGGATGCTGCATATGCAGAGAACTGTAAAGGTCATATGCTTATGTTAGATGAGAATTACTAGAAAGTTTTGGAAACCTGCTTTTGTAAAACAGGTTCCTAGGGTTTTTTTTTTGTTTTGTTTTTATTTCACCAGGATAAGACACTAGACAAAGCTAGTTTTCAGGGTCGCCTCTGCTATAAAAAGTTATACAAACTTTAGACAAAATACATGAGTGTTACAAATACATAGTTACTAAAACAGTACAATTAGTGTAATAAATCACAAAATGTAAAATGTATCCATAGCATTTACATTTGAAGGAGTAAGAAGCCTCAAGAGCAGATCTGAATGTTTGGTAGGATAGCTTGTTACGTACAGTAGGAGACAATGCATTCCAGTTGATAGCAGATAAATAATCAAATCTTTGTTTACCATATTTAGTCTCGAGTGTGGATCTTAAAACCTAAGTTCCCTCTTGGTGGGGGGTATGTGACAGAGTTGAGTATGACCCTGTCCCAGTTATTATGGTGAAAGAGTTTAAATGCAAGGGTGTGTTCTGTCTCTCCTTTTCTGTCTGTTCTCTGTCTGGTTGCACAACCAGATCTTCTCGTGAAACCTAGGACTTGATCACCCCAACGGTCTCCTAGTTCTTTGCCTCTCGCTATCTCTATCCTCATTTGCTGTTCTGTCTTTTCCCCCCAACATATCTGCAGGTATAAAATATATGTGAATCATTATGTGGAAATGTAACTGATACTGGGATCCCTTTGTTTAGAAATGTATATAGTTTTACTGTTGAAATGTATATAGTTATACTGTTGAAATGATGGCAAAAACTGTTTGGAACTCACGGGTTAACCTGTTGGAAAACTGTCTGAGAAGCTGTAAGCAAGAGGTCAGTTCTGGGTCACGGTGTTCTCTTTGCTGCACTTGTTGAAACTTACAAGAACACTGTGTGAGAAGCGTGCTATTTTCTTAACGAGCTCCTGCACAGACTTATAAAAGGAGCCATAATGTTTTGCAAGAGAGACAAAGACTAAGATTGGAAATTGAGAAGAAACCCAGATGGACTTTCTCTGTTTATACTGCCTTTGTAAATAGTTATACTGAACAATTTTATTTTACTGTTATTAATAATAAATCACTTGTTGCGAATTTTACAACTGCTTCTGGTTTTCCTATGCTTCCTGACCTGTGCCTCGATGGCACCCAGAGAGATCTACATCACCACTGTGGCCTTCAAGGTCACCCTCCTCTTTGTCACCATCTGTATCCATGCTGGTGACTCAGGCCACCCTGACTGTCCTTCAACCACCTACAGCTGGGTCTGGCCGGGCACAGCTGGCCCTTTTATAGCCAGTAGCTTGCTCTCATCGACGGTCTATGCTATGATGTCGACTGATCAGGTAGCAGCCTTTAGCAAAGGCGTTACACACCTGATCTCTCAGGTTATCTTCCTGCCTCATTGACACATATCATCACACTTCCTAATAAGGGTGGTGCTGATGAGGCCTCTTCAGTCACCAAGATCTCCCTGTCGATGAGGTCAGGACCTAATGTAGGCAATATTAAGTCTGCTGCAGTTAGTGGGCCACGATCGTTGCTGGACTTGATTCCCCTTCAACCTTTTTGGATGATGGCCTTTTTATGAAGGCAGTTAATAGCAGTGGGTTTGGTCCTGTCAACTGTCCCACAGACTCCACGGTCACCACCTCACCTTCCCACTTGAACCTTTCTCTGCTGATGCCCAGCCATTGCTTCACATTCACCATGGAGTGCCAACGGGTTGTCCCTGACCCATCCTAAGAGGGACAGCAACACTCAACCTGACCTCACATCTTTCTTGGTGATGCCGCCTCAGAGATTGCCCAGAAGGCACTGCCAATCTGATTTCGTCTTTGGGAGGGTCCGATATCCACCCTGTTGGTGCCCTAACTGTCTGTTTTGCTTAGGGGGCCTCTTCATTGATGTCAGCATCGCAGTGCGACCCCTTTGGCCTGTCATCCATGGGCATGATGATGACGGTACTGGCACATACTCCTCCCTTAAGAGGGACAAGAGGTACGGTGCTTTTGACTGAGGTTGACGTAGATTCCACCCTGCCTCCTGTAGTGACGAATCAGTGATCTATACTCTGAATTCTGCACCAGAGGACCACTCCTTCATGTCCATGCTGCAGGGCATGCAGGTTACCATGGAACTCTCTGGGAAGAGAAATACTCCTCAAAGCAGGATCTTTTGAATATCTGGAAGATCTTAATTCAAGAGGGTTCTTGCACTAGGTATTCACAGATAGGAGTAAGCTGCCAGGCGTCCATGACCCCATGGAAAACTTCTAACTAGCAGTCTCTGGTGGTGGACCACCCCCACATCAGGTGACTGGTGTCAGACGACTTCAGTATAAAGGGGCGGTCCCCCCGCTCGCCTTCCAGTTCTTTCCAGCAGTCGACTGGAAGTTCCTCATGGTGGAACAGTGCTTTCGTCAGTACCTTCGTCAGTTAAAAAGTTTCGACTTTTTTTCTCTTTTCTTGAATTTCTTCATTTTCCTTATACCATCTGCTATGTATGTCGTTCCCGATGCCCTCCGAATCGCATAAAAACAGAAGCGCTCGTGTGGTTCCCAGTTTCCACACAAGGATGGCCATTCCTTGTGCCTCTTCTGTTTAGGCGAGACCACAGACTTTGTACAGGCCACCTCGAGTAAGTGGCGTCCTTTTCATCACCAATCCCAACAAAAACTTAGCTAAGGCAAGCACACCCACAAACGTCAGGCCCCTCCCAGCCAAGACTCCCCAGCAAAAAAAAGAAGCCTGCTGCTGCGCTGCCAACACCTCCTGACTCCCCAACCTCTCCCTCTGCCTCTGGCCATTCCAGAGAAGCAGTGGGTGGGGGATTCTCCTCCTGTCTACTAGGTTGGGAGAGATAACTTCAGATGCTTGGGTGCTCCAGCTGATATCGGCCAGACACTAATAGAGTTTCTTCAGAAACCCCTCGAAAACCACCCTCAGTCGCCACTCCCCACAACATCTTCCTCTGATCCTAGAAGACATCCTGTCCCTTCTGTCGAAGGCGGCGATAGAACCAGTCCCCACCCATCTTTGGGGGACGGCTTACTATTCTCATTTTTTTCTAGTTCCAAGAAAACTGGAGACTTGAGGCCTGTCCTAGACCTCTGCTCCTGAACATGTTCGTGGAGTACAACGCCAGAATGCTCTCTCTGCAGAGCCTTCTACCCTTACTTCGGCAGGGTCAGTGGCTATGTGCTCTGGATATGCAGGACGCCACCTAAATATCCCCATATGCCCTTCCCACACGTAGATACCTCTGTTTTGTTTTCAGGGGACCACTACCAGCTCAAGGCCCTCCCATTTGGTCTTTCTCGGCTCCCGAGTATGTACCAAAATGCCTGTCAGTGGTAGCAGCCCACCTGCATACCCAGGGAGTGCAGGTCTTCCTGTACCTGGACATTTGGCTCCTCATGCCCTTCCGAGGGAGGACCTTCTGCATCTCTTCCCCACCCTGCAGATCTTTCCCAGCCTGGGTATAACCATCAACCAGGCCAGCTCTCACTTGGTCCTTTGCCAGCACCTTCAGTTTTAGGGCGATTTCAACCCACCTTAGGCAAAGCCTTTTTGCCTCTGGACAGGGTCGAGACCCTTCAGATTCAGGCTCGCCCACTGTCCGGTTGCAGGCGGGTTGGCACCAGGTCAGTCCTCCGCCTCCTCAGGCTTATGACGGCTGCCATTCCGACAGTTCCGTTCACTTGACTCCATATGAGAATCTCTCAGTGGACGCTCGGTCACAGTGGGACCAAACTCTGGACGATCTAAACCAAGAGGTGCTGTTGTACGACCCCGTGAGCAGGGACTTACACTGGTGGATGGTTCAGGAGAACCTGCTTTGGAGTCCCATTCTGAATTCCTCCTCCCTCCCAGGCGATGACAACGGATGTGTCGGGAGGACTGGGGTGCCCATCTAGGTCTCATAGGACTCGGGGCAGTTGGTCCCTTTCGAGCAGAAACTGCACATAAATGTGCTCAAATTGAGAGTAGTCTTATATGCCCTACAGGCTCTTCTTCCCTCATTCTTCCCGGTCATCTTCTCATTCAATCAGACAGCATGAGTGTAGTCTGGTACCTCAACAAACAGGGAGGAACACGCTCCTATTCCCTGTGCCGGGAAGCGATGGAGAGTCTGATATTGGGCAGCCTCAGCACAACCTTCACCTCACCGCAGTTCACGCTCCAGGAGTGGAAAACACCCTGGCAGACAAAATCAATCAATCCTCAGCCAGGACTCATGAATGGGAGCTAGACCAACAGGTAGTAAATGACATTTTCGGCAGTAGGGGACACCTCAGGTAGACCTCTTTGCCGCCTCCCAAAATGCAAACTTCCCTCCTTTTGCTCGCTCGCTCCAGGGGCGAGATGTTTTGTGGGACGCTCTGTCTCTCTGTTGGAGGGACAGATTCATTTATGCCTTCCCTCCCATTCCTTTGATTCCGAGGGTCCTGAACAAACTCGGATCAGAAGGGACTCAGATGATTTTCATCACCCCTTCTCGCCCAGGCAAGTTTGGTTCTCTCTTTGCAACAGTATTCAGAGGAACTTCCTCTTCTTCTGTCGCAGCACTTGCTGACCCAGTCATCGGGGACTCTGGTCCATCCAGGCCTAAAACTCCTTCATCTTCATGTGTGGCTCCTGCAGACATAGCTAAAGCCCACTGGTCTCTCCTTTAGTAGTGGACATTTTGGTGGAGGCGAGGAGTCTTCCACCAGGTCCACCTATGCTATGAAGTGTTTTCATCTGGGCATACTCAAAGACTTAGAGCCTTTTTCATGCCCAGTCACCAAAGTCCTGGATTATATCGTCACCTCTTCAACCTGGGCCTTAGCCATTCCTCTTTAAAAGTCCATATGGCAGCTATTTTGGCCTACCACATTCCTTTGGTGACAGGACCTTTACTCAGTTGGAAGTCTCTAAGACTTTTCTCAAAGGGTTCTCCACCTGAGACCCCCATCCATAATCCTGTTCCACCATGGAACTTGAATTGTATCCTGGAGGAAGCTTACACTGCCTTCCTTGAACCTGCAGCGGAAGCAGATTTAAAGATCTTCCTTTGTCAGTCTTCACCATTCATTACTGTTGGGTGACAGCTGAGGCACGCACCACCACGGGAGCTTTTTTTTTTTTTGGAGTCGGCGCCAACGGAGCCGCCTCTGCGGGAGTGACGCTTCATGAGAGTGCCAAGGGGTGGCCCGGGAGGGCGCCGAGACTCCACCTCCATCCCAGTTCTGTTTCTCCCGCCATCGAGACTGCACCTGCTGCGCGAGTTTCGGGTAGTTTTACTCGCGCTATAGGCCCTTCGAAATTTATTTGACGCCTCCTTCATCCCGGTATTTTCTCGATGTCGTTGACTGGTAAGACCTTCCATTATTATTTTTCTTTCGACTACACCGAGCCTTTTCTGTATTTTTGCTTGATTATTTATCATCATGTCTGGTTGGGGCAAAGAGTAAAGTATGGGTCGAGTCCCTATGCGTCAGTAGCCCTTGTGGCTGCAGTTTTCCGTCACGGACTGGTCATGATGTTTGTCTCCTGTGCCTGGGACCCTACCATGATATGGACCATTGCGACACCTGCTTCTCCATGGACTGCCGTGTTTTAGAAGTCCGTGCATTGCAGTCGGCGAGCTCCCACTTGGAGGGGCGATGTCGCCCTAGGGCTTCCCAGGCCAGATCTCTTGACCTTTTCTCCGGGTCCCCTCCGGTCTATACAACCAGCGAGGAGGAAACCTCTACTTCCAGCCTTGCCGAGGAGGAGGAGGTTTCTTCTTTGGCACCGGAGGGAGGCGTGATCCACCCTCGGTCGCTGTTGGCGCCGTCCCGGCAGTCACCTCCTCGGAGGTGCAAGCTCCCCGGTGTTGCAGCCCCTGGCTGCGGGGCCCAGCGCTGGTGGGCCCTCATTACCATCTTTCCTCGCCGTGGGTCTTCCGCTTCTCATGGCGCCCGGCGACTCAGTCGGGGCTGTAGGCGGCGCTGTTCTGGGCCTCAGCGTCATTTCACGGTGCAGGGACCCTGGCAGCACTGTCGGCAGTGTCACTCTGGGTCATGGCGCCGTGGGTTTGGGCGGCGCAGTGCACGCTTGGCCTCAGCACTGTCGCAGTGCGGGGACTCGGGCGCCTCAGCGCTGTTCCCGGTGCCGGTGATCCGGGCGGTGCCGCTCTGGGCCTCGGTGCGGGGACTCGCGTGGCGCCGTTCGTGGTGCCGCACCAGATCTTAGCGCCGTGGCGGGTGTCGGTACTCAGGCGGCACCGTTCGCGGTGCGGCCAGGAACCCGACACCGCCAGGAGGGCGGATGACTCGGCGGACGTGTTGCTCGTCGCGGCCTACGGCGGTACCAGACCTGGTGCCACCCGGCAGGTTCCTGCTGCAGTTGGTTTGCAGTCTTCCCTTGTCGACCCTTCCTTGGAGGGACATGACTCAGGTGAGGACACAGACCAGCAGCTAGAGTCCTCTGGCTCTGAACCTCCTGTAGGCCGCGAGGGCTAGACGGTCCAGTATCCCTCTCCTGGACTCCCCGGAGCTGGTTAGCCCAGATGGCTCCATGGCTAGGGGTGGCCTGGAGTCATCTTTGGTGGACCCTTCCGAGGGGTTCAAGAAGGGATTCCCTCTTCAAGTAGGTCCAAGACGGCCGCCGTTTCCGGTGCTGCTCAGGTCCTTCAGCAGAGGGGGAGGACCCTGCTTCAGTAGGTGCCCTTGGGCCTTGCTCAGCAGGGCTGTCTGCCACTGGTTTCGAGGAAAGGGCTGCTTCGGAGTCCGAGGGGTTGAGGGGTAGGGGTCGAGAGCAGCGGCGAGGCCCCACCGCCCTGCAGGGGTGCGGGGAGTCGTAGCGCTGATCCTCACCTCTCCTGAAGGTCTCTAAAGTGCCTTCTAGTGGCGGTTCTGAGGATTGCCCTTCTGACTCATGCAATCCCAGACGTGCCACAGGGGAGATTCCCTTCAGGGCTCTTTCCGGAGTTGCCTCCTTTCCTCTCTTCTGCGCAACCCGGCATGATCACAGGGTCCCCAGTTTTGGCGGCATCGCTACCTGGATCCCAGAGCTCTGGCAGAGGCCAGGCACGCGTTTAGGTGCCCTTCACCCATCCCTCTGCAACCACCCCTCTCTCCCAGGCCATGTGGGCCCACTGGCCATTAACTTGGGAGACATTCAGAGCTACTGCGGCGGTCTTCCCGTCCCTATGTTATGGCCATGGGATCTAACAGGTTTTTCGCCTGTCCCCCGCCTGCAGGAGTCTTCTGGCATTCGAGCTCCACTTCCTCCTCGCCTTCCTCAACTGAGGAAGAGGAACTTCCTGTCCACCTTTCCTCTGATGCTGACTTCACTGACTATCAGCGCTTCCTCGAGGATGGTCTCGGGCGCTCATATTTCCTACATTTGTAGAGACAATACCGAGCGGGCAGATGTGCTTTTCTCAGTGAATTCGGCACCCGCCATTTGGTGGTGCCTTCCTGGCTGATTCCTTCCAGGAAGCGTCTATCTGCACCTGGCAGTCTTCAGCCACTCCTTCTCCAGCCCCAGGAGACTGCAGGAGACTGTATTGTGCTCCCACGAGTCTCTAGGTTCTCTACCTCACCCACTTTCGGGTTTGATGTCCCTAGAAACTCCTTCTGGGCTTCACTGCCCAGTGCACAACAGGCTCGGACTCAGATTCTGCTGAGTTAGACCGGTGGGATGAAGAGTTTTCTCTGGTCGTGCATTGCTGTGCATTTCCTCCCATCAGGCTCACCACGCTGCTTACAGCCAGGCATCTGTGGTCGATGCTGGCTCAGGTCTTAGCTTTGCTACCTGACTCAGAGACAGTCTCAGACAAGCCATTGCCCTCTCTGCACAGGGTCTGAGCTTGCAAGGCACCAAGCGAGGGCATCCTATGACGCCAACCGAGATGGCATCCAGGCAAGTAGGGACAGCGATCTGCATCAGGCGGATGGCATGGTTTCATCTCTCCCGACTGTCACCATGGCCCGGCGTAGGGTGACTGGCTCTGCCTTCCGGGGACCCGCCTATTTTCCCGTGAGGGGCGGAGACGCCTTCAGGGGCAACCCTTCCCACAGCCCCTTGGGGGCTTTTCCTCCTCACCCACCCTAGACTCTTGTCTGTTGGTCAGGGTCTCCCTCTCTACTTGTCACCAGTAGGAGGCTGAGGGATCTGTTCCTCTGGTTTTCTCCCCCCTTTTCTAGGGAGGGCTCTCACTCAACAATAATGAATGGTGAAGATTGACAAGGAAGATATGAAATTACATACCTACCGTAATTCTTGATCTTCTCTTGTATCTTCACCATTCATTACGAATCCCTCCCACCATCCCCTCAAGGGCCTCCTCTCTTGTGTCTCCCTCCTCCCTGCTCATACCTCCCTTTTCTCCCTGGGCCGCTAAGCCAGAAAAAGAGAAAAAAATTTTCATGCTCTCTTCCGATCCTCTGAACGGATCTTTCCTCTGAGAATAGGAGGAACCAGCTTCATTTATCTGTCCTGAGGGAACTCTTTCTGACTGCCCTTAATGGGCATCTCTTGGTTCTCCCCAGCCATTTCTTCTCAATTCACAGTTTAAAGAGACGATCCCTTATGTGGCTCGACTTCTCTTTTCCAGACCACTTGACAGGTCTTAATCCTATTATGTCACCCTCTACAGGTGTAGTGCTATCCAGCATTCCAGTTTCCTTAAAGAGTGTTCCTGCCTTGCTCTCTAGGGAGTCCGATGGAGTTCCCGCCTCTATTTGGTATGGGGTGCCTCATGGCACCCCCCACACACACACACTTTCACATGATACTGTGTTATCACTTAACAAGATGCTAGTGGGCCTCCTCCTCCCTCCTAGCTGGCAGCACTCGCTTGGAACAGAGTTTTCCTTCTTAATAATTAAAGAGCTCCGGCTGGAGTCTGGGAAAACTGGGTAGGTGGGAGGTTAGGAACCTGCCTTGGTGTCCATTCTGAGCTAGAAGTTCAGTTGACCTTCTCCTTCAATTCCAAAATGGGATCCTTGCTCCCTTGTTTGTGGTGCCGAGCTTATAACCCTTAGCTAATTGCCAACGGCAGTCTTCCCTCCTAGCCTCCCTCCTATTCTTCTCTTTTTACCCTTCTTCTTTCTCCTCCCTGTCTGTTCCTCCCTTAGAGCCGCCCCAGAAGTGAGGCCCTTTGGTCCCTTATGGTAGGCAGTTCTTCTTTCCTTCTATCCTCTATTGGCTTATTCCTTTTCAGTTTATATCCTTTCCTTTTTCTATCCTCCGGCTCTCTTGCCTCACTCTTTCTTCTAACCCTTTTTTGCCTCTCAGCCAACAGAACTGAACTGGGATAGAGGAGGAGTCTCACGCTTAACGGCCGCCTCGCACTCCCACGAGAACGCCATCTGGGCGAAGTGTGTTGGCCCGACCTCAAAAAAAAAAGTCTACATGGCGGGCGTGCCTCTGCTGTCACCCAACAGTAATGAATGGTGAAGATACAAGAGAAGATCAAGAATTACAGTAGGTACGTAATTTTCATTTCTTTTCATGGAAGACACTTTTCTAGTGGCCATCACCTCTGCTCAGCGTATTCGAGCTCAAGCCTTGATGTGCAAAACCCATATTTGATTTTCCACAAGGGCGGGTGGCTTCTATGCACCAACCGTGAGGTTTCTCCCCAAGGTGGTAGCTGAATCTACACTGAATCAATCCATTGAGTTACCGTCTTTCTTTACGCAACACCCAATCAAGGGAATTCCTCTTACATACTCTGGATGTTCACAGGATCTGAGATACTACACCAATTGGACTAAGGATCTCAGGAAAACTGATCAACTTTTGTGTCTTTTACGCTCACAGAAGGGATGGCAGTGCTGTTTCCAACAATGTCTTTCCAAATGGTTAGTGATTGTATCACTTTCTGTTACGACAAGTACAGCAAGACCCTTCTGGGTCAGATCAGAGGTCACTCCACAGGGGGAGTAGCTACCTCTGCTGTATTTCAGGAATGTGTCCATGCAGACATCTGCGCAGCCGCAACCTGGACTTTGGTCCATACCTTCACAAAACACTACAGTTTGGACATTGACTCCTCACCGAGAGCAGGATTGGGTTTGCTTTCTGGGTCTTCCTTTCTTGAGACCTGCTCAGCCCTAAGGTTATATTGTGGATGACAATACTCCTGTTTTTTCTTGTTCCAGACTACTTGGGATTCAGTCCTATCTGTGAACACCTACTGTAAGAGCCCTCTCAGTAAGATAGTACAGTTACATAAGAACTTGCATAACAGCAGATCTTTAAGGGAGGCTCTTACAGTAGGTATTCCTTCCACCCTCCGTCCCTCTAAGTCTCTTTTCTTTCTTTCCATGGGGCTCATCCTCTCTCTCACATCTTGCCTCTTTTGGCCTTTGGCGGGAAAGAACTTGAAGGCAGGTGTGGGTGACGCACCTTTATACTGACAACGGTCACCTGATGTGGGGTGGTCCCCCCACCAGAGACTGCTAGCTAGAGGGTTTCCATGGGTCCTGATGCTGGCGGCTTAGTCCTGTCTGTGAATGCAAAAGCCTCTCGAACATCTACTGTTACTGTAAGTTCTTGCGTAACTATACTTTCCTGAGGCTCCTCCCATGGTCATTCCTTTTATACCTGGTTCTGGAGGATGCCACATATGGCTTGGTACTGGCCTAATGTGATGCCCCTGTTCCTAGGAAGGTGAACAAAACATATCCTGCTCCTTCTGATAAGGCATATTATGTCCATCAGCATGATACAGATTTGGACGTTAACGGCTGATCACCACTGTTCTCGGCACCGACTTGTCTTAGTTCTCATCCTCCTGACAGAGTCCAGGAAGATAGACATCTTGGGCAAGTGTACTTATGCCTCTGCCTCCTTGGGTTTAAGGATTTCTAATTATCAGGCATGCATGGTGAAATGCCAGAATATACTGTGGCACAAGGCTCACACCGCTGCCCTGGGATTGCAGAGATGGTGCAGCTAGCAGGACTCTGTTACAACAACCTGGGACAGCCATCCAAGTGGGCTGACACCTCATTTGATTGGTCTATGATGGCTCAGCTGTCTCGCCAGGACTGCAGCAGCAGGCATTTGCTTAAGGCACCACTGGCTCCACGTCTTAGGGCTTCCGGGCCAGATACAGAGAACAGTGTTAAATGCCCTTTTCAGAGAGGTAGAAGAGGTCTTAAAGTCCTGCATTCTGCCCAGCTACTACCATACCACCCAGAGCAATACATCTCTGGCTCATATGCCTCTAAACGTGCCAGCAGTGGGCATAGACCTTATACTGGCTGTCAGACCTCCCACAGGAGACTCCCATCAGGGAATCCAGTTTCCGGCAGCCTCAGCTACTTCAGGTACCACAGTGGGCTTGCCCAAAGAAGGCAGTACTGGAGATCTGGCCTTCGTGGTTTTGCTCATCCCCATTAGTCCCAGGACAGAGGTGAAGGACCAGTCCCGTTCCCCCAACCGGGTGCACAACCTTCCATGTCTACTGATTTTCATATCTCCAGGTCCACTGTAGGTATTTTACTCATGCTACCCTAATGGCTGTCCTGGGCATACCGCTCGCTAAGTTTATTCCTGTCCCTTATAAATAATTGGGCCGCTTGATTTGTCTGGGGGCTGTATCCCCAGTGACAGAGCCATAAGCCTAATCAAGTCGTTCTAATTACATGTGTCTCAGACAGTTGAGATATCTTAGGTAATTCAGATGGTGTACAGTGACTAGAGCTGTCTTCTTGTTCGGGGCTATCACCTTTGTGGGACAACTCAGTTATCATGACACTCCCCAACACTCCTCGGCAAGGTTTTGTTGATGTTACAGCCTCGATACAAGGGCCTGTAGACACTAGCTGAGGAGTAGCTTTGAGTCTTCTGACTCTGAGGTACTTGTGCCTACATTTCTGGGTTTGACAGCCATGCCTTTTGTCTCCTGGAACCCCTCCAACATAACACAGGCATTAGTAGCCACTAGACTTCCACCGCAACGCATCCTCACTAAGTAAGGGAGGCACAACTCTCTGTGGCCAATTTCTTCATCTCCTTAGTTATCCAGATACTGGCCTCTTTTCATCCTGCCACTACTTCATTACACCTTTTGTTATAAGCAGTTTTGAAAGGGAGAGGGGCTGTGTTAGCCCTTTATATTAGTATAGATAATTATTAGCCCCTAGGGCTTAGAATGGCCTGCATGTTTTTCTTTTCACTGCCTTTAAATCAGTTACTATGATTCACCCTCCAGTCCAGGATGGATCAGGTGTGTTGTCCTGGGTATTTTCATGGGTTTCTTACTGAGTCTGCCATGTATGGCATATTACACCCTTTTTTTAATTTACATTTTATACCCCAATATTTTTCCACGTTTCCCTCATCCCTTGTCTCGACTAAGTGCGCATGTGGAGGCATGCACACGCCATGTACCGAGGCACCCTCCCTCTGCTTTGCCACCCGCCTGCCCTTTGAGCTGCCTTCGGCTGCTCGATCCAGCTCCTCCCTCCCTCCTATCCCACCTCCCACCCCCCGGCCAGCCCCCGACTACCTTGGCTCACTCCTGAACCTGGGTCACCAGCATGACGCTAGGTAAGGTGTCCAGCACCTCAGCCTCAGCACCACCGGCCGGGCGTGCCTTTTTATTTTCTGGACATTCTTTTCTTTGTTCTGCCTTTTACTACATGACTCTGTGTGAGTCTTTGTCTTTGTTTCTGTTCTCCAGAGCATGCGCTCCAAAGGAAGCATCACTCCACATTGACCTGTTTTCTTTTCATCTGAGGCCTGAGGGACATACTGCATTTGGCCCTTGTTCGCAAAGCAAGAAAGATACATAAATATCTATATAGAAATATATCAAATGAAAACATCCTCTTTAGGGGTTCACCACAGTGCCTGCCCTATAGGTTGACCTCTTTTATCTTTCTTTCCTAATAAGTATGGTATGGTACTTTCGGTTCTGGTGTGTTGCTCCTTTATAGGATCATTCACATTTACAGCAGGCTTCTGAGCATATTCGCTGCTGCCGCCAGTGCAGCCATCCTCTGCAGTCCTGTCAGAACGCTTCAGACGTGTCAGCCTGGCCATCTTATAGTGTATAGGAGTTCGGTGTTGGCCTTTGCAGTAGCCTAGGGCTTCAGCCATAGTCTCTATTATCAGTCCACCGCATTGACAGTTTTTGATACTGCTAAGGACTAGTTTCATAGGTGCAACATGATGAAAGAGATATCCTCGATGAAGATAGAACAGTTATGTACTTACCGTAACAGTAGATCTTCGAGAGACTCTTCATCAGGTCATGCCGACCTTCTCTGCATCCCCTTACAGTTGACAAGCTATTTTTCTATCTGTTTTCTATCTCTGTTCCTTTCAGTATCCCATCACCTGGTATGCAGGGTGCTGGTTTAATCTCCCAGTTCCCCAGTTCATAGTCCTTGAGCATAATCTGCCATGGGGAACTAAGGAGAGAGAAGGCCATCCATGTCTAGGACGCTGACGTATGATGATGTGAGTGGCCCTGGGTGAACTTATGGCAAAAGTTTCCATGTGGTCCTAACATTGATGTGGTATAGTTCCAAAGGTGTGACCTGTTGAAAGATTCAGTCAGTCAATCAATACCTTTATTTTACCAGGCGGAACATCATTGAGACAAGCTCATTTATAAGAGGGACCTGGGGCAGAACGCCTGCCAACAGGGTTTAGACAGTAAAAAGTTGTAGTACATATACAATAATATTTACGGAGATCATATTAAACATATGACAAACTATATACACTAGAGCATAGCAGTGGGCGAACAGGAGGTGGTGCCTCATAAATACAATTGCATGGATACAGAGATAAAGACAAAAGGGCCAGTGGGCTAAAGCTTATATAGTAGTCATCTTAGGAAGGCCATAGTGAGCAGATATAGAAGAACTTCTATAGTCATAGTGCAATGCAAATGAAGGTGGATGAGTCCATTGAGTAAATACTGAGGGGAAGAACTAGCATATGAGGTGGGGAAGGGAGGGGTATAGGGATAGGGATGGGGTGTTAGAGGGTGGAGGGCAGCAGAGATTGAAGAGGTTTAGACATGATGGCCTAAGGAGGAAGGACTGCAAGAAGGAGGACAATAGATGTCTCAGGCAATAATTAGTGTTAGGACCCATAATTAAAGCGGTGACAGACTTTGATTTGAAGCAATGACAGACCTCGGAGAAGGCCCTCAGAAACATAGCTCTCAAGATCTGCTGTTACGGTAAGTATATAACTGTTCATTGCCAATAGTTATAAAAATTAAATGTGGCTAAATAATACAGTGTTGTGTTCATAAAAGTACTGCAATTTCAATGCGTGATGAAACCCTTTTCTCCTGTAACACTCTCGTATATTCTGGTAGTGTTCCAGTTATTCCAAGTTTTACTGCGCTTGATTCAATCTTGGCCCCAAAAGTTCTGAATGCATTCATGTTTTTTACCCCATGCACTTCTTTCTGTCCTCAACGCAATCAGTACACCATTCTTTGCTCCTCTTGCAGTGCCTTCTATCTACCCTTTGTGCAATGCCCTTCTCCACCCCTCAATACAAATACCCTCAGCATTAAATCCAGTCAATACCCCTTCTACTTACCACATCCCCGCTTTTCGCCCGCGCCTGAGTGCAACTGCCACCCACTTTCGGTTATAACATGGGTACAAAAAATCTGTATTCTGATTCATCCAAACAGGTCACGGACCATTGATTAATCCCCAGTATACCCACAGTTGCCTTGCCGGACAACAAAATCCTGATTGACAGCAATGTAAATGACCTTTCAAATCACTCCACCAGAGATGCATGTAAAAAACTACAACTATGGTATCCTCATTAGGACAACTCCGCCAAGTGGAGAACTTCAACACGGCATCCACAGAAGGACAAACCCATTAGGTGGAAGGACTACTTTATTACAATTGCATGCTCACAGAGCTTTATTTAATATTCCTTTAGATAAACCTCAACATGATGTTGCCCATGTTATAAGAGGATTAACCACTCCGTGGGCATGGGTTTACTGAGCAGTAATCCACGCTGGAGTGGTTAAAGTCACTCAGCCTGCATCCGTGCCTCAAACCCCCAGGCATGGATTAATCATCAGTAAACCCATGCTCTGTCTTGGGTTAATCCTCCTTTTATCAGCTATAGTTCTGCAAAACTGTTGTGCTCATCTGCAGCACTGCAGTCCCCCATTCACTTCTTCTCCACTTCTTGGTACCTACCAGGATCTGCCTGTCGGACTGTCCACCAGCTCGACTCAGCTGTCCATGGTGCTGCCGGACCCTCCTTCCTGGAGTGGAACCAGGACACGGGAGGTAGATGTGGGACATCCGGCCTTCTACAGCACAGATCCACCCCAGGGACAATCTTTGCTCCAGTCTTTGACCACCGCTGTGCTCTGAGCCTGTTCTGGAACCATCGCCACGGTCGTGAAGGAATATTATATAGGAATGTATACACCAAATACTGTTTACAAAGTACCAAATGACATTCTTGGACATTTTGAGGGGTTACAGGAAGGCCTGCACTAAGAAAACCTATGCTGCAAAATGGAAAAGGTTTGCTGTTTGGTGTTCCACTCAGAATATTGTGCCAACACAGGCTATGGTACCAGCCATGCTTATCTTACTTATTAGCATTCTTTGAGCCTTCAGCCCAGTACCCTGAAGGTACATTTGGCTGCAGCATCAGCTTACATTTCAGCCAGGCATAGAAATTCCCTCACCTCAGACCCTATCTTTAAGAGGTTCTTCAAGGCATTTCCCATTTGCACCCCTCACAGGGAACCAGGGCCAGCATGGGACCTCAATTTCTGTATATCCAAACTCATGGGATCCCTTTCAAGCCCATGTCTTCAGCTCATCTGAATATGTCACATAGAAAACAGTTTCTAGTGGCAATGACTTCAGCTAGAAGGATCAGTGAGCTCTAGGCTCTTTGCATAGATCAGGGCTACATCTCCTTCCACAAGGACAAAGTGGTCCTGAGAACAAACAGGAAAAATTTCTTCCTAAAGTGGTTTCTGTCTTTTTCACTGAGCACTCCACTTCTGGTGAAGGAGGCTCCACAGTTTTGGATGTTAAAGAGGCTCATAGTTACTAAATGTCAGCTACTAAGGACCATAGGCAGGACAGAAAACAGCTGTTCCTGACTTATGGGGATATGGAAAAGGGTAACCCAGCATCTAAAGGTCCATTTCTCACTGGATATTATTACAGTGCATCCAGTTTGCTACTCTGAAGCTGGAAGGAACCCCCAACAGAGCTGAGGGTCCATTCCACAAGGGTACAGCTGCTACCTTAGCAGCTGCCAAGAAATGTTCCATTAGTGGACATCTGTAAAGCAGCTACCTGGAAAACAGTACACACCTTTACAAAGCATTACAGTTTGGACATCCTGTCCAGGAGTGATGCCAGTTTTGGCACAGCAGTCCTGCAGAGTCTGTTTCAAAGTAGGTTCTGTGCCCACCTCAGGAAAATTACTGCTTCATGGTCTACAGAAGTTATGAATACCTGAGTATTACTGGGGTTAGAAGAAAAACTACTTACAATAGTAATCTTGTTTCTTTCCAGTGATACTCAGATATTCATAACTTCTCACCCTGCCTCCTTCAAGAACCAGTAGCCTGTGCATTCCTGGAATGTTTTTCTGACTTGCTGTATAGGTGCCACAATCAGGCACTATTGTTTGTAAATTGGGTTCTTCTTGTTTTTCCCATTCAGGTGATTTCTGACATTCGGTGGTGTTGCATTTTATGACCCCCGCTTTGGGGGTTTTGACCTCCTCTTGGAGGCGTTTGGTGTTATTTTATTAATCATTATAATTTCAATTGTTATGTTTTTTATATATATATATATATTTATATACAGATTGTGTGTGTGTGTGTAGTTTTGAGGCCTGTCTTTTCAGGCTCCAGAAATCTGAGGGTTTAGAACCAGGGCAGTTAGTTCAAGGCAGCATTTGAAAATAGCATGCTAAAGATTCCATCGTTTGCATAGCATTCCATCTCTCCGGCAGTTCAGTCTTAAAGGGACACTGCAGAAGTTATGAATACCTGAATATCACTGGGAAGAAACAAGATTACTATGATAAGTAATGTATTCTTCCCAGAGCCTGTAAAATACATGATTGATCCTGGTTAAAGTAGTGTGGGTTTTTCTAGCTGCGCATATTCCAAGAATACATTTTTACACAACGTGTAGTCTGGTGATTATGTATTCTTCCAATATCTGGCTATGCATCTCATATCATTAACACCTTTTATTGTTTTCCTTAGTGGACCTTTTATTATTTGTAGATTTGATGTTGTGGCTCATATCCATAGTTCTGCGTCATATCTTAATGGGATTCTCAGAATATTATTAAGTGTTTCTAACACTTTTTCCATAAAGGCACTATGTGTTTACATGTTGCTATTACATGTGTGAGCATCCCTCTTTGAGCAGCACACCTATTACACACAGGTGACAGTGCCGGATTCATTTTGTTTAGGAGATTTGGAGTGTAGTACATTCTGTGAAATATATAAAACGAATTTAATTCAGTCCATTACTAGTTGCTGTCTTTGATTTAATATTTCTACCCTTTTGCTGTCTGAGAGCCTGTGTCCTAACTCCTTTTCCCCAACTATTTTTAACTTATTTAATTTTTCTGTAGACTGTTGCATTAATTTATTATACATTTTTATATTCTTTTGTATATTTTTCATTATTTATCTCCTGCCTGTAGTGGGTTTTGGTTTTGTAAAGTATTACTAAAATGTTAAAGTGTGATTTTATCCCTAAATATGTGAAGTTTTCTTTTCAGAAAAATTAAATTTGGCTTTAAGATCTTGGAAGGTGATAAGTTGTCCCCATTATATAGATCTTCTACCTGAATTATCTCTTTTGAGCCCGTGGGTGAACGCTTTGAGTTTCCTTTTCTTAACACTTCTAATCTTAACTAAATTATGTATGTTCACTGTTAGATTCTCTTTTTAATTTTGTGGTAACTGCCATACTTTCATTGTCTACTGTGTACTTCAGTTCATTCTATCTATATATTTCACTCATCTTTTTATTTTTAATAGATGACTATATTTTTTATCATATGATTTAGTTTCCTTATTTTGTGCATGCTCTCGTGTGCTCACCAAGGTGGATTATATATATAATAATCATCTACAATTTGGTTTATTAGAGCTGCTTGTTGATAGTATTTAAAATTTGGTAGTTTTAGCCCTGCCTGATTATATTTAGCTTTCAATTTCCTCTAGGACAGTCCTGCTTCCCTCCTTTCCAGACAAATTTTCTAATTATTTTAGCCAACTCTTCAAAATTATTTTTATGTATAGTTAATGGTAATCCTTGGAATACATGTAATAGTCTGGGTAGGATTTTTTTTGCATTATCTATTTATACGCCTACCCAGGGCCCCAGCCCGCCACTCCTTCAGGCTCGCTTAAGTCTTCTACATCCACCTGTCTCACCCCGCTGCCTACCTCCAATGGTAATGGCCTGCACCCCTGCATCCAGGGGTTCTGTCACTAACCCTACGGAAGGGCACTCCCCAGAAGGGGGCAAGGAGGAGAATACTTGAACGGGGCCCCGGAGCAGACATGGGGACGGAGGAGGTGCGCCTGGGGACTGCGCGTGAAGGGACAAGTGTCCATCATCCAGCAGGACTGGGCAGCCCATTTTCCATTTTCGATTCCACCCTCCACATTGGTGTGTGCTGTCGTGCGTCCTGGGTGGGGATGCCCGGCAGTGCCTGGTCACCCACACTGCCTAGGGCATCACCTCAAGTCACCACCAGGGCCGCTATAAAGTGGCACAATGCCACCTACCCCCGGAGGGAAGCAGTCGAGACGCTCTGAACCCCTTCCTGCTGGCATCCACTTCTGACGCCCCAGGCTCGGGCATGAACTCGGGTTGGCAGCGCGTCGGCGAACACCCATCGCCTCCGCGCCATGGAGCCGTCTGGATGTTCATTTTAATGACCAGTACTGTCCCTATCAACACTAAGAGCTGATTCTCCATCTATTTAAATTTCTTTAAATATTTTGTATCAGTGGGTCCAATTGATATAGCTGAGCATCTTAATATTATTTGTTAATATTATCCCAGATGTTTTAATTTATTTTGAATGGTGTTCCTGTCCCTACACTTATTTATTCCTATAATGTCTTTATTTTCCTTTGTTTGTATTGCTAATGGTTCTATTGCCATTGTAAACAACAAGAGGAAAGAGGCATCCCTGTCTCATACCCTCCTTAGAGTAAATCTCATGTATGTTTCTTGATTGGTTAGTACTGTTGCTTTTGGTTTATTATATAACATCCTAATCCAGGCTGCTTATATATTCCTCCCAATATTTGCCTTCTTCATAACATAAAACATATACTTCCATTCGACCCTATTAAAAGCTTTTCAGCATCTAATGCCGGTAAAACTGCTTCTGTATCTTTATTAAATTATATTACATTAATTGCATTTCTAATATTGTTATAGCTTCTGTTTTTTACAAAGTCGTTTGATCCTTCTGTTTTATTGTGGTAGTATTTGTTCTAGACTTAACTGCTAAGATTTTTGTGATTATTTTGTAGTGTGTATTTAGAAGTGAGATAGGTGGTATGATGTACAGTATATTTTTTGTATCTTTACCTTCTTTTAACACTCTAATGTGGGCTTCTTGAAAGCTTTCTGGTATTCCGTCCTGTTGTATACAGGAGTTACGTTTAGTCAGTATTGTTGTAAATTATTGTATAAGTATTTGACAGAATTTAGTAGGAAAGCCATCTGGACCTGGTGATTTTCCTGTTTTATTGTTCTAATTGTAATCTCAACTTCCTTTTGTAAAATCTTTGTTTAAATTTTGTTTATCGCGCTCTGATATTAATCTAGCTACTTTTTCTTTTTGTGATTGGTATGCCAAGATCTTTTCTTTATCTGCTTGAGAATAGTATTTTGCTTTTTGATTTAATATTGCGTTGTATTGTATCTTCAAGATATTTTTCTGGTGTATCTCAGTCATCAGGTTACGCCATAGGAACCTTCGCCATCGGTGAAGGGAATCCATGAAGATTTTCAGCAGTACAACTGGGGCCACCCACACCATCGACGTCCGCTGGCGTCAGCCCTACGGCTTCCCCGTTCTCTCCACAGTTCTTTCCGCTGTCTACTTTAGCTACAGACTCGTGGAAGTTTCATCACAGTGTTTCGCCTTTTCAGCCTACGCCATTTTTTTCTCTAACCATTTCCAAAATCTCCTTTTAGAGATTTTTCTTTTGTTTACATCGCAAGTTAATCCTTCATTTTCTCTTTTCCTTTGATGTCTCTGCAGAAAGAAGATTGCTTCTGTAGACAAACACTCCATTTGTGTCTGCTGTCTTGGACCTGACCACGATGTCTCTGGCTGTGAGCTCTGCCAGAAGTTGAACCAGATGACTGTCGGGCGACGCAAGAAGGCTCTCCAAAATTCCTGATGGAATAGCAATTAGTCGGCCCCGGCAGGGTCCTCCGGAGTTCCGCTGCCAAGTCGCCAAATGGATCTTTGAGTTTCCAGGCCTCCAAAGTCCGAGACAAGTCCTTGGGGGAGAATAGTCATAAAAAGACCAGGATTGCGACCACTCCCCTGGCGGCGATCCCATTCCCCTTGGCCTTTCCTTCAGGGGCTGTTCGTCATGGCTGACTGCCCGGCAGAGACCAGCTGTCCAGGTCTCTATTCCTACCAGACCCATACTGACAGCTCCTCCACCCGACCTCAGGGTTCGCCATTGACTTCCGGGTCTTCTGCCCTCCACCATCGATTTACGACAGCTCCATAAAGGCCTACCCTTCTGTCCCAGGGCTACAGGCTCGTGAGGCTCCTGTGCTGAGGGTCATCAACCTGTGCCATTGAAACCCCACCGCTAATATCCACTATGGACCTGAACAAAGTACTAGTTAAATTCACAAATGTGCTGATTCAGCAGCTGGGTGTCTTCAAAAGGCCCCATTCGCCAGCACCATCAACGATTAGCTTTGTTGCTCACACCTGTTCGTCGACCCCAGGAAACTCCCTGTGGGACGCGATCCGACGCCAGACCCAGATGAGGAGTTCAGCTTCAAGGAGGAGTATCATCCTGATCTCATCCTCTCTGATGACATTTATTTATTTATTGAATTCTCAGATTACAACCTTTGAGCTACAAGCTCATTTACAAAGATTCCGCTAGAAGAAAATGTGAACATACAATAGTAAAACACAGAGTTTCAATGAACATTAGACAAATGTCAATAGTAATATGACTGACAGAGTACATGGGATAGGGTTTGTGCCTTAGCATACAGGCAAAGTCAGAGCTGCAGCACTAATTAGCGAGGGAGTGGGGAAGGAGGAGGAGGCAGGGAAGTTCAAGGGTGAAGGGAGGGAATTGAGGAGGTGTTTGGCTTGTGGAACCACTGGCTAGGGTCTCGCGTGTCAGGAAGTGGTGGGGGAGTGGAAGGACAGGGGTTAGGAAATAGGTAGGGGACGAGGACACCTGGGGAATAGAATGAGGGTGGGACTGGGGCTGAGGCGGGGGAAGGGGTTGGTGGAGGAGGGTAGAGAGGAAGTAGCAGGTTGGGTGATTGCATAAGTGCGCATTGGTGGGGTAGTCAGAATTTTTACCAAGTGGGTTGATCAGGTAGGGCAGGTGCAATGCCCTTGGCTGGACGGTGGATCTAAGTGCAGATTTGAACAAGCCGATTATGCTAATAATGGCTAGTTCTGTTGAGAGTGAGGTAAGCCATAGCGGGCCTGGTATTTGAAGGATCGCTGACCTTGGGAGGTGCGATGGTAGAGGATTTTGATGGAGATCTTATTGGATGTCCTTGTTGGTGTGACCTGATGTATGAGGGAGCTGGGCCCCAGAGGCAGTAGGCCCAGAGTTGCTTTTTTGGCAAGGAGACAGGTTTGATAGCGGGCCTGTCATTCAGATTTAGCCAACCGTTTGCTGGTGGAGGTGGCAGGTATGGGTCAGGCATGGGGCTCCAAGTGCAAGTCTGCAAGCTTTGTTGAGCGTGGTGGCAAGTCACTTGAGGGTGTTGTCAGAGGCTGCACTGTAGATGGCAAGGCCATAATCAATAGTTGAGAAGACCGAGCTGGTTATGGCAAGCTGGAGGGCTCATAGAGAGGCAGCTTTGTGCATATAGCAGGCTAAGCTTCCTGTTAGCTGTAGTGGCCACATGATCGAATGTGTGGCAAATGAGAGGGAGCTGTCTAGGTGAGGCCCAGGTATTTGAATCTGGGGACCATTTCAATGGTGAGCTTTGTAAGTTCTGGATGTTAAGGGATGCAGCCCTGTAGCAGCTGTGTGCAGGGCAGAGAGCATGGACTTTGTCTTTTGTGGTTGACTAGGAGTTTAGCTTTGTTAAACCAGTCTTCCACATTGTAAAGTCCTGTTGAAGACTCTGCTCCAGTGCAATAGGGTCAGAATGACTGGAGCAGATCACCACATCATCAGCGAGAGAAGGATTTGTTTGTTGACAGGCTAGTGGTAGGTTGTTTAGAAAGAGGCTAAAGAGGAGGGGCCCTGGATGGATCCTTTGGGGACTCCGATGGACACTTGTAGCAGGTCAGAAAGTACATTGCATATTTTACCTGCTGTACACGTCCAGAGAGGTAGCTCCAGAACCAGCACAGTGAGTCAGAGGAGAGCCCAGTTACCTCTAATTGGGCCATGAGGAGGTCATAGTTGACTGTGTCAAAGGCCTTGGTGAGGTCGATAAAGTTGCCCCACCAAGTGCCCCTGGTCAAGGCGCTGGGAATGTAACCCATGAACTCGAGAAGCGCTTGTGGTGTTGACGGAAGCCATGCTGCTGCTGCTGGTATTTGTCAAGGTGTTCCACCAGCTGATCGAGACTATACGCTGGAGGGCTTTTGAGATCGTGGAGGATTGAAATGGGCGGTAGTTGGCATGGTCAGTCTTATTGCCTGCTTTGTGAACTGGGGTTATGATTGCGGCTTTCCAGAGTTTTGGGAAGGTACCTGTGGTGAGGGACAGATTTACGATACAGGTCAGTGGGGTTAGCAGCTCGTCAAGGGTAGAGAGATTAGTTTTAGGTCAAGGCCCTCAGAGCTGTGTCTGGACTTCCCAAGGACTTTGGACAGAGAGATTTTTACCTCACCTTTAGATAGTACTCTGAGGCAGAATGGGGGTGTGTACATTGGGGAAGGGACTTTGGGGCTGGGCTGGTTGGTGCCGGCTTGGTCTTGTAACTGGGGGAGCACTGTACTGAGGTCAGTAAAGGCTTTGTTGAAGATGTCTGATGGATTTGGGGTCTTGTGTAAGGGATCCATTGTGGCTCAGCACTGTGGGTGCTGAGGTATCCTGCTTCCCAACGATTGCATTAATGTTATTCCAGAAATTACGGCTGTTCCCCAGGTGGAGTTAAGCTTGAGTCTATGGCAGTAGTTTTAGCCTAACATTACGATGGTGTTATTCCATGCAGCCTTGTAGTTTTGCATATCCTGGTCAGAGAGTATTTTGTACTTATACCATAGGTGGTACCTGGAGCTTATCAGAGCAAGGAGTTGAGGGTTATCCACGCTTTTGTGCAGAGCCACTGATTTTCCTTTTGTTGTGGGGACAAATATGTCGCCAGAAGCATTGAAAATAGCTATAAATTTACTCAGAGCTGTGTCAACGCCTTTGGCATTTAGGATAGGTGCCCAGCCCAGTTGCAGGAGGTGTTGCTTAAAGAGCCCTAACATGCCTTTTTAGTATGCGGATATTATCACCTTGGTGGGCAGTTTAGGGGCCTTGTTGGACCAGGCAAAGATGACGGGTAAATGGTCACTTAGGGAGTCTGGGAGCACTTTTAAGCCAGAGATACGCTTTGGTGGTGTTAGTACCCAGTCTAGCAAGGTACTGGTGCCTGATCTGTAGTTTGTACGGGTGGGTTGGTCCACTAGCTGAAGGAAGTTGATTGAGGAGACCACATCCTTATAAGTGGCAGAGTCCTGGGACAACCAATTAATGTTGAAATCACCCAGCACTATGACTTTGCTGCTAGAGCGGATGTCGGCTAGATGCTCATGCAGTACTTTAAAAACCTCAGCTACTTTAGGGGTAAGTAGGCTGAGACGAGAGTAAGGCCCTTGCCCTGGTGCACAGGGTTGCGTTACAGAGAGTATCCGAACGTTTTTCCTTTTCTTAAATGTGGGAGAGCTATCCCCTGCAGGTAATCCTTTATATAGATTATGCAGCCGCCACCCTCTTCCTAGCCGATCGTGGTGGCAGGGGCTGTACCTGTGGAGCTGGACTTGGCTGTCCTTGGTCCTGGATGTAAGCCATGTTTCAGTTATGGCCAGGATTTCTGGGTTGTGTTGCACTACCCTGGCTTGCAACATGTCAGGTTTTGCAGCAGACTACAGATATTAAGGGATGCTATGGTGATCAGTCGATTTTTCCTAGTTTGCCCTGTGGTATTGTAACCTGGGCCAGGGTTAGGATGAATATTGCCCGAGAGCATTAAGAGTAGCCAGGTTACTCTGATCGCGAGGAGTTTGATTTGCTTGACTGAGCGAGGTAGAAGGCGCTGGGACCGGGCTGAGTACTAATGTTGTAAGCAAAAAGGCTTGTTAGTGTAGTAGGCGGCGGATAGGGTAGTGGTGGTCAGCGGTTAGTGGACACAGTGATCCTGACATCGGGGGCTTCAGTCCTTGGATACCAGGCCCTGATGTGGAGTTAGGATCCCATCCTGTATATAGGAAGTGGTCCCAGAGCTGTATTACAGCAGGCGGTGGCAATGCAGTAGGAAGTAGTAGAAAGGCCATGGAGATGTTACTAGCCAGACTGCACGTGGTGGCATTGCTAGTTTTTTTAGCATCGGCATTGCTGGTTGGTGTGGGTGCATTATGGGAGTCTGAATGCGGTTCAGACAGTGGGAGTTTTGTTGTCTTGGTGCACCCTTAACAGCACACTGGGTTGAATGGGCATATACTTATGGGTTGGTTAGGGATTGGATCCTGGGCAATGCCTATTCTCCAGAGATAATACGTATGTTCTTGGGACTGCTGGGCAAAGGCCAACCCTTGTGTATACGATCTGTAGGTGGTGCACCTGGTGAGATAGGTACCATCTGTCTTTAAGGGCAGTGCCTGCTTTTGGTGATTACTCAGATGGGCAGGGACGCAGTGAGAGGGGTGGTAGAGAACTGAGTGGGAGGAGTAAATGTGTATTTAAAGGAGGCCTGGGGGTGGGAGAAAATACCGTACTGCTTTACCGCAGACAGAGCAAGCTGAGGTGCCAAAGTCCTATTCAAAAGTCAACACAAAAGGCGCCCAATCGGTGGCGACACTGAGAGGAGGCCGTCCAGTCAGGATTTGCCTGAAAGTTACTGTACCAATCGGAAGTGTCAGCCTGCTAGACCAGCTGGTGGCAGTACCTGGGGTAGGGATCTGAGGAGGAGAACCACAGGGGCGGCCGGAGAACCTGGAGAGTGGTCAGGCGCGGCTGTGGATTCAGCCAGGTGAAACCGCCTTTCGGCTGTGGTGCACCACTTCAGGCGCGGGACCCTGGGGAGGAAGAGGGAGAAAACACAGGGAATTATAGTAACTGAGACACGAGGGCGAGTGCCTGGCTGCAGTTCATCAGTTGGGGGAGGGTGATTTACAGGTAGACAAAGGCAGAGAAGATTCAGAATGCAGGTGGAGGAGGTGTTGGGGAGAATATATATAGGGAGGGGATAGCTAAGGGTGATTAGAATTGAGAGGAGAAATGTTACAGGGAGCAGAGAATAGCTAAATTGAGAGTAGGGAGGTGCAGGGCAGGGAAAACAGCAAATATAGATTTGTGGCAAGGAGGAACAGCACAAGGAAAGAGATGAGGAGAAATAGAAAGAATGTAGCATTAGGCTGAATGTTGTGAGAGCGAGGCTAGGAAATAGAAGGAAACTCTAAATTTTCTCTATCAGCATGCAGGTTCCAAAATGCAATAATCTAAAGGTGCAGCACTGGTTTAAGCACTAAGGCAGCTTATTTCAAGGCTAATTATAGTACATAAAACACAGGAGGTTAGGCAGCTATACAGTTTCAGAAAAAATACTGCAGTGCTTTACCAGCAGACAGAGCAAGCTGTGGTGCCAAAGTCCTGTTCAAAAGTCAATACAAAAGGCTCCAATTGGTAGTGACACTGAGAGAGGCCATCCAATCAGGATTAGCCTGAAAGTTACCACACCATTCAGAGCGTCGGCTCCGTTAGACCAGCTGGCGGCAGTACCTGGGGTAGGGATCCGAGAGGAGAACCACAGGAATTGGTTGGAGAACCTGGAGAGTGGTCGGGCGGCTGAGGATTCAGGCGGTGAAACCGCCTTTGCTGTGGTGCGCCGCTTCAGGCACAGGACCCTGGGTAGGGAATCTGAGGAGAAGAACCACAGAGGCAGCCGGAGAACCTGGAGAGTGGTCGGGCGGTGGCTGAGGATTCAGCCAGTGAAGCCGCCTTTGGCTGTGGTGCGCCTCAGGCTCAGGACCCTGGGGTAGGGATCCGAGGAGGAGAACCACGGGTGGCTGGAGAACCTGGAGAGTGATCGGGCGGCAGCTGAGGATTCAGCGGTGAAATCACCTTCGGCTGTGGTGCCGCTTCAGGCATGGGGCCCTGGTGACATAGAGGAAGAAGAGGAAGAAATTCTCATCTCGGATAAGTCGACTTCCTCCTCGGTCAGTGAAGACTCTGTTGAGCGTACTCCCAGGTCTCCTCCTGAGGATGCCAGCTTCTTTAATGTCATGAAGCAACTGTCTGCCACAATGGGTTTCAGACTGAGGAGGAGGATGTCACCAGGAAAGACCAGGTGGACTTCCTGAGGTTCCTGAATCTCCCCTAAGATCATTCCTCCTATGCTGCCAGCACCAAGAATGCTACTACAGCACCCTGGCACAGACCAGGCATGGTGCCAGCTATGCCACGTGGGCAAACAAACTCTATAATGCCCCCAGACCCTTCCTTATTTTGCTGCCCAGGCTGAAACTGACTTGGTGCTCATCAAGGCAGCCCATGACAGATCCAAGGCACCTAAGCATCTTAGTTCCTTCCCCAGACAAGGAATCCCACAGGATTGACCCCTGGGGGCAAGGGTTTACGCCCTCCACTTTGGGTCTGAGGATTGTAAACTATCTGTCATATGGTCAGATTTCAGAATGCCAACTGGAGAAAGGGCAAAGCTGCCACTCAAGCCCTTCCTGATGGCTCCTGAAGCAGGAATTGCTTCAGTGCTTGCAAACTGTGGAGGATATTAGTAAACATCTCTTCAGGGCCCAGTATGATATGGCTAATACCATGGCCAGGGCAACTGCCACTGGTATATGCTCTCTCAGAGGCACTCCTGGCTTAGGGTCTTTGATTTTCAAATCGATGTGTGAAACAGTGCTTAACGCCTTTCAGTGGCACTAAACTCTTCGCCCTGATGTCCAGGACCTTATAGATGATCTGCCAGCCTGGGCAATGCCATTAACTCCATCCATTCTCTTACCACACCCAGCCACGAGGTAAACGATGGTCTACCTCTTCAGAGACAGGCCACAGGCCAGGCTTGGCCCCCATACCCAGGGTAAGTGCAGAGCCCAGACTTCCTGCCCGCCTCCAGTGCTGGAGCAGTAGCCAAGCAGCCCAGAAATGACAGACCAGCCTCTACAGCTGGTCCCACCTCAGCTTGACTCCTCGCCAGACTCCCCCTTTGGTCCAGACCCAAGAGGTGGCGGTCGAGGCTGGTTCTCCTTCATCTGAATCACAGTGGAGATCCATAACTTCAGATGCATGGATCCTGCAGATCATAGAGACGGGTCATACCCTGGAGCTCATCCAGCAGCCTCCAGATACCCCACCTCCATCTATCCCCCGGTACCTTGTCTGTTCTCCGGTAGGAAGTACAGTCTGTTCTGCTAAGCAGGTAATCAAATTGGTGACAAGAGAAATCAGGGTTTTATTCCAGGTTTTTCCTGGTCCCTAAAAGACCAGAGATCTGAGGCCCATTTTAGATCTAAGGACCTCAATCTCTTTGTCCGTTACAAAAGTTCTGGATGGTAACCCTGGCTAGACCTCATGCCCCTCCTCAAGACCAGGGACTGGCTCTGCTCACTGGACATGTTGGGCGCTTATCTGCACATTTCAGTCTTTCCTCCTCACAGGAGGTTTCTTTGTTTTGCCTTTCAGGGTGAGCATTACCAGTTCAAAGTGCTGCCTTGGCTTATCCTATGCGCTGCATGTCTTTACCAATGCTTAGTGGGGGCTCCAGCAGCTGTCAGAAGAGAGAAACTGTATGTCTTCCCTTACCTGAACGATTCTTCTCAAGGCCCCATCCAGGGAACATCTCTTGGCTGACTCTAGAGTGCACTCTCCAGCTCTTCCACTCTCTGGGCATAACTGTCAACCTGCCCAAGTCAGTTCTAGTTCCATCCCAAAGACTGCATTATATTGGGGCAGTTCTGGACTCCGAGCAGGAAAGGCCTTCTTACCCCAAAACAGGGTGGAGTGCCTTATGGTCCAAGCTCAGAAGTTGCTCAGAGTCGGTACATCCCCGCCAGGCTGTACTTCAGGCCGTTGGTCTAATGGCAGCAGCCATTCCACTGACCATGCTTCATGGCGCGCACTTTGGATGGAAGAGGGATGCCTGGATATTGTAGCAGTCACAGAAACATGGTACACAGAGAACCATGACTGGGATGTTAACATACCAGGCACATACCCACATGAGAGACAGGCAGGGGAGAAGAGGGAGGAGTAGCTCTCATGTAAAGGAAGGGATAAAGCAACTGAACAAAAGAGTAAACAGGGAGGAGAGGAGGCACTGTGGGTCATCTTGGAGACTGGAAAGGGCACCACAGTCTGCACAGGGTTGTGTACAGACCCCATGTCAGTGGGAGGGAATGGACAAGGATATGATAGAAGGCATTCTTAGGATAGTAGAGAAAGGGAGATACTGTTGATGGGAGACCTGAATATGCCAGATGTTAACTGGAGCACATTTGCTGCAGCCACATCCAAGAGCAGGGCCATTCTCGATGCCATACAGGTGGCAGGCCTCAGACAGCTAGTTTCGAACCCACTCATGAGGGAGCAATCTTAGGCTCCTGTCCACACTACACCGCTCGTGCCCGGTAACGGATGCAATCCGTTACGGCCATGGGCGCTGCAGTGCGCCCACACCTTGGCGGTGTCCGTTACGGACTGGCACCGCCGGTCCGCACATCGAGCCGGGCGACTGTTACGGGTGGCGCCCATCTCACAGCAGCTCGCGTTTTTCGCAGGTTCTGCAGGGGACCGCTATCACTGGGCCCACACTACTGCCAGTAACGCTACTAGGGCGGGACTGTTCATATTCTGTTGAAACCACCTATATGTGGTTTCAACAACAGTTACAAAACGCCTATTGGAACGCTACAGGTGTAAACGTGATCTGTTGCGTAACGCTTATACTCTCTGTAACGCTACATAGAGGTGTAGTGTGGACAGGGCCTTAGACCAGACTCTCAAAATGGGGCAGTGAGAGGATCTCAGATCTAGAAGTGGGTTGCCGCCTGGGAACAAGTGACCATCAAACAATGTGGTTCACGTTAAACTCAGCTACAGAGTCAAGCCATACAAAAGTGAGGGTACTGGACTTCAGGAGGGCTGACTTTGGCAAGATGGGAGAGTGCCTCAGAAAAGCACTAGCAAACAGGCTAGAAGGAGGGGTGGAGCAACAATGGGGAATCATGAAAACTGCCATCACAGAGGCAACAAGCTTTTGTGTGAAGTAAATAAACAAATCAAATGAAAGAAAAGCCACTATGGTTCTCAAAAGAGGTGGCTGGGAAAGTCAGGAGAAAAAGACAGCTGCTCAGGAAGTATAAGGAAACACAGAAGGAGCAGGACAGAGTGCTGTACCAGTTAAGGCAGAAGGAAGCAGGAGGGAAGTCAGAACAGCAAAGGCCCAAAGTGAGGAAAAGATAGCCAGCTCGGTTAAGAAGGGGGATAAAACCTTTATAGGTACATCAGGGAGGAAAGACAAAGGGAGGGATAGTGAGGCTGAATAGAATGAATGGTGGGTGGGCAGAGGGGACAGTGAAAAGCAGGGATACTGAACAAATATTTCTGCTCAGTATTCAAAAGAGAGAGAAGTGCCTAATCCAATTAACAGAAGCACTCTTGATAGGGGTCAATCCCAGCCCTTTCACAGAAGAAAGGGTTCTGCAACAGCCTCCTAAAACTGAAGGTGGACAAAGCAATGGGGCCTGATGGAATTCACCTCAGAATTCTAAAAGAATTAAGGGGAACTAGTGAAACCACTGACTACTCTTTTAATAAATCATGGGAGGATGGTGTGGTACCCGAGGACTGGAGGAAGGCAGATGATTCCCTTCACAAAAGTGGGACCAAGACAGATTTAGGAAACTACAGACCTGTCAGTTTGACCTCTGTAGGGAAAGTGATGGAGTCACTTCTAAAGTAAAGAATTGTTGAGTACCTAGAGGCCAGTGGGGCACAGGATCCAAGGCAGCATGGGTTCAAGCGGAAGGTCATGTCAGACGATCTAATAGATTTCTTTGACCGGTGACCAAAGTAGTAGACCAGGGAGGGGCTGTGGACATGGCCTACCTAGACTTTAACAAGGCATTTGACACAGTCCCACACAAAAGATGAATAGTCAAATTAACCAGCCTGGAGTGGGTCCCAGGGTGATAGTCTGGTAAAACATTGGCTGGACAACAGGACACAGAGTGTAATTGTAAATGGAGTCCACTCTGAAGAAAGAGGGGTTCTAGGGACATGGATATGTTGTTCATCCACACTCATTGGCAGTATCCTTGCCGCTTTAAATCTTGCCGGAAGGTCTTCAAGTTGCTCCTCCCACCCACCCGGTGGTATAACTCTCGGCCCGCCCCATGACGCCAGATCTTCCTTACCGCTTGAAGCTCAGGTTCCCTCCTTAACGCTTTCGCGCTTGCGACTGGTTCCTATTTCTCCGCTTATGGATTAAAATAAAATTTGCAAAAAGACTTCAGTCTTCGATCCCTCGCGGCCGCGATGGACAAATCGACTCGGATTCGAGATGCCCATGCGGCAGAAGATGTCTCGGACGGATCCACACTCCACGTGGTCTACTGCTTAGGCCTTGAGCACGACCCGCGGGCTTGCGACCTGTGCTCATCTTTCTCGGCCCTACGTCCCGAAGACCGTGCTGCCCGATTGCAACTGGGCCGTCCGAAGCGTTCCCTCGGTGAAGTCCAAGGAGGCCCGGTTGGCGGTGTCACGCGGCGGGCTCGGCGGATCAGCTCGAGCGGATGGTCGCCTCGAAGAGGAGGCGGCGCGGGTCAGATCTTCCTCGGCCGCTGCATTTATCCCGCCTCTCTGGGTTCTTCCTACACGCTTCTTTTAAGGAGCTTTGTCTGTCCCTCTCCACTAATGGAGAAGGGCTCATCTGCTGGACCTTATTCTCGGTCCAAAAAGAGGGACAAGGTAAGTCCCTCCGGCCGCGCTCTTGGGAGCGGGAAAGGTCCCTCTCCTCGGGCCGTCCGTCCGTCAGCCTGCTTCGCACGCTGCCGCCACTGGCCTCACGGTGTCCCGTCAGGTCAGTTGACCGAGACTCCACTGATGAAGTCGAGATTTTCTCGACCCATTGACGGGCTGTCGCCTTTAGCAGCCGAGATTCCCTCTCCCGGTTCCCCGGGAGGAGTTGAGATCCCATGGCTCGCCTGTGCCTCCGGTTCCGGAGCCTCGGATGGACCTTCCGAGCCGAAGGAGTGCGTTCCGCCGACACCTCCCGCACCGACCCCGGAAATTCGGGACCCTCGGTCTCGGTCTCGACCCTCTGCGTCCAGCTGCTCCCACCGGCTAGGCGGCCCCGGGTCTCGCATCACAAGCGGGCAAGCCGCCGGGCTGGCCCCTCGCCCTCCCTCCTCGGATGAGGGAGGCCGCGTAAATTACGCCGACGGTACGAGGACCTTATGTTGCAACAGCTTCCTGGCCGGAATAAGCCGATCCGGCGCCTTCCCCGCCATTAAGTGGCTGTCACCGAACGGTCGACACAACCCCCGACTTGTCCGAGGAGCTCATACCCAGGCCGTTGTTCGCCAAAACCAGCTGCTCCACCGATCTCGTGGAACCTCCGCCCACAGCCACCACTGGGGCTCCGACCAGGATTCTCGGTCGGCCAAGGGTTTACCCCATCGGCTGTCAGTTACCTCACTCCGACCGACCTCGGCAGGTGAAGGGTGGCTCAGGCCAGAGGCAGCTTCTTCGAGGACTCTTCCGAGTCCAAGATGATTCCTCCTTCTCTCCAAGCGACTGGACTTGGAGTCTTCAGGAGGTCAGTCAATGGACGATAGCCCGTCGTCCTTCCTAGGACTGCTTCGGCTCATCTCGGAGTCTACCGGATGGAGCTCAACCCGCTTCAAACGGGCAGTGTATCCCTCACGGAGATTCTGGACCAGGGATTCTCCGACGGAGGCCTTCCGTGGCCGAGGCCATAGTGGGTCCGCACTGGAACTTTGCAGCGCCCCTGCTTCCTGCCCCGCGCCGGCCAGGATGGCTAGGAAGTATGCGGTCCCTCACCGGTTCCTTGTCCGTTTTTGGAACACCCTCTGCTGAGGGGTTGGTTACCGACAGCTGCCGCGCGCCGCAACGCTTGGGATGTGGACAAACCTCCTGACAAGAGAGTCCAAGAAATTGACCCGCCGGGCGAAAAGTCTACGCTAAGGCCCTCTCTCGGCCTTCGCCAGGCCAGTTCGCCGCCCTCATGGCACATTTTCTCATGCCCTGTTGGGCTCCTGGATGAGGTCATCCTCATCTTCCCGCCGATCTGCAGACTACGGTTAAGCAGGTGCGACCAGGGCAGGGCAGGGCCAAACAGCAGCTCCAGACTGCTTTGGATATAGGGGACTCATGTGCTAGATCGGTGGCGGCCGCAGTGGCTATGCGTCAAGGGTTTGGCTGAGGATATCCACCTTACTCGGATACCCAGCACAAGTTGGCTGGATGTTCCTTTTGGGACTGACCTCTTCGCCCTGGGGTGGAAGGTCACCTGCAGAGGATCGAGAAGTCCAATGCCACCTTGACTCGGCCCTTCCGCCAGAAGGACAAAGGCCGCAACCACAGCCTAAGCCCTTCGCCCTCAGCCCCTCGGCGCGCTCGGCCCAGCACGCAGGGCCAGCAGGCTCGGCCTTGGCATCCCAAACCCAAGCCGCCGGCTCTCTCTAACAGGAGGCAGGGAGGAGGGCCCAGGAGGTCCCTCGGCCGGTCCTCTCCTCCAAGCCTGCCCAGTGACGGGCTGAGGGTGTCGCCCCATCCCCGTCACCATTTCCCTGGGTCCCCCTGGGGACGGCTCCGCACTTCCGCTCCACCTGGTCCGCTGTTACCACTGACAGGTGGGTCTTGAGGTGGTGGAAGAGGCCTGCCTCTGAATTCGAGCAGGCACCACCTTCAGAGCCGTCCGCCTGGGGCTTCTGGATCCCTAGCTCACTGGCGGCTGCTGAGCCGACATCACTCTCCTCCTCCAGAAGGAGGTGGTAAGAGAGGTGGTGACCCTCCTTCAGACCCAGGGTTTGTGTCCAGGTACTTCCTGTTCCGAACGGACGGGGCTGGCGCCCATTCTCACTCCACGACCTAAACAAGTTCCTAAGGTCTCGAACCTTCAGGATGGTCACTGGCTCAGATAATACCATCCTTGGAGCGCGGCGTGTGGTTCTGCTCTCTGGACTTGCAGGACGCGTTTTTCACGCCTCATATCAGTCTGCCTCACCAGAGATTCCTTCGCTTCCGAGCGGAAGGATCTCTCTAGTTCCAAGCCATGCCCTCGGCTTGTCTCCAGCTCCCAGGGTCTTCACCAAATGCATGGCAGTGGTGACAGCATTTCTGCGGGCGCCGAGAGGGTCCGGTGTACCTTACCTGGACGACTGGCTGATAGCAGCTCCCTCCAGGAAGGAGGCGGAGTGGTCCAGAGATCTGGCCTCCAGGTCTGCTCTCAACTGGGCCTCCTTATCAACGAGGCCAAGTCGGAACTCGAGCCAAGCAGGTGATTCTATTCATCGGGCGAGCTCGACTCTCTTCGAGCCAGAGCGTGCTCCCGCGGACAGGGCCGAGGTTCTTTCCTCCTTTGCCCGATCATTTCTGGTTGGGCACCGCGCCTGCCCGGACTTCCTGCGCTCCTGGGTCTCATGGCGCGGCCTGTACCAGCGTGGTCCGCTGGGCCCGCTGGAACATGCGTCCCTTCAGTGGGACTGGCCAGCCAGTGGTCACAACGCTGCGATCCCTTGACCAGCTTGGTCGGCGGACATAGGGGATGTGGAACGCCTCCAGTGGTGGACCGCTCCAGATCATTTGCAGGAGGGCATCCTGCTCGTCCGCCCGAGCCGACGGTCTCTCTGTCGACCGATGCCTCTCTGATGGGTTGGGGTGCCCATCTGGGAACATCAGCTCATGGCCTCTGGTCCCCGCTGAGTCCCGCCACATCAACCTGCTGGAGCTCCGAGCGGTCCGCCTAGCTCTCACCGCCTTTGCTCGCTCTCCGGGTCAAGTGGTCCGAGTCCAGACGGACAATACCACGCACTATGTACTATCTAAACCGCCAGGGCGGGACGCGCTCCATGCTTCTATGCAAGGAAGCTCTCCGCGATTTGGTCTACTCGCAGCAGCCTGGAGGCGGATCTCCAGCCATTCACGTGGCAGGAGCTCCAACACCCTGGCCGATGCCCTGAGCCGGATAGGGCTGCATCCCACGAGTGGTCTCTCCTGCCGGAGGTAGTACAGCATCTGTTCTCCTTTGGGCACACCTCAGGTGGACCTGTTTGCCTCCATGGAGAACGGCAAGCTGAGTCTGTTCCATGCCCGCCCTCAGCAGGGCTCGCTGCAGGGGATGCCTTCTCGAGGCAATGGACCCGGGCCTCTTTACGCCTTTCCCCCATTTCCTTGATCCACAAGGTGCTTCTCAAGGCGAGGAGGGACAAGGCGCAGGTGATTCTGATAGCCCCAGACTGGCCTCGCCAGTTCTGGTACCAGATCTCCTCAGTCTCAGCTCCAGGACTCGCGGCAGCTTCCAGCTCGCCCGACCTGTCTCCGTCAATCAGGGAAGGTGTTCCATCCGGACCTTCAATCCCTGCACCTGACGGCCTGGTTCCTGAGCTGCAGAGTTCCAGGCCTTGGGTCTTTCCGACGAGGTCCTCAATGTAGTTGAGGCGCCCGTATGAGTCGACCAGAAAATGTTATGCCTTCAAATGGAAAAAGGTTTTCCATTTGTGTCAGGCAAGGGCTTGGACCCCTCCTGTTCCTTGGCAAGCATCTTGGACTATTTATGGTCCCTTTCTAGTCAAGGCTTAGGTCGACAACTTAAGGGTGCACCTGGCAGCTATCTCTGCTTACCGGGCGCGGCCGGAAGCAGTCGGTGGCGCAGGAGAAGGTGGTCTGGCGCTTTTTCAAAGGCCTTGATCACATTTCCTCCAGTGCGGGAACCCCACCTCCGTGGGATCTACTGCTGGTACTGGTAAGCTCATGGGCAAGCATTCGAACTATGCACAGGTGTGCTCTCTCACCTGTCATGGAAGACCGCCTTTCTTGGTGGCTATCACGCCAGCCAGAAGGATGGGAGAGCTCCAGGCGCTTCCATCGAGTCTCCTTACCTGGTCTTCCACAGGGACAAGGTTGTCCTGCGCCCCCACCAAATTCCTTCCGAGGTGGTGTCGGAGTTTCACCTTAACCAGGTGTTGACTCTGCCGGTGTTCTACCCCAATCACACTCGGAGGTCAATATAGGCTCCATACTCTGACTCCTAGAAGGGCGCTATTATAAGGAGCGCACGGCTGAAATTGGGAGAGGTTCGCCAGCTGTTTGTCACCTACGCTGAAGCCACATCTGGCAGACCTGCAGCCAAGCGGACGACAGCAGGGTGGTAACCTCCTGCATAGATCTCTGCTATAAGTTGGCGGGCATGGAGCCTCCCAGAGGATAAGAGCTCATTCTACCCGCCATACTGTTGCAACGGTGGCTGCTTCCAGGGCCCCTATCCAGGAAATCTGCAGGGCTGCTACCTGGAAGTCAGCAAACACCTTCATTACCCATTACCACATCGACCTTGAGTCACGCCGGATGCTGGTTTTGGGGCCTCGGTTCTCAGCCCCTTTCCTAAGAAGCATATGGGGTGTGCTCTGCCTCCTCCTCCCGGAGAACTGCTAGAGTCTGCCAATGAGTGTGGATGAACAACATATCATGTCCCTAGAAATACAGGTTACTCACCTGTAACAGAGTTCTAGGAATGGTATATGTTGTTCATCCCTACATCCTCCACGGCTTCAGCCACGACAACCTGAGCTTTCCAGCGGCCAGATCTGGCGCCATGGGGCGGAGCCGAGTTATACCACCCGGTGGGTGGGAGGAGCAAGCTTGAAGACCTTCCGCAAGATTTAAAGCGGCAAGGATACTGCCAATGAGTGTGGATGAACAACATATACCATTCCTAGAACTCCTGTTACAGGTGAGTAACCTGTATTTACTAGTGGGTACCGCAGGGTTCAGTACTGGGTCCAGTCCTTTTAATGTCTTTATAAGTGACATTGCAGAGGTACTGAAGGAAAAGTATGCCTCTTTGCAGGTGACACAAAGATCTGCAACAGGGTTGATACACAAGGAGGCGTGGAAAGGATGAGAAGGGACTTGGCAAGGTTGGAGGAATGGTCAGAAGTATGGCAGCTAGGATTCAGTGCAAAGAAGTGCAAAATAATGCACCTGGGAAACAAGAACCCAGGGGAAGATTACACATTGGGGAGGTAGTAACAACAACAAAAAGGAAAGGGACCTGGGGTAATCATATCAGATGACCTTAAGGTTAGCAAGCAATGTGAGAAGGCAGTAGGGAGGCTGGGGTATACTGGGATGCATGGGAGAGGCATCACCAGCAGAAAACAGGAAGTTGTCCTCTGTACAGACAGTTGCTGAGACCCCATCTGAGTACTGGCGTCCAGTTCTGAGACGCCATCTCTGCCAGGACATAGACAGGATAGAGGCAGTCCAGAGGAGGGCAACTAAATGGTGCAGGGTCTGCAAGAGAAGCCGATGAGGAGAGACTAAAGGAGCTTAATATGTATACCTTGAGGAAAGAAGGAAGAGGGGACATGATAGAAACTTTTAAGTACCTTGGTGGAATCAACAAAGTCCAAGAGAGTAGCATCTTTCAGAAAAGAGACGGCAAGAACAAGGGGACACAATTTAAAGATGGGGGCGGTTCCGGGCAATGTGAGGAAGTATTATTTCACAGAGAGGTAGTGGATGCATGGAACAGCCTTCCTGAGGAGGTTGGGTCTAAAACTGTGGGAGAATTCAAGAATGCATGGGACAGACATAAGGCAGTTCTTGTGGGGTAGGAAGAAATAGGCTGTTGGTTAACTAGGATACTGCGGCCTATCCTATAGGTAGAAATGGGCAGACTAGGTGGGCCAAGCGGTCCTTATCTGCCTTCAAAGTCTGTGTTTCTATGTTTCTTCAGGGGACCATCAGAGTGCAGTGGACCAAGCATACTGGTTGGGACCAATAAGTCCTGGTCTGCTCCCAGTTCACAAGGTACTGTAGTGTTGATGGTCCCCTTGAATCTTCTTCAAGGGGCCCCTTCCAGATCTTTTCCCGCATCAGATTTTAACAACGGATGCTTTGGGTCTTGGCTGGGGAGCACACCTGGGTCACTTCCAACCCAGGGCTCCTGGTCCCAGGGTAAGCTGCCCTGCATATCGGTGTCCTGGAGATGAGAGCGGTGCTGTATGCCATGCAGATTTTTCAGGAGCATCTGGCTGCAGGCCAGATGCTTGTGCAGTCGGACAGTCTGAGTGTCGTCACTACATCAACAAGCAGGGCAGGACTTTACTCTGCACTTTGCAGGAGGCCATGAGAGTATGGTATTGGGCACTGGCACACAGTCTGACACACTCTGCGATCCACGTGCCAGGTGTCCTAAACACCCTGGTGGACAGTCTTGTGACAGGGTAGAACAGGACCCTGTCCCATTTGTTATGGAGAAAGTGTTTAAGTGCAAGGATCTATTCTTTCCTTTTCTGTCTCTTCTTTTGTCTGGTTGCGAACCACGCTTTCCCTGTGAGACTTCAGATTTGATCACCCCGACAGTCTCACGCAGTTCTTGGCTCGCTGTATCTCGGCCTCCTTGCATATCTGTTGATATAAAAAATATGTAAATTATTGTATGGAAATGTAACTGATATTGGGATCCTTTGTTTCAGAAAATATATAGTGTTACTGTTGAAATATGTATAGTTATATTTTGAGATGATTGCAAAAGCTATTGTAAACTCTAGAGGTTACTTGAGTGCAAATCTTCCAACCTTTTGCAAAAGCTGCAGAAAGCACACTATATTCTAGCAGCTCCTGAAACTTAAAAGAACAGAATATTAACAAGGACAGGATATTTGCCAAGACTGAGGATTGAAAATACTTATAAGAGAGCTAAACTACAACTACAAGAGATATTATTAGGAGAACAAGAGACACAGAGACTGAAAGAAAACTTTATTTTATTTTGCCTTTGTAAATAATTATACTGAACAAGTTTATTTTATAATTCTGCTAGTGTAAATAAATAATTTTGGTGAATTCTACAACTGCTCCTGGTTTCCAAAGCTTCCTGACCTGTGCCTCGATGACAGATGGTGTCAGCCTAAGTGGGATTTAGCGTGGTACTGGACCTAGTGCCAGGGAAGCACAGAGAAAGGTATGGATCCTGCAGCAGCAAGTCTTGAGTGGTTACCAGGAGAATGGCAGCCAAACTAACAGTGACAGAAGTCCAGTCTGAGATTGTA
This sequence comes from Neoceratodus forsteri, assembly GCA_016271365.2. Classification (NCBI taxonomy): domain Eukaryota; kingdom Metazoa; phylum Chordata; order Ceratodontiformes; family Ceratodontidae; genus Neoceratodus; species Neoceratodus forsteri. The sequence goes on along the minus strand of JADMNL010000027.1, from coordinate 260,959,867 downwards.
CAGCCAGCACAAGTTATGGAAAAAGAACAGGCAGTGACAGAACCTGAAAGCCTGATGGACTTTTTCAAATAGTGGACTATACAACAAAAAGAGACTGAGAAGCAGAGAGAAAAAGAGATGCAATGTTTAGAAGCGAGAGGAGAGAAGAGGCAGTGACAGGAGCAGCAGATGAGAGAAGAGATGCAGTGACAGGAGCAGCGATGGCTCCTGGTTTTCCAAAGCTTCCTGACCTGTGCCTCGATGACAGATGGTGTCAGCCTAAGTGGGATTTAAGCGGGTACTGGACCCAGTGCCAGGGAAGACAGAGAAAGGTATGGATCCTGCAGCAGCAAGTCTTGGAGTGGTTACCAGAGAATGGCAGCCAAACTAACAGAGACAGAAGTCCAGTCTGAGATTGTACAGCTAGCACAAGTTATGGAAAAAGAACAGGCAGTGACAGAACCTGAAAGCCTGATGGACTTTTTCAAATAGTGGACTATATAACAAAAAGAGACTGAGAAGCAGAGAGAAAAGAGATGCAATGTTTAGAAGCGAGAGGAGAGAAGAGGTGCAGCGACAGGAGCAGCAGATGAGAGAAGAGATGCAGTGACAGGAGCAGGATATGATGCCTTGAAGCTATCAAAGGCAGAGGATCCGCAGAGATCCAGACAAGCAACAAAATGCAAGCAACTTAAAAGCCTTTTAACTTACAAAGTTGTGTCCTCAGATGATATTGAGGCATACCTGACAACTTTTGAAAGAGTTGCCTGCCTGCCAGTACAAAGCAACAATGGACAATCAGACTGGTACCCTATGTGACAGGGAAAGCCCAACTTCCCACAGCAGTATGGAAACTGCACAGTCAGAAAACTATGACATGGTGAAAAGCTAAATCCTGAAAAGGTATGACATCTCCGAGAGACATATAGGCAGAGATTTCTGTCTCTGAGGTACAACTCAGTCAACAATCCTCGAGAAGCCTTCACCCGACTCTGAGAACTCCTGATAAAATGGATCCAACCAGAGCAAAACAGTCCCACAGATCATCGACACATTTGCCTTGGAGCAATTCATCAACATCTTGCCTACAGATGTGCAGCTGTGAGTAAAGGAACACCGACCAGAGAGTGGGGAAAAGGTTGTTTCTTTTGTAAGGACTACTAAATGGCCAGACAGGTGCCACAGCAGCGAGGTAACAGCCAAGCACTGGTAAGACACTTTTTCCCATTTAAACTCCAAGCCTGATAAGAACTCTGGTGGGGTAGCAAATTCAGCCCAAAGACGTTATCTGCTATAACTGTAATAAGCCAGGCCATTTTGCAAGAAACTGCCATAGTAGGAGAGTGGCACTGAGCAGATTTGTCCTTGGCAAATTGATGCAAGTACTTAATAGATGTGAAGGTGAGGGATAAGACTATGAAGGACTCATTGATTCGAGAAGCAGACAGACCCCAGTGCATGTTAAAGTGCTGGAAAACACTGTGCAAAGGGACCAGGTACTGGTGTCATCTGCATCCACGGGACACTCAATACTATCCCACCACCCAAGTGACTTTAGCCATTAAGGGTGTGTCGCACCAAGTGAAAGAGGGTAGTACTTCAGCAGTGTTGGGTAAGTTACTTTTCTATTACTTTCTGTTCGTTTGGAAACTTGTTCCAGGAAGCTCTGTGCAGTCACTAGCAAGGTGGAGAAGTACTAGAGAAGTAGTATACCATCAATTATAGTTACTTACTCTTTTATACAAAACAATACAAAAATAATTAATAACTATAATAGATTACATTTTTGAAAGTAATAGGTTAGTTACTAGTTACTTTCAAATAATGTAATTAGTTACAGTTACGTATTTTTTGTATAAAAAGACATAAGTAATTGTAACTGCAGGTGTATTACATTTTCTAGTACTTCTGCATCCTTGCTAGTGACTGCACAGAGCTTTCTGGAACAAGTTTTCAAAAGTAATAGAAAAATAACTTACCCAACACTGTACTTAAGTTACCTGTACCTGTGATTATTGGAAATGACTTTCCAGGATTTACTGAGTTGATCAAAGAAGGAGTAAATCCTGATGTTTCAGCAGCAGTGGTGACGAGCTCAGGCAAATAAAATTTCAGACTAGGGACACTTTTCCTTTCAGTGATTTTGATTCGACTTGTTTGAGCACAGCTCCAAGATCTGGAAATCCAAAAGAAAGACGATGCCTGAAGAAACTGTGGCAGCAAATGACTGATGGATATGAAGGGTCAAAATATGAAAATGCTGAAACTAAATTGTTAACTGATTGTGATTTTCTTTCAGAACAAGCTAAAGATGTTCTCTCCAGTGTTATTTCAAGCAGTTGAGGGTGAAACCACAACAGGGTGGACCAATGTTTAAAAATGTAATGGGTTACTCTACAGAGTTTGGGTTAAACCTCAGACACAAGAACAGACAGAACAATTCGTATACCATAGAAGTATAGAACAGAACTGTTAACAGATAGCACATGATGTCCTATGGCTGGTCACTAGAGAGGATAGTACCCTGCCAGATTGCTGTGTAGATTTTACTGGCCTGGAATTTATGAAGATGTTGCTACCTATTGTAATTCATGTGCTGAGTATCAAAAGTAACCCCAGTCACTGGAAAAGACAGAGTGCCCTGGTGCCCCTACCCTTGATAGGTGTGTCTTTGAGATAATTGCAATGGATGTGGTTGGTCCTTAGACAAAAGTAAAAAGGGTAATAGATTTATCCTGGTAGTATGTGACTATGCTTCTCGATACCCAGAAGCAGTTCCAGTGCATACTGTTACAACCCCAAAAGTGGCAGCAGAGCTTGACAACATTTTCAGCGGAGGGCATACATAACGAAATTAGTACTGATCAGGGTAGTAATTTTGGTGCTGCATTGCTTGAGCTATACAGACTACTAGGTATCACTGCTATAAGAATCTCCCCATCACCCTCAGATGGATGGTCTTGTTGAGCATTTTAACCAAACCCTAAAACACATGTTAAAAAGGTTTGTAAAAGGAAGGGAAAGACTGGGACCAATACTTGCCTTTACCTGCTTTTGCTTACTGAGAAGTGCCACAGGCATCAACAGGGTTTTCACCATTTGAAATGATGTATGGTAGGCAACCAAGAGGACCACTGGATGTGATAAAAGAAATGTGGACTATAACCCCACTCAGAAACAATCTATATCTTCTTATATGTGTGCCCTAAGAAAGAAGCTGGCAAAATATGTTGAAATTGCCCATAGTGATCAGGAAGAGGCCCAAAACCAGCAAAATGTATATTATGACCATGGGGTAAAAGAAAAAGTTTTCAAGCCAGGTGAAAAGTTTGCTACTGTTGCCTACAACAGAAAATAAACTGTTAATGAAGTGGCAAAGGCATATAAGGTTCTTAGACGTACTGGCACTGTTAACTACTGAGATTGAGACCCATGACAGGAAAAATCCTACTAAGATGTACCATGCAACCTCCTCAAGAAATTGGTTGAAAAATGCCAAAGCTGCCTTGCTAGTTTTACCAGAAACCAAGAAGGAAGATATTGATGTAGCATATGATAGCCTGGAACAAGCTGTAAATGCTGATGCTGTAAAGGTGAATGTTTCCTTAACCTCAGAACAAACTGCAGACATTCATAATGTGCTAAAACATTTAACAGTACTTTTACCACAGTGCCAGGCTGAGCAAAAGGAGTTGAGCATATAATAGTGACATGGAATGCGCGTCCTATTAGGGTGAAGACATACAGGTTACCAGAGTGGTTAAGAACAGAAGTGGTTAAGGAAATACAAAAATGAAAGAATTGGGTATCATAGAGGAGTCTAGGAGTACTTGGTCATCTCTCCATGGTAATTGTAAACAAAAAGAAGGGGGTGTTAGAATCTGCCTTTGATTTTAGGAATCTTAATCAAGTGTCAGAATATGACAAGTTATCCTATGCCCAGACTAGATGATTTGGTGGACAGACTGGGAGTGCAGAGTATATCAGTAACCTTGATCTCACCAAGGTTACTGGCAAATACCTTTAGCTAAAGAATCCAGAGATAAAACTGCATTTGCCACCCTATAGGATTCTATCAGTTCACCACCATGCCATTTGGTTTACATGGTGCACCAGCTACATTCCAACGGTACATGGATGTCATTTTATCCCCTCACACTGGTTATTGTGCTGCATACCTGGATGATGATGTGGTGTACAGTCCAGACTGGAAAAGCCACCGCGAACCCCTACGAGCAGTTATCCAAGCTATCAAAAATGCAGGTCTGACTATTAATCCTGCAAATGTGCATGTGCATTGGGCATACAGGAAACCAGATATTTGGGCTATGGTTTGGGAATGGAGACGTTAAGCCAGAGTTTTCTAAAATAGAAATTGTGCTAACAGCCTCTACCTAAAACAAAGAAATGTGTCAGGTCGCTTTTAGGGCTGGCTGGTTATTATCAGAGAGTTGTTCCCAACTTTGCAGAGTTAGCTATTCCCTCACTGAGCTCACGTAAAAACAGTACCCAAATAATGTGAAATGGACCCCAGAGTGTGATGAAGCTTTCAAGCCATGAAGGCTGCATTATATTCAGCCCTGTTTTAAGAAGCCCAGACTTAGAGAAACCATTTTTGCTACAAACAGATCCATCCAAGGTAGGCCTAGGTGCAGTACTGAGTCAGAATATAGATGGGACATGGCCTGGTGGTGCTGAGGGTTATAGCACCGGACGCCACACCGCGAACCCGGGACGCTGGGGGTCGGCAGGAAGGAGAGAATTGAGCGTCTGAAGGACAGCTGTCCTCTCCTGGGTGGGAGGGGATCCATGCTCGGTGCCTGACTGGCCCTGGCAGAAGCTGGGGCACGGCAGGCACAGAGTTGATGTGGGGATGGGGAGTGGCGATGCTGGCAGCAATGCCTTGCGTAGGGGCTGCCACTCTCATTAGCGCCAAAATACCTGCAGACACCAGGAAGATGGAGCCCGAGCTGCCCCCAATATGCCCTCACCTGCTTGACTACCCCGTCCAACACCACTTACAGTATCGGGTGTCTGTTGCCCCACATCGGCCCCGCTCGGGGAGCCACAGCTACTTGGGACCGGGTAGTGCATCGACAGGTGAATGAGGCAGGGTGACTCCTTGGTAGCTCCCAAGGGTCGGAGTCTGCAGGATGTAGGAGGGCTAAATAGAGCTTTAAAAAATATATATATCTATAGATGGGACAGAACATCCATTTCTGTACATTAAGTAGGAAGTTGCATGACAGAGAGAAAAGGTACTCCACTATCAAAAGGAATGTTTAGCAGCAAAGTGGCCATGGAGTCCCTTAAATTTTATTTGCTAGGAACTGACTTTGTTCTTGTAACAGATCACAATCCTTCTGTTGGCTTAACCAAATGAAAGATAAAAATTCCAGACTTACAAGGTGGTACCTGGCACTACAGCCATTTAAATTCAGTGTGATACACAAATCTGGTAAAGAGAATAGCAGTGCTGATTTTCTGTCAAGATATGGATCAGAGTCATAGCTACAAGGGTGCAGGGGTGCAGTCGCACCCAGGCCCCTAAGGTCTGATAGGCCCAAATCATAATTTTGATGTTTATTCAAAACTGGGGCTCTAACATACCTGTGTACCCAGGCCCTCTTTGAATTTGCTACGCCACTGATATGGATCAGGAATTGAGGGTTCTGAAGGTTGAAAACAAATGTGTGAGTTTGAACTTTACTGCTTGCTGTACTGTTAGAAAAACAGATCATGCATATGTGCTTAATGTCTGAAAGCAGCAAATGTTATTAGAGAATAGAAAGTTTTGGAAACCTGTCTGATGAAGCAGGTTCCTCTTAGTGAGGAGGTGTGTGTGACAGGGTAGAATAGGACCATGTCCCATTGTTATGGAGAAAGTGTTTAAATGCAAGGATCTGTTCTTTCCTTTCTGTCTCTTCTGCTCATGCAACAAAATTTTCCTGTGAGACCGGATTTGATCACCCCGACAATCTTGCAGTTCTTTGGCTCTCACTGTCTCTCAGCCCTCCTTGCATATCTGTTGATATAAAATATGTGTAAATCATTATATGGAAATGTAACTGATATTGGGATCCTTTTGTTTAAGAAAATATATAGTGTTACTGTTGAAATATGCATAGTTATATTTTGATGATTGCAGAAAGCTATTGTAAACTCTGGAGGTTACTTGAGTGCAAATCTTCCAGCCTTTCATAAAAGCTGCAGAAGGGGCCTGAGAAAGCACACTGTGTTCTAGCAGCTCCTGAAACTTAAAAACAGAATATTTACAAGGACAGGATGTTTGCTAAGACTGAGGGTTGAAAATACTTATAAAAGAGCTAAACTACAACTACAAGAGATATTATTATGAGAACAAGGGACACAAATACTGAAAGAAAACTTTATTTTATTTTTCCTTGTAAATAATTATACTGAGCAAGTTTATTTTATGATACCACTAGTGTAAATAAATAATTTTGGTGAATTCTACAACTGCTCCTGGTTTTCCAGTGCTTCCTCACCTGTGCCTCGGCAACAAGTCTCAGCAGGACTCAGTCCAGCATGCATGAATGGGAGCTTTCTCATTCATAGCAGATCTGTTCGACAGATTGGTCGGCCAGAGTTGGACCTTTTGTCCCCATTCAACGCAAAACTGCCCAGTTTCTGCTCGCTAGATCTAGGGCCTGGAGGTTTCTTCCGAGACACGCCACTCTCTTGGAGCGGGAGGTTTCTGTACACATTCCCTGTTTCCTCTGATCCAGAAGGTGCTCAGCAAGCTGCAAATGGAAGGGGCTAGAATGATTCTGGTGGCTCCATTCTGGCCTTGGAAAAATGGTTCCCTCTGCTTCAGTAGCTGGCAGAGGACCTTCTGCCTCTCTGCAGGAACCTGCTGACCCAGGATCAGGGACCCTGGTCCATCCCAACCTCAGGTCCTCCATCTGCATGCCTGGGTCCTGAAAACGAGCCATCACCTGGTTTGGGGTCTCTAACAGGGTGGCGGATGTCCTGGTGGCAGCACGGAAGCCTTCCACCGCACTACATATGCCACGAATGGAAACAGTTTGCCATCTGGGCTGCCAAACACTCCTTGGACCCTTTCACCTGTCCACTGAATCATATCCTGGACTACCTGATTTCTTTGTTTGACTCAGGCCTCCAGTATTCTCACTTAAGGGCCACCTTTCGGCTATTTCTGCCTTTCATGAGCCCATGGGTGACCTGCACGATTGCTCAGCTGTATGTCTCCCATACTTTCCTTAGGGGCATCCTCATGCCTGAAACCCCAACTGCTCCCCTGTCCCAGCTTGGGACTTACATTTTATTTTGGAGAAGTTGACCCTGTGTCCTTTTGAGCCAGTTGCCTTATGCATTTGTGTTTTCTTTATTGGAAAGAGCTCTTTAGTTGCAATTACTTATGCTTGAAGAATTTCAGAGCTTCAGGCCCACTGTGCAAGGAGCCTTATTTGATTTTTCACAAAGACAGAATATCTTTGTGCACAACCGAAGTTCCTGCCCAAGGTGGTTTCTGAGTTCACACTGAATCAATCTGTCCACCTTCCTGTTTTTTTCCTGAGCGTGCCAATCCAGGGAAGCACTGCTCAATATATTGGATGCGCAGAACTTTGAAGTATTATCTGTTTCGGACTTAAGAGTCCGGAAAGTCAAGCACTTGTTTGTTTCTTTCACTTCAGGTAGAGAGGGCATTCCAGTTTCTAAGCAATGTTTATCCAAATGGCTAATTGTATTGTATTCTGTTACAACAAGTACGGTAAAGAATTGCCTGGTGCTGTCAAAGCTCATTTCACCAGAGGCAAGGCTACCTTGGTGGCTTGTTTCAAAGGGTCTCAGCCCTGACATTTGTGCAGCTGCCACCTAGAGTACAGTCCACACTTTCACCAAGTATTACAGTCTGGACATTGTCTCGAGAGCCCATGCTGGATTTGGCAGGGCTGTGCTACAAGGACTCCTGTCTTAAGTTTATGGAGCTCCAGCCTCCCAGACTGTCTGTTTTCCACCTGTCACTGCTTGATTCTCATTCCTACAGTGTAACCTGATGACTGAGATGCCTCCAAGAAGATAGAACAGTTACATAAGAACGACTGTAATAGTAGATCTTCGAGGGATCTCAATCATCAGGTATATTTTTCCTTCCACCATCCCCTTATTGGGGCTTCTGTCTAGGACCTGGCTATGTGTTGTTTCTTATTTTCTATTGAGAGCTGGGTCCGTCTGTCTCTCTTCGGTTACCCAGGGCTTGAGCCTTGCTCCTTTGTCTCTGGAGGGAAAGAACTGAGGAGGGAGCAGGGCCACCCACGCCATATAGGGCTGCTGACGCTGGCTGACATTGACGGTGTGGGCAGCCTGAGTTGTACTGCTGAAAATCTTCCATGTGGATTCCCTTCACCGACGGCAAAGGTTTCTGTGGTGTAACCTGATGACTGAGATCCCCTAGAAAATCTACTGTTACGGTAAGTTCTTGCGTGAACTGTTAGTTCATTAACGCCTGTTTGTCTCACTCAAACATCTTAACAAAAAATTACAAAAATTCATCTCTTAAAAATGCAACGTATACCAAAACAGTAAACATTTCAGGATTGATTTCTAATTCTCAATTAAAATTGCATTTTGATGATTAACTAGGGATACCTGAATCTGTCTGAGAATATGGATTGTACTGCACACTCGACTGCATCTTTGTAAATGGAATCTGATAGATATCAATGATATGACTGGGATTTTAGTGTGTTTGTGTTAGTAGCTGTCTCTTGTCTTATGTTGTATGTACAAGTCTCTGTGTTAGAAAACTCTTAATAAACAGAATATTCGAAAAAATTGTATTTGAAAATATATTTTTATGTCCCAGTACTTCAGGTTGTTTGGCTATAAAAATACATGCGCATATGAATTTTGGAATTGATTGGGAATAATCTGACCTCATTAAAGGCTGACTCAAAATAATTCATTCTAAGAGAACAGACTCTGTTAAAAACTGTTATGTGAATATACCTTTGCTAGCTTAGCTTTTGTTTTGTGCAGATAACAGTACTGCGTGGAGAAAATACTATGGCCAGAACTTTGCAGTCAGTAGTCCAGTCATTAGAGTCCGATAAGACCAAACTTCAGCAGAAGGTGCAAAGCTTGGAGCAGAAACTCAGCGAGAGTGAGCGACAGCTTGACAACATCATAAATTCCTCAGGTACATAACACTTCATCTTGATAATCTAGTAAAGACTGCAGAGGGACTATGCCTGGGAAACCTAATAGAGTATTGTTACTTACAAAGCAGCATTCTCAGCTGGCCCAGTGTGGTAGTGGCAGTGGCACTGAGAACTGCTTAACATGCTGATAATGTATGCTTGTTCCACAAGTATGGCATATCACAGCGGCCTGCAGAGGGAGGATTGAGTGTCCCAGTAGATGCTCTCCTGCAGGTTGGGAGGTTTACACATTCTCTGCTCCTTGCTTCCTCTGGGGGTGTATTGACATAGCATAACTGACACTCTAGAGTCTTGTCCCAGTTCGAAAATATTTGGAGTGTATTGTGACAGTTATAAAATGTTTTAATGAGAAATGAATCGAATATTGGCCAAGACCAGTTTCAGTATCATTGCCTTTAAGAATTGAGTACCTTTATAGAATTTGGTTCAGTGATGTAGATTTGCTAAAAGTTTGCTGGAGAAGGGTTTCCATAGTGTGCTGTTTCTTTTTAGCTGGAGGTATGGGGTCTGCTTCTTTAGGGTGCTGTTTATTTTTTAAGAAAGACCGAGTGCAGGTGTGTTTCAGTACAGTTGAGATTATCAAGTTCCAGTGATCAAGTTCAAACTACACGAATAAGAACAGCCTAGTCAAACTTGAGCATCATCTCTGCAAGGTGCATGATGTCCCGGAACCTAGACTATTTTCTCAGAGATGTTCTCACACTGTGTTGGTTTTGAGACTCCTAGTATTCCAATGGTAGATTCCCCCACCCCCGCCACAGTGCCAGAACTTCGGAGGCTCAGCCTCCACCACCCCAACTAGCGCCCACTCCTTGGGATTTACTTTAGCAGCCATCCACCCTGGCTTTCCCCTTCTGGGAAGGGTCAGACGGCGTGGGGTCTCCCCACGGACATTTAGTCATGGGTCCCAGTGGAACACCGCTGGAAGAACTTGGTTTACCACTCCATGGTGGGGCCACACTGACAGAGACATGTTGCTCGGTCACTGGCCAAGTGCCATGGGGCGTGGTGTGAATCTGAGAGGGGAGGCATCATTAACAGAGATGGCAGTGACATTTTTGTGAATTATAGCTCCTGGGAGGCATAATGTGCAATGACATAGGTGCGACGCTTGACGTCCAGCATGCCTCCCTGACAGCTCCTTGCCGGCAGCTGTATTCTCCCCAGCCACCATCCCGAGTCATGCACGTGCTGTCACTCAACACCCCCATTCCTGGAAGAGGAGAGCAGTCCTTGGGACTCTCACGCCCCTGTCGGTTGGCCCTCGACTTCTAAGTCCCAATCTGAACCCAGGGCGTCAGAGGCAAAATCCAACCACTGCACTGGCGGGCCAGCTTAGATCTTTAGTTTCTGTTGAAGAGCGGCTACCCCAGATGACTTTACATAAATCAACAACTAAGTTCTAAAGATTAGTTGTTTCTAAAGATTCATTGTTTTCTGAAGTATTTAGTTAATTTAGTTGGTATATGTTTGCTCTCTCTCTCTCTTTCTGAATTGTTTTTTAAGAGTAAAATTGATATTTTGCATTTTCATAGTTTCAGGAACCACAGCCTAAATTGCAAAATACACTCTACTCACAATGACAGTGGTAGAATTTATGTTTAGATTAACAACCTAATGGTTCTGCTTGAACAAAAAATTACAGAGTGCTTCTGACTTCTTCTTTACAGCACTTTATGCTTTTTTTTTTTTTTTGACTCTGAGCAGCTGATCATTTGATTAACAAAAACAGGTTGGCCTTGGCAACTGTGGTCAACCTAAGAACACCAGCTCTTAGCGATTGAGGTTCATGCGAGTTGTGGTGCAAATTTGTAGTCTCCAATCAGAACTGAAACAGAAGTCTAAAAACAAATTAGCCCATCCACAGGTTTTCAAAAGTGTGGTGACTGTTTGCCTGAGGCAGACAGGCATAGAGTACTACAAGTGTTTGGACCAGGATCACAATTTGTTAAAGTGTGAACTATGCAAACTGACCTTCCAAGAATGAATCTTCACCATTCAATCCCACTTCCAGGTCTAAGCCAGAGGTGCTAGGACCCAGCAGGAGCAAAGTCTTTGTAGGTAGGAGGGGACCAACAGTGCCTGCGCCACCCGTGAGGCAGACATAGTGGCATCACGCTCATGGGTTTGCTATTAACCAATGCTGACCCCTTCCCTTCCTCAGTTCTGTTTTTCCCACCTTTGAGTGCACAACATAGGAGTCTTCAATCATTGAAACTGTGTCACAGCATCTTCAGTTTGCCACTGCCTCTTCCATACAACGTTGAATTTTCTTGGCACCATGTTTTTACCGAGTCCATTTCTTTCTGTTATTTTAGTTCAGCCAAACCTTTTTTCTCATATCCATGTTGGGTCCTAAGGAGTATAAGAAGACCAAGAAGAAGAAATGGCAGCCTCCCATGTGTTGGTGCTCCTGTGGGGTCTGATTGCTGACCAGACTGAGATGATGAATGCTGGACCTGCCTTGGCCCTGACCACTTACATGGATAGGTGCGATGCCTGCTTCTCCATGGACTTCCATGCCCTCGAGAAGCCACATGTGAAAGTGATGTTGCAAGCCTCCCACCTTCTGAGGCAGAGGTCACACCAGGGACCCTGAGATACGGTCCCTGGGCTTTTCCTTGAGACCTTCCCAGTACCTCAGTTACTGAGGAAGCCCAGGGCATTCTGCATTTCCTCTCCAAGACATTGAAGGTCTTGAGGGGTCTGATGGACAGTCATCTTTGCTGGGGGGCTGACTGACACCCCCCAAATTCCATTGGCCCTTCGAGGCAATGGATGCCCCTACATAGTGAGGCCGAATATACACTTGTCTACACCAGTGGGCACCTTGGTCTTACGGCCTGGTGCTGCCCTGGTTCCTGGTACTAGGGATGCTTACTGTGAGAGGGGTGGCACTGGTCAGAAGTCCAGGCCCCCTTCTGGCATGGTGCTGGAAGAGGGAATGGTTCCAAAGCTGAAACTGTCTTGTACCCTGAGATGGTGAGTTATCGCTTCCCCAAGTTCTCTTTCAGCTTGGGGAGAAGGAGGATAATGATGCCAACCTTGGTCCAGAAGACAGAGACAGTGATGATGGAAGCCATCCTGGGCCTTGTTCCTCAGACCAGCTCTGGGGACAGCACTGTGTCCCCTTCTGGTACCTTTTGCAGCACCGATTCAGGTTTTGGTACCATTCCCAGAGCTGGGTCTGCTCCTGGTGCTGTTTGTGGCACTGTGTCTGGTTCTGGTGCTGCTGGGTCCGGTCAGACTTTTGGAGATGCCCCTGGCCTGAATGTTGGGCTAGGCCTGGGGCAGTGTCAGCCCTGGTGAGGGGTTGGGGCATGGTGCAGGGTCTGCAGCTAGCCTCTTGAGTTGTCCAGGGCTGGTAGCAACTCCATTGGGGAGGCCCCAGCACCAGCCCAGTACCTAACTTGTCCCTGGAACGAGCTGGCGTTCACTGATGGGGATCGGGGCCACCTTATGGGCCCTGTCCAGCTCCACTTTCCCCACCTAGGGTTGCCCCCAAGGGCACCATCTAGACCAGTCCTCCGAGGTTAATCAGCTCCACATGGGTGAGATTCAAAGGTCCTTCTCTCCAAGCAAGGTCCCTGAGCATTCTTGTAGCCCTGGCAGAGGACCTTGTCTCGTTAGGGAAATGCAGAAAGACTTGCAAAGTTAGAGGTCTGGGATCTGACAGCTTGGTTTCAGTGCCAACAAATGCAGAGTTATGCACGTTGAAGCCAACAATCCCAGGACAGACTAATAGCTAGGAGTATCTGCAGCAGAAGAGGAGAAGGTTCTGGGAGTGATGATCACTAGTGACCTGAAGCACTCCATACAGTACAAGAAGGCAGAAGCAAAGGCAAATAAGATAGTGGTATGTATAGCTAGGGGATCAGCAGTAGGCTAGAGGCAGTTATATTGCCCTTATACTGGTCACTGGTGAGGCCACATCTAGAGTATGGTTCTGGTGCCAACACCTCAAGGGCATTAGACTGCTGGAGACTATCCAGAGAGCGTAACAAAGATGATCACGGGTCAGCAGGGTGTAAAGCACACGAGGAGAGGTTTAGGGCACTGAACACGTACTCCCTGGAGGAGAGGGACATGATTGAGACCTTCAAGTACTTGAAAGGGGCAGCCCGCCGGGCGCAGGTGGTAGCACTACTGCTTGCGATGCCAGCAGTTCAGGTTCAGGAATGAGCCTGGATCGCTGGAGGGCCGGACGGGGAAGAGGATTGAGCGTCCTAGGGATGCCCTCCTCCAGGGGAGGAGGATGCTGCTCCCGCTGCAACGCCGCCACCTGGGTGCATACAGGTGGAGGTGCAGCTGGGAGCGCTACGTGAGGGAGGATGCTGGGCGGGGCCCAGGAGCGGCATCACTGCCCCAGCATGTGCCATCTCCTTGGACCCACTGCATGCTGCCGCTCGGGAGGGAGGGAAAACAGATAAAAGCAACATAGCCCTGCTCCCTTGCTTATCACGGTGCCCGGACACAGAGCGCCCGATACTAGGTTGGTTGGTGAGGAACGCGCTCTCGCCTGGGGCAAAACCATGACAGAATGGGGAAGCTCTGTCTGGGACGCCGGGTGGGAAGTAGAGATAAAAGGAGTCTTGAGCATCAACAAAAAAAAAAAAAGTACTTGAAAGGGATAAATAGGGTGGACAAGGAGGGTCTCTTTAGGCTAAGTGGCAGCCATAACACGAGGGGACACGGTCTTAAGCTGGGGAGGAGTTTAGGAGGTAGATTAGGAAGCACTTCTTCACGGAGAGGATGGTGGCCAATTGGAATGCACAACTGGATAAGGTCTCTGAAGATAGTGTGCAGATTCAGGAGAGTCTGGGATAGACATAAGGGTGAGGTAAGGCTCCTGGGTGGGGCAGATGGAACGGATGGGAGAAGTGAGGAGGAGGGGCAGGTTCAGTAGCTCAAGCTGTGGACCCTGCAGTATGAGCAGACTAGATAGATTAAATGACCTTACTCTGCTGGCTTCTTCGTAATGTTGGTAGAGAGGTGGTCAAAATTGAAATTAAGTGCCAAAAGTGTAAGGGTGATGTACACAAGGAACAAGAACCCGAGGACGGAGTACTGGATTGGGGAGGGATAACCTGTGCATGACCTCTGAAGAAAGAGACCTGGAGTCATCGATCAGTGACTCCTAAAACAATCAAACCAGTGTAACAAAGCCTAGAGTTAGGGTGTATAGGAAGGTGTATTGACAGCAGAAGGTAGGAGTTATTCCTACCTCTTTAAAGATCATTGGTGAGGCCCTCACCTGGAGTACTGTGCCCAGTTCTGGAGTCCTCACCTAAGGAAAATTAAGGACAGGCTGAGACCTTGCAACGTAGGGTGACCAGAATGATTCAGAGCCAGCATGGTAGATCTTACGAGGATCAGCTCAAGGCACTGAACATGTACTTGCTAGAGGCCAGACGAGAGTGGAAGATAGGATGGAGACCTTCAAGTTCCTGAAAGTAATGAACAAGGTAAACTATGGAGAACTTTCTAGCATAAGTAGCAGATAAAGAACATGGGGCACAAGTGGAAACTGATGGGGGATTCAAGAGGAAGTGATAAAAGTTTTATTTTACAGAAAGGGTGATAGAGCCATGGAACAGACGTTGATAAGGTGGGAGCTCAAACTATCAATGGTTTTAAACATGGCTGGGACAGAGTGAAGGGCTTATTGGTTGGTCAGGGTGATAGCATGGGGGAGCATGGGAGTGGATAGTGTGGGTTAGAATCCTGTATGGACAGATAAGTCCTGGTTTTGTTAGAATTATGGGCAGAGTGGATGGACCAGTGGTCTTTTCCTGTCATCATTATATACGCTTCTGTGGCATCCATGATTCTCCTCCTCCCACCTTCTGCCCCTCTTCCCTGCATTGCCAAGTATTTTGGGTCCCTGGGCCCTTGACCTGAAACAGTTATCGTCTACGGTTGTTGCCCGCCAGTACCACCTTAAGGCAGACGGACCAGGCTCATTTCAAGCCTGAGGACCCTGTACTGCTGTTGTCTAAATCCAGCACTTCCTTCCTACTTCCTCCTCTGAAGAAGAGGAATTTTTCGTCCACCTCTCTCTGATGCTGAGTACTTGACACCAGTGGTTTCTTACAGAGATGCTGCAGGAATTGAATATAAGATCATTTGTAGGTCATAGTACTGCTACCCTGGTGCTGAGATTCCTTGGGAATTCAGCAGTGACATCTTTGTCCTTTCCCCTTGGCCTCAGCCTTTACGGGCATCCAGTAATGTCTGGATCTTCCTGGACATAAAGTCTCCACCATTCATTCACACTAATGGGACTATGCTGGAGGCGCTAGGACCCAGCAGGAGCCAGAAATCTTCAGGAGGGCCGTATGAGGTAGAGCCACGTGGAAGCGGCACCGCGAGCCCGGCACGCTACCAGAGTAGGCTACCTGGTGTCACGCACCCCCCAACCACCTCAGTTCCTTTTTTCCATGTCGCAGTGCGCTTTTAGTGACTACATTGCTCACCCACCAGGAGTCAGTTCTTCAATCTATACGACAGCAGCTATAATTAGGTTTAATATTTGTTAGGTTTTATTTATTTTAGTAGTTCTTAAATAAATAATTTTAAAAAGAAGTCGCCTTCAGCCCTCCTTCGACAGAGTTGACCCTGAGCGGGGCAGGTGACGGCGGAGACTTTGCATGAAAGCTGTGTTTTCAGCAGGGCTGGGTCTGGTCCACCGCCCTCACGGGGTCTGACTATGGGCAGTCCAGTGCTCGTGGGGAGGATGGCAGTCCTCCCGAAGCACAAAAGAAGCAGTCCCATTCTCGATCTTCATCGAGGACTCTGCACTGCTCAATCCTCGAGTTCTTCTTCAGTCTCCTGGTCAAGAAGAAACTGTATCGCCGAGGTTGCCCTCTGGCACGCCTCCTGCGCTCTGATCGCTGGTGGCTGGTGACAGGGTTTCAATCTGACCCTCCGGGTCTCCTACGGCCTCTGTTCCTGGTGACCGACATCCTTGATTCCTTAGTTCCTCCCCACCTCCTAGAGGATCTTCTGGTGAACAGTTTCATCATTGGGCTGCTCTTATGGAGCAGTGGGTTCGCAGTTGTCCAGTCTGCCCGAGCGGTGAGTCCATCTCCAAGGCCTTCTGGTTTCAGACTTGCATGGCAGGGCGATTGGGACTTCCTAGTCGCGCGCACCTTCTTCGGTGCCTATCAACGCAGCGCCCCAGTGCTTTTCCCCTCATAGGCCGTGGCGCAGGGGCCAGCACAGGCACCACTTTCTCCTGCTGAATTTCTTCGTCTTCCTCTCCGAGTGGGTTGTTGGGATCTGATCATGCAGCCCTGGGTGCGGTGCCAGCAACGTGACTGGTACCGCACCCTGTGCCAGCACCGCCTGTGTTCTCGGCGCCACACCGGTGCTGGGGTGCCTGCAGTGCTCAGGGCACCAGGATTTTCGACTCCAATTCGTGGAACTGCACCTCCTCTCTTCCCCCTTTCCTATTTACTCTGTCCCTCCGGGACTAGTAGGAGATGATATTGAACCTGATCCTGATCTTCGATTGGGGATGACTTTGATGACGATTCCTCTCTGGGGCGGTGAATAAGCCTTCCCTTCCAGCCGGACCTTTGGTCGAAGACCTTTCTTTTAAGTCTCTGTTTAAGACATAAACACCACTCTATCTCTCAGACTTGGAGATTGATCCTGGGAAGCTACTCAGTCTGCAGTATCTGCGTTCCAGATATTCCTGTGAATTGACTCCTCCTGTGCAACCTCTTTTGAGACTCTCTCTCAAATGGTGTGGGATAATCCAGCTCTTATTCCCTCTGTGGCCAAGTCCATAGATAGGAAATACACCCTCACAAGGATCGTCCTGTTCTGGCCTTGCAAGCCTTTGCTGATGCCATAGTTGTCCTGGCAGAGAATGACAAAGCCGTTCTTTCTTAGGAATCTACAGTACAGTCATGAAAATTTACACTTTGGGAAGCAGTCTTTGCTGCCTCCACCCTGGGCATGCGCATTGCAAGCTACCAGGGTTATTTCTCTCAGTATGAGTATACCCTCTGGCATTTGCTCAAGGCCACTGTAGAAGCTCTCCCAGATTCGAAGGTTAGCACAGAGCTTCTTCAGACCATTACTAGAGGCATTGAATCCAGTAATCAGCTTAAAGCTGCTATGGATGCCTTTGACACTGCTTCCAGAGCAGCAGCAGCAGCAGAGTATATGCATCCGACGCCACTCTTTGGTTACGCACGCCGATACTACAAATGATACCCAGCAGAGAGGTAAGAGTTTAATTTTGATGGTACATATCTGTTTGGTCCTCAGGTCGAGCAGGCACCAGAGGCCACACAGAAAACTAGAACAGTTATCAAACGGCCAGGCAGCGCCCGGTGGCACTGAGGGTTGAGCGCTGAACATCACACCTCGCATCACACCTGAGACCCGGGTTCAGGAACTAGCCCGGACCACCGGGGGTCAGCAGGGATAGAGAGGATTGAGCTTCCAACGGACTGCTCCCTCTCCTCTCCTCTCGGGAGGGACCCAAGGTAGCCAGTACAGCAGCGGTCCTCGGTGGAGACCCGGTGGCACTGCTACGCATTCGGGCTCACACACAGGGGTGACGTCTAGTCAGCTGCCTTCCTGATGTAGGTGGGAGCACCTATGTTGTGGGGCTGGGCGGCATTGTACGCCCCACGTCGGGGGTGGTGTAACCAGAACAAAGGAAAACACCAGCGCCGAGGATCAGGTGACGGCACCTATCCCCCATGCCCTATGCTGGGCTTCCTGACTGGCCTTCAGTTTCCCCAGTCCACCTCGTCTGATGCCGGAATCTGCCTCTTAAGAGCGCCTGCAAGTAGGAATGCACTCCACCCCGATAGCGTTAGCCAGGGGTGCTGGCATCGGTGAGGAGGGAGAGAGGAGCACAGTTCAGGGATCCCCAGGCGGTGAGAATAAGGATGGGATGCCTGAGAGAGGACCTCAGGGCCGTGACAGGGTGAAATAAAGTTGAAAATAAATTAAAAAAAGGCTGCCATCCGCTGCACCCAGTGAGGCAGGAACCGGCAGTTTCATAACATTAAGTCCATTTGTGGTAAAGGCAAGGTGGCTTCAACAGAATCAAGCCCCCAACCGCCAAAGAAAATGCAGTAGAAGGCACAGGGCCCCAAAGGGCCTAGTACCACCCTCTGAGATTCCGGCCCAAGACCCACCTCAGCTGTCCGTGGGGACTCTTCCTCAGCAGTAGGAGGGCATCTGACTCAGTTTTACAAACAGTGAAGTCAGTCACCTCAGATAAATGGGTACTCAGGATAATCCACAGGGAGACTCTCTAACCTTTCAGAAACCCTCCAGATCATCCACCCAAATGACAGCCCAAGTTGGATGTCTCTCAGTCAGACCTTCTT
Source organism: Neoceratodus forsteri (assembly GCA_016271365.2). Lineage (NCBI taxonomy): Eukaryota > Metazoa > Chordata > Ceratodontiformes > Ceratodontidae > Neoceratodus > Neoceratodus forsteri. The sequence continues at coordinate 260,941,323 of JADMNL010000027.1, read as the reverse complement.
GCTTCCGAGATTCAAGGCCTTCTGAGTAACAGGGCAGTAGAAGTAGTTCCTCGATCAATGAAACACAGGATCTTATCTGTGTCAATCTTCATCATTTATCACTGTTGGGTAGTGAGCCAGAGGATCAGGACCACGCAGGAGCTTTTTTTTTTGTGAAGAGAAGGAGTCGACGCGGACGGCACCGCCTTGGAGGCCAACTTATTATGTGGTGCTGTGAGTGGCCAGTAACCATCACAACCCCCATCAGCCCTGCAGTTCTGCTTCTCCCGCCGAGTGAGTACGACTGCGGTGAGCGCCATTGTTCTGCGGCCTAGTCTATCGGGTTGAGAAAGTCCTAGTTCTGCTGCTACATTCCTTGGCGATCGACTGGTAAGATTTTTCCTTTTATTTTTTTTTGTCGACACTGAGTGCTGGTTTTGTTTATTATTTTTCCGTCCAGTCATGTCTGGTTTGGGGACAAGAAGAAAATCTTCTAGGATGGGTCGGCCTCCGATGCATTGGTGTCCCTGTGCCCGACTGTACTCCACTGATCGGCATGACCATTGTCTTACCTGCTTGGGACCTAACCACGATATGGATAGATCGATGTCTGTTTCTCCATGAATGCGTCGTGTGTTGGAGTTCTGACGCTGAAAGTCGGACGTGCGCCTGCCAACTTTGGAGGACAGGTGCATACCGGGGTCACCAAAAGCAGGGTTCTTGACCCTTCCTTCCAGGTCCCTCCTAGTCCTATACAGCCCACGGAGGAGGGGTGTCCGCCCATTCAGCTTTGCCTCGGCGGGGAACCCCTTCCATTGTGCAGGAGGCCGGCCTGGCCCCTTAGGGTCAGGCGGAGGCACCATCAGGCAATCGCCTCCTTGAGGCAAGGGCTCCCCTGGCATCATGGTCTGAGGCCTCTGGGCCGGAGCCATCCTCGGTGCTGTCTGCCAGTGCTGCCTGATTCCGGCACCACTTGGTGGCTGGGGATCAGGCGGCATTCAGCACTGTCTCTGACTCCGGCACCATTTGCAGTGCCGGGATGGGATTGGTGCGTGGGCAGTGCGGAGCCAGTTCTTCGGTGCTGTGGCTTGGAGGGATCGGGAAGTGGTCTGGTTTGAGCCTCCTCTGGCGAGGGACGATGCTGAGGCTGACCTAGACTGGCTCCCGGGTTCTTAGCAATCCACCGATTCTTCCTCCTTCAGTGTGTCGCTCCAGTTCAGCTACCTTCCAAGTAGCAAATGGCTTCTGCTGATTCCGGGGTCGATGGCACCGACCAGTCCTCAGGTGCCCCAAGGGCAACCTGAGTCGGTGATCCGTCTGTCACCTTGGGAGGCATACACCTCCTGTGGTAGTTCTTGCTAGCCCTACCTCTGGACTGACTGGGCGCCTCAGGTAGTGGAGGGTGCTCCACTTCCAGCAGTCTCTCAGGAGTCATCTATGGGGTGTCAGTTTTTCAGCTGATAGTGAGGAAGAGAGCCTCGGAGTCCGAGAGGTTAAGGGGTTGGATTCTGGAACCCGAGGGGTTTGGGGAGGAGTCGAGTGCTGGTCTGACCTTCTCCACTGAGGTCTCCTCAGGAGAGACCATCTACAGAGGTTAGGGGCCGCCTTCTGGGCTCATGCGCCCCAGTCGCCCTCACAGGGGAATTCTCTTGTTGGACTTATCTCTGGCCGCTTCAGCTCAGTTGAGTGGCCTTCATCTGCCAGAACCACTGGATCTCCTCCTCCTTTGAGGTCTCCGGTGGGTCCCCTAGCCGGGCAGAGGCCATGCCCTTCCTAGTAACTGCCTAGCCCTTTGACTCTGCAAACCCTCCCTCTCCCAGGTCACTCCAGTCCTCACGGGACCCCTCACCTGGGAGCAGTTTGGATCCATGGCCGCACTGTTCCCCGCTTACTACCAATCTATGGACCAGGGGTGTTTCACCACTCCCGGTGCAGCGGAACCTGATTCTCCAGGCTCGTGGCTCCTTTGTCTTCCTCCTATGAGGGAGGAGTCTTCTGTCCACCTTTCCCCAGCTGCTGATCTTTCCAGCTATCAGCACTTCCTGTCGGGATGCTCGACAAGCTCTGTATTCCATCCTGGGCGACCACACATTGACTGGTCGGCGAGCCAACCTGTTGGTTCCTGCCTGTCCTAATCTTTTCGGGAGGCATCAGACCGGCCTGGCGACGCCCTCAACCCAAGCACCATCCCTAAGGGACCTCCACCAGAGGTATTGTGCACCCATTGGGTCTCCAGGAGCCTTGCCTCACCCCACTTCGGCATGACTCTCCTGGACACATCCTCTGTGCATAGAAGCCCAAGGCGTGACCGACTCCCAGAATCTGACTCGGCTGAGTTTGATTTTGGGGAGGAGAGCCTTCTCGTTGCACGCCTCCTGCTGTATATTTCAGCTCATCAGGCCCACCATGCTGCCTGCAACAGACACCTGTGGTCTCTGCTAGGTCACGTCCTAGCCTCTTTGCCTGACTCGGGAGCAACCAGACAGGTCATTGCCCTCTCCGCATGGGGCCTGGAGCTTGCGAGGGCACCAAGCAAGGGCATCTTACAGTGCCAGTGGTGGCTTCCAGGTTGGCGGGGACAGCGGGTCTGCATTAGGCGACGGCATGGCTTCATCTCTCCTGGTTGTCACCCCAGGCCTTGTGTAGGGTGACTGCCATCTCTTTCGAGAACCCATCTCTTTTCTGGTAGGGGTGGGAGGAGCTCCAGGCGCCTTCCCTCTCCTGTTAGGAGAACCTCACCACCACGGGAGACCAGCCTCAGGCCTAGCCAGGCCTGTTAGAGTTCCCTCCACTAGTGTCTCCCCACTGGAGGCTGAGGGACTTTGTCCTTAGGGTGGTTCTGGGCCCCTTCAAGGGGCTCAGTAATCACCCTACAGTGATGAATGGCGAAGACTGTCACAGATAAGATATGAAGTGCGTACCTACCGTAATTCCTGATCTTTCTGTTATCTTCACCATTCATCACTGAACCCACCACCTCCCCTCTCAGGCCTCAGTCTCTGGCGGTTCTCCTCCCCTGTTTGTCTCCAGTTTGGACCTCGGTCCATCTCAGCACCTACTACCCCTCCCCTTGGGTCGGGTTTCCTCCTGGGTTGAAGGCAGGAGGGCCCCTCTGTCGAGAGTCTCAGGGCCCTTCTCAGCCCAGGTAGTCCTTGGGTTTACCTGCTCCCTCTGTGTGCGTCTCTCGGAGGAAGTATGGGGGCTGCTGGTGACTTCCTCAGTAGTTTGTCCCTCCAACCACATTGTGCCTTCCCATATGTAGTTGACTTTCCTCTCCTCATTCAAGGAGAATATGTATCCCTCTTCAGTTCCTCCTCTGGAGCGACTCCCTCTACAACAACTAAAGTTAGTCCTTAGGGTTCTTCTCTTCAGGGATGTTAAGGTGTTTTTCCACTTCAAATTCTGTAGGCAGGAAGGGAGACATCAACTCATCCTTAGCCCTCTGGGTGACTCATCTGTCTCCTCTGGATTGGTGCCATTCTGCTGCTCTGCCTTGGATCCCCTGGCTAATTAGTCCAGTCTGGGGTATAACAACCTTGAGCAGTCCAGGGCAGCATCTTTGAGGGTGGTGTCTCTCCTCTTCCTTCCTCCTTTCTTTTCTCTCTTCCTTCTACCCCTCACCCTTTCACCCCTCCTTATTACGCCCAGAGATTGGGGCCCTCCTGTCCCAATCTCTTAGGCTTCCTTCTTTTCTGTCCTGTCGTCGGCTTATTTCCTCCTTTTAGTTTTACATCTTTTCCCTTTGGCTGTCTCGGGCTCCTTGCCCCCACCCTTCGATTTCTCTATCTCTGTCTCTCTAGCATGCAGAACTGGGGCTGAGGAGGGGTTGATGGACGGTTACTGGCCAGCCATAAGCGCCACATAATCGTCGGCCTCGAGGGTGGGCCCGTCCTGACGTCGACTTCTCCTCTTGCAAAAAAAAAAAAGCTCCGCAGAGTCCTGATCCTCAGGCTCACTACCCAACAGTGATGAATGGTGAAGATACACAGAAAGATCAGGAATTATGGTAGGTATGTAATTTTCATTTTCTACTACCATTACTTCATAGTTCCAGAGAAAACAGGTGGCTTGTGCCTTATTCTCGATCTAAGGAAGTTAAATTCCTTTACAAGGAGAAGTTGAAGATGATATCTCTGCTCCCTTTTACCTCTGATTCATCAGAACGACTGGCTGGCCTCCCTAGATATGCAAGCGCCTACTAATATGTTCTCATACATCCACCACCACAAATACCTCAGATTTGTGGCACTGAGATCAACACTACCAATTCAGAGTCCTGCCCTTTGGGCTATCCTCGTGCCTCGAGTCTTAACAAAGTGCTTTGCAGTTCTTGCAGCACATCTCAGGAAGCCGAATTCAAGTGTTCCATATCTGGAGCGATTGACTTCTATGAGCCCCTCCAGTCAAAAAACTCAGGAAGCCATGGCTACAGCTTCCAAATTCCTCACGTCCATGGGAGTTCTGTTAAATTTGGGAAAATTGCAGCTACAGCCCTCCCAATGGCTCCTCTTCATAGGAGCCCTTCTGGACTCCTCCAATGCAAAAGCTTTTCTTCGGAGGACAGAGGAACGACATCCTTCAGATGGCCCACTTCATCAGAGAGAACGACTCGGTCTTACCTCTGTTGATGAAGTCGATGCTGGGTCTCATGGCATCCTCAGTGTTCTCTGTGCCTCTAGTCTGCCTTCACATGAGGACTACTCAGTGGATGCTCAGCACTCAGTGGTCCCCGAAACACATCCCCAGTCCTTTCACATCAAGATGACGGAGCCTCTAAAATGGTCACTCACCTGGTGGACTCAAGATGACAACCTTCTGAAGGGTTTCCTTTGCCCTCTGGAATCCCAGATCTCCATCACCACAGATGCATCCATTCTCTGATGGGAGCTCACTGTCAGGACCTCCACACCCAAGGTCGATGGAATTGGGACCAGTCTCAACTCCACATAAATGTTCTAGAAATGAGAGCCATCCTATACGCAGTCCAAGGTCTGAAGGACATTCTCTGTCAGAAGGCCATTCTCCTTCAAATGGACAACAAAGCAGTGATGTACTATATTAACAACAGGTAGGAGCACACTCTTACCTTATGCAGGGAAGCGATGAGAGTGTGGGAGTGGTGCCTAGAGCAAAAAGACTCTGATCCAAGCGGTTTATCTGCGGAGTGCAGAACGATCTGGCGGATCGTCTCAACAGATTGAAACAGATCCTCACGAGTGGTCTCTCGACACAAACGTCATGGGGAACTCCGGACCTGGACCTTTGCATCCCCACTCAATGCAAACTGCCTCTATTCTGCTCCAGAAATCCAGAACCTGGCGTTTTCTGTCAGGATGCATTCAGACTGCAGTGGACAAGACGCTTTCTGTACGCATTTCCTCCTCTTCCCTAAGTTCAGAAGGTGCTGCTCAAACTGGAGGCGCAAGGGGCAGAATGATCCTCATTGCTCCTTTCTGGCCTTATCAGATCTGGTTTCCAATAATCAACAGATAATCAGAAACTTCTCGAGACAGCTTCCACTTCAGATGAACCTGCTGACCCAGGGCCCAGTGGTCCATCCCAGCCTGAGATCCCTTCACCTCCACGCCTGGCTCCTGAGGAGATAGAGTTGAGTAGGTTTGGCCAGTTCACGTAGGGTCTCAGATATTCTGTTAGTGTCATGTGAGCTAGCTACTAGAAAAACTTACGGTTAAATGGAAGCAGTTTTCCATCTGGTGCACAAAGTCCTCTTGGGGCCCTTTTCCTGCCCACCAAACCAAGTCCTGGAGCATCTTCTAGATCTGTCAAGTACAGGTCTGCAATACTCAACCATAAAGGTTCACCTCTGCGCAGTCTCAGCGTACCATGAGCCCATACACTCTGTGTCTCTTGCTCAGTTACCTTTCATCAAGAGGTTCCTTAAGGGCATACTGCACTAGGCCACCAGTCAGACGACTGGTAGCTGCCTGGGACATTAATCTCATGCTAGATATGCTCACCTGCAAACCTTCGAGCCCCTAGCAGCTTGTGAGCTGAAGTTCTTGACCTGGAAGCCCGCCTTCCTTGTAGCTATTAGCTCCGCTCAGAGCGTCCTAAAATACATGCTTTGGTCACAGACCCTCCATATAAAGCAGGGGAGATACCTAATCCAGTCAGTAGAAGCACCGTGTATTGGGGGTGATATTAGTCCTTTCACAGAAGAAAGGGTTTTGAAAGAACTCTTAAAACTGAAGGTGGATAAAGCAATGGGGCCTGATGGGATTCACCCCAGAATTCTAAAAGAACTAAGGGAAGAACTAGTAACACCACTGACTACCCTTTTTAATAAATCATGGGAGGATGGTGTGGTACCTGAGGACTGGAGGAGAGTGGTTGTGATTCCCTTCACAGAAGTGGGAGCAAGACAGAGGCAGGAAACTACAGACCTGTCAGTTTGACCTCAGTGGTAGGGAAAATGATGGAATCACTTCTGAAGGAAAGAACTGATGAGTATCTAGAGGCCAGTGGGGCCAGGACCCAAGGCAGCATGGATTCACAGCGGGAAGGTCATGTCAGACAAATCTAATTGATTTCTTTGACTGGGTGACCAAAGTAGTAGACCAGGGAGGGCTGTGGACATGGCCTACCTAGAATTTAGCAAGGCATTTGACTCAGTCCCGCATAAAGATTAATAAACAAATTAGCCAACCTGGGAGTGGGTCCCAGGGTGGTAGCCTGGAGTAAAGCGCTGACTGGACAACAGGACACAGCGGGTAATAGTAAATGGAGTCCACAGTGAAGAAGGGGGTTACTAGTGGGTACCGCGGGGTTCAGTACTGGGGCTGGTCCTTTTTAATGTCTTTATAAGTGACATTGCAGAGGGACTGGAAGGAAAAGTATGTCTTTTGCAGATGACACAAAGATCTGCAACAGGGTTGATACGCAAGGTGGGGTGGAAAGGATGAAAAGGGACTTGGCAAGGTTGGAGGAATGGTCAAATGTATGGCAGCCTAGATTCAATGCAAAGAAGTACAAAGTAATGCACCTGGGAAACAAAAACCCAGGGAAGAGTCCACAATGGGAGGTGAGATACTGACAACAACAAAATGAAAAGGGACCTGGGGGTAGTCATATCAGATGACCTAGAGGTGGGCCAGCAATGTGATAAGGAGGTAAGGAGGGTTGGGGTATACTGGGATGCACAGGGAGAGGCATCACCAGTAGAAAACAGGAAGTTGTTGGCCCTCTGTACAGACAGTTGGTAAGACCACATCTGGAGTACTGTGTACAGTTCTGGAGACCCCATCTCCACAAACACATAGACAGGGTGGAGGCTGTCCAGAGGAGGCACTCAAAATGGTGCAGGGTCTGCACCAGAAGACATATGATGAAAGACTAAAGGAGCTTAGATGTATAGCCTCAAGGAAAAGGAGTGAGAGGGACATGACTGAAACTTTCAAATACCTCAAGGGAATCAACAAAGTCCAAGAGGGTAGCATCTTTCAGAAAAAGATGTGCAAGAACAAGGCACAATTTGAAGACAGGGGGATGGCTCAGAGGTAATGTGAGAAAGTATTTTGTCACAGAGAGGGTTGTGGTTGAGGAGATCGAGAATCAAAACAGTGGGGGAATTCAAGAATGCATTGGACAGACATAAGGCAATTCTAGTAGGGGTAGGAGGAAGTAGGCTGTTGGTTAACTAGGATCTGCAGCTTATCCATTAAGTAGAGAAACGGGCAGACTAGGTGGGCAAGCAGTCCTTATCTGCCATCAAATTCTATGTTTCTACTGTATTTCACAAAAACAAGGTGGTTCTGCGAACTCACCCTAAGTTTCTCCCTAAAGTGGTCTCAGAATTCCATCTGAATCAGCCCTTGATCCTTCTGACCTACTTCGTGAACTTTCAGAATGAGAGGAGTGTACCCTACATTCTCTGGATGTTAAGAGAGCTTTGCAGTTTTATTTAGACAGCACTGAAGAAATCCACACATCAAAACAACTGTTTGTCTCTTTCAGCACGGCCCGGCTGGGTCAGCCTGTCGCTATCAGATGTATTTCAGCGTGGCTAGTGGCATGTCTACATCAGTGCTACTCCATGGCACAGGTTAGTTGGAAGGGAGAGTATATGTGCATTCAACCAGGATAGTTGCAGCATCTCTGTCAGAAATTGAAATGTGCCCATTGCAGACATCTGCAGTGCGGCTACCTGGAGCTTTGTGCACACGCTTGTAAAGCACTACGCTTTGGATGTTCATGCCAGACAGCATCAGTCCTTTGGCAGGACAATCCTTAATGGACTTCTGTCCTGACTAAGCTCTTTTCTCCTGCCGCTCTTCTCGGATTATTTCAGCTCGGTACTCTCCATTAGTGCGAATGAGTGGTGGAGACTTTATGTCCAGAAAGATATGAAAATTACGTACCTACCGTAATTCTTGATCTTCTTGGATGAAGTCTCCACCACTCATTCACACGCCCACCCTCCATCCCCCGAGCTCACTTATCTGCTTTGATCTTCACTCCTCGATGGCTGGGCTGTGAAGACTCTGTTGTGTTGACCCTTCTCACACGGGTCATTCGGACTATCTTATGTCCACATAGGGTAGTGTCACTAGGTTAGTTTAGGCTGCACCTCCTGGTAAAAAGGTACTGAGGCAGTTGGAGGTCAACGCCAAGGTAGCCTATATGGTGTGGTGCTGCTTCCTTGTGGCCCTACCTCAGCGCTGGCCCCTCCTGAAGATTTTTGGCTCCCGCGCTGGGTCCCAGCGCCTCTGGCATAGTCCCATTAGTGTGAATGAGTGGTGGAGACTTGATCCAAGAAGATCAAGAATTACGGTAGGTACATAATTTTCATTTCTGTCCCTTTGCCCTTCTCCTGCCTCTAGGGATGTCCAGCACAAATATTGTGCCCCTGCAGGGTCTCTAGGTGCTACCCTCAACCCACCCTCATGGATTCTGATGTTGCAGACCGCTTCTGGGCCTAGGCGTCCAGTGCATAACCACCTCTCCTCCCCCATCCCAGCTTCATGAAGATCGATGCCTGGGGCATCAAGGCTTTGTGATGGCATGTTCTGTGGTGTGTATTTCTGCACATTAGGCAGCTTACAATAAGCACCTGTGGGTGACGCTAAGTCAGCTCTTGCCATCCATGCCAGATTGTGAGTCAACCAGGCAGACCATTTGGCTTCCTGCATATGGCCTGGAGCTGGCGAGGCACCAAGTGAGGCATCGATACAACATCAGCGAGGGTAACAACCAGGCTGGTGGGAACAGCAGTCTGCATTTGGCGGATGGCATAGCTTGCCTAACTCGCATTACCAAGGGACCTCGTGTTTTTTCTCCCGTAGAGGTCAGGTGTGAGTTGGCAGGGTGCCCTCCTGCTCCCAGGCCAAGGGAAGCCTCTGCCTGCTCCTGACCAATCTCGGGTCCCACTGGATCAGTGAGGAGTCCCCACCCTCCAGCAGTTATCCCCACCAGAGGGCTCAGGGTTAGATTTTCCCTCAGGATGAGCCACCTCTTCCCATTTTTTTAATTGTTTCTTGGAAGATATAAAAATTACATACAGTAATTCTTCAATTTCTAGAATATAGTCACCATTCAGTCACATGTCCCCACCCCACCACCACACATAGCACCCTCAGGTTGAGTCAGGGCTTCTAGGCAGCTCACCCTGTTTTGTTAGTGCTCTAGCATTTCTTGCCACTCCCCTGAGCTTTTCCACTCCCTTGAGGTTCAACTCTCCATTTTTCCTTGAGCTGACCCTCTTACCCTCTTCCGGCTAACAAATGAGACTACTAATGTACTATGGAACTGACTACATCACTCTTGTTGCATTCCATGGCTTTACCCTAAAAGCGGGTACAATATTGACTACAACAGTACTACTGAGCCACTGGATTTAATTTGTAAACAGTTACATTGATCTTACTTGAGAGGGTTTCTGCAGTAGGTCTTCACATATAGGACTCGCCCCTGGCGTCAGGTCGAGCAACAAACTTGTAGTGCGAATCATCAGCGGGGACCTCTCAGCGTCAGGTGACGTAGCGTCTGCCCGACTATAAAGGCGGTCCGCGCCGCTCTCCAGTTCTTTCCTGCCGTCACCTCAGTACATCCGGCGCAGCGATAGAACAGCGATCAAACATCTGCCTTTTTGTCAGTTTCTTGCCTCATAGTAAATTTTTCTTTAGTTACCTACCATTTGATGTCTTCTACACAGAAGAAGAAGTGCTCAAAGTCTGGCGCCCAAATCCCTTGCAGGGACAACCATTCCCGCTGTCTCCTCTGCCTTGGTTCCAAGCACAATATCGAGGAGTGCTCCATCTGCCAGGCCTTCAACCAGGCAACTCAGACCAGGCACAAGCGGACCTCTAGGCCCACCTCCTGACCTGATGACTGGCGGTGATGGAAAGGAGCTCCAGGAACTGAGATAGGTCGTCATCACTGGCCCCAAAAAGAAGAAAAGCAAGGAGAAGCGCTGGGACCGGAGTCCATTGCCACACGGGAGGCCTTCCAAAACCGTGAGAACTTCTGCTAGTGCCCCATCCGCTTCTTTGGGCCGGGCACCTTCTCCCCCTCCAGCCGAGGTGGGCGGGCAGCCGGGTAGCTCTCTTGAGGTCTTAGTTAAGTCGCCTTGCCTCGCCAATAAGACACCCTCGACTCCGTCCATCCGATCAGCCCAGCAAGGTCTCCGAGCCACCACTAGCCCAGCGTGGTCCATTCAGTCAGACGACGGCCCTCCATCACCCGCCTGGACCTCTCCACTCTCCCGTCGGGCTCCAGTTTGGCCCCGACGCCGGACAGAGTGGCGGCAGAGCGACCCATCGTCCCACTGGGTCATTCATCCCAGGGACTCACCACCCGATCCTCTGTTTTTCTTCCAGCAGGATCGCACTCAGACCTGCGCTGGGGCTCCTCCAGGATCTTCCCCTCAAGGCTTGCCGCTGTCCCTCGGACAGGAGTCCGCTCGCCAGCTGGGGATCCTTCCATGGAGCCTCCTCCCTCAGGACCTTCGGGGCCCTCTCAGATCCTGCACCTCCTAGTGGCGCCATGGCACTTCCTCCGGCAGGACCAGATCCTTCTGGCGGGTTTCCTGGTCCAGAACCCATTGTCCCGCCTCCGGGCGGCCACAGTCGGCTCCACAGTATCCATGCCAAGCCATGTGCCCCTGACACGGGATACCCGGATACCCGATGGGTACCCTGGATACTCTTTTATTCTCAAACTTTGCGGGTTTCCACTGCCCATCTTGGCAGTACCCTCAGTACCCAGGCTACCCTAACTTCCACCCTCCTCTTCCGCCACCTCCAGCGCCAGACCATGAGTCGGCCCCCAATGGTGGCAGGAGGCCAGAACTCGGCTGTTATCGAGCTCAGGCAGTCTGGGGATATTCCCCTACCCAGGGCCTCCCAACCGCCTCCTTCCAGCAGAGCCTCGGGTTCTTAGTGTGGGATCTGCTGGGGTGGATCCTTCCATCCCCAGCGGCTCCAAGCCCTCCGACACGGAGTCTCCCGCTGAGGTGCCTCCTAAGGAGTCCCCAAGTCTCCCCAGAGGACCCTTCCTTCGGAGACCTCTTACACGCAATACAGCTAGCTGGAGACTGGCCTTCAAAAGAGGTGGATCCACAATGAAAAGACTGGCGGAGCACCTGGATCTTACTACATCTGATCCTATCCCCATCCCCCATGGATGGGACCCCATGAGGACTTGGTGACCCGAGATGGCAACAGCCGTCCTCCATACCAGCGGTCTCCAGAAAGGCAGATTGCACTTCTTATCCCTGGAAGGATTCAGCATCTCACCACCCATCCAGAGGCTGACTCCATGGTAATCACTGCCGCCACGACGGTCAGCCCAACCAAAACACCTGAGCTCCTCGCCTCCAGACAAGGACTCTCAAATTAGACCAGTTCAGATGAAAGATCTACTCTTCTTCCTCTTGTGCTATTCGATCCCTCAACTATTTCTGCACATGGTTGCTTTCCAAAAAGCTTCACTTTCAGAGCTGGAAAGGGACCTCCTTGAGGTTCAGGATGAAACCTTAGGAAGAAGCTCCTGGACAAGGTCAGGATGGGTAAGTCCTCATGTCATCACATGCTCCTAGCAACTATATTGACACAGTGGCTAGAGCGGCAGCCACGGGATCTGTCTCCGCTCTGGCTCCGGATAGCAGGCCTGGCACAGGATGTATAGTCTTCCTTTTGGACACCCTTTGGGGTTCCGTCCTCTTTGGCAGCGATGCCAAATATATTATCACAGGACTGCAGAGAGTGGGCGCTCCTTGAGACGTACGCTCTATGTACAGGACGGTCAGAAAAGCAGCTTTTCGCCTAAAGAAGGTAGAATAGGAACCAGGATAAGCATGATAGAAAAGACAGCGCCCCTGGCTCAGGGCTCAAACCCACAGGCCAAGTTCCTAAACCAGCCTCTGGGGCTAAAGCTCCTCACGGCATCCTGATTCCTTTCCCTCCTTCCGCTCCCTCCCTCCTCCCTTAAGTCAGGAGGAACCGGTCCGGAGGGAGGTTTGACCTCCACCTGGAGGGTTGGAGGTTCGTCACAGAGAGTCTTGGGTGCTTCAGCTCATCCAGCGGGTCACTAGAACCTTCTGCACACCTTGGATGTGCACTGGATTCTGAGGTACTACATGAACCGGACTAAAGAGGTTACATAAATCCAACCAACTCTTTGTAGCCTTTGCTCCCCAGTGCCAGGGCAAGGTTATCTCCAAACAAACCATCTCTATATGGTTAGCCAACTGCACCCACTTTTTACATGAAATATGGGAAGTCCTTCCGGGGGCAGTCAAAGGTCACTCCACCTGCAGCGTGGCTACCTCTACTGCCTTTTCAAGAATGTGTCTACTGCAGAGATCTGTGCAGCGCCACGTGGTCGCCTGTTCACACCTTCACTAAGCATTGCAGTCTGGATATTGCCTCTAGATGCAGAACTGGTTTTGGTCTTGCAGTTTTGCAAGGCCACCTGTCATAATTCCTATGGCGACTTCTCCTCCTCCCGGATGCACCTCAGTATTATTTACTTGGGGACTGCTTGGTATTCAGTCTATAGGTGAAGACCTACTGCAGGAACCCCTCAAGTAAGATATTGCAGTTACGTGCGAACTTGCCGTAACAGTAGATCTTGAGAGAGGTTCCTGCAGTGAGTCTAGTTTCCTCCCACCTTCCCCAGCTCCTGGATGTTTTTCCTTTATTTTCATCCTACCTAGCCCTTGGGTCTAGAGAGGAATCAGGGTCCTAGGAGTCTTCACTCCTATCTTATTCTTACCTTTCTATAGGTCTCGGTGGAAAAGAACTGGAAGTGGGCGTGGGACCACCCCTTGTATAGTTGGGCTGACGTCCGTCACCTGGCGTCGGGGTGGTCCCGCTGCTGATTCTATCTACAAGTTTGCCGTTCGGACCTGGCGCCAGAGGGTGCAGTCCTATATGTGAAGACCTGCTGCAGGAACCTCTCTTGAAGATCTACTGTTACGATAAGTTCTTGCGCAACTGAAATTTTTATTTAATAACATCTTTGCAACTTATGTAGCCTATTTATTCCAAAATGGATACATTTCCTAATGCCTTGCCAGACATGGTGAAACCCTATATTACCCTGCTACATTGTAGCACTACAAAATAATAACATTGTATTATTTGGGTTACTGTTAAAAACTTAAAATCCATTAGACTTTGACATATACTGTCTTTTCCAGTGCACGCCACTGAAAACCTACCAATTACTCCATTACATGGCTGAATTTCTTCTGATTTATTACAGTATCTGATATGCCATACCCTGATCAGGTTTACATCTGCTTAACCCATTTGGCGATGCCCAGTAATAGCCATTCTGGCCCGTCTTTCAGCCATAACCTATGACAAATACTGTAATGGAGTACTTACAGGACGAAATACAAAATTCTCTTTATATGCTCATATAGTGCTCTCAGCAGCTATTGGTCCTAAGACCACACTATATGTAAGGCAGAATGCTATATCTGGCCACCCACTGCCACATAACTGCTTGGGAATGTCCTAGAAGTAATGACTTACTGCAAGTGACCATTCCGTGGAAGATAGATCAGTTACGCAAAGACTTTTGTTGTAACAATAGATCTTCTAGGAATGTCTCTTGCAGTAAGTAGCTTCCTCCCTCCGACCCTGCCATTCAGCAACAGGGGAACGATGTAGGGGTGGGAGGCTTTGGTGCCTAGGTTCCCCTCGGACCCTCGCCTTTGCAAGCTTAAACCGGCAGGAACGGAGACTACCAGGGACCACCCACTTTTATAGGCACAGCCCAGGAAGTGAGGTTGTGTGGTTGGTCCCTGATGTGGATACTGCTAGAGGAGAACTGCCATGCTAGGCGCCACCTATCGGGAACTCCCAGAAGTAATGACTTCGCAAGAGACATTCCTAGAAGATCTACTGTTACAACAAAGTCTTTGCGTAACTGATCTTTCTGGGAGTAGTGTATCATTCACATCCACTTCACCCACCCAGCCTCCCCTGGCAAGTCGACACAGGTCCCTGCTTCCAGTGTGCAGGATCTGACATCCTGGTGCAGAGCCCAGGTGGTGGGAGGAGCTTAGCTAAAGATATTCTGACAAATCAGCATTTCTAGTGGAACTGCCAATGTGTGAATGTGAACTATATACCACTCCTAGAACTACGGTTACAGGTGAGTAACCTATTTTTACATTGCGTCTTGAGTTTCTCAGTTGTAAAACACGTGTTTTTGTTTTTTTTTTTGTCTGCATTTGTTTATGCATCTTTTCTTTGGCTTGGGGATATACTCCAGCAGGCTGCAGGGTTCCCACAAGGATCGTGGGTGTCATATTGCTCATGCAAAGGGATTTTATTTTGTATTTATTTATTTTGAAAGTTGGATTTACAACCTTTGAGTCAGGGACTCATTTACAAAGGCACCTAAATGCAGGGGAGGGTAAACATGATTACAGTCTTGAGATACAACAGTGGTAACATACAGGTGCAATACAGATAACAAAAGAACACAATATAACAGTGGTTTATGGGATAAAGTTACATGCAGTAAATAGATCATATTAAAAGGGGGCAGTCCAACGGACATTGTCAAGGCTATGGACAAGAAACGGGAGGGACCCCAACATTAGGTTGATTAAGAAGCAACTACAACCGGCGCCAAAGAGGTGGTTACGGAGAGCGACTTTAAAGGGACCACTTTTGGTAGATAGGTTCCTCATAGGCCCCCCTTTGATGGAGGTGGACCTGCAGTGACCTAAGCGCATGGCCGGGCTGCGCTCCACCCCCGACATGCATATGTCCGCCACCTCTGCCAGTCGGCCGTCACTGCTGGTCTTGGTTCACCTACCCCTAGGCATCGTCAGAAGTTGGGTGTGCCTGGCGCCAGATTCCTCTGTCTCCAGAGAAGGCAAGCACTCCGACGGACACTGAGCCTTCTCCCTAGCCCACCCCTTGAGAGCACTGGTTCGCTGCTGAACCTGGGTCGTCAGCATCATAAGCAGTAGTGCTGCTGCTGTGCTGGTAGGCCAGCCGTAAAATCAATTTAAAAATATCTGTGTGATACTGACCCTGTAGCTAGTGAGTGGTTGTAGAACCCACCCTCAAGAGTATACCATTCTGGTGCAGCAGTCTTGTGGCCAGAGAGTCCTGAGGAGCTTAATCTGACGTCCTTATGTATTACTTCATTTTCTCCCAACATATTCTACCTGAAAATGCTTACATGGTCAGCATATATTCCACAACAACCCCTTGGAGCATGCATGGGCATGTATGTAAGAGACCTCCTTGGCACTGCCAGTGAGGGCAGTTTAAGGCAGGCATTGCCTACTTCCCCAGCATTCCTCATGGACATGCCAGCCGCCCGACTCCCACTGGGCTGTATGAACAAAGGGCTCCCTCTCAGTGCTGCAGTGTGGTACTGCACCCTGTTGACAGGAATGCAATAACATGGCACTCGGTAACCCTTCAGGGCTCTGTTTTTACCCACCTTCCCCAGGGTAAAACCACCCAGAAATATCTAGGACTTCATGCAGACTGCACAACAGTGCATTGTAAGTCCTAGGTCATTAAGCTGAACACTGCCACTTACAAGGCCATATGCTTTACATTCACCAGTTTACCTGGCATTTATTTTATGAGCTGCAGGGTAATGGACATGGATTGCATAAAATACATATTACTTTGCAATCAAGGCATAAAGAAATGCATGCACTGTAAGTGTCAGAGCGGCTGCTGCAGTATCCTGTTGTCTGTATAGGATGTACTGTACAAGGATTATCATACAGCAGCTAGCAGAAACATAAGAGGAGGCAGGGAAAGCACTAACTATAACCAAAAAAACCACACACACTTCAGTTGCAAAAGCTGAATAATATACATGCCCATAACACTTCTAACTACTATAGAGATAAAGATTGAATGACGTAGCATAGCATAAGAAGACTGGCAATTCAATGGTTGCTCTTGGCTGGTGTGCATTTGGCACCCTGGAGTTTTAGCATGCACACAGTTTGTTGTGGTGAGGCATTCATGTCTTAGCACTCACCCATCACAACACTCTTGGGGGGTCCAAACAGAGGAAAATGGAGAGGCTGTGCCACAGGTGAATGGAGAGTGTGAAACAGGTTATTTTACATGCTGGCACCCATGCAATTTGGCGATCAGTAAGTAGGTATCATCCTTACACACTGGCGGAGGAACAGAGTTATGGGTACATTCTCTTTAAAGTTATCTGGTAGTTCATCTTCCTGTCGTTGGCAGGTGGCTTTGAGGTTGAGGTGCTGGATGCCACACCTCGTGTCATGCTGGCGACCAGGGTTCGGGAACAACTACGGTTTCGAGTGCCAGCAACGGGCGGGGAGCAGGATTGAGCAGTCTACTGGCAGCCCTCCTCTCCCGGGAGGTTGTGTCCCCAATAGTTCCACCACCATTGGGTGGGGAGTCTGAGTGGTGGAGTGGGCAGCATGTGTAGGGGCTCGAGCACGCCATGATGCTCTCCTCACGCAAGCCGCTCGTCACCTGAGGCAGGGTGGGCAAAATGGGGTACACAAAAAAAAATAAAATGTAGAATTAAAAAGTTATCTGGTAGTTCATCTTCCTGAACAGATTCACCATTCTCCTAGATTATTTTTATGTCTGAGGTTACTTTAGATTTACCATTCAGGTTTTAATTAATAGTCCAGAATTTCCTGGTCCCGGCTGCCTCAAAAGTTCTGATCTTCATCACATAACAGTTCCTTGCCTTTCTATAATTCTGCCAGTCCCTTGTCATTTTAATTTTATGCAACTCTTAATACTTTATACTTTTCCCACCTTAATTTTACCAGAAAACGAGAGCACCAGGGTGCAGAGTTGTTTTCACCTTTCTGGATTTCTTGGGGAGATGTTTATCATAGATCGCCGCACTTTCAGAGACCAAACAGGACTAGACTTCCTCTAGCTCGGGATTAAGCCTCTCCCAGTTAATTACCTCCAAACCAGCTAAAAAGTAAACTAATTAGCTGGCCTGATGGCACTGAGGGTTGGGCGCTGGACACCACACCTTGTGCTACGCTGGCAACCAAGTTTGGGAACGACCGGGTCACCAGGGTGCCGGCACAGGGAGGGGTGGGAGCAGGATCGAGTGTTGGCTCTCCCCTCCCAGGTAAGGAGTAGGGTCACCCGCCCATAGTCCCGCCATCACAGAATGGAAGTTCAGTGCTGGGCAGGTGGTCAATGGCACAGCTGGAAGGAGGGGCATCAGAGATGGCATTCACAGCATCTCTCCACATGCCTGTGTTACGTCGAGACGATAATGGGTGTAGGGGCCAGGAGAAACCCACAAAAACCCAGAAATTACATATGAAAAAAGTTAAAGGATTTAAGTGAACTGTGGTGTACAAATCTAGGTGGCCTTTTGACCTTAGTCCTACCTCTAACAATAAAAATACTATTGTGATGGCTGTAAAGTCTTGCCAACAAACCTGCTTCTCTGTAGTTCTGTGGGCAGTTTGTGGGTTTGAGATAAATAAGTGATGGATCAGCCAGATTCTTTACGTTGGTATGGGTAGGTTGCTAAACAAACTGCTCCAGTCCTAAGTTCAGTGCCAGGTTTCCTCATGTATTTTGATTTATCTTGGCCAAGCCAGTCCATATTGAAATCACCAGTCAGCAACAATTTGTATGTTGCTGTATAAGACAACAACTCATCCAACAGAAATACTCAAAGCAGCAAATTTAGGAGTCCTGTAGCAGCCTGCCATTAGTATTGGTTTTCCCATGCAACAGTTTTTCTAATGTCCGACATTCTCAGTAGTGCCAGGAATGCCCAAATCCAGTCGAATTGGGACAAAACCTATCTGAACAGTACACAATTTGCACCTCCCATTGTTCCTATGGACTTGTTCTAGATTATTGCCCTGAATAGCTAAGCTCTGATCCTCCATTCTCTTGTTTAACCAGGTTCCTCGCGACACTCATGAGGCCAGCTCATTCTCAGTAGAGACTTCCCTTACCGTGTCCATTTTGGCAAAAGCTTCTAATGTAAGCATGAAGGAAGGAGATCCCACATTTAATCTTTAAATCACTGCCAGGGTGTACTTTCTGGTCTCAGATTAGGGTTTATATCCCCACAGTTTAATGTAAGATGATTAGAATAAAGACTAAACAAAAATCTGGTCCCACATGAGTGTGTCACAGTGTGGAAAGCGTTTTACTTACTGCAGTACCCAGCTGTTTCCCCATATTATGGTCACAGAACCCTGAAGTTATGCATTGGTTACCTTGTTTGATTTTATGGATACAAAGGATTATAAATCTTGTCCTTCAAGAAAATGTTACACATTTAAAATGTAAAACAAAAATAACCTAATTTCAGGATTTAAATATCAACACTTTGTTTTCTTAGGTGAACCTGCCCTGGGTCATCATAGAGAAGAAAAGGCATCGGATGAGAGCCAGGTACATTTTCGGTGTTTTTTAACAGTAAAACTAGGCATTCTAACATCGTAGGTTCCTCTTCAGCTCCATGCTCTTGCTGTATATTCTGCCTATGAACCCCCAAACTTTTCTGAGTTTTGAATCTACCTTACATACCTGCCTATGTCTTGTTCTTTGTTCCCCTCAACCAGTAGATCCTTTTGTCCACTGTTCGCTACCTTCTTTTTCTCTGCATGGTATTGTAGTTCGCGTGATTTATTGCATCAGTTTATTACACACCATGGAGCTGCACAGGCCAGATATAAACAGGTACTTACAAATTGGTTTGGCAAAAGGAAATTTGTGAATGGCAGGGCAGAAGGCTAGCAGAGGAAAGAACATTTAAGGACAGAGTAGGGTTGCTAAGCACAGAATCTGGGAGGTGACAGTATTGGATGGCTGTGAACTGGCCCCTGCTGTTGGTGGTGGTTTCAAATGAAGTAATAGAGGGTCAGTAGAGCTATCCAATAGGCAGGTACATGGTATAAACAGAGGAGTTGAAAAGTATACATTCACATCTAAAACCGCTAATAATCACGCACATTGGAACAGTTTAGCTGCTTTCACAACAGACAGTACTGTGTTGACAAATGCTGTGCCTTGACAGACAACATCAGTCTGCTTAAATAGCAGAATCAGAGAATGGGTGAACAAGGAGTTGTTAAATGCTTTAAAATGGGATTAAACTTGGCCATTTCTGAATCTTACATTTATTTTCTTGTTCTCACGCAGTCTTTCTTTATCTCACAAAAGTATATACAAACATGGCCCTAATGAAAAAAATGTACCTTAGGAAATCTTACCGTTCTACTGATCTGGGTATGGGGTACTGAGGGTAATGCAGTTGTTCTGTGAGAGCTGGCCTGGGATATGAATTGTGAGGGGAGAGGCAGCGGGCTGGATATTTATATTTTCTAACTACATCAATAAGAACAAGCGTCAGTCAAATTTGTGCATCATCTCTGTAGGTGTATCGGTGCCCCGGAACCAAGAATGTTTTCAGGAGGCTCTGTCACTATGCTTATCTCGAGTGTCCCATTATTCCAACTGTGTTTAAAAAAATATATAAAATGTAACCCCACGAAGTATGGGTGCAATCTTTCTGTCACATGTGGCCAGTTGTGTTGTGTATGTGTGTGTGTGGGTGGGGGTAATGTGTTTGTGGTGGTTGTGAACACTTACTTGCTATATATGTGACAGCTGCCCTGCAGAGGGCAAAAATGCGGAAATGGTAGATGGAAAACTAACCAAACTCTACCATCTAAAGGTGCAGCTGATTCATTAACATTCTTAATTGTAGCACAATAAAGAGACCCACTACACTGGCACGTTTCATTTTGTGCCATCACAGTTTTAAACATCCAGCTCTTTTGTCAGCTGATAACTGGAAATGGAGTAGTTGTACATCCCCAGATTCCCATTTTGTGTACATTACTTCCAGTTGACTGCCCACCCAAAGTATCAGTAGTCCAGTAATTATTGTGGCACAACCCATTCTGTGCTCAGGACATGCACATATTGTCTAACAAACTGATTATGGCTCTGTGTCCTGCTTGGATGTCCTGCAGTATGGAGAAACCACCTGTAATATCTACACATACAGTATTATTTGCACAAGGTTATACAGCTCTAATACCATGATAGACCCCTTGTAATTTACAGTAGTGCTATGCACCTGTTTTGGGAGCGCATCTCCGATGCTATATATTTTGCCAACTTGTGACAGCAGAATCCATACCACAATGCGAGAGGAGTACTTTGTGATATTTAGGCCCTGTCCACTTTGCTCCTCTTTTATTTATTTTTTGGTTGTTATTTTCTCCTTACTGCTGGCTTACCTCAGGAGGGTGCCCCGATGTCCACCAGCCAATGCTGACCAGAACTTCCAGGGCTTACCCCGCTGAGGTATGATCCAGTGAGCCAGCATTGTGGCTAACTGAGGCCGAGCCTGCAAGGCACCCTCCGCCATTGTGCTGTGGCAGTTTTTTTTTTCTTCCCTTGTTCTCCCCAGGAGCTGAGGGTGTGTAATGATGCCAGCAGAGGGCGTGCACATCTGCAGCGCTTCCTCCCAGCGCCTGCTTCGACTCCTCCCATGCTGTAGTGTGGCACCTGTCCCCCTGCTCTCCACTGGGGGCGAACAATCGCCAACCACTAAAGACTCTCTCGGAGAAGGAGAGCAGTCCAACAGGACGCTCAATCCTTCTCCACCCCTGCCGACCCCCAGCAACCCATGCTCATTCCCGAACATGGGTGCGCTGGTTTAGAGTGAGCTAAAGGCGTCCAGCGCCTCAGCCCTCAACACCACCGGGCTTGCTTCTACTCTTTTTTTTAATGTTTTTCAAGTTTGTGTTCCGTGCTGGAGCATGGCAGTCGGTGTGTCCACACTGCAATCTGACACCATGCTTGCTGTTCTGAGTTCAAGGCATGCTTGCATCAATACTGGGCACCAAAGTGCATGCTGGAATACTCATGAACGAGCATGGTACCTGATAGGGATAAAAAGTATATCAGTAAATTGGAGCTCATTGTGAGGTTGGGGATGTAAGTAAATTATCCCCCTTTCTTTTGGGCAGCAATAAAAAGCAACAGAAGTCGTTGGAGGTTACCTTAAACTGTGTTGCAGCATGGTTTGCATCCACACTACTGTTAACACGTTTAAGGCAACTGTTTTGGTCTTAAACCATGTTCGAACCTGCTCCAATCAGATTTCGAGCACAGTTTTTGAACCGCGGTGTGTAGCGCGGTTTTATCATGCTACAGTGTGAGCACAAACCGTGTTTGCCATTCTTATAACGTTATGACTGCTGGTAACATTACGAAACCTCTAGTGTGGACAGGGCCTCAATGTTTCGTACCTGCATTACAGTAATATTGTACCAGAAACTGGAATGCAAGTTACATGACTAAGTTCAGTTACAGCACAGTGCAGTTAGTGCCGCCCTCCATGAAATCCCGTTGCATGCTGTTCTGGAAGGCGGCATGTAATTTCCCTCAGGTAGTATGTGCAGTAGTCTGTATATGGCAAGGAAGGTGTCCATGCATCCCTAATTTGGTAGTGAAAATCTTCACCATTGATTCACACTAGTGGGTGTTGGCAGGGACACTAGGATCCCCGAGCCAGAACTTCTTGGCGCTGAGGTAAGCTGCGCACATGTGTAGCACCCTGAGACTGGCTCCTACTGCACAGCTTGCTTGAGCACCGGCCCTCAGCTGCCTCAGTTCCTTTCCCTCGCCATCGATTGCGCATCAGTGATGGCGTGGCCCACCGCCAGGAGTCAGAACTTCATGTCTGTATGACAACAGCATTCAGTTTTCACACTTTAAGTGTTTAAAGCTAGAGTTTATTTCTGTGTCAGTTTAGTTATTTTATTTATTTTTATGTCAGGAAAAACATATACAGTATGTAATTTAAAGGTTCTATGGCATAGCAGTTAGGAATACAGAAAGGTCTATACACAGGCTCTGCATTCTTATTTCCTTCTGCTACAACACAGGAGGGTATCTCTACAGAACTATGAACCATGTACTCCAATATTTGTGTCCAGTAATGTCCCAAAATGGCCATCTGCACCAAGACCATGTACTAGAGTCCGAGAAAGAGTAATGCCAATAAGTCCATGAGGGTAGCACTCTTTTTTTTTTTTTTTTAATTCAAAGTTTTTGAAATCCGTGTATTTACATACATATACCCAACATGACACCTGCTGGCTTCCACAACCAGAAGTGCTTACAGACTCGACATTTACTTCTACATCTTCTTCCTTTAACTTTAAATGGGAGTGCGAGCTGTGAGAGGGAGTACAGACCCCAAAATGACCGTTCAGAAAGTCCATGTAGTTGATAATATGTTCCAATAATGTGATTACAAATGTCCTCCACCTCACTTGTCCTGCAGCAGCTAAATTAAAATTACATGGTTTATTACAAAGATAACAGACCATATAAGTATGGAAAAATCAAATTCTTCTGTGGAAAAGGAGAGAAAAACACAGCTAAAACGTGTTAATTTTCAGTAGCTCAGCTGATTTGAGTTAAATGATTATCCTGCAAATCAGACATAAGAAAGAGTAATAAATCCCACGAAAGAAGGACAAAATAAATATACAGAACAGTGAATGTGTTCACACAGTAACTAATGGCACCAGACCTGGTGCATCTGACAGTAAGCGGACTTTGGGAATTAAGGCTGTGGGATTTAGCCGATGGGGCGTGCTGCGCTTGTGAACACATCTGTACAGTTGCGGCCATCGTCAGGCCACTGATCTCCACCAGTGGCTCCCAGAAACTGCCTTTGGTCTCTTACCCAAGCACCGCCAAACCTGATGAAACACCCACAGTCAGTCCCCACCAGTGGGCCTCTGTTATAAAAATAATAGTATCGGTTATTTCATAAACAAGCTTACATAACTGGTTCAAACAACAACATTAAGTAGCAGATTCCAATAACCTCCAGACATCATTGTCTTACATCCTCAGTTTCTGTAGTGACAGTTGTGCTATCAAAGTCTGTTTTTATTTTAATGAGTCTTTTGCCCATCTCTGTAGGATCATTAAATAGATATGTCTTACCAGCATAAGACAGTCTGAGCTTGGCAGGTAATAGTAAAGTATGAGAGATTCCCAGTTGCTTGAGTTCAGACTGGACAGCATTGAAGGATTTCTGTTGCCGCTGGTTGCAAAGGAGAGGTCAGAAAGTAAAAATTCCTGTGCCATCTATGAGCTGTACTTCACCCCAATCCATTGCTGCCATCAGGATCTTTTCTTTACCATGGGTCCCGATGTGACCAAAAGAACGGCCCAAAGCATCCTCTTCTGAGCTGGTCAGTGCCTTGGGTTAATTCTATAAGCCCAGATTAGTGCTCCCTCTTGTTGAAAACCGATTGTTGTGTGAAGAGGCGGATCTGACAAAAGGCCAGGGTCCTGTCCCTCCTGCTCCTCAGGTACACCAGAATACTGACCTTAGCAAGGCAAGCACCATTTTCAGGGTGCTCCAGATGTAGACTAACAGTCGGTTTTCTTGCACCAAACCTGCGGTGGTGAGTACAGCTTTCAGCTAGAGATGTTGACTGTTATGACTCCATGCCCACTGAGTCCAGCTTTATCTCAGTTGTTACCCTGAAGGTGAAACCTTCCACATTTTATCAAGTTCCTTCAAAGAGTATTCCAGGTCCTTGACCGCTTTCAGGATAGCAGCATCTGAGGGTTCTCCTTTGACACTATGTGGCTGGCTTTGCTGTTACATGTTCTTAGGTCTTCCCATGTTTCTAAGTCCTAAGTTGGCAACAAAATAAGACAAGACAGCTCCTTGGGTAAATATGGCGAGGAAAACAATGTTACAAGCTTTTTCTGCTGAATTTGCATTTTAAGGGTCCAAAAATAAGAAAATTAGTTCTAGCAGTCTGGTGCTCCTGTAAGAGACATCTGGTGCTGTTAGCTATGCCCCCCAGTTTAGTGATTTTACTAAAATATTTCTGTCAGTCTCTCACAGCCCTACCAAATCAACTGTCGATAGCCATAGAAGGCGACAGTAGGGATCATTCTCAAGCAAGTTGCTCTGGCAGCAGGAGGACAGTGTCTAGTCCACTTTCCTCATCAGGAAAAGGTTCTGACAACGGTAGTCCCATGCTCAGGAGGAAGGACATTCCTCCCAAGAAGCAGACTTGTTCACGATCTTGGTTGGGTTCTCTGTGCCGTTCGACCTTGAGTTCTTCCTCTTCCCATTGGAAGGGAAGAAATGGTACTGCTCAAGGGGCACCCCCTGTGAGGTCTGCCACAAGATCCTCAGTCTCCCAAAGCCGGAGGCCCTCACTGGCTGTCGACTTCACCTGGGGCCTCTGGTACTATGAGGTCAAGGTCTCAGGCCTTGGGCCCCTCTCTGTCTGTATGTGGGTACTCGTTGGGCAGTTCCACCACTGGGCAGGTCTTTTGGAGCAGTGGGAGCAGCATTTGGCTTGTTTGCCTCTGGTAGTGGCACTTGTCCTTGATCCTTCAGTGTCAGTGGAACTGGGCCGCAGGTGGGGCCATCATGCTCAGTAGTGTGTTTGGCTCCAGCAGTAGCCCTCAGGCCTTTGCTGGTGACCGCACCGCCAACTCCAGTCCCCTGGCTGCACCCCCACTCATTGTCACTGTGGTAGGACCAGCCGCAGTGCCACTGTGGGTCACTTTGATGCCAGCTGGATTGTCTCAGCAGGGCCGGTGCAGGCATCGCATTTACACTTTTCAGGTCCTGCCTGGTGCCAGCTTCAGTGCCACCCCAGTGCCTGATTCGGTTCTGGTCACAGTGCCACCCGTGGCATCAGCTCCTGGTCCTTTTGGGCCAGTGTTGTCAAGGCTGCATTCTGGATTGAAGGCCTGTGATCCACCCCTCTCTGTGACCCTCCTTCCAGGGAGAATGCACAGGGGATGAGTCTGACCCTGACCTCATTTCTGAGGGAAGCAACGAGGACTCTTTCTTTAACCTTGACTCTTTGGACCCAGGCCCTACTTCTGTACCTCAGAAGGATCTGTCTTTCCAGTCTTTGCTCAGAAATATGTATTCTGCTCTAGAGTTTGAGCCTATAGTCACTTACCCAGGTAAACATCTCTGCAGTGCTTAAGCGTTGATACCATGCCGGTCAGTTTAGGTCCTCCCATTTCACCCACATTCAGAATATTATCTGATGCAGTCTGGAATAGCCCTGCTTCTGTTCCATCTGTCTGCAAGCAGATAGAAAAGACACTGCCCTGAACACAGGCCGATCGGTGTAAGTTTCCCAGCACAGCTGATGCCATTGTTACTCTCACCAAGAGTGACAAAGCCATTGTCCCTCAAGAGGTCACTCGCACCCTCAAGATTGACACTGTAGTTAAATGGCCTTTCCCAGCAGCTACCCTCAGCTGTGGATTGCTATTTACAAAGGGCATTTTCCAAATTTGAGTGTACCCTCTGGAGTTAAGGCAAGTCTCTGGCAGAGCCCTGCCAGAATCCCAGACCAAACAAAAGATTCTGCTGACTGCCATGCATGAAGTGAGTCCAACAGTCATCACCTCAAAGCTGCTATGGATGCCTTTGATGCTGCTGCTCTCTTTGCCACTGCAGGCATCTGCATTAGAAGGCATTCCTGGTTCTGTGCTGCTGGTTTTCTCAAGATGTTCAACAACAGGTTATCAGTGTTCCCTTTGATGGAACTCATCTGTTTAGACAGCAGGAGAAGTCACTTGAGGTGTCTCAGAAACTAGAACAACCCTTAAGATTTCCAGGCCAGCCCCTGCAAATTGTCACGCGAGGGGATGAGGTTTCTTTCAGAACAAACAGTCTTTTAGTAGAAAGGGCTGCAGAGCCCAGAACAAACCCGGCCTCAGAAAAGGGTGCAGCCAAAGGTTCAGATGCCAAAAGCACTGCTTGCGGTCCTGAAACTTGGGCCCAAGTTCTGCCTCAGCTGCTCGAGGGATACCACCTCCCAGTGAGGGGCCCTGACCCAGTTTTACTGTCAGTGTGAGTCCATCACAACGGACAAGTGTGTACTCAGAATCATCTAGGAGGAATACTCCCTAGACTAGAATTCAAACAACATGAAGTCTTGCTATATTATGACATATGCAGTATAACCCCAGGTTAGAACTGCTCGGAGGTGAGTTAACTTCCATGCAGGGCATGGAATCTTGAGCGCCAGCTCGCTTGAACACTCTGTCTGTTGAAGCTCAAAACTTAAACTGTCAGATTCTTTTACTCACTCACTGAACAGTCGCCTCGGAGATTCCTCCTGCTGCTCGGGTTTGTTTGTCGGTTTTAAAGTGTAATTCTCGGTTTATTTTACCAAAATTTAACCGCAATCATCGGTTCAAGCTCTGTCTGTGGTATTGTAAGTAATAGATAGGCTTATTTATTATTTTTCTTCTGTGTGGAACTTGTAAGACGTCTTTTTCGGTTCGGTTTGAACTGATCAGAGGGTTTTAAAATTACTTTCTAGCCCTTTAGAGTGCGGTTCCTGGTTCTTATCGGTTCTAAAAAGCGGATTTTATTACTTTTTCCACGACCCGTGACCACGGTTGGGAACCGATAAGAGAGTCTTGTCTTGGTGGATTGCCATTAACGGGCAAGTTTTGCTATAGGCTGGCACTATGTCTGAGAAACCCAAAAGAAAAACGGACCCACTGGGTTTCAGCACTGTGGCCTCTGTGGGAAGCCTTTGCCAAGGCTGACCCACACCAATTTGTGTATATTGTCTGGGGTTTGACCACCTCAATGCAGACTGCCAGATTTGTAAGAATTTTCCTGCTGCCACAGTGGAAAAAGAGTTGGTAGGCTCAGGAAAGGAGGCCAAAAGTCAGCTGACCGGATGGACAGCCCGGTTTGGTTCCAACCGAACCTGAGGAGTGCCCTCTGACCAGAGGCGATGCTTCCTCGGCAAATGAAGAGCCAGCTCTGAGGAGCGGTTCCAACTAAAAGGGCTAGAAGGTCAGCTAGTTTGGGGCCAAAGTTCTTTCTCCAACCGCTGAGGAAATAGCCAAAGCTATTCAAATTGTCCAGTCTCTTTCCCCAGTTCCGTCCGAACCGGCACCATTGGGCAGCGCCGGTTGATCGTTCCTCGAGTTCAAGATTATGATTTTGAAGATTTTATGAACCAGGGAAGGGAGGAGGTATGAGGAGAGCGAGTGTGATTTTGACAGTCTGATGTGCCCATTGAACCGGACATCTCTCCAGACAGACCCTCAGGAGTATCCCCTCCCAGGCTATCTGAGTCCCCTTCTCATTTTTGTTTTACAAGAAAGTTGCTGACACTCTGCAACTCCCTGTTGAGAAGCTGTTGATGATCAAGAAGAGCCTGATTTTGTGGAAATGATGGATATTCCAGAGTCTAGGAGACTGCCTATTCCTTGCATAAATCTTTTGAAACAGACAATAAAAATTCTGAAAACTCCTCATTCTGTCCTCCTGTGGATAAAAGGATGGACAAGAGGTATGCTTTATCAGGCTCTGATCTGGAGTTCTATCCCAGCAGTGCAGCCATGTGGGGGTAGTGCAGGCTGCAGCCTGTGACAAGGCTAATATTCCTCTAGCCTCTCACCCTCCTGAAAAGGATTCCAGAAGGATGGATGCCATGGCAAAAAGCAGTACATGGCAGCATCTTTGGGACTCAGACAGGCAAATTATGGAGCACGCGGCTAGGTACCAGAAATCCAGGTGGGATACTGTCCTGGCCCTAGCAAAACAGGCCCCTGAACAGCTTGCCAGGGAGCTGGAGCAGGTGGCTGCGGATGGTATTGAGGCATCCAAGGTGCAATTTCATGCTGCTGTAGACTCTAATGATGTTTCATTTAGAGTTATAGCTACATCTGTGTCTCTTAGCAGAATGGCCTGGCTCAGATGTACTGCCCTGTCTGGGATACCCAGTCTAAGGCTATGGATTTTCCTGTTGTGGGAAATTCTCTGTTTGGGAGCAGACAGAGAATTATATGAAGAAAATGGATGAGTATAGGACCACCTATAGGGTGCACAGGCCAAAGAAAGGCAAGTCCTCCTCAAAGGCAGCATGTCAGGGGCAGGGGCAGGGCAGGCCTTTTCTTAGGCTGTTTTACCAAGCCCAGGCCTCCTCTTCTGCATATGCCCAGAGGGGGTTCTTTGAGAAAGGGCAGAAGGGCTCTAGTAAGCCTGCTTCTACCCCTCAACCCAAAGCCTGCAAAACAGGCTCCCTGATGGGGTAGCCAGGGCCGATTCTCCACTACCGGTAGGGGCAGGCTGGCTTACTTTGTCCAGGACTGGAAGTCTTTAACATCAGACAAGTGGGTCCTGGAAGTAGTAAGCCAGGGACTGTTCTCAGCTTCAAAAATTTCGAAGATGAGAGCCAGGTCTTTCCACCTGCAAACCCATCAGAGGCACTTGCCCTGGAAGCAAAGTTTCTTCCTCCTGGCTCTCAGAGCCGTGGAAAAGATTCTACCCATACACCAGGGCAAAGGGTTGTACTCCAGGTCTTCCTTACCTAAAAAGACAGGAGAATGGCGCCCATTCTGGATCTCAGGTATCTAAACAAGCACCTTTTAAAACCAAAGTTCAAAATGGTGACCCTGGGGATTATTTTACCCTCTCTAAGGCCAGGGGACTGGCTAGCCTCCCTAGACCTCAAGGATGCCTACTTCCATGTTCTCATCAGAAGCTCCCATCGAAAGTACCTCAGATTGAACTGCCCTCAGGCCATTACAGTTCAGAGCAATGCCCTTCGGCCTCTCCTCGGCTCCAAGGGTGTTCACAAAATGCCTGGCAGTAGCAGTTGCTCATTTAAGAAGGCAAAAGATTGCCATCTTTCCTTATCTGGACGACTGGCTCATTGTAGGCCAGTCTCAGACAGGTCAAACTGCATTTACAAGCAACCAGCAGCTTACATCTCTAGGTTTCCTTCTCAATCTTCCAAAGTCAGTTCTGGAGCCTGTCCAGCTTCTCACCTTTATAGGCGCAGAACTGAACTGGAAAGAGCAAGGACCCTGGTGTCTCTGGCCTCCTCTTTCACCTGCAGGTCTCTCGACCAGCAAGGCATTTTCTACAGCTCCTGGGGCACATGGCTGCTTCTACAGCAGTGGTGCAGGGACGAGATTTCAGATGAGGGACATTCAGTTCCGTTTGAGAGCCTTTTGGTCTGAAAGGACGGATCCCCTAACCAAATTGATTCCAGTGACTGAACCTGATCCAGGCCCTTCAGTGGTGGCAGGATCAGAACAATCTGAGACAGGGGTTCCCTTCACTCCCAGTCTCATTCCTTGACCCTTATACAGATGCATCCCTCTTGGGGTGGGGAGCTCACATGGGCGACCTTTCCACCCAAGGGCTGTGGTCCCCTCAGGAATCTCTGCTCCACATCAATTTGCTGGAGCTCAGGCAGTTTTCTAGCACTCCAGGTTTTTCCACATCTGTCCGAACAAGGTAGTTCAGGTCGGAACAGACAATACCACTACAATGTGGTACATCAACAAGCAAGTGGGCATTCGGTCTCTGACCTTGTGCACAAGCAATGAAGTTGGTCTCTGGCTTATTCTTTGAAGCCTCCCTTACAGCAGTTCACCTCCCAGGCAAGGACAATGACCTAGCGGATGCTCTCAGCAGGATTTCCCAGGGCCATCACGAATGGGCACTGGATCCCCTAGTATTGGGTAATATTTGCCAGATGGGGCACTCCATGCAAATAGATCTCTTTGCAGCCCCAGACAATCACCAACTTCCCTTTTTGCTGCAGGCCCCAGTGTTGGGCTCAGTCCCTCTGGATGCCTTCCTTCTCAGTTGGGAAGGAAGTTTCTCTATGCTTTTCCCCCTTCCCCTTCTTTTCAAAGTGCTAGTCAGAATCAGATCTCAATCCTGCAAGATGATCCTGATTGCTCCAGATTGGGCCAGGCAGCCCTGGTACCCCTCCTCATGTCTTTAGCAGTCCACCCTCCCTATGTCTTCCCAGGAATCACAACCTGTTAACCTGTGCCCAGGGAGAGTTTGGTATCCGAACCTCAAATCTCTCAATCTCAAGGCTTGGCTCTTGAAGAGTTAGAGTTTGCTGACCTACACCTTTCTCAAGGTGTATTGGATATCTTGAAGGCCTCTAGGAAGCCTTCTACCAGAGCTACCTATAATTCAAAATGGAAGAGATTTTCCATATGGTGTGCTGGTAAACATATTTCCCAGAATCTGCTGGTGTGCCCACGATCCTGGATTATTTGGTGCATTTGAATTCCTTGGGGCTGAGACCAGCTACCCTAAAAGTGCACTTGGCAGCTGTGTCTGTCTTCTTGTCAGCAGGTAAGCCCTCTTCTTTATCGGTTCAACCTGTGTTTCCCAAGTTTTTAAAGGGTTGCTTCACACCAACCCCGTTCAGGATCCTGCCCTGCTTGGGATCTTAATATTTGCATCGCTCAGCTTATGCAACCCCTTTGAGCCATTGTCTTCAGCAGAGCTGAAGTACTTGACTGGAAAACTGTGTTTCTGGTAGCCATCACCTCTGCCAGGCGCATAAGTGAGCTACAAGCCTTGTCAGTGGAGCCTGATTTTATCTCCTTTCATAGAGATAAGGTAGTCCTCAGGACTAACAGGAAGTTTTGCCTAAGGTGGTTTCAGACTTTCACCTTAATCAATCCATGTCTCTTCCTGTGTTCTTCACTGACCATTCCTCCTCTGGTGAGAGGAGATTGCACAGTTTAGATGTCAAAAGGCCCTTAGTTACTATATAGAGACTACCAAGGGTCACAGGTTGAATCCTCAATTGTTCCTCTTATGGTGAGGTTGGTAAAGAAACCTGCCACTAAAAATCCATTGCCAGGTGGATTGTCTCTTGTATCAATTCTGTTACGAAAAACTGGGTAGGTTCCTCCTCAGGCCTGAGGGCTCACTCTGCAAGATCTTCTGCGTCTGGCTGCTGCCAGGGACATTCCTATCCTAGAGATATGTCAAGCAGCTACCTGGAAAACAGTTCACACTTTTACTAAGCATTACTCCTTGGATATCCAGGCTGGAGTGATGCTCGATTTAACACAGCTGTGCTTCAGAGCCTATTTCCCAGTAGGTTCTGTCCCTCCTCCATGGAGGTACTGCTGTGTAGTCTGCATATGTCATAATATAGCAAGACTTCATGTTGTTTGAAGAAAAATTACTCACCTTAGTAATGTTGTTTCTTCTAATGGAGTCTTGCTATATTATAACCTCCCCAACCTGCCCCTCTCAGAACCTCTGTTTTTGGGATGTGGGTGGGCAGGGCAATGTTAGCACTTCTTTGTTGCCCACTTTATTTCATCCTTCTAGGATGCTTAGGTGTTATGCTTAAATTTTCCTTCTTGAATCCCCGACTTGAGTCTTTGTTTTGGGATCAAGAACAAAAGAGTGTTTTGTAGTTAGTAGCCAGTGGCTAGTGTAGGTTCACGGCTTCCACACAGAACCTTAGTAGTTTTGCTCATAAAGATCTGACAGTTTAAGTTTGAGCTTCAACAGACAGAGTGTTCAACCAAGCTCGCTCAAGATTCCATGCCCTGCATGAAGTTAACTCTTTCACCTCCGGAGCAGTTATAACCTGGGGTTATACTGCATATGTCATAATATAGCAAGGCATGCATTAGAAGAAACAACATTACTAAGGTGAGTAATTTTTCATCCTTCTGGACTAACTGCTGAGAAAACAGCCCTCTTATCAGCTCATATGTCACAGCTTGTGGTGCAGGATATAGCAGGCCTTCTGAGCAGCAGGGCAGTGGAAATAGAGTCACAGTGGAACACGGGCTTCTACTTTTACTACTGCAAAGTCTGTGATGTACTAGATCAACTAACAGGTGGAGCACACGTGTCACCCTCTCTGCAGGGAGGCGATGAGAGTATGGGAATGGTGCTTGGAGCAGGGATCTTGCTCCAAGCTGTTAATACTAGGAGTCCAAAACAAGATTCAGGGACCTTGTTAGTTGAGCAGTGGCCTTGATTTGTCACAGTTGGAATTTTGAAGTATAAGAAAAAGCATCTAAAAAATGTCCATATTGTATTCAATGGAGCGCCCCTGTGCTTTCCATTTGCTGACATGAAACGTGCAACTGGGGGCATGTCTGGCAATACAGGAAGTGGCAGCATTTTGGCTGTCAACTCCATGGAGCCAAGTATGATCTTTACAAATGTGATACACAGGCAGAAATTAGCATTCCTGTTGCAGTCCACCTGGGGCCAGGTAATGTTTATTATATGTTGGAATCGTAGGTTTTATCTGGACAGAACTAAGGACTTCAGACAATCCAAACAGCTTTTGTCTCCTTTGATCCCATTCAGAAGGGACAGTCTGTCACGGTCAAGTGCATTTCTGCCTGGATTGTGAGCTGCCGACTCCATTAAAATGCCATGACTCAGGTCAGGCTGTAGGGTCCGATATGTGCTTACTCTACTAGAGTAGTTGCTATGTACCTGGCAGAGATTCGCTCTGTACCTACTGGTGATATCTGCAGAGTTGCAACTTGGAGCACAATGCACACCTTTAAGCACTGTGCCCTGGATGTCCATGCCAGGCAGCATGCCACCCTCGACAGGATAATCCTGAATGGACTCTCTGTCCTGAGCCCTTGGCTCCTACCGCCCCTAGTCTGAGGGATTTTGTCTGAGCTTGGTACTCTGACCACTACTGTGAAACAATGATGAAGACTGATTCCTATAAGATAACGAAAATTACATACTCACGTAATTCTTGATCTTCTAGGAATATCTTCACCCGTGAGTCACGCCCTATCTACCCGCCCCCCGGAAGTCAGTTCAATGAGTCTTCACCCTTGTTCTTGGTTTGGGCTGGGCTGTGAAGAAAATGTGTTACTGGTTTGTATACCCTTCTTTCACGGGTCACCAGGACTATCATATGCCCTTAGTTTAAGTGCTATGTTGTGCACCTTCTTGGTAAAAAAAAGGTACTGAGGCGATTGAGGGCTGGTGCCAAGGTAACTTATGCAGCATGAGCTAGACTCATGGTGCCACGTGCTCCCACTCAAACACCTACGCACTAGCCCTTCTGAAAAGTTCTGGCTCCATGGGTTCTTCCAACTAAGATCCACTAGTGTGTATCAGTGGTGGCGATACTCCCTAGAAGATCAAGAGTTAAGGTGGGTACCTGATTTTCATGGCTTTTTTTCCTCCCTCTCCTGCACGTCAATTTTCGTTCATATAAACCTGAGATCCAAGGCAGAAATAATACCCGAATATGAGTAGATTATAACTACTTGGATTCTCTTCCCTACACAGTAAGACTTGTGCAGTCCTCTGAGCATGTGCACAGTCCTTGGAAAACCCACTGGCTAGAGCTTAAGCTTCTCCTATTCTTGTGCCCTCACTCCATGCCTTAGATCTTTCTGCTGGGAAAGTGAGGTAGCTAAACTAGTAGCTCCTGCCTTTTCGGTACTTCTAGTCTTTCATGACTTTTTTTTTCACTAGAGAAATAGAGCTTCAGATCTCAGTTCTAATGATGTGGGTCGAGTTTGGGGTATTTCTTTGAGGACATTTCACCACAGAGATGTTGGCTTTCAAGTCTGGCTTCAGGTGCTGCATGTGCTGTAACAAGATATCACTGACAGATCCCTACAGCATCTGCTTGATGTGTCTAGGTCCCCAACAGAACACCCAAGAACTGCACAGTGTCAAACCATGTGGGCCAAGACCCACGCCTGCTGTGAGTGCAGTCTTCCTTACCCTTCAGAAAAGAAGTGTAAGTCTAGGAAAGGCCAGTGCCCAACGACTCATAAAAGTGTCCTTTGAAGTTTACTTCAGTATCCTGAAGAGTCTTGTGAAGCTAGTTTGTGGCTGTGATCAAGAGGCAGTAATTGAGCTTGTCCCTCACTCATATGGAGAGTTCAAGGAAAGTGTGGCCCACAGACATGGTATTGAAGATTGAGATTGAAGGTGCCCACCAGAACAACCAGCTGAGGCCCCAACCCTCCTACTCCGTTAACCCAGTCAGATCAACAGATCGAGGAACCATCGAACTATGCAGACATTATTCCAGCCAAAGTCATTTCACATATCAGGGTGCCTTTGACAAAAGGTCGAGGAAGATTTGTCCCTAGGCAGCTTCACGACCTCCAGGAGGTCCATGTCAGATGAGGATTCCCAGTTAGAATCAGGTCATGATTCTGTAGTTCTGTCTTCGGATTATGGTCATGAGTGACTCCATGCAGTTAAAAAAAACACTTGCAGCTGGTCACCTTCCCTTCATAGAATCCTGCTTTCCTCATAGCACCTCTCCATGGTGTTCACAGTCTTTATCCTAAACATCTTCAAGTAAGATAGTAAGCATTAGCTCCTTGAGTTTCTTTGATAGCTGTTAACATCAGAAACCACCAGGCAGATGGACAATAAGCCTTAATCATTAGTTTCTCAAACATAAACATGGTTTTATTCCCATCTCAAGGTAGAGCAGAATATAACTTTGGACTTGGTGTCTAAAAGGCAGTATAGTGCAGTGGTTTAAGGCTGTGAGTTGCAAATCTGGAGACCTGGGGTTGAATCCCACAGCCCCCACTTATACTGTGACCCTGAGCAAGTCCCTTAACTTCCCTGTGCTCCCAGGTTGCACCTGTAAACAAACTTTCAGCTTATTGTGCTACTCCTGGTTAAACAATTGAAAAGAAACTAGCCAGGAAGCGCTCTCCAAGATCTGTCAGTCTCATACACTTCGGCCTGTTTTGTTCCTTTCAGGGCTTCAGCCTGCACTGCTCCTTCAAGGGGTTCCTCCTCGCAGCCTGTGGCCCCAATTAAGGCAACCTATGCTCAACTGTTAATTCTCCACAGTTCCTGGTGTGCTGGCCTTTACCCTCACCTGCTTCCTCACCAGCAGGAGGTTCACACTAAGACTTGCAGTCTCAAGATTCTGGACTATGAAGATGTTTCCTTGGAAGAAGTTACTAACTTTCTGTACTTGGAGATTTTTAGACCTTTGCCTTTTTATTTTAATCAGATTGCTATTTCATGTAAAACTACCAGTCAGAAACTTGGTTTAGGGAGGCTAATTACTGTTCATTGTGTGTGTTGGTTTGCTCTGTTCAGTTTATTTTTATTTTTTGTTGACTGGGGAAGTGCACTAGACAAACACGTGTCTATGTCTTCTGTTAGCACCCTTTGCAAACTGTGTGAGAGACCTTCGCACCATGCAATTCTGCTTAAAGTTGGACCAGCATAACATTCTGTGGTGATTTGCATATGCAGCCCATGATGCTTGCATTGTGTGGGCATGTGTGATTTTGTATTTTCTTGAAACTTGGCTTCCCAGCCAAATGCCCTTTGGGTAACCCTTGCCTCAGTGTTTACGCACAGAGGTTCTTTGTCTTCTAGACAATCATGCCTATTTTCAGACACGACCGAGGGAGGATACAGATGAATGCCAACTGACCTTGAACCAGATTAAGCTGTTGCGGTATTTTTAGTGAATGAGGGAATTTGGCCAGGACACGGAGAAATTCTTCTACTCTTTTAGATAAGCGCCATGAGATCTTTAACATCCACCTGAACTACCACCAGACCAAGCAGATGGGACCTCGGTTTAACGTCTCATCTGAAAGATGGCACCTCAAGTGCAGCACCCTCTCATGCTGCACTACAGTGTCAGTACTGAGATATTAACCCAAGTGCCAGATGTGGGAACTGAACCCACAGCCCTCTGATCTCCTGGCCTCAGAGGCAAGTGTGCTACCTACTGAGCCACTGACACTGTTTAGGTCTCACCACTATGATTTATGTACCAAATCTTGATTTGTTCTCCCCACATGCTGGTAGTGTTTATTTCTTGGACTGCTTAATCGATAAATCCTAAGGAGACAATGGATTTTCTCCTTATCAGGGTTATTAACACTGAAAAACTGCTACAGAATTTTAGGTCTGCAACTGTTTCTTATTTAGCAATCTGCTACTGCTGTTATGGATCAAAGGTTTTCTCCATCTCTTCCCTAGATTATGGAATAGCCTCCTAGTTAGGATGCCTTGCATCTAGCCATTGCCAGTTTAACAAATGTTTGAGGCTATTTGATGGAAATTCATATTTGTCAGTGTTCTGTGTGACTATATTTTTAGGTATTATTTTGGAATTGTATTTTATTGCTGCTTTTTATGTGTCTTGTTATATTAATATTATGTGCCTCTGGGCAAGTCATTCCCTTATTATAACAGGGGACTGGTTTTGCAGCCTGGATCTGAAGGATGTGCATTTCACATCCCAGCAAGGTGTTTCCATCAACAATTCCTCTGTTTTGGGATAGAAACGTGAACTCTTAAAGTTATAAGCAGTGCCGTTTAGTCTCTTGACTGGCCATATTGTATTGACCAAAATCTTAGCGGTGGTTAAAGCCCTTCTTTGCAAACAGTGGCTCAATGTATGTCCTTAGCTGGACATTTGGCTAATCTGAGGCCTGTCCCCTGCTGAGACTTTTCTCTAAGTGCCATGGAGATGGGCTGTTATTTAGGGTTCATCCTAAACCTGCAGAAGTCTGAACTTTCCCCAACCTAGTACATGTAATTTATTGAGGTGGAGTTTGACTCTCAAGAGGCTTAAGCCAAGCTTCCACCTCAGCAGACTCTGGATCTGATAAGTGTGCCCTCCTTCTCCTTCGGGACAGACCACGTGGCCCAAAATTGTCTTCAACTTCTTGGCCTAATGGAATCGTCAACCTTTTCATTCCTTGTACTTAACTAGACTTACGTTATGGTGTCTTCAGTGGAAATGAAGGACCAGTAGTCCCAGAGGTTGGGGAGGCTGTCTCATCCCATTGTGGCCACTCAGACCATGGTTGATGTGATCTGGTAGCTAGTTCTGGAGCACTGCTTGAGGATGTACCATTAAGTCCAGTCAAACACAACTCTGGTTATCATTGCTGATGCCCCTCTGCGGATTGGGGAACACATGTAGGGGACCTGCAGGCACATGAGTTGTGGTCACCACTGGATGTAATTGCTCATCAGTAAGACTGAGTTAAAAATAATTCACCAAGTGTTTCAGCCGTTAGCCTTGACTGAAGCTGATCACTCAGTCTGCATCAATATGAGTAACACGGCATTCAGGAGCCACAATTGCCTGGATTAGCGTACCAAGCTGTGAATGTGAACCTAAAGACCCAGCAGACCTGGGTTTGATTCACATGGCTTGCATACTGTGTAACCTAGGTATGTCACATAACCTTTCTGCGCTTCTGGGTCCACGGTCACACCTGGAAAAGAGTTTTGGCTCAGTGTGCCTTGCCCAGTCAAAATTCTGAACAGCTGAAAATAAAATGTTTTATATCAACAAATGGGAGCCTGTTCCTCCAGGCTGTACAAGGAGCTTTGTAGACATGGTCACTGGTGATGAATCTCAGTAGTCATCTGTTTGCAGCACATTTTGCTGGTGTGGACAGAGTTGTTAGCCTTCAGTCACTTACTGATTATGAATTAGTAAAACTAAAAATCATCTGAAATACATGTCAGTATCGGAAGGCAATAAAATGAATCAGTTCAGTTTTTAGAAAAAATTAATTAAAATATTGTAATTAATGGAGGAGTGAAAGTTGAGCAAATGAATGTAGCATCCGTCTTGACTACTAACATTCTAGAACTTGCTAGAAAGTGGAGGAGGGTCTCACTGGGTTAGAAGCTTCTTGAAAATCCTCCACTTGATGAGCCAGTGCTTTTAAGTGGAAGATTTGATTTTATGCCAGGAGCGTGACATGTACCCCTGGGAGTGCCCAGTCATATTAATTATCAACCTTTTATGGTTGTCATCACCAGTAAGAGCTCATGCAACATCTGTAAGGGACATTTGGCTGCTTTCTCGACCTGTCAAGCTAAAGCGGGCTGCTCGTCCTTTACTTTGGAGTTGGTGGTCAGTCTTTTTTTTTAAGGGCCTTGACCATATCCCACCCTCACTTTGTGAGCTTCTTCCAGTGTAGGACCTGAACCTAATTCTTGCGAAACTCATGAAGATGTCAGAGTCTATGGCAATGTCGATCTGCCTTAGAAAGTAGATGTCCTGTTGGCCATCACTTGACCTGGCAGGTCTGCAAGCACTGGAGTTGACTCAGCCTATTTATTTTTCATGAGGATTAGGTTGTTCTTCATACCTCTAAGGAATTATTGCCCAAAGTGGTTTCAGAGGTTCACCTAAACTAGACCTTGGCGCTGCCGTTGTTCTTTCCCAGACCTCATGCCAGTTCAGCTGAGGAGACTGCTTAAAATGGATTTCAGGCATGTTCTTTTGTTCTGCCATCAGAAGTGAGGCATTTTGAAGGACTACTTCAGTTATTCCTGACCCACACTAAATTGGCTCGAGGCTGTTCTGCTTCTAAGCAGAATATTTCCTGTTGGATTATACCCAATATGAATTTTATTACATGTCGTCACCCATATACTGCCTGTAGCTATTAGAGCCTGCTTGACCCCACACATGGCTGCTGCCACTACCCAAGGGCACCCCAGTCAGTGAGATTTGTGGGGCTGCCACCTAGGCATCCGTATGCACTTTCACAACCCATTACAGTCCTAATCTGCAAGGACACTGTTTTGGGTCCTCCATCTCGAAGTTCCTCTTTAACTGAGCTGAGAGTTTAGCCCCTCTAGTTCAGGTAATGCTAGCAGTCTGCATGAGTGACCAAAGTAGAAGGAATCCAGGTAGTTGTAAAACAAAGTTGCTCGCATGTAACTGTTGTTTCACTACTAGTATTCCTTCTACAAACACACAGCTCTCCCCGCAGTTTCTTCTGGTTACTAGCCCTCAATTGGGGTACCTTTTGGGCAGGCTTCACTTGATCTGCAGTTCAGTCATGAAAGATCTGAGGCAGGGAAGGAGCTGGCACTCTAGCAAATAGGCTTTCTAAAGACTTTGTAGATGCTCAGAAGACTGCACAAGTGTTGACTGTACAGGCAGTATCAGTAGTGAAACAATATTTATAGCTGAGCAACTTTGTCTCCCTAACCCTCTCTGCCATAGAATTGTTTGAGGAATTCCTATAGCATTTGCAAACCACAATCCTTCTTTCAGGGTACATACCTTTGTTTCAGTTTAGTTCTCAGTATTTTCCATCTTTGAACATGCATAGTGTGTAGTACTGTATTTTACTGCTTCTGTACTAACCTCTTTTTTCTTTTTTCCTTTCATGCTGGCAACACTTCCTTCCACACAGCATATGGTTTGTGTATGCTTTCTTTCCTTTTGTGCTTTGAGTTTTACTTGTACTATGCTATGCTATATGTTAAAGCAGCAATGCAACAAAATTAGTCAAAAATTTGACCCTACCTGTTTTTTATTATAAAAGATTCCAGGCAGCTTCAGCTTTATTTAGTGGTACACTTTTCTAGCTGCACCAAATTTGAGTATTTATACATGTTTTCATTTAGTCCCCGTCCCCCTAGAAAAAGATGGCTACCAGATCTGGATTAAAAATAACATTGTAAACCTGTGAGGTTAGGATCAGAAAATAAAAAACTGATGGTGCGCAGCATAACAGGCACTTAGAAAAGTAGACTTGGCAGGTATACTAATACCTTATTAATTGTAGCTGAAACTACCTTTTTTTTGGGGGACATTTTGTTGCACTGTTGCTATAATCGACTGAAACCACTCTTACAGTTGTAAAGTGGTCTCGTGCATTCTTAGGCTGTGAGAACTGCAGACTGTAGATACTAATAGCTTATTTTATCGCTCTTAGTACTGTGCCATTTTGTATATATATGCCCTTCGTATACTTCAGTAATGTGAGGTTCATTCACATCAAGTGTAGTTAGTATGGATCTGAAATTACTGCCAGATTTCTAACCTTATTTTCTCTTAGATGCCTATACTGAGACTTTACACTTTACTTCAACCCTGCTTGAAGAGACTGACAGATTGAAGGCTTCTATCCTTTAGCTTTACAAAGCTGCTCCATGACCAAAACTGTATCTTGAGTCTAAGAGCAGCTGCCTTGTCCATCAGTGCAAACAGCAACCTGCTAGCCAGCAGACTACTGCTTTGGCAAGTGAGCTTCAATTCAGCCCGACTCCCAGTGTCCCAGAATGACACTGCAGCTAGCTGGATGCTGGGGAGCTGGCAAATTAGCTTAAATACTTGTACTCCACCATTATTCACCTGTCTACATAAAAAAAAAAAAAATATTTAGATTGAGTAATCCGAAATTCTGTAAGCAAAAAAGCTACTGTAATAGAAAATACTGAATTGTAACTGTGTTTCTGTCATGCAGTGGTTGTTAATAACTGCCACAGCATTATTTGTTAGGAATAATGGTCTAATTTTTAAGTTGTAAAGAATCCATAAAGAATGAAAATACCACACTGACAGTATGAGACAGATATGCCCCAGTTCAGGCTTCCCCATGCTGCTCTCCCAGTGTGTGTCAACTTTGGCCTGTAGAGACCACCTCTAGTAGGTAGCTGGGAAGTTCAGACTTCATTTTCTGCAGTCCCAGGCCTTTGATGTAGGATTGTGGGCAAGGTGCCAGTTCCAGCTATGATGGTGGTTTTGGTGTGTAGATATCTGTCCTTTTTTGATGGAATTGAGGCGGCCAGGACCACTATACAGTCACTGCATAACTATAGCATTCTCAACCTGTAGTGACATCTGGATTTAAACCAGTGATCTACAATTAAAGGCCCTGCAACCACAAGCCAGTCTGTTGAACCATTCATTCCTTGGAGCTAGGAGCTGTTCTGTCAGAAAGCTGTTAGCTGTAAAGGTGTGAGAATGTATTACAGCTTACTGCTGCTGTCAGTCTTGCTATGCTGTGGCATGATGAGAC
The DNA here is from genome assembly GCA_016271365.2 of Neoceratodus forsteri. Taxonomy (NCBI): domain Eukaryota; kingdom Metazoa; phylum Chordata; order Ceratodontiformes; family Ceratodontidae; genus Neoceratodus; species Neoceratodus forsteri. Next base: position 260,900,227 of record JADMNL010000027.1, on the reverse strand, counting down.
ACCTCAGGAGTGGGTACATTTCTTATGGCTAAAGGAGTCATGATTTTTTTTTTTGTCAGTCATTCCTTTTCCTCCAGTTTCTCCTTTTCTCCCATGATCACATTAGCCACTCATCATCTTCATGTGCCACTGTGGAATCCCACTGTGCTTTCTGACCATCCACCCTCTTTGGGTTTGTGTTCCCCATCACTCACCAAGGTCATCTCTCTGATCAACCATACTGCAGCTGACAGTGCGATGGTGGCAGACAAGGAGAGACTGGACAATCCTCCCTGGTCAAATATGAGGTGGCTGTTGCTGCTTTCTGGCATGCTTGGGGTGTTGTGATGCCCACCTTAATGTCATAGTGGAGCCCTAGTGTCAGCATCCATGCCTCCCACAAGTTGGACACCCTTTGGACTGTGGTCAGACAGATGGCAGTGGAACTAAGGATGGTTCCTTACACTACCCCCACCCACACCCAAGCAGTTTCATGAAAGTGTGAGAGACTACAACTGAGGGAGGAGACAGCTGAACTGCTGCTCCATCTCACAGCCACTGCCGATTGGTACTGCGGTCTCAGGAACTGAACCCATGATCCCCAAACAGGATAGTGTTAACCAACAGACCATGGAGTGGCCCTTTGCACAGTTGTGTGCTTGTATTGCATATCAGTGGTTGCACTAGAATGCAGAGATAATAGTCATGTCTTTCCTGTTGGAACAGATCTTCATATTACTGTCTTAAATATGTTTCAGAACCCTAGCATTATATCAGCACACCTGTTCTTCAAGGTTTGTTAAAAACTTCTTATATTTTGTCCTAATTTCATTTTCTTTCTGTATGGCAGATTGACTTCTTAAATTCAGTTATAGTAGATCTACAAAGAAAAAATCAAGAGCTGAAGTCCAAGCTGGAGCAGATGACAGAGGCTTCTCTCAGCGAGAATAATGCAAATCAGCCAAACAGTTATGACAGGTGAGTCACTGTCATTTTTGATTTGGTGGAAATTTTCTAGCCCTTAAGCAATTTGGAGTAAAGGTTTCTGGAATACAGTACAAAGAAAGAGTCTGTGCACTCAATCTCTCTTCTCAATAATGCAGGTCCAGTCAGAAACTCAGAACTGAAGATTTATTTAACAAATAACAAGGAGCTGAAACAGAGTCCACAAGAACAAACAGCAAGCTTGGTGTTTTGTTCTGTGAACCTCTAATTCAATCTTTGTTGTTTGTAAATAAATCTTCAATTCTAATTTCGAACTGGACCTACGTGAGAAACAATGCGATGCACTAACACTCTTTGTACTGTCTGCTGGGATGGCCGCCCTTCAGTTAGTACACCACCTGAATCGCTGATCACAGCCGTCCTGTGGGAACTGGTTTGTAGAGTACATGCTGAAGTAGAACATAAAACACTGGGCTCCTTGATATTCAGATGCAGTGCACTGCACAAAGTGGTTACAAGCGTGATAATCCCATGCTCAGCGGGGTCCCAAACTATTTCTGTGTGCCTGCACATTATGCTGCAAGCACATGGGAATGGAGGTGGGATCACAGTGCAAATGGCTTGTAGGCCTGTTCTTACTGTGCAGCCCTCACCCCCAGGTTGCAAGTTGCTGCCCCTACTTGCTGTTACCGCCTGCTAAAAGTAGGCAGAAAGCCAGGTTGGTCACTCACAGACTTATGAGATTGAGTGGGTGGGGCACCTCTACTAGGAAATAATGGTCAGGAAGTGGGAGGGGCAGCCACTGGACACCAGGAAGAAATTTTAACAGTCCGGCGGGGAGTGGGAGGGCTCCACTAAACACTAGAAAGAGATTCAGAAGGTTTGGTGGGGATTCCAGTGGACACAAGGGAGAGACATTTAACTGGTCAGGCAGGGAGCGAGGAAGGTTCCTGTAGACACAGAGAATATTAAAAACTGGACCTGGTTGGGCCCGACACCACAAACACAGTGTTACCTTGTAGTAGCACAACATGCAATACTATGTTAGTGCTCTGTCTGTGAGCATTATCCCTTACAGCACCTACTAACATCTGGATCTTTGATTTGAATTGTAGCACACTCACCTGAAGGGCTGCTTCCTTGCGGTGTATGACAAGCGTAGACTGTTGTCGGCAGTTTAAAATAAGCGGATGCTTTGCACCTCCCCACTTGTAACTCAACATTAGCCCCTTATTTCAACCTTTAGACCCTGCCCAGGATTTAGAGTTTGTGTTAAGGGCAAAAGTTCACCATCCAGCTTCCTTACATCTCACTCCTGAAGAAGACTTGATAGTCAACGTTGTATTTCTAACTTCAGTTTTCTATTTACAATGTGTATTCAAGATGACTATTTTATTCTACTTGCAACCCTTAAACTGACACATTTCCACTTCCGGATTTCTCATGTTAGAAAATTAGTATTTCTAGGGGTGTGGATATGGTTCACTATCCATACTCTGGCAGTTCCGCTGTAATGGTCTCATTGGCCAGATGTCTTTAAGCTAAGTTGCTCCACCACCTGGGCAGTATTTCCCCAACTCCACCCTGTGATGTTAGATCTTTCTGTTAGCTGGAAGAACAGGTCATCTTCCTTGCAGCTCCTGCTAGTTTTTTTAATATATATATACACTTTATTTTACCAATGATACAACATTGAATTGTACATATAGTGGACTGTCCAATTGCGTAACACGGTGTAGGACACAAGTTCCTTTTAACTGGATAGGTGCATTAACCATATTGAGATACCAAATAAGGGGTAACCTTATTACATACTGTAAAACCCATATAAAGAAAACCTAAATGATGCTGCGTTTGATGAGTTCATGAGCAGCATGCCATTATCTAAAATTGGGTAATGTCCAGCATTATTCCTTCAAAGACAGCCTGATCCCAGGTGGGAACCTTTGACTCCATGCTTTAAGCCTAAAGTGACATATCCTAAAATTAAACTTAAAGCAGGTTATCGAGCTACTTATTCTTTACATCGTCCCATACCTCCCATCCATTTCCATTTAACTTTTGAACTTTTGAAACAGCTTAATTCAACTCAGAAAGCGATCAAAAGACTGCTACAGAAAAGGTACAAGAAGAACTTTTATTTTAAAAAGTCTCAGAGTCAATATAATTGACCTACTAACAAAAGTAGACATTCAACTATCAAGAAAAGTTCTAGGAGGCCTTATTCAGGTGTCCCCTCATCGTCCATGAGGTCCACGCAGCCGCAGATGAGTTCCTAGAGGCAGCAACTCTGGTTGCCCATTTTCCAACATGATTGGAGTGGGAGAAAAGGTACTTTTCCTTCCCAGACAAGTCGAAGGGCGAGCTGGGTAGATCATCATGTGGGGACATCAACCTCCTGCAACAAGCGCCTCACCCGTCAAATTTTTTGTGATGTTTCCTCATGGCGTAGCTAATGTCCAGGAAGAGCGATTATCCAGCATAATGTGTCCTGCGTGGCGTGCTAACTGAAGGATCAATCCCTTTCTCCAACTCCGACATTACCACCATCAGCGTTGAACTCATGAAGTCTTGTTGCTGGCCTGGAGGAGTAATCGGTAAACTTTTGGATATCCATGATCGGCTCTGTTCCAGTAGGTGTAAGCTTCTCCGTCAAAAGTCCTTACAAACATCAATGGGTGACCCCTCACTACCCTCAGAACACCCAAGAGCCTGATGTTGGAACTACGGGCCTGATTCTCCTTTCCGGCCTGTAAATGCTGCAACTTTTAAGTCATAAGTGAAATGGCTCCGTGCGAAGTCAGCCCGTTCGTCCACCTCATGGACTTCAGTTTTCAGGCCATTCACTGTAGTTTCTAACACAGTCACTCTGGAATTAAACCCTTCAACTTTTTGAGACAGACCAGACCGGCAACTGATTCTATCAAAGTTTGTATTTTGAGCCCAGGGTAGAAGGGTCTGTTCTGTACGGAATCTGCTGCTTGGGCCTCAGATCCAGATCGCGAGGACTGCATGCCACCAGCTCCTTTCTTCTGTCAGTTCCTCCTGTAGTAGCACTAGGCAGTGGAGCTGTAAGTTCCTGCATTTACACAGCACCCTCTCACTCCTGCTTAGGTTTAGTGCGCCATAGGCAAATTTTATAAAAATTTTTTTTTGTACATTCTTTTCTACTCTGTACCAACAGGAACTCTCTCAGGCATCCACTGCACACTGCAGGCTCTCACTCCACCTGAAGCTCTCTCCTCACCCGCGCACCAGCCCAGCACATCTCCCTGCTCTGCCCTCCCCCGATGTGGGGCTGCCCTATCTGCGGGCGCTCTATCTGAAATCCAATGTGCTGGCTGGGAGGTAGGCCTAATGAGAGAAGCCCGGTGCTGGAATGTGGCTCGGCGGGGTGAGTGCCATCACCTATCCCTGAGGATGGGGATTTTCTTAGTTTCCTCCCTAGGAGTGCGAGCGTGCAATGATGCCTGTGCATGGCTGCCCTGCTGTCATCTGCTGCACTCCGCTCCTTGCGTCGGCTGGTGTACCTGCAGTGCCCCTGATCTCAATCACCGCAAGCCCTGGTTCCCTCTCCAGGGAGAAAGAGCTGTCCTCAGATGCTCCATCCTCTCCCTCCCTGCCGACCCGGCTACCTGAGTCCATCGCCGAACCTTGGTTGCCGGTGTGGCATCCAGTGCCTCAACCCTCAGCGCCACTGGGCCGGCCTTTTTATTTAATTACCTTATTCCTCAGTTTCTTTGACTCCCCTCCATCTACAGTGGAGCAATGGAAGCTGAGGTCAATTTGCATTCGGTGTCGGCAGAAGATGTGATCACTGACCCACGGCCATGTACTGCCTGGGTGGGCAACACGGCGTGGCCCTAATCCGGCCTTTCCTAAGCATGGAGTCCATTGAGGACAGGAGCTCAGTCTCGCTAGGTCAGCCTTCAGAGCAGGATCTGAAGGACTGCCCTAAGAGCCACAAGAAGACCTCAGCTCGATGGGCACCTCCTTGGTCTTGCGCTGCTCCTGGTTGGGGCCAATGTCGTAGGGTCATTCACCAGAGGATTCTGGGACATATGTTTGTCCTCCAGACCCTGGGGAGAGCCCTGCCCACAGTGGTGGGAGACAAAAGCGCTACCAGCGCGATCATGGGACTAGGAAAGATTGCAGTCCTCCCAGTCCTTCAACTCACCTGACAGTTCAGTGGCTGTTGAGCACCCGTGGTCAAGGGGCAGGTTAAGGGCTCTTCAGTTCCCCATCGAGTCAGTCAACCGACTCTGGTTGAGCAGGTTGCGAGATATTCCTCGAGCCTGTCGACTAGTTGTCAGACAAGGTCAAGAATTCAGTCTTGCAGACCCTGGGATCATGGTCTGGTTGGTGCCACTGTCTGATCCTCGGCAGGAGCCACTTCTGTCAACAGTCGAGACCTTCCACACCCATGCTGCTTAACATGAGCCAGCATGCAATTTACCACTATCAGCTAGGAGGCTATGCTGGCCATCAACTCAAGCGAGTGAGGTCACGGTTGAGATCTCGATCGAGGTGGCGATCCGCTCTCAGTCCTGTTCAACGTGGAGGCATCGCCGTTGACACTCCAGGACCTCCTCATTGAGTGAGAAGAGGCACTGTTGCAAGCTGTGTTGATGCTACAAGGAGTTCCTCTGGCAACAGTGGGCCATCGTGGGACAGGGTAGGGCTCTACCCTCTGGTCATCTGGCCACAGCCAGTGGCAGCCCCTGCATCTGCTTCTCCACCTCTTTGGGTGGAGCTGCCACCACTACAACCGATGGTGGGTGCCCGACCAATGAGGCCCATTTGGCCACTGGCTTGCCAAGCTGGTTCTCCGTGAGGATCACCTTGGAGAGGATACCTGAGATGTCCATGGTGAAAAAACAGTCGAAGGCCGTTTTGAAGTGTCTTTGGATGATTCACATCATGAGTCCACGGCGTCCTGTGGGACTCCTCTCCTCGACCAAGGATTGGTCGAGGAGCTGACCATCGAGCATAGCCCGGTGTCCTTCAGGGTGCTTCTCCAGCTCATCTCAGAGTTCATGTCTGTCCCGCTTGAGCCACTCCAAAAAGCACGAGTATCCCTTATGGACATTTTGGACTGGAACAAATCAACACAGATTGCTTTCCCTGTGACTGAAGCCATTTTGGGACCGCCCTTGAGCTCCTGGCAATATACTAATCCCCAGTAGTTGAGCACAGCACACAAATTTAAAAGAAAAAACACTTAGCTATTTTCTGAGCACTCTGTTGACATCTCTGGCAAAGCACAAAATTAAGACAACACAGAGGCAGTGGACTGATCGACACAGCACTTCATGATAAAAATCACTTCATCGGGGTCCCCAACTCTGTGCTGTCTTAACACTGTGCTTTGCCAGAAATTTACAGGGATGTGCCACAGAATCACTGGTTGTGAAACCCTGGTAGTATGTATGCTGCTGTACTAAATTTCTTGTGTGAACTGCAAGCTCGTTTTCCCTGAAGTCTTTCTATGCAAGCTGTGAATGTCAACAGAGTTCTCAATAAATAGCTAAGTATTTTTACTTTTAAATTGGTGTACTGTGCACTACTTGGGATTAGTAGGAGATTGGAATTTGAGTTTGCACTGTCGACAAGTGCTGAGCTGGAGTTAGTTTGGATGTTTGGTGTCAGCTTGGCAGCAGTCAGCATCCTGCCTGGCACCCTCTGCCTATATGGTCTACAAGTGCAGAGTCCTTACAGGATCCTTTCTGGGTTCTCAGACCACCCCTCTGCAGAGGGTTTGTCTCAGATTCAGTGTTCTGCAAGTCTGGACACAAGGAGATGTAGACAAGCCCCAGAACAAGGAGTCCCATAAGACTGACCATGCCCAAAAAGGTTTGTGCTACAGCGTTGCTGGGTCTGTCAGGCTAGTTACGCCTTGATGATGGCCAGCTTCAGTCCCTGATTGGGGGTCTTTAATGCAATCCTCCCTCACCTCTCTACTGATCAGCGAATAGCGGTGATGGTCATCAGAGACTAGGGTCAGTTGTTGCGTAAGCACCAGCTCCAAACGGCCTTGGATACGGGCAACTCATGTGCCTGTGCCATGGCTGCAGCTGTCTCCATGCATCGCAGGGCCTGGCTGTGTTTGTCCACCCTCATGGCGGACACCCTAACATAAGCTGGCCGATGTACCTTCTTGGGCACTGACCTGTTTGGCCCACAGCAGGAGCCAGTTCATATATTTACACGGTCCCTCTGCCTGCCTTTCCTTGCTATCAGTGATTAAGTCATCAGTCAAGATCACAGTCAAGGAATACTTGCATTCCTGCTCTCAGTCTTTGGACCGGAGGTGCTGTTGGCAATCCTCTTCCGCCTCATCTTCTGATGAGGAGAGGCTCCATCAAAGGCTGCATTGGCATTATAAGGAGCTGGTGTGACAGCAGTAGGTTATCAGGGCAAGATAGGCCCCTCCCTCAATCCCAGCACTTCCTTGGTCACACTCAGTCCAGCCCAACCCGTCCTGCCGCACCAAGTGTCTCCAGTGCCAGCCTCTCCCTCATTAGGGTCGAACTGCTGCCTGGGCAGCTGTTGCAGGGAGCCCTACAAGGCCTCCCATCCAGCCATAGGTCTGCCAGGTTGGTTGTCAGTAGAGATTACCCACTCAGATGAGTCCAGAGTGGTGCATGGCTAGAAGTGGGAGGGTGGTCTTGAGGAGTCTTTGGACTTGATGGTCCTCTATGCAATCCTTGAGGTCCCCAGGCTTCAACTGTGAATTGGCCAAAGGGTTAACCACTGACCACAGGCTGGTGTCCTTCAGAGCCGTGCTCCAGTTGATCTCTTAATTTATGGAGAGCCCTTAAAACCAGTCCAAAATGGGCTAAGTACCCCTCAAGGAAATACTGGACAGGGATGATTCCTGGGGGTCATCTTCATGGAGGCCATCCTAGGACCTGCTCTGGAGTTCTGGCAGCATCCAGCCTCCTACACAGTACCCTTGGCCCATGTGGTCTACAAGTATACATTCCTGAACAGTTCCTTGTCCAGTTTCCCAGACCATCCCTCGGCAGAGGATTTGGTGGCCAACTCCATTTTCTGCAAGACCGGCAATGTCAGAGATGTGGACAAGCCCCCAAACCAGGAGTCGAGAAGCTGGACCACGCAGTGAAAAAGTGTACACTGCATCCTCCCTGGGTCTCCGTTAGGTGGGTTACACCTTGATGACAGTCTCTCATATAGTCAAGTCACACAAAGGTGAGGGTATTGGACTTTAGGAGGGCTGACTTTGGCAAAATGGGGAGTGCCTCAGAAAAGCACTAGCAAACAGGCAAGAAGGTGGGGTGGAGGAACAATGGGGAAAAATCTAACCTGCCATCACAGAGGCAGCAAGCCTTGTGTAAAGCAAATGAACAAAACGAAGGAAAAATACCATGGTTTTTAAAAGAGGTGGCGGAAGGTTAGGGAGAAAAAGAGCATTCAGGAAGTATAAGGAAACACAAAGGAGCAGGACAGAGAACTGTACCAGTTAAAGCAGAAGGAAGCGGAAGGCAGTCAGAATAGCAAAGGCCCAAACCGAGGAAAGGTAGCCAACTCGGTTAAGAAGACGGATAAAACCTTTTATAGGTATATTAGGGAGCAAAAGAAAGACCAGGGAGGGATAGTGAGGCTTAATAAAGGGCAGGTGGGCAGAGGGTGACAGGGACAAAGCAGAGATACTGAATGAATACTTTTGCTCAGTATTCACAAAAGAAGGGAGGGGAGGTACCTAAACCAAATCATAGAAACACCCTGAATAGGGGGCTCGATACCAGTCCATTCACAGAAGAAAGAGTCCTGAAATAACTCCTAAAACTGAAGGTGGACAAACAATGGGGCCTGACGGGATTCACCCCAGAATTCTAAAAGAACTAAGGAGAACTAGTGGCACCACTGACTACCCTTTTAACAAATCATGGCAGGAGGGTGTGGTACCGGAGGACTGGAGGAGGGCAGATGTGATTCCTCTTCACAAAAGTGGGAGCAAGGCAGAGGCAGGAAACTACAGACCTGTTAGTTTGACCTCATTGGTAGGGAAAATGATGGAATCTCTTCAAAAGAAAGAATTGTTGAGTACCTAGAGGCAGCGGGCACAGGACCCAAAAAGCATGGATTCACAGAAGGAAGGTCATGTCAGACGAATCTAATAGATTTCTTTGACTGGGTGACCAAAGTAGTAGACCAGGGAAAGGCTATGGACATGGCCTACCTAGACTTTAGCAAGACATCTGACACAGTCCCAAACAAAAGATTAATCAACAAGTTAGCCAGCCTGGGAGTGAGTCCCAGGGTGGTAACCTGGGTAAAAACTGGCTGGACAACAGGACACCAGAGGGTAATAGTAAACAGAGTCCACTCTGAAGAAGGGGTTACTAGCAGGGTACTGCAGGGTTCAGTACTGGGACAGGTCTCTTTAATGTCTTTATAGGTTACATTGTGGAGGGTCTGGAAGGAAAGTATGCCTCTTTGCAGATGACACAAAGATCTGCAACAGGGTTGATACACAAGGGGGTAGAAAGGAGAAGAGACTTGGCAAGGTTGGAGGAATGGTCAGAAGTATGGCAGCTTAGATTCAATGCAAAGAAGTGCAAAGTAATGCACCTGGGAAGCAAAACCCAAGGGAAGAGTACACAGTTTGGGGGTATTAACGACAACAAAAATTGAAAGGGACCGGGGTAGTCATATCAGACGACCTAAAGGTAGGTAAGCAATGTGAGAAAGCATTAAGGAGGGCTGGGGGATACTGCGATGGGTAGGGAGAGGCATCACCAATAGTTATCCCTCTGTACAGACAGTTGGTGAGACCCCATCTAGAGTACTGCGTGCAGTTTGGAGACCCCATCTCCACAAGGACATAGACAGGATGGAGGCAGTCCAGAGGAGGGCAACTAAAATGTTGCAAGGTCTGCACCAGAAGCCATATGAGAGAGACTAAAAGAGCTTAATATGTATACCTTCGAGGAAAGGAGGGAGGGGGACATGATAGAAACTTTCAGGTATTTCAAGGGAATCAACAAAGTCCAAGAGGGTAGCATCTTTCAGAAAAGAGATGTTCAAGAACAAGGGCACAATTTGAAGATAGGCGGGGGCGACTCGGGCAGCGTGAGAAGTATTGATCTTACTTCAAGTGGGAGCTCTTGCAGCAGGCTGTCACAATCAGGATTATGCCGCGGGCACTAGGACCTCAGAAAACTTCTCAGCTAGCAGTACCCAGCAGGGACCGCCCTCAATGTCGGCTCCACCCCAATGTCAGCCCTGGCATAAAAGGAGTGGACCCAGCTCCACCCCAGTTCTTTTCCGGCCACATCATGCAGAAGAAGAGTTCTGTTAATTGGCTTGCCAACCCAGTAAAAAGAACTCATTTTTTCGCTTTTGAGCATTTTTTCTCCAGTTTTGACGGTTTTCTTTGCCTACTGCCGTATGTCTTTGCCGTCCCTCGGTCTCCTTAGTCGGGACCCCATATAACAAGTGCGGTTCGGCCAGATACCGCCTAAAGATGGCCACAAGCAGTGCATTTTTTGCCTCGGCCTTTTTCCCTGCAAGAAGTTCACCAGCCAAACTCTGATCTGCCACTTGAAGGCACTGAAGCGTTCCTGCTTGAACAGAAAATGGACCCCGCACACCTCAGGAGAAGCAGAAGAAGAAGGATAAAATCAAAGCGGTCCCGAAAAAAGACCGTGGTCGGTCCCAGCACCGGTCAAGTTCGGTCTACGCTTCCGCTCGCGGCCTTCTTAAAGCCCGTGGTTCGACAGACTCAGGTCAGCGTCCTAAATCTAAAGATCAGGCTAAGGCTGGGCCTTGGGGAGAGGCCAGCGAAACCTAACGTGACTCCGCTAAGGGTCACCGTAAAATCCTCAGAGGCGCAAACTTTGGCCCTGTCTTACAAGGCCTCAGCGCTACCAGTCAAGAGCGCACTTTGAGTCGAGAGGACACTCCAGCGGCCCGGTTGGTTACCCGTCGTCTGTCCCTTTACCGATGCGGGTAATGGGGAACGGATCCGGACGCAGCCAGCGAAGGGGCTGCGTCCATCCCCTAAGTCCTCCTGCCTCCGGGCTTAGAAGAGGCTCTCCTTCCAAGGTTGTTGTTGCAGATATTCCATTTCCAGGGAAAGTGGGCTCCGTTTTTTCAAAGGACAAGCTCCAGGATCTATTTTCCTTGGGGGCAGGTCAAGCGCCCCCAAGCTCAACCCGATCATGGTCCCAGACTCTTCAGGTAAACTACAGCCAGAAGGTGCTTCTTCAACGAGGAAGACCCCGAGAGGCCACGCCCACACCTCCTCCTAGGTCTCGTTCCGTTCACGGTCCGTAGACCATCACCGGCGCCTCCAGGAGGTCAGGTAGCCGCGCAGGGTCAGGGTTCGCACCAGGAGCCGCTCCCAATCTGTTAGATGGGACCGCTCCTGACATCTGTCCTTGCCTCCGCCGTCCAGTCCCATGACCGGCGTCAGTCTTCAGACCAACATCGGTCGGTGAGTCACCGGACGCTGAGTGGGGCTAGCCATAGGGATAGGTCTGGCTACTCATCACCCAGTAGCTCTTCCTCCTCCTCTTCATCTTCTGCCACTTCCTTTTCAGGAATCGGGGTTCCCGGAAGAAAGACCAGCCCTGCTCGCCTCCTGAGCAGTCCACTTTCATGGGCGTCGCAGAAACATCCAGGCCTCCAGTGAGTGGGACACTGAGGACCTGGATCCAAAACGCTGGACGATTACAAGTACCTGAGGCAAAAGGAGCCCAAGCCTCTTGGTGGTGCTTCCTTTGGTGACATATTCAGGACCTCATCAGAGTAACTCAGCATCCGCTTCAGTCCCGCAGTTCCAAAGAAATCGGACAGGCCATACAGAGCCCGAGGGATGAACCATTTCTGGCCGAGCACCCCAGCGGACTCTTCAGTGATCACGGCTGCTCATGACAAATCTAAACAGCCCAAATATCTCTTGCTGACAGCCTCCTGATCCGGAGTCTCGTTATCTGGACTAGTGGGCAAGAAGGTGCATTCTGCCTCCACCTGTTCAATAAGGTCCCTGAACTTCCTGACACATGGTCCAGTACCAGGAATGCGCTATGAGAATGGGCACAAGAGCTGGTAAACACATTGCCAGACTCCGAGAAGAAAATGGAGGTCCTGGGCATCCTAAATCGAGTTCGAGCGTAGGCACCATGTTTTGCGTACGCAATCGACACTGCAGATACGTGGCCAGAGCGTCAGCGCCAGGTGTCTGCCTCAGGCGCCATTCCTGGTTGAGGGTCTCGGGCTTTCACCAGGATCTGCAGTCTGGTATCTGGGACTTACTGCTCCAGGGTACCATTTTGTTTGGGCAGGACGGAGTCCCTTATCTCTCTTCTCCACTAGTCAGGTAAATCCATCTGGTCGGTCCATCAAATGTACCGTGGAGACCAGCGGAGGCAGTGAAAGTGGCCATTTCAGAAGCCCTCAGGTGGTCAAGCCCGTGGCAATAAACGAGCCAGAGGAGGCTTTCGGAGGAGAGCCGCAACTAGCAGCCTGAGGCGCTCCTCCCGTGGCCCAAGTCCTCCCAGGCCTCTCTGCCCACCCCTGGCTCCACCCAGTGACTTTCTTCCGACACTCTCTCTCCTCCGACGGAGGTCCCAGGGAGGTGGTAGGGGTCGCTTCTCCTATACTTTCAGGGATGGAGCTCGATCACTGCAGACAAATGGGTCCTAGACGTTATAAGGTTAGGACACACTTTAGAGTTCACGAGGTTCCTCCAGACACTCCGCCAAGGTTCTCCAGATATCCTCCTCCTCACATCCCTCGCATAGAAGGAGAGATACAGGCCCTTTGCAAAACGGTGATAGAACTTGTCCCTTTGCAGCAGGGAAAAGGGTATTATTCCCACTTCTTCTGGTCCCAAAGACTAGGGACCTTCGTCCCATTCTGGACCTAAGCTCTCAATCTTTATATAGAGTACAGAAGGTTCCGGATGGTTACCCTTCCAGGTCTTCTTCCTCTGCTGCACCAAGGGACTGGCGCTGCTCCCTAGACATGCAAGATGCGCACATGCATATTGACGTCTTCCTCCCTCACAGGAAGTTCCTGAGGTTCCACTTCCAGGGGATCATTATTAGTTTGAGTTCTTCCATTCAGCCTCTCCTCCACTCCTCGAGTCTTCACGAAATGCTTGGCAGTAGTGTCTGTGGCTCTAAGGCGTCAGGGCATTATGTCTCCCTTACCTGGATGATTGGCAGCTCATGCCCCTGGCCAAGGTCACGCCTACTTCAAGCCTCAGAGACACCTATACTCTTCCCGAGACCTGGGGATCACCCTGAACCTTCCAAAGTCTTCCCAGAGCCCAGCCAAAGACTCATATTTATCGGAGCGGTCCTGGATTCGGTCCAGGGCATGGCCTTCTACCCCAGAGAAGGCGATCGCCGGCGGAAATAGCCGGATCGGTCCTAAGTAACTCCTCAGGTCCCAGACAGGACCTTCCTTAGACTTCTGGGGCACATGGCGACGCCATTCCAGTCACTCCTCTGGCCCGCCTCCACATGAGAATCCCACAATGGATGCTCAGGGTGCAGTGGGATTAGTGCTCAGACGACCTAGACCACATGGTCAGAGTCACATAGCCAGTACACTTCTTTGGAGGATGGATCCACTCAATTTGGAAAAGGGGTTCCTCTTCGTCCAGAGCCTAGTGAATCACACCTTACAACGGATGCCTCGGATTTGGGCTGGGGAGCACACCTGGGGGGCCCGCCAATGCAGAGCGGTCCTCAATGCGCTTACACCTTTCAGGAGGACCTTGTACCAGGCTCTCTTCTGGTTCAGACGGACAGCATGGCGTTGTCTTCTATCTCAACAAGCAAGGGCTCATTCTTACCCCTGTGCAGGGAGGCGATGAGAGTCTGGTACTGGGCACTGGGCGGCACATCTCCTGTGTCTGCGGTGCACGTTCCAGGTGTCTTAAACGGCTTGGCCAACAGTCTAAGCAGGTCGCAGTCCAAGGCGCATGAGTGGGAGCTACTGCAATCAGTAGCGCGATCAGCTTTTGGCCACATGGGGTCGCCCAGAGCTGACCTGTTTGTGTCACTACGCAACGCCAAACTGCCAGTTTTCTGCTCGCGAGCCCGCGCTTGGTGTTTTCTGGCCAGACACGTTGTCCCTTTGCTGGGCAGGGAGGTTTCTTTACGCCTTCCTCTCGTCCAGAGGGTTCTATTGAAGTTACAGGCCGAGGGGGCGATGATTCTGATCGCCTCTGCTATGGCCTTGGTAGATTTGGTTCCCACTACTACAGCGCTATCCATGGAACCTCCCAATTCCATTGCCAGTACGCCGCAGTTGCTGTCCCAGGATCAGGCTCGCTGGTCCATCCCAATCTCCGACCCTTACACCTTCATGCTTGGCTCCTTCTCGACATAGCAAAATATAGGTATGGGGTATCTCCAGAGGTGGCAGATGTTCTTGTGTTGGCGAGAAAGTCCTCGACGCACTCCACTTGTGCTGTGAAGTGGAAGCGATTCTGTTTATGGGCCTTGTCTCACCATCTGGATCCCATTACCTGTCCCGTGAGCTCTGCTCTACAGTATCTCCTCTCCTTATACCAGCAAGGCTTGAGCTACTCCTCCATAAAGGTGCATATGTGGGTCACCTCGGCTTATCATGCCCTTTCGGAGACAGGCCTTAGCCCAGTTGAATGTGGCCTGCACCTTTACTAGGATTCTTCACATGAGACCTCCCATTCGGGATCCTATCCCACCCTGGGACCTCCTTCTAGTGTTGGAGAAGCTAACTGTTCCCCTGCTTGAACCCGCAGCAGACTGTGAGCTGTGATAGCTTCCTGGAAGGTTTGCCTTTTAGTTGCCATTACGCCTGCTCAAGAGTTTCCGAGCTTCAGGCTCTGATGTGTAAAGACCTGCATTTAATTTTCCACAGGAAAGGGTTTCCTGAGGACGAACCCTAAGTTTCTTCCAAAAGTGGTCTCTGAGTTGACCTTCCAGTTCATTTCCTGCCTCCTCTAACAGAGGGGAAGCGCCTTCACACTTTGGACATCTACAGGACGCTGAGGTATTACCTGAAGCATATGGTTAATCACCGAATCGAGTAACTGTTTGTGGCATTTGCGCACAATACTTGGGTAGACCGTGTCCAAGCAGACCATTTCCAAATGGATTGTCCACTGTGTGTCTTTCCGGTATGAGAAGCACGCTTGCCTCTGCATACTGCTCTCAGCTCCACTAACTCAGGATGTTAAGTTTCCAGTCTCTTTTTAACTGTCTCAAACTGCACTAGATCCTGAATGTTAGCCTAGCATTCCTGTTGTAACTTAACCTAACTCTGTAATAATCACTGTATTTGTATCTGTACCAACTGTATTTGTGTAACTGATTTGTTATATGTGACATGGAACCTTTGTCAAGGAGTCTATGACTCAAAAGTATTTCTGATTCTTCTGAAAAAAAAAAATAAAATAAATAAAAACAGCAAGCCTTCCAGCTCTGGTTAGGGATCACTCCACCAGGGATTGTCTGCTTCTAGTGCCCGCTTTCGGAACGCTCTCGACTGGAGACATTTGCAGCTGCTAACTCTGAATTCAGTGCATACTTTCAGAAGCACTACAGCTTGGACATTACTCCAGAAGCCGCGCGGCTTTGGCCTGGCAATCCTTCAAGGACTATTGTCTTGAGCCTCTGTGTCCAGCATCCTCTCTTCCACCTCCGGGGTTGATTATGTCTTTGGCGAGGGACTGCTTGGGATTCAGTCCTGATTGTATAGCTTGCTGCAAGAGCTCCCACTGTAAGATGTACAGTTACGTAAGAACTTACCGTAACAGTAGATCTTCGAGAGGAGCTCTTGCAGCAGGCGCTACTTTTCACCCTCCTTCCCCTTTTTGAGGTGTGCAGAGCTTCATCTTCGAGCTTCACCTCGCCTCCTGTCAGGACTCATTCGCAGGCCTTGGCGGGGAACTGGGGTGGAGCTGGTTCCACCCCTTTATACCAGGGCGCATCCCTACTGGTATTGTAGCTGAGAAGTTTTCCGAGGGTCCTAGTTCATGCATACTCCTGATTGTGATAGCCTGCTGCAAGAGCTCCTCTCGAAGATCTACTGTTACGGTAATTTCTTACGCAACTGTACTTTTCACAGAGAGGGTGGTGGACACATGGAACGATCTTCCTGAGGAGGTTGTGGGGTCAAAATAGTGGGGAATTTAAGAATGCATGGGACAGACATAAGACTATTCTAGTAGGAGGAAGTAGACTGTTGGTAATACTAGGATCTGGCCGGCCTGGTGACTCTGAGGCTTGAGGCACTGGACGCCACACCTCGCACCATGCCAGCGACCTGGGTTCAGGAACGGACTCTGGTCAGCGGGGTCGGAGGGAGGAGGAGGATTGAGTCCCAACGGATGCTGCTCCTCTGGGAGTGGGATCCTGGGATGGAAGCACGGCACAGGTGCATAGGCGGCTCTTCAAGAGTCGGGAGGACGCTGTGGGCATTTGTCAGTGACATGTGATAGCACGCCATATGACTGGATGTCAGTCCTATGTCCTCAGAGGTAGGAGGGACTAAGGGAGAAAACGAAAATCTCCCTCGGCCCAAGTTGACGACCGATCCACCTCAGGATCGCCGACCCGAGGACAGACCCCATTGTGCAGGCACTCCAAGGAGTGGAGAAGGTAGGAGGATAAAGGAGCACGCCTGGCACTCTAGGGGCAGATTCTGTTGAGGACCTATAGGACTGATCAATGGTCTGAAGGAGTGGGTCAAGGGGGGCAATAAGGTGGGATAAAAAGAAAGTGCAAAAAATAAACTAGGATCTGCAGCTTATCCGACACGTAAGGAAATGGCAGACTGGTGGGCTAAGCAGTCCTTATCTGCCATCAAAGTCTATGTTTCTATGATAGCCAGCTTCAGTCGCCACCGTAGAAGTCCTCTACCAAGTCTTCCCTGCCTTTCATGGATTTGTAGTCAGCGGTTAAGGTGGTCAGAAACCAGGGTCAAACGCTAGCTAAACACCAGCTCCAGACGGCTTTGGACATCAGTGACTTGTGTGGCTGGTCCATGGCAGCAGCTGTCACGATGCATCACAGGGCCTGGCTGTGGATTTCACTTTTATGGTGGACACCCAGCACAAATTGTCCTATGTCCCATTCTTGGGCATTGACCTTTTCCTGAGGTGGATGGGCATCTTACCAGGATTGAATAGTCCAGTGCCACCCTTGATTCTGTGACATCCTCACAGAAAGACCAGTCAGGGAAGTAACTGAAAAGCCTTTTCCATCGCGGCAGCCAACAACAACAGCGGCAGGGGCAATCATTAGGTCTGGCGACCTAAGACTAAGTTCGCTGGCCAGGGCTCCAAGAAGCACAGACATGGGGTGGTGGTGCCCTCCGGTAGCTGGTGCCAGTGTCCTCCAAGGCTTTCCAGTGACGGGCCGGGGGTGTCTGTGTCCTGCCCATCCAGTCCCTGCCTCAGCTTCCTGTGGGGTTGGTCGCCTCTTTCTGGCACAGCTGGACCATCATCACCTTGGACAAATGGGTGCTAGATGTGGTGGGCAGAGGGTTGCCTGTCAACTTCAAGGCTCTCCTGCCGTATTGAGCCCACACTCCACAGGAATCTGTGGTGTCGTGAGACATGCTGTCCACCTCAGGAGGACACTGCTCAGCTCCTAGAGATAGGAGCCATAACCCATATCCCGATGCAGCGGCCAGCCAGGCATCATGTTGAGGTACTGCCTTGTCCCATATCGGACTGGGGCTGGCGCCCCATACTGGTTCTTCACAGTCTTAATCATTCTTATGAAGCAAGCTCTGGATGGTCACTCTAAACCAAATCATTCCATCCCTGGAGCAGGGCATGTGGTTCTGCTCTTTGAACCTCCAGGACACCTTCTTCCACATTGCAGTACATCCGTCCCACTGGCGGTACCTCCCATTCTGTGCAAAGGGGTTTTCATGAGTTCCAGGTCATGCCTTTCTGTTCTTCCTCAGCCGCCCCAGGTCTTCACCAGTGCATTGCAGTGGCAGCAGAATTCCTCGGTGCCAGAGAGGTCTGGGTCTGTCCTTATCTGGACGACTGCCTGATAGCTGGGCCTTCAAAGAAGGCAGCGGAGCGTCCAGAGACCTGGCCTCCCTAGACCTGCAGAGACTTGGGCCTTCTTGTCAACTCAGCCAAGTCCAAACTTAACCCTCGGCGATCCCTTTATTGGGGCAGAGCTAGACTCCTCTGGGCCAAGGCCAAACTACGTCCCGACCGGGCATCGGATCTGTCCTCCTTGCCTGATCATTTCAGGTTGGGCACTCACACCCTGCCTGTGGCATCCTGCACCAGCATGGTCAGATGGGCCTGCTAGTAAATGCACCACCTGCAGTGGGAGTTGGCCCATCAATGATCTCTGCGCTCTAGGTCACCTGGACCAGCCAGTCCAGGTGATCCAGCCAAAGTGGGGTGCCATCCAGTGGTGGCTTAACCCAGAACTTGTCGAGGAAGGAGTCCATTCATCCGCCCACAGCCAGCCATCACCCTGACAAACGACACATCTCTAGTGGGATGGAGAGTGCACCAGGGGACCACAGATCCCATGGGTTCTGGACTCCAAGGAGTCCCATTACCACATTAACTCACTGGAGCTCCATGCAGTGCACCTTGCTCTGATGGAATTCATTCCATTTGTCTGTGATCAGGTCATGCAGGTCCAGGCAGACAATACCACAACCATGTACTACCTGAACAAGCAGGGCGTTATGGCCTTCGTGTCTGGAGGCCGTCGCACTAGATCCCTCATGTGCAGCTTGAGTGTCAGTCTCCTAGTGATTCATGTAGTAGGAACTTCTAACCCCAGGAATCCACTATTAATTACCTTGCAGTGCTCCTTAAATCAGCACTGCCCCAGAGAGGAAATGAATGCTATGCTAATCATGGACTGTTTAGCTCGTGCATCTGTTTTCAAACTGCCCAGTGTCAACTGCCTACATTCTACCTCAGATTTCTTCTCTCCGCTGCAAAGGTCAGACACCCTGGAAATCTCTCAATCAAGACAGATTCCTGTAGTGCATAGAGAAGTATTTTTGTTTTATTTTTCATTACTGCCTAGTGTCTTTGTCTTTAGTGTTTTATACCTCATAAGTTTTAAATTTAAACTTGTTTATTGGTTCTTGTTCCTTTGAATTGAGGGGCAACCAACCTTTTTTTATTTAATTGGAACCTTTTGAGGGTTCTGGTTTCTTTATTCTTTAATTTTATTTAATTTTAACTGCTTTTGAACTGAGATTTATCAGTTTTCCTCAGCGGTTTCTTGGTTTGGGTTCGGATCCGGTCAGAACAGATAGTTCTAGGGGTGTGGATATGTTGTTCTATCCACATTGTCTGCCATATACCATGCCACTTTAAGATGGGCCAAAAGTCTGAAGCTGGCTCCTCCCACCCACCCATGTGATGAAACCCTCGGCTCCGCCCATGACACCAGATCTTTAACGCTTGGAAGCAGGCCCTGGCTCTAAAACTTCGATTTTTTTCCTAAACTTACTTTGAAAATCGTTTGAGTTCAGTCTTCACCTCTTACCTTGCAGCTGCAATGGAGGACAAGACCATTCCCAGTTACCTGTGCCCCTGAGGTAGAAGATGTTGCGGACCGACCCCCACGCCTTGTGCATTTATTCCTTGGGCACGGCAACGATTTGCAGGCTTGCGTAGATGTTTGTCTTTTCTCCGCCGGTGCTCAAGACCGTGCTGCCCAACTCCAGCTGGGGCGACCTGAGAAATGGTACCTGCTGGTCAAATCAAGGAGGCTCTGGGTAGTGTCCGCGGTGGCGGGCTCATGGAACAACTGAACAGCTTGAACAGCTCACAGCCTCGATGAGGACGAGGCGGCCCAGGCCATGGTGAGCTCCTCTTCAGCTTCGCCTTTATTCTCCAACTGGGCTCTCTTATACTTGCCTTTCAGGAGCTGTGCCAGTCCTCTCAACTAAAGGGAGGGTCCTTCTGGGTCTCACACCCTCGGTCCCGGAAGAAGGATCCAAAAGGTAAGACCCACCATCAATGCTCTTGGGTGTGGGAGAGATCTCGTTCTCCGGACTGTCGGCCTCGACTTGGTCAATGTTGCAGCCCGGCCGCTGGTTTCACGGTGTCCCCATCAGACCAGTCGGCCGAGACGCCTGTCGACATGGCCAAGATTTTTCTTGAGCCCACTGACAGGTTGTTGACTGAGGAGGCCAACAACTTTCTCTCTCTCTCTCCAGACACCGGTGCTTCCGGTGTCTTCCGGAGGACTTGCCTCAGACCGTTAAGCTAACGCCCCCGCCCAGGACCCCAAACCGAGGGGCAGTGGTTTCCCCGCCTTCCTCAGCCCGCCACTTGGGGAAATCCCACCGACGCCGGGCGGTCTCAGTCCTGACATCGCAGAAGTGGCGCCTACTTCCTCATCGGCTGGTGAGAGGCTCTGGCGCAAGTTGCGCCGGGCGCCGTGAGGATCTAATGTGGCAATAGCTCCTTCTGGCTGGCAAAGAAGCCCACACCGGCAGTTAAGTGGCTGTCGCCTGAACGGCCGATCTGACTCCCGCCACCGGTTCCCCGACAGAGGTCCCGGGCGCCTATGGCTCAGCTAAAACTGGCTGCCCGCCCATTGTGGAACCACCACCTCCGGCCGGCTCAAGGTTTGGCCCCATCAGTTGTCAGTCACTCTCCCCAATCACCCTCGGCGAGTGGAGAGGATCAGGCGGTCACCAGCTGTACGCGACTCTAGGAGTCCGGCGATCTCTTTGCATTCCCGCTCAGTTCGACCTGGAATCCTTGGGGGTTCTGTGGATCGAGATCCCACCTCGCTCCTCGGTATCCTTTGGCTCATCTTGGAGTCCACTGGGATGCTGCTCGAACTGTGCAGAAATGGGCCAGATATCCCCTCACGGAGATTCTGGACAAGAGGGACTCCCACAGCAGGCCTTCCTGTAGCCGAGGCCATTGTAGGTCCAGCGTTAGAACTCTGGCAGCGCCCAGCTCCTGCCCACGTGCCATCGGCCAGGATGGCCCGCAAGCACGCCGGTCCCTACTGGCTCTCTCTGGCTTTCGGAGTACCCCCAGCCGAGGGGTTGGTGGCAGATCTGTCTTCAGGCACTCGGCAACACGAGGACGTGAATAAGCCTCAGATAAAGAGTCCAAGAAATTGACCACTCTGGGAGAACGTGTACACTGCCGGCCTCTTGGGCCTTCGCTGGCCAGCTTGGCTGTTATGATGGCACAATTCTCGCATGCCCTGTTGGGCCCCTGGATGAGGTGCTCCTGATCTCCCAGCTGACCTCCAGACCATGGTCAAGCAGGTTCGGGATCAGGGAAGGGTGGTGGCAAGCAACAGCTCCAGACAGCTCTGGACATTGGAGACTCTTCTTCCCATTCGGTAGCGGCCGCAGTGGCCGTGGTGTCGAGGGGCTTCGGTTAAGATCTCGACCTTCACAGCAGACACCCAACACAAGTCAGATGTTCCTCTCTGGCACCAACCTGTTCGGCCCAGCGAGGGCCACCTCCAGCATGTTGAAAAATCCAGTGCTACCCTAGATTCGGTCACATCTGCACAGAAGGACAAAGGCCACCATCAGCATAAGCCCTTTAGCCCCTCCGCTCTTGCGGCAAGACCTGCCCAGCAGCACCAGCAGCAAGCCAGCAGGCTCAAACTTGGCGCCCTAGAGACAAGTCTGTCGCTTCTTGGTCAGGAAGCCCAGGGGAAAGGGCCTCGTGCCTCTCGGCCTGTCCTTCCTCCTCCAAGCCTGCCCAGTGATGGGCTGCGGCTGCTGCCCCTGACCTTGTCTCACCTCCCTTGGTCCCCCATGGGGCTGGCTCAGCCACTTCCTTCCGCCTGGTCTGCCATAACCATGGACCGTTGGGTGCTGGAAGTGGTTGGCAGGCCTGCCTCTGGAGTTCGGAGCAGGTCCCTCCCTTTCGAGCCGTGGGGCTACCAGGTCTGCAGCCTCCCAGTTGGCTCTCCCAGACAACATTGACCAGCTCCTCTGCAAGGTGGTAGTCAGCAAGTTGTCGGATCCTCCTCCGTGCTCCAGGGTATGTTTCCAGGTACTTCCTGGTTCAAAATGGATGGGGATTGCGCCCATTCTCGATCTGCACAACCTAAACAAGTTCTCAAGGCCGCACACCTTTGGATGGTAACCCTGGCTCAGATAATACCATACCTGGAGTAGGGCATGTGGTTCTGCTCTCCTGGACCTCCAGGGCGATTCTTTCACGTCCCAATCCGTCCATCTCATCAGCGGTTCCTCCACTTTTGGGTAGAGGAACCTCTACAAGTTCCGGGCAATGCCCTTGGCCTTCATCAGCTCCCAGGGTCTTCATCAGATGCATCACAGTGGTGGCAGCATTCCTCTGGTGCCAAGGGTTCTGGGTCTACCTTACCTGGACGACTGGCTGATAGCAGGTCCTCCAGGTTGGAGGTAGAGCGGTCCAGAGATCTGGCCTCCAGGTTGCTCTCAACTCTGCCCTCATCAGTGAGGCCAAGTCAGAACTCTTGCCCCGCAGGTGATTCAGTTCATCGGGTGGAGCCACTTCCTCTCGAGCCAGAGCCTGGTTCCCGCGGACAGGGCCGAGGTCCTTCCTCCTTCGCTCAATCATTTCTGGTTGGGCAGTTGCGCCTGCCTGGGACTTCCTGTGCCTTCTGGGTCTCATGACAGCATGCACCAGTGGTCCATTGGGCCCGCTGGTATATGCGCCTGCAGTGGGAGCTGGCCCGCCAGTGGTCTCAGCGCTCAGGTCATCTAGACCAGCCAGTCTCTGTGACCCAGGAGATGTGGGATAGCCTGCAGTGGTGGCTCGTCCCAGCTCATCTGCAGGAGGGAATCCTGTTTGTCTGCCCCAGGCCGAGGTCATCCTGATGACTGACTCCTCTCTGATGGGTTGGGGTGCCCATCTGGGGAGCACAGAGCCCACGAACTGTGGTCCCCCAGGAGTCCCGATGCCACATCAACCTGCTAGAGCTCCAAGAGTCTGGCTAGCCCTGACCGCCTTCGCTCCATTTGTTCAGGGTCAAGTGGTCCAGATCCAGACGGACAATACCATGACCATGTACTATCTCAACAGTCAGGGAGGGATGCACTCCTTGCCTCTGTGCAAGGAGGCTGTTCTGATTGGCCTCTCATGCTCAGCCTGGAGGCGGATCTCCTAGCCATTCATGTGGCAGGAGCCTCGAACAGTCTGGCCGATGCCCTCAGCTGGATAGGCGATGCAGCTCACAAGTGGTCTCTACGCGGAGGTAGTTCAAGACCTGTTCTCCCACGGGGCACACCCGAGGTGGACTTGTTTGCCTCCAGGAGAGCGCAAGCTGAGGCTGTACCATGCCTGCTCCTCAGCAGGGCTTGCTGCAGGGGAATGCCTTCTCCAGGCCATGAACCCTGTGCCTCTTCTGTGCCTTCCTCCTCTGCCCTTGATCCACAAGGTGCTCCTCAAGGTCAGGAGGACAAGGCGCAGGTGATCCTTGTAGCCCCAGACTGGCCTCGCCGGTTCTGGTTTCCAGATCGCCTCAGCTCCAGGCTCCCAAGGTGGCTTCCAGCCTGTCCGGACCTGCTTCTCTGTCAATAAGGGAAGGTATTCCATCCGGACCTTCAATCCCTGCACCTGATGGCCTGGTTCTTGAGCAGTTAGAGTTCCAGGCCTTGGTTCTTTCCGCCGGGTCCTCAACGTCGCTGAGGCATCCACATGAGTCGACCAGAAAATGCTATGCCTTCAAATGGAAGAGATTCTCCATCTGGTGTCAGGGCAAGGGGTTGGACCCCTCGTCCTGCCGCTAGCTGCATTCTGGACTACCTGTGGTCCCTTTCCAGCAAGGGCTTGATCGGCTGACCCTCAAGGTGCACTTGCCATCTCTGCTTGCAGGCGAGAGGCTGGTAGGCAGTCAGTGGCGCGGGGAAGGTGGTCTGGCGCTTTCAAGGGCCTAGATCACATATCCCTTTGGCGTGAACCACCACCTCCATGGGATTTACTGCTGGTATTGGCCAAGTTCATGGGCAAGCCATTCGAACCGATGCACAGGTGTGACATCTCTCACCTGTCGTGAAGACCACCTTCTTGGTGGCTATCACATCAGGCAGAAGGATTGGGGTGCTCCAGGCGCTTTCAAATCACATCTCCCAACCTGGTCTTCCACAGGGACAAAGGTTGTCCTGCTCCACCGAAATTTCTTCGAAGGTGGTGTCGGAGTTTCACCTGAATTAGGTAATTACTTTGCGGTGTTCTACTCCAGTCACACCTGGAGGCCAGTACAGGCTCCATACCTTGTACCTGAGACAAGCACTCACCTACTACAAAGAACGTATGGTGGAAGTTCGGTGAGGTTCACCAGCTGTTTGTCACCCACGCTGAAGCCGCACCTGGCAGACCTGCAGCCAGGGCGGACCGATTGGCAGGTGGATCACTTCCTGCATTGACCACTGCTATGGGTTGGCGGGTAGGGAGCCTCCCGTAGAGCTTAGGGCTCATTCCACCACCATACCGCTGTGTCAGTGGCTGCTTCTATTGACCTCCCTATCCAGGACATCTGCAGGGCTGCTACTTGGAAGTCAGCACACACCTTCATTTCCATTACCACATCGACCTTGAGTCACGCGGGATGCTGGTTTTGGAACCTCAGTTCTCCAGTCCCAGTTCCTAAGTAGGAGGGTACGCTTTGCCTCCTCCTCCCAGAGAACTGCTAGGAGTCTGCCAGACCGTGTGGATAGAACAACATATCCACGCCCTAGAAATACAGGTTACTCACCTGTAACAGGAGTTCTGGAGTGGTATATGTTGTTCATCCACACGACCCATCACACCTCCCTGGCTTCGTGCACAACCTGACTTCCAGCGGGCTAGATCTGGCATCATGGGGTGGAGCCAAGGGTTTCATCACTTGGTTGGGGGGAGGGAGGAGCCAGCTTGAAGACTTTCCAGACCATCTTAAAGCAGCAAAGTATCTGCCAGACAGCGTGGATGAACAACATATACCACTCCTAGAACTCCTGTTACAGGTGAGTAACCTGTTTTTTTTTCACTTTATCAGTTCCTGAACCCACTGTTATTCTATTGAAATCGACCACAAATATTTAAATGTAGTCTATTTTTGGCGGTTACTGCTTCCTGTTTTCTTTAATGTCAGACAAGCCTAAAAGAAAACAGGCCCTCCCCGAGTTCAAGAATTGCTTGAAGGCAGTAGAGAGGTGTTTGCCAAGGCAGACAAGCATGATCTTTGCTTGTTCTGCCTTGGGCAAACAGCACTTCAATGAAGACTGTGATATCTGTAAGTCTTTCCCTCTTGAGACAGTGGAAAATGCAGGGAGAGGCTTAAAAGAAAACTAGATGAGGGGTCCATGGCTCTAACCAGTCCATCCTCTAAGATTGTGGCGGTTCTTTCCAGAGCCTCTAAATCCACCCCTGAAATGGGTGAGGCTCTGGCAAGTGAGGCAGTCAACCAGTTGACTCCTCGATGTCTGACAAAAATTAAAACCAAACACATTGACACCCCAACTGAAACGCCTCAAGGGGTCCTCAGGTGCCTATTGATGCTCCTTCTCCTGCTGATATGACACAGGCTTTAGCCTTACTCCAGGTTCTGCAGGGTTTATTACCCTTCAGCAGCCTGTGATTACTACTGCTGAAAAAGCAACTGTTGTTACCCCTCTTTGCCTGCTGTTACAGTGGCATGAGAAGGATGACCAAGATGAAGAGGAGTGAACCTGAGGTGTCACCAGAACAGGATTTTGGCTCCCCTCCCAGACCCCTCAGAGGATTTCTCTTCCCATTTTTTTTTGTTAAGAAAATGTATTTGTTAATTTTTCTTTGTCAGTGATTGAATTACAACCTTTGAGTCATGGACTCATTTCAAAGCTCCACGTCATAGTACATAAGGGAACATAATAATTACAAGTACATACATTCAAGATATATCATAAGAAATTGGCAATGTTACATAGCACAGTTCACAGTACACATAAGGGAACACATTAATTATAAGTACATACATTCAGGGTATAGCATAAGAATTGGCATTGTTAAAAGCGCAGTTCTGAGTTACAACTGTTATAACAGTATATACATCACAATATTGTAGGTGCATGAAAACAGTGTATAGAGGGGAGGCAGTGAGTCAGAAAAGAAGCCTATACAGTGGTGTAACAAATCATAGGGTCACACTGCTACACTCGTAGTACCAAAAAGATACTTAACAGAGGCAGTCTAGATAATAAGAATTTGTCACTGGATCTAACTTAGGTCATAATAGCGGCTCACCGGTGAGGTGACCATGTGGACGGCTGAGGCACCTACAGGTGCGGGCCAGGAAATGTGGTTCCTGGGGCTGGCTTTGAAAGACTGATCTGGGCAGACTGGTGACAGCTGCAGGAGGGAGTTGAACCAGAACAGTGCCCTATAGGTGAAAAAACTCTGGGCTAGGGAGGTTCTCACCCTGGGGACTGCTAGGAAGGATTTATCGGTGCTGCGTGGCAATGGAAGGAGTTGAGTGGTGGCGAAATGACGAGACTCCAGGCGGTGTTAGCCTAAGGAGGTCTTTTATCATGAGTCAGGACTGGTATTGGAGCCTTTCCTCGAGGTTGAGTATCTGGGTGAGGGAGTAGAGGGTGCAGGAGTGAGTGATCGGTCGGCACCTCATAGGAGCCTGCATACTTTATTGAGGGATACTTTATCTTGCCTAGTGCGGTAGCATCAGCAGCTGCATAGATCAACAGGCCATAGTCAATTAAGGACAGGATCGAGTAGGTGATGGCTAGCCAGAGAGCTTCTGGTGGCAGGCAGTCTTTGTGGTGGTAGAGGAGACCGATACATGCATTGGCTGTGATGTAGTGCATTTATGTGGGTGTGGAAGGTGAGAGCTTGATCAAAGGTTATGCCCAAGTATTTGTAGGAGGTGACCTGTTCGAGGGGATGGAGGGTGCTGGAGAGGATCTGAAGGGGGAGTTTTAAGTTTATTTTGTTGGTGGGCAAAGATCATGGCTTTGGTTTTTTCAGGTTAATGACCAGTCTATGGTCCAAGAACCGTCAGTCTGACTGAAGGAGAGCTGGAGGGAGGCCTGAAGACCAGTGGGGTTGGCGGGAGGCACAGAGGATGGCGTCATCTGCATAGAATAGGACCTTGCTGGTACACGAGTTATGTAGTGCATTGATGAACAGATTGAAGAGTTTTGTCCCCAGGATGGAGCCCTGTGGGACTCCTGAGCGGATGGGGGGTACTGGAGAGCATCGTGTTGATCTTAATGCATTGCACCCTGGAGGCTAGGTAACTCGTGAACCAAACTAAGTGGCCTTGGGAGAAACCCAGCAGGAGTCAAGAGGAGGGGTGACTGACCATATCAGCGGCCTTGGAGAGGTCGATGAACACAGCTCCGCCAACTGGCCCTTGTCGTCTGGTGTCAGAAAGCTAGAGAATTCTAGGAGTGCTGTGTGGTGCAAGTATGGCCTGAGCGGAAACTGTGCTGTTCCTTGTAGAGCAGGGTCATGGGTTATGAGGTAGTTGGCAAGTTGGTCCGCCACTACCTTTCAAGGGCTTTGGAGAAGGGGGAGGATGGAGATTGGTCAGTAGTTCCCAGGGATAAGTTATCCCCACCTCTGTGGGTGGAAGTTATTACTGCAGTCTTCCAGGCACTGGGAGTTTCTTGAGGCAGAGGGTTTAGTAGGTCAGTCGGGGAAGGAGTAGCTCATCAAGTGCCAGGCGGAACCCTTATATCAAGGGGTCGTTTGGGGCTCAACCCATTGAGGACTTTGGCAAGGTAAGGTTTGGCTTCTTGTGAGAGATTGTCTGAAGGTAGAAAGGTGGCGTGAGAGGGTGTGGTTGGGGGTGGGTATTGGGTCAAGAAATTTTTGGCAAGCACTGAGCTTGGGTCAGTAAAAGTAGTATTAAGGCTGTCTGCTGTACATTTCAGATCAGTGGTGATGGAGCCATTTGCACTGAGCTGGGGGGTAGGATTTACCATTTAGAATGTTTATATTCTCCCAAAACTTATGGGATGACCCCTAAGGTGTTAGGGATTGACCTGTGGTATTCGGCTTTGCCTTGTAATGGCCCATGTGCACTTGTTACGCTCGGTTCAGTATGCCTGCATATCAGCTGGTTTGCCTGAGTCCATGGCTCTGTGCCATAGATTGTCTCTATTCCTCAGTTGTGTGAGGAGGATGGGGTACTCCATGTGTATTGTGCTGCTTAGAGTGGGTCTTAGTGAGGGGGGCAAAGGTGTCACAGGCTGTTGAAAGAGCTGGGAAGTACTCAGCGCAACATCAATGCTGGTGGCAAGGCATATTGGGGACCAGTCCCAGTGGGCAAGATGCTGTTTGAAATCTGAGGTGCTACCTGGGCGAGTCGTCATCGGATAGTGACTCTTGGTGCTGCTTGGGCAGCCTACTGGACCATGAGAAGATCACTGGGAGTGGTCCATGAGGCATTAGGTAGGACAGTGATGTCTGTGATTTTATGGGTGATTGAAAGAACAATGTCCAGCAGGGTGTGTGTGCCAGTAGAGGGGTTGCATCTGGTCAGTTGGCTACCACTTGGGAGAGGTCCAGGGCTGTGAGTGTGTCTTTGGCCGAGGCATCAGAGCTGATGAGCCAGTTTATGTTGAGGTCACCGAGCAGGATATGCTCAACCTTGTGGGGGAAGCTGGTGAGGTATTCTGCAGGAGGAGGGAGTGCATGGGTTTGTTTCTGGGGAATGTACACCACGGTGATGATAAGGGGGCTTAGAAGATCAGGGTGATTTTTAGAGACATAGCTTGGGCGCCGTGATCCAGTTTTGTGGGTAGGGCTTGGCCCAGTAAGGTGTCACGAGTAGATTGCACAGCCACCGCCCTGCTTGCCCACTCTGTCCTCCCTATAGAGCGAGTACCCAGGGATGGAGATGAAGGAGTCAGGGTGGATTTGAGAGCCATGTCTCAACCAGTGCTAAGATGTCTGGTTGGTGCTGCGTGATCCAGCACTGCAGGACAGCAGTTTTCTTAAGTATGCTGCATATGTTCATTGAGGTGATATGCAAACCAGAGATGGGGGGTGGTAGGCTAGAGGTGCTGGGGCCTGGGTTTGGGTGGATGTTACTGCAAAGCATGAGCAGTAGGAGATAATCCTAAACAGGGGAGACAATGCTATACCACCCGGGTGGGGTTATGTGGATTTCATTGGCTTGGTGCACGGTATTGGAAGGAGGGATGGTTGGATGGCGAGAAAAGGGGCCAATGGGAGTTTGGGTGGGGAGGTGGTAGGGGTAGGTGTGCTGGTGGGGTGGTAGAGGAGACATAGAGGTGGCCAAGGTGGGAGAGGTGCTGGGGAGGGGCAGGGGAGCATCTCAGAGGTGGGACATTGGGGAGGGGTGTTGGGCACAGTAGAGGAGAGATAGCATCAGTAGCAAGAGAGAGCCATGCTGTGGAGATGGGCATGGACAGCCATGGTGCTGAGTTTGGGACCACCAGTGGTTAAGTATATAGGAACATACTGACACCCAGAACTGTGGGAGTCACTGTGGCGCAGTGGCAGAGTTAGGACTACAGTGTGAAGGGTACCAGGTTCAAACCCAGAAGGGGACTCCCTGCAGTACCTGGATAACCTGGGCAGCCGTGGTGAAAGTCCCAGAGAAAAGGTGGGTGGCTGACTGAAAAGATGGATGCGGCAGTGACTCCTAGTGGCCACCTGGGGAAGGCAATATGGGGGTTGGAGGTGGGTAGTAAAGAGGTGGGCTGGTGATGGCTAAGGCATGGGAGACTGGGGTTGTATGAGCTGAGGGGGAGTGAGAGAGATGGGACACTAGAGTGTCAGGCAGTGAGAGAAAGAGAGAAAGGGTGAAGGAGAGGCTTGGAGGAATCTAGAGAGATTTCAGAGAGCACCTCTAGTGTAGAGTTGGTATAACCTGCTAATGGGAAAGTGGGGACTTAGGAAAAACTGAACAGGAAGTCATGTGACTGGGGTGGTCCTTAAATTGAGGCCAGCCTTGGGTGGGAGGGTAGCTGGGGCAGGTGGGGCAGTCGATGCATAGCATTGATGGGCTAACACCCCTCACAGAGTTCAGCAGGAGTAGTTACCTTTAGGGCTCTGATGGACCTGCTACCCCTGCTGTGTGCAGACTTCCTTGGCTGAGTGTGGTAGAGACCCTGGTCTGCAAACAGCTGAAGAGATCCAGGATGAAGAGGAGGCACAATACATGGATCTTATGGGGCTGACACCCTCAAAAAGGCCTCCTTCTGCTTATCTACAAATTCTTTAAGAAGGATGTTTTAGAAATCCTCAAGGCTCCCAACACAGTCACGCCCAGACAAATAGTGTGACAAGACATATTAGCTAGAAAGATCCGGACGAGTTTCTTTTCAGTCACCCAGACCATCAGGGTATTGTACAGCAGGCTGCCTGTGAGAAACCAAAACTCCCTTTATCCTCTCACCCCCTGAGAAGGATCTGAGGAAGGTGGATAGCATGACAAAAAGGGGTACCTTCTGCATCCCTGACAATACGTCAAGCCAGCTACCAGGCCTATGCAGCCCTTTATCAAAAAGCTCTCTGGCAGTCAGTAGTGGACAATGCTGAGGCTAACCTCTTTAACAGTGTCAGAGCTGCTAGGCACAGCAACATTGGGCTTGGAGGCTTCAAATACCATTTTAGATGGCAGCTGACACCAGTGATACAGCTGCAAGGTGAATGGCTGGTACCATTGCTCTAAGAAGATTTGCCTGGCTGAGGGCTACCAACCTCACCCAGGACACCCAAACTAAGGCAAAGGACTTTCCTTTGAAGGCCACTCTCTTTTGGTGCCCAGACTGAGGCATATATGAAAAAGTAGATGAATATAAACTACTTTTAGGAGCAACTCAAACTCAGAGACAGGCCCTCTACTTCAACTTTGTCTTATTCAAGGGAAGGCAGGGCAGGTCCTCTTTAGGAGGCCTTTCTTTCAGGTACAGGTTATTTCCAGCAGCATACCAACCACAGCAGACTGGATTTTACAGAGCTAGAGGTAGAAAGGGTTCTCAGTAGAGGATCATAATCTGCTCAGCCTCATCAGCAAGCAAACCAGAATCCCCGACTTTTCCGCTCACGCATCCTTTCCACATCCTGTAGGGGGCAGACTCACCCACTATTTCCAGGAATGGTTAAAAATAACCACAGACAAATGGATCCTGGAAATAGCGAGTCAGGGTCTCTCCTTTGCTTCAAGTCCCTTCCTCCTCCAAGGTTAAAACATTTTGCACCAGCCCTTCTCAGAAAGAAAACTGTGGAGCAGGAGGTGCAGGCCTTACTGCTGGCAAAAGCAGTGGAGCCTGTCCCCACAACCAAAGAGGGCAAGGGTTTTATTCCAGATATTTCCTAACAACAAAAATAATGGAAAGTGGCAGCCTATGCTAGACCTCAGACTGCTAAACAAGTACCTAGTAAAGCCCAGGTACAAAAATGGTAACAATGGCCATGATTTTGCCAGCTTTGCAGAAAGGAGAGTGGCTAGCCTCCTTGGATTTAAAGGACACATATTTCCATATTCCCATAAGGGAGTCACATAGAAAGTATCTCAGATTCAGACTCCTCAGGCCACTAGCAGTTCTCAACACTTCCTTCGGCCTTACCTCTGCACCAAGGGTCTTTACCAAGTGCATAACAGTGGTAGTGGCACACCTCAGAAGACTGGGTGTCACAGTTTTTCCTTATCTGGATGATTGTCTAATCATAGGAAAATCCCACCAACAGGTGTCAGACCACCTTCAGGTAACCCAGGATATGCCACTTCCCTTGGAATTCCTTCTAAAACCAAAAAGTCAGTTCTGACCCTGTACAGGTTCTGCAGTTCATATATACAGAACTGAATACAGTATTGGGAAGAGCTTTTCTCCCTCTAGGGAGAGCAGAGAGCAGTCAGCTTTGGCAGGCTCATTTGCCTCTGGCAGGCCAAAGCCAGCAAAACAATTTCTTCAACTGTTGGGGCACATGGCTTCAGCAATAAGCAGTCATAGGTGACAGGTTTCAGATGAGAGATATTCAGTTCCACCTCAGAGCACACTGGTACCAAAAGCAGGACCCCTCTCAAAGCCAGTACCAGTCGCACAAACATTACTACAGACCCTCCAGTGGTGGAGGAACTGGAAAACTAAGGGAAGGGGTTCCATTTCTGCAGGAGCCTCCTCTCTGGTTCTCACAACCGATGCATCCCTGCTAGGATGGGGTGCTCATTTAGGATCACACCATCCATGGTACCTGGGAGAGTGCAGGCTCAGTCCTGCACATAAACCTGCTGGAGTTAGAGCTGTTTATCTGGTCCTTCAGGCTTTCTCTAATCTCATACAGGAAAGGTGGTACAAGTCAGAACAGACAATACCACAACAATGTATTACATCAACAAACAAGGGGGCAGGTCCACTCCTCTGTGTACAGAGGCAGTGAAGATATGGAGCCTTGCCTCTCTCAATGCCTCTCTGCAGTCAGTTTATCTGCCTGGCAAGGACAACACATTGGCAGATGCGTGAGCAGGATAAACTAGGCCCATCACTAATAGGCATTGAACAAGCAAGTGGTGAATTCTCTATTCAGGGAGGTGGGGACCCCAGAAATAGACCTCTTTGCTTCCCACCAAAATCACCACTTACCTCTGTATCGCTGTAGGGCCCCAGTGGTGGGGACAGTTCCCATGGATGCCCTGATTCTGGATTAGACAGGCAGGTACCTCTATGCCTCTCCTCCTTTTCCACTGATGCTCAGGGTGCTCATCAAGCTCAGGTCACAACCAGCTTCAATGGTTCTGGTAGCTCCTGGACCAAGCAAGACAGCTCTGGTACTCCCTACTGCTCTCAATGTCTCACCGAGCAAGCCGATTCACCTCCTCAGAGGTACAACCCATTGACTTCTTTCAGGGGAGGGTAGTGTACCCCAATCTCAGGTCTCTCCAGCTCAAGGCCTGGCTCTTGAGGACTTAGAATATGCAGAATGCCAGTTCTCTGAAGCGGTTCTGGAAGTTCTTAAGGGCTAAAGGAAACCTTCCACTAAGAAAACCTGTGCCTCAAAATGGAAAAGATTTTTCCATTTGGTGTAGTGACAAGGGTATAGTCCCAGCCCAGGCCGGGATCCCAACCGTTCTGGATTACTTGTCTCACCTGCACTCCCTGGGCTGCAGCACTAACTCTGAAGGTGCACCAGGCTTCAGTTTCAGCATACCTTTCAGCTAGAAAGGATACCTCCCTGGTATCAAACCCTCCTGCTCTCTGTGTCTGTGACCAAACCGATTCACCTTCCACAAAGCAAACCCACTGACCTCCTTTCAGGGAGGGTCATGTACCCCAGTCTCAGGTCTCTCAGGCTCAAGGCATGGCTCTTGAGGACTTAGAATATGCAGCTGGCAATTCTTTGAAGGGTACTGGAGGTCCTCAGAAAGTATAGAAACCTTCTACTGAGAAAATCTATGTCTTGAAATGGAAACTATTTTCTATATGGTGTAAAGATAGGGTATAGTCCCAGCTCAGGCTGGCATCCCAACCCTGCTGGACTATTTGACTCACCTGCATTCCCAGTGTAGCAGCACTCAACCCTAAAGGTGCACCTGGCTTCACTGTCAGCATACATTTCAGCTGGAAAGGACACCTCCTTAGGCTCCTTAGCATCAAATCCTATCTTCAGGAGGTTCTTTAAAGGGCTCTCTCATTTGTTTCCCCACAGGAACCAGTGCCAGCATGGGACCCATTATTTGCATTGCCCAGCTTATGCTTCCGCCTTAGAGCCTATGGCATCTGCAGAGCTTAAATTTGTTACCTGAAGGTAGTTTGTCTTGTAGCAATCACCTCTACCAGAAGGATAAGTGAGCTACAGGCCCTCTGTGTGGAAAAGGACTATGTTTCTTTCCACAGGGACAAGGTGGTGTTGAGAACTAATAGGAAGCTCCTCCCCAAGGTGGGTTCTGACTTCTACTTAAATCAGTCTATAACAGTGCCAGTTTTCTACTGAATGCTCTAGCTCAGATGAGCGTAGATTGCACAGCTTGGATGTAAAAGAGCACTGAGTTATTACAAGACTCATACCAAAGATCATAGGCAGGACAGACAACAACTGATCTTACTTGAGTGGGAGCTCTTGCAGCAGGCTATAACCATAAGGACTAATGCCGCAGGCATCAGCACCACTGAAAACTTCTCAGCCAGCAGTACCCAGCAGGGACTGCCCCGACGTTGGTTCCACCCCGCGCCGGCCAGTGGTAAAAGGGGCGGACCCAGCTCCACCTCAGTTCTTTTCCGCCGTGACCTGGGCACGTTAGGAAAGCTCTTGGCTTGCCAGCTACCAGCAAAACTTGATGCTTTCACCATCTTTTCACTGTCTCGATGGTTTTAGTACCAGCACCTGTCATCCCTGTCTTGGTCTCCTCCTCAAGACCACACCGTGGCAAAGTGCAGCTGCGCCGTCAGATTCATCCAAGGACAGCCACTCCGCGGTGTTCTTCTGCCCAGGGCCTAACCACGACATCGCAGCCTGTTCCCACTTGCTGCGGCTTCACAAGTAGGGACCAGGATCTGCCGCTTGAAGGCCCTTAAGGCATTTCTTCTCAAACAGAAGATGGACCTGCACACCTCCGGGAGAAGGCCAAACATAAAGAAAATCCAAACGGTCCCTGAGACAAGGACCGTAGTTGGTCCTGCCATTGGTCCCGGTCTCGCCTCGGTCCCCCGTAAGAAGCCCCGCTCTTCCTTGGGTTCTGGAGGTGACATTCTAAAAGGATTCCACTCCTGCAAAGAAAGCACAGGTACATCGAGAGAAACCTGCCAGGCTCAAGGTGACGCCGATTAGAGTGTCCCTTAAGACCTCAGAGGCACAAGCTGTGGCCCTGCTTACTGTGTCCCAGCTTTGCCCGATAAGGGCAAGCCCATGAGTCTGAGGGCACTCCAGCCCCCGAAGTGCGTGACACCGGCTGCTGGTCCCGGCACCGACGCCTGCAGAAGGCGAGAGATCCTGATGCTGCCGGCAAGGGCAGCATCTACATCCCCAAGTCCTCCTCCCCGGGCTGTCCATGAGGCTCCCTCAGGGCTGCTGGATACTTGAGGTCCCCTTTCCGGGACGGCGGCTCGTGTCTTTTCCAAGGAGGAGCTCCAGGAATTGTTTTCCTTGGTGGAGCCAGGTCCAAAAGCAGACCATCCTGAAGCCAGCCCAGTCACCGGTACTGGACCCATCGGGTAAACCTCAACCAGAGGATGTTCCGTCGAAGAAGACCCCAGAGGCCGCTGCCTCGCCACCACCAGGGCCGCGCTCCCATCTCGGTCCACAGATCAACACCGCGCCACCGACGCCAGGGAGCCGACGCCAGTTCTGAGGTCTCCTACTAGAAGCCGCTCCTGCCTCCCATGGGCGGGTCCACTCCCGACGTTGGTTCCTGACCGACATCAGTCATTGCCCGCTGTCAGTCTCGTAACGGACGCCAGGCCCCGACCGTCACAGTCAGAGAGCCACCGACGCTTGAGCAGGGCCAGCCACAGCGACAGGTCCGCTACTCCTCCTCTTCCTATTCTTCTTCCCTCTCCGGGATTGGGGTTCCCAGGGAAAAGGACCAGCCCGCCGCCTCCTGATGATCCAACCTTCATGGACGCTATGAGGCACATCCAGACTTCCAGTGAGTGGAACATGAGGACCTGGATCCAGAACGGCAGCGACTATCCAAATACCTGAGGCAAAAGTAGCCCAACCTCTTGTGTCTCTTTTAGTGGACACCTTCCAGGATCTTACCAGAATTACCTGGAAGCTCCAGCTTGTTCCGACAGTTCCCAAAAAATCAGACAGGCTGTACAGGGCCCCGGGGACGAGCCTTTCCTGGCAGAGCACCTCAGGCGGACTTCTCTCTGATTACGGCTGCTTATGATAAGTCTAAGCAGCCAAACATCTTAGCTCCCAGCCTCCTGATCCAGAGTCTCCTATTTGGACCAGGTGGGCAAGAAGGTGTATTCTGCCTCCACCTGCTCCATTAGATCCCTTAATTTCCTGACACATATGGTGCAGTACCAGAATGCACTCTGGGAACAGGGACAGGCACTGTCAATGCCTTGCCAGACTCCACACAGAAGACGGAGATTCTGGATGTTCCTAAGTCGGGCTCGGACGTAGGCAGGCATGTTCTTCGTGCCTCGCTCAACACTGTGGATACGGCGCCAGAGTGGCAGCATCAGGGGTCTGTCTTCAGCACCACGCTTGGTTAAGGGTCTCTGGCTTTCACCAAAATCTGCAGTCCAGAATCCGGGACCTTCTGTTCCAGGGTTCCGCTTTTGTTTGGGCAGGAGACAGAGTCACTCATCTCTTCTCCAGGAGTCTGGGAAATTCATCTGGTCTGTCCATCAGATGTATAGAGAGACCAGAGGAAGGCGAGGAAACGGCACACCTGAAGCCCTCAGGTGCCCAAGCCCATGGCAGCCAACAGGGCCAGAGAGGTGGCTTTGAAAGGAGAGCCAGCAACTAGCAGCCTGGAGGCACTCCTTTTCAGGCCCCAAGTCCTCCAAAACCTCTCTGCCCACTCCTGCGCCATCCAGTGATACCTCCCAACCCCTCCGGAGGAGGAGGCACCAGGGAGGCAGTAGGGGTCGCTTCTCCTTCATCTGGAGGGCTGGATCTCTATTACTGCGAACCAGTGAGTCCTCATATTATAAGGAGGGGACATACACTGGAGTTCAACGAGATCCCCAGGCACTCCACTAAGGTCCTCGAGATATCCTCCTTCTCACATTCCACTCATAGAAGGAGAGATTCAGGCCCTCTTGCAGAAAAGAGGCGATAGAGCCAGTCCCTCTGCGACCAGCGGGGAAAGATATTACTCCCACTTCTTCCTGGTTCCAGAAAACACAAGACCTCGTCCCATTCTGGACCTCAGTTCTTAAACCACTTTATAGAATACAGAAGGTTCCAGATGGTGACTCTTCCAGGACCGATTCCTCTGCTGCATCAGGGAGGCTGACTCTGCTCCCTAGACATGCAAGATGCGACATGCACATAGGGTCCCCTCCCCAGGAAGTACCTGAGGTTCCACTTCCAGGGTGCATTATCAGTTTAAGGGTTCTCCCATTCGTCCGCCTCCTCGAGTCTTCACAAAATGCCTGGCAGGTGGCTGCGGCCTAAGGCACCAGGGCATTATGTCTTCCCTACCTTGATGATTAGCTGCTTGTGGCCCCTGCGTGGTCATGCCTTCTTCAGGCTCTCAAAGACACCTATACTCCTTTCTGAGAGCTGGGGATCATCCTGAATCTTCCAAATCTTCCCAGAGCCCAGCCAAAGACTCGCCTACATAGGAGCAGTCCTGGATTCGACCCAAGGCATGGCCTTCTACCCCAGAGAGAGGGGCAATCACTTGCAGGAGATAGCTGGATCGGTCCTTGTAACCCCTCAGGTCCAAGCCAGGACCTTCCTCAGACTTCTGGGGCACATGGCGGCGGGCATTCCCGCACTTCTCTGGCCTGCTTCCATATGAGAATCCCACAGTGGATGCTTAGGATGCAGTGGATCAATGCTAGACGACCTGAACCACATGGTCAGGATCACAGAGCCAGTAAAGAGGACTCTTCTTTGGTGGTTGGAGCCTTTGAATCTGGAAAAGGGTCCTTTCTGTCTGGAGTCCCCAGATCTGACTTAATTTTTATTTAGTTTTGTTGACCGGTAAGTGCACTAGACAAATCCTGCCTATTTACAGGCACGACCTGGGGAGGGGATACAGATGAATGCCAACTGACCTTGAACCAGAGTAAGCTGTTGGTGGTATTTTTAGTGAATGAGGGAAATTTGGCCAGGACACCGGGAAATTCCCTACTCTGTGTAGGTGGAGCCTTTGCGCTGGCTGTGATGGCCAGTTCGCATGATCCCTGGAAGAGATGGATGCTACTAGCTCAGGGAGTGGGCCTCCTCTGTGCTACCTTCCCAGAGGCCTTAGAAGAACGTTTGATGTTGCTGCTACTAGCAGCATGACTGTATTGGAAACGGATTCCGCTTTTGCCTACTGTGCCTATTGAGGAACTTTCTGTTGTACCTGTTCAGGTTGGAGTTCCTTCTCCTGTTTCCAGCCTCCAGGAGAGCGACTGGCGTTGGTCCTGCAATTGCAACTTCTTGATACAGCAATAGCGTCTTCTGCGCAGACAACGCCTCGGCGCCTATTAGTAGCCCTCTTTCCTGCGGCGCCCGACTCTGGAAGCCCCAGGTCGGCGCTCCACAGGCGGTTTCGCCTCAGTCTCTTCCGTTGGAGAAACCGACGATGCCTAGTGCTGACAGCCTCCAGCCTGCTCCTGCAGCCGACTTGCCTGAACAAATCCATGGACCTCCTGCTACTGCCTCACTAGCTAGTCTCCACACGTAAGTGATTCCTGTATACCTGCTGCATTGTTTCTGCTCCAAACAACCATCAGTATTTTTTTTCTGCCAATCGAGATCCTGGCTGGTCTAAAAGTGGGAGTTCCTTTCCACAAAAACAAGCCCAGCCAGGATACCCACACGGACTGGTCACTGGACAAAACGCTGCAAAATGCAGGTGGGAGAAGGAGTTGAAGAGGTTTGGACCCCTGATTCCCAAGATCCCATATATTTAAAGATGCTTCAAAATCTACTGTTAAGGACTGTATGAGCTCCAACTAACCTCGAGGTGTGTCTTGTCCTCAAACTACTGCTGGCTCGTCCAGTTTTTGTGATAAACCCACTGTTTCTAAAGTTGCTCCTGCTCTGGAAGGACTAAAGCTGTTTTTCAGGACCTACTTTGCAAGCTACTGCTAATTTATCTCATGATGCTACTTTTAAACTTGCTGATTTGTTTTCTTCAAAGGTGAACCTGCACCAAGAAGAAATGCAGTTAGATTACTTTATAAGGGTGGTTTAGAACTTCCCTGACCGCTTATATATTGCCAAACCCTTCTTAAAGGGTCAATGAAGTTTTTCATCAGATATTTTTGTTGATTAATATTGGTAATTCTAATTTTGATATTAGTTTCAAGCATATGTCTGGGCTTGATAGGTTTTGGCTCAATATGACAAACTTCAATCTACACCTGTCTGGTCCCCTTTTCGCTCGTTCTCATATAGCCAGCTACACGTAATATTACTGTTGTGTTTAAAAATGAAGGGTCCATATTGAAGACATTTTATTTTGGTTGAACAAGCTGTGTGAGGTTTAAATAGGCCTGTCCCTAACCTTGACTCTGAACAAATTTGGGATGGTAGTTGGCGTGTGAGGGTTAAGCTGTTTCCTACTAATACTGGCCCAAAACATTTGCCTAATTTTTTTTTTTTTTGGCAAGGACAAGGGTTTCATTTTTACGCTGGGCAGCCAAAGTCCTGTTTTAAGTGTGGTGCACGACTCATTTGAGCTCTGCGGTGACACTCTTAAATGCAGTCACTGTTTTGAATATGGTCACACTTCTGCTAAATGTTCCAATTCTTTTAAATGTAACTTGTGAGGGAACTGGCCATGCTTATGGCCGATGCCCTTGGGCCTCTCATAATAGGGACAATTGCCCTTCCCATGACGGCCTTATTACAGTTGCTCAGCAATTACATGCCCATAACTTAGCCTCTTCTACCTTAGACATTGTCTCCCCTTTACCGTAGTTACTTCTGATGATCCTCCTGCAGTCCCTGCTTTAGATTCCCAAACTCCTTTACACGGAGTATCTCTTACTGCTTCTACTGTCCCTCCCCTGTTATCACTCCCACAGTAATAGAGGATGCTATGCCTCCCCTCATATAAGTTTGGAAACAGAAGTTCCTAGTTTTACTACTGTCACTCACAAACGAACTAGGAAGGGCTCTGCTGTTGCCAGTCGTAGTAAGGATACCACTTTCGTGAACTGGCACACCCCCAACAAATTTGCGGTTTTAGCCACTGACATTTCCGATAGAGACTTGGGGAGAGGATACTGATACCTCCTCTCTTCTTTCCTTTCCTGAAGGGGCTGACACTGATCCAGTAGCCAGCGCATTAGGCAGCGGGCGGAGAGGTAAATCTCCATCCACTTTTTAACTATGTCTTCCTGAATATATGTTCTTTGAATGTAAATAGTATTAAGGGGAAAAGAAAGCTGGGTGGGATTTTCTTGACCCTTCAGACCTAAACTGTGATATTTTTTGCTTAGTTGATACCAGATTAAAACCCATGGGGAACTATTCCAGGCCTCAAGGCATGGACTCGGACCTCTTTTGGTCTATCGGACCGACACTTGTGACTGAATTGGGATATTATTTTCCAGTTCTGAATTTCGGTATCCAGACTAGTAGATATTTCCTGGCAGAGCCTTGTTGTTAGACTTTTCTTACAAATCTGAGAGGTTTCGTTGATAGGGACTTATGCCCCCAAACTAAAGCTCAGCTGGTTTCCTTTTTCATCTGATTAAGCCTCACCTTTCACATCTAGACTACTTTTATGGGTTGGTGACTTCAATTGTGGCTTACATCAATCAGATCGAGGCCTTCAGACTTCCAAGCTTTTTGTGACTCTATGGCTTTAAATACTATAGTTTCACGGCTAGGCTTGTGGATGCATATAGGCATTTCCACAAGTCTGGAGGGTTTACATTTTCAAGGGTCTTTACACACTAGGATAGATTTCATCTTTCTATCTAAAGTTTTGATTTTACTTTCTTGTAAAACTGTGGGAATTGAATTTTCAGACCATGTTGCTTTATGCGCCTTTTACTTGGGCTTCGCCCCAAGGTGTAGGAAAGCTGGTTGGCGCTCAATGACTCTTACTGCATGATTCCTTTTTCTCAAACTTTGGCGAGGGAGTTTCTAGCTCGTTTGTCTGTGGTCGAATTTTATGATACTGGGATGGACTGGTGGGAGGCTTCTAACAGAGCTGGAAACAGCTTTTTCAAAAAAAGCGGCTGACAAACAAAATACTAGATATTTGACTTATTTAACTTTAAGGCATCAACTACAGCATTTAATTTCTTT
This sequence comes from Neoceratodus forsteri, assembly GCA_016271365.2. Taxonomy (NCBI): domain Eukaryota; kingdom Metazoa; phylum Chordata; order Ceratodontiformes; family Ceratodontidae; genus Neoceratodus; species Neoceratodus forsteri. The sequence goes on along the minus strand of JADMNL010000027.1, from coordinate 260,859,474 downwards.
GGCTAGCTCCACTGATCATGATTTTAGCTCACAAATTGGTGAGATCAGTACTCAAATGAGGTCGTTCCAGTATAATCGAGCTGACTCTTTAGGCCAGGAAGCTCGCTTTGGCACTCAGAATACTAAAGGTTGTCTGGATTCTTTTAGAGCCTGCAAAGATAGGATTGACACTAAATTAGTTTCTCTTTCTATCCCAGTCGGGGAATTTATTACGACACCTGAAGGACTGCTTCAACATGTAGAGAATCATGTCTTTAATATGTTTGGTACCAAAGCTGACCTGGCTAATGGCGAACCCTTTCTTAAATCATTGACATTACCCCAGCTTTCAGATTCGATCAAGCCAAGTTGTCTTCTGATCTTAGTGAACAGGAAGTATTATCCGCTATTAATAGTTTGAATCCACTATTCGGCCCCAGGGTCAGACGGACTGACCTCACATTTTACAAAACCTTTTCCACCGATCTTGTCCCTGTGTTAACGATAGTTTATAATGAAATGTTACGTGTGATACTTGACCGCCTCGATGAAAGAAGCCTTACTGATTCTACTTTTCAAAAGAAAGGGATCCTACTATATTAATAACTGGAGACCCATTAGTCTGTTAAACGTTGATTATAAGATTCTTGCCAAAGTTTTACTGTCTAGAATGCTTACTTTAGCATCCCATATGATAAGTTCTACACAAACCTGTGGTATCCCAGGACGATATCCTTATGACAATCTCATTTTATTGCGCGAAATTTTCGCTTTAGGAGATAAAAAGCTGTCTCTGGGTGGATTTTAAGCTTGGACCAGGAAAAAGCTTTTGATAAAGTTTCTCATGACTTCTTATTCCAGGTGCTGACAGCTTTTGGGTTTCAGCACGCTTCCTTTCCTGGATCCGCTTGTTATACAAAGATGTTGTGATACGCCCTAATGTCAATGGTTGGATAGGTCGTCCCATTTCTCTAGCCTGTGGTGTCCGACAGGATGTCCGCCAGTCCCCTGTTGTATAGTTTTATATAGATACTTTTCTGAGGACTATTTTTCTTTGTCCACAGATTGTTGGATTACTTTGTACCCCTTCCTCTCCACCAATTAAAACATTAGCCTATGCTGATGATTTAATTTTTGGCTGTTGATTCTTCGACACAGCAGGAGGCTATTGTTCAGGTCCTCCAAACTTTCTCTTCAGTTTCTGGTTCAAAAATAAACCTAAATAAAGTATATGTGCGCATTAGGGCATGACTCTCTTCCCAGCACAGGCCTTTTGCCGGAGTTTCTGTTTCATTAGAAGCTTTCCGTATTTAGGTATTTTTTGGCTGTGATAACATGCAAGTGTACAATTGAACCTTGCTTTACAGAAAGCTGATAATTTGATTAATAGTTGGAACGCATTTGATTGGTAAAAGAAAAGAATTGTGTTACTTAAAACTTTGGTTACCCCTAATTTTTATATCTTAGCTATGTGTTTCCGCCACCTCTTTCTTTGTTTACTAAATTAAATGGTATTTTTTATGGGGTTTTGGGGATCTAGATTGAATCCCATTAAAAGAGGTTTTACATACCGCTAATAAAAGAAGGTGGCATCAATATGATCCACCCTGTTGTTTTTTTATAGCCTTTTTTCAATTACAATTTTGGGAAGGCTTTGAAACCTGGGGATGTCTTTTGAAACCCTATTTTTGCGTGGTTCTCCTTTTGTTTAGACAATTGGAACGCCATTATAAGGGTTATTGTAAATCCCCAGTAGTCCCTGCTTATGGGAAAGAGAGTTTCAAGATGGCCTTAACCTGGAGCCTTCTCCTCAGGATTTCTGTATCTTATCTAGATTAATGATATATAATAGACTTTGGAGGATGGAGGCCCAGGAAGAGGTTGTTTTCCATTCTGCCCTCCTAAATGTCTCCCTTGGGTACTCCATCAACTCCAAAATCTCATTACCACCCTATTTATGGGACATGGTTTGGTTAGGTAACTATGACAGACTAGGGTTAATAATAATCATAAGCACAAAGCTTTGAATTTGAGGTATTGCCTCTAGAACTCTTGTCTCCAGGTTCTTGAAACCCAACAACATTTGTTTTGTGAATGTCTGTTTTCTTTAGAAGTTTGGTCTGCATTAGCTGTTGATTGGTCAGAACCTCTGCTCTCTATGATTTCTTATGAACATATCATGTTTTGCACTAATGATCTGCTCAACGACAGATATCACGAAGATACCTTGTATATAATTTTGCTATTGTTCGATATCAAATATGGCAAGCAAGATGTTTATTAGTTTTACACCAAAAACTATTTTAAATAGTGAAGTCCTTTGTAATATTCGCACAGCTTTATGTTCTGTTAAAAAATGATTTTTAGTTCACCCTGGTTTTCAAGCTGCACTGTTGTGGAAAAATTGTGATGCTTTATTTTCTGTTACATGACTTTGACTTGTTTTTCTAATTGTTGACTTGTGTTTTGTTTTCTTCTGTAATGACGTCCAATTTATCAATAAAATTCCCTACTCTTTTCGATAAGTGCCATGGGATCTTTAACATCCACCTGAACTACCACCAATCCAGGCAGATGGGACCTCGGTTTAACGTCTCATCCGAAAGACAGTGGATGCCTTGGATTTGGGTTGGGAGTGCACCTTGGGGCCCGCCAAACGCAGGGAGTTTGGACCCCCATGGAGCACAATCTTCACATCAATGTCTTGTAAATGCGAGCAATCCTCAATGCACTACAGGCCTTTCAAGAGGACCTCGTCCCAGGCTCTTCTTGTTCAGATGGACAACATGGCGGTCGCGTCTATATCAACAAGCAAGGGGTGCTCACTCCTACCCCTGTGCAGGGAGGCGATGAGAGTCTGGTACTGGGCGCTAGAACGGCACATCTGTATGTCCGCAGTGCATGTTCCAGGTGTCCTAAATGACTTGGCCGACAGCCTAAGCAGGTCTCAGTCCAATGCATAAGTGGGAGCTACTGTAATGGTAGAAGACCAGCTCTTCGACACATGGGGTTGTCCAGAGTTGGACCTCTTGGCGCCACCACGCAATGCCAAACTGCCAATTATTTGCTGCATGAGAGCCCATTACCTGATGTTTTCTGGCCAGACGCATTGTCCCTTTGTTGGGCAGGGAGGTTTCTTTATGCCTTCCTTCCCTTCCTCTTATTCAGAGAGTTCTTTTGAAGGTATAGGCCGAAGGCTTGGATGATTCTAATCTCCCTCTGTGGCCTCAGCAGATTTGGTTCCCACTACTTCAGTGGTTGTCCACGGAACCTCCAGTTCCACTACCGAATATGTCGAAGTTGCTGTCCCAGGATCAGGGCTCGCTGGTCCATCCCAATCTCAGATCTCTGCACCTTCATGCTTGGCTTCTTGGACATAGCAAATCCAGGTACGGGTCTCCCAAGACCCGTGATCGGGCGAGGAAGACCTCAGCTCACTCCATGTATGCTATGAGGAGGAAGCGTTTCTGTTTGTGGGTGTCTTCTCACCATCTGAACCCCTTACCTGTCCGGCGAACTCAGCATTGCAGTATCTCCTCTCCTTACATCAACAAGGCTTGAGCTACTCCTCCATGAAGGTGCACATGTGGGCTATTTCTGCATATCACATCCTTTTGGGGATAAAACCTTAGCCCAGTTGGATGTGGCCTGCACCTTTTACAGGATTTTACACATGAGACCTCCCATTAGGATCCTATCCCACCTTGGGACCTCCTGTTTGTGTTGGAGAAGCTTCTCTTCCTCCATTTGAACCGCAGTGGAATGTGAGCTAGCTTACCTTTCCTGGAAGGTTTGTTTTTAGTTGCCGCTACTTCAGCTCGAAGAGTTTCCGAGCTTCAGGTCTGATGTGTAAAGAGACGATAAATTTTTCATAGGGAAAGTGTTTCCTTCAGAACAAATCCCAAGTTCCTTCCCAAAGTGGTCTCGGAGTTGACCTCAACCAGTCGGTTGACCTTCCAGTTTATTTCTCTTCTCCGTTTAATAGGGAGAAGCTCCTTCACACTATGGACGCTCACAGGGTGCTATTACCTTAAGCGCACAGCTACTCACAGTAAGTCGGAGCAACTGTTTGTGGCCTTTGCACCACAACACTTGGGTAAACCGGTATCCAAGCAGACTATCTCCAAGTGGCTTGTCCACTATATTGTTTTTGCTATGAGAAGCACAATGAGCCCTTCCAGACAGGTTAGGGTCACTCCACCAGAGGAGTTTCTGCTTCCTTGCCGCTTCGAGAATGTCTCCATTAGGGACATAGTGCGGCTGCTACCTGGAACTCTAGCACACTTTTGTGAAGCACTATAGCTTGGACATAGCATCCAGACGCTGTACCGGCTTCGCCTGGCAGTCCTTCAGGAACTCTTGTCTTAACTTGCTGTCTCCAGCTTTCATCCTCATTCCACCTCCCGGATTCAACACCTCCTTGGCGCGGACTGCTTGGGATTCAGTCCTTATGGTTATAGCTTGCTGCAAGAGTTCCCACTCAAAGTAAGATAGTACAGTTACGTAAGAACTTACAGTAAGAGTAGATCTTCAAGAGGAGCTCTTGCAGCAGGCGCTGCCTTCTCGCCTCCATCCCCCAAATGAAGTGTACAGATCATCATCTTCAGGCTCGTCAGGGCCCGTTCACGGGTCTTGGCCGGGAACTGTGGTGGAGCTAGGTCTGGATAAGGAGAAGGAGAAGCATCGGGACGGGGCTCCTCGTCCACCGCGACTTCAGCTGGAGTCGCCCTGTTACAAATAACGCGTCCTCCCGGGGGAACGCTCCACAACCGCCCGTCTGGCTCGCGTCGCTCTTCGGGCGCTTACGGGTTATTGAGGCCCCACTCCGGTAAGGCCTGCCGCAGCGGCGTCTGTGCGCGAGTGGTCCGAAAGCCGGACGCCCGGGCCTCTGACGCCCGCCTGAAACAGCTGCTAAGTCGCCGACCCTTCCAGGGCAGCGCACGGCCCCTGTTCCACCCAACCAGACCGCCTCTTCCTTCGCGACCTGCCTCGGCGACGGGTCCGCTAGTTGACATCGGTTCCTCCGGACGCCCACCCGACTCCGCCGATAAGTCGGACATTGGGCTGCCTAACGACCACACGGCGGCCGTGCCGATGCCAGACCCTATTTTGTCCGCTGCCCAGCTCCCCGCAGTCTTTCATTGCCCTCCGGGACCCTGGGCTCCTCTGCCTGACCCCTGGGGATTTTTCCTCCTTCCCGGGCGATGCTGAGGATTTCTGCACCTCGCCAGGTCTCCCTCCGCTGGGCGAACGACCTAACGTTGGTTCCCCGGATGCTGGGCCCGACGCCGTCCTGCATACACGGGTGACATCCTCCCGGATGCTGCCCCCATGCCAGGCCTGCCGCCCCACGAACCTCTGGTTCCAGGCCCACCTGCTGGGCGCCTTGCCGGGTCGTCTGCTCCGGCAGACCCCCCGATTCCTGGGTATCCGACACCGTCATAGCCGGGTCCGCAGTATCTGGTGCCTCAGTAACCGACTCCGGTCTATCCGACGCCGCAGTACACGGTGCCTCATTACCTAACACCAGGTTACCCGCTGTCCGGTTATGGATATGCCATACAGATACACTCAGTGTCTGTATCGCCTCCACTGCCCCTCAGTCACAGGTGGATTTGAAGGAGACTGTAGCCTCCTAGTGGGCTGAGGCCAAGGCTCAGCTCACCAGAGAGGTGGAGAGTCATCTCCGGCGACTGTGCCATCCCAGTTCCTGTACGTCCGAGATGAGTGACTCCTCCCACCTCCAGATACCAGAGGTGAGCCCTCCAGTTCCAGGGCAGGGCAGGATACACTTCCCAGAGGGCTTCCCAAAGGGTCCGCTCTCCCCGCACCAGGGAGGGGAGTCGCTTCTTCCTGTTCTTCCTCCTCGGGCGACTCCGATGGTTGTTCTGACCTAGACGACGAGCCCCACTCTCTGGATAAACCCAGGCCAAGGACTCCTCTGAAGTCCCTCTGGAGGATCCTTCCTTCACCGGAGTTGCTGTGCAAAATCGAGAGGTTCATCAGTGGCACTCCTTGGAGCTGGATCCACAGCATAAAAATGCGCTGCGCACCTGGATTCTGCCGAGACGCTCCGACCCTGGGTGCCACCTGGATTGAGGCCTCATGCAGCCCTTGTTTCCACTATTTGGAAGCAACCGTCGACCATAGCCCCTCTTCCCGGAGTCGGACAGGCTATATCAGGCTCCCGAGGTGTTGACTCCTTAATTCTCACCTCGAGCTGACTCAGTCGTGATTAGTGCCACTCATGGTCGGTCAGCTAACCCAAAGCATTTGAGCTTGTCGCCACCTGACAAAGAATCCGCCTTCTGGACTAGTATGGCAAGAAGGTCTTTCTTCCACTCTGGGTGTTAGGTCCCTGAATTATGTCGGTCATATGGGATTACCAGAAAACAATTCTTAGTGAGGTGGAATCCAAGTTGGACTCCTTACTGATTCTCAGGTGAAACAGGACATGGCTGGTCTTGTCCGCTCTGCACGTTCGGCCACTCGGCACATTCTTACGTGCCGATCACGATGCAGTGGATGCTGCTGGTAGGAGCTCGGCTTTCGCTGTGGGTTTACGGTGTCATGCCTGGCTCCGTGTGTCAGGGTTGGTCCCAGAAGTGCAGTCTGCTATCCAGAACGCACCTTTCCGGGTTCGGTGCTGTTCGGGTTGATGTCAGGACATGATCACCGATCTGCAGGAGAAGGGACTGCACTGAAATCTGTGGACTCCATGTACAAACCCCTCAAATGCAGCGTCGTCTCCGCTAGAGCGGAATCGGCAAAGCGAAACCTCAGGGAAAGCGGGCCAATAAACGCCCGCCCCCAGCTGCCAAGCCCCCATCCAAAGCAGCGGTGGCTTCAGCCACGACGCTGCTTCATACCACCTGACTCTTTCCTCTCCCACAGCCTCTGGGGTCTCCAGAGGAACGGTAGGAGGGAGGTTATCCTCCATCTTCCGGGTTGGAGAGGATAACTTCAGACACTTGGGTGCTCCAGTTGATTGCAGAGGGACACGCATAGAATTTCTTCAGAAACCTCCTCGAACCCCACCCCCCCAGGTCGTCAGACTCAGGAGCATCTTTTTCTGTCTGGAAGAAATTTCCACCCTTCTTTGAAGGAGGCGATAGAACCCATCCCCTCCTCTTCTGGGGATGGGGTACTATTCACATTTCTTTCTGGTCCCAAAAGTCAGGGGACATGAGGCCGATTCTCAACCTCAGCTCCCTGAATTTGTTCGTGGAGTACAAGAGGTTCAGGATGCTCTCTACAGAGTCTCCTGCCCTTTCTGGCCGGGACAGTGGTTGTGCACGCTGGGTATGCAGGATGCTTACCTGCATATCCCTATCTGCACTTCCCACCACAAATACATGTTTTATGCTCCAGGGGACCACTGCCAGTTGAAGGCCCTCCCATTTGGTCTTTCTTCGGCACCCTGAGTGTTCACCAAATGCCTTTCGGTGGTAGCTGCCCACCTCATGCCTCCAGGGGTACAGGTTTTCCGTACCTGGATGATTGGCTCCTTGTGGCCCCATTCAGGAGGAACTCCTGCGCTTCCTTTCCCTTCCCGGCAGGTTTTGCCTGCCTGGGTATTCCATCAACCACACCAAGTCCCGCCAGTCCCGTCCCAGAGGCTTCAGTTTATCGGGGCTATCCTGGACACGACCTCTGGCATGGCTTTCCTGCCACCAGACAGGGCGGCCACACTCCAGGCTCAGGTCAGCCTGTTGTCCAGCCGCAGGTGGGTCAGCAGGGGTCCTTCGCCTCCTCAGGCTCATGGCAGCTGTGATTGAGACAGTCCTCACACTCAGCTGCACATGAGAATCTCTCAGTGAACGCCCGGTCTCAGTGGGATCAGCTGGTGGACTACCTGGATCAACTCGCTCTGTCTCCACTCCTATGGCTCAGGACTTGCAGTGGTGGATGGTTCAGGAGAACCTTTGCCGGGAGTTCCTTCTGTCTTTCTCCCCACTCCCAGACACTGACTACGGACGCCGGGCAAGGGTTGAGAGTCCATCTCGGGCCTCACAGGACCCAGAGCTCTTGGTCCAAGCTCGAGAAATCTCTTCACAACAATGTGCTCAAGCTTGGACTGTGTTGTATGCTCTTCAGGCTCTGCATTTGCATCTGCTTCCTGGACACTTGGCTGTACAGATGGACAATATGTGTGGTCTGGTACATCAACAAACAGGGAGGAACTAGTTCCTACCCTCTTTGCAGGGAGGTGATGCAAGTCCGGGATTGGGCAGTGCAGCACAACCTTCACCTCACGGCAATTCATGTCCGGGGGTGAGAACACATTGGCAGGCGGCCTCAGTCGGTCGTCGCTCTAGCTCACAAGTGGGAACTGAATCAGGGGTAGAGCGATATTTTCCCCGTTGGGGAACACCACAGGTAGACCTGTTCAAGTCCCCTCAAAACGCAAAACTTCCTACTTCTGCTCACTCGCCCAGGGCGCATCATTTTTGGAGACGCCTGTCTCTAGACTGGAAGGACAGATCTCCTCTGCCCCCATTTCCTTGATTCCGAGGGTCTTACAGAAACTCAGTTCAGAAGGAGCCCGAATGATTCTGATTGCTCTTTTCTGACCCAGGCAAGTTTGGTTCTCTCTTCTGCAACAGTACCCAGAGGAACCTCCTTCCTCTGCCACAACTTTTGCTGACCCAGGATCAGGGACCCTGGTCCATCCAGGCCTCAAGTCCCTTCAGTTGCACGTGGTGGCTCCTGCAGAGTAGCTCAAGCACGATCGAGGTCCCCCGAGTAGCGGAGATTCTGTTGTAGGCCAGAAAACCTTCCACCAAATCTACTTATGCCATGAAATGGAAACGGTTCACTATCTGGGCTGTCTCCAAAGATTTCAGCCTTTCTGGTGCTCTGTTGGACGGCTTCAAGTACCTGCAACACCTCTTTGACCTAGGTCTCAGTCATTCTTTCTTACAGGTTCACATGGCGCCATTTCAGCTTACCATGTCCCTTTCTAGACAGGATGTTTGCTCAGCTGGAGGTCTCTAAGACCTTCCTTAGAGGGGTCCTCCACTTGCGACTTCGTCCGGTTCCTGCCCCTCCTTGGGATCTGAATTTATCCTGGAAAAGCTTACTCTGCCCCTTTCGAGCCAGCAGCCTCAGCAGACCTAAAGTTCCTTTTTGGAAGACTCTCTTCCTAGTGGCCATTACTTCTGCTCAAAGAATTTCCAAGCTCCAGACCCTGATGTAAAATCCGTATTTGATTTTTCTCAAGGAACGTGTGGCTCTGCGTACCAACCCTAAGTTTCTCCCCAAGGTGGTAGCGAATCTATGCTGAATCAATCCATGGAGTTACCTGCTTTCTTTTACGCAGCACTCCAATCATGGAGCTGCACTCCTCCATACCCCGGATGTTCACCGGATTCTGAGATACTGCACCAACAGGACGAGAGGATCTCAGGAAGACTGATCAACTGTGTGTCTCTTTGCTCACTAGAAGAGAAGGCAATGCTGTTTCTAAGCAATGCCTGTCTAAATGGTTGGCTCATTGTATCACTTTCTGTTATGACAATACAACAAGACCCTGCCAGGTCAGGTGCCACTCCACCAGAGGGTCGCTACTCTGCAGCTTGTTTCAAGAATGTGTCAGCGGCTGACATTTGTGCAGTTGCCACTTGACTCATCTATACTAATAAACATTACAGTTTGACATTGCCTTTTGCCGAGAGCAGGCTTCGGTTGGCTGTTCTGCAGGGCCTCCCTTCCTAAGGACTTCACAGCTAGAGGGTCTACTTCTGAGTAGTTTTCCTCCTCCCGTTGCTTCTTCTTGTTCCAGACTGCTTGGGACTCAGTCCTCTATGTATTACCTACTGCAAGAGCCCTCTCGAGGTAAGATAGTACAGTTATGTAAGAACTTACCGTAACAGTAGATCTCATGAGAGGCTCTTGCAGTAGATAACCTTCCCGCCTCCATCCCACTAAGCTTTTCAGCTCCTTTCCAGGATGGGAAATATCCGCTTCTCTCATGTCGCCTTTTGACCTTTGGCGGAAAGAACTGGAAGGCGGCGTGGGGACTGCCCTTTATACTGATGACTGCATGACGCCAGTCACCTGACGGGGGCAGTCCCCGCCAGAGACTGCTAGCTAGAAATTTTTCCATGGGTCCTAACGCTCGCCGGCATCAGTCCCATAGTGTAAGTACCTACTTCAAAAGCCTCTCTCAAAGATCTACTGTTACGGTTAAGTTCTTACATAACTGTACTGTTCTCTCCACTTCTGATCATAACTCCTCTGATAGCCGCCTTTAAAGATGCCACCATGGCTGCCTCACGGGCTGAATTTGATCCCTGCCATGCCCAGAAAGGCAGACAAATTGTACCAGGCTCCCTCAAGCAAGCCATTTTTGCAGAGCAGCCACAAGCAGATTCAGTGGTGATAAGTGCTGCCCATGACAGGACCAAGAGTTCTAAACACCCCAGCTCTCTTCCCCTGGATAAGAAGTCCAGAAAGCTGGACCTTATCAGCAGAAGGACTTTGCCTTTGCTGTGCTGCCATCAGGGTGATGAACTACGTTGTCCATATGGTCAGGTTCCAGAATACCCTCTGGAAAAGGACAGAGCTGCTGCCCAGGCCCTTCCAGAGGTTCCGAGCAGCAGGAATTGCTCAAGACCGTACAGTCTCGGCAGATGTGGAAACGCCTGCTAGATCTGCTGCAGCTGGCACCTGCCTGAGAAGGCATTCTTGGCTCAGGTGTCTGGGTTTGCTACTGACATGCAACAGTCCATCCTGAATGCCCCCTTGAGAGGCTACAAACTTTGGGTGTGGATGTGCGGACATGCTCTCTGACCTGCAAGCCTCAGGCAGGACTCTGAGGTCGGTTCACTCTTACCACACCCAGCCGAAAAGTAGCCAGAAGGTGCCTTTTCATTGGGCCTTTCATAAACCTAAGCAGGGCACCAAGCCATTGGGCAAGCATTGAGCAGCAACAGCCCTGCCTGCCCCTACCTCCACCACTGGGAAGGCCCCTAGAGAAGATGGTGCAGCCCCGGCTGCAGGGGCCACCTCAGCATGACTCCTTGCCAGACCCCCACCCTCCAGTGCTATGGGAGGCAGTGATTGGGAGTCATTTTCTCCATCTGGACAGGTGGGAGAGATTACTACATATGCTCGAGTCTTGCAGTTCACAGACCAAGACCACACTCTGGAATTTCTGGAGTGTCCTCCAGATCTACCTCCAGTTCATTCAAGTTACCTGCCAGATCACATTCCAGTGCTTCTGGGGAAATTCGCACATTGCTGCAAAAGGCCCATAGAGCCTGTCCCCAAGGATCAGAGGAACAGAGAGTTCTCTTCACACCTTTTCTAGTCCCCAAATCCATAGGGATTTGCAGCCCATCCTAGATCTGAGAAACCTGAATTTCTACATCCAGTACAAGAAGTTCAGCATGGTGACCCTACATGGCTAACTGCCACTGCTGCACCAGGGAGACTGGATATGCTCCCCGACAGGCAGGACACATAACTGCATATCAAGGTGTGTGCTCCCACCGCAGTACCTCAGGTTCCAGTTGAATTACAGTGAGTTCCGGCTTTGCCCTTTGGCTTGTCGTCTGTGCCACGGGTCTTTACCAAATGCTTGGCAGTGGTAGCATCAGCCCTCAGGCAGTTGTTTCATGCCCTTGGAATCACGGGTCAATCTGCCCAAGTCAGTCTTGACCCCTTGCTGGCACCTCCCGGATATTGGGGTGGTACTGGAGGCCTGGCTACTTTAGAACAGCAGATACGTCACAACCAAAACCTTCCTGAGGCTATTGGGCCTCATGGCCACAGCCATTGTCATGGTACCTTTAGCCAGGCTCCATATGCGGATTTCATTGGACATTGAGGGTCCAGTGGGACCAGCGCACAATGACCTAGAACAAGTAGTTCTAGTCTCCTCTCCAGTCAAAAGATGCTGCTTATGGTAGATGGAACCCAGCAACCTGTTGAAGGGGTTCCCTTCCTTATTCCTTCCACTCAGCATATTCTTACCACAGATGCCTCGGGTTGGGCTGGAGGGCTCATCTGGGGCCTTACCAGATGCAGAGGACATAGTCCAGAGTGGAGGCTGTCCTCACATCAAAGTCCTAGACATGAGGGCCATTCTGTATGCTTTTAAGCCTTTTAGACCCATCTGCCTCTGTGCCATCTGCTGGTGCAGACAGACAGTGTACTGCACCACATCAACAAAGTGGGGACCCATTCATACCCTCTGTGTCGAGAATCGATGAGGGTCTGGTACTGGGCTTTAGAACATAGTCTGTAATTGTCAGCCATCCATGTTTCAGGCGTCCAAAACGTCCTGGCAGACAGACTTAGCTGGTCGCAGTCTTGAATGCAAGAGTGGAAGCTGCTGACCTCATTTGTAGAAGACCTGTTCGACAGGTGGGGTCACCCAGAGTTGGCTTACCTATTACCCTTGCCATTTTGGGGCTAGTGCTTAGTATCTGGCAATACCTAGCCTACTGCCAGGCCATGCCACACTGTATGGACTGTAGTATGTGGTCCTCTGGTGGTTTGTCCAGGTTTTTGGAGCATCCTGTGCCAGAGGAACTAAGGGGAGACGTGGTGTTCCACAAGATGAAAATGCATGGCCAGTCAGACAAGCATGGACAAGGAATCCAAGAATCAAGATTGTCTTGGCCATAAGATGTGTGCAACTGCCCCCTGGGCATCTGACAGGCCAGCTGTGTGGCTCTAATGACTCATAGCCATGAGCTCGTCTAGTTGCTAGTGACCTGCTCCTGAAGAGTCGGCTAGATCTATTGAATGTCTGTGATTGGGACTGACAGTAGCCAAGCACCTGTTACAGGTGGCCCTGGACTCTGCCAATGTGTCAGTGGCGCTGTCCATACATCACTGGGCCTGGTTGTAGGTTTCAACGTTTTTGCATAAAATCCAGCAATGGGTGGCAGATGTGCTCTTCATAGAGATTGATTTTTTGGGACTGGGGTCGAGGACTATCTCGTATGTAGAAGTCCACTTGTGACCCTGGATTCAGTGACATTGGTCAGTAACCCAACAGTCTAAAGTTCAGGCCACAAGTCTCAAGTTCCTTTTTGGCCCCTATTGGGGCAATACAATGTCTCCAGCAGCAGCACCAAGCCAAGTGGCCCTGCAACAAATCGGGAAGTCAAGGGCAGCACAAGGATGGTGGGGTGGTTTCTCTAGAAGCAAGTCCTTGTGGGGAGGCTGCTGCCAAGAGCAGAAAGTGGCTGGTTGAATGGCCCCATCCTCTCTATTCCAGCTGACTGTCCCACTTCCTGCCACTGTGATCCGCTATTACTGTGGACAAACAGATCCTGGAAGTGGAGGGGACAGCATTTTCCCAGGAATTCGACACCCTACACCACATTCTGCTCACAGCTGTTGGAAGGACACACTCTAGACAGTCTCTCTCTTGCCACTGTGGAGCAAGGTTCATCGGCTTTTGAGCATCGTGATAGAGCCTTCCCAGGAAACCAAGCTTAGCAAAGGTTTGTATTAGGATACTTTCTGATACCCAAATGGATGGGGTTGGCAGCCTTTCTTCGTCTGTGAATGCTGAACAAGTTAATTCACATTCAAAAGTTTCACGTGGTGAATCTGTCCCAGATCATTCTGTCCCTGGATCCAAAGGCTTTGTTTTCTCCCTAGGCCTTCAGGATGCATACTTCCCCACTTATGCTTTGCACAGACATTTTCTCTGCTTTTGGGTGGACAGACCCTGTATCATTTCAGAGCTATGCCATTTGGTCTGTCATACGCACCCAGGGTGTTTACCAAGTTCCTGATGATGACTCTGACACCTCTCAGATGCAGAGGTGTCTAGATATTTGTATACTAGCTGATTCATTGGGGAGCTCGTTATAGGGCATGGAGCCATCCAGAGATCTGACTGTCCAGACATTCCGGGACCTTGGCTTGATTATTTTTTTCCTTTCTTTCCTCGCTGCCCCTGACAGGCCCCCAGCCTCATCACCCTGGTGTCCACTGGTACTTCTTGGAATGTTGAGTATCATCCTGCCGGTTGGAGAATTTTCAGCCTCCATTTTTTCCGGTCCCCGGAGTGCAGAGCCATTATGCATGCAATGCGCCTTGATGCTGAGCTGCGCATGCCTCCGCACACAGCATGCCAGGCATCTGCTCCATTTCTGCCCCTTATCTTTAGAGCTAGTGTGCCAACCTCCAGCTGCCACTGACTGCCAGGCATGCACCAGTTTCTAGTCCAGCCCCTCCCGGGAGAGGAAAGGAGAGCTGTCCTTCGGATGCTCAATCCTCTCCTCCCAGGCAACCCGCCGCACCACAAACATGGGTCACCGGTGTGACAGGAGGTAAGGCAGTGACGCTCAGCCTCCATGCCACTGGGCCACTGGAACCTTGGCTTGATGGTCAGTTTAGCCAAGTCCTCAGATGAGGCCAGTCCAGTGCAGATGATTCTGTTGATTGGAGCAGAGTTAGACTCCATCCATGCCTGAACTCATCTACTCCACAGACAGGGTGATGGGCCTTTCATTCATTGCCCAATCATTTCAGATTAGGTAGTTGGCCCAGCCCAGGATATCCCTCTGGTTTCCTGGGCTTTCCTGGCCTCTACCACGGCTGTGGTATGCTGACCCTGCTGGCGCATGAAACCCATTCATTGGGAATTTGGGTGCCAGTGGTCCCAGTCACATGCATCCCTGAACCAGCCAGTCGGGGCGACCCAAACAATACTGGACTCCATCCATTGTTGGGTGTTCCCGTGAACCTCTCAGAGGGCATCCTGCTCATCCGCGGGCCCTTGATCATTTGATGATGGATACACCATTGGTGGGCTGAGGTGTGCATCTGCTAAACCACACAGTGCACGCATTCTGATCACTGAGCATGATTGGACTTCAACCTTCTGGAACTCAGCGTGGTTTGCCTAGGGCTGGTGGGATGTGCACTGCTGGTCTTGGTTTGCCTGGTTCTGGTCAACACAGACAACAGTACCACAGTGTTCTACCTGAACAAATGGGAGCATGCACTCCTTTCCTCTGTGTCAGGATGTGCTTCAGACATGGTCTCGGGTTGCTACCTGCACACAAACCTGCTAGTGATCTATGTCGCAGGAGCCAACAACCAGCTGGTGTACCATCTCAGTCGTGTGGGAGAGGCATCCCACAATTGGTTGCTGCATCTGCGTGTGGTGTCTCGGGTGTTCTCGGTATGGGGATCACTGTCAGTAAATCTGTTTGTTTCTTGGGAGAATGCAAAGCTGAGACTGTTCTGTGCCTGTCCTCCACAGGAAGGTACTTTTCAGGGATCCGTTCTCTTGGTGCTGGTCTCAAGTCATCCTGTATGTCTTCCTTTGATTGCTGTGGTCCACAAGTTGGTCCTTAAGGTGCAGATGGATGGTGTGTCCCTGATTCTGGTTGCACCAGACTAGCTGTGCTAGTTCTGGTAATAGGATCTCTGCAGTCTCAGTAGCAGACCTATGTGGCTACTTCTAATACTGCCAGACCTGCAGAGGAGGTTCAAGAATGACAGTCAGGCATCCAGACCTGCAGTCCTGGTACCCAGCTGCCTGGCTCCTGAGCGGCCAGAGTACTTTGCCCTTGAGTTTTCTGATGATGATGTCTGGGTGCTAGAAGCATCGTGAAGGAGTAAACTCACAAGACGACACTTGCAAGTGAGTCAGTTCTTTGTTGCCATGAGAAGTATGGATTGTTGCCCAGCTCCTGCTTCATGTCACATGTACTATGCTCACCTGCCTGTGGCCCCTGTCAGGGGCAGGATAGTGAGCCACACCCCTCAAGGTGCACTTAGCCGCCACTTGGCATACTGTGCCAAGTGTGTATGCTGGTGGTGGCGCAAGGAAAAGTAGTCAGCCGCTTATTTAAAGCAGCAGTGCAACAAAATTGGGCACAAAAGTTACCCTTTTATTTTTCCACAATAAAAGATTCCAGGCATCTTCCAGTTTTATTTGGTGGTAAAATGTGTTCATGCCACCAAAATTTTAGTATTTTATAAATGTTTTAATTTTGTTTTTCTCAGAAAAAAAGGTGGTTGCCACATTTGGCATGGACATAGCATTGTAGACTTGGCAAGGGTTAGGAACAAGCAAATAAAACATTGTTCACAGCATAGGAGATACCTAGAAAAGTAGATTTGACAAGGTATGCTAATATTTTTATTAATAGATGAAAATAATGTTTATGGGGAAAAACAGTTTCATTGCACTGCTGCTTTAAAGAGCTGGACCACCTGTCCCCTCCGATCGTGAACCACCTCCACTGTGCGACTTACTTCAAGTGTTGTCACAGTTGGTGGGTAAACCATTGAGCTTATGGACAAATATGATCTTTCACATTTGTCCTGGCAAACCATTTTGGCTGCATCATCTCAGCCAGACAGGTAAGTGAGCTCCAGGTGCTGTCTGTGAAGTTATCATATCTGCTATTTCACAAGGACAAAGTTGTCCTGTGCCCTATGTGAAAGTTCTGCCTAAAGTAGTTTCCGAGTGTCACCTAAATAGACACTCTGTATACCTACTTTCTTTCTGAAGCCTCACACTTTGGAGGCTGAGTGAATGCTTGCACACTAGTTGTTCACAAGATTCTGCTCTTTTACTAAGAGCATATGGTATATTTTTGTGGTGAGACTCATCAGCTGTTTGTCACGTGCCTTAGCAGCCCTAGACAGACTGGTAGTTAAGCAGAAAATTGGCCAGTGGAAACCTCCTGCATCACTCTGTACCTGCAAAAGAGCCACCCAAGGGGTTAAAGGTTCACTCCACCAGACATACTGCTGCCAGATACATTCCCGTTTCTGGAATATGAAGGATGCTACCTGGTCGAATGTACACATCCCATTACAGTATGACTTGCTTGGTTGTTGTGATGCTGCTTTGGGTCCTCAGTGCTCCAGTCTCTTTTTACTTAATTTCAGCTTCATGCCTTGCCCCGTCCTCCTCTGAGCACTGCTAGAGCCTCCCAAGTGTGGATAGTGAGGAATCTAGGTAGTTAGAAATAGTAGGTACTTACTTAAAGGGATGTCACGGTATCACGGTTTCATGATATACTGTGGTCATAGAATTGATACAGTGGGCAATTTCCAATACCACAATAACTTATACTGTGTTTTCAGGCCTTTCATCTAATATGTTTGTTTTAGGGATGACTGTTCCTCCATGTTAGCCCGCTTATTTTATGCATTGTATATAGGGATTCCCCACCCACCCTATTATCCAAGTGCCCTGTGATTCCCTTGCTAAGCAGAAATTTGTCCAGGCTTACTTTAAATGCCTGTGCTGTCCTCATGTCAGCTGTTTCATTGGCTCAACACCTCTGAATTTACTGTCCTGCTGGAGCACACTACATCAAACACCTCCATCTGTTCAAATTTGTTTACTCTTTGAGTATGCAGGCGATTGAGGTTACCCCCACCCCACCACCATCAGCTTTCTTTTCTCTAGGGTGATCATGTTAAGGGTCTCAAGTCTCTTCTCGTAGTTTTTGTACTCTATGCTCCTGATAGGTTTTGTGGCTTTGCACCCTCTTGACCACCACAATGTCCTTTTGTATTGGGGAGCCCAGAACTGCACACTGTGCCTCAGGTAGTGCCTGACTAGTTCAGACAGTTCTGTAGTGAACTCCCATTGTCCACAAAAGTTCATGGATAACTGCAGTTTGAAGATGGTGCATCCAGGATCAAATATGCAAAATAGTTCTGAAGAGAGTCCAGTGGCTAGGTGAGCCAAGCCCCTTTGAAAAAGCACTAGTTGAGCAAAGCACAAGGGCTTGTGGCAGTTGGACTCCCTTTCCTGGGTATCAAAGAGAGGAGTAATAGGATGGGCAGAGCAGAATGTCTTTAAGTTTCTGACTTCACTACAGCAACTCTGCAAAAACTGTTGATTCAGATCATGTTAGGGTAACAAGTCTGGTTATTGTATAACATGTTTTCATCACTCTAGTATGTTAAACGTCTGCATTTGTAGTCCCAAAGGGCAAGTATCAGTATCTGCAGACACTTTAGAAAGGGAAAACTGGATAATTCTCAGTAAAGAAGTTATATGGGTCTTCTTGATGTCTTATGGTGAATTTACTGTTTAAAATGCAGAACTAACTGTAAAGAAAGAGAAAATTTAATGTTGAGCGGCAAAATGAGTAACATATTGCTGTCTAAAAGTGAGGTTACAATACAATCCTCAAGTCAGTTAATCTATGTAAAGCTGTTTCTTTTCAAAACAAAATTGATACATCAACTGTTCTGAACTTTTATTACAGTTCAAGTGAATCTAAAACCAAGAAAAAGCCACCACCCCGTGTCTTCTGTGATATCTGTGACTGTTTTGACTTTCATGATACTGAGGATTGTCCGACACAAGCACAGACGCCTGACACTCCTCCCCATTCAACCTATCATGGCAGCAGGAAGGATGAACGCCCATACTGTGATATTTGTGAGTGTTTTGGACACTGGACAAATAACTGTAAACTGACGAGACTTTTAATGCAATATTGGGCCACAAATGGTCTCCACTGTGCACTAATATCTGGACAGTTACAACCAGCAGTAGGGTGTGCAAGTCACAAGAACATTGGGTGTCTTAGCTACTTGCGGTTCTCAGTGATACTCCCATATTGGGTTGTAATACTTTCCAGTAAAACTGAATGAGAATATATTTGTACTTTAACCATGGAGTGTTAAACTTGAACAGGAAGACTACCAGAATGAATTAGTCAACTGCAATCAGGACTGCAATATTCTGGTTGGCTGCTGTATGTTCTAACGGGATATGTTAACGACTGGGAACCGCATAGTATCCTGAATGCTTAAAAATAAAATGAATACAACCTTGAGTAACTAACAAAGTTGTAATTTTTGTAAACGTGATTAAAATTTTATTTTAAAATAAGGTTTACATTTTATGACAGCAATAAGGAGCTTCATTAGATGGGTTACCTTATAGTAATCTTACCCTCGGAGTAAATGACGTGTGTCAAACAGAACTCTCTGTGATCTGGGGATCTGCATTCTTTACACTGAGGCAGGCATTCAGGACGGTCTTTGACCCTTAGGTGCCTCTCAGAGAAATATTGCTTGCCGACTGTGAGTGTGGCCACCATTGGCAAAACCAGATTTGTGCTGCTGCTACCGTAATATAAATATCACAACAGTGGCTCTGTTACTCAAGAGTATATCAAGTGTGGAAAGTTAAGTGAAGCCCCCCTTTATAGTATTTTTGTCTAAACAAACCATTATCAAACAAGTGGGCTGTCACATATCAGCTTTTCTATACTTTGCATTTGTATTCTCCCACCTTCAATTGACTACTCCTCTGCAGTTACTCTGCAAATTATTCTGTGGTGCCAGGGAGAGCTCAGTACGCCTAAAACAGTTTCTTGGCCCCTCCAATATTCATTTAAAAGTCCTGGACCTCCAACTCCTAGTGCTATAGGACTCCTGGAAAAGCATATCTTGGGTGTGATTCTTTGGAGTAACCCTATCCCGATGTGCCTCATTGCTTAGCAAACACAGTTTATGATTTTGTAGGTATATCTCTGATGCTTTCTAGAACTAAGCCCAGTAGTAAGCTGTTTGTCTTTTAAAAGTCTGTTTTACCAAAGTATAAAAGCCATCTTGTCTTAAGTATGTAGTATTTTTTTCTGAATATGAATGAAATACCATCTTTTCTGGCTTTCATGGTCACACAATAATTGCTTTATGTTTGTGTTGATATTATTGTGACATGAAAGCTCATGAGAAATCAAACTTTCTTTCCAGAGAACTCTTCAGTGTTAAGTTATTGTGAATCATGAGTACACTGATCAAGCAAACTCGAACAACTTAGTGTTAGAAGGTTTCAATTCAGAGGTGCACCCATAACATTTTGAAGGAAGCAACTAATGTGTGAGAGTCATTTTGTTCTTTAATTTTGTGTTTGCACACTCTTGACTACTGTCTGCTCCCTTTTACTTTGTTCTGTTTGAAGCTTCTAAATAATGGTTGTAAGAAAGATATATTATCAAGACAATGTAAACAGTAATTATACAGAATACAGTTTATGCCACCCAGTTATCTATTTTAAGGTTATTTATCTAATGGATGCCCTTTACTAGTAAATATACAAATTTAGGGGTATATGCATTTTATGGTATCTTCCAAACTACCTGTAGAATATATGTGGAACTAGACTTATATAACTGTAAATACCTTTGATGTATTTTTCTCAATGTTATTTACAGAGGGCTTGGTACATGGATATAAAATATTTTCTTCCTGTTATCAGTTTAATTTTGGGAAATGAATGTATATTATTAAAACTGATCCAGGAGAAGGCATGTAAAGCAGTATTAATCCAGGCACAGCGTGTACTATATCTACTGTTAATAAATAATAGTTATCTTTTGTTCACGTTTTTTGTGACTGTCCAAAATCAGAAATGAACAGTAATGCTTTAGAATACTTTACGACACGGACGTGTCTATAGATTTGATGTGGTCTGCTGTTTTATAGCATGAATACAGGTAATGATTTTCTGTTAGTCATACTGAAGAACTGAGAAGAGCAGTGTGGGAGGAGTAGGATAAACCTGGACAGAGGACACCCATGGGAGCCTGGCAGTAGATGACCACATGGGGAGTGTGGCAATAAACTGGAGCAAATTTGCAGAATCTACATTGGAGCACCTAGGGGCCAGGAGGAGAGTTTAAAAAAAAGCAAAGGAGTAGCGTCCTCTCAGTTCTTTTCCCGCCATCGATCAGACTCACTGACTGCCATCGGAAATGTCGCTGCTCATAGCTACTGTTTTTTTTTTACCTAGCTAAGTAATTACTTTATAATAAGCCAAAGGAACCATCAAAACTTTTCCAGTACTGCAGTGTGGAGGAAAAAGCTACACTGGAGACTCCCACAAAGTTTGTATCTGCTGCCTAGGCTACAATGTGGAAGCTGAAATTTGCCGGGGTTTAATTCCAACCCCGGGTGACACAGAAAAGGGGCTATAGAGAAATTTTACTCAAAAGATCAGAGCTAGAATGGAGAAGCAGCTTGGAAGAAAATCTGCGTCACCAGGTCAGTCACTAAATGGCTGTCATTGAAATCCTGGGAGATATCGCAAGGAAAGCACAAGCACCGGGACAAGGGGGAAGACTTCCTGCCCACTCAGGGTCACCCCTGCGCTCTACAGGTAACCGCCTTCTGCTTGTCCATCCGCTCTGGTAGCACACCAACCACCCCAACCATCAACATGACCCCAAGGTCGGGGCTTGCATCTAGTACATCACCATCGGCGATGGAGACCCAACCTCCACTGTCAACTTCCCCTGTCGCGCTGCTAACCAGCAACCCAATGCCCAGGCAAGTCTTGTCACCTTCGGACATGATAAGGCATCTACTGCCTGGTCTCCCTGTTCAGAGAGCCTGTCAACAAGGCCCTCTATGCCTAACCCTGTGGTAATGCAAGGTATTCCTGTGCCACCACCTGCATGGTCACTCATTCCCTTGACCCAGTTGACGAATATGAATATAACCCTGATCTGATGATGCAGGAAGAGGAGTAAGAAGAAGACTATGCTGAGAGCCATTATGAACATGGCAGCAGTTCTGAAGTCTCTACCTGCAGTGAGGACTCTGTTGTGAACACAGTAAGGTCACCTCCAGAGGATCTCTCATTTTTACCGTGATACAGCAAATGCAAGTTGCCATGGGCTTTGCTTTAGAAGAGCAGGATTCTAATAAAAAGAACCTGCTGAAGTTCCTGGAGCTGCCAGAATCTCCTTCTGTTGTGGTTCCTCCTCTGCTTCCAGCCATAGAGGATGCCACGTATGCAGCTTGGTACAGACCATACAGTAGTACCAACTGTACCCAGAAAGGCAGATTGAATGTATTCTGCCCCTCTGGGAAGCCTTTTTGCTACACAGCCCGAGACTGACTTGGTGGTGATCATTGCTGCCTATGACAGGTCCAGGGCACCTAAACACCTGAGCTCCCTTCCTCCTGACAAAGAATCTAAGAGGTTGGATGTCCTAGGCAGCTTACATATGCCTGTGCCTCATTGGACCTTTATATTGCTAACTACCAGGCCACATGATGAAGTATCAGAACACCCTCTGGAGGAAGGCTAAGGCTGCAGTACAAGCCTTGCCTGAGGGCCCTGTAAAACAGGAGTTAATGAAAACACTGCCTGCTGGTGCTGATATGGGCACACATTTGCTCCGATAGCCTATGATGTTGCTGATGCTTCTGTCAGGCTGCAACCTCTGGCATTTGTCTCAGGCGATATTCTTGGCTAAGAGTAGCAGGCTTTGGCCATGAAGTAGAAGAGGTTTTAAAAGATCTTCAGTCCTCTGGCAGAACTTTGAAATCAGTCCACCCATGTACCATACAAAGTCCAGTGGTAGGAGCAGAGGTGGTTTCACCCAGCTGGTGTCATGGGGCAGCACCCAACTTACAGACAGCAGGGCAAGGGCAAAAGCTGGGGCCTTGCCAGTCCCAACACTACAGGTGCCTGCTCAAGAGCACCCAAAGGTGGTGGAGCGGCCCCACCGCTCAGCCCGACTCTACACACACACACACACACACCAACCATCTTTACCTCCGGGTGGTTGTAGGTGTTTGATTTTGCACTTTGGCATTGAACTTCAACTGCTATGCTCTTCACCATTCCTCAAGTTTCCTACAGTCCCTATGCATTCTCTCCACCCTTTCCTGAGTGTCCACCTTAGTACAGGTTTTGATGTCATCTGCAAAGGCATACCTTCCCTTCCAGGTCTTTGCAATGTCACTGATGACACAGAAGAAGACCAGTCCCAATACTGAGCCCTGCTATGCCTCACCCTACTGGTCAATCTTCCATCATTAGAGTAGCCTGCTAACCACGCACTTCTGTCGACTATCTGTTAACCAGTTACTTACTCAAGTTCACTACTTTGGGTCCCATCCCTAGGCTGTTCAGTTTCTGTAATCAGCCTCTTGTGTGGCACAGCGTTGAAGGCCTAACAAAAGTCTAGATAGGCCACATCCACAGCTGTCCCCTCATCTATGTTTCTAGTCACTCAGTCGAAATCAATCAGATTTATCTGGCATAACTCCTGCCCCGTGAATCCAAGCTGCCTTTGGTCCTGTAGCCCACTGGATTCTAGGTTACCAACCTTTCCTTTAACAGGTTTTCCATTAATTTCCCACCACTGATGTGAGACTGACTGGCCTATAGTTGCTAGCCTCCTCCTGCTGCTACCTTATGGAGAGGAATCACATCTGCTCTGTTTCAGTCTGTTGTCGAGGCACAGGTCAGGAAGCATAGAAAAACAGAAGCATTTGTAAAATTCACAACAAGAGTTTTATTTGTACTAGCAGTAACATAAAAATAAAACTGTTCAATATAACTATTTACATAGGCAAAATAAAATAGAGGAGATCCATCAGTTTTCCTTCAGTCTCTGTGTCCACATGCAAGCAGCTGCAGCTCTGTCTTAAAGTCCTTCCAACCCCCCATTCTTAACAAGCATCTTCCAAAGTGTTCTTGTATATTTCAGGCAGGTGTTGGCAGGAACACAGTGCCTGAGCTGAGGCCCTTACCAGCTCTTCTGCAAAAGGCTTAAAATTGCACTCAGGTAACCTCTTGAGTTCCCAATAGCTTTTGCAGTCATCTCAAACTATAATGATATACTTTCAAAATTAACACTATGTAATTTCTAAACAAAGGGACCCCAATATCAGTTACATTTCCACATATTGATTTACATATATTTTTATACCAGCAAATACGCAAGGGAGGAAGAGACAAACAGCAAGGGAAGACTGAGAGATAGCAAGAGGCAGATAATTGCGAGACTGTCTGAGTGATCAAATCCTAGGTCTCACAGGAAAATTTTATTCAGCAACCAGACAGAGAAATAGGAAAGAGAGAATAGAACAGATCCCTGCATTCAAACTCTTTCCATAACAGCTAGGACAGGGTCCTATTCAACCCTGTCACAGTCCTCCGGAACCATGCCCGTTTCCAGTGAGCTGTTGATTAGGGTTGTTAGTGGAGCAGCTACCACCTCCCATAGTTTCTGTAATACCCTTGGGCATATCCTGTCTGGTCCCATAGTCTTGCCAACTTTTAGAGCTGCAAGTCTCTTCAGGACTCCTCTGAAAATGGACTTGTGTCCACCCTCCAAACACACTTTGATATCAGCAATGAAACAACAGGGTATGGGCCAGTCAAAGAGGGTATAGCCAGCATTTCCACATTTACATCCAGGTCTAGTTCATCTATCCCATTTTCTGTTTTGCTGTTTAGAAGCTCCTCCTCTATAGGCTGTTAAGGTGACTCTTGAATTTTCAGGAAAACATGGTACTGGGAGAAAAGATGGAGAAGCTGCTGGATCATGTCAATTTCTTTTCTTCTCAAGAGTTGCCCTGGGGAACATTAAGTAAATTTAGATTAATCGTGCATTGTCCCTTTACTTTTGCAGCTAATGGCATTCCAGTCTCTAGTTAGCATAGGAATATAGACAGTGATGGCAGAAAAGACCAGAGGTTCATCCAGTCTGCCCACGTTCCCTATAATCCCTGGAACCTACTGATCTCACTTCGAGATGGAGTTCTTGCAGCAGGTAATAACCAGTAGGACTATGCCTTCAGGCACTAGGACCCCACAGAAAACTTCTAGGTAGCAGTCCAAGGCGGTGACCACCCCTGTCTGCTCCACCCATGTCAGCCACTGTATAAAGGGGTGGTCCCTGGCACCACCTCAGTTCTTTTCCACTGTCAACCTAGCATCTTGGCTCCATGGACACCTCCTGCTTCCCGTCAACCACCATTTTCAGATGCTCAGCACAGTTCAATTCCTTTGAGTATTTTGTTCACCTCTTGTATGTCTGCCAAGTCTACCACTACAACATCATGGCATAAAGCGAAGTGTGCGTGCAGCAAACAAAGTCCACCTAAAGATGGCTATTCGGCCTGCCTCTTGTGCCTGGGACCAGAGCACAAATCAAACGATTGCCGGCACTGCCAAAGCTTCAAAAGTGTACCTGCATCCACCGCCTGAAGACTTAAAGCTCATCTACTGAACAGAAAGTGGCCGCGATGCAGAAGTTGCACTCTGGGCACAGCTCCTCCTGTTCTCCACTCACACGCCTCTCCCACGGAGAAGAAGCACTCGGGAAGCATCACAAAAGGACAGGTCCAGGTCACACTTGCAGTCCGTTCCCGTACAAGACCAAGGCATCCACCTCCGTTTGGAGGTGGGACTCTACCCCGTCGCTAGGTCTCCCAGGGCTTTGACCACTAGACCTCCCGCCTCTTCCCAGATGTCAGGCGGGAATTCGAGCATGGCCTTCTCAGGCCGCATCTTCAGTTTCTTTGGCCATCGGACCCCACAAACATTCGATAGGGTCTCCGCCAAGGGCTTGGCCTCCTTTTCTGCCTCTTGATGCGAGTCTGGACAGGCTTCTCCATCATTAAGGCCTCATCCTCTGGTTCATCAACCAAGATTGACGACGCGACAGGTGCCAGGGTGCCGAACATTCTAAGAAAGCACCCACTGTGCCTGACCTGTCGTCCGCAGTCCCCTCAGACTGACGACTATTCTGCAACTATTTCTGTCTCCTCCACAGTGGAGTCAGACAAGATGTCTACCTCCCAGCAGTCCACGCTAGAAGACCTGATGACACCTGGCTTGACATCAGGCCCTGTGAAACCTCTAACCACAGAGCCTGACAACAGTCCCCAGCCAGTCCCCTGACACCTGGCCCCTGGGAAGAGGGTCAGATGCCAGTTGACTGGATCAATGACAGCCTGTAATGGGTCCTCACAGATGCCAGGCCTGCCGCTGGTCCCTTTGGGGGCAGTCAATGAGATGCCAGATCTGTCTGGATCGATGGTCTCTTTCCAGAGGTAGGTGCACTCTTCACAAGCTGGTGGAATATCATTAAGGGGACATCCTTCCCAAACAGTAACCTCACGGGAGCACCAGTTGCTGTCCCTCAGCCACAGCCATTGCTCTCCCCAGGTCTCCATCGCCACCCCCAACGCCAGCCCACCTGACTCCAGGTGGCTCGGACCACAGCTCAGACTGGACATCGAGCCATGGATTTCATACCTCCTCACGGTCTTCCTCATGCAGGAGGAGTAGGTCCAGGGACCATCGCTCCCGTGGGTAGAGCAGATCAAGAGGATGCCACTCCCTGCATCACAGCAGGTCCACTGATCACCAGACTGAACACTCAGGGACTACAAAGATTCCTCTTCAGCTTCTTCAGAGGATGATCTCCCCTGCCATTACTGGATCCCAGGAAGGACTCACCGAGGTCACCACATGATGATCCAAATCGTTTGGCAGTGATGAGGCACATGCAATTCCTCATCCAGTGGGAACTGAGGACTTGGACCCAGAGAGGAGATACTAACTAAAGTTTTGGGGCCACTGACCCCAAACCACTGGTCATTCTCCTCTGGTAGAAGAACCATTTCAGGATGTAATGAAGCTGGCATGGAAACACCCTGCCACTACTTGACAGTAGTCCAAGAAGGCCGATTTCTGTACAGAACCCCAGGAACGAGACCTACCTTGGTGAGCAGCCCATGGTTCTAACAGCGGTCCAAGGAAGTCGCAGCAGCCCAGGCATACCAGCTCCCAACCACCGGACAAGAAGTCTAAGAAGATAAGATTAGCTGGAGCGGAGAGTGTATGCCTCTTCCACCCATCAGTTCTTTAAACTTTCTGGCACATATGGTCATGTACCAGAAGTACCTCTGGCAGAAGGCTATGGACCTAGCCAAGACCCAGCTAGATTTGCAAAACAAAGTCTGAGCTTGGCAGTCCTGCAATCTGGTTCAGATGTGGGCAAACTTGTCCTCTTGAAGTTCAGTATGATGCAGCAGATACTACAGCCCGAGCTGCAGCCTCAGGTGTATACCCTCAGGCAGCACTCATGGCTACTATGCTGTCTGAATTCAGGCAGGACCTTCCAGGGCCCTGTACTTTTCAGCCAAGAGACCGAAAAGATTATTACAGGCCTACAAGATTTGGGAAAGGCTGTCTCAGATGTACATAAAATGTACAAATCAGAGCCCTACCTTCCTAAGCGCCAACCCTTTCGGAGGCATCAGGGACAGCAGTCAAAGAAACAGCCCCAGCGAGGAGGGTTCAAAGGAAAGCACCCCCTCAGACAGCAGGCTGTCAGGGACAATGCACAGTTAAGCAACCCAGAGCTCCTCTCCCCACCCCTTCCACCTCAGCTTGACTCCTTGCCTGCCCCCTCCTCCAGTAGAGCTGTTAGAGGAGACAGTAGGAGGTTGTTCTCCCTTTACCTCGCAGGTTGGTTGAACATCACCACAGATCAATGGGTGCTACAGCTCATAGAAAGGGCTATGCCCTGGAGTTCTCTTGGTTGCCTGACAACCCACCACTCCCCATCCACGCAGGTCTCATTCGGGTGGAAATACAGGCCCTCCTGTCCAAGCAAGCTATTCAAGCCATGCCAGAGCCCCAGAGGGGGCACAGTACTTCTCTCGTGTCTTCCTGGTTTGAAGAAGACAGGACCTTGATCCCATCCTGGACCTCAGTCAGCTGAACCTCTTTATAGAGTACAGAAGGTTCAGGTTGGTGACACTCCAGGGTTACTTCCCTCCGCCAACGAGATTGGCTCTGCCCCTGGACATGCAGGATGCGTACATAAACATAAAGATCCTGCTGTCCCACAGGAAGTATTCACGGTCCATGTTCGAAGGACAGTACTACCTGTTCAGGGCCCTTCCTTTTGGCCTATCCTCAGCACCTTGGGTATTCACCAAGTGCCTGGCAGTAGTTGAGGCTGCTCTCAGGGGCAGGGCATTACATCGACGACTGGCTGCTGTCGGCCTCGTCCAGAGAACAGCTCTGCCAGAATGAGACATCAAAGTTCTGTGCTAAGCTTGGGCAGAGTGCGGAGTCTGCCAGACCCTGGAGTGCACCTTCAGCTTGTTCTGGCACCTTGGGATAACCCTGAATCTCCCAAAGTCCGCCCCAGGGCTGTCTCAGACTCCAGGATATAGAAGCATCTTGGACATGGTTCAAGGAGAGCCTTTCTTCCGTTGGGCAGATCATCTTCAGGTGCTGGCTCGGAGGTTAGTTCCATAAACCAGGCTCCAGCCAGAATGGCCCTACAGCTCCTGGGGTACATGGCCGCTGCCATAGTGGCCGTGCCTCTTGCTGGTTTGCACATGAGGACTCTTCAGTGGAACCTCAGGTGCAGTGGGATCATGAGCGACTAACTTGACCAAAAAGTCAGGATCTCAAGGCGGTGCATCAGACCTTGTCATGGTGGCTGATCCCTCCTGGTTAATGATAGGGGTGCCATTCAGCAACTTCTGTCCTCAGCAGGTGGTCACCATGGATGCCTCAGGCATGGGATGGGGTGCCCAATTCAGGAGCCACCAGACCCAGGGGTCCTGGACTCATAATGCTCTCTGCACATCAGTGTGTTTGGAGATGAGGGCTGAGCCTATATGCCTTACAGGCATTCCAGAAGCGACCTCCTTCCAGGCCCCATACTAGTCCAGATGGCAACATGCCAGTGGTTTTCTGCATCAACAAGCGGGGTGGGGGACACATTATTAGCCCTTTGCAGAGAAGCTATGAGGGTCTGGTACTGGGCAATAGATCACAGTCTGGAGCTATTTGCAGTACATGTCCCAGGCCTTCAGAACACGCTTATGAACAGCCTCAGTCGCTGCAGTCCCAAGCTCACGAATGGGAGCTACTTCAGGACGAAGAGACTATCTATTCACCAGATGGGGACTCCAGAGATTGACCTCTTCGCATCCTCACTCAATGCCAACCTGCCCAGTTTTTGCTCACTAGAAACAGAGACTCGTGTTTTTGGTGGGATGCGTTGTCCTCTCTTGGACCAGGAGGTTTCTCTATGCCTTCCTGCCCTTCCCCTTCTGCAGCGAGTTCTGCTCAAACTGTAGTCAAGCCAGCAACCTTGATACTGGTAGCACCATTCTGGTCCAGACAGATTTGGTTCCCGATCTGCAGCAGATGAGGGTAGAACCTCAGTTCCACTTTCTCTATCCTCTTGCTTGCTCTCCCAGAGCAGGGCTCTCTAGTTCACCCCAACCTCAAGTCTCTGCATCTTCACACATGGCTCCTGCAGACTTAGGAGCAGGTTCAGGTTGTCCAAAGGGGTAACAGAAGTGTTGGTGGCGCTAGAAAGCAGTCTACTAGGGCCATGTATGATGAAGTAGAAGCTGTTCAGCCTCTGGCTGCTGCCCGCAACCTGGATCCATTCTCTTGTGAGGTAAACTGGGTCCTGGAGTATTTGTTATCCCTGTCTGACTCAGGTCTAAGCTATTCCTCCATAAAGGTACATCTTTCTGCTATCTCAGCCTATCGTGCGGTGGATGGCAACACCTTAGTGCAGCTTGATCTGTCACGGACCTTCCTGCAGGTATCCTGCACATTAAACCTCCCATCGGGACCCTGTCCCTCCATGGGATTACTCTTTATGCTAGAAAAGCTAACTGCCCCCTTTGAACCAGTCACAAGTTGCAGGCGTCGCTTTCTCTCTTGGAAAGCTTTATTCTTAGTTGCTATTATTTCAGCCCAGAGGATTTCCGAGCTCCAGACCCTTGTGTATAAGGAACTATATTTGTTTTTCACAAGGACAGGGTGTCCCTTTGCATAAATCTTAAGATCTCACTTGAGTAGAGCTCCTGCAGCAGGCTACACCATAAGGACTATGCCCAGGCACTGGGGCGCCACGGAAAACTTCTAGCCAGCACTACCCAGCAGAGCCTGCCCTTTTCGTCTGTCCACCCACAGACGTCGCTAGCTAAATAAAGGAGAGGTCCCCAGCCCCACCTCATTTCTTTCCTACCATCGATCCATGCGCTTGCTCCTCGGACGCCTTTGCATCTGTCAACCGCCATGTTTTCCTTCAAGTCAAATGTACCCGTTTTTCTTTATAAATTTCAGAAGTACCGAATAAACGTTAGTTTATGTCGCTCCGTCTTCTTCAACTTCACGACGGAACTCTGAGTGTCCATGCGGATGGCAGATTCCTGCCAAAGACAGTCATTCGTGGTGCCTCTTCTGTTTGGGGCCTGCCGGACTGCAGCAAGTTCAACCAGCGGACCCGACTCGCTGCCACAAGACTCTCAAGCCTATATTATGGGCAGCAGCTCACCACCCTTCAATGCCCGTCGTGGCCAGCTCCTCAGCCTCCTGGTCGCCAATTTCCCACAAGAGAAACACCCAGGAGGGAACACCAACATCGGGACAAAGGAGCACAGTAGGTCAGAGTCCAGATCCAGGTCTCCTCAAGGAGAAGCATCATTTGCACTCTGGAGAGAGCCGATTCAGCCCTCTGTCAGGCCTCTAACCATAGGCCTGTCGTTGTGAGCTCCCGCCCTTACAGTCTACAACGGTTGGCAGCTGTTCGGGCAGGGACCTTCGGGTCCATCTAAGCCTTAGGCCCTTCCACCAACCCTCGGGCCCAAGAGGGATCTGCAGCCGATAAGGTTGAGGCGCCTTCGCCTCAGACGACAGACATGGATGCCAGGAGCACCCTCTAGGGAACGGTCTCCCAGGAACAAGTCATCAGCAGCTGAGGCAAAGACCCTGATGCATGCCCTGGATGAATAGTCTTCCGACAAATTTATTTATTTATTTAAAATTGGTGACGGAAAGGCACACTGAGCCGAGGCTCATTTCAGAGTGCAACCGGGTACAAGTAGTACAAGGTGGAGACCGAGAAATACAAGCAAATATCAAGTAACAGACAAATAATACAGTATAGTACATTACATAGAGTTAGGCTGTGAGGTTACACTTTTTGTTTGAACAGCGAGTGGAAAAAATCATCCCATTACATTTCTAGACTGTTTTACCGTAAATTACAAATGCGTGTCTTGACATATTTACAGTAGTGGTTTGTCCAAAAAGAGGACTAGCGGGGGTTAGCAGTAAGAGCTGGCATGTGGAGTTATTTATTTTCCTGCCGTGGCCACACGAGGGTAGTACTAGGTCCGGATAAGGAGGGATTGGGTGCACAGCTTCAGCAGGGAGTAGCCTGAATAGCTGTTTAAAGGCTGATAGGGAGGGGCCTGGTGGAGGTTGGGTGGGAGGTTGTTCCATGGGGTGGGGCCAGTAGGAAAGGCAGCTTGCCCAGAGGGTGGAAATGCGTGCGTGTCTGTAGGCGAAGTGAGTAGCTAGGGAGATGACTTGAGAGAGGTGGGAGAGGTAGAGGGAAAAATATTTAGCTATGAGTAAAGTGCTGTGGGTGGTCCACCTTTGCGAGAGTGGCATCAGAGATAGAGTTGAGAATAGTTGGCAGTGATGAGTGAGTTGGGGGAGGTAGTGGCAAAGCACTTGGAGTTTAGCAGGGCGTCGGAGTTTTGCAAGGAGGAGGAAGGGGCTGTGCCGTAAATGACGTCCCAATAGTCCAGTGCTCGTGGGATGGTTTTACGATGAGTTCACTCCAGTGGGGAGGGGAGGCAGGCTTTGTGGCGATAGAGGATGGTAGTTTGGGCCGGAGTTTGGTGCAGATGGCGTTGACATGGGTGGAGAAGTTGAGGTTTGTATCCAGCCAGACTCCCAGGTACTTGAAAGTGGGTACAGACTCAAGGGGTATTTCATCCAGGGTGGAGATCAGAGGGGGGCAGGCAGGGAGGCAGTTTTATCTGGTGCTGAATACCATGGAGACTGTTTTTTAGCGTTGAGTTTTAGCTGGTTTTCAGGAGCCAGGCTTGTACTTGGTTGAAATCGCTTGGAGGTTTGGGTGAACACTGTCATGAGAGGGCCTAAGGCGAGATAATGGTATCATCAGCGTATGGGTGCACGTGTGGAGGTGAGACAGGCTGAGGGAGGTCATTTATAAATAGGAAGAAAGGATGGAGCCTTGGGGGATGCCCATGAGGATGGGTCGAGATTGGAGAGGTGTCTCCTATTTGTACTTGCTGCATTCTGTTTTGGAGGTAGGAGTGGAACCAGTTTACGGCCGGCTGGGCAAGGCGAATGAGCTCAATTTGCCTAGCAGTAGAGGTGGAGACGAATCAAAGGCTTTTGCCAGGTCAATGAAAATGGCAGTAGTGGTTTGCCCGGTGTCCATAGGCGGAGAGAATGGTGTTGGTTTCTCATAGTAAGGCGGTGGTGGATGAGATTTTCTGAAACCTGATTGAAAAGGGGAGAGGAGCTGTTTGTTGAGAGGAAAAGGGACAATTTTGATAGCATGAGGATTCTTGGATTTTGGCAAGGAGGAGAGGAGAGATAGGGTCTATAATTACCTGGGAGGAGGGTCGCCACCTTTATGGAGGTGGATTTTAGCAAGTTTCCAGGCAGAGGGGACCATGGCTGTGGTGATCGAGAGGTTTAGTATATGGGTTATAGGTGCTGGACCTCAGAAACCGACATCGCTTCGACCGTCACGACAGGCTGGTGAAATGGAAGGACCAGTGGCAGGCGCCACAAGGTAAGATGTCTGGCTCTAAGGCGTCTGCTTGCC
This sequence comes from Neoceratodus forsteri, assembly GCA_016271365.2. Classification (NCBI taxonomy): domain Eukaryota; kingdom Metazoa; phylum Chordata; order Ceratodontiformes; family Ceratodontidae; genus Neoceratodus; species Neoceratodus forsteri. The sequence continues at coordinate 260,827,081 of JADMNL010000027.1, read as the reverse complement.
ACTACCAGTCAGGCGCCTCTGGAGCAGCCACCTCAGAAACCAACGCTAGCTTCGACCGTCGACAGCCTGACAGGCCACCTGTCAACAAGTCACTAGAGAAAACCCCTTGGCTCCCTATGACCTGACAACAGGCGACCAGGCGACAGACCATGCTACTCCATCGGGTCCACCTGTACCCTGAGGAGACTCCGGACCAAGCAACCCTATCACTCCTCATGGAACCCAGTGGTACACCACCCAGGTGCTGACGATTCCCCTGGAAGATGTGGGAAACCTTTTATTTATGGTGGAACACGGTAAAGGGAGATTTATTGAAGAAGGATAACATTCCTCCTCCACAACCCCTGCACCGTTCCAGACAAAGTTCCAGTCCCTGACTCCATGCCACAGTCTCCTCACATGCCCAGGAGCCCGACTCCTAAAAGATCAGACTCGAGCATAACAGGCATAGGGCAGGCGCCACCGCTCCTCCTTCAGGTCTTCTTCCTCGGATGACAGAAGCAGATGGCGTGGGCATAAACGCTCATGGTCAGCATCGTCTGACTCTTCTGGAAGCCGTGAGTCACCCCTCAGACTCCTCTTCCAGCAGCTATTCTCCTGAGCCAGAGGGCCCCAGTAATTCACCCAGGTCCCCCTCCCAAGATGACCCAGCGTTTATGGATGTGATGTGTCACATCAGTTCCTAAACGAATGGGACACTGAGAATTGGACCCAGAGAGAAAAAGTCTTCATACCTTTTGGGAAAGAGTGACCTGAGACCTTTAGTTTATCCCCCTCTGGTCCCTCCATTTCAGGATTTAACCAGGCTGGCATTGGACCACCGTTCCTCTTTTACAGCTGTCCCTAAGAAGGCAGATAGACTATATAAACCTCCCAAGGCGAGCCCTTTTGGTGAAATCCAAGAGCAGACTCTATGGTCCTGACTGCAGCTCACAGCAGGACAAAGCAACCTAAACATATGAGCTCTCATCCTCCTGACAAGGAATCTAAGAAATTAGACCAGTTTGGTAGGAGAGTCTACACGTTTTCCACCTGCTCCATTTGGTCCCTAAATTTCTTGGCCCATATGGTGCAGTATCAAAATCTTTATGGAAAAAGCTATCGAGTTGGCCCAAAAGCTGCCTGACAATCCTTCATGCACTGAACTTTTGGGCGTACTCCAGTCTGGCCTGGACGTAGGAAAACACATATTAGGGAATCCTATGACTCGGCAGATACAGCAGCCAGAGAACCAGCCACAGGATGTGTCTCTGTCGCTACTCCGGCTGAATACTGAAGAGGAATACGAGATTGTCTCACTTAAACTTCACCTTCCATCCTCAGAGTGCATCACAATCATTGATGGCTATAGACCCCGTCAGAGGCACAGAAATTCTTAGCGTGTTGAAATCCATAACTTTGGCTGTTAACACAGAAACAATAATCGTAGGGGACTTCAATATGGATTGGCTCACTGCTAAATCCCACTCCCTAAAAGCCATCTGTGATGAGCTGGGTCTTACACAGATAGTAACTGAACCCACACGAATCAATGCTTCTAACTCTGCCAACAGCTCACTCTTAGATGTCATCTTAACTTTGCATCCCCATAAAATCTCACATTCTGCAGTTTTCCATAATGACATGGGCGACCACAGTATGGATTTGTATGTACAAGATTACAATCAGCACCTAATTTAGAATCAAGCTCGTTCCGTAAATTCCAACTCCGTAAACTTCCTAACCCGATGCTATTACGATCAGGTGGCAAGACTGTATCTTGCCAAATCTGCTGATGCCACCATCTCTGTCCTAAATGACAACCTCACCACTAATTAACAAGCACGCTCCTCTTATTAAAATGAGGGTGCGTAAATCTCGCATCCGTGGTTCACCCAAGAGCTCAAATCTGCACTTACCAATAGAGACAAGCTATGGGCTAGGGCCAGGCACACAAAGAACCCAGCAGACTGGCAGGCGTTTAGAACTGCCAGAAATGCCTGTGTTAAAAGCGTCACGTGCTACTAAAGCAAACTTCTACATCTCCACTCTGGAGCAGGCCAAAGGAACTCCAAAAATCTGAAGACACTGAGATCCATTGAAGGCCATCCTGCTTCCTCCTTCCCACCAAGATTCTGGCCAAGGACAGCATGGTTGAAAATAAACTGCAAATCCTCGAATAACAACCTTGACTTTGCCACTGCGGGTTGGCATTGACTCCTCCCATCATGCTAGGCAGTGAATAGCAACACTAGCCCAGATGCTACACATGCTACTCCACCTCATCCCTTCCAGTTGTGCCTGTGTAGCTGCAAAGAAGTCGAAGACATAATTCTTAGCCTTGACACCAAGAAAAGTGCGGGGGACGATGGCCTCGTATCATTTTTTCTTATGGTTAGGCTATGGCCAGCTCACAGCCCCATCCTTCACATCTTCAACCTCTCTATTACCACAGCCACTGTTCCATCCTGCTGGAAATCTGCCCATGTTCTTCCTCTCTTCAAATCAGGAGATCCTTGTGACTTAAACAACTACCGTCCTATCTCTATCTTGCCCGTTCTTTCCAAAGTGCTGGAAAAACTTATATACAACCAACTAAAAATCACCTTGAAGTGCACTCACTCCTAAACCCGACCCAATCTGGCTTCAGGTCAAGCACAGTACCATCTCAGCCTTAGCTAAAGTCTCTAATGACGGATCCATGCTATGAACACCAAGAAGGTTACTGGTGCAGTCTTTCTAGACCTCAGTAAGGTCTTCCGACACTGTGAACCATCACCTCTAATCACCTGTCTTGCCTACATAGGTGCCACTCCACTTACCTTACAGTGGTTTAACAGTTATCTCACGGAAGGATACAAAAGTCAAAGCTGATGGCCTGTACATCAACAACCTTGACTCCACATTAAGAACTCTAGCATACATTTCTTCGTGGACTATACGGTTTTGTACGCGATCAGCCTGCCCTTAACTGAAGTCAGGGAAGCACTCCAAGCTGACTTTATCCAGTTAGAAAGCAACCTTATCAATGCCAAGCTTCTCTTAAATGCCAAAAACCAAGACAATGATTTTCTCAGACTTGCCTTGTCTGGTGCCCTACCTACCCACCTAAAACTTCATAGTTACCTCCTAGGTGAACCCTTGGAAGTTGTACCTAAATTTAAATATCTAGGTATGTAGATAGACAAGCTTTCCTTCAACGACCTCATCGAGGATCTATCAAACAGGCTTAAAGCACTGGGTTTCTTTCTTAGAAATAGGACCCTCTTTTCTCTCGCGACCTGCAAAAGACTTGTCCAAGCAACATTCCTTCCTTGCTGGACTACGGAGACATTATCTTTATCTCCCTCCCAACCTTGAGCCTATCTAAACTGGACGTATTTCATCACCGTGCTCTTCGCTTCATTACTAACTTCTATGTACAGGACCCACCACTGTGATCTTTATGCAGCAGTTGGTGGACCTCTTGCCACTAGATGCCTTCTGCATGCTGGCATTTGGACCTTCAGATTACTACTCTACAAACTGCTTGTCTAACGTCTCATACACATCTCGTGATAGTGCCTACTCCCAAGGAACCGACCTTATCCTACTAGATGTTACCAGGACACATACCACAGCTGGCCAAAGAGCTGTCTCATAGCTCCCAAACATTTGGAACCAACTACAAGCCATGCTGAAGCTAACCAGCATCATATCAATTAACTCCTACAAAACACTAGCTATCTCTAAATTAAAAGACATATGTAGGTGCTATTAGGCCCCAACACCAAGTCAACTTCCTAGGTACCAACTGGCCCTCTACTTATTAAGATGAAATGTGTTGCATAATTTAGGCAAGGTTAAAGCTGGAATGTACTGCATATATAGCATAAGAACTTCTATTGTGTATACCTCTTGTATTATATATTTTTCTTTGTTGTTCTACATTTTATATCTCGTGTCTATGTAATTGTGAACTGTATGTGTATGTGCCTCAGGACCTCCTTGTGAATGAACTTGCTCAACGGAGTCTTTCCTGCAATAAACTTGAACTTGAAAGTATCTGGTTTCTGGCAAGATCTCCGAATTCTATCCTAAATGCCCCATTCCACAGGTCTGTCCTCTTTGGAGAGGAGGTACAAAGATAACAGAACTGCAAGACTCAGGCAAAGCAGTCCATTCAGTTCACATGTACCGGGCAGACCCTCAGCAACCTAGGCACAAGTCATCTCGGCGCCAGGTGCCAGTCGGCAGAAAAATCAACAGCCCTGGGGTCCTTTCAAATGTAAGGCTCCCCACAACCAGCAAGGAACACTGGACCTAGGAATCCTAAATTCTCCCAACCTTCCCTGCCCACCCCAGGTGCACACGCATGACTTCCTGCCAGACCCCCTCCTCCGGCTGAGTCGATGTGGGAAGCAGTAGGGTCAGTTCTCCTCTACCTAGACGGGTGGACCAAAATCACAGCAGATTCGTGGGTGAGGGTCATTATCGAGAATGGTTATATACTGGAGTTTACCCATTTCCTCCGACAAACCTCCAGCCTCCTCGATACCCTCCCACACACATAGCCCTCATCAGAGAGGAAATACAGACCTTGCTTTCAAAAGAGCAACAGAGTTGTTCCTCAATCCTAACTAGGAACGGGTATTACTCCCATTTCTTCTTGGTCCCCAAGAAGATGGGGACTTAAGATAAATTGGACCGAGTAACCTGAACCAGTACATCGAATACAAAGGTTAAGACTGGTATTCTTACCAGGGCAGATACCTATGTTGTGCCAAAGGGGACTGGCTATGCTCTCTGGACATGCAAGACACATACTTGCACATACCGGTGTTTCCAGCTCACAAAAGGGTATCTACGGTTCACCTTTCATGGGAACCATTACCAATTCGGCTTTGCCTTTCAGTCTCTCCTCAGCCCCGAGGGTGTTCATAAAATGCTTAGCAGTAGTGGCAGCTGCGCTCTGCGAGCAGGGGCACTTTGTCTACCCCTACCTGAGACTGATTTCTAACTGCTCTCACCAGGTCGCAGTTAACCCACACACTCTCAGACACTTTTAAATGTTCCAACAGTTGGGGATAACAATCAGTCTCCCAAAATCCTGTCCTTGGACCTGCCAGTACATATGGGCCATCCTGGATACCAACAGGGAAGGGCCTTTCTCCCACCCGACAGGGACACTCAACTGAGAGACCAGACCTACAGAGTAGCTGCAGCTAACACAGTCACAGCAAGAACCATGTTACAGTTCCTAGGACATGTGGTGGCCATATCCTCTATACCGTTAGCACACTTACATATGAGAGTTCCTCAATGGAACTTGAGGATGCAATGGGACCAGATATTTGACAACCTTGAACACCCAATAAGGGTGTCAGGAGCTGTCAACAAACACTGGCATGGTGGCTGACTTCACCTAAACTGGATTCAGGAGTTCCATTCCAGACAGACTCACTGAGCCAGATCCTCACCACAGATGCACTGGGTCTAGGAAGAGAGCTCGTTTTCAGAATCACTGTACTCAGGGCACATGGTCAGACATGGAAGTGTCCCTGCACATCAACATCTTGGAGATGAGAGTGATTCTGTATGCCATGCAGGCCTTTCAGACTCACTTTTCTCAGGGTCCCCTGCTTATCCAGACCGACAATATGTCGGTGATCTTTATATCAACAAGCAGGGAGGATGCACTTCTATCCTCTGTGCAGAGAAGCCATGAGAGTGTGGTACTGGGCTCTAGAACACGGACTCACCCTGACAGGAGTTCATGTTCTAGGGGTTCAAAACATCCTGGCAGATGAGCTCAGCCACTCGCACTCCAGAAACCACGAGTGGGAGTTGCTTCAAGAAGTGGTGGATGACCTATTCGAAGGTGGGGAACATCCAAAGCTGGACCTTTTGTCCCAGTGCAATGCAAAACTGCCCAATTTCTGCTCGCTAGATCCAGGGTATGGCGTTTTCCGTGAGACATTGTCTCTTTGCTGGACAGGGAGGTTTCTGTATGCCTTCCCTCACTTTCCACTTATACAGAGGTGTTACTCAAACTGCTGACAGATCGTGCCACGATAATCCTGGTAGCTCCTCTCTAGCCACGTCAGATATGGTTCCCTCTTTTGCAACAATTAGCAGTGGAACCCCTTTTCAGCTACCAATTTTGCCCAGCTTGCTATCACAAGACATGGGAACATTAGTCCACCTGGACCTCCGGTCCCTACACCTCCATGCATGGCATCTGCAGACTTAGCCATTTCCAGACATGGGGTTTCACAAAGGGTGGTAGAAGTCCTAGTAGAAACAAGAAAACCTTCTACAAGGGCAACATATGCCATGAAATGGAAACATTTCTGTATCTGGGCAGCTGCACATTCCCTGGACTAACTGTCTTGCTCAGTGAAATCAGTTCCAGAATATCTCCTATCGCTTTCAGATGCGGAGCTGAGATACTCTTCCATAAAAGTGCATCTCTGTGCCATTTCTGCTTATCATGCACCTGTGGAGAGTAGGAATATTGCCCAACTGGACCTTGCCGTCATGCTCCTTGGGCATGCTTCAAATGAAGCCCCATTAGGGATCCTGTTCCCCATGGGACTTACTTTTTCTTCTACAGCAACTGACACTGCCTCCCTTTGAACCGGCTGCAGATTGTGACCTACGTTTTCTCTTGGAAAACGTTATTTTTAGTTGCCATCACTTCAGCTCGAAGGGTTTCCTAGCTGCAAGCCTTGATGTGTAAAGAACCTTATTTAATTTTTCACAGAGACAGGGTATCTCTGTGCACTAATCCTAAGTTTCTTCCAAAGGTGGTGTCTGTTAACCTTGAATCAAGACATCTCCTTCCAGTTTATTACCCTGAGTATTCGAATAAAGGGAGGCTTTCTTCACACTCTAGATGTACATAGGATCCTTCGGTATTATTTGAGTCATACACAACTGACCCGGCAATCGGATCAGTTGTTTGTGTCCTTTGCCCCCAGAGTTCTGGGAAACCAGTTGCACAGTAAACCATGTCCAGATGGTTAACCAATTGTATTACCTTCATCTACAAAATGCGAAAAACCCTTACGGGATCAGTTAAGGGACATTCCACGAGGGAATGGCTGCATCCTTTGCAGCTATGAAAATGTTTCAGCGGCAGACATATGCTGCCGCTACATGGAATTCTGTGCATACTTTTAAGCACTACACCCTGGATATTGCTTCCAGAAAGAGAGCAGGATTCGACCTCACTGTGCTCCAAGGCCTAATCTCATAAATAACTAAATCCAATATTGCAGAGGTTTATATTCCTGCCTCCCTTCTTCCCTTTGGGGACACTGCTTGGGACTCATTCCTTATGGTATAGCCTGCTGCAGGAGCTCTTACTCAAAGTAAGATAGTACAGTTACATAAGAACTTACCATAACAGTAGATCTTCAAGAAGAGCTCCTGCAGCAGGTGCATTTCCCTCTCCATCTCCTATTATGTTTCTCCCTTTGGGATTTGCTTGACACCTGCCTCAGAGCTCTCCTGCTAATTAACCTTGGTCTCCAGCAGGTGAACTGAGGTGGGCTGGGACCGCCTCTACATACAATTGGTGACGGTGGGTGGACCGACATAAAGGGCGGCCCCAGCTGGATACTGCTGGATAGAAGTTTTTCGTGGAGTCCTAGTGCCTGGCGGCATAGTCCGTATGGTGTAGCCTGCTGAAGGAGCTCTTCTCGAAGATCTACTGTTACGTAAGTTCTTACGTAACTGTACTTTTCTTCCAAGGTGGTGTCAGAGTTGACTCTCAACCAAGACATCCACCTGCCCGTTTATTACCCTGAGTACTCCAACAAGGGGAGGCCTTGTTGCATACCTTAGATGTACATAGGTTCTTGGGTACTGTGTCAACCATACTTTCGGTCCGTTAGGAAGTCGTACCAGTTGTCTTTTTTTTTTTTTTTGCCCAACAGATGGGAGCACCAGTCATCGAACAGGCCATGTCAGAGTTGCTGGTCAACTGCATTGTTTTCTGCCATGAGAAGTATAGCAAACACCTGCGGGTCCAGTGAGTGGAAACTCAACCAGAGGATTTCGACATCCTTTGCTTCACTTAAGAACATGTCAGCAGCAGACCTTTGTGCACATGCCACCTGGAGTTCAGTATACACCTTTGTCCAGCACTACAGTTTGGACATTGCTTCAAAAGGAAGGCAGGCTTTGGCCTGACAGTCCTCCTAAGAGCCCAAGGGATTACTTTTCCACCGCCCTTCTGACCTGGTGACATCCCAGTACTGATTGGGACTCGGTCCTGTTGGTTATTAACCTGCTGCAAGAGCTCTATCTTGAACTGAGATAGTACAGTTATGCGAGAACTTACTGTAACAGAGTTATTTATTGAATTTTGTTGACCCGGTAGGCCGCTGAGACTAGAAGGCCCTTTTTCAGGGGCAAACGGGGAGGATACAGATGGTAAGCAACTAAAATTGTACCAGATTAAGCTGCTGTTGTTTTTAGTGAATGGGAGAAATTTGGCCAGGACACCGGAAATTACCTTACTCTCAGAGAAATGCCATGGGATCTTGAACGTCCACCTGAATGAACAACCACCAGAACAGGCAGGCGGGACCTCGGTTTAACGTCTCATCCAAAAGACAGCACCTCATGAGTAGCACTACCCTCATGCTGCACTACAGTGTCAGTATTAGGATTTAACCCAAGTGCCTGGTGTAGGGGCAGAATCCTGCAGCCTTCTGATCTTCCGCTTCAGAGGCGAGTGTGCAACCTGCTGAGCCACTGACACTGGTTAGATTTTCAAGAAGAGCTCCTGCAGCAGGTATGCTTTCTCCTTCTTCCCCAGTGCTTCTCTCCAATTGTCCCTTTTGGGATGACAGAGCCTCTTGGTTTGTCCTATCCTTTATGCTAGCCGGGTTCCCGGCCAAACTGAGGTGGTGCCGGGGCGCCCCTTTAACAGTGGGCTGACATCGCGGGCGGTTGGGCGGTCCCCTGCCTTGGACTGCTAGCTAGAAGTTTGCTGTGGGTCCTAGTGCCTGGTGGCATAGTCCTATTTGTTATTACCTGCTGCAAGAGCTGTTCTCGAAGATCTACTGTTACGGTAAGTTCTTACGTAACTACTTTCTCCAGGGTACTAACCTGCCTGTCATCTCTATTCTCCCTGGTCTTGTCATCCCCAGTAACCACTATTCTCTTCATTATGTCCCAGCTCTGCTTGAATCCTCTGTTTTCACACCACCACTTCAGCTGACAGACTGTTCTAAGGTTCCACCACCCTTTCTGTAAAGTAGTACTTCCTCACAACCCTCTTGAACCTACCTCCTGTTAGTTTACATTCATTGGCCAGTGACTCCTTAGTGGTATTGAGAGCTAAATAGTTCCCCACAGTTCACTTTAATTCATAGAATCTGATGGCAGAAAGGACCCCGACGGCCCATCGAGTCTGACCCTCCCACTCATCTCCTTTTCCACAGGGCCTCCACTTCCCAATCCCACATGTCTGTCCCATGCCCTCAAAAGGAGACTCCATGGGACTTGAACCCATCCCTACTTCCCACAGCCAGAACACACAGACAGCAACCTTAACCTCTGCACTATGCTGCCAGCACACTTGAAGGTGTCTATCATATCTTCCTCTAAGTCTCCAGTGAGTACATATTTAGTGCCTTGAGGCACTCCTCCTTAGAATCTGCCGTGCTGGCCCTGAATCATTTTGTTACTCTGTGCTGCACTGTCTCCTGTCTATCCTTATCCTTTCTGAGGTGAGGACTCCAGAACTGGGCACAGTACCCTAGGTGAGGCCTCACCAGGGGATTTGTAGAGGGAAGTATTACCTCTTTTCTTCTGCTATCACTACTCCTCCCGATACATCCCAGCATCCTGTTAGCCTTGCTATAGGCCTTGTTGCACTGACTCAGTTGCTTAAATGAGTTGCTAATAACTCCCAGATCCCATTCCTCATCTGTTGTGCTAAGTCTCTCTCCTCCCATCCAGTACTCTGTCTTGGGGTTCTTTTCCCTAGGTGCATTACCTTGCACTTTTAAGCACTAATTTTAACTGCCTGACCTTTGATCACCCTTCTAGCTTTTGTAGGTCTGTCTGCATTTCCCTTATTCCCTCGGCACTATCCACTGTCCCACATAGTTTTGAGTCATCTACGAAGAGACACAACTTGCCCTGAATTCCTTCTTCAATGTCACTAATGAACATGTTGAAGAGGACCGGACCTTGGACCGTGCTATGGAACCCCACTCATAACCTCCCTCACTTCTGATTTAACCCCACTGACCACCACCCTCTGCTGCCTCACCTCTAGCCAGTTACCCACCCAGTTCACTGGTTAAGCTGCACCAGGTCTTTCATCTTCTTGAGTCCATTGTCTGTGAGGTACCGTCAAAAGCCTTGCTAAAGTCAAAATAGAACAGATTCACAGCATGGCCCTTGTCTAATTTCTTGTCACCCAGTCAAACAAAACTATCAGGTTAGTCTGACACGAAACCGTGCCTTTACTATCCTGGAGCCTGTTGCTTCTAGGTAGTCTATGAGGTCCTCTTTGATCAGTGACTCCATCAGCTTCCTTACGATAGAGGTTAGACTGGCAGGCCTGTAGTTCCCTGGTTGCCCTTAACCCCCATGAAGCGGCACGTCTGCCACCTTCCAATCCCTTGGAACTTACCCAGACCTAAGTGAGCTGTTGAACAGACATACCAGTGGTTCAGCCAGCTCCATGGCTGAATCACTGAGTATCCTCGGATGCAATGTATCTTGCGCCAGGGCCTTTATCTATCTTAAGGTCAGTCATCCCTTTCAGAACCCTTTCATTAGTGAATAATGGCAGTCTCATTTCCGGGATTCCCTTAGTGGCTGCTTTGATGCCACTCTCTGACATGGACCTGCTGCCTTTCTGAATGAAAACTGAGCAAAGTAGTCATTTAGGATGGCGGTCTTTTGCTCATCCTCCTCTATTATCACCCTACCTCCCTCAACTAGCCTTACAATTCCCCACCTTTTTCTTTTCACTAATACATCTGAAAACTGTTTTCTCCATTCCTGACCCCACTACGATACGCATCTCTGTGTCTGCTTTGGCCTCCTAACAGCCCTCTTTGCCTTCCTATTTTTCTGTAGATAATCCTCCCATTCTTCCTCCTCCTCCTGCTTTTCCTTGTATTTATAGAAGGCCTTCTTTTGGACCTGACCCTTGCTGAGAACCATAGTGGTCTCGTAAACCTGTTTTTCTTTGTTATTGTTCTTATGCATACTTTAGATGCCTCGAGGATGGCCCCTTAAACACCATCTCCCCACTCCACCTATGTCCTGCACCCTGCTAACTTATTCCTGACCAGTTCTCTCATCCTATCGAAGTCAGCCCTTCTAAAGTCAAGGACTTCAGTTCTCTATTGTGGCTTGCTGGCCCCAGGCCAATTCAAACCAGAGTTATGGTTGCTGTTCCCCAGCAGCTCCCTTACTCCCACCGCCTCCCACCATCTCTGAGTTGGTGAGCACCACATCAACATTAACGATCGAGGAGGCAGGCTTTTTGTACTTTTTCCTTATGTAAAGCATTTGTAATGGTTTCAGAGGTCAGAACATTTGAAGGGGCAGCAAGGTTATATGGTGGCGCCTCTATAGAAACATGCACATTGTTTGGAATTCTGCTGGGGTTTTGAAAAATGACTGCTTCAGTTTAGAAAATGTCTGTTATAGAAATCCCAAGCTGATTCGGGTATTAAAAGTGGTGCATACCACCACCAGGTTCCACTGATAAAACTGCTAGGTACTTTATTCTATACAACACATTAACATTTTGTAAAGTAGCTCTAAGATCATCAAAGACTTTTTTGAGTTTAACAATTTCTGAAGAAAACTTTAAAATGATCTTATCTTGTGACATTCCAATACAGGGATCCTCTCACTCCTGCTCTCAAAATTTCCTGCTTTACTGTAAATCTGAGGAAGTTGACCATGATGGGATGAGGAAGGGCACTTTGTTTTGGTTTTAATTGTTAAAGATTGTGACAGGGAGCTCCTGCCACTCTTGATGAGCGACTCTTTCTTAAATCTGTTGCAACAGTTCTTCTATTTCTTAGCCTAATCTGTCCTTTACAATTTCTAGTCCATAAGGTTGGCCACCCTTCCCTTTCTTGACTATGCTATAGTGCCCTCTTTAATTTTCCTTTTCCCTCTCAGGTCCTCATACAGGAGGTTATTGTTGTGACCTCCGAGCTGATAGAAAACAGGCTGTGTTCTCGTTGTTGGATTTAGTATGCAATGGCACTACGTTGTAAAATACTTTAATGTATATATCTTATGTGAATAAAACTTGTAAATGTTGAAAATACCATGGTACTCACAGTAGGTGTTTTGATGAAGGTAAAAGTACTAGGTGACTGTATATTATAGAAATTTAGTTGTGCTATTTAAATGCATGTAAATTGCTGTACATTGAACAAGTCTAAAATGTCATGGTGGATTGCATATATCCCATGATGCTTTGCATTACGGAAGTATGTGTGATGTTGTGTTTCTTTGAAACTTGGCTTGTCAATGCTCTTTGTGGTAATCCCATGTTTCAGTGCTTCTGCACTGAGGTTCTTGTCTTTAGTTTGTTTTGTATTTGAGCCCCCACCACCCAAGCAATCAAGGCCCGGATAGGGTAAAGCTGAACCTCAACTACTAAGTCAGATCAGAGATCAGTGAGTGCTGGCTGAGTGCAGAGAAAGGACATGGTCTATTGCTGCAAACTGATGTACTGAAGAAGGTATATGCCATTGCTTAAGGTTATCACCTGCATTTTGAATAAACATCACACAGAAATTGTGTGTTGAACTTGAAGTTCAGTGTCTGGTCCATCTGTTATCCCACAACCCCTCCGCAGGATCAGTGTGCCCTTTCAATCTGTAAGGGCCATAAGTGCAGGAAAGCAAATTTGGGATGAATTACTGCAGAAATGTAGTCTTGTCCTGTCCTTCTAAACCTTCAGGTATGCCCACCAGTCAATATTATGTCCCCTATTGTCCAGATCTTCGAGGATATCTCCTCTTAGGCCACACCTTTGAAACTATACCAGCATCAGCGCTAGGACCACATGGAAAGTTTTGCTAGCCAGAGCCGCCAATGACAATGTGCGTGTCTGCACCTGCATAAATGTGGGAGGCCTCATCTCTCTTCAGTTCTTTTCCGCTAATCGTACTTGTCGGACCTGCCGTGGAAACGTCCGACTAACTAGCCGTGTCATTATTTTACTATAAAGCAATCACTAATTTTTTAGTGATGTCGCTGCCTCTGCATGCCATCAAAACCAACAACGTTATTCCAGTACTGTGAGTGCAGAGAAAAGATGTGTAAGGATGATGCATATGAAGTGTATGTTTGCTGTTTAGGCCTCTGTCATAACATCAGGACCTGTGAGATTTGCCAGGCTTCAATCAAGCAACCAGGCAACACAGAAAAAAGCACTGAGAAGTTTTTGGGAGAAAAATGTGCAGTCATGGAAAAAGCCTAGGGTCAGAAAGTTGTATAGCCAGCCCCATCAACCGATTTGCGGTCATCAAAGTTGAAAGACCACAAAAGACTGGTAGCTGTCGGGACACCAAGCATAAGGATAAGGACAGATCTGCTTCCCTGCAAGGTCTAGGTCATTGTTGTGGTTTGCAGGTACTTTATCTGCATCCATCATCATCATCATCCACCGTGGCAGTGGTGGCGCCAGCCCGACCGTCAACCAGACTCCAATATTGAGGCTTGGTTAGACACTACCATACCTACTACAGGTGTTATGTCACTGTAGTAGATGGGTCCAGGCCCATCAACTACAGCGGTCACGGATCCTGGCCAGGCATCATCAACATGCAGGCAGTACTCATGTCATTTTCAGATATGATACAGCGCGTTACTCCAGGCTTGCCTATGCAGCCTGTACTGCAGTTGACAGTGGTTCCTGCATCACAGACCCCATTGACATCATCGGCTGGTACATAGAAAGTACCTCCTGAGCAGCGTTGCCAGCAAGGTCTTCAATTCCATAGTAGACAAGGACAGCGATGATGAGGAAGAATATAATCCGACCTCATAATGGAGGAGGATTATGAAGAGGAGGAGGATTATTTAGAAGACCATTATGCTCCACAGTATCTTCTTGTAGTGAAGATTCTGTAGTGTATACACTAGATCTCCTCCTGAAGACTGTACCTTCAAACTATGATGCAGCAAATGCAGAATACAATGGGATCTGCTGTGGAAAAGTGGACTCCACTAATAAAAATTTGATGGACTTCTTGAGGTAACATATGCCCCATCTATCATTGTTCCTCCAATCTACCCTGCACTGGAGAATGCAACATTTGCTGCATGGTACAGGCCAAAGTCAATACTAGCTATGCCCAGGCGGCCGGTGGCACTGAGGGTTGAGCGCTGGACGCCACACGTGCACGCCAGTGACTCGGTGCAGAAACCATCTTGGGCCGCCGGGGTTGCAGGGGAGGACTGAGCATCTGTAGGATTGCTGTCCTCTCCTGGGGAGGGCTCCATCTTCCGCAGCATAGCGACCTCTAGCAGTAGCCAGAGATCCAAGCTGTAGTGACTAAAGTATGGGGTATAGGGGTGTGCGGTGGATGTCCTGTGGGTGGGTGCAGGACTGCACCCATCTCACACTGGACATCATTGCACACCCGACTCCCGGGAAACCAAGAAAATGGGAAACAGCTGGCAACTGGCAGGCGGGCCTGCCCACCAGACCCAGCCACGCCAACGCCAGATACACCCCATTCATCTCCATCCTTCCGTCCCTCAGGTGGCAACTTTGACCCTAAAAGATAGAGTGCTGGAGGAGGGTGGCCCTTATGGGGGGGCTCAGAGCTGGGAAGCATGTTACCATGGGGAGATGCCACCTGAGACAGGGTGGTGGGAGCCTCAGACAGAGCGGGACATCAGGGCACTAGGTGAGTCATGCTGGAGAGAGACCTAGGGACCAGTGAAGGGAGGAAAATAAATGACACAAAAACAGAAAAACATACCAGCTGTGCCCAGAAAGTCTGACAAGCAGTATCCTGCTCTCTGCCAAGACTTATTATGCCAACTAGTCTGAAACAGATTCTGTGGTTATAATGGCTGCCCATGATAGATCCAGGGCACCAAAACATGAGCACACAGTCCCCTGTTAAGGAATCCAGGAGGCTTGATGTGATGGACAAGTGAACATATGCCTCTGTCTCACTAGGCTACTGCAAAACTACCAGGCCCATATGATTAGATATCAAAACAGCCTGTGGAAGGCTGCCAAAGCTGCAGCACAGGCTCTTCCAGAAGGAAGGAAGGAAGGCAAACATTTGCTATGCTCAGCATATGATGTTTGGATGCATCTGCCAGGGAAGAAAAATTACTCACCATAGTAATGTCCCAACAGTTACGCGCAGTAAGGCCCTGTCCTGACAAAGAGCTACCACTGCATACTAATGTGATTCCTTCCAGGCCTCAGAATCACCCCCCCCAAACACTGCAGGGGACTCCAGGATCTACAGAGGGCTGTAAGAGGTAAAGCCTCTCCTTCCAGCTTACTTTCTGAAGGGGTGTTAGCCCCATCGACTGCCCCACCCACCCATCCTGCGTATCCTCCTGCTTCTCCCTCTCGGGAGATATCCACCCCAACCCAGGACCTGCCCAACCACCCCAGGTTACTGCTCCTAAGGATCTAATAGTTGCCTCCCTTAACATATGTAGCCTCCACAACAAATCTGACTCTTTTCAGGGCTGGGTTGCCCAGAATCGCCCTGATGTCATATCGGTAGTTGAAACTTGGCTCAACGACTGCACACCAGACTCGCAGTCTCACTCCCCAGTTTTACTCTATACCGTGCCGACAGAACATCTAAAAAGTGGGTGGATGTGCACTGTATGTCCAGGACTCATTACAGTGTCTCGTCCTCCCATCCCCACCCTCGAAAATGGGACCCAGGCTCTGACTCTGAAAATCACTCTTGCACCCAACAGAGCCCGTTTCTCTCCTCCATATACATTCCAACTCGAATCAGAAGAGTGCCTTCCACCTGCATCGCCCACCTCCAACAGGGCTGAAATCATTGCCCTTGGGGATTTTTAATATCAACTGGCTAGCTGAAGCATCGGCTCCCATTAGGGATGCTGCAGCCTCTCAAACCTGTCCCAACCTGTGACCACTGCCACTAGGATCAACCAGAACACTGGTACTGCCACCCTCCTTGATCTTGTGCTCACAAAGCACCCACAAAGCAACCCAGGTCAGGGTACTACCCAATGCCCTGAGTGTGTACTCCTCGGTGCTTTGTCATTGGTCGATATTGTTAGAAAGCCCTCCCAAAACTATCCTCCAACACCACCTCAAACCTGGCAAACTTTGGTCCCTTAAACAGTGTCTCTTAGCTAGTGACTGGTCCCCATCAAAACCGCAGTGAACATTGACTCTGCCTCGACCACTTCATCAATACCTTCAACTCTGCCTGCAAACCAGTATACACCCCTACAAAAGATAGTTAAAGGTTGACGCACCGGATGTCAGAAATCTTTCTGGACCAGATGCGCGAACATGACAATCTATGGCACATTGCTCTGATACTGTAAACCAGCTGACAGGCAGCGCCTACCAAGAATTGCATAATAAATGTACTTGGAACATTCAGAAGGCAAAACTGAGTACTACTGAACCATGCTCACTGCCACATGGGGCTCGGGCCAAGTGCTGGGACTTCAAAGAGCTCAGTGGCAAAGCCTTCACTGCATTTCCCTCCCAACTCATGGGCCAATGGGTCTATCACCACAGACCCTGCCCTGATTGCAAATCGTTTAATGCCTCCTTCTCCAACCTTAGTAGTGTTCTCCCCAATGTCTTCTCCCCTACCCCCAGCACCACCTTGCTCCCCGTTCCACTTTAAAGCAGTATCTCAGCGGCTGCCCCTCTTATGCAAGGCCTTCAGCAAATCACATTTCAGCAGCGACACACTAGATCTTAAACTGCTTAGGCTCACCTTTAACAAAGTTCTCCCCCTCTCACCATGCTTCTGAACCACTCCCTCTCGCTGGGCTAGTTTCCTCAAATGGAAAGCTGCCCTCATCACACCATCCTTAAAAGTGGTGACCGCACACTGCCTGGAAACTACCGTCCCATCTCAATCCTGTGTCCCTCTCCAAAACCGTGGAGAAGATTGTGGCCACCCAGCTTATGGACCACCTTACCAAATATAGCCTCCTGTGTCCAGAGCAACATGGCTTCTGCCATAACCACAGTACAACCACAGCCCTTTTGGAGTTTACAAATGCCCTCCACATCTCTTTACACTGGCCACATTGCTGGTGCTGTTTTTTATAGACCTTTCAAGGCGTTTGATACAGTGCACCACACACACTACTCCAGGATTCCCTCACACAAATAGGCCTGCCTCCAGAGACCACCGGCTGGTTTGCCAGCTATCTGTCTGAGAGGACCCAAACAGTCAGGCTTGCCCAAACTCTGTCCTTCCCCTCCAAGTCAGGTCTGCGGTCCGCGGCTCTGTTCTTGGCCCCTACTTTCTCCTGTTCCTCAACTCCCTGCCCAAGGATTGCTATGGGAAGCTACTTCTGTATGCGGATAATGCCTCCTTTACAGCTCCCACACCATCCCACAGCCCTCCATTCTGCACTCCAAAAATCTTTCACAGACTGAATCCTGGTTTGCTCGACATAGGCTAGTCTTAAATTACAAAAACACAATCCATAGTGTTTGCACACTCCCAAAACAAGAACATAGGACAACCCCTGCTCATACTGAACTCTCTAAATGACCCCTTGAGCAGGTTACTCGTTCAAATACCTAGGTATCACCCTAGACTCTGGACTCACCTACCATGACCACATCCAAAACTGAGCACCACTGTCAATCTGTGTATTGGCCTACTTCACCAGTACAAGCACTGCCTCCCACCA
This sequence comes from Neoceratodus forsteri, assembly GCA_016271365.2. Lineage (NCBI taxonomy): Eukaryota > Metazoa > Chordata > Ceratodontiformes > Ceratodontidae > Neoceratodus > Neoceratodus forsteri. The sequence goes on along the minus strand of JADMNL010000027.1, from coordinate 260,809,207 downwards.
GAAGCTCTCCACCTAGCTGTCTCAGCATCAATACTATCACTCATAGACTAGGAATCATTATTTATGGTCAGCCGACAACACGCACCTAAACAAAATTAGGCTGGCCCTTAATAAGGCCTGTAGACTAGCCATTGGCTCGCCACACTCACACATACCTGCACCTTTACACTCAACCAACTGGCTAAACTTTGACGGGAGGCTCAAATATCAGACTTTGCAAAATAACATCAGGGCTACTCCCACCTGCTCACCCCCGCCCCCACTCCAGGCACCATTGTCCACCTGCCTCACTCGGCAATCAGTGACAATCCACTCAGGTACCTTGCTGCAAGACACCTCGGGTCAAAGAACCTTTGGTACCTGGCCCCTAGCTGGCTTAACTCACTACCAAACTCCTCCTCACAGAACTCAAACTTGGTCAGTTCAAGTCCCAGCTAAGAGACCTAATCTCTCATAACTCAGTCTGTGACTGTCCCTGATCTCTAGCCCCCACCCCAAGAATATGGACTAAACTCTGGTCCAACCACCCCAGGGCATACCTATATTTGACAATGGACACCTCAGTCCTGCCTAGGCCTGCAAATAACCACCAGGGCATGGCTGGAGCCTCCGCCTGCAGTGCATGTTTCTGTTACCTGCTACCATCTGTACTATGTACCAATACTTATTGTTGTATCACCAACTGCATTACTGTGTTATCTGTAACCATTTCTGTAACTATTGTGTCTAATTGTTGCTATTGTCCTTGCTGTCTCTGTTCTCAATGACGTGAACCTTTGTAAAGGAGTCTTTGACTCAAAGGTATGTTATCCGATATTTTCAATAAATAAACAATGTTTCTTCTAATGGAGTCTTGCTGTATTCTGACTATATGCAGTTAGTCCCAGCACTTGAACTGCTCTGGAGAGTAAGGGTTAACTCTATGCCAAGGACATAGCACATTGAGCTCAAGCTCGGTTTTCAAACATCTGTCTGTGGTACTCTGAAGTGTAATCATCAGATTCTTACGAGCACTACACTAATAAAATAGAAATTGTTTCTCAAACTTTTGTGCCAAAAGGCAATAAACTTATCTTTAGGGTCGAAAGACTTGGAAGTCGAGAACCCCAAAAGAATCTAAGCAGTAGTGAAACAACCAAAATATTTATAATAAAAACCAGAAAACCCTTAATAAGATAAGGTATGCTAAGTACACCTCTGGGGTGCAGCACTGTGCCTACAAACCATCCCCAAACAACTAGGTTCCAGAAGGGAGGCAGGAGGGAGGTCAGAATACATTAAGACTCCGTTAGAAGAAACAACATTACTATGGTGTCATTTTTCTTCAAACAACATGAAGTCTTGCTGTATTCTGACTATATCTGAACTACCAGAGCAGTACCCCATTGGAGGAGGGCATCACAGAACCTATTTTGGGAACAAACTCTGCAGCACAGCTGTGCCAACTTAGCATCACTTCTTGACTGAATGTCAAGAGAGTAGTGCTTGGTAAATGTGTGAACAGATTTCCAGGTGGCTACTTCACAGATTTCCACTAAGGGTATATCGCTAGCTGCTGCGATCAAAGCAGCTGTACCTCTGGTGGAGCGAGTCCTCAGGCCTGAGGGAGGCTCTTCCCAAGCTTTGAATAGCAGAACTGGATACAGGGACGATCCACCTGGCAATGGTTCTCTTGGTGGCAGGTTTACCATTTCCCACTACTTCATAAGTGAGAAACAACTGAGAACAGTCATTTTATGGGCCTTAGTGTGTTCCACATAGTAACTAAGGGCCCTTTTCACATCAAGACTGTGTAATCTTCTCTCTCTCAGAGGAAGAATGGTCAGTGAAAATACAGGCAATGACACAGACTGATTCAAATGAAAGTCTGATACCACCTTGGGAAGAAACTTTCTGTTGGTTCAAGGACCACCGTATCCCTGTGAAATGAAATTAAATGAAATCAGGTTCCACTGATAAAGCCTGTAATTCACTGATTCTCCTGGCAGAGGTAATGGCTACCAGAAATACAGTTTTCCAAGTCAAGTACTTCAGCTCAGCTGAGGATAGAGGTTCAAAAGGGTCTGAATAAGCTGTGCAATACAGATATTCAGATCCCAAGAAGGAGTAGGTTCCAAAGGGAGGATTAATATATACTAGACCTTTGAAAAATGTCTGAAAAACAGGATGAGATGCTAGGGAAGAGCTTCCCAGCAGACAGGAAGGCAGAAATAGCTGCCAAATGTACCTTGAGAGTAGTAGATCTGAGGCCTAAACTGTTAAGATGCACCAAATAGTCTAAAGTAGTTGAATATCAGCCAACTCTGGCTGGATATGCCTCTGAGAACACCAAAACCCAAATCTCTTCCATTTGGAGTTGTCTTTCTAGTAGAAGGTTTCCTACTAACCTTTAAAATGTCCAAGACTGATTGGGAAAGATGGCTTCTGCATGTTCTAGCTCTTCAAGTGCCAGGCTTTAAACCTGAGAGACGGAAGGCTGGATACAGAATCCTCCCTGTGAGGAGGTGAGAAGATTGAACTGTCTGGAAGACACAGAGGCCTTGTCACTGACAGTGACAATAATAGAGGTACCAAGGCTGCCTGGCCCAGTCTGGAGCCACTAGAATCACCTTGCAAGGCTGAGACCTGATCTTGATCAGGACCCTGAATATCAGAGGAAAAGGAGGAAATGCATACAGAAACCTGCTTGTCCAGTTCAACAAGAGAGCATCCTGAGGGACAGGGCCCATAAGAGGTGGTCTGTAACAGAAGAGGGAAGTTGGTGATTGTCCGGGGCTACAAAGAGATCTATCTCTGGAGTGCCACACCTTTTGAAAATGACCTGAAGAATTAGAGGGTTCAGGGTCCATTCATGGTGACCCTGAGAAATCCTGCTGAGAACATCTGCTAACATGTTGTCTTTCCCTGAAGATGCACAGCCATCAGGGAAGCCTGAAGGAATAAGCTAGAGACCATATTTTCATGGCTTCTGTGCACAAGGTCGAGGACCGAAAGCCACCCTGTTTGTTAATGTACCACATGGTTGTGGTATTGTCTGTCCTGATTTGTACTACTTTCCCTGAACCACAGCTGAGAATGTCTGCAGAGCTAGAAAGACAGCTCTCAACTCTAGAAGATTTATGTGAAGGAGAGACTCTGGTGAGACCAGGTTCCCTGAGCTGTAAGCTGGTCCAGATGGGCCCCCAACCCAGTAAAAGAGGCATCTGTGGTGAGAATCACTGAAGGAGCCTGACTGAGAAAGGGAACACCTTGTTGAAGATTGTACCCTCCAGCCACCACTGGAGGGCCTGAACTAGAGTTTGAGACACTGGAACCAATTTGGAGAGAGGGTATTTTTCTGAGACCAATAAGATCTGAGATGAAACTGAATCTCTCTCATCTGAAACCTTGCTCCTGGACCACTGCTGTGGAGGCTGCTATGTGTCCCAGGAGGACTGAAAGACTTTGCTCTCATTTTGGGAACCTTTTGAAACTGAAAACAAGTCCCTGGCTCACTACTCCAGGACCCATTTGTCTGAAGTAATAGATTTCCAGGCCTGGAAATAGTGAGTCAATCTGCCCCTACTGGAACTGGGGAGGCGACTCTGACTGACACCTCAGGGTGTCTGTTTGGCAGGGGGCTTAGACTGCGTGGATGATGGGGTCCTGGTCATCCCACATCTGCCTCTTCCCCTAAAGAACCCTCTACTGGAAAGAAGAGGAGGAGGCCTGAGCGTGGTGAAAAGGCCTGCCCCTGCCAGCCTTAAATTGCTGCCTTTGAGGAGTGGCCTGCTTTTCCTTGTCTGCAGCACTCCTGTAGGTGGTCCTGTATTCATCCATCTTCTTCATGTAATTCTCTCTTTGCTCTCCAGAGAATTACCAGTTATAGGAAAATCGATGGCCTTAGTCTGGGTATCCTGTGAAAGACTGGTACACCTAAACCAAGCAACCTCCTCATGGAGACAGATGTAGCCATGACCCTGGAATGTACATAATTCAAGTCTACAGCAGCATGGAATTGCACTTTGGATGCCTCTATACCATCAACAGCCACCTGCTCCAGTTCCTTGGCTAGCTGGGGAGGGGCATTCTTAGCCAGCTCCAGAACCGTTCCCACATATATTTCTGGTACCTAGCTGTATATGCCATGTAATTTGATTGCCTGAGCCCCAAAGAGGATGCCAAGTACTGCTTCTTTGCCGTGGCATCAACTTTCCTGGAATCCTTATCTGGGGTGAGATGCCAGGGATGTTAGCTTTTGTTACAGCCTGCAGCTTGCACTACCCCAACATGGCTGCAATGAGTTGAAAGGAATTCCATCCAAGGACCTAATAAAGCATACCTCCTGTCCATTCTTTTATCCACAGGAGGGATGGATGTGGAAACTGCATAATTTTTGTCTGTTTCCCAGGGATTTGTGTAAAGGATAGACACTCTCTTTGACTCTGGAACATCCATCATCTCACATAATCAGGCTCCTCCTTATCCTGATCAGCCTCTTCCATAGGAAGTCAAGAGTCTCAGCCACTTTTTGTAAAACAAGAAATGGTAAGGGGACTTAGAAAGCCTGGGAGGAGAAACATTGGAAGGCCTGTCTGGGGAGATGTCAGGCTGTACTGGCTCATCTAGGCCTTCAAACTCACCTTCATCATAATCTTCTTCCTCCTCCCAATCTGCTTCAGAATGCTTCAGGATCTATATCAGAAGCAACTATTTCCAACCAAACCGATCACCTCTGAACCGATGTTGGTTCGGTCAGTACCAACCAAAGCGACTGGACTACTGTAATCACTTTCGCTATTTCTTCAGTGGTGGAACATGGGAGTAGGATCAGAACCCGCTAACTTATGTTTTCTTTTGACTGAACCGACTCCGCAGATTCGCCTCTCCTTTGCCCTCAAGAAGTATCGCTTAGGTCAGTGGGCATCTCCTCAGGTTCGATCACAGTCGAACCGGGCTGGCCATCCAGGTCAGTAGACTTCTCAGACTCCTTTCCTTTAGCCTGCTTAAACGTTTTTCCAAAGTGGCTTTGGGAAAGCTTTTACAAATTTGACAGTCTTTCTTGGAGGTGGTCAAACCCAGACAATACACACAGACGAGGTGGGGATCAGCCTTAGCAAAGGCCTCCCCCACACTGGAACAGTGCCAAACTCAGTGGGACCGGTTTTCTTTTCGGTTTCTCAGACATGCTGGATTCAAAAAGTTACCATTTACAGCGTTAAGCTAGGTAACACACACTTATCGGTTCCAACCGTGTCACGAGTCTGTAAAAAATTCTATAAAATACCAGATTTTATTAGGAACCAATAAGAACCGGAAACTACTAAAATATTACAGGAAATACACACATTAAAAAATTAGGAATAGATTTCAGTTCCCAACCGGACTGACGGAAAGAACCTAAGAAAAACAATTTCTATCAATAAAACAACACTACCTACTAAACTACCACTTACTGTACTGTGACAGAGGTAAGAATACAGAAAATAAGAAAGCGGTTGAATAAACCGACTGCTTTGAACTTTAGAACCAAGCGCAGGAGGGATCTCCGGAGCGGCTTCACAGTTAGGCGGAGTAAGAAATCTGATGGTTACACTGCAGAGTACCACAGACAGAGGTTTGAAAACCGAGCTTGAGCTCAACATTCTATGCCTTGGCATAGGATTAACCTTTACTCTCGGAGCAGTTCAAGTGCTGAGGCTAACTGCAAATAGTCAGAGTACAGCAAGACTACATGTTGTTTGAAGCTGTCACTGGTAGTTGCATGAAAAGAGGCCTTAAGTCTCTAAAATGACTTTAAGGTCAGTCAAATCCTTGTATCCCACACCTGGTAGAGGACAGAGTAAAGGATCTTTTACCAGCCTGCTGCCAGAGGTGGCTGTCAAGCTTATCACCAGCAAGACCAAGGTGAGGGTGGCAGAGCCTTGCCAGCTCCCTTCCCTGGAGCCCATTCCAAAGCATCCAAAGATGTTGGCTCTGCCCCACTGGCTCAGCATGACTTGCATCAGATTTCCCTGCACCACTTCAGCCTCAAGAGGCCGTGGTAGGTGGTTGCTTCTCCCTTTATCTTACACAGCTGATGGAGATTACATCAGAGGAATGGGTCCTGGAGATAACTGCAAAGGACATGCTCTGGAGTTATTAGAAACTCCTCCCAGAGTTTCCTTCATCTCTTTCAACCTATCCCTGGGACATCTGTCCCTGCTGAAAGAAAGGTGCAAGCCACAGAACCTGTACCTTCTCGCCAGAAGGGCAAGGTTTTTTTCAATTTTGTTCTTTTTGTTGCCCCTGCTATCAGCCGCGATCATCCGCCAGGTCATGGCGCACCTCAGCTTTCACCTCTACACCATGCTCTTCCCTGAGACCCTGACTTGCCCCTCAGAGAGTGGGTCATGGCACTGGCCAGGTGCCAGAAACCAGTAACTGGGGGCAGTGAGGAGGCTAGTGAAGCCGGATGCTGGCTTCATGGAGGTGGCCGACAGTGAGATTTTCTTCCCATTTTTACTGAGGCGAGGATATGCAATGACATCCTGTGTCCGCCCTCCCCTTGAGTACTGTTACACGGCCGTGTTGTGTGGCCCTTGGCCCGCCAGGGTCCACTCAGCACTGGATGGGGTCCTAACCTCCTCCCCCGGAGAAGAGCAGTCCTTGACCACATCATCCTTCTCCCGACCGGCCCTCCAGTGACTCAGTCCGTAACCGGAACCCAGGTCGCCGGTTTCATGTGAGTGGAAATTCAACCGCTGCGCCTAACGGGATGGCTTAGGACAAGGGTTCTACCCAGATACTTCCTGGTCCCCAAAGGACAGGCAATCTTGGGACTGTGTTAGATCTGAGAGACCTAAACCTCTGCATAGGCTACAAGAAGTTTTGGATGGTCTCCTGCAAAATTTGATACCCCTGTTGCAAGTAAGGGACTGGGTTTGCTCCCTGGATATTAAGGCTGCATATCTTCATATTAAGATCGGACAGCATCATAGAAATACTTGAGATTTGTCCTTGAGGGGAGCACTTTCAGTTTAGAGTATTGCTCTTTGGCTTGCCCTCTATGCCATGAGTCTTTAACAAATGTTTGGCAGTGGTGGCAGCAGCAGCTCTTTGCAGGGAAGGACTGTATTTCTTCCCATACCTAGATGATTGGCTATTGAAAGCTAGTTCAGGAACCAACTTTTGCACACACTGTACCAAACAAGGCAATTGTTCAAAGACCTGGAGGTTACAGTGCATGTGCAAAGTCAGTACTGACCCTGTGCCAAAGGCTGCAGTACATAGGTGCTGTCCTGGACACAGAACAGGGCTGAACATTTCTACTCCTGGACAGGGTGGAACGTCTCATGGCCAAGCACAACTGGTATAAAGCAGTCATTATGTCCCAGCCAGAATTTTCCTGTGCCTCATGGGACTCATGGCAGCGGCCATTGTGACTGTGCCACTGGCCAACGATATGCAGATACCACAGTGGACACTAAGAGTGCAGTGGGACCAACTGATAGATAACATGGACCAAAAGGAGCTCATCATGTCCCATTTATACAAAACACTGATGTGGTGGATGGACCACAGCAACTCCTTGAGGGAGCGTTCTATTTGTATTCCAACTCCAACTCAGATTCTCACCTCAGATACTCGGGATCCAGTGGGAGCACTTGTCCCTTATCGGACCCAAGGTTCATGGACACAGGTAGAAACCAGATTACACATAAATGTCCTGGAGATGACAGTGGTCTTATACAGTCTCCAGGCTTTCCAGGAGCATGTGACTCCAGGTGCTAGTACAGATGACCATCAGTGTTATACATTACATAAACGGGGACTCATTTCCTGTCCCCTATGTCGAACGAATGAAAGTGTGGTACTGGGTGCTGGAACACAGCCTAAAGTTATCAGCTGTGCATCTCCCAGGAGTCCAAAATGTCTTAACAGACACGATAAGTGGATCACAGTCCAAGATGCACAAATGGGAACTGCTGACCTAGTGGCAGACAACCTCTTCACAAGGTGGGGTCATCCACAGTTTGGACCTTTTGCGTTCTCACACAATGCAAAACTGTCATGTTTTGCTTGCTCACTTCAGGGACTGGAGTTTCTTGGAGACGCGTCGTCCTCCCTTGGAAAGGGAGGTTTCTATGCATTCCTCCCATTCCATTAATACAGAGTATGTGTGAAACTGCAGATGGAGGTGCAACCTTCATCCTCACTGCATCTCTTTGGCCTTAACAAATATGGTATCTGTTGCTCCACAACTAGCTGTGGCGCCCAGTACACATGCCTCTGTGTAGAGAACTGTTGTCACAGGACAAGGGTCTCTGGTCCATTTGGACCTGAAGTTCCTGCACCTGCATGACTGGTTCCTGAAGACATAGCCATTGCAGGTTCAGGGGTATCACCTAAGTAGCTGATGTGCTGGTTGTAGCCAGAAAGCCTTCCACCAGACGTACCTACTTTGTGACATGGAAGCATTTCACTTTGTGGCCACTTCCAGCAATAAGGACCCATTCACCTCTCCGGTAAATGCAATGTTGGAATATTTGCTGTTGCTGTCAGACTCTGGTCTGCAGTATTCCTCACTGAAGGTGCATCTGGCAGCTATATCAGCTTTCCATGCCCCTGCTGATGAGCATATGGTGACATAATGGGAAGTCTCCTGTACCTTTCTGGGTGGTATTCTGCACATGAAACCTCCCATCCATAATCCGGTCCTCCCTGGGACCTAAATTAAAACTTCATTTGACTTTGGCCTTTTGAGCCAGCCATGTGTTATTGGCTTACATTTTCTTTAAAAGGAAAGTGTTACTTTTAGTTGCAGTCACTTTGGCTCGAGGTTTTCAGCACAACATGCTCTAGTGCATGTGCCTCCTTATTTGATTTTCCATAAACACAGAATTTGACAGCAGATAAGGACCGCTTGGCCTACCTAGTCTGCCCATTTCATACCTGATGGATAAGCTGCAGATTCTAGTTAATCAACAGCTTACTTCCTCCTACCCCACTAGAATTGTCTTATGCCTGTCCATGCATTCTTGAAGTCTCCCACTGTTCCTGACTCCACAACTTCCTCAGGAAGGCTGTTTCAGGCATCCACAACCTCTCTGTGAAAAAAATACTTTCAACATTACCTCTGAGCCATCCTCTATCTTCAAATTGTACTTTCTTGTTCTTGCACATCTCTTCTTCTGAAAGATGCTACCTCTTGTATTTTGTTAATTCCTTGAGATACTTGAAAATTTCTATCATGTCCCCTCTCCGTCCTTTCCTCAAGGTATACATATTAGCTGCTTTAGTCTCTCCTCGTATGTCTTCTGGTGCAGACCCTGCACCATTTTGTTGCTCTCCTCTGAACAGCCTCCACTCTATGTCTTTGCAGAGATGGGGTCTCCAGAATTGTATGCAGTACTCAGATGGGGTCTCACTAACTGTCTGTACAGAGGGATAACAACTTCCTGTTTTCTACTGTTGATGCCTCTCCCTATGCATCCCAGTATCCCCCAGCCCTCCTTACTGCCTTCTCACATTGCTTGCCCACCTTTAGGTCATCTGATATAATTACTCCTAGGTCTCTTTTGATTTTTGTTGTTGTTATTAACTCAACCCCATTGTGTACTCTTCCCTGGGTTTTGTTTCCCAGATGCATTACCTTGCATTTCTTTGCATTGAATCTGAGCTGCCGTATTTGACCATTCCTCCAACCTTGCAAAGTCCCTTTTCATCCTTTCCACCCTACCTTGTGTATCAACCCTGTTGCAGATCTTTGTGTCATCTGCAAAGAGACATGCCTTTCCTTCCAGGTGCTCTCCAATGTCACTTATAAAGACATTAAAGAGGACCGGTCCTAGTACCGAACCTCATGTACCCTGCTAGTTACCCTCCTTTCTTCACTGTGGACTCAGTTTATTATTACCCTTTGCGTCCTGTTGCCCAGCCAGTTTTTTATCCATAAACGGTGTATTCTGTACTAATCCTAAGTATTTGCCAAAGGTGGTATCTGAGTTTACAGTAAATCAATCCTTCCACCTTCCAGTTTATTTCACTGTGCATGCCAATCAAGGTGAAGCATTTCCCCATACTTTGGATGTACATAGAATCTTAAGCTACTACAGTATATTGCTTGCACCAAGGACTGCAGAAAGTTCTCTTAGCTATTTGTTTCATTTGCCTCTGAGAAAGAGGTGTCCCTGAACTGAAACAATGCTTGTCCAAATAGCTTAGCACATTGTATTACATTCTGTTATAGGAAGTATAGTAAGGAACTTCCTGGTACAGTTCGTGATCATTCCACAAGGGGTGTGGCCTCCTCTGTTGCTTGCTTGCTGAAATGTCTCTGCAACTGACATCTGCACTACAGCCACTTGGAGTACTGTCCACACCTTGACTAAACATTACAGTCTGGACACAGTTTCTTGTAGACATGTAGACTTCAGCCTTGCTCTTCTACAGGACCTGCTGTTACGAAGAGACTGCAACAACCTCCCACTTAGCTTTTGGGACTGCTTGGACCCATTCCAAGGTGTGGCCTAAGGAAGAGAGATATTCTCGAAAGAATATAGAACAGTTACTGCATTTACTGTAACAGTAGATCTTCAAGTAAATGTCTTCCCTAAGCCATGCCTGCCCTCCTTCTTCCCTTTTTTAATCAGCTGTAGAGGAATATGGCATTCATGTCTGCCTTGGGAATTTCCATAGCTGCTATCTCCAGCACCTGCATCTGCCTACTATCATAGGCACTGGTATAATCTCTGGGTTCCCCAAGAAGAGTCCTTCAAGCACGATCTTTGGCAGGAACTGAGGAGAAGGAGCAACCCACATTTATGTAAATGCTGATGCATGGCGTCATTGTGGGTGGTCCCCAGCTAGTAAAAGTCTCTGTGTGTCCTAGCGCTGACATGGGTATAGTTCCAAAGGTGTGGCCTAAGGAAGAGGTTTGAAGATCTACTCTTATGGTAAGTATATAACTGTTCTTTTCCGACAGTAATTGTATTTGTTTATAATAATAGTCTGAGGAGTCTTCAAGAGTTCTAACTGCATCTTTGACTTCTACCATCCTCCTTCAGCAAGACCCAGGCTCTAATTTATTTGGTTTGAGTTCTTTTTATTACTTCAGCCACATTTTGAGCTTGCTCGAGTCTGATTTTATTGCACTCCAACTTACTGTTATACTTTTAAACATTTCCTTAATGGATGCTAAGTCAGATTTGTAAGTAGCTGTTGCGGAGGCTAGGTGCATTGACCCACCCCTCTCCACCTCCCCAACACTCTTACCAGCATTTAGCAGCAGATTTAAATCTTTACACAGATCGGGTGACTTGAATCTTCAGACTGTAATATTTTGAAACTGGTTGTAGGTAGAGCCTTAAAACTTTAAACACTGCTAAAACTACCTACTGATGCTTAATTTTGACAGCAATATAAGGTATTTTTATAGATTTTTGAGGATTTCCCAAGATAGTGGTTAGTGCTCTTCAGGCATCCATTCTTGGTGGCTGTAGACTCTTGTTCCATTAAAATGTTTTCATTTGACGTATTTTAAGTCAACTGTAGCCATCAACTGAGCAAGACAGATGTTTAAGTCCCACGGAGGAACTGGTTTTCCATACGGGGGATGTAGATAGTTGAGGCCTTTGAAAAACCTTTCCAAAGGTTGTGAGGCCGAGGACCTGTCTTTGCTTGCTGATGCAGGCTAACACAGCTGCTAGGTATACTTTCAGGGTTGAAGGTCTCAGTATTAAGGACTGTAGGTGTACTGGGTATTCCAGAACTGTAGAAAGCCATGCCTACATTAGGATTATATTTCTAAGGGCACACCAGTATGAGAGGAATATGGTTTTCCTGTTGCTGGTTTCATGGAAACTTTCATAACCCTCTACATGTTCGCTGACAGATTCAAACTAGAAATCTCTAGCTGGTCAAGAACCATGCCCTTAGATACAGTGTCCTGAGGTCTGGGAATGTTATCCTGCCCTGGGATATAGTCAATAAATTATATATCAATGGTAGGTTTCTTGGAATCCTGCTGGACAGGGTCACGCAACACTGAGTACCATGCCTGTCTGGCCCAGTCTGAAACTACCAGGATCACTGTTGCTGGCCCTTTCCCGAGCTTTATGAGCACTCTTTGTATGGAGTGGGAAGGCTGGGAAGACATACAGGAATGTCTGTGTCCGATCCAAGCTTAGGCATCCTATGGGACTGTGCCCCTGGCCAGTGGCTACACAAAACCTTGAAGCTGACTGTTTTCCCAAGAGGCAAACAGGTCCATTTCTGGAGTACCCCACTTTCTGAAGACTGATGCCAGCACCTGCTGGCTCAAGGCCCAGTCACGATTTCCCTTGGCCAATTCTGCTTAGAGGGTCTGCCAGCACACTGTCCTTGCCCAACAGATGTATGGCAGCAATTTTGTTTCCATGGAATAGGCTAGATCCCAGAGCCTCATAGCTTCTGTGCACAGTTTTGGGGATCTTGTTCCTCCATGTGTTTATGTAGTACACTCTTGTAGTACTGTTGTCAGAATTTTAATGACTGACCCTGCAGCTGAGAGAAGAACTGTGTTGCCAGCAGTACTACCCTGAACTCTAGAAGATTTATGTGCTCCTGAGTCTCCTGAGGACTCAAGATACTACACTGTGAGGTCCTCCAGGTGGGCACCCCACCCTAGGAGTGAAGTATCTGTTGTGAGGATTTTGATTGGAGTTTACAGGAGGAAGGGAATGACCTCTCTGAGGTTGCTTTCTCCTTTCACTGTGCTGGTGCTTGTACAAAGTTTTCTGTTACTTTGACACAGTCCGCTTGTCAAATTAACCAGCCTGGGAGTGGGTCCCAGGGTGGTAGCCTGGGTAAAACATTGGCTGAACAACAAGACACAGAAGATAATTGTAAATGGAGTCCACTCTGAAGAAAGAGGATTACTAGTGGGGTTCCAGTCCTTTTTAATGTCTTTACAAAGTGACATTGTAGAGGGACTGGAAGGAAAAGTATGTCTATTTGCAGATAACACAAAGATCTGCAACAGGGTTGATACACAAGGAGGCGTGGAAAGGATGAGAAGGGACTTGGCAAGTTTGGAGGAATGGTCAGAAGTATGGCAGCTTGGATTCAATGCAAAGAAGTGCAAAATAATGCACCTGGGAAACAGAAACCCAGGGAAGATTACACAATGGGGGAGGTAGTAACAACAACAAAATGGAAAGGGACCTGGGGGTAATCATATCAGATGACCTTAAGGTTAGCAAGTAATGTGAGAAGGTAGTAGGAGAGCTGAGGGTATACTGGGATGTATAGGGAGAGGCAACATCAGCAGAAAACAGGAAGTTGTTATCCCTCTGTACAAACAGTTGGTGAGACCCATCTGAGTACTGCATCCAGTTCTGGAGACCCCATCTCCGCAAGGACATAGACAGGATAGAGCAGCCCAGAGTATGGCAACTAAAATGGTGCAGGGCCTGCAAGAGAAGCCATACAAGGAGTGACTAAAGGAGCTTAACATGTACAGTATACCCTTGAGAAAAGGAGGGGGGAACATGATAGAAACTTTTAAAGAAGCAGTGCAATGAAACTGGGAAAAAAATTACCTTACCTTTTTCACTTTAAAAGATTCCAGACATCTTCCAGTTTCATTGGTGGTAACATTTTCTAATTCCACCAAAATGTGAGGATTTAATGAATGTTTTAGTATAGTTTTTCTCAAGAAAAAAGGATGGCTGCCACACTTTTCACAGAAATAGCATTGTAGACCTGGCAAGGGTTAGGATTAAAAAAACAAAAAAAAGATGGTAGGCAGAATAGGAGGTGCCTAGACAAGTATATCTGACAAGTATGCAAATATTTTTCCTAACTGTAGCTGAAGCTAGACTTTTTGAAAAAACATTTTTGTTGCACTGCTGCTTTAAGTACCTCAGTGGAATCAACAAAGTCTAACAGGGTAGAATCTTTCAGAAAAGAGATGTGCAAGAACAAGGGACACAATTCAAAGATAGAGGGGCGGTTCAGGGCAATGAGGGAGTATTTTTTCAGCGAGGTGGTGGACACATGGCATTGCCTTCTGAGGAGTTGGGGGTCTAAAACTGGGAGAATTCAAGAATACATGGGACAGACATAAGGCAATCATTGTGGGGAGGGTTAAGAAGAAATAGGCTGTTGGTTAACTAGGATCTGCAGCTTATCCTGTAGGGAGAAATGGGCAGACTAGGTGGGCCAAGCGGTCCTTATCTGCCATCAAAGTCTATGTTTCTATGTTCTATGTTACTAGCACTAGCTTGGACATAGAGTCTGACCTTTGGAACCAGTAACCTCTTAGGTGATACTGGGTGTCTCTCATTTGAAATTTGGCCCATGTCACCATGGCTGTGGATGTACCCATGGGCCTGTTAGTTGCAGAAAAACACTTGGAGGCCTTGGATGGCCCAGGGTGAATGATTCTGCACTGACAATCAGATTGTATGCCCTTTTCTGAGGAAGGAAGGCCTTTCCCTGCAGGTTATCTAGCATTGCTGCTATGAAGTCCAGAACCTATACTGGTTCTGTCTGGGACGTCTTTAGATTTATTACAAATTCCAGGTCCTCTAAGGTGCTTCTTACCTGGCTTATGGAGCATTCCTCCTGTTCTGTTGTTCCTCAGGTAACTAGTTATCCAGGTAAGGAAAAACATCATACCGTGTCATTTTATGTGAGTTGCCACCACAGCTAGGTGCTTTTGAATACCTTTGGTGCCTGGTGCAACCAAAGGATAGGGCTGCAAACTGGTACTGGCGGTTTCCTAGCCTGAACCTGAGATATTTTCTGTGACTGGGTCTGACTGGAATATAGAAGTAGGCATCCTTCAGATTCAGTGACCTAATCAATCTCCTGACTGTAGAGATGGTATCATTGTACCCAGTGTGACCATCTTGAACTTAACTTTCTGATATATTTGTTCAGATATCTTAAATCTAAAATGGGTCACCATTCCCCCATTTTCTTGTAGGCCAGGAAGTATCTTGAAAAGAGACACTTGCCTTACTGTGAGACAAGGACCTTTCCTACTGCTTTTGCTTACAGTAGTTTCTTTACTTCCAGTTCCAGCAGAATTCTTTCTGTTGGTGAGTGAGCTGGGAAGTTTTTGGTCTCTGCAACTTGGAAACATTTGGAATTATAGGGGACAATCCCTGACCCACTATTTCAAGTACCCACTTATCTGTGGTCATTTTACGCATTTCTAACAATGGCTGACTGGCAACCTGGGCAAAACTGTCAGGATTTTGTTTTAGTTGTGTCTTACAGGCTGGTGCTGTAGCACACCTTGAGACCCTCTTCCTCTACCTCCGTAGTACCCTATATGTGGTTGGTACTCATAGATGGCATAGGGTCTAGGACAATAATCCCTGCCCCTGTCTCCCTCCCCATAAAACCTGTAGGAAGTAGTGGCCTTTTTCTTTCTCAGTGGAATTTTTAAAGAGGCCCTGTACTTTTTAATGCATGCCTCTGTCTTGTCACCAAACATGGAATTTTCCCCAAAGGTTAATCAACAGCTTTAGTCTACATGTCCTTGGTAAGGATGGTAGCCTTTCGTCAGGCAAACTCCTCAGTGCCACTGCATGAGTCAACACTCTGGAAGCAGTTACTGTGTCTACAACCATGTTAACTGGTATTTAGTGGCATCCAGAGCTGACTTTGCTGTGGCAGTCAGATCCTGTACCACCTCACTGTCCACCTAAACACTCAGAGCCAGCACTGCAGTCCTCAGAGCTTTCTGGTATGAAGCTGCATAGACCAAAAAGCTGATTGTCTTAGGAGCAGGGAAACTGTTGTGTACACTTTTTGGTCATGGTGTCCAGTTTTCTATACTCCTTTTCAGGAGACTATGCAGAGAGAGACAACTTTGCCTTTTGACAAGCAGCTGCCTGTACCACTCCTTCATGATCAGGGTGGACATAGAGATATTCAACACCCTGCCTGTCTACCAGATACTTTTTTCAGATTTCTTCTCAATGCCAACAGCTGAATTAGATGCTCACATTATTTTTGATGTTGCCTTTTGGAGGACTTGTGGATGGAGACTAATAATCTCCTTGTAGGGGCTAGTGCTAGTCCTCCTCTTTTATGAGAGGAGATGTTGAGGTTGTTCACCATTTGTTTGATGAATGAGAAGTAAGAGGTGTAATCCTCCTGCCTGAAGAGGGAACCAACCTCCTGCTCAGGAACAATGAGGTTCTACTGGTTCACCTTCCTCCTCCTCTTCATAATACATACCCCTCCTCTACAGGCAAGTGGTCTGAAACCAGAACCTGGGAAAGGACAGCCATATTAAATTAATTTCCGTAGCCTGAAAAAAGTTGCCATACTTTTGTCATGCCCTCTGTTGATGGCATTTATTTTATTTAGTTTTTGTTAACCGGGTAGGTGCACTAGCCATAAAATGACTATTTTCAGGCATAACCCGAGAGTACAACAAAAAGAGAACAGTTGAACAACAGCAACATGGGTACAATAATACAAATAGAGAAACAGTACAGCAGTGCTACAAAAATACAATCGGTAGAAACAACAAAAAATAATGGCAAGCATTATACAGATAATGGCAGTAAGATATATAATAAGTGCAGAAACCACGGACCCGACCTCTGGAGTGAAAGGTTAATAAAATAGCAAGGTTATAGAGAGAGAAATGTGAGGAATGTTCAAACATAACAAGAAAGACTGACAGAAGGAAGGTCAGGGTGGTAACTGGCAAAACAACAGTGGATGGTCAGCAACAAGATTCGAGAAGGAAGAGAGCTAGTAGTCAAGAAGTTATTTACAAAGAGAAGGAAAAATATGGAGAAGGGAAGAGGAGACAGTCTTGGAGCTGGATTAGAGCTGGGTGACATTACTGGTAAGTCTCAGGAGCTTCAGGTTGGGTCAAAGCATGTACAAGCATCAGCTAAGGATAGATAATGACGATATCCACTTTTAAATCCAAAGTGAGACTGAGACAGCCGGAGGTTGAGTGGAAGAGCATTCCATAGCCTGGGAACAGAGAATTGGAAGGCCCTGTGCCTTTAGTCGCCCGACATCTTGGAACATAGAGCAAGGATTTGTCAGCTGATTGCAGGCCATGGGAGGATGGTTGAGGGACCAGCAACACCGCCAGCTGGGATGTTTTTCCCGGATGATTGAGTCCACTAGTGATCCAAGGTAGTATTGTCTGCTGGCAGAGGGTGAGAGCCAATTCAGATCCTTATAAGGAAGGCAGTGATGTTTGAGTTGAGGTGACGAAGAGGCAAATCGGCATATATTGTTATAAGTTACGTCCCATTTTAGTAGGGAGGTTTTATGGGCAGAGGTAAGAATAGAGGCACCATAAGTAAGGGTTAGGAGCAGAATACCTCAGGCAATTGCTAATTTGGCCGAGGGGTAAGCATGTAGCTCATTTTGTAAGCTACTCCCAGTTTCAAGTTTACAGCTTTGCACGAGGACTGAATGTGAAGATTAAAATCCAGGGACTGGTCCAGCAGGATCCCAAGGTACTTGAAGGAAGTAACATTTTCAAGTGGAAATCCTCCTGGGTGAAGAACCTCCAGCAAACTAGAACAGGCCTTAATCTTCAGTCGGAACCTAGGAGCATGGCTTTCGTTTTCTTTTCATTTAGTACAAGCTTACGGTCTAGTAGCCAGTCTAAGACCTTATTAAAGTCTGAAGTAAGTGATGTGTTTATGCAGGCAATACTAGAAGAACTAATACAGATGAGCAGGGCATCAGCGTGAGAGAATAGCTGAGCAAAATTCCAGGACCTCAGCTGCATTGTTGATAAAAATTGAGAACAGAAGGGGCCCAAGGATAGAGCCCTGGGGACCCCAAGGTTGATAATAGACATGCTGGACAGGGAGGAGTTAAATTTGACAGCTTACGACCTGTTTGACAGGTAGCTACAGAACCAGTCCACAACAGGGGTACAGAAATGGAATTTATGGAGAGTGGAGAGAAGCAGGGATGGTCTACAAGGTGAAAGCCTTAGTGAGGTCAATGAAGATGGCACCTGTGAGTTTTCCAGAATCCATGTTGGACAGAATATCAGTAGTTAGTTGAAGAAGAGCCGTGGTGGTGCTATAACCTTTTCTGAAACCATGCTGGGTGTCTGAGAGAGAGATTGTAGCATGTAAGCTTGTCAATGGTCTGTGATGCAACTATTTTCTAGGATTTTGCTAAGGACAGAGAGAATTGCTATAGGTCTGTAATTGGCCATGTCCTTTGGGTCACCTTTTTAAAGACAGGTGTTACTCTTGCAGATTTCCACAAGTCTGGCACAGTGCTATGGATAAAGGGATAAAGTGTAGATTCTGGCAATCGGAAGGCAATGAGTGGAGCAGCCAGCTTAAGAAGATGAGGTTCCAGTGAGTCACAACCAGAGCTGGTATTGGCAGATATGGATCTCAGTAATTTCAGAACTTCCACTCTTGATACAGCCTTGAAATAGAATGGTGGCGCTGGAGGAGCATCATACGATAGGGCAGTATGGTTGTCTGATGGTAGTGTGGTAGGTAGATTGAGTGCGATCCACTAGGTTGAAAAGCCGTATAGTGCAACAGATCAGAGAAAAGATTGTGGTCCTAGGGTCATTTTCAATGTGCCCTATTTATGATCATTTCTTTTTTTTTATTTAATATTTATTGCAGTTTCCACATACAGTACATCATAGTCACGGTACATAAAGTGCGAACATGTACTTTCAGCATATCCGAAAAACAAAAGAAAGAGGAAAAGAAAAGGAGAAAAAAAAGCCACGCCTACCCCAAACTAAAAGCCCCCACCTCCCTTAGCATCCCCCTTACCTACCGCCCATCCCAGGTTAGACTGCCCAGAATCATGGATTACTGAAAGGTCTCTGTTCACTGGATTTATTGTGTTTGTGACATTCACAGAGAATATAGAGCTAAAAGCGGGCCCAGATTTTGTTAAATTTGCTCAGTCTGTTCTGCAAACTGGCAGTCATCTTCTCCATTCTGATATTGTCCAATAATTCCTTCAACCATTTGGTATATGATATAGCTTCGTTATCCTTCCAATGTCTAAGCACCAGTTTTTGACTGACATAGATATAAGAGCTATGTGATATTTACGTGTTTACCCAGATTTCTTAGTAATTTCCTAATAGGCAATATCGACCGTAAACAGCTCGTCAGAGTCCCAACAAGGGTTCTGCTTTGCTTGATTTTGCGACCATAGGGGGCTATTTTAGAACAGTGCCAAAAATGTGCACTAGATTGCCCTCACCTTGGGCGCATCTCAAACAAATGGCAGAAGAGGCCCTGTCGAACTTAGCTATCTTCTGAGGGTATAATATAAATTGTGCAGGATATGGAACTGCATAAGTCGGAGCCTGTCCTGTGTAATAAATTTATGGCATCATTGCCAGAGTTTCTCCCAATTAATGGGTGTCTCCGGAAGAAGCGTTGTCCAATAATCAGTAGGTCCAAAGGCCCAGGATATATTTTGTTGTATAGGGCTTTGAATATTTTGGAAACTGCATGAGGGAGACCTACAATTTGAATCAAATCCACTCAGAAAGGGTAGTCCTTGTATCTGGGGGTTCACCCTTATAGTTTTCACCAAGATACGTCGCAGTTGGAATAATTTAAATATATTAGAGTCTGACATCCCTAGCTTTCTTAAAATTTCTGTGGATGAAGCCCATTTTTGTTCTGCCTCCTTCCAAAATAGCTGAGCTTGGCTTCCCTGAGTTGTGGGATCCATAGAGGGAAAGAGCTTTCCATCTAGTCTGATATTGGGATTGCCCATCAGAGGCTGCTCCAAGTCCGAGCAATGGTTATATTTAATAACAGAGCAGAACTGGGAGTGGACCCTCACCGATATAGCGATAGGTGACACAAGCAGTGGCTTAGGAGGCTCTTGGTTGCGCAAAGAGCAGCGCCCAAGAGAGAAAGATTGTGACTACGGATTTGGGCAGATTCTATTTGGACCCAGAGGGTATGTATTCCCAGGGTATCTAGGGTCATTTGGGGTGAGCCACCAAGTATTTACCAGCATGGTTGGCCCAATAATAAAAGCGCCAACATGTGGTACCGAGGCCCTTTAAGCTTTTGGGCTGCTAACTTGTAGAAGGCTAATCGGTGACCTTTACCGCCCAAATGAAATTAGAAAAATGCTGTGCACTTTCTTGAGCCATGATTGGGGTAACCAAATGTTCAGGAGATTAAGTGGGTAGAACAGTCACGGAAAGACATTCATTTTGATAAGGCTAACTCTGCCCCAAATAGTCAAAGGGAGAAGGGACCATCTATTTAAATCTTGAACAGTAGTGTTTAGTAGGGAATCTAGATTGTATTTATGCAAAGAGCGGTGCTTCTCGAGAAGGTAATGCCTAAATATTTCAATGACTTTCTTTCCCAGGACAGGCCTAATGCACTGATCTCATATTTATGATCATTTCATCAGGAGTGACCGACTGCAAGGTACTCAGAAATGTTTTGACGTGGGCCCAGAATTTCCTCGGGTCACAGGCTGAGCTTTGTAGAAGGTCCTTGCAGTATCTGGTTTTAGCAGCTCTAACTTGTCTCTTGCATCTGTTCCTTAGTTCACGATATAGACATTAAGATCTGACTGTAGGCCAGTGTGTTTGTAGCGAATCCAGAGCTTGTCTGGCGTAGATTAGCAAGGAGGTATTTATGCAGCCACCTCGTCTGATTTTCTCTGACCCTCCTAGTAGTCTTGGGGCATGTTTATATTGAATGGTAAGAAATGTATTTATGAATATCTGTACAGCACCCTCCACATCCTTTGTTTGATAGATACCTGCCCAGTCGATATTGGAGACATCATAGAGAAATGCATCCTGGTCAATATGAGCTAGATTTGTAAACGTGATTAGTCTTGATGGAGGAGATGGAGGTGCAACCATAGATAGGATACAAAAAGTGTGGTGAGTGGTCTGTTAGTGCATCTTCAAAGTTCTGCTTTCAACACATGTTCCACGGTTAACCATCACCCAGTCTAGGAGTGTTCCGTTTGATGGGATGACGTGGCTCTAGTTGCTTCAGAGATTAACTGGTGAAAGTTATAACTAAGCGTGAGTGATTGCAAGGATGTTTGAACTGACCCTAACCAATTGAGGTTAAGATCACCTAGGATGACAGCCTCATTATGATTTACAGTCTGGGAGGTGATGTCAAGGAGTTCTTGAAGACCTACTATTCCCCAGCAGGGGATTATAGGCACATATAATATGAAGCTTCTTTTCCCCAATACAATAATTGCCTGCATGAATTTGCACACTGTGGGAGAGGCAGATGCCGGGATAATAGAGATGTTAAGGTGTTTTTGAAGAATAGGGCAACTCCACCTCCACGCTTGGATGAGGATCTATCCTGCGGAACAGGGAATAGTTAGGCAAGGAACATACGTCATCAGGTATACTGGGTTCTAGCCAAGTTTCTGTGAGACAGAGTACATCAGGACTGTAGAGTTTCACCCAGACCTCGAGTTCCGCATGGTGACAGGTAAGACTTTGATATTGATATGGGCAATTAATAATCCTTTCTTGGACATGCCAGATAACCTATTTGGGGAAAAGAAACAGGTAAGTGGACTTGGATTTAGTTTGATGTCCCCAGATAGCAGAATAATGATCATGGCTAGGAACCAGAGCCTTGCACAGTGGCAGGTTAGGGTGAAAGCACACCTCATTCTGTTCCACTGCCTTCTCCTTTTCCTTTACAGGAGGGTGTCAGACATATGCTTTTCTTTTTCTTAGCTGGCAGTGGTTCCAGCACCTGCTGTGAGGCTGTTTTATTTGTATATTTACCATCATTGTAACCAGGTTTCCTCCTGGATACCCTGTTTTCTTTACCATCTTTATCATGCCTTTCTGATGGATGTGCAGCTGTATCTTTCATTTGCCCCTTGACAACAGTGCTGCTTATGAGAAGAAAAAATTACTTGCATAATAAAATTCTTCTCAGGAATCCTCATTATGTTTACACTTTAGCATATTTTCCGGCATAGAAGAGATGCCCCAAAGACAGAACCTTATGCAAATTAAAGAATATGAAATGTAGGTTCAAACTCTGCATTGGTGTTACACTTCACTCTAGGCAGTTACCTCAGATTTGTTTCTGTAGGTAGTGGGGAGCTGTGATTACCAAAACTAACTAAATGGTTACCATTTTTTTTTATGTGCCCTCCATCTCCCTGGCTGCCCACTCCTTCAGGCCCCCTAGGCCCTTCCGACTGCCTGCCCATCCCCATGCCAGCCACTTACCTCATACTGCGGCTCCCCAGGTAACCCGGCATATCCTTCACCAGACAGGCCCCTCCTCCGAGGGGAAGGCACCAGCGGGCTAGCCAGTGCACTCTATACTTGGCCCAGGGTGTCGCTTGAGGTGTGCTGGTCGTGGTTCGCAGCAGCGGAGAGCTGAAGACCATCATCTGGCTAGCCAGGAAGCATTTTCCCTGGTTTTCTTAGGGGAGTGATGTCCTGACGCCAAGGCTGACGCCAACATCTGCCACTCCCTTGTGCACTGAGCCCGACATTCTGCTGTGTCCCAAGCCTCCGCCTAGGTCAGCAGGTGCCGGTGCACATCCCACCCTCCCCTGGAGAAGGATAGCTGTCCCCTGACGCTTCATCCTTCTCCCCTATCCAGCCTCTCCAGTGACCTAGTCCATTCCTGAACCCAGGTCGCTGGTGTTGCAGGCGGAAATCCAACCGCTGCACTGGACGGGCTGGCATACCAAACATTTTTAAAAAGATTTTTGAAAACATCTAACAAAATTAAGACAGACATGTTGAAAATAATTAAGAACGGTGAAAAATATTTAAATGACCATATTTTCCAATTGTAAATAGTTTAAAATAACACTTTTTACAGCTGTCAATGAACTATAATAGTAATGCTCACACAATCAATTAAAATAATTGATTCTTGTGTGAACCTATGTTCAGGTTTTGGAAGGAGGCAGGGTTATGAAGTGTAAATCATAGAGAGGGATCCCTGAGAAAAACAACATTACCATGGTGAGTATCTTTTTCTTCTAACCCCAGGAATCCCTCACTGATGCTTTACACAGCAGACTCTTCAGCAGTACCTTGGGAGGCTGGACCCAGAACCTACTTAGGAAAAAGATTCTGCAAGATATCAGTTTGAAAGCTGACATCCCTTCTGCACTGTATGTCCAGACACTACTGCTTTGTGAAAGTGTGCACTCTTTTCCAGGTAGCTGCTTTGCAAATCTCCAGTAATGCGAGTCAGCTGTGGATGCCCCAGAGGAAGAGGGTACCCCTTGTTGAATGTGCTCTAAGCCTTTGAGGGTATCCCCACACACTTTCTCAGAACTGTATGCAGGAGACTATCTAGCAAAAAACAGTTTTATTGGTTGCTGGTTTATCTTTGCCTACCTCACCATAGGTAAGAAAAGCTGTGTGACCTTGGACCTGACATCATTTTTCAGTCTAGGTAGTAGCCAAGTGCTCATTTCAGATTCAGGCAGTGCAGTTTCTGCTCACCTGGGATGAAATGCTTATGGCAGAGCACAGGAAAGGCAGCTCACTGGTTCACATGGAATTCCAATACCTCTTTGGTAGGAACCTCCTATTTGTTCTAAGGACTACCTTGTCCATGAGTGGGATTACATAGTTTGGGTCTGTGCAGAGGGCTTGCAATTCACTTACTCTCCTAGCAGATGTCATGGAAATCAGGAAAAGGGTTTACATGTGACATATTTTAGATCAGCAGTAGCTATAAGCTCAGTAGGGCCTCCATCAGCTGGGCAAGGCAAATTTTAGGTACCATGGAGGGACTGAGTCCCTCACAGGTGGGTATAAATGGCTGAGGCCTCAGAAGAACCTTTTTAAACATAGGTTGCTATGCCAGTGACTTGCCCTTGCCTGCTGATACGTAAACTGACACTGCTGCTAGATGTACCTTCAGTGTTAATGGCCTCATGCCTAAGGACTGCAATGTATTAGGCAGTCCAGGACTGTAGGCAACCCTGCCTGCATTGGGACGATCTTTCTGGGGCACACCAGTATGAGAATCTCTTCCACTTAGAGGAGTATGCTTTCCTGGTTGCTGGTTTCCTGGAAACTTTAAGCACCCTCAGGACCTCTAGTAGATTCAACTCAGAAAACTAGCTCTTCAGTAACCAGGCCTTCAGGCATAATACCCTGGGGTCTGGGAATGCCCTGCCCTGAGACAGTGTCAGTATGTTGTAACTCAGTGGCATGCTAATTGGATTCTTGCTGGAGAGGGACAGAAGCATTGAGTAACAGGCCTGCCTGGGGCTATTAGGATCACTGTTGCCAGTTCTCTCCTGAGCTTTAGGAGCCCTCTCTGTATGAGTGGAGTGGAGTTTATTAATATGCTACTGTGGCGTTGTCTGTTCGGATCTGGACAGACTAACCTTGCAGCTAGGAGAAGAAGGACTACATTGCCAGAAACACTGCAATGATGGAGGAGTTTCTGGAACTGCATTCAGCTAAAGGAGGTGGATGCAGAAGGAGCGGACTGCAGTAAAGTCAGTGACTTTGTATCTTGTTTTTACTTTGAATTTATCTTTTATGTTGTCTTGCATGCAGGCGCAAGCAACATCTTCATGTAGTACCACACTGAGAGGTGTGTCAGTGTTGGCGAATGCTGGGCATGCTTTAGTAGATGCGCCCTCACCCACCAGTTAGTGGGCATGCTAGTGCTTATGCAGAAATTATGGAAAGTGCCACCTGTTGAAGAAATCTGCCGCTGCAATCAGAGACAAGCTCATCATGCAGCGGCAGATGGCAGATGACACGCTCCACAACAAGTCTTCCCTGGTGAAACTTTTCAATAAATATGGCGGCTTCTCCCGTCCCACCACACACAATCCTCTATACTGACATCGGGTGGCCAATCCCCATGTCAGCATGTTCCCCGCCCCACACACTCTTTACCGATGGAGCCCAATCTCTCTGGCATCAGCCCTCCCAAACTCATGGGGCACACTGAGAGCCCACCCTAGTGTTCCCAACATCCCCCAAAAACTCATGGGGCACACTGAGAGCCCTCCCCAGTGTGCCCAACAGTCCCCTTCCCCAAAAGTCATAGCCATGTTGAGCTCACCCCAGTGTGCCCAACGCTTTTGTTTAGTTCACCTCTAAAGAAAGAAAACGTCCTTCAATGTCATTTTCTTGTTTTTCAAGCTCCAGGAAATCTTACGTATTCTGACAAATGCAGTATGGTCTCACCTAGGACTGCCCCAGAGCCGAAATGGTTAATAGAACCTATGCTAATGATGGAATAATAGGCTCGAGCTTGTTTTCAAATCACTGTCCCTGGTTGCACCTCCTGCAACCGTCAGATTTTTACTCCGCTTGCCTCAGTAAGACGCCTCCAGAGAGCTCTCCTTCACGCCATCTGAAGAAGTTTATTTCTCGTTCAAATTTGTCTTTGTTATTTTATTCAATTTTTGAAGCATTGTCCTTGGTTCACAGGTAGATTTAGTTAGTGTCAAACTAGTATGTTTTCTCGGTCCCTTTCTGGTTATCCCTAACTGGGAGGGAACCGAGCCTTTATTTGGTTTGTATTTGTTTAATTTAAGCACTTTTACTGTACAGTAAGGCGTGTTTAGTTAAATTTAATTCTTGCCTTTTTTTTTTAACCGGTAATTCTTGGTTCATTTCGGTTCTAATCAACCCATAAATGTCACAGTTTAAGAAACGAATGGGCCCCACAAGTTTCCAACATTGTTCGGAGTGGGAACCATTCGCAAAGCAGATCCTCATTTAGTTTGTGTTATTTGTTTGGGGTTTGACCACCTCAAGGAGGATTGTGAGATTGATAAGAGAAAATGTCTGAGAAAACCGCTGAACCGTAGCAGACACTCATAAGGAACTGGGGGACCAGCCTGTGACAAAGGTGACTCCTCCATTACAAGAAAGACTTGCCAAACTGTCCACTGACCCGCTCATTCTGGCAAAAGAAAGAAGAAAGAAACACTCAGTGGTTGAACTGCAACTGAAGGCATCGGTTCCAACCATTGAGGAGATATGACGTGATTAGCATTATTCAGTCCTACAAACCAACCCAGTTCCGGTTGAGAAGAGACTCATGTTGGTTTCTGCAGGTCCTGCTTCAGTTCCTGGTTCAGGGGAACTTGAAGGGACGT
Source organism: Neoceratodus forsteri (assembly GCA_016271365.2). Taxonomy (NCBI): domain Eukaryota; kingdom Metazoa; phylum Chordata; order Ceratodontiformes; family Ceratodontidae; genus Neoceratodus; species Neoceratodus forsteri. The sequence continues at coordinate 260,783,131 of JADMNL010000027.1, read as the reverse complement.
TGGAACTGGGGATTATTTTGGTGATGGTGATGATGATGATGATGATGGGGATGACTATGGGGAGCCTATTGAACTGGATATTTCCCAGATCCTCACAGATCTGATTCCCCATAAGAGAACTGAGGATTATACATCCCATTTTCAATTTATTAGGCAGGTGGCTTTCTCCTTGACCTCCCCACTCAGGAATCTACTGATGAGGAGGAGGAGGAGCAAGATTACAAAGAAATGATGGATGTACCAACTTCAAAAACAGTCCTGTTGCCCATCCACAAGTCCTTAAAGAAACAGGTATTAAAAGTACTGCAAACACCCATTTCCATTCCACCCCGGAAAGAAAGGTAGATAAGAAGTACTGGATAGTTAAGGGTGGGCAGAATTTTGTTTGGCCATCCTAGCCATGAAGAAGTGGTACAGGCTGCAGCCTGTGATAAGGCTGGCATTCCTTTATCCTCACATCCTCCTGACAAAGACTCCAGAAGGATGGATTCCATCACCAAAAGCAGTATCTTGGGTCTTCTCTTGCAGTAAGACATGCTTCTTATATGGCCTATGTTGCAAGGTATCAAAGAACTTTGTGGAACACTGTTTTGGAGATCACAAAGTCAGTGCCAGCTCCCATGGCAGCGGATTTGGAGAAGGCTACAAAAGGGCGTAGGAGGCATCTAAGGTGCAATTTAGAATGACAGTAGACTCTAATGATACTGCTGCCAGGCAGATGACCTCTTCTATATCTTTATGCAGGTTTGCATGGCTCAGGACAACTAACCTGACACAGGACACTCAGTCCAAAGCAGTGGACTTTCCTGTGAGCCTTTGTCTCTGTTTGGTCAGCAGACAGAGGCTCACATGAAAAAAAATGGACAATTACAAGACAGCTTACAAAGTGCTGCTGCAAAGGAGAAACCTTCAACACCCCATTAGCAGCAAGCCAGAGGTTCCAGAGGTAGGCCCTATAGGCCATTCTTTCAGCCCCAAGCTTTTCCACAGTATCAGCAGTTCCAGTGCCAGAGGGGCTACTTCAGAGGCAGGATTAGAAGGGTGGTAACCAGATAGCCCCTAGCACTCAGCCAGCTTCACAACCTAAGCAGACTCCTGAGGAGTCTGCTTGGGTTGCCTCCCCAGTACCAGCAGGAGGTAGGTTGGCCCACTACCTTCAGGAATGGAAACCAATACTACAGAGAAGTGGGTCCTGAGGTGGGCCAAGGCCTGGTCCTCAGCTTCAAATTAAAACCTAGGCTGAGGGCAAGAGTTTTTAAACCCTCTTTCCCAGCAGAAAACCTGCTGCTGGAGAAGGAGGTATTAAACCCACTTTCTCTGGGGGCAATAGAGCCAGTTCCTTTGCAACAGAAGGGAAAGGCCTCTATTCAAGGTACTTTCTCACTATCAAGAAAACAGGGGAGTGGCGACCATACTGGATCTCAGGTATCTGAGCGAGTATTTACTGAAACCAAAATTCAAATGGTCACTCGGGATACAATTCTGCCCATTTTAAAGCAAGGGAGTGGCTGGCATCCCTAGATCTCAAGGATGCTTACTTCCACATTCCAATAAGGTAGGCACACAAAACATTTCTCAGGTTCAAACTGCCCTCAGGCCATTACCAGTTCAAGGCAATGCCTTTCGGTCTCATTTCTGCTCCAAGGGTGTTCACAAAATGCTTGGCTGTGGTTGTGGCACACCTAAGGAGAATAGGAGTGGCAGTATTTCCATACCTAGATGATTGGTTACTGGTAGGGAAAATCCTCACCAGACCAAACAGTCCCTGGCACTTGCACAGGATCTCCTGCATTCCCTGGAGTTCTTAATAAATCAGAAAGTCAGTGCTGCAACAAGTGCAGCTCCTAGAGTTTATAGGGGCTCAACTGGATTCAGTGAAAGGAAAAGCTTTCCTTCCACAGGAAAGAGCAAGCAACTTGGTACAGTTGGCAAGCTCCTTCCAACCCGGCAGTCTCAGGCCAGCTAGTCACTTTCTGCTGCTGGGCCATATGGCAGCATCAACAGCTACAGTGCTAGGAGCAAGGTTTCAGATGAGAGATGTTCAGTATCATTTGAAACAGTACTGGCTCCAAAAGAAGGATTCCCTGTCAAAGCTGATCCCAGTGACCAAAACACTTGCACAGGCTCTGCACTGGTGGCTAGAAGAAGAGAACCTCAGGCAAGGAGTTCCCTTCCTGCAGGTACAACCTCCAGGGTGCTTACCATGGATGCATCCCTCCTAGGTTGGGGAGCACACTTAGAGGAGCATACGATCCACGGTTCATGGTCCAAGCAAGAGTCCCTACTTCCATCAACCTGCTGGAACTCAGGGCAGTCTTGTTAGCACTGCAGACATTTGCCAGCATGCTTCAAGGGCAGGTGGTACAGGTCCAGACGGACAACACTACCACAATGTACTATATCAACAAACAAGGAGGCACAAGGTCCACTCCTCTGTGCACTGAGGCTATGTCAATACAGACCCTGGCCTACTCACTAAATATCCAGTTGTCAGCTGTTCATTTGCCAGGCAAGGACAATGTTCTGGCAGATGCACTAAGCAGAATACATCAGGGCCACCACGAATGGTCTCTGAACAGTCAGGTATTACAAGTAGTTTTCCAAGGTGGGGACTCCAGAGATAGATCTCTTTGCCTCACCAGAAAACTACCAGCTACAAGGTATTGTTACAGACCACCAGTGGCAGGGTCAGTGCCACTGGATGCCCTAGTACTGGATTGGTCGGGAAGTTTCTGTATGCCTTTCCTCCATTCCCATTACTACTAAGGATTCTGATCAAGCTCCGATCCCACCCTGCCACAATGATCCTAACTGCTCCAGATTGGGCCAGTCAACCTTGGTACTCCATAGTACTGGACATGCCAATAGCCAAACCGGTCAGCCTTCCCACAAGGCACAACCTACTGACCTCATCCCGGGCAGGATCCTGTCCCTGAACTTCGGTTTCTCAAGCTCAAGGTCTGGCTCTTGAGGACCTAGAGTATGCCAATTTACACCTCTCAGAGAGTGGTATGCAGGTCCTTAGGGTTTCTAGAAAACTTTCTACCAGAAAGATTTATTCTTCCAAGTGGAAAAGATTTTCTATCTGGTGCAAAATAGAAAGCTGAACCACAATCAGGCAGGACTGCCTGTGGTTCTGGACTACCTACTCACCTGCATTCTCTAGGCTTATTGTCTTCCACACTGAAGGTGCACTTGGTCAGTAGTCTCAGCTTACCCATCAGCAGGTAAGTCATCATCTCTGGTCTCTAATCCAGTGTTTAGGAGCTTCTTCAAGGGACTGATGCATTTGCACCCACACCACAGAACTCCCATTCCAGTATGGGATCTCAATATTTGCATAGCACAGCTTATGCAACCACCTTTGAACCTATGGCAACAGCTGATCTTAAGGCATTGTATGTGACTTGGAAGAATGTGTTTTGGTTGCCATTACTTCTGCCAGAAGATCAGTGAACTTCAGGCTTTGTCCAAGAAGCCTGATTTTGTGGCATTCCATAGGATAAGGTGGTCCTAGGACTAATAATAAATTCCTTCCAAAGGTGGTTTCAGATTTTCACATTAATCCGGCCCATCACACTTCCAGTTTTCTTTACTAACCATTCTACTTAGGGAAACGAGGGCGCGATAGCTTGATGTTAAGAGGGCTATCAGCTACTACTTGGAGCATATAAAAGTCATAGAGGGATAAAAGCCAACTTTTTCTGACTCATGGGGAAGTTAGAAAGGCAAACCTGCCACAAAAAAGTCCATAGCAAGATGGATTGTGGCATGTATTCAGTTCTGTTATAGCAGGGTGGGTAAACAGTTCCCCTCAAGGGCTCAGGGCCCACTCTACCAGGGGACAGCTGCATCTATAGCAGCTTCAAGATATCCCTCTGTTGGAAATCTGTAAAGCAGCTACCTGGAAAACAGTCCATACATTCACTAAGCACTATTATGTGGACACACAAGCCAGGAATGATGCCAGGTTTGGCACAGCAGTTTTGCAGATCATGTTTCCTAAATAGGCCCTCTGCCCACCTCCAAAGGCACTGCTTGAGTAGTCTACATTGTCAGAATACAGTAAGATTTCCTGGGTTTGAAGAAAAACGTTACTCACCATAGTAATTTTGTTTCTTCTAACGGAATCTTACTGTATTCTGAGCTCCCACCCTTCCTCCCTGCTAGAACCTTCAGGACCCTGCACACTGCTGGTTGTTATGTTGGAAACCTGTGGGTACCTAGTAGTTTGTTGGGCATCTGCTGACTTGAGTGTTAGTGATGCCCTTGTTATTTGGGGGTATTTGTTCTTACCCTGTTAGGAATATTTAGCTATAGTTAAGTAGCTTAGAGTTTTAGCTTCTGCATGCTTCGAAGAATCTGATGGTTGCCGGAAGTGCAACCAAGGACAGTGAACTGAAAACCAAGCTCGAGCCTAACATTCCATCATTAGCATAGGTTTTATTAACTATTCCGCTCCGGGCAGTCCTATGGTGAGACCATACTGCATTTGACAGAATACAGTAAGAGTCCATTAGAAAAACAAGATGACTATGGTAAGTAATGTTTCTTCCCTGCAAAAAAAGCGGTCCCTCATAGTCCCCTGCTGCCCCTCCCCAACCCGCACCCACCTCTGTGCACACCCCACCTCCCCTCACCCCATACTTACCTCCAGAGGTCCGTGCTGCGATCGCTCAGAAGCGGGATGCGCCTGAACTCTTCAAAGCCAAACTGCAAAATGAAAAATGCCAGTAAGCTATATAATGGCATCAATGGGGGTTCAACTTAGATGGATATCTCAGCCATGTTTTTGAATTTTGGCTCTAAATTGTCAACATGGGTTTCTTGGGACCCCACCTCATGAACATGTGCTCTGTCATTTCATTATTCGGTCCGAAAGGTGATTTGCGGTCACTGCGTGGAATCATCTTTCAGGACTGAGTAACGAAAACAACAGTGCCACTGTTCATGAAGTGGGGTCCCAAAAAGCCTATGTTGCAAATCTGGTGAGACAATTCCAAAAATGACTACATTATAAGTGTGGTTATGCAGTTTCCACGCATGCTCGTAACTTAGACCATTTTTAATATTTTCACTCCAGAGTTTCAGCATTGCCATTTTTTCACACCTCCTTAGGAACAATACAGCTGTCATTTTTCACATCCTGCCAGTAATGTGTTTTCGCACATCTGGCGCACAATGGCACGATCACTGTGGGAAATCAACTTTCTGGACAGAATAACAAAATCACAGTGTCACTGTTCATGAGCGAAGTCCCAAAATGCCTATGTTGAAAATCTGGTTAAAAAAATCCCAAAATAATTGTGTTATGTGTGTGCGTTACGCAGTTTTTACACACGCTCGTGACTTCTCCAATTTTCATATTTTCACTCCAGATTTGCAACATTGCCATTTTTTACACCTCCTCATGAGGCAGTACAGCTATCATTTCACATCCTGCCGAAATGTGTTTCGCACCTGTGGCACCAAATGGTGCAGTCGCTATGCAAAATCACAGTTCGGCTAACGAACTGATAGTGTCACTGTTCATGAGGTGGGCTCACAAAAGTCCATGTTAAAAATTTGGAGGATAATACCAACAAACGCCTGGGGCATTAGGGTTTCCAACTGTAATGCCCCACCCTGTAGAGACAGACAGGTGTCAGGTGTGACTTGGGATCGCCGGGCTGTAATGCTCACGCCATTCCACCCCTGCAGCCAGTGACAGGCATTGAGGTGTGCCTTGGAGTCTTCGGCCCCAAAGTTCACCCCATTCTTCTATATTGTACCCATCTCAGTGTATTTCCTTATGGAATGGGGTGAGCGTGAAGTCCGAAAACCCCATGGCATACCACTACACTTGTCGGTGTCTGCAGGGTAGAGTGAAGTGAAATGGCATGAGCATTATGGCTGATGACCCAAGGGCACACCCCAATGCCTGTCAGTCTCTGCAGGGTGGGGTGGGTTGAGCTCAGTTCAATACTTCGCTGCCATTCCTATTATGCATCTCTTTCTAACTTCTGCACTACCAATGCCAATAAGACAACATTCAGCATTGACAAATGCTTGTTTTGTTACTTTTTACTCTTCCTGTAAAAATGGGGTTTAAACCAGAATATTAACTTTGGATTAGCTGGTGGTGCTGCTCATTGTTGTTTGGCTTTGCTCCTCTCTGTCCCTTTATTCTCTGCTGTGGTCTTGGTTCTGAGGGTATACAGGTGGTGTACCCACAGGCTGAAGGTTGGGAAGATGGGGAGGTGAAGAGCAGAGTGAGCTGAACTGGACTGCTGGCCGGCCGTGAACTGGAGTACGCTATTGTTACTTTTATTGCCCACCCTGTTTCTATGCATTCAGCTGGCTAACTAGCCAGTTTGAGACCAGAGAATTAAATCTGCTACTAAAAACAGGAGGTCATGGGCTAAAACTGGAAATATAAACAGTGAAATTGTAGGTCAGGAGTCTGGTGGTGTTCTGGAATGGACGCTGAGTTTCAGACTTCAGACATTACACTGTAAGGCTCCGATTTGGAAACAAATTACTGTATTTTGAGATTTGAGAGAACTGTGGGTATTGGACAGTAAAACTGACTTATAAAACTAACTCATAATTCATATTATAAACTTACATTTTATATGCCTATGAGGATAAGAGGAGTGGAGAAAACATTTTTAAACGTAATAATTTAATTACCTTGATAGCTTCGTTGAAACTCCTCATGCTTACAAATCAGTGTTTTCCATATAAGGAAATCCTGACTGGAATACCTCCCGATTCTCACAGTAGCCAGTCACGAGGTGTGGGCTGAGTATTTAAGCAGGCCCCAGGTGCACAGCTCTAGGTGGAGGCAGTCATTGATGCAAGAACTATTTAAGAGTAATCAAGTAAAGCCAGCCAATTTGATCAGCTAAACCCGTTGCCCTTGCTGGCTTGTTCACTAAACTTGACCGGCTTACCCTTTCAGATCTAATGACCTGTCACTTATGACCGTGCCCAAATATGGGTGAGCAGGCTTATTCCTGCTTTGCTCCCAAGCTCTGGAACTCACTTCAGCTCAGGCTAAGATTCTTCCATCTCATTCTATTTTCATAGGTCAGCTTTGTAAGTTCCTGTCCCCGACAAATGCCCATGTACTTGATGCATTGTGTTTGCTGTTATGTACCTTTTATTTTTTTATTTTTTATTTATTTTACTGAAATCTAGGATTACAATACCTTTGAGCAGGAACTGCTCATTTACAAAGGTTCCACGTCAAAGGAATGGGGGGTATACATACATACAAAGGTCAACATAATAATACATAGTTACACAATAACAAGAAGTAAGAGACTGAGGCTTAGGAAATTCCAGTAATTCAAAATGTGCCAAATGTTAGGTAGCATGACATAACCAGCTAAGGGCAATCTTGGAAATAAGCACTGCAGGTGAGAGGAAGGGGTATGCAGGCAGGAAGGCCATTGTCGGAGGGTAGAGGTGAGGGTAAGAGCTCTAAAGGGGAGGAGAGGAAGGATAGAAGTCAGGAAATGCCCCAGGGAGGAAAGGGAGAGGGGCAGAGGCAGGTAGAAGGAGAAAGGAGGGGAGAGATAGCTTTCAAGACTAAAGTGGAGGGCAGTGAACGGTGGGCCCTGATTAGGCGAGGCAGTCACGACTAGTTGAAATTAGATGAAGTCGGAGTTGTCTCTTAAAAGGTCCAAGAGCAGCAGCAGCAGTAAGAGTTTCTTTGTTAAGAGTATTGCACCACTGTGGTGCTCTTGGGCAAAGGTCCTCTGGCCCATGGTAGTCCGGCAACTGGGGACAAGGAAGGTTAGTTGTTGTGAACTTCTAGTTCTCTGGGTGCTGTGGTGGTCAATAAGTAGTTAATGCCCGGGGCATGACCCGAGGAGGACTTTTTGGCTAAGAGGCAGGTTTGATACTGTATCCGGCTGATGAGAGGTAGCCATCCTGCCCAAGTGTACAGGTCACAAGTGTGTGTAAGTCGATCAGCCCCAGTTAGCAGCCTGCATGCTTTGTTGAGTGAAACTGTAATTCTCGGAGGGCAGAGGCGGAGGCAGAGCCATAAATTGCTAGCCCGTAATCGATGATGGAGGTGACAGAGCTGTTGATAGCCAACCGGAGAGTGTCAGGAGTCATGCAGTGTTTGTGCCTGTAGAGCAGGCCTATACGGATGTTGGTGGCTTTATGACAGAATCTATGTGCCAATGGTAGGACAGTGAGCTGTCCAATGTGACACCTAGGTATTTAAAATCAGGAACGTGTTCAAGTAAGGTCCCTGTTTGGTTTAGGATGGTGAGGTCACGGATTTGTACTTGCTCCTGGATTGTAGAAGGTCATAACCTTTGTTTTGCTGTAGTTCATGACCAGTTTGTGTGACTTGAACCATTCTTTGATGTGCGTGAATTCAAGCTGTAATTGTTTCTCGAGGAGCTCTCATGCTTTGGTGGTTGGTGAACATGACTCGCCATCGGCATAGAGCAGTAAGTTCTGGTGGCAGACACCGGAAGGTCATTGAGGAAGAGGCTGAAGAGTAGTGGCCCCAGGATGGACCCCTGTGGGACCCCTGAAAGGACTGGCTTTCTTCCGAGGTTACACCGCAATCCTAACCTGCTGGACCCTCTCCCCAAGGTAGCTTGAAAACCAGAGCAGTGCTTCATTGGAGAGCCCAATGTTTGATAATTGCTTGAGTAGGAATGGGTGGTTCACAGTATCAAAGGCTTTCTGAAGGTCGATAAATACTGCCCCTACACAGTTTCCTTGATCAAGTGTGGTATGGATGAAGCCTGTGAATTCCAATAGTGCAGTGGTGCTACTGTGCCTTTTCGGAAACCATGTTGCTCAGGACACTGGATGTCGATTTTTCCAGGTACTTGACTAATTGGTCTGAGGCGATGCGCCCAGGGCCTTAGACAATGGAGGAGGATGGATAGGTCTGTAGTTAGAGTGCAGTGATTTGTCTCCACTTTTGTGTACTGTGTGATGGTCGCCTGTTTCCAGCAAGATGGGAACTGGGACATCCTTAGTGATAGATTGAGGACCTTTGTCAAGGGTTCAAGGACTTCTTCAAGGACAAGTGCTAACAACTTCAGGTCAAGGGAGTCACCGCTAGCCTGCATTATGACTGGCCTTCCGAATATAGGTTCTGGCTTCATGCACTGGGATCTCCTTGAAGTAGAATTGTGGGGCAGGGTGTAGGAGCAGAGTAGTTGCAGGAGGGTTACTACCAGAGGGGGCATCAAAGAAATTAGAAGGGAGAACACTATCCAAGTTGGAGAACACATTGTTAAAGGTGTTGGTGATGGTGTACAGGTCAGTTGTTGGTGTTCCATTTATGTTTAGCATGGTGGGTGGTAACTTAGGGTCCTTGCCTGTAAGGTCTTTCAAGTTACTCCAAAATTTTTTCCATCACCCCAGGAGTTGGAGAGAGTTTCCTGAAGTATTTGCTTTTGGTCTCCTAACTGCCCGCATGCACTCATTTCTGGCAGCTTTATATTTATGAATATCCTCAGGTTTGGATGTTGCATGGGCACAGTGCCAGAGATGATCCCTATGTTTGAGTAAAGTGATTAGATGGGGTTATCCAAGGGTTAGCTCTGCCCTGACCTTCAGCTTTTGAGAGGTGCAAAGATATTGCAGGCCGAGTGAAGTGGCTGATGAAAAGGTCTAAGGCTTGGTTTACATCAATGACAGAGTCGATTGGTGTCCAGTCCAGGTGGCTTAGGTGTGTCTTTAGTAGCTCAAGATACTCCTGCTTTAACACTCTGGTGTGGATTATTTTAGGAGGGGGCTTACTGAATTTGTTTATCCAGGTACATGTGACCGTGAGTGGTCACTGATCCCATCAGGAGCACTGAGACTTTTGAGATCTGCTCAGGGTGATTAGTTAGGATCCAGTCCAGAAGAGTTCGTGACCCTGTCCTATAGTTGCATCTGGTGGGGGTGGTAACAAGCTGGGTGAGGTTCTGTGACATGACAGCATCCTTGTAGTTACTGGCCTTCAACGATAGCCAATTTATGTTGAAGTCACCTAGTACTATGAGTTCAGAGTTATGGTGTAATCCTGTAGGCTTTCCAATATGCTCATAAATCCATTGTGCTGATCTTTAGGGGTAGGTACACAGAGGCAATGGTGAGCCCTTGTTGTGCTTCCAGTAGAACTTTAATAGCGAGAACCTGCAGGGTGGTTTAGGTTTGAGAACGGGAAGACTTGACCCAGATAGGAATTCCTCAGGTAGATGGCACAGCCCCACCTCGTTTGGAAACCCTGTCCTGCCTGAATATAGAGTATCCGGGGATGGTGACTGCAGCATCTGGTGTCTTGGGGTTAAGCCATGTTTCGACAACAGAGAGTACATCAGGGCTATGTTGCTGGACCCAGGTTTGCAAGATGTCAAGTTTGTTAAGGAGGCTGCAGACATTGATTGAGGCTAATGTGAGGGACCCTCCCGCCTTTTTGTGGCATGGGTGCTAGGCTGGTAGGCCCCGGATTAAGATGAACATTTCCAGATATCAGAAGTAGCATAAGTAGTATCCTAAGGAGGTGCTTGTCTTAACTAGGCACAGGCCCCTGTTTTCTGCAGCATGCGGCAATTGCCGCAGAAATTATGACCCGCCGCAGAATTCTGGGTTGGCCACAGAATTGCTCCTGTAAGACAGACAGAGACTCGACACCACCACCTTTCAAGCAATACCTCTGCCTGCTTGTAGCTTTATAAGAACTAAAATTCAACCCCAACCTCTCAAACCATCCCCACCCAGCCCTAAGTGCCCCCTAGGGTCACCTTATTTTTATATTGGCACCCCACTTTGGTCCAAGGCTGCATAAATAATCTTTGCCTTTTCCTGCTAGTAGGCCAGAATGCTTTTTTCTTATCCCAGTAGTGCTTTATAGGGCCCACACAACACCATACTGGGGCATGAATCCAGCATTTGGGTTCAACAGTAATAGGAAGAGGTGGAGGATTGTCCCACACTGTTGGATCAAAAGGGTACAGAGTGACTCAATGAGGCTCTGGGTGGAATGACTCTTGGGACTTAGATATGCAGGGTTGGTATTTCTTGTTTTATAATGGGGCAGAATAATGTCTAAGAGGAGACTTTACAATATGTTTGAGGCAGGAAGGGGCAGAGGATCACTGTACAGTGTTGGGCTGGATAGTGACGTACATTAAAATCTACAAGACCCTTCAATGGCATTCTCAAGACTAGTTAGGAAAGTGGTGGGGTTGAGATGGGCAGTGATGGGGTTTACCTGTTCTAAAACCATGAGACAGTTAAAGTGCCCTGTGGGATGCAATTTGCTATCCTTATGGGGTTTAGAGCACTAGTGGTTGCTGTGGATGGGGCTGTGAGGTGGTCAACTCTGGTGCCTATGGAAGAAAAATGTAAATTATAAAAATACAAGCAAAGGGACTGCTAAGTAAATAAAAAATTATTGGGGCAGGAAAAGAATGAGAGAATGCTGGCTAAACTGAAGAAATTAAAAGCTGAAACCAAAGTAAAATGAAAAGCTAAAGATTATTAATGTAAAATGTGGAAACTAAATAAGGCAAGAAAAAAAATTTGAGAAAACAGAAAGTCATAATGACATTGTAGATAAAACATTTTTAAATTTTTAACATTTAGATGTTGCTCCAGGACAGTATACAAAAGTGGGCAAGACAGATTCACGCCACTGCATCACAATTAAAAATGCCAAAGAGGAACAAAGCAGATTTACTCAGAGCATCAGTGCAGCTTTTAAGGTTTTTTAAAGCACAAATAGCTTGACCATTCAGGTGTACTGTTCGCACAGCAAATGCACAAAGCGAAATCCCTCACAGTGACAATCTCAGCAGGTTTCGAGATTGTCACTGGGAGGGACCTGAGGGCGAAATTTCACCTTCGTCGCCCCCCCCAAACCAACTCCGACTGTAGTTAGTTATCTTAAGAGGGGTGCGGGGCACAGCCTCAACAGAAAACATAATGTCTGAGAGGCGAAATTTTGCCTTTCGACATTAGATCGCACCATGCCGAACTTCAACAACACTGTTGCCGCTTCAGCATGGTAGAACTGACCATTCAATACAGTAGTCAGTTTTTAATGTTCTTTGGCAACCAGGTAAGGTTACAAAAGAATAAATCCAGAGTAGTTTCACCCCAATTTGAATAAATCAAATCCAGACTTTAATTGGCAGCCCCATCTCTTCTACTTCCTAGTCTGACAACCAGCCCTCAGTATGTTAACATTCTGTGGTAAAGCTGTCTGGAGAGCACTGCAAATACCATCACTTTCTTTCCTGGGTGGGTAGTGGTGCTGAGAAGGGTGGAGGTGGGATTCACTGTATTTTAAAACTGGGATCAGGCAAGGCTTTTGTGGGCAGGATCATGTTAGGGAGAGGAGAAAATATTTTGCTGCCATTAGGTCTATGGTGGGGGAGGTTGCAAAGAGCATTACTACCATTATGGGGAAAGGGAGGAAAGAGAGCATTGTTGTGATTAGGTCTGGGAAGAGAGGAGAGGACGGATTATTACTGCCATTATGTAGATTGGGGAGGAGATAGTATTACTCCATTACGTAGGTGGGGGAGGTGAAAGCTTTTTTTACAAGGTTTTGAGAGGGAAGAAGAAAGCAGAGGGCATTGCAGCATTTTGGTCTAGTCTTGAGTCGAGTAGAGTATGGAGCACTGCTGCCATTTTTCCTCGGGGTTGCCTGACTTAGAAACACACACAATGAGACTACAGAGGCAGAAGGGAAAAAAGGAAACTACAAAATGTTAGCTGAGCCACCCTACTAAGCTAGTAGTAGTGCATCGAGGTTCCATGGAGGGCAACCCATGATTAGGTGCGATCCTGAGATTACCTGCTCCAGGTCAGCCCATGGTCAGAGGGCCTTTGTAGATGCCAGGGCTTTCAGCCTAGGGAGTAAGGTGCACATGAAATAAGATAAAAAAATGAAGCCAATGTAGAAAGATGACAACAAAGCTAAAGATTATTAATTCTTAATTATAAATTCAAAATGTGACAAGTAAACAAGAGGAAACAGAGAAAAAGATAAAATAATCATGCTGACACTGTTGATGTTTAATGTTTTATATTTTAATATATGGCAGTTTTCAGGTGGCAGTACAGGGAAGTCTTTGTATGCACTAGCTTGCCACCCCCAACTACAACTGTGTATGGGGCCCCTGATAAGTGTTCTACAGAGGGAGTCTGGTGCCCACGGATAGTTTACTTCAAGCTGTCCCTTGAGAATAACTATTCAGCTGTTTGCTTTGTTGCCAGTATGTTTATCCGGTGCCTGCCAACAACCATTAATGTTGCATGACATAGCACTATGCCCTAATAGATTTAAATAAATATGGAGAGCCAGGACACTTCTGAAAAGCAAAAGAATAAAACTGAAGGTTTAAGGAAATTATGTGGCTTACATTTATGTGGTGAAAGTCAGAGATCCTCCTTCTAGGCCATCCTTGCCGGGTCCCCAAAACTGTAAAGCTGGCTCTGTATTATTTATATATAAATGAGCCGAGAACTTAAACCTTGCCACAGAATTTGCCCTAACAGTGCCGCAAGTTCAGAGTCCCTGTCGCAGAATTTATATCAGTTTGCTGCAGAGAACAGGGGCCTTTATTTATTTATTTACTGAAATGTTTCACCAGGAAAGCACACTGAGCAACAAGTCGCTCATCTCCCGATGCGTCGTGACCTGGGGGAAGGGTACAAATGGAATGAGACATTAAACATTCAAGTTACAAGATCAACATTAACATACAGTTGTAAGGCAGGTGTTACAAACAGTGTTACAGCACTGTGCGCATAACATGTAGAAAGAGTGGACAATAATAAGTGCTGCTAATAAGTAAACAAGTGCTTACTGGAAGGGAAAGGGAGGGAGAGGTGAGGTGGGGAGGGGAAATGTTGTGTCCCTGGAGACCCTTCAGGAAGTGAGGAACCCTGCAGAGGGACTGGGGAGACCAGAGAGAAGGGATAAGGCAGCGTCCCAGAGAGATTCCTTTAAGATGGTGGGGAAGGGAGTAGATGAGAGATACAAGCCCTTGGGGGTAGGAGAGGGACCCATGGAGAGCATTCAGCCCCTTTTATATTCTGTGAGAGATCGAGAGACCAGTAAGGGAGAGCAATTAGTGGGAAGGGGAGGAGGGCTAGAGATTTGGGGTGTGGGTGTGCACAGGGTAAAATGAAGGTGAGGTGAGGGGTAGGGTTTGTTCAGGGCTTAGAGGAGGACATGGCAGAAGCAGCTAGAGCAAGGTAATTATTGTGAACATACGAAATTTGCCAGCAGATAAAGGCCTAGAGGTCTATCAAGTCTGCTCGAATGTGCAGCTAGCACCCAATTATCTCTGCAGCTGCCCCTCCCTTCCACCCTTCCCTGCAATGACCCTCCCCTGTCCTGCCCATCCACTTCTGAAGCAGTCCACTGTTGTAGTGGATACCACTTCTGCAGGTAACGATTCCACCCAGTTAGCACCCTCTCCGTAAAGTGTCTCCTCATCTCCTCCTGAACCTTCCTCCTCCAGTCTCATATCATGGCCCCTGTGTCCCTCCTCCTTACTTTGAACAGCCCTCTGTACCTGTCTTGTTTATTCCTTTCATGTACTTAAAGGTTTCAATCATGTCCCCCTGTCCCTCCTCTCTCCAGTGAGTACATGTTCAGCTCCCTCAGCCTCCTCTTGTATGATAAGTCCTCCCAGCCCCTTGATCATCTTTGTTGCCCTCGTGCACCCTCCAGTAACTTAATGTCCCTCTTCAGATACGGGCACCAGTACTGCACTAGAATCTGCAGCTTATCCAGTAGGTAGGAAATGGGCAGACTGGGTGGGCCAAGTGGTCCTTATCTGTCACAAAGTCTATGTTTCTATGTAACCCTCAGCGCCACCGGCTGGCCCTTGGGTGTTTTATTAGTGTTAATTATTAAATTCCTCTTGGGCCCTGTCTTGTCAGGCATCCACAAAATGTGATGATTAGAATGTAGGCAGTTGATAGCTGGCAGCTTTTGACAAAGTGGTACAAGCCAATAATTTCATCATTAGCATAACATTCCCTCTCTGGCCAAATCTGGCTTAAAAGCATGCTGCATAAGAGTTACGAATATTGGAGTGTCCCTGGAAGAAACAAGATTACTATGACAATTAATTTTTTACATTACTAATATGTCTAGCCCTGCATGAAGCCCGCCACTGTTCTAGTT
The DNA here is from genome assembly GCA_016271365.2 of Neoceratodus forsteri. NCBI lineage: Eukaryota > Metazoa > Chordata > Ceratodontiformes > Ceratodontidae > Neoceratodus > Neoceratodus forsteri. Next base: position 260,767,971 of record JADMNL010000027.1, on the reverse strand, counting down.
TCCATCACTTCCGTTGGTAGTCTGTTCCAGGCATCTACCAACTAGACCCTGAAGCAGTCATTGGCGGTTGAAATAGTCAGTTGCAATTAGTTGCAACTGCATTGACTGCAGTCATAAAATAGTGGAGTTGAAATCCACTGCAGTTAATGATTCTGTGACCTGTCCCAAGTTTGTTTTTGTGGTGCACTGCAGTGCATTTTCTTTTTCTTTCCTGGGGGTGCCAGGGGTCTGCAACTATCTAATGGTCCTCAACCACGGCACTGAGCCTTACAGCCAATAAAATGCATCCCTGGCTCCTGGGCATCAGGCATCCATCAATTAGGAGAGACAGAAGGAGGAGCCAACAGCTTGAAAGTGTCTGTGACTGGCTGCATGAGGTGGTGAGGAGAAACGTTCCTAGGTAGGAGAGGAGACATCTGTGTTGGTGTGGGCAACAAAGCAGCAGCGTTTCTGCAGGGATGAAGTTTGGCGGTTTGGCCTTTAATTTAAAAAATAAGTTAACTGTGTCCACTGTCCTGATGTGTCCAGTGCCCGGAAAGAGACTAGTATGTGGCTGTGCAGGTCCCAGTCAGTCCTCTGGCAAAGCCAGGCAGCAATCGTGTGAAGGCAGCAACTCGGTGGACTGGTGGTGGTCGGGATCAGCCCGTGACCTGTCATCTGGGGCCTGCTGGGCGACTCTCACCAATCTTGGTCAGGTCTTCAGAGTCAGCAAGGAGGAGGAGGAGGAATGGTAGGCACACTAGTTCCACTGTGCAGAGTAATGGAGTGGGGATGTGGGTCTGGATTGGGGACCAACTGTGGGGTTAGAAGGAGGGAGCACACAGCGCCAAAGAAACACCGCACCACCACCGAGTAGAGCAGTAGTGGCAGCCTGAGCCATGAAGCCAACCAACGATACTGACTGAATCATCACCTGATACCTGACCGAACTGTCAACAGACTACTACAGTGAGCAAGGTACTGTATGGATGTGTATGTGAGGCCCGCCAGGGTTAGGCAGTGGGCAGTAGGAAGGAGGAGGATGGTCTCTCACAGACTACTCAGTCTGTCTGTGTGTCTGCTGCATGCCTGGCTGGTTGAGGGCTGGGACCCAGGGCCAAACTTGAAAGCCAAGGCGATTGATCATCATCAATCTACTGCTGGTGGCCTGGCTGAGCTCTCTCTGACTGGTGGCATTGTGAGTAAGTCAGACTCTCACTTGGTCGAGGAGCAGGCCAGGTGTAGGTGGCCAGCTGGTGAGCTCCCAGACCCATAGGAGGCCAGAGTAAGGAGCGCAGTCAGTCAGGTCCAATGGACAAAAAGTTTTGCCACTGTAGGAACTGAATAGACTAAATATTAAAGTCCTCACAGCATGATGAATAAAATTTTACAAAACACAATGTACATGCTGAAAGCCAGAACAAGTTCAGAAACCGTGTCAGAAATGTTTTTTTAATATGTATGTTTTTTTAGCTTTAAATGTAAACTATGGATACATCTCAGTTCTGGTATATCATATAGGAGGTATTTCTAGGGGTTATCCTTGAACCATTTTTAGTCTCAGATTCTGTGACTACTAGAGTAGTAAACTAACACATACTGATGGTTAGCTCTGTTTGCAAAAGGGTACCTTCTAGCTTCTTTGTGGTGTTTAAGACGCCCTACCTGTAATGTATTTTAGACTCTCAGTTCATTTTCTAAGTAACTAGTATTACTGCTGGTTATTTTTCCATACTGTATACTGTTTTACTGCTGTGCTTTTAACTTGTTACTTTCAGGGGCTTAGTATATTTTGTTGTTGTTTTGACTGGTTATTGTGCTTTAGTGGGTCCCGTTGTGTGTAGATTTGTTTCACTGCACTTTCTCTTTGCATGTTCCCTCCAACCTATACAACACCTCACCTGCCCCAGAGCTGAGGGGCATAAATAATTCCTTTTGTTTCTGCCCATTTATGAAGTTATAATGCTGCTAAATCCCAAATGCTAAAAACAGAGCTGCTTCCTGACCATAACCCACCAACACGACTCCCAGGTAGGCACATGCAGCCCCATTTTGTGATGTCAGAAGCACTAAGGCTCTGTGTGCATGCGCCCTACTGATTTCAGGGGAGTTTTTCATATACTTTATTAACTTTCATAGTCTAAATTTGTATTAAAAAATATACAAAGTTTAAAAAGTACAACAAACTACTACATACTAAAATTCAACGATGGTGAAAGTTGAAAAATTGGTTGGATTTTCTTCAGTTAGCTGAAGTCAGAAATTTCAAACTAGTTGAAAAAATCTGTCATAATGTGGTAAGTCAGTCGTAATTGATTTTGTAACTGACTCTAGGGTCTACTACCAACCTTTGTAATAATATTATCTATCGCACCTTCTTACAGCACTCCGAGTCTCCACCCATGGGTAATTCCGGCACTCCTCTCAGGCTGATGCACAAAGAATTCTTTAGAATCGAAATCTGATCCCCTATCCCTGCTTCCGTCTCCTCCCTGTCTTTCCCAGACTCCTCAGTTTTCTTTGTGCATCACTCCAGGCTGGTCACAGATTTTGGCTCTGTGCCAATTAAGGTAAGATTATTTTTTGTTTTCTCATAACTCCTAATTTCAAGATGTGGTACTACAGAATATTCAAGTTTAGCAATCGAGGCCAGGATAAGGGGCAATGGTTTATTTATTCAATTTTAAGCTGTTGTTGTATTTTGCAGAGCATGCCCCATTGTTGCAGTCTGAGCCAAAGAATTGTTTCAGTTTTGTTGCCTTCCTTCCTCAGTACACCTCGTCCTGCTGAGGAAAGGACTATCCTACACTTAGCCTCCCCGACTTACCTTGTTCAGCCGGGTGCAGAGGCTAGTATGGACCACTAATCGATGAGTTTTAAAGAAGGAACGCCTCTTCGCTCACTCGCGTTTACCTCGCTCAACCGCGAGCGGAGTCCACAAACAAACCAAGCGCCCGCCAAAATTAGACTGCATACCTGCCCTTGCTCTCAATCGGCTGCAGTGCGGAGGATTTTAGTCTTGCTCTCTATTTTTAACTGCCGGCTGCAGTCCTCAGCATTCGGAAGCCCTGCGGGCGCCATCTTACTCCTCAATCCCTACTCGCTGGCCTCGCTTCCGCGGACCCGCCCTATCCCTCTTGTATGTTCCCTAGCCAAGATGGCGGCACCCTGTGCATCCTCCACCTCCACCAAATGGCGCAAGGCAACGTTATTTAAAGGGCAATGCAGCAACCTCAAAGCAGAGGTCAGAAAGAAATTTAAAGGGCAATGTTTATTTGTGGCGATTTAAAAGGAAATGTCCCACTTTCACAAAGGGCCCTTTTGTGCAGCTAAAAGTTTTTCTGTTGGTTGCAGACAAACAGTCTGTGTTGCAGCCCAGTATCTAACTAGCACCTGCTCTTTTAATTAACTAGCAAAATTTCATAAGCTGATCCAATTTAGGATCCAGGCTTCTAGACCCTACAGGCACTGTATTTAAACAGTCTTTGTTTGCAAAAATAATGTTTTCATTACGATGCTGACCATCTGTTATATCTCCTCCTCTATCACATTGTGTTTTTCAGAGGAGATAACATGTCTTCAAGAAGGATTTGCAGAAAATGCCCCACATTCTTTTAAACTCCGACCAGGGAGACCTTTGTTCCCTATGTATGGTCGACGAGACCCAGTTATATTCAATCCAAATTCTGGGCCCACAGAGGAAGACATTTTACAGGACAGCGCTCCACATCTTCGCAGAGTGTGGTAGTCCAGCTGTTCCAAAACTTTTGACAAAATGGATGCCTTGGGAGCAGACAAACGACCCAGGTCTCCTGAGAAACCCCTCCACCAAAACGTCGAGGGGCCCCCTCTTCCAAAGACAGATGGGTCCGAGTCACCAGACTCGTGGGACGAGGAGCCAGAGGAGGAGGAGGAGGAGCCCAAGACATGGCCGCCGCTATGCCCCTTCGACTCCATCCATGAGATCATTAGGTAGTGTGTGAAACACTACAAATCAACGAACCTGCACAGGAGCCAGAGAATAGACTGGACCCCTTAGTGCGGGACAGAAAACGCCCACCACCTTTTTCCATTTTGCCCAGCCCTGGATAGTATCCCTAGGAATGGGAGGCTCCAAACCCAATAAGGACAAGGGAAAAGGGACGTTTGAGAAAAGATATCCGCAGCACAGGAGAAAGAGAAGTCTTGGGGCGGTCTAAAGTCGACCCCAAGGTCTCTGCCCTGAGCAACAAGACGGTACTCCTTCCAATCAGCTTCCACTTTGAGAGACCCCATGGACAGGAAGGTGGATGATATAGTCCGAAAGTTCATGACATGCTGACCATGAACATGCGAGCTTCCTTGGCAGCCACTTATTCCTCCAGAGCGGTCCTTCGATGGCTGGAAGCAGTTCTCCCGGAGATTCCTGGAATCGAGCGCACATGGATCTACCTTGGATTACGCTATCCAAGCCATTGGCACGGGGCAGATGCCACCATTGACACTTTAAAATGGCATCGAGATCGGCAGTTTCAGTGAACAGAGCCAGGAGATTAATCTGGCTCAAACTGTGGAACGCGACCAGGAATCTAAAGTCTGACTAATGAAGCTCCAATTCTCAGGGGACAGGGTTTTGGACCAGGTATTGAAGAATTCACAATAAAGAAGGGAGAAGATAAGGACAACCAAGGGGCAGAGCACACTGCCTTCCTTTCGAACAACAGATTTCGTCCCTATTCTCACAGGAAAAAAGGGCCCCAGGTACCAGGGCAAGATAGGCGCCATTCGGTTCAAGCCGAACTTCAACCAAAAGTCACAATTCTATTCAAACCGAGACCACGGTAGCCACTTCAATTCCAAACAAGGCTACAAACCCAACAGACAGAACAGAGCTTTTCGACAATGAGAATTCACAGGCCCAGGACAACGAAACGCAGTGGGGGCAGACTCAACTATTCTCCACAGCCTGGGCCAACACAGTCAGGGACCAGTGGGTCACAGAAATAGTACAACACGGCTACACCATAGAATTCAATTCATTCAAGACACGACAGATTCATTCAATCTCACGTGTCCAAAGAGAAGATAGCACCAACCCAGGTCAGAGCAATACTAAGACAACTGCTCAGCAGCAAAGCCATCAAACCAGTACCCAACCACGAAAGATACTCGGCATCTACTCAGTATTCTTTCTGGTTCCAAAAGACAGGGACCCACGCCCAATACTGGACCTCAAATTCTGAACAAGTTTGTGAAATACCAAAGGTTCAAATGGAGACCTAAGGTCCACCATTGCGGCCATCCAGCAAGGGGATCTCCTAACGTCCATAGACCTGAAGGACGATACCTCCACATCCCAATCAGACCATCCCATCAGAAGTCCCTCAGGTTCAGCATCCTGGGATACCATTTTCAATACCAATGCCTACCATTCGGTCTGGCATCAGCGCCCAGAGTGTTCACTAAGGTCATGGCCCCATTAGCAGCGAACTCCGAATGGAGGAGTCCATGTAATACCTTACCTGGACGATCACTAATTCGGGCAAGAACGCAAGAGGAATCCAACCTAGCAACTCAAGAGCACTGCAACTGCTCTCCCAACATGGTTGGATAATCAACAACTTAAAAGCCATCTGACACCGACCACAACTCTCGAACACTTGGGTGTGTTTCAACACAGTTACCGACAGTCAAACCCTGGGAGATGCGCATCAACACGTTAGTGACCCAGTGCAGACAAATATTGCCTGCAAATCGACAACCCTATGGCACCTCATGCAGCTGTTGGTCTCATGGCAGCCTGCATAGACTCACACGACTGGGCCAGAGCCCACATGAGGCAACTGCAGCGCCTGCTTCTAGACAAGTGGAACTACACCCTCCAAAATTACAATCAAGGGTGACCATACCTCGCGCCAGTACAAAGATCCTTGAGATGGTGGACAAATCTACAACATCTAAACCAGGGAGCGAACTTAGACAGAACCGCAACCAGGATCATAGAAACAGACGCAAGCCTGCAAGGATGGGGTGCTGTACTGGACAGGAAATCAATCCAGGGAAGGTGGACAGAACCAGAAACCACGTTACTAATCAATATTCTGGAGACCAGAGCAATCCGACTGGCGCTACAACATTTCAGACCGCTAGTCACAGGACAACATGTAAAAGTGCGAACAGACCGTGGGGTAGCAATGTCCTACATAAACAAACAAGGAGGAACAAAAAGCAGAGCCATGGCCAGGAATCAGAAGCACTCATGCGCTGGGCAGAGAGACACCTCCACAGCATCACAGCAGTCCATCTAGCAGGCGTACAAAACACAAGAGCAGACTGGCTAAGACAGAAAAACCTGCAACAGGGAGAATGGCAGCTCAACCCAGCCATATTCCAAAAATTCAACAGAAATGGGGCCCATTCCAAGTAGATCTCATGGCCTCAACAATGAACACTCAACTACCAGTATACATATCCAGGTACAAGGACAAAAATGCAATGGGGTAGACGTCTCTCTCAACACCGTGGAGATTCCGTGAACATATGTATTCCCCCAATACCAATGATACCTGCGATCCTACAGAAGATCAGGGACAGGCACAACAGTGATCCTAATTGCTCTCGGACTGGCTAATGACGAACGTGGGAAAGGCCTCATCAAAAAAGATGCTAATAGACAAGCCCATGAGACTCACCCCATACCAGACTTTGCTCAGCAGGACCAATCTGGCACGAGGACCCACGACCTTCAGAAACTGATGGCATGGCCACCAGAGGGTCAGATTGTTAAATCTAGGGTGTCAGCCAAAGTAGCAGAGACTTTACTACAGGCCAGAAGACACTCTACCAACAGAACATATAACAGACATTGTGGGGCATTTGTTTATCGGTGTAAAGCTAGACAACTTGAGGCTTCAACAGGTAACATTTTACAGGTGTTGAATTTTTGCAACATGCTCTTGACAAGGGATCAACAGCGGCATCGTTAAGAGTCCAAACAGCCGCCATAGGGGCAATTCGGGAAATCACACGACATCTGCCTGGGGCTCACCCACATGGTGCAGGCCTTCCTAAGAGCAGCCGCCAACATCACCGACTCCCCTAGACCCGCTTTCTGCCCCTTGGCAGCTCAACCTAGTATTAGATGCCTTAACTGAGGATCCTTTCAACCCTCTAATTTCAAATTCCCAACGTATCTCACCATGAAGACAGTTTTTCTGGTAGCGGTATGTTCAGCTAGAAGAACCAGTGAGATACAGGCCCTCTCCTGCCGAGAATCCTTCCTCACGCTCTTCCCAGATAGAGTGGTTTCAAGAACCATACCGTCTTCATCCCGAAGGTGGCAACGGCCTTCACACTGGTCAAGAAATTACAGTCTCAACCATTTGCCCAGCCGACCAGGACCCCAACAGGGACAACCTTCTCTGCCTAGACCCGGCTAGAGCCTCACGCATCTACTTAGACAGGACAGAACCCTTCCGCCAGTCAGACAGACTGTTTGTCCTTCATCAAGGACAAAAGAAGGGCCGCCCAGCCTCCAGGTTCACGGTCGCCAGATGGCTGTGAGACGCCATCTCCCAAGCCTACAAGGCAAGGGCGGCCACCCACCTCAAGTTATCAAGGCCCACTCTACGAGAGCAATAGCCACTGCCTGGGCAGAAAGAAGCCTAGTATCAGTAAGAGAAATCTGCCAGGCGGCTACCTGGTCATCCCCATACCTTTACCAAACACTACAGATTGGATACAGGGTTGACAAGCAATTCTGAATTTGGCGAAAAGTTATCCACACAGCTTCCAGTCAGGTTCCTCCTCCTTCCAAGTCTCTTCCAATACAGCTATATAATCACCCATGGGTGGAAACTCGGAGTGCTGTAAGAAGGTGCGATAGATAATGGAAGTTTATTCACCTGGTAAAGGTGATTATAGGAGCACCTTCTTACAGCACTGTAGCCCACCCAACGAGGAGGAACACTGTATAACAAAATGAATAACTGCCTGAAAGCATTTCATGGGTACACTCTTTAAGGATGATGTTTAAACAATATACTGATTAATTATCTGTACATTATGCAAAATAGCATAGACAGTAACAACTTCATTATTGTACCTTGTGAACCAACGAAACAATATAGAGTAAAGAATGAACACCTTGCACCACTTCACGGTCGGTTTGTCTCATTCTAACAGGTGGTCTCCCTGGGAGACCACAGGGCCGTGTTTACTGTTAATTTTTATTTCAGAAGATTCTAAGAGCTCTGGAAGATATCGTACTGAGGAGTCTGGGAAAGACAGGGAGGAGACGGAAGCAGGATAGGGGATCAGATTTCGATTCTAAAGAATTCTTTGTGCATCAGCCTGAGGAGTGCCAGAATTACCCATGGGTGGAGACTGAGTGCTGTAAGAAGGTGCTCCTATAATCACCTTTACCAGGTGAGTAAACTTCCATTTCCTCACATCTCTCTTGAACTCCACCCCCGCCCCACACTGCATACCCTCTTGTCTTGATGCTCTTTCTCGTTGGAAACAGAGAGGTAAGCTTAGAGGAGATGGTGGGATGATGGAGTTGAGGAGACGAGGAGCCTGATGGTGGCCAAATGCCAGCTGAGAGAGGTGGCATAAATAAAAGTCAAAATAAATGTGTACTACCCTTTCAGTGATCAAATATTTCTCACATGTCTCTTGAACTGCTCCCTCAAGCTTCATCGCATACTCCCTTGTCCTGGTACTCTTTTCATTTGATAGAGCCCCCGACAAATGTGTGAATGAACTTGAATCTCAACTGTCATGTCACGCACTGTGACAGTGTCAACCAGCGTTCCCAGACCGATCTGGCATGTCCCTCTAACTGCAGGCAATTTGCCTGTATTGCCTATGAAAGTTGAAATGCTTCGTTTTCCCGTTTAACCAACACACGTCTATGAGAACAATTTCCTGTAAAATACAGGAATCCCTGCAAATCTGTGAGCCCTGAAGAATTACTCTCACTCTGACTCTCTTATGCCTGTTTGCATCAGAGCCTCACTGTTTCACCCATAGTCTTTCTGTTTGAAAATTCCTGTTACTCGCTTATGTATCAGCCCTCAGGCTCCATTACCTATGAACCGTCTTCCTGCAGCCCCTAAAACAGACGACGCATCCCCAGTCACATGACACCTGTCTATATGTCACGTGACTTGTCTGTCACTGGGGGTGAAGATGGCGGCTCACTTGTCTTACGGCAGAGTCAATTTAAATCTCCTTCGAGAGGCAGTCCGGAGAGAACTGAGGGAATTTCTCGATAAATGTGCTGGAAGTAAGGTGAGCTAAGCTGTATCTGTCTCTTTCTGATTGCGTGCTTGCGTCAGTAAAGAGACACTGCCATTTTTTGCACTGAAAATCGGTACAAAAGAGGAAACAGCATAACTGTTTTGCTTTTCATATTTCATAGTTTTTATTCTATGCAAGTGATGCATCACAGAAAGTTTGGTATGCAGCATAAATGAAGTGCCCTGCAGACCAGATTTCCATGCTTAATCTTGCTCGTTTTGGCAAATCGGCCAAAGCTGTGCGTAGCGGTCTGGGATAGCGGTGTTATACTTTCAAAACACTTAAGTGTATTTCCTTTGAAACTGAAGGACACTTTTCCCTCATAAAATTGTGACAGGGTTGTGATGAATGGAGTAATAAAATCAAAGCTTGAACTGCCCCTTGACTATTATTGAGTTCTTACTCCCTTTCGTTTTAACTGTTTTAAATGTTCCATCTTCTCTGCACTTCTTTTCTCTCTTTCTCATTTTCTTGATTGTTTTCCTTTGTAACAACCAGCACTGTAATACTAATAGCACAGGAGAGCAGGGCTATGTTTTAACATACTAGGATCAGAACCAAAGCATGTAGACACTCCTGTGCATAACTCGGAGCTCTCAATAGCTTTTGTTTCTTGGGATCCAGGACTCCCAAAATATTATTATAATTATTTATTAATAAAAAAAAATTGGGAGGCCCCTGGTCAGATTCTGGAAGTTCAACAGTGTTCCTTTGGCACCATTCTAGTCTACAGTGAGTGGGCAGAAGGCAGCAGACTGTGCGTCCTGAGAAACCAGCAGTGTGTCCAGGTCCCTCCCCAGGATGGATAGATTGTCAAGCATCCTGATGGGCTGCTGGTGCCTCAAGAATGCAGAGCCCTGTAACATTATTTAGAATTTTGTACACAGGGTTAGCCTTATTAGGTGCAACACCTATTTTTCTTTTCAAGAAATGGGCATTGCAGACGCATAGTTATTAGTAATAAGTTAACATTTCCATTGATACATATAAATCTGAATTACTACATACATATTGTGTTTTGGGATGCAGTAAATGAGTAGCATCTATGTAGTAATGAATTTGGGAGTCACAATATAAATATCAATGTAGTTATGGGAAGGAATGCAAGAGTAAAGGGAGTCAGTGAGTGCAGTGCGTGATAACGTCACCTAATATAAAGCTCACTTGAAGCTCACAATATTCCTGAATTCATTAATACTGTTTGTATGGAGTGTATTTTTATGCTAACGTTCTGTGCAGTTTTCTTCATGGACCAGAAACTGGAAGTTTTGCCTGTGTCCTTACAGGACTTGAAACTTGCATTCTGCTGGTGTTTAGTAGTTCTGCAATTGGCCTTTGACATAGTCGATCCACTGATTGTTTGAGAGATGCATTTTGGCCTGCTGGAGATGAACTGAAATAGTTCGAGTTCTTCGCTGCAGATCACCTGCATTCTGCAGTCCAGGGAATTATAGATCTTTACCTAACTGTGCCTTGACTTCCACAGGATCAGTATTTTACCCATTTATGTTTGTGGTGAATATGCTTCTGCTTGGACGGTGATTCAAAAGTATAGCCTGAGTTTTCACTTTTATGCAGATGCTACTTATCTGTATCTTTCAAGGATAACCTATTGGTTAAGATTGAATCCAGTATAGGCCTTCCGATGGAAATGCACTGCCATACTGACCGGGTTCAGAAGCAAGCCAAGAAAATTGCATTGGGAGGAGGTAGGTCAAGGCCAAGACCGCTGTCACTTGACAGTGCGTGCGGTAGTCGGGGAGGGTTGGTAGGCGTTCCGCCATCACAACAACGCCTGTGGCTGGGCCATGGAGCTTGCTCCTGCCCCATGTGAGCTGTGGCTATGTGAAGCCGACTGCACTGGCTGCCTGTCTGGTGGTAGATCGATTTTGGGCATACTGTTAGTATTTAAGGCCTTGAACATACTGACCCTCTCTACCTTTGTGAAAGTTAGCCAGTCACCCATGTACTGGAGTTTGTGCTTTGTAGGGTGAGGACCTTTGCTGGTGCCTAAATCAAGGTTAAAATTGGCTGGGGACAGATCTTTTCAGTTTCTGGCACCAAGTTCTGAAATGCATTTCTTTCAGGTTTCCATACCTCCCCTACCGTTGTCTGCATCACTAGCTAGTTCTGCATAGGCCTTTGTTGACTGAACATCCAGTTGTACATATGGTGCAGCTGTTTAGCTGCCAGTTTCTGCCAATAAGGCATCTGTCAAATGGCGGTTATATGAAATGTAATTATGGATTTGTTTTGAATTGCAAGTAAGTGTTTGTGTATTTTATGTGATGCATGTTCTGTATATGTATTGTACAGCATCTTGTGTTTTGGAAAGATGATTTTTAAATATCCGCCTATTTAAATTACAAGAGAATGGTATGGCAGGAGCACACTGCACTGCCACGCACGGTATTAGATGGGTTAATTTGTAAGCCCTAGAATCTCCACTACAGCCAGCTGGGGAATGAATGCATCACGGAGGAGAGGTACTCCTGCATGCCGGGTGTTCACGCACAACCTGTTGGGCCGATCATGAAGCTGAAAAGGCTTTGGCTGTGAAAGCAGCTGTGTTGCATCCCTTGGCTGGCAGAAGGTGCTACTGTGGTGGGCCTGATTTGTGGAGGTGGGGGAGAAAATTTAATTGAGAGGGGAAATAGGGCATGATGCACCGTGCTCACGAAATGTAAAAATTAAAAACATTCTGTAAACCTGGATTGAACGGAGATTTGAGGAACCGTCTTCTCCTGGTGGTACTCAAGAAGCACTACACAGGTGATATGAACATATGCTAAACAGGGTGGGCAGGATCTCCTGCTGGAGTAGCACTAACCCTGGTTATGCTGGTGGCCTTGATGTGCAACATGAAGACTCCAGTAATCGCAGCATGAAAGGTTTTCTGAGATGAGGGTAATGATCCAGGGCTGATAATAAACAGTGAGGCACCGAGGGTGGAAGTTGAAGTATTGGTCTTGAAGGTTTGTTGCAAAGATGAAGCAGATCTTTTAATGTAGCAAAATGTTAAACTAATCTGCTGCTGTAGGTGCACTGCTACTTGTAAGGAATGACTGTACATGCCTTCTTGCAATACGCTCATTAATGCATTTTTTTTCTTTGTAGGCAATTGTTTGGGATGAGTATCTGACGGGACCCTTTGGACTAATTGCACAATATTCACTTTTAAAGGTAAACTGATTATGGCATTTAATATCCTTGCCCATAACCAAAAGTGATTTTTGAAAGAGAGTATTTAAAGAGCCAGTGGAGTCAAAACAGGCAGACAGGAAAATAATACAATATTTAAGAGGCAGTATAGCATAGTGTTAAGGGCACTGAGCTGCAAACCTGGAGACCTGGGTTTGAATCCCATTGGCCCTCACTTGCATACTGTGTGACCCTCAGCAAGTCACTTAACTTCCTGGTGCTCCCAGGTTGCACCTGGAAACAAGCTCTGACTTAGTGTGCCTTTCCTGGTTAAAAAATTTCCTTCCCTCTTAGGTAGCAGTCCGTTGTAACTTTTTATTTATGTAGCATTTTCTTTTCCTTTTGCTCATGAGACAGTCTTCTATGTGACAGTATGGTGCTGGATGTGTGGAGCGGCTCTTAACCTGGCAGCTGGCATATCTAACTCTCTCTTTCTCATTACATCATCAGCTATGATCCACTGACAGTGACATCACAGGTGACTGACCTGGCAGCCACTGAGTGGCTGTTCCTAAGCAGCAGTGATGTCACAGTCAGTGAGGTCACAATGTTGATGATGTAATGGGGAACAGAGATAGACATGTCAGCTGTCAGGCAGAGTGCTGTCCCACACATCACACCTACTAACATCAGACAAACAATCTTCTAATTAATTAACTAGAAGAGAAAAAAAGTATCTCAGATATAAAAATTAATGATTGACTGCTTTTAAAACTAATATTAGTCAGCCCAGTGGCGCTGAGGCACTGGATGCCTACAACTCATGCCATGCTGGCAACCCATGTTCGGAACGGGCACGGACCGCCGGAGTCAGCCGGGAGGAGAGGATCCAGTGTCCGACAGGTCTTCTCCCGGAGAGGGTGGGTTGCTGCTCACTGCACGCTGCCACCAGGTAGAGGCATGGAGGGTGGTCCAGGACTGAGGCGACACAAAGGGTGGGCATTCCCATGCTGCTGCATACGGCGCCTCCATGCGTAAAGTGCAACCGCAACAAGGGATGGGGAGAAAAAGTGAAATGGAGCTGGCAGGCTCCATGAATCCTGGTGACGATCCCTTTGGTGACCGCCCAGCTTCTGGATTTCCTGCTGGGGAGCTGGCCCTCCTTCCTCCAGCCCCACCACGGGGCAATCTGGGGGAATTACCGAGGGAGTTGAGTTGGGAGACTGTCAGGAAAGAAACCTGCCTGCCAGCCCGAGGAGTGGAGATAAATGGAATAAAAAAAAAAAGTAGTATTAGTTTTGGTCAGTACACTAGCTCTTTAAATAATTGTTTTTATTAAAATATTAAAGGCTGAGTTTTCTAGGAGTGTCTGGGATTTGTGGCACTGTTTTAGTGCAAGTGAGTGACTTTTGCCAAAAGTTAGACCGCGATAAAACATGGGGCCCTATTATCAAAGGGTTTTACTATGGGTATAGAATGGGAGAAATCTTTCTAAAATAGGGCCCTTTTTATGCAGTTTCCACAATTTGCACCCATAAAATTGTGGATGAGTAATTTTTTTATGCAAGCTACTGAAAAGCAGGAAATTATTGCAAATGTGTTAAAGAACACCTTTCCTGATGTTTTAAATACAGAAAACATTAAACAGGGAGCTCCTAAACCTCATGGAGCTCCTCCAAGCTAGTCTCAAATTTTTTTTTAATACAGCTTCAAAAGGAAGGAAGGGGTGCAGTTTGCCCCGAGGGCTGGCTGCACGATCCCTCTGCTTCCTGAATCTCCATTACACCCCACACACCGACATTATGTGAGGTCGTTGTAAGTTGAGCATGGGGGTGCACTTCATTCACGTGAAGCGGAGGCGTCTTTTTCAAATGTAATTTCCCAACTGCAAATAGGGTTTTGGTGCCTACTGATGCCAGGGTTCAGCTAACAACCCTGGCATCAGGTACCAAACCCTAATTTACAGTCCAAATTACATTCTTAAAAGACGCATTATTCACTTGAAGGGACTACCTCACACTCAAACATCACAATAGGTCAGAGCGCATTGACTGATCGGAGATTCAGAAAGTGGAGAGGATCGTGCTGCCAGCCCCTTGGGGCAAATTATTATCCCTTCACTTCCTTTTGAGCTGTGTTAAACAAAAAAACAAAACAATGAGACTATTCTGGAGGGAATGCCCAATGAGTAAGGCAGTTTAATGTTTTTCATTTTGGCTTATTTAATGATGCATGAGCAGTGCAGAATCAGGAATCATGCCTGCATCATCACTTTGCAAATGCAGCCTTAAAGTCTTGGCCAGCTTCACTGTTTGGATAGCAGTGCTGCTTTTGGCAAGTCTGAGACCGGGATTGCACTCTGATCACTGAATCCCTGTGCAGGTCAGCAGGAAATGGATCGCATATCCCAGTGGGCGCTTTCTTCATTGAGGGTTTGGGGATCAGGGCTGATGTGTTGTTTGTTTGTTTGTTTGTTTGTTTGTTTGTTTGTTTGTTTGTTTGCTCCCAGTGGCTCGATGCTGAGATAGGAGAAATTTGTGCCGGTCTGAGTTGAGGTGGCAAGTGAGTTTTATTTTCTCAGAAGAAGCCAGAAGGGAGGGAAGCATGTTCAATTCAGTGCTTTACAGTAACTGGTAATTGCTATTTTTCTTTAAACTTAGATTGTGGGCTTTTAGTGGCACTGTACTTTCTTTGTTGTCTTTACTTAGAATTGTTTTTGGGCTGTTGAAAATTTAAAGCGTAGTGGTGGTGGTGTATTTCTCTGCTGTCTTTAATTGCTGCAAATTTAATCTTGGCTTGTCTGACTGGCCCTGTAGTTTGGGTGAGGGTGTTAATTGTCTGGCCTCTGACCTCAGCTACGTGATAACTGAGGGGGCTTAGTCAGAGTTGAGGTAGCAAGTGAGTTTTATTTCTCAGAAGAAGCCAGAAGGAGGGAAGCATTTTCAATTCAGTGCTTTACAGTAACTGGTAATTGCTATTTTTCTTTAAACTTAGATTGTGGGCTTTAGTGGCACTGTACTTTCTTTGTTGTCTTTACTTAGAATTGTTTTGGGCTGTTGAAAATTTAAACGTAGTGGTGGTGTATTTCTCTGCTGTCTTTAATTGCTGCAAATTTGCCTCCTCCTCCCCCTTCCCCAACTCTTAATTATATGCCCTGTTAAATCTGATTGACAGGAGCTAAACACAGGGTATAGTAAGGGGTGTGGAGTAGAGGCATAAGGGTGAAGAAGCTCAATCAGCACGACAAGTGTTTTGATTCATTTATTTATTTCTTGGTTTATTTTCTTTTTAAAAGAAAAGTACCTGAGGATCAGTGGCAAGATTTTTAGGACAGTAAATTAATAAAAAGGGAACTAGGAGAGCTTCAGTAGCAGACAAGTAGTGGAATAGCAGTAGAATGTGGGAGTGGTGCAATGCAGTGGCTGTGGGCAGCCATATTCAGGCAGACCTTCTGGACACTGAGGTGCTGCCCCATCTGCATGCATCTCTCTTGGACTCGCGGATGAGGTAGCCAGACTCAGAGCGGAAGTAAACTGGGTCAGGAGTACTGTCATCCCTATCCAGAGACCACCCAGTCCAATGCAACTGCCTCAAAGGATGCCGAGAATGAGGAGCACTTGGATGACAGTGGGCTCGGGAGGGTTAGAGTGGTCAGGCAGAGGCACATCCCAGATCCTATTCCACTCAAGAACCCATATGCCACACTGGCAAATGGGGACAACCAAATAGAGGTACCCAGAGAAGTGGAAGGAAAGGATGTGGAGGTTAGCCAAGGAGGTGACCTCAGCGGGAAAGCAGTGGACCCCAGAGGAGGAGGAAGCGAATCCTGGTGGGGACTCCATCATCAAGAGGGATCCAGCTAGGAACACAGGAGGGGGAAGACAGGGAGGTGAGGTGCCTACCAGGTGCCACAGCATGGAGAGATGGAAGGAAGATCCTGGGGATCACTGGGAAGGCAAGACTGGAGGGTGAGCTGGATGTCATTATCCACCTAGGTACTAATGACCTGGCAAATGGTGAGCCAAAGGGAGTTTAGGAAATTGGGAGGGTCTCAAGCAATAGCTACTTCTGTCACTTTCTCAGAAGTACTACCTGTGAGAGGCAAGGGAGAGCAGGGTGTATGCATCAGGAACTTTAACTCATGGTTGAAGAACTGGTGCTGTGAGGAAGGGTTTGGATTCATTGGTGACTTGGGACCCACCTGGAGGTATGGAGGTTTGTTCAAGCCTCGATGGCCTGCATCCATCCTGAGGGGAATCCACACTCAATGATAAGTTTAAATGCTACATTAAGTGCATTTAAACTAGCAAAGGGGGTGGCAGGCCAGCAAGGAGGGTACCTACTTGCTCACCCCCACAGCTAGCAGTGGAACCAGTGAACCAGAGGAGTGGCTATCTCACAAAGCAGTGTGCAGAAGATGGAGATTAGCACCCAAGAGGTGGATAGGCAGAAAAGGGCAAAATTCAGCAGAAGGGCAGACAGCAAGGAGAACCAGGATAAAGGACAACCAAGGAAGGGGCTGGAGTAGAACAGCAAAACAGCCTAGGAGGTCAAATCATGGAAAGCCATGTGCAAATGCCAGGAGCCTTAGCAACAAGATAGAAGATCTGGAGGCTGTCATGGTGCAGTCAGACCTGGACATTGTGGCCATCACTGAAACCTGGTGTAATGATAACCACGACTGGGAGATGGCCATACCTGGCTACAACATATTCAGAAGAGACAGGGAAGGGAGGAGGAGTGGCACTATATGTGAAAAATGACATAAGGGCCACAGAGATCCAGGAGGAACAAAATGGGGAGAGATACTGTGGGTTAAGCTGGAAAGGAAAATGGGGCCAGCCATCTCACACAGGTGTGGTCTATAGACCACCAGCCCAAAAGGAAGAAACAGATAGAGTTGATGCTAGCCATCCAAAGGATGGCAGACAAGGGTGAGGTAGTACTGGTCGGAGACTTCAATATTCCAGACGTGACTGGAGCATCCCAGCAGCAGCATCAACTAGGAGCAGATTTATCCTGGATCCTTCAGGGTGCCTTCCTCAAGCAACTGGTCATGGAACCAACTCGGCAGAAGGCAATACTGGACCTTGTGCTCACAAACAGGGACAGTGTGTGATGGGGGTAACAGTGGGGAGCACCTGGGGAACAGTGACCACCAGTCATTGTGGTTTGAAATCACAGAAAGAGCAGAACCAAACCACACAAAAACATGTATCCTGGCCGCCCAGTGGTGCTGAGGGTTGAGGCGCTGGTCGCTACACTGCTCCACGCCGGCGACCCGTGTTCGGAACCAGCACGGTTGTCGGGGTCGGCGGGGGAGATGGATCGAAGCCTGGAGGACTGCCTCATCTCCGGGTGGATTCGGCGTCGGTGCTTGCCTGACCCAGCGGAGGCTGGGATCGGCCAACACGCAGCCGCAGGAGACAGGGGAGGCGGACGGCAGACGCCTGACTAGTGCGCCGCACAGGAGCCGCGCCAGTACTCAGTCGCCGCCATTGCACACGATGCCCGGCCAGAGAAAAATTCGGGAAAAAATGGAGCCGCGAGCACGACGTCTTGCCTCCGCCATTCTCGGAGGACGCCTCCTGGCATGGACCCGCTTCTGGTGGGTTAAGCTCCCCCACCACCCCTGCCGCGGAGGGAGTCGCGGGTGCTGAAGGAGGGGTCTCATGTCCGGGGATGGCGCTGGAGGAACGGGCGGAGTGTGGGGAGGCTAAAAAAAAAAAAAAAATGTATCTTGGATTTTAGGGGGCAGACTTTGGGAAAATGGGGAGATACTTGAGAGGCATTAAGGGAATGGGGCAGGAATCAGGGGTTGAGGAACAGTGGGCAGGATTTAAATGGGGATTACAAGAGCAACAGAATTATGCATTAGCAGGTTAGCAAGAGGAAAAGGAAGAGGAGACCATTATGGTTTCCCAAAGAGGTAGCAAAGAAAGTGAAAGCCAAAAGATTGCATTCAGGCAATACAAAAGACACAGGCAGAAGGGGATAGGGAGAAGTACCAGGAGAAGGAAGGAGGCAGGGAGGTTGTGAAGGGAAGCCAAAGCTCAGACAGAAGAACACATTGCAAAATCAGTGGGTAGAGGGGAGCAAACCTTACAGGTACATAAGGAAAAAGAAAGGCAAAGGGAAGGATAGTGAGACTGAAGGGGGAGGATGACAACAGTAAAGCTGGACATAGAACAGGTATTTCTGCTCAGTCTTTACTGAGGAAGAGGAGGGTAATGGGTCTGAAGGAGTACAAGGGGTGAGAATGGTGCAGAAATGGACACAAGTCCCTTTACACAAGAAAGGGTCCTGAAGGAACTGGAAGTAATGAGAGTTGATAAAACAATGGGGCCAGATGGGTGCACCCAGGGTCCTTAAAGAACTAAGAGAGGTGGTGGCTGAACCTCTGGCTATCCTGTTTAGCTGATCACTGGAAACAGGGAGGTACCCAAAGACTGGAAGATAGCAGATGTAGTCCCCTTATACAAAAGTGGGAACAAAGAGAAAGCGGGAACTACAGACCAGTCAGCCTCACCGGTAGTGGGGTAGATCATGGAAGCACTACTGAAGGAGAGATTGGTGGAACATCTGGTTGTCAATGGACTACAGGACCCAAGGCAGCATGGTTTCACCAGGGGAGGTCATGTCAGACCAACCTCGTTGAATTTTTGACTGGGTGACTAGGGAGGTGGATCAGGGGAGGCAGTGGACATAGCCTATCTGGACTTCAGCAAGGCCTGACGCCTGTGCCACATAGAAGACTATTACACAAACTGGGGAATATGGGTGTGGGAAGGATAGTAGTGTGGTGGGTAGGTAACTGGCTGGGCGGCAGGACACAGAGGGTGGTAAATGGCTGTCACCCACAGAGGGAAGAGTGACCAGTGGGCACCACAGGGATCAGTGCTAGGACCGTCCTATTCAACATCTTCATCTGTGACATTAGTAGGACCTAGAAGGCAGAATTTCACTGTTCGCTGATGACACAAAGCTCTGTAACAGAGTAGACACACCAGAGGGTGTAGACAGAATGAGAAGGGACCTGCAGAAACTTGAAAATGGTCAGGGTTTGGCAGTTGAAATTCAATGCAAAGAAGTGCAAGATAATGCATATGGGGCACAAAACCCTGGCACAATATATCAGTTGGGGGTGAGGATATAGCATGCACCAAGCAGGAAAGAGATCTTGGGGTTATCTCTGATGACCTCAAGGTAGGGAAACAGTGTGACAAGGCAGCAGGTAAAGAATAGGATGCTGGGATGCATGGCAGGCATCACCAGCAGGAAAGGGAGGTCATAATTCCACCATACAAGACACTAGTGAGGCTCCACCTGGAGTACAGTGTACAGTTCTGGAGACCTTACCTATGTAAGGACATAGACAGGGTAGAGAAGGTTCAGAGGAGGGCAACAAAAT
This sequence comes from Neoceratodus forsteri, assembly GCA_016271365.2. Lineage (NCBI taxonomy): Eukaryota > Metazoa > Chordata > Ceratodontiformes > Ceratodontidae > Neoceratodus > Neoceratodus forsteri. The sequence goes on along the minus strand of JADMNL010000027.1, from coordinate 260,748,158 downwards.
GGTGCATGGATTGCATCACAAGTCCTATGAGGACAGGTCAAGGAACTGAACATGTACTCCCTGGAGGAGAGGAGAGAGAGACATACAAGTATCTTACAGGGAGGAACAGGGTGCAGGAATACACTATTTTAAGTGAAAATATGTTCCAGGACTAGGGCATGGGATGAAGTTGGAGGAGGAGGACGATTCAGAGGAAACGTGAGGAAGAATTTCTTCACAGAGCGGGTGGTGGACAAGTGGAACACCCTCATCAGAGGAAGTGGTGCTGAAACAATCACGGATTTAAGAATGCATGGGATAGACATAAAGGAATTCTCTGAGGTCAGGGGCAAACAGACTTCTAGGAAAACATAAACTGAACTTACAAGCTCAAATGGCAGACTGGGTGGCCCATAGGCCTTATCTGCCGACACATTGTCTATGTATGTATGTATCTGCAGATATTGCACTACAGCTCTTGGTCATGTGCTTTCTTGGCCTGGTGCCCACTGGAGGGACAGAGGCAAGAAAACCTTGGTGAAAAACAGTAGGGTGGCCTGAATGGATGGTGCCACTCCCAACCCATGCACACTGAAGTCATTCTGAGCATGCCAAGGGCACCCTGACTTCTCCATCACCAGATTATGAGTCTTGGCTGAGAGGAAGACCTAGCTGGAACTGTGGTGGTGAAGGTGGGGTTAAGGCTGATAACAAGTAACAGAGGAGTCTCTAAGGTACCCCTGGGCAGAACTTTGACTTGTAATAGGCTGGAAGGAGTGGAGTGCCCTGTACCACAATGCTCAACGAATTGAATGGTGCTCCACCCAAAGAAATATGTAAATAATTGAAAAACAGGCTTACACACTTTTCAAGGGTAGTTTTATGGGTATTTAGACAGTAGTTACACTGGACCTTATTTTCATGAATTTTTAATTTTTTTTTCACTTTTATATATAGCTTATGCAATGAAAAGTACATGACACAAACTTCCATCACCAGGTCATGGTCTACCAGAAAATACTGTACAAGGTATACAAACTAAAGAGAATATAAACAGAGGAGAATATCCAGCATTAGCAAGGGACCGCAGTCCGATTTGTAGGAGTATGAGTCCAGCTAGGTGAAGCTGCAGGAAATTACACTGTCACCTAATATCTGTAGCACATAGACGCCTATTAGCCAGTCTTCAGCTCCTCACAGGAGTATAGATAATGGGGAGTGGAGGTTGTGGGGTAATAGATGGACCAGACACACAACTTCAGGTTCAACACACAATCTCTGTGTGATGTTTTATTTTAAACACAGGGAATAGCTGGCCTGGTGGCACTGAGGGTTGAGGCGCTGGATGCCACACCTCGCGCCACGCTGGTGACCTGGGTTCGGGAACGCAGCCCGGGTCGTCACGGGGAGACTAGGATCGAGCATCTGTAGACTGCTCTCTTAGTCCTGGAGTGGGCTAGGGCACTTCACGCACAGCGCCCCTGGGATACCCAGGCATTAGCGCTACTGACATAGAGGAGAGAACGCGGATGTCGCACACAGTGCCTGGACATCATTGCACGCCCACACTGCAAGGGGGCCAACTGGAGGAAACGTGGCTGGGCGTGACCATGCAGCTTGATGGCCACGCCCAAGCCGCCTGGAGGACTTTTGGCAGAGTCCTGTCGGGAGGGTCCGGGGCTGCCCTGGCTGGTAGAGACAGGGGGCCTCCAGCAGGACGGCATGACAGCCATCCCAGATCCTCCTGGGTGCAGTCTGCTACCCAGCCTCTGGGCGGGCGATGGCTGGTGGCTGGATGCCCCAAGCCGGAGTGAGCCGAGCGGGACATAAAATAGCCATGATAAAAGAAAATTGAAACACAGGGAATAACTTTAAGCAATGGTATATTCCTACTTCAGTACATCAGTTTGCAGCAACAGACTATGCATGTCCTTCCTCTGCACTTAGCACCCACTGATCTATCTCTTCAGTGGAAGTTAATTCATTACCTATATTGGTCTTGTGTGTTTGGGTGATGGGGAGCTCAAAAGAAAAACCCAAAACAGGCTAAAGATAAAGAACCTCAGTGCAGAAACACTGAATCAATGGTTATCCCAAAGGGCATTGGTAATAAAACCAAGTTTCAAAGAAACACGCCACACATACCCTATAGTGCAAAGCATCATGGGATGTGTATGCAAATCACCATGACATTTTAGGCTGGTTCAGCTTAAAGCAGGAATGCAGCCAAATGACTTCTCAAACAATCTGTAATTTATATGCATTTTAAATAACACAACGGGTTTTTTTTTATATCCTTACTTTGGTAACTTAATTTTTATAATACAGTCTCCTAGTAACATTTTACCTTTATCAAAACACCTAATGCCATAGTGTTTTCAACATTTACAGGTATCATAACATAAGGTATGTACATCAAGATATTTTGTGACATAGTGCTATTACATATTAAATCCAACAACGAGGAACACAGCCTGTTGTTTTACATCAGCTTGGAGGACACCACAATAACCTCCCTGTATGAGGACCTGAGAGGGAAAAGGAAAATTAAAGAGGACACTATAGCATAGTCAAGAAAGGTGGGGGGCACCTTGAGGTAGCCAACCTTATGGACTAGAAATTGTAAAGGGTAACTTAGGCTAAGAAATAGAAGAACTGTCGCAACAGATTTAAGAAAGGTCGGTCCGCAAAGTGGCAGGATCTCCTGTCACAGCAAGGGCTGAAACCAAAAAGCAAGGTAGGACCTAGTATAGGCTTCCCAGTGCATTCACTCCAAATAGTTCAGAGAACAAGACCTGAGCTGCTGGAAGTACTCAAAACCAGTAAATGTCTCCTCAACTTTCCATTGTTTCATTTCACAGTTAATTACATTGCATAGCGGTAGACAACATAAATCAAACAGGTTTCCAGCTTGAGGCCAAAATAGCCTTTTCATCAGGGACCTAGTACAGATTACTAGACTCATTGTTGTATTTGTCCTGCACTTTAAGGCCAACCAGTGGCTGCCGCAAGGGAAGAATATTGATAAAGAAAATTATTTAATTGGTAACAAGCTGAGAAGGTGCATCTGCACCCAAATCAATTGTACAACATTAGATTTTAGCTAAACCAGAGTAGTCGTATAAAAAAAAAAAAAAAAAAAAAAACCAAAAAAAAAACCCTATCATTACAATAATATAGTTACAGCCAGCAGATCCGGAATAATTACTAGAACTCAGACTGTTACAGTGTGGTTTAAAGGGACAACTCTAGAGGGCAGTAACAGAAGCATACTGCAGGGACTAATATTTATTTATAAATTACTCGGCATCGCTATCTGGCTCCTGTTCTTCATTTGTGTCCTCATATGCTCCTTTTCAGGAAAGCTGCCGTCCCTCAAGGTCCTTAATACACGAGTCTTAGTTTGGGTCTGATTTGCATTCAGAATGGGAAAATAGCTGTGCATCCATGCCACTCTCCAACAGGAGCTTTTAACTGCCCAAGCACTCTTTTGGAATTCTGTGTTTGGAAGAAACCTCAGAGGAAAGAGGTCAGCCTACTTCCTCCCAGACAATGTCTCCTTGGCTCTGGCTGCCTTAAATAAGGGAAAGTAAGGGATTCTAGCATCCTGGCTTAACAGTGTGGAGACAGTGATTGCTGTGAAGCCCATCTCTGGGTTTGGATCAAATCAGAATTGGGAAACAGTTACATCTTCACCCAGCAGTCGGCAAAAGTAAATTAAAGTCTGTAAATAAGTTATTCAAGTGCTGGTACCAGTTCCAGATGACTAGCTAATCGCTGTGAAATCCCATCCTAACCCGGGTCAATATGTTGTGGACAGAACGCGGAATACCACGATTAACATACACCATGGTGTAGTAATGGCCGCGACAGAGTACAAAACCCCACAAGGCACATATGTTATACATGGTTTTGTACCCTGTCGCATGGGTGGTGGGGAGGAGTGACGAGGGGTCAAGACCTGTGCTGGGAGGTGGTTCACCGAAGCTGCCACCGCGGCTCAGTGGGATGAGCCACGACAGCAGGGTCGCGATGCATCTGTGGACCAGGGCTTGAATCTTGGTCCCATACTTTGCTGAACTGCATTGTGCAGTTTTCTTTTTCTCCCCGTCTCGTTTCCCATATCCCCATGTTGAACCCCTCCTCCATGGAGTTGATTATATTAGAAGGGGTTGGGCCAGGTGGTGCAGCCCACAGTATCAGGTAGTGCGTGGGCAGAGCCCCACCCACAGAAACAGAGGCCACTGCAGTGTTTCACCGAACTGTGTTTCAGCATTTTGTTGCTGCAGTAGCAATGTATCCGCTGTACTTACCGCGACAGTACATTGCTGCGCTTATTTTGTACTGCTCATCATGACTCGCACAGTCCCATCACCCTGATATTGCTCTGGCATAATCAGTTTTCGGCATTTCAACCTTGGAGCGGAGAAAGATAATGTCTTTCACAAGTGTTGCATTTACTGTGTCCTGCTTCTACGCTCCCTACTAAGTTCAGTAAGGGCAGTTTTATGTTCTGTAATGTGGGTATCGAGTTGGTTAATTAATGTAGCCTCAGTCACTATTAGCCATTTGTTTGTCTTCTCCCAGTAGATTGGATTTTAGTCAGCATGCCCATAATCTACGCTTATAGGAATTGTTCCACTTGAACTGTCCTGCTGCAAGGGCCCAGACCCTTTGGCTGGTGACATGCAAGCCTCCCTGCTTTGGGAAGCAACTTTCGGTACTTTCTTTGCCATTCTAATCACGGCATCCACTGCAGACAAATCCAGCATTAAAATCGAGTGTACTGTAAATGGAAAATGAAGAATGAATTCCACCGTAACATTGCCCTATTGGTAACCACAGGTGACGGCAAGCTGGGGAGGAAGGAAGTCAGTTGGTTTTGTGTGATGCAACACAACTGAGTGTATACACGTATTGGAGCTCTTGTCACTGGTGTCCTTGGGTGGGGTAAAATGGAACATATTCCCTGGTCCAGGTGGATGATGCATTGTGTATCTGGTCTTGCACAGTTTCCTGTATCCCTCACCCATAGGTGCTCCTGAGGATGGAGGGGACACCTGCACCTCCCTTCAGCCCTGCCATTGGGGCAAACCGTACTGAAAGGATCACAGGAAGTAAGGTTGACAAGGCTGGATGGTTGCCTGAGGCTAATAGTGGGCATGGCCAGTGGGAAAACACAGTTTAACAAAAAAAAAAAGGCAGAATTATTAAGGCATCACGCATCAGAGCTATGAATCTCAGGTCACATTGGAAATTTATGCTTTCATGTAAACAGTTTGTTGATCAGTGAACAAAAAGATTTCTGTGAGTGTTTGCTTAATCTCTTTGGCTTGGCCCACAACACCTACATGTGGAGTAGTTCTTGATGCGGATCGGCCCTTTCTGCACATGTGCAACTGTATTTAACCCATTCGGTTAGTGCAGCCAGATCTGATCCGCTGGATGTACGCAGACGGTTGGGGCCACAAAACGGGCATGTCTACCATCCATGGCCATCCACAATGGGAGATGTGCTCTTGGAAGCCTCAGGTTGGTGTGTAGACTTCTTAGTGGGTGCCGCCATAAGTCATACTAGCCCTTGGCCATGCAACCCCGCAGAAGATTCTGAGCAGAAAGCAGCTCAGCTGGCAGTTGCCTCCAGCCTTCTGACAAAACCTGGAGGGCTTGGAGGCACACTGCGGCAGACTTTACTTTTTGTTAAAAATGTATTTCTTGTACAGGATACAGCTGTCCTTCAAGGACTCGGTGTCCCACAGTCCCATGTGTAGAGCAGGGACTCCATTCTCCAGCCAGCTCGACTTCCTGTTGGAATCCCCAGTGTCCTGCTGAGTTCTGCCCATGCAAAGCTCTGCACTCGCTGGAGAAAGTCAACTTGGGACTCTGGATGCCATCCGTGCTGACTGGCATTGTGGTGCAGGACTCGCTGGCCTGATATGATGAATTGATCATATCTGGGCTCAGATTGAGATGGGGCAGGAGTTTCTGACTGGTAAATTGAGGGATTATCACTTGTAATGTAGGAAAGTTGATGACACAATGCTCCTCTGTCGAGGATAGCTAAAATTATTCTCTGCTTGACTGCTTCCTTGTGGGCAGGAAAAGGGTTGCACCGAAAGCTGTTGACACCAGGTTGGGGAGGCACTGGCTTACACTTCTCATGCTGTGATTTGTTGGGCTCCTGCTAATACCCCTTATGAGAGGAAGAATTAAAATGGAAAATGGATTTAGTCTGTGTGACAAAACTTTGCCTTCTTTAGCTCGACAGACTCATTCTAAGCTTGGTCCAGGTGGACCATCTCCACTCAAATAGAGGAGGGAGGAAAGGAGATGGAGGTTAAATGCGTGAGAGGTGCTTTGGCTGGGAGGGATGAAGAGCGATCTAAAGGATTGTTAGAGCAGTAGGAGGTGGGAGGGAGCTAGACATCATTTTCATCTGGGAACAAATGACCTGTCAGGGACAGGGTAGGGTAGTGCAGGGTAAATTCAGGAACTGGGGAGGGACCTTAAACAGGTGGCACGGTGGCATTTGACAAGATGTTGCTTGTGTATGGGTAGGGTAACTGCACCAGGGCATTTTAACAACTAGTTGAAGGCATGCTGCATGGAAGAGGGCTTTGGCTACACTGGGAACTAGGGGCCAACCTGAGAGGATATGGGCCTCATAGGGGAGACAACCTGCATCCTTCCAGGAAAGGGACCACAGTCCACTGGGGAGGTTTAAATACTACTTGTATAGGCATTTAAACTAGCTGGTGGGGGAGGACTGTAAAACCAGGGATGCAACAGTTGCCTCCCAGATGATGGTGCATCAGGAGGAGGGCCTGAATGGAATAAACTTGCCTACAGCAGAGGTGTAAGAAGACAGGGAAGGGACAAGGCAGAGGAACAGGGAGGTGTAAATTAGTAAGCAAGTGTAATGGTTTAAAGGAGACGGGAATGGAGAAGGTAAAAGGAGGAGAGGTGGGCCAGGGAAGTTTCAGGGAACAGCACAGGCAGGAGCGAGCAAGGAAGAGAGCAAGGAGAGAGCAAGGTATTGAAGCCATTTGCACCAATGCACGGAGTTTGAAAACAAAATTCCAGACCTGGAAACCACTGTGGTGGAAGCTATCCTGGATTTGTGGCCATAATGGTGTCATGGTGCACTGAGCACCATAACTGGGACATGGCCATAATGGGCTACTCTGTGTTCAGGGAGACAAGGCAGGGAGGAGAAGGGAGGGGGTTATAGTGTGTGAGGGAGAGAATTGAGGCCAGTGGGGCACAGGCCCCGGAGGAAAAGGAAGGGCTGAAGGTGCTGCGGGTCATCCTGGAGACAGGCTCTGGCTGGTCCTGCTGTCTTTACTTGGTAGTGTACAGACCTCCAGCACAGGGAGAGGAGTTGGCTAAGGCACTCTGGGAGGCCGTCGTCAAAATGGCAAGAAAGGGGAGGTGCTGCTAGTTGGTGACTTCAGTCTGCCAGGCATGATGGAGCCTTCGGCCGTGCTTTGGCAAGGAGCAGAACCATCATTCACTTCCTTCAAGGGGCATTTCTTAGGCAGCTAGTCAGAGAATCTACTACGGATCAGGTAGTGCTGGACCTGGTGCCACGACCAGGCACAGCATTGCAGACATCACAGTGGGCAGTTCCTGCTACCAGCGATGACCAGTCAGCAGGGCTCCAGGTAGTTGAGTACTGACCTGTTTTACTCACCTCATTTTAGGAAATACCTTGAAATTTTATTTAATGAGTACCAGTACTGACACTCCATAGAACAGTGCCACGAACACTTGTAATTCAAAAGGAACAGTTTTTTTCCAGATTTACAACACTCATACATGTCCCAATTTTGTTTTACTCGCTATATTTTAAATTGTGAGTAAATTACTCTACCTGCCTGCCAACATTAGCTGGAACACTGTTGCCACCTGATCAGTTCTTATCTAGAAAAAACACAGTTTTTAAAACCTGTACCCTCACTCATTCTGTCCAGACATTTGTAACGCATCTGAATTTGATTTACTCACCTCACTTTCAAAATAAGGAGTAAAGTACTCATCCCAAAAATCTTATCTGGAGCCCTGCCGGTCAGTGTGGTTTAAAGTGATTTTCCGACCAGTTGATGGCAGCTACCACTGCATATTATGATAGCTGCCTTCAGTGATAGTTATGGTGACACAAGGGCCTTGTTAGTCAAGCGGTGACCTTCATTAATCTGTAAGTGAACCATTCTTTAGCTTAAAATGAAGAGAAATCGAGCCTCATTCATTTCTATGGGGCGGCCTCAAGACTCTCCTGTTCACACGCCATTACATGCTTGAGCTGCCGGGGCGGTCACCATAACCGGGCACTCAGAATTGATCAGGCTGCATAGTTCTATACAGAAATTACAAATTAAATAGTTAGGGTATGGGTTTGTATTTATTCTTCAAACCAGGTTGGAATAATTATTGCTGAGGGCATCTACCACTATATGTGAGTAGCTGCCTTATATCGGAGCCTTTTTAACATAAAGACAGGAGCAAAGGAAGGCCGACAAGGACAAGGGTCCTGGACTTTAGGAGGGTGGATTTTAAAGAAATGAGACTGCCTTAGGAAACTGCCTCAGAGGGGATTGCCAGGAGTGGTACAGGCACAATGGGGAAAAATAAGGGAGGGTATAATTTAGGCAGACAGCCTCATGGAAGGAAGTGAGTAAAAGCAGAAGGGAAAAGAGACATTTATGGTTCTCTAGGAAGTGGCCATGGTAGTGAAGGAAGAATGCAAGAGGAAGGAGGACAGGAGGTATACCAAGTAAAAAGAGAGAAGCAGGAAAGGCTGCGAGGAAGCAGCAGGAAGGAGGCCACAAACTGTAGGCTGTCTGTCTTCGTTGGGGAATTAATGGAAACCCTGCTGAAAGAAAGACTGACAAGTATATCTTGAATCTTGTGGGCTGTAAGACCACGGCAGCATGGATTCATAGGGTGGGGGTGTCATGCCAGACGGATCTGATTTCTTTGAATGTGTAACTAGGGAAATAGTCACATCTGCTGCCCTCCTGATCTGTCTGGACTTTAGCAAGACCTTCACACTGTGCTGCACTGGAGACTGATGAGGATATTGAGCAGCCTTGAGCGGGATCCAGAGTGGTAAATTTGTTTAGAAACTGACAGCTGGATAGGAGACCGAGGATGGTGGTTAACAGCACTCACTCTAAAGATGGAGAGTGACCAGCTGGGTGCCACAGGGTTCAGTATTTAGACTGGTCCTCTTCGTTGTTCAATAAGTGACATCATAGAAGAAGCAGAAGGGAAGGTATGCTGTTTTGCAGATTATATCAAAATCTGTAACAAGGTGGACACACTCAGGAGGGGTGGAGAGATCTCGCATTTTCCAAGATCTCTGCGCAGAGTGGTCAAGAGCATGGCAGTTGGGGTTCAGTGCCACAAAATGCAAAATCATGCACCTAGGGCATAGGAACTCTGGAACTGAGTATTGGATGGGGGTACTGACAATCACTAAGCAGAAAAGGAACCATGAAGTTATCGCAACTGATGACCTCAAAGTGGCAGGCAGAGTGATAAAACAGTGAGTAGGGCTAATGGGGTGCTGGGGTGCAGAAGGAGGGGTACCTTGATACCTCTCAGCAGAAGAAGGTAGTGTTGCCACTGTATTACTCGCTTGTGAGACCCCACCTGGAGTGCTGTGTCCACTTTTGAAGGCTGCACCTCAGAAAGGACATAGGATGGGGATAGTCCAGAAGAGGGCAACTGAAATGGTGTAGGGGTTAAATGAGAAGCCCTATAAGGAGAGACTGAGGGACCTTAACATGTACTCCTGAAGGAGAGGAAAGCAAGAGGGACATGACGGAGACCTCACAAGTACCTCACAGGAGTGAACAGGATTCAAGGGAGAATCTCTGCAATGAGAGAGAGTACCAGGACCCAGGAGGGCGCGATGAAACTGGTATTGGGGTGGAGTTTGAGGATGTGAGGAAGTACTGCTTCACTGAAAGGGGTGATAGATGCCTGGAATAGACTGCCAGCGGAAGCAGTGGAGGTGAAACAGTGGGGAGGCTTCAAGTATGCTTGGGTTAGACATAGGGTATATTAGTAACAGGCAGGGAGGAGGGAGGGTTGATAGAGACCATTTAGGGTCTGCGGAGATGGATTAAGCTGAGAACTCTGGAGAGACTAGGTGGGCCAAGTGGTCCTTTTGGCCACAAATTTATGGGAGGGGCAAGCCCCTGAAGTTTTACATATAGTACTGGTGGTGCCTGCAGTGAAATAAGAGGTTGCACCTCCAGTGGTGGTGGTGGTATATGAGTTTGTAAATAGGCTTAAGGACAGCCTGAACTCAAAATGGGTAAAAGCCTACTTTGAATAATAACACTGCTAAATTGGTTATTTTCTTATACCACATTTTTTAACCACAGGATTTTTTCATATTGTATCTGATTGGAATCTTCTTTAAACTCTGGATTGTTTCTGAATGAAACAGTAACCTAATTTATTTATTCATTTATTTTTTGTAATTTTTTTTTTTCAGGAACATGAAGTGGAAAAATGTTCACCCTTAAGTCAGGTCGCTGCCCGCGGCAGATGTCAAGAATGTCATCTTCTTTATTCGACCAGATTAGAACTGATGGATATTATTGCTGAAAATGTTCTCAGGTAGGGCAGGAGCCGGTCTAGATAGGGAAGGGGACATTCTGCCATGAGTGCCTCTTTGGTGGGTTGGGAGGGGTGTGACATTTGGCACACACCTGTGAAGGCCAGACATTGGACTGGAAGAGGAAGAGAATGTCCTACCATATGAGTTCCTCCATGGCATGTTGTGGAGTTAATTTGACCTATGACACACAGCAGCCTCCCTGTGGAATGCAGACATGGTACAGGTGGTCCTACTTATGGGTGGAAGGAGACACAAAGATGAGACAGAGTATGTTGCCAGGCTTGGCACCTAAGATGCTTGCATGCTCACCCTCACCCTAGCATCCCACAGGTGAACTTGGCTGTCTCCACCATTTGCACTGGATTCTGGTGATATTGGAGTTACTATCTAGTGTTGTGGGTGGAACTTGCAGCAGCATCTCTGCTCTCTTTTCTAGAGTCTGAATGGGCTGGCTTCTCTGGATGTTCCAGGTACCAGCAGGCTGGAGTGACTCTGGTCTCCTGCAGGGTAACCAGCACTATCGGGTAAGCATGAGATCTTTTGAATAACACTGGTAGATGATGATCAAAGACAAAGTGGCAGCAGACTCAAATGCAGGTACAAGTGCTCAAAGTTAATTTTGCAGGCAAAAGGTTGGTAAGCACTAGGAATGCGCAAGAGCCGCTCAGCAGGACCCGGTGCCCAGTGACAAACTACTTGTTACATCACAACTGATAGTCATGGCACTCTCACCTCAGTTTTACAAAAAGGAACTAAGTCCAAAGATTCTTCAAAGAGAATTCCTCTTTATTTTAAGGCAGGTAGCCATAGGAGATGAAGGAGCTGAAAAATCTGATATTTCACCTAGACAAGATTTATAAAAAAATTATTTAACACCTTGCGTACGCCAGCGACCCAGCATTGGGAATGAGCCAGGCTGCCGGGGATGGAAGCTGGATCGAGCAGCCGGGAGGTGGCTGTCCTTTCCTGGAAGGTCCCTGTCGCCCTGCCACTGGGTGGAGGTCTGGTAATGGTGCAGGTCGGGATGTGGCATGCAGTGGAGGGTGTCGCAGGTCTGTGACGCATGCATGTGCATTCACGAGGATGGGAGAAAAAGGGGAAAACTGTGCTGACCAGCAGGATGACACTGGTCCCCACAGGCTCCATACCTGGCCAGTTGGGCACCTCCATGCCATTGAGGTGAGTCCTGGTGAATGTCAGGGTGACGGGCTTCAGGGACCTGTAGAAGGGGATGGTCAGCACAGGGCACATAAATTTAAAAACAAAAAACACAATTAGTGAATATTTAATTTTGTTTTATTTACATTTGTTGACCAGGAAAGGCACAGAGGAGAGAGCTCATTTCCAGGTGTGACCCGAGAGAGATACTTTAAAAGTGCTTATTCGCCTTGTTCTTTAAATATAAAATTATAGTGGTCCCCTCCTCTGAGAGGCACCAGGGAGGGTAGCCCAGCGTGACTCTCAGGGGCCCTCCAGGGACGCTGTTGAGGAGAAGGAGGCCCCTCTGGAAGGCACTGGAGGTGTCGGGACAGAGAGCTGTCATCCGTGGCCAGCGAGCGTGTTTCCACTTTTCTAGGTTCCCCTGCACGCTGCCATTTAGTGCCCCCAGTCTCTACTGGTGCTGCTGCATGAAGGATGCCAACCCCAAACCCACCCTCGGGATAGGAGAGCAGTCCTGCAGACACTCGATCCTATCCTTCCCTGCTGACCCCGGCAACCTGAGTCTGTTCCCAACCCAAGTCGCTGGCGTGGGTTGAAGTAAGATGCCAGCACCTCAGCCTCTACGCCACCGGGCCGGCTAGTTGTAGTGTTTTAAACCACTTACACTAGAAAGTGATCTGGAGGCATAATTCCAAAAGCAATGACCTAGTCAATAACTCTGTTCACATGAACTGCTGAGTAATCCCTTTGAAAATAATTACTGAAGCTGGCCCACTGGGTTGGTGGTAGAGTGATGGCTTACCACGTGAGAAACCTGGGTTCACCTCTCAAGCCTGAGACTTCCACCATGGAGTAAGACAGGTAAGGTATCCCTGTAGGATGCCATCTACCTGTATGAGAGACTGGCTTGTGGCAGTGCACCAACCCCCATTGGTGGTCTGGGGAGGCTTGTGGGCAGAAATATACAGTATAGCTGAGAGAGGCCACTACTAACAGCATGGTGCTCAAAGGCCCCAGAATCTGACTATAGAAACAGTAGGAACCCCAGACTCTGCCAATAAAAGGTGGATACAGTCCAGACTGTGCTTTTGTCAGAATTTAGTTCTAAAAGCTGCAAAAGTGATAGCAGGCACCATACAGCAAGGAGTGAGGCCACTAAAGCTCAACATCTCACACCCTCTGCTCCTAGGTGCTTTGTCGAAGCACCCACGAGGGTGAAAAATGTTTAGAAATTCTGTCAGAAGCACAGTTGTATCTGTCATTTAATAGTGGAGTGCAGGAACACATGGTCCTGAAACCACGATGCTATCAGTGCAAAGTTGATCATTGCTGTGGGGTTGTTCTCCACATCAAGTTGAACATTGTCGTGATGATCCCTCAGTTCTGAGTTAGAATGGGTGTGTAACACACTACACCCTGAGAAGAGGGAGGATTTAGGGAGAGTGGAAAATTGACTACAGAAATCACTATGCTTTCCCTCACCTAGTTGCAGTGTACAGATCAGTGGACCCAAATTTTGGTCAGTTAATCCCTACCTGCTAGCCCACCTGAGCTCTAAGGGCTTGGCGGCCTGCCGATGTAGCAGTGGTGCTTATGGGACTGACAACCAGAGTCTTGGGAGGTGAACCTGCACAGAGGGGGAGAGAATTGAGTGTCTGAAGACTGTCACCTTCCTGGAAGGAGGAGGTTTGCAGAGCTTGGTGATTAGCCCCAAGTGAAAGTTAGGGAAAGGCAGCCAGGGCTGCCAAGAAGGTAAGATGGTGTGCAGACGCTGACACGCTGTGCATGGGAGCACATTTGGCATATCATGGCCATTACAAGCCACACCTCTTGGGAGACCACAGGAAGAAGATGGATACTATCAGTGGCAGGATGGTGCTGGCTTGCCAGCCACGGATCCTGTCTCTGGGTGTTGGGGAACCCCATTGACCCTGCCAGGGGTGCAAGCCCTGGGGAAAACTGGCTGACAGGTAAGTCCCAGTGGACTTCAGGGTGTTGGGGCTGGAGGTGTCCGGCAGATGGGGCCACCCAGTATGGGGAGAAAAGGTTAATGAACAAAAGGTCTAAGGGCTCTATCCGTGAAGCGCCGCAGCCCCTCTGCACTTGTGAGGGCTGGGAAGAACCACAGAGTGCCCCCCCTGCCTGGGATGCACACCATCTGAGCACTCTGTGGCTTCCACAGCCCCAACTGTATTCTCTTTCTCACTCAATCCCAGTCGCACTAATGGCTACACTCCTGGCTGGGTCTGGTCATACCTGTGCCCCATCCTCAATGCTGCTGAGGTGGTGGGCATTGCCGTCGGAGAGGGCAGATGCTAAGTGCCTAAAGTGATATGCGCCCACCCCCACCTGGCCATCCAGTAGTGTTCTGGTGCTGATTGGCTTTCCTCCACCTGCCCTTGGCGATAAGTACCGGTCTTGGGGTGTCACTGGCACTAGCGGTGAACATTTGAAAGATATATCAGGCCACATGGGGATCTAGCAGCTCATGGAGAACCAGCACAGACTGCCATATCCCTTGATTTCATGCACCGAGTGGGAATCCACTGAAAGCTGACCCAGGAATCCAGTTGGATGCCTGGTGATCCTGGCTGCAATGCATCGGTTGTTGTCCACAGTCCCTGTTTAGGGCTTCATGCCAGCAGGATGCGTGAGGACAGGGCTGTGGATCATGCCTGTCATTGCCATGGCCCCAGGGTGTACAGCCGGATATGTTTGTTCTGAGCGTATCCAAGGCACATTTGTGGATCAAGCCCTTAGTCTGGAAAATATAGGAGGTTGGACTTGGGGTAGGGCAAGTTACAAGCTCCAGCAGTGTTTCAGTCTGAACTGGTGGATGAGTAGGAGGAGTGTTTTACTACAGTAGGAGGAGAAATAGAAAGCAAAGAAAGTGATCCTTCAGTGTATCCTGCTTGTCACAGCTGTGCATGTCAGATGTGCTGTGGAAGGACATCCAGCATTGCTTGTGGTTGGGCTGATGGTGACTAAAAGACAAGCATTTTTTCCACCTTCTCTGGTCAGGACCTTCTTCGCACCAGCCCCTGAGTCCGCCTCCTGGCTTCTTACAGACATACCTTCGACTCCTTCCCCACTTGCCTCACTCTCCGGGGCAGCGGACCGAGCTCTCGCCACATGGACCAGGTCCCAGCTGAGGAGCGCAGATCACCACTGCAGGGCCTGTAGAGAGCTGGTACTCATCCTGTCCAGCCAGGGCTTTTTCCTTGTTCTGGGTCCCCTTTCCTCAGGACACAAGCAGCGAGGTGCATGTGTGAATGCATGCAACCATGCATTGTGTGCTGCACCATCTATGCACTCTCCCTCTATGCCTCGCTGACTACACCACCCTGGTAGCAGTGGAGCAGGCAACCTCCTTCCTCAGAGGAGGAAAGCATCTTTGGGATGCTCAATCCTCCTCTCCCAGGCTGGACCCTGGCAGCCTGCATTCATTCCCAAATGCTGATTGCTGGCATCAAGAGCCGAGCACTACTGCTGCACCAACAGGCTGGCCAAGAAAAGTATATATTTTTTTCTTCTGGTCTTAGCCTGGGGAATCCTTTCCTCCGGTCTTGTTGGCTGGGCCCTGACGCATCGGGAACCCAGCGTCATGGTGCACGATACTGGGAGATTTTTGCCTTTGATTTTTCTCATGGTTCATCCCCACTCCCTGAGGGTGCCGACGTAAAGGACTTGTATCCAGATCGCACGGTTTGCTTATGCATGCCGCTGTCAAGCATCCACAGTGCTCTTCCCACCCAGACCCCTTGGGGAGTCAGCAGCCTGCCGCCTGTGCTCCACAGGCAGCAACTCTGCAGGCATCACTGCCCAGCAACTCACCCCCGAGGAGGAGGAGAGCATCTGTTGGGACACTCAATCCTACCTCCCAGCCGACCGTGACCTGGGTCCGCTCTGAACCCAGGTTGCTGGCGAATGTGAAGTGGAGCATCTAGTGCCTCAACCCTCAGTGCCACTGGGCTGACCAAGAAAAGCATTTTAACTGCCTTTGTTATATCTGCCCCATTGCAATGCAGCTTCTGATGCTTGAAAATGGATCTTGGTTCATTTCCTTTAAAACAGAACCTGTACTGCTCAATGTGTCAGTGTTGTTTCACAGCAGCTTAAATTTGGGTTCAGGCTAGGCATTTAAAAATTCTAGTAGGTCACAGCAACACTGTAAATGGCAGCCACTCTAGACTGCAAATTCTGACTCCAGTTATGTCAGCTAGGAAAGAACAGGATATGTCAATTATCAGTATAACATAGCTTGATTTGAACTTTTTCTTTCTTTTAGTGAAGACAGGCATCGCTTCCCAAAGAGATTTATATCTTGTTCTGCAGCACGTCAAGTCTTCTGTGTGAGCAGCGATTAAAGGAGCAGGGAGTTTTGGGGTCATTTTATATATCGAGGAGTATGGCTTGGATCTAATTCCATTTGATGGAGATCTGCTGTCTATGGAATCTGAGAACACATTCCGGTAACTTGGCTCTTGACCTATTTGGAACAAGTATTACAACTTTTTGTCTGTATAGATGTTTCTCCCGACTCGGCCCATGTCACCATATTCTGATCCCATGGTGACTACCTGGCCTCATCCCCCAGCACTGCTGCCAGTCACCACAGTTCTTCCCTCTGTGGCAGATGTTTTTGGGGGAGGGCAGAGGCATGTTGATGACTTAAGGCAGTGTTGGACTCTGTCCACTCTCTAGAACTGCTCTTGAAAACTGTTCTTAACCCATTGTCTCCTAGCAGACGCCTGTAGTCTTCAGTAAAATACACTGGTGTGTCCTGAGGACACCTGCAGAAGTTGGCTACTGACTCTCCAGTGTGCCCTTGCAACGTCTGGAGAAGTCACTTATATATTTTAATATATAGTGTAACAGAATATAATATATATTTGACTGCATAGCACTGTTAGAAAGGTAATTTTATGCTGAACAACTTTGCCACTGATATTTTGTGTATATCATGTATACTTTAGGAGTTATTTGCATTTGTTTATGGTATAGTGTGTATGGCTTATGTTGCCTGTTTTAGTGAAAAAATATTGTTCTTGCTGTTTCAACCAGCATAGAAAAAAATTTCATATTATTATTTGCATACCACCATTTGAAAAGTAGTTTTGTGATGAATAACTTTGCCACGTACTTTGTGTCTAGCACTTACGGTTCTTGAGCTATTAGGATTTGTTTATGGCATGCTGACTATAGCTTGATTTTGCTTAGAAATGCCCAGGATTTACTGTTGGCAGTATACTGGAGACAAGTGGTGCAACATCAGAGAGCTCCTGTGGAAGCAATGAGTTAAAACTAGTTCAGCGTGGGGTGCTTGAGAGCTGCACATGCGACAGGACATGCCTTTCAACAGCTCCAGAAGGGCTCTGTGCTAAGCTTAATTATACAATTTGGAGTGATTCTGTAGTTGAGATTTCATCACAGTTCGAGAGCACTTTACTTTGGAACACCTTTATACTGTTATTGGCCATGGGGAGCTCAAAGGAATCAACTGGCAACCAAGGACAGAAAGGGTCACAGCAGCAGCATGCCCAGTCTAATCCTGCGAGAGGCAGCACCAGCAGCTCGAATGGGGTGGGTGAGCCCCACTCTGGGACTCTGTGCTGCAGGTGATCAAAGAAATGGACCGAAAAACAGAATGAATTCTAGAGAGGATGGGAACACAGGATACTAAAATTGACAATGCAGTGTCAACTGCAAATGGGGCTACTAACCGCTCCATTAAAACATGGGTGGCATTTGCTAAGCTGGCTATGGAAAATGGGCACATGTATTCCAGGATGGAAACTTTAGAAAATGTCAGCAGAGTCATGAACCTACAGATTGTATGTCTTCTCGAAGGTCTTCTGAGGTGCGGAGGGAAGATCTTTTGACATACTTAAGAGCCTGGATAGCGGAGTTCAGCCTTGAGGAGTTGCATCTAGACCTTGAACTCTTCAAAAAGTCTGTGGAGTTATGTTCAGGTGGCAAA
Source organism: Neoceratodus forsteri (assembly GCA_016271365.2). NCBI lineage: Eukaryota > Metazoa > Chordata > Ceratodontiformes > Ceratodontidae > Neoceratodus > Neoceratodus forsteri. The sequence goes on along the minus strand of JADMNL010000027.1, from coordinate 260,730,405 downwards.
AGCAATAAGGACTTTCCATGAACTGTGCTGCTAGTGGGCCCAGAGGTCTGAGACCAGCTTCTGGATTGGGCTAGAGCTAATGCTCCAGTGAGTATGGCCAAGCAGGAGCTAAAAATATTCCTGACCAGGGGTAGAATTTAAGAACAAAAAAAGAGAGTTCTTGGCGGAATACCAGATTCAGAATGTTGGTATCCTGCCTGTAAATCCTGGTATTCCGCCTAATTTCAATAGGTTTTATGTTGCGTGTGTACGTGGATATTTTGAACACCGCATGTAACTCTGCCATTCTTTAGAGTTTTTCACCAGATTTTCAACATGGCCTTTTGGGGAACCCAGCCTGCGTGAAGAGTGACACTGTCATTTCTTTCATTGGTCCCGAAGGTGACTTTGCACAGCGACAGTGCCATTCTGCGCCACAGGTGCGAAAAACACATTTTGGGCAGAATGTGAAGCATGACAGCTGTACTATTTATGAGGGGTGTGAAAAATGGCAATGTTGTGAATTTGAGTGAAAATACTAAAAATTGCCGGAGTTATGACGTGCATAAGAAAAATGTGAGCAACCACGCATATCTCAGCCATTTTTCAGTATTTTTGCTCCAATTTTTAACATGGGTTTTTGGGACCCACCTTGTGACACTGGCACTTTTGCTCATTACTCAGTCCTGAAAGGTGATTCCATGCAGCCATCATGAAATCACCTTCAGACCGAGTAACGAATGACCATGTCAGTGTTTATGAGGTGGTGCCAAAAACCCATGTTGAAAATTTGGCAAAATATTGAAAAATGCCCGAGATATCAATACGAGTTGAAAACACCATTATACGGCATGTAGCTTGATTCTTCAGTTCACAGTTCAGCTTGAAAAGTGCAGACGGTCCCGTCCACAGAAGATGGCAGCCACTGACCTTGGATGGTAAGTATAGGGTAGCGGTGGGGTGGTGGATTGCTCAGTGGGAGGGTCAGGATGGGGAGGGATGGGGGCGACTGACGAGGACCGTTTTCTTTCTTTTTTTTTTTTTGCAGGAAAAAAAGAGTCAGGGGACTTTTTTTTTTTTGTTTAAATGGAGGGGATTACTGGACATTTCGGGACACTGGGAGTGGGCCTCAGTGTCCCAAAGTACTGGAAGGAGTGGCAAGCACCAACACGGGATTGGGCCCCATTGTCGGGTTGAATGCAGATAAAATTGAGTATCTCCATGGAGCACCAGGGCTCGAATTTTGGTATTCGGTATGAAATTTGGTACCCAAAATGTCCTGGAATACTGTTAAATTTGAGCCTTGCTTACTGGTCACACACAACTAGAATTTGCAAAAAACAATTTGACCAGTTACGCTTAGCAATTGAGGGTTTTGGAGTGGTCCAAACACTCCCGGCTCCCTACCATCTCAGGATAATATATGGAAGCTGCATTCCAGTTTTTGAACCCGATTGAAACCTCGCAAGATGGTGAATAAAAGGAGTTCCAGAGAGGCGAGGGGTGAACCAAGCACAGGATGAGTAGGAGGAAGGAGACTGAACTGGCTTAGCAAGTGACTTTTGTTATAAATTACTGCTACAGTTTGAGACTTGATGGGGTGATATGGGCAGAAAAGCTTAATTTGCTAACACCTTTTGTCTAGCCTTTCAAGATTAATCCTTCCTGCTCAGTACTCTGCATCATTTTTAAAAGTTTATAACATTTTTCAAAGTTGCCAGTGTCAATTCTGTGGTTTTAGAGCAACAGGTTTGGGAATTTTACAACATGACACTGGTGGCGAGGCACCGTGATCTACACAGCCCATTTTTTGGTACATTTTGAATGTTTGACTGTTTGAACTATGAACATTGGTATGACAGCTAGGGTTAGGGCCTGGGCTATGATTTCACCAGGCAAGCTACTACTTGATCACTGAATCACCCACTGTTGCCAGATGTTTTAACCTTTCTGGTATCCAGTTTAAAACCATAGAAAGTAGTCAAGCTAATGTACTGTTTCTGTGTGCTTTAAGTTATGCCTGTCTTTTTCCTCCTTCACCATTCAGGCCCTCCTTCATACCAGCTCCTCAGCCCCAACACCTGGCTTCTCATGGGCATACCTTCCAACTCTGTCCTCCTCTTGTTTCACCCTTTTGGCAGGGAGTGGCTGGCTAGGTCTCATGTCGCATGGACCAGGTCCCGGATCGGATGAGAGCCACATCACCGGTGTGGAGGCCTGTGCGCAGCCAGAATTTATCCTGTCTTGCCAGGACTTTCTGCTTTTCTGGTCCCTCTGGAATGCAGGCGGCATGGGTGCACATGTGTAGGAACGCAGCCATGCATAGCACGGCACCAGCCTGGTCCCTCCCCTATGCTACTGTGACTGCATCGCCAGTGCAGTCACCCAGTAGCAGTAGAGCAAACAAGCTGGTAACCTCTCTTCCCAGAGGAGGACAGTATCCTATTGGATGCTCAATGCCCCCTCGATGACCAGGGCTTGTCCCCAAACAGGGATGTGAGGAAAGTAGCCACCACTGCACCAATGGGCCAGCCTTTATGACAGACAGTCTTTATGCGAGCAGTCGCCTTCTGGCATCTGAGACATGGCTATACCTAGAAAAAGTATGAGATAATGTATGGGCAACCATACACAACTAGCCTGTCCGCATCAAGAGGTTTCTGTGGCAGCCAGGAAGCTCGAGAGCAAATTGGATAGAAGGTACTTGCACACTTAAAGAATTTAATCAAGAACTTGACATCCTCCACCCATCCATTAACCTTTCCATGGAGTACTTTTGACATCAGTCTCAATTTCCTGGTCACCGTAGTTGCCATCAAAGATGGAACCTTGCAGATCTGTATCTACATGAAACCAGCTGACCGACAGAGATACTGACACAAAAACAGCGATCACCCGAGGCACACACTAAAAATCTGCAGTGTACAATCACAATTCCGGTACCACCAAATCTGTTTGAGTGAGGAGAACAAAAAATCACCTGGGCACACCGATAGAAAACATTTATTGAACGGTGACATTCCTCTAGAGAAATTGACAGAGCTGAGGAATATGCCATATTTATGCCAAGAGAACTACTGCAATATAAAGAAAATACCACCACCAGCCAGCTACTCTTGGTTGTTGCATACAACCCAATCTGGAGCCCCTACGTAAAATCATTAAGGACCTGCAACCAGTATTCAGTGAGAATGACACCCTGAAATGTGCTTCCGAGAACTACCTTTACTGCATTTCAAACAGTCACCTAATTTATCCAGCCTGATTGTCAGGAGTAAACTTATACCTGACCAGAACAGAACACTAGGAGGCACTAAACCATGCAATATTCCTAAATGTAAACGTGTGGCGATTGTGTAGAGAGTCTGACCACCCAGGTTGCATAGTGCAAAGCTACGGAAATTTATCACTTCTCCGCTGTAAACGTAAGCTTAGCATAACTTGCCTAACGAGACACGCGTGTCAACTGGTCCCAACTACCACAAATAAAATAAATTATCATGAAAAGTATAAAAACCAAACATAATAGTAGACTTAATCAATGTATTTAACCTTTCATCGGGGGGGGCTGTACTTGCACCCCAGTTCGGGCTATATCTGCTTGTAGGCACACAACATAGCGTTTGCTCATTGTCAGTTTACGCATTAAGTGCAGCTCCACCACTGATCCAACAAACTACACAATCACCAAACGGTGAGCACACTTCCACTTCAGGCTTTAACAACATCCTCAAAACAAATAATTTAAGATACAGGGAATGATACATGGTATCCCAGAATTATATTACATCCAGTGCAAGAAGTGACCACATACAGAATACAGGCTATGGGGACTGGACAACCCTTTAAACCTGAATGAACTTGCACAGGCATGGCATTAAAATAAAAAGTAAGGTAAAACCACTGGGGCAACATTTCTTTCAACCTGATCACTCCATCTCTGACCTCTTGGTCCTCATTCTCAAAGGACACTTCAGAAATGCACAAGAAAAGCAGGCTTATGAGGTCAGACTGATTTTTCTGCTCCATACATTTGGTGAAATGTATATGGACCTTCGTTTATGACCCATTACAGAATTTAAACTGACAACTGCCTTCGCCTTGTCTCTGGTATAGCACATTGATATTTCCTGTGCATATTATTATGTTTTATATACTTACTGTATTATGCCTTTATTTTTGTCTTGCATAGTTTTGTGTGTCTAAACATTAACACGGTTCGGTTTATATAATTTGATCATAGGTTGTGTCTGCCGTTTCATGCTTTTTGATTTATAAAATTTAAGTGCTTCTGAGCGCGATTATACACACACACACACACACACACACACACACACACACACACACACACACACACACACACACACACACACACACACACATTTTCAGGAGGTAATTGCTGTTGACAATTTATAGGTATTTTACTGTCACATTTCATCCATAGGAGGGATAAATGATTTATATCCAACTAGGATTTTTCAAGACTATTTTTTGTCTCTGAATAATATCCAGTTATCATTCTTCTGTATCAACAGAACTGACAGCCATGTGTAAAAGTTTTTTTTCTTTTTAGCAATTCTACACTGTTTTTATGTGAAACAGTGACTGTAGGAAGCCATGTTAGGCTAAGTGAACCTTTCTGCTTTATAATCTTTTAATCCCACAGTTCTTGCATGGCTAGCAGTCCAACTAGCTCCTCGGACCTCAGAACATCTGATGTTAGCCCAAAAAGCAGTATCTTGATTACTAGATGTTCTACTGTACAGTTTGCTAACATGAGGGTCAAGCTTAATGCTTTTTCTTGCAGTGGTGATATAGTCTTAGAGTCTATAAATGGATTGCTGTATGGCTTTTTGTTTGTCTACAAAATGAATAACATTTAATTAAAAAAATAGTTCCGTGTGTCTACACTGCATAGTAACCATTCTTTTTTTTTCTCCTCCTCCCCACAGAGCCCCTTTCTTCGGAGGCACCCATTGGCCTGATCAGTCCCCGCCACCTACCGGAACCTCTGGTGCAGTCCATCCCCATGGAGCCGTGGTACCCCCAGGCTGGTACAGGATGGGGCCCTTGCACTCCGGCGATGTCTGTCTTTCGTCCAGGATGCGCCGCCAGGGTCAGTAGGGGCATTGGGGATCAGAGCCTTGGTGCTCCATCTGCTGGGAGCACTGCAGGTGTTTTCCCCAGTGTTCTTGGACTGTTGTATGCTCCAACGTCCAAGGTGCTGAAGCAGCGACGCCTAGCATGTCAACCCTATTTTCAGCCTCGACCTTGTTGTTCCTCGGGTCTCCACCTGAGGTCAGACAAGAGCCGGGCTCGAGTCCCCTCCCGGAGGAGGCGAGCCATCCATGGGATGCTCAAGCCTCCTCTCCCCGTCGACCCTCCAGCTCCCGGGTCGCTGGCGCCGCAAGTGGAAATCCAGCCGCTGTGTTGGCAGGCCAGCCCACAGTAACTATTCTTGATAATGGCATAATGGTTTAGGCCCTGTCCAGACTAGACAAAAGTTTTCAAAAACTGCTCTAAATCATACCTCAACTGTCCCTGATTTTCAGGGATGTATCTGATTTTGCCTTAAACGCTTCCTATGTTCCTCATAAAATTTGTGTTTTTTTGACTGAGCAGGAGAATTGTAAGCACAAAATAATGTCAAACATTACTGCTCCAGATGTGGTGTTCTTCAGAAAATGTATCTTATGCTGATTTTCTTATTTATTTATTGAATTTTGTTGACCAGGTAGGCCCGCTGAGATCAAAGGTCCCTTTTTCAGGGGCTTAACTAGCTTAGTTACAGATAGTAAAGCTCAGACAATAATTACAATTTGTTACAGAGGATAGCTTGCTCATAAGCACAATCGACTGTTGGTACCATTAATTACATGGGAGGCATTTCAGAGCAACACTACAGGACACAATTATACAGTATCTGGCTGACTGTTAGTTACAGTACAATGAGGACCACAATAACAGACTATGCTGGAAGTGCTTACATAATACAGGGGTGCTGACTGACATCTTCTGTTAGCTTTCTGAGTGAATATAACCAGTTTTTTTTTTTCACTGTTTATGCGCCTCTGCAGTGCCACCAGCAGGGCATCCAGCCGCCAGCCCCACCGTCCCGGAGGCAGCAGGCTCACTCTCATGATGGGGGTCCGTCCTGGCCGCCGCTAACACGCCTGCAGGGCCTCCCATGCCGGGCTAGACTGGGCCCCAGCGATTCCACTACTGTCCTCCGGCTGGCGGGAGCACGCCATCAAGCTGCCCCAGTCGTGCCCAGCCATTTCCTCCATTTTTCCTCTAGGAGCCAGCAGCGCAGTGACGTATGGTGCATAAGCTGACGCCTTGCCATGCTCCTCCCCTGTTGTGCACTGCAACTGTGCTGTCCCTGGTTATCACCAGGTGCTGCTACAGTGGGACATGCTTCTCCTTGCTGACCCCAGAAGGAGGAGAGCAGTCCTGGGACACTCAATCCACCCCTCTCCCCTGCCAAACCCCAGCACCCAGAGTCCATTCCTGAACCCAGGTCGCTGGCATGGTGCGAGGTGTGGCGCCCAGCGCCTGACCAGCGCACTGGGACGGCCTATATAACCAATTTTTAAGACGTGTCCCTGATTTTGTGTCTTTGTACCTGATTTTTTTTTTTTTTTTTAAGCTTTGTCAATGATTTGTGAGGCAAGAGGTTGAGAGTTGTGCTCTAAATGTGTGTGTACACATGCATACCTTACCTGTGAGTCCTTTTCATTAGTGGAAGACTGAAATTTGATTTTACTTTTTCCATCTCAGGAGTGTCATTTGGAGAATGATCAAACAAGCCTTTACCATGCTGCTAAGGACTTATGACCATGCAGGCCCTATATGGAACCATCCCAGATTTGTGGGAAGGAGATTGTGCAGGTAAGTTTAAATTAATACCCATTTCCAGTAATGAATGCTGAATAGTATGCCTAGTTTGTAGTCGCCAAGAATTGTAAGAAATGTGCTTACTTTATTTTTGCCAGTCTTTCACTATTTTTCCCACTATCTCAACGATTTTAGAAGAAAAGAATCAGCATTTATATAGCGCTTTTATACAGTGTATCCTAAAGTGCTTTACAAGCAATACTAGACTGGTAGTGAAGTGACTGAATGTGTAGTGCCTGCCATATAGCACATCGTCACCCACACACGCCTGGATAATTGCATGAACTGGTTTATGGGAGGGAATGTTGGCGGGACACTAGGAATGTCCTACTCTTTAGAAGAGTGCCCTGGGTTCTTTTACTTCTACCTGGACACCCACCAGGACAACACCAGGCTGGATAGACGGACCTGGTTTAACGCCCTCATCCGAGGGACTGCACACCCCAGCAGTAGAGCACCCCCAGTACTGCACTAGGATGCCGGTGATTTTAGGCAAGTCCAATCCCAGTGTGAGACAGAACCCACGACCTTCTGGTCCAGAGGCAGATTATCTACCAACTGAGCCACGCTGACACCTTTAGTTAGTTCATGGAACAGCACTAGTCACTGCATGGTATTGGAGATTTCCAGTTTTAGTCCGTAAGAACCAGCGTGACTAAACTGAATACTAATGGGAGGTTTTCAGTATGTTTAACAAGTATTGTAAGAGTCACCCAGGCCCCTAAACTGTCTCTACTTAGCTAGCTTGCCTTGTACATAAGCTGGTAGAGCACCTGAGCCAGACTGGTGAAGAGCCTCCTTATTTCTGGCAGTTGAAGATTATGTTGTTATGATACACAGCAGCACTAATAATGTAGATGCACAAGCCCACCGTATAGAAACCTATAAATGTAACATGTAATTGTACTGCATTGACCACTAAATAGTTTCTAATAAAGAATATATTAACATAAAAAGAATGTGTTTGGGAGCCAGGTTATTACAACCTTATTATGTCAGCATGGCTCAGTTGGTAGTATATTCACCTCTGGGCCAGAAAGTCATGGGTTTTAGTTCCACACGGGATTGGGATTGGGCTCATACCTTAAAACGCTGGTACCCGTCAGCTTCGACGCTGAGGTTGAGGCGCTGGACGCCACCTCGCGCTTATGCCGATGATCCGGATTCAGGAGCAAGCCTGGGTCGTCTGGGTGGGAGGGAGCAGGATTGAGCAGCCACTTGGCAGCTCTCCTCCTCCCGGGAGGAACCCTGTTGCCCCACAGTACAACTGCCGCAGGTGGAGGCCTGAGGTAGTGCACGAGTGAATGGAACACATAGAGAGGTCGCTGCAGAACCATGGCGTGCACATGGCTCCACACGCTGCATACCTGGCTGTGGCAGGGGTGGGAGAAGAAAACAAAAAATTGAATGAGCAGGCTTTGTGAGCTCCCAGCCACGATCGTGATGATGGGGTTTTGGGACAGATCGAGCCCTTGTCTGAGTGGGGGGCAGAGCCTTCCTGCCAGCTCCGGATAAACACACAATAATAAATTAAAAAAAAAATATATGAGGACCTATGTACAGTACTAAGGGTGTAGTACTGTCAGGGTGTGCTAAACCGAGGTCGGTGTGCTGTTTTGGTGGGTGACCAGGTAGAAGTAAAGAACCCAAAGCACTTTTGTAAGAGTAGGAGATTTACTCTGGTGTTCTGGCCAACATTCCCTTTTCATAAAACTGGTTCATGCAATTGTCCAAAGCTGTGTGTGGGTGTTGATGTGCAAAATGGCTGCCACTACACATTCAGTCACTTCACTACCAGTCTAGCATTGCTTGTAAAGCACTTTGGGATTCAATGTGTATGAAAAGCGCAAGATTCTTCTTCTTCTTCTTCTTGTCATCCTTGTTGAATTACCTTGTAGAAGGAGTTAAAAGTACGTACAGTTTCACTTCATTTTGTATTTTGACTGCTTATCTGCTTTATTGTGAACTTTTGTTTTGTGGTCTACTGTTTATCCTTCACCACTGCCAGCCTACCAGCGATATACCCTGTTCAGGCTGCTTATGCTGTCATATAGACTGCAGGAAGTTTTTCCTTTCTTATTCTTTCAGCCTTGGCTTTCTTCTCCCTGGCATGAGCAGTGCCTGACAGCCATGGATATACAGCCTACCCTACCACAGGGATCACTGTTACACCAGATCCTGCCACCGTCTCTCCCTGGCCAAGGCATGCTGCCTGCAGCCTGACCTGCCTCAAATGCAGCAAGTGATGTTTGCTTCCAAACTGTGGTCACCTGCACATGTTGCCGCTGGGCAGTTGGTGTAGCCTCTTCATCTGAAAAGTTGCTATTTTGTGTTTTTTTTGTTTGTTTGTTTGTTTGTTTGTTTGTTTGTTTGTTTGTTTGTTTTAAATATATACATTTTCTCCCTGAGCTCCTGACCTGGCCCCTTCAGTCCTCCCGCCTGCCCAGCCCAGACTTCCACCTTTCCTGGAACTTCCCTCATCCTTGTTCCCGAGGATCACCCCCACCCCCATGTGAAGGGCTGCCCAGGGCTGAATCTTTACCCCAGGACAGAGCTGAGCTTCGGTTTAGGAGTGAGAACCACGGTCAGTAACGCGGGGCGATGGCAGGGGTGGAGGGACGGTACCTTTGGTTTCAGCATACCTCTGCTTCCGGGTGACTGGGTACTTATCTGGTCACTGGAAAGTAAAACATTACAAAAAGACAGACAATGGTAAGCATTTTCACTTGTGGCACATTTATGGACATTATGGGGCATATGTGATAGATAGGTGCACAGAGGTGCACTGTTAGATTCTGCAACAAAATGAGGGAAAGCTGACAGTGCCCCTTTAAAAAGAGCTATTAGTTTAAGGTAGTGCAGCCTAGTGGTAAAGAGTGCATAACAGTGAGCATGGAGACCAAGATCTGAAACCTGCCAGCTCTACTTTCTCACCTTGTGACCCTAAGCAAGTCATTTAAAACCTCTGTGTTTTTAGTTTCTCGTCGGAGGAGGCAGGTATACTGAATGAATACTTTTGTTCTGTGTTCACTGCCGAGGGCAGACCACTCCTAACAGGAGGACACCGTTCAAGGGGCTACAGGGGCAGAGTTGATCTGTGGAGGACAACAGGGAATGGGTGCTAAAGGGGCTGAAGAACCTGAAAAAGAATAAATTACTAGGGTTGGACAGGATTCACCCTGGATGCTGAAGGAAACTAGGCAGGTGCTAGTGCAAGCACTGGTAGGCTTCTCTGGAGAATCAGTGGCAACAGGTATAGTGCCTGAGGACTGGAGGGTGGCAGATGTGATTCCCTCGCACAAAAAGGGTGATGGGGAAAATCCGGCAAACTACAGGCAGGTGAGCTTGACATTTGATAGTGTAGAAACTTTTGGAGACAATTAAAGAGGGGTAATCCCATTCTTAAAAGAAACCAGCATTTTGCCCTCTTCCTGTCTCTGGCGTTAGACTCCTTCAAGAGCTCCATGGCATACCTGACCACCTACCACACTCCCAGCACACACAGTTTATCTCTGAGTGGGTTCTGAGGCAGGGATTTAGTTGTTGTGTGGTGGGGCCCCGGATATACTGGGTCAGTCATAGCGAGCATCAGGACCGTTTTCTTGGTTTTCATGACCCTCCCAGAAGATTCCGGAGCTGAAATGCCAAGCACAGGCATACAGAGCATGCTGCTGCATAGTATCCAGCCAGCACCTTTATCCCCAAGGTGTGTGACCTGCTAGCTCCATGGTCACCCAGCTGGCACTGCTGTGGCGGTGTCACTCTGCCTCCCTCCCTGATGAAGGAAAGCATCTCCTGGGATGCGCAGTGCTTCCCTCGCAGGCCCCCGCTGACCCAGGCTCATTCCAACCCAGGTCACTGGCGTGGAGCGGTAACCCTACTGCTGCACTGATGAGCGGCCTTAGTTGACTTTTTAATGTAGCGTCACAGTAGCAGACAAGTTCTAAGCAGCGGACAACCTATCACTGGATTTCAGCAAAGCCTTTGTTCTCGGTGCCACATAGGAGACTGGTTAAACGTGACAGGAAACAGTTTCCTACACCTCTAGATGCCCTCCTGTGTTTCTTTTCATGTGTAGCTAATATTCTGATATTTATTTACCTTTTGTTAATTTTATCTAATTTTTTGCCTGTATAACCACTCTGAATCCCTTTCTCCTCAGTAGTTTACACGCTCTCTCTTGTAATACTGCCTGAACATTCTCTGACACTAACTATTCCAGGCCATTCAGATGAATAGCATAGAATGATATAACTGATGTCATGAAATAGAAGTGTAAAAGAATGAGCAGTAGCTGGTGAGGAGAGTGAAACTCTGTGTAGGTCTGAGGGCACCCCAAAACTAGATTATTTACTTACCAAAATTGGTCAAAGCATATCAGAATACATAACTGACATAGAAAGTTAAATGGGAGGCAGTTACGATCTAAAACTCATTTTCTGTCACCTTTCAGAAGGCAGTAACCTGGGGATAGGAAGAAATAACTAGATGGATGAAGAACTGACTAACGGATCCCAGAGTGTGGTTCTAAATGGTAGATTCTCTGAGCACTGGGCAATAATCTTGTGAGGGTACCACAGTGGTCAGTTCTGGGCCCACTTTGTTTAGTATATATATCTGTGACATAGGAAATGGTATCCGGGCAAGATGAGCCTGTTCACAGATGATACCGAGCTCATGGGAGGGTTGACACTAAAGAAGGGATTAACGATAGGAGACCGAATGTGAGGGACTGGAGAGCTGGTCCAGTATTGGCAGATGCCAGAAAGTGCAGTATGGGAGGAGAAAATCAAGGAACAGTGTGCCGTGTTAATGGAATGTCGGTAGAGGCGTGGATGAGGAGAGGAACCTGGGGGTGGTGATCAACAATAACCTAAAGCAGGCTGCTCAGTGCAACAGGGTGTATGGGAGAGCTAACCAGGCGCTGAAGTGCTGAGAAGATGGAGTACTAGCAGAAAGGAAGGGATATTGCCTCTGTATAGAGCACTGGTGAGACCACATCTGGAATTCTGTGTCCAATTCTGGGGCCTGCACCTAAGGAAGGATGGGGATAAATTAGAGACAGTGCAATGAAGGGCTAAAAATTATCCACGGTCAGCAGGGCAAGATGAATGATGACAGATGGAAATGTCTCCACGTGTATTTACTTCAGGACAGAAGGGGGGCATGATAGTTCATGAAAGGGTTCCACAAGTGGACACAGCAAATCTGTTCAAATTGAGTAATGATGTGTTCACCAGGGCAAGCGCTAAATCTGGGGGGTGAGCATAGCTGGGGGTTCAGGAAAAGACATTAGGAAGTATTACTTGCTGACAAGGTGGTGGATGGGCATAACAAACTTCCTGACAATGTTGTGGATGCAAAGATGATAAAGGTATTCAAGAGGAAGTGGGACGCTTATAAAGAAGTTATCAAATGGGAAGTGGGGGTGTGGTAGCTAGGAGGGAGGACAGATGAGAGTGGGGGTAACTGGGAGGAGGACAGATGAGAGCATCTCCAAGTGGGAAATCTTGTCAAACGAGAATATTTCCAAGTAGAAATCTTGGGACATACCACATAGAATGTTGTGGTCTTTTACTGTCCGTCACTTCTCTGTTTGTGCATTTCTCTTTCCACTCACACACCCTTGTGAAAGTGACTACAAATTCATCATTTCCTTCAGCGATTGGTATTCACTCACCCATGTATATAAAGGTGCCTGTTGGTTAAGTGGGTCAAGGAAAACAAAAACGGCCATTGCAGCTGGCCTGTCAGTAGTGTTACTGCTCACGACGCTGGTGACCCGAGTTAGAGAAGGAGCTCAAGTCGTCCGGTGGTGGGTGGGGGACTGAGCACTCCAGAGGATGCTGCACTCCTTTGGGGAGGGAGGGTCCCATCCTCCACCACGATATTACAGCCTGGGTGGATTCAGGTGGAAGCTGGAGGACCAAGGGAAGGGCAGAGACATCACTGACAATGGAGGGCAAACAAACATACACCCAGCATCTACAGGCACACCTTGACATCCTCATCACGCAGTGTCCCCAGGGGCTGGAGGAAACCAAGAATGCATAGCCCCAGCACCTCTGGATGAACATCCTGGTATATATCCAGGTCCCTGCCTTCCCAAGCGCACCAGTACTACCTGATGAAATTAACAGCAGCTATATCAAGGCTTCATGGAAGTAAGTGGCCATGACTGGTGGCTCGGGAGGTGCCTGGAGGTCCTGAAATTAAGGATGGGCTGGAGTGAAGGGGAGCATAAATGGAAATAGAAAAAACTGTCACTGCAATGCTGAAATGATATTGAGATTTTTAATGCTATTGGAAAAACACTGAGGTATCTTGTGTTCAGTGAAGACATTTAAGTTTAATAATAAATTCTGGAGGTTTGATTTTGCAGCATGTGGCCAATATGATGCTCGAATGAAGAGGAGTATACTGGAAGCCAGAATCAGATCTTGCCTGTCTTTGATACACTCTTGTTACTGGACCGTAATGTGGATCTTTTGACTCCACTAGCCACCCAGCTTACATATGAAGGCCTCATCGATGAAATTTATGGCATTCAAAACTGTAAGTGCTAACTTGATTTTATGATGTCACATTGCATAACTGCTTTCTCCGACATAGGTTCCTGACATAGGCTTGTTTTGTGATGTATTGCATTTCATGTTACATTAGCAATGCATGATAGCGGTGAAAATTTCCACCTATAACTTTTTGTTCTGTTTGAGTACTCCTTATCTCCTGACTTCTATGATACTTTTCTTTCCCATTTTAAGTCTGCTTTGGAGATTTTTTTTTTTTTTTACATTTGAAAAAATAAAAGGAGCACTCTTTTAATAAGGCTCGACCAGGTTTTCATCAGTATTCTCAGCTCTTTTTCTACACTCGTTATCACATAAAGTCAGGGGCAGTGTATGCTGTATGCTAGTTCATTATAGTCACATGAAAAGTGATCTTAAATAAAAAGTGTTCCAAAACAACCGAGAATACTGATGAAAAGATAATTCAAGCCATATTAAAAGGACCCTTCTTTTATTTCAGCAGTATATATAAAAAAAAAAAAAAGTGTTAAAACAGATTAAGCGTGGGGAGAGGTATGATACAAGTCTGGACTTAAGTAGGAGTCTGAAATAGCATTGTCACCTCTGTCATGCACGTCAGCTTTATATGTGACTTAACTGAAATGAGCTGGCATGGAGACCTGCACACTAGTGGCCAGTGCTGCACTGCAACCATGATTCACTTAAGGCACATAGCATGACCAGATGTGTGTTATTGTGAGATAACAGCACATCTCAGGAAGTGAAGCCCAGGTGAAGCGGAGGGGGCTTTACGTATCCAAGAACTGCAGTTATCCTTCAGTTATGCACACCCTGGAATGTCTTATTGCAATTATAAAATGGCTTCCTGATTTTTTTTTTTTTCTTCTTTTGAGATTTAGGACCAAGTAATGAGGTTCTGAAAGTTAAGCATTTCTGACCTGTGCTGTTTTGCTGGGATAACAGCAAGGTCATGTGACTGGATTCCACCCATCACAGTACAGTATTTCTTGCCCGATTGGCCCTCTCTTTCTCCGGGAGGGTGGGAAGCTCTCCTCGCTGCAACACCACCACCACCTGGGTAACCATGGGTGGTGCTGGTGCAATAGAGGAGGAAGAACATTAGGAGGGGTGGGCATTGGCCAAGGACCAGGCGGAGGTGTGTCTCTGCAGCCTTTGACTCATTGGTCCTCCCAGTGCTGATGTCTGCAGGGAGCAGGGATCAGAACAAGGAAAGAACTTGCATCTGGGCCAGGGCAATGGGCTCCCTTACACTGGAAAGTGACTGCAGAGAATCCGGAGGGGGACTCTGGGTGCATGCTCCTCTGAAGTTCGGGGGCATGGGGAGAGCCTCCTCTGCCCACCGAAGTCATCAGGTCTCTAGATGTCATGGGCGTGGCACTTACTAGACAATCCCGGTCCTCTCAGTGCTAGCCTGGGTGGTGCATTGGGAGCCCGAGAGGGGCTGGATGTGGTGATGGGGCTGAAAATAGAAAGTTAAAAAAAAAAAAAATCTAATTGGGTGACTATGTACTAAAATCCAAGGATAGAAAAGAAAAGTTAATGATACCAGTATTAGCAATATGCGAGCCTGTGCATACAAAGCAAAGAACAAAATTAACCTAAACATGGGACAAAGTGGGATCTCTATAGCACAGTTAGTGGTTTCACTAGCACTACAGCCACTTGCACTAGTAACAAAAAGCAAGCAGTCGATAGCATAATAAACTTAATTTAAATCAGGGCGCGGTCCAAAATGATGATCCTCATTAGCTACTGGGAGGTGGGCGTTCTGCAGGAGGACGAGCAGGTGAGCTGCATGAAAGGCTGACTAAAACAGTGCTCAGAGTAGTGACCATGCAGACAGCCTGGCAGATTGAAAAGAGCTGATAAAGCGAAAACAGAAAACATTAAGTAAGATCCTTTTTTGTACCTCACTTGTATACGCTGCCCGTGCACTGTACAGAATAAGGCATGGGCAGCTATATCGCCAGAGCTGCATTTTCATCTCTATGTTGTCGTGAGGGACAGGGGCCTCCTGAGCTTCACTCTCTGGATATTTCTGTCGTCATGACAGTTCCTCAATGAAAACAGCTTTGTTGTGTGGTTGACCATACATTATTTTATATTTTGTGACTGTCCACTTCAGTGACTATACCCAGTTAAGTATGGACACAGCTCCAGATTTACCAGCCAGAATGCTACTCATGCTATGAAACCTTCAATGCAGTTCTCCTGCTGGAATCTGTCTAGTCTTGTAACCAGGCCATAAAAGTGATGCCCTATAAGGCTTCATAGAATCCTGCTCCTCCCCAGTGTAGGTGAATGTCCTCTAATTGTGCTTGCACTCTCTAGCTCCACATCTATTTATATCTATCTTATTTCCTTTAGTATTATTTACACTGTGATTCTGTCCCTCTCAGCCCTCTCTTCTCTCTAGGCTGAGTAATTGGAGTATGTCCACTCTCCTCAAGCTCTTTCCTCCTAAGAGACTAATCAGCATTGTGATCCAGTGCTGGGCCCTGTCAGTCTTTTCAATGTCCTATAGGTAATGAAGTGGCGGAACAGGATACAGTGTGGCCTAACTATGGGTAAAACCTTGAACTGCATCTCCTCCTCCTCCAGGCATCCCAGCATTGCATTTGCTTTCTTGAGTGCAGTATCACATTACTTGTATGACTTCAGATTATTGTCAAGGCCCTGGAATTCTGCGATTCTGCGGTTGCAGAATTTGCGTCATACCGTATAATATATATAGTGCCACAGAATTCATTGTTTTGGTGAATTTTCATATAAATATACTGTTTTCCATAGTGTCAGGCTTTCTTTCCCATCTCATTTATCCTGAAGCCCCTCCTCTATGTCTCAGCATATGATGTCATCGATGACATCACATCATATTTAGCCAATGACAGGACTGTATTCTGCCAGAGAAGTGAGTAAATCATGCATGAAATCAGAAAATGCTGCATGAAGTCAAGGAGCCTCTGCAGAAATCAGAAAATTCTGCCACAGAACACCAGGGGCCCTGATTATTGTCCACACTTACTCCTATATCCCTTTCATGTTCTGTTGTCCAGTGTTACACAACACAGGGTGTGTGTACAACCCAGATTTCTCACCACAAGATGCAGTACTTTCCCAGCCCATGCCCCTAATGTGTGCCGTCCCACTGTAGTGGATCTCCCCACTGGATCCCCTCTTCCCTCCAATTTAATGTTGTAAGCAGAGCTGCTAACCCCCTTCCTAGTAATTAAAAAAAAAAAAAAAAATATATGAAACATAGCAGTCCCAGCACGATCCCTGGAGTACTTCACTCAGAACATCACTCTGCTGCCTGTTCACCACTACTCTTTCATAACGTTCAGCTAGTTTGTTTTCTCCTCTACACTTCGTGGACTCCATACTGTTCTATCTTCTCCATGGGTTTGTTGTTTGGTACTGTCAAGGGCCTTGCTGAAGTCAGATAACTGCATCCACCACATAGCCCCTGTCCATCTCCTTAGATCAAGTTTTAGTTTATTTGTTCAACAAATATCATTACAAAGTATGAACAATTAAAATAAATAAATAAATAAAAACACCACAAGCAGTCGCGAAACTTTCAAAAGAATCAAAACAATATAAAGACAAAAGTAGTGCATGAGTCACTGCATCTTGCCAAATAGTTACCCTACTGAGGGCCAATATTAAAGTCATCATAACAACTGATTATAAAAAAGAATTGTTCCATTGAACATCATAGGTCAAATGTACAATGTCATTGCAAACAACCTTCAGATACATGGTAAAGTTTGTATTACGAATAGCTTCACTGACTTTCTTTTAAATATTGCATGTTCTAGGGCCTGACTTACCATACAGTATAAGTAACATGATTCTCGCTAGATCTATTAATAGTTTCAAAGTGTCTGCATCAAGCTGGGAACAGAACCTGTTTGGACCAGGTGGGTCCTATGGGCCTTCCGTCCAACTGGCAGAGACTGAAGCGGTTCAGGCTCCTCATTAGTAACACCACGCAACCCATATTCATAGCCATTCGTTGGACCTAGTCTTCCAGCTGGAATGGAGGTCTTTGACCTCATGGTGGAGCCTGTTGTGTGGTTGGACCACCATACTTTGAGGTTCTCGTTAGATCCCTCAAATAGACCTTCCCTATGGAGATGGTCCAATACTGCCATTTAGGGTGTGGCCCCACAGGTCTGATGGCGGTGCTGGACCTGTCAGGTTTAGTGTGCGAGGAGCCATGGGAATTGATTGTGACCTATAATAAGGTTATTACGAGGCCCTCAATACTATTGCACCTGTCTGTGTTCGACCCCTCACCTCGAACCTGAAGTCCCCTTGTTTGATGTGACTGTCAGGAAGATGAGGAGTGGTCAAAGGTTGGAGCGGTGCTAGCAGAGGACAGGTCAAGATGGGGACAAACTTGGATTGATGGCCCATTATAGGGACTGTCAGTCAACACTCTTCTGTAAGAAGGCAGAATTCCTGTCCAAGGAGATTGCTGTGGCAGCTAACAGACCAGCTCAGCTCTTCCGCAGTGTTGATAGATTGTGCAGTCCAGCCTGTCTCCAGTCCAGGGAGCCTTTTCACAATCTAGATGTGATGAGTTCGCTCTGTTCTTTGCCAATAAGATTGCCTATATCAGATCAGAAATGCAGTCAGTGCCCTCAAATGGGCTTCGCAGTGATGGGCTTGAGATTTGATCAGTCGGTCTGTCTGGTCCAGCTTGACCAGTTGGCTGTCATGGATGTTGTGAAGGTCATCCAGGGGTTCAGGCTATCTTGCTATAATTTGGATTTGTGCTGTAATTTGGATTCAGGATTAACATGCCTCTTATTGGGTGCGTTGATGTCATCAGCCCGATCCTTGCCAGAATAGTCGAGGTTCTCTAGTGACAGGGTCTTTCTGGAGCCCTGAAGGAGGCAGTGGTAAGATCACTCCTGAAAAACCTTCACTAGACCTGGACTGCAAACTACAGACCTGTCTCTAACCTACCCTTTGTGGGTAAGGTTATTGAGAAGGTGGTGGCCGTTCAACTGAAGGTCCACCTTAACAGCTCACATCTGTGATCCCTCCAGTCAGGTTTCAGAAAAAGGCATAGCACTGAGACTGCACTGTTCGGGTGATGAATAATCTCCTAGCGATGAGGGATTGGGAGTCGTACCATCTTGATTCTCCTCGATCTCAGCAGCATTTGACACTGTGGACCATGGGGTTCTGATCGAGTGCCTGCGGGTTTGTTGTGGACTGGCGGGTATAGTCCTCAACTGGTTTAAATCATTCCTCACTGGCACTTCACAGAGGGTGGTGTGGGGATTTTTCCTCTGTATCTCTGCCCCTACCGTGGGGTACCGAGGCTCGATCTTGTCCCCATGTTGTTCGCGGTGTACATGCTACCGCTAGAGGATATTATAAGATGGTATAGGTTTGTTTTCACTGTTATGCAGATGATACTTGGCTATACCTGTCTTTTGTGCCTGAACAGCAGGAGTCGATCTCGGTGTTCATCAGCAGTCTTACTTGAGATCCAGGGCTGGATGAGGACCAGCTGGTTGAAGTTGAATCCAGACAAGACCTAGATACTGGTGCTGGAACGGGTTTGCCAGGGGCAATCGTCAGGTCTTCAGGCTTTGGCTTGAGATTCCCATTTGCTTGCCTCAGACTGAGTAAAGAATCTTGGCGCTGTTTTGGACCATGGTCTGATACTTAAATGGCAAGTGTAAGCCATGGTTCAAACTTCATTTTACCATCCTAGTAACATCACCAGGACTAAACATCTGATTCCTCTCCCCGGTGATATGCCAGCACTGGTTCATGCTATGGTGACCTCTCACCTTGATTATTGCACCGCCCTATACCTAGGGCTATCAGGGTAATTCTTCACCGCCTGCAGCTAGTGCAGGATGCAGCAGCCAGGTTGTTGATTGGCCTATCTAGGTCTTGTCGTGTGCACCTGTGCTCCGCTATCTGCACTGGCTGCTGGTTATGTGGCGATCTCTTTCACGGTCGGTTTGCTGACCTACAAGGCCCTACATGGGCAGGGCCCAGCTACCTGCAAAACCTCCTTTGTCCCTACTGCCCCTCCTGTCCTGTCCTCTCCACTGATGAAGGATTGCTGGAAATTCTGAGAGTTTGGTTACAGACATCTGGTGCCTGCACTTTTGCATGTGCAGCACCAACCCTCTGGAATTCTCTACCTCGTGGCATCAGAGGAAGTTTGACTGTAGATCAATTTAAACAGGAACTAAAACCTATTTTGTTTTGACAAGCCTTCCCAGATTAGGTTTAAGATTTATTGCTGATAATACTGATTTTAAATGTGGTTTGTTATACGGATTGTATTTTAAATTGTTTTAAATATTATGTAAGCACACTGAGTCACATTTGAGAAGTGCGCTATACAAATAAAGTTGAATTGAATTGAAATTTGGGGCATCATGTTTATTATAGGCTGCTACTTCAGGTGCACCATCACGCTGATCAATTAGAGAGTCATCTACTTGGCTGCTCACTTCTCCTTAGTAATAAAGCTACAAACTGGGCCACTTGCTAGCTGTCCCGGTACATTATAATCAGGAAAGGCTTTCCTTTGGCCACTATAAAGCCCAGTCACCAGATGTCTGGTTAAAAGCTGCAAGATATTCTTCTCCCACCAAACATCTGTGGAATGACAACCAATTTTACCTTAAACACCTTTGCCATTTTGGGCTCCATGTTTTGCCAAGAGAGAGAGCGATACTAAGCATCACCTAGCTGAGTCCTAAAGGCCCCAGTAGAGCTGTCATCTCTGGCCACATTATAACCTTCCCGCTAGGTGCCAATAATTAAATAAGTTAAATTGGAGAGACACCAACTTAATCTACTGCAGAACCCTATAAAACTTAGAACAATAAAGCATTATAGTCTTATTGTGTAGTAGTTATAGTGTGCTATTCTGTATGAATATTTAGTTTGATATGCTTTTCATTGTTTCTGTGTGAGATATACAGTACATTGTATTGTATTTGTTATAAGAGTAGTACACGTGAGTTTAAAAAAAAAGGGGGGCACTAAAAGTGTGCTGTATAACAAATAATATTTAATTACAAATACTGTATGTAACCTGACAAATAAAAGAAGCTAAAAGGTCTGTTTAATTTTGTTTTGCTTACAGCATATGTTAAACTACCACCAGAGAAATTTGCTCCCAAAAAACAGGGTGAAGGTGGCAAAGACCTCCCAACTGAATCTAAGAAACTTCAGTTGAATTCTGCTGAGGAACTGTATGCAGAGATCAGAGATAAGAACTTTAATGCAGTTGGTACAGTGCTCAGCAAGAAGGCCAAAATCATCTCTGCTGCATTTGAGGTAACCACTAATAAAAAAATATTGATCATGGTTGACTTGATATCTCACTGTTCTATAAAAGGATTGCACATATGTGAAAATATATACATATATATGCTTTTTTATTGAACAACAATGATATACATATATAATATTGCTCGTTAGGCCTTCCCTCATGGGAAACTGTATGTTTACAAGACCATAAGGCATATTTACTAAATCCATAATGCATGCTAATTGTTGTGACTTCATGAATGCAGTAATCGGTCAGTTATGACATCTTATGCGGACATGTTTTTAAATGTCTTTACTTCAACCTCAAAACCAGACTTTCATAAAAAAGTCTTCAGTTTGGATTACACCTTCAGTGAGGACAAATGTGTAGTGATGCACCTAGGTCAGCACAATTTAAAATCAGATATTACCTCAATAACAAATTATTAAAGGAAGTACAGTCGGAAAAGATCTAGGGATCCTAATTAATAATCAACTACTCCCAGGAGCTCACTGTAGGCAAATTGCTACTCGAGCAAATTTAATTTTAAATTCTATAAAAAAATCCTTAATTAGTAGGCAGGAACCAGTGTCCTTGCATTATACAATGCCTATATTAGACCACACTTGGATTATGGTGCAGCCTTTTGGGCACCATTTAGTCAAAAAGATATTAAATTATTGGAAGGAGTCCAAAGGAGATCAACAAAGTTAATTCCAGGATTGAGAAATCTACGCTGAGACCAGATGTAATGAGTTGATTTTATACCCATTAAATATTAGGCGTATAAGAGGTTACTTATCGCTTTTCTATAACATACTTCAAGATGAACAACTAATGCAGGAATGTGGGATTAAATATGCTTCTAAACCATTTGAACTACGATGTAATACAAATCAGCTATTTGTACCACAAGCATCAAAGAATAAAAGAAAATTCTTCTTTTCCATTAGGTCAACTAAACAATGGAATAAAGTGCCACAATCAGTAGTTGGTTCTAATACCATGTAACAGTTTAAAAAGAATCTAGATGAGTACCTACAAAATTGGGTTAATAACTGAATATCCCACACAGTGTGGGGGTAGACTTGTTGGGTCATATGGCCTTCTTCTACCGATACAATCCGTGTAAAGCATGTAAACCCTCCACCAACCACAGCTGAACAGCAAATGCCTTTCATAAAAATGGCTTTTAAAACAGTTGGTTTCAAGTTGGCCGGTGGCGCCGAGGTTGAGGCATGGGACGACCACACCTCGCGCGTCGGTGACCCAGGTTCAGGAACGGACTTGGGCCATTGGGGTCGAAGCGGGAGGAGAGGATTGCTCTCCTCTCCGGGTTGGGTACTGAGGACATGCGACTCTGCAGTGGCCCCTGGTGGAGACTGGGGGCAGTGCAATAGCGTGCACCTTCAGGGGTGAGGTGATGGCAGATGTCTGCTGAGGTATGCCCCTCGTCGCGGACGTCATTGCTACTACGCATCTCGGGGGGCGCAACTATGCAAGAGAGAGAAACCCCAGAGCTTTTGCGAGGCAATGGCGGCGGACTCATGCGGTGGAAGCCCACATACCCAATGCCAGTCCTGTCCGACTTGACTCTCCGTGGCCCTGCCTCACATTCCCCTCATGGGAGGCCAGCACCCAATTCTCTGTTTTTGGGAGAGGAGCACAGCGGTGGTAGAGTGGTGAGACACAAGGGAGACCCCGCCCGGAGAGATACCCAGTAAGTACCGTGACTGGAGGTAAATAAAGTTGGGGGAGGTCAACTTTTATAACCACAGTTGCAAGGCAATAATGTATGATTAAAAAAAAATTTAAAAACAGTTTTCAAAACATAACTGCAATTTAGCAGCATGAACTTAACTTCCAGCATCTTGGATTTTCTGTTTCCTCCAGCTATAGACTTCTGAAGGATAAAAGCTATTATAACTGGCTGAACATACCTTCACTCTTCACCACAAAACAGGAGTTTAAACAAGCCACTTACTGTATCTTAAAGAGAACAGTCAGAACTAAGGTCCCACACCCAAGCGTGCGTGGGTCCCAATTGCACTTTGTGTGCAAAGTTTTTTCTTAATTTACTTTGCTGCGGTAAACAATATCAGACTGGTTCTGCTGGCTAACAAGTTGACATTTTCTGTGACTATAAATCCCAGATTCCTTTGTACCTGACAGGGCTGCAGCAATGGAAGATTCAGTAGGCAGCAGTGCATGTTAGGCTTTTATAAGCTCCAGTCAGATGTTTGCCAGTCCTACTGTTCTCCTGGGTCTAAGTACAGTTCGCTCATTTTCCGTGGAGAACCTCCCTGAGTCTGTAGTCTGTCCTAGTTTAAATCCTCTTTGTAATCTACTATGGTGAAGCTGCCTTCTGCACTTTTTCTAGCAAATCTGTATCTTTAGTATTGTGACCAAAAGTGTGCAGTATATTGTATGTGAGACTTAAAGGAGAACTGCACTGAACCTATAAGGCAACTTCCTAAGCAGCAGCTGTTTTTAGTTACTGGTTCCAGCTCTGTTATTGCTCCTTTATACAGGCCTTTAGTAAACACAGTGAGTGTTTAGGATTTACACTCTGATGTTAAGTGCCATTTTGTAACAGCATGATGTACGTTCTGTCCCTTTCAGTCACAGGGGTTCTGTAATAGAACATGGATGCATTGTGCCAACAATGGAATAGCTGAGTAGGGGACATCAACTACATAATAAAGTTCTAAAATGGTACTTACTACCTAATGTTAAATCATAAATGCCAGTAGGAATTAAAAGCCTGTAGGGCTGGAACAGTTACAGAATTGAAACCGTTATTTAAAAATCGGCTTACAGGGGAAATGACTGGTTCAGCACAGTTCTTCTTTAACCAAGGACATCTGTAATGGTATCGTTATATCCCATGGTCTACTTATATTATTTCTCTTAATACAAGCAAAGATTTTATTTGCTGTAAGCTCTGCATCGGGCTTCCATTTTAGATTAAATTTTTGCAGTAATGCTTATGGTCTCTAGTCGTAGTAGATTTATGCCATAGGCAGATACAGGAGTCCAAGCAACGTTTCTGTAAATAGAACTAATTTCTCTTGGCATGAGCAGTAATTTCTTTAGCATTTAACTAGTAATTTGACCCATTATTTTCCATACCAGAATGCATATTTCTGCAATTCTGGTATTAAAACCCTTTCCCTAACTTGTTTAGGTCACAAATGCTTTATATCCTCCTATTCCCCAATTTTGATATCCTCTGCAGATGTAGGAACACAACTATTGATCGCTAACCCCATTGTGCAGTTTTGTTCTTATGGTGCATCTAAGGAGTATTTCTAGATCACTTATACACATTATAAAGGATTCTATGGATTACTATGGTTGCCCTTGAGTTCTTAGAAATTCTTGACTCCTACAGCCACAGATATTTTAGATAACCTAGAGCAACAATTCAGCAGTGCAGGAGTTCATGCATAATCTCGTAATATACAGTCACACCTTGTTTGCAAGAGCAGAATTTTGGGAATTTCAAGTTGTCGCTTGAGGGTTGGTTTCCAATTTCCACTTTAAATTGTTTGCTTTCCGAAAGGAAGTCTCAAGTCTGACTTGATTTACTTGATAGTACCGAGGTAGTGTGGTGGTGCTAATTATTCCGTGCAGTACTTTTCCCAGAGAATCATGAATACCCTGGCTCAGGCATTTTTATATTCCCTAAACATATTAATGAATACTGGTACATAGTAAATGTTTTCACTCCATTTTAGGGACAGCTTTGCCTTCTAAAATAATATTAACTTGTTTAGCTACTGGAACTTGTGCTGTCTTCCTCTCACTGAGCAGTAACCTGTTTTGTTCCTGAAGGCCATGAAACCACGAAGTACCAGCTTTGTGTTTATATTTATTTATTTATTTATTGAAAGAGTTTTACCAGGAAAGTCCTACTGAGCCATAATAGCTCATTCCAGAGGCATCCTGGAGGGAGGGGTACATGGAAGAACAATACAGAATTGGTAACTATGTAACAGCAGTATACAAGGGAATAGGCATAGCGTCAGCAATGTAAACAGGAATATGGGGGTGATTCTAGGATTCAAATTTCTGAACTAGTAAAGGAGATCTTTAAGCTGCTTTATAGGAGTTTCAGGGTGCACTGATAAATTTGACTCCAAGGTTCAAAAGTACAGACTGATATGAATGTAGTTAGTGAAGGAATATTTGGGTAGGTCATTTTTGGGTGATCCAGTAGTTCTTGGTTCCCTTAAACTGGACAAACCAGTCCTTTGCAAGTCACCACCTTTTTATTGGGGAGGGCCCAGTGCCAAATCGAAGTACTATAATTATGTAGCTCCCATGTGCAGTAATGTTGCCGTCAGTGGGATAGATCAGATGTGGAATCTCCATTGCAGTGGCATCATGGGAAGACACTTGGATGCAATTGCAAGTGAAGCCAAATTAAAGGGGCACTGTCAGCTTTGCCTCTCCGTTTTTGACCGTATCTGAGCAGTGCTCCTAGTCTAGTCACATACTTAACAAACTGTTAATGTAAAATGGCCCTGAATGTGCAAAAACAAATCTTTTTTGCCTCCTTTTCAGTATTTTGCTTTATTTTCAGCTGGAGTGGTCCGAATATAATTCAGCCGACCACTGGAAGCACATCAAGGCTGAGGCTGCAGGTCTGTAATGGAGTGCAGTCGTGATGTGCAATTTTAACATGCCCCATGAACAAAGCTGTTAAAGTGGTGCATTTGTACATCCTAAATCGAACTTTGCCTCTTTTAACAAAACCAAGCACTAATTGAACTAATAGTGCACAAAGACACATTTCAAAGTGGGCGAAATCCCACGGATGCGCAGTAGCAGTCTGGAGCAGAGATCCCACGAGTGCAAGAGCATGCGCTCAATGGCATGTGTGGAATTAAGGCTCCACTTTTGAAAAGTGTCTTGCTGGCCACCATTAGTCTTTCGGTTTTGTTAAAAGAAACAAGTTCAATTTAGAATGTAAATACTGCACAAGCTAACTTTATGTACATAGGGCATGTTAAAATATACATCGTGATCGCTCCATTACTGACGCACATCCTCCGCATGGATGCTGCTTTCAATTAGTCAGCTGAAAAATAAAGCAAATAATGAAAAGAGGTAAAAATTTTTTTGCACATACAGAGCCATTTTACACTAACAGTTTACATATGTAGCCTAGAGGCACACTGCTCAGATATGGCCAAAAACGATGTGGCAAAACTGACAGTGCCCCTTTAACCAGG
This sequence comes from Neoceratodus forsteri, assembly GCA_016271365.2. Taxonomy (NCBI): domain Eukaryota; kingdom Metazoa; phylum Chordata; order Ceratodontiformes; family Ceratodontidae; genus Neoceratodus; species Neoceratodus forsteri. Next base: position 260,704,435 of record JADMNL010000027.1, on the reverse strand, counting down.
CTATCTTCCAGTGTGGTTCTAAAACAGCTTGTAAAAATACCAGTTGTCATTGAAGGCAAATTTATTTTTCAATCTGAAACTATACAGCAGGACTACACTGAATTGTAGTGTGCTCATCTCTGTACCATTTTTAGTAGTGTAAAACAGAGGTGGTAGCCATTAATATATGACTTCAGTTTAAATTTACTGTTATTGAGTTAAGGAAAACAGATCACTACATGTGCACACACTTGCACTAATTTAGATGAAAGCTGGGTGGAGTCAGGCCACTGGTGCAGCAGAAGCGCTTATCGCTCAATGCCAATGACCAGGGTTCGGAAAGGAGCCCAGGTTGTCAGAGTGCCACCTGGGAGGATGGCAGAGCATCCCATAGACACTCACCTCCTCAGCGGAGGAGCCATTGTGGAGGCGACACGGCAACATGATGCAATTGCATCAGCAAGGCCTTCCAACATCCGGGGCAGGACCAGAAAAGCAGAAAACACTTCAGCCACCGCAGTGTGAAGGGGTTGTGGGATAACAGATGGACCAGACACCGAACTTCAGGTTCAGCACACAATCTCTGTGTGATGTTTATTCAAAATACAAGAAATAAGCTTCTGCAATGCCATATTCTTCTTCAGTACATCAGTTTGCAGCAACAGACTATGTATGTCCTTTCTCTGCACTTAGCCAGCACCTACTGACCCTGATCTCTGATCCAATTCACTAGTTGAGATGTAGCGACCACCTCTATGCAAGCCCCATTTGCTTGCATAGTGAAACTCAAAAAAGAAAGAAAAAAAGCTATAAACAAAGAACCTTAATGCAGAATCACTGAAAGAAGGATTACTCCAAAGGGCACTGGCAATAAATCAAGTTTCAAATACATCATCATACATACTTTCATAATGCAATGAATCATGGGATATATGCAAATCACCATGACATTTCTGGCTTGTTAAGTTTACAGCAATTTACATGCATTTTAAATAGCACAACTAGCTTAGTTTCTATAATAGTCCTCTAGTACTTTTTATCTTTATCAAAAACGCTTAGTGCCATGGTATTTTCAACATTACAGGTTTCAGAAACATAAGGTATATTAATGACATAGTGCTATTATATACTAAATCCAACAACAATTAACATAACCTGTTTTACATACATCTGGAGGTCACCACAATACCCTCCTGTAGAGAACCTGAGAAGGAAAAGGAAAATTAAAGAGGACACTGTAGCATAGTCAAGGGAGGGAGGGGTGGCCAACCTTATGGACTAGAAATAGTAAAGGATAGATTAGGCTTAGAAACAGAAGAACTGTTGCAACAGATTTAAGAAAAGTCGGTCCTCAAGAGTGGCAGGATCTCCTGTCACATATCCCCCACCTTAAGAGGGAAGCAGTTATTGCAGACTGCTTACCACCTTTCTGTCCCAGGAAGGGATGGAGCTTCACCATCCATCTTCAGAAGCTCTGTCTCAGGGTCCCTATTAACGATAAACATTATACAGTGCAGCCGCTTATAAGCACATGCCTTTGCCAAGACAAAATGTTCTTATAAGCGGCCACATAGAGTTCTAGATAACGGTATCCAGGCGGTAACACCTGCCAATTCTCCACACCACCTCACTTAGCATAAAACACCAGGCTCACAAAGTTTAAGTGTAAAATAGTTTACTGTATCAAACATTTAAAAACTGTACAGTACAATACAATACTTTGTTACTGATGTTTTTAAAGTAATCAGTTATTTTTGCTGCTTGTAGCTGGACAGTGATAACTCATCTAAAAAGCATCAAATAGATGAAACGAAGTTAGCTCACAGTTTTTGCTCAGGACAAAAGCCGTATTCTGTCCATGCATGACTTTACTTCCCGAACAGATGGCGGTTCAAGTTGCTGCGGTTCTTCATCTTCGTTGCTGCTTTCCTCCATTTGTTTTATCTTCCAGCAGATGTGATCTTCTGTGATAGCCCGGAGCACTCTCTAGTCCCTCATATCTATGGCCATATGTTCGACTCGGCAGTTGTCATGATGCCAATAGGTGCAATTACCGGAATTGGTCGCTGGCACCAATATCTGGATTAGCATCTTCCTGTAGGTTAGCAGACAAATGGAACCTGGCCTTTTTAAAGCAGTTTGTAATGGTTTCAGCTGTTACTTGTTGCCACGGCATCTAGCGTCATGGTTGAATCCAGGATGCTTATCTCTTTGGCTAGTTAGCTTTTTGCTGTTCGACCAGCATCAATGGAGATTAATAATTTTACACAATCTTCTTCGGACATCAGTTTAATTTCTATGACCCCTGATCCATGGGCTGTATCAGGGAGGTCAAGGTTAAGAGGGAGGAAAACCAGGCATATGTGACTGAGTGTCAGAGACGGGTGAGCACTACAGTTGTCCAGAATAAGGCACGCCTTCTTTCTTTTTGGCGTTGTTTCACATTCCATTTTGTTGCCCACTCGCTGAAAATCTGGCTTGTCATCCACACGAATTGCTGTGGCAAAATATTCCGCGGGTAGGATTCCACACTAATGCCTCTGAAGCAATGTGGCTTTTTGATTTGCCTATGATGAGTAAGGGCATTTTGTCAGTCCCAGTCATGTTAGCGCACACAAGTGCCAGATGCGCTCTTTGCCTTTTGCCACCAGATGCTGCATCCCCCTAAAAGCGAGTGTCCCATCAGGAATTGCACGAAAATAAATCCCTGTCTCGTCGCAATTATAGATGCAGTCTGGGGAGAACTCAGAGAGCAGGACAGGGAGGACAGTCTCTGACCAGTCCCCACACCTACAAAATCAGTATCCTGTTTTTCTCCATGGCAGCGCTTGAAGTGGATGTTGTGCTGTTCCTTCCATCTGCATAGCCAGCCATTGGTTTCTATAAATGGAACACCTAGTCCATCGGCAAGTTGCTGGGCTTTTGTCAGGAGGATCGGGTCACTTATGGAGCATCAGCACTTCTACATGCACTAAACCAACGAAGCAAGGCTGTTTCCACAACCGTCCTTTCCTGTCCGTTTTGTTTAATGTCATGGTTAAACCCTCTTTGATAGTTGGCATACAGTCTCTCTTTGTTAGATAGGATTTTGGAAATTGGGCATACACTAATGTTCAAATCTCTAGCAACCTCAAACGTTTACAGCCAGGATCACTAAGGCGCTCGATAATATGAATTTTCTGCTGACGTCAGCACTGTCCGCTTTCTTTTCTCCATTTCAGCTGAGATAACGCTTTGCTACCAGCAGCTTTTGTAACCCAACCCATGAAGGAATGTCTATGTAATTTTAGAAGCAATTAAGAAATAAATTGGCTTAATCGCCATTCAGTGATTCGTAATAAGTTAAATAGGTGAAATTGGAAAGTCATTACATATCAAAGAACACAGCTCACAGAAAGAGCTATTGCAGCGCTTTTGAGTTAATGAGCTTGTGATTGTGCCTGTGAAGTGTAAAATGCTCTTCATTCTCCTGATCTGCGGTGGAAAAACATGTCTCCGATAACACAGTTTACTGTGTAGCTAGCAAAAACAGTGATTATAACGATCTACCTGTTCTTATAAGCGGGCTTCCGTGCCATTTAAAACAATGGGGCAAGATCAGGACACAGGCAGAATGTGATTATACCGGGATGTTCTTATATCCGATGTTCTTATAAGTGGGCTTGACTGTATCATAAACATGGTGGATAGCATCATTCTTTACCCTGAAACATTAACACATTTCTCAACAGAGACTAACAGTACCTTCTCATCTCCTTTTAGGTAAAGTCCGTTATATTTCTTAACCAAAAATCTGGGCGACTGTAAAGTCCAGTACCATAGAAAGACTTTTCTCTGGGGTGAGTAACTACCTGCTCCCACCCACCAGACAAGTCAGTTTTAAGCAGGGGCCCATTCCTAGGTTCAACCTCTACATAAACCCACTATGACCCTTGATTCATTTCACTTTTACAGATATAGACACCTGAGGGTATACACTCAGCGTGTTACCCCAACACAGGTTCAATCCATTTCCACCCACTTCTTCCTTGTAGGTTTCACTCAGAAAAGAATAAAACACATGTACCACCTCAGACTCCTTGTCTGCGCTTAGGTACCTTCTTTCTTTGACATCAGGCCCACCCCTGATCAAACATACTACACTTTGCCTACAGAAAGGGACCATTGCAGAGCCACATCTGGCCTTGCCTGCAACTAACTAGACCCTTCTGTCTTATACAAAGTGTCTGCGGGAATATGAAAGGAGCAATAATAGTTCTCTCCTATTTCAACCTTATATAACTTATGACCCCAAAATCCTTGGTCATCTTATCCCCAGGCAGGTCTCCACAGAAACCTACAGGATGCCAAGGAACCTCCCATGCTGAATATCCTGCAATGGTAAACAGCAGGTTCCTTAACTTTTAACTCTGGGGTGTCTTAGTAAACATCCTTTTAATCACTGTGTCATTTTCAGCCATCTGTTACCATCTAATACCTTGTAACCTATGTGAGAGTTTTCCTTTTCCAGGGTGACATTTTTTTAAATTACCTCTATCCTCCTTAACTTTAACATACTGTAACAGTTTGACAATATTAGTATTTTTAGCATGCAGTATATACCCCAGTCAATACTGTTAATTAGCTGCGATCAATACAAAGTCCCTTCAGCCTCATTATGCTTCTTCTTGCTTGCTTGGAGTCTTCAACCCCAGCACAGTATCACTAGGCACAGTCTTACCTGGGGTCTCGCATTCAAGTTCCATACTTGCATCTTTGACCTCCAACAGGTAACACCCTAGGAAGACAGGAAACAAAGGAATATCCTGCTTAGTCAAGGGTCCTCCTCAAACTGAGCACACAAAAATCCTCCTCCGACTTTGTCCAAACTCTCCAGCAGGAACCTCTCGAGAACCTGGCACCAGTTTTCTGCCTCTGCATAGTCAGTTTGCCTTCAGCCATTGCCCACTTGTCAGTGGATCGTCCTCATCAGGGTCTCCACCTCCTGGGTGTTGTCTCTTGCACCTCCAGTATGCATCGATCCCATGGTAGCTCCTCATCCTTTTGCATCTCTTCGTCATCTTCAGGTTAGGCCATCTTCTGAGCTCCCAGATCCAGTCCAGGCAGCATTCTCTCCCAGTCTGTCAGCCATGGTTCTGGGCGAACTCCATGGACTATCTTCTCTGGCAGCTCCTGGTGCATTGGTCCAGGATATCTGGGCGATATCCACAGAAAGCGTCCCTCTTCAGCCAGTCCAGATGCTTCCAGCACGTTATCCCACTTCTGACACCAAGTCTGGGGGGGTGCTGTGGGATAACAGATGGACCAGACACGAACTTCAGGTTCAACACACAATCTCCGTGTGATGTTTATTCAAAATACAAGAAATAAGCTTCTGCAATGCCGTATTCCTTCTTCAGTACATCAGTTTGCAGCAACAGACTATGATTGTCCTTTCTCTGCACTTAGCCAGCACCTACTGACACTGATTTCTGATCCAATTCACTAGTTGAGATGTAGCGACCACCCCTATACAGGCCCCGTTTGTTTGCGTAGTGGGGCTCCAAAAAAAAAAAAAAAAGCTATAAACAAAGAACCTCAATGCAGAATCACTGAAAGAAGGTTACCCCAAGGGCATTGGTAACAAATCAAGTTTCAAAGAAATACAACATCAAACATACTTCCATAATGCAGTGCATCATGGGATATATGCTAATCACCATGACATTTCTGGCTAAGTTTACAACAATTTACATGCATTTTAAATAGCACAACTTGCTTAATTTCTATAATAGTCACCTAGTACTTTTACCATTATCAAAAACACCTAGTGTCATTTTATTTTCAACATTACAGGTTTCATAATCATAAGGTATATTATGATATAGTGTTATTATATACTAAATCCAACAACAATTAACATAACCTGTTTTACATACATCTGGAGGTCACCACAGTACCCTCCCTGTATGAAGACCTGAGAAGGAAAAGGAAAATTAAAGAGGACACTGTAGCATAGTCGAGGGAGGAGGGATGCCCATAGGTGGCCAACCTTATGGACTAGAAATAGTAAAGGATAGATTAGGCTTAGAAACAGAAGAACTGTTGCAACAGATTTAAGAAAGGTCGGTCCTCAAGAGTGGCAGGAGCTCGCGGTCACTGCGGATGCTGTCGCCACCCTTGGGAGCCCGCACTGCTAGCAGGGTTTCTCTCTCCTCACAGCAGAAGCCTCAGCTTCATCCAGGGTGGAACAATAGGCCAGCCCCCTGGCAGCTCTTCCCAGGGGAGGGTTATCCATGGGGACCAGTGACGAGAGGGTAAGTCCCAGGGATGGTGGGTGACGGGCTGGGCAGAGCAGCCAGACCAGTGGGGGTGGCAATGGGGTATCGGGAGAAAGAACAGTAAATTTAAAAGAAGGAAAAGAAAAAGCTGGGTGGAGAGGAATCACCTGCTGTGGTGATACATTTTGCACTGTAAAGGTTACAAAACTGAAGATTTCATTGCTTTACTATTTTAAAAAAATGTCTATCCCACCCTATTGTTTAAATTCCTTTCCATTTCAAAACCTGTTCTTTTTAAATAAAACAAAAATTTGAAATTTCACAGGAAGAAAAAAAAAACACTGACAGCATTGAACAGTTTATGAGTATAAAAGCTTTACTTTAACGTTTCATTTTTTTCTGCACAACAATTACAAGAAGAGGGCAAGTCGATTTGAGAAATTATCGGATGTAATATGTGTTAATGAAATAGAAAGGACTGCTGTCTTCCTGTAGTTTGACTTCACTTTCACCTCAAGTCTGTACTTGTCCAGATCACAGTTGGTTCCCATGGTGGCTGACTTGTTCAGTAAGAAGACTTCAGAGGTTGTTGATGTTTTCTGCAGGAGTCTGTGTAAATGTGGATGTGCCTGTTATCTGCCATTTCAGGAAACTAAACTATGCTGTTTCACAAAAAGATTTTTAGTGTAAAAATGAATATTTTTATTTTTTCCATTTCGGTCTAGATCTTGAAGGATATTAAGGGGTAGGAAGAATAACGTTTTTCTTCTTCTTGGAATTAGGGATTGTTTCATATTACTCCTAGATTTCTTATTGTTTGTACAGTATAAAATGTTCTTGGAAAAATGCCAAAACTACAAACATAGAATACAATGACATAGGTGAAAGGTTATAGGGCAGTGTATGTGTTTTACAGACAACCCCAAACTTTGCAGTAGGGTGATAGCATGGAGGTGTAAGGAATATGAAAGGGGATATGAGAGGTTGTAAAAATGGATAACTCCATATTGTGTTCTACCAGTAAGTCACATTACATGTCATAGTGCAAACATCTTAACATGTACATTAAAACAAAAAGCAGGCAGCGCAGACTCATTGTGCCGTCATGTGCAGACTGCGCCATGTACATACATGTAGGCCGTGCTACTGCAGTAAAACCCCCCACCCCACCGACTCATACCATTGGGTTGCTTCTGGCCCTCCTCTGATGTCTGTCTCTTTCTGTCCTCTGAGGCAACTGGACCATTAGGAGGATGTTAGACATGTTCCACTACAAAACTCCTTCCTGGTAGTCCTGTGGCACCCCTTTCTTGAGCCTGTGTGCATTCTGGTCCCCAACGTCCTGGCCTGGGGAAGCAGCTGCAGCCACCACCTGACCACCCCTACTGCCAGGATTTTCTGTTGGCAGCTAGGGCCAACACTAAAGTGGTGGCGGCGGTAGTTGGCAATGTGAATGTCACGTGTGCTGGCACAAGAGACTCCCCATCCCCTCTGAGCATAGCTTGAGGGGTAGCAAGAGACTGTAGCAGAATGTCACAGAACTGGTTTGCACCAGTTTTCTGACAGTCCCTTTTACTGAGTATTGGGCCCTATGTTTGCAGTATCCCCTTAACATTGCTGTAAATCTGACACGCTGTCGGCTCCATCTCCTCCAGATGAGCAATGTATTCTGGGAGTCTGACTGGATTCAATATTACAGCAAGTGTGTGTGTGTGTGTGTGTGTGTGTGTGTGTGTGTGTGTGCATGCCGACAGCTGCATTGACTTGGGGTGTGGAACAGTACTGTATTGCAAGTAATGATGATGACCTCTGTCTCTCCTCTCTCTCTCTCTGCCTTTTGATATGGTCTGCCTTGTAAGAGTACAGAGAATCACTATCAGTTCACAGTTGACCTGGCAGCCCCAAAGCATTATGTGACATAACTACAAGTCTGTTTTTAAACATAGAAGCATAGAAACATAGAATTTGATGGCAGTTGAGGACTGCTTGGCCCACCTAGTCTGCCAATTTCCCCTATCTACATTATTGGCATAGACCCTACTTGATGAAAAGCTCTTTCTCCTCCCCCTTCCTGTCCACTATGAGTCCCTTGTGCCTATCTCAAGCATTCTTGAATCCCGCCACTGTTTTCACCCCCACCACCTCCACTGGAAGGCTATCCCAGGAATCTACCACTCTTTCTGTGAAGAGTACTTCCTCACATCTCTTCCAAATCTACCCCTCCAGCTTATAGCATGTCCCCTTGTTCTTGAGCACCTTTTGTGAAAAATATTGACCTCCTGTACCCAGTTACCAGTATTCTTATTTTTTATTTGTTTGCATGCTATTTTATTCCCTACCAAACCCAACCGTCCACTCCTTCAGGTGGCCAGCCTTTCCCCACCACTGCTCTCCCATTCTGCCGTCCACTGCTCCCCTACCGCATGGTTGACCTGGATGAATCCCTTCTCAGCGGGCCATCGGGAGGGAGACTGAGTACCCATAGGCACTCCCTTGCTTCTGTACCAGGCGGGAGTCGCAGATCAGGGCTTCCCAGTTTCCCAGTGTGAGGAGGCAGGACTGCCATCATCCAGTCAGCATGGGTGGCGCATTTTCATGTTTTCTCCCTCCCACCTCTCAAATTTAGGCCATGAAGGCGGCACCCTGAGGTGGGGGCGTGCAGTGAGCATATCAAGGCTTCACACCCTCATGCACGTCTACCAATCCATCTCCAGGTGCCGAGGACAGTCCCACCCACCAGGAGGGAAGCATACAATGGACACTCTGGAATCCCTTCCTGTTGGTCTCCGCTCCTGATACCCGGGCTCGTGCGTGAACCCAGGTTACCTGCATGTCGAGCGAACCCCTTTGCTCTGCGCCACAGAGCTGGCAGATTACCAGTATTCTTAACAGCATGTTTTCCCAGCAGTTGAGGCCCAGTAAGTGACAGATTTAGCATTCCACAGGACACCCTCCTTCTGTGGGATTAGTGAGGGGGTTGTACTCCTTGCTGAGATACTACCTTCTGAGTGACCCTATGTTGCAGTACAGCTGATGGGAGTGTGGTAGGAATGGAGGACTGTCAGCAGGAGGATAAATGTGTCCTTAGGGTTCGGATTCTGAGGAGAAAGAAAATTGGGAAAACTTCTCTCTTAGCAAAGGTCATTTTGCCAGTGCATGTGGGCACCCAGATCCCTTAGCTTCTCCACCCTGTCTCGTGGTTCTGATGCCCCATTAAGGGGCATGGACACAGTATTGAAGGCAGGCTCTGGGGTAGGCCCCACTTGGCCTGTATTATGCCCAGGGGCTTGTAGAGTGAAGGGCGGAGTTTCAGAGGCTGGTGGTAACCCTCCAGAGGCAGTACCAGGATATGTTGACAGATTTAAGGAGGTGAATGAGTGGGTATGAAAAAGCGGAAAAACAGAGTTGGAACAAAAATTACCAAGTGATAAGAAAATAATTAAATAGATTTTATTTTATTGTAAGCACTAATGTATTTTTTTTTTTTTTTTAGCTGAGGAGCTTTATTTCTGTTCATTTCAAATTTTGAAAATGAAGGACTTCATTGTAATAAAGATCTCTCTTCCATTCAAGGAACGGCACAATGCAAAAACTGTGGGTGAAATAAAGCGGTTTGTGTCCAGCTTCACATGCAGGCAGCCAGAGCTTCCTTGGCCAATCACACTTCCATTGCAGAGCTCATCAAGATATTACAAGTGAGTACCACTGGACAGTCCTTGCATCTGTAGTAAGTGGCACCATTTATTTTTCTTTTCCACTGCAGATATATAGCACTTAACATTTTATTTTCCTGCTGAAAGGTATATACACGGAGAATGCTAGATGAACAGAATTGTATGGTGTCCTTATGATGTGAGCACCTGATTATACTCTGTCAGGTACTCTGGCATGTCCGAATATTCCCTGAATTAAGGTGACTTATTTTTTGGAGTAGCTTTCCCAGTACAGTGGGTTATCAAGTAACTGCTAGGCTGTTTAGTTTAAACTGGAACCTTCATAATCCCAAAATGCTATATAATTCCAAGGAGTTTTGTATACTTCAGTTTAACAAGATTTTGATCTTTTAAGGTCTCCCCAGTCCCCCGGCATATCGTTTAAAGTCTTTGAATGACTGTTCTTGTTTTGCAAAAGAAATCCTTTTATTCCTAATATCTTTCAAGCAAATATAGATTCATTATTCCCTGTTTGCAGTTGCTAAGTAACATTTAATATACTTTAGCTTCAGAACAGTTCTTTGAACAGTTAACAGTGGAACAAGAATTTATGACTGGCATAGACACAGACAAGGTAGGAAGAGGCACCTGCTGCCTATGTTTTTAATTTCTTTAAGAATGTTTGCATATATTATAAAAAAATTTAATGTTTCTTTCCTACTGTTAAAAGAAGCTTGCTAAATTGAAGCATAATTTAATTATAGCCTGTCCTGATTGGGCATATAGATGATTATTATTTATTTTTATTTTTATATTTCCTTTTTCATGTTTTCCTCCATTTTATTCCTTCCCATTACTCAGCGGCAGCCTTCCCTTCTGGTCAGCCCCACCACTCATTGCCCTCAACTACCTCATGGCTGGCCACTACCATTGCGATGGCGATCCTGGAGGAGAGCAGTGGACTGTTGATCAGGTCTTGGGTAGAGACAGCTGTCCAGTTCATACAGTCACTGCTGAGACAGGCACACAACTGACACATACGCTGTCCCCATGGTGCTTCAGGAAATGCAAGGAGGATTTTGCCCTGCAGTGTACCAGATGCAGTGGCAAGTGGCTTAGACATGACCCTCGAGTGGCAAGTACATGCTTAACCGCTAGACCATTGGGCTGGCTACAGAGCATGTGCTTTTAAAAGATTCAATAAATAGCTTGTGGGTGGCTAGGCAGTACCTTTAGAACTAGCAACACAGAATACACACACATAAAGACAATTTATTTGCGTGACCACCCTGCAGTCCCAAACCCAGATTTCCAGCTAAACCTCTGGGCCAGCTCACTTTTCTGCTGTTATTAAAACAAAATCTCAGCACCAGCACTACCTCACCCATTTGCTTCATGTTCATTCTGTGGTTTGCTTGTTTCTAAATGCTATTATTCTTTGAATTATTTTGAGGTTATTATTATTATTATTATTATTATTACTGCCAAACGTAATATTGAGCTATTTCTCCCAGGTTAACAGCTACATTGAGGACTCTATTGCGGAAAGATCCCTTGATAAAAATCCTAAGACTGGTTTGTATGCAGTCTGTTTGCAACAATGGACTAAAGCAAAGGTGCTTGACCATTACAGGCGAGAAATTCTGCAGGCAAGTAGATGCTTTGAAAACCTTATGTTTACAGTAGAGATAGGCATCAGTTTATAACCAGCTTCATAGAAAGTTTGCAGTTCCTTGCCAATGTTGCCATGTGGCGTGTATTTTTTATTCTTGAGAAAGATGCTTCAGGTTTTAAAGTTTGAAATTTTGGAATTTGCTCTAGTTTGCAAAATGGGAGGAACTAGAAAAGTGCCTATGGTGACATGGAAATAAGGACAGGGCAAGATGGACTTTGCATGGAAAAGTAGATGGGAAGCTTTGAATGATGGATAGATAGGGCTTGAGGTAGTATGGAAGGAGAAACGGATGGAGTGGTGTGTGGCCTGGAAGGACAGGTAGATGGGAAACATAGAAGTTGTCAGCAGAAAAGGACACCTTTGTCCACCTAGTCTGCCCTGAAATTCCCTACCGTTTGTGTTACCATAGACCCTACTCTATCTCTGGGAACTTAGGGTTGAATGGAAATATAGATGAATTAAGGATAACCATGAAGCCCCAGATTTCTACAAAAGAACCACTTCTTTCCCTCATTGATAAGTTACTGTTTCACATGGTGGTGCTGGTTTTGGTACCAGCTCTGGTACTGCTGCCAGTACTATCCTCGTTGCTGTCCTCTGTACAGTCAGTGGCACTGATTTCTCCTGTTGTGTCTTCCACCTGAACAAATATGAATACAATTCCGACCTTTTAGATTAGAGGGCGGGATTATGAGGAGCCCGATTATGCTCAACGGAAGCATCTTACATTCCACCCCTGCTCAGAAGCAACAACACACTTTGGTAAGAGACAGCAGCGTTGGATAAAACTAAGAAAGTCCAACTGGATTATCAAGAGGACATGGTACAATCCTTGTTTGATGATTGGGGTCAGTGGGAGATGGATCTTTTGCACCCTTCCACAGAACAAAGCTGCAGCTCTATTGCTCCAGAAATCTGGAGCCTGGAGCTTCTGTTGCTACATACAGTGGACAGGTTGATTTCTCTTCACCTTCCCGTCATTCCTGTTGCTTCAAAGTACCAAGTGCAACCAACAACAGTTGATTCAAAGTGTCTTCCTCAAACTGGAGACCAACTGCGATCAGATGACCCTGATAGCCTAAGGCTGGCCACAGCAGATATGGTTCTCACTGGTATATCAAATGGCAATTTGAGGCCTACTAGACCTCATGTTAAGGTCCATCGTACTTACCCAATTTTAGGTTCAGCTGGTATATCCGAACCTTCCGTAGCTTCACCTCCGAGCATCGCTGCCAAGTATATAGAAGTAAGGTTCGGTGCCTGTGACAGTGTCTCCAGGGTTTTACTGTCTGCAAGAAAACCCTCCACCAGGAAAGCCTGTAGCGCCAAGTGGAAATGTTTCCCTAATGTTCCAAGAGTCCTGTGAACCTTACACCTATCCCTAGAACAGGTTTTAGAGTATCTTGAATATTTCCAAATTGCAAGTATTGTCACTTAAAGTGCACTCATCAGCCATTTTGGGATGGATATTTTGGGAGTTGGAGTTGCCACAGAGCAGAAGGCAGGCCCGGTCTTTGGAACTGAAGCTGAGGGGCAGTGAAGTGATGTGTCTCAGTGACCCAAGAGTCCTAGGAAGCCCAGGTGAAGTGAGGCCTCATCGGATGGGAAGCTGGCACTGGCTGTAGGGAAAACAGAATTAAAAAGAAAAATAAAATGCTGTTTCCCTCTGCAGCACTAAATGCAGTGGGTCAGCGGCACATCTGCTCCAATCAGATGATTGGTAGGGGAGAGGAGAACCCAGAAGCTCTGAGTCCTTGATCCCTGAAGACATACTGTTCGAGGCTGCTTTACACTGTAAATGTATGCTTTATTTTACAAAGACTTGGTTGTTCCTGCAGGCTTTCAAGCTGGCCGTGCTGCTACCAGGTATGCTGTCTGATGAAAATTAATTAAAGTAGTATGCATCTTGGGTGTTCCTCCGTGTAACAAACAAGCCACTATAAGCGACCATTCTGTTAGGAGAATAGCTTTTGAGGGTGTGGCATTGTCAGTCAATGCAGAATGGTCTGCAAGAAGCTAGTCAGTGTCACACTAATCATCAGCCAGGCTGTCATGGCACTGTTCTGGCTTGGTGGGCAGAAACTTCATATATTTCAAAGGAAAGAGCTGACCCAATCATAGGTTGGCTCTTTCGTTTGCTCTTGTCACCGAGCATGCACAGCTGATCAGTTGTGATCAGCCTGCTGAGGAATACACCCTGTAACAAAGAAAACCGTCCATCAATGCCTGTTGCTGCCTTGCCCTTAACTGTCCCCCTCACCCAACCCTCCCACTAAGCACCCACCACCCCACTCCTATTCTGGGGTGCCCAATACCCCAGTGTCGCACCTGAAGTAAAGAAAACCATTCCTCGTAGTTTTCTGTTAATTATATATCCTGTAAAACAGACAACTGTCCATCGATGTCTGTTGCACCGTTAGTCCCCCCACCGATCCTCCCACTTAGCTCCCACTGTCCACACCCCAAGCCCTTGCTTACCCACTGGGAGTCCAACACTGTACTCCTCTCTGGACGCAGACACATCTTCACTTGCCAATGCCAGACTGCAAACTGGAAATCAGATACAGTATATGGTTCAGTGTGTTTCAATGGGTTTTGAACTTAGTGGCATAACTTGGCCATTTTTAATGTTTGCCCCAAATTTTGAACAACATACCTTTTTGAGGCCCCACCTCACGAGCAGTGGCAGTGAAATTAGGCAGATCTGTCCCAAAAGGTGATTTCGTGGTCGCTGTAGGACTTTAAAGTTTTCTCCACCCTTGTTCACGAGGTGCAGTCATAAGAAGGTTATATTGAAAATTTGGCATACAAATATTAAAAACAACAAAGTTATCTTGTGTTAGAAATTTACAAATGCAGGCTCGTAACTTTGGCAATTTTCAATATTTTGACCCTAAATTTTCAACGTAGCCATTTCTTCACAGCACCTCATGAATGTGACAGCTGTCATTTTCAAATCCTGGCCAAAATGTGTGTTTGCACTTGTGCGCAAAAATCTCATTTGGGGAAGGATTTGAAAATGTTCTCCATCCTTGTTCATAAGGTGGGCTCATAAGAAAGTTGTGTTGATAATGTGGGATAAAAATATGAGAAACAACAACATTATGAGTCTGCATTGCAATTTCGATGCATGCTCATAACTGGTAATTTTCAGTATTTTGCCCCAACTTTTCAACATGGCCATTTTTTCACACCTAATTATGAACGTGACAGCTGTCATTTCTGAAATCCTACCCAAAATGTGTTTTTAACACTTGTTGCACAAAATGACATTTCAGCCATTGTTTCATAAATGACACTTGCCTAGCTTGGAAGGAGTGGTCATAAAAAGATTATGTTGAAAATTTGAGGTAAAATGTGAAAAACCAACAAAGTCATGAGGAAACAAATTGTTCCAACATTTACTTGTAACTTTATTTTTGCAGAGTTTGGCCCCAATGTTCAACATATCCCTTGTGCTGCCCCACCTCCTGAACATGGCAGGTGTCCTTTTTCAAATCCCTTTGAAACTTGTTTCCACAGTTGCACAGCGAAATCGCCTTCGGATGGAATTTAAACTATTCCACCTTTCTTAATCATAACATCGGGTCATAAAAAGACTGGACATTTGTGGTCAAATGTGAGCCCACTTAAAAGTGGAGTATTGCTCTCAGCTGCCCTATCCCGGTAATTACAGTCTAACAATGTGTCAAAGCAGGACACCACTGAAAATTAGATATTGCATCTCATCTGCTTCTATCCTGGGTAAATATATAGTAAAATGTGTATAGGCAAGACCCAGTACAACAGCAATACCAGTCGTGACATTCAGCATTGACAAATGCTTGCTTGTTATAGTGAGGGGCACTGTATTATCAGTTACCTTTCAGTGGCATAACTGCCCTCTTTAGGAGATTCCTCAGGAGAATACTTTGTTTGAGATTCTCTTAAATCTGTAACTAACTGGGATCTTAATGTAGCATGGGAAAGGCTCACCAGAAACCTTTGGAGCCAGCTGCCACATGTGGGTTGAAACTCCGCACATGGAAAGCAGTTTTCCTAGTAGCTATTACATCTCATAACAGATTGTAAGTGTTGCAGCCTTGATGACTGATCCTTCCTACACAGTATTCCATAACATAGAAACATAGACTTTGACGGCAGATAAGGACCTGCTAGGCCCATCTAGTCTGCCCATTTCTCTACTACAGGATAGGCCGTAGATCCTAGTTAACCAACAGCCTATATCTTCCTGCCCCCACAAGAATTGCCTTATGTCTGTCCCATGCATTCTTGAATTCTCCCACAGTTTTAGACCCCACAACTTCCTCAGGAAGGCTGTTCCATGCATCCACTACCCTCTGTGAAATAATACTTCCTCACATTGCCCCTGAACCGCCCTCCTTCTATCTTTAAATTGTGTCCCTTGTTCTTGCAAGTCTCTTTCTAAAGATGCTACCCTCTTGGACTTTGTTGATTCCCTTGAGGTACTTGAAGTTTCTATCATGTCCTCTCTCCTTCTTTCCTCAAGGGTATACATATTAAGCTCCTTTAGTCTCTCCTCATCGGCTTCTCTTGCAGACCCTGCACCATTTTAGTTGCCCTCCTCTGGACTGCCTCTATCCTGTCTGTGTCCTTGCGAGATGGGGTCTCCAGAACTGGACACAGTATTCCAGATGGGGTCTCACCAACTGTCTGTACAGAGGATAACAACTTCCTGTTTTCTGCTGCTGATGCTCTCCTATACATCCCAGTATACCCCGGCCCTCCCTACTGCCTTCTCACATTGCTTGCTAACCTTAAGGTCATCTGATATGATTACCCCAGGTCCCTTTCCTGTTTTGTTGTTGTTACTACCTCCCACCCATTGTGTATTCTTCCCTGGGTTCTTGTTTCCAAGGTGCATTATTTTGCACTTATTTGCATTGAATCCTAGCTGCCATCGTCTGACCATTCCTCCAACCTTGCCAAGTCCCTTTTCATCCTTTCCACACCTCCTTGTGTATCAACCCTGTTGCAGATCTTTGTGTCATCTGCAAAAGGCATACTTTTCCTTCCAGTCCCTCTGCAATGTCACTGATGAAGACATTAAAAGGACTGGACCAATACTGAACCCTGTGGTACCCCACTAGTAACCGCCCTTTCTTCAGAGTGGACTCCATTTACAATTACCTTCTGTGTCCTGTTGTCCAGCCAATGTTTTATTTAGGCTACCACCCTGGGACCTACTCCCAGGCTGGTTAATTTGACTATCAATCTTTGTGTGGGACTGTGTCAAATGCCTTTAAAAGTCTAGGTAGGCCATGTCCACAGCCCTCCCTGGTCTACTACTTTGGTCACCCAGTCAAAGAAATCTATTAGATTGAGTCTGACATGACCTTCCCGCTGTGAACCTATGCCTTGGATCCTGTGCTCCACTGACCTCTAGGTACTCAACTATTCTTTCCTCAGAAGTGACTCCATCACTTTCCCTACCACAGAGGTCAGACTGACAGGTCTGTAGTTTCCTGCCTCTGTCTTCGTCCCCACTTTTGTGAAGGGGAATCACATCCGCCTTCCTCCAGTCCTCGGGTACCACACCATCCTCCCATGATTTATTAAAAGAGTAGCCAGTGGTTTCACTAGTTCCTTCCTTAATTCTTTTAGAATTCTGGGGTGAATTCCATCAGGACCCATTGCTTTGTCCATCTTCAGTTTTAGGAGTTCTTGCAGAACCCTTTCTTCTGTGAAAGGACTGGGATCGACCCCTATCAGGAGTGCTTCTGTTAATTGGATTAGGCACTTCCCCTCCTCTTTTGTGAATACTGAGCAGAAATATTTGTTCAGTATTCCTGCTTTTTCACTGTCCCCTCTGCCCACCCACCATTCATTCTATTCAGCCTCACTATCCCTCCCTTTGTCTTTCTAATTCAGCCTCACTATCCCTCCCTTTGTTTTTCTATAAGGATAGGGTTTCCATACATACCCTAATTTTCTGGTAAATGTGGTGTTGGATTTCATATTAACCATTCCTTGGGGTTGGCAACATTCATCCCCAACCTGAGAATCCCAGGAAGTGTTGCTATGCAGTCGTGTTCCACTCCATAAATTACCTAGCAGTTTTGGAGCCCAGTGACAACAGTTCAGAGTAAGGCCTGCATGGAAAACTGCATTGTAGATTTGATGTGACTAGTTCATAGAACTCGTTAAATAATTACCAACTTAATATTGGATGGGTGAAAAAGCAATATTAACAAGGAACCCCAAATAAGGTGAAGTAGGATTTTGCTCTCCCAAAAATGCACAGAACAATACAATGACAGTATTAAAAGACTCCACATACCAGATTTGCAGTTATGTTAAATGCAAACAGGGATTATTTTCCCTTTAATGTGAAATATTTAAGACTGATATGAAGATGCAGCCCACAGCCTGTAATACATCCAAGTTAAATGCAATTGCTATCAAGATTGTATCTTGGTACATACCTGTTCTTAAAAGGACAAGCATAATTTACCCAAATCCTCCTAACATTCAAGTTAAATGCTAAGTGGACAGGGCATTTTGATAAGTCAAAGCTAAAGATCCAGTAAGTGTTTTAAGTACTTCCGGGTCGCATCCGGAAATAAGCCCTGGCTCAGTGTGCCTCTCTGGTTACCAATTTTAAATAAATACACTTTTTTTTTTTTTTTAATGAACTTGAGGGGATTGTTAAAGCTCTTATTAGGATTCACAGTGCTACAGTTGTCCCAGGTTCTATACCGGCAAAGGTTTGAGGTGGCCCACACAGTTTCCCCATTTGAGTAACTTGCATCACTTTTGAAAGGTTGTTGGGGCTGCCTTACTTTCCAGGAAGCTTAAAGGCACCAGTTTCAGTGCGTTTTATGCCCCCCAACTGGTGCCTTACCTTTCTAGACTCAAACAGCACTTATCCTGTAATTTTCTAATTGGCCATTTTTGAAGGGAAGGTTCATAGTTCCTGGCTTGAAGGAGCTGGCAGCATGATCACTTCCCTTCTTGGTACTAAGAGAAGCATGCTGTGCCTCCACGCTCCCGAACCTTATGTAGGTAGTTGTTTGTAGAGTGCAGGAGTGTGCTACATTGATATACATGGGGGCAGATTTTAAATGTTGTTTTCTTATATTTTAGATGCTCACTGGGGTAAAATCAAAGCCACCACTCAACTAAGAAGGTTCTTGTTAGTTGAGCGATAATTTCGATTTGACGGAGTGGTGGCTTTGATTTGACCTCATTGGTTCTCTAAATCTAAGAAAACATTTAAAATCCACCCCATTCATACCAATGTAGTAATCATCCATGCTCTACAAACAGCCTCACAAAACATCGGAGGTGCAGGGATGGAGCGTTCTTCTTGGTACTTGGAAGGAAGGGATTGGGTGGTTGGCTTTTCCAAGACAGGAATTATGATCCCTTCCTCTTCAAAAACAATTAATTAGAAAAATTGCAGGATAAGGACTGTTTGAGTCCTAGTGAATAGGCACTACTGGGGTGGCTTGGGAAGGTTTCTAAACGAGCACAAGTGTTGCTCTTTTAAGTAAGAGCTGAAGTAGGCTGAATCTCGCTGGGACCTTGAGCAACTGTCCTGGCATTTTTTGTTGTTGTTAATCCTGTATTTATGCCCCTGGACTTCCTTGACACTTACTGTCTGACCCTGTTGGTGGCTACCCACTCATCCCTGCCACCCTGTACTGACTCTGATCCTCACAGCTTGACACCCATCTTGGGGCCCAGAGGACAGGAACTACCCATAGGGCTACAAGTTACAAACTTTGAGCCAGCGAGACACAGTGCCAGAGTGAAAGCAGAGTCTTCATCCTGGTGTCAGGAGGCTGCATTTTCTTAAGTTTCTCCCCATGGGAGCCGCGCTATTTAGTCCCAAGCATGCACAAGTACAATGTGTAGATGAGTGGGACTCCACCAGGAAACCTGGCAGTAGCTGCAGACTCTTGAAAGCACTGCCACCTGTGGTCAACCAGGTGATGATGGAGCAACAAGGCCTGCATCCGTGCACCACCCAAACCAGCTGAGCACCCCTGTTGAACATTTGTTGGTTGCACTTGGTACCAGGAACACCGTTGTTGGTTGTGCTTGGTAACAGGAACAACTGTTGTTGACTGCACTTAGTAACGGAACACCCGTTGTTGATTGCACTTTGCTTGATAACGGCAACACCTGTTGGTAATAGGAATACTCATTGGCTTCACTTGTATCAGGAACCACCATTTTTGGTTGCACTTGCATCAGGAACTCTGGTTCTTGGCTGCATTTGGTATTAGGAACACCCATTGTTGGTAGCTGAACTATAACACTGCATTTAGCATTTCTTTTGTGATACAGCTTGAGCTACGTGTATAGAAATGTGCACACACGGTACTATTATGCTGATCCACTGTACCAGCTCTGTTTCTTCTGGTGTTACTTACTGTACATGAAGAACACTGAATTAAGATTTATTTTCTCTCTTTCAGACTTATGGCTATGAACATATATTGACTTTAAATAACCTGAAAAAGCTGGGTTGTTAAAGCTACAGATGAGCAGTAGAAACAACTATCCAACAATCCGGAAGACACTGCGTCTCTGGATGGAAGACATTAATGAACAGGTAAAAGCTTTCAGTAACTAGATTTACAGGTGAAGTAGTCCATCATATCATCTGCATAGTACATATTTGTATACCACACCAAAGAAAATAAATTCCACCAAATAAATGGTGTCATTTTGTTGGTGATGTAACTATCAAGATAAAAATGTTTATACAATGGGTGTGATAATAAACAAAGGCAAACAAAGAAGTGCTTCATGCTTCCATGCTGACTACCCGGGTTCAAAAGCAAACTCAGGAGTCAGAACAGTGGTTGGGGAGGGGGCTTGGGTAGCACAGCCCAGAGACAGCACTCCCAGCCAAAGGAGGGCAGTGTCCAGATTCCACCACTGTTGCAATCTCATGTGGGCCAAGGGAGCTTATCTCTCCAGCAGGGCATCGTATGTACACGCATGGGTCCATGCTGGGGATGCATGAACTGTGCTAGAATGCCTGGGGAGTTGGGAGGGAAAACAGAGAAAAACTATGTCTCTCTGCTGCTGATCATGATGGCCCTAGTACTTTCGGGCCCTGCACCCTGCAATTCTCTAATGGCTGGACAGTGGGGGGCAGCAGTCAGGGCTGGGGCAGATGGTCAAGAGGCCTGAAGTTAGGTGAAGGTGGTGGCAGAGGAGCAGAAAGCTACATTGGTCGGGGATGGAAGGCAAATAAACCTGTTACCTAGGTCTGCAGGTAGACAGACGACATGAACATTTATTTTCATGTATGTCCATAAAATGTTTATTTTCATGTATATATCTCATCAAACATTTTGTCAATCAAGAGTAGCTGTTTATTTATATTAACAACATGTCTTTGTGTTGTATAAACCAATTACACTTGCCCTGATGTATAATCACATTAATTTTCCCTCACACCTCCAAGCTTAATTGCACACTCATGGCTACACCACTTGTTAGCCAACAGGCTTGGAGGTATTCATGAAAATCTGATTATATAGTCAGGGCAAGTGTGTGGGTAGTTATGCCATAATGCTGTCCTCAACGAGGGAGAGTGACTGAAACCATTCTTGATGACGTTGTTAGGTATTCAACATACTAACCAGAGCAGCAAAGTCAAAAAAACAATTTGATGATATTTGGTATGAATCTAACACACAATTGCCTAACTCAGAATATGCCATTTATCTTTATTTGTTAGGGGCAGGGCCTTTATAACTCCCAGGTGGGCAATGGTCCTGTCCTCTCAATAATGAAGATAAATGGCATATTCCCAGTCAGTCTCAAGCAACAAGAAAATCAGCCGCACAAGTCAGTCTTCTCTTTACTGCAAACTTGATTCATTCAAGTATTGGAGCAGAACCATCTCTCTGTATCGCGTTTCACCCATAACAGACTTTGTCAGGGAAGATGGGACATTGTAATTCATGTGGTGCATAAATATCAAGTTTCCAGGTTCTTGCCATTGGTTGCATCCAGCATTATGCTCAGTCTCCCTCATGGGGAATATAAACTTGGTGTTGGTCCTGCCCTTAACAGCTCAATTCAAGCTTTGCACAGTCTCCCAGTATTGTAGTAGTCCTCTCGCACATGAATGTAAGTGGTGTTTTCTGAGTCAGGCCATTTCTTCTACATTCATTATTGTAATGTGCATTTGAACTTTCTTCTAAAGTTTATTTGTATGCAGTTTACATGACAATCCTTTAAAATTATTCACCTTTCTTAGAAAGATGCATAGTACCAATGCTTTATGTATTTCTACAAATGTACGCAAGCAGGGGAACCAGCACGTTGAGTTACAGAGACAAGCAGATCTCCATGGATGTCAGTACCTTGCTGTGCATTGAGACAAGGAAGTGCAAGGAGAGGAGGGCAGTACTTTGACTAGCCCTGTTTCACTGTTTTTACCTTCCCTTCTGTGCCATAGAGAGTGATTGGACACTGTTACAGGATTGTAAATAAAACGTGAATGTCTTTGCACCAAATTTGCCAGCGCTAATCAGAAATCTAGCTGTATGTGTCCAGTTAATTAATGCAAGATCATGTAAACCCTTTGCTCAATCCATCACTGGATCAACAATAAATGAGAGTCAAAGTTGGCTAGGGCTAACACTCATGCACAGCCAGCATGTGATCAGACACATGCTTTCCTCCGAACACAAATGGAGCACATACATGCCCCACTTACAGATGGGCACAAAACCAAACACAGACTCGTAATGTTTAGCTGTTATGTTCTGAGGGCAGGTGCTGGCAATGATGAACCTCAAACAACTGGGACTCCTTTCTTCAGAGCTTGATGTCTCCATCTTTCTGTCTGCTGATGGGGTAAGTGTAAGATTGGAGGGGGAGGGAATGGAATTTCTTTAGGGCTTGGATCCCATGACCACCACCACCTGCCTCTCCATACACAAATAAAGCTGGAACAGCAGCTGGGGAATAGAGATCATTTGGGGACCTATGTCCTCCTCAAGATGCACCATTCATAATACCTGAGCACCAGGAGAAAGTCCCAGTCAAATGGAAAAGGTAGATATGACGGGTAGTGGCAAGCTGGCAAATAGTTGAGTCTAGAAATCAAGTACTTTCCTCGTACAGGAGGCATGGGAGCTATTTTGTGATACACTGCATCTTCTCGAAAGCCACTGGAAAGGTACATGAACTAGCTTTGATTGCCAGTAATAGCAACAGCTCATCTTGGTATGCCCATGGAAGCTGTTTGAAACCCAGAAGAAACTGCATATTTGACCTCTATAGCTAGAGAACGAATATAATAAGTTGTGTAATTGCTTAGTATCAGTAAAATAGCTTCAGATCCCAAGAGCAGATCTATTTTAATATCTGAACTGCTTCATAATATTTAGGATCATCAGAGTAGTGTTTTGTTAGGAGCTAGATTTCTCAATTCTCAGGAATTTCATTTGCATTTCCAAAAGTAGGAGAAAATAACGGGAAAATACAGACCATAGCTTTTTGGAAAGCCTAGTTTGACTCAGGGTTTCACTTTACAACTGCAGTACATTTCATTACCAGTGCATGCATAGTAACAACCAGCCTAGCTATTACATTCGAGATGCCTTGAAAAGTGCGTCTGTTACACGAAAAATTGGCGAATGGTGGGTGGTACGCTGGTGTTTTGTTTTTTGCTAAAGCATTTAACTGATTCAATGTCTTTAGAATAATTTGTCCACTTCTTGAACATTGTAGTCGGGTTGGTTGGTGTGTTCTAAACATAAAAACGGAAATTGACGGCAGATAAGGGACGCATGGCCCACCCAGTCTGCCCATTTTCCTACTTACTGTATTACTGCAGACCCTACTTGGTCTCCGGCTTAACCCTCCTTTCCTAACCACTAAGGATCCCTTATGCTTGTCCCATGCATTCTTGAATCTTGTTACAGTTGTTGCCCTGACCACCTCCAGTGCTCTGTTCTATAGATGTATTTTGCCTTGGCCCTTCGTCAGCATCTGAACTGCCCTTTGCCTGCAGGCTAAATTAGGCAGATACAAACAAAAAGGATAAATGCAAGTGAGCTGTTTTTGATAAAAACAATAGTCAGCATATATTAGGCGCAGCGGAGCACAGCAGGGTTAACTGCCTCTCTCCTCTGCTGTCTCACATAAACATAGTGAATAATGCAAGTCACTGTATGTGCGTTAAAATTGTAACCAGCAGCAGAGGTGGGGGAGGTAATACTGGGTATATCTCCATGATAAGTTAGACGGATCAGGATTGAGTTTGAGGGAAACCAGAGGTCAGGATTAAAATGAAACAGGCGGGGGCTTAGAGTACCATGGATTTAAACAAAAATGGTGATATGATAAATGTTGGGGGAGGCAAGGAAGATGGGATCAGAACAGGGAAGGGGAAGGGGCCACTAGACTACATGAGAATTTGATGCAAATTGGGAGCAGTAGAGGGACCACTAGCCCAGGGAATTATTTTAAAACTGAGAGGGGGAAACTGTTGGAGCCAGGAAACTTCCCAAATGTTTGCAAGTGGGTGCTCGAATATTTTCTGAAAACAAAACAGCTGAGGGTGGGTTTGATTTTGATACTGGTGGGCAATAGTTCAAACAACTATTGCCCATTCTGAGTAACTATTGACTATTGGTTGAACCTGGGATCTGGAACTAGCTGGCTCTTTTGCACTGGGCTATTGACTAGTTTCTTGTTTAGAACCGAGTGATACTTAAAATGAGAATGCCATGCAACTGTCTCTGACCTATGAGTCAAGTATTTTCCTTACGCTTTTTAATTATACTGGCATATTTATACTTAGATATAATCTTTGCAAAAAACTGCATTAATGCACCAGTTAGATTCAATGTAATGCCACAAAAGTAGGAAATATGGTTTAGTGTTTCCAAGCATAACTGCCCCCACTCCTCAAGCAGCAAAAACAAGACCACACAAGCAACCACAGACAACTGAACCCTAACGCCACATTCCCTACTTTGTGGTGTTAGTTGAACCCTAACTGGTGCACTAATGCAGTTTTTTGCAAAGAATTTCCTTTCTTTTGAGGTAATGGAATTGTATCCTCATTCACACGGGTACTGTCAGATGCAGACACGCAGGGCCCTCTGGGCTCTGCACCAAGGGAAAGGTCCATCAGCCTGTGAAGTGGCAGTGGATGTCAAGGATTCCATGGGGCTGTCTGTGGGCTGTGAAGTGTAGGGGCCTCTGGGCCCTGCCTTTCTATGTGGCTGCAGATACAGACACGCAAGGCAAAGAGTCCATCTATCTGCCAAAGTGCAGGACCCTCTGGTAGCTATGGGTGCAGAGATGCAAGGCCCTATACCAAGAGAAGATTTCTCTTGTTCTATGGTACTTGGGTTTGTAGGCAACCCTGCATCTTCCCTTCCCAGGCTGGAGGGTGTTGCCGCACGACAGTGCCATCCCCGCAGCCTCGTCCCCATCAGCTTTATCATGGAGCATGCTCCTGAACTCAGCTCATTAGTAAGGGATCACAAAGTACTACCGCTGAGGTAACACCTGGCACTACACATAATGTTTCTATATATATATTTTTTTTTTTTTTTAACCCAAATTTTCAAGATTGTCAGTTTATGTCACTCCTTATAAACGTGACATTTGGCATTCATAACATAGTGACCGAAATGTCATTTTGTACCACATGTGTGAAAATATGTCTCTTCCAGGATTTGAAAACCGATACCTGTCGATTATGAGGTGGGTGGGAATGACTATGTTGAAAGATTGGGAGTCAGAATATTGAAAATTAGCAAAGTTCTGAGTGAACGTTGAAATATTTCTACATTCACTCATAACTTGGTAATTCCTCCATATTTTCTACCAAATTTTCAACATAGTCTTCTATCGATGACCCCACCTCATGAACCTGGTAGGTGAAAATTTTCAAACCGCACAAAACGTGATTTCAGGAGCGACAACCAAACCACGCTTTGGGACGGATTTAAAACTTTCACCTACCTTGTACATGAGGTGGGGTCCCAAAAAGGCCATGTTGAAAATTTGTGTAAAATATTGAAAATGACAACATTATGAATAAAACTTAAAACTCATGGAAATATATTAAACAGGTTCACCTGTCGGTATAGCGTTAGCACTATTGCTTGCAACGCTGATGACCCGAGTTTGTGAACAATCTTGGATCGTCAGAGGCTGGCCGGGGAGGAGGATGCGATCCCAGGGGATGCTGTCCTCCGGGAGAGTGGTTACCATCCTCGCTGCAGTACTGACACCTGGGTGGCGGTGCAGTCGGGATCATGGGAGGGACGGACACAGGCCAGGGGTCTGGCGCGACAGCACTCCCAAGCATGCATATATGCCTTAGACCTCCAGTGTGCACCTGTGTCCATAGGGCTGAGAAGAAAACCAGGAAAATACCCCAGTACCCAACGGACGACAGACCCTGGTGAACCGAAGAGGACCGGACCTTAAACCCTCAGTTGATCAGCCTGATGAGGACCTTGCAGGTAGAAGGAGACCATCCTCTCTTCCCACCTGGGAGGTAGCTGAGACAGTATGGAGATAGGTGGCTGATGGGGTCGGAGGCTGGCAGACCTAGAGGATCTCTGAGGGAGGAGGGAGGGAGGGAGAGGCAGTAGCTCAGAAGGGGCATAAACAGTGAAATAAAAAGAAAAGAAATGCATTAAACAGACCTACCTTGTTTTCTCACATTGCAGTCACTTGTTTGTGACAGGGGCCCCTGCCACTCTTGAGGACTGACCTTTCTTAAATCTGTTGCAACAGTTCTTCTATTTCTTAGCCTAATCTATCCTTTACTATTTCTAGTCCATAAGGTTGGCCATCTATGGGCACCTCCTTCCCTTTCTTGACTGTGCTATAGTGTCCTCTTTATTTTCCTTTTCCCTCTCAGAGGCACCACCACTACCTCAGAGGTTGCGAAGAAAGCACAGCAGTTGGACCACAGTGGGCTCAGGGAGGGTGAGGAGGGTGGAACAGAGGCACACCCAGTCAATTGTTCCACTCCACAATCCATACACCATTCTGGGGAGCATAGCTCCCTATGGATGCACCTGCAGAGAAGACTGATGATATCTGTCACAAGGGAGGCCCACAGAAAGAAGGCAGAGGGCACCAAAGGGAAAGGAAGCAGCCCTGGTGGGGGACTCAATTATTAGGGTATAGAACTGGGGGAGCTGGGAAAAATGAAGTAAGGTGCCTGCCTGGTGCCATGGCTTGAGGAACAGGAAGCATCCTCAGGATCACGAGAACAGCTGCAAGGATTCCAGCTGGACGAATTGTCCACCTAGGGACAAATGACTTGGCTCATCATGAGATTAGAGCAGTGCAGGAGGACATTGCAGAGTTGAGGAGGGACCTAAGACGAGTAGCACACAGTATCCTTCTCAGAGGTGCTGCCTGTCAAAAAGCATGGGGAGGCGAGGCAATTGGCACCATGCAGTTTAATGAATGGTTGAAAAATGGTGCGGACACAGGGGTTTGGCTTCATTGGGGACTGGGGTTCCACCTGGAGGACACCAGCCTATACTGGCAGGATGGTCTGCATCTGTCCACTAAGGAACAAGTCTGTTGAGCAATCGTTTAAATGCTTCATTGGCAAGCTTTTAAACTAGTCAAAGGGGAGGCACTGACAAGCAGCAGGAAAATCCCAGCCTCCCTACAAAACAGGGTACTAAATGAGAAAAGACTGAGGTAGAACGGTCAGTGGGGATGCTGCAACAGAAGGTAAAGCCATCAAAAATGGAGAGCAATGATTACTAATGCCCGTAGTCTGGGTAACAAGCTTCCTGAATTAGTGGCCTTGATGGAGGAGGAACATCTGGATATCGTGGTAGCTGCAGAAACATGGTATACACAAAACCATGACTGGGACATAAACATACCAGGATACACTGTCTACAGGAGGGACAGGGAGGGTAAAAGAGGAGGAGGAGTAGTTCTTACATAAGGGAAGGAATAAAAGCAACAGAACAAAAGGGTAAACAGGAGGAGAAGAAGCACTGTGGGTAAATTTGAGACAGGCAGTGGCACCACAATACGCATAGAGGTTAGATACAGACCCCTCTCAGGGGAGGAAATGGACAGGAAATGATAGAAAGTATACTTAGAATGGCAGAAAAGGGAGATATTGCTGATGGGTGATCTGAATATGCCAGATGTTAACTGGAGTGCAGTTGCAGCTGCCACTCAAGAGTACAGTTATTCTAGATGCCCTACAGGGGCATGCCTTAGACAACTAGGTACTGGAGCCCACTCGAGAGGGAGCAATATTAGACTTGATTCTCTCAAATGGAGATGGAGAGAGGATTACAGATGTAGAAGTGGGTAGCCATCTGGGAACTAGCGACCATCGAACAGTATGGTTCACAATAAACACAGCAATAGAGTCAAGCTTCACAAAAGACAAAAGTACTGGACTTTAGGAGGGCTGACTTTTCAAAATGGGTGAGTGCCTAAGGAATGCACTAGCAAATGGGCAGGAAGGAGGGTGGAAGAACAATGGGAATAATAAAACTGCCATCACAGAGGTAACGCAGCCTTGTGTGGAAGCAAATAAACAAAACAAGATGATGTAAGAAACCACTATGGTTCTCAAAGGAAGTGGCAGTGAAGGTTCAAGAGAAAAAGAAAGCATTCAGGAAGTACAAGGAATCGTAGAAGGAGCAGGACAGAGAACTGCATCTGTTAAAGCAAAAGGAGGCTGGGAAGGCAGTCAGAACAGCAAAGGCCCAAACCGAGGAAAAGATAGCCAACTCAGTTAAGAAGGGGATAAACCTTTATAGGTACATCAGGGAGCGAAGGAAGACCAAGGAGGGATAGTGAGGCTTAATAAAGGGAGGGAGGGGGGCAGAGGGAGACTGTGAAAAGGCAGAGATACTAAACAAATATTTTGCTCAGTATTTACAAAGGAAGAGGGGAGGTACATAAAAAAAACAGTAGTAACACCTGGATACAGAAGTTGATACTGGCCCATTTACAGAAGAAAGGGTTCTGAAAGAACTCAAAACTGAAGGTGGACAAAGCAATGGGGCCTGATGGGATTCATCCCAGAATTCTAAAAGAACTAAGGGTAGAACTAGTGACACCACTGACTACCCTTTTAACAAATCATGGAGGATGGGTGGTACCCGAGGACTGGAGGAGGGCAGATGTGATTCCCTCACAAAAGTGGGAGCAAGGCAGAAGCAGGAAACTATAGACCTGTTAGTTTAACTCAGTGATAGGGAAAATGATGGAATCACTTCTAAAGGAAAGAATTGTCGAGTATCTAGAGGCCAGAGGGCACAGGACCCTAGGCAGCATGGATTCACAGCGGAAGGTCATGCCAGACTAATCTGATAGATTTCTTTGACTGGGTGACCAAAGTAGTAGATCAGGAGGGGCTGTGACATGGCCTACCTAGACTTTAGCAAGGCATTTGACACAGTTCCACACACAAGATTAATATACAAGTTAGCCAGCCTGGGAGTGGGTCCCAAGATGACAGCCTGGGTAAAGAATTGGCTGGAGAATAGGACACTGAGAGTAATAGTAAATGGAGTCCACCAGAAGAAAGGAGGTTACTAGTGGGTACCGTGAGGGTTCAGGATTAGGACTGGTCCTCTCAATGTCTTAGGCGACATTGCAGAAGGCTGACTGAAGGAAAAGTATGTCTCTTTGCAGATGACACTAAGATCTGCAACAGAGTTGATGCACAGGGTGGGGTGGAAAGGATGAGAAGGGACTTGGCAAGGTTAGAGGAATGGTCAGATGTATGGCAGCTTAGATTCAGTGCTAAGAAGTGCAAGGTAATGCACCTGGGAAACAAAACCCAGGGAAGAGACACAGTGGGGGGTGAGATACTAACAACAACAAAATGGAGAGGGACCTGGGGTAGTCATATCAGATGACCTAAAGATGGGCAAGCAATGTGAGAGGGCAGCAAGGAGGGTTGGGGGATACTGGGATGCATAGGAGAGGCATCACCAGTAGAAAACAGGAAGTTATTATCCTCTGTACAGACAGCTGGTGAGACCCCATCTGGAGTACTGTGTGCAGTTCTGGAGACCCAATCTCCGCAAAGACATAGACAGGATGGAAGCTGTCCAGAGGAGGGCAACTAAATGGTGCAGGGTCTGCACCGAAGACATATGAAGAGAGACTTAAGGAGCTTAATATGTATAGCCTCGAGGAAAGGAGGAGGGAGAGGGACATAATAGAAACTTTCAAGTACCTCAAGGGAATCAACAAAGTCCAAGAGGGTAGCATCTTTCAAAAAAAGAGGTGTGCAAGAACAAGAGGGCACAATTTGAAGATAGAGGGGGCGGCTCAGAGGTAATTTAAGGAAGTATT
Organism: Neoceratodus forsteri; assembly: GCA_016271365.2. Classification (NCBI taxonomy): domain Eukaryota; kingdom Metazoa; phylum Chordata; order Ceratodontiformes; family Ceratodontidae; genus Neoceratodus; species Neoceratodus forsteri. Next base: position 260,674,538 of record JADMNL010000027.1, on the reverse strand, counting down.
TTTTCACAGAGAGGGTTGTGGATGCATGGAGCGGCCTTCTGGAGGAGGTTGTGGAGTCAAAATCAGTAGTGGAATTCAAGCATGCATGGGATAGTTATAAGGCAGTTCTGGGGGTGGGGTAGGAAGAAGTAGGCTGCTGGTTAACTAGGATCTGCTGCTTATCCAGTAGGTAGGAAATGGGCAGACTGGGTGGCCAAACGGTCCTTATCTGCTGTCAAATTCTATGTTTCTCAGGTGCTCGTACAGGAGGTTATTGTGGTGACCTCGGAGCTTATGTAAAACAGGCTGTGTTTATCATTGTTCGATTTAGTATGGGGTTAGCACTACCATGTCATGAGTGGGGTAGATAGGGTGCTGGGGGTCAGTTTAGCAACAGTTTTTTCTTTTTTGTAGAATCTTTTAAAACAGAAAGATCAATGAGGGACAGTTTTCTTTATTTACAGGGAGATGATGAGCCGACACTGGGATTGAGCACCCCGTGCTGGGATAATGTCTGATGGCACTGGGAGTGGATAGAGCTTTACCAATCACTGACTCACTGCAGGCACTGAGGCAGGCAGAGCAGCGTCCATCTATGGCTGCAGAAATCAAAGAAATCCCGCTGTTCTCATATAGAGAACATGGCTGAGCGACTCTTCGCTAAGCTGGGCACCCAGAATTTTATAGTGCCCAAAACCTTATTTCAGGCCCTTTTTTCAAAAACTAACACCAGACATAATCTAACTAAACAGGTTCTGTTTAACTAGATTCAGGTGATTGTTTTTGAAAATACATAATCTTTTATTTTCAATGTTTTAGTTTAAAAAAAAAAAAAAGATGATGGCCCTCAAGATCAATATTTTTCTCACAATCAATAATTTGCAATAAACAAGCTCTCAAGTTTTTTTTTTTTTCATTCATATCCTAGGCTTATCCAGAAACCCTATTGGGCATGATCAGAAAATGTAAACTCAGATAACTCCATAACTGTTTAATATTGTTTCATGAAACCTTCAAAGGCACTACCTAGGCACTGTTGCTTCTGCCCTGAAAGTACTGACTAGGCTGTTCGTAGAGAAAAAAAGACACATGTATTAAGTATAGGGGAAAAAACATTTCATTAAAATTTGATGTGCCGATCTCAGAAACTGCACAAGGTGCTATTACAAACTTCACATCTTGAAACCTTGCCAGTCAGACCATGCATGCAAAATTTTGGGCTGTTTATTTGAACGCCATCAGTTATTAAGGTGCAAAATTGGTGGTTAACATTAAAGGGAACAGTCAGCATAAAGCACTCCACAGTCAAGTGAGGAAGTAGTCCCAATGTGCACTTTGTGCTGCAAAAACATTTAGATTACTTGCAGTTTACTGTTGTACAGTAGATTATATCAGACTGATTTTGCTTAGTTGTAGGCTGACATCTTCTTTACTACAATCCCAGAATCCCCTGCAGCTGACAGAGCAGTAGGCAGCAGGGAGATTCAATAGCCCACAGTGCATATTAGAATAGATCTCCGATTAGATGCTTTTGGGACTGCTTTTCTCCAGAGTCTAAGTACAGTCCTCTCTGACTGCACATAGCTCATGGAGGACAGTGTGACCAACAAACAAAACAACAGAGCTAATATGCACTGCAGACTATTGAATCTTCTTACTGCTGTCTGCTGATCTGATGTCATCTGCAAGGGACTTTAGGATTTGTAGTAAAAGAAGATGTCAGCCTACAACTAAACTAACAAAACTAGTCTATTGCAATCTACTATACTACTGTAAACTATAAGTAAACCAAAATGTTTTTGCACCCAAATGCACATTGAGATCAGCCTCACACTTGAGTGTGGGAGCCCTTGTGTAATTAGGTTCCTCTTTAAACACCTTACTCAGCTCTAACTACAATATACTAGTGCTACTGCTCCAGTATATTTCCTCCTGCACAATTTTGCACTGTTCCACATTTACATGTTACTTTTACTGTTTTTGCTTGCTGTGTAATTTGATTACCTTTACACCTGTACCTTTGTTTATTCATCATAACTGACCGAATTTTGCTATACCCTTCCCCAGGACACATCTGGAAAAGCGCTGTTCTCTGCTCTGTATACTTTAAACATGGGGAAGTGTGTTGCATCTCTCTGAATGCAGAATATGCTCTATATCTAGACACATGAAAGTAACTTTTATAAATAGTGTGGTTTATGTGTTATTACAAATATCAATTTTGCATGTAGCTACATTTTCCCCTATTTCTTGGATATATTACAGCCAGTCCAGTGGCGCTTGACTGGTAATGCACTGCATTAACATGTGGAGAGACCCAGGATCAAATCTCAGTCATGACTCCCACACAGCAGATCAGGTGGTCTTGGGCATACTACTAAGGGTGGGGGTTGAGACTACTCTCTCTGCATCACCTTCTGTGGCTCACGAAGAGCCTTAACATTGTGGGTGACCATGCAATGTTGGCTCCATCCTTGCAGGCCAGCGTGAGTGATGTGACAGACTAAGTCATCGGGAAGGTGGGAGGGACCAGGATGAAAAGTGAAATGGCCATTGAGTTTTCTTTCCACATTACAATTTTGAGGTTGACCTGAGGAACACTGCAGTTATACTATAGATGTAGATAAGTTAGTCGAGACTGCTGCTTCTGAATGTCTTGTGCAATGTAAGTATGTTGTTTTTACTGAAAACTTCAGTGAAATATTGTTAAAAAGAGAAAATATCCTACTTCTAACCACCAGTGACAGCCTGCCCCTGCCCTATGTCCACTGTCCTGATCGAGTCCTCCCTCCCCCACGCTGACACATTAGATGAATGTTCCCAGGTCATCCCTGCATGACCCAGGTCCCACTGTAGTGGTCCACCCAGAGCTTTGCTGGTAAGTGGCCTGGTTTTGAAAGATCATGGGATGATTAGAGACTGGATGGGAACAGCAGGAGCAGCATAAACAAGCTAGATGGACTAGCCAAGGCAAGTTAGGAAAGGGAGAAGAAATTGCAAAATAAAAAAAAAAAAGCGTCCAGCCTGTCTGTAACAGTAGAGCAACCACTTGCAACACCAGTAACCTGGGTTGGAGCGAGCCTTGGGCATCGGGGCTGGGCAGGGGCGGAGGAGGAGGATTGAACTTTCCACAGGACGCTCTCCTCTGGGAGGGTCACTGTCTCCCTGCAGTGCTTACACCTGGGTGACCACAGGTGGAAGCATAGTGGAGACTCACTGAGATGGAAGACATCTGCCAGGCTCGCAGTCAGTGCACTGATATACGTGCTACCACTTGGGACCCTTGCATGCAGACTTCCAGGGACTGGAAACAAAAGGAATGAAAATGACTGCAGCGACAACGGACACTCCTGGTACATCCTGACTCCACACCACGCCACCTGATGCACTGATGCAACAGAGTTTTGGTGGTTGGCCTCCCCTTCTTTTCCTCTAGCGGGTAGAGCCACGCTACATGGAGGTTGCAGTAGCAGTCCGGAGGGATGGGGGCCTGGTAACTTCGGAGTCTCCCTGAAGGAAGGCTGCACTGGAGGATAGATGGGTATAAAACAGAAGTAAAAAAAAGGAATTGTATTACATAGTTACATACCATCTAACTTTACTTTTGTGCTGCATCTTCCTTCTAGAATCCCAATGATATATCATATGTGTACAGCGGTTATGCTCCACTGAGTGTGCGTTTGGCTCAAATACTGTCTCGTCCTGGTTGGCGTAGCATTGAAGAGGTTTTAAAGATGCTGCCAGGTCCTCACTTTGAAGAGAGACAACAGTTGCCTTCTGGATTGCAAAAAGCGTAAGTTTATTGAACCCTTTTGGTCAGGCAACTTGAACCTTGGGAGTTACAAGGTTTACATGATACGCTTTTGTAAACCTAATGTTTTCCCTAAATTTCTCAGTACCTGACAATTTCTAAAGATATAAAGATATTTACATATATTTCTTTTGCCTATTTTTAGCGACTACCTCTGTGCCAACTGTCACCCCATTCCTTTAAGCCCCAGGGCCCCACCCCTGCTACCTGCAGGACTGGCTCGTGCCCTGCCACCAGCTCAGACCAACCAGACTGCAGCCATTCATCCTGGTGCAGGCTGCGCTCAGGGGCCCACCATAGTCATTGGGGAGGAGCATCTCCTGAATCTCACTTGATTTCCAGTCCATGTGCCAGCTTGCCCCTCTGAGGGCATCCCCATGACCTGGAGGAGAGACACTACTGAGTGCTGTGTATGGGTCTCCTATGCTGGTACTGGGGGCTGTTGGCATGGAGGGGACCACAAGGGCTGTCATCTGTCATACTGCTGCAGCATTTCTGCCTTTTTTTTCCCTGCCCTTTCTCAATGTTATTTGCATGCTGCAGCTGGCTTGGGGGCGCAAGACAGTGCGTGGCCACCCATGCTGTCAGACACCACCACGCCTTCACCAGGAGCCAACCCGGAGGAGAACGCCCAGAGGATGCTCAAGAACCCTCCCCGTCACCATCCACTTCTGACTTTCTGAGCTCGGAGCACAAGCTCGGGTCACCAGCATGCCAGTGGTCCCCTGTCACTCAACATTACTGAGCCAGCTTATCCATAATTTAATAAATCTGCTCACGTACTTTTATTATAAGTCATTCTTCTCCCCTGCTGGCCTGTCATAGCTGCACCTTTCCTCCTTCCAGGATGACGCAGTTGCCTTCACATCAAGGCCAGTGTTGCTCCTGGTCTGTCGGCAGGGTGTGTGGAAGCTGGATGGCATGTGACTCCCCTTCCCAACCAAGCATCTCCACTTCATGACTCCCTCATTCCTCAGCTAATCTCAAAGGGGGATTGTGGGAGACTACCACACAGACCATGATCTAAAAGTGGCAGCAAGATGCAGTGTTTTAACTACTTTCCTCCAGTTTTTTTTTTTGTTCATATTTTTCTGAATTTGTATTATTTTTCCCCGGTTTCTGTTTCCTGTGATGCTGGCGCCCTCCAGCAGCATTGTCCTCCTTTCTTCCACCAGCCACCACACAGCTAACTACTGCATCAGCAGCAGGCTCTCGATAACCAATATCCTAGAAGGAAAACGAAATGTCATTTTGGGGGATTGTAGTACAGTACTAAGCAGTTGTATAAGATGCTAGACTTGAGGGAAGTGACACTGGAGCAACCATGTATAATGCCCCCACAGAGTATTTGGTGCATGCATGGTGTGCTATGGTCTGTGTAGCTCAAAAAACAGTTGCCACAGTTGATCAAATTTATGAGGCATACTGTCGGTGTTGCAGTCTGCTCTCTCCAGCATAGAGCAGTCTACCATTATGTGACACCAGTGAAGAGTATGAGAGGGTAAGCATTTATTTATTCATTGACATTAACATACAGAGATTTAACAAGAATCTTGTTTACAGATGTGACCGGGAGGGCTTGCAAGGGCAAAACACAATATGCAGCAGTCGGATAGACATACACACACACACACACAGTGGTATATAACAATATAAGTGTAGATGGAATACTGTGCAGTATTTTGCAATAACTAGGTACAAAACCAGCAAAAGTGTATGATGCAAAATATGCAACAAGTAATTCAGAACATTCACAAATGAACAGTCGGTGCAGTCACAGCGGATTCCAATGAATCAAGACTACCTTTCTGGCATTCATCAGAGCTAATTTAATTAGAGGCTCATACCCTTGATTAAATTGGGGCTCAATACTAAATTTAGTTCCAAACCAAATAATGTTGGGTTGAGTAGAAATTCACACCTACCATACAACTTATGAACAAAAGAATCCTGTTCCAGTAATAATTTACAAGAGGCCATGTCAAACATGTGGACTAAAGTACATATTAATGTGTGACGCCTATTGCATCTATTCCAAAATGTTTTTTTTTTTTTAATATATTACACTCTGGTAAAATTTAATAGGAACTGTGCTGCATGTTTTACTGATCAATGAATTTATGTTTTGTCACCTTTGCTCTGCAGTTCAAAGGGTTAACCATGATGCGTCATCCAGTTGAATGTTAATCCTTTGCCAAGACTTTCAGTTTAAATAAGTCAAGCTTCCTACTGTCTCGTATTATTCTGCATATTTTACTAATGAGCTTTTTGTTTGAAAGTGTATGTCACCAAGAAATATAAAATCAAACATTAGTGTTAATGCAAAGCATCATGGAATGTATGTGCAAATCATCATGAACATTTAGATTGGTTCTGCTTTAAGTAGATTTTACTTTTCACAAATTATGTGAGAGGCTGTTTGGCACCATGTACTCCTGTTTAAAGCAGAACCAGTCTGAATGCTCTTGATAATTTGCATATACATCCTATGATACTTTGCATTATTGAGGTATGTGATTTTTGAATTGCTTTGAAACCTGGCATTGTTCCCAATGTCCTTTTCAAGTAACCCTTGCCTAAGTGCTTTTTTTTTTTGTGCTTGAGGTTCTTTTAAATCACTCTAGGTTGTTTACAGAGATTTAAATAAAACAAGTACATCAGTCCTTCTGAAACATTTAAATATATTCATGTAGGTCAGCAAGGGAGAACCGAATCACTCTGGTGTTCTTCCTTGGTGGAGTAACATATGCAGAAATCGCTGCACTGAGGTTCCTCTCTCAAATGGAGGATGGAGGCACAGAGTACATCATTGCCACCACGAAACTAATCAACGGAACAAGTTGGATCAAGTCAATGATGGACAAACTAGAAGCACATCCCTTCTAGAACATATTTAAAAACACCATCAGGACTGGGGAGAAGCATTGTCTTTGTAAATAATTCGGGAACAAATACTGTTTCTTAGAGCTGCTCCATCAAGTCATCAGAAAGAAACATAACTTGAACTCTGCTGTACAGCGCTGTTTTGTGCTACTGTGGTACATGCTGTTTTATCTGCATTTAAAGCTTAGAATGTTTACTGATGGCCTCTATAGCTTTATCAAACTGGATATATCACTAGGGATCCTGTGTTTTGATCTGTTGTGGTTCCAAGGTTCTGAGCAATTTGGATTACACCTTTCTTGTTTGTTTTCCTCTGTAGCTCCACTGAACCCACCCTTACTCCCTGCTGCTCTGCCTTCCTTCCTCTCCATTCTCTCCACTCCATGACAGCTTTGAGGCATGCAGCACCAAGTTAGGATCATGCACATGCTCCTCCATATGTCTGGAGGCTCTCGTGGAGCATTCTGTTCTGCTTGACCGCTGCCTGAGGGTTGCCATGTGGTGGCAGATGTCTCCTCCTGGCCCGCCCAGATACCCTAGGCTTGCAACATGAACCCAGGTACTCTGAGTGGTAAGTGGATGTGCACGCCCAGTGGCAGAGCCAGGTTTGGGAGCATTTGGGAGCTGGGGCATTCAGTCAATCATGGGCTCCACAGTGGGCACTAAATATTGAATAAAGATGGTGGTGGGCACCACATACTCACCTTGGGCAGCCAGGAGGGGCCACCACCCCTCCAGCCCCCCAGCTCCGCCACTGTGCATGCCAGTAGTTTGTTAGACTGGACTGACTTTAGAATACTTCCGAATGTTATTAAAGAGAGTTTTCTCACTTTGGGGTGGACCTTGAAAACACAATGCTTGGGCAGTTCAGTTTCTATTGGCTAGATTTTCTGTGTGTTTATTCCTTTTGCAGTATTTTTCGTTATTTGGTTGATTTGCATGGAAACAGGATCCTTGCCCCTGTTGTTGCTCTACATTTGCTGATGTCTCAGTCCTCTGTGACATAATCATTTTCTTAGTAACCAACTGTGATGTCACAAAGAGGAGTGTGACTTCAGCAAAGGAGTAAGCTGCAGAAGATGATCTCTAGTGGACAAGGATCCTGTTTTCATGCAAATTAACCTAATAATGAACAAAGGGAAGAGAAATCCAGGCAGTCTGTAAAAATAAAATATGTCCAACTCTGTTTCTCCAAAAGTGACAAACCCACATTAAGCATCCATCAGACCCTAGGACAAAATCTTTTTCATCCAAAACTAATTTGCTTTGCAGTTTCTCACGGGAGAATTCAGAGCATTGACTGCACAATTTATAGACCTTTTCACAGCCCTCTTTATAAGTGTCAGCTGTGGAGCCAACATAACTAAATTGTTCCTGAAAGTATGCCGTTAACTAACATGATTATTGTGAAAAGTAAGTATTTAAGAAGAATATGTGTATATTAACATTTACTTCAGTGTCATTTTATGCATTAAAACCATATTTGTCTAATCGAACTGGAATGTGATGGGTGATGTCACACTATTTGCATTAAATCCACACCTACTTGATGCCCCAGAAGTTAAGGTATTTTAAAAGATGCAACCTGCACTGTGTTAGTCACGAGCCCCCAACCTTCCGATGTCTGATCTTTTATTTCTGCTGAAGAGAGTGATCATCCCTTATTGTTGCTCCGCATTGGGAACAGCTATGTCCTTTGTTATTTAAAAAAAAAAAAAAAAAAATATTTTATGTTATATGAGTATACATTTGTTAAGGTGCTTTTTTGGTTCCCAAACTAGGGGTGCATGTGTCTTTTCCTCCGGTACAGGCAGTTCCAGAAATTATGAACTTTACTACTTTTTGTTCTCACTTGTTCTCACAAAACTGTGGCCTAATTATGGCAAAGTTACAAAACTGAAGCTTGTTGATCCCAAGGACTATGACGAAATAATGAATGTCCTGGTGCTTGCTGCCAGTTGTATGTATCTATTGATAACTGGTAAAATGCACTGAGGCCTGGGTCCCTTTAGCCATGAATATGATGACCCAAGTTCAGAATTAAACACAGCATTTCAGTTTGACCTGATAGCAGGGCAATCTGTAAGTCTGGACATAAACTAACATTAAATTGAGATTAGTTTTAGGACTGTGGTCCATGTAACAAAATGTGTTTTTTTTTTTTTTTTTTTTTACCTGTTTATACCCAGATGTTACTCCAACCCAGTCCTTTCCTCAGGCTCCCCAAGGCCCTATTCTGAGCCCCAGTTCACCTTGGCAGTCAGCTCCTTGCCCTCCATGGAGCTGTGGCTTACCCCAGGTGCGGATGGGAGTAGCTGTGGATTTACCCCAAACTCATTATTGTCAGGAGACCTCCATGACTGTACAGGGGACCCAGATGTACCGGAGTCTGTCTTCAGGTTGGCTGGGGCCTATTTGTCATGTTACTTCCTGCCCTGGATGTTGCTGTGTACTGTGCTCAAGGGAGATAACAGGATGGCATACAACCACAAGCCCAGATGATGTCTTCCACCCACTCAGTGCTCCACATGTGCTACCACCTGTGGTCACCCAGGTGGCCGCACCTCAGAGCTGGAGCCTCTTCTCCTGGTTGTCCCCTGATGACCCAGGCTTGTTCATGAACCTGGATCACTGGTGTCACGAGTGGTAGCCCTACAGCTGTGCCAGCACAACATTTTCCATTGCACATATAATGAAATTTGTTCTTCTGTTTATTTTATTTGTTTAAAATTTGGTGACTGGTTTAGGCACTGTGAGCCAGGGCTCATTTCCAGGTGCGACCTGGGGGCAGGGATACGCACAGAGAGTGAAATGGCAATAATGAAGTGAAGGTGACAACAGTAGGTGCATGAACATGTACAAAATAAAAATCACAGTACAGGCAATGAATTTCAGAGAAAGACAAAGTCAACCTCGAAAGAGCACATGCACATTGGTGATGGGTAGCCAGATTGAGAGCTAAAGGTTTGTGTCACCAGTGTATACAACATTTGTATGGAACCAACGAGGCCTAAAATTCAGATTACAGAGTACACTGAGCTGTAAGCTATACAACTGAGTAGGTAAACATGGGTAAAATGGGCAAAGTATCAGCGGGGTTGATAGGACATGGATTGTTGTAACATGCAGACTTGGATCAGCACTGTAGACTACAACTGCTTAGTCAAACACTGGCAAGGTAATCTTAAGGATGATCTCATGGCAGACCGAAAGGAAGGCATGATTTGTTTTGGTACTACATGCTAAGCTTAGTGTGCAGTTTCTTGTGCATGGCAGAAATATTGGTGAAAACAGAGATTCTGATCCAGCCACATCCATAAGTACTTGAAATGGGGTACCTGTTCAAGCAGGTTGCCAGCTAGAGTTGAGAAGACGGGTGACAGGTGTTTGTTGGAGTCTTGTCTAGTGCCAATGTGAGACAGTTGTTCTTTCATTTAACGAGAGATGATTTGCATGGAACCAATGCTATACATTGTCAAAGTCATGCTGGAGTGAGGACTCCAGCTGAGGACTGAGACACCTGAAGCAGATAGAACTGTGTCATCTGCATACTTGTGTATGTGGGAAGAGACACAAGTGGAGGGAGTTCATTTAACCTTAGACTGCTGACAGAATTAGAACGTGTTGGAGTTCTGGACTGCTATATCAGTCCATGGCCCTTAAGGGTTAAGAGGATTGGGATAAGGATTGAATTGTTGGCGACACCGGACTTAATGGGCAGGGGAATTAATAGGACATCATCAACTTTGGTTAAATGGAGCAGATTGGAAATGTAGGAGCAGACCCACCTGACTGCCAGGTGGATAGACCCATGCACCTAACTTGTATAAGAGAAGGAATGGGTTACTGTATCAGAGGGCTTTGCAAGATCTATGAAAATGGCCACAGTAAACAGGTCCGCTCCATGCCTTTCAGCATAAAGTCTGTGAACTGAAGGAGGGAGGAGATGGTGGAGTGGTTCTTACAGAAGACAGACTGAAAAGGAGAGAGAAAAGAAGAGTCAGGTAGGTGGATAGCTAGGAGAGAAGTTTTCCTGCATCTTAGCCAGGGTAGGAGGAGCAACATGGGCGGTAGTCATCTGGAGAAGAAGGATCAATTTGAGGAGAAGGAATACTTTAACCTACTTCCACCATGAGAAATGCATCCAAATTGGGGAAAAGATTGAAAAGGGAGGCAAGAGGGGTAGCGATGGCTGGCACAGAGAGATGAAGAATACTATCCAGACCATCAGGGCTGGGCTGTTAGTGGAATTATGAGACAGTAAGGCAGCAAGGGTGGTCTTTGTGGAGACTGGGGAGAAGGAAAATATGATGAGGGTGATGAAATGAAGGCCATTTGGGGGAGACATGGCAGGCAAGAGAGGAAGAAGGAGGGGAGGAGGAGGAGGAGGAAAACCAGGCACAGAAAGTGAAGAAATTGTTATAGGTTTGAACCCAGGCATCCTGGAATATTGTTACAGTTGCACTATCAGCTGTGCCACCAAGGCAACTGGAAACCTAGGACTCCCAGAAGCACCATACACTTTCTCTAATGCACAACCTGGTGCTGCACAGAAAATTACATTTTCATTCACATGGGTGCTGTGTGCACATATCTGGAACCCAAACAGATGAAATAAATAAATTGCCTTGGCTGGGATTTGAACCCAGGCTGCCTAGAATAACATTCTGGTTGTACTACCAGCTGCACCATCAAGGCAACTGGGAAACCTAGGACTTCCAGAAGCACCTCTGGTGCTGCACAGCTAATTATGAACTCGGTCACCAGTGTTGCTAGCAGTAGCACTAGTGCTGCACAGACTGGCCGGCAGACAGTTATATATTTAAATAAACAAGATATGTAACACTAATTTAACAGATTTAAACACTAAGATAAAAAGATACTTCTTAGAATCAAACCTGTGCATTCTGTGGGAGGCAGTATAGCACAGAGGTTTAGGGCTCTGAACTGCAAACCCTGGAGAGCTGGGTTTGAATCTCACAGCCCTTGCTTGCATACTGTGTGACCCTGAGCAAGTCACTTGACCTCCTTGTGCTCCCAGATCACACCTGGAAACAAGGTTCAGCTTAATGTACCTTTTGTGGTTAAACAATTTCCCTTATCCCCTACCCTAGCTCAGAACCACATTAGGCTGAGTTTTTACCAAGCTTCTAATGCCTGAAGTGCCTTAATGGCAACATTTTGATAGTGTATGGCTTAGAAAAGCCTAGTTTTACCAGTAGTGCCATATATAGGATTAGCACAGTGCTTTGTAAAATAGTTATAATAACTTGATAGGGAGGTCACAGACACCAACTCTGGTTTGTTAAAAGGTAACATGATGCATCAGACCAGTGCTCCACAGGCGTCCTGTATTCTTGACTGTGAATTTTTTTTTTTTTGCCTAAGGTCACTACAGTGCTAAAGCTCATATGATAATACAACTAATTTGTAGGAAAAAGCAACTATCAGTGAAAATGGGGTAGGCGAGATGGATATTTGTATTTATAAAAAACAGAACCACCTCCATTCTGTCATTCAAGCCTTGGGGACTACACCCCTCCCCAAATATCCAGAAATGCTCTCATTAGGACCTTTTGGACTTCCAGTCTCCTCTTGGTAACTTCTGAACAACTTCTAAAGCCACAGGACAAAATCAATGTTTGACCACACTAGATAGGCAGTTAACATGTCTGCCTATTGTATGTTGCATGTTACTGTGATTTTGATTGTCTGCACATGTTCAGCAATTCTTTGTCTCCTGACATCGTAGTTCTGCCACTATAAAATGCATTGCAGTCACATTTGATCACATATAATGACCTCAGTAAGTTATAAGTCACAAAATCTCTCCTGGTACTGTCATTACCTGTTTTTGGATTAGTAACTATTTCTCAGTTGCTAATAAAGTTGCACTGGTTGCAATGACTGCATTTATAGCACCCTTGTGAGCTAATCTCAACCAAATAGGAGGTTAGTCTTTTATAAAAACTGTGGACCAGTCTATCCAATGTATTTCTACCTCACCTATATATTAATCTAGGGGCGCTTAAGTAACTTCATTCAAAGATTGGTCCAACCTGAGACACTCCTGTGTTTTTCTGCAGTTTTCCTCACTTCCCATACTTGGGGAGGGTAAGTACATAGACCTCACTGTCTTTTTTCCCCTAACAATTCCAGCATATTTTGTTGTTCAGCACTGTTTCTTCCTCGTTCTGCATTCTCTGTTCTATAGCCTCATGGAGTGAGCCTTACTGACCTTCATCAGCCCTCTGTTCAGAAAATAGTATTCAGTGGTACAATTATGTTTCATTCATAGAAACTGGCCCTTTGTAGGTTTTGATAACATGATGAGGGTAACTGCTCTCCGCCTAATAATGTATTTCAGTTGACTTCCGTTCCGTATGGAGTAAACATCTCTACCAAACGTCTCCTCCACAATCTAAACCAATCCACCTCTAAAACAGCAAATTACTCTTGCTAAATAATCATCCCTACTATAAACAGTGAGAGAGGCAGTATCGGGTGATATTTCTACAAATTTATGGCAACAACCTACAGGAATTGGTACTAACTTCTCTCGGACTGGCAAGATGAGTTGAATCAGGCTCCAGCTGACTCAGTGCGGCCTCCTCATACTCCAGTGTGCAAAACTATGGCCCAAAATGCTGATATGGGCAAAACAACCATAAATAAGGACAGGCAAAGAAAAAGAATCCACTTGCCCTCAGAGGACAATATTTTATGGCCATAGTGGAGTTTCGTGGGGGAGATGAGAGATTCCATCAGGGAGCTCCGACCAACCTAGGCACTCTGCAACAATGTGTGGATGAGGCAGACACTCAGATTAGTATCAATTCTACCAGGTTGGACTCTTTGGAGACATCGATTCTCTCCCTGGCCAATGCACAGCTGCAGACTTCTCTTAGGCAAGAAGACACAGAGAACCGTGGTTGGTGTAAAATATGCGATTTTTGTGATCCCAGGTAGGACCCTCTGGCCTATGCCAACTACCTATTTCACCTTGTATTAAATCTTGAGCCTGAATTCCAAATGGACTTTGAAAGGGTGCATAGGTGCTGGGGCCCAGACCAACAAGCCAAGAGCCCAGACCACGCTTTGTAGTGAGATTTTTAAATTACCAAATGAAGGATATAATTTTAAGAAAAGCTTGGCAGAAAGGAAAGATCATGTTGGGAACCCAGCAACTTGCCTTAGATAATGACTATGCCCCATTGACACAATGGCAGAGGAAGGAATATGCTTTACTATTTCCACTGCTTAGAGCTAAGCAGCTCAGGTTCAGGACCCCATGTCTAGCGAGGCTCACAATCCTCTTCCTGACAGAACAAACCACCTACAACATGGTGGCTGAAGCAGCAGACCTTACCAAATGAGGGATTATACCAGAGGGAACCTGGGCCAAAAATTTAAAACTCTCCATCGAGAGGCGAGGCAGAGAAGATCCACAGCTACAGTTTGACCTTACATTCGAGGACATCCTGATGAAAATAAATCAACTAAAGAACCCTACATTGCTGTCTTAACCACAGTAGGCAATTATTCCTTCTCGAACTGTTGTTAAAACCCTTCCTTCAAACATCATGAAGTCTTGCTATATTATGACTATTGCAGTTTGCCCCAGCCTTAGAACTGCTCCGAGGTGAAAGAGTTAACTTCATGCAGAGCATGGAGTTTAGAGCGTGAGCTCGGTTCAGAAGCTCTGTTTGGCTGGTTTCAAACCGAAACTGTCAGATTCTTTACTCTGCCTCACTGAACAGTCGCTCCGAGATTCCTCCTGTTGCTCGGTTCATTTCTTCGGTTTAAAGTGCTATTTCGGTTAATTTAACCATGATTTCATTATTTTAACCAAAACCGATCGCTTCAGGCTCTGTCTATGGTAATTGTAAGTAATAGATAGGGTTTTTCTGTGTGGAACTTGTAAAGTATTATCTGTTCGGTTGAACCGATCGAGTTGTATTTAAATATAAGTTTAAAGCCTTTAAGGCTTTTTAGAGTGCGGTTCCTGGTTCTTATCGTTCTAAAAACGGATTTCATTACGGTTTTTTCCACTACCCGTGACACGGTTTGGAACCGATAAGGGTGTCTTGCCTGGCACTGCCATCAAAAGGGTGTTGGTTGGTTAGGCTGGCATCATGTCTGAGAAACCCAAAGAAAACTGGGCCCACTGGGTTTCAACACTGTAGTGTCTGTGGGGAAGCCTTTGCCGAGGCTGACCCCCCCACTACATGTGTCTATTGTCTGGGGTTTGACCACCTCAATTCAGACTGTCAGATTTGTAAAATTTCCCTGCAGCCACCCTGGACAAGAGTGGGCAGGCTCAGGAGCGAGGCCAAAAAGTCTGCTGACCTGGATGGCCAGCCCAGTTGTGCCAACCGAACCGGAGGGAGTGCCCTCTGACCAGGGCAAGACTTCCTTGGCAACGAAAAGCTGGCTCTGAGGAGCCAGTTCCAGCTAAGAAATCTAAAAAATCAGCAGGTTTGGAGTCCAAAATTCCTTCTACAACTGCTGCAGAGATAGCCAGGGCAATACAGATTGTCCAGTCCCTGTCCTCGAGTTCCTCAGAACCGCCACTGTCTGGCAAAAGGTCGGTTCGGTTGGTTCCAGTGGTTCAGGATTATGATATAGAAGAGTTCTATGAACCAGAGGAGGGGATGAGGATTATGATCAGTGTGAATGTGACTTTGAAAGTCTGGATGTGCCCATTGAACCGACATCTCCCAGACAGACCTTCAGGTGAGTCTCCCCTAGGTTTTCTGAGTCCCTTCTCATTTTTGTTTTATAAAAAGTTGCTGAGACCCTCCAGCTTCCCTTAGAGGAGGCTTTGGATGAGCAAGAGCCTGACTATGTGGAGATGATGGATATCCCAGAGTCCAGGAGGTTGTCCATCCCTTTACATAAATCCTTTAGAAAACAAACAATAAAAATTTTAAAAGCTCCTAATTCTGTGCCTCCTGTGGATAAAAGATGGACAGGAGCTACACTTTGTCAGGTCCTGATACAGATTTTATTTCACAGCAATGCAGTCATGTTAGTATTTCAGGCTGCAGCCTGTGATAAAGCTAATATTCCACTGGCTTCACATCCTCCTGACAAGGATTCCAGGAAGATTGATGCCATGGCCAAAAACAATACATGGTGGCATCCTTGGGACTCAGACAAGCTAACTATATGGCTTATGTTGCAAGATACCAGAAATCTAGATGGGATACTGTCATGGCCTTAGCCAAACAGGTCCCTGGCCAGCTCGCAAAGGAGCTGGAGCAGGTGGCTCTCGATGGTATTGAGGCATCTAAGGTGCAATTCCGTGCTGCAGTGGATTCTAATGATGTATCCTCTAGAGTCATGTCTACATCTGTGGCTTTTCGCAGATTGGCCTGGCTCAGGTGTACTACTTTGTCACAGGATACCTAGTCTAAGGCTATGGATTTTCCTGTAGGGAAATTCTCTGTTTGGGGAGCAGACAGAGAATTATATGAAGAAATGGATGAATATAGAACCACTTACAGGAGTGCACAAGCCAAGGAACGGCAAGCCACTCTCAGAGGCAGCCCCCAGGGTAGGGGTAGGCCTTTCACAGGCCTTTTACCAGACTCAGGCCCTCCTCTCAGCCTACGCTCAGAGGGGGTTCTTCAGAGGGAGAGGCAGACGGGTTCGAGCAGGCCTGCTCCCACCCCTCAGCCTAAAGCCCTGCCAAACAGGCACCCTGATGGGATGCCCAGGTGGTCTGCTCACTACCTGTAGGGGGCAGGTTGGCTCTACTGCCCAGGACTGGCAGTCTTTAATTCAGACAGGTGGGTCCTGATAGTGAGCCAGGGTCTGGTTCTCAGCTTCAAGAAATTTCCAAAGATGAGAGCCAGATCTTTCCACCTACAAACCCTTTAGAGACTCTTGCTTTGGAAACAGAAGTCTCAACCTGCTGGCTCTCAGAGCTGTAGAAAGGTTTCTCCCTTCACCAGGGCAAGGGTCTGTACTCCAGGTACTTCCTTACCCCAAAAAGACAGGAGAGTGGCGGCTCATCCTGGATCTAAGATATCTAAACAAGCACCTTTTAAAGCCAAAGTTCAAAATGGTGACACTGGGAATGATTTTACCTCCCTAAGGCCAGGGACTGGCTAGCCTCCCTGGACCTCAAAGATGCCTACTTCCATGTTCTTATCAGAAGCTCC
The DNA here is from genome assembly GCA_016271365.2 of Neoceratodus forsteri. Classification (NCBI taxonomy): domain Eukaryota; kingdom Metazoa; phylum Chordata; order Ceratodontiformes; family Ceratodontidae; genus Neoceratodus; species Neoceratodus forsteri. Next base: position 260,657,696 of record JADMNL010000027.1, on the reverse strand, counting down.
CATCAAAGTACCTTAGATTCGAACTGCCCTCAGGCCATTATCAGTTCAGAGCAATGTCCTTCGGCCTCACTTCTGCCCCCAGGGTGTTCACAAAGTGTCTGGCAGTAGCTCGCCACCTAAGAAGGCAAAGATTGCCATTTTCCCTACCTGGACGACTGGCTCATTGTGGGTCAGTCTCCAGACCAGGTCAAATCACACCTGCTAGTTACCCAGCAGCTGCTTACCTCTCTGGGATTTCTTCTCAATCTTCCAAAGTCAGTTTTGGAACCTGTCCAGGTAGTCACCTTTATAGGCGCAGAACTGGATACAAAGCAGGCCAGAGCCTTCCTTCCCTTGGAAAGGGTAAGGACCTTAGTGGCCCTGGCCCCTCCTTCACTCTGCAGGTTTCTCGACCAGCAAGGCATTTCCTGCAGCTCTAGGGCACATGGCTGCCTCCACAGCTGTGGTGCAAGGAGCAAGATTTCAGATGAGGGATATTCAGTTCCATTTGAGAGCTTTCTGGTCTCAAAGAGAGATCCTCTATCCAAGTTAATCCCAGTGACTCGAACCTGATCCAGGCCCTTCAGTGGTGGCAGGATCAGAGTAATCTGAGACAGGGGTGCCTTTCATCCCTCTGTCCCATTCCTTGACCCTTACTACAGATGCATCCCTCTTGGGATGGGGAGCTACATAGGCGACCTCTCCACCCAGGGATTATGGTCCCTCAGGAATCTGTGCTCCACATCAATCTGTTGGAACTCAGAGCTGTTTTTCTAGCACTTCAGGTTTTCTCTGCATCTGTTCAGAACAAGGTGGTACAGGTCAGAACAGACAACACCACTACAATGAGGTACATCAACAACAAGGGCACTCCGGTCTCGGCCTTGTGCACCGGGCGATGAAGTTGTGGTCTCTGGCTTACTCCCTGAACACTTCCTCATAGCAGTTCACCTCCAGGCAAGGACAATGTCCTGGCAGATGCCCTCAGCAGGATTTCCCAGGGCCATCACGAATGGTCACTGGATCCCCTAATACTGGGATAGGTTTGCCAGATGGGGCACCCTCAGATAGATCTTTCGCAGCCCCAGACAATTATCAACTTCCACTGTTTTGTTGCAGGCCCCAGTGTTGGGCCCAGTTCCCTGGATGCCTTTCTCCTCGATTGGGAAGGAAGTTTCTTTATGCCTTCCCCTTCCCTCTCCTGTTCAAAGTACTAGTCAAAATCAGGTCTCAGCCCTGCAAATGATCCTGATTGCTCCAGACTGGGCCAGGCAGCCCTGGTACCCACTCCTTCTGTCCTTAGCAGTCCATCTTCCCTGTGTCTCCCCAGAAACCACAATCTGTTAACCTGTGCTCAGGGGAGAGTTTGGTATCCAATCTCAAATCCCTCAACCTCAAGGCTTGGCTCTTGAGCAGTTAGAGTTTGCTGATTTGCAACTTTCTCAAAGTGTTCTCAAAATCCTGAAGGCTGCTAGGAAGCCTTCCACCAGGGCTACCTATAACTCCAAGTGGAAAGGTTTTCCATATGGTGTTCTGGAAGCATGTTTCCCCAGAATCTACTGATCTACCTACTGTATTGGACTACATGGTCCATCTTAATTCTTTGGGACTGAGACCAGCCACCCTGAAAGTGCACTTGGCTGCTGTCTCTGCCTTCATTTCAGCAGGAAGCCTCTTCTCTCTCTGCTCATCCTGTATTTTCCAAGTTTTTAAAGGATTGCTTCACACCAATCCTCCATTCAGGGACCCTGCCCGGCTTGGGATCTTAATGTATGCATTGCTCAGCTAATGCAACCCCCTTTGAGCCTCTGTCTTCGCAGAGCTTAAGTATTTGACTTGGAAAACTGTATTTCTGGTAGCCATCACTTCTGCCAGACGTATAAGTGAGTTACAGGCTTTATCAGTAGAAACTGACTATTTCTTTCACAGGGATAAGTGGTCCTCAGGACTAACAGGAAGTTTTGCCAAGGTGGTTTCAGATTTCCACCTTAACCAATCTATTTCACTTCCAGTGTTCTTCACTGACCATTCCTCCTCTGGTGAGAGGAGGCTGCACAGCTTAGATGTTAAGAGGGCCCTAAGTTACTACATAGAGTGTACCAAGGGTCACAGGTTTGACTCCTCCAATTGTTTCTCACTTATGGTGAGGTTGAGAAAGGGAGACCTGCCACTAAAAGATCCATTGCCAGGTGGATCGCTTGTATACAACTTTTGCTATCAAAAGTTGGTAAGGTTCGCCCCTCAGGCCTGAGGGCTCACTCTACCAGAGGTACAGCTGCATCTCTAGCTGCTGTCAGAGACATCCTTATCTTGGAGATATGTCAGGCAGCTACTTGGAAGACAGTACATACTTTCACCAAGCATTACTCCCTGGATATTCAGGCCAGGAAGGATGCTCGGTTTGGCACAGCCGTGCTTTAGAGCCCATTCCCTAAGTAGGTTCTGTCCCTCCTCCATGGAGGTACTGCTGTGTAGTCTGCAATAGTCATAATATAGCAAGACTTCATGTTGTTTGAAGAAAAATTACTCACCTTAGTAATGTTGTTTCTTCTAATGGAGTCTTGCTATATTATGACCTCCCCAGCCTCCCCTCTCAGAACTCCTACTTTGGGGTGGTAGTCCTCTGTTGGCATTTATTGATGCCCTCTTTCATGTTTGGATGTTGTGTTTATGTAGTTATTTTATCTTAAATTTCTGGTCCACTGACTTGAGTCTTTGTGTTGGGACCAGTAAAAATGTGTTAATATATTAGTAGCCAGTTGGCTAGTGTAGGTTACAGCTCCCACACAGAACCTTAGTGAGTTTTTGCTCAGAAGATCTGACGGTTTCGGTTTGAAACCAGCCAAACAGAGCTTCTGAACTGAGCTCGTGTTTAAATTCCATGCTCTGCATGAAGTTAACTCTTCACCTCCAGAGCAGTTCTAAGGCTGGGGCAAACTGCAATAGTCATAATATAGCATGACTCTATTAGAAGAAACAACATTACTAAGGTGAGTAATTTTTTCTTACTTACTCAGCTGGTCGGGGGTGGAGGGGCATGCTGGGCCTAAAACAAGGGAAGAAAGGTGATTACCCAAGCAGCATGACTGGATCTGTATAAATAATAGGATCCTTAACCCTAATCCTAAAAATGCTGCGATCTTGGGTGCACAAATGGCATAAGTGATCCTCTGATGGTGGACTTTTTGTCTGGCTGTGGGATACGTAATTGCGACTTCCTTGATGGTGGGCTGGAGTGTTGGCTCCCTGCCTGTGTCCTCCTCGCTCTCCTCTCTCCTCCTGCCTTCTCTGGTGATCCATCTTCTTAAATGGGTGAGTTGTGAACCTGACTGGGCTGGGGGCTGGAGGGGCAACGGAAGGAGTTGGAAACCTACCAAGAGACATAAAAATAAATGAAATTATGGGAGCTTTGCATCTTACTGAAAACCTAGAACTTTCGGGCCTATGCTGAGTGAGAGGAGGAGGCTGTTCTGTAAGGACTGAGAAGAGGTGGAGAAGTAGAAAAGAGCACATCAAAAACTAGAAAGCCTCTCTGGACTTGAGGAAATACAACGAACGCATAAAAAAAAAACAGCATTGTGTTCACTATTGCCTCCCTTGAGTCAGACTTGCATGGGGGATGAAATGAAAATACTGCCATCTGTGCAGGGCTGGACCTGAATGGGGATCCCCTTCCTTTTCTCTCTTCCCTTTCTTGCCTTCTCTTTCCCTTCTCTTCCCCTTACTCTCCAAATCCTTTCCGCTTTTCCTCCCTTCCTTCTTCTTGTTCCTGCTTTCCCTTTATTCCTCCCTTTCCCTCCTCTTTCTTTCTTCCTCTTTTCCCCTCACTACATTGTCTGGCCCTAGAGATGTTACTATGATGCTGCCGGGGGACAAACTAAAGTGGAAATGCAACCACTATGTGGCTCTGGGAGGGGCCCACTGGAATCAATGAGCTTTATGAGCTCCTTGCAAGACCAAACAAGGACTGGATCCCTTATTGGGATCAGAGTCCTCTTGGGACTTTTCCTTTTTGGTGGTTATTGTGCCCACCTGAGTACCAGGATAACCCCAGCCCTCACCTCACCCCTGTTAAGGTGGGGGATGAGAGCTTACAGAGGCAAAGGTAATTGTTGCTTCACAGTTGGAAGCTAATAGATATAAAGTTAATATTATGGTAATAGTTTATTCACCACAAGTTGTTTGGTATATATTTTTTATTATAGTATATATAGTTCATTTTAACTGAAGCTGGCAAAAAGGTTGAAAGTTATAAAGGTGTGTTTGATTAGCTTAAGAAGACACAGGAGACAAGATAATATTTAAAAAAATCTTTATTAGGAAGGGTGTAGGTGGATGCTTCATTGGTCGCTAGGATGGGCTTCAGTTTGACTCATTCCAGCGGGGTTCATGTAGTTACAGGGATGCTGGCTGCAGCAGAAATAGGCCGACATTGGGGCTTGAGGTGGACAAATCGGGACCCTGGGTGTTCCCAGCCTGAAGGACAAAACCAAAAGGAAATATTATCCCTGACACTAGTCACAGCTCAATGTTATACTAGCTTTTACCTAATGGCAACCCACCCAGTTACAGTATACTCCCAGAATATAAATGGACTCACAGTCCCATTAAACAGGCCTGCCTAATGCAACATTTAGAGAGGCAGAGGGTGGAAATATATTTCCTGCAGGAGACCCACCTTCCTGACTTGGAGCATCAAAACTTAATTGGGGTGGGAGATATGCGGTTTATGCGTCCTCACATCCTAGGGGACGAAAAGAGGGGTGACCATCTTAATCCCATCAACTACACAAATGGAGGTAAGGGAGTTGCATAGGATGGACAGGTGGTGCTATGTGATCATTCATGGTAGATTATATTCTAGAGAAGTGACCCTGGTGAATGTTCACCTCCCACCCCAGAAAAAGTTACCAGTCCTAAGTCCTAATTTGAGAAATCATCACAATCCAGTACAGCCAAATACCTTAAGGTACAGTTGAAACAACTGGGCTGTGTGGACATTTGGCGAAGCTTTTCCTATTCTCTCCTGGATACACTACCACAGTCAGGTAGATTTTACACTTACTCCAGGCTGGATTACTTATTACTACTGTGAACACCTAAATGCAGTATATGATATTATTATCCATCCAAAAATATTGTCAGACCAACACCCCATCCTATTAAAACTTGAGCTAGGTAAACAGTCTAAAAATACACTGTGAGATTAAACCCTGATACCGAAAGATAAAAAATTTGTAGTAAAATGAAACATAGACTTACACAATTTGGGGGAAAATGCCTCCTGAAACCCCGGAGGTTATTTGTTGGGATGCCGTGAAGGCAACAATCGAGGAAATTATCTCTTATACATCTGAAAGAAAAAGAAACGGGAGCGTGAATATAGAACTAATGACTACTTTACAAACCTACCAATTAATGTATAGGAAGGAGATGGAGATCTCCAAATAAAAATAAGAGATACTAAAGTGGCAATTCAGAAAATATTAGATGTTAAAATCCAACAGTCACTAACTTTATTTAAAGTTATCAGTGTATGAAGCCAGGCAGGAGGTATGAGAAGATTGGCCCGTAGCTACGAGCCCCCAAAAAGCAGCCACCATTCTTAAAATTAAAAATCCTCAAACAGGACGAGTTACCTATAGAGAGGATATACTGTATATGTCAGATATTTGCAAACTATTATCAAGACCTATATAAAAGGGAGGACCTAGCCACCCTGAGCAGTGGCAAAGTTTTTGGGACAGTTACGGCTTCCAACCTTATCGGAAACTCAAGCCCAAAAGTTGATAGCCCCAATCACAGTAGATGAGGTTATTGTAACACTTAAAAATCCGCCCATTAGCCATTGTCCTGGGCCAGGTGGCTTCTCCAGCGAATGCTATAAATGTTTCCAGCAGAACTACTCCCTAGACTCCACTCCTTATTTCGGGATCTGGCCGGAGGAGCTTCCCCACTGCCATCATGGGATTTTGCCATGATTACGGCTATACCTCAACCAGATAAAAATAAAATTGAACCATCCTCATACCATCCTATTTCTTTATTAAATAATGACTATAAAATTTACATGGCTATCTGGGCTGGGAGAATGGAAAGTACCCTCCCAACAATAATACATTCAGACCAGGCGGAGTTCATAAAAAAGTAGCAAATGGATAACATACGGAAAACCCTAATATTAATAGAATATATCAACAACGGCAGATTCCTGCAGCTTTTCTAAGTTTAGACACGGACAAGGCATTTGACAGGGTCTCCTGGAGTTTCTTTGGGATACGCTGCAGGCATTTCATTTCTCGGAGGCCCTGGTCAGGTGCCTTCAACTTATCTATGGCACACCCAAAGCTTATGTCCATATTAATGGTGGGGTTTCTTCCCTTTACACTCTACCAGAGCACCAGACAGGGATACCTATTGTCCCTTCTTTTTGCAATCTATATAGGGCCCTGGCGACTGCCCTGAGATCAGCCTTGGACCTTGATGGCATTCCATTCCATCAGGTAAATACAGGCTCGGCCTGTTTGCTGATGACCTTCTTCTTTCCTTTTGTCTCCAACTCGCTCAATACCTGTGGCATGGAAAATACTGCAGCAGTTTGAACAGGTAGCAGGGTTCAAATTAAATAATCACAAAAACTGGTGTGTTCTGTATAATTATTCTCCTCCCCTTCATTGAAACAAGCTTCCCTCTAAAATGGAGATCACCGAACCAAGTATTTGGGGATTCATATTCCCTAGACTTGGGAGTCCTGGACATACTGAATTATGAACCAGTGACAAGGGTGATTCAGAAGTACTTAAAGAAATGGGGAAAACAAACCCTTACTTTTTTTCAAAGAATAGAAACAATTGTATGAATGTCCTTCCCATCTGTTGTACCTGTTTCAGAATGTCTCTTTTCCCACCATTTCTTTAAATCCTGGGATACTATGATTTCTGGCTTTATTTGGGGACATGGTTATCCTAGAATACGGATGAGTCTATTAAAATTGTCTTTAAAACAGGGAGAGCAAATCTGCTGGATCTGCACCTGTATGCAGAGGCTGCTTTTATGCGCCTTCACTTGTTATAGCTCTCCGGAATTATATAACGTAGTGGAAAACATTAGAATTTCATATCAATGACCTTCATGATATAAAAAATATTGTTTTCCTCCCGGGACAGTCCTTGCCAATAAAATATTTTTCTAATATAACGGCATAGGTCCTGAAAATATAGTTTAAAGTCAGAAAATCCAAAATGTTTGTCTCAACATATGAATACTGTAAAATTCTTTCAGAGGAGGATTTGTTCCTTCCATCTAGGTCTGACCTGACTTTTACCAAATGGCACTGGCTGGGACTGGAACATATATTTCAGATCTTACTTGAGAGGGCTCTTGCAGTAGGTAATTACATATAGGACTGGCGCCAGCCGGCGGCAGGACCATGGAAAAATTTTCTAGCTAGCAGTCCCTGGTGGGACCGCCCCTCGTCAGGTGACCGGCGTCATATGGCGTCGGTATAAAGGGTGGTCCCCAGGCGACACGCCTTCAGTTCTTTCCGCGTTAGCCTGAGTAGCACCTCGCGGTTAAGTTCGTTGCAGTTCTGTCTCTTCATCGCTTTTTTCTGAGACAGCTGCAGGTTTTCTGTTCGATCATCAGGTGAATGTCGTTTATGTTGTCCCCTCTAAAAACAAGTGTGATTCAGTGCGGCGCCTAACTGCCACACAAGGATGGTCACTCCCTCTGCCTCCTCTGCCTAGGCCCCACCACGCGGTGGATCACTGTCCGCTGCCTCCGGTTCAACGCGGCAACCCACAAGCGACGCCAGCAGTCCCTCAAGCCCATCTCCGAAGAAAAAGATGTCTGGCTGGAGAAAGAGCTGAGAAAGTTAAGGCAGGCGCCGTATCTCGGAAGGGCATAAAAAGAATGACAAGGATAGGCACCAGGAGAAGGCTCCTCTTCGCGACTCCGGCTGGGGTCGTGGGTAGGTAACTTCTCTCGGGGATCCTCTGGACGCAGCTCCAAGGGTTTGGAGGAGGCGTCGCCCGCCCTTCAGGCTCGAGTCCGGGCCTGTCGGGTGTCTCCAGGCCAAAGGAGACTCCTGGCCCCCAGTGCAGTCGCACATCTCGGCCTACTGGTGCGGGCGCCTCCATAAGCCGGGCGTCGGCTCCTCCGGCGTCCGCGGGAAAGAGCCTCAAGTCACCCGACCCTTTGGGCGGCGCGGCTGTCTCTCCCTCCGACCGGGCCTCTCTTCTTCCTCGGCTGTCTCGGACGTGAGAGCACCGAGTCAGATGCCGCTCCTCCGATGTCCGCCGGTTTCACTCATAAGTCACACGGCTCCTCCGACGCAGCGCTGGTCCTAGAGCCTACGCCGGAACCACCTCTTCCGTCGTGCCAGGCTGTCCGCAGCCTCGCTGCCATCAGGAGTCCCAGTCCCCCTTGCCTGACCCAGGGATTTCACCACCTTCCCAGATGAGACTAGGATCCTGGGCTGCTGTCAGATCCCCATTGAGAACCCAGATCTGACACCGGTTCCCCGGACGCTGCTCCAGCACTGGCTCCTCCGACGCCGGCTGAGGCGACACCAGCCCTGCTGTCGCCGGACCGACACCAGCCTCTCCAACGCCAGCAGGGGATTTTCTCCCTCCTCTGGGCCCTCCATCCCAGGGGCCTTTTCCGGCGGATCCACCCCTGGAGTGCCCGCTGGGCCGTCTGCTCCGGCAGCTCCTCCTAGCGCTTGGTACCCACCGCCATACCCGACGCGGTCTTCCGGGCCCGCAGTACCCCGCGCCACCATACCCGCGCTGAATCCTCCGCTCCGCAGTACCCGATGCCTCACTACCTGTCTCCAACTTATCTTCAGATGGGTCTTGGGTACTCTCCATACGGATACCCTCCGTTTCACTATCCCTCCTCCTCCTCCACTGCCCCCAGGCCGCGGTGGATTTGCAGGAGACTCTTGCCTCCTGGTGGGCTGGGGCCAAGGCTCAGCTCACCAGAGAAGTTGAGAACCGTCTTACGCGCGGTGCCTCCACCGGTTCCCATATGCCCTAGACAGCGCTCTCCTCCCTCCTCCAGTTTCCCGGCCTCCCTCGGGTTCCAGAGAGGGCAGGACACGCGATCTGGGACTTTTCCCATGGAACACGTTCCTCCCCTAGACAGGTGAGGAGTCTTTTCTGCCTCAGATTCTTCCTCTGTGGTCCTCTCAGACTCCTCGGAAGCCTCCAGGGAGTTTCCGTAAAGACGACGAGCCACGTGCTCCATCCAAACCCGGCCGAGGGACTCCTCCGAGGTCCCTCCGGAGGATCCTTCTTTCACGGAGTTACTTAAGAAGATCCAGGAGGTCCATCAGTGGCAGTCCTAGATCCAGATCCTCAGCGGTGAAACTCGAACATCTCGATTTGCCTCTTACGGCCCCTACTTTAGTGCCACCCTGGATTGAGCCTAACGCCCACCTTGTTTCCACTATTTGGAAACAACTGCCGGCTTTAGCCCCACTTCCTAGGAAGTCAAACAGGCTATACCAGGCTCCGGAGGGTAGACTTTTAGATTCTCACCCCGCAGCGACTCTGTCGTGATCAGCGCCAGCTCACGGCTGGTCCGCACATCCTAAACACTTGAGCTCGTCTCCCCAGATAAAGAATCTCGCCTTCTGGATCAGTTTGGAAAGAAGATTTACGCCTCCACACTGGGCATAAGGGCCCTGAACTATGTAGCTCACATGGGGATTACCAGAAGGCCGTCCTTGCCAGGCGGAATCAAGATCGACTCCTTACCGGACTCCCAACTCAAGCAGGAGTTGGCCGATCTAGTCCGCTCTGCTTGTTCGGCCAGCCGTCACATGCTAAAGGCGACATACGATGCAATGGACACCACTGGGCGGAGCTCTATGCTTGCCATTAGCCTTCGCGCCATGCATGGCTTCGTGTGTCAGGTCTGGTCCCGGAGGTGCAATCCGCCATTCAAGAGGCACCTTTCAGGGTTCTGTGCTTTTCGGCGGTGATGTCAAGGACATCATCACTGACTTGCAGGAGAAGGGAACAGCCCTTAAATCCATGGATTCACTGTACCTGCCCCCATCCTCGCAGCTGTCCCTTTGCAGACGCAGCCGGCCTCAAGCGAAACCCAGGGAAGGAGGGCTACTAACGCTGGGCCCCCTGCAGGCTGCCAGGGCCCCTCCGCCTCAAAAAGCAACTTGCACTCCAGCTGTGGCGCTGCCTCACACCACCTGACTCCTCCTCTCCCACCGCTCCGGACACTCCAGAGGAACCAGTAGGAGGGAGGTTCTCCTCCACCTCCCGGAGTGGGAGAGGATAACTGATTCATGGGTGCTTCAAATCATCGCAGAGGGACACTCCATAGAGTTTCTGCAGAAACCTCCACGTCACCCTCTAAATTCCGCTTATTCAAGGGACCATCTTTCTCTGGTCAGGGAAGAAATCTCAGCTCTTCTTACAAAACGGGCTATAGAACCCGTTCCTCCTCACCTCTATGGAACAGGGTACTATTCCACTTCTTCCTTGTACCAAAGAAGACGGAGATCTCAGATCAATTCTCGATCTCAGCTCCTTGAACCTGTTTATGGAATACAAAGGTTCAGGATGCTCTCCTTCAATCCCTTCTGCCCCTACTTGGCTGGGCCAATGGTTTGTGCACTGGATATGCAGGATGCATACCTGCACATCCCCATTCGCCTTCGCACTGAAAGTACCTCAGATTTGCATTCCAGGGGTCCATTACCAATTCTGGGTGCTTCCATTTGGCCTTCCTCGGCTCCTCGAGTCTTTACCAAATGCCTGGCGGTGGTAGCGGCCCACCTGTGCTCTTTGGGAGTTCAGGTTTTTCCCTACCTGGACGATTGGCTCCTGGCTGGCTCCAGCCAGGAAGAACTCCTGCAGTTCCTCTTCCTCACCCGGCAGGTTTTACCAACCTGGGTATTACCATCAACCTCTCAGTCTCTTCTGGAGCCTTCTCAGAGGCTCCAGTTTGATTGGGGCGATTCTTGACACCACTTTGTGCAAAGTTTTCTGCCTCTGGACCGGGAGTTTCCTCCAGTCACAGATTTCCCTCCTACTGAACTTCAGGAGGGTCCCGACGAGTCAGTGCTCCGTCCTACTGGGGCTCATGGTGGCTGCCATCCCGCGATCCCACGAGCACGCCTCCACATGAGAATATCTCAATGGACTCTTGATCTCAGTGGGACCAACGAGTAGACAACCTAGATCTTCCGATCCTGATCTCCTCGCCGATGGTCAGAGACTTAAAGTGGTGGATGGTACAAGAGAACCTCTTCCGGGAGTCCCTCTTTCATCCTCCCCGATCAGACCTTAACCACGGACGCTTCCGCGAAGGTTGGGGGCCCATCTTGGTCCTCATCGAACTCAAGGACTTTGGTCGAAATTGGAGGTAGCTCTCACATCAATGTTCTCGAGCTCTGAGCGGTGCTTTATGCACTCCAAGCCCTTCATCAATACATCCTTCCGGTCACCTAGCCGTCCAAACAGACAACATGTGCATGGTGTGGTACATCAATAAGCAGGAGGAACTCGATCCTACCGCTGTGCGAGGAAGCGATGAGGGTCTGGGAGTGGGCCACCCTCCACAACCTTCACCTCATGGCGATCCACGTTCCGGGAGTAGACAATGTCCTAGCAGACAGGCTAAGTCGCTGTCAGCTCTTCCACACGAGTGGAATTAGACAGAATTGTCCTAAACAGCATTTTTCAGGCTTGGGGACTCCTCAAATAGACCTGTTCGCCTCCTCCCAAAACGTAAAACTTCCAGTCTTTTGCCTCTCCGCCAGAGCGAGGAGCTTTCTGGAGACGCTCTGTCTCTAAGCTGGAAGGACAGATTCATCTATGCTTTTCCCCAATTCCACCCACGTGTGTTACAGAAACTGGCTCTAGAAGGAGCAAAATGATTCTAATTGCTCCTTTCTGTCCCAGGCAAATTTGGTTCTCTCTTCTACAACAATACTCAGAGGTTCCTCCTCTTCCTCTTCCCTTATCTCCGGGATTGCTGACTCAGGATCAGGGGACCCTGGTCCATCCGGGACTCAAGTCCCTTCAACTTCATGCATGGCTCCTTCAGACCTAGTTCAATCTCGCTTTGAGTATCCCCAAGGTAGCCGAGATTTTGGTAGAGGCCAGAAAGCCCTCCACTAGGTCCACTTATGCCATGAAATGGAAGAGATTTTCCATCTGGGCCTCGTCCAGGAACGAGGAACCTTTTCCTGCCCGTAACCACTTTGCTGGATTACATGCATCATCTCTTCGACCTGGGTCTCAGTCACTCCTCTCTGAAGGTCCACATGGCAGCTATCTCTGCCTACCACGTACCTTTCGCTGATAAGGCCTTTGCCCAGCTAGAGGTATCAAAACCTTCCTAGAGGGGTCCTTCATCTCAGACCCCGATCCGGACCCCAGCTCCACCTTGGGACTTAAATTTTGTCCTTGAGAAACTTACTCTTCCCCTTGAGCCTGCGGCTTCTGCAGACTTGAAGTTTTATCATGGAAGACGCTCTTCTTAGTGGCCATTACTTCAGCTCACAGAATTTCCGAGCTTCAGGCCCTTATGTGCAAAATCCCTACTTGATCTTCCACAAAGAACGAGTAGCTCTCCGCACAAATCCTAAGTTTCTCCTGAAGGTGGTAGCTGCATCTACTTTGAATCAGTCTATCGAATTACCTGCCTTTTCATGCAATACTCAATCATGGAGAATACTTGCTTCACACCATGGATGTTCACAGGATTCTGAGATATTATACCAATGGGATGAAAGATCTCAGAAAGACTGATCAGTTGTTTGTCTCTTTCGCTCACAAAGAGAAGGCAATGCTGTTTCAAGCAATGCCTGTCAAAGTGGTTAGCTCATTGTATCACTTTCTGTTATGACAAGTATAACAAGACCTTACCGGGTCAAGTCAGAGGTCACTCTACTTGGAGTTGCTGCCTCTCGTGCTTGTTTCAAGAATGTGTCTGCGGTAGACATTTGTGCTGCCGCTATTTGACTTCCGTCCATACCTTCACTAAACATTACAGTTTGGACATTGCCTCTCGTCAGAGAGCAGGTTTCGGTTAGCGGTCTTGCAAGGCCTCCTTTCTTGAGGGTTGCAAGCTTTCCTACTACTTATCTGAGTAGTTCCTCCTCCCGGTGCCTTTCTTATTGGTTCCAGACTGCTTGGGATTCTGTCCTATATGTAATTACCTACTGCAAGAGCCCTCTCGAGTAAGATAGTACAGTTACGTGAGAACTTACCGTAACAGTAGATCTTCGAGAGAGGCTCTTCTGAGTAAATACCTTTCCATCCCACCATCCCCTAGGCTTTTTCAGCTCCTTTTTCCATTGAGGAAATATCTGCTTCTCTCTCGTCCGGGCCTGTGGCGGGGAAAGAACTGGAAGGCGGGCGTCAGGGACCGCCCCTTTATACCCGACGTCATATGGCCGCGGTCCACCTGTCGAGGGGCGGTCCATGCAGGGACTGCTAGCTAGAAAATTTTTCTTAGGTCCCAGCGCCGGGTCAGCCAGTCCTATATGTAATTATCTACTGCAAGAGCTCTCTCGAAGATCTACTGTTACAGTAAGTTCTTACGTAACTGTATTTTTTGGGCTTGGGTGTCCTGACATTTGAAGAGCTAACCTTAAATATAATATTCTGAGCTCTGACCTTTTAGGGATTTCAGGTCAGAATTACATATTATGAAGTAGGGTGATCCAGGCCAAGCTAGCAGCCTGCCCCCCCACTTAAGTTATACATGGACCATATCCAGGGCGACCACTGGGACCACCTAATAGGTATCTATATAAAATCATGAGGACTTACCTTCCGAGTCTGCGGATTCAATCTGACAGAGTTGGAATAAGGATCTTGGTTTTGGAAGTCTCTGAGAACAATGAGAGGAATCCACTTTAGCAGTTAAGATTACTTTGCAAATATGTGGAAAGAATTTTCATGGAAGTGTCATTATAGGTATTTTAGATTACCTGCTAGGCTTACTAAGTATATGCCAGCTGGCTATGGAAATGCTGGAGGGGTTGTGGGTGTTCTCTCGCTGACCTGGTGGGAATGCCTATTCTCATGCCATTTTGGATGTATTTACAAAAAGATATATCAGATTGTTGGGGTCAGTTGCTCTTGCAGCAGAAATGTTTTATTACACATATACCCAGAGTATAGTCCATCATGGACCAGAACATTACTTCGGTCTATCTCTTGGCTGCAAAAAGCTATTACTTAGACGGTGGATGACTCAGAAGGTCCCCACCATACAGGAATACAGAGACATCATGGTGAACATTTATAAAATGGAAAGATTAATAGCTAAAATGCAGGATAGGGAGCAACAGTTCCAATCTCGTGGCAGAGATGGATTATGCACCAAATGACAATAGACCGGGACTTTTGTCCCTAAACCTGAGGAAAGATGAATTTGGGAGAGGGATGGGGTAAGGGGAAAAGAATTAATAAGGTTTGGAACTCTATGTACTGCCTTCCTCACTACACAGTCTTGTAAAGGTATCCTCTTATACTAAATGTGGATTATTTATACACCTGTAACCATGAAGAATGTCTTTGTCTACCTGTGTCACTATGTTTTTTAAAGGAAAACAATATAAAGAGAAATTAAAAAAAATAAAATAATGTATTTCAGTTGGTAGGTTTCCATAGAGATCTGTTATCACTGAGCCGGAGGCAGTCACTGACAACATGAGCTCTAAAAGTTGATACTGTGCTGACTGTAATTCAGAGTAAATGTCTAGTTTGGGTTAATGGATTTCAAATATGTTTTAAAATCATGTAGTTCAGCTTCAGGCCCTTTCCAGCCAGAAATGAGTTCTAGATAATGATGCTGCATATCAATCTTGTCTAGATAATGATGCTGCATATCAATCTTGTCTAGATAATGATGCTACATATCAATCTTGTCTAGATAATGATGCTACATGTCAATCTTGTCTAGATAATGATGCTACATATCAATCTTGTCTAGATAAGGATGCTACATATCAATCTTGTCTAGATAAGGATGCTACATGTCAATCTTGTCTAGATAAGGATGCTACATATCAATCTTGTCTAGATAAGGATGCTACATGTCAATCTTGTCTAGATAAGGATGATTAATGGGATCATAAATGCAGCGCTCCTCCTATTGAAGCTTTCACTTGGTCGCAAGTTACTTAAGGTATCTGGTTGTGGCTAACCCCAGGGATCTCTTAAGCTTGGCCACATCCAGGTCACTGGGGGCTTCTGGGACGTTTTAGGTAAACAAAGCAGCAGTGCCAGAGTCACATGGAGAGTTAGACCAGAGAGCAGGCAATACAAAATGATTTACTTTCATGGCTTGTGTCCACTCCTCAGTCCGATCAAGCGATCAGTCGATCAAGCAGTAGCACCACCACTCACTTCTTGGGCATGGGACAATAGTTGTTCTGATTGGATTGGCTGGGCCCTGCAGCTATGGAGGACACAAGTAGCTTATCAGAGTGAAGCCTTGGGGAATGAACTGGACAATAGTACTATGCAGATTAAATGAACAACAGCTTACATTATGGCTCTAAAGTCACCAGACTGCACTGCAGCCACCACTCACAGAGCAGCTGAGCTCCAGGGACCCTAGCTAGCAACAACAATTTGCCATTCAGTAGGGAGATTGGGAGGAGGGCTTTTTTTTCTGTTTACTAGAGGGAGGTATTAAGATAGGATGTGGAATCTGATTCTGATTGTACATCCGACAAGGATTTTAGAATTTGGATTTATTTTTTATTGTTGTTTACCTCCTTCCACGGGCTCCAAGGGGTTGTGACCCCCCCTCAGGGAGTACATCCTTGGTCCGACCCTAGCTTGTCTGACCCCTGAGGTTCCCCGTGGATTCCCCTCTGTGGCAGGGGTCAGATGAGGGGTGCCGTGTTCCCCGCCACCCTAGTATGGCAAAATGTGGTGAGGGGCAGACTCGCCAGTGCGACTGGGGCCATCACAGGTCTCATGGAGCCTCGTCCTTTTCCATTTTCTCCCTCCCTTCTGACATAAGTATGTTGGCTTTTGAGCCTTCCAACCCATACTGCTCTCCAGCCACTGCCAGAGGGCAGTCAGTGAGTGGGACGACTAGTCCCTTCCCCAGAGAGAGAGAGCAGTCCTCCAGACAGTCAATCCTCTGCCCCTGCCAACCTTCTGGGGCCCAGGCTTGTTCCCAAACCTGGTCGCTGGCATGGCACGAGGTGTGATGTCCTGTGCCTCAACCCTCTGCCACCGGCCAGCTCTGGAATTTGACTTTCAACACTGAATCCTCCAAAAAATCAGCTCAGAATCCAGGTATCTGATTATGTCGGTATGGATTCCGAGCAACCCTAGTACCTTCAGCCCCTGGAAGTGCATATCTTCTTCGAGGCTATGTCCTCCATTGACCCACATCATGGAACTATAAGTTGTTGCATCAGGACCACCCAGAACATTTTCAGAGCTAGAGCTGCACATGTCAGTGTGCCACATCAGCTCCCATATAACATTTGCATCCCCAGCATGCCTCAGTTCTTTCTTCCACCATCAGCCACTCAATGCCCCGCACTGCTGAAGAATGCCATTGAACCTTTGCAAGTATTTTGTCTCACTGCATACTTACTTTGTTATTTTAAACTCTATTTTATGCTGGAATGGACAGAGAACCATTGTTCTGCTATTGCTGATGCGGCTCTGTAAATTTACAAAGATGACAACCACTCTTTTGTATCTGTTGCCTTGGCACAGACTATAATGTTAAGGCCTACAAAATCTGCCTTCGGCATTAACCAGGCAACTCAGGAGATGTTGAAGGAAAGCTTTAGAAAACTTTCTCTAGAACAAGAAATGGAGAAACAGGCTGCAATGAAGGCTGCTTCACTGTCATCATCCACTCCACTCACAGTTTTCCATCAGCCTATCAATCTTCACCGTCCATGGTAGCTGATACTGACTCCTATAAGAAAAAGTTAAGGAAAAGTTGTCAAAGTTGGTGGATAAACACCACCATGCTGACGAGAGAACGCTGAAGGAAAAAAAGCTTCTCCTGCCCGCTCACATTAAGGTAAGTCACTGGAAACAGATAGGGCCCTCACTATGGCCTGGTCCTGCCATTCCCCTGACTGTCTTGCAGACACCAAGGTCAGGGTCTGGCATTGGCTCATCCTCCCACTCTGGGATTTGCAGCCTATACTGCCATCTGGCACTGTCCCATTGATGCAAAAGCCATCAAAACCACATCTGTGCTCCATTGGTACTCAGGCTTTCTATCAGACAAATATCTAAGTTGTTTCCAGCTTATAATGCTGCTGTTGTCTGTGACTCTGGGTGCCTCCTGCTGGTCCATCATTGGTTGCTTCATCAACGGTTCAGCATTCTGTCTCTGCCTCCTGGCAGGGTTCATGTGGACTGACATCGATAGCACCACCTTCGCCCCTCCTTCTGTTGTCGACCCATATCCTCTACTGGTGGACATCAATGGTGAACTGGAATATAATCCAGAAGATGTAGAAGAGGAGGAGGAAGCATGGAAGAAGAAGACAAGGAAATAAAAGATGTGGCTGGATCAAGCTCTACTCTGTCCTGTTGCTCTGAGGGATGTGTGGTGACTACGCCCAGCTCTGCCCCTGAAGATGCCTCATTCCAGGCCTTCCTTAAAATGGTTCAGGCCAAACTGGGATTTCGAACTGAGCAGGAGTATTCTTTCAAGAGAAATCTTTGAGTTTTGAAAGTTTCTGCCTCTCCTACAGTCATTATCCTCTAGAGTCTAGTGCATTCAGCCCTTGAGGATTCTATGCTGGCAGCCTGGCATAGGCCCACACAACTGCCTGCTGTACCTAGAAAGGTGGATAAACCATATCTGCCCTATTGCTAAGTCATATTATGCATTATAGCCTGAAATAGATTCTGTGGATATAGTGGCTGCTTATGAAACATCCAAAGTACCTAAGCACTTGAGCTCCCTGCCCCTGGACAATGCATCAAGGAAGCTGGATGTAATGGGTAAAGGACTTTTGCCTCTGCTACCTTGTCCTAAGGATTGCAAACTATTACACATACATGATTAAATCAGAATTGCCTATGTAAAACTATGGCCACCTGGCTGAAAAATTGCCTGAGGGCCCTGACAAGATATTGATTCAGCAAACAATTTCTAGTGGTCAAGAGGCTGGAAGGCTAAGATCGCATATGATGTTTCTGATGTGACTGTGAGGGCTGCTGCCTCAGGTATCTACATTAGGTGCCATTCCTGGCTTGGGGTGGCTTGTTTTTCCTTTGACATCCAACAATCAGTAATGAATACTTCTTTCTGAGAGAAATGGTTATTTGGTAATGATGTTGAAAACACATTACTTTAAGAATTACTCTCAGACCCTGGTACACTTTTTAACCCCAAACCAAACAGGGAAGGGGCTGTGGTTTTTTCATAGGTTTTATGTTAATCACAGAGGTTATTCCAGAGGCCCCAGCCATGGATCACAGAGGCCTCTACCTCCCAGGTCACTAACCTGCCCCTGGAGCCCATGCCTGCCTCACAAAGATCAGACCATCACTGGAGCCCATGCCACCCCGGTGCCTTCTGACTCCTCTCTTGCCTCCAGCCTCACTGCCTCAGGAAGTCTTAGTAAGAAGCTAAGTCTGCCTGTTTCTAGAAAAATGAAGGGAGAGCATGACAGATGCCTGGAGTCTAGAGGTTGTTCAGCAAGGACATGCCCTACAGTTTCACTGTTCCTCCAGTTGCCCTCCAATTCTCAAACCAATATCCTCCAGGACATCTTGCCCTTCTCCTGGAGGAGATTCAATCCCTTCTCTGCAAAGGGCTGTAGAAGTGGTCTCAGCTGCTGAAATGAACCAAGGTTTCTACTCCCAGTACTTTCTGGTTCCAAAGTGGACAGGAGATTTAACACCTGTCCTAGACCAGAGGATTGGAAAATATAAAGTTCAGAATGGTGTCCCGCAGTTCTTGTTACCCTGCTGTTATAAGGGGACTTGGATGGTCATGTTACACATAAAGGATGCTTACCTTCATGCCAGAATCTGAAAATCTGTGTAACTCATGCTTCAGGGCTCTCACTATCAATTTTGAGATTTGCCCTTGTCTTATGCTCTGCACCATGCATCTTTACTAAAGTATTTGCTGCAGTCACTGTAACCCTTGGGGGTGGGGTGGGGGCTCTGTGTCTCCCCACATTGATGATTGGCTATTAAAGGCCCCATACAGGGAAGCAATAGTGTACACACATTTTCAGACTAGACAGCTGTTTGACCAACTGGGCATATTGGTCAAAAACTAAAGTCAGTCTTTACACCTAGCCAGTGCCTCAGTACATTGGAGCCTGTATTGAACAGGGTTTGGTTGGGCATTTCTGCCTTGGACCACACCACAGTACTGTTGGTAATATCCAGTGATTATGCATCTACCCATTGTCGCTGAAGACTAATCGGTCTGATAGCTGCTGCCATCCTGACAGTTTTACTGGCCCGCTTACACATGAGAATCTCACAGTGGTTTCTAAGGGCACAATGGGCTCAGTATTCAGATAGTTGAGCGCCTCATACAGGTCACTACTCTTCATCATTCTCTTCTATGGTGACTGGACTTATCCAGCCTGGAGAAAGATTTGCCAGTCTGTGGCTGTTTCCACTGTTGCTAATGACAGCAGATACCTCAGGGACGGATGGGAGGCTCATCTGGGCCTTTTCCAGACACAAGTCCTATGAGGCCTCTGATATGATATTCACAGCAAAACTCTGGAGATGAGAGCTGTTCTATATGGCCTACAGGACCTTTGCCACCCTCCTTCCAGGGAATCTGCTGTTGATTCACACAGACTATGTGTCAGTGATGTACTGAATCAGTCGACAGGGTGGAGTTCATTCATATACTCTCTGCAGAAAAGCAATGAGAGTTTGGCACTGGGAGGTAGAACGTGACAAATTTCTGTCACCTGTGTTCTCCCAGGGACCCTGAACACACTTGTGGATCACTTCAGTCAATCCAGTGTTCTGTGTCATGAATGGGTCTCTCCAATTCCGTAGTGGATGGCCTGTTCAAAAATGGGACTGTCCAGACATAGACCTATTTGTTTCCCATGCTGTGTAAAAGTGCTGCATTTCTGCTTGCTCACTGCAGGGCCTGGAGTGTTTTGGTGAGATGTGCTGTCGCTCTCTTGGAAGGGAGGTTTTAGTATACTTTTCCCATCCCTGTAATACAGAGGGTTCTGAAGCTGTGAGTCAGCATGCCACCCTGATTCTGATAGCCCTCATTGGCCCAGACAAGTTTGGTTTCCACTTCTTCAGTAGTTGGCAGTGGAACCCCTGGTTCCATTCCCTTGTGAGTGAGCCAGCTTACACAGGAGCAGGCTGTTCTGATGTATCCAGATCTTCAGTCCCTGCACCTTCATGCTTGGCTCCTGAAGACATATGATAGAGCTCTCTCAATGGTTTCCTTGGTGGTGGAAGACGTGTTTCTTGGCAGCTAGAAAGCCATCTACCTGATACACTTATTCACAAAAATGGCAACACTTTGCTGTCTCATGTAATAGACATGTGCTGAATCTTTTAAACGCCCAGTTCCTAAAATTCTGGACTGCCTATCCCTAAAGGACTCAGGCCTAGGGTACAACTCCATAAAGGTCCACTTGGCTGCTCTGTTGACCTCTCATGCCCTTTCAGAGGGTAAGACAGTGACCCAGTTGAGGTATCCAGAAGATTCCAAAGTGGCATCCTTCTTTTGCACCATTTGGTCTGAGATCCTGTTCAGGTGTGGGAATTTAATTTGGTCTTAGAGAACATAACTGCACTTCCCTTTGAGCCTGTGGCTTCTTGTGAGTTACATTTCTTCTCATGCAAGGCACTGTGTCTAGTAGCTATGACATCTGCTAGATGCATTTTGGAGCTAAGCTTTGGCTGCAGATCCTGTGTTTATTTTCCACAAGGACAGGATCACATTAAGAGACAGTCCACAGATAGTGGGGAGCATCATTTACATATGCTGGATGTCCACTGACACTGCGTTGGTACTTGGATTGTACTAAGGATTGTAGAAAATCCTCTCAGTCGCTGCTTTCACCCCCAGAATGGTGGGCTCACTGATTTCTAAACAAGGCTTATCCAAATGACTGGCCAGTTGCATTACATTTTACCAGAAGTGTGGTAAGCATCTTCCTGGTCCTGCTTCATGCTCATTCCACCCAAGGGGTGGCTACCTCAGTAGCTTGTTTTCAGAATATGTCTGCTGCTAACATATGTGCTGCTGCCACTTGGAGTACTGTTCATACATTCACTAAAGTCTGCAGTCTGTGCAGCATATCATAGATGTGCAGGCTTTGGCCTCGGTGTTTTGCAAGGCCTCCTCATTCAGGATCATTAGATCCTACCATTCTTCCTCAGTACTTGGTACTGCTTGGGAATTGTTTCATGATGTGACTCAGTGGAGGGAGATGTCCTTGAAGGAAGAATAGTTACCTATTGTAACAAACAATAGATTTTAGAGAGAATCTCCATTGAGCCACAGTTCTCCCCTCCGCCTTTCCCCTGCCACGTGATGGGTGACTACACTTCCTGCTGTTGCACACTGTTTTCTCCTTTAGTACTACTATGGCATCTGTAATCGGGTTTCCATATCCTGTCCTGTGTGCTTGGTTTTGGTCCTGATTGCTTCAGTCCCTGCCAGTACCATAAATATCAGTATCAGTGGCTCAGCAGGTTGCACACTCGCCTCTGAGCTGGAAGATCAGAAGGCTGCTGGTTCTATCCCTACACCAGGCACTTGGGTTAAATACCAATACTGACACTGTGGGCAGCATGAGGGGGTGCTGGACTCCTGAGGTGCTGTCTTTCAGATGAGATGTTAAACCGAGGTCCCATCTGCCTGTTCTGGTGGTAGTTCAGGTGGATGTTAAAGATCCCATGGCACTTCTCGAAAAGAGCAGGGAAATTTCCTGGTGTCCTGGCCAAACTTCCCTATTCACTAAAAAATACCACCACCAGCTTAGTCTGGTTCAATGTCAGTTGGCATCCATCTGTATCCCCAGGACGAGGCTAAAATAGGCAGAATTGTCTAGTCCGCCTTTCCCGCAACAAAACTAACTAAAAATAAATTTTTCCATTTCCTTTGCCTGATTCTTCTTTTCCATTATAGCATCAAGTATTTCAGCTGGTTCATTGTAGTCCCCAAAGAGACTATAACCATCCTTTTCTCTTATAGCATCTCTAACCTCAAAATGCAATTTGCAAACAAGGTAGAACATTAGAGTTCCTTTTAAATCATGCTCATAAATGAAATAATCTTTGGATCCATAATATCCAGAGGGAATAAATATTTCATTTTTCTGTAAGGGACTCCTGAGTTTCATTTTTCTCATATGTAATGCATTTGATGGTTAGATAGGGCTTGTTTCAATGGATAAGAAATCCACAAGACTACCAGAAGATGTGGGATTATTTGAAGCCTGACTGTTGTAACTCGTGGAGGCAGTCAAGTCGCGGGATGCAGCCGTTGTTGTTCAGCTGCAGTATTCTGGGAAGCTGTTACTGAGGAATGATTTTATTGTTTTTCTTTCATCTAGGTTACACTAGGGATAGACATTTTAGATTTATTTGTGATATAACTCTTAGTAATTTTGATTCCTAATGCCTTTACTTTTTGTTGTTGCTCCTCTTCCCTGCATCTGAACTTCTGTGTTTGAATGTTGGGAGGTCTCCTTATCCCTTCTATTTGTACTTTTACTTGAGGACAGGTACAATTAAGTGTGACTGAAGTTCCACAAAATCTTTCAAGACATTCTTGTTAAAGGGGGCAGGAAGGTTAACCTGGACCCTCTTGTCTCCAAGAGAACTTTAGATTTTGAGGACCTCAATGGGAATCTAGTAAAAACACAGATCCATTAGAATCCACCCATAATGTATCCTCAAAGGCCACCTTACATTATTTTTAAAGAGTCAACTATTATGAAATATATTTGCCTTAATATTTATCTCACCATTAATGATTCAGAGATTCTTCAAAATTGTTATGAGAGCTTTATAAGGATCAACTACAAACTTCACACGATCAGGACTTGAGTTGTTTAAGATGGAATTCTTTGTAAAGGGCCACCATACATTGACTGGGGAGTTTGAATTTGGAGAATTAGAAAGAGATTCCAGTAACATTTCCTTCAAGAGAACTGAATCATCACCTACATCAATTTTGTTGGAGTTCGATTATAACAGTTTTAAGCCATTAATAGTATCCCCCATTCTGAAACTACTGAAACCAGATCTGAAGTTCTTTTCAAATTCCTCCTTAAATGGTCATCCGAGAGTAGGTTATCCAAATTATCTATCACAACAGCTTGACCGGAATGGATATTTAGCATTCCTGATCCCCCTAGATATGAATTCTGCACGGCAAATACTAACATTACATACTGATTTAGAATAATCAGTTATAGGGTGAACTGAAATTATATCTTGATTATTAAATGAGTTCTCAGTGTTTATTGTGTGATTACTTCCTTAACAATTGGTCTGCAGATGTTATAAACAGCCTTGTTTGTTTGTTTTTAACAGGAGAGAGACTAAGTCAAATGCTTGTTTACAGGTGTGACCTAGGAGCTGAGGAAGTTAAAAGACTTGCTCAGGGTCACACATATGCAAGTGGGGCTGTGGATTCAAACCAGGTCTCCAGGTTTGCAGCTCAAAGCCTTAAACCACTGTGTTATACTGTCTTGCTCACTTTATTCTTCTGAGAGACAATATATGAGCCACATTAGGAGTAGAATTATTTTTTCAATGAAATTATTAATCTCAGGCTGACAGGCATCCTATAAAACATGCTTGCCTCTGGCAGATGCCTTTGTAGTTTTTGTGACACTGCTTCCATCCTCACTCCCTGACTGGCACACACCTCCCAGACCTACCTGGAACTGGTTCCCCACAGATTCCCTCCTGTGTGGGGGTGGAGTGAGTGGACATCCCCTCAAAAGTCTGCATCCAGCTTCAGTCCAGGTGTCTAGGTGGCAGCATGGGGCCAGGAAAGTGTTGGAATGGTGGTCTGCCATTGGGTCCAATTTTCCATTTTCTCCCAGGTGCCCTGCCATGGTGATATGTCACAACATGTGCGTGGAGGCACGCATGCTCTGCAGAACCATGGCCCCTCCCTTGAGGCACTCATTTGCCTACACTGCCACCAGGCCTGCACCCAGTGGCAGGCAAAGGCCAAGTTGGCTGGCTACCCCACCCTGGAGAGGAGAGGTCCCTTGGATGCTTGATCCTCTCCCACCCTGTTGACCCCAGCGACCTGCATTTGTTCCTGAACACAAGTCACTGGCATGGCAGGAGGTAAGGCATTCAGTGCCGTAGTCCTCCTCACCACTGATAGATACTACTTTTAATAGATTGGAGCATTCAGGTCCAATAAGATTCTCACAGTTTCTAAGCAGACACAAATTAAGCCTTTGAAATGCTCAGGAGGACTGGCCCGATGGCACTGGGGGTTGAGGCGCTGGATGCCACACCCACGCTATGCCAGCAACCCGGTTCAGGAATGGACTCGGGTTGCTCGGTTAGCATGGTGAGGAAGGATCGAGCATCAATTGACAGCCTCCTTCCTTGGGAGGGGGACAGTGTTGCATGCTGAGACTGACACCCAGCAGCAGCTGGGTCTCAGCACAGGTGCACCACCAGAAAAGGGATGGGACCCACATTAGGGCATGAGACTACCTCCGTGAGGTGGAGTCTAGCCATTTGCCTATTGCACACTCATAAGTCCTGGGGAAAACAGGTGGAAAATTGAGCTGGCAAGCTCCATGATGGCCTGGCTGGATCCACACTGATCCCTGGAATCTAGATGCTGGCTTCCAGGGAGGGGAAAGTCAGTGCTCCTCACCCTCGGTCCTGTCATGGGGAGGATAACCCATGGGGATTTCCTGGGAGGATTGGCAGGGATGCTGGTGCTGAGAGGTGAGCCCTCCAAGGGAGGAGCCAAATCCACCTGCCAGCACCAGAGGAGGAAGACAAATTGCAAATAAAAAAAGAAATGATCACGGAAAATTTTACCTTATTGGCACATATTTTTTTCATTACCTCCAGTTGGTGTCTTTTCTAAGGGAAAATTCTAGATTACAAGACCTACAAAGTGACCCTCCCTTTAGTGATCCAACTGGAAAATGTTGACATAGGATCAGAAAACCCAGTTCTCAGTTAATAAAGTGCTTCAGATATCAGGCAGAGCCACCACCAGTTTATAGTCAAAGAGCATGGAAAATGAAGCCCAGTTGAAACTGGAGGCAAAAGAGTGGCAGGGTATATGGAAGAGATGTTAAAGACCTCAGCCTGTAATATTGGAGGAATTCAGATGGAAAGTAGTGGGTAGATTCTTTCTGACGCTATCACGCACAAAGCATTACACAAGGGATAAGTCCGACAGATGCTGGAGAAATTGTGAAGGTTTAGGAACACCTCATCACATCTTTTGGGAATGCTCCATAATGAGCTTTTTGGCAAGAGTTGCCCTCCATTATAAACAGATGGTTGCTCCTATGACAGAAATAGATTTTATATATCTAGTCCTAGGGAGAAACCCCAAGATAGGAGATCAACTCAACAAAAAGCTCTGTAGGAATCTTA
Organism: Neoceratodus forsteri; assembly: GCA_016271365.2. Taxonomy (NCBI): domain Eukaryota; kingdom Metazoa; phylum Chordata; order Ceratodontiformes; family Ceratodontidae; genus Neoceratodus; species Neoceratodus forsteri. The sequence goes on along the minus strand of JADMNL010000027.1, from coordinate 260,632,122 downwards.
GTGGTGGCAGCCTGTAAAGTAATAACAAGAAATTTGTTAATCCGACCTACTACACATTAGCAGAATGGGTGACAATCATTAAATCAATATATCAGACTGAACGACTAACAGCGGAAAGTATAGTTACGTAAGAACTTACCATAGCAGTAAATCTTTGAGAGGATCTCTTGCAAGTTCCATGGGTGTGGCTTGCTGCAAGAGATACCCTTGAAACAAGAGGCAGTGAAGCGCAGTGGTTTAAGGCTCCGAGCTGCAAATCTGGTGACATCCAGCAGATCAGACCTGGGTTTGAATTCCACAGCTTCCACTTGCATACTGTGTGACCCTAGAGCAAGTCATTTAACTTCCTGTCCCAGGTGGCACCTGTAAAAAAACTTTCAGCTTAATTACTGCCTGTTAAACAACTACAAAAAAAAAAAAAAGATCTTAGGCTACAAATGGAAAGGTTTTCAGGAGTGTGCCTACCATTCATTACTTTTACAGAGGAAATAGAGGGTCATTCTGTCCTATCTCGACAGGTGGAGGGTACTAAAGACAGCTGCTGACAACCACACCACAATTACTTGACAGGGGCTGGCCAGAATTTTATAATTATATCATAATATCTGAAAGTGTCATTAGCCTATTTATGTTTATATATTTTATGTTGTCAGGATTCTTTTAAAATTGATTGTTTGGTGCATTAAGCATTAATTTACAGATTGGATTTGGTTAAGACTACTGACAGGAATAAACAGGCAAAATAAGGAGACTATCGCAGAATGGTTTTCAATTGGATGTTTATTAATGCATGGTCATAAAAGTTGGAACAGCAAGAAATGGTATATCAGAAGAAACAGGGTCAACAAAAGGACATACAAAAATATATGACTGTGCATTGGTAAGACTTGGTTCTTAGAATCTGTATAGGTACAAATATATATTTGAATATGTAATATGCACCTTTTTCTTTTGATGTTAATTCATAGATAACAGTTGGATGATAATTCTTAATGACAAAAACAAAGAAAGCTGGCAAGCACCAGGGCACAGCTGCAGTGCTCAAAGCAACAATAATACCTGACAGGGTGGGCAGTATTGAGGCAATGCGGACTGCCCAGGGGCATAATGAGGCCCAACACATCAGGCGGAGGGCCTTATAGCCCTGAAGGTCCGGTATTGTCAATACCGCCTCACCCTGGAGGGTATTATTGTGCAGAAAATGGGCACTGTAAAAGAAAATAAGTTTAATCAAATAATGTAAATAAAATATAGTTTAAAATGCATTTTTTAATGAAATAGTTCCTCCACCTACATAACAGTGGCTGTAGCATCACAGCTGGAAAAGACTTCAGAGTAGGGATAGTCAAAGCCACTGTGGTGATTTGTTCACATCAAGAAAAACTTGCAATGTGACAGCTCTTTAATGCTCATTTTTTTCCCTGAAACACTGCAGTTGAACCTTTTTATACTGTTTCTGGTGGCTGCAGAGCATGCATGAAAGTAGCCTGAGCTGGGAGGAAACAGTAAAGGTGCTAAAATAAGCTGGATGTCACATCCACACTACTGCTTATAAACATTTGCAGGCTCTCAGGAACAGCGGAAATTAGGTAGTGTGCCGTTTATTTTCACATCACTTTCACTTCAGTGGGAGAAAGGTGCTGGCTTGTGAAATAACTGCTGCACATCAGGTAGAACGAGTTGTGAGAGAGCACTACAGAGCGGTGCCTGTTTTCACACAGTTGTAGTACTAGAGCTACGCCTCACTGTCTTCCCGCTTTTCTTTGTCTCTGTGGAGAATGAAAACCGCAATGGCAAAATGACGTTAACCCCAGTCTCGCTTTGTCTAGCAATTGCTTACCTGCCACTGGAGGTGATCTGTATGGCAGCTGAAGTTGGTAGGAAGAGGGACATCCCAGATGAAACTGGGAAACGAGAGCATGTTGAAAACAAATCGGCAGCAGAACCGCGAGAGAGAATAACTAATGCTGGCAATGCCGATGGTACTGCTGGTATCCTGCTTTTGTTTGTTTGAAGTAGTGGTTGTCTGGTGGAAGTTGTAAATTATTGGGCATGTAAGGAGGAGGGCAGGGAATGGAGCGGAGGAAAACTAATGGAACAGGCGGCTTCCAAAAGAGCATAAAACAATGACTGTATTGACAGTCCTCTGTGCCTGTCTTCAAATTTTTTTTTCTGTGGATAGTGTGAATGTTCTGTTTTTAAAATGTATGCGTGTGTCTGGTCACTCACTCTCCTGCTAAGTGATAAACAACAATGGCGTAGTTTCAAATTGTGTACCCAGTGCTGCAGCCAATAGCTGAGCAGTCTGGGCACAATGATACTTTGCCGAGCATGAGGCAGGTTTGGACTGGGACTTTTATTTGGTGAGCATCTATTGAAAGTTAATGTACCCTGTGGACTGGGTACCAGCCAATCAGATGCCTCCAAAAAAGCCCATTTTCTAACCCCAATTAGAACATGTAAGCAACAATAAGTGAGCACCACAGCTAGAAAAAACACCCCAAAATGGTTATCAGTTAAAATTCTTACCATTTTTATTTCACCAAATGCCGAACAAACATCCTGAATAAAACCAGCTGCAAGTGAACAACACATGCTGGAAATAACTGTATGATGTCATGGCCACACCGAAAACTGATGTTTTGCTTGGGGACTCCCAAGAGTCCTTCTTGCTGTGGATGCTCACTTACTGTTACTAATTCTTAATAAGTTAAAAAAAAAAAAGGAAATGCAGCTGGAATAGATCAGGTCTAAGGGACACAGAGCTAGTTTTCTTGCAGATGTTTTTTCGGTAATAAAGAGTGCAATGTCCTGAAATTCCATTTTGGTGATATATTATTGAGACTTGAGTTCAGCCAATGGAAAAGGTCTTTATTTTGCAAGAAACTTGAAAATTACTTTGCTTAAACAGTTGTTTCTATAGTATGTGTATGCTCACTCACTCACTCCCTATTGTACTGACAGTGACTGGCCAAGGGTGTGTGCTGAGGGTCTGTGCTGGTCACCATCTGTGTTGGACTTATTGCTGTGATTTCTACTATGGATGGATGAGTTGGGTGCATACAGGGAAAGTGGGTGCTGATGGGGAGAGGGGTGGGTACATTCATTATACTGGAGCCCAGACAGGGTGCCACTAGACTTCTGGGGAAGGGCATTAATATTAATAAATAAAGAAATAAATAAATAAATATATATATATATATACACACACACACACACACACCAATGGGGAATGGGGGAGGAGAGAGACCACTAGACTACCAAAGACAGTGTTTACAATTCTATTTACATTACAGTGGGTTTCCCCTTCACTGCTGTCATCAGCCTTCTCTCCATTCCTATTCCCCTTTCCTTTGTGTGTCTTTTCCTTTCTTGTATTTTTCTGTTTTGCTGCTTTTCCTAAGGTATTTATTTATTTAGGAATTGATGACTGGGAAAGGCACACTGAGCCAAGGCTCATTTCCAGGGCAACCCAGGGATGGGTACATGGCAGAATACAACATATAGGTAAACCCAAAATAACAGTATCAATATGGTACAAACAAATACAAGTTAGTGCAAGCAGAAAACAATACAGACCTAACAACACTGAAACCATAATGCGTCTGTGCATACTGGGGACACGCACATGATGCAAGTTAAGTCAGAACATTTAATTAAATGAACCTCTATCACTATGGTGGTAGCCAAAGGTTGTTGCAGGCGACCGCTGGCACAGTGGTAACTACCGCTCATGTTTATATGACCCAGGTTGGGGAGCGTGCCGGGAGTCATTGGGCTGGCTAGGGGAAGGAGACTTGAGCGCCCATGAACTGTTCGCCTCCAAGGAGGGAGGGGGACAAGGCTCAGGCTGTGACTGACCTCTGACAGAGGCCAGAGGTACAGCAAGTACAGCCATTCACAGGAGGGGGGCATGACAGACATCAGCAATCTCACCTTGATGCCATGGTGCATGTCACATCTGCAGAACACAGGAAAACAGCTCCCTGCATGCTGAGAAGACAAAGTGCCGACACAGATCCCTAACCTCTACCTTCCTGGTGTCCCAACAGGAACAGGAAAGACTGGGTGTATGGGCTCCACCTCATCCCCTGGGGAATAGCCAAGGCTCCATGGGAGAACACCAAGGATTATGTAAGGGGACAGATGTCCAGGCAACGCCCAATGATGCAGAGTGCAGGGGACCAGGGAAGGGGAGCATAAATAGAAAGTAAAAAAAGGTTGATTGTGCAGGGCTGGAAGGATCAGGGCATCATAAGGTATGAGTCATGGCTGGCCGAGCTCAGGAGGTGACCAGATGGGAAAACTAACAAGCCTTATACATTAGAGAGAATGGGCATTTTGATAATACGGACTAGATTTTTAGACTTCTGGATTGAAAAGTAGAGAAGGAAGTTGGTGGGGAGATAGGAGACAGTTCTTAGTATGAAAGAGGCACAACAGTAACATTAAGAGCTTATGTAGGAGACACATGTAAGAGATATGATATTAGGGTATGCTACATGATTGAAGGTCTCAGTAAGCATATACAACCACAAACTTACTATGTTTGGAGTAGATTTTATCAACATATTTATTCTGGGGATTAAAGGACAATGTTAGGTACTGTGGAGCCCGAGCAAACAGCCTCCAGAGACTAATGCTCTGCACCTTTACAACAATATTTAATCTTTTAAATTTGCTTTTCCGGTAATTGGAGCCCATTAAAAAGATTTCAGCAATCGGAAGACCTGCTCACTTAAGATGTATAATCAGAAGGACAAAGCTTAACAGGAGGGAACTAAGAGCAAGACTGCTCCGGACCACCAGCCATGAGGTTGGCATAGGGCCGTGCTGTACCTGAGCCTGCAGACATAGGGAAAGAAATGCTGCAGAGTCTTGATATGAAAATTAATCAACTCATTTCATCAGCTGAAGGAATAGCCAGCAAATGTTGACTTCTTGACCAACACAGTCACAATCCTTGAAATGGAGCTGTCTTTTGTAGAAACAGAAACCATGGCGACCTGTAAGTGTTCAAGCAGCCCTGGGTGGCACCACCAACTAATTAAAGAAAATACACATTTATAGTCTCATCTTGAGATCTTGGAAAATCAACACGTACATCCAATTTAAGCATTGTGGGCATGCCAAAGACGAACAAAGGCAACCACCTGGGGTTATTATTATTGGAATGGCTTGAACAGCAATTGGGACAACCCTCATAGACTGCCACTTTACAATACAAAAGCATACAGAGTGGCTTTCAGGGGAGACAGGAGAATCCCAAGGCTCCCAGGGCCATTGTTTCATCTCTGGATGGTGTGGGAATGAGGGACTTTGTTCTGGAGCTGGCTCACCAAAAAGACTTTGTTGCAATATGGTCAACAGGTCTGACTGCATCTCAATCTTAGCTATGCAACTCAGCAGAAGAGAGAAAGCTTTGATGGTGTTTGTGCTTTGTTGCGAGAAGCTGAGGTTTCACATGGAATCCTTTTCCCTGCTTGTCTCTGTGTAGTACACCAAGGAAAAGAATGTATTTTCCGATCCAAGTGAGGCTTTAAAGTGGCTCAATGATATGTCCTGTCTGGATGCTGAGTGACCAACAATCTCTGTCCGATGAGGAAAGAGCCAAAGAAGACTGTACCTGATTTGTTTTGTGGTGGGTGACCGTCCAGCTTTGCTTAAAGTTTCATTCCTCATACGAATCTAAATACATTTAACCATTTCTGATTGCCTTTGGCCTTCCTATTTTTTGAGAGCCAAGTTAGAGGTTCTCATATTGTGTTTCACATTGGCTGGGCTGGACATTTTCATCTTTCTGTTCAACAAAGTTTCTAGCTCCTATTTGTCCAAGTTGGGAGTAGTTGGGAGGATTCGAGCTATACTGTTGAGCTCTGAATTCTATCTGTTAATTTTCTTTGTCTTAAGTGTGTTATTTATTTAGCATTTGTTGACCGTGTAAGTACACTAGACAAGTATTATGCCTATTTTCAGGAATGACCCAGGAGAATACAACATAGGGGTACAGGATGGTACAGAGATAAATGCAAGTACATAATGACAGCATAACAACATATAAGAGTACAGTGGGCAACATTATCCAAGGGAGTAGAAAGTCATAGTACAACTTGTAACATTATATTACAAATTAAAACAAGTTACATATTACTATTATGCCTGACTAAGCACCTTTAGAGCAGAGATAAAGTATTTTATTGTTAAGTACAGTCACCTTTAGGGTATTAATCGTTGAAATATGCATAAATCCTCATTTCCTCCTGTAGGAAGCAGAGGCTGGTTTAATTTTATGGACTCATTATGATAGCTAGACAGACAGACAGACAGAGATTGATCTATATTTTCAACATAATAGAACTGTTAGGACTTTGCAGACCTGTTTACTAAGTTGTTCTGCTTGGATAGAAAGTTTCTTATTTACAAAGGTGGAATACAAGAGGTTTCAGACTGACAGTGCAATATACATGCTAGATACAACATTTCTTATATAAAAGGAGGGATACATTTAGATACAAAGTTTCTTATATACAAAGCAGGGATAAATTTAACCTACTAACATGCATCAGTGCAGCTTATGGTTTTCATATATTCATGCAGCTCATGGTCTAATTTTTTTTGTAGACTCTATTTATTTGCTGGACCGAAGAACTCTCTCAGCTACTTCCCAGTGCCCATGACTCTACCTCCTGTCTGAAGCTCTCTCTATACCAGGCCGACCCAGCCCGGCGGATCCTCCGGCTCTGAGCCCCGAGGTGGGACCACCTTATGCCCTGGTCTTCTGTCTATAATCGAATGCACCGGCTGGAGTTGGTGGTGACCTTGGAAAGAGTGCCCGACAGCGGAGTGTGGCCAGGACTCAGAGGCGCCTTTGCCTATCCCTGAGCCAGGGATTTTCTTGTGGATTTTTCCCCAGGAGCGCAGCCATGCACTGACGCTCTGCATGGCTGCCCATAGATGTCCACTGTGCTCCTCCCTGTATTTTTGCTCCTGCGCTAGTAGTACCCCCGGTCTCCACTGGGGGTCTCTATTGCACCAAAGAAACCCTGGACCCCTCCCCAGGAGAGGAGAGCAGTCCTCGAGATGCTCAATCCTCTCCCACCCCTGCCGACCCCTGGCGCCTGAGCTTGTTCCTGAACCTGGGTGCCGGCATGGCGCGAGGTGTGGTGTCCAGTGCCTCAGCCCTCAGCGCCACCGGCCTAGCTCATGGTCTCATTAATACAGCATTTATTATGTTAATATTTGTTTAATGGCTTTTATAGCTAAATGATTACCCTCCAAAGATGTATCATATTGATGAAGTACGCCTATTTTAATCTGCATGCATTAAGAGGGGTGGTGCCCTCACTGACACATGTATCTTTAATCCTTACATACTTCATCTGGATTTACTTTTGTGTGTTTTATTTCTAAACCAATAAACACAAAGTTCAAAAAAAAAAAAGAACAATGTCAAGTGATTAGCTGCTGTTCTTCACAGAGAGGGTGGTGGACGATGGAATGGTCTGCCTCAGGAGGTGGTGGGAGTGCACTGTGGATAGATTCAAGCATGCTTGGGACAGGCATAGGGGAATCACAGAGGTAGAACAGTGGGTGAGTCAGAAGTCATAATCCAGTACAAGGGTTTATGGGCAGACTAGATGGGCCAGGCGGTTCTTATCTGCCGACAATTTCTATGTTTCTATGAAGATATAATTTGTGGCATAAAGATTGTAATTATGACAGCAAGTTCACAACATGGAAAGATGACTGCATGGAGGGAAATGAAGGAAGGCTAACAAGAAGGTTGATTCTGCATGGGCCTGACTAAGAAATGGGACGTTAATGAAAAGTGAGGAAGTATTATTTCCACAGAGAGGGTAGTGGATGCATGGAACAGCCTTCCTGGAGGAAGTTGTGGGGTCTAAAACTGTGGAGAATTCAAGAATGCATGGGACAGACATAAGGAAATTCTTGTGGGGGCAGGAAGATAAAGGCTGTTGGTTAACTAGGATCTGCGGTCTATCCTGTAGGTAGGAAATGAGCAGACTAGATGGGCCTAGCGGTCCTTATCTGCCATCAAAGTCTATGTTTCTATGTTTCTAAAAGTAGGTCTCGATATGTACAATTTAAAAGTGTCAAAGGAATGCCATTGTATGAGTTGTAAAATGGAAAAGGTCAATAAAGTTCAAATGAAAAATGGTAGGCAATAATTTACATGCTAAACAAGGCACAAAATAATTAGGGTGACACTGGGTGGCCACAGAAGGGTTTGTCATGATAATTTACATGCTAAACAAGACACAAAATAACTGGGGAGGTAATTGGTGATCAGAGAGGAGTACACAACCCAGCAGCCTCTAAAAATAGTGCAGAAGTGGCCAGAGAGGAACGAGGAGGAGAAACAGGAGGTAGTAAAGTGAGCCATTAGGAGCTGCGTTAGTGAGCAGTATGAGGAGGAGTGGCAGAACTGAGGAGTAGATTCCTGAGAGGGAGGAGAGGCAGAAGCAGAAGCAGAAAGTAGCTTGGCCATTTTAGTTTTGCAACAAGGATAGAGAAAGACTGCAGACCTCTATTGCATGTTTAAATACCATTTCAAGTTGTCTTTTACTTTACTCACTATAGGTCTCTGATGTCTCCTAATCCCACTGTTCTGTTTTTGCAGATCCCGACATGATTTTGCTACGTCTCTTGGGGACCCCCCTCCCGTCTGAGCATGTACAACCATGATTTAGATGAATGACCTTGCTATAACAGGGTAACCTGCAGCTGGTAGATCATGCCCTAACTTGCACAAGACAAGACTCTTATGCCGTAAGAAACATAGCTGAGTACCACTAATATTGCATAGCAGAAAATGCACTCGCACAGTCTACAGATGGCAAAATCAATATGAAGTTCAATCATTTAAATATGTAACTATCCTCTCTTCCTGTAAAACCTTCTTTTTTGTTTACGTGATCATCAAGGGAACACAGGCCTTCAGAGTACTTGGTCTCCTGAGTAGCAATTATCACTAATGGGTTCCAGATCAGCTTGTTAATGGCCTGCTCCTGTCTGAGGCTTTGCTATCAACAGGCAGTGATTTGATAGGAAAAGATTCTGATTAGATTAAAGGGCCATTTGCTCCTGGTTGCTAGTAGATAATCTCACTGCTCTGATGTAGGATACATAGACTGGTGATTCATGCAGCCTCCCTCCTCCTCCTCCTTCTGTGCATGCATGCTTTTTATTCTTTTATTAGTTTATAAAAGATCAACTTTTAAAACAGTTTCCTCAATAGATGCATTAGTCACATACGTGCTTACAAGCTTGCAGCAGTATACTTCATAGCTCGCTATCCAGTGTTTTCCAACTTGAGGGGTGGGAAAACAAAAACTAAACACAAGATTACTCATTAAGACTAGCATTACTTTATCTTAAAGTAGCAACACAAAATTTGCAAAAGCACAGTCACGGTTTACTGTAATTTGAAACAAGTAACAGATGGAAATGTTTATTTTATTCATTTATTTTTATTATTGTTAATGTTTTGCTTTTGCTTGGTGTGTTATTCCATATGAGGCTCAGAGCCCTTGGGACTGTGTCTTAAAAACAATGTGTTTTGGCTTTTTAAAACTAAAAGAAGCTTTACAGAGATGGTTGTTCTAAATTTGAATACTGAATTTAATGTCAGGGCTGTTGTTCTCAGATTGTATATGTGCTTTATTCTGATGCACAACATTGTTTTGTATGGTGCCGCAAATGTTTACCAATTGTTTGTACAGTGTTATTACATGGCTAGTCGCACCATGGTTGTGTGAAGTCAAACGAGATGTTGCACTGTTGACTGGCCATCTGGGGCCTGATTTTCATTTACAAATGGGGTAGCAAAAACTGTATTGCCACCCAGAAGTGCCATACACAAAACCGGCACCTGTTGCAAGGAGGGAGGAGTCCCCACCTGTCATAACAGCATCATGCAAATTGTTGAGTTAATGTTGGGTGCAAACAGGGTTTGCACCTACTGTACTATCATCCTATTGTGTACCTGCAACCATGGTGCATCTTGGTTTGAGACATGTATCTGGGGCATGTCACCACGTGCAATGCTGCACTGCTGTAGCAAACCGGCATCCTAGACAGATGTTTTCTCCCTCCTAACCTCCCCATCCCACCTGCAAGTTCTTGGTTCCATGGCGATCCAGTAGTTTTCATCTTCTCTAACCTGCCCAGAAGTTGTCTCCTTGGTAGTCCATTGGATCCCCCACCTTCTCCTCCAGTCACAGATATCCCTAGTAATCCACTGGTTCCCCATTCCTAACCTGAGAGCCCTAAATACCAAGTAGTCTGACCCCTAACATGGCTGACTTTGGGTCTGTCTGCCTCACAGTACACCCATGCATAGTGCTGCATCAACCTGCAGTTGGTAAACACCATTGATGCAGAGGGTGGCATGAGGACCACCATGCAGTTGAGACTGGCACTTCAGGACATGGTAATTCTTTCCCTTTCCCAGTTGACTGCCACCCATGATCATTGCTGGTGTTGGGGAAGAGTCTGTGACCCTGCTGAGCATGACTGAGAGGGGTCATAGAGTCTTTGCTGATGCTCAGTGTACCCTGCAACTACTCATTGCAAGCCCTATCAGCTGAGAATTGGGTGCCTGAATGTACTGCCTATTCATTGTTTCCCAGTAGGAAAAATAAGCAGCAGCTCGTTTCATGTGGAGTATGATATAATCAGGTTAGACAGCAGTGGAAAGTGAAATAAGGGTGGGGCAGGGCAGCTGGCCCATTGGTGAAATGATTGGGCTACCACTCACAACACTGGTGACCCAGGTTCCGGAACAAGCACAAGTCACTTAGGGATGGCAGGGGAGGAAGGATCAAGCATCCAGAGACAGCTGTCCTCCTCAGTGGAGGGGACTCTGCGCTCGTTGTGAGACTGTCAGTAGGCAGAGACCAAGTGGTAATGCATGCGAGTGCACCAGAAGGGAATGGCTGCTGACCGGTGCTGGCATGCATGTGCATCATTGCACACTGAAGCCCTGGAAGAAAACTGGAGACAAAATGCCCCAGCCCTATCCAGCTCTCCTGCAGGCACTGCAAGACCAACATGGCATGCCGCTCACCACCATGTGTGGTTCTCTCGATGCTCAAGCCCTTCCCTTCTCTCCTCCCCAGTTCAAAGGCTTGTGTCCAGCCCCAGGTCACCAGCATCGAAGGAGCAGCCCTGGCACTGCACCAATGTCTCAGCATCAGAACTAATAAAAATGCCATAGGAACTCACAGAGCAGAAGGATGTAAATGCCTGCCGTTTATGAAGAATTTTACTAACATATTAAAATGCTAGCAGAATAGGCCTAATGGTCTTTCGAGTCTACTCAATTTTCAGCACCTGCACTGAGGGCCGATGTTTGCGTCCTCCCCTTGGGTTATACTGTCCCCAGTCACAGATGTACCAGCTGCATTGGACCTGGTCAGATTTAACCTCCCCTGCACTTGTCCCATCCCTCTTAAACCTGTCCACAGTCTCTGCCTCTACCACATCCCTGGGCAGCACATTCCATGACTCCACCACCCTTTCAGTGAAAAAACACCTCCTCCTCTCCCTCTGAGCCTGCCCCTTCTAGCTTACACCCATTTCCTCTCATTGTCCCCATTTCCTTCCTTTGGAGCACACTGACTGGGCCCCTTATTGATCCTTTTTATACTTAAAGACCTCTATCATATCCCCTGTCCCTCCTCCTCTAGGGTGTACATATCAAGCTCCCTGAGCCTCTCCTCATAGGTTCTGTCCCCAGGCCCTGGATCATTTTGGTTGCCCTCCTTTGGACCCTCTCTAGGACTGTAACATCCTCTTTAAATGTGGTCTCCAAAACTGTACATAATACTTGAGGTGTGGCTAACCAAGCAGTTGTATAGGGTTAGGATCACTTTGCCTTTCTGGAGGTAATCCCCTGGTGATGCATCCCAGCATCCTATTTGCCCTTGCTGCTGCCCTCCTACAGGTCTCTGAGTTGTTCATTTTGACATCTACCACTACCCCAGGTCCCTCTCAATTTCTGTGACTTGAATTTTGTCTACTTCCAGGGTATATCCCTGCCCTGGATTTCTGACTCCCAGGTGCAGAACCTTGCACTTTCCACATTGAATTTTAGTTTCTATTTTCCTGGCCACCTTCCAGAGCCTCCAGATCCTCCTGCAAGGCCACCCTCCCTCCTCCTCCACCACTGCACCCAGCTTTGAGTCATCTGCAAATAGACTCATTTCACTCCTGATCCCTCCCTTATGTCTGAGACATAGGCATTAAACAGGAGTGGCCCCATCACTGACCCCTGGGGCAGCCCACTAGTAACCCACCTTGGGGATGAGGCTAGCCCCCCAACCACCACCCTCTGAGTATGCTCAGAGAGCCAATTTCCTATTCATCTTAACAATTGTCTCCCTACCCCAGTTTCCTTCAGTTTAGCCAGCAGACCATTGTGGGTACCAAATCAAATGCCTTGCTGAAGTCCAAAGAGGATGTCCCGGCCTACCCGGTCCAGGGCCCTCGTCACCCAGTCATAGAACTCCACAAGGTTCGTCTGACACGATCTTCCCAGAACAAAGCCATGCTGCCTATCATCCAAATACCTATTTTGCTCCAGTAACCCCTAGTCTATCCCTGACAATACCCTCCATCACCTTGCTGACCACTAACATCAGGCTAACGGGCCTGTAACTTCCCACCTCCTCCCTTGACCCCTCCTTGTGGATCAGCACAACATGGGCCACCCTCCAGTCTTGGGGCACCCATCTAGTCCTCAGGGAGATATTAAAAGCTCAACCAGGGGCACTGCCAGGATGTCCATCAGTTCCCTCAGCACCCTGGGATGTATCTCATCTGGCCCAGGCGCTTTCTCCATCTGAAGAGACCTGAGGGCTTCCCTTACTCTATCTACTGGGATTTCAGCTTCCATCTCCTTCCCCATTGCCCCTGTGCTGCTGGCTCCCCACCTGTCCATGGTGGCCACTCTCTTTCTCCAGACCCGTCAGGACCCCTGATCTCTACTGGTCCCATCCTTCCTACGTTTGCCCCTGCTGCCCCTCAAGACATAGCCCCTCCATTCCCCAGTAAAAACTGATGCAAAGTACTCATTTAGGACCTATGCCTGCTCCCCATCTCCTGTGCCCAACCCCCTATCCTTATCCTGCTGATCTGCCCCTTACTTTCCTTTTTCCCTTATGTATCTAAAGAACCGCTTGTCCCCCTGTGGATCCCCTGGCCAAGGACTGCTCCTTTTTGCCTTAGCTGCTCTCACCACCCTGGTGGCTCTTTTGGCTGTCCACCATACTCCCCGATCCCCTTCACTCCTTGAGCGCTTGAAGCACCTATAGGCCACCTTCTTGTCCCTCACCACTTCCTGAACCTCCCAGGTCCACCAGCAGGGTTTATGGCCTTACTGAACTTGCACCTTTCCTTCATGCAGGATCAAGTAACCTCCTATATTCCCCCCTAATGATCTCCCACCTGCTATCAGCATCCATATCAGGCCTTATCCTGTTCAAACAATCTTTAGGATCCTTCACATCTCCCTGAAGTCTGCACCCTAAAATCAGTTACTACCATCCTTGTTCAGCTTTCCTCCCCCAGGTCCAGGAAGAACCAGACTGTGGCATGATCACTCCCCGCCAATGGGCCCCTCACCCCTAGGCCCCTAATCTGATCACTGTCTGCCAGGACCATGTCCAGTGTCTGGGTCTCCTAGTTGGCTTACCCACCTGCTGGGCCAGGAACGTGTCCTGTAAAACATCCAGCAGCCTCTGCTCCCTGGCCACTGGTGACAACAGAGTCTCCCAGTCTGTTCCTGGCATGTTGAGGTCCCCCATTACCATTACCCTTCCCTTTCCCAAACTACAGTGTCCCTCGAGATTTGCAACCAAACTTTCTTCCAGAGCTCCCCAGTGCAGGTGGTCTGTATACCACTCCAACCTTTACTCCTTACCCCCGTATCTTATTTTTTTATATATATATATATATATATATATATATATATATATATAGCTGTTCTGTGGCCACCCCAACTCCATCAGCCTCTCCCCATCATCTTGCCGGTGGGGATCCATGAGGAGCAGGGTCTGAGAGTGTCAGGAGCAGTCACATATGACCATGGAGAGACCTGGGTTTTTCTATGTTTTCTCCCACCCAGTGGCAAACATGGCAAGTGCATGCACAAGGAGGCGGGCACACACTCCCAGAAGCCGTGTGCTCCTTCCACCCTCCTGACATTTGTGTCCAGCCACCCAGACCTCTTCTCTGACACTTGGCCTCCACTGGGTGTCAGCCAAGAGTGAGGAAACTTTACCTCCCAATCTGGGAGATGAGAGCAGCCCAGCGGCCACTACTATTATCTCCCAGCCCCTCCCACCAACCCCTGGCATCCCGAGCTCACTCCCAAACTTGGGTCACCAGCATGGCATGAGGTATGGCATCCAGTGCCTCAACCCTTAGTGCCACCGGACCAGTTTATGAAGAAATTAAAATTAACAGCTAAAAAGCTGTAAAGGAATTAGCTGTACATTTATACTGTGTTCTTTTCTGAGATCCTTCTGCCTCACAAACTATGTTGATTCTGTGACCCATGATAAAAATATATATATTTAAAGCTTCTGAAACTTTAAAACATGAAAGAAATTCTGTAATCAACAAGAATAAACTGTAATTTTAAACCCGTAAACTACATTTCCACTGCACATGCTGCACTACTGCTTTAGTTACTGGAAAAGAGTTGGGACACAATACTACCGATAATGAGCAATGATAGTAGTAGTTTATGCCTGGCTGTTCATGATAGAGCTACAGTGCATGGAACAGAATAACTCTGCTTTAAGCTTCAGAGCTTTAAATTCTTATTACCCTATAGTCCTGATGGCATACCTGTAAAATAAGATGTAATGGCACAACTGTAGAGATAAGACCTAGCAAATTGCACAGTTAAGGTATCATGGATTTATACACACTTACCTGTTTCATGTTGCTATGGTCCCACCGTTTTATGTATTTTCTTATGGAAAACTGGATCCCATTTTCAGGGATGATGCAAAGTCATTAAGGCACATATGACAACATAAAATACAATAATAAATAACAAACAGTTACAATGTAGCCACAAAAGTTCTGCCACTTATTACAGATCACAGATTATGCCAGCCCACTGGTGCTGAAGTTCCACATTTTCAGTTTGCTATTTGCACTTTTTGACATTTTAAATAATAAAGGAGGACTTTTTTTAAATATGACTTGGTCCAGATTTTATCAGTATTCTCTGTTGCTTTTGAACACCCACTGTATAACTTCACTTTTCTGGTAACTAAAAGGTACTAGCATGCAGCAAACAGTGCTATCTAACCTTATGGGACAAGAGGCGTACACAAACAGCTGGGAATACTGGTGAAAACCTGGTACGAGCTATATTAAAAGGAGCACTCCTTTAACATTGCAAATGTATAAAAGGTGCTGAAGCAGTCTCAAAACCAGGATATTAGAGTACAATACAATTGTATTTATTTATTTGCCATTTCTAATCAGGAAAGGTACACTAAGCTATGAAAGCTTGTTTTCAGGTGTGTCCTGGGGGTGGACTGCATGGACCTGTTTTACTGACAGGGAAGTATTGACCATGACACTGGGAAACTCTCCTACTCTTCTTCTGACTCAGGCCCTGTCCCACTACACCAATATCACCCTTTGTAATGTTACAGGGGTCCAAACTGTTACCACAACGGTGTTCATATACACTTGTAACATTACAGGAGGTGTTTCCATAACTGTTGTCGAAATCAACTACAAGGTGGTTTCGACAATGGTTATGGAACCGAGTACTACCTCTGTACCATTACCAGCTGTAGTGTGGATAGCGCGTAGCCCCACCAGTGTCCATAGTGCAGCGCTCACTGCATCGTGGACAGGACGCTGATGGTAATGGTTGCAGGGCACCCACAATGTGGATGGGCTGTGACGTCCCAAGCCATTACCGATGGTCACCGCAGTGTGGACACACTGTACCGATTACCATTTGTAATGGGTTGGAACCATTACATCATTTTGGCGGTGTAATGTGGATGGGGCCTCAGTGACTCTTAAAAGACCCTGGACACACCACTTATTAGCCCACATTCTCATTGCATTTAGCAAAGTCACGGATTTCCTTAACTAAATGCTCCTGCATACTGTAGTGGTAAACCTAGTTACTGTATGCTTGTATTGAATTATTTTTGGTGGAATGGTTATTCTTTTCTTTTTATTACCTTGCTGTCTTTGATAGTTTAGAATAGCTGCTTTTCTTTTGTTGTATTCTACTTTGTACAGTATTTATATCATGTGTTTTTGTACCTTAGTTTTTGTCTTTGGTTTCTCTTCAGTAAGTGCCATGGGATCTTTTACTTCCACCTAGACTGTGACCAGGGATAGGCAGAAGGAACCTGCATTTAAGATCTCATCCGAAGGATGGCACCTCAGCAGTGCAGCTCACCCCATACTATACTACAGTGTCTATTCTCTGTATTACCACAAATACCTGGTGTGGGCTAGAACCCACAACCTTCCGATCTCCTGTCCCTGGAGGTTAGAGTGCAAGATACTGAGCCACTGACACTGATACAAAACAGGAAGTAAGAGGCAATCTAAAACAGAATAAAAAGTAAAGGTCAAAATGTTCACCATAGCATGCACTACTTCTTTAAATTCTAATATTTCACTTGCATTTACAGGTGGGCTAGAATGGCACTACCTTCATCTCCTCAAATATCTTTTTGTGTATTGTATTTATAGTTTCGATAAATTCCAAAATGTCAGCCTAGGTTCACTTTTCCTAATTTGCGGTAAGAAGATTGCCTTATTTTAACCACTAACATCAAGGGAATTTCACATGGCCCTTCTGACATACTCAAACTGAGTATAAGAGGGCAGAAATGTAGTGCTGCCTATTAAAAGATAATAGGAATATTTTTCCCTGTATTTGTGATGATTTAATGGGATTGGAAAGGTGATATGGGAAGTGCAGAGGGATAGAGGGGGTAACAAATGGGCAAAATCAGGAAGACTCCTGAAAAAAGAGATTGAGAAAGTATGTAGATGTGTTCAACTTGATGTGGTTTTACTGTTGGGAGACCCAGTGGTTGACGTCCCTTGCAGTCCTATCTCTGCCACACCCAGTCTGTTTGCTACTTGTACAGGCTGAAAACAAAACACACCACTTTCGAATCAGCAAAGAACAACAGAACTCATTTCTCTTTCTCTCTCTCTCTCTCAAGCTCTGAAAGGGATTTTAAGCGAAGAAAATGTCAGCAGCACAAACACACTTTCTTGGGAACTTTTAAAGGATCAAAGTGCCAGCGGTGAGCAATTCATTCATTTTATTCTGACGCAAAAGTACAAATAATTTCTCAGTGATTTGCTGTCAATGCAACTTGATATCTTCAACACAAACATAGAAACCCTTTTTTAGAATTAACATTTAGTGATGTGGTTTGTAGGATAATTTAAACCTGATTATATAGAATACAGTTTAGAAGGAAAGTGATTTTATTTCTGGAAGGTAGACTCCATAACAGAATAATTTGTTACATAATGATAGTATTTCCAGCAAACAGTGCCAAACTTGAAGATGTTATTTTCCTGCAAGAACTGTCATAACCTGCTATTCGTGTGTGCCATTTTTGGATATTTACAACATTTTACTGTGATATATATATATATACACACACACACACACACACACACACTACCGTATAAATGTATAATTTGCTTGCATTTTGGACTTGTATTGCTCTGTACTTGCACTTGTTGTCTCCAAATTGCTTTGCTGATTTTACTCCCATATAGCCTTTCCCCAGGTCAGACCTGGAAATGAGCTCTGAGCTTATTCTGCCTGTCCTGCCTATCACCGCATTTATATCAAGCTTTTTCCTGGCCTCCTCCTCCCCCATTGGCACCCCCAGCACTGTTTCCAACCTTCTCAGAGACTTACTGTCCCATCACTTACCCAGGATCCGAACTGGTGTGGGTGACCTGCCCTATCATTCATGCCAGAGCATGCAGGGTGGGGGTTTAGACATTGCCTTTGGCAAACTGGAGATTCTCTCCTCCTGGTTTTCTCCCATGGGCACTGGTGTGCACACCAGCATGCATGTGTGCCAGCATTCAGCGGCTGCCCCTCTTCCCTTCTGTGTGCACCCACTATGTGCCCATGTGGCCTCTACTTGGAGGCAGTCTAAGAGTAGGACACCATGTCCCCCCTTGAAAGAGGACAGCTGTCTTTGGGATGCTCGATTCTCCTCCCCACCACCCTCACCAGCCCTCGAATGATCCAAATCCATTCCCAACCCAGGTCACTGGTGCAGTAAGCATTATCACTACTGCTGCACTATCAGATTGCCTCTGATTACCACATTTTAAATAAAAAAAATGTAATGATTTAACATTACTTTATTTTAAATGTATGTACCCAGAATAGGTCAACCTAAGATGCAGCATCCTTTCTCAGTGGGGTCCTGCTTCTACCTAATGTGACATCTGGGAGGACAGAAGCACAGGAGGTCAAGGGACATACTTAAGGTCACACAGTGAGCCAGTGGCTGTGATGGGATTCAAACCTACAATATCCTGTTTCATCAGTTTAGTGTTCTAACTACCAGGCCACACCACTTACCCCTGTACCCACTTCCCAAATACCAGCCTGAGGTGCAAAATATTTACAATGTGTGTGACATGTTTGTTCTTATGTTTTATAAATGGCATTGGAAAATTCACAAACGTGATTGGCTGAAACATGACCATGACTATGCATTACAGTGCTTTTAATGCACACCCTGTTGTGTGTTATTGTTTATGTATAATACTGTATAACCTTTCCCCTAACACTTACTAAAGTAATGACTACAGTACTTCTTGTGCAGGGGAGCAAACAGTATTAGGAATTTTGTATAAGAAAATATGTCCATATTAATCCATTTTTCTGTTTCCTTTCGCCATCTAATACAACTGCACTGTAAAAGCTAAGTTGCAAATGAGTCCCTGCAAACCAGCTTTGGGCAATAATTGTGAATGAATTTATTTAAAATCCACTGGGTACCTACACTGCCATTTAAAGCCTCTCAAGCTGGCTCTGATAGAAAAACATTTGACAAACTCCAAAGAAACATCTTTGTTTGGGAAGGCCTGAAGTTAATATCATTCTGGAAACATTTTCAGTCCAAAGAAACTGTGAAAATACATTGACTCAGTGAAACTTTTGACTCCAGTGTTTCAAGTTAAAATTTAGGATTTGCAAATAAGTTCTGTAGCAGTGGAATTACCATACCTCTCAACCGTTTGTCCCCAAATGTGGAACACTGCATCTCAAAATGTGGAACAAATGAGCAAAATGTGGAACACTTAATCAAATCTTTACCTAGGAGGCTCAGAAAACTGTTAAAATGATCGCATTTATGTTCATAAAGTCTGTTATTAATTAAATAATATATTTTTTGCATCATTTATTATAGATTTTTGCTTTAAAATGTTAAGACTGAATGTGGAACAAGTCCTCACAATGTGGAACAGGGAGCTTTTGTGAAGTAAAATAAGGAACGTTCCTCTTAATGTGGTACAGTTGAGAGGTATGGGAATTACTGTCCTCCAGTGAAAAAAGAACTTACAAAGAAGTCCTTTTGATGGGCACATCTTCAATGATTTATAACCTTTAGAATATTGATTTTTATTGAGCTTTCCATAAATGTTCTTTTTCCTCCGCTGAAAACGCAAACCATATAGTTACTCAAGAGAAAGACCATCATACAAAAATTGTAAAAGCAATTAAAGAATTAAATATTAACGCTGAGTGCCTTCAGAAGCCTTTACTGCTCACCCCGTGATGCTGCTTTAGTGTTTTGTATTGATTTACTAGTAAGTAGTGTAAATATTTTGTCTGTCAGTTTTGAATAACCGTTTATGGTAAATTAAAGGAAACAGCCTTTAGATATTGCACTTTACCTCATTTTACACAGAAAACAAGTATAATGAAATGCAGCATTTTAGATTCATTGTACCTACATCTTTTTTTTTGCTGTCTCTTTCTGCTTCCATTCCTGGCAACCCTTAGGGACTCCGGCGCCATCCAGCTACCTCCGTGCTCCAGTCAGGGCCCGTGCCTTTTCCCTGTAGCTTACCCCTGCAGCGGGGTGGGAGCCCCTAACTCACCCACCTTGTCCGGATCCAGATAGGCACCTTCCCCAGAACCAGTGTGCTGTTATGGATGGCCATCAACCTGCTTGACCAGGAGGACTCCTATTTCTGCATTTTCTCCCAGAGCAGAGGCGTGCCATGATGCTGGTGGAGGGAATGCACACATGCGTGCGCCCTCCTCCTGGCATCTGCCCCTGACTCTCCCTGAACTTACAGTGCAGCACCTTGCCCTCCAGCCTCTGCCAGGGGCAGTCAGGTGCCGACTATCGTGGACCCCCACCCAGAGAAGCAGAGCAGTCCTGCAGATGCTCGATCCTTCTACTCCCCTGTCGACCTCCCCCGTGACCTGCACCTCGTTCCCTAACATGGGTCGCTGACGGGCGCGAGGTAAGGTGATCAGTGCTCAGTCTTCAGCACCACCGGGCCAGCTTACTTACATCTTTTAAAAGATTTTCATTAAATATCATGTTTTCTTCTTCTATGGAAAACTTTAATTTTGCATGATAAAGTAAGCATTCTGTTTGGTGGTACACTGTTCTATAAACAAAATATGAGATTACACTTTGTGTCAGTTTCAATGTAACTAATTATAATAACAAGCAATAGGGTAATGGCCGCTGTAGTTACTGTGTGTTGCATGCAACTACATTGAAATTAAAATGCAGTTACAGTACACTTACACTATAACTACACTATAGCTAACTGTAACTTAAAGAGCAGCTGACACCTTCAGAAGAGCTTTAGCAAACGTAATCACAAAACACAGTTCAGCTTAGAATTAGCACTGGTTCTGTATTCCTTCTTATCATTATTTATTTCTGATGTCATTTGCATGAAAACAGGATATTAGCTGCTAAAGAGTTCATGAAGTCATGTTGCTTTCTCCATACCTGATGTTATAATGCACTGCTCCGACATCACAGTTACTCCCATGGCAACAGATTGTGATGTCACAATAGAGGATTATGACTTGAAGTAGGGAGTAAACTACAGAGGCAGATAGACTCCAAGGGATAAATATCATGCACAGTATTCTAGTAAATTTCCTCAGTAACTAACAATGGCAAAGAGAAATCTATAGAAGGTGTGCTGTTGCTATGGTGACAGCTTTACTGTGACCGACACTACAGGACAACAGCGCCAGGTTGCTGTAATGTTGCTGAAGGACCCTGGCACTGCTTTCTGGGGTATTGCACCCTTCCCAAAGCAACTCTGACTCAGAGTTGATTAATTTAGTAGCAGGGGTGGAGCAGAGTCCCCACACGGGAAGTTCATGGGGGGCAAAGCCACCCAAAGAAAACACAGTCTGAAGTTACTCCCTTTAGGCCGACTGCAAATGCGGTTGATATAGAGGAGTCGCTGTAACGCCGGTTGACAACGAAATTGTCGACGGCTGTCATAGATCCTCTACAGAATATATACAGAATGTAAGCTGAAGTGTGCATAAGTATAGTGTTTTCAACATTTTCTCTGGTAGGAGCAGCTCTTTAAGTGTAACCTAGGTGACCAAGTGTGCTATCTCCCTTTGGAGCAAAACACAAAAAATGTTTCCTGTATACATTCCCCACCCCTTCTATCACTGTTAGGGATATACCTTGTTAATCAGGGATATTCCTGGGTAGGTTGTTTGCCATCATACAGGAGGCAGTGGAATTTTCTCCCCAGTTTCTCCTCTTTTACCTCTCTCTGGCATGTAATGTACCTACAGCCTCAGCTGTACTGTACTGTATGCCATTGTGAAAGGAGCAAGCTCCACAGACTACCAGCAGGGGAACTATTTCACCAGAACCCACTGCCAGCCCTACTAAGCCAAGGCACACTGCCTTCAGCCTGCTCTGCCTCTGCCATGTCAACTGAAGTTTGCTTCCTGACTCTAATCGTCTGTATGGTGCACTGTCTCTTGGCCACTGGGGCAGCCCTACAAAGCTTGTTCCTAGTCACATCTAAATAAAGCTTGCAGATGTTGACGGTGTAAAATGCATGCCAAGATGCTGCTTAGTGTCTCCCACAGCATTAAAGGCATAACATGGTACCAGCCACATGGCAATATGCCATATTGTACTGGCATGGTAAGTGGTAACCAGCACTGTGCACAGAAGTTTTCTGCCACATGTTCTCCCAGTACAGTACTCGGGTGAAATTTTATTTATTTATTTAAGCGCTTTACCAGGAAGGAATACTGAACAGTCGACTGCTCAATTCCAGATGCATCCTGTGGCAGGGGGAACATGGATAACAGTTGAAAACAGCATAAACAAGTTAAATACAGGCTGGCAGTATAGCCTAGAGGTTAGAGGAATGAGGTGTGAATGAGTTTGATACATCCAGCAGACCAGACCTGAGTTTGATTCTCACAACCTCCACTTGCATACTGTGTGACTCTGAGCAAGTCACTTAACTGCCCAGTGCTCCCAGGTTGCCCCTGAAAACAGGCATTTGTGCCTAGTGGGCCTTACCTGGTTACCAAAGACTAAAATAAATAAAAAAATGATACAATAATTACATAGTGTAGGCCTCTAACAATATTGATCCCTGAGATAGACAAAGTAGAGTGGGAGAACAATGGTTAGTCACAGGTTAAGTTGCATTGCTAAGTGCGGACATACACAGACATTCCACACAGTGACTAAAAACACCTAGACACATGCGCAGGATGGGGTGAAATGAGCTTGGAGCATGGAGTTAAGGTGTGAGAGGGAGGAGAAGTGAGGAACATGTGTTGGGAGGAGTTCCACAATGTAGGAATGTGGTAGCTGAATGCTGTCTAACTGGCGGTAGTAGACCCGGTGTGAGACAGCTAGGGACCGAGAGTCCGAGTTTCTGAGAGAGTGTGCATGGGTGCAGGGGTAAGTTAGGCATCGGTGAGGTAGGAGGGGAGTCGCTGAGACCAAGACTTGGCTGGGATCTTGTGCAATGGGACTGTCTACGATTGTCTAGAGATGAAGTTTGTATTTTGATATAGGGCACAGTGGTGAGTGGAGTATGGACAGTCCAGGATGAAATGACAGAAAGAGTGGAAAAGGGGTCCAGTCTGGCTAAGGTGGACTTAGGGCCAGCACAGTGACTATGTCCCGTGAGTCGAGAGAGCGGGGATACTGTCACAATTCAATAAAGTGCACCAAGCCTGGGGTGCAGTTTCTTGAGTAAGGAGTCGATGTGTATGGAAAAATTGAGGTGCTGGTCAAGCCAGGCGCAGAGGTATCTGTAGGAGGTGCAGGACTCCAGGGGACCCTTCCAGGTGTGGAATATGATCGGGAAGAGAGCCTAGAAATGTTTTGCCTCATGCCAAAGGTTAGTGAGACTGTTTTCTTGGCATTGAGGAGGAGGTGATTTGAATGTAGCCAATGCTGGACCGAGATAAAGTCTTGCTGCAGTCTGGTTGAGACCTCTGTGGACGAGGGCCAGATGCATACAGCACAGTGTCGTCTGCGTACATGTGGATGGAGTGTGTGGGCAGGCAGAGGGCAGGTCGTTCAGGAAGATTGAGAACAGGAGGGGCCTAGGACAGAGCCTTGCGGCACTCCTATGGTGATTGGGAGGAATCCGGTGGAAGAACAGATACGGACGGCTTGGGATCTGCCAGTGAGGTACAGAGTGGAACCAGGATGTGGCCCAGTTGGAAAGAACAGCATTGCGAGTTTGGCCAGAAGGAGAGTGTGTCACTGTATCGAATGCCTTAGCCAGGTCGATAAAGATGGCAGCTGTGATGTGCCAGCATCCATCCCAGTGAGGATGGAGTCGGTGATCCTGAGAAGGGAGGTAGTGGTGGAGTGGGATTTCCTAAAACCAGACTGGTAGGGGAAAAAGGAGGAGGAATTCAGAAAGGAGGATAGGCGAGAGAGAGAGAGAACCAGGCACTCCTGGGTTTGGCCAGGATTGGTGGAGGGAGATGGGCCGATAGTTGTGAAGGTTTGAGGCATCACCACTCTTGGGAAGTGGGATTCGATGGCATGTTTCCACTCAGAAGGGACTTCAGCTAGGAGAAGGATAAGTTAAAAGTGAGGCCAGGGTTGGGCTATTGCAGGGGCCGATGGGTGGAGCATTTTGAAGTCCAACCCGGTGGGACATTTGCCCTTGCTTGGGTTAAGGGCAACCAGTGCATTATATACCTCATCAGGGGTAACCCATAGGAAGAAGAATGAGTGAGCTGCTGGTGTGCTACTAGGTGGGGTGGTGGGGTTGGGTTCTGGGCAGGGTGTGGGACAGACAGGGAGCAACATGGCTGGTTGTGAAGAGAGGTTAAACAATGTGGCCACAGCTGGGGGTCAGTGATGGTGAGCCCACCTACTTGCAAGGTAGGAGGTGGGGCTATGATGGAGGGCTGAGAAGCGATTTGACCTCTTTCCAGAATTTTGATGGGAGGTGGGAGGTGGAGTTGAATGCGCCTTTGAAATAGTTGGCTTTTGCTTGGTGGATTTTCTGGTACTAGCATTGCAAAGCTCACGGCAAAGCTGGAGGTGAGCTGGAGGACTTGAAGGTTTTCCAGGCCTTGTCTCTGATTCAGAGGTGGGCTGCCTGTGGAAGATGCCATCCTTGGACCATAAGGATCTGGTAAATTACAGGCCTGTCTCAAATGTCACATTTTTAGGGAAGGTAACTGACAAAGTAATAGCGGCACAGTTGTGGGACTGCTTGGAATGTTACAAGATCTTTGAACCATTTCAGTCTGGGTTTAGACCTCGATATCGCTGGAGACTGCACAAGTCATGGTGTTCAATTATCTCCTCCTGGCGAGAGACAGTTGTCAGTGTTTCATGTTGGTACTGCTGAATCTTTCCTCAGCATTTGATAACGTGGATCGTGGGGTGTTGTTGACCCATTTGAGGCACTATGTGATGCAGTAGTTTGAATCCTGCCAGTTTGGCAAAGTACAGCAGGTGGCATTATTCAGTAACATCTTGAGTGCTGCTGCTCTCTTCGTGGGTACCTCAGGGTTGATTTTAACTTCCATGTTATTAGCCATGTACATGTTGCCATTGGGAAATCATTAGGTGGTATGGTCTGAGTTTTCACTGCTAGGCGGATGATATCCGGAGCTACGTTTCATGTGCACCTGATGGGATCAACGCAGTGGCTGTGCTAGATGTGTTTCTCTCTGAAATCCAAGACAGGATGGCCTCAAGCTGACTTAAGCAATAAGGCACAACAAGGTGTGGGTTATTAGGGGATTTCTCTATGCCTTTGTGTAGTGTGTCACGGCGCAGCGGTGGCTCCAGCACAAAGAAGTGGGTAAATCGCAATAACTCACGCCTGGAATGCCCTCATTGTGATATACAATGAACCCATGTGTAAAATTAATTTAAAATGTGTTTAATTAAGTTTTATAAATGCCATTCCTCGGGTGTGGTTTATGCAAGATTTACCCATGGTCCTGTGACATGTTTTGACCAATAAGGTTACAGGATTTTCACACACCATTGTATAATTAGATTTAATTAATTGAAGAAAGATGTGTTACTGGTGAAACCAGCTAATGTGGAGGCAGCAGAGAATATGATCGTGCCCTACTGCCATTGTTAAATGACACCACCTTATGAGCGGTTGATAAAGTAAGAGATCTGGGCATCACTGTCAACAGCAGACTGACTCTAGAATATCAAGTGTCATCTGTTATCTGCAGCAGCTTTTACCATCTGTATAATATCACTTGAATTTAAACTGATCTGGCTCCCACAGACCTAGAAACACTTGTACAATCATTTGTTATCTCCTGACTGGATTACTGCAATGCTCTTTACCTAGAGTTATCTGTGCGGCTGGTGCATTGCTTGCAGCTCATGCAGAACTCAGTAGCCTGGCTGATAGCAGGAATTCATGGTTTGTGCACATCACACTAGTTCTGCAGGAACTGCACTGGCTGCCAATGAGGTGGTGCATCAGCTTCGGAAACGTTTGCTAATCTACAAAGTCCTGTATGATTTGGGGCCTTGGCTGCCTGAAAGACCTTCTGACTGAATACACCCTGTCTGCCCCGTCATCCTCTGAGGGTCTCCTCGAGGTTCCATGTTCCCATCTGAAATTGTTGGGAGATTGGGCCTTCCGCATTGCTATGTCCATCTTGTGGCATTCGCTTCCTGCTGTCATTAGACAGACAACTCTACAGAGAGGCAAGAAACAAATGCACCAGGGCCATTCGAGCAGCCAAGGCCAACCATTACAAACAAGCCCTCACCTCAACCTGGGGCTCAGGAACAAGTTTTGGAGCAATGTCAAAAGAGCTTTGTGGGAAAACCGTTAACCAAACACCAACCAGATAATCAATAATGGTGCCCTTTCACAAGACCCCACCATAATAGCCAATGTCCTGAACAATTCCTTCACAGACCTCAGCCACATTCTCTCATCAAATTTCTTGACCCACCCCCAGTGTCCACCTAACTCTACCTAGGCACACCCTCCGCCATTCCGGCTCAAAACAATCTCCTGCAGTAAGGCCAAACACTACCTAGCAAATGCCATATGGAACAAAAGGTATAGCAGTGACTCAATAGATCTCAAGATCCTCTGGCTAACACTAGACGTGATCCTCCCACACCTCACCAAAATATTCAACCAATCACTACGCCTAGGGCAATTCCCCACTCTATGGAAAAGGGAATTATTACACCAATCTTAAAAAGGGTGACCCAACTGACCCGGCAACTATAGGCCTATCACGATACTCCCCCACTCTCTAAAGCTCTTGAAAGAATAGTTTCAGACCAACTCACAGAGTACCTGACAAGTCATTCCTTGCTCTGCCAAGAGCAACATGGCTTCAGAACAGGACACAGTACCACCATGGCACTCCTCAAACTTACATCCTATGTACACGAGGTGCTTGGACGTGGGGAAATAGCAGGAGCAATCTCATCGATCTAACCAAAGCGCTCGCACACCGTCAATCATGACCTACTGTTACATCTACCCCTCCCTTAACCTAGCCCCAGACACAATATGCTGTTTAAGAACTACCTCACAGACTGAACACAAGAAGTCAAAATCAACACCACCCTATCCACCAAAAACCCAGTTCAATCAGGTGTACCTCAGGATCGATCCTAGGCCCCTATTATTCACCCTCTTCCTGAACTCCATCCCAAGAGCGTGCAATGGGAAACTTCTGCTCTATGCAGACACAGTAGTCTACTGGAAAGATAACACCCCAACTCCCTCCAACACAAGCTTCAAATTTACTTCCATGAACTAGAAGACTGGTTCACAAAGCACCGCTAATACTAAACTATACCAAAACAAAATCCATGATCTTTGCATGTACCAACAAAGCCCCTATAAAAGCTCCCACCTTAACATCTCCAACTACCAGGGCACTAAAATTGACCAGGTCACATACTTCAAATACCTTGACATCATACTTGACACATCTCTCACCTATCACACACACATCAACCACCTCTCCTCCTCCTCAGTAAACACCAGACTAGGGATCCTCTACAGGCATAGACAATGCCTCCCACCACAGGCCCTCGACTGGCAGTGACCAGCTTGGTCATATCTCTGGTAGACTATGGAATAATAATATGGGACGGCTGACCCCACGGCCCTGAAACAAATCAATCTTGCCCTCAACAAAGCCAGTTGGCTGGTCACAGAAAGTGACCAACTGACCCACACCTGCGATCTATACAAAATAGCTGACTGGCTGACCTTCAAGGAAGGCTAAAAATATCATACCTGCCTCCAAGCCAAGAAAATCCTATTGAAAATTGCACCAGTTCCTTCACTCCCTAATACAAACTAACACACAGGAGCACCCCAAGGCACCTTGCAAATATGCCCATCTGCGTCCCCTACCGGTTGGCGCTGAGCCAAAGGTCCTTTAGTTATCGTGCACCCACCTGGCTCAATGAACTCCTCCTCCATCGCCTCTGGCCCCAAGATTAGGCCAGTTTAAAACCAACATCAAGAGACACCTCATAGACTCAGACATAGACTCAGAAAAGTGTAGCTGCAATGGAGCACATAACTCCACCTCAAGCAGGGTTGAAAACCAACCCCTAGATGCTACCTAGTACTACAAATGTAGTTACAAACTAAGGAAAGGACTAACATTTCACCCATATGTGGCATGTTCAACAGACCTAGGGCTGCTAGACAAACCCTAATGAAACTTTTATATCTGTATATGTATGTTGTCAATATGTAAGCACCACTGTAAAACACTAAGCCAAGAAGCATGTTTTCAGCATAAATCTGTATGTTTGTCCAGGCGTGGAGCCTTTGCAAAGAGTCTCTGACTCAAAGGTTTGTAATTCGAAACTTTAATAAATAAATAAATAATAATTAGATGGGCTCCATCATTGGAACATTTAAGGTTGCTAAAAACCCACTTGTTTAACCTGGCATTTGGGACTGCTTAGAACTGGGTTTTGGGTGGTGTGTTTCTCTTTTGGTTTGCGCATGTATCCTGACCGGTTTCAAATTATTGTGCTTAAAATTTTGAATTGTCACTTGTATGGCACTGAGAACTCTGGAAGGACGTCTAACAAATACATTTGCTTTGCCTTGCCTAATGGCCTGCTTTAGGTCTCTTGCTGGATCAAATTTTCCAGTGGGCCCGTTAAGTTTTCTGGTACTGCAGTGGCATCTTCCTGTTCCTTCTTCCCCAAACTGTCCCTGGCATCCAGTGGACCCTCCATTCACAGTGCCAGTCCTCCACATGGTGCTGTTGCAGAAATATCCCACAACACTCTTTCCTGCTTGCTCCACAGCACACAGCCACAGACTTGTGAGACCTCTATTGCATACCTGTTATGGTTCTTAATACAGGGATGAGTTGAACAATCTGTGACGGATTTGTAAAGGTTGCCATGCCTAGTGCAGGGCACCAAGTCATTTGTATCGTGACCTCTTCCCACCTGGTCACAATGGGTTTTGGGGCCATACGGGGAAGAGCTGTGACCCTCACTGTGACATGGAACAACAGGGCTGCAAAACTGTGACTGTTGATAAGTGGTCATGAGACCAGCTAGCAGTACTCCTTTAATG
Organism: Neoceratodus forsteri; assembly: GCA_016271365.2. Taxonomy (NCBI): domain Eukaryota; kingdom Metazoa; phylum Chordata; order Ceratodontiformes; family Ceratodontidae; genus Neoceratodus; species Neoceratodus forsteri. The sequence goes on along the minus strand of JADMNL010000027.1, from coordinate 260,602,971 downwards.
ACTGTGTGTTAGACCCCAGCTGTCTAAATAATTTCTGTGGACTTACTGTACATTGTTAAGAAAGCAGGAATGTTTACTTGCTTTGTGCATCGAGTCATCAGAAATTTTATAGAATTTTATTCTGCTTGGTAATTCTGTCTTAAATATTGAAATATAATATATGGAGATAACAGCCCTCCCCCAGCAATTTTCTTACCTTCAGATCCTTACACACCTATAGCATCTGCAATAGCAAAACAGCTTTTATACTCTTCTGGGTTATATCATACCTGTCAATCAAACACATCCATGGTAACAACCCAGCTCAAAAGATTAATTTTGTTTCCTTTTATTTTTCTATCTGGGCAGCACACCCTCCCATCCTTCCCCAGTGACTGATGAGCCCCAAACCCACCTACCTTCACCTAGTGCTGCTGGGATGTTATCCTGGCGGCTGCCATTTTTTCCCATTGTTTAGTCCCACAGGTGCCCCTTGACCCTCCCTCTTCCTGTGCACCAACAAGTGAGCAACTGTGGCAGCCATTTTACGGCAATGAACCCCTCTGGAGTGGCAAGCTCCCTGGCCCACCAAAGGGGTTGTTGTGGCAGCAGAACTCTGTGCTGTCCCTCCCTGGTCTAGGATGCATGACCAGTTGCCATGTTGTCCCAACCCTGGCTGACACAACCAAGCTTCCTCTGAGCTTCCTTCCTGACTCTAGGTGCCAGAGCTATAAATCCATGTCTTTTAACTCCAGTTTAAAAAAAACTAGGTTTATACGTTCCTGCCGCAGCCTACCCTCGACCCCTGGTGACCTTCCAATCCTGTGACCCTACTTACCCGTGCAGGCCATGGGGATCATTTATTTATTTCAAAGGTTGTACCTGGAATTGGAAAAACATACTGAGCTGATATCAGTTTGTTCCAGATTTGTCCTGGAGGAGAGGAGTAGGAGAGAGTACAGTTCATAAAATACTATATATTTACATTTAACCTAAAGTACAACAAGTAGCTGTAAACATAATGTACCATAACAGCAGTACAATTACAGCGATGTAGGAACAGTTCACAGAATCAGCACTAGCACTAACATACTGTAATACATAGAAGCTGAGTTGCAGTCTAGGTGGCAATCACAAGGGCTGGATCATAGGGCTGAATTTAGCATAATCAACATATAAGTAAGCAATAACACAACAAGTGCGCATTTTTAGAGAATTAATGCACACCTGGGTGAATTGGAAGACATGAGGCCAACGGTCACGTGACTATTAACACACTTGGAAAGTGCATTAATTCTCGAACAACTCACTCCCTGGAGTGGGTTACTACAGTTATAAAATGGAATTTTTTTCATGGAAAGGTTTAATTTTCTTTTAGCTCGGTTGTTGCTAGGTGGAACAGGTGAGTTTGATAACAAAGGCCTTGTGCCTTTGAATGAACCAGGAACTGCATTTATTTTGGAGAAACCTATGTTCTGTTGTGGGTTTTGTATAGAAATAATGGAAAAAATGTTTAACAGAAAAAGTTTTTAGTTTCTTTTAGTTAGGTTGTTGCTAGGTAGATTAGGGCAGTTTAGTTATGAACTGTGCAGTTTCAGGTAAATTATCAATGTTTATGTGCTGTATTTTAACCAATGAAGTTGTTCCATTAGTTTTTGTACCTCCTTTGATCATATCACATCATATCATATCACATAATATCATATAGTATAATATAATATAATAATGATATATACAACTTTAGGTATGTTTCCCACATTCCTTGTTGTTATCTCCCTTGCTTGCCTATTTTTGAGGAAATTTGTATGGAACCTAAATCATGGCCCTCAGGATGTCATCTGTTCCTGGTGCATGCCTATGACATCACAATCGCTCCTTGTGACACCAGAATCATGGGATCCCCAGGACGTTGCAAGACTGTGATGTGCTGGGTCATCATCCTGCTCACTGACATAATTTCCTTCTGAAGTTTCTTTCCCATGTGTCCTTTGACCTGCCCTCCACCCCAGCAGTGCCACTCAGCCACTAAAGAGCCTCTTGCACATGCAGTGATGACAGGAGGTTTGCCTCTCCTGAGGGAGCTAGCTACTTGGCCCATCATGAGGGGCTGCTGTTGTGTTGAACAGGGGACAACCATCATGGGGTAGGATGCATTGCCATGGGCAGTTTTCTTTACAACCCTGTTGACCCAACTGCAGAGAACCAAGTCTGCTTCTAAACTCAGGTTGCCTGCATTGATGTACAACGTGCTTTTTCTGTGGCACTGAGCAGTCCACTGAATTTACTGTTTATCACCATGCCTTGCTTGTGTCTCCTAGCATCTTCCTCTTCAGTCAATATTTCTAGTCCTGCTCATTGACTACACCATTAATCCCTGTGACAACGGCCAGACTGTCACCATCAAGGACACCCCATTGGGAAAGCCCTCCATGGTGGACCCTGAGGTGTTCTGTGAGCTGCTAAGAAGTTTGTCCTGGTGTTAGGAGCTATCAGAAAGATTGATTGAGGGCTTTAGATGTGGAAGGGCATCAGCATCTTTAATGTGGCAAGGGCATGTTCACATTCCTTTAGAAATCCCAGCAATGTCTGCGCTACTGGTGGCTTTGCAGTTGCTGGCTTTGGGGGAGGGCTGGGTGTTGTGTGTTCATGTATGACACACAATGTTTTCTCTATCCATTCCAGGAGGAGCTAGAAGAGTGGGAACACCATTACCTTCCTTCTGGGGTCAGAGGTGCTACTTCTGCACTGTTCCTACAGTGGAAACTCCATTGCCTTCCCTCCTGGAGTCTGCAAGCACTGCCTCTGTAGTGCTCCTACAGTGGGACCACTGTCACCTTCCTTCCCAGAGTCCATGGAGCTGCCTCTGCAGTGCTTCCAGAGTGGGAGCACCATTACCTTCCCTACCAAAGTCTGAGAGTGTGCCTCTGCAGTGCTTCTAGTGCAGGAGAACCATCACATTCCCTCCTGGGGTATGAGAGTGCTGCTGCCTCTGCAGTGCTCTAGAGTGGGAGGCCCATCACCTTCTCTCCTGGAGTCCATAAGCACTGACTCTGCAGTGCTCCTAGAGTGGGAGGCCCGTCACCCTCTCTCCTGAGTCCATAAGCACTGTCTCTGCAGTGCTTCTAGAGTGGGAGGCCCATCACCTTCTCTCCTGGAGTCCATAAGCACTGTCTCTGCAGTGCTCCTAGAGCAGCAGTACAATCACCTTCCCTACGGAGTCCATGAGTGCTGCCTCTGCAGTGCTCCTAGAGCGGGAGCACCATTACCTTCTCTCTGGAGTCCAAGAACACTGTCTCTGCAGTGCTCCTAGTGCAGGAGAACCATCACATTCCTTCCGGGGTATGAGAGTGCTGCTGCTGCAGTGCTCCTAGAGTGGGAGCACCATCACCTTCTCTCCCAGAGTCCAAAAGTGCTGCCTCTGCAGTGCTCCCAGAGTGGGAGCACCATCACTTTCCCTCCTAGAGTTCATGGTGCTACCTCTGCAGTGCTCCTAGAGCAGGAGGCCCTTCACCTTCTCTTCTGGAGTCCATAAACACTGTCTCTGCAGTGCTCCTAGAGTAGCAGTACAATCACCTTCCCTACGGAGTCCATGAGTGCTGCCTCTGCAGTGCTCCTAGACAGGAGCACCATCACTCTCTTTCTGCAGTGCCACTAGGATAGGAGCACCATCACCTTCTCTCCTGGTGTCCAAGACTGCTGCCTCTGCAGTGCTCGCAGAGCGAGAGCACCCTCATCTTCTCGCTGGAGTCAAAAGCACTGCAGAGTGGCAGCACCATCACCTTCCTAACCAGAGTCCATGGCGCTGCCTCTGCAGTGCTCCCAGGCAGAACACCCTCACCTTCTCTCCTGGAGTCTAAGAGCACTGCCTCTGCAGTGCTCCCAAATATGAGTACCTTGGCTTCCCTCTCAGAGACCAAGAGCACTGCCTCCGCTGTGCTCCTGAGACTCCTGCAGCCCAGGATGGGTGGGCAGGCTCACACAACAAACCCAGCTTACCCAAATGGCAGCATTATGCACTCCACTGACACCACTGGTGAGAGTCCATTTAAATATAATTAGAGGCTGCATGCCATTATTAGACCATAAAAGGAACTTCCATATTGCCAGGTAGTGTAATGGTAGAGCTTCTACTGGCTACTTCCATGGCATGGGTTAGGGATGCATTCAGGTTGCAGGGGTCCAGCCAGGGAAGAAATGATGAGCGTCCACTGGATATCTCTTCTTTGGGGAAATTCTGTCCTTCTCTGTTGGCTGCCACCCAGCAGGGGTGACACAGAAGGTCTGCTGCTTGATGCTGATACACACTCACATCACTATATGCACCTCCTATCATTGCATGATGGCATGCCCGAGGAGAAAAAAGTGAAAAAAAAACTGCGAACAATAAGATGATGACCAACCTGCCACATGCGCCCACACCACTAACCAGGCAGCTGCCTCCAGGACCAGATCCTGACCGAGTCAGAACATTTGCACTCCCTGGTTACCCTGCCATGGGGGTGGGGGGCAAGCCATGGAGGAACAAAGGAGGCTGGAGTGAATACCTGTAGCTGTATTTATTTAGTTTTTGTTAACCAGGTAGGTGCACTAGACAAATAAATGTCTATTTCAGGCATGACCGAGAGGTTGCAAAGGGTCAGAGTCAACAACAGGTACATACGTATGAAAGACATTTAAAAATACAGTGAAAACAGACTATATATATATATAGAGAGAGAGAATATATGACACTTGGTGACAGGGCTGGGTATCCGTACAAGATCCCAACACCCAAGATCTGAATGATCAAAATCCGACTCCAAAATCCTGACAGGGTCAGAATCCCAGCAATGAAAATCCAATGCCAAAATCCCAACAGCAGTTTCTGGGGCACAGTGCCTGAGCTATGGGTGGTGAAATATATATGACAGGGGTGGTGATTATATATAATTCATGGGGTGCGAGCTGAGCCCCACAATACTTTCCTTGTCTGTTATTGGATTTTGGCATCAGGGTGTCTCATTGCTGGAATTTTGAGCCTATTGGGATTTCGGGAGCCACCCAGTCATCAGGAGATATAAACAAAGGATAGAAAAATAAAACTATAGATTTTATAGAGTGCAGGGCTTCAACAGTGTTTCCAATAACAAGTTGTCACTTTTTCTGCTTCAGGTCAACACATTACAAAAAGGAGTGTTGTGAAAGAACTTAAACACCGAAACGTGACTGGAACTGAGCATTTACTGAAGTCATTCCGATGGCTCATGCAAGAGTAATGGAGGAATCATTCACTCTCCACTACCTAAAAGTCCTGAGAGAACTTCTGGCCTTCATCTTGTTCAGCTACACAGTTCTTTTTGGAGCACTGCTTATAGCTGGATGGACAACTTATTTCATGGTGGTCAAGTAACCAGTTATGCTGACTGGTGCAGACAGGGCAGCCAAGAGCATCACAGAAAATGTCACTTACTTCGTGAAAAGTTTCCAAAAACCTGTTACAGAAACTAGAAGGGCCGTGGGGCCTTTTCTGCCATCACATTTCTGTGTAATCTGTATAAACGCTGTGCAATGCAAGTTTTTTCGCTGCTGAGGTAGAATGACCAATTTGACATATTAAGAGCTCATGCATTCTCAGAGTAGTTTAAATGATTAAACTTATTTTTGGACCTATACTAAGGAAAACTGTAAGTTTCTGTTTTAAGAAATATGTTTAATATTCTCTTTTGTTTTTGTGCTGCAAAGAAAAATAAATAATTTAAATAAAATATTATTTCTTATTGTTATTAAACACTATGTTGAAATAAGAAGTTTGGGTACAGCATTATGTAGAATCAGTAGGGATTTGATTTTCCAGAAAGTCTATAAATCCCCAGAAAGCCCTACATGACCACAGAGTGGATAGTTTATGTAGCAAGTCACCCCATCAGATCATGCCCAAGGGATCGGATGGTGGGTAAGTGGGAAAAATACCCTAGGCAGATGAAATCACTCTGCCCTGCCATAGTAGCTCCTACTGGCTCCTCCTACTCCTTGACCTTGGCTGTTGAATCACGATTGTTCTCCTGGCTTGGGGAACTGGGGATCTCACCCACAGGGACAAGCATTGGTGTACATCTGGGGGCTCCAGAGAGGACACTGAGCAGAGGCTGGCAGTGGCTTGGAGCATGGGGCTTCTACAGCAGGTATCAGGGCTTGGGTAGGTGTACGAGGGACCTGGTGACATGCAGAAGAGAAATGGGACAAAAATCAAAAGTATACAAACAAATTGTCCCATTGGGCAGCCTGATGGCCCACTGAAGCTACCACACTGGCGACTAGATTATTACACATTGGGCAGCAGAGTCAGTGCTGAGTATCCATGCTGGATGTCTCCTGCCTTGGGGATGGCAAATGCTCCTGCTGCTACATAACTTCCTCCTACTCACCTGGAGAGGTAATCACGTGGGCAGGAATACACAACTCCAGTGAGGAGTAAAATCCTGCCATTTGCCTGATGCAGGATTCTGACATGGGATGCATGGGAGTCATATATCCTGTCCAGTGTTATTGACTGTCAGTCCAAGTATGGTGGGTGGGCTGGTCCAGCCTGCTACTAACTAGCCAGACTGATTTCCAGTCTTATGATGCACCCCAGTGGGGTGGGAGTGGAAATAAGGAAAGGGAAGGAGGATGTAAATTAAGTGGAAACACTGGTGATGCTCAGGTGGATGATACCACTATACCCTCTTTGTCCAGACCTCTGGGTCCACTGCTGCCACCTTTCTGGTTGGGAACATTACAGGCAGGTCTACCCCAGCTATTTGATCTACCCCAACTGGAGAGGTAAGTCTGGAACTGTATGCAAGGGTGCAGGCAGAATGCATGCATGTATATGGAAGATAATGGTTACTGCTCCAGTAGTTATGGAATCAGGGCTTGTGGATGCACTATGGGGAGCATGGTCCACTAGAAAAGGGGAACAATTAAGGAATAACACATGACAGGATGTGGTATGTTATGGGATATCGTCATGCCTCGGGTGCATTTTCAGGTGCAAGAAGTGGATGATATCCCATGACATACCAAACTCTGGACTGTATTGTTGTTATTATGCTATTGATCCATTTTTATGTATTAAAAAGTAAAAATAATTTGGAAATATGTTTCTTATGTCTGTTTACTGTCTATGTATGCATTAAAAATAGTTCTGTTTTGACCAGTAAGTGGTGCTGTACTGATGCTGATCTTATGGGGTGGGGATATTTGCGGTGTAAAAAAAATTGTTGGCTGGGACATATTGCTTCCCCTTCAGTATTTGTGGGGATTTAATCATGGGTAAAATATGTCTAGCCAATCAAGTTGCCTGATTCTTCTATCTATTGCATAACAGAATGTAAAAAGCTTCTTAGGTATGAGTAGAATGGAATTTGGTTTAATATAGTTGCTTTCATGCGTGAGGTATTTCCACACACCTTACAGATCCATTAATTAGAAGCTGGTTATATGGGGACTGCATGCAGGCAAACATCATCTGTATTAGCACAAAACATCCTAAACACAGCCACGAATGGTTTCAGAACCTCAGCTAACACTGGCGAGAACACTAAGTGCCATGGGATCTTTAACTTCCATGAGGACATCCATCAGAAATGCACTAACTTCTGTTCCGGTGGGGTTGAGGTTGCATACTAGCTACCATTTAGGAGACTCTGGCTTCGCTAAAGGCTGCCCTCTTGCTTTGGGCTGGTGGAGCCTGGGATGTGCCATGGAAGCAGCATGTTCGGACTCCAGTAGGGAAGAGTAGAGACACTCATTGCACTCTACAGTAACTGGACACATGCCACTGGCAATGTGGGTGGCAATAGCTGATGCTATCATTTGACTGGTTAATCTGTGCCCATTATAATACCATATAAAAAAGTGAACACAATAAAACAGTAAAATGTTTACTAAATAGTTTTGTATTACATAATACTGCACTTGACTATTGTCATTATGTAATAATTTTTCTCCCTTTGTATTGTATTTATTTTCCCTTTCCCCAGGTCACATGGTTCAGCGTGCCTTTCCGGTTACTAAATTTTAAATAAATTCCATTAAATGTCAGTTAATTGAACTGGATCTTTATATTTTAATGCTCTTGGACAACCTTCTCCTTGCAGTTCTATCCAAAACTATTTTACAACATCAGATGTAGAAATTAAGTTTAAAATCTGGTATAGGAGATGTAATATCAAAACCCCAATTTGGTATTCATCTTCTTCCTCCTCCTCCTCATCATCAACATCATTGTCATCATCTTCTTTTAGTAATCTTTGCTCCCAGATAACTCAGTCACAGTACATTACAAAGAATTTACAAAAATATTAATTAAAGAACTAGTAGCATATACTTTATACAGCGGCCCAGATATTCAAACTGTGCCAGTTTGTGGCGCAAGCCATGTGCCACTCAAAATAGTTGTGCAGGGGTGTGGCCAGGGCGATATTCAATGGACTGGCGCTTATGGCACAACTTTGAATATCGCCCCTGGCCACACACCCACTGTGCATGGCACAGTGAACTGCGCCAGCGCAAGGGTCAGAGTGAGCATTGAGATGCAGTGGCGCAAGTTCCATTGCGCCATGCACAGCCCCTGCGATATTCAAGGGTGACATGCAAGTGGGGCCATAATTTATGCAAGAGCGCGGGGGGGCCATTTGCATCTGATTACAGCCCCATTTGTATGCCATTAGCATGCAGGTGCCCATCCCGACGACTTGCGCCTGGCCCTGCCAGCAGCAGCCATTGGGGACTGATGCCCCTGCAGCCCGATCGTGGGCATAACATTGTCCCCCCAGTAGCCCGATCGCGGGCGAATGTTATCCAACCCCCGAGTAGCCCGATCACGGGCATAACCCACCCCTCATTAACCTAATTGCGGGCATAACGTAGCCCACCCCATTACGGCGATTGCGGGCATAACAACATACCTGCCCCATTAACCTGATCACGGGCATAACGTAACCTGATCCCCCCATTAACTCGATCGCGGGCATAACGTAACCTGCCCCCATTAGCCCGATCGCGGGCATAAATTAACTGCCCCCATTAGCCCGATCATGGGCAACAGATCCCCAAGCCCAATATCCCTGGTGGTCCAGTGGACTGAACGGAGCCCGATCGCGGGCGCATTCCTCACCTCCCCAAGTATGACATCCCTGGTGATCTAGTGGACCCCTACCCCACCCGCCCACGGAGCCCCACCACCCGCTCCCCGCAGCTGGCGGCGGCAGCACCCCACCCACCTGCCGCCCCGCCGCCCGCCTTCGACAGCTCGGTATGGCTGCATGCCCATTGGTTCAGAGCATGAGCCAATGGGCTGCAGCCTCATCATTAGTCAGTCCAGATATGTGAATGAGAACACAAGGAAAGCGCCAGCCCTAGCAACACTCTGGGACATCCAGAAGCTCTTGCATGACATCACGGTGCCTCGAAGGTTGTTACAGCAGTAACAGAATCTGATGGACTGACCTGAGGAACGAAATGGATCTGTGAGTCTTTGTAGCTCGCTTGTTTTACCTTTGTGCATCAGGGCCGACTAGGAGATTGGGGGTGGGAGAGGCCTTCCTATTCTGGAGAGGGGCCGGCTGTTAGGGAACATCACTCGTAGTCTTCTTTTTGGCAAAGTGGCATGAAACAGCCAAACATGGATCTCTGAAAGAACAGAACAAGGTAAGAAATTCAAGAGACCGGGGAGGGGTTAGAAATAAAGAAGGCAAGGTTTAGATTTTTTTTATATATACTGTTTCCCTATACACGCATGAAGCAGACTGTGAGGAAACCCAAAGGGGTAGCAGAAGATGCCTTTTAAGGTAACCTACACAAATTATTTTTTCATCAATCATGTAAGAATCGTGACTCTCTACTAACATGGATTGCTCTTTGTATTCAGAGACTAAATATGGGTAAAGGTTATAAATGACATAAAACTGACTTTAAAGGGCAAAAGTTAAATAAAGAAGTTTCTATGCAAGATTGCTGAATGATAAACATCAAAGAGCTGGATCACAGAGCTAAGCTTTTCTTTGTTTTTTTTTTTTTATTTATCTTATTTATCCACCTGTTGCGGCGACTACACGTGTGGGCATCCAGCCGCTGGCCCTGCCCACCGGAGAGCACCAGCTCACTCACATGAGGGATCTGGCACAGCTGCCGCCGATCACTGGAGGGTCTCTCCATACCCTATCCAACCAGACCAGCTCCGGACCCCCGTGCGATTCCACGCAAGTCCTCCCAGCGAGGCAGGGCGCGCCATCAGGCTGCAGGGTCATGCCCAGCCATTTCCACTTTTTCTCCCATTGGGAGCGCAGATGTGCAATGACGTCTACATACATATGTGTTGACATCTGCTGCGCCCCCAGTCACATAAAACACATAAAACCGCACTATACGCCGATGATCTACTAATATATCTAGTGGACCCAGAGGTGTCTTTGCCTCCATTATGGGAAGTATTGGAATCTTTCAGCAAGGTGGCAGGATACAAACTAAATATGCACAAGACTGAGGTTCTGCAATTGAACTACACCTCCTCATAGAGGACAGCCTACGGTTCCCCTTCAGATGGGGCCCAAATCCCTAAAGTATCTAGGAATTAATTTAACACCAGACACAGCAAAACTTTATGAATATAACTATGCTCCTCTTCTGGATATTATTTATAAAGATATGGAGAGGTGGAAGACGTTACCAATTCCTTTAATACAAAGGATAGAAGCAGTAAGAATGAATTTGCTGCCCAGAGTGCTGTATTTCACACAGACTCTGTCTATAAGCAATCCAAAAATTCTCTATAGAGTTGAACAAAAAGTTTCCAGGTACATATGGAATTATGAGCCTAGCGGTCAGGGTTAACCACTTTACAACTACCAAAACAAGAAGGAGGATTAGCACTCACCGGATTTTAGTAGTTACCATTTAGCCGCACAACTAAGAGTGGTATTTTTATGGTTCCACAGATCAGTATTATGCAAAGTGGAGAGAATTAGAAGTAAAAGCAGAAGATGTAACTAATCCTTATCACATTCTCCTCACCTCTCCCAGGCACAAACCATCAAATTTAACTGACAATCCATACACAATTAATACTCTTAAATGCTGGAACAGGCTTCTTGAAATGAAACAGTTTGAATGGTAAGAATATGATTTTCTCTTTGCTAGGAACACCCAATTCAGACCAGCCTCTATGGATAGTGGCTTTAGGAGATGGGAGAACAGGGCATTATCATTTTATGGCACCTATTAGAGAAAGGTACGCTAAGCCATTATGACACTGTCAGCCGGAAGTATAGTCTAGTCCCACAAGGCAGATTTCGATATATACAAGTGGCAAACTTTGTTAAGAAGCTTTTGCAGGAAAACCTAATCCAGAATTTTAATGCTCCATAGCTGATCTTATTAGGAGAGCACTAGAGGTGCGGCTCCTTGACACACATGATCTCTCAAATTTATAGGCCCATAGTGGGCATGAAGAAAAACACAACACCTTACATAAAACAGAGGTGGGAGCAGAATTTGGAAATGGAGCTCTCAGATGAAATTTGACTCGGCACCTTCGCCTAATTACACACAGTTACAGCCTCCCTTTGGATAGAATTTAACTGAAAGTGTCAGTTAGGTATTTTAAAACACCAGCAATACAGAGGAAGTATATCCCAGAATTAGGGGACTCTTGCTGGCGAAATTGTGGTGCTTCCCTGCCACACATGGACATATATTTTGGACATGCCCACAGCTCAAATCTTTTATAACAACTTACAAGGGGCTCTAACAGAAGTGTTTTCTTCCCCAGTAGTAATTACTAGGAGCTGTCCTTCTCACCCAATGTGCAGACAGACAAAGAGACCCAAACAATAGAACAATTCTGCTAATAGGTATTATAGCAGCTAAGAAAATGATAACAAGACATTGGATCTAGGCAGTCATCTCATCAATTAGGGAATGGCAAAATCTGATGAATGAGATTTATAGGATGGAAAAATTACAGCATGGACTCAGTCACACTGGGGAGCAATTTGAAATAAGATGGAGGCAGTGGGTAATGTACATTATGAAACACAACCCCACATTTATACCTTTGAAAATGGAAAAAAAGGCAGGAAAATAATATGAGTGGAGAGAAGAGAAAGATGTTGCAAGACAGATCAGCAGTGGTTTTAAATATACTGAATGGAATCTGAGCTTCATCCCTTGTATAAAATTTCACTCCTAGTAGAGAATATGAATAAGATAACGTATTAAGATGAAATGGAACCAGTGTTTTTCTTGTGATCTTCAGGATTATGATAGCAAATAATCAAATCTGACACATGTATCTGTAAATATGTTATTTATGTAAATGGTTATTTAAATTGTAACAGAAATTTAAAATAAAGAGTTTTAAAAAAGGAATGTAGATACCAAGGTATTTGATTTTGGTCCCTGCCATTTAATGGTGATGGCATTCATCAAAGTATGGGAGGGTTTGAAGAATAGCATCAAGGCTTCTGTCTTAGTAATATTTAGCTTAAAATTAGCTACCTCTTGTATTGTTGCAACATCTCCCATGCCGCTGGAAAAGAGGATTCATGAGAAAGGAGAGTCAGCAGAGAATGACATCTACAAATAATGAGACCTTGTAAATTTTTTGTCCTGGGGTAAGCCCTCTATGCCCGAGTTGGAGCATGTGCTGCCGCTAAAAGCTCATATATAAAGCAAAAAGAAGAGGGATAGTGGGCATCCCTGCCTGGTTCCTGAAAAATTTGGACCAGGAAGATATTACTCCACTGATCCAGATGTGTCTCGGTCTCGAGTATAAAATTCTGGAGCCATTTTAGAATAGAACTGGAAAGAGAGAAGGCCCCAGTGTATCCCAAAGAAAGTCCCAATTAACACGGTCAAATGCCATCTCGGTGAGAGCTTTAGCTGATTGTTTTGTGAGGGCACAGTTTAGCCCAACCCCTTCCCCACCCCTCACCCCACCCACCCCTGGAAATAGTTCCTTTATACCTGAGGTTCTGACATCATTTCCTCAAGAGTGCAAGGTGCATATCACTGTCATATCCTCTCTAGCACACTGCACTGACAATATAAGCATACGCATTATATAATATATATATTTCTATATAACCAATCACACACACACACACACACAAACAAACAAAACAAACAAACAAAAAAGCAGATAAACATGTGGGGAGTAGTACAATGTAATGGCTGTGGGGCAGCAGTCTTCCGGGAGTCTCTGGAGGCTGAGATGCTGCCCTATTTGCAGACAACCTCTCTGCCCTGAGGGAGGAAGTTGCCCATCTTCAGGCTCGCACTGGACAGTAGTAAGGAAACCTTCCCCAGGCCACACTGGACAGTAGGAAGGGAACCTCCCCATCCAGGGAGCACTAGCGCCACCACCACTACCTCAAAGGTTGTGAAGAAAGCACAGCAGTTGGACCACAGTGGGCTCAGGGAGGGTGAGGATGGTGGAACAGAGACACATCCGGTCAGTTGTTCCACTCCACAATCCATACACTATTCTGGGGAGCATAGCTCCCTATGGATGCACCCAGAGAAGACTGATGACAACTGTCACAAGGAAGGCCCACAGAAAGGAGGCAGAGGACACCACAGGGAAAGGAAGCAGCTCCTGGTGGGGACCCAATTATTAGGGGTATAGAACTGGGGAGCTGGGAAAACTGAAGGCAGCCTGCCTGGTGCCATGGCTTGGAGGAACAGGAAGCGATCCTCAGGATTACGAGACCAGCTGCAAGGGATTCCGAGGCTGGACGAATTGTCCACCTAGGGACAAATGACTTGGCTCATCATGAGATTAGAGCAGTGCAGGAGGACATTGCAGAGTTGGGAGGGGCCTAAGACAAGTAGCACTCACAGTATCCTTCTCAGAGGTGCTGCCTGTCAAAGGCATGGGGAGGCGAGGTAATTAGCACCATGCAGTTTAATGAATGGTTGAAAAATGGTGCAGAGCACAGGGTTTGGCTTCATTGGGACTGGGGTTCCACCTGAGGGACACCAGCCTATACTGGCAGGATGGTCTGCATCTGTCCAGGAAGGAACAAGTCTTTTGAGCAATGGTTTAAATGCTTCATTGGCAAGCTTTTAAACTAGTCAAAGGGGAGGCACTGACAAGCAGCAGGAAAATCCCAGCCTCCCTCCCAAAACAGGGTACTAATGAGAAAAGACCGAGGTAGAACGGTCAGTGGGGATGCTGCAACAGAAGGTAAAGCCATAAAAAATGGAGAGCAATGAGTACCAATGCCCATAGTCTGGGTAACAAGCTTCCTGAATTAGTGGCCTTGATGGAGGAGGAACATCTGGATATCATGGCAGTCACAAACATGGTACACACAAAACCATGACTGGGACATAAACATACCAGGATACACTATCTACAGGAGGGACAGGGAGGGTAAAGAGGAGGAGGAGTAGCTATTTACATAAGGGAAGGAATAAAAGCAACAGAACAAAAGGGTAAACAGGGAGGAGAAGAAGCACTGTGGGTAAATTTGGAGACAGGCAATGGCACCACAATCTGCACAGGGTTGGATACAGACCCCCTTCTCAGGGGAGGAAATGGACAAGGAAATGATAGAAAGTATACTTAGAATGGCAGAAAAAGGGAGATATTGCTGATGGGTGATCTGAATATGCCAGATGTTAACTGGAGTGCAGTTGCAGCTGCCACTTCAAAGAGTGGAGTTATTCTAGATGCCCTACAGGGGCATGCCTTAGACAACTAGTATTGGAGCCCACTCGAGAGGGAGCAATATTAGACTTGCTTCTCTCAAATGGAGATGGAGAGAGGATCACAGATGTAGAAGTGGGTAGCCATCTGGGAACTAGCTACCATCGAACAGTATGGTTCACAATAAACACAGCAATAGAGTCAAGCCACACAAAGACAAAAGTACTGGACTTTAGGAGGGCTGACTTTACAAAATGGGTGAGTGCCTAAGGAATGCACTAGCAAATGGGCAGGAAGGAGGGTGGAAGAACAATGGGGAATAATAAAAACTGCCATCACAGAGGTAACGAGCCTTGGTGTGAAGCAAATAAACAAAACAAAATGATGTAAGAAACCACTATGGTTCTCAAAGGAAGTGGCAGTGAAGGTTCAAGACAAAAGAAAGCATTCAGGAAGTACAAGGAATAGCAGAAGGAGCAGGACAGAGAACTGTATCAGTTAAAGCAAAAGGAGGCTGGGAAGGCAGTCAGAACAGCAAAGGCCCAAACCGAGGAAAAGATAGCCAACCCAGTTAAGAAGGGGATAAAACCTTATAGGTACATCAGGAGCAAGGAAGACCAAGGGAGGGATAGTGAGGCTTAATAAAGGGAGGGAGGGTGGGCAGAGGAGACTGTGAAAAGGCAAGAGATACTAAACAAATATTTTGCTCAGTATTTACAAATGAAGGGGAGGTGCATAAAACAAACAGTAGAAACACTCTGGATACAGAAGTTGATACCAGCCCATTTACAAAAGAAAGGGTTCTGAAAGAACTCTTAAAACTGAAGGTGGACAAAGCAATGGGGCCTGTTGGGATTCATCCCAGAATTCTAAAGAACTAAGGGTAGAACTAGTGACACCACTGACTACCCTTTTAACAAATCATGGGGGATGGGGTGGTACCGAGGACTGGAGGAGGGCAGATGTGATTCCCTTCACAAAAGTGGGAGCAAGGCAGAAGCAGGAAACCACAGACCTGTTAGTTTAACCTCAGTGATAGGAAAATGATGGAACTCACTCTGAAGGAAAGAATTGTCGAGTATCTAGAGGCCAGAGGGGCACAGGACCCAGGGCAGCATGGATTCACAGCGGAAGGTCATGCCAGATGAATCTGATAGATTTCTTTCACTGGGTGACCAAAGTAGTAGATCAGGAGGGGCTGTGGACATGGCCTACCTAGACTTTAGCAAGGTATTTGACACAGTCCTACACAAAAGATTAATATACAAGTTAGCCAGCCTGGGAGTGGTCCCAAGATGACAGCCTGGTAAAGAACTGGCTGGAGAATAGGACACAGAGAGTAATAGTAAATGGAGTACACTCAGAAGAAAGGAGGGTTACTAGTGGGGTACCGCGGGGTTCAGTATTAGGACCGGTCCTCTTCAATGTCTTTATAAGCGACATTGCAGAAGGACTGGAAGGAAAAGTATGTCTCTTTGCAGATGACACAAAGATCTGCAACAGAGTTGATGCACAGGTGGAGTGGAAAGGATGAGAAGGACTTGGCAAGGTTAGAGGAATGGTCAAATGTATGGCAGCTTAGATTCAATGCTAAGAAATGCAAGGTAATGCACCTGGGAAACAAAACCCAGGGAAGAGTACACAATGGGGGTGAGATAAAACAACAAAAATGGAAAGGGACCTGGGGTGGTCATATCAGTTGACCTAAAGGTGGGCAAGCAATGTGAGAGGGCAGCAAGGAGGGCTGGGGATACTGGGATGCATAGGGAGAGGCATCACCAGTAGAAAACAGGAAGTTATTATCCTCTGTACAGACAGCTGGTGAGACCCCATCTGGAGTACTGTGTGCAGTTCTGGAGACCCAATCTCCGCAAGACATGACAGGATGGAAGCTGTCCAGAGGAGGGAATTCAAATGGTGCAGGGTCTGCACCGAAGACATATGAGAGAGATGAAAAGGAGCTTAATATGTATAGCCTCGAGGAAAGGAGGGAGAGGGGGACATGATAGAAACGCTCAAGTACTCAAGGAATCAACAAAGTCCAAGAGGGTAGCATCTTTCAAAAAAGAGGTGTGCAAGAACAAGAGGGCACAATTTGAAGATAGAGGGGGCAGCTCAGAGGTAATTTAAGGAAGTATTTTTCACAGAGAGGGTTGTGGATGCATGGAACGCCTTCCAGAGGAGGTTGTGGAGTCAAAATCAGAGGTGGAATTCAAGCATGCATGGGACAGTCATAAGGCAATTCTAGGGGTGGGGTAGGAAGAAGAAGTAGGCTGCTGGTTAACTAGGATCTGCAGCTATCCATGAGGTAGGGAAATGGTCAGACTGGTGGCCAAGTGGTCCTTATCGCCGTCAAATTCTATGTTTCTATGTTTCTATGTTTCTCAGCATCGAGGCTTAATATCGCAGCTGGGATTTGTCTAGAATGAATATATTCCAGAAGGAACATCATACGCCCATTATTATCTGATCTGCTATGGCTTTTATGAATCCTGCCTGATCTGGGTGTATTAGCTTAGGGAGAAGAGTTTCCAGTCTGGTAGCCCAGATTGCCATGAAGATTTTATAATCAACATTTAAAATGGAAATAGGATGGTACAAGGCTGTGTCTACTTGGTCCTTCCCTGGTTTAAGGAGAGGGGTAATTAGTGCATAGTTCCAAGATGGGGGTGGGAATCACCTTTGGCCACTGCTTCAGGTAGATAGTAGTGATGGGAGGAGAAGACTAGAGAACTTCTTATACCATTCTGCAATAAAACCATCCTGGCCAGGACATTTAGCCAGTTTTAAGAGTTTAATATGTTCTAGTATTTCGTTTGGACTTATTGGAGCTTCCAGTGTTAACCACTGGGAGTCTGACAGCTTTTGGAGAGCAAGCTGAGAAAGGAAAGCTTTTATTTCTTCAGCCTGTACGGAGACCCGGAGCCAGCATAGAGAGACTGATAATAAGAAAAGATGAACGGATATGTTGTCAGTGTGAGAAAGCTTTTGTTAATGGCTGTTTGGTTTTAAGAATAGTTGCTGTCCGCTTTTCATCCCAAGTCTGCGTGCTAACAACCAAGCTCCTTTAGAGTCCTCTTCATGATTAGATTGTTTAAGATATGCAAGAGATTGAATAACTTTAAGATCCATAATGTTCTGTATTTCTTTTTAATTTCCATTCTCCTTTGTATTATTTTATCCCTCTCTCTATAAAGAAGTTGGCATGTTTGAAGTTGTTCCACCAAGTTTTTGGAAGCTTCCAGCCTTCTTTCTTACGAGAGAGAAGGCTATAGATTTGCCCCTATCACAGCCTGCAGGGTGTCCCATTTAATGGGGTCTGAAACCTCATCATGATCGTTGTCTTTTAAAACCTGAGGGATTCTGTTACTCATGTACTTATACAGGATATTCCTGGTCATGGAGAAGAGATGGGTTAAGGCACTAGAGCTTAGTTTGGGGTTTTCCAAATTTATTTTATGGGATAGTGAATGTGGTCTGAAAGCATATTGGTCCAAGGTTAGATGTTCAACAAGCGAGAGATGTCTACATGAACAAAAAGCAATCCAGGTGAGAATAAGTATGAAAGTGAGGTGAGAAATAGGTATATCCTGGAGATGAGGGAAAAGACGCCTCCAGATGTCGTCTATACCCAGGTGAGAGAGTGTGACCTTAAGGTACTTAAGAGCACTGGATAGTTTATACGCCCTGGGAGATGAGGGTGCCTCACTAGAGGGAGAAAGTCATATTAAAGTCCCCAGCCATAATTAGATGCCCTTAAGGTTGTCTATACCTTGATTCAAAAAAAAAAAGTGAATGGCTGGAGGAAGTCTGAGGTGGACAGGTATGCATTCACCAGAGTTACCTCTTGGGAAAATAGTTTACCTGTCAAAATGATAAATCTCCTCTGCATATCTGAGACTATATTCTGTACTTTGCAGAGGTGTAGAGGATGACGTTAGAAGATCTGAACCCTGGAGCCTCAGGAAGCCTGGAACTAAGCCTCCCCTAAAAAGAGGGGTATGATCCCTGGGGAATTCCCCTATGAGTAAGATTGTCACCCAGAGGAGCAACAAGTCCACCCTAAAATGTTGAGCCATGTGTCTGACTGACCCTATGTCAAGCTTCCTCTCCCAAAAATTTAAAGAAGGGCTATCTCCTCTGTCTGGTACCTGATAACATAACCTCCTTACGAGACATAACCCTGACCCTCTGTCACAATGTATAGTTCCCTGATGTTGTATGTCTCCTGGGGTGAGTAAAGTACATGGGGAAGATGGGTTCATAGTTCACTAGGTTTATTTTCTCTCCAGAAGGCAATTCTTAGCCCTATCTTCCACCTAACCCACCTCCTCACCATGCATTCTCACTCCCACCCCTGTGGAAGCTGGTCCTGCAATGGTCAAAGGTAGCAGATTAAACTGACCGACCACCCTGCATGCACCCCATCTTTATTCTGCCTCCTGTTTATAATCTAGAAATCTCTACCCTTTACTCGGCTACCAACCCCTGCCTCCCCTCCCCAGTAGAGATTTCTGGGAATGATCTAACTCTAAGAGTCAAAGGTATGTCCATTGTCATCTGGCTGGGACAGGTGCAATAGCAAAGGATTCCCTTAACATGAAGGTCGTTACAGCTGTTGGTGACTGCGGACAACTGCCATAAGTCTCTTCTTCATAGTAGCCTGGCAGAAAGAAAGTTTTAATTTCCTCTTTCCACTTTTTTTTAAAACACATGACCCATCATGTCCGTCCTGACCTGAGTTGCCATCTTCCTTCAGCCCTTCCCAGAGAGGGGTTGCGAGGGAGGAAAGGAAGGAAGAGCTCAGGGTGCCACCCAGGAGCATGCGGGCAACTTCACAGACCCTCCAAGAAGAGTTTTAGTATGAGATCCCCGGCCTGACCTAGGCCCACCATTAGAGACTCTCTAGATCCAATTTTAAATGGAGGCACAAGCTCTGCAGCCACTGTCTGATCAGTCCAGGGTAACAATTTTGTTAATAATGCACTCATATAGGTAGGGTATGTGAAATAAGAAGGTCTTATGGTGGACATATGGCCACTGCTCCCTAGCCATGTTCCCCAGATTCCCCCATAAGCCCATCCCCATGCACTCAAGGGACACCAGACAAGGAAAGACAGGGACTCTTGCAGTTCAGGGTGAGCTCTCACTTGAACCTGGGTTCAGCCAAGGGTAGCATAAAACTCTGGTATTGCTGCATGTCTCTAAGAAGTTCTTCTAGAGTCTGAGAGTCTTGCTTATCCGCCTGATTAGAAGATGTTCTCAGGTGTCTGTTAGGTCTTTCCATCTCCGAGTGTTTCTGGACTTTGCCCTAGGCAAATGTTCCTGAAAAGACCTCTGGAAAGCAGATTCTGTTTCACTTCCTGAGCAGGAGTAAGTCTGTGGACCAACTGAATAAAAGCCCACTAACTTGGCTGGATATGGGTCTTAAATCTTAACTTATTGTTATTGTCTCTCAAGCGGGGAACAGGGGTGAGTATGCTCCCCTTTGTTTCTGGGTTGTTGTGGCATAATCATTATCAAGAAAGATTTGTTTGTTCTCAAAAAATATTTGTTTCTTTGCCCAAGCTTTTGTAGGATCAACTCTTTACTGAGTAGTTGAGAAATCTGGCCTACAATAGAACATGGGCAGCATCCGGGTGAAGTCTCGGGACCCAGAGCGCTAATGCGTGCTCTTTCTAGTGATTGAAATCTGGCCGAGGTCTAGGGAGGTACATGAAGAAATGGTCAGAAATGCTGCCTTCCTCTCCCTCTGTCACTCCATACAGGTGCACATTTTTGCAGCGGACACCAATTCTCGGCATTCTCCTGATGGAGGACAATGGCCATTTGTGTTCTGGCTAGTTCATGGGCTGAGACCTCCAAAACATCGAGAAGCGTTCAGTGACAAGTGGTGATTTGGTGGTCCGCCTCATCAATGCAGTGTTGTAAGGTTTTCAAGTCACCATGGATATCATGAGCACTTTCCTTCATTTCTTAAGCCAAAATCTTGAATGGCCTGCAGGCTAGGGTTGTTTACAGTGGGTGTTCTGCTCATGCTGTGGTGTTTTTCTTTGGCCTGGTTGCTGGTTCTTTTGGTGTCATCTGCCCTGCCATTTCAGCCATGGCCTGGCCGTTATTGTCCGTTCAGCAAAGAGCCGAATCTGTTGCTGTAAGTACCAATCTTTTATTCGGCACCCGTTTAAAGTCTACAGCCTTTTGGAAGTCAGTCTGTATTTTGTAGAGCAAGAAGAGGACTTTTAGGTAGTTTTAAAATGGTATGGGAGAGAGAGCTGCAGTCACGCTGTTCAGCCCACCATTACCTAACTGGAAGTCCCCGCTGTGGCCTTTTAATGGTTTATGTATGGAGAAGTAAATATCCTCTTGGTGGAGCTGTACTCCCAGCATGTCCATAAACTCAACAACCTCTTCATACTCCTCTGTTTCTAGTGGGGAATGTTGAGGTATCAACCATTTGTCTGATGATTGAGGCCAAAGATAAGTAATCCTCGATTTGCCTTGGAGGAGGTTCAAAAGCTTGCTTAGGTGTGCCTTCTAACTCCATGGGATCATCTTCTCCATATGCACGTAACATTCTTCTTTTCCCACCTCCACTGGCAGACAGGTCGGGAGCCTGAGCTGGAGAGGGCATGATAGGCATCTTATTGAAATTTCCTTGGCCTGAACCACCTGTAAATTGCCACATTTCTGATATGCCCTCTGATGAGTTGCAGTGTCAGTGGCTCGGTAATTCTTTTACTTTCGCCTCTCTGAGGCGGGAGATCAGAGGGGCTGTGGATTCAGTTCCACATCTGGCACTCGGGTTAATATCCAGTACTGACACTGTAGTGCAGGATGAGGGGTGCTGCGCTTCTGAGGTGCCTCTTTTGGATGAGACGTTAAACCGAGGTCCCATCTGCCTAAATTGGTGGTAGTTCAGGTGGATGTTAAAGACCCCATGGCACTTATAGAAAAGAGTTGGGAATTTCCCTGGTGTCCTGGCCAAATTTCTCATTCACTAACAATACCGGCAACAGTTTAATCTGGTTCAAGGTCTGTTGGCATTCATCTGTATCCCCTCCCCGGGTTGTGCCTGGAAATAGGCAGGATTTGTCTAGTGCACTTACCAGGTCAACAAAAACTAAATAAATAAATACATTTCTTCTGTGCCATCTTCCTGCTCCTTTCTCCATGCAGGAGGAGTGGCAGTGACATTATTTTCTTTCAGTTTCTTTTTGCAGACCCTGTTTCCGTGCCTGCTCTAAGGCTCTCTTATTTTTAGTTTGCCATCACTGTATTCAGGGTTCCTTTCAGACACCCTGATATCTGAAACATCTTTACCAAGTCTTTCTGATGGCTGTGCCACTTAATATGTTTCTTTTGCTTGTTGCCTTTGCATTATTTTCTGCTGTACGTGAGGAAATGGCCCCTTCAGATGCGTGCTTTCCACCATTGTTGAGACAACCCTCAGAGCCTTTTTATTATTTTTAGGTGACACAGAGGCAGACTGAGATGGCATACTTCTTTTAAAATGTTTACCCTTTTAAATTAATTTTTGGGGCAAATAATATGACAGGACTTGCAATTTGTAAAGTCATGTTGTGGACCTAAACACTTTAAACAAAGTTTGTGACAGTCTGCCTTTGCTAGGAGCTGAAAACAATTGGATACTTTTTGATCATCCATAAGGTCTCCTTGACATACCAGTTAGAGAGAACCTCGAAATAATCAAAAGATTCCCCAAAAGTGATGCAGTACAACTCACAAGAGCCCAACAGCAAAAATGACTCTTGTACTGGAAGAAACTGTGTGAAAAGGTCAAATTGTGACTTCTGTAACAGGAACCAATTAATTAAGATGAAAGGGCACAGACAGAAATAGAACATGAAAACACTCCTTTCTCTCTAAATTAGATAGCTAAACATAGTAAACCATTAAATTTAGCAAACAGGAACATGGTTTATTTGCAAAAATAGCCAAAAAATAGTCATGGTAGCCAAGTAGGATATTCTCTGGTTCCCGGAATCAAATGGGAATTGGAAAAACCTTAGTTTACAGAAAACCCTATCTAAACACAGAGTAATTGAGAAAAACTAACTGACTAAAGTACATTTTTGATATGACTACAAAATAAAAACCTGACTGGAGAACCAACTGTTACCAGAGTTTACTACAGTACAACTGCTCTCTTCAGGCAGAGGAACAGATCTGAGCAATGGCCAGAGTGAAGCGCAGATGCAGAGTTTGAACCTACATTCCAAATTCTAAAATATGCCTAGGTTCTATCTCCAGGGTGTCATTCTCATCTGAGATGACTGCATTAGTGTAAACATTAGGTGAGTGACTCCTGGGGTTAGAATGATCTTGCATAAGGATACAGTTGTATCTCCATATGTTAGCTATAAATGAAGCTCTGTGGTACAGATTAGAAGAGGTGGTTCAGGAAAGGGTGTCCTATAAGTCCCCTATTTATATATCTTTATGTTAGACCCCTAGTTAGACTTTACGGTAGAACACAGTGACCACAGGCATTCATTGACAGGATTTGCTAGGAATTAAAGCTGTTGCCGATGCTGATGATCTTTGTATTGTACTGAGACAATGTGTCCGGTATTGCAATTCAAAACATCTGAAATGCCAGCCCACGAGCACAGTGGTAGCACTACCACTTGTGACCAAGTTCGAGGAATGGGCTCGGGTCATCGGGGCCAGCGGAGGAGGAGGCTTGAGCATCCAGGGGACTGCTCATCTCCCTCGGGGTGGGGGGTGCATTGGACATGGTGCAAGCTCACTCTGCAGTGCCGGAGGAACAGCTTGCCCAAGTCTGACAGAAGGAGTAGGCATGACCGATGCTGACTTATGCCTTCACATGTCAAGCACATGTCATGCCTCGAAGTACATGAAAAAATGCTTGGCAGTGGCACGACACTGGCAGAGGAGGTGGATATGAGCCCTTGTTCACGGTGCTGCAGCCTGAAGGATGGACCTCAATGAGATTTAAGGTATGATTTGGGGTTGGGGTTGAGGTCAGCCCACTCCCCACCTGTCCACTGGGAGTAAACCACAGTATGATGGGGTTCCTCCTGGAGCTTGTGGTGCTAGATGGGTTAGCGGTGACAGTGCTGGAGTTGAGGGGCTGTATAAACAGAAATAGAAAAAAAATCTAGAGACTTTTTTTCCCTTCTTGATAGGACAGTTAACTATAACAAAAGCACAGGCATTCCAATGGGGAGGAGAGGAACCCTTGAAAATTCTGGGTGTGAAATTTGGGATAGGTGATATGATACTGGGTAATTGGAATGAGTACATACAGAAAGCGGAGAGAAAGCTGGCAGCATGGGGAAAGCAGTCCCTCTCAAAAACAGATTTTTCTTTTAATTCAGACTTTGTTGCTCCTTTGTTTTCTCTATAGTAGTACAGTGTTTCCACCCTGTATATTCCCTGAAACTAAACTTTGCTGTACTTTTTCTCCAAGGGCTTTGGAGCAGCTGCCTGAACCCATCAAGCAGGAAATCACTTACAGGGAATACAAAGGAAGCTAGGGTGTGGATGGTAAATCCCACTGTCTATTTTTTACTGTGTTTTGTACTTTAAGTTTGTTCCAGCGTTAAGGAAGCAAAGAAATCCTGGGTCCCATTACTACCTGATTGGATAGTACTGTGATTTCTCTGAATGGCAGACTGGCACCTGGGTAAGTCAGTTGTGGGACCATGTACACATCATGCCACAGTATATGTATTATGCCCCAGTAAAATAAAACTATGGAAATTAAATCACGAAAATCTTATTTACAGTATCTTAATGAAAAGCAGCTGTATTCCCATATTTTGTGTTATTGTTTCTTCAGCTGTTAGCACTTACATTTTGTCCTAACGGGAAAGAGTTATTAGCTGCAGCACAGTTGCAGAATTATAGGATTCCTTGGCTAATGTGAGACATTATACAATGGCAAGAACATTTCCAGGGCTCTGATTGGTCAGTGTGTGCTCTGAGACAGTTCTGTTATTACACAATAACATCACTGTATTGATTTGTAGGATGATTGTTTGGAGCTACTCTTAAGAAACAGAGATATATTGCTATACTAAAATCTACTAAAACCATTTTTAAATATTTGTTATTTTGTATAACATCGAGCCATTGTATAATTGCAATAAGGCACACCAAGGTGGTGTTATTTGCAATAATACCGACAGGGTGTGTCGGTTGATAACGCCACGCCTCAGGTGGTTGGGCACGAGGCTGCAGGCCGAGTGCGCTCCAATAACTGAGGTATGACGCTTATCCCAAACACACACACCCCTGGAGTGCATTATTGCTATTATACAATGGCTCGTTGTTATACACAATAAAAAATCATTTTAAAGATGTTTTGTGTGGAAAAATATTTTTGTTTTTAAAAAGAAGATGAAACAATCAAGCACATCATCAGCACATAATAAAAGCAAAAAATCATCTACAGGTTCACAGTGAGGCTGAGACTAGAGCTGTGATGTTGTACTGGGATAACATCACGGGTCCAGCCAAGACTGACCAATCAGGGACCAGGAATTTTTCCTGCCATTGTATAATGTGTAATAACGTCACTTAAGCCTCGTGCTTCAACCCACCCCAGGGTAGCGTTGTTACATGTCTTTCTACACCTTGTTGTGCCTTATTGCTTAATTACCTGGTTAGGCATACATGGGAGGACAGTGGTATTCTCTGAAGCACAACAAAATTGAGGAAAGGGACTGTTCAAGAGATAGCTGTCCTGATATTCCAGAGATCCACACTCATCTTTTACTGGAATGCCCCAATGTTAAATCTTTCTAGCTCCAGTTAAGTAGAAAATGGGCAGAATCCCTAACGGCATCGGTTGATTATCAGGTTATAGTGTATAGTAGAGCATTGTTCTGTATAGAATTCTATCCCTTTCAAGACGTTGTTGCACCACAATTCAAAGGTCATGAATGTGATTGTACCCTTCTGTGGTACAACAGCATTCTGAAACCTCTAGAGACTGCACAAGGCAGTTTCATTCTGACAACAAAAGAATCACCATGTGCACATTTCACATAATACCATACACTATAAAAATGCAGGATGAGCAACTTTATGCACAACCAGCATGTTCTGCCACCTCGGGGTTCCTGATTCCCACAGACCTCTCGATCTTTACTCTTGAGAGCAGAGGAATCAGAACCCCTCTGTGTAGAACACACAGGTTGTGCATAGCTTCCCATCCAGTATTCTCTATATTGCCTTAGGACTATACCAAAGTCCATGGAAGAAAGTTCTATCCCTCCATACTGCAAATATGTTTTGCATGTTGCAGATTTTATATTTAGCAGGCTTGATGTACATTACAGCTTCAGCAAAGTACTGCACCCTGAGGCTGTGGTTGAAATAATAAGTCATTATGAAAATACATATGTCTGAAAGGACTAGTTTACCAGCTCCTGTTGTTGACATTTGTAGAAAGCTGTGACATGGGTACAGCAGGAATTGCTACGCACAGATTTTTTAACTTGTATTTTATTGCATTTATGTAAAACTCACATTACATGAATTTGCCTGCAAGCAGGCAATCTTAAATTCATAGTTTAAACTAAGCCATTTACAACATTTGAAAAGTAGTGCATATTATTTCAAAGCATCCCTGTATTTTGTTACATCACTTGGGGGATATACTTGTTGTCAGAACAGTTAATAACCAACTAAGGTAACACAGAATGATTATAAGCTAAAGAGCTTAGAATATTCTCTACATAAAAAAAAAAAAAAAAAAGAGACCACGTACAGCCATGAGCAGGGACATCTAAAATATGGAAGCAAACATCTTTCACCCTAAGCACCAGGTTAATTATCCCCACTAAACAAACATTTTTTTATATTCTGTTTTATGCCCTTACTCGCCACTCAGGACCATATCCTTGGGGAATCCCTAGGCTGTGCATGCTCCCGTAGGTCCGCTCCAGGTATCTCCTTCAGGTCCTGGCAGCTCTACCCCATCCGGCCTTGGTTCGTCCCCAGATGGGAGAAGGACCCCAGTAGTCCCTCTAGTCCATGAGTCTGTGTCGGTATGGGAAGGCATGGTGGGTCCCATCTGAAGCCTGGTTATGGATTTTCTCAGGCAGCGGGTCCCATCTCCAGGCGTCTGTTGTGGGGCTTTTCTCATTTTCTGGTCCCATCCCTCAGGACGTCAGCATGCTAGGGAAGGCAAGGACAGAACACGTTGCAGCGTGCAAGTGCTCTGGCTCCTGTGATGTCCTCCCACCCTGCTGCATGCTGTCTCACTGCACTTCCACCCATGGTCACCCAGGTGGTGGTAGAGCAGCGGGACCTGCAACACTTCTCGAGGAGAGTGGCCTCTGGGCACTCAATCCTCCTACCCCCCAGCCAGCCCTCCAGCTGCATGAGTCTGTTCCCAAACCTGGGTTGCTGGTGCCATGACCGGTAGCCCTACTGCTGCACTGGGGTCTGGCCCAAACATCATTATTAATGAATATATGGCATTCTGTGCGTTACCCCCAACAGCAAATGATACTGAAATTCAAAAACATTGCTGGCTAACCCTTAAGAGTCTGTATAACAGTGTCAGCCAATGAACCATCTGGGTACATGAATACCTATTTAACCCAGGAGAAAAACAATTACCAAGCACAGCAACATATTGATTAAGACAGGTAGTTCGTGTGTGCCAAGCAGTTCAAAAGAATTCAGCCAGAGCTGAACCCTGATGTTGCAGCCTACCACCTTGCAAGATGGCATTTTGCATGAAACACAAGTTTTCATAGAAGAATTAGGGGAGGGAGAGGGAAACTCGATGAGAAGCAAATATCTACTGCATCAAACGACCATTTTGGAAAGTTATACTATGTGATTTAAAGTCCCGAAATAACACTTACTTGTTTAGTAATAAAGCAAAATACATTTTCAGAGACAATAACTATCATTTTTAAAGCTACCTACTGCCTCTTCATCACTCCCTCCCATTTCATTTACTGTTGTTGAAGCTGCACTTTCAACCTCTTCATCCTCATCTGAAACAGAATCCCCATCCCTACCAAAAACTGTTTCCTGTTTTGATAGCAGTTAGGCAGCCTCAGCAGCATTTGAGAACTGAAACACCTAACCTCCATAAACCGCCTTCAAACTGGTAGGCATAAGAAGCACATGGTGTACCCCAGAGTATGAAGACGGGACCTGACGCCATCAAAATGTTTCCTCCGCATCAGAGTAGCATAGCTCAGGCCTGGGAATAAATGAATCCTGGTGTCAACATGCCAGATACAGATTGGTCAATACCAGCAGGAACATCTGCCAGAACTAGACTCATAGTGGATTCCCTGCAGGGTGAGGGCCTCAAACAACTGGTACAGCAACCCACAAGAGACAGGGCTATCCTAGATCTAGTACTGACTAACAAAGAAGGGATCACAGATTTCCAGGTAGAAGGTCACCTGGGGGCCAGTGACCATCACATGGTATGGTTCAATTTGGCTACTACATCTAAATCATCCCATTCCAAGGCAAAAATATGGGACTTCAGAGGAGCTGACTTTGATAAGATGGCCAACAGAGTTAAGCTAGCCCTGGCAAAAGAAACACAGGTGAGGGGTACAGGCAAAGTGGGCAAGCATTAAGGATGCAATACTTGAAGCAACATCCCATTGTGTTAGAACAGAAAAGGAAGTGCAAAAGTAGAAGGAAACCACTTTAGATCTCAAATACAGTAGCAGAAAAGGTCAGAGCCAAAAGGCTGGCCTTCAGGAAATATAAGGAACACAGCGATGAAGATAGGAGGCATACCAAACTGCCCTAAGGGAAGCAGGTAAGGCAGTAAGGCAGGCAAAGTCCCAAACTGAGGAAACACTAGCACGAACAGTAAAGAAGGTGACAAGACTTTCTATAGATACATTAGTGAAAGGAGAAAGTCCAGAGGGGGTATTGCTAAGCTTAATGGAGAAAAGGGAGCATGTGAGGAGGAGGACCCTGTAAAGGCATCTATCCTAAATAGATACTTTTGCTCAGTATTTACTGAAGAGAAGGTAGGGCAGGGCCCACAGCTCAGCATCATGGACACAGGGGGAGGAGGTGAGCACTACTCCCTTCACAAAAGAAAGGGTCCTACAAGAGCTTGCTAAGCTCAGAGTGGATAAGGCAATGGGACCTGATGGCATACATCCCAGGGTACTTAAGGAGCTAAAGGAGGAACTAGCAGAGCCATTAGCAGAATTGTTTAGTGAGTCTCTGAGCACAGGAGAGGTCCCAGAAGACTGGAGAAGGGTTCATGTGATCCCGCTCCACAAGTGGTAGCAGGAGGAGGCGGGAAACTACAGACGGTCAGTCTTACCTCAGTAGTGGGCAAGATTATGGAGGCACCCTTAAGGAAAGGATAGTGCAACACCTGGAATCCATAGGGCACAGGATCCAAGACAGCATGGGTTTACAAAAGAAGGTCCTGTCAAACTAATCTCATAGATTTCTTTGACTGGGTAACCAGAGTGGTGGACCAAGGGGAGCAGTTGATGTCGCCTACCTTGACTTCAGCAAAGCTTTTGACACTGTTCCACATAGAAGATTGATAAATAAGCTGGGTAGGCTCGGGTGGGTCAAAGTTGGTCAACTGGGTGGCAAACTGGTTGACTGGCAGAAAACAGAGTGGTGGTAAATGGTATACAGTCAGAAGAGATGCAAGTCACAAGTGGGGTACCTCAGGGATCAGTCCTGGGGCCAGTCCTATTCAACATCTTCATTAGTGACCTTGCAGATGGACTAGAGGGTAAGGTTGTCTGTTTTGCAGATGACACCAAGATCTGCAACAGAGTAGATGAGCCAGATGGGGTGGGCAGAATGAGAAGAGATCTGGATGAACTAGCAGAATGGTCAGAAGAGTGGCAACTGGGATTTAATGCAAAGAAGTGCAAAATCATGCAATAAGGGAAGAGAAACCTGAAGCCACTTATAGGCTGGGAGGAGTTGCTAGCAGTCACAAAGGAAGAAAGAGACTTGGGCATCATCATCACTGATGACCTAAAATCATCAAGCAGACCTCTAAAGCAGTAGGTAAGGCTGGGGGTGTTAGGGTGTATTAGTAGGGGTATCACAAGTCGAAGAGGGAGGTAATAATCCTCTGTACAAGACATTGGTTAGGCCCCATCTGGAGTACTGCGCAGTATTGGAGGCCACACCTTCACAAGGACATTAACCAAATTGAGGCAGTCCAGAGAAGGGCAACCAAAATGGTGCAGGGACTGCATCAGAAGACATATGAAGACAGATTAACGGAGCTCAATATGTATACCCTTGAGCAAAGGAGGAGAGAGGTGATATGATCGAGGATTCAAACACCTTAGGCATAAACAAGGTGAAAGAGTCTAACATGTTTAAATATAAGAAAAATAGCAGGACAAGAGGACACAGCATGAGATTAGAGGGAGGCCGATTAAAGGGGAATGTGAGGAAATTCTTTTCACAGAAAGGGTGGTGGATGCATGGAATGGCTTACCACAAGAAGTGGTGGCTATGAATACAGTGCAGGGCTTCAAACAGGCATGGATAGGCATAAGGGAGCAATACAAATGACTATGAATAGATAGGTCACTGACAGAGCAAAGGCCGATGGCACATTTATAAGGTAGAAAAGAAATGGGCAGACTGGATGGGCCTTGGTCCTTATCTGCCATCAACTTCTATGTTTCTATGTTTCATTCCATTGCAAGGCGCTTAAGTTTTTTGTATATTGTAGGAGCATATCTCTTTCTGATGAGTGCAGAGCTGAAGCTAGAGGGTTCTCGGCAAAGATTCGCACATGGCATTTGAGCTCTACCACCACGTGGTGTAATTCTATAAACTTTATTAATGCAAACTCTCCCTAGATTCATGAGTTCTTTATCCAGTGTTGCAGAAATACTAATGGATTTTCTCTTCTGTCCCTTCTGGTAGACCCAACAAATGGACATTATTAGAGCTAGCGGTGTTTTCAAGATTTTCAAGCCATCTCTGTAGTTGCCCATTTTCTTTTGTTAGAGTCGCAGTAACTGCTAGGGCTTTATCTGCCATTTTAGCTGCTCCTTTCATATCTTCAGTTAGCAATTCCACCTTATCATTGAGCAACTTTAGCTGGTTGGAGAAATCCTCCATTTTCTGTTCTAATTCCAGGATCGCTCTGAGTAGTGCTACGTTTGTGAGCTGAGATAAGTCCGAATCTCAGTCCTGATCTGCGAGTCTTTACTAGTGCCCGGTTTGGGTTCTTTTGGTTGGGCCCCTCAGCACTGGCTCCTGCCTTGTTTCCTCTCACCATTATGGATTCTTTTTACTTGGATCACAAATTATTTGAGCTCTTGGGCAGCATTCGATGAGATCTATCGGATGTAGTAATTTTTGTTGAAATCGAACCAGTTAAAGTCATTTTATTCAGTAATTTGCTGCATGATGTGGAGCAACTCTGAACAGCTGTTCACAGCTTGGCTGTTGACCACGCCCCGCACAGGTGCTTTTAATGCTGCATTGGTCATCATTTTGGTAAAGGTGTTTCTTTTATATTTTCATCTCATTTTTCTTTTGAACAGGTTTATGATTTTGTTATAACTATGAAGAGGGATGATACGCGCATAACATAATGCTGTTGTTTGATATTTGTTTTTCCTTTTTGTGATATGATTTGTATTATTGCTTCCTGTTCTGTATGCCTGATTCTTTTCTTTTAATACAATTCCCTTATTTGTCCAGTAGGGGAACCTCTGTTCATCTTGTTGTCTGACAAGATGGCAGACCAGGAGCATAATGGAGGAGGAGGTGGACATGCTGCTGCTGATCCTGGTGGTGCCATTACCTTTGCTTGTTCACTTGGCATCACTAATAGTCAGGGCCGGCCTTAATCATTTTGGGCCCCTGTGCAGCCCCTGACTGGGCCTCACCACTCCATTCCATGTGGCCTCCCCACATCCAACATTTACACCTAACTCTCCGTCCTGTATTAATAAAGCAGTAGCAGGTCTAACCAGGTTTAACCAGCATCTTTAATTAGTGCCATTGACTGCATTGAATTATTTGATTTCGCCATTGGAAATGAATCTGACTGAGCCTGGAGCCAGAACTTAAGTAAGTATGGTACTACTGCCGTATTCATTTCTGTAAGGACAGGGACATCATCACTGAGCACTCACACCTCAGATACTCTGATCTGCAAACAAGTTAAACAACAGCTTTTCTGAGATATGAGAGAAGAATAGAGAGGATTATCATAGGAGGCAATATAGCGCGTGGTTTAAGGCTCTGAGCTGCAAACCTGGAGACCTGGGTTGGAATCTCACAGCCCACTTGCATACTGTGTGACCCTGAGCAAGTCACTTAACTTCCTTGTGTTCTCAGGTTGCACTTGTAAACAAGCTTTCAGCTTAGTGTGTCTCTCCTGGTTAAAAAATAAATAAAATCACGGCACACCTATAAGGTTGCCACCTGTTAGGATTTTACCTGGTGATCAGGTTTTCATGGCACTGTCAGGAAATCTGATTTTGCTCTGTGCTGGTCAGGTTTTGAGCCATTGTGACAGGGATTAACCATAACAAATTTTTGCACCAGCCAGCAGGGCAATTGGTTCAAAATTGCACTAACTACGTGGATGATTGCACTAGCCCTCAATTGTAATAGTAAATTTTGATCACTTATACAGGAAACAATACAGCCAAGAAATACTGGAGATACCGAATGATTAAGGACCCTCTTGGCTCAAGGATAATTATGGCAGTTTCACTGTAGCTGCAGGCTGTTGCTCCGCCCACTGCCAGCTACCAGTACATGCCCTCACAAAGAATAAAACAACTAACAGTCATAATAATAAAATGACCAAATAGAACCTGGGGCTGTGGGGTGGAGCCCCACAGAAGAAAGAACAAAAATTAAATAGTCATAATAATAAATCCAACTGTGCAAATTACCAAATAGAACCTGGGGAATTGTGGGGCAAAAGCACCCCACAGAAGAAAGAACAAACAAATAATATATTATATATTCATTGTACTTAGATTAGGAAGAGAAATGAGCTGAGGCAGAGGACAATGCTGAGAATGTGCCACACAGTCGGAAAACCAGCGTTAAGCTGTAGTAAGATTAAAATACAATGGAAACACAGTACTGTGGTAAAACATTGTTCAAATGATGAAACTTAGATGCATAAGGGGTGTACAGAAAATACAGAAAAATAAAACAGTGCAGTGGTACAAGCGTGGAAGCGGTCTTTCTATTTCAATGATTTTGTAAAAGTTAATTAAGCCGGGTGTGGTACCAAATACAGTGCAAGTTGAAAAGGTCACATTTTATATACGTGCTCAAAGGTGTTATCGTTTGCAATAAATAGATTTTTTGGTAGCATGTACTGGTTAGGCGTGTCTGTATGCTGTTTTTCTGTGAGAGGGTGTGAGCATGGTGTGGAAAAAGTCGTCACTACCGTAATGCTGTGAGTTTTTGATTTCATGCATGAGGGATCCTTAATCATCTGGTATCGCTGAAATACTCTGATTGCACATTTATCCTGCTCCACATTGCTTCCAGCTCCCTAGCAGAAAAAAAGACTGCAATGCCATCACACAGAGTGAGCCCTCCCCCATTATTTTGTACCATGGCCTCCTCTCTTCCTCTTCTCTTTCTGCTGCAGCATCTACACACACACACACACACACACACACACACACCTAAACCAGTGGATATCACAACAGCAAATGTTCAATCAAGCAGTTCTAGCTCTGCACACACAATAGTTGACATCATCATGCACCTCACCACACTGTCACCACCACCTACAGGGCAATGAACAGAGTTAGGCAGAGAAAGACACTCTCAGCCCCACCCTATTGTCAACTGGTGACCTCTACTTCCGAAGTTTTGTTCAGTCTCAAGTGAGCCAGTAGCACATCAATGATTTCTTTTGGGTGGGGCTACACGAACCTAAGGGGCTTGGGAAATAGAAAACTATGACATTTTTATTTTAAAAGCATTGATTTTAATATGCTCTGCACCAACAATAACAGATTTTTCTTTAACTTTGTCCTTTCATCAGCCCAAGGGAAATAGTACACAGGCATAATACTATACTATCTCTATTTCTATATAGAATGATCTATGTACCCCTGGAATGCCTATTTTAAGCTTTCAAATTATGTATTTTATTAAAGTTTATTTTTGTACCATACATGATTCAACGTTTTGTGTTTAGGATGAAAGGACATGCGGGTGGGATTGTATGGATAGTAATGGCTGGCATGGTCCATTTAGAAGAGCTGGGACCCGCACACTTGCCAGTAATGGCAGCTATGGATCTGTGGATGGTCATTTCAGAATCTGGTTTGCAGTGGTATCCAGGGAAAGAACAGAGTTAAGAGATTTGGAAGGAGAGGAAGTTATGATGAGGCTGGGATAAAACCCACCACCTGCAGGACCGATCCTGTATACCTCCTTGCATTTAGTCACTGAAATGTTGGATGCAGATACTCAAAATGCAGGGAAATGAGGCGCTATGGTTAATAGGGGACAGATTTTAGACAGAAACACATTCAGAAAACTGGAAGTTAGTGACTTAACAGCACTCTACCTTGTTCACACCCTGGACACTAGCTGAAAGTCCTAACAGTGGAGTGATAATAACTCACATTGAGGCCCAGATATTCAAACTGCACCCAAAAGTGCGCAATAGCAGGAGCAAGCACAAGTCAATTGCGCCCATGTGCAAGACGTGATATTCAAAAGGGCAGGCCAACTGTTTTCACAGCCAACGATCGAATATCGCACTCACCTGCACCCATAGCGCAACTAGGGAGGGAAGCTGAGCAGATGATGCGCTATGGCGCAACAAGGGATGTTCAGCTGAGCAGTCCAGAGGTGCCATAGTGCAAGCAGGGAGGCCCCCAGCTGCAGAGCAATGTAACTGCACAATCAGGGAGGTAGGGCCCGCCACCCATGCCACAGATGGGCACAGGAACACACAGCAGAACAGACATTGTCCCCACACCCCAAGCACATCACAACCAGGGAGGGCTGGAATGACCATTGGTCCATGGAGACAAGCAACCAACCCACAGCCTGGCCATGGTGCCCCATCACACCTACCGGCAAGCTGTGACTGGCACACAAGGAGGGCAGACCACCAGTGCCACACCATCCCCAGTGCACAGCACACCCTGCACCGTGACCCCAGACACCCCCCCATGAGCAGTGACCACCACAGCAGGAAACCCCATGCATGCCACCACCCCCACAGTGTCAGTGCAACTCTGTGCACCACAGAACCATGCAAGCCAGCCCCACCACGAGCACCCATCAGCAGGCTGCAGCACAGGCAATGCAACAACGGCAGACACAGTGCCACCACGCACAGTCCCCCGAGTACTGCTGAGAGACCGACCCATGCGTTGGCACAAGAGTTACCCCATAAGGGATGGTCGTGTCCTTGACACCACCACCAGTGGTACAGCACTCTGCACAGTTTTCCAGTGACACACCCTGGCCCACCACTGGCCACAACAGCCAGCACAGACACCCACAGTGGTGCGTGGAGGCATGTACCACACCGGATGACACACAGGGTCTGGACAGACACCCACCCATACCAAGGGCACAACAACACAGGGACACAGTGGTGGGGCAAGCAAGCCCATTGTGGGCCCATGTAAGCCGTGTACACACAACCCCGAGTCCACCATGGCACTGGGTGCCAACCACCCTCATGCAGGCACCATGGACCAATACACCAACAGTAGTCACCCGGAGCACAAGCCACAGACAGTGGGGCACATCCCGCAACACACACAAGCCACAACATGGAGGTGGGACAATGACCGTGTAAGCCCACAGTGCCACCTGAGCCAGGCATGCACCACACCAGTGACATGGGCAACCCAGCAAGCGATGGGTACAGTGTCGCCCTGCAGGTGCCACCACTGACATGTCAGCGGACCATGCAGGTCCGAACAGGCATGTGTGTCGGCTGCACAGGCCATGGACGGACAATGGGTGCACCATGGACACAGAGCACGTGCCATGGACCACTGCACACAGTCATCCAGTGCACAGGGAACAACACACACAAACACACAACACAGACACTGACTGATATCTACCCCCACACCATAGTCACCTCCACATGGACACACACACATACCCATGACTGCACCACCCTGATGCCATGCACACCACTGCAGCTGAGCACCTATAGCCCGCTGCAAATCAGAGACCACCACGGTATTCATATAAAATTCAAATGTATTGTAAACATATAAAACTGAACTATGTACAATAATAAAACTATTTACAAGCTTGGGGTGGGGACACAAACAAGGTGGGGTGGGCAGGGGAAGGGTGGACAAATGAGATGGGATAGGAGGGGTGTGAGGGTGGGTCCGAGGGATAGGGAGTCAGGGACTAAGGACCATTTTCATGTTACATAGTTCCTGGCTCTGGGAGTGCCTGCCTCTGTGGGCCGCAGCACCCGTCGCGTCGAGCCTCCTCAGGATTGCCAACGGACTCACGGGCCAGATTAAGGAGCTCCCTCAAGGTGTCCTTATTCCCGGAGATGTCTCATACCTAGGACAAGGGAGCACAGTCAATAGGTGTGAATGCACAACCCCATACAGCCCGCCCACTGTGCATGGCATGGCCATGGGGCATACCACTGTGATGGTGTGTGACCACCCACAGTGATCACGTCCACAGGACCTGCCCACCTAGGCGCATACAGCCATGCGGGCTGTACACACCCACTGGCCAAGTCACGCACAGCACCACCGTGGCCATTTAGTGACATGGCTATGTGGTGCAAAGGCAGTGGCACAGCCATGCACCTGGTGCGCATGGACCACCAGTGACACACACCCAGACATGCATTGCCACTGGACAGTGTTGACTGTAACAAGTGGCGTGCATGGCAGTGATGTCAATGAATGGTGGCTCATGCCCGCTGCCCACCCTGTCACACAGCATGCAGTACTAATCATGGAGGTCTGGCACTCACCCTCATCGTGCTGGTCAGGTGGCCGTTGATGGTCCTCAGCCCGCCTGGCTGCAGTTTCTCACCCGCCGCTCTGCCCGCACCCTCGCGAATTTCTTCCGGGCCTGTGGGGGAAAAAGGAGAAGAACATCAGTACATTCCCAAAGCAAAGTCCCCCGCCCCAAGGTGTGCCCTCCCACACGCCAGACCCACCCACCCCACCCTGTGAACACTGCCACGCCACCCCATACGGTCCCTCCCTATGTGCTGGACACATACAACACTGTGACTCATATGGACGATAAAAGTGTGTTAGCGGAACCCCTACCTGGACATGGCACCGTGCCCCTCCTGGCATGTGCCCACAGTCGAGCCAGTAGCTCTGGCTCCCTCCTGCACAGGTCACCATAGCAGTGCCTGCACTGCTCAGCCAAACGCCCCGTCCTGTTGCCTCATCCAGGGCAGTGGCCACCTCCTGCCACATCTGGGTCCTTGCCTGTCCAGAGGGCCTCCCCAAAGAGAAGCCCATGGTGTGGCTCAACTAGGGCCACCAGATTGCCAGCTCAATAGCCGTCCATTGAGAAGCTCGTCTACGCGCCATTGCAACAGCTATAGTAGGCAATATGGTGCTCTGTAGTGCTGCCCCAAGTGCAGATGCTGCGCCGGTACAGGGCTGTTATTCCCTATCGTGCTGTTACCGAACAGCGCGATAGAGGTGCACCTATGCCTGACGATGGTGCCAAGGGGCAAAAGGTTGGGCACAGTGACAAGAGTCTCTGGCACAAGGCCATGCACAGCGCCATTGAATGACAACACGTGTAGCACGATTAGCTGCCTGTGTGCCAGCACCATAGCGGACTACCGGGCAGTTGAGCCATTCGCCTATGAGGCCCAGTGCCTGGCGCCATGTAGTGACCATCGCTATAGCACCACTGGCACAATGGTGGCCATGCCTGCATAGCCTACCATGCACAGCCGCGTTATCAGTCACGGCAGAACCCTGCGTCAGCAACGGGCATGCGTGGTGAGGTGTACTCGCATGCCACAAAACAACGCCATTGGCTCAGCACGTTTAACACTAATTGCGCCAAAGCGCAACAACACGCGATATTCAGCCATCTTATGCAAATCATCTAATCAGACATTCAATGGCGCAGCACAATTGCATCTAATTAAAGTTGCTCCTCGCCTCATTTGCATGGATTGCGCTATAAAGGTGCGACAATGTGCTGCAGTGGCCATAGTTGGTTACTGCAGTTTGTTGATGGTAGCATGCTATTTGGGAGTGTAGACTGTGGATTCAGGGACATGCTTGGGACTGCACAGTCACAGGTAACAATGCCATTCTTACAGGCTACATAATGACCGAGCAAGTTGTTGGAGAGGAGGAAAACAGTGGTGGAGGAGGAGGAAGGGCCGAATTTTACAAAGGCCGAAACCAAGGCCCTTTCGATGCCTACCTGGGTCAGGGAGCCACTGCTCAGTGGATGGTGGGAACTCCTCAGGCCCATGCTGCTGCATGGGAGGAGGTGGCATGTGCCATGAACCTTCATGGCAGCCACCAGCACTCCGTGCAGGAGTGTAAGAAGAAGATGGGCACAGACAGGAGGAGGGTAAGGAGAAGGTGGCTGCCATCAGGGCAGCATCGCGCTCAACAGGTGGGGACAGCCGAGGTGGTACAGCTCACCCCAGCGGAGGACAGGCTTGCTGGAAGCATGCAGCGGCGCCATAGAGGGTGTTCCAGGTGGTGGCTTCCAGACGGGTGGTGGCCCATCACTGCATGGTAAGTCATGGTCTGTCTGGGGGGCAGGGTAGGTCACACGCAGTATCGGATTTTGCTTTCCCTTACAGATCCTGAGCATCCGCATGGGTCAGCGGTGGTGGGCCCGTCCACCGCGGACAGTTGGATGGAGTCGGTGGGACCATCCACCTCCACAGGCATATGTGGATCATTACGACAGTGGGGCCGCTTGGCTGTCCACACTGATGTTGTTGTGACAGGTATGGAGGAAGCTGCCTGTGTCCCAGCATACTGGCATCCACGGATGCCAGCCGCGCTGTGGCTGTGGCGGGGCAGAGTCCAGCACCAGTGATGACACGACCGTCATGGCGAGTGACACGTGTGTGCCACAGGATGGACACACAGCAGGGCAATTCGTGCCCATGGCTGTGGGTGGTGCTGCCGTGGAGGCCTGCGTGTCAGCACAGTCCCAGGCTGTGCCTGTCAGCACCAGTGGGGCAGCACTGGTGTCTGTTCAGGACAGTGGGACTGCTGCGGCCACCGTGGTGGCACCACTGAGCCCTGAGGTGCGGCAGCCAGAGGGGCAGCATCAGCAGTTGCCCACTGGGCTTGGGGTACAGAATTCAGCGGCGGTGTCTGTGCACCACCTGTGGACATGCCCAGACACGATACGTGCGCAGCACCCACCTTCAAGAGCCTGAGGGACGGGATGCTGAAGAGGCTGATGACCTCTTGGATGAGCACACCTGCACTACCGCAGCATCGGTCCAGCAGCAGATGCGGCTTCGCGACGTCCGTGGATGCACTGCGCGTGGGTCTGGAGCCGGGCAGAGGAGCATCGCAGCAGGGACACCGAACAGATCCTGCACGGATGAACCATTTGCGGGAGGATGTGACCGCTGCCACTGACAGGCATGCACAGGCGTTCATTGCTGTCATGGCCACAATGGGCACACAGCCAGGTGCCCATGCGTCGTCGGACCCCACACAGTGAACTATTCACCCCCGTTCCTGGCATCGTGCAACTCCCACCCTGTTGACACGGGTTCAGCTGTGGGCATCCCGAGCAAACCTGGTGCAGACATGTTTGCAGTGCCGCAGACCCCTGAGCGCATGGTCGTGCATCACGCAGTGGAACCCCTGGGGACCATCGGTGCCACCCCATGAGGCCAGTGGTCAGCCTGCCAGTGCTGGTGGTTCGAAGCGGGGCTGCCACGCATCCATGGCGGCCGTGGCACTGTGTCTCATGACTGACCTGTCTCCCAGCATGGCTACCGTCTGTGCTGCTCTGTGTGCATTGTGTGTGTCAGTGGGCAGTGCACGGGTGGGTACCCGCCCTGCACGCAGACAATAAAGTCCACCTGCACACCCTCCGCTGCTGTCCGCAGTTGCGTGTGCATGATGATGCCTGCATTGCCATGTACACCAATGTGCAATGGTGCTCAGCATCTGACACATGCACATGGACAGGCAGTGGGCGTGGTAGCCTGTGGACATGTGTGTTGCTAGGGTTGGTGTTCTGGGTCAGTGTGCCTTCTGCCCCTCTGTGCACATTTGTTGTGTTGTGTGTGTGTGTGTGTCCTTCGGCATGGCATGTTAATCCTCACCTATCCCTGGCTGTGTGTGTGCCTCATGCCTGCCACTTCCCTTGATGGCATGCACCCCGGTGTGTGTCCCTGCGTTTATACTGGGTTGTGCCTTGGCCACTGGTGGTTGCGCCTTGGCCCCCATGACTTACCTGGGTTGGCTGAAGTGCTCCTCCATGATGGTGTCCTGGTGCAGCTGTACCAGCAGGGCAGATGGGGTCCCGTCGGCCAAGGGGCTGCCCATCACCATCGTCACCGGCGTTACCATCGTCCCCATCGCTGTCCCCTCTTCGACCTGTACGACTATCCACATTCATTGGCCATATTGTGCAGGATGCAACAGGCCAGGAATATCCACTGAGCCTTTGAGGGGCTGTACTGTGAGGCACGCCAGAGGTGTCCAGGCAACGGAAACGTGCCTTCAGCATCCCAAACACCCGCTCGATGACATTAGGTGTGGTGGCGTGGTGCCTCACTGTAGCGTTGCTGCGATGAGGTCGCGGGCCACCGTAGGGTGTGAGCAGCCAGGGATGGAGTGGGTATCCACTGTCACCTGTGTGTAGAGGGTGGAGGTTAGTTTGGTGATCAGCATCGCTCTGCCCCAGGCCATGGCCACTCACCCATGCCACCTCTGGCTATGCCCCCAGGCCCTATGATTGTCCATGTGGTTTTGCATACTCACCCACTAGGTGGCCAGTGGGGATGTCCCCACTCTCAAATCTGTGGCACACTGCTGACTGGTGCCAGATGAAAGAATCGTGTGCTCCCCAGGGTGCAAGCACAGACATTGATGATGTGCCCTGGCATCGCACATCACCTGGCAGCTGATGTTGGCACAGCCCTTGCGATTGTATGCGCGGCCCCTCGTGGCCAGGTGGTGTGCGGATGGCCACATGGGTGCAGTCTATTGCCCCCTAGCATGCCAGGCATACATGCTACCCTGTGGAACTCCTGTATGTTTGCTGTATGCTCCACGCCGCTGTACTGGGGAATGGATGTACTCAGCATGTGGCAGCAGTGCGCTGAGGAATTGGGTGAGGTGGCGTGATGTGGCCGACTGGTTATGCCTGTCGTGGTCCCAGTTGGTCTCTGGAAGGTACTCATGGCGAGTAAGCACATGCAGGCTGTTACCTTGGTCTCCACTGACAGGGCATAGCTCCGTCGTGTGGTGCCATCACAACACTGCACAGCTCTGAGAGCCGCCTCAGAATTGCCCTGTTCAGGCGGTACCGGCCCACAATCTCAGTATCTGTGTACAGCTCAAAGCTGGTGCGGGCTCGGTACTGCCTG
Organism: Neoceratodus forsteri; assembly: GCA_016271365.2. Classification (NCBI taxonomy): domain Eukaryota; kingdom Metazoa; phylum Chordata; order Ceratodontiformes; family Ceratodontidae; genus Neoceratodus; species Neoceratodus forsteri. The sequence continues at coordinate 260,561,758 of JADMNL010000027.1, read as the reverse complement.
TTGGGGCATACCGCCAACGTGGGCCCTTCCACGGCCACACTCCTGCCACCCGCCTTTCACCCCCACACGGCCTCCATGTGGAAGGTGGTGCTGGCCATCCTCGGCTTCATGCTCACCCCCCGCAGTTGTTACTGTATTCCCCCACTGTCCTGGCTGCTACTTCCCCTGCACCGGCACACCTGCCTGTGCTGGCCTCTGTGCTGTGTGGCTCCCACACCTTCCCTGTGCCTGGCTGTTCACAGTGAGCTTTCCTGGCCTGCCCTGTTTGTGCACCTGCCCTGTCTGTCTGTCTCTGCCTCATGTGGCTTCCCTGTATTGTTCTTGCACCTCTTCCTTGCTCCTTTTATTTTGGCTCATTTCCGCTATGGCGCCAACTTCCGCTTGCTCACTGTTGCGCTTTTCTTGCAAGTCTTTGAATATCAGACCGCGCCATTTATGCATGGTCTTCCCCTTCGGTTATGCGCATGCCTTCATTAGCATTGTGCTGTTGCTCAGCATGATTTCGGGGCGATCTGCCTCCTGCTGAATATCGCAGAATGGCGCACTTTCGACTTGCGCAGGCGCAACCGTATTGGCGATGGCTCAACTCTTTGAATATCTGGGCCAGAGTCTTTGTGGGATCCCCTCTTGAACTTCCAGATAATTGCAATTCTTAATGAGCTGTTAACCACACCAGGCCACCTGAAACATTGAGAGAGATTAGCATTGTTACTAAAGCCTGCTAAAGTAGAGACTTTTTAACTTCATTAACAGACATGAAAACCGCACTAGTCAAGATGGACAACTAGTGTTTGGGCTAGTAAAACAATGTTAAGATCGACCCTGATTTTAAGTGCTCACATACTTTTGAAACCGATTTTGTCATATCATTCATTGTTTCAGCTGCATATCCAGGTTACAAACAAGTTCTCTTGTCAGTAAAACCCTTTGTTTGTGAAAGCAGTCAACCTGGTATTAAGTATGGCCATTAACACCATTAGCACTACTTAACCTAATCTTTTCCATTGCAATAAAGCTGCCCCCACCTTTTTGTAACAAGTAGCAAAGCCAGTTGTCTTCCACTTTGATTTGCTGGTAAACATTTTCATCTATAACAAATGTAGACATTTTTAAATGGTTTAAATTATTTTTGCTTCCTCAAGAAAAGTATGGGCCCCTCAGGTGCAGGGCCCAGTTTGACCTAAGCTAAGGCCGGCCCTGCTAATAGTCCTGGGATGTTCCTATCGGTATGGAAGTGGAGGTGAAGATAGAAAAGAACTGGCGGCAATTTGTAAAAGAGCCTAAACACATTGAGGAGAAACAAGATATGGATATACCTGACCATGAAGATAGAATGAATGGCATGACTCCAGGCTAGGAGAGAAGAGGCTATGTGCTGGGGATGATGCCTTTATTGCTGGCATCCAAGAGATGAGATTCCTTCTTCTGCAGCTCCTAGTAGATGAAGATGCAGTCCTGGCTGCAGTCACAGGTATGTCACAAACACAATCCAGATTGGAGAATTTCAGCCAAGGAAAGAAAAGATGTCCAGGTCTATGGATCTGGAGTTCCAAATATAGATGATCTAGAGGCAGAGCGGCTCGTGGTGGGCACAGAGTAGGCCCTAAGGAGAGGCCGACCTGCCTGATGCCACCAGTACCTGAACTAGCCCCGGTACCTGAGGTGTGTCCTATTAGTGTCTGGATAGCACAAGGAAGAAGACAGCTTCAGATATGAAACTGGAGTGGTCTTGAGCTCAGCTGAAATTATGGCATTGAAAACATGGAAAAAACAAGCTTTTACTTTTCTCTCGTCAGTCCCCTGCAGCCGCATGTGGAACCATGACTCGGAGACTCCTGCCATGTCAGCAACATCTGAGTTGGGTGAGTGTTGCCCTAGTGCCATCTCTACACTGTCAGGGATGGGGAAGCTGTAATTCCTTGTGTTCACAGCACTGCCTTTTGTTTACCCTTGAATGTTCCTAGTAAGCATCCAGACTCTGACCTTTACTGCAACAGACCTCTGTCTGAACAGATTGAGGTAGTTTTCATGGTAACCTCTACAGTTTACCAAAACTGGACCCCATTTCTAAGAATGCTTACATTGCCGAGTCTGTGCCTTTAGCCAACACTGCATTACCTGACACAGGAGACTTGTACTGGCAGATTAAGGGGTCTACTAGGGTCATCGGAGGGTGGGACGGGAAGATGGTGGCACATCCCAATGGATGCTTTCCTTGAGGAGGGAGGGTGCCTGACCTCCGTTGCACTACCACCTGGGTGATCAGGGGTGGTGCTGGAAGCAGACCCAGTGGATTGAGGGAGGGGATTTCTCAGCCCTGACATGCATGCATATACCCTGCCTCAGTCTGATGTCGCAGAGTGAGGAGAAAAGGAAACACCCCAACCAAGCAGGATGCTGCCCACTGCCCGCAGCAGGTCCCACACCACCGCACGGAGCTCCTGCTCTAGAACTGAAACTTCAACTCCACCAGAGTTGAGCTGTCCTCTGGGGGTCATCCAGATGGGGTACATGGAGCTGGTTAAGTTCCGGAGATGGCAGGTGACAGGGCTGGGCAGAACTGTAGGGCTGATGAAGTGCTGATTGGTGCAAGGAGGCAAAAAGCATACTAACTGAAAAAGATAAGATTGAGGGGTTTACTGTTGATCCCTCAGCCCTGGCCCAGTAATGTAAAATGACTGAGGGAGATGCTGGTCCGGTGGCGCGAGGGCTGAGGTGCTGAATGCCTTGCCTTGCGCTTCGCTGCGACCAGTTCTAGGGAATGACCTTGGGTCTTGGGCGTCGGCATGGGGAGGGAAGGAGAAGCAGGATCATGCAGCCTTACAGCAGCTCTCCTCTCCTCTCCTGGGGAGGTGGTCGCCTTCCCATAGTCCCGCCGCCACTGGGTGGAGGTCCGATATCAGTGGAGGGAGCATATGAAGGGAAGGTGTCTCGATGCACACTGTGCGCATGCCTCCACGCGCATGCATGCCAGAGACGGGTGAGAGAAAATGGGGCTAAAAGCGCACAAAAATATATATTGAAAAAATAAATAAATGATTGGGGAGATATGGAAAACAGGACCCAAAGCAAAACATTGAGGGAGGTGTACCTCCAGGGTTGATGGTCCATCTATGCCTCCACATGGTGTGGGGAGGGGCAGCAACTGGCTGCTAGATTGCCTGAACCACAATCAGAACCAGTGGATGAGGCTCCTCAGGATGGGGATTTTCCACTCAGGGGACCTGGAAGACAGGATTCATCAGAGGGACAGAACGAGTCCAGACCTAGATCGACAAACATAGAAACATAGAATTTGACAGCAGATAAGGACCGCTTGGCCCACCTAGTCTGCCCATTTCCTTACCTGATGGATAAGCTGCAGATCCTAGTTAAGAACAGATTACTTCCTCCTACCCCCCCACTAGAATTGCCTTATGTCTGTCCCATGCATTCTAGAACTCTCCCACTGTTCCTGACTCCACAACCTCCTCAGGAAGGCTGTTCCACGCATCCACAACCCTCTCTGTGAAAAAATACTTTCTAACATTACCTCTGAGCCGTCCACCCTCTATCTTCAACTTGTGCCCCTTGTTCTTGCACATCTCTTCTTCTGAAAGATGCTACCCTCTTGTACTTTGTTAATTCCCTTGAGATACTTGAAAGTTTCTATCATGTACCCCCTCTCCCTCCTTTCCTCAAGGGGTATACATATTAAGCTGCTTTGATCTCTCCTCATATGTCTTCTGGATGGTGCAGATCCTGCACCATTTGGTTGCCTTCCTCTGAACAGCCGTCACTCTGTCTATGTCTTTGAGGATATGGGGTCTCCAGAATTGTATGTAGTACTCCAGATGGGGTCTCACTAACTGTATGTACAGAGGGATAACAACTTCCTGTTTTCTACTGTTGATGCCTCTCCCTATGCATCCCAGTATCCCCAGCCCTCCCTTACTGCCTTCTCACATGCTTGCCCACCTTTAGGTCATCTGATATAATTACTCCTAGGTCTCTTTCAATTTTGTTGCTGTTATTAACTCACCCCCATTGTGTACTCTTCCCCTGGGTTTTGTTTCCCAGATGCATTACCTTGCACTTCTTTGCATTGAATCTGAGCTGCCACATATTTGACCATTCCTCCAACTTGCCAAGTCCCTTTTCATCCTTTCCGCCCCACCTTGTGTATCAACCCTGTTGCAGATCTTTTGTCATCTGCAAAGAGACATACCTTTCCTTCCAGGTGCTCTCAATGTCACTTATAAAGACATTAAAGAGGACCGGTCCAGTCCGAACCCAGCGGTACCCGCTAGTTACCCTCCTTTCTTCACTGTGGACTCCGTTTACTATTACCCTGTCGTCCTGTTGTCCAGCCAGATTTTTATCCAGGCTACCACGTTGGGACCCACTCCAAGGCTGGCTAACTTGTATATTAATCTTTGTGTGAGACTGTGCCAAATGCCTTGCTAAAATCTAAGTAAGCCATATCCACTGCACCTCCTGGTCTACTACTTTGGTCACCCAGTCAAAGAAATCTATTAGGTTCATCTGACATGACCTTCCTGCTGTGAAACCATGCTGCTTGGGTCCTGTGCCCCACTGGCCTCTAGGTACTCAACAATTATTTCCTTCAGAAGTGATTCCATCATTTTCCCTACCACAGAAGTCAAACTAACTGGTCTGTAGTTTCCTGCCTCTGCCCTGCTCCCACTTTTGTGAAGGGAATCACATTTGCCCTCCTCTAGTCCTCAGGTACCACCCAATACTCCCATGATTTGTTAAAGAGAGTAGTCAGTGGTGTTACTAGTTCTACCCTTAGTTCTTTTAGAATTCTTGGGTGAATCCCATCAGGCCCATTGCTTTGTCCACCCTCAGTTTCAAGAGTTCTTTCAAACCCTTTCATTTGTGAATGGACCAGTATCAACCCCCTATTCAGAGTTTCTCTCGTTTGGTTTAGGTACCTCCCCTCCTCTTCCATTGTGAATACTGAGCAGAAATATTCGTTCAGTATTCCTGGTTTTCACTGTCACCTCTGCCCACATCCCTCCCTTTACTAAGTCTCTGTATCCCTCCCTTGGTCTTTCTTCACTCCTAATGTACCTATAAAGGTTTTATCCCCTTCTTAACAGAGTTGGCTATCTTTTCCTCAGTTTGTGCCTTTGCTATTATGACTGCCTTCCTGCCTCCTTCTGCTTTAACTGATAAAGTTCTCTGTCCTGCTTCTTCTGTGTTTCCTTATATTTCCTGAATGCTATCCTTTTCTCCTTAACCGTCCCTGCCACCTCTTTTGAGAACCATAGTGTTTTTCCTTCATTTTGTTTTGTTGATTTGCTTCACACAAAGGCTTGTTGCCTCTGCCATGGCTGTTTTGATTATTCCCCATTGTTTCTCCACCTCTCCTTCTTGCCCATTTGCTAGTGCTTTTCTGAGGCACTCTCTCATTTTCCCAAAGTCAGCCTTCCCAAAGTCCAATACTCTTGTTTTGTATGGCTTGACTCTATGGCTGTGTTTGTTGTGAACACACCGTTTGGTGGTCACTTGTTTCAGATGGCTACCCACTTCTAAATCTGAGATCCTTTCTCCTTCCCCATTTGAAGTACAGGTCTAAGACTGCTTCAGATGCTTGTTAAAAAAAATGACCAGAGTCAGCCAGCCAGATGGTGTAAAGCAGTCAGGCTGCACTACAAGGAAGTCCAGACACTGTTCCTGGCTGGATGCATGTGGCTCTAACCAACTAAGAATTCCCTTAAATTTTCTGTGCATGAAATATCTTCATGTCTCACGAGTCTATATCTGACATTAGCTTTAAAGCCCCATAACTACTGAAAAGATTTTGGAAGAAGTACACAGAAGTAAAAATCCCTTTGGTATCCCTTCATAGTCACCTCCTGACAAAAACCTACTGTCAAAAATATAACAGTGTTATTTCAGAATGAGGGGTCAATGTCTCTGCCATTTTGTATTGGCTATAACAAAGATGCAAGGTTTGAAACAGACCTGAGCCACTCTTTGACTCTTAGCAGATATGGCTGCAGGCTGGCGTTCAAAGTTCATCTCTGTCGGACAGGAGGAGGACGGCTCATCCCTCAAATAGTTTTTCATCGGCTAGAACAGGACATTTTTATGCAGGCCAACATATAGCATGCTACAAGTGTGGTTCTCCTTCCCATCTGAGTAGTGCGTGCAATCAACTGATGTGCAATTGTGTTCAGCCTTTGGACATGTTGGCATGTGATAATGTTCCGAAGCACAACCTCTGTGATAAATGGGGACCTGCATACTGGTCATGTCCTAGGGTGGCACACACTGACAGGGAACCGTAAACAGGACAATTTATTGGCCCAGGTGCAGAAGTCCGAAACCTGTAAGTCTCTCCCCAGGAGGACCACCTGCAGCCACCCTCCCCAAAGACAGATACTCTTGGTACATCACACAGGGCCTTGGAACCAGAAGGACCTGAGCCAAAGACTGTGGTGGAGAAGCCCCCAAAAAAAACACCTGGGAAGTCCTGTGGCATCCAGCTGATATCCAGTCAGAAGGGTCTACTTAGCCTGCTCCGGAATCCACTATGCCTGCCACTGTGGATATGGAAGTACTTCCATGAAGGATGGGGGGCCATTACTTATACCAGAAATGGATATGCCTCCTTCCCATGCCAAAGTCAGGTCAAAGTCTGACCCAAGTCCCTCATAAACAGACACAAAGGCAAACAACCAACCAACATTTTAAACTCCTGAAAAAAACTGTTCACACTATCTAACAAATACAAACTACTCACTTCAAAAGGAACTGGGGTGGTTCAGAAGATGAAGAGGAGGGGATGGCTCAGATGCTTCCTCTACTGCATCCTCCCAGTGAACATGGTCCTTAGAAAATGAAGAGTGGGTCTTAGATACTGCTACCTCAAAAATGGAAAGGAAGAAAGAATTCCAGGAACCGCACCCATTCTAGTAAAAACTGTGTATAATGGGGTTTATTAAGACTAGAATATTACTTTCGTTCTGGTCTTTAGGGAGAAGTGTTTTGGGAATAGGAATCTGTTTTAAAAACTTCACAGGCATCATTACAAAACTAGCAGACAGAAATGGCAACTCTATCACTGCTGTGCTAGGTTTAAAGGTTGCAACAAAGGCAAAAAAAAAAAAAGACACCAGTCACAGTACTACTTGTTACTATTTTTATTGCTAGTAATACAGTACAACACAGCTGCATAAGTGCAAAATGAACTCACATGCTTTGTGCTGGCTCAAACAAGGAGAATACCAGCAGTGGACAGTAAACCCCGACTGGTTTTGCACTCAAGCACCTTATCAAAGAGAATCAAATAGAGCCCATGTTCCCCTTTAAATACCCCACCAACATAGTGTACATAATTAGTGCCAACATCATGATAGCAAAGTACAAAATACAATAAATATTCTTGTGTACCATGTGCGATTTAAGCTAGAGTAAGATAAATGATCAAAACTTTAAAACACCTGGTTATTACTGTGTATTTCTTCATTTTCAATTATGCTTTCATGAATATTTAAATCAAGTTCATGAATATTAATATAGTTATAGCATCAGTATCAATTGCATCAGCCCCAAGCCTGACAGCATTGAAAGTCTATGAGATCAGCTGACCTGTTGGCGTAGCAGTAGCACTGCTGGGCACTACACCGGCAACCCGAGTTCAGAAACGAGCTCAGGTCATCGGGGAGCCAGCTGGGGAGGAAGACTGAGTGTCCTTGCTAGTGGACACTCTTCTCCTCTAGGGAAGGAGGTTCCATCCTCGCATGTGCTACTGCCACTTGGGTGACCACAGGTGGTAGTGCAGCTGGAGGGTCAAATGGGAGGGTGGGATGTTGCTGATGTTAGTGTGTGGACATGCACCAGGCATAACAGATATGAAATCTTTACAATATCCACACATTACGTAGACTTGGTGACCATATATGAATGGCCTCCCTATATAAATATAGCCTGCAACAACTCACCAATAATATGCTCACAAAACAGTTTTAAAAGAATGTTATCATGGAACTCATAAATAGCTCCCACTTTTGTACTTTACATTGTCATGCAAAGCCACATATTGTATAACCCAAGAATATGATATAATTTGGATAGTGGAGCAATAAGTAAGATTAACCCATGACAGGCGTGGGTTACTTGAGAATTAATCCACGCGGGGGAGGCATGAAACCGCAGGCCGAGTGCCTCCAACTACCCAGGTGTGGATTAATTCTCAAGTTAACCCACGCTCTGGAGTGGATTAATTCACTTGTAACAAGGCTAACAAAAAGGGTTCAATAGTGTAGCAAGAGGGATGTGTAACTCTTTTATTAGCCATGTTACAAACAGCAGTTGGTTTATTGCAGCCTTGCAACTTAGCCTCCTCTAAGAATGTGTGGATGTTATGTAACTTTGTCAGGTTCCTCGCACACAGGAAGTGTAAGAGTTTACCCTGTTACTCAACACCACAGTACAACATCATGACCCACCCGCTGGGCACTGTATTCCATGTTGACTTTGCTACTCCTGTTCGGTGGAGGCTGCTCAACCAGCCATAGCGACAGCAATAGCAGCGAGCAGGAGGGCCCGTCCTAGGAGCTCACACTGTCCCACAGGCTTTAACGTTTCATACCAAAGGGAAAAATAACTAATTTGTTCCCACTTGTCTTCCAAGTTCCATTGACTTTTTTCCTTTCCAGTTTATGGAACCTAAAATCACTTAACATACATGATTAGCATATGAAACTGGGAGCAGATAATGTGTATCTCTTAATTTAAGCCATTATATGCTTAAAATGTTGGATTGCATATGGTTACTGTTTAAGAATGGTTTTATAATGTGTAGTTTTTTTCAATACAGTACACACACCTCCCTCATCTGGTCACCAATTCTGCATAGAACGATGGTGACAACCACAGCCCTCCATTCACCTCCTTGGCTGCCCTGTCCCACAGACAGAAAGAGAGATGAGTGCTGCTCTCCTTTCATACTAGATGCAAGACTATATCACTATTGTAACATGGCTAACAAACGGGAAAGTGCACTTCAGTTTTTAACTGCCATATCGCTCACACTGTGGGTGCTAGACAACAACCATGGCTTAATTGAGAATTAATCCACGGTCAGCTGCTGTGTTTGGACCACTGAGGCACAACCCACTTTGTTAGCAAGTTACAAACAATAATAACATACTTCCTTACAGGAGAAATTCATGGGAGATAAAATTCCTTTGCAGTCGGCCTGGTGGCACTGAGAGTTGAGGTACTGGAGCGCCACACCTTGCACCATAGCGGCAACTTGAGGTTCGAGAAACGGACTCGGGCACGAGGTCACAGCAGGGTGGGGAGGGGATTGAGCGTCCGAGGACTGCTCTCCCTCCTGGGGTGGGTAGTAGGGTTTCCATCACTCTTCAGTGACCCCGATGGAGATCAGTGGCCCTGTAAGTGGTGCCAAGGAGAGGGTGGAGCAGCAGCAGATGTCAGCATGTTAGTGCGCAGACGCCATTGCACATCCACGCTCCAGGAAGAAACACCAGCAGAAAACCCCAGAGGACACAGGGAGGCAACGGAGGCCCCAGTAGCCTAAGCCCACATCCCGACACTCGACCATCCTTCCACAGGCTCTCCCGAGCCCCTCGACCTGACCCAGGACCAACCCTCTAATCTCAGAAACGCTGCCAGATAGGTGAGGTGAGCTCTCCTTCAGGGGGGTGATCTGGGGGCTGGAAGGATCCATGAATCTGGGGAGAGGGTGCTCAGCAACTGTACTCCGGGGAAGGTGGTTTCAGGCAGGGAGTAGAGGCACGGCTGAGTGAGCACTTCTGAGAGATACCCTGGTCCCCGGTGCAGAAATAGAATCTACTAAAAATTCCCTTTGCAGTGCTGCTTCTCATTTTAATACAAGTCATGTTGTTAGTTGCATATTTAAATTGTTCACAATATATAAGTGTGCTTAAAGATTAAAAGGGTGAGAGAATCTCAATAAGGGATTGCTGGTGAGCCAGTAGGTTAAAACACATTCCACATTCAGTATAGATAAATGTCACTGTTTCAGAAAAGGGACAATTTTCAGGTGTTCATTTAACCCTGACTTTTCAGTGTCCCTAACTGGTTGCATCCAAAGATTCACAACCTTGAATCAGTGACTCATAGTCCTCTCCTCTCCTCTTCCTCCCAGTCACCTTTTCCACTCCACAGAATTTAAAGTCATGCATCCCTCTTTCTCTCTCTGCTTCAAATATGCTTGCTCACTACATTATTCCAGTCCCTACTATGTACAGCACTCAAATGGTCCCCCACCCCCAATAGCAATACCAGTTGGTCTTCCCAACAAAAAGTCCCACACTGACAGGTGGCCAAATAGACTACTACAATTGACAAAAAGTAGCCAGTGTATACTTTTTTTTTTTTTTATGTCAACTGTTGTAAAGGTATTACATTTGGCCAAAACTTTGCAAAATTTACAATAGACGCATTGAAGGGTTCCACCTGGAGCCTTTGGCAGCCAGTTCCTTGGACTTCACATGTAAGCTGTGGACCAACCTGTCTGAACCATTCAGGCCTCATCTGTACACCATCCTTGGAGGGTATTCACTATCTCCTCTAGAGAGGGCTCTGTTGCCAAAATGGCCCACTGCTTTTGATCACTTCCTGCACTTCTTTTGACTGTGTGCAGAATGTGGTGACAACATTCAAGGTTTCACCCCTTGTGTATTTCGCTGTATATACCTTAGGAGATCCTTCTGTTGTGGTTCTTTTACATTGTCCTTTGCTGGCCCCCACTATTTTTTTTATTCATTTATTTATTTGAAAATGGGTAGCGGAAAGGCACACTGAGCCAAGGCTCATTTCCAGGTATGAACTGGTGGATGGGTTACAGGAAGATAAACAAGCATTTGTCAACGCCGATTGTTTGCTTGCTGGCATTGGCAGTGTAGTGTAGCAGTTACAGAGCTGCATAATAGGAATGGCAGTGAAGTATTGAACTGAAGCCAACCCCACCACCACCCTGCAGAGGTGACAGGCATTGGGGTGTGCCTTTGGGTCGTCAGGCATAACGGCCCGCCATTTCCCCACACCCACCCTGCAGACACTGACAAGTGTCACGGTGTGCCTTGGGGTCTTTGGTCTTATCGCACCCATTCCATCAGGAAACATGGTGAGATGGGTGCGGTATAGGAGAATGGGGTGAACTTTGGGGCAGAAGAGTCCAAGGCATCCTCGATGCCTCTCACTGACTGCAGGGCATGGAATGGTATGAGCATTACAGGCAAGAATCCCAAGTCACACCCCTGATGCCTGTCATTCTCTACAGGGTGGGGTGTTATGGTTGGAAACCCTAAGACCTCAGGCATTCGTTGGTATTTTCACTCCAAATTTTCAACATGTTTTTTGTGACCCCACCTCATGAACAGTGGCAATATCAGTTTGTTAGCCAAAAGCTGCTTATGCATAGCGACTACGGCATTTAGCACCACAGGTGCAAAAACATTCGAACAGGATGTGAAAATGACAGCTGTACTGTTCATGGGAGGTGTAAAAATGGCAATGTTGCAAGTCTGCAGTAAAAATATTAAAAAACTGGTGAAGTCACGGCGTGCATAGAAACTGTACAACGCACACTGTATGTAATTAGTTTGGGGATTTTTACAGCAGATTGTCAACACAGGCATTTTGGGACCTCCGATCATGAACACTGTCACTGTGATTTTCTTTATCTGTCCCGAACAATGATTTCCCACAGCGACCATGCATCTCTCGCTGAAAGTGTGAAAACACATTTCGACCATGTTGTGAAAAATGACAGCTGTACTGTTCATAAGAAGTGTGGGAAAATGCCACTGGTGAAAATCTGGACTGAAAATATTACAAAGTCATGAACTTATGAGGGTGCGTGGAAACTGCGCAATGCTCACTCGTAACACAGTCATTTATGGACTTTTGTCACCAAATTTTCAACATAGCCATTTTAAGACCTCTGCTCATGAACAGTGTAACTGTGATTTTCTTAATCTGTCCCAAACATTGCTTTCAACCGACTGCACCATTGTGCGCTACATGCGGAAACACATTTTGGGCAACGTGAAACATGGCAGCTATACTGTTTGTAAGGAAGTGTAATAAAATGGCAATCGTTGAAAATCTGGAGTGAAAATATTGAAAATTAGCAAACTTACGGCGTCGTAGGAACTGCATACGCACGTCAGAAACAGTCATTTTAGAATTTTTTCACAAATTTTCAACATAGCCATTTTAAGACCTCTGCTCATGAACAGTGTCACTGTAATTTTCTTAATGTGTCCCATATATTGATTTACGACACGACTGTGCCATTGTGCGCTACATGGGTGGAAACACGTTTGGGCAAGATGTGAAAATGACAGCTGTACTGCTCATAAGGAGGTGTGGTAAAATGGCAATGTTGAAAATCTGGGTGAAATATTGAAAATTAGCGACCTTACAAGCGTCGTAGAAACTGCATAACATGCAACATGAACAGTCATTTTTAGAATTATTCACCAAATTTTCAACATAGGCTTTTGAGAGCCCACCTTATGAACAGTGGCAGTGTCATTTCATTACTTGGTACCAAAGGTGATTTCGTAGTGACTGTGAAATCACCCTTTGGGCCGATTAATGCCATGACAGTGAGAGCATTCATGAGAAGGGTCCCAAAACCCCATGTTGAAAATTTGGTGCAAAATTCCCAAAATGCCTGAGATATGCAGCAAAGTTGAAAAACCTACCTATCCCATTATACAGCTTACCAGCATTTCCTCAGTTAGTAGTCGGCTTTGAAGGGTGCAGACATGTTCCCGTCCACAGAAGATCGTCACGCCTTGGTCGGAGGTAAGTATGGGGTGAAGGGGGTGTGGGGAGGCAGGAGTGCGCAGTGGGTGGGCGCAGGTGGGGGCGCGAGACACCGAGGACCATTTTTCAATTTCAGTTTTTTTAAATAAAACAAAGGATGAGGCAGCGTGGGGCGTTTGCCACACTGGGGTGGGCTCCCAGCGTGGCAGAAGGATGACTTTGGGGGCGTGGAGCCGGCGGTGGGCACCCCGTCGGCGACAGCATCTGTACCCGCGCTGGGTGGGCTCCCAGCGTGGCACCCTCTCTCTGGGGGAGACAGTGGAACGCCGGGGGATTGGGCACCCCGTCGGCTATACATGTGCAGCCATGCTGGGGTGGGCACCAGCGTGGCATGTGGAACACTTTTGGGAGCGCAGCACAGCTGATTTGGGATTGGGCACCGTCGGCTATACAGTGTGTGCGTGGGGCGAGCATGCAGTATGCTTGTGTGTATGTGTGTGTGCATGTGTGTGTGTGTGTGTGTGTGTGTGTGTGTGTGTGGAGGCGATGAGCAGGCGATATCTTATCGCTGCTCACTGAAGCGTAGCTCCTTTCAACTGTACTCACTGCATTGGACTGCTGTCATAGACAGCCCAGCAGGCATTGGAGAACTGCGGCCGTGCCTGCAAACACACTGACTGAATTGGAAGAGGGCTGCCACACTCCAAAACTCAGATGATGGCACTATGTTTCTTGCACATGCTGCAAGCAAACATAAAAAGCAAAGCATAAATACAGAACATTTCAAGACAGAATTTGAAAATGAAGGAAAAGCAATTTTTTTTTGGATCTCTTTATCCTCCCCGCAGACCTGACAGGGCTCGACTCCCTCCTACAGAGGGTATGTGTCGGCCCAATGCCCTGCCCTGCAACCCCCAAGCATTCCCCATGGTGGGGCTGGGTTCTGGGAGAGCACTGTCTTACTCCCATCCCCAGAGGCAATAATCCAGAATTAGGGGCTGCCACGAGGGCAATCGGGCCATCACTGGTCCTGTCAGGCCCTGGTTTTACCTCAATTTTCTCCCAGAAGCAGTATAGTGCAGTGGTTTAAGGCTCTGAACTGCAAATCTGGTGACATCCAGCAGACCAGACCTGAGTTTGAATCCTACAGCTTGCACTTGCATACTGTGTGACCCTGAGTTAGTCCTTAACTTCCCTGTGCTCCCAGGGCGCACCTGTAGAAAAGCTTTCAGCTTAGTGTGCTACTCCTGGTTAAACAACTAAAAAAAAAAAAATACCCCATCTGTGCAATGGGTGCAACAGCTGTCTCCATCTCAGCGGTGGCAGCCTGGCGCCTGGATATCCCCCGTCCCGAGGAAGGAGGAGTCCTCTTGACCCTCGATCCTTACCACCCCTACTGACCCCGAACGGTATGAGTCCATTCCCAAACCCGGGTCACCGCATGGCATCCAGCACCTCAACCCACAGTGCCACCAGGCCAGCTATGGAGAAACAATTTGACCGGTGACATGAAGGTAGCAGGAGAATGGAAAGAGAGGAATAGAGAGAGAGCAGTGGTGTGCAAGGGAGTGGAATTTGCAGCAAAACAACAAAATGCATTGCAGTGGGTGTCCAGTCTAGCTGGGGAAGCAGAGGGAGCAGTACCATAGACCACATCAGCATAGTTAAAACCAGGAGCGCCAGTTTTGGGACAAGCAGTCTTTATTACAGTGCAAGGCACCCAGCTTAGGATGGAGTTTAGCATGGAAAGCATTGATGTGGGCTGAGATATCAAGCTCACTGACAAGCTGCATGCCAAGGTACTTGAAGAGTGCACCACTTTTAGGTGGAGCCATCCAATGTGGAGAAGATTGGGAGCTGCGAGAGCCTGGCCAGTTTTGGCTGGTACTAAAGGTCACAGACATAGTTTTTGGTATTGACCTTGAGATGATTGGAGTTGAAACAGTGCAGGACAATGAGGAAATCCTGCTGGAGCAGGTCTTCTACAGAAGTGGGGAAGTGTCCAGAGGTGAAGATGACTGTGTCATCACCATACATATGTATATGCAAGTTGGCACAGGTGGAGGGAGGTCATTCAGAAAACTGAGAACAGAATGCGGCCAAGGATTGAGCCATGTGGGACCCCATCTTGAGTAGGAAGGGAAGTGAAAGCATGCAAGGAGGCAACCTGAACAGACTGTAGCTGGCCTGTAAGGTAGGAAAAGAACCAATCAATGGCAGGAACTGAGAGGCCAGTTGAGCTCAGCTTATCCAGGAGGAGCAGATGGGACACTGAATTACAAGCTTTGGTCAGATTGGTGAAAATGGCAGCTGTGATGTGCCCCGATCCATCCCAGTGAAGATGAGTCAATGACTTGCAGTAGAGAGGAAATAGTGGAATGGTGCTTCCAGAAGCCAGGCTGGAATGGAGAGAGGAAACTGGAGGAGGTGAGGCAGTTTGAAAGTCCAGAGTAGACTAATTTCTCTTGCAATTTAGCAAGGGAGGGAGGGAGGAGAGGAGGAGATAGGGCGGAGGTTGCCAGGGGAGCAGGTTCATCCCCTTTTGAACTGGAAGGATTTCAGCAATCTTCCAGGACTGAGGAACAGAGCAAAGGGAGAATGAGAGGTTGAACAGGTAAGTAAGTGAGATGCAGTTACAGGTGGTGAGAGCTAAAGGAGTCTAGGATCAAGGCCATCTGGGCTGGACTTAGGTTGAAGGAGGAGAGCTTGCAGGGTTTCCTGTATAGTGATGCTGGGGAAGTGGAAGAGCGGAGTGGATGTAGCGGAGAGGAGTTGGGGAAAGAAGGGGCTTGGCAGAAGGAGAGGGAAGAGCACAAGTGGTACAGGACTCATTGAAATGAGCAGCAACAGTGGCAGGCTCGGACACTGGTGAGCCATTAACCAAGGGGGGGAGCAGACTGGGTAGGGGAGAAAAGGGAGTGGATTACCTTCCAGAATATGGCTGGGTAGGTTAGTTTTGGAGATTTATTTTGAAGTAGTGGGATTTCGCAGACAGGACAGCCTTGTGCAGTTGTTTCTCACTGCGCTGTAGTGGAGAAGATCAGGAAAGAGTGGGACAATTTATAGCGAGCCCAGGTGAGATCATGAGACTTTCATAGTTTGATGATTTCAGTAGAGTCTAGGGGATATGGGATAATTTGACCTTTGTATTTCCCGAGGGTGGCATGCAAGTCCCACAGTGAGAAGAAATTTAAAATTAAAAGGGAGAGGCCACATCAATATTGGAGGCCTGGGAGATGGCTGACCAGTCTGTTGTAGCAAGGTTGCTCAGGACAGTGTAGATGGGGACGCCATATCTTCCTGATGCAGAATGTCATGCAGTGGTCGCTGAAAGAATCAGGCAGGATACCTGCTGAAACAATGCGGTTGTGGAAGGACAAAACCTAGTTCAACAGAGTGTGGTTGGAAGAATGGGGATTGAGTCATGTGGAGTTGGAGATAATGTGGGACACATTTGGGACTCAGTCCTCTGGCTAGTCAATCTAGTTGTTGGGAGAGACAGTTAATGTTGAAGTCCCCAAGGAGAATGAGTTCATCAGAGGAGATATTCAGGGTGCAGGAGAGGCTCTGGTGAACATACATGCTCACGCCTTTCACCACATTTACCCCGTCCTGCCAGAAAGATGGAAGCCAGGAAAGGACAGGCTAGAGGCTGGAATCCTGGAGGAGAGCCATGACTTAATGATGCAGAGGTTATCTGGGGAGTGTTGTAGGGTCCAGACAGAGAGAGGTCGAGCTTAGGGAGAAGGCACCTAACACTGAGATGGAAAATGCTAAGACCCTTGGAAGTTACAGAGCAGAGGTGAAAGAGGAAGGGGACCTGGGATGGTTTCCACATCACCAGACAGGAGAGAGAGTAGAGGAATGAGGAGATGGACGGAGTGGTACTTCCTCCTTTGGAGGGAGGAGAGTAGTGGGGGTGAACAGGAAGAGGGCACAGTGCAGAAAGTCCAAGTTTAGGAAGGAGCAGGGAAGAATCCCAGAATGGATAGCGGGAGGGGGCTAGGGGTAGGGAGAGGGATAAACAGGGAGAGGGAGAAAGGGGAAGAGAGGTGGCTACTCCCATACTGTATCCTCTTTGGACACATCTTTCATTCATTTCTGTGGCCCTTTTCTCAAAGTCTGACATATTAGAGCAGTTCCTATGAATATGCAGGCACTGTGACTTTGGGATGTTGTCTATGGTGTGGCATGGTGGTAGCTAGAGGCATGCAATACAGTGTTCTTATCTGTGCCTTCCTGAAGAGATCTGTTCTAACTGTGCCATATTGTAACTTAAAATACCCAAATCTAGCAACTGCACATTATTAGTTTCACTGTATTTCACTGAAAACCTTAAACTATTATTGATTTCTCCCCAAAATCAACAAATTCTGCCAATTCTACTAGCTCCCTGTGCCACCAACAGCAACACATCATCAACAAATTGATGCCAACGATTGATTTTATTGTAGTAGGGATTACTTTGGCTGTTGTGAACCATCTCCTGTTTCCATTAGCCTAAGTACAAATTAACATAATTGGGAGCAAGAGGTGCTGTATGGTATTGCTTTTGTTTGGAGGTAAAGTTTACCTTGGAACATGAAGGTATTACATTTTAGCACAAAGGAGGTCAGTTGCACCAAACATTCCTTTTGTTCCCTACAGCAGTCAGTACTTGGGTTAAGCTACACACATTCTAAGAGTCTCCAGGCTGCCCCTATGTGGCATGTCAGTATAAAGTGCCGCAATAGCCACAGTAAGTACTAACCACTTTTGTTCTATCTGCATATCATCCAGGGCATTCAGAATCCCAGTGGTGTCATGGATGTATGAGGGCAAATTTTTAACCAGATCTTTAATGTGAGCATCTATGTATTGAGATAGTGATTCTATTAATGAGTCAATCCCTACAATAATGGCTGACCAAGAGATTTTACCAAACTTCTGTGAACCTTTGGCAACATATAAATGGTTGCTCTGATGGGATTGGCAGCCTATAAGAATTCAAAAGTACTCTGTGTAATAATGCCTTTTCTAAAGCAGACATCAAAAACAAATCGATTTCCACGGCCCAGTGGCGCTGAGTATTGAGGCACTGGATGCCACACTCGCACAATGCTGGTGATCCGGTTCGGGAACAAACCTGGGTCACTGGGGTCAGCTGGGGAGGAAGGACTGAGTCGTCTCAACGGATGGTCTCTTCCTCCGTGGGGGGTTTACCCGGACACACGATGCCCGTAGCGTTGTTGCCTGTGGAAGCACGGGCGGCAAGGCACATGGCTCCTCAAGGGAGTCAAGGTGGGAGGGCACTGTGATGCTTGATGGCAGTATGCGCAAGCACGCTCGCATATCTAGGCATAAGTCCTTTGCGCGGCACCTCAGGGGTAGGGAAGAACTGGGAGAAAAAACAAAGGCAAAAAATCTCCTGGTAGCGAGCATCATGATGCTGGGTTCCCAGTACGTCAGGGCCAGCCAACAAGACTGGAGGAAAAAGGTTCCTCTGGGCGAGACTAGAGAAAGTACAAAAAAAAAAAAAAAATCGATTTCCCTTTTAAACAGGTCTCATGGGTCTTTTTCAGAGCACTATTGTTAGGCAATTTGCCCTTGTTTTGCTCACCATTGTCTCAAAAGCTACATCCTCCTATTTTAGATATCCCACAATAACTGTCTAGGTTTCTCTTAAACTCTTCCATGTTCTTATTACCCACCACAGTTATAGGTAGGCTATTCCGTAAGGACACTGACCTCTGGTAAAACTACACAGATCTCTTTCTTGAATGGTTTAGTTCACCTTTTAACAGTAATATATGGGCTCTTGTGTCTCTTTGTATATTCTTTGTTTCCAACCCTATACAATCCCATAAGTCCTGATTTGTGAAGGCCTCATATACCAATCATAAATCTCCTCTTAGTCTTCAATATTCCAGTGTGTATATCCCTAATACATTCAGTCGTTCTTTATAGTCCAGAGATTTTGTGCCTGTTATCATTCTTGTCACCCTACGCTGGATCCCTCAAGGCCTAATCTCTGTTTTACAATAAGATGATCAAAGTTGGGTGCAATAATCTAAATGGGGCCTCAACAGAGAAGTATACCAGCCACAACACCCTTTTATCCCAAGTGCTTATATGCCTGCAAACACAAGATAAAATATAATTTGCCTTTTTAACTGTCAGCTGGCAAAGTTTTTAAAACTGAAGTAATTTGTTATGGTAATCACAGGTCTTTCTCCTCAGTAGTCTCTCTTAAAACCTACCACTTTAAAACATATGGCTCTGTCCTATTGTTTTCCCAAGATGCATTACAGAACACTTTCCAATGTTAAAATCCAGCTTGTGCATCTGTGCCTACAACTCAAGCCTAGTCCATTCCCACTGAACCAATCTTTATGCCATCAGCAAACATTGATAACCATATTCCTCCACATAATTCATTGATGAGACAAAACTATGAAATAAACATGGTCCCAGGACTGACCCCTGAGGCACCCCACTATAGTGACTGGTATCCAGTTAGACTTTTTCCATCCAGGATAACCTGCTGCTCATGGTCTTCTAGACAGGACATAATCCATGCTACCAACCTATATTTTATTCCTGCATCTTGTAAACTGTCTAATGGTTCAGCATGTGGCACTGAATCAAAAGCCTTACTGTGATCCAGGAATATCACTGCCACTGGTTTCCCATCTTCCATTGTCTTGTAAAAACCTCATTAAATTGGTTTGCCATGATCTTCCTTAGTAAAACCATGTTGAATGGGATTTTCAGGTTGTTTCTTCAATATAGCTCTCAGTTTCCTCTTTAGCTACGTTTTCTAACATCTTCCCGACACAGACATCAGGCTTACAGGTTTGTAATTCTTACTCTGGGACTTATCCCTTTTTATATATTGGTATCACTGTGGCCTTTCTCCAGCCAGATACCAGCTCTCCACTGTCCAGGGAGGATTGGGATATCATTGTAACTGTACCTGCTATTTCGTCAGCCAATTCTTTGATAATTCTGGGATGTGCTCCATCTGGCCCTGGTGCTTTTTTGGATCTAACCCCTCAACCTTGTGTAGATATCACTTTTATTTATTGTAATTCTTGGACTAGACCCAATCTGTAAATCAGGTTTGTGAATACTATCCTTTTCCTGAAAACAGTACTGAAATAACTGTTCAGTGTTTCCACCATTTGTTTACTATCTGTAATCACATTTCCTAATGAATCCACTAGTGGTCCCACTTGTGCAGTGCCACTTCTGTTATAATTTATATCGTTATAGAGTGCTTTACATTTATCTTTGACCATGGTCAAGCTTATCTAAGCTCCTGTTTCATTTTCCTTCTTATAATACCCATTCCCCAGTTAGTTGCTAGTACCTCTGCCATGCTTCATTTATAAGTCATTTTTCTGCCTTGCCATATGCCTTCATCCTGTTCCTAATTTTAGGTTTAACATTCTTATTTAACCATCAGTATCTTACCCTTATATTGTACTCCAGCTTTACTGGAACAAATTAATCTATTGAGTTATTTATTTTATTCATTACTGTTTCCCACATCTCATTCAGATTTTATTGTCTAAGTCAATCCTCCAGTCCCACCTCTTCAATTCCTCTTTCATGTTCTGAAAATCTGCTTTATTGAAACACAGTATTTTTACACTCCCAGTTATCTTACTATTTGTGTTTTTAACGTCAAGCGTGATGATGTCATGGTTACTGTGTGCCAGAGGTTCCAAAACTTTACAATTCTCAGTCTCATCATCCAGGTTACTTAGGGCCAGGTCTAATATATTATTTTGTCTAGTTCTCATAGTCACATGCTGCTCCAGGTTGATCAGTTACATGTTAATATTACAACAGAAAGCTGAGCACTGAACCAATTAGAAAAAAATAGACTTTTAACTATTGAACCAGCAGATAAAGGAGGTTCTGTTATTGTGTTAAATACTAGTGACTACACTGATGAAATCTACAGACAATTATCAAATGAAGAATTTTACAAATCATTAATTTAAGATCAGACCCTACTGATTTGAGTTGCCCTCATACACCTGTGACACCAGTCAGATTCTGAACAGGAAAGCTCCTGGGAGTGATGGATTTTCTCTGGATTTTACAAGGCTTTCACATCGGAATTGGTACCTACACTAAAGGATGTGCTGCCTGAGGTGCTAGAAAAGGAAGTCTGCCTAACTCAGTGATGGATGGTATAATCACCCTAATACTCAAACCAAACAAGGACAAAACAAAATGCACAAATTAAGAGATCTATCACTTTACTGAACATTGATACAAAAATATTTGCTAATGTATTAGCTACAAAATTGCAGCAAGTAATACCCCAACTCATCAGCCCTGTACAAGCGGGAGTTATGCTTGCCAACATATTACGGACAACAACCAGAAAGTCTCAGATTTAATGGAAGTGGCAAGGAGCTCAAAACTCCTGCAGCACTGATTACATTAGATGCTGAACAGGCTTTGACCATGTGGAATAGCCATATCTGTTTAACATCTTGGACACACTGGGCTTTACCCTGGTCTACATTAACATAGTAAAGCTCCTTCCCAACAAATCCAGAGTCTCAGTAACTACAAATGAACTGTGGTAGGCTGAATTCACACTAGAAAGAGGCACAAGGCAGGGCAGTCCCATGTATCCCATTTAACAAGGCATGGCAGCCCCTGTACCCCTCACTGTTTAACCTATCCCTAGAGCCACTACTACAGAAACTACAAAATGGCAAGAAGCTAACAGGTACCAAAGTTGGTGATACAACACATAAATTAACCTGTACATCAGATGACACAAAAGTCTCAATTATTAATCCAGTCAACTGTATACCACTTCTTTTGAATTAATCAAGATATCTGGTAGATTCTCCAGTTATAAATTAAATATCAACAAATGTTTTGGTTATAGACTACGGTGATTGAATTTACAAAAATACCACTAAATCCGTATTGGGAATCCTTGATCTCCTTTATCATTCTTCATTAAGATTTGTCACTGGACTTCCTTGGAAAACGCACCACTGTGTCTTGAATTCTAACACTGGATGGGAATCACTACAAAATGAAGGTTACAACACTGGTATTTATTTACATATAATTTTGTAATTGGCAAGTTTGCTAAATTCCTTTTAAACTCAGTGAAAACCAAACAGAAGTGCAAGTATAGTTTAAAATCTAGTGGATTCCCAAGTTTTGTTACACCTAGAAGGCGTTTAAAAGTAGATGACTACACTTTATCCATTTCGTCTCTCAGACATGGGAAATGCTAAAGAATAAATTAAAATGGGTGCAATAATCTCTGTTTCACACTTTAAATTACTCGTTAAGGATTATCTCCACAAACCATGTGCATGCTATGGCTGACCCCAGTTTTATAACTGATTGATGTACTGTGAATTTTATTTGTTCTTAAATGTTTTATGTCTATTTCTGTATTGTCTGCATTTTGTATTTTCCAGTTTGTATTTTGTACTTTAGATTTTTGCAATTGTAAAATAGTTTCTCTCAATTTGCCTACCAATAAACTTAATGATGGAAATAATGTCCATTAACTACCTATGTAAAGAAAGTATGATAGTGAAAGCAGGCTCAAATGGCGATCTAAATGTGTAACCTACCTGAGAATATCTCTATGTGCCTCACGGAGCTACAGTAACCAAAACATGGGTGCACTATTTCAAAATCTGAAAACAAGCATAGAGCGATGGGAAACCTGCCAATTAAAATGGGTCAAAGGATTCACTCTACTAAAATGGAGTGCTGTTCATGATTAGCATGCTACAATATAGGATTCCTCAGAATGGCTACTACAAATACAAAGACTAATATCAACTTTATCTCGTAGGAAAGAACCCAAGGTACAAACTAGCTAGACACTGGCTAGAACAACTAATAAAGGAGGCCTCAAACTTCCAGACATAGTAACGTACAATTGGGGACACAGCTAAGATACGTTAGCAAATGGAAAGATACCAATAAAGAATGGAACTACATACCAACATGGTGACAGATACTGGCCTGGTGACCCTGAGGGTGGACACCACACCTTGTGCCATGCTGGTGACCTGAGTTCAGGAATGAGCCTGTGTTGTTGGGGTTCGGCGGGGAGCAGGACTGAGCTGCTGCAAGGCAGCTCTTCTCTCAGGGGAGGGATGAGGGTTTCCCCAGCCCTTGGCTTCCTCCTGGTGGAGGACAGGTGGCAGTTTGGGCAATGGGGGCCCAGCAATAGCAAGCAGTGGGGTGGAAGGAGCGAGCCACTACCTGCATGGTGCACCTCCACACGCATGCACGTTCATGTTTGCCAGGGTCCTGGGATCTTGGGAGAAAAACGGGGGCGGCATAAAATTATTAGTGAAAAAAAACATGGTTACAAATCGAGAAAGAAATCTGTAAACTACAAGGAATGGAATGCTCCATACTGATATATAGCACGCTACCTCAAGCCTCAAAAAACTGCCTTTAAAATAATGCATGTGATATCCCCACAAAATGTTAAAATCCATAAATATTACACTAAGAAATAATACTACACAAACGTTGTGGTGTAATAACAATTTAAAAATAACAAAGTATTGCAAAATGATAGGTGGAAGAAAGAAGGCCTAAGCAAAGTATCAGAGCTCATTAATAGGAATAAATTCCTGCCATTCAGAAATCTACAAAACAGGCATAATCTAATAGCAAGAGATGCCAGTTATTATCTTCAGGTAAAAGCGCCTTGGGATGAAATGTGTATGAAAACGCTATATCAATTCTAATTGTTCTTCTTAGACAATTTTGGAGCTTGCACCTAAAAAGGACATCAAAAAACTGGAAACAGTACAGAGGTGGGTGACCAAAATGATATAGGGCAACATAGGAGAACATTCAAACAAAGATTGATGAGTGTACCTACTGCAGAAATGATTCTACAATAGGTGTGTGCTCACTCCTATCACTCAGATGGCCAAGGAGGTGAGCAGAGGGCTGTGCTGGTTGCTGTTATAGGGTGGGGGCTGCCTGCTTGGGTAAGTGGGAAGTCACCAGGGGATGGGGTGGAGGGACCAGAGTTTGTGGGATGGGGGGTTGAAGGTGTAATCTGGGGTGGAGGAGGCCACCACACTACTAGGAATTGTTTGTTTTATAGGGACTGACAACTGGGGTTGGGGCCCACTAAACAACTAGGGGAACTGTTTGTCATTGGGACTGGTGATTGGGAGTGGCAACTAGACACCAGGGCTGTATTAATAACAGGGATCAGGGGAATCTGTACAATGATCAGGAGTGGGAGAAGCACTCGTGCCAGGATTGATGACAGGGATTGGGGCCATCTTTATAACAATTGGGGCGCGATGGAGTCTGCAAGTAGTGAACTTTCCCACACTTTGAACACAGATGCAACACCATTTGTGCGGAGAAGTTAACAGTTAATCCACTGAAAATCCCCCATGGAGAGGATATGGAACTGAACATGGAGGAATAAGTCCCAGAGACTGACATAATCTCAGTCATTACTAATAACTCTCTTGTGCTAGACAAAGACCTGGAAGCTTGAAGAAAGAACACATGTACCTCTCCTTAAGTAAGAAGCAGTATTACCCAGGAAGTCTTGACATGAGCATAAGTGAATAATAAAGCCCTCATACAACACCTTGGTGCCTCCTTTAATACCCCCATTCATGTTGTTCATAAGCGATGGCCCTGTGATATATCCCCATTATGCTGCACACAGCTTCAGGTGAGGATATATGTCGGCATGCCAACTGATTTGTTCTGGATAGAGTTGCAGCAACTGCAGTGGTCAGGTATTTCCTGAAATTTCTGTGATATAATTACAGAAATTCCTTGCCTGCTTGCAATAGCACTATAGGCCAACATAAATAATCTGTTTAGAAACATTGCAAACTATCTGGAAATATCTGACCATGTTTTTGCTGAAACTGTAGATAAGCATCAATTGTCTAGTAAGAACTGTGATGCTATGTAAATTTGTAGAAATACAGTGATAAGTTAGGAATCAGGTGTTAGACAAAACTGTATATATAGTCTGATTATAATGCTTATACCACTGCCATTTCATAGGAATCATAGGAAGTTTCAAACTTAATACAACTTGTTCATATAGTTTGCCATTCTTTATTTTTAAAATTGGTGTTTCTATCTTTATAATGCTCGTCCAATCCTCTTTTAAAGGCATTCATGTTTGGGCTATCAATTAATGTCTGAGGGGAGTTTGTTCCATTCTGCCAACACCCTCTGACTAAACCAATATTTTCATAGATTTCGGTTCCATCTAGATACGTACAACTGTTACTACCAACCCAACTATTTCTAGATAAAATATAACATTTGGACAGCGTGGATATGGTCTAGACAAGAATGTTAAAGAGTCTGGCAGAGCAGTGTGTAAGCTTATCCCCTCATTTCGGGACTTACCTTATAGGTTCATGAGCCTAAGCTGCCTCCACCAGCCCTCTACAGTGGATCTTCATGCTCCGGTCCCCAGGACAGCAGGAGTGGCTACCAGCAAGGTAGCCATCAGCCTTTTCAGGAGCCCCAGGCAGGTCAAGTCCAGGCTCCCTCTGCATCAAGGTTGGAGACTCTTGGTGGTCCACTGGGTTCTATGTGACAATGCGATCGGCCCACGATTGCCGTTAGAGACTAGTGTACATTGCTGAAAACCAAAATGGCAATGTACACACCTAGCGAAGGCAACTTAGCTTTGCCCCCAAACCTCCTTCATTAATAATAACCAACACTGGGGGTGCATGTCAGAGAGGAGGAGAAACGTAATAAAAATAACACTCACTCCCATAACAAGCACAAAATATTGTGTTCCTCCTCAGCTCCAAATGCTGCATCCTCCCCACCATAGCCAGCCAGCCTCACCACCATGCCGCACAACCAGCTCAGCGCTTCCCACCTCATCCACCCTCTCATACCTTCCTCTCCTCTTCCGGTCTGCTTCTCACTCTTCCTTCCCCTGTCCTTCCTTGTCGCTACCTATTCAGGGTAGCTGACATTGCAGGCACTGAGACTGAGTCACTAAAATCTGAATCGCTCAATCTCAGTCACTATTTTCCTGGATACCGGTCCACTGATCCTGGTCCCAGGACTGTTTCAGGGGTCTGGAAAGCACCATCAGGCGCAGTAAAGGTAATCTTAACCCGCAGGGTTGAGGAATAAGTAAGACTGCTGGTGGAAAAGGTGGAATTGTAGTGCATGCACAGCAGGCAACAAAAGACAGCTTTCATCCATGGCTTTGGGGATTTAAGTCGAGGACACCACTTGTGAGATTGCCTAGGTAAGTGCAGATTGTGTGGGGGCGATTTTGCAGTTTAAAGTATAGTGCATAAGGTGAACTGCTACCCCATTGCTCCCACTTTCCCTACTGTCCTCTTGTTCTCTCCTTACCCTCCCTTTTCATTTTTTGTTTAAGCTGCATTTCTTGTTATAGTGTCATTTGCTTCATAGAGGGACTATGTGGTCCATGGTAAGTACTATTTCCTGGGAATGATAGCTTGTGTGTCAGCATCCAGGTACCTCATATTGCTACCCCAGGTGGTGGCATCATGTCACTTTTAGACCTGAGTAACCACTGTAGCACAACTTGAAGCAACTCAGGCCTGTCCCTCGGGAGTAGTCAACCCTGAGGACCCCAGGCAGTCACTACATGTGACAAAAGTAAGATAAATCTGGTAGGAGAAGAGGGTTTGATGTTAATTTTTGTGTTGGTATGTCTGGGGTGGGATGGGGTTAGAAAATATGGCTATTTGTTACTGTTTAGAGTAACGCAAGTCCAGTGGCATATTTCTTTCTACCACACCAAGATGGCCACCAGGAATTAATAAAAATACTTTTTGGAAGTAATAGATACCTGAATGTACTGATGTCCTGGTTGCCAGAAGTGTGAAGCTATGGGCACCACCAAGCTGTACAGGTGGATTGTAGCTCCTGTCATGTACAGGCTAATCACAACCTATGAAGAAGGTGTAACAGTTCTTATCCCAGCAGTAGAACCTAGGATACAAGCTATTAAAAACTGAAGCTGTCTTGACAGTAGTTTTTCATGATAATTTTACTACAAGACCAGTTTGCTCTCCAAACTACATGACTTTGGAAGCTTCTCAGCCAATGATGCAGGAAATGCCCTAGCCATGTTATGTGATTTTATATTAAATTATTTATGCACATCGAATTGATTGTATTTGAAAGTAAAGACAATAAAAGGCTTTGAAATAAGAGTGCCTGGAATGTTTAGAAATAAACAGTTCTGACTGGCTAAGAATGAGGTCATGATTTATAATGAGCAACATCAACACATACTTAGTAGTTAATTTTTTTTATTAATAATATGTACCCCACAGTGAGGACTTACCTTGCTGCCTCCTCCCACTGATTGTGAATACTCCTGCTGGCCCGTTGTTCTTCTGCATGCTTTGGGGGCCGGGGAGCAGAGAAATAAAGTAAAGCTGCCCGCTTGGTGGTTCAGCTGGTCACCACGGGCTCGCACTGTGTGAGCTGTTGCGGTTAGCTCTCCTGGTTCCTTGCTCTCTCTTTCTGTGCGAGCAGCTGAAGCACTCAAGAGTGAAAGCCATTCTGTGCTGCTCAAGCAGCATTGTTTCTGTGTGCCTCAGGCCCCAAGCGCAAGAGGTGAAAAGGGGGTCTGGAAGCATTTGTGGAGGAACATAAATAAAATGTTTTAAAAGCATTCTTAAGCGCTAGTAATATAAAGGGTGCCTGTTACTTTAGAAGCAGCTGGGACTGCTCGTGAATATTAATGAGCCTGCTTGTGCCCTGGGGCGGAAGGGGGGATAGTCCTATGGAGGTAGTAATGGGCAGGAGAAGCCCTGAGTTAAACCTATTCTGCCACTTGAAGCAAAGGCAGAGAAGCAATGTGTGTTTCGGTAAATATAAATCGTTAGTGTTTTCCTGTAAGATGATGTTAAAATAGGGACACTATGTGAACTGTTCTGCTGGCAACCATATTTGTCAGCCTTGTACTACAGCACAGCCAGTCAGGAGTTTAGGAGCCTTAAGAAATTGTGCAAGTGAGGATTGACTGTTCCCATCAAAACAGCCAGCCAATCAGGCATTGAGTGAACATTCTAAAGACTGAACTGCCTGATTGACCAGTTCGGACCCTGATCTGATCCCTGAAGCTTGGGGGCAGATCCATTCTAGCAGTTGTCGTTTGAAACCCTGAAGAGAGAGACAATCCAGTCAGCTCGGCTGCAGCCCCTCCTGAGGGAGGGGCTCCTGCCCTTGCCCCTGATGGAGTGTGAGGAAAAGAAGATGGCCTGCCTAGGGGTTTATTTAACCACTAGAGCGGAAGGCACCTGTGTTACCTTCAATGCCTGGAAGGAGATCTTTTTAGCTTAAAATTTGCGATTTGCTGTCCAGAGGCAAGAACGTTGCCTGACAATTTCCTGAGGGAGGAAGGGAAGTTCTCCCTGTGTTTCCTGTGAAGAAGAAGGCCTGCATCTGGGAATAGCGACCACCAAACAGTGTGGTTCACGATAAACTTAGCTGTAGAGTCAAGCCATACAAAAGTGAAGGTACTGGACTTCAGGAGGGCTGATTTTATCAAATGGGACAGTGCCTCAGAAAAGCACTAGCAAATAGACAAGAAGGTGGGGTGCAGCAACAATGGGGAAACATCAAAACCACCATCACAGAGGCAACAAACCTTTGTGTGAAGCAAATAAATCAAAATGAAATAAAAAAACACTATGGTTCTCAAAAGAAGTGGCGGGGAAGGTTAAGGAGAAAAAGATAGCATTCAGGAAGTACAAGGCAATACAGAAGGAGCAGGACAGAGACCTGTACCAGTTAAAGCAGAAGGAAGCGGGAAGGCAGTCAGAATAGCAGAGGCCCAAACCAAGAAAAAGATAGCCCACTCGGTTAAGAAGGGGATAAAACCTTTATAGGTACATTAGGGAGCAAAGAAAGACTAAGGTAGGGATACTAAGGCTGAATAAAGAGGAAGGTTTTGGGCAGACAGCGACAGTAAAAAGCAGGGATACTGAACAAATACTTCTGCTCAGTATTCACAAAGGAAGAGCAGGGGAAGATACCTAATCCAGTCAATAGAAGTACTCTGGATGGGGGTTGATATTAGTCCTTTCACTAAAAAAGGGTTCTGAAAGAACTCCTAAAACTGAAGATGGATAAAACAATGGGGCCTGATGGATTCACCCCAGAATTATAAAATAGCTAAGGGAAGAACTAGTAACACCACTGACTACCCTTTTAATAAATCATGGGAGGATGGTGTGGTATCTCAGGACTGGAGGAGGGCAGATGTGATTCCCTTCACAAAAGTGGGAGCAAGACAGAGGCAGGAAACTACAAACCTGTCAGTTTGACCTCAGTGGTAGGGAAAATGATGGAATCACTTCTGAAGGAAAGAATTGTTGAGTACCTAGAGGCCAGTGGGGCACAGCACCCAAGGCAGCATGGATTCACAGCAGGAAGGTCATGTTAGACCTTCATGTTAGACTTGATTTCTTTGACTGGGTGACCAAAGTAGTAGACCAGGGAGGGCTGTGGACATGGCCTACCTAGACTTTAGCAAGGCATTTGACACAGTCCCGTACAAAGATTAATAAACAAATTAGCCAGCCTGGGAGTGGGTCCCAGGGTGGTAGCCAGGTAAAACATTGTCTGGACAACAGGAAACAGATGGTAATAGTAAATGGAGTCCATAGTGAAGAAAGGGGGTTACTAGTGGGTACCACAGGGTTCAGTACTAGGGCTGGTCCTTTTTAATGTCTTTATAAGTCACATTGCAGAAGGACTGGAAAGAAAAGTATGTCTCTTTGCAGATGACACAAAGATCTGCAACACGGTTGATAAGCAAGGTGGGGTGGAAAGGATGAAAAGGGACTTGGCAAGGTTGGAGGAATGGTCAAATGTATGGCAGCTTAGATTCTAAGCAAAGAAGTGAAAGTAATGTACCTGGGAAACAAAACCCAGGGAAGAGTACACAATGGGGGTGAGATACTGACAACAACAAAAATGGAAAGGGGTAGTCATATCAGATGACCTAAAGGTGGGCCAGCAATGTGAAAAGGCAGTAAGGAGGGCTGGGTTGATACTGGAATGCATAGGAGAGGTATAACCAGTAGAAAACAGGAAGTTGTTGTCCCTCTGTGCAGACAGTTGGTAAGACCACATCAGGAGTACCGTGTACAGTTCTGGAGACCCCATCTCCGCAAAGATATACACAGGGTGGAGGCTGTCAGAGGAGGACAACCAAAATGGTGCAGGATCTGCACCAGAAGACATATGAAGAAAAACTAAAGGAGCGTGAAGATGTATAGCCTCGAGGAAAGAAGTGGGGGGAGGAACATGATAAAAGCTTTCAAATACCTCAAGGGAATCAACAAAGTCCAAGAGGGTAGTATATTTCAGAAAAGAGACGTGCAAGAACAAGGGGCACAATTTGAAGATAGAGGGCAGCTCAGAGGTATGGTAATATGAGGAAATATTTCTTCACAGAGAGGGTTGTAGATGCATGGAACAGCCTTCCTGAGGAGGTCGTAGAGTCAAAAACAGTGGTGGAGTTCAAGAATGCATGGGACAGACATAAGGCAATTCTAGTGGGGGGTAGGAGGAAGTAGGCTGTTGGTTAGCTAGGATCTGTAGCTTATCCATTAGGTAGGGAAATGGGCAGACTAAGTGGTCCAAGCCGTCCTTATCTGCCAGCAGATTCTATGTTGCTATGCCTGGGGCTTGTACAGTCACTAGCCCAGGAGGTACCTGTGTTGCCTTCCACTGAAGGAAGGAGTTTGCCAGAACGAAGAAGTCGTTGCTGAAGCAGTGTCAAGGTCATTGGCTGGAGTCCCGAAGAAGGGAAATGGCCTGGGATGCCTGAAGAGGTAGAGAGTCTACTTGGAGGCTTGTACAGCTGAAGAGCCAAGGAAACCTGCCTGAAGTTTCCAGTTTTGATGGAAAGTGAAACTGAAATTAAGATGTTTTTGTTCTTCTGGTTCATCAGTACCTACACGGTGAAGAAAAAGTAGTTTCTAGTATCAAGAGACTGTTAGTGTACACGGTGTGTTCAGTCAGTGCCAAGATCGGGGTCCTCAGAGGAGCCCATTCGAATGTGCCCACATCTCACTGGGGCTGCCTGCTCAGTGAGAGTCCAGAGACTGTGTCCTGTATGCAAGAACCACAGCTGCCACGCTGGCAGTATGATTGAAAATGTCCTCTCGTCCGTCTGGTGTGATTAAAAGCTTTTTCTAAAATGAAGGATCCAACTTGATTGTGAAGCTGTGAGAGACTGTGATTGTCTAGCATCACCCACTAGTGAGGCAGAGTCCCAGAGAAAGCACTGCTACATCAAGATGCCGTTGATTCCAATGCAGGTGGAAGAACGTGACTACAAGCTGCAACCTGGAGCCAGGTAGGAAACAGCCAACCCCTACTGAGTAGGGCAGACTGGGCCACAAGGAGCCATGGGCGTGGGACCAAGTGCTAGGGCACTCTAGATCCATTGGTGGGGAGCTGGACCGTGGGGTCACTCCTGGGTCTGGGTTTGCTTGCGGTCTGGAAGGTCTTGCATTGTGCCCTGCATCTGGCCTGCTTGGTGGGCTGAGGGGACAAGTTGCTAGATGCTACAAGCAAGCTGAAAGGTGCCAGTTTTCCAAGCTGCAAGGTGCCTGCTACCTGTCGTCTCAAGCTTAGAAACATAGACTCTGATGGCAGATAAGGACCGCTTGGCCCATCTAGTCTGCCCATTTCCTACCTACAGGATAGGCTGCAGATCCTAGTTAACCAACAGCCTATTTCTTCCTACCCCCACAAGAATTGCCTTATGTCTGTCCCATGCATTCTTGAATTCTCCCACAGTTTTAGACCCCACAACCTCCTCAGGAAGGCTGTTCCATGCATCCACTACCCTCTCTGTGAAATAATACTTCCTCACATTGCCCCTGAACCACCCCCATCTTTAAATTGTGTTCCCTGTTCTTGCGTCTCTTTTTCTGAAAGATGCTACCCTCTTGGACTTTGTTGATTCCACTGAGGTACTTAAAAGTTTCTATCATGTCCCCCTCTCCTTCTTTTCTCAAGGGTATACTATATTAAGCTCCTTTAGTCTCTCCTCATACGGCTTCTCTTGCAGACCCTGCACCATTTTAGTTGCCTCCTCTGGACTGCCTCTATCCTGTCTATTTCCTTGCGAGATGGGGTCTCCAGAACTGGACACAGTACTCCAGAGGGGTCTCATCAACTGTCTATACAGAGGGATAACAACTTCCTGTTTTCTGCTGCTGATGCCTCTCCCTATGCATCCCAGTATACCCCAGCCCTCCCTACTGCCTTCTCACATTGCTTACTAACCTTAAGGTCATCTGATATGATTACCCCAGGTCCCTTTCCTTTTTGTTGTTGTTACTACCCCCCATGGTGTATTCTTCCCCTGGGTTCTTGTTTCCCAGGTGCATTATTTTGCACTCTTTGCACTGAATCCTAGCTGCCATACTTCTGACCATTCCTCCAACCTTGTCAAGTCCTTTCTCATCCTTTCCGCCTCCTTGTGTATCAACCCTGTTGCAGATCTTTGTGTCATCTCCAAAGAGGCATACTTTTCCTTCAGTCCCTCTGCAATGTCATTTATGAAGGCGTTAAAAGGACTGGACCCAATACTGAACCCTGTGGTACCCCACTAGTAACCCCTCTTTCTTCAGAGTGGACTCCATTTACAATTACCTTCTGTGTCCTGTTGTCCAGCCAATGTTTTACCCAGGCTGCCACCCTGGGACCCACTCCCAGGCTGGTTAATTTGACTATTAATCTTTTGTGTGGGACTGTGTCAAATGCCTTGCTAAAGTCTAGGTAGGCCATGTCACAGCCCTCCCTGGTCTACTACTTTGGTCACCCAGTCAAAGAAGTCAATTAGATTCGTCTGACATGACCTTCCCACTGTGAACCCATGCTGCCTTGGGTCCTGTGCACCACTGGCCTCTAGGTACTCAACTATTCTTTCCTTCAGAAGTGACTCCACCATTTTCCCTACACAGAGGTCAGACTGATGGGTCTGTAGTTTTCTGCCTCTGTCTTGGTCCCACTTTTGTGAAAGGTAATCACATCCGCCTTCCTCCAGTCCTCGGGTACCACATCATCCTCCCATGATTTATTAAAAGAGTAGCCAGTGGTTTCACTAGTTCCCCCTTAATTCTTTTTAGAATTCTGGGGTGAATTCCATCAGGCCCCAATTGCTTTGTCCACCTTCAGTTTAGGAGTTCTTGCAGAACCCTTTCTTTTGTGAAAGGACTTGTATCGACCCCCTATCAAGAGTGCTTCTGTTAATTGGATTAAGCCTTCCTCCTCCTCTTTGTGAATACTGAGCAGAAATATTCATTCAGTATCCTGCTTTTCACTGTCCCCTCTGACCACCCACCGTTCATTCTATTCAGCCTCACTATCCCTCCTTTGTTTTTCTACACTGGCTGATGTACCTATAAAAGGTTTTATCCCCTTCTTGAGTTTGCTATCTTTTCCCCAGTTTGGGCCTTTGCTATTCTGACTTCCTCCTGCTTCCTTCTGCCTTAACTGGTACAGCTCTCTGTCCTGCTCCTTCTGTGTTTCCTCATACTTCGGAATGCTATCTTTTTCTTCCTGACTTTCACAGCCACCTCTTTTGAGAACCATGGTGGCTTTTCTTTCATTTTGATTTGTTTATTTGCTCACACAAAGGCTTGCTGCCTCTGTGATGGCAGTTTTGATGATTCCCCATTGTTGCTCCACCTCCTTCTAGCCTGTTTGCTAGTGCTTTTCTAAGGCACTCTCCCATCTTGCCAAGTCAGCCCTCCTAAAGTCCAGTACCCTCACTTTTGTATGGCTTGACTCTAGCTGAGTTAACATGAACCACACTGTTTGATGGTCACTTGTTCCCAGATGGCAACCCACTTCTAGATCTGAGATCCTCTCACTGTCCCCGTTTGAGTCACGAGGTCTAAGATTGCTCCCTCACGAGTGGTTTCGAAACTAGCAGTCTGAGGCCTGCCATCTGTAAGGCATCAAGAATGGCCCTGCTGTTGGATGGGCTGCAGCAAATGTGCTCCAATTAACATCTGGCATATTCAGGTCACCCATCAACAGTATCTCCCTTTCTCTGTCATTCTAAGAATGCCTTCTATCATATCCTTGTCCATTCCTCCCCTGATGTGGGGGTCTGTACACAACCCCTGTGCGATTGTGGTGCCCTTTCCAGTCTCCAAGGTGACCCACAGTGCCTCCTCTCCTTCCTGTTTACTCTTTTGTTCAGTTGCTTTTATCCTTCCTTTACATGAGAGCTTCTCCTCCCCTCTTCTCCTCTGCCTGTCTCTCCCTGTAAGTTATGTACCCTGGTATGTTAACATCCCAGTCATGGTTCTCTGTGTACCATGTTTCTGTGACTGCTACGATATCCAGGCATCCCTCTTCCATCAAGGCCACCAGCTCAGGAGCTTGTTGCCCAGACTACGGGCAATGGTACTCATTACCCTCCATTTCCTGATGGCCTTACTCCTTTTGCCCCATCCCTGTCCTTCTTGCTTTTTGTCACTTTCTCCATTTACCCTGCCTTTCTCCCTATCGACACCTCTATGTTGGTGTTTACACACACTTACTACCGTGATTTTTGGGGAGGGACTAGGATTTCCTGCTCCTTTCCAGTGCCTCCCTCTTGGCTAGTTTAAATGCTTGCCAATGAAGCATTTAAACCTATCACCTAGGATCCTGGTTCCCCTCCTGGACAGATGCAGCCCATCATGCCAGTATAGGCTTGCATCACTCCAGGTGGACCTCCAGTCCCCAATGAAGCCAATCCCTGAGCTCCACACAATTTTTCAACCACTGATTGAATCCCATGGTGCGGAACACCAGCCTCTCCTACGCCATAGATGGGCAGCACCTCCAAGAAGGTTACTGTGCGTGCTACTTGTCCAAGGCCCCTCCCAATTCCACAAACTCTTCTGCACTTCTCTAATCCCTTTCTTAGCCAGGTCATTTGTCCCTAGGTGGACAATGACATCCAGCTCCCTCCCTGTGCAGCTTCTCTCTAACTCCACAGTTCTGCTCCATCTCCCCAGATCTAGTTTCCTATGCCACCCGAGACTGTCTGGAGAACCATGAGTAACAGCAGGAATTGCCCTGTATTTGGGATTGTACAGTTTCACCACAGTTTGGTTTGGTTTGGTTATCGAACAGAATTTCAGTGATTCAGTTAAATGCCATTTAGCAACTGCATGGCCTGTGTGATCTATGGGTCTGTGCTGGCAGACAAAATGTGAATAATAAAAAAATATATATATATATATGTTTTAAATGTGCACCAATGCCGGCCAACCAGCTGCAGCATATGGGCCTGCAACTATACCCTGGGTACCCAGATAGAACTTGTAGGGGTTTAAACTGGTACCAGTTAGGGAGTTGGGAAATGTGTTACAACCTGTGAGCTAACATTTGTTTACAGTAAAATGCTGGTGGAAGGCAGGCACTGGAAATGTGTTTGAGTTTACCAGTAAAGCGATTGCCTACCGAATGCCAAAACTG
Source organism: Neoceratodus forsteri (assembly GCA_016271365.2). Taxonomy (NCBI): domain Eukaryota; kingdom Metazoa; phylum Chordata; order Ceratodontiformes; family Ceratodontidae; genus Neoceratodus; species Neoceratodus forsteri. The sequence goes on along the minus strand of JADMNL010000027.1, from coordinate 260,526,463 downwards.
TTGTTTTAACCTTACATCCATTATTTATGTATGTATGTTTGAATGTATGTCTTTGATTACCAGGTAAGTGCACTGATCCAGAGGACCATTTTCAGTCATGACCGGGCCAAACAAGATGGCTCAGTACAAGACAATACAGTTACAAAAGCAATTGGAGATGTACAAACAATACTAAGCATACAGCCCTAACCCTCCCTGTAAATAAATGTGTTTTTGTTTTGGAAAAATCTGTCTCATGTGCATATTATTAGTTGAAATAAACAAATGCAAAGTTATTGAAAATGTTGTTTTGGTTTCAGGTATGCCAGGTGTGTGGGGGTGACTGTGAGGACGGTGGGTAGGTACAACATCCCAGGGGTTGTACCATCTGTCTACAAAACCTTACTCTGGGTAGAGGCACGGTGCTTACTGTGAAATCATTTTTGAACTTAGACCATACCGAACAGAGCCCAAGCCCTCAACCTTGGTTAGGCCCACAAGGCAGGGTAAGTAGCCCTTGAGGGACACAGCGTCAGGGTTTCAAATATTTTATTGAAGTAAAAAAGTTAAAACTTAACATTTAACGATTAATAAGGCAATATAAATAAATACATCACATGCTTAAAAAGAACAAGCATTCAATACCTACTGTCACTAGTAAGGGAATTATTTATTAAAACAAGGAACAGAAAGCGATCCTAAGATACTAAATCATTATATAATAAATAAAGTATATTAGTTCCAGATGCTTCTTTTGTTGTACACTCTCTATCTCACTCACACGCTCCTTTTACTCTGAATTTCTCTTTCATCTGCTTCTTTAACCTTTACTTAGATAATTAGCTTAAGGCCGGAAACTCGAAAAAAACTCCAGGTCCATCAAGTCCGACTGTCCGACTGCAGGCCGTCCGGTTCGGATTGTTAGAATGTAAATGCTAAAATTGGTTGTGGTCCACGTGGGGCAGTGTATTCTGTTAACCGCCACCCGCTCGCAGCACAAGAGGGTGAAATCTAGGCCCTCATTCACGATCGCTCAGTACGCTGAGCACGGGCCTATAAGAGGTGGGAACCTTTTATGTAGAGCTCGTGGGGATCCTACTATTTTAGTTGAAGGATCACTTCCTGTAACAAGATGGCAGCTTACGGGAGTAAATTGTTCTACAGGTGTTTCAGGTTGTTCAGGTATATATTACATACTCCGCTGTTCATCTGTGAGCAGGTAATTGTTAGAGTAATATTGTAATGAAGCACCGCAAAGTATTTAGTTACCGGAATATTACATACGAAACTGGAGTAGGGAGGAAATGATCAGAAAGTGCAAACATTATAGTAAATTGTTACAGATTGTGTACACGCCCTTTTATTGAGCAGCAATTGCGTTATTCTTTGCACAGGAGTATTTTCATTTATTTATTTTATGGTAAATTCACTGGATCCAAAGGGCTTGTTTTCAGGAATGTCACGTGTCCGTAGGCACAGATCATGTAAAGCTATACAGCAACTGTTTCAGACATGAACATTAGCACTACTAGTACACAGTAAGACGAACTAAAACTGATTAAAGTTTTACTCCGGTGGAGACGTACTCTGTAAAAAAGTGGCACCCATGCTTGTCTGCATTTTTCAGAAATGCACTCTTTCCTTGTTCTTGAAATAATTTTCACCCCCAAGGTAAGAACAAGGAGGCACTTAAACAGTAACCACCCCCCTTTAACACACAAGTGATAAACCGCATTAGAGGCTGTCAATATATTCAAGAATATCCTGTGTACTAAACTGTAAAATAAAATAACGGTTAACTAACAAATCCACAAACACACAAAATATGCTATTAAAAATCACTATACATTGGGATACAAACAAAAGAAGTAAAATAGGACTCATTTTGGAGTGTATAGCAAAGCATCTAACTTGTATAAAAGAATAAGTGGAGGAATCTTTTTATAGCTAGGCTTTATGCTTCCATACAACCCTATCTCCTAAGATCCTATCAGAATTAAAAGGGCTTCCATGGGTGAGGTATGAGCCCCTCATGCTCCCACATATCTACTCTATCTCCGATCCCCTACATGATGAAAAAGAAATTAACAAACAAGTGCCCTGTCTTTCATACTCCAAAACAGGATAATTGAGGGCCAAAGGCACTGCAAATTTATAGTGTATGGTGGAATGCAGTTGTGTATGAAATCCACACACTGCAAAAGATGTTCTGCTGCAGTAGTAGCGTCCTCACTAACGCCAGAACAATTTTCATCCTGCATTAGTGAGGGCGTCATCATACAAGGACTCCAGGCACTGTGATTGGTCCCTTGCTGTGTGAGAGTAGTGCTGGGTGTGCTGGGCAGCTGCAGTTTAATTGCGGGCAGTCGGCAGAGTGGATTTAAAATATAGAAAAGTGAGTCCCCCCTTTTGTCACCATACACTGTATAGAACAGTGTGTGGTTACCCATACACTGCTGTGCTGTTCTTCCACCTTGTAGATACAGTGCTGACTTGGAGACCTCTCGAGCTTCGCTCTCGAGGTCATCAGTTGCCATTGTACCCACTCGGTGGAAGAGTAGCCTGTAGTGTATGGTTACCTACACTATCCTATATATAGTGATACCTCTTTATACTGTATCTTGCCCAAGGCAGGCAGAAGTACTGCTGCAAATTAAAAACAGAAAGACATAAGATTTTCAATGTAGTGTTCATAGCAACAAGAGCAATTAAACAGCCTGTAAATAAACTTGATTTTTAACAAGAGAGGACCCGGGAGAGACAGAAACTGCTCTGGGAACCTACTTTGCAACTTTTTTCTTTCTCGCTTTATACTGGAAAACAAGGACATGGCATTTTACAATGAAAGTTACAAATGTAGGTGCTTCTCCTGGGTATATAATTACTCAAAGATGAAAAAAAACTGTCAGATTACATACCATATTTACATATCACCTTGCAACCTTATTTTGACAGCATTTAATTTAAAATTAAATTAAACTAGCAAGGCTTCTCAGACCGTCTTTTTGTCTTCAGAGTTTTCCTAATTTTTTGCTGCCAGTTGTTGGGAGGCTTGTTTTATTTGTTGCCAAAGTACATAGGGGTGGAAGCAGAGAACTGAAGAGAAGTGAGCCCACACATCACAGCCTCAATCACAGCTGACCACCTACTTGCTGTGGTTGCCAGCTCGCGGTCCAGTCATGCTGCTTTTTGTTTTGAACCAGTTGCTTAACCTGGGTGGGCCTGTGGGAGAGAGAGACCCATGATCTGAGCCAGGTTTGGGTGGGAATGCTCCACCAGTGAGTGAGATGTACATTCATAAAGGTGATCAAACTGGGTTTCAAAGCCCTCATCAGTGCCTGCTTCAAAGCAAATCATCCTGGTAGTGATCAAAAAACATTACTCTGGGATATGGAATCTCCTACCTGGTTCTGGGAAGACAGGAGCAGTATTTTTCTGGATTTTTCTATCCCTCACTTTTAGGATTGTTTCCACCATTCATACATTTCATTGGGGGAGCATATTTCTCAGGAGATAGATGGTCTCACAGACAGGAAGCCTGGGCAGGAATCCCAGCAGGAGACAGACGACCACACAACCTGAAGGTCTGTCCCCCTTTCCTGATAGATCAGTGATTGGCAGTAGAAAGAGTAGCACAAAAACAGCCCTAATTGAATAAATCATGGAAGCACGCATTCACAATTTGCATGCTACAAGCCCTGCTTTCCCTTGACTTTGCCGATGTGGATGTGTACCTCACATTTCTATAGAGTGCCACCACCAAGGTTTTACCTGTTCATATAGAAAAATAAGAAGGTTTCTGTTGAAATCGGAAGTGGAGATGCACACAGATTAAAGGGGGAGGGTGAAGAAAATGTAGACATTACATTGTTTTACTTGAGTTCTGTTCAGCATAGTGATTAAAAATAGTTAAGCAGTGGTGGTTGGTGGGGAGTCTGTTGAATATGTAACTGATGGCTGTTTGACAAATGTATACAGCAGTTCCTTGCAGCTCGACTAACATTTCTCAGCTGTTTGCAGGCAGTGTGTCAGCTATACTTGGCTCCTACAAGATTGCCTCAATATGGAGATGTGGCGTCTGGCACAAGTTGGCAGTGGGGTGTGGGGTGGCACTGTGCGCCCTCCTTTACACAGGTAATGTAGTTAGAATAGTATAACTAGAACATTTAGAAAGATTTGTTATGCTTAATCTGTGCTAATGTGAGGAAAACTGAAGTCTTGAAACTTGCATTCTCACTTTCTGATAGATTAGTAATTTGGTTGATAAAGATAGCAGGTATAGGTCAGATGGTACTTCAAGAATGTAAAATAACTTGGCCTGGTGGCACTGAGGGTTGAGGCACTGGGCGCCACACCAGCGAGCGGGTTCGGGAGCGAGTCAGTGCTGGGGTCAGCAGGGGAGGGAGAAGGATCAGCGTCTGGAGGACTGTTTCCTCTTCCTGGGGAGGGATCCAGGGACATCCCGCACAGTGGAGACCCCTGGTGTTGACCAATGGTACTATTAGCAGGGATAACGCCGGGGACAAGCGCGGCCGATGTTTACGGGTTGCCGTGCTGGCGTCATTGCATGGCTGAACTCAGGGGCAAGAAAAAGCACAGATACTCCATCTTGGAGATAGGCGATGGTGCCTTCATTCTCTGCAGACCACATTCCCAACACGGGCTCTCCTCCCTCCAGGGTCCATCGCCCCACCGGCATACTAGATTAGAGATAGAGCACCCTGGGGATAGGGTGGCCCCACCTCGGGGGCTCAGAGCCGGGGGTCTGCCGGGCTGAGGAGAGGGAGGGAGCTGTCCAAGGTGGGAGGTGGAGCAGGCAGTGCAGTAGGTTGCCAGAGAGAGTTTGATGACGGTGAAGAAAGAAAGAAAGTCAACCGAAAAAAAGAATGTGTAAATAATCTTTTAACATCACTTTCAAAACCAGGAATGCAGTGCCCTGACAGACTACATCTTGAGGAGAAAAGTTAAATGTGATGCGGTACAGGCAAATTATGTTGATATGCTAGCTTACCCATTTGCCATGTACAGACCTTTGAGTCCTCATCTCTCCCCACGCCATCAAACTGGGCTGTTCTGTTACTCCTCCCTAGTGGCTGACCTTGTCTAAAGGGGAAGTCTGGGAGGTACAGGGAGATTGAACTAGGACAGGTAGAGGGAGGCAAGTTACATGCTCCACAATCCAGGGTATTTAGATCAGAGCTTTTAGATGAGCAGGAGTCTCTGAATCCACAGTAGAAGAAGTGAAAAAAAAATAGAATGTTAAAACAAATACCTGTTTAGAGACCCCAAATCTCCTTTAAAGCAGCAGTATTTGTTAGCAAAAAAGTCATTATAAATGTTTTTTGCAGTAATGTATCTCTGAGTACTCAGATTTGTAGTCTGTGTATTTTAATTCCCTCAGATATTTTAAAAAGTTTTTTTCAGTTAGGTGGCAAACAGTCGTTTCTGGCTGTCATTGCCATGTGATTTACTTATTTAGTTTTTGTTAATCAGGTAGGTACACTAGGCAGCAACTGCCTGTTTTCAGTCACGACCCGGAGAGTTACAGCAAAGGTGATGCAACACCAGACAATTTACAGTATACAGCACTGTACAACATATTCACAGGTAAGGTAACAATAGACAGGATACAAACAGTTAAGGACAAAGTAAGCAAATAGTGGCGTAAGGTGCATATCACCTTGTGACAGAGCGACTTCTGTCAGGAAAAGGTGCTCGTGATAGGTTAGGTGTCACTGGTCCCTTGTTTACTTTTTCCCAAAATATAAAATGAAAAGTGCCAGTAAGTTATAAAATTAAAGAAAATAATGTAGGAGAGCAGATGGTTTTGTGTAAAGTTAAGTAGAACCATCACTCTCAAACAACGAGCAAGAATTTCCCCTGTAAAATACTGCTGAAAGGAACCGCAGAGGCGGGACAGAAACAGAGTGGTGATTTTAACTTTTACTTTTCATCGCTCCATATTAATTCATAAACTACTTGCCTGTACTTTTTTTTTTTTTATAAAAGACCCTTTTTGAAATATGAGAAAGAAACTAGGTTGCTCTTTTTATAATTAATGTTGCGCAGGTTGACACGGGCAGGGCGGCGGCTGGCAGGCTGCCCTGGTAAGAAAAGAAGCTGTAAAGCTCCATAAAACACAGGCCCCTTTTAGGTAGCTTCCTAAGGGTTCCTGTGCTGCAGAAGAAACAGCCCGTTGTGCTAGTCTCAAGGTACGACTCATGAAGTGAAATCTTGATCGAACAGGATGCTCCATTTGCGATGAAAGTGCTCCTTGTTTGGAGCACAGTAAATGAAGTTGCTTCAGAAAAAGGCATGCTCGAAGCTGTAAACAAACATTGCATGTTGCGATGTTGCTTCTACTATCCAGGAGCACACCTGGGAGAGAGGACTGGGGTGTCCCTATTCATTAAAGAAAGCAGGAGCCCTTTCTTGGCAAAAATGACAGGAGGAGTGTGCCTGCTCCTCACGTTCTCCTGCTACGGATCAGTGTGACCGGAATCCTGATTCGATTCAGGATTACCACCACCAGTGGTGCTTGGCTGCCCGTGATAGTTGCAGCTGCCCCACTCTCAGGAAATAAAAAACATGGAGTAAGAAAAAGGGAGAAAAAGATTTAAGAGGGAGAGATGGTTTTAAAAGTAAATTAGGAGCATGCTTGCTCCTAGCTCTCCCTCTCTGTGCCATATGCTGATCAAAGCAGGGCAGCATATCAATTTTACTTTCAGCTGCATTGCTCACAAATATACGCTGTACACTCAAAAGCACTTACATGTACAGGGACAGGAAGTCCCTAAAGGAAAGAAAATCAAGAGAAGCACATAAAGAAAGGGTTGCCCATAGAAATAAAACTGTCATAAAAGGGCCAGAGAGAGGGCTGAAGTGAAAAGTTCAGCCACGGGAAAGAAGGAGAATGTGCTTGACAGAAATAGGAGCCTTTAGAAACAAATAGAAAGAATACCAATAAATACCTGAGGGATAAATTCCTAATAGGTGAGTGTGCTGAAAGCACACAAATCAAAGGAAGCAAGATATTATTGGGGAAGGAAAGGAGAAACCTAAACCCAGAACAACCTACTTAAAGAAAGGAAACTGAGTCATTATGTTGGCTTTGAAGGTGTGCCCTTCTGTAATAAATTTGTAGAAAATAATGAAATGTAGAGTTATACAATTTACGTATAATAGTGCCGTACACTGTGGATTGACCTGTTCCTCAAAGAGCTTAGAAAGAATGAAGATCCCTGTAGGAAGATAGCGGCCCCTAGTGGTGTGAATAGATACTGATTCGGTTCACAGTATAAGCCGACCAGTGGGAAGGGTTGATGTTAATGAGGGTAGTGATAATCATAAATAGAAATAAAACTGCTTGGGGATAGAATATGTGTGTTTGGTTTTACACAGATGAATTCTCTGTAAGGGCTTAGAAATATCCCTTTCTTTATTTTGTATAGGCTGGGATATGAGCCATAAAAACTTAGGTTTTGTTTAAATTATATACAGTGGGTGGAGCCCCTGATTGTAGCGTCTCTCCCAAACTAGTATAAAAGGATATCACCAAGGTGTTAAAGACATCTGGCGATCGAGAGATTCAGAGAGGAGTCAGTCTAGCACTGACCAGTGAGAGAGAAGGTTCAGTCTCCTAAGCGGACTGAAAGGAGCCATTGCTAGGCATCAGATTGGCCTTTCCTAGGCAACGGACAGTGAGTAGAAATTTATGGAATAAGCATATGAAGTAATACCTGACCTTTTATTTTCTGTATATACTATTGTTTTAAGAAAAATAAAATAAGTGCTGTCATGGCGCTATTTATACCAGATCTGTCTGCCTAGTCAATTGTATCCTGATATCTGAGCCCTATCACACACCTCAACAGGCAAATTGCTAGGTATGATAGGAGGAGAGAGAAGCATAACAGAGCAGTATAAGCAGTATTATGAACCCTTGGGCAAACAGTTGAGTGGCAAACATAAGAAAGGGGTTAGGGACCATAACCAGTTCGCCTCTTGGGGGCATTTACATTTAGAAGTGCCTAGGAGATACTTATGAAGCGATTTTTGAAACTCCCTGCAGTGACGGAATCCCAAATCTCTGCTGAGATACTGTTCCATGATTTTGGAGCAAAGTACTGAAATACTGCTGACCCAAGGTTATTTCTCAACTTGGACACCTCAAGCAGGCCACGATCAGAGGAACATAGTAGATACGGGCTGTAGTGTGGTCACAGCCACAATGTGAGCTGCTGCGGTTGCTGCTTTCTTAGTACATTGTAGACAGTACTTCCTATTGCATGTTCTCTCAAAGCTTTGGGAGGTAGCCAGTTCAACTTCTCATATAGCTTACATTGATGGACAAATCTGCTGTCGGGAAGCACAAAATGGCATATCCTATTGTAGGTGACATCCCACCGCCTCAGTACAAGCTTAGCGTACTCTTTTTGTGCAGATTTTTAAAACATATTGTTATGTTTAGTGTGTGTGAGTCGACTGGTGAGGTCTGAGTGTTGACATCTCAAACAGAATGTATTGCCTGCTGAATCATTTTCTAGTCAGCTTTCCAACACACACAGATTTGTATACCCTTGATGTTTTGTGTGGGTTTGGAGGCTTTTAATTGCATGTGTGTTTACAGAAACCACACCAACTGGAAAGTATCTGCTTTCTTTACATCATTTATGCATTCTAAATCTTGTTCATTTTTCTTATCAGTGTTAAAAGACTTCATCTCTTTGTACTCCCTGCAATAATAAAAGAAAGTTCAAACTTATCTGCTCTTGGCTAGGTTAAGCAACAGTAGCGGTCTGTCCTTATGGGAATCATTTTATAGTCAAAGGAGTTCTGGAGTAGTTTTTATGTTCTGACAGTGGACTCCCCAGGTGTTGGCTGTGGTTAGGAGCAGGTTTAACATTGCAGATTGTAGTATGAAGCTAACATTTGAGGTAAGTTTTGTTAGAGCTGTTGCTGCAAATGGCTATTTTCGAACAAAATACCAGTTTTCATAGTTAAAGTGGAACTGCAGTCAAAATTTCAAAAATATTCTTTGCTTCCATGTTGTATATGTTTGATATTAGCCCTGTGTTATATTTTTTCTTTCAGTCTCTAATGTCTATTACAGTATTATCATTAGTTCAGTGTACTTTCAGGTCTTTTTTGTGGAATTGTATCATGTCAAACATAAGACCATTGGTCCTCTTCAGTATTGTAGATAACATCATTGGGGCAGTTGACTTTCTATATTATTTTTTATCGTTTTTTCCCCTGGTTTTCAACTCCCCGTCCTCATATCCTTGGTGCAGGCGCACACATGTGGAGAGCACATGCATGCCATGCACTGCGGGATGCCCACCTACTGGTAGCCCATGCCACCTGTGCGCACGGGACTTCCACCCGGTGATGGCGGAGTACTGGGAGGTGACCCCCTTCCTGGGAAAGGAGAGCCACCGCAAAGCAACTCAGTCCTGCTCCCACCTGTGCTGGCTTCCCCAGCGACCTGAGGTCGTTTCCTGTACCAGTCGCCGGCGTGGCATGAGTAGGCAGAGATGCCTCAGGCCTCTTGCTACCAGGCTGGCTATATATATATATATTTATGGTTGTTTGTATTGTCCTGTTATATCTTTATTACGACTTTGAAAAATCAATGAAGTATATGAAATTAAATAAAACATTAAAAAAATATGTTGTGCAGAGCGTTTTGCTTTCTGGGTGTAGTCCTAATGTATCCTTTCCTTTGTTTGCTGTTAGGAGCTTTTTATAAATTTGCCTGTTAGTTTATGGCCCTGAGGTGCTTCATATTAGAATTTTTTATTCCTCCTCTTTTCCTAAAATGCCTCCTGTCCCATGTGACAGAGATGCTTTTGTGACCATTCATTCAGCAAATACTGGTTAAGTGTCAAGTTTATAGCAGCAGAGCTGTGATTTTAAGTAAATCTCTTTATTAAGGGAGCACTAATGGCTACATTTACAGATGCAAACACCAGAGCTTAATTGAGCGTTGTCCTGTAAAGAAACCGCTAGACTGACCTGGGGTGATTTGGGTGTTTTATATGGCAACATTTCTCTTGCTGGCTGGACCTGGCCACATACCTAGAAAGCAAAATGATTGGATTAGAAAAAGTTATTTCATTGAGGCCAGGAAATCAGGCTCGTAACAACAGATTGCTGTTGCAGCAGCTATCACTCATTGAATCAGTGGTCACAAGCATTACTGTCATATGGGACAGAAGGCATTGTGATTGTATATTCAAGATAAACACAGTAATAGAAATGTTGGCTGGTAAATTTAATTTGTTCACCCAACACCTGCAGACTGTAGAGCATAATGTGCAGGCCAGCTGTGTGGAGGTTGTGGAGGCAGCAACATGGCTGGCAGTCGCTGACTGTGACAGTCATTCTGGTTAAAGAGAATGGCTTGCTCTAAAGCCACTAGAACATGCTGAAAACCAATTACGTGAACAAAATGTGACAATGTCTGGCTTCCTGAGGGCAGACTAGATGAGCCCAGCGGTCCTTATGTGCTGTAAATTTTTATGTTTCTCTGTTTCTTTGAGGGATGGCAGTGGTGGCAGCTTTTGGCATAGCTGTGGAAGACCTGGGACTGGAAGTGGCATGGCTACAAGTACGAGGAATTTATAGAAGAACCCACCCGACAGTGTCAGGAATCCATGGCATAGATACTCCCATGTGCAGTTTGGGTTCCTAGTTCAGCCAAACCTAATGCAGTGTGCAGCAAAGAGAACAAAAGGGCAGAAGTCAGTGGATCTAAAGTAATGTTTTTTCCCTCAGACCTCAGCCTCTGTACCTGACAGAGGCAAATAAATGTTACGACGGGCCAAAAGACTGTGGTGGGTCAGTGTCATCTTCCCTGCAAAACTGAAAGTGCGGTCAAAGAACAGACCCTGTAGATTGTCAGACCCCAGGATGTGCAAAAGCTGCTTGACCGAACACAGAGCAGGCTCGAAACGAGGACGTGACAAGCAAGTCAGATGGTGGAGAATGACACCAGACATTTTGTACAGACTGAACTTCCATAGCAGCGGACTGTAGTTGCATGAGTAAGGGGTCTCAAGCTTTTGTTGTGGGCATTATTCTCGTTTGGTAAGGTGATGCCTTTCCTTCCTTTTCAAAGGGATGTCTGAGCTTTGGCAGCCATGATTGCTGGAGCTGTATTTTTCCAACTTTCTGTTTTCTTTTTTCAAACTTTATTTATTGTAGGCAGGTACACTGGTATACCTCATAGAGGTAGGGAAGACTTATATTCTTACTTATTACAAAGAATAAAAGAAGACTTCATATTTTCATTAATGTACAATGAAAACATACATCTCTTAAACCTTTCTTCTATTAGACCTGACCAATTATATATGTATAATCTATTTCAAATTACTAAAAAAAAAAAAAAATGTAATCAACTGGGTTTACCTTATCCCGTGATACCAGGTCTGTGCTAGTACCTTTCCCAGGGATGAATTTAAATATAATAAAACTAAGTAATAAAAGAAGAGTCTGAAAACTACAATCTAGAAACAGGAATGTGCGCATTTACCAGCAGGCTTTCATCCCTTATAGGATTTAAACTTATCTATAATTAAAGACAAAATAATATAGATTTAGCATATGGGACAAACATGTAGCTAACAAATAGTCAGGGAATGCCTCGGGATGCCTTGAGATTACCATCTTAAATTACGAGAAACCAACCCTGGAGATAGCATGTTCTAAGGGTTCCCATATTTTATTATATTTTCCCTCCCTATTGCCCTATATTGGGTGTGCTGTAGTTTCATACATATAAAAGACTGTTTGCCCATTCGTATCAGAGGGGATATGTCCTGCTCCAATGGCGGCAATTGTCTGTTTCCTATCGCCATACCCAGGGCCCATATGGGGTGATCCAGCTCTTGCCTTTCCGGGATATTCTGGGAGGACCTAAAATTACTTCACAGATACCCACCAATTGTGAATCTTAAATAGTACTTTGCATAATGGATACCACTCCTCTCCAAAAGATTTGTAAGATCGGGCAATCCCATAATAAATTAATGAAGCTTCCTCTCCACTTTACATTTTGGGCATTTCTCTGAACACTCAGGATCAACTTTATTGGTCAGAACCGGGGTGAAGTGTATTCTGTGTAGTATATTATAATGGATAGTCCGTATTCTGTTGTTAATAGAACAATGCATGCCCTTTTCAGTACCATCCTCCAGTCTCCCAGTGATAGTGCTTACTCCCCAGGTCTACATCCCACTTATGTTCCAAGCCCATTCCCATATCAGGTAGGGCATTTAGAAGGATCTATAACTCACTTTCATAACCCTCAGCTTTATGACAGGCGTTGCCTGTCGTAGAAGCTCCTCCAAAGGAGAGCAGTGTACTAATCTATTTGGGTCCCAGAACTGCAATCGGCTACAAATCTAAAGGTAAATGAAAAACTTTGAGGGGCAAATCATATCTTTTCACCAATTCAGGATATGGAAGTAAATTTCCTCCCTCATATAATTGCTCCATACATCCAAGGCCTTTCCCTCCCATTTGTCGAAAACCCATCTCCCAAGTCCTGAATCTTGTCCTCTTCCCACAGGCACCCCTAATACTAGAATCAAGGAGGCGGCAGGAAGATTGTTCATGATCTCGTGGCCACCAGCCAGATCCTCATCAAGGTTCTAGAAAAGGGGTTTTATTCTTTGTGGAGGCTTACCATTTAGCAGAGATGCAAATGTAGCTGATGTTAAACTCTGGGAACCACCCTCATTCTCCACCTCCACCTAGGCCGCACCCTCCTTCATTGGTAAAAATATCCTGTAGGGCTGAAATTTGAGCTGAGAAGTAATATAAGGACATATTTGGAAGGCCTAGTCCTCTGTCTGATACCGATTTCCAGAGAAATTCTTGTCTAATTCGGGGTCTCCGTGAACCCCAGAGGAGAGTTCCTATTGCTCCCTTTAACGATTTAAAATATTATTTAGGAATCCGAATTGGGAGAGATTGAAAAGGTAAAGACATTGGGGTAAAATAAACATTTTAGCAAGATTAACCTTACCTATAAGGGTCAATCGGGAATCCTTTCCACCTGTCACACTGATCTTTAATCTTTTTAATAATGGGAGATAGTTTAGACGGAAAAGAGATGTTAATTTACTGGGGATAACTACTCGAGATATTTTAAATGTGGGACTGGGTTAACCTTAAAATTCTGAATCTGTATATTTTGTTTATTTTCCCCAATGAGAGCCATTCAGACGTGGACCAATTTATTTTATGCCCCAATATAGGGCCATACTCTGCAACAGTCCAGTTAACACTGGAATAGTTGTCTTTGGATGTCGTATAAATAATAGGACATCATCCGCGAAAAGAGATTCTATGATCCTCATCTCCCACCTCACCCCTGGAGATCAGGGTGCTGCCTAATAAGTGAAGCCAAGACCTCCATAGTTAAGACATATAATAATGGGGATAAGGGACATCCCTGCCTAGTCCCCTGGTGAGTGGAAAGGGTGGGGGACTTAGTCTCACTGGTGTATATTTGAGCTCTAGGGGTAGAATAGGCGGTTTAATCCAATTCGTAATTACTGGACTGAAACGGAATTTGTTTAAAGTAGCGAAGATAAATTTCCATTCCACCCTATCGAATGCCTTTTCGCATCGAGGGCCAAAAAGCCTCTATCTGGATCCCCTCCCCACCTGACCACTTTTGAATTAAGTTTAAAGTTCGTCTCAAATTGTGTTTAGCGTGTCGCCCTTCACAAAACCACACTGGTCTTGATGTACCAATGAAGGTAAAACCTTTTCTATGCGGGTGGCAATAATTTTGCTATGATTTTATAATCCACATTTAATAAGGAAATCGGTCTGTAAGACCCACATTTTGTTGGATCCTTACCCGGTTTGGGAGAACAGTGATAGTGGCCATTTGGAGGGACGGAGGTAGCACACCCTTGTTCATGGCTTCTCTAATCATTTCACTAAACAGCTGGTGAAGTTCCTCCCAGAACAACTTGAAAAATTCCGTGGGCAACCCGTCCGGTCCAGGGGTCTTCCTAGGTTCAAATCCCATATGGCTTCCTTTGTTTCTTGGGTAGAGAGGGTCTATTAATTTGTTCCCTTATTATATCATCAATCAAGGGTAACTGAATACTTTGCATAAATATTGTGGGGTCAGCCCCATCCAAAGCTTCCGAGGTATATAGGGCCGTATAAAAGGATTGAAACTTCTCATTAATCCATTGTGAATCTGACATTGTTGTTCCATCCCTAGTTTCAATTGAAACTATAGTTCTATCAGCCTGCTTCATTCTGATTCTCTAGGCTAATCATTTCCCAGCAGAATGCCCTTCAAAATATGATCTAGCCCCTGCCTTCATAATGTCTCTTTCTGTCTTTTTGTTTGTTATTTGCCCATTGCCCCTTAGTCTGAGTTCTGGCACTTTATGGAGGGCATTAGTTTGCATAATTTCACATTGTAATTGTAAAGTATGGTCCTCAAGTTCTTTTCTTTTTCAGAACCTCTCTATTAAGATTAGCTGCAAATGAAATTGATTCCTCCTAATTATGGCCTTGAGGGCTTACCAAGTTGTAGCCGCTGATGTATCACTAATTTTCTTATGGGACCTAAAGTCCTTTATTATCCTTTGAATGTGAGATCTATAGGCTAAAGAATCTAATAAGGTAGGGTCCATCCTCCATTGTTTGAATGGACGATTATTCCACAATTTAGGGAGGTTGAAGGACAAAGATGCATGGTCCGACACGAAAATAGGACCATATTGTGGGGACTTCAAACCTCTCAGAAATTTAGGAGAAACCAAAAATAGTCAAACTAGTAAAACATCTATCTGCTGCGGAGTAGTGAGAGTATTCTCTTTAACTAGGTTAAAGTGACTCAAATCTCTGTTAATGCCTGTCCTTTGCCAAATCTCTTACAGTCAAGAACTTCTAGGCGGGTGTTTACAGCAGTATCTGGAGTGTCTAACGTCCTGGTCCCAATATGTATTAAAATCCCCTACAATTAAATTATCTGGATAGGGAGCTAAGGTTATTGCTAAATGATTAAAAACCTGGGTCATCTATATTTGGACCATAAATTGACATCAAGGTACATGTGGAGCCCTCAATACTGACATCGCCAGAACATATCTCCCTGAGGGTCAGATTTCATGTCATGTAGTTCTATTCTTAGCTGGGCGGAACCATACGCCACTCTCAGGCCTTGGATGTAAAAGGAGCAGTCAGCAGTAGGCCCCCATGCCCTCTCCAAGCTCTGAACCTCCTCCTTGCATAGGTGAATCTCCTGCATAAACAATACATCCTCCTGTTGTTTTTAAAAATAGGACCATATCTTTTCCTCATGACCATCATCTTTATACCCACATATTCCATGACATACATTTTAACAAAGACATTTTATAGATTTAACAATTATATTACACAAAATTCAGCCCCACACTCTTGAGCCAGTGCACCAACCTTAATTTTTCCCTTTTTCCCCAATGTTTGAGCTTATCCCTACCTCCATCCCCCGCTCCATAACAAACCCAACTAACAAGCTATAACTACTCTCTACCCCAACCCCTCCTGTATAATCCCCATCTTAAACTTATCAAACACTAAAGCCCGCTACTTTTCGTGGATGTACTGGGGTGAGGCCATCCAACCCTCTGTGCACAAAATTAAATGAAGAATTTTCCAATATTGCTTTAGTCCGGTGGGGCCAGAGGAAAACACCTCCTCTGAGGTGGGAGGATTCCATTTACAGCAGATCCTTCCTTATTTAACATTCTCGGAAGAACTGATTGTAGGAAAATAAAATTATTGTTCAGAAGCCCTTGGAGAGACAGGAGGCGTGAACCCCCAGAGTAGGGGCCCAGCTTTTCCCCAATCCCTCATATGCTGGTACAGACTAAACACATAGTGCCTTCTCCCCATGCAGTCGAGGCCACTAAACGTAGAACTCTACAATCCCTCCTTTTATCTGGACCACAAAATTAAGAAGGTAAAACTTAAAAGTTCAGAATCCCCGCCTCCAGCCCCCTCACACAGACAATGTACTTACTCATCGCGAACTAAATATGTAATTTTATAACCTAATACCTCTGTATTTTAATCTTGTGGTGACCTTTTCCCTCAGGTCAGCTGAAAGGTAATTTAAAGGCAGTCTAAACATGGATATCTGCTGCCCTCTTCTGGGTAACCTTGCAATCCGGGCGAGGAGCTCAACAGTCGGTCAGAACGCACCTCAGATAATGGGACTGGGGACTCAGAGGCCAAGCCCTTATAGGCTCGAAAAAGAATCCATTGCGGGCCCCATTGATGACCCTCTGCCCGATGAGGAGCAGCGGCACCCCGCTGACTAACACCTCGAACCCTTCTCTCCCTGTAACTCACAGAAATGGTAAAGAATTTAGACCTCGTACTATTCAGAAACTCAAGCCGTTAACACCTTGTCTATTAACCAAATAAACAACTGAAAGTATTTTAAGTCCACTAAATTATTTATTTATTTAATTTATTTAATTAGTATTTCGGAAAGACCTTTGAGTGTGAGCTCTTTACAAGCGTTCCACGTCAGGGTGGACAATAAGACAATACACATATTCAGTGGTTACAGAGGCCTGATCATTAGGTATTAAAGAGCGATTACATGACAATTAGACAAATAGGAGGAAAACAGAGCAGTTGTAAATAAATACTAAGCTATCTAATTGGTTGCCCTAGGTAGTACACCCGGAAACCTCCAAATCGGTTGATAGACTATAGCAGAGTAACTGCATAGAGTTTAACACTATCCCAGATGGCGAGAGGCTGGGTGACAGTGAAACAAAGGGGATTGGGTTTGAACCTACCGCAGAGAGCAGAGGTGGGGTATAGTGAAACAGGGGCTGTAAAGGGAGCAGCTCCAGAGGGCTTTGTCAGTATGGTGTGTGTGTGGGGGGTATGGAGGGGCAGTACCAAGTGTGTTTAAAGAGGACTGATAGCTTTCTTAAGCCCTTGGCTGAAGCTGGAATGGAGGCAGGGTTCTCTAGGTAGCCCTGCTGGTGTTACCTTGGGGTGAGGCCTGTCTATCAGTGGGGCCTGAGAAGCAGGTGCATTTTGAGCTAGACATTAGGTGCTGTTTGAGGCCTGCTTTGAATTAAGTTGTTTGTTTGTAATTTCAGCGGGAGTTCATTTATCCGAGGGGCCCGATAGGAAAAGCGTGCTGCCCTAGTGAGGTTCATGGAATGGTATGGACAGTGCTCCATTCTTCCTCCCTCTGGTGATGTGTGTTGAGAGAGAAGCCTCAAGCAGGTTTCCTATACAGGGTGGGGTTTTTTCTGAGAAGTCCTTCTTTCCCAGGAGGCAAGTTTGGTATTGTTCCTGTCTTTTAGGTTAAGCCAGTTTATGCGCTCCATACAGGGTGCAAGTATGAGTGTAGTGATCTGCATACAGGGTGAGGTGGCATGCCTTATTGAGTGCAATTTGGATCCCTTTTGAGCACTGTATCAGTAGCAGCTCCATAGACCACCAACCCGTAGTCTCCTCGTGGAGAGTATGGAGCTGGAGACTGAGATTGAGTGCTTCTGGGGTGAGGGATTTCTTATGCCTGTCGAGGACCCCGATCTTTGTGTTTACCACTTTGACAAGGAGTCTATGTGGTGTGCATAAGTGAGAGAGTCATCAATGGTGACTGCAAGGTACTTGAACAAGTGCACCTGTTCAATCTGCTCACCAGCCTTATTGGTGATTACGAGAGTAGCATGCTTGTGTTTGTTGTAGGGGCTGGATTGTAGCATGACCTTGGTTTTCTTGTAATTTAGTAGCAGCTTTTGCCTACTGAACCAGTCCTCGAGTTTACTGAAAGAGTTCTGTAGTTCTCTTTGTAGGACAACATGAGAGGTGCTGCTGCTCAGCAGCATGGCATTGTCCATACAGAATAAGTTTAGTGTCACAGGCTGTGGATAGGTCATTTACAAAGAAGCTGAAAAGCAGGGGCTCTAGAATTGATCCTTGAGGGACTCCTAGGAGTACATCTCTGGAACTGGATAACATCTGCCCGATTTTGACTCGCTGGCTCCTGTGTGTTAGGTAGTCATTGAACCAATTCACGGTGTTTAGGTGCCACCCAATCTTTGGAGCTGGAGTACTAGTAGAAGGTGGTTGCCAGTGTCGAAGGCTTTGGTGAGGTCAATGAAGATGGACCCCACCAATTTGCCTTCATCCAGAGCCTTGTCTGATCAGTGTATTCCATCAGTGCTGTGGTGGTACTGTGTTTTGCCTGAAACCATGTTGCTTTGGACAGAGCAGATTGTACTTATTGAGGTATTCTGTGAGTTGACTTGCCACGATTTTTCCAAAGCTTTGGATAGTGGGAGAGGATAGATATTGGCTTGTAGTTTGACACCAGTGCCTTGTCACCATTCTTATGCACTGGAGTTACCAGGGCTTGCTTTCTTACCTCCAGAAATTGAGCTAGGGCCAGAGTTTATTAAACAGCATTGTTATGGGCATGATAAGAACATCAAGGGTGAGAGATAGTAACTTCATGTCTAGCCCATCAATCCTCAATCTGGTTTTGCCTGGACTTTCCTGACCATCGCTAGGGCCTCCTTCACCGTCACCTTCTTAAAGTAGAAGGCTGGGTGGTTAGTTATGAGCAGGTTGGCGCAACCTTGGTCCTCCATAGGCAGAAGGTAGTCTGGAGGCAGCGCTGAGGACAGGTCTGTAAAGGCCTGGTTAAAGGCATCAGCAATGGCTAAAGGATCTGAGGAGGATGAGTTATTAATGTTGAGCAACTTAGGGTGCTGCTTTTGATCTTTACCAAGGATGTTCTTGATGTTGTCCCAAAACCTCTTTCCATCTCCCCATGCGTTGTTAAGCTGGGTCTTATGGAAATTGGCTTTTACGAGCATGATAAGTTTGGTGCACGATTTCTAGCCATTTTGTAACACTGTAGGTCATGCTTGCTGCCTGAGTTTAAGGCTTTTCCCAGAGGCAGTCCCTCTCCTTCAGGAGGAGAGGAGCTGCCCATCAATCCAGCCATTAACCTCCAATTTTCCATTTTGTGCGTGGGTACGTAGATATCACAGATGGAATTGAAGCCCTCAGTGAAAAACTAAGGGCCTGGTCCAGTGAAGGTGCCTTGTTGATGGGGGACCAGTTGTAGGCAGACAGGGCCAATTTGAGGGATCCAAGTTTGCCTTTCTGCAGAACCCTGCTCTCGATGAGGCGGGTGGGCTTTGGCAAGTTTAGTGGTCCATATAAAGGAGATTGGGGAGTGGTCACTCAGCACGTCCGGGAGAACCCTGAGTTTGGAGAATCGAGTCGGTGAGCTAGCTAAGACCCAGTCAGTGAGGGTGCTGGTACCAGCCTTGTAGTTCTACCTGGTGGGGTGAGTTACGAGTTGTGTGAGATTGTGGGAGGTGATTAGGTCTCTGGAGGGTGTCGCTCCTTACATAACCAGGTAATATTAAAGTCACCGGTCAAGATGAGTTCTGAGCCCTTTCTGAGTGTGCTAATTTCTTCCATAACAAGAGGAAGGCCTTCCTTGGCTTTTTGGGGGCAGGTAGGTTGTGGCGATGGTAAGGGTCTTGCCTTTTAGGCCGACTTGTATTTTACCACTAGTAGCTCATAATCCTCCACAACTTTGGAGATGGGGAGGACAGAGCAACTCAGTGAGTTTCTGGCATATAGAAGGCAGCTGCTACCTTTCTTGCCTATTCTATCAAGTCAAAATGCTTGAAATCCTCGATGGCCACCTCACCATCTTTGATCCCACCCGACAGCCAGGTTTCAGTTAGGCAGAGTATGTCAGGTGTCATCCATATTTAGTTGCACATTAATACACACTGATGTGAAAACTGTGTTCAGATGTTTTATTTATTTTTATGGACAACATGCTAATGCTAGAAGTTTGGGAGATAATTCCCAGACTTAGATGCCATCATAGCAAATGTCGACCTGGATATTATGGCTATTACCTAGTCATGGTGCTGACAGCCACCGAATGGGACATGGTCATACCAAGCTATACGATGTTCAGAAGGGACATGGTAGGAAGGAAAGGAGGGTAGTGGTGTTTATGTGAAGGAAAGCATAAAAGCAAAAGAAATACAGGGAATTCAGTGGGGCGGAGGTGCTGTGGGTCACACGTGAGTTGGAAAACAGAACCACTGTTCTGACAGGTGTGATCTACAAGCCTACAAGCTTGGAGCTAGTCGAATTTGGCAGTTAGGCTGCAGATGTTTAGCGATGCTATCTTTAGGCTGTTCACTGTGTGGACCCCTGCTCCTCAGGGTTGTTGGTCCAGGGTTTAGGTGAACATTGCCAGAGAGTAGCAGTAGCAGAAAGCTAACTTTCTGGCAGATAGGGTGATGCTTATCTTCCCTCGTGTCTTCCGTCGCCTGCACTTCAGGTGATTAGGTCTTCATCTTTCTTCTCTTTGGGCTTCTACGGATTTCCCTGACAATGGATCAGTTCCTTCTCCACGTAGCACATAGCCATGTCTGGGTCAATAAATGATTTACTTTCTCTGTTCTGGGGTCTTATCATCATGCGAGCAGGGTATAGGAGTGAAAATTGACAGTTTAGCTCATGCAATTTGTGTCTGACGGTATGAAGGCCTGCCACTCCTCCTGAAGCTGCCTAGAAAAGTCTGGAAAAATGCTCACTACTTGACCTTGCTCCTGAATACGCCCATCTCTCGGCCTTCTCCAGCACCCTTGCCTATCTGGGAATCTGAGGAATTTTACAATTAGGTGACGAGGGCACTATTAGGATTGGGTTTCCAACCCAGGATCGGTGAGCTCTCTAAATCTCAAGCATGGTATCATCCAGTAAGTTCAATTTATTTTTTGAGCCATGTTGCAACGAATTGCACACAATCCTTCCCCTCAGACCCTCCATCATTCCTACTCTGCATACGTTACATCTCCTTTCTCTATTTTCATGGTCGTCCAGGGTAGCCTTTAGGGTTTCTATCTCCTCATAACTTGACTCAGATTGTGCTCCGCTCGCTGGTAGGCATCCTCCCGATCGCTCACCTCTGTTCCAAATCTTCCAGCCCGAGTTGTGTGAGTTTCACCATGTTGCTCAGACCATTCACGGTTTGCTGAAGCTACGTTAACTGGGAGCCTATATTCTACGAAACCTGCACGCATTTGATTAGTTATATCGAATTTTAAATTGTTTAAAAGTGCTTCCATAGATCCCGGTGTGTGTTGACTAGTACTGTCAGATATACCAGCTTGTAATGTATCAGGCCTGTGCTGGTGGTAGACCCATGTTAGAGATGAGATTCTGAATCTGGCTTACCGCTTGCTTCATTTTCACCACTGGAAAACTTAGTGAAGCTTGCTTCTTGCCAATTGTTTTTTTTTGAAGAGACCATGTAGTAGAACTGCCTTATGCCGTAATTTTAAACTCGCAATGAGATATGAGACGCACCAAAATCTCAGAATAGGTTGGATGGTCCCAGAGCCGCTGAACTAAGCAGCCATCTCTCTCTCCTCGGTCAGGCCATGCCCCAACTTTCTGTTTTAGAAGTTTTTTCTAGTACAACAAACCAGGATTTTCCTGGTACAACTCAGAATGAATACATTATTTATTGCTATGCAGGTGTATGACTATACATGTCTAGGCAATTACGTGTACCAACATTTGCATGTTAAGGAGGGTTTCCCTCTCGCTGTCAGAGATAATGACCCATGGGATAAGTCGTCCGGGACCTTGGTTATGAGGGATCTGTGTTCTTGGGTATGATGGAGGAGAGCAGAAGAATAGAGCCCAGAGGACTGACCCCCGGGAACGACAAACCAGGTCCAGACAACCATACCCAGAATGTCAGCGGCTCTAATGTGATTTAATCCTGATCATATTGCCCCCAACCATTCCTCAAGGTACAGAGTCATTGTGATGTGGCATTACATAGAGCACCCATCTATTTCAGATGTTATTGAAACTGGGAGTTGTCTAAGTGTAAAGGAGATTTTTTCATCCTGTAGATCTGAATAATGTTATCCCTACGAATGCTGTACTGTAGGGATTGTGGTTATGAGCCAGTGTTTAGTAATGGTTTTCTTTGAGACTAGAAGGCAAATATGTACTAATTTGCTGGTTGGGAGTGCTGTTTTTTTGGTTTACTGGGGCACTAGATAATAATAGTTTGGACATTAGAAATAGTCTTAAGTGCTTACTTAATTACTCAGTTCCTTCCCAAAATGCCAAGAAGCGCACCGTGATGCACCTAGGGAGGAAAACATGAAAGCAGGGTGCACACTGGGGGTCAAAGAATCGGAACAGGAAAGGGATGTGAGGATCATAGTCTCCTCAAATCTTAAGGTGGTTTCCAATGTAGTAGGGTGTCAGGAAGGGCCAGTGGAATGCTGGCATGCATAGACAAGGGCATTACTAGCAGAAGGAGGAGGTTATAATGCCCTCTACAAAGCCATGGTGAGGCCACAGTTAGAGTCTGGGGTTCAGCTCTGGAGACCACACCTCCGCCAAGGATATGGATGCATTGGAGAGGTTCAGAGAGGTATGCCCCCTTACGGTGACACCAACACAGTGAAGTACATACCTGTTGGCAAAATTGACACTTTGCCAACAGGTGGCTGTGACCGAGGAGCAGGGTCATGCTGTCTCCTGGTCCTGCACCCTCGCCGAATCTAAAAGACGGGGGGAGAGTGGGCAGAGTCCCCTGCATGGGGGTTTAGTGACTCACTCTGATGAAAAAATACAGGACGGAGAACACAGGAATCATGTAGACCGCAACTTGTGGTCAACATGATTCCCGTCAGTGAAATGCCAGTCGGCTACAAAGAATGTCAAACCGGCATGGTAGAGCCTTCAGAGAAGGCAACAGAGATGGTGCAGGGTATGCAGGGAAGACATACAAGCGAGAGGTATAGGAGCTGAATCTGTGCGTTGGAAACAAGGAAGGAAAGGGGACATGTTTGAAACCTTTAAATATGTAAAGGGCTCAATAAAGTAGGTGAAGAGGCAGCTGAGGAGGAAGGAGGAGGGAGCTAGAGCTAGAGGCACGGCCTCAGATTGCAAGGAAATAGGTTCGGGGCAATGTGAGGGGTGTGTCTTCACAGAGAGGGTGGTGTAGCCCTGGAACAGACTGCCAGATGGAGTAATGGGGATTGAGATGGTGGAGGAATTTAAGAGGGCGTGGGACAGGTATGTGGAACCGAGTATTGGGGAGGTGGGGCAAGTGGGGGCATGTGAAGGGAGGGTTGGGCAGACTAGATGGGCCAGAAGGGTCCTTTTCTGCCATCAAATTTCTGTGATTCTTGCCTTTGGGAGAACTGCACATGGGACTGTTAGCTGTACATAGGGGTCTATTTGCCGCTGTATTTTCCTTTAATGCTGTAGTATTAATATAGTGGAGGATTCTGTCTGAGAGATTTGTACGAAGGAAGAGTATGCTTGTGAGGGGGATGGTAATCTTGACTGAGTGCAGGCTTAGTAAGGTCAGCGGTTTTGTCTTAATATGGCTGGCTGGCTACCTGGTATAAAGGGGACAGGAAATCTGTGCTAATTGGCAGCAGTTAGTAATGTTTCTGTTTAAAGAAATGAAGTTTGTATCTCCAGAATCATCTATATTTAGTTGCACCTTAACAAACACTGATGTGAAAACTGTGTGTTCAGATTATTTATTTATTTTTATGGACAACATGCTAATGCTAAAAGTTTGGGAGATAATTTCCAGACCTAGATGCCATCATGGCAAATGTCGACCTGGATATTGTAGCTATTACCTAGTCATGGTGCCTGACAGCCACAAGTGGGACATGGTCATACTGCAACTATGATGTTCAGAAGGGACAGGGTAGGAAGGAAAGGAGGGTAGTGGTGTTTATGTGAAGGAAAGCATAAAAGCAAAAGAAATACAGGAATTCAGGGGTGCGGAGGTGCTGTGGGTCACACTTGAGTTGGAAAACAGAACCACTGTTCAGACAGGTGTGATCTACAAGCCTCCAGAGCAGGGGAGGACTTAGACAAAGAAATATTAGAAACAGTTGGCAAAATGGTTGAAAAGGAGGTGTTGCTGGTGGGGACTACAATCTGCTGGATGTAATTGAAGCTTCCTGCTGCAGCTTCAGCTAGAAGCAGGGACATCCTAGACTCACTGCAGGGAGCGTTCCTTGGGCAACTAGTCAGTGAACCCACTCAGGACAGGGCAATACTGGATCTGGTGCTTACTAACAGGGACAGAGTTGCAGACGTCGGGCAGGAAGCCATTTGGGGACCAGTGATCATCATACAGTGTAGCTGAACATAAGAACAGCCACGCAGTCCAACCACACAATGACAAGAGTCCTGGACTTCAGAAGGGCTGATCTTACTAAGATGGATGAAGGCCTCAGGAATGACCTTTCAAGGGAAGATGACCTAGGGGTGGAGAAAAGTGGGCCATACTAAAGGAGGGTATAGTCAGGACAACAACCCTCTATGTGAAGCAGATAAGCAAAAGTAACAGAAAGAGAGACCGGTATGGTTCTCAAAGGTAGCAGAAAAGGTGAAGGCTAGAGAGTAGCATCCAGAAGGTATAAGGAGACCAGAGAGAGGAGGATAGGGAGTGTATCAAGGAAAACAGAGGGAGGCAGACAAAGTAGAAAGGAGTACAGAGGTGCAAACTGAGGAAAGAATAATTCAGGGAGTATCAAAGGAACAAGACTTTTTAGGTATATTGGTGAAAAAAGGAAAACAAGGGAGGGATTATGTGGTTAAAGAGAGAGGTGACTGTACAGATGATGATCAAGAAAAAGCAAACATCTTAAATATTTCTGCTCTGTGTTTACAATAGAAAGGAATGGGAGGGACCACATAAGGGCACCAGGAACTTTGCTGGGAGGGAAATGGACACTAATTTGTTTCCTGAGTCCAGAATGCACTTGCTAACCTGAAGGTGGACAAGACTATGGGGCCAGCAGGGTAATCCAGGGGTGCTGAGGTAGCTCAGGAAAGTACTAGCTGCACCTCTGACAGACCTATATAACAGATCACTGGAGACTGGCATGGTCCTGAAGGACTGGAGAAGGGCAGATGTAATCCCACTTCGCAAAAAGTGGTAGCAAGGAAGAGGCAGGTAATTATGAGCCTGTCTGCCTGACATTGATGGTGGGTAAGTTAATGGAAACACTACTAAAGGAAAGAATTGTGGAATATCTTGTATCCAATGGATTACAGGACCCAAGACAGCATGGTTTACAGAGGGAAGGTCATGCAAGACAAATCTGATGGATGTCTTTGACTAGGTGACCAAGGAGTTGGATCAGGGAGGAGTGGAGGATGTGGCCCACCTGGACTTCAGCAAAGCTTTCAACACTGTTCCACATAGCTAGGAGACTGGTAAGCAAGTTGAGTAACTGAGGTGGTTAATAAAGGTAATCTGGGTAAGGAACTGGTTGTAGATAGGACACAGAGGTAGTGGTAAATGGAGTTTTCTCCAAGGAAAGGGGGTGACCAGTGGGGTAACTCCAGGATCGGTGCTGGGACCAGCTCTCTTCAGTATCTTTATAAGTGATATAGCAGAGGAACTGGAAGGAAAGGTCTGCCTCTTTGCAGATGACACCAAGATGTGCAATAGAGTGGACCTCGGGGGTGTGCATGGAAAGGATGGACAAGGATCTAAAAGACTAGAAGAGTGGTCAAGGGTATGGCAGCTGGGTTTTACTGCAGAAAAGTGCGAAATAATGCACTTGGGCCATAGAAACTAAGAAACTGAGCACAGAATGGATGGAGTGATATTGACAAAGACCAAGCAAGAAAGAGACCTGGGGTAATTATATCGGATGACCTAAAGATGCCCAGGCACTGTACAAAGCAGTTGGAAGTGGTAGTGGAATGCTGGGGTGCATAGAAAAGGTATTGCCAGCAGGACGAGGGCGCTGCCCCTATATAGATCTATGGTAAGACCCACCTTGAATATTGTGTCCTGTTCTGAGACCACATCTGAGGAAGGACATAGAGTGGAGGCTGTCCAGAAGAGGCCTACCAAAATGATGCAGGGTCTGCATGAAAAGCCCTGTGAGGAGAGGCTAAAAAGAGCTAAATATGTGCTCCTTGGGAGAGGAGGGAGAGGGGATTATGATGGATACCTTTAAATACCTCACAGGGTAAATAAAGGTACTGGAAGAGTACTTTCAGAGAAAAGGTGCTCTAGAACAGGGGCCTTGATATGAAGCTGGATGGGTAAATTCAGGAGGGATGTAAGGAAGTATTTCTTCACAGAAAGGGTGGTGACTGTCTGAAACAGCCTTCCAGAATAGTGGGGAGCAAAACAGTGGTGGGATTCAAAGGCACAAGGGAATCGTAAGGATGTGTGTGTGTGTTGGGGGTTACACCATAGTATGTCAAGTAGGATCTGCAGTAAAAATGAAGGTTAACAAAATGGGCAGACTGGGTGGGCCCAGTGGCATTTATCTTCTGTCACAGTCTATATTTCTGTTTTGTAGTCTAGATAGTTCTCTTATCGAAACCAGTAATTTGGAGTTATTACTGTGTCAAGGTTTGTGTACAGAATGCTGAGCATGAGCTGCTGATCTGTCAGAACCATGCTCAAAATTCGTGCACAAACCATGACATAGTTAAATTGCAGATCAATGGTTCCTGTGAAGAGAACTGTACCAAAATGCTGCCCATAAAAGCAAAACATTGCAAAATATATGTATCACTTTTCATTCAGGTACAGTTACATATCAATGTGGTATGGGTACAAGTATAATTTCTGGAAATAGGAACATTATAAATAGCCACTAATTAGAAATTATTTCCTGCCCTATTTAAATACCAAGTAAAGAAACAAACTGTTAAACCTGTTTATCGTAGTTTTTCCATGCTGTTTGAATTTGTAGGTTTATAGTGGTAGGCACTAAATGGTAAGGAACATTAACGATATTAGACCATGCAGATGGGGCATTTGTGCTGTACTAACGTTTGATATCCTGGTTTAAAGG
Source organism: Neoceratodus forsteri (assembly GCA_016271365.2). NCBI lineage: Eukaryota > Metazoa > Chordata > Ceratodontiformes > Ceratodontidae > Neoceratodus > Neoceratodus forsteri. The sequence continues at coordinate 260,499,551 of JADMNL010000027.1, read as the reverse complement.
GTCTAGCCTTACTGGATGCATCTGCTAATCAAATATTTCCATTCTTTTGCTGATCAGAGTCAGAATACCGCCCAGAAGAGCACTAATAATAGGGTCAGTTACTTATCCTAATGTAATGTGCTGATGTGATGCTTTATCGATCCGCTCTCTTTTGATTATTTTTGTTTGCACTGGTGTAAACTCCATACACAAAAGAAAAAAAAAGCCAGATTTCACCACTTCCTTGAAGCTGAAGTGGGAAAATAGTGGTGCCACCCTATGTTGCCTGAAGGAGCATATTGCACTCTGCCAGATAAAACATGTGTAGGGGTTGTGGGATAACAGATGGCCCAGACACAGAACTTCAGGTTCACACACAATCTCTATGTGATGTTTGTTTAAAACACAGTGGATAACCTTAAGCAATGGCATATCCCTTCTTCAGTGCATCAGTTTGCAGCAACATACTATGCATGTCCTTCTTCTGTACTTATCACCTACTGTCTCACTGATCTGTTCAGTGAAAATTATTTTATTCCTTATGTTGGTCTTGTCTGTTTGGGTGATAGGGAGCTCAAAAGAAAAAAAAACAAACTAAATACAAAGAACCTCAGTTGCAGAAGCACTGAAACAAGGGTTACCTCAAAGGGCATACAGATAAAGCCCAGTTTCAAAGAAACACATCATCACACATAACCCACAATGCAGAGCATCATGGGATGTATATGCAAATTGCCATGACATTTTAGACTGGTTCAGCTTAAAGCAGGAATGCAGGGTGCCAAAGGGCCTCTCAAACAAGCTCTCATTTGCATACATTTTAAGTACAACAGGGGTTTTCTGATATCTCTACCCTGGTAACATAATTCTATAATACAGTCACCTAGTAGCTTTTTTCCTTTATCAAAACACCTAGTGCCATGGTATTTTCAACATTTACAAGTTTCATACACACAAGGTATATACATCAAGGTATTTTATGACACAGTGCTATTGTATACTAAATCCAACAATGAGGAACACAGCCTGTTGTATTACATCAGTTTGGAGGTCACCACAGTAACCTCCTGTATGAGGACCTGAGGAGGAAAAGGAAAATTAAAGGGGACACTATAGCATCGTCAAGAAGAGGAGGGGTGCCCATAGGTGGCCAACCTATGGACTAGAAATTGTAAAGGATAGATTAGGCTCAGAAATAGAACTGTTGCAACAGATTTAAGAAAAGGTCAGTCTTCAAGAGTGGAAGGATCTCCTGTCACAGAACACCTGCAGCTGGTTTCCTTACTCTAGCACTCTGCATCTTATTCTTTTGGATTTTACTAAGGAAAAAGTTCACTTATTTTCTAGTCAGATTACACCCCAGCAGTATACACACGACACATCTTTGCATAACCACAATACTTTGTGATGGTTTTCAGGCTTTTGATTGGATGTGTGTTATGCACTACCTTCTTGTATCATTGGTGCACCCTGCAGTGTGTATTTTTCTTTCTTATCAGCATTTAAATTACTTCACGTTTTTTACCCACTGAGATAATAAAAGTGGGTTCAAACATTTGTTCTCAGGCAGCAGGCACACCAGTAACTGCTCTTTTTATGGGATTCAGTTTGGGATTAAAAGTATTGTCAGCAGTTTTGAGACTAGTTCCCTCATGCTGGATTCCTGGTTCCTTACAGTTAGATGTTGCTTTTGTTCCTGCCAGATTTTGCTAATTTCTTGCTCTTAAACTGTGCATTTTGTGGATTTTAGTAGTAGAAAAGATTGTTTGTTTAGATTACCTTTTAGTTTGTGTGGCCTTGCCAAGATGCAATCACACATAGTGCCATGGTCTCTGGCACATTTCAGTGCCATTGGTACTTTGATTAACTATTGGGTAGTGCCTGGACTGAAAATGATATAGAATTTACATTTGCATAGTACTGTGCATGCACTGTAAGTCAAAGTGTTCTACATTACAGCCAGTTTATTTTCACAGGCTAGCATAGCTGTGATGCCACATCCGATTTCCACTGGGGTCCTGCTTCATCTGAGGAGAGCTTGATGTCTCTCTGTACCATTGGTAGTTTGACTAGTTTTGTAATAAATGACTAGTTGATAAATATGACTCCTGCTTAAATCTCATCTTGATACATTACTAAGCAGGAGACCGAGATTAAGCCCTTTCTACCCTGTCCTCATAATCTGCACGGTTTCATTTCTGTTTCCTCACAACCCTCTTGGAAGCCTGTAAGGTGACTCTCTGTGAGGGACCCCTCCTCCTCTACTGTAAAACTGAACAGAATAACTGTTCAGTACATCTGCCTTCTCGTGTCATCTTCTACCCTCCCACATCCCTTAGTCTAATAATCCGCCTTCTCTGTAATATACATAAAAATTATTTCCCTCATCTGCTGTTCTCCGCTCTGTATCTGCCTTGGCCTTCCTGGCTCGTTTCTTGCCTCCTTAAGTTTACCCTGATACTCTTCCTAATTCCCTCCTTTAGTCCACTCTTCCATCCTTTTGTCTCTCACTGCTTCTCTTAATGCCTTAAAAAAACAGGGGTTTCTGGTGGTGCTTGTTTTCCTTTGCCACTTTCCTCATTACAACTGACCGTGGCTTCCAGAATACACCTGTTAATGATCTCCCAGTTGGTTTCTGTATCCACTGCCACCCCACCAATTTCCATTTAACCCCCAACTTTTATTAAAATCTGCCCCCACAAGGTACAGGATCACAGCATTCAATTTGGAGTTACCTCTTTTAATGGCTGTTTCAAACCACACCGAGCTGTAGTCGCAGTATCCCAGTGATTCTTTTACTTCAACCCTACCTACCACTAAATGCTTATGTGGGAAAGTTTATTCAAGGGGATGGGTGCACTTCACTTGATCAGAGGCCTTTATTGTGAAAGAGTATGCTACGTAATATTTCTGTCCTTTTGTCAAAAGCAGAAGCTATTTCTATTTCTTAGTGCTGCAGTTGTGTTGCGTCATGACCAGTATATTGATTGGATACTGCAGATTATTAATTTCATCAAGTCCATGGTTGCCTCAGCTTTTCTCTTTCCAGGATGGGCTGTCCATTACTGTGTGACTGACTTGACTAGTTTGGGAGGGGTGGCAGATGACAGGGATGTGCAACAGTGACTTCAGGAACTTAGGTGCCAGACATGTTGGCAGACAGATGCCCTTCTGGATCATTGGCATTTTAACTAGTCTTGACCCGCCTCAGGTCTGATCTCTCACCATTCTGACTTCCCCAGGAGGTGGGACTGGTCTCAGAAGTCCTTTGGAGCCAGGATCCGTGATTCCTTGCTGCGCACCATAGATTTTTCCCTTGATGCAGGGCCTCCTGTGCAGATGATGCCATGGAGTACTCTGAGGAGACATGGATCTAATGCATGGTGTTGTCATCTAATGGGGCTTCTAGTTCAGTTTTGCCTGTACACCTCCCTGCATTGGGTATCTAGGTGCATTGTGGTCACCCATGCTGCCAAAACCACTGCTATCCCACCCAAGTGTTGCTCATGTGGCAGGATGCTAAGGACCCTTCCTACTGGCCTCTGTTTAGCTCTCCCAAACCCTGGAGCATGAACCTGGGTTGCCAGTGGGTAAGACAACCCCATGCCACCATCAGTTTTTTTAACATTGCGAGGTTTACCTTACTAAATACAAAGTTCAGTCACGTGAGTACCATGGCATTTTTAGATCTGGAGTGGTTTCTTGCAGTCCTGTCTCCCCTTCAGAGTGGAGTCATTTAAGTAGGAAATATGTAGGCTACCCAGTGGTTCTAAAGTACTTGGGTGCTCATAAATCCACCTGCAGGTCTTGTATGTCTGCTTAGATGGTGTCACAGCCTTTGCAGGCCTGCACTGGAAGTCCCTGTTACTGGGCGTGAGCCCTGCTCCCCTCTGAAGTAAGTTAATGGTCACCCCTTCAGATTGAACTCCGTTTACGCCACCCTCTGTGTACTATCACTGGGCAATTTGTGACCCAGTTTACCACCTGGGACCCACTCCCAGGCTGCCCAGCTTGTTTACTAGCCTCCTATGTGGGACGGTGTCAAGGCCTTGCTGAAATCATTTGCACTATCTTTACAGGTCTCTCTCAAAAAAAAAAAATAGGCATCTGGTAATAAGCGAAATGTGCCGTAACAGTTACATTGTAATTTAAGGTTGAAGGAACACTTATTTCCATCATGTTGCTCTCCACACCTGTCTGCGCTGCTTCTAGGCACAGTTGAAATAAGTGTGCTGTGCAAACATGTATCAATTTATTGGGATTCCTTACTGATTACTACCCAGGGTACCCATTGATTCCCTTGAGAAACAGAAATTTGCCCAGGCTTGCTGTAAAACCCTAATGTCAGTGTCTCTGCTGGGGCTGTTCCACAGGTTCCCTACCCTAAGGGAGAAAAGTACCTCCTACCCTGAATTTACCCTCTCCCTGAGCTCCAAGGGAGTCTCTGCTTCCTGCTGTAGGACACCAGATCAAACCTCTCTGACTGTTCAAGCTTGTCGATTCTTTTGAATATGCAGAAGACTGACATTATGTTCTGTTTGTCTTACGTATGAATAGTGTGTGTATTTTTGCAGAAACATGAGCCTGCTTCCCTTAGTCACGGAACCTTGATAAAGAGGGCCATCACTCTGGTGACTGACAGTGCTAATACCTATCTGTCGCAAACAACACTTGCTTTAACTGAGACTCTAAGGGAATATACCAAGGTAAGCTGAATGGGCAGCACTGTGGTCTCAGTTTTCAAGTTATCATTCACTGTCATTTTCTCTGTTGTTAACTTTGTTTTAAATCCCTTGCTACACTTTGCTACTCTCCACACCATGCGCTCTGCTTTCATGGTGGGGACAAAAAAATATTTTCATTGACAGTTATCTGGCATGAATTATGAGTCCTGTAATTACTGTTTTTCTGGGAAAACTTTGAAAAATGCACTATTTAGAAACTAGCTTGGCTTATAGTTAATGTATACTGTATTTCTCTCTACTTGTCTTTGTTGTTTGAGTGAAAACAGCATCTTTATCTCCAGTGCTGATTCCCAGCTGAAGTATAATCCTCTGCTCATAACAGCAGCATTGTGACTTTGGCTGGAGAATAAGGACAGGGTAATACATTCGAGACAAAGATGTTGATTTCATGCAAACCTCAGTGAACAATAGGGACGAGGAATACAAAAATATATTAAAGCAGCAGTTTAGGATAAAATATTTTCTGATTTTCATTTTGTCTGTACTACACTTGACTTTATGCTCTTTATGTCACCCTCATTGAAACGCGTCACCCGACTGGCTGTATTTTGTTTGGATTGTGCTCCTCCCTTCCTCTTTCCTCTGGGTCACACGAAGCGAGCTTCTGGTCAGTGTGCCTCTCCCAGTTAATTTTAAATTTGGTCAATCACTCAGTCAATCAATCAATAAAAGTATTGTACTTCATTATTCTGTTTATTTAGAATTTTAGGCCAGGAAAGGCACACTGAGCAGAAGCTTGTTTCCAGTTATTTCTAGGCTTTAAGTCTAATTGGTGGTGATGGTGGGATGCCTTGTGTTTTCTGTCTGTTTTGTTATACAAATGAGTGTTTTCCTTTAACAAGAACATTTCTCAGTAAGGTCACTGCATATCTGCCTACTTACCACAGTAGAATTAGGTTGTTATCTCTTCCCATTCATATCCCAAAGCAATTTAAAATAATTGTTTTAACTGTGCCCCTGAAAAGTAAACAGATAACGTGCAACAAACTACCCTCTCTAAAGCTAACTTCCATGCCTCCTGAAATGTAACCCCTCCAGAAACTTAGATCGCTGTGTAACCCCTAGGTGGTGCTATCCCAAGGCTACTACCCTACCTGCTTGACTAGTAGCAGGTTAAGGGGCCTGAGTTCTAAACGGGTGCCACCACCTGGAGGTCAGGGTTGAGTAGTGGTCAAGCTAACCTGGGCACAGCCCTCCGGGACACTGTAACACCCTCTTTCCTTACTAGTGGCTGGAACAATACACAATAATCACTTTCACAATACCTCTGATACACCACACAAGTACCCACACTGTTTGCACTTACCACCAGGGCTTTCTCTCTCTGGCCTGGCCCTGGGGACCCCGTAAAACAAGGTTATACATAGCAAATAACAGCAGTACAGTACTTTTGCACAAACTGGAACCACAGTCAGTGTAAATGCAAAAGAGGTCTGATTTATTTAAGGGACTTGAACAAGGGAGGGCGTAATCAGGTTAATTTGCTTAAAGCCTGTATCAATCAAACAGTTATGCATGCACTTCAGGGTCCATAAGCAGTCACACACTCTGGGTACCCAGATGGAGAATGGTGGGCTAGCCAGAAGCGTTGCAGCTGGTTGGGGCGCTGTGATGGAAGAAAACAACATGCACAACACACTCTATTTGTAATCCGAGCCAGAGGGCTCAGTTTGTGAAAAGAAAACAACAAGACAATCAGATGACACAATTTTAGACTAGGCTGTTGTCGCGAGGAGCTACCCTGATGATTACTCACGATACCCAAGACTGGACACAGGCTGGGCCGGAAGTGAGACAGCAGGTGGTTATTCTGGAGTGCCAGGAGAAGCAGGGCCCCACACAAATCGCTGAGGTGCCATTCCTGTTCAAGCGTGGAGCAGGGGCTGATTCCCAGGCAGGTCTCTTATCAATGACTTTCTCTGTGTAGCGGGTAGTCTGGCTGGGCTAGTGTGGCAAGGCCCAGGCCAAATGGAGACAAATTCGGTACAGTCCAGTTTGGGCTAGGTACAGCTTCCAGCAAAGCTGAACACAGTTCACACAGTGGGGGCCAAATCACGACCCACTTTCAATACACAGCACATTTACATGTAAGGAAATTCTACTGTACCAGACAAACCGCTCTCCGGTCACGATTGCAAAGTCTCTAGCACAAACCGGGATTCAAAAGCATCTGGAAATCCTGACAGGCTGATTGCATTCAGCAAAATCTTTGGTCTTCTTCAGGTATGAACCTGGTAAAAATCAGTGGCTTACTTTGTTCTCACAAACTTGGATTTAGTCCAGAATAATTCTCTTCTCTCCTCTCAGGGGCAGCAGGCAGACATGCTGGCCAAAAACTCACCCGTTCACTGTTCTCCCTTGCAGAACTACACAGAACTACTTGCCCAAATCACTTGAGCTGTTCTCATTTTTTTTTTTTTGGTCTTTGGTAACGGGTAAGGCCACTGGGCGACCTGGGAGCACTGAGTGGTTAAGTGACTTGCTCAGAGTCACACAGTATGCAAGTGGAGGTTGTGAGAATCAAACTCAGGTCTGGTCTGCTGGATGCACCAAGCTCATTCGCACCTTGTTCCTCTAACCTCTAGGCTATACGCCAGCCCATTTCACTTCCCAATTCAGAACTGACTGAAACAGCAGGCAGCTTGGAATTTCCCTCAGATCCAAAAGATTCGGTTGGCTGATCTGTCTGTCATTCACAACAAAGGCTCCCCTTCAGGTGCAAAAGGCCAAAAGCCCAAAACTACAATTCCTACAGATTTTGACTACAGACAGCTCCTGTAGTCCAACTCCATTTTAGGTCCCACCAGACTGATTGGTCCAGTTCGGCAGTTCCGGCCAAAATTGTGGGGATAAACAAAACAGTCCTTGCTGCAAAGAAAGCAGGTTAGACAAACTACCTTATTACTACTACTGTAATGAATGATCAGCAAACAGTTACATCTATTAACAGGGCTCCACTATGCAATTAGGGATGGCAGAAAGCGGAGCGATTACCTGGCAGCCTGGGCAGGGACTCGAGCATGACAACACTCAGCACCTTCCCAGATTAATTATTACTGCAGTCTAGGCAGCTCTTAAAACAACAGTACATAGAGGCTGCACAGGCACTCTTTGGCAATAATGATTAACTGCTAAATGCAGGACACCAGCCTGGCATTGAGCATTTAGGCAAGCTCATGGAAGACTTTAGGAACCACCATTTGTAGGGGGTTACAGCTGCATTTCATGAACATACTATTTCCGAAACACTGTACCTTACAAACTGTCCCCAATTTTCCTAGCCAAATACATCCTAAAATTTACATCCCCTGCCCGTCAAATTTTGTTTCACTACTCTCTTATTTGCTCCCATTTTCCCAATTGTGCACATCTACATCTTTCCTAAATGTTGCTCCTCTTCATAATTTTGCATCCTCACATGCCTTCATAATTTTGCACTACTACATGTCTCCCTAATTTTGCATTTCTACTATAGTCCTTAGTTTTACACTCGTACACCATCAAAATTTGTGCCCGCCTAAATTTGTGTATTTGTATCCTTTACAAACTTGTAACCCATACCATCCCAAATTTGAGCCTCTGCTTCCTTCCCAAAATCTGTTCCCTCCTCACCTTCCTGAAATTTTAACCTTGATCCTTTTTGAAATGTGTGCAGCTGCACTTCCAAAATTAAAACCCTTGCATCCCTCACAGAATTTGCATCTCTTCATCTCTCCCTAAATGAGCACTCCTGCATCTCTTCAAAATATGTGCCCTTGCAACCTTCCCAAAATGTATGCCCCCTCACTCCCTCTGAATTTTGTGCCTGACATCCCTCTTGAAATGTGGCCTTGCATTTCGGGTGGAGGATAGACATGCAACTTTGTGAGGGTAAAGATTTTGGTAGAGTGTGGGGGCATAAATTTCAGGAGGGATGTGGGATGTAATTTTAGAAGCATGAGGGGCTGGAGTTTTATGTAAGGGTATGAGGCACATTTCTAGAAGGATGCAAGTGCACAATTAGGAGCAGGGTGGGGCCACCGTCTTTAGGAGCGTGGAAGGGTGTGAGACACAAAGTTCGAGAGGACTGTGTGAGTGCAACATAAATGAAGAAATCGCTGTGCAGATGTTACAGATGCAAGTAGGGGCACAAAAATAGGAAGGATTGCAAGGTGTAAAATTCAGGAAGGGTACATATTGTAAAATAGCGGGGAAGAGCTCAAGATTCAGTAAGGGTGCAGCGTGAGTAGAAGTTGTGGTGGGCACAGGGAGGAATTTTTGAGGTGGCATACTAGCAAAATTTGGGATGGTTGCAAGGTACAATATTTCAGAAGCGGGCTCATTTCAGGAGGGGTGAAAATGTCAATTTCTAGGGGTGATATTTCAGGAGGCATAAAGAGGTGGGTAAACATGTAGAGGAGGTATGTGCAGATTTTGTTTACATTTCTGGGATACTGTAAACAGTATTTTTTAAACTGCTTAAGGATCTGAAAAGCATGTTGTTGTAATATACTGTAATCAGTGTAATGTGGTGAGACATGCAGTGACATCACAGAATTTTTTTAATTCTGCAGTAGAACAACAAGGAAGTAAATACACACAAAGATTAGAAAGTCGCTAATATCTTTTTTCAAACAACATGAAGTCTTACTGTATTCAGACATAATGTAGTTAGCCCAGCACTTGAACTGCCCCGGAAGGAAAAGAGTTAACTCCATGCAAAAGCATGGAGCGTTGAGCTCGAGTTTGGTTTTCAAACCTCTGTCTGTGGTACTTCCCAGTGTAACTGTCAGATGCTTTACTCTGCCTAACAGTGAAGTTGCTCCAGAGATTTCCTCTCCTCGGTTTGGTATAGTAAAGCGTTCGGTTTTAAAAACATTTCTTTATTGTTTTTGATTCCAACCTCTGTCTACGGTACAGGTAGTGTTGTAGATAGGTAGTGACTGTGTTTTAATTTTATTTAGCTGTGGAAATTGTTTGTCTCTCGGTTTCTTTTCGGTCAGTCCGGTTAGGAACTGACCCTGTAATCTCTAATTTTAAATAATATCTTTCTGGGATTAGTGTGGTGTTCCGGCTACCGATTGGTTTAAAAAGAACGGGCTTTTCTCTGTTCTTTTCAAACCGTGACACGGTTGTTACCGATCAGTTGGTATTACCTGGCTTGAAAGCTTCTATAGGGTAATTTTGGTAGGTTGGCCATGTCCGAGAAACCCAAAAGAAAACCGGTCCCACTAGGTTTCAACACTGTACTGAGTGGGGAGGCCTTTGCCAAGGCCGACCCCACCTCATCTGTGTTTATTGTCTGAGTTTACCACCTCCAGTCAGAATGCCAAATTGCAAAACTTTCCAAAACCACTCTTAAAAAAGACTGAGTAGGTTGAGGAAAGGAGGCCGAAAGTCCATGGATCTGGATGGCCAGCCCGGTTCGGTGCTGAGCTGAACCTGAGGAAGTGCCTATAACCTGGGCGATACCTCCTCGGGCAAAGGAGAGCCGACTCTGAGGGTCGGTTCAGTCAAAAAGAAATGAAAGTCTGCCAGTTGGATCCAGTACCACATACTCCAACCAGCGGATGAGATAGCCAAAGCGATTAGTATTGTTCAGTCGCTTCCGCCCAGTTCCGTCGAACCAACACCGCCCGGTTGACGGTCAGTTCGATCGGAACCGGCTCCTTGATCCAGATGCTTTCTATGAGGAGTGGGAGGGAGACGAAGATTATCCCGACGATGACGATGATGATCAGGGGTCTGGATGTCCCATTGAACCGGACATCTCCCAGACAGGCCCTCTGATATCTCTCCTCCCAGGCTTTCTGAGTCCCTTCACACTTCTTGTTTTACAAGAAGTTGGCCCAAACCCTCCAGCTCCCTATGGTTGAAGCTGCTGAGGAGGAAGAAGAGCCTGATTTTGTGGAGATGATGGACATCCCAGAGTCCAAAAAGTTGTCTATTCCCTTCATAAGTCCTTGGGGAAGCGGACTCAAAAGATTCTACAGACTCTAACTCTTTACCTCCTGTAGATAAAAGAAAGGACAGGAGGTATATGTTATCAGAGCTCAGCTGCGGAGTTCCTTTATTCACATTGCAGCCATGTTGGGGTAGTGCAGGCTGCAGCCTGTGACAGGGCAAACATTCCTTTGGCTTCACACCCCCAGACAAGGACTCCAGGAAAGTTGATGCCATGGCAAAAAACTATACTTGGCATCCTCTTTGGGACTCAGGCAGGCAAATTATATGGCCTATACAGCCAGGTACCAGAAGTCCAGGTGGGATACGGTTCTGAAACTGGCTCAACAGGCCTCCCCAGCTAGCCAAGAGCTGGAGGAGGTGGCTGCAGATGGAATTGAGGCATCAAAGTACAATTTCATGCTGCTGTGGACTCCCAATGATGTGGCATCCAGAGTCATGGCTACATCTGTGTGTCTCAGGAGGCATGCTTGGCTCAGATGTACAACCTATCACAGGACACCCAGTCCAAGGCTATGGATTTTCCTGTAGTTGGTAACTCTCTGTTTGGGGAGCAGACAGAGGCTTACATGAAGAAATGGACGAATACAGGACAACATACAGGAGTGCACAGGCTAAGGAAAGGCAAGCCACTCCTCAGAAGCAGCAGTCCAGGGGCAGGGCAGGCCTTTTCACAGGCCTTTTACCAAGCCAGGCCTCCTCTTCTTACCCACAAAGGAGTTTTTCAGGAGGCGGCAGGAGGGATGAGCATGGCTGCTTCCTCCTCCCAGTCTAAGGCTCCTGCCAAGCAGACACCCTGAGGTGCTCAGCCGGGTCGACTCCCCAATCCCAGTAGGGAGGCAGGCTGGCTGACTACTTTCAGGCCTGAAGTCTGTTACCTCAGACAAGTCGGTCCTGGAAGTAGTAAGCCAGGGACAACCCCTCAGTTTCAAAAGGTACCCAAAGGAGGGCCAAGTCTTTTCCACCTGCATCAATCTCAGAAACCCTTGCCCTGGGCAGAGGTTTCCTCTCCTAGCTCTCAGAGCCATAGAAGGTTCCTACTCAACACAGGGGAAAATGGCTATGCTCCAGGTACTTCCTTACCCCAAAGAAAACAGGGAGTGGTGACCCATCCTGGATCTAAGGTACTTGAACAAACACATATCAAAACCCAAATTCAAAATGGTAACTCTGGGAATAATCCTTCCCTCTTTAAGGCCAGGAGATTGGCTAGCATCACTGGACCTCAAGGATGCCTACTTTCATATCCCTGTAAGGTGCTCCCACAGAAAATACCTCAGGTTGAGTTGCCTTCAGGCCACTATCAGTTCAAGGCCATGCCTGTTGGCTAACATCAGCTCCAGGGTGTTCACAAAGTGCCTTGCAGTAGTGGTGGCTTACCTCAGAAGACAGGATATCACCATTTTCCATAGCTGAGCGACTGGCTGCTGGTAGGGTAGTCATCAGATCAGGTCAGGGCAGCTCTGCAAACCACCCAGGACTTGCTCAGTTCTCTGGGGTTTCTTCCTAAATCTGCCAAAATCAGTCCTTGAACCAGTACAGCTTCTCACCTTCATGGGGTGGAATTGGATACTGTCCAAGGAAAAGCCTTCCTTCCTCTGGCAAGGGTGAAGGCCTTAGTAGACCTTGCTTCCTCCTTTTGGCCTCAGGTTTCTCTTCCAGCGAGACAGTTCCTCCAACTCTTGGGCCACATGGCAGCCTCCACTGCAGTGGTTCAGGGAGCCAGATTTCAGATGCGGGACATTCAGTTCCATCTAAGGTCCTTTTGGTCACAGAGAAGGGACACTGTCCCAAACTGAATCCAGTGACCGAAACTCTGGTACAAGCTCTCCAGTGGTGGCTGGACCAGGACAACCTCAGACAAGGGGTTCCATTTCTCCCTCAAGTTCCATCAGTAATACTGACTGGATGCTTCTCTCCTAGGCTGGGGGAGCCCACCTGGAGCCCTAACAGCTCAGGAATCTGATCCCTGTGGAGTCTCTTCTTCATAGCAATCTCCTGGAACTCAGGGCAATTTTCTAGCCCTTCAGACCTTCTAGGATTCAGTCAAAGGGCTGAGGTGGTCCAAATCAGTATAGGCAGCACTACACAATGTGGTACATCAACAAACGAGGAGGCACTCCGTTCCATGGCCCTGTGCACGGAGGCCATGAAGATTTGGATCTCTGGCCTATTCCTTTAGATTTCCTGGTAGCGGTTCATCTTCCAGGGAAAGACAATATGTTAGCAGGTGCCTTGAGCAGGATTTCACAGGGACATCACGAATGGCCCCTGAATCCTCACATTCTGAGGATCATTTTCTCCAGGTGGGGCATCCCTGAGATAGATCTATTTGCAGCACCAGACAATCATCAGCTTCCTCTGTTTTGTTGCAGACCTCCAGTCCTGGTGACAGTTCCCCAGGATGCCCTCATTCTGGACTGGAAAGGCAGGTTTCTGTATGCCTTCCCTCCTTTCCCTCTCCTGTTCAGAGTTCTGATCAAGATAAGAACTCAACCCTGCTCAGTGATTTTGGTGGCTCCAGATTGGGCCAGACAGCCCTAGTATCCTCTTCTGTTGTCCTTGGCTGTGTCACGTCTCCAGTGTCTTCCCAGGAGATACAATCTTCTCTCCTCCTCTCAGGGGTGGATCTGGTTCTCAATCTCCAGTCCCTCAACCTCAAGACCTGGCTCTTGAAGAGTTAGAATATGCAGCACTTCATCTCTCAGGGAGTTCTGGATATTCTAAGGTCTCAGGAAACCTTCCACTAGAAAACTAACAATTCCAAATGGAAGAGTTTCAGTATTTGGTGCTCTCAGAAAGGCATCCTGCCTGATTCTGCAGACATTTCCACAACCTTAGACTATCTAGTTCATCTGAATGGTCTGGGCCTTAGGCCTGCCACTCTGAAGGTTCATCTAGCAGCTGTCTCTGCATTCCTCTCAGCAGGAAGGGCTCTTCCTGGCATCTCATCCTGTTTTCAGAAAGTTTTCAAAGGTCTGCTCACATTAACCCTCCCTTTAGGAGCCTACTCCATGTAAGATCTTAATGTCTGCATTGCTCAGCTGATGCAGCCACTCTTTGAGCCTGTGGCTTTGGCTGAATTGAAGTACTTGACCTGGAAAACTGTGTTTCTGGTAACTATTACTTCTGCCAGGTGGATTAGTGAATTATAGGCCCTGTCAGTTGAACCTGACTTCATATCCTTCCATAGGGATGAAGTGGTCCTAAGAACTAATAGGAAGTTCTTGCCTAAAGTGGTATCGGTTTCCACCTAAACCAGTCCATATCGCTCCCTGTGTTTTCACTGACCATTCTTCAGGAAAGAAGATTACACAGTTTGGATGTTAAAGGGCTCTTAGCTACTACATAGAGCATACTAAGGTACACAGAAATGACTGTCTTCAATTGTTTCTCACTTATGGTGAAGTGGGGAAAGGTAAGCCTGCCACTAAAGATCTATTGCCAGGTGGATTGTTTCTTATATACAATTCTGCTGTGACAAATTAGGTAGAACACCCCTTCAGGCCTGAGGACTCACTCCACTAGGGTACAGCTGCCTCTCTAGCTCGGACCAGAGATATTCCTTGTTAGAGATCTGTAAAGCAGCCACCTGGAAAACAGTACATACATTCACCAAGCATTACTCCCTGGACATCCAGTACTGCAGAGTCTGTTCCCAAAGTAGGTTCTGCATTCCCTCTTCCATAGGGAACTGCTTGGTAGTCTGCATTATGTCCGAATACAGCAAGGCTTCATGTTGTTTGAAGAAAAATTACTCATCATAGTAATGTTGTTTCTTCTAATGGAGTCTTGCTGTATTCTGACCTCCATCCTCCCTCTCAGAACCTGTTTTTGGGAAGTGGGCTGGCAGGTACAGTGTTGCAGCTCAGGGTGTATCTTGTACCCTCCCTTTTGGTGGGGTAGCTGTTATGTTTATTATTCTTATGTTCATAGCCTAAATTGTCTCTACCTTGTTTCTTCTTGGGTTCTCGACTTGAGTCTTTTGGACCCCAAAACTATTTTTGCCTTTTGGCTATATGTTTCAAACAATTTCCATATTTTAGTGCCTAGTTAGTTAGTTGCTGATAAGAATCTGGCGGTTACACTGGGAAGTACCACAGACAGAGGTTTGAAAACCGAGCTGGAGCTCAACGTTCCATGCTTCTGCAAGGAGTTAACTCTTTCCTCTCGGGGCAGTTCAAGTGTTGGGGCTAACTGCATTATGTCTGAATACAACAAGACTCCATTAGAAGAAACAACATTACTATGGTGAGTAATTTTCTTTTTAGAACATAGTTTATTTTATTGTATATTTTCAAAAATCAACATATATACATACACAATTTAACACTCATTGACATTACATAAATTTCTACATTTCCTTACTTCCCCTCTCCAATGACAATTATTTCTCTGATATTTAGTGTATCAGATGAGTTACATGTTTTGTATTTGTCAGGCTAACTTGTAAGAAAAAAATAAGCAGCTCTCCACAAATGTTAAACATTTAGGCAGTATTAGTGGGTACCTTCTGAGTCTACCTTTCAGGTCGTTACTATATCCAATGTTAATAATACATGGTGTTTTCTCATTTCTTCTGGTAGCTTTTGTACCTGTTATTGGTACAGCCAATGATCTTTTCTATTCATAGCATTGCTAGAATCTCATCGGGCTGTCACAGTGGCAGGAGAAATAGGCCGAAATGGTCTATTGAGTCTGCTCGATTGTGTAGCTAGCCCCTCACCTTGCAGCTGCCCCACCCTTCCTCACAGTCCTTCCCCCCTCACTCTGTCCCACCCCTCTTGAAGCAGCCCACCATTCTACAAAAACCACCTCCTTTGGTAGAGTGTTCCCTTGTCTATCACCCTGTATGTGAAGTAATGTCTCCTGAAATTTTCCCCTCAATTGATGGCCTCTGGTATCCCTCCCTCTTCTGATCGGAATAACTCTCCTGTATTTGCCTTTTTATCCTTCAGGTACTTAAAGGTCTCAATCATATCCCTATCTCTTCTCCAGGAATACATGTTGTGCATGTTCAGCCTCCCTTCGTGATTTCCCTCCAAACCCTGGATCATCTTAGTCACCCTCACTGCACCCTCCAGCAGTCTGATATCCTTTTTTCAGGGAATGGGCGCCAGTACTGCACACAGTATTCCAGTTGTGGCCTGACCAGTGACCTGTACAAGGGAAGGTTCACCTCACTCCTGCTAGAGGAGATCCCCTTGCTATGCAGCCCAGCATCTTGTTGGCTTTGCTGCTGCCTTCCTGCAGTGTGCCGTGTTGTTCATACTCCCTGTTATCACCCCAGGTCCTTTTCCTCCTCTGTGCTCCCAACTGTACCACCCCAGCTGATAGCGCCTCCTCTGGTTTCTTGGCGCCGAAGTGCACTATCTTACACTTCTTGGCATTTAACCCCAACTGCCATGTTTCTGAACACTCCAGTAGTTTAGTCAGGTCTTCCTGCAGTTCCTTCCACCCCTCGATGTCATCCACCACAACTCCCATCTTGGTATCGTCTGGAACAGACTGATCTTACTCGGGTCCCAGGTGAGATATCTGCTGTGATTATCCCAAACAGCACTGGTCCCAGGACCGACCTGCTGGTATCCCACTCGTTACCGCTCTTGGCGATGGAGAGTTTCCCTCCACCACCACCCTCTGCTGTCTGCCCTTCAGCCAGTTAATGATCCACCTGACCATCTTAGTACCCTCCCTACATATTCCAGCTTCCCCAGCCTCACATGTGGCACAGAATAGATGGCCTTGCTGAAGTCCAGGTATAGGACATCCACTGCATGGCCCTTGTCCAGCTCCTGGTCACCCAGTCATAGTACTCAATCAGGTTTGTCTGGCAGGACCTACCTGAGACAAACCTGTGCTGTTGCTGTCCTGGCATTGTCCTGCAAAATGTCACCAGTCTCTCATTAGGATGGTCTCATTGTCCCATTCCACATGAGACAGTAGCGTGTCATCTAGCCAATGCCCAAGTATCACTTTCTTGTGTTATGTGATATCTCTGGGTAGTGAGTAGCTGTTTATCATAATGTCCTGCTATACAAATTTCAGGAGAAAGCATTCTCCAGGCTAAGCAGTGGATCCAGTTGACCTTGACCCTCTCACTAGCGGCTCAGCCTTAAGGCAGTCCATAAAATATTATACAGCGTACCCTTGGCGTTACTACATTTGGTACATAGATCATCATTGCTTTTGCCCATTTTAAAAATCTTCTCTGGGGTATAGCATAAATTATGCAGGAGGTTAAATTGCATCAGTCTTAGGGTTCTATCTTAATGTATTATACAGGTTGATCCATATCTTTTCCCAGTCCATTGCTCACTGTTTGGCAGGAGGTTCGGACCCAGTAGTAACCCTTTTGTATACCTTCCGGAGACTATCTGAAGACAACTTTGCATATAACTTAGATATCTCATTAGGACTGTTTGCTAGTATCTGGTGTGTGACTGCATATAGCTGTCACTCCATAGTTTAATATTTGTCACGCTGTGTCACTGCATGTGTCACCTAAAGTATTGATGTGCTGCCCTTTTCCATTCCCTGCCTCTGCCAGGATGGATCTGCTGGTTTTAATCCTCCTTCCCCACTATACTTTAGTCATAGGTATGTTCCAGTATATCCATGGGGCTGTGTAGATTCGCCTGTTCCTATGCATATATTACAGTTGTTAAGGATCGGTTGGGTGGGGTCTGTTCTGGATTCAGTTTGAGTTTCCTGCACAATTGGTGGTGCCCTCTGATTGATACCCTATAGTGTGTTTTAATGGTAGGAGGATCCTTTTCAGTGGGCAGTGGATTAATGGGCCGACAGTATAACCTAGAGGTTAGAGTAACAAGCTTGGCATCCAGCAGACCAGATCGGGTTTGATTTTCGCAATCTCCACTTGCATACTGTGTGACTCTGAGCAAGTCCTTATCACCCAGTGCTCCCAGGTCACCCCTGAAAACAAGCACTTGTGTCTAGTGGGCCTTACTCGATTACCAAAGGCTAAAATTAAAAAAAAATTAAAACAATGTCTGGATGTTTACCCTTCCCTTCTACATAGCTTTTTCTATGTCTGACCACCCAGGTGTGTAGCCTTGAAAAGAGGGGTCCAATCCCCATACCACTTGAGATACTGACTGCTATGGGCTGCTAGGTAGTAATGAAAGAAGTTAGGTAGTTGTAGGCCCCTTTAGGCTTTGGTCCAGTTAGCTTCAAATAAGATAGTCTGGTGACTTTCCCAGCCCAAATAACTTGTGTGATTATGGAGTGCAACCTTTTGAACCAGCTGAGGGGTAGTGCCATGTTGGCGTGGATAGGGGTATAGTATTCTGGGAGGACATTCATTTTAATGGTGCTCATTCTTCCATGAGTGACAGAGGGCTTCATCCACCTCTCTAGATCTAATCTTCTCACATCTGAGGTTATCCAGATTTTCTTTTCATGATGTTCCTGTCCTAGTAATGTCAATTCCCAGGTACCGTAGTGTTTTCAGGTCATGCCTGAAAATAGTCATCTCTATGGCTAGTGCACCCACCGGTAAGCAAAAGCTAAATAAATAAATTAGGAGACTGCTGCAATCCCAGTCTTTCCACCTCTAGTTGTGTGTTCCTGAGTTTAGGGGCATGACTGTTGAGCTTATAGGCAGATATAGCCCCAAATTCCTCTGTCAATCTGGTTTCCGGTAGGGATTTTTCGAGTTCTGTAATATGTAATAGAATGTCATCTGCGTAAAGGGATACCTATACTGTTCTTCACTTTTTGCTGACGACACAGTCCTGTACACCTCTGGCTCAGCTTTATCCGATGTAAGAAATATACTACAAGCTGACTTTGCACAGCTTGAACAGAACCTATGTAAACGCTAAACTCCTTCTCAATGCCAAAAAATGAAAGCCACGATCTTTACCCTGAAAAATTCCTCTGCCACCTTCCACCCACCTCATGAGTTTATTTCTACCTCTCTAGGTGAACCTCTTGAGGTTGTCCCCAAATTCAAATATCTGGGCATTTGGCTAGATAAAACTAGCCTTCAATACCCACATTGACTATCTGATTGGTAAGTTGAAGTGTAGAATTGGCTTTTCTTTGGAATAGGTCCCTTTCCCAACTGAGACTAGAATCGGGCTCGTCCAGGCTACATTCCTGCCCTTACTGGACTGTGGCGGCATAATCTACAATTCCTGCCCCACTGTGTATTTGAGCAAGCTGGATATCCTCTATCACTGTGCCCTCAGATTTATGACCAATTCCCCTTTCATACTCATCACTGCGATCTGTATGCAGCTGTCGAGTGGACCTCGCTCACCACCAGGCGTCTGATCCATTCAGTTACTTGGACACTCAAAATCCTATTGCACAAACTCCCAGAATATTTGTCCTCCCTTGTTCGCATCTCCCACAGTTTTTATTCCTTTAGGAAGTCTAACCTTATCGTCTTAGAGGTGCCTGGGACTCGTACCTCTGTTGATAAACATGCCATCTCTTGTGCCCTCCTCTGCCTGGAATTGGTGTACTGACAGAAGAAGCGAAACCCTGTGGAAATCCCCACAGTAGCGTTTTGTCAGGTTTAGAAAATATCGCTGTGGTGGAGCTGCTGGTGACATTTCACCCTTTGGCCGACATTCACCTCCCCCCTTTTCGGATTAACTCCAACTTGGGTTAACAGTCCATAGAAGGCGCACCCTCTGATAGAAATATGGACTGATGTCTGAGGCGACATTTGGCTGTCGACATAGGGGATGTCGCTATACCAAATGTACAACATTGTTGTTGTGTCGGCATAGGTAAACCCCTGGAATCAGCTTCAGTGTGTATTCAAAT
The DNA here is from genome assembly GCA_016271365.2 of Neoceratodus forsteri. NCBI lineage: Eukaryota > Metazoa > Chordata > Ceratodontiformes > Ceratodontidae > Neoceratodus > Neoceratodus forsteri. Next base: position 260,480,082 of record JADMNL010000027.1, on the reverse strand, counting down.
TCTCCAGCCTAGTCTCTATCACCTCCTTTAAAACCTTAGCTGCAACAAATTGAAAGAAACATGTTTTGTTTTCCCAGTTGTTTGACCAGGAGTGGCACACTAAGCTGAAAGCTTGTTTCTGGTGCGACCTGGGAGCACTGGGAAGTTAAGTGACTTGCTCAGGGTCACACAGTATTCAAGTGGGGACTGTGGGATTCAAACCCAGGTCTCTAGATTTGCAGATGTTGCTGCCGCTTAGTCTTCTTTGACCACTGTGTCACAATCAATATCCCCTTCCCTCGCTATTCCTCTTGCATACCCAACGTTTCTTTCCCCTCCCCATCTTCACCATGCTGGCCCATTCACGCCTTGCTATCTGAACACTGTGTTCTCCTTTTCCTGGACCTCCATCGACTGTCCTTCTCCTCTCTTCTTCTCACACTGTTTTCTCTTTTATCTCATTTCATATGTACTCATTTCCATGTCCTTGAATGCTGCTACCCAATCTTACTACAGTGCAGTCAGTATGTTTTATTATCAAGTTGTACATTTGCTGCATTTTTGTGTGCGTTTTTATATGTATTTTGTACTTTATCCTTGGAATTTGACTGATTGTGTATAATTCACCTTGTTTGTATATTAAGCTGTTACATGTCCTCAGGACCTCCTTGTGAATGAGCTTACTCAATGGAGTTATTCCTGCAACAAACTTCAACTTCCCTATCTTAATGCCCTGTATGAGTGGAGATTGGTTAAGTTTAGTACGCTAGTGGTTCTAGGAATAAGTTGGAACAGCAGCAGCAACAGATGGCAGCCCTGTCTGGTGCCTCGTTGTAGTTGTAATCTTGTGAAAGGACCCGTTATATAGTATTCTTGCTGAGGGCCTGTATGAGAATTTTAATCCAAGTAATAAATTCCTCTGGGAGGTTGTAATGCCTAAGGACCAGAACAAATATTCCTACAAGATTCTGTCAAAAGCTTTCTCCGGCGTCTAGAGACTAAGACCGTGGGGATCTCTGACCCTCAGACTCTGAGATCAGGTGTTCCAGTTTCCTGATATGGTTGCTGGGTTCCTACAGTGTATAAACGACAACCTGGTCATTGCCCATCAGCCCCCCCCAACACACTTTCACATAACCTTGTTTATGGAATCTTCTCTAACATTTTAATATCTAGATTGATAAGGGAGATGGGCCTATACTAGCTACTAGCTGGGGGTCCTTACTGGGTTTACGTATTAGGGTTATTATAGCTTGTATTAGGGAAAAGTCAGTGAGTCCCTTTTTGTGCATATGTGAATATACCTTGGCCAAGTATGGGCTCAGGACCTTACCGAAAACCTTGTTAAAGCTTGGAATGTATCCATCAGGACCCGTGGCTTTCTCTGATGTTAATTGTTTGATTGCCAAATTAATTTCTGCTGGCTCTATTGCTCTTTTAAAGGTCTGCTGACCTTCATTTATTTGTGGACAACGCCATCCATGAAGGCCCCAACCCTATTTCCTAAGTCTGGGGCATCCTCTGCTATGTACAACTCCTGGTGGAATTCATAAATGCTTGAGTGATCTCCCTTACTCCTGTTAGTAACTCTCCCATTTTGTTTGTTAATCCTCACAATAGTCGTGAGGCCTCTTGCATCTTGAGCCTAAGAGCCATCAACCTCCCTGCTCTATCCCCTGTTCTATGTATTTAGCTTTGATTCTATAGATTGCCCTTTCTGCTTTGTCTCTGATGAGGTCTAGTATTTATCCCTTAGTGTGTTAGCGCTATTCTGTCTGCTTCTAACGTGTGAGGATTTAGTCTTTTTCTAGGTTTCTTATTTCCAGCAGGGTGCTTTACAGCTCTTTCTCTCTTCTCTCTCTTTTCTTTTTTAGTAGCTGTCCTCAGTAGTTGCCTCCTAATGTGGCACTAACTGCTCCCCATCCCACATCCAAGTTCTCCACTGACGCAATACTTTGCTTAAGGGATTCCTTCTATAAAGTCCTTAAGTTTTTCTTGTATATTCTTATCTTTAGTAACCTGTTATTTAGGCACCAAATTCTATCATGGTCGATGTTGAAGCAAATTGCTGTCGCAGCAACCACTGGGATACGGTCTGATATTACTCAGGCCCCTATTTCACAACCGTTCAACCCCTGTAACCAGTCTCCTGACCCCAGGGCGTGATCGATTCTTGACTCCGACCCATGTGCCTGTGACTAAATGTGAACTCTTTATCCTGTGGGAGCAGCACACTCTATACAGCATGTCATGTTGCCCTAATCCGGTCTATGAGGGTCACAAATTCCCACGTTGTGCTGGGGTGGAAGGCCTTTCTCGGTGCCATTCTGTCCATGTCTGCTGATATGGTTGGGTTCCAATCTCCCTGGTTAACATTAGTGGGCCTACCAGCTGAACTGGGGCTTTTAATAGTTCTCTGACAAGAATTGTGAGTCAGAGTTTGGGCATATACATTGCCAGTATTATCCTTGTGTTGTATAGAATACCCTACAGGAAGATGAACCTACCCTCAGGGTCTTTAATCTCCTTTTCTACCACAAATTTAATATTTTAGAGATTAGTATCAGCACCCCTTCTTATTCTTATCTTTCCCTACTCCAAACACTTGCCCCACCGATTGTCTGAAGAGATTCACGTATGCTCTGACAGGTGCATCTCCTGCAGGACTGCTACTCCCACTCCCAGGTGTTTCAGGTGGCGCAATACTTGACATGTTTTAGGCACCTCTGGGCCCTTTAATATTCAGGTAGTATATCTGATTTCTACAACCATGGTCCATTGGGAGTTTCCTGTAGTCTGCTTTGGGCACCTTCAAGCCTATGTCATACATAGGTCACCTGCCTAGCTTCTCAGTTCTCGTCTTTGTCATCTGTTTCCCCCACACGCATTATTTTACCACAAAAGACATCACAAACATTACACCTTTTAAACACATTTAGCAATCTATAACTTGATTTTACCAGTTCTGGATTTGGGCTATTCACCCACTAAGTTAATAAAGATTCAAACCACTAACACTAGGTATACACTTAGGTGCAACTGTGCTCACGGGATCTGGGGTGAGTAGGGTCCTCTAACCCCCTTTGGTACCATCTGGCACTCACCTGAGCTCCCTCTGTTCGATGTTGTGATTGAGCCCCAGTTATGCCCTGTACACCTCCTTTAACCTCCTTCTCTGGTTTCCTTTCTGGCCTGTTTCTACCCTTATTTGTGAAGCAGTGGGATGACCAGTCATCTAGGTTTATAGACAATTAGGACCCTAACTCATCTTAATTTAACAAGTAATTTTTGTTTAACTCCTAATGAAACAATTTAAACACTGTATTTTCAACTTTGAAACTTCAACAACTAAGTATGCACACCCGCCACCCCCTTGACCAGTGCCTCCCTGAAAAAGCATTTTGGTCATTCAACTTTTATTTTTAGTCATTTCACCTTGATTACCCCTTTTCATAGAAGCCTCTGGACTGACATACATGTTAATACCACTGTTTGAGAACTCTCCTGCCAGGTGAGTTGGAGCCCTCCCCACCCGCACCCCAGTTTTGTAGACCCAGGCTCTTATCTTACGTGGGCACTTTTGTTCCTATGATTCCCCAGCACAATCCATATATCCGTCTCTTCTGCCATTCTCCCCAGATGTTTACACAGGTAACCCCTCCCGCCTTCCACCCCTAACTTCTACTGCAATCACATTGAGCCTCGGGCAGTAGCACACAAGAGATGCGCTAGATATCCTTCAGCCATGTTCTTTCCTTGGTGGGGTTTCCTTGTTTAGTGTCTGGCCAGTTACCCTCCTGTTCTGTGTACTTTATTGTGTGCCTTTAAGTTCAGACTTGATCTCTATCTGTTCGGTAAAAGTCACCCTGTCTGCACCACCGAACTTTTCTTCCACTTTTCCTGCCTCTGCTTTTGTTAATCCCCATCTACTTTCCTCCATGACCTCCATCTTTATTGTTTACCTTCTTCTTCCCATGAGACCTCCCCTCCCGTTCAGCAGTGCGAGACTCCTGGACCAATCCCGTGGCGGACGCCAGTGGGGAGGGGTTTGACTACTCCAGCTCAGTGCAGAGTGTTCTCTTGCTGCATCATCTTCTGCTCGCTCTGAAACTCTCTGTACCACGAGCTCATAGAGCGCAGCTGACCTCTACATTCTACTGGCAAGTAAGTGGCAACTATTATGCCAACTGTCATTGTGATCCAGGGCTTCACTGTGGGCGCAAAGCTTGTTCTTTAGCTATGTTTGGCAAAGAAGCGGGGGCTGCCTCTCAATCCAGAATGGAGAACACCACTGCTAGGCTTAGTCCACCATACACCCATGTGGCAGTCCACACCGGGGAGAATCCCTCAAGGCTGTAAACACTGGTTCTCTCAGGGCTCCACTGTCATTCTTAACTTTTATTTATTAGTAGAGGTATTTCACCATTCATCTTAGCTCCACTATGTAGCCCTTGATCTGTAATTTTCATTTTAACCCGTCTGCATTCAGTCCCTTCTCCCTTCAATCACTACCCTCACCTGTGGCCAGAAAGTCCATTCTTCATGAGCCGCACATTATTACTGTGGAAATTAGTCCAGAAATGTGGCAGCGTAGTCAGCGGCTTGTGTGTTTACAGATGCAGTCCTTAGTGTGCCCCTACATGTGCAAGTGTCTCTATGTGCTCCATGGGAGGGTTTCAGTGCTGTCCTGTACCTTGAATAGGCTTGGTAGTAGCTTTGCAAGCTGCAGTGTTCTTCTTCTGTGAGGAAGTAGTGCTCTCTACCCTCGATGTTTGCTATTACTTTGATTGGGTAACTGACTCAAAATGAAGCCCTGCGCGTACAGTGTATTTTTATATCTTTATACCGGGCTTGCTTGGCTCTTGTCTGTGGGCTCAAGTCACTGAAGATGAGGCGCTTGTTACCTTCCATTGAATTTTTGAGTTTTCTTAGCTGGGCTTGTATGTACACTTTGTCAAGGAAGTTTGAAAATGACAGGTCTCGGCCCTCTCCTTCCTTGGGTGGTGGGCACAAAGCACGATGAGCCCTTTCGATTATGTAGGTTGGTCTATTCGGAGGGGCCAGCCAGTTTCTAGCACAATTTCTGAACAAATGTTAGGCAGTCTTTACCCTCTTCCTCTCTGACAGCCCAATAATCACCAGGTTATTTCACCTACTCCATCCCTCTTGATCCTTCCGATTATTTGAAAGAGCTCCTGGTTCCTTGCACCCTATGCGACAGCTCAGTCGGCTGATGAGGGTTGCTGGAGATTCTGAGGTTAATTTAAAGTCATCTGGTGTGCATGCCTTTGGGTTAGCGGCACCTACCCTTTGGATTCTCTGCCCCATTAGCTCCGGAGTGCAGGATGGTGGGAGTTTTAAGCAGGCACTTAGACTTTTTATGGGGATTATATATTGCATGTATTTGTACATGTGTTTTGTTTTATGAATACTGTACAGCTTTGAAATTTGAAAGGCGCTTAATCAAATAAATTTTATTATTATTACTATCCTTGATTCTCTACTCCAGCCTTTGCAATTTTTCCTCATACTGATAATTCTCTGCCCTCCTTTCAGCCTTATCCTACATGGAGCTGATGTGGGCTTCTGCATCTCCCATCCACATTGTAAGGTTTTCTATAGCTGGCTTAAAAGATTTATGTCCTCCGCTAAGTCCAGGAGTTTGGTTTTAATAAAGGCAAACTCATCCATGTATTTTTCCAGAGTTTGATGCATTATAGCTGGTGACAGGTCTGAGGATGAGTCGGGCTTGACGTGTTTCTGCGCTTGGGCCTTAGCTGTCACTGGTGTGCTTTGCAGTATGTTCTGTTTTTCTTCTTCCATCCTTCATTTATCATCTTGCTTTTACCCTCGACAATTCAGTAGAGTTTCCCAAACATTTTGATGCCTTTTATTTATTGTTATTTCCAAGTTTTTCTTATTTTGTGGCGTTTTAAGATTGTAGATGACTGGAGCTCTCCCTTCCTGCAGTTTTCAGCCTGAAGGCATCACGTGACCCTATGGGCTTAAATATTTCCTGATTTCTCATTGTCTGAGAGCCATGCCGGGGGTACATTAAGTACCAACAGAGACCAGGAAGTAAGTGCTAACCCAGTGTGCCACAGCACAAGAAAATCACTGTGCCTAACTTGAAATCAGAAAACCTGAATGGTAGCCATTTTTGTGCTCACTAGCAAGTGACTCCCTCCACCACTATCATTAGAGTACCGCTCCTTCCTCTGCTCTCAATTAACTGTCACAGAAAAAAATGCCCTAAATAGCTTGTGCTGTTTCATAAGCACCCTTGCATACTCCACTGGATTAGGCTTACCTCAGGCAGCGCATGGTACAGCTCCATCCCACCCCAACAGTAGTTAGTTAAAAAAATTACTGCTATTAGTTAAAATTGCCCCCTCGCCACAGACAAATCATTTTGTTAGTTTTATCCTCCTTCCAGCACAGACCTGCTCTTTATCAGTTCCCTTGCTTGCCGCTTGACCCTTCTCCCCAGTAGGGAATTGGAACACCATCAAACTGACCTGCAGTCGCCTCTCAAGCGCTCTGAAATCGCAGTCATTCACTTTCCGACCACAGTCTCAAGAGTCGTCCTTGGTGTTTGTTGACTGTGCTCACAGCTAGACCTCACTAACTAAAACTAAAACAAAACTTTTACAGAAAGAAATAAAACAGTAGCTTTGTAAGAAAAAGGCTGTGTAACATGTGCCCTGTGGCAGCAGTGCCATCTACAGGTAACTCTGTCACTGAAGGACTGCTTTGCCAACTGCTTTGCCAAAAATGTCTTGAAAAAATGATTTTACAATGTTCCTTTTAACTTTTTCAACATTTTATTTTTTCTTCCATAAACTTTTCTACTTTGCCTAATTTCTAATCACAATAATACCCTCCATGGTGGGTGAAGTGGACTGTACGGTCCATCCAGATGCTGTAAAACCTTCCACCTGTGGTGTCTGACCTCTTCACCTCTGGGCAGTTCAGTATAGCCTAATACTGTCCACCTGTTGGGTATTATTGGCACTGATGACCCCCACTCTGTGAAGAACAAGTTGGTAACCACACTGAGAGAAGTTGGTGGCATTCATGTTACCAACCTCAAGAGTGTGAAATTACCTGTGAGTTCTTTGTGGAGAGGGATTCTCATCATGCATAATGTAGAGCAGACTGTTTGTGAAACAAAGTTTTGAATTATTAAAATAGTTTTGTATTTCTTCAGTTTTACTATGCTGTGAATACTGGGCACCATTTTAAATTAAGTGTTCATTGAAGGTGTTGGGGGTGGGGTGGATTTCCTATCAGCCGTTCTAATCAGCTTACACTCAGGCCATCGTCTGGTTGGCTTCGTGTGATTCTGATTGTGGCACCTGTCTGGAGAAATAGTTCATGCTCCAAACCGTGAATTATTTATTTGAATGTTCTTTTTTTTTTTGTAAATATAATTTTATTGCAGAATTCTCAACCTACAGTGAAGCGAACCATACTTTAAATACAGTGATTTAACATAGGTCAGTTACATGCATTGGGGGGTGCCACGTAGGGCCCAGACCCCAGCTCCCACAAATATTATCTTCACAGAAACTGACATTGCTGGTATTCTGCATTTTCCTCCCCTTGAGCCAGAGTGGGGAGGGATATGGTTATTCAGTTTTAATAAATGTGCAGTTCTGCATCTGATGGTTATATAAAGCTGTTACTTAGCAGTGAATATCCCCTCCCTGCGAGAGGGCAGGAGGAGGGCTTGGGCCCTGGGCGGATGGGGAGGGGACCAATCACCAAGATGGGACCTATTCCTTGGTCCGTCCATCAACTGTCTCTATGGTTCTTCTGGGATCGTCTCTATCTTGACCCCAGTTCTTTATCAGTGTTCGGGGAGATCTTTGCATACTCCACTGGATTAGGCTTACCTCCATCTCCGGGGACAAAATTAGGATCTGTTAGCATACTATATATATCCCATCTAGTCCATCTGGAAGTGCACTTTTCTTTTTGATCGTTGAGACTGTAGCTGAGTACTTCCATATGATATATTTGGCTTACTATTGTCCTCCACTCCTGTAGTCCTGGGATTCTGGGGGTTAGCCAGCCTTGGTAATGGCTTTTTGGCTGCTGTTATAAATATGCCCAAAGGTATCTGGTGCTTGGGTCCCTGTGGCCCTCAGGTATGCAACAGCACAGACAGGCCCGCTGTGAGCTGTAGTTCCTCCCCAGAGATCTCCTATATTTCCCTATGTAGCTGTTGAAGGAAGGGTTGTATGTTAGGGCAAGACCACATCCGTGTGTGGTGTGAGACGCTTTTCCCTGCATTTGCGCCAGCACTCAGAGCCTCTCTGCGTAGTAGTGCCCTGTGATGGCCGGGTATGGAAGTATCGTTGGAGGTGTTTCCTGGCATAGTCCCTCATTGGTGGGAACTGGTGACCTTAGAGGCATTATAGCACACCCTGTTCCAGCACTCCCTATCTACCTGGGTCTCTAGTTCTTCCTGCCAGGACAAAATTATTGTGTGGTGTTGTCCTCCAAGGTTGTTAGCATTGGTTGGTATACCAGTGAAACTAGATGTCCCCTCCCTGGGTGGATTACTAATTCACTGAATCTACTGATTGGGGGACTGGAGCAGTCATGTACTCCTCTGGGAGGCAGCATGGTAGTGGCGGAGCTGCAGATACCTGTAAAAGTCCTGCCTGGGCAGCCCTATTTGAATGTTCTTAAAAGGTGGATTACAGCTTTCAGAAACCATTGCAGAAACAGGTTGATCATACATTATGTATAGAACAACAGTTCTCAAACTTCATCATAGTGAGCCTCCCTAAGCCATGGAAAGATCTTGAGCCTCCCTAAAATACTGAAATATTTGTGGGCCTCCCCATAGAAAAATATCTTACTTTTCACAGGTACATCAGGAATAAATGGAACCTCTTTGTAGAGCTGGTTGTCAGATTATTAAGCTTATTGTACCCTCAAAAAAAAAAAAAAACAGGACCAACCTTGCTCCAATATTTTGACTCTTAAACCATTGTTACCCTTACTGCCATACCTTCATGGAGCAGACTGCTTTTCTGTTTCCCTCTAACTGGAATAATCTTCCTGCTGACATCTGCCTCCCACCCCACCTGCTTTTAAGCTACTTCTCAGGGATCATTTTGCTCCCTCCTGCTATTATTCCTAGCACCTGTATGGTTTACTCTTGTATTTGGACAGTTCCACTGCCAGTCTAATTGATCAATTGTTCCTTGCATTGTTAGTTTATTGTTCTTAATTTGTTTGCACTTTTATTCATTTTGTATTGCTTAAGTGTTTTGCAGTTATATTTTGAATTGTATTCTCTCACTACCTTCCTGGGTACACCTGATATAAGCCATGGCTCAGTGTACAGTACCTTCCTGGTCACAGACTTCTTAATAAGTACATAAATCCACCTACTATTATCCTCCTTCAGTTTGCCTTATCCCTTCACACAAAATCTATACATTTCAATAGTGAAATATAATACTTTTAAGACTTGCTTGAGCCTCCCTAGAATAGCTTGGGGCCTCCCCAGGAGGCTGGCCTCCTCATTGAGAACCCCTGGTATAGAATATTGTATGAGCAACCGTACACAACAAGGCTGTGTTTATATCAAGGGGTGAGATGTCATCATAGACCTTGAGAGGTAAGCTCAAGAGTTCTGTGCTGTCTTCTCAGAGCGAGATGGAAGCATGGGCCTTGTTTTATGGTTGCTCATACGATATTTTGTATAGTATTTTTTTATTAATTTACTGCTTTCTAACTCTGTCTTGAACTGTGGTCAGATAAACAGAAAACAGAGCAAACACCAGGATAAGATTAAAACATTTAATGTGATTCGGTGAAATAGCTCGTTAGCTGGCAGCATTTCTAGTTGCTCACATGAGGTGGGGACGTTTTCAGTCTTGCTGATATCTTTGTTACAAAGAATCTGCAGTGTACACAAGCATGAGGGAATCGTAAGAAATGCAAAATGCTGTGCTGTTGTGCCAATAGTAGTGACTTGGTTGTTGTGGCACAACAGCATTATGTTTATCACTTCTGTGGTACCGGCATTTGGAAGTGTATAGATTTCTATCGCATAACAAGACACTATATACTATAGCACATTTAGAGTACACACAGAAACAGACCAGTTTGCAGTTTTGAAAACAGAAACAAACGGCACAGTGACAAATTTATGGTGTCAAGTATAAACCATGTAACAATGAACGTAAAAGTAAAGAGAACATCCTGTCCCCATTACAAAGCTAGAGTTACAGAAATGTGCCTGATACAGTATATTACAAATGTTATGCTCTAATCGCTGAATAGTCCTTACAAGTATGGAGCACGTTTCTTCTGTAGTAGCAGAATGAATGGTAACCACCAATGATTCCCCATATTTTAAAGGGACACTGTCAACCTTTTTGCATAATATTATTTTTAATAAAAAAAAAAACACCATTTTATGATTACTTACTTTCCTGAAATTCATTGATGTAGCGGTTGTTTTGTCTGACTTCTTTCATAGTAGAACTAAAATGGATGCTATGGTACCCAAGCGTGTTTCAAATCCATGATCTACTCTTATTGAGTACATCCTTAAAGAGCAACTCTCTGCCATAATAAAAAGCTTAAATACACTGGAGTTACACCAGTTATGCTCTAACTTTATTATTATTTTATTTATACTTTCCCTGCTGCTGGTCTACTAAATACCGTAGGGAATGCAGAACATATTTCACTGGGTCTTTCAAAATCTATCTGCTCACCTTACCTCACAGTTGCATGTCTGTGACATAACAGTCTGTTGCCACGGTGAGAGCCTTGTGATGATATAAACAAAAGTACTGTGAGGTTAACAGGGGAGAGGAAAGTTTTTTATGTAGACTTTTAGACAGACTACCAAGATGTGCTGTAAATCTTGGAAAGGAACATTGAAAATGAAAACTGCATTCTCTAGTAAACGTAATAGCTGAAGCATCTTGTTTATGACAAGAACATGCTGACTTCACATTACGAATGCCCACAAGCAGTGCAGCAGCAGCAGCTCATGGTGCAGTAGTCTCCTTTCCGCCAGCTGCATTGTTTTTATTTATTGAATATTCAGAAACACCATTGAGCTGACCTCATTTACAGTTGTTCTCGTCATTGTACAGAGCTACAAAAGCAGTATTCGGATAAAACACACAGTTTATTGGTTTACAGCAAAAACTGTACATTCCTGTTACATTGTACAGAGTCACAATAGTAGTATTTGGAAAAGACACAGTTCATTGGTTTACAGCAACAAGTCATACATTCTTGTATGTCAGAAGGCCACTCGTCAAAGTGTTGTTCAATAGGTAGGGGGAGGAGGAGGGAGGAGGAAGGGAGGAAGGAGGTAGGAATACGACTCTAGGGAGATAAGAGGAGGTGGGAAGAAGAGAATAAGTGCCCACGCTGGCTACACTGTGGCAATTTGGGGCAAGTTCAGGAAAGATGCAGTGGGAGTTGATTAAGGAATGTAAACAACACGTTTTTGTGTGGTAACACCAGTATGGTGGGCAGTCTGTTTTTCAGGAATCGGAATCACACTCCCAATTACATCAGCAGTCTCTTTAGAATGTTAACGGTCAAAACATATGCTTTTAAAACTAGTGAAACTTTGAGACTTAAGGGACAGTGTCTCTTTAATAGTCCGTGTTACATACTTGAATGAGAATAGGTTGAGAGATATGTGCTCTGGTAGGAAGGGGTCAGTTGCCTACTGAACAGAACATGCCGTTTTTCTTTGCTTAACCTAAGGCAAGACTCCCACTCTTGCGTACTCAGTAGTACCCTTGGATGGCTAAATCTTAACTTTAGACTACACTACAGCAGTTTGGTTGCTGACAAGAAGCCCTTCTTCACTTGCTGTCCCTGGTGTGCAGGCCATGTTTCACCCAGTTGACCAAACATATGCCATCAGGGCGTTGAACAAAACTCCTGGTGCTAACTTGTAAGAGAACATCCCTGGGCAAAGCCTGTTTCTCTTTCAGATTCCCTAAATTGTAGAATGGCTTGCCCTGCCCTCTAAAATCGTCTGGCTCTATCAATCTGTTTAAATTCCAACTTCTTTCTTTATTCGCTTCCCCAAACCAAGCAGCTGCTATGACTGATATTTGAACTTGTCTCCTGTCTGCCACTCGGGCATGTGCACTTGTGCCAATTAAATCCACTGTCTAGTAACTGCACTACGTCCTCAGCCAAGCCTGTGTAACTTGACAAATCACAGTACATAGAAACATAGACTTTGATGGCAGATAAGGACCGCTAGGCCCATCTAGTCTGCCCATTTCCTACCTACAGGATAGGCCGCAGATCCTAGTTAACCAACAGCCTATATCTTCCTGCCCCACAAAGTATTGCCTTATGTCTGTCCCATGCATTCTTGAATTCTCCCACAGTTTTAGACCCACAACTTCCTCAGGAAGGCTGTTCCATGCATCCATTACCCTCTCTGTGAAATAATACTTCCTCACATTGCCACTGAACCGCCCTCCTTCTATCTTTAAATTGTGTCCCCTTGTTCTTGCAAGTCTCTTTTCTTTAAGATGCTACCCTCTTGGACTTTGTTGATTCCTTGAGGTACTCCGCTGATTGTACTGTACAACTAAGTGTGTTGTACCAACTGCTTTGTATGGCTGTATTGTGTCCCTTACTTCATAACATCACCTGTATCTCTCTGCTTTGACTTGGTTTCCATTATGATTGTATGCATCGTATATCTGCCAGTTGTTGTCCTCTGTTGTATCTGACCCCAAATCCTTCAAAAATAGGCTCAGCCTAAAGGGGTTTATGTAGAATCAATCAAGGAATAGTTAAAAAATCCCTGTGGTGGATCACAGTTTGATTCTAAAGTTTGTATGTAGAGAGAAATTTGTTACCACCAGATGGCATTCAACACTCTTTACAAGATATCCATGTGTTGTTTTTTCCTCTCTTTTTATGTGTCTCTGCTTTAGGCGGTGTATACACTAGCATCTCTCCACCAGCAGTATGTGAGCTTGGCGGGAAAGATGAATCGTAATGAGGAAGATGCAGTGTGGCAAGTTATCATTGGAGCTCGTGTGGAGGTACAAAGTGGAAGTGCACTTACTGAAACCATGGGCTGCGTACCTAGCTATGGTTCACGTGATGTGGGGTTATACAGTGACCTGACTACAGTATGCCATTCATCTTCAAGTGTGAGGGGCAGGATGAGTGGCAGAGCCACAGTGAGTTATGAAAGTCTTGCCACCTCAAAACTGACGATAAGCTGTGTATTTTGAGTCAGACCATTACATATTGGAGTTATACCTTTGTTTATTAGCTATAACTTTTAAATCTGCTGTTTGAAGATTTAACTGTTTCTCTGTGATTTCAGCAGCTGGCTTCAGTGCTGCACTAGGCAATTTTGATGTCATCAGCATTGTGAAAGCTTCTTTCTGATTGGTGCAGTATTCTATTGTGATGATATTAAACTGCAGTACACTCATTGCAGCAGCGCTAAAGCAACATACAGAACACAGAGTCAACAAGAGCAGAGGCAGTTTTGCTCTGGTGCTCACGAATAGGGGAACATGTACATGAAATAATGGTGAGCCCCTGGGTGGGAGTGACCATTGTACAGCTTAGTTTTAGTTGGATATGGGTAGGAAGCATCCCAACTAAGACCAAAATGTTAAATTTAGTAGAGGCGAACTTCAGGAAGATGGGCAAAGTGCTAAGGAGCCACCTGGCAGGACATCAGAGCAGATATGGGGTTGAGCAAAGATGGTCCATCATTAAGGAAGGAATTATGGTTGGCACAGAGGAGTGCTCTAGGCTCAAGGGAAGAACACAATGCCAAAGCACCCAGCTGGTTCCGTTCTGGGGTCACCCAGGCAGTAAGGAGAGAGGTTAACTACCTGGTGGAGTCCAGGTATCACATCAGGGAGGAGAAGGACCGAGAGTGATAATCACTATTGACCTGAAGCACTCTATGCAGTGCAAGAAAGCAGCAGCAAGGGCCAACAAGATGCTGGGATGCATAGTTAGGGGATGAGTAGTAGGAGAGAGGAGGTTATACTGCCTTGTACAGGTCATTGGTGAAGCCACATCTAGAGTATGTAGTTCAGTACTGGTGCCACACCTCAGAAAGGACATTAATCTACTGGAGAAGGTCCAGAGGAGGGCTCCAAAGATGATAGTGAGTCAGCAGGGTAAAGCATATGAGGAGAGGTTGTGACACTGAACATATATTAGTGTTAGAGTGATATGTTGTATTTACTGTTTTGATATGATCAATGTATAATTGCTTTGAAGAGTAACTGGATTTGGTACTTTGGACCTCACTGTAAAGGAGCTTAGGCTCAGTGGAGTTATCCATATTCATTATATTATGAATAAAATTTTTACCTACCATGTACTCCTGAGGCCAGGGGTGGAGGTATATAACCGAGACCTTCAAGTACTTTAAAGGCATGGATAAGGTGGGTCTCTTTAAGCTAAGTGGCAGCCATAACATGAGGGGCACAGTCCTAAGCTGCATGGTGGGAGGTGTGATTGTGTGCATCCCAGTAGAAAATCCTCCATAATGTTGCTAGGGATAGATCCATATACACACAGCTGTGCCTCCCAAGTATGTCAGTGGGAGATGGCATTCCTAGCCCTCTGCCACCCCATCTGCCAGACTGGAATTACCTGCATGGTTTGGTTGGTGGGGACAGAGCTGGGACAGAAACTGAGTGGGTTGGCCATCCAGTGGATCTCCTGCTTTGTGTGAGGAGGGAGAGAAACCTGTGGGATTTGGCAGCTTGCTTCCTAACTGTCATGTCTCCTTTCAATGAAAGATATATATATTTTTTCTTTTAATAAGAAAATGGAGTTCTGACTCTCCCTGTCCTCCATGTTGTTGCTGTTGTGGAAGGTTGGGAGCACTTGGGGGGCTCAGTTGGGACCATAACGTTGTGAGGACCTGCAGCAGGTGGGTGCAGAGCATTTTACTGTCAAGGCCTCCCCTCCCCGTGTACACTAAGTGCCTCTCTGAGCCCAAAGCCAGGCATAGTTGGCTGTGACTATGCCGACACAGTGTGCTCCCGCCCTCCCCAAAACCAGTCATACCTGACTTTGGGGATTTGCATGTAGCATGGTCCTACCTCCTGGTGACTTCCATCATGACTGTTTGAATTAGGTTGTGAGCTGCCTTGGGTTTGTGGGGTCCAGGTTCTGCAACTTCTTCACTTGCAGAGATGAGCCTCTGTGCTTCAGAGGTGTCTCTTTGCTCCACATACAGGCTGGGAAGATGTCAAAAGATACCAAAAGCCTGTTGGCACAGCAGTGGTGGTACTACTCATGATGTCAGCAACCTGGGTTTGGGAACGAAGTCAGGATTGTTGGGGGCCCGGCCAGAGAGAGGAATTATTAACATACGAATTTGCCACAGATAAAGGCCTAGAGGTCTATCAAGTCTGCCTCGAATGTGCAGCTAGCACCCTTATCCTGCAGCTGCCCCTCCTTCCACCCTTCCCTTCATTAACCCCTCCCCTTGTCCTGTCCCATCCTCGTTTGAAGCAGTCCACTGTTCTACTGCATACCACTTCTGCAGGTAACGCATTCCACCAGCCACCACCCTCTCTGTAAAAGTGTCTCCTCATCTCCCTCCTGAACCTTCCTCGCTCCAGTCTCATATCATGGCCCTGGTGGCCTCCCTCCTTACTTTGAACAGCCCCTCTGTACCTGTCTTGTTTATTCCTTTCATGTATTTAAAGGTTTCAGTCATGTCCCCCTGTCTCTCCTTTCCTCCAGTGAGTACATGTTCAACTCCTTCAACCTCCTCTCATATGATAAGTCCCCAGACCCTTGATCATCTTTGTCGCCCTGCGCTGCACTCCCTCCAGTAACTTAATGTCCCTTTTCAGATACGACGCCAGAACTGCACGCAGTACTCCAGGTGTGGTCTAACTAATGACCTATACAGTGGCAGAATCACCTCCTCCCTCCTTGAGGATATACCTTGCAATACAACCCAGCATTTTGTTGGCCTTTGCAACTGCCTTCCTACACTGTGTCGAGTTGTTCATTGACCCTGTGATGAGCACACAGATCCTTCTCCTCCTCTGTCTGGGCTAGCTGCACTCCCCTAGCTGGTAAGTCCTCCTTGGGTTCTTCATCCCAAAATGCATCACCTTGCACTTTTGGCATTAAAGCCCAGTTGCGGGTGTCTGACCAGGTTTCAAGCTTTGCCAGATCATCCTGCAACCCCTGCCATCCCCTAGGTCAACAGTTCTCAAACTTCATCATAGTGAGCCTCCCTAAGCCATGGAAAGATCTTGAGCCTCCCCTAAAATACTGAAATATTTGTGGGCCTCCCCATAGAAAAATATCTTACTTTTCACAGGTACATCAGGATAAATTGGAACCTCTTTGTAGAGCTGGTTGTCAGATTATTAAGCTTATTGTACCCCAAAAAAAAAAAAACAGGACAACCTACTTGCTCCAATATTTTGACTCTTAAACCATTGTTACCCTTACTGCCATACCTTCATGGAGCAGACTGCTTTTTCTGTTTCCCTCTAACTGGAATAATCTTCCTGCTGACATCTGCCTCCCACCCGTCACCCTGCTTTAAGCTACTTCTCAGGGATCATTTGCTCCCTCCTGCTATTATTCCTAGCACCTGTATGGTTTACTCTTGTATTTGGACAGTTCCACTGCCAGTCTAATTGATCAATTGTTCCTTGCATTGTTAGTTTATTGTTCTTAATTTGTTTGCACTTTTATTCATTTTGTATTGCTTAAGTGTTTTGCATTATATTTTGAATTGTATTCTCACTACCACCCTTCCTGGGTACACCTGATATAAGCCATGGCTCAGTGTACAGTACCTTCCTGGTCACAGACTTCTTAATAAGTACATAAATCCACCTACTATTATCCTCCTTCAGTTTGCCTTATCCTTCACACAAAATCTATACATTTCAATAGTGAAATATAATACTTTTAAGACTTGCTTGAGCCTCCTTGAATAGCTTGGGCCTCCCCAGGAGGCTGGCCTCACCATTTGAGAACCCCTGCCCTAGGTCATCCACCACTGCGCCAACCTTGGGATCATCAGCAAACAGACTGATCTTGCTCTTGATGTCCCATGATATGTCTGCAATGAATATCCCAAACAACACTGGTCCCAACACCGAGCCCTGTGGGACACCACTTGTCACTGCCCTTGGGTGTAGAGCTCCCCACCCACCACCACCCTCTGTTGCCTTCCCTGCAGCCAGTTTCCTACCCATCTCACCAGCATTGCACCTGCCCCTGTGCCTACTAACTTCCTTCCCAGCCTTCCATGTGGCACTGAGTCGAATGCCTTACTGAAGTCCAGATACAGGACATCCACTGCATGTCCCTGTCCAGTTGCCTAGTTACCCAGTCATAGAACCCGACCAGGTTGGTTTGGCAGGATCGGCCACCTATGAAGCCATGCTGTCTGCTGTCCTGTAGTCCTTTGGCCTCTAAGAGGCCACCAGCCTCTCCTTCAGGATGGTCTCCATTAGCTTACCCACGATGGATGTGAGGCTCACTGGTCTGTAGTTTTCGGTTCATCCTTGGGGCCACTCTTGTGGAGGGCACCATAAACCATCCTCCAGTCCTGAGGTACACCCGAATGTAGTGAGGCATTAAATAGGTCTGCCAAGGTCCTGCAAGGACCTCTGCCAGCTCCTTCAGTACCCTGGGGTGGATGCCATCTGGGCCTGGTGCCTTGTCCACCCTCAGTGCCTTCAAACCCTCTCGAACTCTGCCCTCCATGATTCCCCATCTGTCACCACTTCCCCCCCTCGTCTGCCATTTCACCCATCTTGGGTGTCACCCCCTCTTCTCTTTAGTAAATACTGAGCAGAAGTACTCATTTAGTGCTTCCGCCTTATCATACCCTGCTTCCACCCAACCCCCTCCTTCCTAATCCTTACTATGTGGTCCTTACAGCTCCTTTTCTCCCTGATGTGCCTAAAAGTCCTTCTCCCCTTCTTAATGCCTTGTGCCAGCCTGAGTTCCGTAGATGCTTTGGCTCCCTTACTGCCCTTGTCACCTCCTTCAATTCTGTCAAGTACTCCTCTCTGTCCTCCCCCTCCCTGTTTTCTTGTATTTCCTAAAGGCAGCTCTTTTCCTCCTTACCTTTTCCAGACCTCCTTGCTCAACCAGCTCGGTTTCTTAGCCCTAGCCTTCTTGCTCTGGGCTTTGCAGCAGGTTTTGGTTGCCTCCACTATCCCAACTTATGAGCTCCCATCTCTGGTTAGTATCCATACTAGATTGAATTCTGGCCAGGTGCCCTTTTACCACTTCCCCATCCTCCCAAAGTCAGCCCTCCTGAAGTCCAGCACTCTTGTGCCAGATTCCCTCCTTCCTTGCCCATATCCAATGTGAGCCATACTGAGTGGTGGTCACTCCTGACAGCGGTTCCTCCACTGTAAGTTCTCTCACAAAGTCCCATTTGCCAGCACAAGGTCAAGGGTATTCCCTAACCTGGTTGGTTCACTGACCATTTGCAGCAGGAAGCTGTCCTGGAAGGCATCCAGCAGTACCTGCTCCCTTCTGTTCCTGGTTGTTGGGGTGCTCCAGTCCACTTCTGGCATGTTGAAGTCCCCACAATCACCACACTACCTTCTCTGGGTCCTCCTGATCTGTCCCGCTAGTTCCTGTCTAACTCCTCCATCTGAGATGGTGGCCTGTCCACCACTCCCATTCTAGAATCCTATTCTTGGAATCCTGGATTTGCACCCAAAGTGACTCTGTACTACCCTCCTCCCCTTCCTCCCTACACACTTCAGTCCTTTCCTTCACATATAGATGCCACCCCCTTTCCCAGTCACCTGTCCCTCTGAAATAACCTGTACCCTGGTACAGACAGGTCCCAGTCATTGTATTGGGTGGCCCATGTTTCCGTGATGGCTGCAATGTCCACCTCTCCTCTCCCTCTGCCATGAGAACCTGTAACTCTGCAGTTTTCCTCCCAAGGCTCCTAGCATTAAGGGTAACCACCTTCCCCTTCCCATCCTGCCCTCCTTTACTAGCATCACCAACAGTACTTGCCATTTGTCCTTTGTCACTGTTATGGGAGTAGCTCATATGTTTCCCAACCTGAGGTCTCTGCATATCTCTTCCCCAACTGCCACCGCCACTCCTAGTTTAAATTCCCAACTTCCTCTATGTACTCCTCCATCCTCTGTTTCAACACTTTCTTTCCTCCTCACTCAAGTGTAGTCTGTCCTTGGCATAGAGACTACTGTCCTCCCAGGTCCCTCCCCCACCCCCAACAGCCCATACCCTTAGCACAACACCAGGTTCTTAGCCATCTGTTAAATTCCTCTATTCTCAGCTTTCTTGTTGTGCTTGTCTTTGGCACCGGAGTATCTGGGAAAAAGTTACTGATCTTCCTGCCCCCTCACATAATTGTGCTAGTTCCTCAAACCTCCTCTGGACTATATCCACTGTCTTGTCAGCCAGGTCGTTTGTCCCAAGATGTATAATTAAATGAGGCTTGTCCCTACCCTTCTAGCATATTTCAGAACAGACTGTCCCACCCTTTCCACTGTCATTCCTGGCAAGGCCTCCACCCAAATGCGACTATGCCTCTCCGCCTTGCTACCCCACTAACTCCTCTTAGTATTGAGTCCCCAGCACTAAGATTCCACCCTCTTACTCCCTGCTTGCTTCCTTTCATCTCCTCCTCATTTCCAGCTCCTCTTCTTCCTCCTGCACATTATTTCCCTCTTTTACCCCTGTTGCAGTTCTCCCAGCAGAACTTCCCCGCTCCAGTTTGGTCCAGGCATTTATCAATTCTCCTCTAATTTCATCACTTCCTCCTCCACCTTCTTCCTCTCTAGCAGTGCAAAACTGTTTTCTGAAGACCCTTCACAAATGCCTCCCTCTCTCTTCATAGTAAGCTGTTCTCTCCTTTCCACTCCATGACTTTTGCCACTTCTTCGCCTCCCCTCACAAGTCCCTATCTCCTCCTTCCATTTGACTTTTGTCTCTGACCTGGTTTCCCTGGCAATCGTTCTTCCTGGCCTGGGCCCTTGTCTCTGCTTCCTTCTTCTGAGCCTCTCCTCACCACTGTTGGCTTAAATCGCCCTCCCTCATCTCCCCTTCTTCCTCCCTCAGTATTGAGCTAAACCCACCCCAATCTGCCTTGCCTGTCTTAGTTCCTCCTGCAGACCCTCAATCTCCTTTCTAAGTTTTTCTATGTGGTTGCACACTAAACATCCTCCCACTCTCCAGGCAATGTTTAGAAAGATTGGTGCTGCGCAGTTGTTGCAACCTACCACCCTACCCATTGCTGTCGTTGCCCACCAGCGACCCCCACCCTTCAGATGCAGGATGCCAAACACTCCCCAAGTCCCCTCTCCCCTCTATCAGTGCAAAACATTCTTTATGTCCCTTACCTCCTTTGTTGCACCGTTTAGATATGTTGAGCAACTGCTTTTATATTCCTATCCACACTCAAAATACTTTAAGTAGCCATTGACAACCTTCTTCAACTCCTACTCCTCCTTTACCCAATGCAATAACTATGTGAAGTAAGTAATAATGAAAGCACCTAGATTTGCATTTACTGCCCTTCCACTGAGGAGAGCCGTCACCTCTTCACTTGCTGCAGTTCCTTTCCTGGATGTCTGCTTCTGTTATGACAGGTGCAAATCCTTTGCCTGTTTGAGGAAGTGATGTCAGAACCCCTAGTACAAAGGGAATAATTGACCAGGGGTGGGTGGGGTGAGGGGTTTGGGTGTCCCCAGAACACTCTCCCTTTCTGGGAGGGTGAGTCTGCATCCTTATATAATACTGCCTCCTGGGTGACCACAGGTGGCAGTGCAGTCTGAGGATCTGTGAGTTGGCAGGGTCTCTGTAAGATACTGGGACGTCACCGTGTCTGTCTTGAACACAATTCCTAGATGTCCTTGCACTACCAAGTTCCGGAGGCTGGGGTCGTCAGAATATGGAAAATATTCATGGTCCTAGGATGACAGACCCTAGAATATCTGGGGTTCCACTTCTCCAGCGAGATGAATGCACCTGATGTGCACAGTGCATTCGGAGTAAATTCCCACCTGACCCTGTTGGGGGGCAATCCAGACGCAGCATGGAGGAGGGTATGTGCTGCTGCACTGTGAGCACCCAATGGAGATACTTTGGGGATCTTGAAGAAGCATCGCAGATTGAGATGATAGCTGTAGATAAAGACAGAATGAATAATATATAAAAAGGAAAAAAAACAAGCCCATTAAAATAGAAGAAAAGTATTTTGTTTTGTAGTGCCTTTCATACACACTGTCGACCAAAGCAATTTGCAAACTGTGAAATGAGGATGAGAGAGAGATGGAGAGATTACTAAAAAAACAAAAAAAAAAAACAAGAAACAGAAAAGGAAGTTAAGGAGAACCACCTTGAATCTGTTAGCTGGTGTTGTTTTCTGATGACTGCATTTCTAATACAGGTTCACATTCTGTTTTTGTTCCATCAGTACTGGCCTTTTCGTGAATTCTGTCTGTGTTTCTGCTTTACCTCTTTGAAACTGTATGATTTACTTGATGTCCTTATTAAATAACTTACATTGTTTTCATAATGTATTTATGTTCTCTAGAACTCTGTGGTACAATAGGGACATAAACTACATCATGCAGCTTTAAAATAGCACTTAACACTTGCGTGTGTAAATCAGAAATACCCACATAACTACTAAAAGGCCAGTAACAACTGATCAGTAACAAAATAGTATCAAATATATGAAAAGGTCACACAGTAAATAAGTGGTGCTGGCTTGACTGAAACCTGGGTCTCAAAGTTCACGGCTTTGTGACTCAACGACAAAGCTATGCTGCCTCTTGAGAAACCTCATAGTTTTGTTTTTGTTTTGTTTTAAACATATTTTATTCAGTTTGAATGTGGAAGATACATTAAACTGGGTACAAAGCGCACAGCAGATAATGGAGAACAGGTTACATTAGGATTCAGTTTTTTTTTGTTTTTTTAATTCTATTTGTATTGGGCTGGCCTGGTGGTGCTGAGCGTTGAGGCGCTGGGCGCCATACCGGCGACTTCGGGTTAGGGAGCGGACTGGGCGCCAAGGGAGCTAACAGGGAGAGGGAGGATTGGCGTCCGATGACTGCTCTCCTCTGGAGTGGGTAGTGGAGCTTGCACGCCTCTGCAGCGGCGCATCATGGAGGCCGGGCCGCACTACAAGTGGCATGCTGTTGGGGGGAGAGCGAGGCGGGCATCAGCACTTATGTGCTCAGGGCGTCGTGCACGTCCGGCTGTCCATAAGGAGAAAAAAGTGGAAAATGTGGAGGGCAATCTTACGTGGCTGATGGCCGTGCCTTGCACCCTGGAGAGACCTGGAGAGGGCCGTGCCCAGTGGGTATGGGAGGCGATAAAGGCTGGCCCACTGGGAAGCGGGTTCGTGTGGCCCACCACTTTACGACCAGGTCGGGGTGCAGGGCTGGTGGCTGGAGATTGTGGGGCCACTCTGCCGAAGGAGGAAAACAGAAGTAAGATAAAAATAAATTCTGTTTGTATTGAACTTTATGCGATGAGATAAGATTTATGCATACTAGGGACAGCGTCTCTTACATTTCAGCATACTAATATTTCAAACTCTGAGCAGTGTAACATGCCTCTCCTTGTAACCTCAGTGAGGAGAAATTACATTTCATACATTTAGTAGCCCAGAATGGAGCGTTATACAGCCAGTGCTCTGTGAATACTGAAAATGGATAAACTTGTACAACTTAGCTATGCAAGCTCTTAACACTTAATGTAGCGTGTTCCCTATTTCACCATTGTAGTTAGAACTCAGAAATTCCCTCCACTTCCTTCCCTAAGGGGTTGAAAGCCTTATTATAAACATCTCCCTACCATCCAATGAGACCATTGTCGTATCAGGTTGCTACAGGCCCACCTCAAGAGGTCTTGGAATACTCCCTCATCTCTAAAAGATTCTAGAAGCTACTGACTCTGAATGTTTATTCATGGGGACTTTAATCTAGACTGGAACTCCCACTGCTCGATACCTCTAAAGACACGTGTGATGCTCACTGACTTTCTCAACTAATATGTGAGCGTCACTCATCCCAGTTCCAAAACCCAGAACACGGCACCTTCCTTGACTTGATCCTTGCCAATAAACCCCATAAAATAGCATATACCGTGGTTTCCATAATGACATTAGTGACCATAGGGCCATAGCCTGCATGAGACTCCTCCCTAAAACTGACTATTCACAGAATTTTATATTAAAGAAGTTTATGCAAATTCAGCAGCTCTGAATTCATGGCTGACCTAAATTCAGTCAGATAGCAACATAACCGCCTCCATAGTCTCTAGGGCCTGTGTCCTTTTCAGAACCTCGTCCTGCAAATGATTAGTAAGCATGCTCCAACTGTAAAATTAAAACCAGGAAAGGAACCTGCCCTGGTACTCCAATCGTTAAAACTACATTGCTACATAGACAGCCTTTGGAAGAAAGCAAGCAAGACTAAACTAGATTTTGATTGGACTGCTTTTAGAGCCATAAGAAACAATTGTACTAGGCTTAGACAGGCCGAAAAAGGCAAAAATACTTCCAGTCTGCACTGAAGTGAGCTAAAAACAATGCTTCCAAATTTTGGCAAATTCAGTGTCTTCCCTCCCTGCTAAAATAGTCTCAGGAGACAGCACCTTTACAAAGCAAGCATGACATTCTAGATTACGTAACCATTTGCCACTTCTTCCACTAATGCTTCTCCCCGGTACTGTGTTGGTGACCCCTGTGCCCACAAACCAGGCTCATCATCTCCCCACTCAGTTCAGCTTTACTCAGTCACCCTTAAGCAGGTGACGATCTCCTAATTGCTTTGAATAGTAAAAAAAAGTGCTGGAGCTGGCAAACTTGGCCCTTCTTTCTAAAACTAGGCTATGATTTCCTGGCTCTGCCCATCACTTGCCTCTTTTAACCTTCCCTCTCTCAAGGGACCCTTCCCTCTGACTGGAAAATAGCCCGTCATCCTCTGTTCAAATCTGGTGACTCTAGTGATCTCAATAATTACGGCCAATTTCCCTATTACCTATTCTATCCAAGCTACTGGAAAAGCTAGCTAATTCCCAACTTAGAGATCACTGGAAACTGCCAACCTACTGAATCCCCTTCAGTCTGGGTTTAGGCCCAAACATAGCACAGTATCCGCCCTGGCTAAAGTCACTAACGACTGGTAACTTTCCTCTATACCAAACAGCATGTCTGTGCTCTCTGTTTAGACTTGAGTAAGGCATTCGATACTGTTGACCACCTTCTATTATTATCTATGTTAGATAATCTTGGGTTAGGTGACATAGTCCTAAAATGGTTTTCCTGCTACCTGTTAGGAAGACAGCAACAGGTAAAGCGCATGGTGCCCCTCTCCTCTAAAACTGTACAGAGAGGAGTCCCACAGAGGTCTATCCTGGGGCCCCCTGTTATTCACTATATACATAAATGACACTGACTATAAAAGCAGCTCAGCAAAGCGTCCACCTTTATGGATGACACTGTGCTCTCGTCGACAAAACCTTGCCTGCCGTGATCTGTAGCGTGAAGTCAACCAACTCCAACTAAACCTACTCCATTTGAAACTACTGCTCAGTGCTAAGAAAACTAAAGTTATGCTCCTCTCCCTCACACTAGTAAATCACCTCTATCACTCTGAGTAATATTCACCAGATCAAGACTATAATGGGTGAGCCCTCGAAATAGTAAAAAAATTAAATATTTAGGCTTCTGGCTTGACTCCAAACTTTTCCTTATTACCCACATTGAGGAACTAGCTAAAAACTGCGCCAAAGACTACGTCTTTTCTACAGAATTAAGTATCTGCTTACATATGAAGCTAAACTAAGACTGATCCAGGTGACCTTCCTCCGCTTATTGATTATGCGGTTCCTTTACAGCCATTGCCCCAAATCAGCTCTATCTACTCTGGACACGCTGTACCACAGAGCTCTAAGATTCGTCACAAATGCCCTGTTTAATACCCATTACTGTTCTCTCTATCTGCAAATTGTCTGGACCTTGCTTAGCACTAGGAGGCAGTGTAATGCCTCCCTCTGGTTTCAGAGCCCTCACAGTGAAACTCCACCTTACATTTCGCCCGTTCAAATGCTCCCCTTGTATATGCTCTCAGAAATTTTTCAGACATTGCATTTGATATCCCTAAGATAAGAACCTGCTTTGGGTCTTCATCCATAAATCACGCTTAACCCACTTTGGAACACCATACAAAGACACTTAAACTCATGCATGCCGTCGGGATGTGCACCTTTAAGTCCTGCTTGGACTCATTCTGAAAGATAAGAGCAACTGCTATGCATAGTTATGCCTGCTTTTATAAAGGAACTCTTTCTGTGCTTTTACCCAAACCTGTGCCTGTACCCCCTTCCTACCAGTATGATTTTCCCCTTTCTTCCTCCTTTCTTTCCTTACCCCTCTCTTCCTTCTTTACAACTGCCTCTAGTATGCACTTTGCTCACTATCTACCCTGACCCTCTAGCACTTTTAGAAATGCTAGTATTTCCTTTTTCTATTTTGATTGTTCCCGTATTCGTCTTCTGTACCGTATGCTAAGTGCTCTTTTATCTTACATGTTTCATATTGAAATTCCATTGCTTGTATCCATCTTTGTTTACCACGTTTTATGCATATTTCTGTTACTTTTGTTTACCATGGCTCATACACATCTATGTAATGTGTTCTCCCAGGACCGCCTCGTAAATGAGTTGTCTCAATGGTGTTAGCCTGGTAAAATAAAATTGAATTGAATTGAAATTCAAGCTTCTAAAGGCTCTTGAACCTAGCAGGAAGCAACTAAAAGTTTTCACAGGATGGTGGTGCAAATTATACACAATCGATCCAAAGTTAAAAAATCAGGCACTCACTACTGCTTCATGAAAAACAGCCACTCCAGGTATTTAAACATACAAAGCATTTATTAGCTTGCAAAGTGCCATACGGTGAAAAACACAAGATACTTGACACGTTTGGATTAGTATAGCCAAGGTTTACTAATCTGAAAGCGTCAGCATCCTGTGTTTTTTCAATATCTATATGGCACTTCTGAGCTAATAAATGTTTTGTATGTTTAAATAACTGGAGTGGCTGTTTTTCATGAAGCAGTGGTGAGTGCTTTGATTTTTGTGATTTTGGGCTCCTGAACCTTATAATAAATAGTCAATATAGATTATGCAAATGGCATAATCAAACTGTTCATTTTATTTTAATACAACACTAACTAATGAGGTAACTGTGCTAAGCGTAGGAGATTAAACTCTTGTTTTACACATCTGCCTTATCTTTGTGGTATTATTAACAGTGAATACAGTGAGTGATCTGAGTATTTTGTGCAAGTTAATGGTGCAAGCTTATATACTGCAAGGCTATGCGATTAGTGCAGAAGCATTTCTCCCAGTCACAGAGATTCACTTCCACTCTGAGAGGGTAGACCACACCACCCACACTTCACGGCATGAATGCTGACAGTGGGAAGCATCATTTTAAGCGTATCTTGCCCCTCTCTCCATGCTATGACAATAACAGAAAAGGCATGGTTCAGCTGTCCAGGGTATCACAGACATAAAGCATGGGGTAGACTCTTAGGTAGAAAATAAATCCTCTTAATAGCAATCCATTCCTCACAGACCTTCATATAAGAAACCCTGTCTGCCAAGGGAGGCAGCAAGTTAAACACACACAGTTACCTAGAAGTCAGTATTCCAAAAGTCCAATGAATAGACTCTGTAGGAAACAAAACATGACTAGTGGCGGCAAGTGGGTCAGTCCATTAATAAAGTCGTTTCATTTTATGCTGCTTTGTCATTGGCTTTCCACTTCACTTCTCTACTTTAGCTGAAACTTGGAGTCTATATTGGGCAGTTTTGAGGCATTGTCCCTGTTGCTCTGGGGTTAGTAAAGCAATATTGTTTGTCCTGGTAAGTGAACTGAAACCTGGCGGGAAGGTAGTCCGACAGACAACCCTGGCTTTTTCTCAGTTGTTGTGCCACTCTTCTATGCCTTACTGTACATTTGGGTGGCATAGGAATAATCCAGGAAGAAGAGAATTTAATGTTCTTCCAACAGTACCAGAGATTGTTCTTTGGCCACTCGGAGGAGCATGTCCCTGTGTCCAGGCCATCATGAACAGGATAGTGCAGGGAACCCCTGCAGCTACTGTCACTCTATGCAGAGAAATTCTGTAGGCACATTTAATGGCAATAGCATGTCCCAACTCATTGTCTCTGGTAGCCTGAACTCAAAATGTTGCTGAATTACCTTCTTCTGTTCCTTCAGGAACACAAAGTAATCTGACATTGACTGCCTGGACTTAGTTCCTTCAGGTGGTTCTTTACTGCACTCTGTTTTTAACCATGGTTCTGGTTGTGGTCAGCAGTTTCCCGTGAACTTACCAGATTCCTTAACACATCCAGCCATGGATTCCAGTCTGTTTACAAACAGCACTAACCATTCATTTTGCTGGTCGAGTTCTTGTCCAGACACTGTACAGTTTGAGAAAGTTTAATGTTCTTTACAGTGTTTCAAGTGTAGTGGTATGGTCAGGTGCTGAGGAGGGACCAAAACAAAGGTAGCACTCCGAGTTAGGCAGTCAAAAAGTATATAAATATACTACTCACAAGTCAAAATAAGCAAAAGCCAAGTTTATTCACAATAAGAATCCGTGGCACTAAGCCCTAGCTTTCGTCATTGCCATATTGACTTAAATCCAGGCTGTGTGGCTATGAGCATAGCATTGCTCATTTAAATATGGAGAAATTAAAGAGAGACATACTTGCAGTGCCTAAGAGCCTGTGCGCATTAGCAAGTCGGCACAGACTTCAGATACAAAGTAAACTCTTAATCTGCTACTTCAAACAAGAAGTTATTTAATTTCATTATATAGACCCCTAATTCATTAGAAATTACTTGGAGCAAACAAAACTAAAAGAAAATGCTACAGAGGCAAAATACAAGCAGGAACTGGTCAAGAAAGCAAAGACAAAAGAAAGTTAAAAGCACTCATGCAAATCATGTCAAAACAGTGTCACGTAAATGTAACACAAGCAGAGGTTCAGATGCACCCAAAAGGACACGAAAAGCATTTGCTATGCATTGGGGGCAACAAAATGGTATGGACAGATGCTAGTGATAAATTTCTGAAAGTGCTGTGGGAAAGTAAAGGTACCAACTGTGCAGAAAGAAGGAGATGGATGCACCAGTGGAAGTCATTTCATACTAACATAGCATGTATACAGCACAAGTAAAATGCCAGTAGTGCTATAAGAAAATACCTGAAGGGTATGAAAAGCAAAAGTAATGCATTGCTAAAAGTGACAGATCAAAGAAAATTGTGAGGTAAAAGTAGCGGGTGGGGATTGTGTGTGTGTGTGTGTGTGTGTGTGTGTGTGTGTGTGTGCTGACGCCATGCGATGATAGTGAAGGAGAGAGGGAAAAAAGAATAGAGCGACGCAGCGAGAAGGAAGGGTGTTCCTAGACAAAGATGATCAGTGTACAAAGGTGCAGAAACGAGGAGGATATTCCAAGATTCAGTGTGGCACAAACCACATATTGCCATGACAATTTGAAACAAAAAGAAAAACATGTTATTTCAGGATTGCAAAATGGTAATTCTGTCGATAACATTGAGTCCCACAGACCACAGCTTTTAACACATAAATCCATCTTGCTTCATGTTGCAATAACGTCCTTTGAATATTGACACCTCTGGGTGTGGAGGTATGTGCTCAATGCCCTGAAACTTTAGTTGGCTGGAGCCACCATTGTGAAGCTGTGCAAAATGCACACCCACTGGAGTGTTAGGATTTGGATTTGTGGCAGGTAAACATGTTCTTGAATTCTTTTCTTGAGGACATGAATGGTGCAGCCAGACATAAATCTTCAGACACGGGTATTGCAAGACATAAACCGAATGTGGTACCACAGTTAATGAATGATTGAGTCTTTACTGATTTAGGCAAGGTGAGATGTGTGAACACTTTTCTTGCACACAGTGGTGATGCACATTACAGCAGCTATTCCTGAAGCACCCTTTGGGAGGGTAGCCAGTCAGGGTCGCATATTGAGGGTTGCTTTACAGTAAACACTATTAATTACATAGTCTGAAAAATGTTTGCCCCTACATTAGAAGATTCGTAGTTTATTTTCCACAGACTCTTTCAGCATTTGATCCCCATCCAATACATGCCAGTACTAATTAATCATTGTGGCTATCTGTGGGCATGATAGTTGTAGGTAGTGACAGATGTCACAGGAGAATTTTCCTCATTAATTTCCACCTTTGGAGTTAGTAAATTCATACATTTAAACATCTTGATCTACTGAGTGCTGCCACAAGGATTTGTGCAGAGTACCCTCTAGCTAAAACACTCTTTGAGATCATGGGCCTGAGAGTCAAATTTTTCTAAACTGGAGCAGTTGCAATGTAGCCCTGTAAATTGCCCAGGAGAATGCCTTTCTTTTAAACAACTGGGATGGGCACTTGACGCATGTAAAATAGTGAACATTTCTGTTTGTACAGGTTCACCATTCACACTCCTAAACCTTTAATCTAACAAAGTAATGCATGGGATCACAGACGTGAGTGAACTGCAAACCTAGATCATTCTCACTGAGATGGAAGACAAAATCAATTGCACATTGTAAATCACCATTCCACACGATGATAACATCATCGATAAACCTACTCCATAGATGTATATGGGGTAGAAATAGGTTTCTGTCATGGTTAACTACGATTCCTCCCCCCCCAAGCCAAAAAAATCGGCATAGGATGTGGCCATCATGGTCCTCATGGCCATGCCCCTTGTTTGAAGGTAACATTTTTGATCAAGTGTGAAGAAATTGGTGAGTATAAGACTGGTTGCTTCCAGAATGAAGTCAACAGGAAAATCCTTGGCTTTGGGACAGCATGTAAAATGGTACTCAAGAGTCCTTAGCCCCAGGTCACGCTGAATGCTAATACAAAGGCTGACCACATCTATTGACAACTAGATAAATTCAGAGGACTGGCCCAACCCCTCTAGTTTAGAGAGGATTTCCACGGAGTCCCTAATATGGGAGGATTGGACCCCTACCAACTGAGGAAGTGGTCACTAAACACAGACTTATTTTCAGTGAGTGAACCCTGACCCGAGAGATGAATTTGCCAAGGGGTTGGTCTGGTCCTTATGAATTTTAGGGAGTATGTATATGGTGGGAATGGTGGGGAACTCCATCTTCATAAACATGCACTTAGACTTAGTTATTTGTCCCAACTCAAGTGAGTCCATGAGAACATTGTCAGTCTGGGCTTGTAGTCTCTTAGTAGGATCCTCATCAAGGTGACGATAGCTGGCTACATTGTCGGGTTGTCTGTAGATTTCCTCCTTGTACTGTAGCTTGTTCAGGATCACGTTTGCCACTTTTGCCAGCAGATCTTCTCTTAGTGGAGTCTGTTTTAGTTAAGTCTTCAAGAGCTTTTCTTTTGGCTTTAGACATGTTGTATATATGATACTACCATCTAGAGGGAGCTAACGTCTCTACTGCCTTGAAGCACAAGACTCTGGTAAGATAGTAGTGCTGGAGAGGCAGACTCTGACAGATGAAAAATTGATTTTTGGCCTGAAGGTGGTGGACCTTTGCCAAACAGTAGCCTGCTGTTCCAGTAAAGGCTATTTTGCAAACTCATGATCAAATGAAATCAAGTCAGGATCCATAGGTTCCACTTCCTGTGTCTGACTCTGCAAGAAGCTCTGTAAGGGCCTGAAGGTGTTCAGTTTCTGAAGTCCGTGATTCATTATCTTGACACCGTGATATTATTTCATTTCCTCAATGAGGCATTCAGTAGAGCAAGACATTTGAACTGTATAGATTTACTAACTCCAAAGGGAACGTTAATGAAGAAAATCCTCCTGTGACATTTGTCACTACCTGCAACCATTGTGCTCCACAGATAGCCATGATTATTAATCAGTACTGGCATGTACTGGATGAGGATCAAATGTTGAAAGAGTCGGTGGGAAAGAAACCACAAATCTCCTACCGTAGGGGCACAAATTTGTCAGACTGTGTATTTATTTATTTAAAATCTTGGTAACTGGGATAGGCACACTGAGGTGAGTCTCATTTTCCAGACGCCACCCAGGGCACAAGTATAACAGGTGGCTATAAGCATAACATATCAGAACATAATACTAACATTATGATTTTGAGAAAATGGCTGGGATTAGAAGAGGTGGAGGGTGAGGGAGAGAAGAGATAGGGTCTGGAGGAAGCAGGGCAGGAGCGGGTGGGGAGGCTGGAAGTGAAGATGTGTTGCTTAAAAGAAGGAAGGAAAGAAGAGGAGTTATTCTTTATTGTAAACTCAACTCCCCAGTTTTGCAACCTGACTGGCTCCCACCACCCCAAAGGGTGCTTCAGGTGTGGTTCGATAATGTGTTGCAACTGTGTGAAAGATAGTGCTGTGTGAAAGATGGTGTTCACACATCCCACCTTGTCTGTATCAGTATAGATCCGATCGTTCATTAATTGCAGTACTACATTTGTGATTTATGTCTTGCAATGCTTGTGTCCAAAGATTTATGTTGGCTGCACCATTTGTGCTCTCAAGGAAAGAATTCAAGAGCATATTTGCTCTGTTACGAATCGAATCATAACATTCCAGTAGGTGTGCATTATGCACAGTTTCACAATGGTGATTCAACCAACTGAAGTTTCAGGGCATTGAACAC
Organism: Neoceratodus forsteri; assembly: GCA_016271365.2. Lineage (NCBI taxonomy): Eukaryota > Metazoa > Chordata > Ceratodontiformes > Ceratodontidae > Neoceratodus > Neoceratodus forsteri. The sequence continues at coordinate 260,448,369 of JADMNL010000027.1, read as the reverse complement.
ATGCCTCCACACCCCAGATGTGGCGATACACAAAGGATGTTATTGCAGCATGAATCTAAATGGATTTATGTGTTAAAAGCTGTGGCTCCATACCCTAAATGGATTTATATGTTAAAAGCTGTGGCTTTGCATGGACTCAGTGATGCTATTGACATCTTACCATTTTTGTAAATATTGAAATAATGATTTTTTTCTTTTATTTCAGATTGTAATGGCAATATGTGATTTGTGCCACTGGGGCTTGGCATACTCCTCTTCATTTCTGCCCATGTACACATGCCATCTTTATGTGGAACCACGTTTTAGTCTGGTTGCATTGCTGCACTCCCCAAATCTCCCATCCTCCTCCCCCACTGCTTTTACCTCACAGTTTTTCTTTGATCTCTCACTTTTTAGCAATGCTTTACTTTTGCTCTTCCTACCCTTCAGGTATTTCTCCTATAACACTATTGGTATTTTACTTGTGCTTTATACATGCTATGTTGATGACATGACTTGCATTGGTGCCTCCTCTTCTTTTCTTTTTCTGCACAGTTGATACCTTTCCTATAGCACTTTCAGAATTTTATCACTAGCACCAGTTCTTACCATTTTGTATTTTTGTTGACCCCTTCTTCATGCATAGTAAATGCTTTTCGTGTCCTTTGGGTACATTTGTTGCTAGCCTTGCTTGTAGAGCAGAAAGCAGCTAACTAAAAGAAGCTACATTTTCTTATTAATTTAAAACTTGTATCTCAGCAGGAGTCAGTGTCTGTTGAGATTAAGTAGACAGATACTTTATTAGAAGTAGAAGGGGTCTTATTTAGGGTTAAAAAAGAAAAAGTTAGTGTGTTTCTGTGCTGGGAAGGGTCCTGTATCAGCTGACTTTGCTAAACCAGTAGGGGAAAGAGAGCTTAATTGGGGTGTGGATTAGACACTATAAAAGCAGGTGACTCAAATTACAACTTCCTGTTGCTAGCCTTTTTCTTACTAATTGCCCTCCATCCCACCCAAAGCCAGTTCTACTTTTATAGCCACTGGATTTGACTGTCAACAGGAACTTCCTGTTTGGCAGTAGGAAGGGAGGGATCATAGAGAAACATTGGTTTTGTCAACCCTAAAGGAAAAAGTAGCTCACTCTCCCCCAGCTGCTGGTGGTATGACATTGAGTAAGGAAGAAGGAGGCTACTGAAGAAGATAGGAAGTTGCTGTCCCAGAACAGGAAGGGTGAGAGTTGTAAGGAGAGGAGAGGTAAGAATACAGAGAAACAGTAGAGGGGACACACAGTAAGACATGATAGGAGTGGTGCAGTGCAATGGCTGTGGGGCGGCAGTGTTGCGGGATACATTCTGGAGGCTGCGATGCTGCCTATTTGCAGGCACCTCTCTGGTCTGAGAGAGGAGGTTGCCCGTCTCCAGGCTGACCTGACTAGGATTGGTGAAACCTCCTCCCCACACAGGACCACCAGGGCCAATGCCACTACCTCAGAGGTTGCCAAGAAAGAGGAGAGGCTGGACCAGGGTGGGCTCAGGGAGGAGAGGGTGGTGGAACAGAGTTGCATCCTCCAGTTGTACCTCTCCACAATTCATTCACTCTTCTGGTGGATAGTGGTTCCTCTATGGTGGCACCTGCAGTGGAGATCAAGGAGGATGCTGGGAACCTTCACAAAGAAGACCCACAGGAGGGTGGCATGGGACCCCACAGGGAAGGAAACAACTCCTGGTGGGGACTCCAATCATTAGGGGGTGGGAAATGGGGAGGAAGGGAGAGGGAGGTGCATGCCCTGGCGCCACGGGCTTGGAGGGACAGGAAGCGAATCCTCAGGATCGTGGGAGGAGCTGCACGAGGGAGGGAGCTGGATGTCATTGTCCACCTTGGGACAAATGACCTGGCTAGGAATGGGATCAGAGCAGTGCAAGAGGAGTTTGTAGACTTGGGGAGGGCCTTAGACAAGTAGCGACACGGTAACCTTCTTGGAAGTGCTGCCTTGTATGGGGAGTGCTAAGGGCACTTCTCACCAGGGAATTCAATGAGTGGTTGAAAACTGGTGTGGAGCCAGGGTTTTGGCTTCATTGGGGACTGGGGTGCCACCTGGAGGGATGCAGATCTATACTGGTGTGATGGTCTGCATCTGTCCAGGGGGGAACCAGGATCCTAGGTGAGATTTTAAATGCTTCATTGGCAAGCATTTAAACCAGCCAGAGGAGGCACTGAAAAGGAGCAGGAAATCCCAGCCTCCCCACAAAACATGGTAATTAGTGAGGTAAACACCAAGGTAGAGAAGTTATTAGGGAGCAGAATAGAGGTAAATGTAAAAAAGGCAAAGGCAGTAAGGACAGGAATGGGGCTAAAAGGGGTAAAGCTATCAAAAGTGGAGGGTGATGAGTACCAATGCCTGTAGTCTGTGTAACTAAACTCCTGAACTAGTGGCCTCGATAGAAGAGGGTTGCCTGGATATTGTGGCAGTCACAGAAACATGGTACACAGAGAACCATGACTGGGATGTCAACATACCAGGATACACAATCTACAGGAGGGACACGGAGGTAGGAAGGAGGAGGGAGTAGCCCTATATGTAAAGGAAGGACCAAAGCAACAGAACTAAAGAGTAAACGACAGATGAGGCACTCTGGGTCACCCTGGAGACAGGAAATGGCACCACAATCCGCATGGGGTTGTACAGACCCCCATCTCAGGGAGAGGGAATGGACAAGGAAATGATAGAAGGCTTCCTTAGAATGGCAGAAAAAGGGGAGTTATTGTTGATGGGGGACCTGAATACGTCAGATGTTAACTGGAGCACCTTTGCTGCAGTCACATCCAAGAGCAGGGTCATTCTTGATGCCCTACAGGGGCATGCCTCAGACAGCTAGTATTGGAACCCACTCGGGAGGGAGCAATCTTAGACCTGGTACTCTCAAATGGGGATGGAGAAAGAATCTCAGATTTAGAAGTGGTAGCCATCTGGGAACAAACGACCACAAAACAGTGTGGTTCACGATAAACACAGCCATACAATCAAGCCATACAAAAGCAAGAGTACTGGACTTTAGGAGGGCTGACTTTTGAAAATGAGAGAGTGCCTCAGAAAGCACTAGCAAACGGGCAAGAAGGAGGAATGGAGGAACAATGGGGAGTAATCAAAACAGCCATCACAGAGGCAACAAGCCTTTGTGTAAAGCAAATCAATAAAACACAAGCGAAGGAAAAAAACCGCTATGGTTCTCAAAAGAGGTGGCAGGGAAGGTTAGGGAGAAAAGGATAGCATTCAGGAAATATAAGGAAACACAGAAGGAGCAGGACAGAGAACTTTATCAGTTAAAGCAGAAAGAGGCAGGAAGGCAGTCAGAATAGCAAAGGCCCAAACTGAGGAAAGGATAGCCAATTCTGTTAAGAAGGGGATAAGACCTTTTAGGGAGCGAAGAAAGACCAAAGGAGGGATACTGAGCCTTAATAAAGGGAGGGAATGTGGGTAGAGGGTGACGGTGAAAAGCAGGGATACTGAAGAATATTTCTGCTCAGTATTCACAAAGGAAGAGGAGGGGAGGTACCTAAACCAAACAAGAGAAACACTCTGAAGACGGGGCCGATACCAGTCCATTTACAGAAGAAAGGGTTCTGAAAGAACTAATAAAATTGAAGGTGGACAAAGCAATGGGGCCTGATGGGATTCACCCAAGAATTTAAAAGAACTAAGGGTAGAACTAGTGACACCGCTGACTACTCTCTTTAACAAATCATGAGAGAATGGGTAGTACCCGAGGACTGGAGGAGGGCAGATGTGATTCCTCTTCACAAAAGTGGGAGCAGAACAGAGGCAGGAAACTATAGACCAGTTAGTTTGATCTCAGTGGTAGGGAAAATGATGGAATCACTTCTGAAGGAAAGAATTGTTGGTACTTAGAGGCCAGTGGGGCACAGGACCCAAAGCAGCATGGTTCCACGATGGGAAGGTTGTGTCAGACTTAATCTAATAGATTTCTTTGACTGGGTGACCAAAGTAGTAGACCAGGAGGGGCTGTGGACATGGCCTACCTAGATTTTAGCAAGGCATTTGATACAGTCCCACACAGAAGATTAAAACACAAGTTAGCCAGCCTTGGAGTGGGTCCCAAGGTGGTAGCCTGGATAAAAAATTGGCTAGACAACAGGACGCAAAGGGTAGTAGTAAATGGAGTACACAGTGAAGAAAGGAGGTTACTAGCGGGGTACCGCAGAGTTCAGTACTGGGACCGGTCCTTTTAATGTCTTTATAAGTGACATTGCAGAGGAACTGGAAGGAAAGGTATGTCTCTTTGCAGACACAAAGATCTGCAACAGGGTTGATACACAAGGTGGAGTGGAAAGGATGAGAAGGGATTTGGCAAGGTTAGAGGAATGGTCAAATGTAGGCAGCTCAGATTCAATGCAAAGAATTGCAAGGTAATGCACATGGAAACAAAAACGAGGCGTACACAATGGGGGTGAGATACTGACAACCGTAAAATGGAAAGGGACCTGGGGGTAATTATATCAGATGACCTAAAGGTGGGCAAGCAATGTGAGAAGGCAGTAAGGAAGGCTGGGGAGATACTGGATGCATAGGAAGAGGCATCAATAGTAGAAAACAGGAAGTTGTTATCCCTCTGTACAGGCAGGTGGTGAGACCCCATCTGGAGTACTGTGTGCAGTTCTGGAGACCCCATCTCCATAAAGACATAGACAGAGTGGAGGCTGTCCAGAGGAGGGCAACCAAAATGTTGCAGGGTCTGCACCAGAAGACATACGTAAGAATGACTAAAGGAGCTTAATATGTATACCCTTGAGGAAAGAAGGGAGAAGGGGACATGATAGAAACTTTCAAGTACCTCAGGGGAATCAACAAAGTCCAAGAGGGTAGCATCTTTCAGAAAGAGATGTGCAAGAACAAGGGGCACTATTTGAAGATAGAGGGGGATGGCTCAGAGGTAGTGTGAAAAGTATTTTTCACAGAGAGGGTTGTGGATGCATGGAACAGCCTCCCTAAGGAGGTTGTGGAGTCAAGAACAGTGGAGGAATTCAAGAATGCATGGGACAGACATAAGGCAGTCTTAGTGGGGGTAGGAGGAAGTAAGCTGTTGGTTAACTAGGATCTGCAGCTTATCTGTTAGGTAGGAAAATGGGCAGACTAGGTGGGCCAAGCGGTTCTTATCTGCCGTCAAATTCTATGTTTCTATCTGGAGCCTCTGCTTGTGTTACATTCACGTGACACCATTTTGACATGATTTGCATGAGTGCTTTTAACTTTCTTTTCTTTGTCTTTGCTTTCTTGTCCAGTTCCTGCTTTTTATTTTGCGCCTCTGCAGTATTTTTCTTTTAGTTTTGTTTGCTCAATTAATGTACAAAGAAACATGGACAATGATGACAGAAAAAGACCCAAGGTCCATCCAGTCTACTCAAGTTCCCTATTTAGCCCTGGGATCTACTCTTCCTCCAGGGTCCTAGCCCTCCTCAGCTCCCCATTCTTCTCTCAGTTTCTGCTGCCCAAGGAACCACTATACCCTTCATTCTGTCCCAACTGTGCTTAAAACCACCAGTGTTTCTTGCACTCTTAGGCTAGTAGACTGTTTCACGTATAAACATAGATTGTAATGAATTAGGGTCTGTGTAATGAAATTAAATTATTTCTTGTTTTGTGCAGTATATTAAGAGATTTTTTTTATTTGATGTTTGTGCTGACTTGCTATGGCACACATGGTCTTAGATACTGCATGTATGTGTCTCTTTAAGTTCTCCTTATTTAATTTGCATTGTTGTGCTCATAGCCGCCCCTGATGAAGCATTAGAGTAATGTTTACTAAACACTGGCTATAGTGCCGTGGATTCAGTTAAGGTAAATAAACTTCTGCCTTTTGCTTATTTTTGACTTAAGTAGTACTCTATTTATATACTTTTTCCTGCCTAACTTGGAGTGCTACCATTGTTTTGGTCCCTGGTCTGGTATTTGGTTCAGCACCCATCCTGGTGTGTGCACATGCTTATTGTTTTTCCTGGTCAGGTATGGAGTCTGCGGGGCAGTGTCATTGGAGGTTTCAAGGGCCCTGCTTCCTGTTAGGCTGCATTCAAAGACAGAACCATTACTCAAAATCAGGTGGGTTATAGTCCAAACTATAGCGACTGGATCGATTAGGTAGAAACTTGGGCAGACTGGGTGGGCCTGGCAGTCCCTTTCTGCCGACACATTCTATGTTTCTTTTTTTTTAAACTCAACTTTATTACAATGTCACAGCTCAGCTGTTACACATGTAATGGTATGCATTATGCAGAAATATATCATCACCTGATCAACCAGTAAAACCTATTCAAGGTGACAAGCATGTACAGGCTCAATTAACATTTAAGGCCCTAAAGGCCTCTGATAACAAGTATCTAAATTGGTTTTATAATGCAGCTGTGACTTCCAGGACTTCAAATAGTAGTGTATTGTCTGATACCTTTTATACATTTATATTTTGAGCTAGCGACATGAAGAGGTGTCAACTCACACCTTTACTTAATAATAACAGTTCAACAAGAACCTGACCCATATAACCAACTTTTAGCTTGAAGACCATACTACAAGACCAAAAGGCATTACCCTATAAATATGCCATGTGTATAATTCTGGGAGATGCTCTATTGGGGCAGCTGAAAAGAGAAAGGGCAAACCCATCCACGTCTAGAGACCTACTCTATTGGCCTAGTTACACACAATCCATAAATCAATTCCACAGGGCATCCCAAGTTTTCCAAAGTTCAGTGTGGGACTCCAGGAAAGCCTCAGTTTCACAGTGAGCTCCTCCATTCTTCTAATGTTATCCACTGGGGATTTCCAGGATGCTATTACCAGAGGGCAGCTCCTAACCAATTTGACTTGATTTCTTTTGGGCGCTAGGCATATAGTTCTGAAGAGATTTTGCTGCCTAGCTGACCCCAGTACAGGGTGTCCACATCCTAGCACCAATACCTGAAAAGTTTTAGGAAGCTGAAGCCTGTAGTCTGCTGTGTACCCTGTTCCAAAACTCTTGCACCTGTGGACTGGCCCAGAATATATGGAAGTGGTACCACCTGCCCACATCCACGCCAACAAAGGTCTGATGAGGCTCCTTTAAAGTATTTTGTGATTGTAGGAGTATGGAAGAAGCAAGATAGGCATTTCCAGCGGAATTCTCTCCACCCTGGAGAGGTCGTGATCCTCTAGCCCCTTTCCCAGGTCTTACTCCATAGAGCGACTGGCAAGGCGCCACTCTCAGACTCCCACTTTTGTTGGAGGTCTTCAAATTGAGCGCTATTCTTGCTCTGTAACAACTTATAGGCTCCAGAAATGAATTTTCTACACTCTGCTAGGCGTACTGACTAATATAGAAAATTCTGTAGGCAGTCCGATCTCTGGCCACTCCTGCAATCAAGTTGTTAGAGATCAAATAGTGTCTAACCTGTAAATACCTATGGAAGTCTGTTTTTGTGAGGAGTATATGGCTTGAAGTGACGCAAATGAGATCACCAAATTATTCGGATAAGGTCTGCAAAATGTATTAAGGTCTGTTTGTTCCACCATTGAAATCTAGTGTCCGTGTGGGAAGGGACAAAGTTAGGGTCTCTGAGAATAGAAGTAAGGGGCCAATACCTTCAGGTGTTTGGGTAAGTTTCCTCACCCTTACTAGTATTGTAAGGGTATGCCTTGTCCAGGGGTTGTGTATAGCTTTCCAAAGTTCCGGTGTGAGTGGGGCATGTGGGAGAGATGCCAAAAGAAATCAGTTGCAAATGGTGGGCCTCTATCTCTCTCCAGCCTGTAACCCTTAAGCTGCTTTACCGTGTCACCACTGGGACTAGCTGGGCTGCGAGATAATACAATTTCAGGTCAGGCAAGGCCAGACCGCCCTGTCCCCTTAGGTTGTGTGAGGAGTTGTAGTTAACTTGTCTTCTACCCTGTTGCCAAATAAATGACAGGAGGGACAAATTAACTGTCTTAAAAGGGAGTTAGGAACATGGATAGGAGAGCTTGAAACAGAAACAATAGCCTCGGAAGAATATTCATTTTGATTGAGTCTACCCTACCTCCTAGATAGTGGAAGTAGTTCCATCTGGCCAGATCAGATTTTATTTCTCCCCACAATTTACCATAATTAAGTCGAATAGTGATGATAAATTTGGTGATATTTTAACCCTGAGTATCTCACAGTATTATTTACTGCCATCTAAAGGAAAATTTTCTACCTGACCCCTAGAAACACCCCCAAACTTAATCGCTTCAGATTTGTCCCAGTTAATCTGGTATCCTGACACCTGTCCATATTCTTTGAGGAGTCTTGTTAAAACTGGGAGGGTAGTCTCGGGAGAAATCGCAAAGAACAAGGACTCATTGGCATACAAGGAAATTCAAACAACATGAAGTGTCCTGGAGAGGAAGAGTTAACTCTATGCAGAAGCATAGAATGTTGAGCCTCAGGTCGGTTTCTTTTTAAAACTTTCTTTATTTATGTATATTTCTTTTTTCCATACCCCATCCCATGGAGACCACACTTACAAACAAAAGTATAAGAGTGACAAATTTTCCAGGTACATGATGGTTCTGAGAGGATACTGTGTCGCATAATTATACATTCATCATCAATCTGTGTGGGGTATATTTCTTCCTAATACATACTTTTCTCTCTCCTTTTCAGTACGACATATCTTTAATTTGCATATTCCTTTTGTCTGCGCTCTGTCATAGTTTAAACTGTAGCCCAAGGACCTCAGCTTCCCCAAGGGTACAATCAGATCCCTCAGATGTTAAATATTTTAGATTTTAAGGAATAAAATTCCAGGGTCCATTTACCATATAAAGCACCCATCTTCTCCAAATCAACTCAAATTTGGTGAGCTTCTTATTAAGTAAGGCTGTGAGTGCCTCTAATCTATATAGTTTGATCATTATGTCATGCCACCCTGGATGTTAATCTCCTTCTGAGAAAGCCAATTTTTTGTAATTATTTTTTGTGCTGCTAGGCATGCCATTTTAAGAATTTACCTGTGTTAGGATCCTGCATCCCTAGGATAATCCATAAAGAAAAAAGGGAAGGGTGGAGTTGTAAATTGGATCAATTATACTCTGTAAGGTCTGCTGTAGGTCCTTTAGAAAACGTTGGACTTTTGGGCAACTCCAGAATATATGACCCATCGTTGCTGGGAATATCCGCACTTCCTCAACACCTTGAAGCTTCCTCCCTTGATATTTCCCTTGAATCGCAGGGGTCTTAAAAATCTCACTAACATTTTCCAAGCAAACTCCTTCCAACTGACTGCAAGTCCCCCCACTGTGTTCTTTGTAGTGCCCATTTCCATTGCTCTTCTTGTATCCTAATACCCAAATCCTCTCCCAGGTCTCTTTGGTACGCTGAATAGTATCTCCTTTCCAATTGATAAGAGCTGTGTATATAATTGAAATTATATGCTTCTTAGGCGGTTTGCCCTCTATAGCTGATTTTAATATTTTCATGAATCTGAGGGGAGGACCTAATCCGGGGCAACTGTGCCTGCAGCGATCTAATATATGCTCTTATCTGGAAGTATCTGAATCTATCTTTCCATGATATATCATATCTGACAACTAAAGTCTGAAAGTCCAAAATCTCATCCCCTCAAGAAATGCCATATAAGTGCAATTTTTCTCTTCCCATTTTTGAAACCCTTGTCCCACTTGACTGGGGTGAAGGATGTCAGGTAGGGCACTGACAGCATTAGGTACCTCCATCCTTTGGCCTTTGAGTCTAAGAGGATGTTATACCAACTATTTGGTGAGCTTCCGTATCGGGTTTCTCTCCTCCCTAGGTCTCTAGCCCTCTTTTGTGAGAGCAGGGCCAGGTTGAGATCCTCCAGGCCCCCTCCCCATCTCTATATCCTTCCATCTAGCCTCTCGAGGTCGGTTTCAAACCTCTCTCTGTGGTACTTCTCCAGTGTAACTGTCAGATTTTTCCACTCCGCCTAACAGTGAAGTCGCCCGGAGATTTCCTCTGCTTGGTTCAGTAAAAGTAAAAGCATTCGTTTTAAACCGTATCTTTTGTTATTTTCAGATTTCCAGCCTCTGTCTACGGTACAGGTAGTGTGTAGATAGGTAGTGACTGTGTTTTATTTTCTGAAAAAAGTTGGAAATTGTTCTTTCCTCGGTTTCTTTCCGCCGGTCCGGTTTGGAACCGACCTTGTTACATTCTGTTTTCATTTTATTTCTGGGATTAGAGTGGTGTTCTGGTACCGATTGGTTTAAAGAACCAGAACTTTTGCTGGTTCTTTTAAAAAGCCCGTGACACGGTTTGTAACTGATCGGTTGTTGTATTACCTGGCTTGAAACTGCGATTGGGAAATTTGTTAGTTGGCCATGTCTGAGAAACCAAGAAGAAAACCGGTCCCACTGGGTTTTAACACTGTACTGAGTGTGGGAGGCCTTTGCTAAGGCTGACCCCACCTCATCTGTGTTTATTGCCTAGGGTTTGACCATCTCAAGTCAGACTGACAAATCTGTAAAACTTTCCTAAATCTACTCTAGACAAAAAGACTGAGTAGGCTGAAGGAAAGGAGGCTGAAAGACCGTAGGTCGGATGGCCAACCAGGTTGATTCTTGATCGAATCTGAGAGGGTGCCTACTGACCTAGGCGATACCTCCTCGGGCAAAAGGAGAGCTGACCTCGAGGGGCGGTTCCGTCAAAAAAGCAAAGTCTGCTGGTTCGGATCCTGTACCGCATTCTCCAACCCGGGCAGAAATAGCCAAGCGATAAGTGTGTTCAATCGCTGGGCAGTTCCGTCCGGAACTGGTACCACCAGTTAGGCGGTCGGTTCGGTCGGATCCGTCTTCTCCAGATTATGATCCAGGTGCTTATTATTATACGAGTGGGAGGAGACAAAGACTATCCCGATGATGATGATGACCAGGGGGGTCTGGATCGCCCATTGAACCGGCATCTCCCCAGACAAGCCCTCGGTGTCTTTCCTCCCAGGCTCTCTGAGTCCCCTTCGCATTTTTATTCTACAAAAAGGTGGTAGAAAACCCTGCAGCTTCCTTGGTTGAAGCTGCAGAGGAGGGAGGATGAAGAGCCTGATTTTGTGGAAATGATGGACATCCCAGAGTCCAAAGGCTGTCTATCCTCTTCATAAATCCTTGGGGAAATGGACACACAAGATTTTACAAACTCTAATTCAATACCTCCTGTGGACAAGAGAATGGACAGGAGGTATATGTTATCAGGCTCAGCTCCTGCGAGGTTCCTTTATAGTCATAGCAGCCATGTTGAGATAGTGCAGGCTGCAGCCTGTGATAGGCTAACATTCCTTTGGCTTCACACACCTCGGATAAGGACTCCAGGAATGTGGATGCCATGGCCAAAAACAATATTTGGCATCCTCTTTGGGACTCAGACAGGCTACTTATATGGCCTACACAGCCAGATACAGAAATCCAGATGGGATACGGTTCTGGAACTGGCTAAACAGGCCTCTCCCAGCTAGCCAGGGAGCTGGAGGAAGTGGCTGCAGATGGAATGAGGCATCAAAATGCAATTTCATGCTGCTGTGGACTCCAGTGATGTGGCATCTAGAGTCATGGCTACATCTGTGTTCTCTCAGGAGACATGCTTGGCTCAGATGTACTAGCCTTTCACAGGATGCCCAGACTAAGGCTATGGATTTTCCTGTAGTGGGTAACTCTTTGTTTGGGGAGCAAACAGGCTTACATGAAGAAAATGGATTAATACAGGACCACGTACAGGAGTGCACAGGCCAAGAAAAGGCAAGCCACTTCTCAAAGGCAGCAGTCTAGGGGTAGGGGCAGGCCCTTTCATAGGCCTTTTACAAGCCAGGCCTCCTCTCCCTTCCCACAGAGAGTTCTTCAGAGGAAGGGGCAGGAGGGATGAGCAGGGCTGCTTCCTGCTCCTCCTCTCAGTCTAAGGCTCACCAAGCAGACACCCTGATGTGTCAGCCGGTCGACTTCCCATTTCCAGTAGGAGGCAAGCTGGCTTACTACTTCAGGCCTGGAAGTCTGTGACTTCAGACAAGTGGGTCCTGGAAGTAGTAAGCCAGAGACTAGCCACCAGCTTCAAAAAGTTTCCAAAATCAGGGCCAAGTCTTTCCACCTGCACCAGCCTTAGAAACCATTGCCATAGAGGCAGAGGTTTCCTCTCTTCTAGCTCTCAGAGCTGAGAGGAGGTTCCTGCTCAACACAAGGGGAAAAGGACTGTACTCCAGGTACTTCCTTACCCCCAAAGAAAACAGGGAGTGGCGACCCATCCTAGACTTAAGGTATTTGAACAAACACATTTTAAAGCCAAAATTCAAAATGGTAACTTTGGGAATAATCCTTCCCTCTATAAGGCCAGGAGGTTGGCTAGCATCTCTGGACCTCAAGGATGCCTACTTCCCTATTCCTGTCAGGTGCTCCTACAGAAATACCTCAGGTTTGAGTTGCCTTCAGGCCATTACTAATTCAGAGCCATGCCATCGATAACATCAGCTCCAAGGGTGTTCACAAAGTGCCTTGCAGTAGTGGTGGCATACCTCAGAAGACAGGGTATCACCATCTTCCCGTATCTGGACAACTGGCTCATTGTGGGGCAGTCATCTCTACAGGTCAAGTCAGCTCTACAGACTACCAGGATCTACACAGTTCCTGGGGTTTCTTCTCAGTCTTCAAAGTCTGTCCTCGAACCAGTTCAACTTTTCACCTTTATAGGCATAGAGCAAAACTTGTGCTCAAAGGGTGACCAGGCCTGAATCCTAGTGTCTAACCGTTATTCCGACAAACCGATAAAGGGTTGGTAAGCTAGAATGATTCCCAAAAGCTGCCTATTTTTGGCATGAGCCCCCCACCGGGATACAGACATATGCAGGGGTGGACAAAAAAAGAAAGAAGGAAAAACAGCCTAATCCCCGGTGGGCCTAAAGAGTCTGTAGTCCACCTTCACGGAGAGGGTCATAGGCTGTCCAGTAATCAAATTACCGTCCCTCTCATTTAATGATTGATAGTATTCCCCTCCCCACTAGACAGCACTAGAGTTGACCAAAGGTTCTCTGTGGGAGGCGAATTAATTTTGAAATCTGCTGTCCCATCTAGGAACAGCTGATAAATTCCTGCTAAGGCCAGGGGATCTAACGGTGGCTCGAGCCACCTTTCTTATCCTCCCTCCAGTAACCCTGGTCTTTCCCTCCCGTCTAGCACAGAAATCCCTCAGTAGGGAGAAAAGGTCCTAAAATGAAATGACAGCGGGCTCCTTGATATGGTGTATTCTCACTCCCCCTGCTGCTGAAATGACAAACAAGAGCTCCCCCATTCAAGCACCAGGACACTAATTAACTTTCCACACACTGTTAATTACATGTAGGGTATATAATGAATCAAACAATTTTCCCCCTCCCCGGCCCTGGGGCACATGTAAAGCGGATAGGCGACGTTATCAGGCCTTTGCCCCCCATCAGAAAAGTTTAATCTGCAACCAGAATATTTCTATAAAACTTCAGTAAGGATCTATGCATTCCCAAAAGTACATTACCACAACCCTTTTCTGGTTATTGGATGGGATAGTACCATATCCATGTATAACAGACAAGTCAAATCACCGACAAGTCAATGAGGGGTCGAAGTGTCCTTGTACAGTCCACCCCTTTGTGGCAACTGAAGTCTCTGAGGGGTCTGGGACAGCGATCAACCTCTCTTTGTTGCACCTCCTACCCTAGACCAGGGCTCTGCTCCATTAGGGTGGTCACTTTCCTGTCCTGGTGGCTTAACCAGCATGCCCTGGGAACCCCCAACTGTAGCAAGGTGCTTTTTGCCCCAAATGATCAAAGAATTGTGGGCCTTCAGGAGAAATATTTTTAATTGTGCTGGTGCAGTTAAGTGCATTTGAATATTCTTAGAGGCTAGGAATTTCTTAATCCCGAAGCACCCTTCGTTTTGTTGAGTGAGAGGCGTGTAATCAATATCAAAGTACAGGTGTTTGTCTCCAAATAGAACTTCTCTTTCGCCCAAGCAGCCTGCAGTATTCTGGTCTTGATCCTATAATCTAGAAACTTTAACACCATAGACCTCGGGGTTGCGTTAAGGCCAATAGGTTTTTGGCCAGTGCTCGATGTGCTCGAACAATATTCAAGGGACAGTCAGCAGGCAAGTCCAACAGTTCTTTTAAAAATAATTAAGAAAGTCCTCCATCTTGCCTTGTTCTGTGTCTTCTGGCACTCCATAAATATGTATGTTGTCCGTCTGGATCAGAGTTCAAGATTGTCTAGTTTTCTTATTTTTTTTTGCATGATATGTTTTTGCCACCTATCCCATGCTACACTGGCCCCACTTCGGGTTCCACAAGCTCCTCGACCCCACTGACCTTTGTCCAGAGGCAGGCCTTGTTGAGGATGGTTTTGACCCTTTTAAGTGCTGTGTCTGTGCCTGCCCGTGTATATGACAAGGCCATAATCCACAGATGAGAGGAACTGAACTGTCGATGCCTGCACGTATCATGTTTCAGGGCATGGTGTCATAGAGGCGCAGTGTCTGGTACAGGATGCCAGGCTTCATGTTGGTGGACTTTACCAGCTGCTCAGCATGGGCAGTGAAGGTGAGGTGTCATCAAAGTGAATCTCTTAAGATGCGTGAATGTATTGACTTGGTCTAGTACTTCTCCTTAGCTACTAAGTATATGCAGTGAGGACCCTCGAATGTTGCTCAGTGGGGTGCTGAAGAGCATGCTCTTTGTCTTTTGTAGTTGAGTAGCAGTTTATTTCTGGTTAGCCAGGATTCCAATGCCAAAATTGAGCTGAAGTTCAGAGCTAATTGATCCCAGGTCTTTCCCTGGGATTGAGATAACAACATGCCTGCATAGAGTGCAGAGTGTGCAGGACAGGTGGAAGGCATGTCATGTATAACTGAAAAGTCATTGATCACATAGTCAGTGGCCACATACAATGTATAGGAGCCTACGAGCAGACTGGATGGGCCTGGTGGTCCTTATCTGCCGTCAGTTTCTATGTTTTTATAACGTATATTCTAAAAAAACAAAAAACAGATTGTGCCTTTTTCTTCTTCTTCATTTCTCCCCTTCAACAGCCCTTGTTGGGATGGTGCCCTGTCCTGTTCACCTGGCGTCCACTGGGCCTCGCCAACTGTTTCTCCAAGGGCTTGCCCCACCCAGCTGGGTTGGCCGGGGTCCCCAGGACCCCACTGAAGACCAGATCCAGTTCTGGTTGGTGCCTAGCTGGTCAGGGAGCGGGACCTGCAAGCCCCTTCTTCATCCAGCTGCCGGTGATTTTCCAGTTTCCTCCCCACAGAGGAAGGGCATACAGTGATGCCAGTGATTGTGTTATGCATGCCCCATGCATGGCACACTGAGTGTCTGCCCCACCTCTGCCCTCCATGTACAGTGTTAGTGTGCCAGCCCCAGCCTTTGTTAGGAGCCAGACTAGCACCGACCACTGATTCCTACCCCGGAGGAGAGCTGTCCTGGGATGCTCAGTCCTCCTCCCCGGCCGATCCCGATGAGCCATGCACACTGCTCACATGGGTCACCGCGTGGCAAGGTAAGCGCAGAAGCCTCAGCCCTCCACACCACCGGCCAACCACAGATTGTGCCTTCTTAAATGGTAGAACATTCTTAATATTTTGTATAACTTTTCAGAAACATGCTGCATAAAATGCATCTAGAGTATAGTTCTGGGAAAAAGAGTCATTACAGCTGCATACCATCAGAACTATGCTGATGTATTGCTTAAATGGGGCTCTGGGGTAGTAGCTCTCTTCCCACCCCACCTGCGTTTCTCTGGCGGCCGCACTGCACTGTGAAATAAAATAATGTGAAAGAATCTACAACATAAAACAATCTTATAATGGGTACTGTGAACCCCAGTAGCAAGCAGTAAGGCTGGATCAGCTCTCCTATCATGTTGGGGGTATGGCTGTCGTTTAGGAAGTAATGGTTGGCCAGACGCCAAACATGCAGCATTTGTTTGCTCCACATTTCCGTCCAGTGGAGTTAAGTCACAAATAATTCTGAGTGAATCAGTATGTATTTTCTCTTCCCCACTCATGTTTCTCAGATGCTGGCGGATGTATTGCAGTGCCCCAAATCACCAGCCCATGTACAAAACTGTATGTTTCCCTGGTGTCTAGTGTCCATCCCGCCCCGTAATCACTAATTGCCAGCTGGGTAAAAAATAATTCCCCGGTGATCACTGATTGCCAGCCCCAGTTAAAAAAAAAAAAAAAAAAATGTCCTTGGTGCCAGTGGTCCCCCTACCCTGCGATCGCTGGCCCGAGTATGGAAAGCACCAACAATAACATTTCAGGCACAGTGGGATTGGACAGTGGTAAACTTTTGGATTTAACAATCACCAAACAAGCTGATTGGAGTTTCCTAACAGATGTCTGTACCAAACCCATTGACAGGAACAGCTATCTTCAGTATGACAGTTGTCATCCTGGGAAGAATTTGCTGAAGGGCAGTTTATGCATATGAAATGCAACTGTGGGAAAAATGACCTGTGTAACAGGAGAGCAGATTAACTGAGAGGAATTAATCTCTACCATAAAGCAGAAGTTGCTAAAATGGTGGTGGACCAGATGAAGCGTGACAGTCTGTTGGGGGTTCAATTAAAGTGAAAACTCAAAGTATCATTCGATCTTTACAACCACTTTTGGGATAGGAGTCTACCAAATTGTGGATATTGTTAAAAAATCTGCCCATTTTGCATTCCATTCCAGTTTTGCAGAAAAAGTGAGTTTTGTCAATCTACCTCTGAAAGTGACGTATTGCGGGGTGGGAACACCTGAGATGACTTCATGCTAAAATGGTGAAGACAGAGGATATCAATGCAAATATAACCTGCAACACAAATGTATATAGCTAGATAATAGGTAGGTGTGTGTGTGTGTGTGTGTGTGTGTATGTATATATGTGTGTATATATATATATATATATATATATGTGTGTGTGTGTGTGTATATATAATAAAAATACACACGTGTGTGTGTGTGTGTGTATATATATATATATATATATATATATATATTCATTCATTCACTACGAAAACTTTGTTAATGCACCGTTAGGGTTGAAGTGTCAAAAGTAGAAATGCGACCTTAAGGTTCCCAAGCCTAAGGCCCCACTCCCACTGTGCATGCAGTAACAGGAATGAGGGAACTTAAGGTTCCCAACCCCTACACCCCACCCCTATCTCGGCTTCCAATCCTAAGATCCACCCCCACCCTGCCTGCATGCATGCAGAAACAGGTGTGATGGGTGTGCCTTTGCGTTTCAACCTTAATGCTCACCCCATTCCAAGACTAAGTAAGCTACAATGGGTACATAATAAGAGAGACTGGGGTGAGCATCTGGGTTCAAAATGGTGAGCACCCGTCACACCTGTTTCTGCATGCAGGGTGAGGTGGATTCTGGTTGAAGCCGAGGAAGGGGTGGGTGTAGGGGTTGGGAACCTTAAGTTCCCTCATGCCTGTTCCTGCATGCACAGTGGAGGACTGCTTCTGGGAACCCTAAGGTCGTATTTCCCCTGTTTTTGACACTTCAACCCCTAATGGCGCATTAACAAAGTTTTTCAATGAATTTCATTTTTCAGATAATTTATTTATTTCCTTATCCCTCCCTCCATAACTGCCCTTATGTCACAGTAGGCATGCAGGGCGTTGAGGCCCTGCGCTCCCATGGTCCGTCATGTTCTTTACTTTTTATGTTGTCTTGGGTGCATGCACAAGCAGCATCTTCTTGATAGTAGCACATTCAGAGGTGTATCACTGTTGTGGCAAATGCAGAGAATGCTTTAGTGGGTGCGTCCCTTAGCCACAATTAGCGAGCATGCTGGCGATGACAGCAGTTTCAGAAGAGCTGTGGAGTTGAAAGAAATCTGCTGCTCAGTGGGGTACAGTTTCTTCATTGGGTGTCTGATGACAAGGCTCTGTTATGTGCTTTCCTGGTGAAACGTTCCAATAAATATGGCGGCTCCTGCTGCCCGGCGCAATCCTACAAAGCTGACGCGCCGGGGATGGCCAATCACCATGTCGGCGCACCCCCAGTTCAATTTGTTTGCCAGGGGGCCCAATCTCATCGGCATCATGTCCCCCCACTCACTTTCTTTGCCAATGGGGCTGCCCAATCCCCTCGGCATCATCTCCCCCAAACTCGTGGCACACTGGGGCCCACCCCAGTGTGCCTGAAATCATTTTTTTTTTAGCCTGTAAATAAAGAAAACCGTCCCCTGAAGTCCGTTTTTATCTTTTTACCTGTAGGGAAAAAAATGGTTCCTCGATCATCCTGCTGCACACCCTCCCCAACGCACCCACCTTCCTCCCGCACCCCCCATCCCATACTTACCTCTGGAGGCGGTGCTGTAAACTTCTGTGGAGCGGGAACACGTCTGAACTCTTCAGAAGCCGACTGGGAACTGAACAAAATGCGGTAAGCTTTATAATGGCAAGCAATGGGGGCTTCAACTCAGGTAGATATCTCAGCCATTTTGGAATTCTGGTACCAGATTTTCAACATGGGTTCTTGGGAACCCACCTCATGAACACATGCACTGTCATCTCATTATTTGGTCACGAAAGGTGATTTCATGGTCACTGATTGGAATCACCTTTCGGGACTGATTCTGAAATGACAGTGCCACTATTCATGAGGTGGGGTCCCAAAAACTATGTTGCAAATTTGGTGAAATAAATTCAAAAAATGACTGCGTCTGACGTGCATTGCACAGTGTCACGCATGCTCATAACCAACAATTTTTACATTTTCCTCCAGGTTTTCAACATTGCCATTTTTCACACCTCTTTATGAACAGTACAGCTGTAATTTTTCACATCCTGCCTAGAGAGTGTTTTGCACCTGTGGCGCACAATAGTGCCATCGCTGTGGGAAATCAACTTTCGTGACAGATTAACAAAATCACAGTGCCATTGTTCATGAGGGAATCCCAAAATGCCTATGTTGAAAGTGTGATTAAAAAATCCCAATAATTGGGTTATGGGCATGTATTGCAGTTTCTATGTATGCTCATGACTTCACCAATTTTTCATATTTTCACTCCACATTTTCAACATTGCTGTTATTTTACACCTCCTCATGAACAGTACAGTTGTCATTTTCTCATTCTGCCTGAAATGTGTTTTTGCCTGTGGCGCGAGATGGTACAGTGGCTGTGCAAAATCACCTTTCAGCTAACAACTGATACTGCCACTCTTCATGAGGTAGGGTCACAAAAAGCCCATGTTGAAAATTTGGAGTGAAAATAATCCAACAGTGCCCGTGGCATTAGGGTTTCAACACGTAATGCCCTACTCTGCAGAGACTGACAGGCATCAGGGGTTTGACTTGGGATCATCGGCTGTAATGCTCATGCCATTCCACCCACCCTGTAGCCAGTGACAGGCATCGAGGTGTGCCTTGGAGTCTTCTGCCCCAAAGTTCACCCCATCTCGGCATATTTCCTTATGGAATGGGGAGAGTGTAAGGCCAGACCCCAAGGCACACCACGACACTTGTCAGTGTCTGCAGGGTGAGGGCGAGGTAAATGGCATGGCGTTGTAAGCTGATGAACCAAAACACGACCTAACGCCTCGTCAGTCTCTGCAGGGATGGGGTGGGCTGGCGCAGTTCAATACTTCACTGCTATTCCTATTATGTATCTCTCTAACTCCTACACTACCAGTACCAGTGCCAGCAAAACAATATTTGGCATTGACACATGCTTGTTTTTTTAACTTCAGTGTCTTTTATTCAGATAGAGATACAAGTTCTTAGCATCCATACAAAATTAAACATTGAAACATTCCACTGTGTCTACTAAAATAAATCTAGATATTATACATTGATATAAGTAACCAAAATAAGCATACTGGTTAACAGTACAGTATACCCAGTAGGGTCACCAATGCCTATAAAAGTTCTACCGTTGTTAAATACCAAGGTCCATGTGAATCCATCCTGCAGTTTACAAGAAAACATAAAATCATCCTGTTGTAGCCATATGCGACGGATGCAGCTTTCTGTTATGTAAAGATGTAGACTTAAACTTCCAATAATTAATATATAGGAAAAGGAATACCAGTCTAGTCATAACCATTTAACATAGCTACCTTCAAATTAAAACATAACATAATAAACCAGTAAACCTACTGTAGGTGCGTTATTCCCTGTCTTCCCAGTACGCACCCTATAGTGTTAGTCATTGAGTTTTTTTAAATAACTCTACCCTCACCCTCACAGTTAAGGTGCCTGTGCCTGATGCCATAGGCACCATATCTCAACAAATTTCTCATGAGTGAGCCATAATTGGCTGGTTATTCTTTCTATTTCTGACACCCTAGTCTTCCAGTCCTCCAAGGTGGGTATAGTGGGAGTAAGCCATCTGGGCGATACCTTTAGTGCTGCTACTCTAAGTATTTGGCTTAGGCATCTCAAATTGGAGGACAGGACACTAAGGTCGGAATCCTAAAACTAATTCATTACATGTAAAAGGTATCGTAAGACCAGTTGAGTGTTTGAATTTAAGTGTACTGCTTGCCTGTATCCTGATCACTTAAGGGGCCCAAAAGATGTGATAGTGAGAACCCATGCCATTGCACCCTCTCCAACAAAGATCTGTGTATGTCGAGTTAAAATGCTTTGTTACAGTCGTTGTCTGAAAGAATCTAATTAAGATTTTCCAGTTAAACTCTCTCCAAGTGGGGGTGAAAGTCACCGGCCAACCTAGTATCAACCACTTTTCACATTGTTTCTGGTTTATCTGGGTCCCCATCTCTTGTTCCCATTTCAGCCGTACAAGCCCCAAAGGTGGGATCTCTGGATGTATTAAAATAGAATAAAGTTCAGACAAGTATCTAAAATGGGCCTTGAGGGAGATAACAAAATTAAAAAAGATTCAAGGGCTGTTAGGTCTCGCCATATTCTAATATAGACGTCAGAGGACATTATAAAATGCTGTACTTGTAAGTATCTACAATGGTCTTCTTTTCTAAAGAGTATGTGTCTTGCAGTTGATTAAATGAGAGACACCCATGTTCACTAGTACATTTAGAAAACTTGTTAATTTATGTTGTGCTCAATATTAGTAACCAGGATCCAAGATTGGGGGTGTGAAGGAGCCCTCAGGCTGCCTAATAAGGAGAGGGGCACCAGTGTTCAGGGTATATGTGAGTTTTCTAAGTCTTAGTAAAATGCATTGTTGTACGTTTGACCTAGGGTTGGATGTCTGCTTCCATATTGGAGTGGGATAGCGTTAGTCAACAGAACCTAGTCCTGCAAGGCCTCCTCTTCTAGCAAATACCAGCCAAGCTGGTTCTTCTCTTGTCCCATGTACACAGGTGGACTTCTGGGTTTCAAGTAATAGAGATTTAAATTTGGGAAGCTAACCCTCCTGTAGACCTTGGTGCCTGAAGTATCCTTTCTCTTATCCGAGGTCATGTGCGGACCAGAGAAAGCAACAAATTTGTTTGTGCAAGTTGTTCCAAAATGAATTAGGGATTGTAATAGGCAGGGATTGAAACAAAAACAAGAGCTGAGACAACACGTTCATCTTAATAGTTTGTATCCGACCATATAAGGTAAGGGGTAATAAATTCCATCTGGCCAGATCTACCTGTAGGGTTTGGTGAGAAGTTTGTTGTAGTTCTTGCGATGATGGAAGATTTGATACCTTTATTGGACCAACAAGTGTCTTGTACAAAGATGGAATTATGCACAAGCTTCTTATAGTTCTTGCTAAATAGTAGTGAGAGATCTGCAGAGATCAGTATTCCCAAGTATCTGACGTGTTCCTCTTGGCCCAGGCAAATGGAAAAGTCTGTCAAAATGTGGAGGAGGATAACCATTTAAGATCATTGCCTCAGGCGTCTGTAGATTTATTTTATATCATGCGAGGACATAAACTCTATCAATGTCTGTTGAAGATAAGGTAAAGATGCAGAAGGATCTTCAAAAATTATAATGAATCGTCCGTGCACAGGGCTAATTTCTGCCTCCTCCTTCCACCCACACTCCCTTTATTTGAGGATTAGCTCGATAGCAATTGCTAATGGTTCCAGCACAAGGGCAAAAAGCAGAGGTTAAAGGGACAACCCTGCCTCGTGCCCCGACCAAGAGGAAACTCTCTGACAAGAAATCATTTACTTTTTACTCTAGATGTGCGATAACTGTAAAGAGAAGTGATTGCCGAGATGAAATTAGACCCAGTCCAAATGCCTGTAGCGTAGGATATAAATGCCCAATCCATCTTATCAAAACCTTTCGCATCCATGCTTATTGCTAATTGAAAGGTTTTGTTAGTGTGTTGGCAGAGATGAAGTTTGGGAAATGGCGTATATTATCCTGGAGAAGTCTACCAGATATAAAGCCAGTTTGATCCTTATGTATTAGTGGACCAATGCAGGTCTGGAGGCGATCAGGCATTATTCCCGTAAAATTTTTAAGTCTACGGTAGTAAAGAATTGGGCGATATGACCCACAGTCTTCTGGGTCCTTGTTTGGTTTAACAATACCAAAATTTGAGCTGAGTTCCATGAGGGGTACCTCTGCTTCCCCCTCAATACTTCATTCAGTGCTTCTTGGAGAGTGGGGGCACCACAGTTTATAAATTGTTTATAAAATTCAGAGATGAATCCGTCTGTGCTTGGAGATTTGCCATTTTCAGCTTCTTAATTTTAGTTACAATTTTGGGAATGGATATTGGGGCATTAAGTCTATTCCTCTGCTCTTCCAATAAAGTAGGGATGTGCAGTTGGTCCAAGTATTCATTCACTCTCTCCACATGGTCAGGACCACGTTCCGAGGTGTATAGAGATTTATAGTATGGGCGAAGATCTGAGATTTCCTCCAGTGAGGTCATGGAAGAAGCCCCTAATGGCCTCTGAAGGCAAAGGACTACCGACTGGCGACCTCCTTCCTTAATTGCCGGGCTAAGGGATGCCCTGCTGTGTTGTTGTGTTCAAAGTATTTTTGTTGAGAGTAGCATAATTGGCCCTGAATCCAGGTATCTAGGATTTTAAGTTTTCTTTTTCTAGATCTAATTGTGTTTTACCACCTCATTTATTGTAATTTGGTGTTGAAATTCAAGATCCAATATCCAGCATTCTATTTCAGGTATCTTCTGGATCGCCCTTTCTTTATCGATCTCTTTATATTTATTTGTAGTGCGTGCTGCAGCAGCCAGGTTCTGATTGGCTGCAGCACTTGCCGACTGTCTAGGGCTCTTCTCTGAGGCTTTTCTATGGCTTGCAGCCGTATGGAATCTGGCAGCCGCATTTTGACAATTTTGCTTTATTCACTGCATTCTCGGCTTTTGGCCCTGCCCCCACTGCCCTAGGCCACCTTAAATACACACTGGCTCCACCTACATTCTTAGGAAGCACTTCATTGGGCATCATCTTATCATGCTGCTGTGGTGCCTTTACTTAAAGGAACATATCCACCTTTCAAGCTGAGTACTTCTAATACCTCCAACTACCTGTTGCTCATTTTCTTAAAGGGCTACATCTTTCCCATCCTAGGTAAGCACCTGTAATACCTCCAAGGCTGACTCCCTCCACAGTATAGGCATGTGGACTCATGTTAACAGTGTCCTTGTGCTCCTCGTTGCAAGTTTTGAATGGTTGTAGCAGTATCATAACATTCATTCTTCTGTCTACTGAGCTAGGCAGAACTACACGTCACAAACAACTTTGTGACCCAGCTTAAACATGAGGACCACACTTTTGCTGCCCTGTCTTCTCCTGTTATGTTCTCTTGAAATCTATAACCTTCACCCACTACACTCTAGCAGTGCTCATGAAACTTGTGCTTCAGCAGGCTGTTTGGGTACATATGGAGACTCTAAATTCTGTTCTTGGATATTTCAGTTGCCTGAACTGAAGCCTCTAGTGCAAAGAACCTGGTGGAGTGGGACCCAGTCAGGGAGGCAGAGTGAATGCATGACTTGTTTGTCATCCTCAGTTCTCCCTGCCTTTCGGCAGGATTCTTGTCTATTGATGTCGTGCTCCCCTGGTTTCCACCTTAGCATTCTTCCAGTCCTGTTTGAATACCCATGTAAATGAGAGTGGATTAGAACCATAGACTACTTCTAGGGGCTATCAAGAAACTTTGCTACTCTATTATTGAGTTCAGGCAGCGTCGAGGCCAAACCTAAGCCCCAGCGGACATCACATCTCCTGCAGACTTGGCCGATATAAAGGGTGTGTGTTTCATGCATCGTCAATGCTGCGCAGTCTTCTAAAGAAATTTACTTGATACAGGCATGGACTTTTCATGCTAAACCTGATGTCCTGGTGATTTCTGAGTCTTGGCTTAGACCTGGTACCACGGACCGTGAGGGTGAATTCTGACCTATAACATTTTCAGAACTGATAGACAAACAAGAGGTGGTGGGGTTGCCATCCATGTCACGATAAATTTTCAGTATCTGTTATTAATTCAACCACTCTTTTAAGCCTGACCCTCAAATTCAAGCCCATCGGTATCATTCTGTGTTGTGGGATGTTACAGGCCCCCTTCAGCTGGATTGCTGCAGTTAGACCATTTAAACAGTATATTAGGGTCTGAGTCCTCAAATTTATTATACTGGGTGACTTTAACTTGGACTGGTGCTCCAGTATCTCCAAGCCTCTCAAAACCTTTGTGACTCCTTTGGACTATCCCAGCATTATGCGGAAATACTTGGCGCCCCAACAAAATGAACCCAAATAATAGTACACTGCTGGAGCTTATTCTAGTAAATCAATCACACCTATTCTGTCATGCTGGTGTATTTTTTCTGAGATCAGTGACCATTGCTTTGTTGCCTGTGTGAGATCTGCAGCAAAACAGCTTCTACATCTAAATTTACTGTTAAGCGAAGTCACGTAACCTGATCCCTGGGCATTTTATCTGATCTACGAAACTCTCTAAGATGGCAGGATTTTTTCTTGCAGAAACAGTAGATGTGGCGTATGATATCTTCCAGGAAATTGTGCTCGGGCTCTAGACAAGCACGCACCCATGATTAATAACCGCACTAAAAAATCATGCCTGTGGTTCACGGCAGATTTGAAGGCTGCCTTACTTAATAGAGACTTATGAAAAATGCTTGAAAATCTAAGCTTCTGGCAGATTGGGTTTCATTTAGGAAGACTAGGAACCTTTTACTAAACCAGTCAGGAGGCCAAGTCTATTTTTCTGGCTGAACTTGATGCTTCCTTTAGGTGTTCTGTTAAATTTTGGAAAACCCTTAAGGAAATAGAAGGTCATGTGTCTCCATCTCCCTACCTGCAAAAATTTCCAAGGGTGGCGTCTTAGTGACAGATAAACAGTTAATCCTCGAACAAGCTGAATAATCATTTCGCTACCGCGGGGTAGTCTTGATACTTCACCCATCAATACCCTTCGTTCCCAACTTGGGATACAAGCCCCAGTGGCTCCAGTCATAGATGCAGTGTTCTCCTCACAGCCTCCAACACTGAAGGAGGTTGAAGACTTACTCCTACACTTGGATATCAGGAAGAGCGTTGGTGCAGACTGTATCGACCCATTTTCTTAAAAATTAGTTTCCAAGCCCTGGCCGTGCCAATCACGCACACCTTCAGTCTGTTGCTCCTGCACAGTGAAATCCCTCCCTGATGGAAAATGGCTCCATACAGTAATTCTCTTATTCAAATCTGGAGACCCTAGTGACCTCAATAACTACAGGTCAATTTCCTTACTCCCTATCCTATCCAAGATGCTTGAGAAAATAGTAAGTACTCAGCTTAAAACTATTTAGAATCTGCTAACCTGCTAAACCCTCTGCAATCAGGATTTGTACGCCATAGCACAGTTTAGCCCTTGCAAAGTTACAAATGACTGGCAGAGGCTCTGGACTCCAAAACTTTGTGCGCAGTATCCTGGCCTAAGCAAGGCATTTGATACTGTCGATCACGATTTGCTCTTGATATCCCTCCATAATATTGGCGTGGATAACCCCTCCCTGAAATGGTTCTCAAACTATCTTCAGGGCGCCAGCAGCAGGTAAAAGCTGATGGGGAATTCTCACCACTGAAACCACTTTTGAGGGTGTACTGCAAGGCTCCATTCTGGGTACATTGCTATACACGATCTATGTTAAAGGAATTGATGCAGGAATCAAATCTGCCAATATTCATCTTTTTGCCGATAACACGCTGTTCTACATTGACAGACCCACCCCAGAAGCAGCATGCAAGGATCTCCAGCAAGAGTTTAATTAGCGACAACTACTTAACCAGAAACTACTCTTGAATGCAAAAAAAATGAAGGCGATGCTCTTCTTACCCTTTATTAATGCTAACAACCCTTCAACACAAGGATCCATTCCCCAGATTACTACACTCCTAGGAGAACCACTAGAATTTGTAACCAGATTCAGATACCTGGGGGTTTGGAGCGACTCCAAGCTCTCTTTCATCGAACCTATCGAGGAGCTGATAAAACTCAGACAGAGGCTGGGCCTCTTTTACAGAATCAAATATCTGCTCACCCAGGATGCCAAGAAGAGACTAGTACTCACTACATTTCTTTCATTGGTGGACTATGCTGATTTTTTGTACTGCTAAGGCCCTGTCTCTGCACTAGCCAAACTAGATACTGTATACCACAGAGCCATAAGGTTTGTCACTGGTGCTCCATACTCTCACATCACTGCTCCTTAAATGCATTAGTAGGAAGGCCTTCCCTTGTCTTTAGAAGACAGAAAATGCCGTTCTTTGGATATATAGAGCAATCACTAAAAGCTACGGAATACATATTGGACTGTCTGCCGCTAAGTACGGTGGTATGTATGCCCCAAGATGCCTCCCATATCTCATGTATTGTAACCAAAGTCAATTTGTGCTTTGATAGATTGTCCTTCAGCTACGCATTACCCCAACTATGGAGCAGTCTACAAAATCCTTAAAACTAGTCCACCATAGGAATTTCTCAGCATTCAAAATGCTGTGTGTACACTCTATCGAGGAATCATGTCACTGTTTCCCTGATCATGTCACCATGTTCAGAGTTACTATGTCCTCCAGCATCTGCTATCCATAACACCCACTTCTTCTCTCCTCCCTGTACCCAAAGCGTTTATCAGGTGTTCGTCATGGAGCCAGTGAATATTCCTTATGGTGGCACCTGTCCCTTACTTTGAGCGGCATTTTATGCTGTTCCCTTCTTTCAAGTATCCTTGAACTGCCTCCCCATGTATATGCCAAGCATACCCCCATACTATATTTTCTGTTCTTACCTCCATTTCTCTCTCTCTAGGCTCCTAAGAACGGTATACTAATGTATATGCTTCTAGGGTACCTGTTTGTGCTCCTTACGACAATTTTGACTTCTTATATTACTCCAGTATATTGACCCTTACTCCCTAACTGAACCTGTACCTCTGTATACTGATGTAGGTTTACTCACCCTGTGTTCTCTTATGTATGTATATGTTAAAGTATGAACTGAACTTGAACACGTGTATTCTACGTATATATTTAAGTGTATTGAATATGTATAATTATGAATGTATGTATGTGTATCGAGTATATATATTGTCCAGGTCTACCTCAAAAATGAGTTGTTCTCAATGGTGTTCCACCTGGTTAAATAAAGATTTTGATTGATTGAAGAATATTTAATGATTTCCCCTCTTAAAAAACTTTTTAAGGCATCCAGCAGATCCTGCCTATGTCTCCTTGTGGACTGGTCTCTAGAAACCTTTTGGTGGCTTTTGTTATTATTTCTTTAAACTCTGTGTTTGTTAGTAAACTAACATTAAGACACCATAATGTCTCTGTGGGAGTAGGTGAGGTGTCTAGATGAATCTGGATGGGAGCATGATTAGACAGGGTGATGTTTCCAATCTGTGCCCTGCTCAATTTGGAAATCCAGTTCGCTGATATCAAAAGAAATCAATACGGAATACATGTTATACTGTGGGGAGTCATAGGTATAGCCCTTCTCACATGGATTAAGAAACCGCTACCCATCAACTAGAGCTAATTCAGTATAT
This sequence comes from Neoceratodus forsteri, assembly GCA_016271365.2. Lineage (NCBI taxonomy): Eukaryota > Metazoa > Chordata > Ceratodontiformes > Ceratodontidae > Neoceratodus > Neoceratodus forsteri. The sequence goes on along the minus strand of JADMNL010000027.1, from coordinate 260,420,406 downwards.
AGGCGAGCAAGAACTTTCCCGACCTATTAGATCCATTCAAGCCTGTCCCTACCCTATCCCAGCTGGGATCTAGAACAGTGTTAGTCTCCACCTTCTATAACCAGACTCGCATTCCTCACTGTATCACCTAGCACCTTCATAAAGAAGGTCTTGTATTCTAATTTGTCGTTTGGGGCATACAAATTAAGAAAATCGTTGTTGACCCCTGTACTCACCATGCAGGTGCACAAACCTGCCTTCTGGATCTGTGTCCACTTGGGTCACTTTAAGAGGTGTATTACAACAGTACAAGTATAGCTTCACCTCTGTGATGTGGGTGCTCCTCATAATGAGAGGCATATACCTCCCCAACCAACCCTTCTCAATTTAAGGTGCTCCTGATGTGTTAGGTGTGTCTCCTGCAAAAGGCAATCGTGGCTTGCTGTCTTTGCAATTCATGTAAAATTCAGGCCCCTTTGATGGGACTATTGAGTGCCCCTGACATTAAAGGAGGGAAATCGTTAGGTCGGCCAATAAAAAAAGGGGGGGAGCAAGGCAGCAGTGACCAGGATAGTAGGCATGGGGAGGGGACGCACCAGAGAATACAACATTTAAGTAAGAACGATATCTGTGCAACTGTTTAACCTTATGAACCAGAAAACTTGTAGTAAGAACAATGAATTATACAATTCAAACTCCAAGGCTTAATAAACTCTTTCCTTGACCACAGTAGGTGGGCCTATGGGACAGAGCAGGAGACACCTCAATTGTGTCTCAAACCGGTTCTCACTAACTTACTAAGTTATGAAACCAGGAAGGCAAAAAGAATCACCTGGTAAAACCAAAACCTAAGTGGCAGAAAAGGGTTGCCACTCACTCCCAATTATAGAGTGAGGATTCTAACTCTACCCAGAATACAGAGAGACTCAACATTATAGACACAGTGGTAAAGAATAGTTTACAGGGTGTGAACATGAGTCTTCAAAGAAAATGGGATAATTATAGTTTCTTTTCCCACTCTTCTCCCTTTTGAAGAAAGAAATGGGGGGAGTTTCTGGGAGTTCCCCTGGTATATCGTATCTTGCTGAGGTGAGTAGACCCTCCCCCTCCACCAGCACCCCAGGGAGGCCCAAGCGTGCACCCTCCCAGACCAACAAGAGACCCAACCCCAACCCGTCAGTGCTACTCCCATTGAGCAATCTGAGCAAAATAGAACTCTGTTAAGGAGCTTAAAGGAAAACACTAGTTTTCCAGGTCAGAAACCAGGGGACATCAAGAAACCGAGGCATGCAGGCCATCTTTCCTGGGTACGCTTAAAAGACTACAATAGTTTGCAGAGAAAGAGTAAATCTAGCCAGGCTTTAGTGGGAGCAAGCATTATTGAGAGTCTGCTATCTGTCATGGCCTTGGCCCTTGATCACCTAAGCCCCGCCTACTTGCCCCTTAGGACTGATCTTGATCCCCAAGAGTCCTCTGGTGAACAATGTCTTGTATATACTTCCTTGACACTTGCAATATCAAAAGCATTCTAGGTACTGGCCCATCGCCTTGGCTCTGCCCCCACCAGGCCCCAATTCCCAATAAATTGCTGGTTAGCTCGGCAAGATTTTAGGAAAAGTATACAGAAAGAAAAAAGAAGGAACAGGCATAACCCTGAATTCCTGAAAGCGAAGCTTGACCATGGATTGTAAGCCCAGGGCTCAGTGAGCAGTGACCTCCGGAGGACCTGGTCCCCATCAGACCCAGGCAGGAGGTAGCAGACCCAGCATCTCCCCAGCGCCGGCCACCGGAAGGCTCCCACCAACCAACAGATCTTACAAACAAATGCTCTCCCCCTTCCTCATTATTCCCCACCTCTTTGGATCTCCCACCCTGGAATATATCCACCACCTTTATCACACTCTGGGGGTGCACGAGAAACCAAGGAACTAATTACCCTGAATTTAAACCAAGTATACCTGCTTTCTATGATCAGCTACTCTCCTTTCTCACCACACTTACCCCAGAATATCAGTGACAAAATATCAACATCTCCAAACCATTATTCCAATCTCTTTACAGAACCTCCTCAGGTATTTGAAGTTGAGGGTTGTAGTCTGATCTTGCTGGTTTAGGGTCACTACTCGCTATTGTATTCTCAAACTCCCGGACAGGGCTGAGTTGAGGTAACCGTGTCCCAAAATGATGGACTTGCCACATCTCCTTAGACATGCTGGATCCTCTATACTGCCAAGCCGTAGCCTGAAGAGCGATCTCTGGTTGTTGGAAAAATCTTTGAGAGTTTTAATCCCCAGCTCCAGCAGGAATATTTGCTGCTGCTTTAAGGTCTGTAAACTGTCTTGGGCCATTCGCCGTTTGGATCTTAAGTCGTGCTGGATATTCGAGCGAGCCTGATAACCAACCTGTTTGAGTGCCTTCACAACCCACAATACTTTTTGGCATTTTTGTGAAGTTTGTGGCACATAGTCCTGAGTGAAATACAAGTGAACGTCTCCAAAATTAATCTTTTTTTTTTGCCCCAAGCTCGATGTAATAACTCTTCTTTTACTCGAAATCTAAAAGTGCCAGCTATCGATCGGTGGAGGCCTTGGGATCCTGGGACGTGGGACAAGTGACCTGTGGGCTCTAATGATATCCAAGTCTTTCTTCTGCGGTAGGTTGAGAATTTCTTTCAAAAGCTGTCCATAAAGGAGATCCGTTCCACGATTCGGTGTCCTCAAGAACTCCATGTATGTGGAGGTTGTTTCTCCTATTACAGTTCTCCAGCTCCTCCAGCTGCTGTTCTAAGTGTTGTTCCCAGCGATGCAGATCCAAGGGGCTGTGTTATGGACATCAGTTGTGGTAGCGTAATCTGATGATTTTTTCTATTTCCTCCGGTTTTTTGTTTGAATTACATTTATGTCTTTATAGTCTTCCAGCACTTTAGTTTCTGGTCACTAGAAGTGTCATTAATTTGCTATAGCGTTGTGCATAATTTTTTGAGGTAATAGTGCACTCTGCTTCCTCTGTGTTGCTTGCCTGGGGCAATGAGGCTGGGTTTACAGTTGCGGCCTGTAGTGCTACAACTGTCGAGTTATCCAGCTTATGTTTTTGTGACTTTGTTGTGCCACCCAGCGGATTATCTTTATTCAGATGTCATGAAGACATTAATAATTCTGTAATTTTTCGATTAGATGTCAGGTTGGCATTTAGATGGTGGTGGTGGATTGTTGCGATTTTCTCCTGCTAGGTCAGGGCTCCTGAACTATGCTGCTATTAGGAGGTGACATCACTGGAACCATGTTCCTTACTTTAATGTGGCAGTGCAGGGTCCCTTTGGACCTATGCACCATCCCTCCGTAGATGTGTGACCAAAGTATCAGCATTGCCATCTTATTACCCCAGCATATGTAGCCAGTAGACATAATTTTCAAATCCGCGCAAAACATAATTCTGCGCTAGAACTCCATTCCGCACCACAGGTGCAGGGCGCTTTTTGGAGGATTTGAAAAATGACAGCTATGACATGCATAAGCTCGGGTAATAAGAAGGCTGTGTTGAAAATCTGGGGTCAAAATATTTAAGATTTCTGCAGTTGCAAGTATGCGTGCCGAAATTGCAATGAATGGGCATAACTTTGTCATTTGTTCCTATTTTGACCCCAGATTTTGGACATAGTGTTCTTATCACCCCACCTCATAAACCCACAGGTGAAAATGTTCACATCTGTGAGAAAACACCATTCAGCGCCACAGGTGTGAACAACACGTTCAGGCAGGATGTGAAAAATGACAGCTGTACTGTTCATGAGGTGGTGTGATAAAGTGGTTATATTGAACATTTGGGTAGAAAATATTGAAAATGACCAAAGTTGCACATGTGCGTAGAAAATATTTATAATGACCATGTGCAACTTAGCCATTTTAGGAGTTTTTCACCAATTTTCAGCATGGCCTTTTTAGGACCCCACCTCATGAACACTGCCACACGTTATTTCAGTCACTGGTCCCGAAAGGTGATTTCGCACAGTGACTGTACCTTTCTGTGCTACAAGTGCTGAAACACATTTTGGGAGGATGTGAAGAATGATAGCTGTACTATTCATGAGGTGGTGTGAAAAATGGCAGTATTGAAAATTTGGAGTGAAAATATAAAAATTGCCAAAGTTACGGCGTGCGTGAAACATTTCAATGACTGCACATAACTCTGACATTTTGGTATACTTGCACCAGATTTTCAACATGGACTTTTGGGACCCCACCTCATGAACACTAGTACTAACATTTTCATTACTACGGTCCCAAAAAGTTGATTTCGGACAGCGACCGTGAAATCACCTTATGAGTCAGATTAATGAAATGACAGTGACAGTATTCATGAGGTGGGGTCCAAAGAAGCCCATGTTGAAAATTTAGTGAAAAATATCGAACAATGGCCGAGATATCAACATAAGTTGAAAATGCCATTGACAGCCATTATCGGCACCTACCTTGATTCTTCAGTTTGTGGTTCGGTTTGAAGGCGCGGCGTGTCCTGGTCCACGAAGATGACAGCTGATGACCTCCGGTGTAAGTATGGGGCAGGGGGTGTCAGGAGTCGGGTGCTCAGTGGGAGGGTGGGGATGACAAGGATCGTTTTTTTCAGGTTTAACAGTTAAAAGGCGAGCGGGACTGTTTTCTTTTTTTAGGTTTAACAATTAAAAGAAGTCAGGGGACTATCTTCTTTTCTTACAGGTTTAAAATTAAAAGATGTCGTGGGACTGATTTCAGGACACTGGGAGTGGGCTCCTCAGTGTCCCACACGACTAGGGGCATTCATGTATTGGAACACTGGGGGTGGGCTCCCCGGTCCCGCACTGCTTGAGGAGAAAGGGACACTGGGAGTGGGCTTCCAGTGTCCCACACTAGCGGCGGGGGTTGGGATTGCCGACAGGGGATTTGGGCATCCCGCTGTCGGTAAATTAAGAAACAAAAGTGGTAATGGGAGGGTGAGCGGTGCCACTAGACAGGAGGCAACGTAATGGAGGGGTGCCACTAAACACCAGGGACACAAGAAAATAATGGAGGGACAGGGGATGCCACTAGACAACCAGGCTTCATGTGACCCTGTGAACCCTGCTTGCAAAAACAAGCTACCTCCCTGAGAAACAAGCTACTTCCCCACGAAAACAAGCTTGTTTTCACTCATACTATCTGTTTTGTTGCCAAAATTTAATAACTTCTGAATGGATTAATATGTTTTCACCAAACCTTTAAAGGCACACATCTGTGAGGCAAAGTTTTCAAACCAAAATTTCAGACCACACCCAAAAGCCATTTCCAAGGATGGCTGTCAAAAGAAACTAACCGCACACACACAAAATATTGAAAATAAAGGAGTGCAATTTTATGTTTCACCACTCTGTATCTCAAAAACCACAAAGGGATTCTCACGACATTTGGCAAGTCAAGAGACCATTCCCTTGCTGCAAAGCATGCCAACATTTCATGTGAATCCGTTGAACTGTTGCAGAGTTATTAAGTGCAAAGTTTGAGGCTTAACATTAAACTGTCTGGCCAACCCTAATACACTGGTACTATCGTGCTAAGGTAATGTATATGTTGTTGTGCTCCTGTAATGTTTTCTATATTGGTCGAACAAAGTGAAAGCTAAAAGACAAAATAGGTAAACATCTTAGGTCGATTAGAATAATAGGACATAGTATGCAATAGCCCATGTCAACACTGACGGTGGCCTGAGATTACACAAAGTTAGATTTGAGTATACAAGTAGTAACATCTAAGTAAAGAGGGAAGACTTTGAATGGGTGAAACAGACTTGAACAGTTTTGAATACACAGAATGGGAACACTGAAGCTGACTGGATTAAATAAGTTTGCGTTGAAGCCTTTTTGAAGTGAATTGACTGACTCTGCATTTATCTTAGCTCATGTGTATGCTCTTTTCTGTTTCAGATGTGCTGCTGACGTTTATCAAATGTGATACTGCTGAGTTTATCAAACAAGGACTATGAGCAGTCATGGTTTTTATTTTTACAAAGAATTTCTGAATAGTATGCATCATGCTACCAGTTAATCTGCTCTCCTGTTACACAGGTCATTTTTCCCACATTGCATTTCATGTGCACAAATTGTCTCTTCAGCAGATTCTTCCTAGTAAGTTTCAGATGACAACTGTTTAGGAAACTCCCATCAGCTTGTCTGGCGTTGCTAAATCAAAAATGTTTCCACTGTCAAATCAGTGTGCCTGAAATGTTATTGCTGGTGCTTTTCATTCTCAGGCCGGTGATCAGCGATCATGTTTGGGGGGACCACTAGCATTAGGGAGACTGTTTTTTTTTAAAGGGTTTTGTGATCAGTTAGGGTGGGGGCACTAATACCAGGAGAATTCTTTCTTTTCACTCGGGCTGGTGATTGGCGATCACGGAAGGGGGGCTAGTAGCACCAAGCAGAATTTTTTTCTTTTTGTACTCCGGCTGGTGATCTGTGATCATGGGGTGGGGTGGTGGAGATGAACACCAGGGAGAATTATTTATTTTACTCTGTCTGTCGATCACGGGGCACTAGCAACAGGGAGGAATTCTCTCTTTTACTCAAACTGGATCGGCGATCATGGGCGGGGGGGTGCACTAGCACCTGGAAATTCTTTATTTTTACTCGGGGCAGCCACGGAGGCGGGGACCACTAGCACTAGGAATATAACATTAACACTCCTGCAATTATGGCTACTAATGCTGTCCATTGATAAGGACCGTTTCACAGATTTTTTCCCAGTATCAGCAGTCAACACGTGTCAAGTTTTGAAATGCTGACATCACTAAGGTGCTCTGTTTACATGCAGGGGTCAGTAATGTCAGCATTTCAAAACTGACATGCACTCCAGATACTGAAACTGATAACTGTGAAATGGTCATTATCAATGACTCATTAGCAACCGTAGAGGCTCTGACTGGAGTGTAGTTTTACATTGTGACAGCTTCTGAGTTCTGCATCCCAATGGTACATTGCAGGTCTGAAATATGTATAGCAGTAGCACAGTGCAGCATACAGGACCGCTGTCAGTGTCTTTAAGTTGTTAGAACAGACTGTGAGCCAGGAGATTGAGTTTAAATGCTAGCTTAACTACAGGTTCAATCACTGGATGTCCTTGTACACTTTGATAACTTGACCTCCATATATGGTACTCCAATCTCTCTACTGTAAAACTGCATAGAGGCATGTTCTTTCTGTAATAAATGATGTCTCTACAAAATGTAGTACAGTAGGACCCAGTTGCCGTGTACACCTGCAGTCTTCTTCATGTGAAACCACTTACAGTTGCACACAGCTGCGGCACAGCTGCTTCCCTGTGTTCCTATAAATGGACAAATAAATTGTGACCAGTGAACTCAGTAAACAACACTGCAGTAAAGAACTTTGTGTGTGCGTGATGCACACAACCAGGCAAAAGGCTGGTCAGTCTCAGGAGTATTTGACAGTCTTCGTGTACTAGAAATTTATAAATGAGGTAGGGAAAATCCAGTAACATCAGTAACACAAGTTGCATGAGGTTGTAAAATGTTTGTTTGGCTGCACACCTGCCCCAAACTACTTACATGTAAACAGCAACAGCTACTGCAACCAAGCTTTTCTCTCCAAACTGCATGTTTCTTTGTTTATGTGTACGGTTACTGTCTCTTTCTGGTTATAAGGGTGCTTCTTCAGGTTCTTTTGGTAAGAAAACTGCTAAGTGACTGAGCATATCCAGCTCCCAAAAGTCTTGTGAAGACACTCTTATAAACATAAGACACATGGGAACTGTACATATTTTAAATCGTGTTAAAAATTCTGTTTAAGTAAGCAGTATTACCTGACAGGCTGGGTGGTATTGGACTAGACTGCTCCACCCAGGGGCATAATGAGGTCTGACACCACAGGTGGAGGGACTTATAGCCCCTGGAAGGTTTGGTATAGTCTAGATCACTCATCAAGTTGGGTTGTATTGTGGTGCTTAGAAAATGGGTGATATGTAGCATTTTATGTAGGATTTAAAATTAAAATAACATAATAAAATGAATCAATTTCAAGCTAGTTTTTATTGTAAAGTGGTCCCTCTACTGGTATACCTGTCAGTAGAGGCACTGCTAGGAATCATAAAATGGATAGGCTCATGGTTAACAGACAGACAACAGAAAGTAGTCGTCAGGGCCATGAATCAAACTGGACACATGTCACAAGTGGGTTCCACAGGGCTCGGTGTTGGGACCATTATTGTTCAATATACTTATCTCAAGTATGCAGACTAACAGCGGTGTCTGGATTAGCAAATATGCAGATGACTGCAAAATTGGTTGTATTGTCAACAATGTGGACTCAATTAATAATTTACAGGATAACTAAATTATTTATGTGACTGGGTTGAAATGAATAAAATGAACTTTAATGAACAAAAGGTAAGGTGATGCACATGGGGAAAAATAATACTATGGCACAGTATGTAATGAACAACGTCCAACTCATAAAGACTACGGAAGAAAAAGATCTAGGTGTCATAATAACAAACAATCTTGAATTTGATACTCATAAATAAAACAGTTAAAGCATTTTACGGGATATTCGGATGTATACTGAAACATATTAAAAGCAGAAACCAGAGGTAATCCTTCCCCCATATACCAGCCTGATTCGCCACACTTGGAGTACTGTGCCCCACTTTTGTTCCACTACTAATATAGGTGGCAAAACATCACAGAGAGAGTCCAACGCAGGGGTTACAAAAAGAATAAATAAGTTAAGAACAAGGATTACAGTGACAGGCCAAGATCCTTGAACTTATACTCCATGGAATACGGATCCCTAAGAGGTGATTTGATATATCTCTGTAAAGCCTTTCAAGATGAAGCACTACTCGTTACTATTTGCCTAAGAAACAATCAATTCAAAATAACACTAGATCACATAAACTGCAACTAAAAGTACTACAAATAAGACAGCTAGGCAGAATAATTTCTTTACACGAGAGCTCCAGTTGTATGGAACACACTACCTAGTAGTGTTGTTATGATGAAACAGTTGATCAGTTTAAATTAAACCTGGACTATTCTGTGGAAAACCATAAATTCACTACCATCACTAAACTGTGGTGGTGGGTTCGTTATGGGCCTCGGCCTTGAAACCTGTACAAGTTATGAGACTGCAATGTTTGACAGCGGTTCTTTTTTTTTTTGCTCAGTTGTCTTAGCACTTGTCTTCAGCAGCCCACGTCCATTTTTCAAACTGAGCCCCTACATCTGTGATCTGTTTTACAGTGCTGTATTTAATGGGGTTGGACTGCAGCGTGTTGGTGACTCCAAATCCCTAATATCAAAGCACAGTTCCACTCTCCCTAAGTAGCTGCTGAGCAGGAGTGAGCTATGCCTGAGTGATGGCACAGAAACAAGCAACTTTTCATTTTTTGTTTTCTTTCAGCACATTGTTTTTATATATATTTTTAATTAAGTGCAGCAATCGGAATATGAATGTGTGCGCAAGTGCCTCAACTCTGATTGGTCTCCAGTGTGAGATTCAGAGATTGCTTGAAAATTTAAGCTCCTCCCCAGGTAGCAGGCCAGTACAGTGCCACCATGCCACTGGCCTGACCTTGGAAATGAGTGTTTTGTAAGTGGAAGTCCCCAAATGTAATCGATTGTATGTAACAATGCCATTTCTGAACCTATCCGGCAACAGAAGAGCTTACAAATTCCATCCTGACAGTTGTTCTGGTTGTATATCTGTGGATCAAGTTAGACAATGGAGTTCCTTTGCATATAGTCCATTCTCTCCATAATTTAACTATAGGTAAATTGAACAGGTATTGGCTGTTTAGAGATAGAATAATGGTTCATCGGTTACAGTAATAGACATGCAATAGAATTGACTTTGTAGGCCTACAAAAGAAAATTTGAAACACTTTTCTTTATTTATGTCATGTAATTACAGATGAAAAACTGCAGGAGGAGCACGTGATGTTCGAGTCCACCTGGAAAGGTGCCCTTCAGCTTTCAGAGATGGCAGCAGAAGCTGCGTATCTCAGAGCAAGTAAATATAAAAGCTCTACATGTAGTGGAGCCTGCGAGTGTCAAGTCAAACTTCCGTCTGCCTCAAAAATGCAAGTTCTTTCAACAGAGATAGCCTCGCTTTCACCTCTCCCTCAGCCCATGTGAGGTTCACTGCAGTGCTGCATGACATACCATGGCTCACTTCAGAGCTTTTGCAGCTGAGCCTCTTCTAGGCTCTTATTCAAACCCTGTAAGCAGGACTTAAGGCTGCTTAGTCAGTTCAGTTAAATTTTAGTCAGGATAAAAACATTGAGCAGAGTTTGTTTACAATGGTGTCCTGATCAGGCAAACTTAGATGACAGACAAACACGTTACTGATCTAAACAGTGGTAGGTACAAGATGCAAAGGACTAAGACATTGTGTTGTTCACAGGGGCATTGCAATTGAATTGAAGTTAGAGTCATTAATCTCCTTCATAACTGGTTCAGGTTGCTAAATTTGGTACTGTGTTTTTAAAGGAAAAGGAACAAACACAATATTGTTTAAGTCCTAAACATAGGTACCAGGTCAATATGTAGTTTCATTTATACTGCAGTCAAAACTGCACAGCAGAAAGAGCATGGGGACAAGAACTACAGGGTACAAAATACCCAAGGACGAAATAGTGAAGTGGTATCATACCCTTGCAGCTGATGGCTGGGAGGCAGTGATGCAGAGGATAACATTTCTGCTGGGTGGTGATCCGCCAAGCAGCTGCTGTGGATGAGAGGGTAGAACTGCTGGCAGTGGAGGGAATTGGAATGTGTGGACCGGGTTCAAATCCCAGTCCCAGACTACCTGTGTGCCTTTTTTTGTCATGGTGTTCTTTACAGTGTTGTGTTTTTCACGATTTGCCCCTCACCCATGTTTCTCCCTATCCAGAGTTGCCTCCTTTTCCCGGAGTAATTGTTTAAATATGGGGGCTGGGGTGGAGACTGCCCTTAAAAATTTATAATTTATGTATTCTCTGTGCTTATATTCCTTCTCAGTGTTGTTACTGAGCATGGAATGTATTTGCTGTATTGACAGTGTGGTATATTGCCTTGTTGTTTGTGTCTGCGATATTATAGATAAAAACATACCTAAGGACCACCTGGCCTCCCAGTCTGGCCATTTCTACCTACTTAAACTCCAGATCCTAAATGATCAGCAGCTACTCTCTCTTTCCTATCACTAGGTTGCCTTCTGTCTATCCCATGCATTCTTGAACTCACCAATCGTTTTAGTCTCTACGATCTCGCTGGGAGTCTGTTCATGCATCCACACTCTTTCTGTGAAAAATACTTTCACACATTACCCTGAGTCTCCCCAGCCTCATATTGATCAGACCCTACCAAGTGATCTTTTTTTTTTTTAAAGGTGCTGCCATCCTGGACTTTGGTGATTTTCCTGAGGTACTTGAATGTCTCTATCCTATCCTCCTTTCTTTTCCTCCAGGGTTGTGACCCATGCCCAAATATAACACAGACCGTGGCTTAACATTAAAGACTTGTTCTAACTCCAGGATTACTGTGTTCTGACTTCTGCAGAATGGGCTCACCATAAGACTGCCCCGAGCCAAAATGGTTAATAGAACCTATGTTAATTATGGAATGTTAAACTCGAACTCGGTTTTCAAACCATTGTCCCTGGTAAACATTTTGCAAACCGTGAAGATTCTGTACTCCACTTGCCTAGTACAGATGCCTTGGAGAGCCCTCCTTCATCTTTCTTGAAGATTTTATTTTCTTGTGTTTTTTTTTAAGTAAAATTTTATTTAAGTTCATTTTAAAGCACTGTCCTTGAGTTTACAGGTAGACTAGTCTAGATTTAGTGTTATTCTGTAAGTTTTTCGGTTTCTTCTCAGTCTGTCTAACTGTGAGGACACCGATCATTTATTTATATGTTTAAGTTTTAGTTCTAAACCTTTTGGGACCAGTTATTTCAATTGGAGCAGAACTGGGGTAATTCTCAGTTCTCTCTCCCGGTCTCTAAACCGACTGCAAAAACCTAAAGAGTTGAAAGATATTCTTCTGTGGTACTTGGCTTACAAATAAACCCAACGCTTAGGGTTTTGTTTGTTATGTCACTACCCAAGAAAAGAACTGGCCCAACGGGTTTTCAGCATTGTACAGAGTCTGGAACCATTTGCTAAAGCTGATCCTCACTTAGTGTGTTGTCTGTCAGGGGTTTGAACGCCTTGAGGCAGATTGTGAAATCTGTAAGAGTTCTCCTCAGTCGATGCTTGATAGGTGTTTGAACTGACTGAAGGAAAAATGTCTGAGATGGCTGCTGACCCAGCTGCGGACAAACTTCTTCCTCTCAGAAGGAGAAACCGAAGGAACCGGTTAAACAACCCTCTGACCAGGCGGAAGGTTCCTCATGTAAAAGAGAACTGCAGACACTGCCTCTGAACCAGAAGAAAAGGAGGAAGGAAAACAGTGAGTTAGGGAACTGCAACCCGACAATTTCAGCAGTTCTAACACATGAAGCTATAACTAGCACTATTAAGCGTTCTCCAGGTGCTGCAAACCAGTACGTGGTTCTGGTTCAGTGATGTGGTTCACAGTTCTCGTTTAGGACATGGGTTCATCCTCGGCTCCTGGTTCACTTGAACGGTTTACTGAAGTCTGTATGGATGGTGAGGTGGATGGATGATGAGAATGAGGATGAGGACTATGGGGAACCTCTTGAGCTAGAAATATCCTCTGATCCTCATCGTCCTGACTTCCTGAGAAGGGAGCCTAGGATTTCTCTTCCCACTTTGCTTTTATGAAGCAGGTGGCACAAACTCTGGAACTCCACCCAAGAATCCACAGAGGAGGAAGAGGAACCAGACTATACGGAAATGGTGGATATGCCAGCAACAAAAGGCTGTCGTTGCCCATCCACAAGTCCTTGAAGAGACAGGCGCCCAAGATTTTACAGACCCCACTTCCATTCCCCCAGTGGACAAGAGGATGGACAGGTAGTATTGGGTGGTCAAGTCTGGAGCAGAATTCCTTTTGGGCATCCTAGCCATGAGTGAGTGGTGCAGGCTGATGCATGTGATAAGGCAGGGATTCCCTGGCATCACATCCTCCAGAAAATATTCCAGGAAAATGGATTCTATGGCAAAGAAATCATATTTGGGTGCTTCTCTGGCTATGAGACAAGCAACCTACATGACTTATGTATCCCTATGCCAGAAGAGCATCTGGAACACTGTTCTGAAATAGACAAGGCATGCCCTGCACCGTTCCACTATACTGCCGTGACAAGAAATTTGTGACCATTGGCACAGCAACAGCACACCATCACCAGTTGGTGGTGTGCCATCGATGAGAGCAAGTGTTTTCTGTGGAGGCTTTGCCCCACCCGGCGGGGGCACTGCTCCTCCACCCCTCTTGGCTCTAGATTACTAACTCAGTCGAGTTAATTCGGGAGGCAAACGCCCCAACAACAGTGTCGGAACATGGAGACCATCACAGCGAACTGCTGAAAATGTCTCTGTTATGGTCTTCGCATTATTCCGGTCGCTGTGTGGTCGGTATACCCCTTGTACCCATGGCATCTGGACTTGTCCGAGCTGCAAAACGGGGCATAAAAGCTTCCAAATGCCAGTTTTGGATAGCAGTGGATGCAAATGACAATGCTGCCTGGCAGATGGCAACCTCAGTGTCTTTGAGGAGATTTGCCTGATTAAGGGCCACTAATTTGTCCCAGGATATGCAGACAAAGGCATTGGATTTCCTTGAGAGCCTACATCTCTCTCTTCGTGAGCAAACAGGCTTACATGAAAAAGATGGATGAGTACAAATTAGCCTGTAAGAGTGCTGCCGCAAAAGAGAAGGAGGACACCACAGAAGTACCAGGGAAAGGGGCAGGGTAAATTCCACTACAGACTCTTCTTCCAGGCCCAGGCATTGACATCCTATCAGCCGCAGAGAGGGTACTTCAGAGGCAGAGGCAGAGGAAGAAGGGCAGCAGCAGCTGGCACCAGCACTCAGCAAGATACATCATCCAAGCAGACCCTGAGGAGTCTGCAGAGTTGCCTCCCACTCCCAGTCGGAGGCAGGCTGGCCCATTATCTCCAGTCTTGGGAAACCATCACCACAGACAAGTGGGTCCTGGAGGTAGTGGGTAGGGTCTTGCTCTCAGTTTCAAGGCTGCCCAAACTGAGGGCAAGGCTTTTCAGACCTGCTAGCCGAGCAGAGGCAACTCTGTTGGAGGAGGAAGTAGCAAAGCTGATTCTGAAAAGGCAGTAGAGCCAGTCCCTTGGCCCAAAGGGAAGAGGATCTACTCAAGATACTTCATCACTCTAAAGAAAACAGGGAATGGTGACCATATTGGATCTCAGACACTTAAACACTTGACAAAACCAAAGTTCAAAATGGTCACATTGATTACCATTCTCCTACACTCAGAAAGAGGATTGGCTGGCATCTCTGGATCTAAAAGATGCCTGCTTCCATATTCCCATCAGACAAGCGCACAGAAAGTACCTCAGGTTCAGATTGCCATCAGGTCATTACGAGTTCAAAGCAATGCCTTCGCCTGACATCTGTTCCAAGAGTATTCACCAAATACCTAACAGTAGTGATGGCACATGTAAGGAGATGGGCCACAGTCTTCCCATACTTGAACGACTGGCTAGTGGTAGGCCAGTCCCTCAACAAGTAAGAGAAACACTGACCACCACTCAGGATACCTTGCACACACTAGGTTTCCTGGTGAACCAGAAAAGTCTTAACACCAGTTCTGCTCCTGGAGTTCATAGGGGTGGAATTAGACATTTGAGAGGAAGAGCCTTCCTCAGGGAAGGTAGACAACTTGGTACAGTTGGAAAAACCTTTCAGTTTCATGCACCCAGACCAGCAAGGCATTTTCTCCAGTTGCTAGATCACATGGTTGCATCAACAGCAACAGTGTCTGGGTCAAGAGTCCAGATGAGCGACATTCAGTTCCACCTAAGGTCTCATTGGTCTCGGCACCCTCGCCAAGCTCTGCAGTGGTGGTAGGAAAAGGACAACCCCAGGGAAGGCATGCCTTTCCTCCAGTTACTGCCAGCAGCAGTCTTGACAACAGATGCCTCCCTCCTAGGATAGGGCACCCACCTAGGGGAGCATACTGCCCATGGTACCTGGCTCCAGCAGGAGTCTCTGCTTCACATAAACCTGCTGGAACACCAGGCAGTCTATCTGGGCATTCAGTCATTTGCTTCAGTGCTGCAAGGCAAAAGTGGTTCAGGTCAGGACAGACAATACAACCACAATGTACTACATCAGCAGGCAAGGGGCACAAGATCTTCCCCACTGTGCACAGAAGCCATGAAAGTATGGAACATGGCTTATTCCCTAGGATCTCACTCTTCGCAGTTCATCTCCCAGGGAAGGACAACATCCTAGCAGATGCCCTCGCAGGATCAACCAGAAGCACCATGAGTGGTCACTAAACAGGTAGATCCTGCAGATTGTGTTACTTAAGGTGAGACACCCCAGTGGTGGACCACTTTGAGCCCCAGACAATCACCAACTGCCACTGTTTTGTTGCAGGCCTCCTGCAGTGGGCACAGTGTCTCTAGATGCACCCTGATGAATTGGACAAGAAAGTTTCTGTAGCCCCCTCCCAATTTCCCCTGCTGCTCAGAGTACTGAACAAACTCGGTTCAACCAGCAACAGTGATCCACATTGCTCTCCCACTGGGCCAGGCAGCCTTGGTACTCACTGCTACTGACCCGTTAATATCCAAACCAATCTCCCTGCCTAGGAGGCACAACCTACTGACCTCTCAGGGCAGGGTTCTGTACCCAATCTCCAGTCCTTCAGACTCGGAGCTTGACTCTTGAGAACTTAGAATATGCTGACTTACACCTCTCGGAGGGGTGCTGGAAGTCCTCAGGGTATCTAGAAAACCTTCCACCAGAAAGACTTACTCATCTAACGGAAGAGTTTTCTATTTGGTGCAGACAGAGAAGGATAGATCTCCGCCATGCTGGCTTGTCAGTAGTTTAGACTATCTGGCACATTCGCATTCCTTAGGCCTTTGGCCTTCCACCCTTAAGGTGCACTTAGCAGCTGTCTCTGCTTACCTTTCTGCTGGAAAGGGCAATCCTGGCCTCCAGCCAGGTATTCAGGAAGTTTTCCAAGGGCCTGCTGCATTTGGATCCCCTCACAGGAACACACTCCAGCATGGGACCGTAATACATGCATTGGCCAGCTAATGTAGCCACCATTTGAATCCGTGTCTTCAGCAGAGCTTAAGCACGTGACATAGAAAACAGTGTTCCTGGTAGCCATCGCCTCAGCCAGGAGGATCAGTGAGATCCAGGCCTTGTCCACAGAACCAGACTACATAGCAGGCCACAGGGACAAGGTGGTCCTAAGGACCAATAGGAAATTCCTCCCTAGGTGGTATCAGACTGCCACCTTAATCAGTCCATGACTTTGCCAATCTTCTTCACTGACCATTCTACCTCAGTGGAGCAAAGACTGCACAGTCTTGATGTCAAGACAGCTATAAGGTACTACTTGGATCACACAAAAGGACACAGGCAGGATAGAACACAGCTTTTCCTGACCTATGGAGAAGTGGGTAAGGGCAAACTCATCTCAAAGAGGACCGTTGCCTGCTGGATTGTTGCCTGTATCCACTTTGCTACAGCAAAGTGGGTAAAGAGCCTGCTGTAGACCTCAGGGCCCACTCTGTAAGGGGTACAGCTGCTTCTATTGCAGCTGCAAGAGATATCCCTTTGTTGGAAATCTGCAAAGCAGCTACCTTGGAAAACAGTTCACGCCTTACCAAACACTACAGCCTGAATACCTGGCCAGAAGTGATGCCAGGTTTGGCACAGCACTACTGCAGATCCTGTTTCCTAAATAGGTTCTCTGCCCTACTCCAAAGGTACTGCTTGGTAGTGTGTAGAAATCAGAATACAGTAAGATTTCTGGGGTTAGAAGAAAATTACCATAGTAATCTTGTTTCTTCCAAGGAGTCTTATTGATTCTGAGCTCCCACCCTACCTCCCTGCTACAATCTAGGGGCACTGCAACATAGCTGTTCATGGTGTTTGGAACCTGTAGGTGTTTCTTTTCTGGGCCTAGCGACTTGATTCTTAGTTTTGTCCACGCTTTAAAATAAAGGGGAATAGTTGATGTTGGGTGTTGTTAATTTGTTATTTAATTATTAGTATAGTTTAGATAGCTTGTTATGCATGCTTTGTAAGAATTTGATGGTTGCAGAATGTTTACCAGGGACAGTGGTTTGAAAACTGAGCTCGAGTCGAACATTCCATTGTTAACGGCAGTAGGTTCTATCAACCATTTTGGCTCAGGGGCAGTCTTATGCTAAGACCATACTGCAGAAGTCAGAATACATTAAGATTCCCATGGAAGAAGCAAGATTACTATGGTGAGTCATTTTTCTTGGGTGAACCTCTTAAAACATAACAAGTTTCAGATATCTTGGAGTAGTGTTAATCAGTACACTAAGTTTTGAGCAACACATTCACCCGCTCAGGGGTTCCATATACTGTAGACTAGGTCAGCTCTGTAGGGCAAGGACATTTTTGGTTACAGAGCCTCGTAGACTCTGGGTGCATAATCTACTCTTTTCTTTGCTAGACTGTGCTTCTGTAGTCTACTTGTTTGCACATGAAATGTTACTGGGAAGACTAAGGTCATATTCAGTAATCTTTGCCAGTTTGCAACAGGGCTACCAAGATTAACAGAACTTTGTGTTCTCTACTGCTCTATGGATGTTTTGTCATTTGATGATGAGTCAATTTTCATTCTACATTATTCTTATAGAAGGTAGTCACCAGTCAAGCTCTGGAAAGTGTTTTTTTTAACTGTATTTTATTGGTTGGTGCACTTCTCATAGTTATAATACAAGAACTGAAAATGCAGTGCATTAGAATACGTGAGAGGGCCAGCTCGCAGGCTGCCAGCGTGAAACACTAGATACATTTTAACGAGGGATCTTCATACGTTATATTAACAGTTGTTATCAATTCAAAGTTTATTGTGTGACTGAATAGTCATTACAAATAAATACACATGACATAACATTTTCAATTGCATACATAGATACATTACAAAATATGAATAAACGCAAGACAGTGAGATATACACAATGTAGATGTAAAACTCAGAAGTAAAAGTTCTAAAGTGCAAACAGGCAATATACCAAACTGAAGGATGGGTCCAATCCTGAACCTTCTAAGGTTCTAAGTCAGGTCGTAAGTATTCGCTTTTCTTATTTTATCAATAGCAGAGAGAAATTTAGCTAATCGTTCAATAGTCTAGACATCCTCTGTGTGAAACAAAATGTTTGTAAGAGCTGGTTTGTTAGTTGAATATAGATAATTCAAAAAGGGCTCAACCAATAAGCTCTTTGGATATTGTACCAAGAACAGTATCATAGAATGTGTACTAGATTTTCCTCTCCTTTTCTCTCCTCTCTCTCTCCATGACTGCAGTTGCAGTCTCAGGATAGAGCCCATTTTTCTTATATCGGTATAGCAACACGTTATTCGTACATTGCTCGAATTTATAATTAGAAACAGTAGATCTAAGTTTGGGATCAGTTATTATTTCTAAATAGGGTTTAAACCTAAAGTAATAGTTGTTCTGTGAGAACCATTTGGAGTAATGAGTTTTTAATTAGATTCAAATCCAAAGAGTTCCATTCATTTGTTACCCTTTTGGTATTATATTTTTCATATTTTTGACTTAATGATATACCCTTGTCTACTGCCTGTTTTAAGTTTAGCAATTTATGTTTTTTTAATATGGTCAATAAAGTATAGAACCAGTGTCTGTCTTTATAGCCCAAGTTGTACTAGGTTTCTTTTTCTTTGGGGTCAAATATGCTAATGTAGAATGGTCTTGCCTTGTAAGACTCGTCCAATAATTAATTTTCCTAATTTCAGTTAGAGCAGCTATACGATCCCTAATTCGGATCTTAAGTACGCTACAGGACAACAATGTTCCAGCCTCAAGATGACCTGTAAAAATTTGTAGAAGGGGACACTAATCTGTTCAGGTTCTGATATGTCCAGACATCTGAGCCATACAGAAGTTGGGCATCAAATGTCACCCTAATTACTTGTATTAAAGGTTTTAAGGTCATTTCCCATATTTTACATTGAATTGAGCCAACCCAGCTATAAGTTTTTCTATTAATGACTCGATATGTAGGGTCCAGTTACAGTTTTCTTGGAATAGAACCCCAGATATATGTAACTCGTTACCACTTCTAGTTTATCTTTGCCTATGGTCCAAAAGGTAGAATCTTTCTTTGTTCCTGACTAAAGATTATAACCTTGGTTTTATTCAAATTAATTTTCAGTTTTAAGTCAGCTGATCTACTGTAAATATAATCTCATTTTTCTGTAGTCCAGACTTAGTGAGTGAAAAAGGACAGTGTCGTCCGCATAAGCCAATAAAGGGCATGGATGAGATGAAATTTTTGGGGAATCCAATTTATGGATTTGAATCGGCTAACATTTTCTCAGTATACTGGGAAAATAATAAAGGTGCTATAATGCACCCTTGCCTCACTCATCTGTTAATTTTGAATGAGGCAGAAAGGCCTCCCATTCTACCTAGTCTGTAATTTTTGCCCAGTTATCAGAATATAGCTGTGAGATCAGGGCAATTAAATTACTATCAGTCCTCTGTCCACAATGTATGTCTTGAAATATAATCAAAAGCCAAAGAGTAGTCAATGAAGACTGTTAAAGCTTTTGTAGTTGTAATTTTATGTACTTCTAAATTAGATGTCACATGACAAATATATTCTCAACAGTTGAATAATTCGACCTAAATCCAGCCTGGAAATGTTAATCCCCCAGTTCAATCCAGCTCTTTTTTAATCTTTCCAGAATAATTCTGGATAATATCTTTAGATTCACATCTAGTTAATGTATAGGTCTGTACATGGTAGGGTCAGCATGACTTCCTTTTGTGAATGGCAATAATATTAGATCCTTTCCAGGATATTTGACATTGTACATTTATTAAAAATACAGCCAAGCACCTCAGTGGGGTATCCCATCGGACCAGCTGCCTTATGTTTTTAATGGTGGCAATAGCATAATATAGTGTATAGCAGAGTTTTGTTCTGTATAGAATTCCATCCCTTTCAAAATGCTGTTGTACTCAGTTCCAAAGGTCATGAGTGTGATTCTACCCTACTGTGGTAGAACAGCATTCTAGAACCTCTAGAGACTGCATGAGTCAGTTTCGTTTTGAAAGCAAAAAGAACTCATGCACGCGTATTTCACAGAGTACTGTACACTATAGAATAAAGAGATGAGCAATTCTGTGCACAACCAGTGCGTTCTACATGGGGTTCTGATTCCCATGGACCTCTTGAGCTTGCTCTTGAGGTCAGAGGGAATCAGAACCCTCTGTGGCAGAACACACTGGTTGTGCAAGTCGCTCATCCAGTATTCTATATATTCCATCCAGAGTTAGTGGTTTAAAACCTGCATTTACAGTTAATAGTTCTCTAGTAGAATTATCTTCAGCTGGATCATAGAAAATGGAAGAGAAGTGTACTAACCATTTGTCTTCTGTGATATGTGTCAATTTTCATTTTATAATTGCTACTGCCCTTGCCACTAAAGTCCAGAATGTCTTAGAATTATTTTGCTGTACAGCCTCTAACATTAATTGCCTTTTTTTGTAAAATATTTGTTTTTGTTTTTGCTTTATAAAGCTTTTATAATTTTTTTCTCTCAATATTTAATTTAGTCAGGTCCTGCTTATCTCCAGTATTTTATAAACTATGTATAACTTCCTCAAATGAGCTTTCAATAATTTGCAATAAGCGTTGAACCAATTAGATGCCGATGGCAGATGTAAGTAATACAGCGCTCCAACCGGTTTCTTATGTCAGAAAATAATTGGTTAAGCAACTGTATTAGCACCTGTACGTCCATTATGAGTAGTTTTTCAGAATCCTCTAAGAGGAAAGTAGGCAGTAATAAAAATAATATCAGCATCTGAGCTGTGCCTTTGTTGACAGTTATTAATTTGGTGCCTCTCGCACATTCACGAGTAATAGGAAGTTGTAGTTCCTGTCTCTCCAATGCCCCCCTTAACTCACTCATCCCCGACTGTTAAATTCTGCCTGGGCACCACACTACCCCATGCCAGTGATTATGGTTCAACTCCACATGCCATCAAAGAGGTATATGGGGGCTGGCCTGGTGGCGCTGAGAGTTGGGGCGCTGGATGTCGGACCTCATGCCATGCCAGTGACCCGAGTTCGGAGTGAGCTCGGGCGCTGGGGTATGGGCGGGGTGGGAAAGGATTGAGCACCCACAGGACTGCTCTCCTTCCGGGGGTTGGGGTTCGCTCTCAGCCACATCAAGCGGCTCCTGGTGGAGACCGGAGTGCTGTAGCTCGCTGAGCAGCACATAGCTGGTGTACCCAACGCAGCAGGGGCTGCAAGCGGCGGTGTGCACACGCATGGGAGGGAGGGAGAAGAGCCACCAGTACAGGGAAAACCCCGTCTGCAGAGTAGGCAATGGCACCTGCCCCCATGCCCACAGTCAGGTCCTTCCTGTCTGGCCTTCCAGGTTCCTCCGCCCGGGTCCTCTGCCATATCGGAGCTGATTGTTGAGGCGTCCAAGAGGAGGGGCTCTACTCCGCAGGGGTTAAGCTGAGCATACTGATCGTGACTAGAGGAGGGGAGAGGAGGCACAGGTAGAGGACTTAGGCAGGGCATGAGTAGGCAGGATGCCTGAGAGAGGCCCCAGACCCGCGACCAGAGGAAAAAGATTCTACAAAAAAAGAGGTATATGGGAGGCCGCCTGTCAGCGCAGCAAGTAGCACTACCACTCTGCAACGCCAGCGGTCTTGGTTTGGGAGAGTGAGCCTGGGAGCTGGGGGGGGGTCGGCCAGGGGAGGAGGATCGAGCACCCTAAGGGTACTCCTGTTCTCTGAGGAGGAGGGATGCCACTCCCACAGCAGTGCCGCCACCTGGGTGCACACGGTGGAGGTGCAGTGAGGCACCATGGGATGGGAGGAGACATTGGCTGGGGTCCGGACTGGCACCATGTTTCAGGCATGCGCATGTCTGCACAGACCCCTTAGCTGCCAACATCCTCAGGGCACTGGGAGAAAATGGAAAATGGCCCTGCTGTTCACCTGGTTACGGGGCTGGCAGGGGTGTGGTGCACCGGGTTGTCAGAGGCCCGACATGTGAGGTGGGAGGCAGTTCCCCACCTCTCCGCTGCCTGGGGAAAAACGAGACAGGATGGGGACTGAGAACCATGTCCGAGTTTGTGCCCCCCCCACCACCACCACCACCATGGTAGTCCCAAGTGAACCGCAGAGATAAGGGTCGGAGCAAAAAAAAAAAAAAAAAAGGCATATAGATCCCTGGTCTGTTAGAGCTGAGCTACAGGGATACCACAAGGAACCTAAAGACTGTTGTAAAAGGCCTACATTTAGCTGTACTGAGAAAATTGATTTGAGACAGTATGTTTTTTCAGGTTTCACAGTTTCCAGCAATGTGTTACTCCATTAGGGTACACGGGGGTGGTCTCAGGTAGCCAGTTTTGACTAACAGTTTCTTGCCAATCACTAGTCCTTGGAGCCATAAGGGATGTCTTTAATGTTTCGCTTGTTGTACTGATCCAAAGGTCAGCTCATTAACACTGCGACCATGGAAAGCACATATTCAAAATATAGGATTTTGGAAAGAATGTCTACTGTCTCTGTCCGGTTAAGTGGCAACCTTTGGACATGCTCATGCCATATGCCATATTCATAAAGGGCCCTCTCCCAATTCACATTTCGGGCAGTGGTCTGACTTAGTATGGTCAATATTGTGAGCTAACACGGAGTAAAATATATACTATTATATATATGTAAGAGGGAGGCAGTATAGTGCAGTGGTTTAAGGCTCTGAGCTGCAAGTCTGGAGACCTAAGTTTGAATCCCACAGCCCCACTTGCACACTGTGTGACCCTGAGCAAGTCACTTAACTTCCCTGTGCTCCCACGTTGCACCTGTAAACAAGTTTTCAGCTAGTGTGTCTCACCTGGTTAAGCAACTGGAAAAATAACATATTAAATGGGATCTACCTAAGGTGGTTCTTCTTGGAACTGTGCACTAGTGCCCAAGTGGCATCCTTCAAGACACCCCTGGTAGCCAAGACTCGCCTTTATCCTGTGCCCATTTTGTCCTCAAGTCCTCCATGGTATCAGGTAGGCTGCTGTTTAGGGTGGAGAAAGATTTTGCATAGGAATATATCCTTCTCCTGAAGATGGATGACCTCTTCTATAGGGAGAAGGAGGGATGTTTTCAGTCACTCCTTGAATTTGTTTAATTTTGTTTCTAACTTGTAAACAGACAAAAAAATCTTTGAGGTTTAGGCTGTGTTTATTTGCAAGCTGTGGAAAGCTGGTCAAGATTACCCAATCATACAGGTCCTTCATCTTGGTGATGCCTTTCTCCTCCACTGCCTCAGGGCTGTCTCCACCTGCTGCAAAGGGAGAGGCTGGGCTGTTCACAGACCCTCAAAGATGACAGCCACTGGAGTAATACCCTTTGGTGATTTATAATGGTGTTTGCATTCAACCATACCTGGGCCAGAGTCCAGTGAAGGGTTTAGAATTTTCTTACAAGACCTCTGTATGCAGGTGCCAATGCCAGTACATGTGGAACACAATGGCCCAGGCAAGTCTTTGGACTCAGGGCCACCCAGCCTGGTTGAGCCTTAACTGGTTTAACTATATCTCAAAGAAAAGCAGTTGCACTGCCAAAAGTAATGTTTAAAATTAGACAGACCGCGCTTTCTTCCCCCAGGGGTCCCGGAGAGTGGCATAGTTCTTCTTGCCTTTTTCCTTTCCATTAAAAAGGAAGCCAGATGACCTTAATGGCAGTGAAAACCTGTGGGGAACCCAGACCAGTAAACCTAGAATATATAAATATATATATATATATATATATATACATTATACTGGTGTGGTAGCGCCAGCATAGTTAGGGGTTGTGGGAGCCTGTAATGTTAAAGGCAAATCTTTTCATGGTAATAACTTTGGGCAGGTACCACAGATCTGCTTGAAATTTTGCATGCTTCTTCGGAAGGACATATCTACTGCTGTACCAAATTTGGTTTGAATCCCTTTGTGTAGTTTTTGAGATACAGAGTGTTGAAACTAGAGATTTTAATGTGTTTTGCTGTTTGTTTGTTTGTCAACCTGTATCTCACAAATGGCTGTGGCAACAGGGCTGAACATTTCGGGGTGGAAAACTTTGGCATACAGTTGTGCATTTTGAAGGTTTGGTGAAAAATATGAATCCATTCAAAAGTTATTCATCCTTGTTTTCCCCATTATTTTCTATGGGCAAAAAATAGATATCCCTAAGCGGCACAGGATTCTAAGTTGGAGCAGTGCTCTGCCATAGGATTTATGCGAGAAGTTTAGTAATGGGCATACGATTCTATGTCGGAGCAGCTGTCTGGCATAGGATTGTGTGCTGAAGGTTACAGTGCAGGTCAGCATTCCTGCCTCCAAACGACTGTGGAACACTGGGAGCCCACTCCCAGTGTTCCCAAATCTGTCTTCTGCCCCTAAAAACAAGAAAACAGTTCCCCAAAGTACTTTTTAACTTTGATGCAGAATCCTGCATCCTGCCATTTTCGATGCAGAATTCTGCATTAGCAGTCCAATTCTGCCGACATCGGGTGCCTAATTCCAGTCAGCATTCATACCGCCTCCACTACTGTGGTGACATTGAGAGCACACCCCAGTGTGCTGAAGTAATAATTATTATTTCTAGGGACATGGATATGTTGTTCATCCACACTATCTGGCAGGTTCCTTGCTGCTTTAAATCTTGCGGAAGGTCTTCAAGTTAGCTCCTCCCACCCACCGGGTGGTAAAACCTGCTCCCCAGACGCCAGATCTTCCTTACTGCTTGGAAGCTCAGGTTCCCTCCCTTAACGCTTCCGCGATTAAGCTTTGGGCCTAAAACTTGATTTGAAAATTTCTTCAAAACTTTTACGGTCTTCATCCCTCAGCGCTGCGATGGACCAATCGACTCCGGTTTTCGGAGATGCCCTGCGGATGCAGAAGATGTCTCGGACGGATCCGCACTCCGCGTGCGCATTGCCTAGGCCATGAGCACGACCTGCAGGCCTGCGAACTGTGCTCATCTTTCTCGGTCTACGCCCTGAGGATCAGCTGCCCGCTCCAACTTGGGCGCCCAAAGGAGATTCGGTTAAATCCAAGGAGGTCCGACTGGTGGTGTCCGTGGCTGCGGGCTCCTGAGAACAACTTGAGCAGATGATCGCCTCGAGAGAAGCGCTCATGCCGCTACATCTTGGCTGCAGCATCTGTCTCGCCCGCCGGGGCCTCCTATTCGGCTTCTTTATAGGAGCTTTGCTTGACCTTTTGACCAAAGGTGAGGGTCCAACTTCTTCTGGACCGTTTCATCGGTCGAGAAAGTAAGGTAAAGTCCCATAAATCGGCTGACTCTTGGGAGGCGGGAAGATTCCCTCCCTTGTCGACAGTCGATTTTGTCAATTTTTCAAGCCGCCACTGGCTTCACGGTGCCCCCTGGCTAGCCAGGTGACCGAGACACCACGACGCGGTCGAGATTTTTCTCGACCTTAGACGGGTTGTCGGCTGAGAAGCTGAGCATCCTCCTCCCGGTTCCCCGGCGAGGATTGAGGATACCGTCAGCTCATCTGCGCTCCGCCCCCGGAGCCATCGGTTTGTCGACCGAGCCGGGGATTGCCGATCCTCGGCTCCCGCGCGCCGACCTCGGCCTAGCCGAGATTCGAGTCCCGTCTCGTGACATCTTCGCGGTCTAGCCGATCCTGGCCAACACAGGCGGTCTCGGTCCGGCACTGCAGCTGCAGATCACCGCTCTTCTCATCTTCCTCCTCCTCGGAAGGAGCTTCGCGTAAGTTGCGCGAAAAATATGAGGAACTTAGTGGCAACAACTAATTTTGGCGGAAACAAGCCGGCTCAGGCCTCTTCTCCGCCATAAAATGGTTGTCCCGCCGAACGGAAACAACCCTCGCTGGTGGTCGAGGAGCCTGTTTCAGGCGGTTGTTCGGTCTATTCCTGCTGCCCCACCAATACTGGTGGAACCGCCTCCGCCTCAACCGACAGTCAGGCCTCCCGACAAAAGTTCGCGGTCGGCTCAATGGCCTTCCCCATAGGCTATCGGTCACCCTCACGCCCGACAAGCTTCCCAGCACGGAGGGTGGCGCAGGCTCAGGCAGCTATTCATCCACTCCGTCGGAGTCGGACGACGACTCCTCCCTGTTTTCCAAGCGCCTAGACTTGGAGTCCTCTGGGGGCAGTCGATGGACAATAGCCCTTTGTCCTTCCTTGGACTACTCAGGTTCATCTCAGAATCCACTGGGATGAAGCTCGAACCCGTGTCCAAACGGGCTAGATATCCCTCACTGAGATTCTGGACCGGGGATTCTCCTACAGAGGCCTTTCCGTGGCGAAGCCATTGTTGGTCCGCCCTGGAATTGTGAGCGTCCGGCTTCCTGTCCTGCGCCTTGCCAGGATGGCCAGGAAGTATCACGGTCCCTACAGGCTCTCTGTCCGGCTTTTCCGAACACCCTTCAGCTGAGGGGTTGGTCACGGACAGTGTTTTCCGTGTGCGGAAATGCCAGGGATCGGACAAACCGCCTCGACAAAGAGTCCAAGAAGTTGGACTATGCCTGAAAGTGTATGCTGCCCTCTCCTCGGCGCCTCGCCAGGCCAGTTCGGCCGTCTTGATGGTACATTTTCCTATGCCCTGTTGGGCTCCCTGGATGAGGTCGTCCCTCATCTTCCTGCGGACCTGCAGACCACAGTAAAGCAGGTGCGGGACCAGGGCAGGGCAGTAGCTAAGCAGCAGCTCAGACTGCGCTGGATATTGGGGATTCTTGTGCCCGGTCAGTGGCGGCTGCAGTGGCTATGCGCCGGTGAGCGTGGCTGAGGATATCACTTTCACATCGGATACCCAGCACAAGCTGTGGATGTTCCTTCCTGGGAACTGACCTCTTCAGCCCTGGAGTGGAAGGCCACCTCCAGGGGATTGAAAAGTCAATGCCACCTTGGACCTCGGTCTCGCTCTGCACAGAAGGACAAGGCCGTGGCCTCAGCCTAAGCCCTTTCGCCTCTCTGCCCTGGCTGCATGCCCGCCCAACAGCGTCAGGGCCAGCAGGCTAGACCTTGTATTCCAAGCCCAAGCCGTCAGCTTCTCTAATAGGAAGCAAGGAGGAAAGCCCTGGTGGTCCCTCGGCGGTCCTTCCTCCAAGCCTGCACAGTGACAGGCTGAGGGTGTCGCCTCCATCCCCGCCACTCTCGCCCTGGTTCCCCTGAAGACGGTCTACACTTCCTTTCCGCCTGGTCCGCTGTTACCATGGACAGGTGGGTTCTGGAGGTGGTGGGAGCGGCCTGCCTCTGGAATTCACGCAGGCTCCACACTTCAGGCCGTCGCCCCAAGGGGCTTCGGGGTCCCAGACTCTCTAGAGGCTCTCGAGCCGACATCGCCTCCTCCTCCAGAAGGGGTGATAAAGAGATAGAGGACCCTTCATCAGAACCAGGGTTCGTGTCCAGGTACTTCCTGGTCCCGAAGCGGACGGGGGCTGGCGCCCCATTCTCGACTCCACGACCTGAACAAGTTCCTAAGGTCTCGAACCTTCAGAATGGTCACTCTGGCTCAGATAATACCATCTCTGAACACGTGCGTGTGGTTCTGTTCTCTGGACTTTCAGGACATGTTTCTCACGTCCCTATCCGTCCATCTCATCAGAAATTCCTCCGCTTCAGGCGGAGGGATCCCTTCGAGTTCAGGCCATGCCCTTCGGCCTCTCCAGCTCCCAGGTCTTCACCAAGTGCATGGCAGTGGTGACAGTGTTCCTCGGCGCGCCGAGGATCTGGGTGTACCCTTACCTGGACGATTGGTTGATAGCAGTCCCCTCCAGGTCGGAGGTGGAGCGGTCCAGGGATCTGGCCCTCCGGTTTGCTCTCAACTCGGCCTCCTAGTCAACGAGGCCAAGTCGGACTCGAGCAAGCAGGTGATATCTTTCATCGGGGCAGAGCTCGACTCTCTTGAGCCAGAGCCACGGCTCGGCGGACAGGGGCGAGGTTCTTACCTCCTTTGCCCAGTCATTTCTGGTTGGGCGATTGCGCCCTGCCGGGACTTCCTGCGACTCCTGGGTCTCATGGCGGCCTGTACCAGCGTGGTCCGTTGAGCGCGCTGGCACATGCGTCCTCCAGTGGGGACTGGCCAGCCGGTGGTCACAGCACTGCGATCCTTTGGACCAGCGTGTGGGCGACCCAGGAGATGGAGCGATCAGTGGTGGACCGTTCCATTCCATCTGCAGGAGGGTATCCTGTTGTCCGCCTGAGCCGATCGGTCTCTCTAACGACCGGCGCCTCTTTGATGGGTTGGGGTGCCCATCTGGGGAACACCGAGTGCACGGCCTCTGGTCCCAGGAGTCCGATGCCATATCAACCTGCTGGAGTCTGCATGGTCCACCTAGCTCTCACCGCCTTTGCTCGCTTTCTCCGGGGTCAAGTTTTCTGGGTCCAGACGGACAACACCACGACCATGTACTGTCTGAACCGCCAGGGCGGGATGCGCTCCATGCTCTTATGCAAGGAAGCTCTCCAGATCTGGTCACTAGTGCGCAGCCTGGAGGCGGATCTCTGGCCATTCAGGTGGCAGGAGCCTCCAACACCCTGGCCGATGCCCTGGAGCCAGATAGGGGCTGCATCGCGACGAGTGGTCTCCTGCGGAGATAGTACAAGACCTGTTCTCCCGCTGGGGCACACCTCTGGTGGACCTGTTTGCCTCAGGAGAGCGTGAAGCTGAGGCTGTTTCATGCCCGCCCCCTCAGCAGGGCTCGCTGCAGGGGATGCCTTCTGAGGCTGTGGACCACGGGCCTCTTTACGCCTTTCCCCCCCTTCCTGATTCCTGGGTCCTGCTGAAAGCAGGAGGGACAAGGCGCAGGTGATTCTGATAGCCCCAGACTGGCCTCGCCAGTTCTGGTACCCAGATCTCCTCAGTCTCAGCTCCAGGACTCGAGGCAGCTTCCATCTCACCCGGACCTGCTCTCAATCAGTCAGGAAGGTGTTCCATCCGGACCTTCAGTCCTGCACCTGACGGCCTGGTTCCTGAGCGTAGAGTTCCAGGCCTTGGTCTTTCCGGACGAGGTCCTCAACGTCATTGAGGCGCTCCGAAGGTGTCGACCACAGAAGATGCTATGCCTTCAAATGGAAGAGGTTTTCCATTTGGTGTCAGGATAAGGGTTGGACCCTTTCTCGTGTCCTGTGGCAAGCATTTTGGACTATCTATGGTCCCTATCTGTCAAGGGCTTAGGTCGATTACCCTTAAGGTGCACCTGGCATCTATTTGCTACTTGGCGCGGCTGTCAGCAGTCAGTGGCGAGGAGAAAGTGGTCGGGCGCTTTAAAGGCTTTGACCATTTCCTTCAGTGCGGGAACCCCCACTCCATGGGATTTACTGCTGGTATTGGCAAAGCTCATGGGCAAGCCATTCGAATCCAATGCACAGGTGTGGTCTCTCCACCTGTCGTGGAAGACCGCCTTCTTGGTGGCTATCACGTCAGCCAGAAGGATGGGAGAACTCAGGCGCTTAGCCGAGTCTCCTTACCTGGTCTTCCACAGGGACAAGATTGTCCCACGCCCCACCCGAAATTCCTTCCGAAGGTGGTGTGGAGTTTCACCTTAATCAGGTGTTGACTCTGCCGGTGTTCTACCCCAATCACACCTCGGAGGCCGAACATAGGCTCCATACTTGGACCCTAGAAGGGCGCTTATTATAAGGAGCGACGGTTGAAATTGGGAGAGGTTCGCCAGCTGTTTGTCATCTACGCTTGAAGCTGCACCTGGCAGACCTGCAGCTGCCGGACGATAGGCAGATGGGCTACCCTGCATAAATCTCTGCTATGAGTTGGCGGGCATGGAGCCTCCCAGAGGATAAGAGCTCATTCTACCGCCATACTGCTGCATTGGTGGCTGCTTCAGGGACGTCCCTATCCAGGAAATCTGCAGGGCTGCACCTGGAAGTCAGCAAACACCTTCATTACCCATTACCACATCGACCTTGAGTCACGCCGGGATGCTGGTTTTGGGGCCTCGGTTCTCCAGTCCTTATTTCCCAAGTAAGTACTAAGGGGTGTGCGCTTGCCTCCCTCCTCCCGGAGAACTGCTAGGAGTCTGCCAGATAGTGTGGATGAACAACATATCCATGTCCCTAGAAATACAGGTTACTCACCTGTAACAGGAGTTCTAGGAATGGATATGTTGTTCATCCACCGAACCACCCGACCTCCCGGCTGACGCACAACCTGGAGCTTCCAGCGGGCCAGATCTGGCGCCATGGGGCGGAGCCGAGAGTTTTACCACCCGGTGGGTGGGAGGAGCTAGCTTGAAGACCTTCCCGCAAGATTTAAGCGGCAAGGAACCTGCAGATAGTGTGATGAACAACATATACCATTCCTAGAACTCCTGTTACAGGTGAGTAACATGTATTTTTCCGACACTGGGATGCCGACTCCCGGTGTTGGAGCGTCTCCTAGGACAACTCGAGGCAAGTTCCATTGCCAGCGGGGTGCCCAATCCCCTTCGGCATTATGTATCCCCCTCTAACTAATGTGGCACACTGGAGCCCACCCAGTGTGCCCACATTACTTGTAATATTCTTGTAAATAAAGAAACTGATCCCGACATCTTTTCATGTAAA
Source organism: Neoceratodus forsteri (assembly GCA_016271365.2). NCBI lineage: Eukaryota > Metazoa > Chordata > Ceratodontiformes > Ceratodontidae > Neoceratodus > Neoceratodus forsteri. The sequence goes on along the minus strand of JADMNL010000027.1, from coordinate 260,389,689 downwards.
TTAAACTTGCAGTTAAGAAAATGGTCCCATGCGTCTCCCCAGTCCCCTCCCCATCCCCACCCTCCACTGAGCACCCACCTTCCCCCCAATCCATACTTACCTCTAGAAGTCGGGAGCAGCGATCATCTGTAGACCGAGGACATGTCTGCACTCTTCAGAGCCCAACCATAACTGAGGAATCAAGGTAAGCTCGTATTATGGCTCTCAGTGGGGTTTCCAACTTAGGTTGATATCTGAGCCATTTTTGGAATTTTACCCCAGATTTTCAACATGAGGTTCTTGGGACCTCACCTCATGAACACTGTCACTGTCATTTCATTGTTCAGTCCAGAAGGTGATTTCGCGGTCGCTGTGCAGAATCAGATTTTGGACCAATTCACAAAATGATAGTGCCAGTGTTCATGAGGGAGGTCCCAAAAACATGTTGAAACTTTGGTGCAAAATTCCCAAAATGACTGTGTTAGAGTGTATGTCATGAATTTCTCATAGATTCGTAACTTCACCATTTTTACTATTTTCACCCCAGATTTTCAGCATTGAGATTGTGTCATACCTCCTCATGAACAGTGCAGCTGTCATTTTCATATCATACCCAAAATGTGTTTTGCAGCTCTGGTGCAGAATGGCGCTGTCGTGGTGCAAAATCAACTTTTGGGAAGTACTAATGAAATCACAGTGCTACTGTTAATTAGGTGGGTCCCAAAATGCAATGCTGAAAATTTGGTGCAAAAATTCTAAGAATGACTGCTTATGACTGTGCATTGTGCAGTTTCTACTCATATTTGTAATATCGCCATTTATAATATTGTCACCCCAGATTTTCAGCATTGAGATATTTCATACCTCCTCATGAACAGTGCAGCTGTCATTTGTCACAACCTGCCTAAAATGTGTTTTCGCAGCACTGCACAGAATTGTGCAGTCGCTGTGTGAAATCAACTTTGGGATGTACTAACTAAATCACAGTGCCACTGTTCATTAGGTGAGGTCCCAAAAAGGCCATGTTGGAAATTTAGTGCACAAATACCAAAACAAATCTCACAGAACTGGGATACTATATTATACTATGTCAAAAAGTAGAAATTAACCCAAAACTTTGTTTAAAACAAAGTTAGGGTTTACATAACTCTTCAACCAAAGTGATACAGGTCAGGAAATTGGATGTTAGGGTTTACAATTTTGGTACTCTCTCCCCACAAACCCTATCATTAGAACTGCCCCCCCACCAACACACTTTGGGTGTGACTTGGGGTGATGGGTCCACCCACCCCATACAACCCTACCATGCCATAACACCACCCCACCCTCCACACTCCAACACGTGTTGGGAGTGCCTTAAGGTCATGGGCCCTAACGCTCACCCATTCCATCTGAAAGGAACCTGTCATGGTACAGTATAGGAGAATGGGGTGAGTGTTAAGGCCACGACCCTAAGGCACTCCTCTATGCCTGTTGGTGTGTGGAGGGTGGGGTGGTGTTGCGATTGTTGTTGTGTGTGAGGGTCTGTGGGTGGGACCCACCATGACCCTAAGTCACACCTGATGTGTGTTGGTGTGTGGAGGGTGCGGGTGCGGTTCTAATGGCAGGGTCTTGTGGGGAAGGGTACCAAAATTGTAAACCCTAACATCCAATTTCCTGACCTGTATCACTTTGGCTGAAGAGCTGCATGTAAACCCTAACTTTTATATGTGTCTCGGGGCATCCGGGCTTCCTTCGTCTGAACGGGTGTGAAACCTGGAGGTGATTATTGACAACGGGCTGACACTGCGTGCTCGCAGGTGTCAACAGTCGTCAAGTCCTCGTTCTACCATCTTAGGAACATCGCCAGGATTAAGCACCTTGTTCCATCCAGCGACCTTTCAACGCTGAACCACGCCTTTACGACCTCTTGCCTTGACTGCTGCAACTCCTGTACCCGGACTACGGGTTGACATCCACCGCTTGCAGCTAGTGCAGAACGCTGCAGCGTGGTTGTTGATGGAACTCGTCATTCAAGTCACATCACACCAGAGTTGCGTGGAACTGCACTGGCTGCCAATTCAGTGGCAGATCACCTTCCAGGTCGGGCTTGACCTTTAAGGCCCTGCATGGACTGGGCCTGGACTATCTGCAAGAGCTCCTGCTTCTTTACTGCCCCGGACTACAACTCTGCTCAGCTGATGAGGGGTTGTTAGAGATTATCAGGTACATCTTAAAACATCAGGGGCCGAGCTTTTATGTATGCGGCCCTAATCTGTGGAATTCTCTACCTCATCAGATATGTGAGTGCACAATTGTGGAGAGTTTTAAGAAGGCCCTGAAGACCCATTTGTGGCACATTCCTACTCAGATTGATTATTTTTAAGATACTTATTCACTTGGCTAACAGGTTGTATGGAATTTTTATGCTTTATTGGTTTTATATTTATTTATTTATTGAAAGATATCGGAATTACAATCTTTGGGTCATAGACTCCTTTGCAAAGGCTCCACGTCAGTAGAAACATACACTAAGGATCAAGTTGAAAACATTGGGTACCGATTACACATTAGGCAACAGTACAATCTTAAAATACGTGACATGGTAGTGAAAAACATAGATTGAAGATTAGACATTTGGTGAGGCGTATAAGTATGGATTTACATCATCTGGAACCTTAAAGGAGGTCGGTCTACACTTTGGTTCACAAGACAGTATTTGAGTTTGGAGGGTCTCATAAGCTGGGCCCTGAGTCATTATATGATAAAGGGAGATTGAGGATACTAGCTGGGGCTAGACATGGGTGCTAGAAGGGGTGGGGGTAACCAGCTGAGTGATATTTGAAACAAGTTATTTACTTTAACTACAGTCACAGGGTGCCGGAATTAGGAAGGTCCAAGATCAGCTTTAAATTGGCTGACAGTGTATGTGAGGGATTGCAGATGGCAGGTTGCTTAGCCACAGTGGGGGCACGATAACGGAAAGACCGCTGCCCAAGGGATGTTCTGCAGTGTGGTACTAGTAAGGGTGCATTTGCAGAGTGTCTTGTAGTACTCCCTGCGCGAGGCAATTTGAATAAGAGGGCGGAGGCCTGCCAGTGCTTGCTTGTTTAGTACCTTCTTAACTAGGGAGGCAGGTGTGATACTTTACCTATCTTTTGAAATTGAGAGCCAGTGAGCTTGTAAAGCTCACACGTATGGGTTTGACGGCTATAATTTGTGACCAGGCGGCAGGCTTTGTTGAGGGCGGGTTTATGCTACGAGGGCAGTATTGTCCGCTGTCCCATAAATTACTATGCTGTAGTCAACCAAGGGCAACATTGAGGAGGACACTGCTAGATGCATCGCCTGCGGGAAAGCAGTGCCTATGTCTGAAAAGGATCCTAACTTGGTATTGACCGAGGAGGATACTTGTTTGATGTGATCGTGGTAGGTAAGAGAGGAATCTAACCAGACGCCTAAGTATTTAAAATGTTAACTCTGTTCCAGGACAACGCCAAGAGAGTTGTTGTAATGTTGTATAGTGCCTTGGTTTTGGAAAGGTGCTTTAAAATGAAGTTTATTAATATATATGTTAACAAAGTCTTTGTTTAAAACAAAGTTAGGGTTCTAGACATAGGTCTTCAGCCAAAGTGATACAGGTCAGGAAATTGGATGTTAGGGTTTACAACTGTTATACCCTCCCCACAGACCCTACCATTGTAACACCGCCCACCCTGCACACACAAACAGGATGGAATTGTGCCTTAGGTCGTGGGCCCCACCCGTCACTCACCCCCACACACCAACAAGTGTCTGGGTGTGCCTTAGAGTTATGGACCTTAACGCCACCCCATTCTCCTATACTGTACCATGTCAGGTTCCTACAGATGAAATGGGGTGAGCGTTAGTTGTTTTTTTTTTTTTGTGAGGATAACTTTAGTTTTGGACACTGGGAGAGGCTCCCCAGTGTCCCATAGTTCCTGGGGGAGGTTAATAATGTCGACATGGGGATTGGGCATCCTGTATTGGTGAACACTATTAATATTAGAACGGGCAGGGGACATTCGACACCGGTGTGGGCTTCCCAGTGTCAGAAACAACATTGAAAAAAGTAAAGGTTTTTGGCACACTGGTGGTTTCCCAGTGTGCCACAGTAATAGAGGGAGAAATAAATCCCAACACGGGATTGGGCACCTGATGTCAGGAAAGAATAATAAGAATGGGTTGTGGAGTTGTGGGAGGTGGGCATCCCAGTGTGAGAAACAACAGAAAGTTATCAGAAAGTTAATGCTTTTACAAACATACAAAGAAGCCAGCAGAGGAAGGCCATTTGGTCTATCAAGTCTGCTCGTATTGCAGGGTCCACAGCTTGAGCTAATGTCCCTGTCCTCCCTCCCCTCCTCCCATCCTCCCTACCAACAATTCTTACCTTCCCTATGCCTATCCCAGCCTCTCTTAAAGCTGCCCACTGCCTTCAATGAGATGACCTCTTCTGGCAGTGCATTCCAAGTGTCAACCACCCTCTCGGTGAAGAAGTGCTTCCTGACCTCCCTCCTAAACTTTCCACCCTCCAGCTTAAGACTGTGCCCTTGTAATGTGGTTGCTACTCAGCTTAAAGAGATTCTCCTTATCAACCTTATTTATCCGTTCAAGTACTTGAATGTCCCAATCATGTCTCTCTCTCTCTCTCTCTCCTGTCTTCCAGGAGTACATGTTCAGTGCCCTCAGCCTCTCCTCGTATGCCTTGCCCTGCTGGACCGGCTATCATCTTTGTTGCCCTCCTCTGTACCTTCTCCAGCAAGTTAATGTCCTTTGAGATGTGGGCACCAGTACTGAACTCCATACTCCAGATGTGGTCTTACCAGTGACCTGTACAAGGGCAGCATAACCTCCTCTCTCCTACTACTGATCCCCTAGCTATGCATCCCAGCATCTTGTTTGCCTTGCTGCTGCTTTCTTGCATTGTGTGGAGTGCTTCAGGTCACTAGTGATCATCACTCCCAGGTCCTTCTCTGATGCAGATACTTGGACTCCAACCAGGTAATACTCTGTCTTGGGATTCTTGGCTCCAGTATGCATAACTTTGCATTTCTTGGCATTGAAGCTAAGCTGCCAGATCTGGACCACCTCTCCAGATTTCCAGATCTTCCTGTAGGTCCCTTATCCTTCAGCCGTGTCCACTCTCCCACAGAGCTTGGTGTCATCTGCGAATAGGCATATTTTGCATTTAATGCCATCCCCAGTGTCATTGATGAACACATTGAACAATACCGCCCCAGCACAGAGCCCTGTGGGACCCCACTGGTTACCTCTCTGGTGCCAGATAACTCTCCCCACCACCACCACCCTCTGGTCTCCCAGTGCTCCACAGTAGTGGAGGTTAAGAAATGCCAACACAGGGACTGGGCACCTGATGTTGGGAAACAGTATTACAAAGGGTACATGGAAAATGACAGTTCGATGCAGGATTCTGCATTGCAACATGGCACTTTGATGCAGGACTCTGCATCAAAAATGCCACTTGATGCAGGATTCTTTATTTGTTTATTTAAGAGTTTTACCAGGAAGGCATGCTGAGCAGGCACTGCTCAATTCCAGATGCATCCTGGGGTAGGGGAGTATGGGAAAATACATAGACAGTGTCCATAACAGCTAGCAAGACAATTCAAGAGACAATATTACATTCAAGAGACAATATAAGAGCAAAATAACCATCAGCATTCTGAGTCTAACGTGCAGTTCGTTGCAGGATTCAGCATCGAACTAGAATCCTATCTAATGCAGGATTCTGCATCAAACTAGAATCCTGTGCCTCCAGGGACATATACCATATATACTTGCGTATAAGCCAACCCCAAAATGCTGCATTGATTCCTCACAAAAGTGCAGTAACCTACATATAAGCCGATGTCAAGTTTTACAACTGAATATCTACATCAAGCTCAGGCAAGGGAGTGTTGTTTCAATAAGTGTTGTGTTTCAGCTCATTTTTTTGTTTTGTTTACCACCAGTCACTCAACAACCCACCTGTTCCCTTTTACCAACCACCTCCCTCTCAGTCCCATGTCCCCTGTCCATTGTGCTTCCTTCATCCAGGTGGCTTGCTGGTGATGTCCAATGCCAAAGCCCCTCATGTTTGTAAAGCCGGCAGGCACCTGCAATACCCCAGCTACTGCCCCACTCTGTTACTTACTCCTGCTGAGCAATTTGTTACCCTCATGCCTAATCCCTTTTCTGTTCCCTTTCCATTCCTTCCTCTCTCTTTTGATCAGCTCCGTTGTTGGGGCACTCTGCATTGCTGTTCACTGCTGAGGTCCTCCTGTCATCCGCTCCACCTGGCATCTGTTCCTTCCCATTTCTTTTTTAAAGAAGACTCCTCTCCTAGCTGGCTGTGCCCGACCTTTAATATTACTGTACTGTAATGACTGACCGTGTATAAGCAGAGTCCCCTAAACTGAAATGCTGACTTGGTACAAAAATCTCGGCTTATCGTGAGTATATATGGTATTTTCCCATAGGAAATAATGGGGACAAAAACATTTCATAACTTTGGAACAGATTCATATTTTTCACCAAACCTTCAAAAGGCACATCAGTGAGGCCACGGTTTACTACCCCGATAGTTTCAGCCCCAGAAGTACAGCCGCTTTTGAGATACAAGTTGACAAAAAACAGCAAAAAACATAAAATCTCTTATTTTTCAACACACTGTATCTCAGAAACCACACTAGGATTCAAACCAAATTTGGCACATCAACTGTTCATTCAAGACGCATGCAAAATTTCAAGCAGATCTGTTGAACCTGCACAAAGTTATTACCTGCAAAATTTGTCCTTTAACATTAAATGCTCAAGATTAATCTCAACTATAGCTGCACTACCATACAGCTATAGTATATACAGAGGCACGTGAGAGAATGCACATTTTGATTGTATTCACTTGGCCTATTAGTGTCAGGGGAAGGGGTTCCAATGTTCACAGTCTGATTTTATCAGTTCCAATATAGGCTTGTAATTTAGTGCCCAAAGCTGGTTGAGCTTTTTGGGAGAATCACTCATAAGTACTCCAGTTGGGTTGCAGGCTGAAGTGTAACTGCACCTGTTTTATGGGGTCAGATTAGTTTTCCAAGGGAATCCATTCACCTTCACCCAGTTAATTATATGACCGCTGTGTGTCCATATGAAGCAAAAAGGTCTGGAAGAGGTGGAAACAATATCTGTGGCTGGAAAGCTATAACAGAACATTGTCAGCAAACAGTGAGATGGTGTGATTGTGTGGGTTAGCCCTGATGGTCATGGCTAAAGTTTCTATGATGAGCACACATAACTGGGAGATGGGGCACTCCTATCTGGTGCCTTATGACCGTGATAATGGGAGGACAGCTGATTGTTGGTTAGCACCTAAGCCTGGGGTTTATACAGGGCCACCACCCATGAACACATTTGGGGTCCCATTCCACATGTAATAGGGCTTTCAAACATGAAGGGCCACTGACCTGGTCAGAAACCTTCTTTGCATCTAGGGCCAGAAGACCAGGCCAAGCGACTCTTCCTCCTCTTCAGAGAGCACTGTATATTATGTTTGGTATGTCGCCCTTTATAAACCCCTGGTCATCGTGAATTAAATCTAGGAGCACAGTCTCCAGCCTCCCCAGCAATTTGGTCACCACCGTGTAGTCTGAATTTAAGAGTGAAATTGGGTGATAGGATTCACACTGGTGCGTCTTTCCTGGTTTGGGAAGGACAGTGATTGTGGCCAAGTACTACATGGGGGCAGAGTACCTCCTCCAGAGACTCCACAGTCATGTCCTGCATTGGGCATCCTATAATATCCCAGAAGCATTTGTAAAAATCTGCAGGTATGCTGTCCTGGCCTGGGGCATTACCAGACACTAGGGACTTTCCAGCAGCATCCACTTCTTTCAACGTGGCGTTAGATTTCCGCATTTCTCCTGGTCGGTTTGACCACTGGGAAGAGAGGAATCAAGAAAAGTTTGGGGTGAGGAGTGTCTGCTGTTACCTCAGATTGATACAGTTTTGAAACTCCTCCCCATTTTCGATGGGCATATGCCTACTTATGTCTATGTTAAACTGAGTAACTGAATATTTGCTTCTGATCTGTGACCAGTTTTCCTTCCCATCTTTTATCCCACGATGACCTCATCCGCCTCTCTCAGCCTGAGCTGCCGTCAGCCATTTACCAATTCTGTCTTCTTCAAATTAAGGCCTAGTTTGAGTGAGCAGCAGATTTATTTCAATTTTGCTTGTTGCCACCTGATGGAGCTCGTTTTAGTTTTTTTGAGGGCAGTAAATATAAGAGGGTCTTGCTTTCGCATAAAACTCCTCTCCATCTCTGCCACCCTTTTCCCCAGAGACTCCTCCACCTCTCCTCCTCTTTCTTCTTATGGCTGCGTAAGAGATTGTGACGCTGTGAATGAATGACGCTTTCATTGTTTCCTAGGGCACTATCTCTGTAGTGTCCCTGCTGTTGTGTTGGTAGAACTCTATGAGTGCCTGTCCCATATGGACCTTACATTCCTGTTTGTCCAAGAGTCTGGGGTCCATACTCCATCTGCCCCAGCCCTGTGGGACCACCTTTTGCCGCAGTGTGATTACAAGTGGGGCATGATCGGAGAAGACAGTTGGGCTGTATGTTGCAGCTAGCACAAATTGCAGCAGAGCCGTGGACACGAACATTGAATCAGTTCTTGTATACAATCTGTGTGCATGGGAGAGAAAGAATACTCCCTATCAGTGGGGATGGAGGGTCTCCAAACATCAACCACTACACACTCTATTGCCATCCATCTAAGGGCTACAGCATTTCTTGTGAAGGGGTGCAAGGGAGGAGCCAGTCTGTCTGGGATCTGGTCCTAGTCGGTATTAACATCCTTTCCAGTTACGAGGGGTGTTGAAAATTCAGCTAGAGTTATGGCTGATTTGATGAAAGAAATCGGGCAGATCCCAGTTAGGGCCATATATGGAGGTCAGGGTGTATTTTTCCCCTACTACCACCACTCTAATGATGTAGCTCCCTTGGGGATCCTGTACTGTATGCTTTAATTTCACTTTCAGCCCTGTCCAGAACCAGATTGCTGTGCCCTAGCTTTGACATAAAGCAGTACTCTCAACCCCAACCCAACTTTTCAGCTTGATCAGGGGTCATGTGGGTCTCTTGTAATAAGACAATGTCACCCTTTTGCTTCTTAATGAAGGTCCATATTTTTTTGTTTCGACAACCATCTTTAGCCCATTTGTGTCACTTCATCCATCATTTTACCCTTTGGCATAGGTGCCACTGCATTCACATCCCTAGCCCCAAGCAGCACTTCTCCTGTTTTGTAGCACAAACATCTCAGTGCAATTATAACATACAAAGTTTGACAAGAAAGCTAATTACTCAGCTATAGAATTTTAAGAAGCCCCTCCCTTGCCCTTTTCATTCCCCACTTTTCCTCCCCTCCCATAAACCAAACCCAATCGAAAAACAGGCTGAAAAACTCCCACACACTCTAGGCTCCCCAGGCCCTCATGTCCCCAACTCTTTCATGGTTGAGCTGAAGTTGGCAACCTTCGTCCTGTTGAGCAAGATTCGTTATAACTTTGTAAAAACTTCAGCAATTCTAACAACTAAAAGAAAACAGAGAAACATCACTCTGAAAAGACAGACCAAATAGTTTTCAATACTTCTGAGGGTTGAATATATTACCACAATAACTCTGCAAGAACTTCACTAATCATTATCTGTCTGGCCCCACGGTTAGCATGCTATTAGGCACTGTCCCATTTAAATTCCAGCTGACCCATGCTGATCTCGGCTGAAAACAGGGTGATCAAGTCAAGATAAGATGATGGAGGATCTGTAGGAACACAGAAAGAACAGTATACAGCTGAGGGGCTGTCCTCTGGTTGTTCATGCTATTTGGGGTCAATAAAGTGAAGGGCGCACCTGCTTCAGATCAATTTCATTTGGGGGAGCTGCCCTCTCCTTTCCATTAAGGATGCCAGTGCTTGCTCCTGCACTAGTCTAGCCTGCCCACTATGCTTGACTAGTTCCCCACCCAACCATCACAGATGCTTCACGCCCTTTCTCCCATGTGGCCGCCTAGGTGCTGGAGAGCCACGTGAAGTGCTCCAACCACCCCACAGACAGACCAGGCTCAAAACATGTTGCCGCCAGTGGAAAAAAAAAAATAAAGTTGTAGAAAAGCCAAAGGAAATGTCTCTATAGCTTATAGTCACTGTACAACTGTTTTGTTAAAAGTCTCCATGTGCAGGCCAGCATCCCGAGGCAGGTCTGTCCATCCCCACCACAATCCCTACTCACAGTTTACTTGTGTGAGTGTTCTGGGTCCTGTCCTGCATTGTCCCGATCTTCCTCCTACACTGCCTGCTCCTGATCTGGGCCTCGCCCACCTCCTGGGAGGTGAAAGTATATGCGGTGTCCCTGCTGCCAGATAATGAGCCTCGAGGGATATAGATGGTCAGATTGCCAGCTGTCTATTTCATTTAATTTTACTTGTTTTACCAGGAAAGCTCCACTGAGCAAAGCTCATTTGCAAGGAGGTCCTGGTTAGGACAGTACAGTACAGAAAAATCACAGTGATTACAAGGATGCAAGATCAAGAATAGAACAAAATTTACAAGCAGTGTATAGATTGATAAGTCAATTAAAGATCTACAGCAACAGAAGTAAAAATATTACATAAAGCATAATATAATATAATATAAGATAGCAAGGTTGTTAAACTTGAGACAGCTATAAAACAGCAATCAGTTTGCAGTGTAGAGCAACAGGGGCCTAGGAGCTTGTCTGCAGGTGTCTTTTAACTTTATTATATAGCTGCCTCTTTGTCTGCAGCCTTCTGCTATAGTCAGGGAAGACTCAGACCACTGAGTCCTGCATCTTTAGAGGCCCTTTCTTCCTTGCTGCTGCCAGAATCAGTTGTCAGTCAGTGTAACAAGTGCATTTTATCAGGAAGTGCCTGGGTCGCTGTCTGGGCTCTGGTTACCGATCTAGGGATCTGTGGGTTCATTGTACATCAGGCTGGTTCCACTGGCCCCTCCCTGGGAGGCCAATGAGATGCACATTATTTAGCTCCCTATTCTCAAGGTCATCAGCTATTTCCTCCAGGTCTTCAATAGTTTTTGGGGCATTCCGCAATTGGTGAGAGAGTGCAGTGATGTCTTCCTATTGCTCTGCAATTTTTCTGTAGCACCTCGAGATATTTGCTATGGGCATCAACTGAGGCCCCTACTCATTCACCGTCTTGTGGAGGTGGGTGAAATGGGCATTTAACATCTTACTTCAAGAGGGCTTTGCAGTAGGTAATCATCTTGAAGACTGCGCCCTTGGTGTCAGGATCGCACAGAAACTAAAGAAACAGCAGTATCTGAGGGGACCACCCACCCGACGTCACGTGACTGACGCCAGCGTGATCCTATACAGTGGATGGTCCCCACGCCCGCCTTCCAGTTCTTTCCACCATTGACCTGAACAGTCAGACCTCGCGGAGATCGTACGCTGCAGTTTGACCACTATTCGGATAAGTATCCGTTTTCTTTCTTTAAAACTAGAGTTATTTAGTTTCTTTTGCATGTTGTCATCTTCCATTGTTGACTACAAAAAGAAGCGTGCTTCCTACGGCTCACAACTACCGCAGACAAGGATTTGCACTCCCTCTGCCTCTTCTGCTTAGGCCCGGAGCACAAGGTTGACGACTGCAGGCCTGTACCATTCTTTAACCCGCACATGGAAGTGAAGTCAGTAGGCTCTAGAAGCCCATTTGCTAAAAAAAAGGGATGGCCACCATGGAGAAAGAGCTCCAGAATTCACACAGCACTTCAACCTTGCCCACCGAGTCCCTGGCATGAGAAAAAGAGGAAGAAGGAGACACAGGGACCAGGATTGGTCCCCATCGTATCTATGAGCCCTTGGATGAGTGCCAGCGGACTCCTCCAGGAAGGCGCCCACCCTGGCCCAGCCTGCTCCCCAAAGAGCAGTCCTGGGGAGGGCCTCCACAACCGCTGGTCCTGGTAGCCACGGGATCCTCGGCTGCACTTAGACGTATCTGTGTGTGTGGGGGGTCTAGTGCACTGAGGAGCCACTAAGTTGCTCATTGGACCTCTGATGGATGCCCGGCTCAGCTGTGAGTATGGGAGCTCTGGATCTAAAGCTTGCCAGGCTTTGACCGCTAAGCCGGCGTCGGCCATCCTGACGTTCACGCGTCAAGTCGGACGATAAGTCAGACTCAGGCCCCTGATGCCTGCCCGACTGACCTGACATCAGGGTCAGGCGATGGCCCTGATGAATCCCTACTGCCGGACCGCCTCAGCAATCCCCGAGGTTCTCCCCACCGAGTCTCCTCCTTCTACTGTATGTGGTTCCTCCTCACTCTCCTGTCTGTAGAGCTTCGTCAGGTGTCCCAGATACACTGCGAACCTGGTGATGGGAGTGGGCATTATATCAAATGGTTTTCAGCAGGGTCAGTCTACTACTGTGCTCTTTCGGCTGTTTCTTCTCAAGCAAACTGCATTCTGCAGTTTGAGAACCTGCCTAAGAAGAAGATGCCTGAAGTTCACCCTCCAAGCAAGGGACTACTGTGTCCTTTTGGGCTGTTTCTCTCAAGTAAACTGCATTCTGCAGTTTGAGAACCTGCCTCAAGGAGAAGCTGCCCGAGCTGACCCTCCAAGCAAGGGGACTACTGTGTCCTTTCGGGCTGTTTCTTCTCAAGCAAACTGCATTCTGCAGTTTGAGAACCTGCCTAAGGTATCTCACTTGCTCCTGTTTGCCAGTTTTACTTCACACTATGTGCAGCAATCCAGAAGTCTTCTAGGAACTGCTGCCCATTTTCCCATTGCAGTTTATATTGATCTGCCACTAGAGGCATCTTATTTTTAAATTAATCCTCTAACCTTGCCTCTGCCTTTTTCCTGTTCTAATCACCGTTATCCCTACCTTGTTCTCACTTTTAGCATATTGTACTCTGAAGAAAAAAAAATACTCCACAGCGACAGTCACCCTCACTGAAGGTCAGTTAGTTATTCCTCTTAACCCCCCAATAAGAAGTAGCAATGGGCACCAGCTATCACATCAGCCTACTCATGGTTACCTTTCTTGCTCTGCCCATGTCCCATCCTGCCCCCTACCCTCCACCCTGAGCCCCCACCACCCCACAGCAGCCAACCCCCACCTCACCCTGGACACCCCTGTTTCTCCACGGCACCCACCTCCAACCAAACCCCTCCTGGGACACCCAGGGCCCACCAATTCCTTGCCATACTACCTCTGCTCCCTACCCATCCCTTGTACCCGCACTAGTAGGACCTCGCGATCGGTACCTGGCTAGGTCCTGGTCGCCACAGACCGCTCATCAGATTAATTGTTCTACTCCTTCTGCTCTGGGAACATACACCAACCCCGGGCCGTTGTCAACTATCCACCCTACACCCCTCTGGTACTGGCCTCAACATTGCATCCATGAATATTTGCAGCCTCCTAAAATCTGCCGCTCTCCAGTGCTGGGCTGTACAACACCATCCTGATGTTATAGCACTAGTCGAGACCTGGCTCTTGAGGAAAACTCCTGACTTGGTTATCTCCTCTGGCTACACTCTGTTCAGGGAAGACCATGATAGGCAAACGTGGCAGTGGGTGTGCAGTCTTATGCGTGACACACTTTAGGCCATGCTCTCCTGCCCCAAGCTCGGTTTTAGTGCCCAACCCCTCGCCCCTTAGGTCACCCCACCCAACCAGGGGCCCCTTTTCTCACAGTCTCTTACATACCCCCAAGGGACCAGGGACCAGCTGTCCATGCCCTCATTGATTACCTCACCACACTCCACACAAAGTGGAGCAGCTCATCCTAGGTGACCTTAATGTCAATTGGCCTGAGTACCACTGCCCCCCGTGTCATGGACTCCTTCGCTGCCCTAGATATGACCCAACTAGTTACCTCACCCACTAGATTTAACTGGTCAGGTGGCTCCAGCACCCTCCTAGATGTAATTCTGTCCAACCGCCCCATAAAATCAGGGATATTAATGTACTACCAGACTCTCTTAGTGACCACTCTCCTGTCCTCTATCACTGATCATCCCCACACCAAAACTAGTGTCCCAGGTCACCTCACCGGCACCTAGCCCAGCTTGACTGGTCTCCAGTCCTACTCACAACAGATATTGACTCTGCCCCAGCCTATTTCTCCAGTGTTTCAGCAAGGCCCAGACCTTTTCGCCCCTGACCAGAATCTGTGCCCAGGAAACCCACCATGGATCTCCCCATCCCTCATCCAAACATTGAAACATAGAGGTAATCTGGTATATTGCTGTTGAGACAGGCAAACTGGCTGACAGACAAGCCTATAATGCAGCACGTAACAGATGCACTTGGGCTATAAGGCAGGCTAAGGCCGAATATTATAAAGCCACCCTTGAATCCACTTGGGGCTCATCCCATTCCTTCTGGGACAATATGAAAGAGCTCAATGTAAAGACCGCTCCCCACCATTGCTGCTCTCCATAGGCGATGCCGTCCTGCAGTCCTCCCCACACAGCTGAGTGCCTCAGTATTTCTTTCTCTGATCTAAGCTCTGTCCTCCTCAACTACTTTTTCGACCCTATTCCTGCCTCCACCCTCCCACCTCGGATCGCCCCCACCTGTGTGCCATATCACCCTTGAAGCCAGGCCTCATCTGCAAAACCCTTAGCTAGCAACAACCCCAACTGTGATCCCCTGACTCCAGGATTCTCAGATTAGTCCTAGATACTGTACTAGCCCCTCTCACCAACCTTCTAAACGGTCACTATGTCTTGGTCAATTGCCCAGTGCCTGGAAAATTGCAGAAATCACCCCTATCCATAAGAGTGGAGATATAACCTCCCTAACAATTTCAGGCCCATCTCCATTCTCCCCCTCTCTCTAAAGCAGTAGAAAAAATAGTGGCCGTTCAGCTCTCCAAGTGTCTGGCCAACACGACCTGCTGTGTCCAGAACAACATGGATTCCGCCTGGACATAGCGCCACTACAGCCCTCCTGGAGTTCTCCCAGCACCTCCACTCTGCTCTCGACTCTGGTCTTGTTGTGGGTGCAGTGTTCGATGACCTCTCCAAGGCCTTTGACACTGTCTGTCACCCCTCCAACTTGACTCCTCCACCAACTTGGCTTCTCCCCTGGCCCACTGGCTTGGTTCACAAGTTACCTCTTTACCAGATCACAGTGCGTGAAGGTAACCGGCACCTGTCCAATACCCTGTCTGTTCGCCGGGGTCCCCAGGGTTCCATCCTGGGCCACGCTCTGTTCAGTCTATTTCTCAACACCGCCCCCAGCTCCTGCTCGGGCAGTATGCTACTCTGTGTCAATGATGCGGTTCTCCTTGCCTCCACCCTAATCCCGCATCTCTACAGGAATCCCTGCAGCACACATTCAACCAAGCTGAAAAGTGGTTCCTTGACCACCGCTGGTCATTAACCTTAAAAACCAAATCTGTGCATTTTTGCATCACCAGAATAAGGCCAATAATGCCCCTCTGCATTCTCCCCAGTAATGCTCACCCTCTCGAGCAGGTGCCGTTCTACAAGTACCTGGGCATCACCTTCGACTCGGCTCTTACATTTCCACACCCACATCAGTACCCTGTCCTCTGCCATAAACTCTTGGATTGGCCCTCTCTATCCACAGAGATTGCCTCCCCAAACCGCCCTCCGACTGGCCATCAACTCCTCCGTCCTGTCCCTAGTGGACTCACGGCCTACCTATCTACACTGCGGCCAACAATACTGCCCTCACCAGAATCCAGACCTCGATAAACAAGGCCTGCAGGCTCCTGACTGGAGCATCCTTCACACCCATACTTGCCTGCTCTATTCCACTGCCAACCTGCTCACCTTGGAGGCGCCTGCGCTATCAAACCTGTTTACTTGCCAAAAATCCCTGCTAGGACTCTTCCCCAAGGGGTCATCAGCGTCCCTGCGGCTTGCATCCCCATCTGTTGCCACCCATAGCTCAGTTAAGGCCACCTTCTGGTGCCCTGTACCAAGACCCCCTAGCCCAAAGGTCCTTCCACTACTGCACCCCCACATGGTTTAACTCCTCCCGCCTCTGTCACTAAGTCACCAAAATTGGTCCCTTTAAAGTCGCTCTCCGAACCACCTCTTTGGCACCTAAGCTGTAGTTGCCTTAATCAACCTAATGTTGGGGTCCCTCCCTGTTTCTGGCCCATAGCCTTGACAGTGTCCATTGGACTGCTTCCCCCTTTTTTTTCTTTTCCTCACCTCTGTCCCTCCCCCACCTTTCACATAGGTATTTTCCTGGTATGACCAGGGTTGTGACTTCTACTATTGTTATACTTATACGGCATTGCTATTTAATTTATGTAACTTTATTTTGTAAACCACTGTTATATTGTGTTCTTTTGTTATCTGTATTGCACCTGTATGTTACACTATTGTATCTCACGCTGTAACCATGTCTACCCTCCCTGCGACGAGGTGCCCAAATGAGTCCCTGACTCAAAAGTTGGAAATCTGACTTTCAAAAAAAAAAAAAAATTAACATTATTTTACTAGCCCCAGACCTAGTGCAACTGACCAGGGCTAGTGCAGCTAACTCTCTACTTGTCCGCCTTGACTAGTGCAGGTTTTCAAGGCTGTTAATGAAGTAAAAACTCCTACTTTAGCAGGCTCTAGTCCTCATGCTAATCTCCCTCAGTGTTCCCGATGGCTTGGTGTGATTAACAGCTCATTAAGAGTTGCAGTTATGTGGCAGTTCAAAAGGGGATCCAACAAAAGCCTCAATGTGAGTCATATCACTCCACTGTCAGGACTTTCAGCCAGTGTCCAGGGTGTGATCGAGGGTGGAGTGCTGTTAAGTCACCAGCTTCCAGTTTTCTGACTGTGTCTCTGTCTGACAATTTGCCCCATATTATTAAGACCCAGGGTTTTATTTAACTCTAAAAATTGATTAGCGTTTTGCTCATAAAAGTTCTAAAACATTGTGAAAATTCATAGCACTTGCCTCACTGTGTTTAAAAATATAACACTTCTAGAAAACCTATATAAATGCTTTCTGTACAGTTAGTATTGTCCCAAGAAAAAATTGCTAATCAATTATTTAAAACCCTGAGACCAGTGCCTCTCATTTCCTATATTTTGAGTGTCTGTATCCAACATTTCAGTGACAAAATGCTAAGAGGTATACAGGGTCTGCCCTGCAGGTGGTGGGTTTTATCTGCCTCACCATAGCTTCCCTCTCCTCCAAATCTCTTTATTCTTTCCTGGACACCACTGCAGACCAGACTGAAATAACCATCCACAGATCCATTGCTGCCATTACTGGCAAGTGTAGGGGTCCACAACTCTTCTAAATGGACCATGCCAGCCAACGCCATCCATACAGTCCCACCCTTATCCCACCCAGCATGTCCTTTCATCCTGAAAACAAAGCTTTGGATTATGTATGGTACAAACATAAATCTTAATAAAATACATAATTTGAAAGCTTAAAACAGGCACTCTTGGAGAGCATAGATCATCCTATATAGAAATAGAGATAATGTAGTGTTACGCTTGTGTACTGTTTCCTGGGCTGATCAAAGGACAGTGTTAAAGAAAAATCTGTTATTGTTGAGGCAGAGGATATTAAAATCAGTGCTTTTAAAAATAAAATGTCACAGTTTTTATTTCCCAAGCCCCTAGGTTTGTCTAGCCCCCACCTCCAAAGAGATCTTAGATGTGCTCCTGGCTCACTTGAGACTGTACAAAACTTCCAGAACTGCAGGTCTCCTAGTCCTGTTGACTGTAGGGCGGGGCTGAGAGTGTCTTTCTCTGCCTGACTGTTCATTGCCCTGTGGGTGACAGTGTGGTGAGGTGCATGATGATGTCAGCTATTTTGTGTGCAGAGCTAGGACTGCTTGATGGAACATTTGCTGTTGTGATGTCCTCTGGTTTGGTGGTGGTGGTGGTGGGCCAGAAAGAGGAAGAGAGGAGGCCATGGTACAAAACAATGGCATTGCAGTCTTTTTTTCTGCTAGGGCAGGAAGCAATGCTGGAGCAGGGTAACTGTGCAATAATCAAAGTATTTCTTGGCTTGCATTGTTTCCTGTATAAGTGATCAAAATTTAGCATTATAATTAAGGGCTAGTGCAACCATCTGCGGCTAGTGCAATTTTGAATCAACTTCGCCCTGCTGGCTAGTGCAAAAAGGTTACGGTTGACCCTGGTTTTCAGCCACCTCCTCTGCTGTCAGGGGCTGTTGTGCTGTCGATTCATTCTAATCGACCTAACCCTACCAGGGCCGGCCAGGGTTCAGCATTCCGCGCAGTGGCCTCCATCATGGCCTCTGGCCCTGCTGACTGGTTTGCCTCCATCAGGGTATCACCCATTGGGCCTTCTGTTGGGTTACCCTCCGGGCCCTCTGTCAGGACCTCCTTCAGGGTTCCGCCATCAGGGTATCCAACGCCTCAGGCACCAGCGAATAACCCACAGGGTTACCCCATCAGGGTTTCATATGCCAGGAGTACGCTCCAGCCTCCCCCGGTCAGGATACCGCCCACATGCCGGGTTTCCAGCCCTATCCTCCAGCTTACGAGCCTCCTCCTCAACCTCCAGTAGACTTCCTGTCAATTTTACAGTCCTGGTCTTGGAGATCAAGGCCCAGTTGGTAACGGAGCTAGATGACGTCCAGCCTCCCAGGGATCCCCCCAAACAGAAGCCTGACGTCCCAGCAACCGAGACAGGTTCCTCTGCCTCAGCCAATGCCAGCCCCTATGAAGGCACCAGCTCCGCCGGACCTTCAGGAAAACCGACGCCTGAGCCCAGAGAATCTTCTAATTCAGACCAGGATTCAGATTCAGTCTCTTCTGAGTCGCTGGGATCGGGTTTGAAACCCTGCCTATAGGGGAACCACAACCCAAAGAATCCCCAAGTCTCCTCCAGAGTATCCTTCGCTTTTTGGACCTCCTAAGGAAAAATTATGGAGGTGTACGACTGGAAGTTGGATGACCAGGATCCAAAAAGGCAGCACCTGGCAGAGCACCTGGACATGCAGGAGGCAACACTGATCCTTACCCCACCCTGGTTTGAACTGCATGAGGACCTGGCATCAGCCATTTGGATGATGCCCTCCTCTATCCCAGTGATGGCCAAGAAAGCTGATCGTACATACCATACACCAGAGGGAAGGATCACCTCAACGCGCAGCCCAAGGCCGATTCGCTGGTCATCATAGCAGCTGCTCATGACCGTCCTCTAAGCCCCAGCATATGCGCACTCACCACTGGACAAGGAGTCATGGCAACCGGACCAGTTTAGCAGAAAGTTTTATTCATCTTCCATTCTGGCCATGAGGACTGTAATTACATCGGGCACATTCTGGTCTTTCAGAAACCTTATTTGCCCAGCTAGAACCGCCATTCAGGCACTACCAGCTTCGGATTCGAAACCATATTGGCGGATTCGATCCATTCGCAAAAGTGGCCTACAGGCACTTGATAAGAGCCACCTATGATGCAGTAGACTCTTCTGCAGAGGGCCGCTACAGTTGTCGGCCTCACGTTGCTTCTCATGGCTGAGGGTGTCAGGCTTGGCACAAGACATGCAGAGTGCTATCCAAGATGCACCTTTCAGGGGATCTGTCCTCTTCGGTGGGGATGCTCAAGACATCATCACCTCCCTTCAAGACAAAGGCACGGCACTTCACTCGGTACAAACGATGTACCACCCGAGTTTCAGCAAAGAAGCCAGTTCAGCGCCAGACCAAGCGGCAACCAAAGCAACAGACTGCCTGACGCCAAAATAAACGAGGGGCCTAGCCAGCCTCGGCTGCCCCCAGGCCAAATCCCAGAGAGCTTAAAGTGGAACCTCCCCAACCCTCCTCTTTCACATGACTTGTCACCTGCCCCTACCCCCAAAATCCAGCAGGGGAGCAGGTGGGCAGAAGGTTTGCTTGTCACCTGCAAGGGTGGCAGGTGGTGACAACCAACTCATGGGTCCTTCAGCTCATAGAGCACAGCCATCTAGGAGTTTCTCAAAACCTCCAGTCAGGCCTCGGTTCAGTCTCATTACCTGAAGGTGCACATTCTTCCTCTCAGAGAGGATATTCAGGCTCTATTATAAAAAAGAGTAATAGAACCTGTTCCTTCACACCAGATAGGAAGGGATATTACTCCTACTTCTTTCTAGTCCCCAAGAAGACAGGAGATCTGTGTCCCATTTTGGATCTCAGCAGCCTGAACCTATACACAGAGTACAAACGGTTTCGATGCTGACCCTCCCGGTCTGCTGCCCTTTCTGCACAAGGGTCAGTGACTCTGCGCTCTGGATATACAGGATGCCTATATGCACATTCCTATTTTCAGGGCCCATCATCGCTACCTCCAGTTCTCCTTCCAGGGGAACATTACCAGTTCAGAGCTCTGCCTTGGCCTTCCTCTGCACCTCGAGTTTTCAAGAAGTGCCTGGTGGTAGTGCCGGTGGCCTTGAGACGCCAGGGTCATTGTGTGTTCCCTTATCTTGACGACTGGCTTCTGTAGCCCTGTTGAGAGAACAGTTGGAACTATCCCTTTCTGCAACCCTGGATCTTTTTCAACAGGCTGGGATTACTGTCAGTTTTTCCAAGTTTCAGCTTGTTCCTTCTGAACACCTGCAGTTTATTGGGGCATTGATGGACACGGTCCATGGTTTGGCTTTCTTCCCTCAGGACAAGGCGGAAACCCTGCAGAGGCGGGTTTTTAGTGGCCTCCAGCCGGAAGGTCTCGCCAGGTCGGTTCCTCGACTGTTGGGCCTGATGGCTGCAGCCATCCCCACAGTTCCTTTGGCCAGGCTTCACATGTGTATCTCACAGTGGACGCTCAGGGCACAGTGGGATCAGAGTTGGACAACCTAGAACAGATGGTCATGGTCACCAGTTCCCTACAGAAAGATCTCTTGTGGTGGCAGGATCTTCGAACCTCACCAAGGGGTCCTTTTTCAGTCCCTCCTCACTCTTAGACCCTGACAGCGGATGCGTCAGGGACAGGATGGGCGCTCATTTGGGAGACCTCAGGACTCAAGGCATGTGGTCCCTAGTAGAGTCTTCTCTACACATAAATGTATTGGAAATCAGAGTGGTGTTGTACGACTCAAGCTTTTCAACACCAGCTTCTCCAGGGTACTCTGTTAGTCCAGTCAGACAACATGTGTGTAGTCTGGTATCTCAGCAAGCAAGGAGGCAACTGCTTATACCCCCTATGCAGGGAGGCGATGCGGTGTGGAATTGGGCTGTCCTGCTTCAAATTCACCTCACAGCCATTCCTGTTCCAAGCAAGAAAAACATCCTAGCGGACAGTCTCAGCCGCACCATAGTCAGAGCCCACGAGTGGGAGCTACAACGCAGGTGGTCGACTCCATCATCAACCTATGGGAATGGCCAGAACTGGATCTGTTCCTCTCCCATACAATGCAAAATTTCCCAAGTTTTACTTGCTCACTCCAGGGCATGGTGTTTTCTGGTGAGACAGCGCTATCTCTGCTGGACAGGGAGGTTCTTCTATACCTTCCCTCCCTTTCTGGTTCTGCAGAGGTTGCTGCTCAAGTAGCGAAGGGGCCCACATGATTCTGATTGCCCCTTTTGGCCATGCCAGGTTTGGTTTCCACTGCTTCAGCAGCTTGCAGAGGAACCCCAGTTCCTCTGCCGCACCTCCTGACCCAGGGAGGCAGGTATGCACCTCAGGAAATAGCTGTTTCATGCTTTGGGGTATCTTCAAAGTAGTTCAGCTTCTAGTAGAGGCCGGAAAGCAATCCACGAGGACCACTTATGCCATGAAGTGGAAACGCTTTTCTATTTGGGCCACTGTGAGAGGCTGGGATCCTTTCTTGTCCACCTCCGCCTGTCATGGAGTATTTCCCACCTCTATGAGTCGGGCCTCTGGCTGTTCATCGCTGAAAGTCCATTTGTCGGCTGTCTCTGCCTACCATACTTTTGTTGACGGCAGGACACTGGCCCAGTTAAGTCTCTAAGACTTTTCTGAAGGGATTTTACACCTGAAACCCCTGGTGCACAGCCTCACGTCACCGTGTGACCTTAATTTTATTTTGGAAAATTTGACCCTGTCTGCTTTTGAACCAGCTGGTTCTTGTGACGTGCTATTTATCCTAGAAAGTGCTGTTTTTAGTGGCAGTCAGTTCAGCTCGAAGGATTTCAAAGCTTCAGGCCCTGATTTGTAAGGAGCCTTACTTCATTTTTCAGAGATAGGGTGGATCTTCGCACGCACTCTAAGTTTTACCCAGAGTGGTTTCTGAGTTACGTTAAACCAGGCGATTCAACTACCAGTGTACTACCCTAACTATTCTACTTGGGAGGCGCTTCTTCACACATTAGATGTTCACAGAATCTTGCACAGTTACACAAACAGGACAAAGTCTGTCCGAAAAACGGATCAGCTTTTCTCTTTGTGCCTAAGAGAGAAGGTGTGGCAGTTACCAAACAGTGTTTATCCAAATGGTTGGCAAACTGCATTACCTTTGTTACCAGAAGTATGGTAAAACCCTTCCGGGAGAAGTCCAGGGCATTCCACTGATGAAGTGGCTGCCTCCACTGCTTGTTTCAGGAATGTGTCTGCTGCTGACATCTGTGCCATGGCTACCAGAAGTTCAGTCCACGCTTTCACAAAGCATAACAGTCTGACATTGTTTCTAGGCGCAGAGCAGGTTTGGACCTGGCTGTACTTCAAGGCCTTCTGTCATAAATTTGTTCTGTGAGAGTAGCAGGTTTTTCAGTTCCTGCCTTCTGTGTTTCAGTTTATTCTTCTGATTCACACTGCTTGGGACTCAGTCCTCAAGGTGAGTACCTACTGCAGGAGCCCTCTCAAGTAAGATAGTACAGTTATGCAGAACTTACGTAACAGTAGATCTTGAGAGAGGCTCACAGTAGGTACCTTTTTCCTCCCTCCATCCCCTTATCTTTTCTGCTCTTTCTTTATGGGCTCATTCTGAGCTCCTGTAGCCTCTTATCCTTTCTTCTGTCCGTGGAGAACTGGAAGGGCGTGGGGACCGCTTAATATACAGGATCACACTGATGTCAGTCACGTGATGTCGGGTGGGCGGTCCCCGTCAGTTACTGTTGGCTAAAGCTTGCAGGTGGTCCTGATGCCAGGGGCTTAGTCCTCAAGGTGATTACCTACTACAAGAGCCTCTCTCGAAGATCTACTGTTACGGTAAGTTCTTACGTAACTATTTTTTCAAACCCTGCTCTCATCTCCGATTGCATGTGGCAAATAAGGGCTGCTAGAGTTTTTAGGGTGGGTGGCTCCTCCTCCATGAGACCGAGTCAGCTGTCTGCTCCATTACAGCCGCTGCAAGAGTATTAGCGCAGCAGGAAGCATCTCAGGCCTTTCTTTATTTGGTGCCAATTTTGTCATTTGGAAAGCCAGCTGGGATTGCTTTTCGACAATTTACCACTGGCTGCCATTGAAGTGTCATCCAGAGCTTAGATGGAGTAAAACAAGTTAGAACTGAAGGATTGCCATAATTTGAACTGGATTTCCACAGAGCTCCTTTAGAGACACTATCTTGCCTCATAGCTAGGCTACACCTCCCTCCTCGAAAGTGATGTTAACCTCTTTCCAGGGAGTAGTAAACAAATCCATACCTCCTCAAATGATAGGTTCACCTTCAAGATCCCTAGTTTAAAACTTCATTTGGTTAAAGGTATTTCTCCTGTCGCTAGTTTTTATCCTTTTATAACCATTTGCCTCGTAATATTCTGTGCTGTTTGAAACTCGTAGTTGCAAGGGCAAATTAGCTGATTTCTTTAAAGACAGTAACATTCGTCATTGTTATGAACAACTTTAACACAGTCTCTGTACTTTGTTGAGAATGTGTATTTAATTTGTGAATGTCAGTCTTTGTATATGTGTAAATGTGTTACGTGCTGGTCATTGTGAAAGCAGGCTTCTTTTATTTATTTGTTGGTTTGTTTTATTTATGCTCCTTGTGGCTAGGACAAGCTAGGCTCCCATCTGCTCTGCCCCACCAACCCCACCATCCTGCAACTCCCAGGATTTAACCTAAACACTGGATTACTCCCATGGATTCCACCCCATGGCAGGGTCAGGAGGTTGTCCTCTCCCCCAAGCATATCCAACTTCTGGTCTCTGTGGCCCTGGCGGGCGGTGGAGGAGGATGGGCTGCTGGCAGGCATTATATGTGCTTATCTTGCCACCCATTTTTCCTCCGTTCGTTCCTTACCCCTGCGTTAGCGCTCTTGTCGGGTGTGCACACATGGAGGCACACACATGCTGTGGAGGTCGCAGCACTTCCCTACTTCTGATGCTCCTGACCAGCACTACCACCACACCTTCACCTGGTGGCAGTCATTTGGCAGAGCACCCCACCACACCTGGAGAGCCCCTCCCCAACACCTGGGAGAGCAGAGCAGTCCTTTGGGCATTTAATCCTGTCCCCGCTAAGACAACTCCTAGCAGTGCGTGCTTGTTCCTGAACACGGTTGCCAGCATAGTGCAAGGTGTGTCATCCAGCTGCCAATCCTCAACACCACTGGGCCAGCGAAAAGGAGTTTTCTGCCCATCAACCCACCAGGGTTGAAGTGAAAACTAAAAATGAAACTAAACCTGATTTAAAATGCTATGCAAAGGTATTATTTCTAGCAATGAGAGTGTATTTGTGATATCCTAAAAGTAGCAGCATCGTAGTGCTGAGGTGTTACATCAGAGACAGAACTTTAGAATGTTAAAGATCAAACCCTGCAGTGCGGTCAGGCTTCCCTGACATTCCAACAGCAGATTTATTTCTCAGCATAGAGATCATTAGCCCCAGACTCTGTTCCAGTACCTTTGGCTGATTGTTCTTAGTTTTGACTAATTTTTTTATCTTATGTTTCATCTGCATTAGCTGCGCAGTCACCCCCATCGGACTGACCCCCCAGCCCCATCACCCGCCTTCTCCAAGGCTTACCTCCTCCTGCTCACCCTCGGCCAGAGGGCCTTCTCAGAGGTGCCCAGTTGCCAGTGCCGGGCCTATTGGGGGGGTGAGTGTCATCTGCTTCTGGGGAGTTTTCTACATTTCACCCGATGTACCACTGTGTTTCCACGAGGGACATGATGTCTGACTTCAATGTGCTTAGACACCCCTGACATCCTGTGTGCAGTCTCTCTCCCCATGTGATACTCGCGCCACACCACATACCTCCAGACAGTAGATGAGCAGCGAGGCACTGTGCCCCTCCCGAGGGAGAAGAGCTGTGGCAGTTTATCAGAACAGTGCAAAGCTTTGAAAAGCATCCAGAGCCTTCTAGTCTCCTCTAGAGGAGGTATTTGAAGAAAAGAGTAGGAGAAACTGATTTTCTCAGAGAATACTGCTAAAGAATACTTAGGTTCCCAGCCAGGGTGAATGAAGACTAATCCCTATATTGCATTTTTGGAACATATGGCTAAAATGTTGAATCTGCACTCCACTGAGTCAGAAGTGGATATAAGTGGATATAAGAAAACACATGAGAATATATACTCTCCATAACCCCGAGGGTGTTCTTTGGGCAGCTGCTTGTGAGAAAGCAAAGTTAATTTCTCTGTAGCTCTTCCTGATAAAGATTCTAGAAAACTGACATACAGGTATAGTAATAGCTAAAGGCGTACACTACCGCCACTCTGTTAT
The DNA here is from genome assembly GCA_016271365.2 of Neoceratodus forsteri. NCBI lineage: Eukaryota > Metazoa > Chordata > Ceratodontiformes > Ceratodontidae > Neoceratodus > Neoceratodus forsteri. The sequence continues at coordinate 260,364,102 of JADMNL010000027.1, read as the reverse complement.
TAGTAAAGCAGCCTACTTGATTTATTCTGTACATTAGCAGCAGACTTCATGGAATACAGTCCTGCCACTGTGTGACAGCTTGCCTTCCATGAAAATCTTCACCTAGCACACATGGTGAAAAGCCAGCTGGGAAGCTGCTAAATATTAGTTTCTAATGGCTGATGTGAATGACACTGCAGCTAGGGCTTTACAAGAAAAACATTGATGAGCAAAAGCAACAAAGGATAGCAACTTCAGTGAATTTTCAGCCCAGTTACCAGAACAAAACTTCTGCTGGAACTGGAGTGAGAGCTGTTAAGAGTTAAATGCCGGGTAGAAGATCCCTGTTTCTCAGCCAGGAAAGGGTTTTCTTTAGGTTCTTTCTCATTCTGAAGAAAAATGGGACTGGTGACCCATTCTGGACAGGTGACTCCTGAACAGGCAGTTGTTGTTATCCCTCTGTACAGACAGTTGGTGAGACCCCATCTGGAGTACTGCGTCTCAGTTCTGGAGACCTCATCTCCGCAAGAACATAGACAGGATAGAGGCAGTCCAGAGGAGGGCAACTAAATGGTGCAGGGTCTGCAAGAGAAGCCATACGAGGACAGACTAAAGGAGCTTAATATGTATACCCTTGAGGAAAGGAGGGAAGGTGGGACATGATGGAAACTTTTAAGTACCTCAGTGGAATCAGCAAAGTCCAAGAGGGTAGCATCTTTCAGAAGAAGAGGCGTGCAAGAACAAGGGACACAATTTGAAGATAGAGGGGCGGCTCAGGGGCAATGTGAGGACGTATTTTTTCACAGAGAGGGTGGTGGATGCATGGAACAGCTTTCCTGAGGAGGTTGTGGGGTCTACAACTGTGGGAGAATTCAAGAATGCATGGGACAGACATAAGGCAATTCTTGTGGGGGTAGGAAGAAATACATACTAGCATACTACTGACATACTAAAATGCCAGCAGAATAGGCCTAACAGTCTTTCGGAGTCTGCTTGATTGGTCAGCCCCACCCTGGGTGCTGACCTTGCTGCCCTCGCCTTCTCTGGCTTCTCCTTCCCAGTTCCGGATATTCTTGCTGCATTGGTTTGCTTCCAGAACCCTTCCCTGTACCTGTCCCAGCCCTCTTGAACCCCTCCACCGTCTCTGCCTCCACCAGCCCCCTAGGCAGTGCATTCCATGGCTGCACCACCCTCTCAGTGAAGTAGCACCTCCTCCTTTCTCCCTGAATCTTCCCCTCCAGCTTCCACCCATGCCCTTTGGTGGCCCCTCCTCCTTCCTTCAAAGCACCCTGACTGTTCCTCCTTATTTACCCTCTTCATGTACTTGAAGACCTCTATCATGTCCCCCGTCCCTTCTCTCTTCCAATGTGTACATATTTAGCTCTTGAGCCTCTCTTCATAGGTCCTGTCCCCAAGCCCCAAATCATTTGGTTGCCCTCCTCTGGACCCTCTCCAGGAGTTTAATGTCTCTCTTTAAGTGTGGCCTCCAAAACTGCATGCAGTACTCAAGGTGTGGCCTCACCGAGCAGTTATATAGAGGGAGTATCACTTCCTCCTTCTGGAGGTGATCCCTAGCGATGCATCCCAGCATCCTGTTGGCCTTGGCTGCCCTCCTACAAGTCTCAGAGTTGTTCATCTTGACATCCACCACCACCCCCAGGTCTCTCTCAGCCATCGAGACTTGTAGCATTTCTCCCCGGGTGTACACTTGGCCCGGTTTCTGGACCCCAGGTGGAGTACCTTGCATTTCCCTGCATTGAACCTGAGCTTCCACTTTCTAGACCATCTTTCCAGAGCCTCCAGGTCCCCTGTAGGGCCACCTCCCTCCTCCCCATCCACCACCGCCCCCAGTTTTGAGTCATCCATAAAGAGACTCATCTCACTCCTGATTCCTGTCCTTATGTCAGAGGCGTGGGCGTTGAACAGGAGGGGCCCAGGACTGATCCTGTGGGACCCCACTAATGACCCTCTTTGGGGATGAGACTATCCGCCAACTACAACCCTCTGGGTCCGGTCCTGGAGCCAATTGCTCATCCATCTGGTCCCCACCTCCATTTCTCCCAGCTTATCCAACAGGCCCACGTGAGGAACAGAGTCAAATACCTTGCTGAAGTCTAGAAAGAGGATGTCCACTGGTCTACCCAGGTCCAAGGCACTCGTCACCCAGTCATAGAACTCCACAAGGTTTGTCTGACACGATTTCCCGGGACAAATCCATGCTGTCTATCGTCCAGGCACCCTGCTTTTCCAGGTCTCTCCCAGCCTCTCCTTGACAATGCCCTCCATCACCTTGCCCACCACCGATGTCAGGCTGACAGGCCTGTGGTTCCCTGCCACCCCCTTTTGATCCCCTTGTGGATAGGCACAATATGCGCCACCTTCCAGTCCTGGGGCACCCACCCTGTCCTCAGAGAGATGGTGAAAAGCTCCATGGGGTTTTGCCAGGACATCCATAGGTTCATAGGCACTCTGGGATGTAGTTTATCCGACCTGGTGTTTTCTCTGTCTTAAGGAGACTGAGGGCTTCTCACTCTTTCTGCTGTGATTTCACTTCCAGTACCTCTTCTCCTGCTTAGCCCTCCCCTCCTGCCAGTGATGCCTCCCCTCTCCCCAGACCCACCCATCGGTAGGGTCCCCCCTCAGTATCTCTGTCTCCTCCCATGTATGATGCAGCACCCCCCATTTTCCTTGGTGAAAACTGAGTGAGTACTCATCTAGTACCTCAGCCTGCTCCCGGGTCTTATGCGCATCTCTCCCTGATTTAATCCTGCTAATCTGCCCTTCACCCTTCGTTTTCCCCAATGTATCTAAAGAACCCTTGTTCCCTCTCCCATTTCCCTGGCCAGGTTCTGCTCCTTCCTTGCCTTAGCCGCCCTCCCCATCCTAGTGGCCCTTCTAGCCATCAGCTCATACTCCCCCGATCCCTTCACCCCCTGAGCACTTGAATTGCCTATAGACTGCCTTCTTCCCCTTTCACCACCTCCTGGACCTCCCTAGTCCACCAGCAGGGTTTTCGGGCCTACCACATTTTAGTCTTACTCTTGCACAGGTGCTGCTAGCAACTTCCTCTCTAATGATTTCTCACCTACCATCAGCGTCCATGTCTGACCCAATCACATCCAAATGCTCTTAAGGATCCTTCCCATTTCCTTAAAATCCATTCCCTGAAGTCAGTTACCTCCGTCTTTGTGCAGCTTTCTAGCCCTCCTAGGTCCAGGCAGAACCAGACCGTGGCATGGTCACTCCCAGCGGGTCCCTTACCTCAGGCCCCTAATCTGGTCACTGTCTGCCAGGACCACATCCAGTACCAGCGCCTCCCTGGGTGGTTCCCCCACCTGCTGAGTTAGGAGCGTGTCTTGAAAGACATCCAACAACCTCTGTTCCCTGGTCACAGAAGATGTCATAGTCTTCCAGTCTGTTCTGGCATGTTTAAGTCCCCAACACACCACCATTCCTCTGCCCAGTCTGCAGTGTCTCCCAGCATCTGCCACCAGACTCTCCTCCAGCTCCTCCACCAGGGCAGGGGGTCTATACACCACTCTATTTTACTCTCTTGCCCCCTTGTTATCAGGGTACCAAATCGCTTCACGGTTCCTCCGCCTCCTTACTCCCCTATGCCAATGCAGTTTTGACTATCATTGCTCCTCCTCCCTCCCCGTCCTTCCTGAACATAGTGTAACCCTCCAGGTTCAGGTCCCAGTCGTGTCCTGCAGTGGCCCAGGTCTCAGTGACTGCTGCCACATGCACTGCTCCCTCAGTTAGCATCGCCTGGAGCTCAGGCATTTTATTTCCCAAGCTCCTGGCATTTAGCAGGACTACCTTCCACCTTTCCTCTACTTCCATTTCCCTGCTCGTGTTCCCATGGGGATTTGTTTTCCCCTGGTCTGCACTTTACCAGTTGGCCTTTCTCGCCAATCCTCCAGCTCCCAGGGAGGTGGAGACAGAGTCCCTCCTTTATTGGCACCCCTTGACAGCCTTTTCTCTCATCCTCCCCTTCACAAGTTTAAACCCCACTTTTCACCAATGAACCCTCTATTTTCAACTTAAGGATTCCTCCTCCAAATTGAGATGGAGTCTATCTCTAGCATACAGCTCCTTATCCTCCCAGGTCTCCCCAATCCCCCATCAACCCATACCCTCTGGCCTCACACCACTCCCTGAGCCACTGGTTTATCTCCCTAATCTTCCTTTGTGCTCCCACTAGCCCTTGGCACTGGCAGGATTTCAGAAAGAACTGTGCATCCTATGTCATGACAGACCCTGGCAAGCTCCTGAATCTTGCCTGTATCTCTAGCTCACTATTCCCTCAATGTCATTTGTACCCAGGTGGACCAGTATGTCTGGGGAACCCCACAACTTTTGCCAGCTGATACACCTCGTGCTTGCCCTGTGCACCATTAGTCCAGGGAAGCATTTTGTTCTAACTGGCCAGGCTTCTCCCTATCCCATTTGATACCCCTGATCATAGAATCCCCAACAGGAGCACTCTGACTGCTCCTTTTCCTCCATTCCCTCCTTCCATGTCCTCATCCTTTCTACTGGCCTCCACCAAGCTGGCTCCTTGTTCCTCCCCTATCTGGTGCCACATGCTACCCCCTCCTTATTTACCCTGGCCACCCCTTCCTCCAATCCTATGCGCCTCCTCCTCCTGAGTATCCTTCTGTACCTTCCTAGCTCCCTCACCACTGCTCGCAACTGGTCCTTCTCCCCATCTGCTAAACTAGCCTGGCTGGCCCTCCCTTCCTTGCTGTCTCCATTTAGTCCCTCCTTGCTTGTTGTGTTCCTGGCCTAAACCCTCAGCTCCCTTTACTGAATCCTCCTTGTACTTCTGGTCCTTCTCCTTACCTTTCCTCCCAACTGGTCCTTCTCCTTGTGCTTCTCCTCCCCTTCCCCTGCCCTCCTGCTCTGATTCACTGCTCCCCATTTTCCTGCATTCCAGGTTCCCCTGTTCTTCCTGCTATCTGACCCCTGCTTCTGCCCTCCACTCCCTTTCCGTCTCTAACCACCCTGTCATGGCTACATCACCCCTCATCCTCGAGCAGAAGAAGAGAATCCAGTTGCTGAGTTGTAAGGTCTGATCCACCTCCCCGCCTTGCTTCCTTCTGTCCAGCCCTGGCCATCTGCCTACTTCCCTGAGAATGTTGTCCCTCTGTCCCTCCTTTGTGAGGTCCCCAGTTACCTGCCTGTTTCCTTGGTAGTGTCCTTTTTGACCCCTCTGCCAGGGTCCGTGTGACCCTGAGTATTCTCCTGCACTCCTTTCCCTATGCCACTGCCCCCAGTGCTTGGTGCAACCCTGTGGAGATCCCCTGCCCCTTCCCCAACCATACCTCCCCTTCCCCAGCTGTCTCCTAATCCCATAAACTCCTCCCTAAGCTGTGCCAGCTGGTAGCACACTGGGCAACCACCAAACTTCAAGCCCAGTCCAGTATCATGGCTGCCACACCCTGTGCACCCACCACCCTCCCAAAGATGCCGGCCCTAATGTCGTAGGTTCCATCCCTTCCAAGTAGGTTTCCTTGGGTGAGCTACCAGGTCTCCCCAGTCCAAGATACACCCTACTGACTAATCAGGTCACCCACTAATCTTAGATACAGTCCCCAGTACACTGGTAACCCTGTTACTAGGTGCAGTACAACACAGTAAACTTATAAGGAAATGAACAACTCCCAAGCTCCTCTCTCCCAGCCTTTAAATCCAACCGCCAGCAGCTAGAACTACATGAGCTGCACTGCAGCCTTTTCACTCCAATTGCAGGCAGGTGTTCCCCATAAATTAGCAGAACTCTGGGGAGGGAGGTGGGAGGGTAGGTCTTGGGCAGACACCGGACTCGAGAGAGAGTGTATCAGCCCTGTGTCTCCCTCCAAGCCCAGCAGCCAAATACCCAGGCCCAAGCAAATCCCACCAAATAGGTTTTAAATCTGAAGAAACAGGCCTCCACCAGTGCAGCCTGTTACACAGTGAAACATCCAACAAATGAGCTCACTTACAGCCACCAAACCAGTTTTCAAACTTCCAACAGCCCCCAAAACAATACCCTGCTAGCCCTTTAGAAGTAAGAAAGAAAAGAAATAACCTTCTACTAAGTAAAATCCACAAGAACCCTGTGAAAACAACACAGAAGCAGCTACTGTCACAGAACACAACTGATCCTGTCCTTCCAGTTCCTTCTGAGAAGACAAAGCAGCCAACACCACAAACCTGATTCAGCTCTGCTCCAGTCAATTAGCTGAGTGAGACCTGGCCAGACCATTAACACCCTTCCCCCACTATGCAGTAATCTTTGCAGCTACTGAAGTCAGCAACAATGAATCAAAATTCAACTCCAAAGCCCCCAACATATGTTTGCTGCCAAAGGAAACAGGTCTCTAATTCAATCAAGCTAACTAACAACACATCAAAATAGACTTGAAATTAACAGATATAGGTCTCCAATTCAAATACCCAGGCCCAAGCAAATCCCACCAAATAGGCGTTAAATCAGAAGAAATAGGCCTCCACCAGTGCAGCCTGTTACACAGTGAAACATCCAACAAATGAGCCCACTTACAGCCACCAAACCAGTTTTCAAACTTCAACAGCCCCAAAACAATACCCTGCTAGCCCTTTAGAAGTAAGAAAGAAAAGAAATAACCTTCTACCAAGTAAAATCCCAAGAACCCTGTGAAAACAACATGAAGCAGCTACTGTCCTGGAACACAACTGATACTGACCCTTCAGTTCCTTCTGAGAAGACAAAGCAGCCAACACCACAAATAGGCTATTGGTTAACTAGGTTTTGCAGCTTATCCTGTAGGTAGGAAATGGGCAGACTAGGTGGGCCAAGTGGTCCTTATCTGCAATCAAAGGTCTATGTTTCAGTTAAAAAGGAGTCCAGAAAGGTAACACTACAAACTGTGATTCCCTCCCTACAACAAGGGGACTGGCTGGGGTCACTGAATTTGAGGGTTAGTGTTTTCACATTCCATTAGGACCCTGCCATAGAAAGTATTTTGAGTTTCGAGTAGTACATGCTCAGTTTCAGTTCAGAGCAATGCTTATGGTCTTACAATAGTACCCACAGTGTTTGCTAAGTGCTCATCAAGGTTGGCAGCTTACCTGCAGAGGCAGGGTATAGTGGTATTTCCTTACTTAGATGACTGGCTAGTGTATGAAAAAAGAAGAGGAAGCAGTGTGCCCAATTCAAACATTGTGAACACCGGCAGAGGTTAAATTTCCTCCTAAACTTAGAAAAATCCTACTTAAAACCCAGATGGATAATGGGTTTGTAGGCACAGAGTTGAACCCAGAACTGGACAAAGCATTCCTGCCTTTGCAAAGGGCAGAAGCTCTGATTCAACATGCAAACACATTGCAGGCAGATGTACAGGAATTCTTGAGCCTTCTGGGCTGCCTGGCTTCTACCATAGTAGTGGTTCCTTGGGCTAGATTGCAAATGAGGGATGTCCAGAACCATCCCAGAAGACACTGGTGTCAAAGAGTAAACCACTGAACAGCAAGTACAGGTATCAAGCAGGTTGAAACAAGCACTGGTGTGGTGGAAGGAAATAGGCAACCTTCAGAGAGGGCATTCCTTCCTTCAGTCCCTGCCTACAAGGGTTCTGATTACAGATGCATCTCTATTAGGATGGGAGCACATCTGGAGGGAAGAACAGTAAATGAAATTTGGGTCCCTTAAGAAAGAAAGGAGCATATAAACTTAGTGGAACTATAAGCACTTCTTCTCACAGAGTCATCCTCACAGTTGTAGATTGTACAGTCCTTATAAAGACAAATACAACAACTATGTACATACAAACATAGACTTTGGACGGCAGATAAGGACCACTTGCCCACCCAGTCTGCCCATTTCCCACCTATTGGATAAGCTGCAGATTCTGGTTAACCAACAGCCTACTTCCTGCAACCCCACTATAATTGCCTTATGTCTGTCCCATGCATGTTTGAATTCCCCACTGTTTAGACCCACAACCTCTCCAGGAAGGTGGTTCCATCGCCCACCACTCTGTCCGTGAAAAAACTTCCTCACATTACCCTGAGCCGTCCCCATCTTTAAATTGTGCCCCTTGTTCTTACACATCTCTTTTCTGAAAGATGCTATCCTCCTGGACTTTGTTGATTCCCTTGAGGTACATAAAAGTTTCTGTCATGTCCCCGTCCCTCCTTCATCAAGGGTATAAATATTAAGCTCTCTCAGTCTCTCTTCATATGGTTTCTGATGTAGACCCTGCACCATTTTAGTTGCCCTCCTCTGGACTGCTTCCATCCTGTCTATGTCCTTGTGTAGATGAGGTCTCCAAAACTGCACACAGTACTCCAGATGGGGTCTCACCAACTGTCTGTATAGAGGGATAACCACTTCCCTTTTTCTACTTGTGATGCCCCTCCCTATGCATCCCAGTATCCCCTGGCTCTCCTTACTGACTTCTCATTGCTTACCCACCTTTAGGTCATCTGATATGACTACACCCAGATCCCTTTCCATTTTGTTGTTGTTAGTACCTTCCCTGCTATTGTGTGACTCTTCTCCTGGATTTTTATTTCCCAGGTGCATTACTTTGCACTTATGTATTACATAAGCAAACGGGAGGCACCAGGTCATCAAACTCTGGACAGAGCCAGTAAAGATCTGAGGTTGACTTATAGCTTGAATGTAGACTTCTCTGCAGCACACCTAGTAGAGAAGGAAAATGTGCTAACAGCTTCATTCAGCAGGATGGGGCATGTCATTTATGAGTAGTCTCTGAACCAAGGGTTCTAAACTCAGTGTTTCAGTGATTAGGAGTTCAGACTGCAGTGTGGTCACTCTTTCTCTGACATTACAGTGGCCATTTAAATATGCTGTGTGTTAAGAAATGTAATGAAATGTAGAAAATTGTAAAATGCTTAGGCAAGAAATAAAATTGATCTGACTTGATTACTTCATGGGAAACCAAAGCTACTCCAGTTCTGTTGCAGGCCTCCCGCAGTGGAGATATATCCAGAAGATGTACTGCTCTTTAGTGGAGAAACAGGTTCCTGTGTACATTCCTCCAGCTCCACTAATTCAGCAAGTGTTAGAAGTGAGGTTGTTACAGTGATTCTGACTGCACCACACTGGGCAGGGAAGTCTTTGTACTCCCTGATGTTGACAGTGTCCCAGATAATACCAGTAGACTTTCCAAATACCAATAGATGTGTCACGGAGGTCAGAGGCAGGACCTGCTTACTTTGTCCTAGGGCAGTGTGACTCACCAGCTCTGAAATCCCTTAATTTGAGAGCATGATGGTTCTTGAGGAATAAGAATATTCTAACTTGAACCTCTCAAACCAGGTTCTGGAAGTTCTGAATGTTGCTGGAAAGCCAGCAACTGGGACAGCTTATAATTAAAAATGGAACAAGTCAGTATTTGGTGTGACTCATCAGGTTGCTGCAAAACTGTGGATATATCCACGGTTTTGAAGAAGACAAAAGAAAATCAACATTTATATAACACTTTGCATATTTACTGAATGCCAGGCGCTTTGCAAGCAATACTGAACTGGTAGTGAAGTGACTGAATGTATAGTGGCAGCATTTCACACAGCAGCACCCACATACAGCCTTTGGACAATTGCATGAACTGGTTTTATGGAAAGGAGAATGTTGGCCAGGACACTGGAGAAAATTCCTACTTTTGCAAAAGCACATTGTTTTTTTACTTCCACCTGGACAGCACCAAAGATGGATAAAAGAGACCTCAATTTGATGTCTCATCTAAAGGACGGCACACTCCAACAACACAGCACTCCCTAATCAGTCAGTCGTTTATTGATAGAAAGCGTGATTCCAAAAGATCAAAGCGCTTGTACAATTAAATAATCCTAAAACTATAATATAAATACAGACAATTACAGTAAAATCCTAACATTATTAAAAAGAAACAATTAAAATCAGGAAAGCCATACCAAACAGATGAGTTTTAAGAGCAGATTTAAAGCTGTCTACGGTGGGCACTCGTACTAGATGAAGTAGAGAGTTCCACAGGGTGGGGGCCATAAAAGCAAAAGAATGGGCCCCTGAGGATGTTAATCGAACCCTGGGAACCTCTGGCAATCCCTCCACAGAGGAGCGGAGTGAGTGGAGGGAGGATAAGGACAAAGAAGATCTTGAAGATACTAGGGTCCCCATCCGTGTAGGGCATTGTAGATCAGTAAACTGACTGAAGGTGATCCGCCACTGTATCAGCAACAAGTACAGATGACAGAGCACAGGTGTGACATGACAAGTTCTTAATAGGTCAGTCAGCAGCCTGGCTGCCGATTCTGCACGAGCTGCAAATGGCGGATATCAACCCCAAAAGCCCAAGGTACATGGTGCTGTAGTCAAGGCGGAGGTCACAAAATCACGGACCAAAGTTGGAAGGTTGGCAGGTGGAACTAGGTGTTTAATCCGAGCGATTTCTCAGATGATAAAAGAGGTCTTGAAAACAGCCGACACCCGAGTCTTAAGCATTAAACCACTGTCAAGCACGACGACCAGATTCCGCACTCAGTCTGAGGTCAGCAGCTGGTTTCCATCGAGCTGAAGCCGGATGGCTATCCAGCCAACAACCCCAAACCCCGCTGACCTGGATCCACTGCCAACACCTCAGTTTTATTAGGGTTTAACCTCAGCCAGTGGGCACTCATCCAGTCTTGTATCACAGTGAGGCAGCTGTTAAAGAGTGAAATGGCCTCGCTTGTTCGAGCACAAAGGACATGTAAAGTTGAGCATCATCTGCATAGCAGTGGAAGCTCAGCCCATACCGCCTTATAACGCCTCCCAACGGTATCATATACACAGCAACAACATCGGTGACAATACAGAGCCCTGTGGAACCCCACAGGACAGGGGAGAGGAGCCGAGAATAAATCTCTGACACCTCTCTCAGTCCTGCCTGTGAAGAAAGATCTAAACCACTCAAGGACTGTACCCAACAAACTGAGATCAACCGCAGGCGCTCAAGTAACATTCCATGGTCCATAGTGTCAGACACTGCAGAGAGGTCCAAGAGTACCAAGATCGAACGATGACTCGATCCCTCACTATCAGGAAATCATTAAGTACCCAAACCAGTGCCACCTTGGTACTATGCTTTTTCAAAATCCAGACTGGAGAGGGTCATAGATATCATGAATGGTAAGATGATCCTCCAGCTGCAACGCCACCACCTTCTCAATAAACTTGTCCACAAAGGGCAGGTTAGAAAGGTCTGTAGTTAGCTAAGCATTCAGGGTCAAGGGAGTGTTTTTGAGGAGAAGTATCACAACCACCTCCTTCAGGGGTCCAGAAACACCCTGTCTCCAATGAATGCCAGACTATCTCAGCAAAGACTGGGCTAATCATCTCAACACACCCTAAAATGAGACGTGTAGGACCCGGGTCCAGACTACAGTAGGTTGGTCGTATTCCTGGATGATCCTCATGATATTGGTGACCACCAGCTGGTCAAAGTCAGACCAGCTAAACTGGGCACTTGCAACCTCCTGACGACCTCTTCTACACCGACTAGAGGGTGCTGAATGGATCCCAGACCTGATGGTGGCAACCTTATCTGCAAAGAACCGAGCAAACTCATCACACTTACTTTGTGACAATACTCTCGAGACTGAAGGCAGATTGGATTGCACAGTATGTCAACAGTCCGGAAGAGTTGAGACAGTCAGTTCTGCTTAGTGGCAATCTCCTGGATAAGAATTCTGCCTTCTTACGGGAGACTGCTGATTGATGGTCTTATAATGAGACTATCAGTCTAAGTCTGTCCTCAACCAGTCCCGATTTCTGCCAGCGCCTCTCCAACCTTCGACCCTCTCATCTCATCTCCTTCAAAGTCCCATTGAACTAGGGGACTTAGGGCAAAGAGTGAGGGGCAAACAGAATAGGAGATAGGCATCCAGAGCCCTGTCACTGCCTTGTTATAGGCAAGTGAAAGGTCCCTGGGTGCCTGCTTACTTGACATACTTGATAGGTCCAACACCACCACCATAAGACCATCTGTGGTCAGATCCCTTAAGGAGCGGTATCGGACCATCTCCGTGGAGTGCAGAGTCTATTGGGGGAAGCCTTGAAACTGAACCTAATAGTATAATGGTCCACCATCCAACCAGCTTCACCAGCAGGTCGGAGGTCTCCATCCACAGAAGAAAAAATAAGTCCAATGAATGACCATGACTGTGGGTCGTAGAGGTGATTACCTGTGTAATGCCCATGAAGACATAAGTTGGAGGAAGTCCTGACAAAATTGAGAGAGTTCATCATCGAGCCAGGCATTGAAATCCCCCAGAAATTAACCGTCTAGGGGACTCCCAACACCATGTCAATGATGAAGTCTGCGACTTGCAGGAATTCCTTCTCATCTCTGGGTGGACGATAGATGGAAGTATCCTGCAACCTACACCTGCACCCATGATACACTCAAAGGATCTGGTTACTCCACCAGTATATCAACAAGTCCCAATTTTGACTTAAAACAAATTGCTACACCTCCGCCCCTCCGATCCACCCTCAGGCGGTGTATTACTAGTACTCATCCGGAATCGCTGATTCCAAAACTGGGCCAGCATTATCATCTAGCCAGGTCAGTTGTATCCACAAGCTCAGCAGTCAGAGCTATCTTACTTCTTACAGATATAGCATTGCACAGTACCACCCAAGTGGGATGAGCAGACAAGTAGACTGCACTACTTGTCCACGAAAGCAGAACCCTTGGGTATGGGAACCAGGCAGGGAGGACCCTTTCCTGGACCCATTTTGCCCTAGGAAGCGTCTCCTTGATCCCACCACCCCAATCCAAGCCAGTTCCACAGCTGCACTCCCATGGCCCAGTTCTCTCCCCTTCCTCCTCCTCACTGTCCCTAGTGCATGCAGCGCTATACACATCAGCCGGTAATGGGGGCAGTTAAAAGGATGGAGGGCCTTGATGCTGATGGGAGAGAAATGTCTGACCGCTCATGCACTCTGCCAACACATGACTGGCAGACAGCAGCTAGATAGTGAGAAGTAATAAACTCAATAATCATCAGTCTCACAACTCACACACACATATACTGCACAATCAACAATAACCCTCGCCTCCACTATTGAAAACAATAACCCCAATCCCCACACACAGACTAGAAGGCAAAATAGACTTTGTCTCTAGGTAATGAGTCTGCTGATTGTCAAAATGATTCTAGGCAACAGAGAAATAGGGAGTAAAATGAACAGTGGGGCAGTTCTTTAAAAGTCTTAATTTAAGACAGTGACTAGTTGGAATTTTAAAACATTCCCCATTCTTGCATGGAATGCTGGTCAAATAAAGTCACTAGACAACAGGAAAAGTGGATTAAAAGCTAGTTACTAGGTGACCAGATATACAGATTCAAAAAAATATCTCCAGGTAACGACAGTTCGAAATGGAACATCTTCACTTTTCACTCTCTGAACATCTAGACTAGAAGGGATGCCAGGCTTGGTACTTCTGTGCTCCAGGACCTTTTTCTAAATAGGTTCTAGACCCAGCCTCCCAGCAACTACTTGGAGTCTGCTGTTTGTATAACATCACAAATACAGTTTTGTTGACTAAAAGAAAGATTAATAGCAATTGTGTTTTTCTAAAGGGATGTATTCCTGAGTCGTACATGCTCTTCTTTACATGGATTAAATCCCATATCTCCCCTCCCAATGATCTGGCTACACTGTTGCATGTGATCATGACTTCAGGGCTTGACTGCTGCAATGCTCTGTACCTCTGAGTTAATGGAGGTGCACTGTGATGTCTCTTGCTGGTACAGAATATAGCTGCTAGGTTGCTGACCGCCTTCCATGATGGGTCGTGTCTCCCGACACTGTGTGACCTGCTAGCTGCTGGTAAAGCAGTGTATCTGCTTTAAAGTTGGGCTTGTAACTTATAAAGCCCTGCATGAGCTGGGCCCGCCTACCTGTCTGAGCTCTTGCCCCTCACATACCTCTCGTGCCTCTCTGCTCCACTGAGGAGGGCCTCTGGTCGCTCCAAGATCAAGATTAAAACTTTGGTGACGGATGTTTTGAAGTTGTGGGCTCAGTCCTCTGGAACTCCCTGCCAAAATCTTGAGGAGGCCCCTCTTTGGAGGCCTTTAGGTGGGGTCTTAAAACTTTACTGTTTATTCAGGCATTTGGTTTATTATTTATGGGAATTATTTTATCAATGTACCTGTACCATGTTATGTTGTAATGGTACCCTGAACCTCCGGGAAGGGCGATAGATTATAAATAAAGACTACTAGTACACCTCCCATTCTAGAACCTGCCTGAAATAGTTTTTTTTTTTATTAGTCTTGTGTGAACATTATACATTTTAAACTTTGCAACTGTTACAATTTTTATTGTGATTTGTCATTTCTTCATAATGTAGTATAGGTTAGATAAATGGTTACTGCCATCTTTTGCTCTTTAGCTAAAAATCTGTCATTGGAATGTCCGGGAGAGCGAGCCTGACCACACTGCAGTTTGAAATTTAACATTTTAAAGTTCTTTCTCTGGGGAAACACCTCAGGGCAGAGATGCTGCTATTTGTATAACTTATAAATACACCCCTAGAAGAAACATCATTAGTACGATGAGTAATTTTTCTTCTTTCCTTTGTCCATGCAAAAGTAGACATTTATGCTGAGTTTCCCAACTCAGTGTTTTAGGTTTCAAACACATATTTTAGCACACACATTCTTATTCTGTTACACTGATTGATTCCCTCTGATCAGGAGCTCAGAGATCTGTATCCCTTCAAGTCAACTGCTGTCTGTTCACTAGCTGGATGGTAATGCACGTCACTAGTCAGTACATGCACAAGAAAGGCAGTATTTAGTTTCAGTTAGTACTTGGCTAGGGACTCCAGGATTATCATATCCATCTCCATAAGTAGTGAGAGAATAAATATGCTATGTAGACACATACCAGTTTTAGGGATAGCCCATGGCTTAGTAGCTGTGCATTGCACAGGCCAGGGTTAGCACTGATAGGAGCCTGAGTGGTGACTGCCAGCTCCAGGGAGAATGAAGGATGGAAAAAATATGGTGTAAATATGCCAGATGATAACTAAGCAAGAAACATTTTAGCTTGTTATTTATTTTATTTAGTAATCAGAATTACAACCTTTGAGCTAAAAGCTTATTTACAAAGGATCATTGTAACAAGGGTAGGGAGGGTACATAAGTTTGGAGTCAGTAACAGCTTAACAGGCATTGTTAAGAACATCTAATAATATGAAAAATGTGAACAGGAGAAATCAGCAAACACTGACAGTAGCATAATTTTTTTTATTTATTTGTTGAAATAGTTTCACCAGGAAAGGCACACTGAGCAACAAGATGCTCGTCTTCCAGTGTGACCTGAGAAGCTGAGGGCACTGGGGTTGGATAACACACAGGTTATCAACTGAGCAAATAACAGAGGCAAGTAGCAGCATATGGATGCAATTGCATTAAGCGTCAAACAACACATGGAGTACATTGGATATTTTATTTAGTTTTTGTTTGCCAGATAAGTGCACTAGCCATAGGGATGACTATTTTCAGGCACGGCCGGAGAATTACAGAGCAAATTACAGGTAAGTTTCAGACAGTGGCAAATACAGAAAAGGTGCAAAAGCAAGGTAAGATAACATCAGGATTCCCTTTAACATATAGGGTACAGAATTTAGGAGAAGATTACAAAACAGAGGTAGTAGCATTGGTTTGCACAGTAGGTTCAAAACCATCTTTGAAGTTACATAGTCAGGTAATTAGCATTAATATGCCAGGTAAAGGCCCTGTCAGACTGGACTAATTCTTCACACACCCGAGAAGTTGAGGTGAGGCGGAGGTACAACTGTGAAAAACATAATATTTTCTGAGGAGAGACAAAATACAGAGGTAATCAAGAATAGGAGTAAGATACATACTAAGCTGAAAAAAACAGTAAAATATAACAACATGCAAACAACAGAATCAGTTTCAGGGCATTGAACATTAGCCATTTAGAGCTTAAGTGCCTGGGTGAGGAGATCAAAGTTACTGCAGGGGAAAACGTGGCAGCAGATGCAGGTGCCATGTTGGGAGGGTTGAAGCGAGTGCAGGAGACCTGGCTAAAGAGGAAGGAGGAATATTTGATTTTAAAATTGACTTGACTAGAGCTAGATGGACATCCAGAGGTAGGGGTTCAGAGTTTGACTGCTGAGTGTGAGAAAGCTAGGGTTCCTTTGTTAGATTTGCATTTAGTTAGTAGCAGCAAGGCTTTATCAGATGATCAAAGACTGTAAGAGGAAGACAATGGGGTAAGCAGTGAGGCAAGGTACCTACTCTGAGAATATTATCAGTCAGGCAGCCAAGAGCGAGATCTTGAACAGAAGTAGGGGTAGCCAGTTTAGGTCAGCATAGAGCTGATAGTGATGTTTTGACCAGGAGAGGCAGAGCATACCTGCAGATGCTATTATATGTGGTATCCCATTTTCTGAGGGAGCAAGTGGGATGCATAGAGGTAAGTGATTACGCTGTAAGTTAGCAATGGAAGCAGTATACCATGAGCAATGGCTAATCTAGCTGACTTTGTGAGGACATAACTTGTTTTGTAAGCTACCCCAATTTTACCATTGACTGCTTTACAGGTAGCTGTTGTGTGCTTGTCGTAACTGAGATTTTTATCTAGGAGGACACCAAGATACTTGAAAGAGCGTACTGATTCAAGGACCAGCCCTTCCTGACCAGATACCTTAAATAAGTCACGATTTTGTTTTAGTTTGGCTGGAGTTCCAAACAGCATGGATTGAGTTTTATCAGCATTAAGGATTAACTTGTGAAGGGAGAGCCAGGATTGAATAGGCGGAAAGCAGATGAGAGAGTTTGGATTATGTGGTCGTTTCTTTCCACAGCAGTACAGTACCAGGTCATCAGCATAGAGGATCGCACAACAATTTGGGATAGCTGATGAGATGCTATTTATAAAAATGGAGAAAAGAAGGGTCCAATATCGACTCCTGAGGGACACCTAGGTTAACTGATAAGGCACTTGACTCAGATGAATTGAATCTGACAGGGTGGGTTCTGTTAGATAGATAGCTATTAAACCAGTCCACTGAGTTTCAAGAGAAACCAAGGGCTTGAGGCTTTCAAGTAGAATGTAAATTACTTGACATATAGCAGCAATATGAGGAAAATTTAGCACACAGTAATATGCAGGTATAAGCAACAGGAGACATAGAACACATGATATTGCAGGGCAAAAGGCACAGAACAAAAGTGCATAGGTTGGGGCTATATATCAGCATTTATAGCAAAGTTAAGGCCACTGGTCAGGCAGTGGGGAGGGAAGCAGTTGGTGCATGGCCAAGTCAGGTACAGGAGCAATTAGTGGTGAGGAAGTTAGCTAGGGCAGTAGAAAGAGGTGGTAGACATAACAATGTAGGATAACGTGGGCAAATAATACATAACCAAAACAAGGGTACATAGTCAATGGGGTTGGGTTTGCGTCATGCCATACAATTAAGTGCTTAAGTCAGTGTTAGGTGCTAGTTTGAGAAAAAATCAGAGGTGGAAGCTAGGCAGGATCTTATATTGGGAGGAAACAGGAGATGGAGCTGTTCATTAAAACTGGTACACAAAGCCGGTCCGCTGGCGCTGAGGTTGAGGCACTGAACGCCACACCTCGTGCCATGCTGGCGACCTGGGTTCAGATCAAGCCGGGGTGCAAAGGGTTGGCAGGGGAGGGATGGGATCGAGCATCCAAGGACTGCTCTCCCATCCCTGGGGATGGATCCAGGGAACCACCGCTCTGTAGCAGCCCCTGGTGACGACTGGGGCACTGCCAGAGCGGAGTTAAGCAAGGGCGGAGTGAGGCACACGCCGGCATGTGCTCAACGTCATTGCACATTCACACTCTGGGGGACATAAATTAGAGGAAAATGGCAGCACAGCACAGGCAGCATGATGGCCACAGCTTCACCGGCAGGCGAATGCCTGAACCAGAGGCATATGCGCTATTGGTTCCTTGCGGTCTTGCGGGGACATGGGGGGTCCCCCTCTCGGCGGTATAGCTGCATGCCAGCTGGGCACATCCAACTTTGGGGTCAGAGGTGGAGGAGGAGCGGTGGCTGGAGGTGAGCAGGGCTATGGCTGCAAGAGGATAAATGTGATAAAAAAAAAAAAAAAACTGATACCCAAAGGTTGCTGGGCTATAGCCAGAGAGTCAGCCTAGGCATAGTAGTCAGAAAGGGTAGAAGGAACCAATCAGGATTAGTAGGAGAAGTGGAATCAGAGGAGGGGGATGGGGTAGGCTCAAAGGTGGGTGGTGTAAGGAGGTCAGCGGGTGAAGGTTTGTCAGGGTGAGTGTGAGAAGAGGAAGTGAGCAGGCAGGTGGGCAGACATGGGCAGGTAGTGAGCAGGGAATTTTGTGTCAAATTGTAGGGTGAAAGAAGAACCTTGGCAAGCCTAGGATTCTGGTATCTGCTAGGCTAAGAGTGCCTGTGGCGGTGTACAGGAGGGATATAGTCTTTAGGAGCATGGCTTGATGAACAGAGGCATGCTGGTTCGTCAGGTTAAGAGTGGCAGTAGCAGTGTACAGGAGGGTGGATAGACTTCCTTAGCTTGGACTTGAAAGGTCCAAGTTGAGTAAGGCATGTGGTGGCAGTTGGTAGCTCATTCATCCAAGCAGGGGCCCTGACGGCAAAGGCTCGCCTCCCAAGGCAGTCCTTCTGAATGGACGGCTAATGCATGTTTGGTAACACTCTTCTGGTATGTTCAGCTGGAGCAGGGCGGAATAAGGCTCATATAGAGGGAGGTGCAAGTCCAAGTAGGGCCTTCTGTCCTAAGATACAAGCATGGAGCTTAATGCAGTCCATAAGTGGGAGCCATTCAGTCCGTATGTACAGTTCACATGTATGCAATAGGCGATCTTCCCCAGTGCAAACCTACAGGCTTTATTTAAGGAGGCATGCACTTGAGCAGGCTAGTTTCAGTGGTGGCCCATAGACTACATTCCCATAGTCCAGGATTGGAAGGATTGTGCCTCTGGCTGCCTGGGTCCTGGCCTCGAGTAAGACATAACCGTGCCTGTACAGCCCCTGGTTTCCTGGTGACCGCCATGGTAATATTCAACATGTTCATTGAATGATAGAGACTCATCTATGGTGAGGCCAAGATACGGAAGGAAGGTACCTGCTCCAGGGTGGTGTAAGAGCTGCAGGTAATTGAGAGAGTGCGGTGGACCTCTTCTTTTGTCTTCCGCAAACAGCATTGCCTTTTTTTTTTTTAACTATTGTGAACCAGCATGCTGTCCTTGAACCACTCCTGTAGTAGGTTAAAGTTGTTCTGCAACTTCTTAGTCAGTGCTTTCTGGCAGGAGTTTCGTGAGAATAGCACTGTTGTCATCTGCATATAGCAAGATCTCAGATGTGGGGCAGGCATCAGGGAGGCAGTTCACAAAGATGCTGAAGAGGAGAGGCCCAGTATAGACTCCTGGGGTACACCTACTGACACCTCACAGGTGTTGGAGGTTGCGCCATTATTCGGACTTTTGAGATCACCCAGATAAATAGCTGGAGAACCATTGGACTGAGCCAGGGACAGCCCCAGGCCTCTTAACCTGTGAAGCAACAGCTGGTGGTCCACGAGGTCAAAGGCTTTGGTTAGGTCTATAAAGATTGTCTCAACCAGCTGACCCGCAATCGAAAGTGACTCATGTACGTATCCAGTGAAATTAATAAGGGTGGTATTAGTACTGTGCAGTCTGTGAAAGCCATGCTGTTGGTGGGAGAGGAGGTCGTATTTGTGCAGATGGTCCGTGAGTTGGTCAGCTAGGATTCTTTCCAGAGCTTTTGAGAGTGGTGAAAGAATTGAGATGGGCCTATAATTTGTGACTAGTGACCGGTCACCCCTTTGTGCACAGTTGTGACCAGGGAGGTTTTCCATGTGGAGGGGAAGGTAGCCAGTCGGAGTGACAGGTTGAATAGCTTGTTGATGGGTCCGATGACCTCGGGAAGGGCTATAGAGATCAGTTTCATGTCTATACCATCACCACCCATCCTAGTTTTGCCAAGGACTCTGGTAAGGTATTTTTTTTTTATTGATGGTTACCCATTGACCCCCCATGAAAACAAGATACCACATCTCTTGTGGCATTCTGGCAGTCCTTTGTGATTTCAGACTTTAAATCAATTAATTTAGTGCATTTATTACAGAAATGCCTGCACATAACAGCTAAAATGTATGATTTCAGGTAAACTGTTCCCAGCTTGGTTAGCCAAGTGTTGCATCAACAACTCAGAGACCCAGTTTGCAAACTGCCAGGCAACTGAGAATAATGTGGGCCACCAGGATTCATGCACTGCCTTCCAGCCAACCACAGAGCAACATTGCAGTTTGGCTGTAAAGAAACTGGTCACCACCTTCTGGTCAGAGGTCCAGATGCAGTGGCAGTGCTCCAGAGGAGTTGGAGGGGCCATCATGATATTTTGTTTTGTTTACAACCCTCCAGGACCCCAAGAGCTCTTCTCCTTTAGGTCTCCTGGGGTTGACTGTTCTACCAGACACACTTGCGCTACTGCCACATGCCACCGGCCTCCCGATTGCTGCTTCTGATTCCTGTGTTCAGATATGTTCCTTTCTGGTCCCCACATGGGGTCTTTGACCACTGGAGGGGGAAGAAGTGCCTAAGGTCCTGATTCCAAGGTGGATGAAGAGTGTGTAATGCTGAGAAAGGTTGGGTGGTGTGGGGAGGGAGTGAGTGAACGGAACTTATAATCTGAAACAGCACAGATGAACCAGTGTCCGTCAGGTTTCTCCTGCCCTTCTTCCACTTGGACATGCCATGGCTAGCCTGTGGGGATGCCTGATGGCTCGTGGTCAGTGGCACCACCACCAGAGCTGTTCGTAGGGTGATGAGTTGTTCACATTCCTCCCAGGGAGATCATCTGCGTGGATTCTCTTGCACTGTCCTTACCAGCCTGCATTCTTGATGTCCTAGGGTTGGAGTGCAAAACCTGGGTTACCAGCTATCCAGAAGCAGTGACCCATGGCTCTGCACCACGGAGTGGTCTCATCATTATTTTCAAGGAGCCTGCTACCATTTTTTCTTATGGTATGAAGCAAGAATATTAGGAATGTTGATACCAGTTAATGCTGTACAGTTCAAAGCTAACCTGTCTACCTCTTAATCTGATTTGAATTACTGAGGTTGTAACTAATTGTATTAAAAATTGCTTTCTTTTACCTGTGCACCTTCCCTAGAATGCCCCTGAAATTAGCTATTTTTAGCTCAGTGGGTCTTTCCTGGTTAAAGTTTTAAATAAATATTGGATTATGTGACACAGAGCGAGCAGTTATGCTATCATCTGAGTAATGTTTTAAGAGCTGCTGCTGTCTCAATAACAATTTGAAAAACATAACCTTCAGTTACAGTTCAGCTTCTGACCATATATCTTCTATATATTTCTCCTCCCGTTATTTATTCCTACAACTTATGTGTTTATAGCTTGCTCCTACTTCAAGTCATAATCTTCTGTTGTAACATCACAATCTGCTGACATGGGACTAATTGTGATGCCATAATAAGCAGCACGCTCTCCGGTAGTGAATAAGCAACAAGAACAGATGAACTCTTTAGCAACAAAGATCCTGTTTTCATGCAAATGACCTAAGCAATAAAAGGGAGGAGAAATACAGAACTAATGTGAAATATAAGATGAATTATGTCTAAGTATTCTATTTGGTACAGTTATTCTGAAGGCATCAGCTGCTCTTTAAAGAAATTGCAATTTTAACTTGGGTATCGTAATTGTCATAACATATGATAGTTAAAGCTCTGTGACATTTTCCTAATACGTTTCTGTCATTTTATTAATGTGTTGCATGTTTAGGAGCAGATCAAGCCTCAGTAACTGCACGCACCCACATACAGATGGCACAGACACAGGTGGAAGAAATGCGCCAGCTAGCCCAGCAGGCAGAGTCTAAATTAGCTGCAGTTCAGGTAGAAGAAATTAGAAATATGAGAGAAGGCGTGTTCACACCTGAGACCACACAAGAGGGACAAAGTACAACAGCGGACACTGCAATAATTGAAGAAGATATTCCAGAGCAGTATCAACGTGAAGACTGAACATTGGCAAACACACATTCTTCTAATTAATGTGTCAGATTGTGAATTGTTTGCAGACAGTGCATCATAGTCCACTGGATCAATTAAAAAAATGTCTATATTCATTAGGTTGAAAGAAGAATAAACAGTTTTAATATATACTCTTTTGATATAGCTATGCAATAGTTGTGACAGTTCCAGGTTCCAAAGAAATCAATTAATTCTGATTTACAGCTCTTAATAATTTAATATGGAATAATATATGGGCAGCAGTGTGTAACAAGGTTTATTACACACCTAAAGGTGTGCGATGACACACAAACTGCAGGAGTAAAGACTGAGTGCTTTGTACTGGCATCGCACACTGAGGAGTGTGGTGGGGAGACTCTTTTTTTTATATAATTACAGTTGTTGCAGTTTTCTCTTGTCCTTAGTATAGCAGCTTGGTGTGTGTCTGTCCTGCCCCTCTCCTCAATAGCACAGTGTGGGACCGACTGATTCCTCATGGGTCTTACTTCTTCAGGTTTAACAGCATTAGCAGACTTTGTCATGAGGGTAAGGAGTGGGCGGTGGCGCTGAATTTTAGGTGCAGATGTCCAGAGCGGTTCTTAATTTTTTTTTATTTCATGGAATGGTAGTAACTCTTAACAGAGGGAAGAAAAGAAGAGGCCAGCCTGAGAAAGGTAGCTTTGTTCTGCACAAACGTTTTTTTGCATCGCCTTTTGTTGTACATGAGTGTGAGATTGCCCTGTAGAGAATTAAAGACATTGGTTCTATGTTGCAGTCAACACTAGCCAGTCATTTTGTAAAATTTCCCAGCTTGCTGTAAACCAAGTTTGCATTTCTCAGCCTGTATTACAGTTATTGTTGTCTTTGTTTCAGGCCATCTGCTATGAGCTTTAAACATCCCAGTTTCTTGATATTGGAGCACCTGGAACTCTGTGATTCTCTGGCTGTTTAGGTTGCATCTCATCACAGAATGCACCATTGTGGAGCACGTTTATTGTAAAATATTGTTTTACCAGAATAACAAGCTCCCTCCCACCTCTTCCTTTATCTCTTGTAGTCCCACATGCATACACTTAATATTTGGTGTTATTGATGGCATCACAAGATCTTTTGACTAGTGGCCAGACAGAAGCTTGTCACAGATGTTTGTGCCTCCTAACATTACCCTGAATTTAGTACCTCTGAGCTTTGTGGTGTGTCCCGCATACTGCTGTAGAGACACTGGCCAGTACTGGGATTTTACCTCAAACTAGATATTAATTAGTGAAGACTTAAGCAGTAATGCATGACAGGGTGTGGTATATCATAGGATATTGTAACCTCGAGTAGTTGGTTATGAGGCCGCAGGCTGAGTGCGCCCAGCACCTGAGAAGTGATGATATCCCATGATATACCACACCCTGGAGTACATTCTGCTATAATGAACTGGCTAAAAGTTTTAGCAGAAGGGCTAGCTGGGTGGAGAAGGATTGAGCATCTGATGGACATCTCCTCCTCCTCTCGGGAGGGTGTATGTGTGTCCTGCACAGTAGTGGCAATTGGTGGAGGTCGGAGAACCATTACAGCTGTCACCCCAGAATAGTGTGTGGGAGGTGGGACAGATGGAGGACATGTTTCTCTGACATCCTTGCATGTTCTGCCTGCAGGGAAATGCAGCATGTGGAAAATCCGGCACCTTGACATGATGCCCTGCTTTGCTCCTGCCCGCCCTTTCTTGTCTGTTGGGGAGGTAAGCCAGGACATGCTATATATGGCCCATTGAGAGGTGCCCTCCTGGCGGCCCCACCTGGTGGGAGAGTAAGCCCGGCATTTTGGGGCTGAGTAGTGCAGGGTCTGAGCCTCGAGGAGGAGAGGGAACCAGGCCAAAAGAAATGTTTTAGAAAATAAATTACAAAAACTTTTAAACCTTATGAAAATACCTTAAAATGCCTTTTGGGGTTTTGGAGGAATATCTTTTCAGAAAATAGCTCCTGGAGGGCTCTGGGCAGCAGGTAACACTGTTGTAAATGGGTTGTGGCACTCTCTGCCAGCACTACTCACAGTTTTGAAGTGTGTGCGCCCTGCTTTTGACCTGGTCCCCAGCCTGCTCTGGAACCCAGGTGAAGATATGTGTGACATTTTTTTTTTTTTTTGCCATTCTCATCTGCTGAGAAGTGTGATCTGACTGAGAAATGTAGGTGGAGTCTTCCAGTTTTCTGCACCAGTCGGCAAGTACCCCAGAGTAGCTGTTGAAAGGGAGTAAGTGAAAGAGTGAAAACTTTGTGCTGAGTCGTCCTGCTACTGTCTTTCTGCTTGCTGCATTTTTTTCACTGCTTTGAATCGGGGACTAGGCTCATCAGCAGAGGTTTTGGTGTGCGGCAGGAGCGGTTTTAGTCTGCAGCCTGCAGGAGTTGGTTGTGGTTGACTGGACTGTGAGTCAGAGGCTACATAATACTGAAGTTGTGTATGTGTGTTCATGTTCGTGTTGGGACTTGCTCTGTCTGGCTGTGGGAACCCAGTGGTAGGCATACAGAGGAGGTTGTGGATAGTGAGAAGGCTGGTGGCTGGATTTTTGAAGCCTTGATTATGTTGTCAGATATAATCACAGCTTCAGAGACTTTCAGCCAATCAGCTTTCTTCATTCTTTAATCTGGTTCATAATAAGTGTTACATTACCCTCACATACATTTACATTACAGACAAAAGCACGCCTTTCACAGTTTTGCTGGTGATATTTGCAGGATCCTACAGTAATACAGTTTAATCCAGCGGTCTGTTTATATGACTCCCTGTCCTTGAGGCTCAGGGTCCTACACAAATACATAGAACATATATAGAACAGAGAGCATAAAAAAAAGCATAAAACAAATCTGAGGGGCACAGTTATCAATCAGCTTCATAAAAGACCAGGTAAAGGTATGTTTTAAGACTTTTATAAAGGTCTCACTGAGAGATCTGCTGAAGGTGGGAAGGCTGAGAATTCCATATGCAGGAAGCCACCACTGCAGTATTCTGTCCCTGGTCCATTTTAAGTGTGCATGTGGAACATTCAAATAATTCTCTTGGGCGATCTGGAGTATAGGGTGCAGGAGGTGTGTGTGGCCCAAATCATGCAGGGCTGCTGGCCAAGTTTGTGACACAGGGAAACTCTGACATCAGTGCAACAGAGTGCTTCATCCTGGTGGGCTGCAGTGTATCTCCCCTTCAGTATTGTTAAGGATGTTTTTAGAGGAAGGGGTTAGTCTGGCTCTTTGAAGTTTACAGTAAATGAAATATCACTGAGATGCCATATATTTATAAGAGGAATGGCATCTCAGCTGTAGGGTTACTAAATCCGTTGGTAAAACTGAGATGTGCCACTAAGGTGACACAGGAGGTGGCTTTAGACCCCCAAAGTTATAATTACAAAATAATGTACTAAGCTGTAACATGTATGGTGTAAACAAAAAATGTGTTTAATACATGAATAGCATTGTGTTTGCAATAAGTAATGTTACAATAATAAGCATGTATGTCACAATGAGTGGGGAATGTCCATGTTCCCATCACATCTGAGATGTATGTACATGTTTAAATGTTTTTTTCTTCTTCTTTTAAGTGGGAGACTGTATAGAAATGTAGACTTGATGGTTTAACTCGATCCCCACATCAGGAAAGCATCGTAGGGATGTTTATGGAGCAAGTGCATTAAAGGAGAACACTTAGCACTAAACCTCATACCCAAGTGTGGGATAACCCCAGTTCATAGTTTGTGTATAAAAACATTTTTGTTACACTTAGATTCGATTCATATCTGGCTGATTCTGCTGACTTCCAGTCTGATATTTCGTAACCAGAAATCCCAGAATCCTGCAGCTGATGTCAGAGCTGGGCTACAGCAGGGGATTTAATAGTCTGCAGTGCATTTTAGAGGTTTTATAAACTCTGCTCCTTCGTTTGCTGGTCTTGCTGTCCTCCCAAGGCTAAGCACAGTCGCAGAGGCCCCTACCTAGCCCTGGGAGAAGAGCAGGACTGGCAACTTATAAAAGTTCCAGCATGTGTCCCTTGTCTGTTATGACCCCAGGTCCTTTTCCCTTTTACTGGAGCAAGAAAAGCACCACACTGTTTAGGTCCTACCTCTGTTTTCCTTCCCAAAGGTAATAACTACATTTGGCTACACGAATCCAAGGCTTCATGGGTCCAACCAATCGACAGATTTATTCAGGTTCTTCTAAAGTTTGTCCCCATCCACAAGAGAGTCTATCACCCTGGTTAGTGAAATGTCATCTGAAAATGTAAGCAGACTGCCGGAAATCTCTGCTTCCAGGTCATTAATGAAGATGTTGAAGAGCAGTGTCCCCATAAGTACTCCTTTCCACTCAGAGTAGTGCCTGTCCACCGCCGTCCCTGCTTCCTGCCCCCAAGTCATTTAACAATCTACCTTGAGAGGTACAAGGTAAGTTACCACTGTTATACTATAGAGCCACAATTTGCCTCTGTGTGTTCTGTCATGTCTCAGACATGACTTGTTAGATATGCAATATCTAGGTTTGGATGGCTCACAACTAGTTACAACTGATACCAAGGAAGACTGCCACTTCTAGTAGATGGTGGTAGGCCCATGGAGAGGATTGGTTAGGTGCTTGAATTTCCTTTTTATGATGGGGTTTCTTTTGCACTGGCTTATTTTGTATATGACTGGGGGTGCTGGCACCTGGACACAAGCCCTACTTTTGAAATTCCAGATGACTATGGTGAAGGATGGGTACTGCCAGCCCCAGAGTACAGTCAAGTTGTGGTCATACTTTTAGCAGCCTGACCTTTGTCATATTGGTTTGTGCTTTGTAACATTGATTCTAACTTCCTAGATTCAGATCACCATCCATGCTTAAGCAGTCATCCATTCAGCTTGCTCAGTCACTGGAACAGTCTTCAAGCATGACTCCTCCTATGACCCAACCATGTTGTCCTTTGGCTCTGCCTCCAGGGCACTCAGATCTTTACTTCTTGGGGAAAGACAAGCTTCTTCCTTAACAACCAGTAAATTTTAGGATTGTGCCATTCTGCCAGTCTCCCCAGTGGTGTGTGCCAGGGATAGTCAGCCTCAAAGCACCTCTTGGAGGAAGGGCTGTACATAAGGATGTTGAATTTCCAAACTGACACATTGTGTAATGCTGAGCAGACCAGCAATTCACTCTAAAGCCTCTGATTCAGACAGAGTCTTTGCCAGGTGCCGGAGTGATCAATTATAGTGACCCTTATACACACACCAAACATTTACATATTCATATAGTGAAGCCTTCATTAAAGCACCAGTACCTAATTCTACAATTAGTGAACTAATAAAAATGGTGAATTCATTATCAGATTTACTACACATCATTTATATATGCTAACAATCTAAATGTCCTTTATAAGTCTAAAATCAATGGTCGCATAAAGCTTCTGCTACTATATCCAGACTGAATATTATAAACATACAAATTGTATTTACTGAACAATATAGGATCCCCATTTGTCCTCATATTTATCAGTTTGGCAGGCTAGATTCCATGTTAATACCATGCAAAGATAGCAGGTCAACCCACAGTGGCGCAAATAATGCAAAGAAAGAAGTCCATAGACAGGATTACAACCCTGTCAAGGAAAAAAATCTGAAGCTAAAACCAGGTGTCGAAAACATGCTCTCATGCTAAATAGCATTTTCTATAAGCTGTTGATTAAGTGCAGTTGGTAATTTTATGTTTTGCTTTTCCAATGGGCTACTATATGATGGGGCAGTTTTGACCATGCTGTCTTTGTGTAATGCGATTTTGACCGGAATATAGGCAGGACTACAGATTTCTGAAACAATTCATAATTATTTGTCAAAGGAAGAAACTGGGAGAAGGAAAAGGGAGGAAAGAAAGGCTGGGATAGAAGGGAGGAGGAGCTCCTGTTTCTAAGTTAAGATTCGATAGTTTTGAGATTTAGGTTTCTTTTCCCCACAAAGTTTTACTTCAGCTTTTGACTTAATTTCTGTATCCTCATTTCTATATTCTCATCGCTATGGAAGAATAAAGGCTGGTGTTTAAGAGGTGTGTGATATGCAGGTACCTGATGTCCATGACTGATGGATGTGATGTCTGCATGTACTATTTGGGCATTACCCATAATGTAGAGCATTGCATCTGGTGCCTGGCAAGCCAAGGAAAACCCACGCTGCAGGTTCAGCCCAGTAGCAGACAGAAGGCTGAATATGGGTTGGGTCTCATGAGGACGAAGGTACAAGAATTTTTTCTGTCTCTCCTCTCCTTCAGAGGTGTCTCTCCATTTTAATGCTGAAAGCACAAGAAGAGCAGATGCAGGTCTTGGAATTGATGTAGTTTGAGGGACTATTCTCATTCTTCCTAGCTGAAGGGTCTAACTGACAGTCGCCTCAAGGGATGTTAGGTCACCTGTAAAGCCAGTTTAGTCCGCCTATGGAAATCTCATCTGGGCAACCAGATATGTTAACACCAGTTGATCAGACAGATGAGTCCATCAAGGGAGAGAATTACTCTGACTCAGTGCTGATTGCTACCCATTCCAAGCTGGATGGATCATGCTGGACTGAGCTCCCAGCCCCACCTGTTCAGGGTCCGTCCAGTCATTTTGACCATGGTGCAGACACCTGTGTAAATGGTACCCAGTGTCTCTGTGTTGGGGCTGTACCCCATCTATCTTCAGGTCAGTGACTCAGTCATGCTTTTGTTGTTGCAGTTGATGCTGATATCACTGTCAGTGATTGATGTTGAGTTCTTCCTGTGGTACAGCTTCCACTACTGACGTCAAGCTCATGATGTGGGAGAGGGCAGCCTTGTAGCACTGGCCTTTTGAGTATTTGTCCAGGGTCAAGGTTGACTGGCAATGCTGCAGATTGCTTTGGGGACTCAATTATGATGACTCTCAGATCCCTTTCCTCAGAAGCAGTATCCAACTTAACCCCTCCCATCCAGTATTCTGTTCTGGGGTTTTGTTCTCTGTATGTATCACTTTGCTCTTCTTAGCATTGAATTTCAACTGCCAGACTTTGAACCACCTCTCTAACCTTTGCAGGTTCTTCTGCAACTGCATAACCCCTTCCTTGCTGTCTGCCATGCCACAGAGCTTAGTGTCATCTGAAAGAGACACATCTTGCCCTGTATTCCTTCTCCTGTGTCATTAATGAACATATTGAAAAGGACTGGCCCCAGTACTAAACCCTATGGAACCCGACTTGTGATCTCCCTTTCCCCAACTTGACCTATTTAGCACCACCCTCTGTTGTTCCCCCGCACAGCCAACTTCCTCCCCATGTAACTAGATCCTTCAGTACATCTATATCCTCTCACTTCTTCAGCAGCCTTCTGTGTGGCACTTAGTCAAATACCTTGATGAAGTAGCATAAACCCACTGCTTTTCCTTTATCCACTGCCCTAGTTACACAAAGAACACGTATCAGGTTGGTTTGAAAAGACGTCCTGCCCATTTCTCTCCAGGTAATACACTAGTTCCTCTTTGACTAGTTCTCCATTAGTTAATGGAAAAATGATGGAAAAAGGTTTTTGTTTTATTCAGGCTGTTGATAGGTAGATTTGTTCATAGACCAAAGATGAAAAAGCTAGTGTCAGGTGATGTGTTTAGACTAGTGGAGTTACTAAGATTCTGAAGCCCAGGTTATAAGGGACGATCCCTGTGAAGGTGATTTAAAGAACCTAGCTGCTTAAATGAGATAGGGATTTTGCACAGTTGGCTGCCCTTCCATTTTCTTTTCCATGACAGTTTTGTATTCTGATATGCTTTGACCCATGTTTGATAAATAATCTAGCCTTGGAGTGCCCTAAGAGTCCCACTCTTCTCAGTAGCTACTGTTCTTGTCATATTTCTAGGACATTCCATGACATTAGACTCCATTCCATGCTATTCATCTGAATGGCATGGAATGGTTTTACTGATGATGTAGAATGTTCAGGCAGTATAAAAGAGAGAATAGCAACTGCAGAGGAGAAATGGATTCAAAGTAGTCACAAAGGCAAAAAAAAAAAAAGGTCAGACCTTATCACAGTACTGAATAAGCACTAAAAGGAAACGGAAGGCATCTACAAAAGTAAAAACTGTTTCTTATCCCTTTAGAAGTGATTTTCAAGTTTTCTGCAAACACTAAACGTTAGCATCAACAGAACTCAAATGTTGTAACATAAAAAATATTTTAGGAAATGCCATTCTCTGTTACTAACAGCATTTGTGGGAAATCAGGCTCATTTGCTGTTAGAGTTCATGTTCTTGTAGGTTGCTCTGTTTTGAAGTCATAACCTCTGTTGTGACATGACAAACAATTGCCATGGAAAAGATTCTGATGTTACATGTAGAGTTGAAACTCCAAAGCAGGAAGAGAAACTTAAACCAATCAAGTCCAAAGGGCTAAGAGCCTGTTTCCATGTGAAATGTCTTCAGTAATTAAAATCAAGAATATCTAGAAATTTGAATTTTGGAATTTGGTATTCGTGAGTTCTGTGATTTTTTTTTTTGTACTGGAAATAAAAATAAAATCACTTTGAACTCTTTCTGTTTGCTTAAAGAGGACAGGAAATCATTTCTAACTGGCATCTGTTTATAAAGTTCTTATTCTCAGAAAATATGTGCATTCACCTAAATTATCCATATTTAACTGTACCTGAATAAAAGTGATACCAAAATTTGTATTTTGCATTGTTTTGTTTTTATGGGCAGCATTCTGTTACAGTTCTCTTCATGGAACCAATAATTTGGAGTTTTAACTATGCTATGGTTTGTGCATAGAACTCTAAACAGGGGTCTGATAGGTCAGCAGCTCATAATTAGCATTCTGTACACAAATGGTGACATAGTAAAACTCCACATAAGTGATTCCATGAAGTGAATTATAACAGAATGCTGCACATGAAAACACAACAATGCAAACTACAGTTTTGCCTATCACTTTTATTCAGGTACAGTTAAATATGGATACTTTAGGTGAATGCATATCGTTTCTGAGAATAAGAACTTTATATAAACAGCTGCCAGTTAGCACAAATTTCCTGTCCCTTTAATCTTCCAGAACTTTACTTAACCTTCCCTCCTCTCTCTCTCCCTTCTTTAATGAGTGATATAACTGCAAGGCACTTTGGGATAACTGTGAATATGGGAGGGGTAATATAAAACTCCTCCCAAAAGAACTCATATTTTAAAATTGGCCAAGCCTGGCATTTACAAGGCAGTAAGTATGCCTCAGTGCTGAGAAGCAGCCTTGACATTTTCTTAGTATTTTATTGAGCTGTTTATTGTCACATTAACTCCCAAGGTTGACGTAATTGTTCCTATGAATATAAAATGTGTAATGACAAAAATTACAAATATGCTGTTGGCAGAAGGAGTAGCTCAAATAAAATGACAAAATAAAGCAGTGGCTGGTACCACTGGACTTTTGAGCTACTGCAGTTTGTATAGTGTAAACTATCATCTACATAGATGAATTAAATTAGAAAATAGTAGGCAGAATGTAAGGAGTAATGTATGGGTGACCATACACTATGATCCGTGTTTCCATCGAGAGGTGAGAGAACAGTGCATGGCCCTCAAGAACAAAGCTTAAGAGATCTATGCTGTCATCTCAACCCGTCAATGGAAACACATGGTGAGTTTTGTACTGTTAACAGGGGTGTCGGCAGACATACGCGACTGTACTCAGTAGAGTACAGTAAAAAAATCAGACAGGGGCAACAAATCAGGTAGGGGCAACAAAAGAGGAAAGCAAGGACATTGTGAGTCACATTGTGTCTGTGTCACGCTGAGCCCTTTTGTCTTTGTTGTCCGGTATGGGGCATTGATGCCACCAGCCAATACAACAAACAAGAACAACTTACCAGGCAGGCAGAAAAACAAAGGAAGGAGGATTACAGGAAGAAACTGATTACTTGAATTCAGACATGGCAAAGAGGTGGGGACCATTGTTGGTGGTGTGGCAATGCATATTTTGGTTGATGTTTACATAATGGGGGCAACAGTGCATCAGTTTTGAGTACAAGTTTAAAATTCCTGGCTACACCCCTGACTGTTACCCATTATCGTTTTCTTACAGTGCGTGGTTTCTGACTTTTTGTTTTGATGAGTTGAATATTACCCACATTGAGTGAGCGTAGTGCTGCTGAGAAAGTGAAGGTGGTGGTAGTGAGTGCGAGGGGAACAGCGCTGTGTGAGTGAGTGGAACTGTTTAGAGAAGCTGAAAGCAGCGTGAGGGAAACAGCTGAGTTAATGATTGAACATGTACAATAACTTTGAATGTGCACAACATATTAGAAGGGACTGCTTTCCATACACAATAAGCCCTAACCTAATACTGTAAATATTGATAAGACATCATTTAAGGATTGTACAATCTAAGAAACAGAAATTCATAAATACATCAATTCACACACAAAAGTCAAATAACTGCAAAACAAAGTTTGGGGGCCAGGGTAGGCCAGATTTAAAGATTGTGTGTGATGACATTTTCAGATATTAAACTGGGAACACCAGTCATGCAATATTGTTTTAAAATGGTGTTTTATGTGAAAATTGACAGTTGCATGCCATTTTTAAAGAAATCTTTATTGAAAGATTTTTGTTTAAAAAGCAAGGCTCGACAATGTGAAACAGTATTGGCAGGTCTCTACCAATAATTGAGAACATCCTTAGTAATACATATGAGTATAGGATGAGATATAGGCAATGATAATCAGATTAAAATCCCAGCATACGATGCCGATATGACAATACAACGACAAAAAAAAAAATGGACACACAAGTGGACAACAGAGCCCATGGACAAATTACATCTGATAGTAGCACCTTATGGACATATTTTACCTCAGTATTCAACAGTGTTGGACCAGATTACTACCCAGTGAGAGCCACGAGTCACCCTAAGGGGAGGAGAAATCCATACAGGGATGAGGTCCCCAGTCAGTTGTCTGAGCAGGGTATATTCCATCCCTACTGTAGCCTAATATGGCCTGTTCTGCAGGGGAGAAGAGGAATCAATGTACTGGCTCTGTTGCAGCTCAAATCTTTCTGTCCAGCCCCTAAGGTTGTATGTCAGGTACTCAGCTGTAACATGCTAAGAAGTGGGTCTTTCCACATCTGCAGTGTAGGATGAGTGTGTGAAACCTAGGTATTTTGTATAAACCTTCTTGCTGTTATTAGCATTATTCTACCGCCCTGGGGTAAAACTCCCATTCCTCCTCCCTTCTGTTCTCTGTCCCAAGCAACATGGCCCATGGCTCCACCGCTGTTCTAATTTGCATTGTCTGCAGGATGCATTGTGCTATTCCTGCCTAAAATGGTTGGAGCTCCTGGCACTGCCAAAAATAGTGCAGATATGTACCCCTCTCTGCACACCTCCCACATAATGGTGAGACACCTGGGTTAAACCTACTCACTACTTCAGGGAGGAGATACAACCAGTGCAAAAATGTGTACTAGGACTCCTTACATCAATTACATAGAGTAAGCTCCATATGTGATTCACATAGGTCCCTCTATGCTCTCTAAGGTATAGTACAGCCCAAAGTCACATTCCCACTGAGTTTTAGCTTTAAGCAAGTGATCAGGCATTGTCTCCCAGAGACAGTTGTGGTTCTTGGCCAGGGATCAACTCATGCCTGTAAGATGATGCATTCAAGTTATGAAGCAAAGAGTACTGCAGGCAGAGACAGTTCACTTTCCGGTCCCAGTTCCTAACCTGAAATGTCTGAATAAGTGTGATTGCAGTATTCCCAACTCCACCATCACCACCTCCCGAAAGGACTTAAACTTTGCGAGAGCAGAATAAATCTTCTGGACACTGGATTACCCCTACCTCCTACAGCTGAAAGCCTTGGTCCTCCAGTCTGGGAAGGAACTCCAGTTAGAGGAGATGGGGACAGTAGGCTGACACTCCTCTCATCTCCCAGTAGTTGATGCATTTTCTCCCAGGCCTCTAGGAGCTTTTCCACCAACATTTTCTTGGACTGCCCTGATCTATATGTTCTCAACCCTCAAGGGTTCAGGTAGGCAGTAATTGTGTGGTCCTTCCTGCCTAGTCCAAAGATGTCCACTGTGCATTCCTTGGTCCTCTCATAGAGTCATTAAAAGCCTAGCCTATGCTGCCATATGATACTACCCAAAGTCTGGATAGTGTAACCCACCCTTAGCTGTGGTGTTTTTGAGTCTTTGCAAGCTAATTCTAGGCTGTTTTTGCTGCCAAATGAATTGAGTACGTACCCTTTCTAGGGTGTGAAGATCCTTTTGTGGAACCCTATTGAGTGCATCTGGATTGGGTACAGGAGCCATGGGAGAATGTTCATTTTATTAGCTTTATGCTACCCAGCCAAGAAATTGGCAATCCCTGTCATCTCTACAAATCTTCTTGGATTTTGTTAAGGAGGGACTTATAGTTGAGCTTTATAGAGTGATTCCAGAGTTTGCCCCACCTGAATGCCAAAGTATTTAATATAAGAAGTTACCAGACAGTATTGGAATCTGCCCAAGTCTCTAGTGATAACATTACCCAAACATAATAGCTCAGATTTTTCATAACTAATTTGAAACCCCACAAATGTAGAGAACTCTTCTACTAGGGCAGTCTGAGGTAGAAGGACACCTTGGCTGGGTCAGATACAGCAGAATATCAATTGCATATAAAGAGATCTTATGCTGCTTGGCCCAAGCTCCTGTACCCCCACTCCTCAGCCTCTCTGATTGCCTCTGCCAACAGTTCAATTGTCAGTGCAAAAAGGAGAGGCAACAGAAGGTATCCATGCCAGGTACCTCAGTTCAGCTGGAAGACTCTGGTGGTTTCACCATTCACCAAGATACTTGCCCTCGGGTCACTGTGCAGACTGCTCCCCAAACCAAAACACTCCAGAATTTGGAACAGATACCCCCAATCTACCCTATCAAAGGCTTTTTGATGTCCAGGGAGAGCATGCATGCTCCCCTAGATGCCGAGCCATGGCTTCCACCATCCCCAGCAGTCATCTAACATTGTGGGGTGGATGCCTACTCTAAATCCAGTCTGGTCATCTTTCACAAGGAGTGGTAAGACCTCCTCCAACCACTTGGCCAGTGCTTTGACTAGCACTTTAAAGTCTCAGTTTAGGAGGCAGATAGGCATACAGACTGAGCTCGGGGGTCAGTACCATCTTTGTGAATAAGGTTACTAGTGGCTAGACCACAAATGGGCGGCAGCCACCTTCCTCCCTTGCTTCTACAAATATATTAAACATACAGGTCCACACAGTGTCATCCAGGGATCTGTAAAATTCAATAGGGAGTCATCTGGGCCCACCGCCTTTTCCCTTCTCCAGACAGAAGGCTGCCTGCCTAACTTTCCCATGTGTCGAGGGTCTACTTGAGACCTCTGTTTGTTCTTCAGTAAGCTGAGTTAAGTGCAGGTACCCTAGGAATGTATTTATTGCAGCCTCTTGACCCCACCCTGCTCTTGCACAGGTTGGAGTAAAATTCCAGAAAACTATCCTGTATCTGCCTATTGTCAGAGGTCAATCTGGACCCCCATCCTCACCAGTGTGATCCAGTTTGACTTATACCAACTGCTATCTAGGCATACCAGCAGAGAGCTAGATTTGTTGTCCCATTCTATAGAACCTTGATTGGCATAAATAAGGGCCCTATTTGTGCCGCCTGTCAATTCTTTTATTTAGTGCCTCCTGCGCCAGTGTAAGTTCTTTCAAAGTAGTGTCTGTGGGGTCTCAAAAGCTGATAATTCCAACTGTTTAGTGGTATCTTTAAGACAACCTATCCCTTTTTTGCTTTTATCGGGCAACCATATATGCCACCACTACCCCTCTCATACAGGCTTTTCCCATCTCCCAGAAGAGGCTGTGGGTATGTTGGCACCCAGATAGTGCCTCCAACGCTCAGCCAGATGTTCTCTAAATTTCTGGTTAGTCAGCATGTAAGTAGGAAATCTCCATGCCCTAGCCGCAACTTCCTTTGCCCTGAATTTAATGTTACAAGAACCGTGGCATGATTGGAGATCACAATAGGGCTAATAGCCATATAATAATAGAGTTTCCTTTTTCCCATAGGGTAACTGTGGTGTTATTTGCTGTAGTATAAAGTGTTTATTACTTCAAACATTTGCACGGTTTCCTCACTCTGTCATAAACCCACTGCAGTTTTCGTCACTTCCCTACTGCTATCTGCCTGCCTTTGTGACAAAAATACAACTGCCAATGTAATCATGTAAGTTATTTTCTTGAAAATTTCATTTTGAGATTGACATCCATAAAAAAGCATTTTAAACATTTTCAAAACTCAGACATCAAACATTTTGGAACTGGCTGGAAATGAAACCAGAGCACAGCTGCACCAGAACCTCTACTATTTTATATAACTGCTGTGGTGAAAAGGAAAACCCAGAATTATATAAAATACAATATGGGGTGGTGTGTTTAAACAGAGTTTACACCCCTCGGTGTTAGATGCTTTAATAAACTCCTCGAGCTTTGCCTCGGGGTTTATGTAGCATCAAACACCTTTGGGTGTAAACTTCTTGTTACACACTCTACCCTATATAACATACCCTCCTGTGCCACCTCTGGGACATCAGTACATGATCCAGGGTGATGGGGGTTAAAGAAAATGTAAACTTTCTGACTCCCAGATTCGCCTCTATCCAGGTGTCCACCAAATCTAGCTCAGTCACACCTGCCCCACATCATTCTATGTCTGGGTCCAGTTTGTGGAGCTGCTAACTGGTCCTAAAGTGGATTGAATATGCAATTAAAGTCTTCTCCAAAAACCAGACCCAGAAAGTTCTCTTTCTGGAGGAGGACAAGCAAAGTAGTTGTAAAACACAGGGTCTCTTTTTGCTAGGGCATATGTATTTGCCAAAGATGATAGCCTCCCTATTTGTCCACATACAAAGATGTACCTGCCATTAACTGGGTCCAGCCACCACCCACTGCTTAACAAAGACAGACCCTTACATAGAAGGATTGCACTCTCTTCTGTGCCTATTAAAGGACAAAGCATAACATTGCCCTACACATTCACACACCATTTGCCATGTTCCACCAGGGTAAGATGTTTTTGGTATATAGCCACTTTCATACCATGTTTCTTCCACATTGTATAGATTTTTTCCATTTGATAGGGAAGAAATGCCCTGACATTCCAGGTGCAAACAGACAGCTTATGCATAACCTGCTTTCTGGCGGGCTCTACAGTGTCACTCATAAAGACATTAGAGAGGACCGGTCCAGCACTGATCCCTGAGGCACCTCGCTGGTCACCCCATTGCTCAGAGTGAACTCTATTTACAACCACCCTCTGTCATGTATCTCCTAACCAATTTCTTACTCGGGTTTACCACCTTTGGACCCATCCTAAGCTACCAAGCTTGCTTACTAGCCTCCTGTGTAGAACGGGTGTCAAAAGTCTTACTGAAATCTAGGCAGGTCAGATCCACTGCTCCATGCTGATTTAATCTCATGGTCACCTAGTCAAAATCTATCAGATTCGCTTGATGCGACCTCTCCATGAATCCTTTGGTCTTGCAACCCAATGGATTCAAGATATTCCACAATCCTTTCCTTCAGTAGAGACACCATTAATTTTCCCACCACCAAAGTCAGGCTGACTGGCCTATAATTGCCAGCCTCTTCCTTGCTACCATTTTGTGCCCTCCTTCAGTCTTCTGGAACCACTCCTGTTTCCAATAAGCTGTTAAATAGGACTGTCAGAGGTGCAGCCAGTACCTTCCTGAGCTCCCTCAAGACTCTTGAATGCACCCCATCGCTTTGTCCAATTTCAGATTAGTGAGTCCCTTCAGGACACTGTCCTCTGAAAACAGACTAGTGTGCACCTCTCTCCA
This sequence comes from Neoceratodus forsteri, assembly GCA_016271365.2. Lineage (NCBI taxonomy): Eukaryota > Metazoa > Chordata > Ceratodontiformes > Ceratodontidae > Neoceratodus > Neoceratodus forsteri. The sequence goes on along the minus strand of JADMNL010000027.1, from coordinate 260,326,219 downwards.
AAGCTCCTGTTACTTTTTTGTAGCCCCTCCCTTTCTCCTTCTCTATGAGCACTGAACAAAGTATTCGTTTAGGATGTCTGCCTTTTCCTGGCCCTCCTCTGAACAGTTACCGCATTCCCATTTTAATCTTACATTCCCATCTCTGGTCTTCCTCCTTTCGCTTCATACCTAAAACATGTCTTGTCCCCTTTGTCACAGCCTGGGCTATTCTCTCTTCAGTTTGTGCCTTCATGCTCCTTACTGTTGTCCTTCTTTCCTCTAATACACCTCTCTAGCCTCCCCCTCTGTGTCCCTTATACCTTCTGAATGCCCTTTTAGCCTTTACTTTTCTGCCACCTCTTTTTAGAACCATAGCAGTCTCTTTTCCTCTTGCTTTTGCTCAGTTGCTTGACGAGACATTTTGCCTTCCCTATGGCCCTTTTTAGCTTCACTCACTGTTCCTCCCCTACTCAGATCACCCCCCCAACCAGGTCATTTCTCAGGCATTTACTGTTTGGTTTTTTTTGCTTTTTTAAAATCTGCCCTCCAGAAGTCCAGGACCCTTGTCATTATGTGGTTCAGTTCTGAAGCCATCCTTATAATGAACCACACTGTACAGTGATCACTGTTCCCCAGGTGGAGTCCTACCTTAAAATCTGTAACACTGTCTTTGTTAGTGAGTAGCAGGTCCAGTATTTCCCCATCATGAGCGGGTTCCCTTACTAGTTGCCTGAGAAACCCCCTGCAGAGAGTCCAGGATGTCCTGCTTTAAGCCAAGTGACAGCTGGGAGATTCCAATCTACAACTGGCAGATTGAGGTCCCCACCAACAGCACCTTCCCTGTTCTGCCATCTTGCCAATGGCTTCCACCAGTACTTTATCTAACTTCTTTCCTGTGCTGGAGATATGTAAATCATGCCAGTGTGAACAGAGGCTCCATTCCCATCTCTAGGGTGATCCACATCACCTTTGCTCCCTCCTGTATTCCCTGTATTCAAACAACATGAAGTCTTGCTCTATTCTGACAAGTTGCAGTTAGCTCCAGCTCTTGAACTGCCCGGAGAGTGAAGGGTTAAATTCTGTGCCAGGCATAGACGTTGGGCTCGAGCTTGGTTGAAAACTCTGTGTCCTTTCAAACCCAAACCATCAGATTCTTTACTCCGCCTCACTGAACAGTTGCTCCAGAGATTTCTCCTTCTGCTTGGTTCAATCGCGGTTAAAGTTTCGGTTTAGTCAAACTTTTGTTCCGTTTTGTTCGAGACTCTGTCTGTGGTACCATAAGTACTTAGATTAGTAGTTGCTGTGTGAAAATTGTGAAACTTTTTTCGATTGATTCGCTGAATCCATCCTGTAATAAAATCTTAAAAGAAAAAAGTTAGTGTGTGGTTAACGGTCCGTATCAGTTTAAAAAAAAAAAATGTAATTTAGCATTTTTTCCATCACCCATGACACGGTGAGAAACCGATGAGGGCTGAGTCTTGCCTGGCAGTTGCCGTTAAAGGGTAAGTTGGTTAGGCTGGCCATGTCTGAGAAACCCAAGAAAAAACAGGCCCATTGGGTTTCAACACTGCAGTGTGTGTGGAGAGGTCTTTGCTAAGGCTGATCCCCACACCATCTGTGTTTACTGTCTGGGGTTTGACCACCTGAATTCAGACTGCCAAATTTGTAAAGATTTCCTAAGTCTACCCTGGAGAAAAGGTTAGGTAGACTTAGGGATAAGGAAGGCCGAGAAATCTGTTGACCCAGAAGGCCAGCCAGGTTCAGTTCCGGACCGAACCAGAAGGAGTGCCCTCTGACCAGTGCAGTACTCTTTGGGCAGGAGGAGAGCGATCCTGAGGGATCGGTTCCTACAAAGAGAAAAAGAAAGGAAATTGGCTGGTTCGGATCCAGAGCTGCATGTTCCAACAGCCGAAGAAATAGCCAAAGCGATTTGGATTGTGGAGTCGTCGTCCAGTTCGACTGATCCGACGCCTTCTGGCAGGGGTTCGGTTTGGTCTGTTCTCCGATTCAGGATTATACCCTGAAGATTTTATGAACTGGAGTTTGATGAGGAGGGATTTTGAAGAGGATGATTACAATGGTGAAAGTCTGGATGTGCCTGTGGAACTGGACATCTCCCCAGACAGACCTACTGGTGTTTCTACTCCTAGGCTTTCTGATTTCCCTCCCACTTTCTGTTCTACAGAAAGTGTCTCAACCCTCCAGCTTCCTATTGAGGAGGCTGTAGAGGATCAAGAGGAGCCTGACTTCATAGAGATGATGGACATCCCTGAGTCTAAGAGACTGTCTATTCCCTCCATAAGACATTTGGGAAACAGACACTAAAATTTTTAGGTCTCTAATTCTGTACCTTCCTGTTGACAAAAGAATGGACAAGAGGTATACCTTGTCAGGCTCGGATACTGATTTTCTTTACCACCAATGCAGCCATGTTGGGGTAGTGCAGGCTGCTGCCTGTGGCAAGGCAAACATCCCCTTGGCCTCACACCCCCAGACAAAGATTCCAGGAAGATAGATGCAATGGCAAAGAAACAGTACTTGGCATCATCTTTGGGACTCAGGCTAATTATATGACCTCCACAGCCAGGTACCAGAAGTCCAGGTGGGACACTGTACTGGCACTGGCTAAACAGGCTCCCCAGCTAGCCAAGGAGCTGGAGGCGGCGGCTACTGATGGGATTGAGGCATCAAAGGTGCAATTTCATGCTGCTGTGGACTCCAGTGATGTGTCATCAAGAGTCATGGCTACATCTGTGGCTCTTCAGAGAATGGTCTGGCTCAGATGTACTAGCCTCTTGCTGGACACCCAGGCTAAGGCCATGGATTTTCCTTAGTGGGTAATTCTCTGTTTGGGGAGCAGACAGAGAATTACATGAAGAAAATGGATGACTACAAGACCACTTATAGGAGTGCCCAGGCCAAGGAAATGCAGGCAACCCTCAGAGGCAGCAGTCTAGGGGCAGGGTAGGCCTTTTGAAGGTCTTTCTACCAGGCACAGGCATCCTTTTCTTTTCCTCAAGGGGTTCTTCAGAGGAGAGGCAGAAGGGGATGAACAGGGCAGTATCCACCCCTCAGCCTAAGGCTCCTGCCAAGCAGACACCCTGATGTGTCAGTCCGGTCAACTCCCCATTCCAGTAGGAGGCAGGCTGGCTTACTTTGTCCAGGACTGATGTCTGTTACTTTAGACAAGTGGGTCCTGGAGGTTGTAAGCCAGGGCTGGTTCTGAGTTTCAAAGTTTTCCGAAACTGAGACCCAGATCCTTTCCACCTGCAAGTACATCAGAAACGCTTGCCCTAGAGGCAGAGGTTTTGTCTCTACTGGCTTTAAAGGCCATAGAGGGGTTCCTACTCCTTACAGGGCAAAGGTCTGTACTCCAGGTATTCCTTCCTGAAAAAGACAGGGAGTGGCGACCATCCTAGATCTAAAACACTTAAACAAGTACCTGGTAAAGCCAAAATTCAGGATGGTGACTCTGGGAACAATTCTTCCTTATCTGAGGCCAGGAGACTGGCTAGCCTCCTGGACCTCCAAGATGCCTACTTTACATTCCCATCAGGTGCTTCCACAGAAAGTACCTCAGGTTGAAATTGCCCTCAGGCCATTACCAGTTCAGAGCAATGCCCTTTGGCCTAACTGCAGCTCCAAGGGTGTTCACAAAGTGCCCAGCGTGAGTGGTAGCCTTCTAAGAAGAAAGGATTTCAATCTTCTTGATCTGGACAATTGGCTCCTTGTAGGGCCAGTCACCAGACCAAGTCAAGTCAGGTCTGCAGGTTACTCAAAGTTCTGACTTCCTTGGGGTTCCTCCTCAATCTTCCCAAGTCAGTTCTCGAATCAGTACTGCTTCCCATTTTATAGGAGCAGAGTTGGACACCATCAAGGCAAGAGCCTTCCTTCCTCTGGAAAGGGCAAAAGCCATCTTTCAGCTGGTTCTTCCTTCGCTTCTTCTTCTGGTTTCTCAACCAGCAAGGCATTTTCTGCAGCTTCTGGGCCACTGGCAGCTTCCACAGCAGTGGTCCAAGGGGCCAGGTTTCAGATGAGGGACATTCAGTTCCATCTGAGAGCCTTTTGGTCCCAAAGGAAACATCCTCTTACCAAGCTAGTTTCTGTCACTCAGACCTTGATTCAGGCCCTTCAGTGGTGGCAGGACCTGGACAATCTGAGGCAGGGTGTTCCATTCATCTTTCAGATTCACTCTGTGGTTATTACCACAGATGCTTCCCTTTGGGGTGGGGAGCCCATCTGGGGCTCTCACTGCTCAAGGACTGTGGTTCCTTCAGGAATCCCTTCTTCATGTCAACCTTCTGGAACTCAGGGTAGTATTCCTTGCCCCAAGCTTTCTCTCAGTCAATACAGAACAAGGTGGTTCAGGTCAGGACAGACAACACTACCACCATGTGGTACATCAACAAGCAGGGAGGCACTCAGTCCAGGGCCTTGTGCATGAAGGCCATGAAAATATGGTCCCTGGTTTATTCCCTGCAGACCTCTCTGGTGGCAGTCTACCTCCCAGGAAAGGACAATGTCTAACAGATGCATTGAGCAGGATTTCCGGGGCCATCACAAATGGTTCCTGGATCCCTTGGTATTGAGGGTGATTTTCTCAAGGTGGGGACTCCAGAGATAGATCTCTTTGCAGCCCCAGACAATCACCAACTTCCTCTGTTTTGTTGCAGACCCCAGTCTCGGCTCAGTCCCTCTGGATGCTCTGATTTTGAACTGGGAAGGGACATTTTCTATACCTTCCTCCCTCCCTTCCCTCTACTGTTCAAAGTTCTAGTCAAGATAAGGTCACAGCCTTGCAAAGTGATTCTGATTGCTCCAGAATGGGCCAGGCAACCTTGGTACCTCTGTTGCTGTCCCTAGGGGTCCATCTTCCCTGTCTCTTCCCAAGAATTACAACCTGTTAACCTCCTCTCAGGGAGGATTTGCTACCCCAATCTTCAGTCACAGTCTCAAGGCATGGCTCTTGAAGAGTTAGAGTATGCAGATTTGCACCTATCCCAAGGGGTTCTGGATATTCTCAAAGCTTCTCAAAAGCCAGCTACCAGAAAAACTTACAACTCAAATGGAAAAGATTCAGCATTTGGTGTGCAGAAACATATATCCCCAGATACTGCTGACTTGTCTACAGTTCTCAGGGCCAGATCAAGCCTTGGGGGCCTGGGACACTCACAACTTGTGGCCATGTAAAACGCCTCGACTTTTCATACCAAAATGTTTTATTTTGGCAAACATTTACTGAGCACATTGTTTATTAACCATAACAACCACCGTATGGGAGACTACCCCATTATTCACAGGAGAAAAAGTAACTTGAAGTACAACACCCTGTCATGTTGTCATAGTCTGTAATGTTATATTTATTGTACTGTACAAGACATGAAGGCCGCCAGGCTCCAGATGCTCTGGGGTCTAGATGCCCTGTGGTGAGTTTTGGGCTTTTATTGAAGTCGCTTCCTCTAGACCCTGTTCAGAAAAGCAAGTAATCTTTAAGTAACCTCTTTAATCACAAGTTTATTTTAAGGAAATAAATTAAACAAAATTAAACAGTGCTTTACTAAGAGGTATGCATCCTACTCCAAACAACAGTAAGTTACTGTATGTACCCATTGTACAGAAGTGTGCAGTTCCAATGTACAAATGCTATGACTCAAATAAACAGACTGATGTCATACCTTTATCTGCTCATGGGATATCAAAGGAATGATTAATTCCATTTATTTCAGAGTTAGAGGATCCATGCATGTATACACACACGCACATCCTTTTATCTCTTCTTTGAACAAGGTCAGATCAATTATCTCAGCATAAAAATAAAATACAGATATCAACTTTCTAAGCCACTTACTGAACGCAAACTGTCTGCTGTTGCTTGGCGCCCTTTGAAACTCCTTAGTTTAGCAGCAGCAGACAGTTTAGAACAGTGCATCGATTAATCATGCTGCTAAGCGTATAGAGTGGCCGTATGCATAGATAGCGAGTGCAGGTGCTGCTGCTGGCAAAGTGCATGCTGAGCCTCAAAACCATCAAGAAAGAGTGGTATAAAAATGCTGCCAAGATGGATTGTATGCAAAGCTCCTGGTCCTGGCGCCGCCTCAGATATGCAGTGGCAGCCCAGGTCTGGTTGCAACTTGCACCGTCCAGGTCCAGTCCCAGACTCAACAAATGGAAAACCTGTCAGTATCCTAAGGAGGTAGATCACGGTGCTTGCATAGTTAGCCTTCTTCACTTCTTGTGCCACACAGTGCCAGTTTGTTTTTCTAGCAAGTCACCCAACCCTAGCTGCAGGCTGCAAATAATGGAGGAGGAAGGTGGGGGAGGATGAGAGAAATCTTCTGCAATGCTGGCTTGCTGGGGCCTATCTGTAGCAGGAGGGTCCGGGGGCTTGTGTTTTGTTTTCTTTTAATTAAAGAAAGCCTCCCAAAGTCATTTTTTTGTTTGTTTTGTCTTATGAGCAAGCCCCGGGGTTGATTCACGCTGACTCATGCAGGGGGAGGCATGATTTATTACAAATCCCTTACCAGTACTGTACCACCAGAGGGAAGGGGGAACGAGAAATCTGCAATGTAGGCTTGCAGGGGGCCTATCTGTGGGACGGGGCTTGTGTGTTTTTTTTATTTTATTTAACAAATGTGCTTCTTCAAGTCACGCTGCTTTCAAGGATTTTTAAGGGAGCAAGCTGCCGGGGCCTATGGGGAGGTTGACTCGCTTAACTCAAGGCTATGGGGCAAGGGGAGGTGGCATGATTTAAAACCACCAGTCCACCTACTAAAAGTGTCTCTCGCCTCGACTAGTGGGGGGCTAGTTTCATGGCGGGGCCTGGGGTATTTGCCCCATTTGTCTCTTAATCCAGCCCTGACAGTTCTGGATTATATGGTTCATCTTAATGGCCTATGCCTCAAACCAGCTACTCTAAAGTTCATTTGTCAGCTGTTTCTGCTTTCCTGTCAGTGGGGAAATATTCTCTTTATCATATCACCCTGTATTCTGTAAATTTTTCAAAGGTTTGCATCATACCAATCCCCATTTAGGGATCCTGCCCCTGCCTGGGATTTGAATATTTGTATTGCTCAGTTTATGCAACTTCCTTTGAGCCTATGTTCTCAGCAAAGCTCAAGTACTTGACTTGGAAAACTGTGTTTTTGGTTGCTGTTACTTCTGCTAGACGTATCAGTGAATTGCAAGCCCTGTCAGTGGAGCCTGACTTCATCTTTTTCCATAGAGATAAGGTGGTCCTTAGAACCAATAGAAGGTTCCTACCAAAGTGGTTTCTGATTTCCACTTAAATCAATCTATGTCCCTTCCTGTGTTTTTTACTGATCACACCTCCTCAGGGAATGGAGGCTACAGTTTAGGCATTAAAGGGCCCTTAGTTACTACTGGACGCATAAAGGGTCACAGGTTGGACTCCTTCAGGTGTTTCTTACTATGGGGAAGTAGGTAAGGGAAACCTGCCACCAAGAGAACCATTGCCAGGTGGATCATGTCCTGTATTCCATTCTGCTATGAAAGCTGGGAAAAACTGCATCCTCAGGCCTGAGGGCTCATTCCACTAGAGGTACAGCTGCATTTCTGGCTGCAGCTAGGGATATCTCTTTGTTAGAAATCTGTCAAGCAGCCACCTGGAAAACAATTCATACCTTCACCAAGCATTACTCTCTGGATTGCCAGGCTAGGAGTGATGCTAGGTTTGGCATATAGTGCTTTCTGGAGCCTATTCCCAAAGTAGGTTCTGTCCCTTCTCCATGGAGGTACTGCATGGTAGTTTCGTAATTTGTCAGAATACAGCAAGACTTCATGTTGTTTGAAGAAAAAATTACTACCTTAGTAATTGTATTTCTTCTAATGGAGTCTTGCTGTATTCTGACCTCTCCTGCCTCCCTCTCAGAACCTGTTTTGGGAAGTAGGTGGGCAGGTGCAGTGTTGCACCCTAAGGGTTGTCTTTTCCCATTCCTTATGTGGGGTGCTTTGTAATTGTTTAATTAAGAGTTTTTGTTCTTATTATCTGGTTTTGGTTTTTGGGTTTCCAACTTGAGTTTTTGGGAGTCCAAAATCTTGTTGCCAGGAGGCTACTAGGAGTTTTACAATTTCCACATTTAGTCAGTGAGTTTTAGCTTGTAAGAATCTGACAGTTTGGGTTTGAAAGGACACAGACAGAGTTTTCAACCGAGCTTGAGCTCAACGTTCATGCCTGGCATAGAATTTAACCCTTCACTGTCCGGGGCAGTTCAAGAGCTGGAGCTAACTGCAACTTGTCAGAATACAGAAGACTCCATTAGAAGAAATACAATTACTAAGGTGAGTAATTTTTCTTCTGTAGCCATCCCCAACATAAAGCAACACACCCTCCTTTCCTTCCCACCCTATCCCTCCTGAACAGAGTGTAGCCTGGTATGGACATGTACCACATGCATTTCAGTGCTTCATCACTCAGTAATGGTCACAATATCCAGGTCAGCCTCTGCCATGATGGCCTCAGATCTGGAATCTTATTTCCTAGACTTCTAGCATTTGCATACATTGCATTCCTGATTTTAAGAACGTGAAAAATGGCCAGCAGAAGGAGACCCCTTGGTCTATTGGGTCTGCTCAAAACAATATGGATTGTTTCCAGCCTTCAGCTTATATCTGTGACCCCACTTTGTTACCACTCTGCTTGTTACCCCCTTTCTTTCCTTCCTTTGTGCCCTCTCTCATTTCCCCTTTTTAATGCTTCTTTTCCCATCCCCTTTATTTCTGTCACCTGCTTCCTTTATTAATTTCCATGCTGAGGGTTTTCATTCCTTTGTCTCTCCCTACTTTTTTACATTTATTTATTGATTTTGCAAGTAAAACTTACAAAATGATTTACAGAGGAGGATAACATAAAAATGTGCAGCACAGACGATATATGCTTACAAAGATCTTGTATGACACCCTTTAGTGGTACAGCATGGGGTGGATTCTCAAATAAAGACATAAATTCATCCATCGTATGCAGCCAGGAAGGCCAAAAAAGGAATCATTAACAGGCTGATCAAGTAGGTTTACCTTATTACCAAATCGACTATAAAATCTAATTGATTCCACCAATACAGTCCTACCATTATGCATATCTAGGTATATTCCCAAGTCTTCCAGAGACATTTAATATTAATTTCCTGTTACTGGACTAGTCATCAGTCACTATAAAACATAACCACTTGAAGCAGGGGTTAAGTAGAACATTTGTTGTTAAACATCAAGTGATCCCTTTTACTCCCATAACAAAGTGAATGACAATAGGAGAACTAGGTAGAAAAGACACTTTCTTATAACACATTTCACAGGCAGATGTAACTGAGCTTAACCTGCTATAATAGTGATCCCATATATTTTCCCCATAGGTGAAGACCAAAACAGCGTATAAATAGTGAATCAAATCGAACATTAGCCTGAAAGATGCAAACTATTGCAAAATGGGATCCAAGTTACAGTCTAATACAACCTTCTCAGTTCCAGAAATGGGCCATTAACTAGAACAGATCCAGTCCCCATATTATAAGTCTACTTTACCAGGTGGACCCAGATAATCAATCATTTTCAGATGAAGTTTCTTCTTTGTCTCCTCCAGCCAGCTCCAATTCAATTTTCTGACCATCCTGTTTGCATCCTGCAGCTTGTTAAATAGATACTGTGCCCATTCCACATCAACCGAGCTTGGCCAGGAGAAGAAGCTGGTGCTGCACTTTGAGTTGGTGCAGCTGGCTCCACAGTCCATCAAAGGGCTTGTGATGTTGGCGGGTGCTAAACAAGAGGTCTGGAAACAACATGACTTCATTGTCCCCATATTTTAGAACCCTGTGGTGCCTGGGCATTGTGAGAGCCTGATCTCTGTCTCCAATCCCTGTGCACACAATTAGGAAGGTCCTAGGAGTCAAGGTATCTGTTGCAGCTCTTCTAGGAGTGATTCTATAAGTTTTTCCAGACATAAAGCAGGTTCAGCTTCCTCAAGCCCTAATATAGCCAGCAGAAACATTTTGGCAAAGATCAGGCTGTGCTCCTTCAGCATTCTCCGACAGCCCGATCACACGTATATTGCACTCTCTTGCCTGGTTCTCCACCGTCTCCAACCTTTGATGGAGGTGAAAGTTCTATTTTATTAATTTAAGTAGTGGCATCCATCGATTTAAGGATGAAAGATTCAGAGCGTTGAACTATGGTTTCACAATACTCCATTTTAGTTTCCAGAGCAGATACTCTCGGGTGAGAGTATCAAATGTTTTATCTAAGTCCTGCACTATTTTAATGAGCTGATGGAGTGTGGCAAGTATGGAAGTCAGTGAGGCCTCCTCCGACAGCTTATCAGGAGAGTCCTCCATTCCACCCCGCTGGTCAGGCCTTTCTTTCTTATTCTGCTTTTTAGGAACAAAAAGTTGCCAGCTGGCACTCCAGCCCCTTAGGTTTTGCCCATCATATGACTTGTAGATAGCCCAAGCACTCTAGAATCATTTCTAGTACTTTACAAAAGAATAAATTAAGTTTTATAGTTTTTAGATTCTTCTTCGGAGCTCGAGTAAATTGTTGCTTCCTCTCAGCTGCTCAGCAGCCCCACCCCGGGTTCTCCCTAATTTCTACTTCAGCCTGTGGGGAGGCAGTTACTGCCTCCCTGATTTCTTCTGCCACCCCACTCAACTAGTTTAAATGTTCATCAAAATAACATCTAAACCATTCACTGAGGACTGTGGTTCCCCTCCCAGATGGAGGCAGGCCATCACCCTGTAAAGGCCTTTATTTCTCCAGGTGGATCCCAGTCCCCAGTGTAGCTGAATCCCTTCTCTCTATCATTTCTTCAACCATGAGTTGAAGGTCTTGGCATAGAGATCCTCTCCTCCTCCCCCTCTGTAGACAGTCAACCCCTTGGCAAAAGTCACTGACCATGCTACCCATCTGAGACTCCTCCCCAGGCCCTTAAACTCCCCTGCACTATTCTAGCCCTGTCTGTAGCCAAGTCATTTGTCCACAGGTGGACAATGACATCCAGCTCTGTCTCCTGTCCTGCTGTCATAGCAATCCTCTGGATCTGCTTCCTATCCCTCCGGCCATAGCACCCATAGGCACCTAATATCCCTCTCCCACCCTTTTCCTATTCTCAAATCTATCCACCTCAAAATTGAGTCCCCTACCAGAAGTTACTTGATCTTCTGGGGTTGTTTGCCTCCTTCCATGTGGCCTCCACTGTGGAGAACCCCACATCCTCCCTGGTCACTACTACAGGTGATTGCTCCTGGCAGTATCACCTCACCAGGACAGTGTAGAAATTTCAAAGTTGAACTAGTTGGAAGAACGTGCCCCTGACCCAACACCTCTTCCAGAGCCCACTGCAGTCCAATCGCCTCCTTCCATGCATCCTCTGGGGTAACAGTGTCAGACTCAGTGCTCCTGGATGGGGAAGAGATCCCCAAATCCTAGCCAACTCAGCCTGGAGTCTAGTGATACCTCTCTCACCCAGAGACGCATTAGAAGAGGCAGTATTAACAGTCTCCAGAAGGTCTCTCTGAAAACTGCCACCCCACAGTCATTGCACTGCACCACTCCTAGCATTCCCAGCGCCTATACTTTGTATGCTACCTGCAAATACTTATGAGCCCATACCCCTGATACGGTGTTCCTAGTTTCCTTTTGTGTGTGTGTGTTTTGTTACCTGTGTTCTCTTGTATCTGGTGTACTTCCTCATATACTGTTACCCTATCTAGGGTGTTACTCCTATTCCCAGTTTAGGCCTATTTTTTACCTTCTGCCCTTCCCAGCAGTGAATGCAACAACAGGAGTGAACAGGTGCCTTACCTTAGTCGACTGGCAGAATCCTGTGCTTCTCTGCTTCCTTCTGCTGATGTCTGCCAATGCTCAAGATACCAATCACACCTGTTCCACTCATTCTCTGTTCCACTCACTCACTGGACATGAATGAGATGGGAGAGGTACTGCTGTTTGAAACCATACTAAGAGTGTTTCTATATAGAAGCCAGCACACTGTTTTCTCCTGACAGGGTTTACTTGACCTAGGTTCAAGTTCAGTTATTCCTTACTCCACATTAAGAAGATCACCTTACTAGAGCTAACACATCCATTCCTAGTAGGACTAGACACAGATAAGGTCCTGATTAAAGGTAATTCAAAACAGTTTTTCAAACCCTCTAAATGCTCTCCTGTTTTCTTTTGTGTCCTTCCATAATTCTGATAAGTTATGACAATTTTCTGTTAAATTAATAATCTAATATTTGTGTACCTTTATAACTACACTTAATGCCTCTCTCCTCAGCAGTTGCTGTTCTCTCTTTCATGCAGCCTGCACATTCTTTGACATCTGTAACACCATTTCACACAATGCAGAACAGCCTGGAATGGTGTATGTGATGTCATAGAATGTCTTAGAAATATGAAAAGAAAGAGGAGTAGTGGCTGAGAGTGGAACTCTCTGCAGATTGGAGACCACCTCAAAGTCAGATTATTAATCAGAAATTGGTCAGAGCATATCAGGATATATAACTGGCATGGAAAAATAAATGGGAGGGCAGCAAACTTATTCTAAAGCAGTCACTGATAAACAGCAATGCAGTTGACATTACAATACTTGTAACAATGCTGCTTAACAGGCACAGTAGAGTAGCATCACAAATGACATCGGCAGTTTGGTGGCATGATGACTCAGCATCCAGTAACCCTGAGGAAATGGAATTAAAAAAGCACTATCCAATCTGCCCATTTCTCCCTACCCACACCATTACGGCAGACCATGCCCAATCTACAGCTCTTTCTCCTCCTATTGCACATGATCTTTAAGAGCCACCTCTTGACCACTGCCCTGAAGTAGCTCTCTGAGGTGATCACCTGGACATGTGGAGGGAGGGAGTTCTTGAGAACTGGGGCCACAGCAGAAAACACCCTACCCTGTAGATTATAGTGTTGAACAGAGGGCAGTAAGTATCCCAAATCCCTGGGATGAAGGGTCTTACTAGAGTGGGAGGAGTCAAACACTTGCAGAAGCAGTTCTTTGAACATCTGGACTCTGTCCAGATGTCTGTAAGCTGATCCTTGATCATTGTCTCCAGTATGTTTCCACAGTTGAAGCAGGCTCACCAGCTTATATTTAACTGCTGTTTCTACTTAGCTTTTTTCCCCTAAACTTTCTTTGTGCATTCTGGCGCAGGAGGGATGTACTCCAGATCTGTCCAATGATCCCTTCAACCCCACCTCCCACCCAGCATCCCCAATCAACTCAACCAGGAGGCCCACAATTTGCTCCCTGTGGTGGGACCTCCCAAATGGAGAGACCGGATCTACTGTTATATTCTGGCCAAGACTTGGGCCCAGCATCTTTCAGGTGGGTGGAGGCCAAGGTCCGAGGTATCATGCTGTGCTGGCTGCCAATGGGGCTTTTCTTTCTGGAGATGTGGATGTGCAATGATGTGCAAGCATGAGTGTGTGCTCCCATGCTCAACCACCGACATCCACCATCATCTTGACCCCAGTTCTTGTGATTCCTACTTTAGAGTCAGCAGAATACCAGGCACCGTGCCTCATGACCTCTGGATGATAGTAGTCTGATGCTCATCCTGCCACCCCTGGCCAGTCCTCTGATGTACTGGACTCATTCCTAAACCCAGGTCACCAGTGTTGTGAGGAGCAGCACTACCGCTACATCAGCAGGCCAGCTTCTACTTCCCTTTTAAATAGGTCACATTTTCCCTTCTCCAGGTCCCCAGGCACCTTGCAAGATGTTCTTCAAGGATGTTTCCTCCATAAAGCTATACACATTGGGCTATAACCAGCATTGGAACCCATGGGGACTCTTTACAGCTCAGACCACCCACATTACCATGCAACCAGTTATGATGTAGTACTTCAGTGCTGGCTAGATAATGTGGCAGGCCTCATTCACCTCTGTTCTTTTTTACCCAATATTGAATAAATGTCAGATCTTGTGGGACTCCATATTTGGCATCCTTTTCTATTTTTGTTGGTTTGGTTTTGTTGTTTGGTTTGCTTCAGCACCACTCCTCATGGTTCACCACTGTCCGCTTGTTGTTTTCCAGCAGTTTATGGTGTTGGACCCACCACCAGCCAAGAAAAGATCATTTTTTCATAACTGTGTGGCAACAGGATCACTTGCACTAATCCCTACCACCATTGCCTTAGATGTCTGGGTGTCAGCCACAATGTGAAATGTCTGATCTGCCAAGGCTTTATGAAGGTAATGCTGAAGAGCACAGGAAGATGTATTCTGAAATCCTTCTGAAAAGAATGAAAAGGATAACTTTGCAGGTCCCAGTAAGGTGTCCTCTGCTAGTCCATTGTCTTCAGGTAAAAGTTGCCCCTAACAAAGTTGGAGTCTTGTCCAGGTTAAGAATTCCATTCAGGCCTCATGGCTTTTAATGCCCCATGTTCTCCATGACCCAGCCTTTGATTCATGTAGAAACACTTTAAGATTATGTTTCATGTAAATTTGTTCAAGTCTATTACAGTCTCAAAATTATTAAAATTTTGCTCACAGTTTTGCAAACCGCACCTAGGTGGATGGGAGCAGAATGTTGTGTATGATGTCAATGTAAACATCTGTCCTAGTGTTGTGAAGGCATTATATAGATGACATCCTGATGGTGTGGCAGCAGGTGACAGATGAACTGAAAGATTTTGTGGTTGTCCTAGAAAACAAAAATGAATGTCAGCTTTAAATTCTTGGTCACTCACAGTCTTACCAACATATCCTTCCTGAACATCTATGTTGTGAAAAATCTGGAACAAGGAACAGATACAGATCTGCTCAGAAGCCCACAGGCAGGAACACCATCCTGTTAGCTAGTTCATGTCACCCCGTCACACCCACCAATCAGTTCTTGAGAGCGACAGGAACTGCAGCACTGACCAAGTATTTCAGAATCAGGCTGCTTCCTTGTGCAGAAGGTTCTGGGACAGAGGTTATGTAGATGAAGGGTTGGTGAGATGGATTGAACATTGATTGAAGGAGAGAACAGAGAGGGTGAGGGTTCAGGGTTATCTGTCAGGTGCAGTGAGTGGCGAGTGGCGTGTCGCAGGGATCGGTGCTGGGACCTCTGCTGTTTGGTATTTTCATGAGTGACCTGAGGATAGATAGGCAAAACAAGTTAATTAAATTTGCAGATGATGTCAAATTGGGAGGTGTAGTTGATACTTTTGAGGACAGATTAAGGTTTGGACAGAATTTCATATATAGTGAGGAATGGCCAGAAAAATAAAATGAGTTTTAACTTCAACAAATGCGTGATATTACACATTGGTAAAGGTAAAATAAAACATGATTATTACATTCAGGGTTCTAAGTTAAAGGTTTTTAGTGTGAAAAGGACCTGGGTATGTGTGTGTGTGTATATATATATATATATATATATATATATATATATATAAGACAAAGAACCTCTGTGCGCAAACACTGAGGCAAGGGTTACCCCAAAGGGCATTTGGCTGGAAAGCCAAGTTTCAAGAAAATATAAAATCACACATGCTCCTCACAATGCAAAGCATCATGGGCTGCATATGCAAATCACCACAGAATGTTATGCTGGTCCAACTTTAAGCAGAATTTTATTTTAATGGGTTCACCACAATATATCCAAGGCACACTGCCTTAAGGGTAGCTGGTCCATTCCACTGGGGTGTCAAACAGACGAGGCATACTGATGAGTCCTGGTAGGACGAAACACGTGTCTATGTCTTCTGTTAGCACCTTGCAAACTGTGTGAGAGGCCGTTTGGCACCATGCAATTCTGCTTAAAGTTGGACCAGCATAACATTCTGTGGTGATTTGCATATGCAGCCCATGATGCTTTGCATTGTGGGGGCATGTGTATTTGTATTTTCTTGAAACTTGGCTTCCCAGTCAAATGCCCTTTAGGGTAACCCTTGCCTCAGTGTTTGCATAGAGGTTCTTTTGTCTTTTAAATAGTTTTTATTTTAGTGGGTTCACCACACATATCCAAGGCACACTGCCTTAAGGGTAGCTGGTCCATTCCACTGGGGTGTCAAACAGATGAGGCATACTGATGAGTCCTGGTAGAGAAAACACGTGTCTATGTCTTCTGTTAGCACTTTGCAAACTGTGTGAGAGGCCATTCGGCACCATGCAATTGCTTAAAGTTGGACCAGCATAACATTCTGTGGTGATTTGTATATGCAGCCCATAATGCTTTGCATTGTGGGAGCATGTGTGATTTATATATATATATATATATATATATATATAAAATCTACACAACAGTATATGAAAAGTGGAACCCATTGTAAAGCCATAGCGAATAAGACTATGCATTTGGTTAACTGTATTAGAAGAAGTTTCCATTCTAAAATGCAGGGTATTAGTTCCATTATTTAAGTCTTAGGCCAACTTTAGATTATTGTTCTACAGTATGGAGTCCCTTTTAAAAAGGATAAGAACTTTAACAAGAATGATATCAGGGTGTAGGAAACTATCATATGAAGCTAGATTAAAAGCTACATGGTTATGGTCATTGGAATGTAGACGTAATAGGAGATTCATTGTTGATGTATAAATTGTTGAAACAAGAGACATTGAGAGAGGATTTGGGTTTAGAAGTTGGAAAATACTTTTATAATTTGAGGAGGCATGATCAACAGATAGTGGGACAAAGATTTAGAACTAATGTGAGAAAGTATAGTTTTCCATTTAGGGTGACTGAAACATGGAATAGATTACCAGCATATACAGTACAGGCAGATACTTTTCTACCTTTAAAGCTAGGGTAGATGAACATATAGCAGTCGGTGATGCTTGTCACCTCCACTGAATTGTGGGGACAACATCCATGGGCTATATAGCCTTCTTGACTGTCTTGGAAACTTCATATGAAACCTGTGTAATAAACTTTTTAAAGTTTTACTGCTACAAAACAGTATTTTGAAGCAGCTTACCTTCATGCTGTTATAAAACCGGTCATACTGGAGGCGATGTGGAGTACAGAGTTAAGCATGGGGCTAAAGATTAACTTGCCCCTTTAACTAGGAACAGTAATATGCAGCCAGCCATGATCGCATGTTAAGCTACTAACTCCAGCAGGGCTAGGAAACCCCAATTTCCTGTCTAGCCAGAGTCTAGTCTGCACCTTGTGCTAATGAGATGTCCCTGCTTATACTCCTGAATAAACCTTATTCTGTTTTTTTATGTGTCCAGCTCAGTTCGGTTTGGTACCAACAGTTGACTGTTGCAGAAGCACCAGATAGGAAAGCAGAATACTAGAGAAAGTAAGGGGTCCGTGGAAGGCCAAATACCAAACGCCACACCTGATGGAGAATGCAGCCCTTCTTCTGCCCAGACCCCGCTTGCTTATCTGCATCGTTGAGTACCCAGAGTCATCATCCAAGTGTGCCTGAACTGTTTGCATGCTCAGAGAAATCAACCTGGCAGCAGAGAGGAAAAATAAAACTGAACTGTATCCTGCTACATTAATCTTCCTGCAATCTGCCTTAGGAAATATAAATGTGCTTACATATACAGTAAATGTGCTTCAATTTGGGACACTGTCTGTTCTGCAACCCTGTAGAAGTTTAAAATTCAGCAACCTCCACAAACGCCACAGAGCTGCATGCTGCCAACCCCAGCAGATCTGTACAAACACAGTAAACTGAAAAGGCACCAAACAAACTTTTAAAGCATCCTTCCTGTTGCTATCTCTGGATTGCAGCTCCAGCAAAGTCAAATTGTTTAACAAACCTGCTACCCAGCAGCTACAGGCCTAAATTGTCCCTCCAATTTAAACGGTGGAACACTGTACCCACTGAGCTACCAACAGTGCTCCCAGAGCTCAATCCCACTTCAGTGTTGTACCTCTCGCTCCAACCCCGGTGCTGCACCGTAACAAGACCATTGCCAACTTCATGTGGCCCAGCAAACGGGACAAATGAGTGAACAACCCACAACAGTGAACAGCATTTCCTGCCACTTCTACAACACATATTCTAGAGCTCATCACTGCAATTCAGGCTATATGGGGCCTAACACCCACACAAGCCAGACCGCACATTAGGACCCACACAGCCCTGCAAGCTGCCTTACAGAGTGCTCCCTGGACAGCTGCAGCTCTGGACACCCATGCGGCTCCCCAATATCACCATTCCACCGATCCAGTAGCACAGTGCTCACCTCCAGCCTCTGCTAGCTCCCGCTTCTTCAGAGCCAGCCACCTCTGCCCCTGGCTCCATGTGGCCTTGCTACACCACTACACCCTGCCACTCCTGCCACAAACAGAGTGATCCTCTCCCCAGGCATGGCCATGCTCCAAGAGGGCACAGGGCAATACAAACAAGGCTGACTTCTGTCCAGCTGTACAGAGTGATTCTTCTTCCCGCTCGCCATGCTTCTCAGAAGGACCCATTCAATCAATTAATTGCAAGGAGACACAATAAAGGCAAATGGGGCAGAAGAAATGAAAAGGGAAAGTCATAACAGCAAGCAAGGAATTACGGGGCAAACAGAAACAAAGGGTAGCACAGGCACCCCATGGAGCAATCACCAATTGGGGCACTATTTAAATACAAAACAGCCCTGGAGACAGATCAAAATTAACTGAGGGCGCCACCACACGGAGGAAAGTTTGACAGCCCTGATAGACAGCACAATAAACCAAATGGAGTGCAGCAAATAAATGAACAAAATTCCCCAGCAACTGCCACTCACCACAGAAAGGTTGGAATCCGACCAAAACTTCAGCAGGGAAGAGGCCTGCAGCATGGCAAATCGCCATTTCATTCCCTGCACAGCAACCTAATGGCATGGAGTCGTCATTTTGTTGCCAGCAAACAGTACCATTAGTAGTGACCTTGCTCCCACTAGTCATGTTACCTCACTGCAGTTAACAATCTGAAATTACATAAATTCAAAACAAATGAATGGTTTTCAAGGACAAGTCAATGCAAGCCTATGCAATTAAAGATACAGTACGCCAAATAATTGATTATGTGATAAAAGTTTATTTAAATAACAGACAACACCAAAAACAGTGGAAATTGTTTATTAAGATGTCACTTAATGAAAATTGCTTACAAATAACTGTACTTTTGTCTACAAAAGTATTTTCTCTCTACAACTTGTTTCTTCCAACACGTCTCATTCTCTACATGGCCACCACTCCTTCTCATCCCTACAACCTCCACATTGAAGCATAGCGTTTCACTGCCCGTGATGTCCAAGACAGATGAAACTTCAAGCAACGGAGCCCCGGTGGGTTATCTTCACCTCCTCAGGGTCATGGGGTGACAAAATTGAAGCTGTCCTGCATGACATCCAGTCGTCCATCTCAGACCAACGGACACCCACTATGCAGGCCATTCAGGATGATCTCACCTATATTAAAGTTACTTCCCCACAATCCATGATCCACTCCGGCTTACAGCCAATTCCCTTCTCAGCACTACCTCATGAAGATGCTGTTGATGGTCTTGAACAATTTCAGGCCTGGATTGCCTGCACGGCTGGACCTGACCCTGTCATGAGTTCAATGCCTTACGCTTCTTCCTGAGTAGGACTGTCATTTTGTGGTTTAACGCGACTTCCAGAGCAAGTAAAAGGGACACTACCACACTGTATGCCACCTTCAAGGATCATTTCTACAAGCACACCCGTCATGGCTCTTAGAACAGCAACTGTGGGAAAGTACCACGAAACCCTCTGAGTCCCCAGAAGCCTTTGTAGTGGACTTTAGTCACAGTGCAAACCCCTGCAGAAGTCAGAAGATGGACAAATCACTACCTTTGTACAGGGCCTCCTCCTCACCTCTGCCTGTATGTCATCCAGCGGAAACCAACAACTTTGATGGACACAATTCAAGCAGCACTACTCGTGAACAAGACTCTAGCAATGTCTCGGCCCATATCTGTGCAAGCCCCAGTCCTCTCAGCCACACACTGACAACCTGTGTCCAGCAGCAGCAATCATTGATAGAGACACTCGCCAACAGCTTACACTTCAAGGCTAATATTGCTTCCCCTGCAGCCTCTGCTAATGTGCTGCAGCCACTTTGACCGAGACCTGAGCCACCCCTGTCTCCAGGAGAACCAGTAACCTGTCAGTGGTTCGGATTCAGGGACACACTGCTGCTGTATGCCACAAACTGTTGAACCACCACAGCAATCAAGAGAGCCAAGGGCACCCACTTTAGCACAACCAGCAATGTGGTCACAGCTACTTCCAGGATCAAGGGAACACAGCCACTAATCACCCCACTGACTCTTGTAACTCAAACAAACTGCACCCTCCAGCTGCTAAGTCAGGCACAATCTCACCTAAAAGAGCCAAAGTCCCTATCATCAGGTCACCCTCCTTGCAAATTACATCCCTGTCACCATTGGGAATTGGTCCACACATGCCTTGGTTGACTCTGAAGCAGAAATCTTCATTATCCACAGCAGTATACTCAGGACCTGGAATTCCGTGGTTTCTGCAGTCTGCGAATTTGCACAGAATTTGCATCATGCCGCAGAATATATATAGTGCCACAGAATTCATTGTTTAAATATACTGTTTTTCCATAGTGTCAGGCTTTCTTCCCACCTCGTTTATCCCGAAGTCCCTCCTCTATGCTCAGCATATTTATTTATTTATTTAAACAGCAGTTTGAAAACCTTTGAGCCATAGGCTCATTTACAAAGTACCTTGTCACAGTAAGACAAACAAAATACACAGTATAGCAGTACAACACAGTATAACAGTAACTTAAGACATAGATACAAACAAGCTGGTACAGGTAGGATTGATGCAAACTATACCAGAGTTATGTTGTCCTTAGCAACTTAGTAGTAAGCTTTGTCATAAGTATTAGATGCTGACTTTGACTAGTGGAATTACAGCCGGTGTTAATAAGGTGGTTACGTAAGGAAGTTTTGAAGCACGATATAGTTGGAGCTCAGAGATGGAGGGGCAGTGTGTTGAACCAGGAGGGGCCCTAAAGCTGAAGGCTCTTTGGCCGTGAGAGGTCCTAGCTCTAGGGATAACAAGAGGGTTTTACCAGAGGTCTGAATATGAACTAGTGGGACAGGTGGTGTATGGTGGTGGTCAATCCTGGCAGGGATAGCCCAAGGAGGGTCTTTTGTAAGGGTACAGGTCAGATATTTGAGGCACTCATCAAGATCAAGTACCAGTGCTTTAGCGTACAGTAGACAGGTGTGTGTTAGCCTAGGTGCCCCAGTAATTAACCTGCAGGCCTTATTCAGAGTAGTGCGAATTTTATGGGTGCGGTCTGATCAGCAGCACCATACACCGGCAGTCCATAGTCCACTAGAGACAAGATAGAGGAGGTGACTGCAAGTTGAAGAGAGCTCCGGGGGCAGTGTTTATACCGATGTAAGATGCCCAATCGGATATTAGTGGCAGTGGCTAGGGCAGCGATGTGTCCATGGAAGGAGAGGGAGGGTCAAAATGGATCCCTAGGTATTTATAGGAGCAAACTTGTTCGAGTGGGAAAGAGGACCCAGAGTGAATGAGGAGTTTGAAGTTGCAGGACTTGTTTTGAGGATGAGTGAGAACATGATTTTGTTTTTAAGATTTATCACCAATCTATGTTCCTTGAACCAGCCCTCAGCTTCAGCAAGGCTTCTGTAGCGAGTCCTGGAGGGCAATAGGGTTCGACTTGAGGCAAAGATGACTGCATCATCAGCGTCACAATAGAATGTTCCCGAGCAAGAGCGTGGAAGGGTGTTAAGGTCAAGGAGAATAGTAAGGGCCCAGAATGGAGCCCTGGGGAACCCAGAAAAGATGGGACAGATGTCTGAGTAGGTCCCATTAATTTTACACACTGTGAGCAGTCAGACAGATAACTGGTGCACCAGGAGATAGGCCCAGCAGCAAAACCAGAGAGACTAAGGGCATCAAGAAGGAGGGGTGGAGACAGTGTGAAAGCTTTAGAGAGGTCAATGAAGACCGCACCAGCCAGAGAACCAGTGCCTAAGGAGGAGTGGAGAAAGTTGGAGAACCCTAGGAGGGCTATGTTGGTACTCAGGCCCTGCTCGGAAGCCATGCTGCTCAGGACATAGGACATTGTAGGTGGAGAAGTAGTCAGAGATTTGAGAGGCCACCACTTTTTCCAAGGCTTTGGAGGGAGGAGAGAATGGAGATTGGCCAATAGTTTCCAGCCACAGTCCTATCACCACCTTTAAAGACAGGGGTGACAGTGGTGACTTTCCAGGCAGTTGGAACCTTCCCAGGCAAAGAGAGTGGTTTATGAGGCACGTGATCAGGGTAAGGACTGTGTCTAAGACCAGCCATAGGATACATGGATCCAGGGTGTCACTGCCTGTACTATTACTCTTGAGGGCAGTGACAAGGTGCGCCTAAGTTCTTGGGCAGAAACACGGGGAGGAGAAAATAAGGCAAGAAAGATTTATGGCAGGTGCTGGGGAAGGAGGGTCAAAAAAATTTGTAGGAGGATAGGGCTAAGGTCAGTGAATGAGGTGTTGAGGTGGTTGGCTATGAGGGCTGGGTCTGAGGAGATCATGCCATTAATGTTGATCTGGTGGGTGGGGAGAGTGCACTCCAATTTAACTGTTTAATGTTATCCCAGAAGGTTCTGGGGTTCCCCATGAGGCAGTGAGTGAGGACCGATAGTGCTCAGACTTGGCCTTTCTGATGGCCCAGTACACTTGTTTCAGGCGGCAGCATATAACTGCCTGTCACTGGGCAGCCAGTCTCAATGGCATGGTGCCATAGGTTGTCCCTATGTTTGAGTTGGTGGATCAAAGCTGGGGTTACCTAGGGGCATTCTGCCTTTTAGAATGGCGGGTCAACATTGAGGGCAAAGGTATCACAGGCATTATTAAAAGGTTGGATAAAGAAGGAGAGGCTGTGTCAATATCAGGAGTTGCCTGTATAAGAGACCAGTCAATTTAGGACAGAAGTTCCTTAAGTTTTATCAGTCCACCAGATATTAGACACCGCATGTGGACTGTGCTATGGGTTTGGGGACTGAGGATGACCAGTGGAATAGAATGGGGAGTGATCACTGAGAGAGTCTGGGAGGATTTGTACATTGGGGATCTGATTAGGGCGGTTGGTGAGTACCACATCAAGCAGGGTACTTGGAGCCTGTCTTGGGGTTAGTCCTGGTAGGGTGGGTAACTAGTTGCATTAGGTCTATTGCAGAAAAGGAGTCCCGGTAGAGGAGGGAGGAGGAGGGCTGAGCCAGTTGACATTTAAGTCACCCACCAGAATTTGATCAGTGGAAGGAGGTAGTGAGGAAAGGTATTCTGTAAGAGAGGCAATGGCCTGCGTTTGGTCCTGAGGGGCACGATGCAGTAGTCAGATAAAGGGTCCCTTTAAAGGGTCGAGGGTTAGTTTCAGTGTAAGTGCCTGGGCCCTGGGTCAAGGATGGGAGCAGGCAGAGCTAGTGGGGAGATTCCTTGACATAAATAGTGCAGCCGCTGCCCGCCTCCCAACACAGTCAGACCGGAGGAAGGTGAAACCAGGAAGGAGACAAGGAGTCAGGGAGGATTTCACAGCCAAGTCTCAACCAGGCTGATGACATCAGGGTTAATTGATGTGACCAGGCATTGTAGTGAGTCAAACTTTTTAGGAGGCTACAGATATTCATGGAGACCATACATAGGCCTGTGGTGCTATCTGGGGAGCTCCTGGGAACCGGGCCAGGGTTTGGATGAATGTTCCTGGCAGAAGTAGTAGCATGACTAGCACCTGGCTGGGAGATGGTGAGAGTTTTTCTTTTACGATTGACATGGGGGGAGGGAGGCTAAGGGAGCAGGGGTGGGCAGGGTGGTGCAGGAAGGAAGGCAAGAATAAGAAGACACCCAGATGTGCCTGAGGTGAGGAGGAAGCTAGGGGAGGGCAGGAGGACTGAGACACACAGAGGTCCCAAGGGGCAGGAGAGCAGGTTCAGCAGCAAGGGAGGGAGGGGTGCCAGGGCACAGTGCAGAGTAGCAGATGGGTAAGGTGGCAAGTGCACTGCTAGTGGGGATAGGCACAGACAGAGCATGAGGCAGGGCCAATACATTGTGGTGAGCAAGATCCAAGGGAAGTAGTACTGTACAGGTAGGAGTAGGAAGTAGCGAGGGAGCATAGGTCCCTAGTGGCCAGCAGGTATAACCTGCAAATGGGAAAGTGGGGAGATAGGTTCTGGGCAACAGGACGTGATGTCACCGGATGTGATGTCACGGGGGTGGATCCTTAATTGACAGCCACCCCTGGGTGGGTGGGTGGTTGGGCAGGCACGGGCAGGCGGCGTTGAGCGCCGTTGGGCTAGCACCCTCCTGCAGGCGTCCAAATGAAGAGAAGAGGCTCTTTACCTCAAAAGTTATCAGGCTGAGATTCGCTTCCTCAGCTCCTCAGGTGAGCTGCTTGTGTTGCTTGTTTGTCCCAAGTGCCTAGCCTTGGGGGCTGCCTATGTGGTGGAGAAAACAAAGCCTCTCATTACTATGCAGTGGGAGAATATGTTGTGACTTTCACAAAGGAGCTCCACTCTAAGCAAACAGGGCTATTCAAAATGAGGTCACACTAGGACCCAGCTATCCTAATACCTTCAGTTACAAGCACAATTAGATCCAATACCACAGTATTCAACAAGTCTGCTCTATATTAGCTGCTTAGTATATCTGGCTTTAAGGTATAATCAGCAATTAGATCCAATACCACCATATTAAACAAGTCTGCTCTATATCAGCTGCTTAGTATATCTGGCTTTAAGGTATAATCAGCAATTAGATCCAATACCACAATATTAAACAAGTCTGCTCTATATTAGCTGCTTAGTATATCTGGCTTTAAGGTATAATCAGCAATTAGATCCAATACCACAATATTAAACAAGTCAGCTCTATATTAGCTGCTTGGTATATCTGGCTTTAAGGTATAATCAGCAAGGCAACTCTAGGGCACCCAGTGAGTCCCTAGCTTTACACTTCAGCATTAGTAGCACAAAGAGAAGCAAATAACAAGCCCACCCAGTGGTGAACAGGAACAAAGTTAATAAAATATAAGTGTTCATCAGGTAGCACCCTCCTGCAGGCGTCCAGACAAGAGAAGAGGCTCACTTTACCTCGAAAGTTATCAGGCTGGAGATTCGGCTTCCACAGCTCCTCAGGTGAGCTGCTTGTGTTGCTTGTTTGTCCAGTGCCTAGCTTGGGGGCTGCCTTGAAAGTTATCAGGCTGGAGATTGGCTTCCTCAGCTCCTCAGGTGAGCTGCTTGTGTTGCTTGTTTGTCCCAAGTGCCTAGCTTGGGGGCTGCCTCGAAAGTTATCAGGCTGGAGATTCGGCTTCCTCAGCTCCTCAGGTGAGCTGCTTGTGTGCTTGTTTGTCCCAAGTGGGAGCATATGATGTCATCGATGACATCACATCATATTTAGCCAATAACAGGACTGCATTCTGCCAGAGAAATGAATAAATCATGCCGCAGAAATCAGAAAATGGAGCGTCAAGAGAGGTCAAGGAGCCCTGCCGCAGAAATCAGAAAATTATGCCGCAGGAACACCAGGGGTCCTGGTATACTAGACAATCCAGCTATTCATCCTGTACCTACTGTTGCTCCAGCTGACCTAAAGTACATCATCACAGCAAGCACTGCTACAGTACCTATCACAGACATGGTCCATCTTAAGTTCCACTTTGGCTCACAGCAAGCTACTGTTAAATTCTACCTAGTGCCTGAACTTTAACCAAATGTGATTCTTTTCCTGGACTTTCTCAAAGCACAAAGCCATCCTAGACTTTGCCTCAAACAAACTGTCACTAGATCCTGGAAGCAACTTGCAGCTATAGACTCGATCACTGTACTTCTTAAGTCAGAGATGGTTTTAATTGCCAAGATTTGAGATGACCCACTCCCCAAGGTGTTGTTGGCATCACACGGGATCCTCAGCTTTGTACTCTTCAGGTCTCCTTCCAGAAAACACATTTGCTGTGCATGGTGGTTCAGTATTCCAAAATGCTGCAACTTCACAGACAAGCCAGTGGTCATCTCAAAGGGTTCCAATATTGGAAAGTTTGTCTGTCTTCAGGGGACCAGCTTCAGCTTCTGCATGAACCTCAGCCTGGTTCCACTAACATTTGTCCTGTCAGTACCATCACAACCACTCCAGCATCACAAGGAATATCCTTCAATCAGCTCATCTGTCTCAAAACTTCCAGCATGTCCCACAGAGAAACAGCAACTTCTGGAAAACTACCCAGACATCTTTATTGGCTCTGATAACAAACTCGGATGCTGCAGTATCCTGCAATACACCACTGAGGTGCAGCCCAACCAAAAGTCAATTCATCAGTGAGCCTACAAAGTGAGACACAAACAAAAACAAATCCTGGAGGGCTTAATCACGGACATGCTTGAACAGGACATTATTAAGGAATCTACAAGTTCCTGGAGTGCACCTTGCTTGCTGGTAGTAAAGAAAGACAAAGGTTATTGGTTTGTGGTGGCTTACAGAAAGCTCAATGTCTACATGGTACAGGATGCACATCCTTACCTACCACAGAGGATGCCTTAGAGAGCCTTGGTGTGGCCAGCCCAGCCTACTTCACCAATCTAGATCTTCAGAGTAAATTTTATGAAGTCACTATGGATCCAGCTTCATGCTCATACACAGCCTGCTGCTGCCACTTGGGACTTTTCCAGTTTAAACATCTGCCTATGGGACTTGGAACAGTCCAGCCACATTTCAACTTGTCATGGAAGCTATATTATGTGGACTGTCTTGGAAATCTTGCCTAGTTTGCCTCAGTGATGTCATCATCTTCAGCAGAACTTTCCAAGGAACACCCTCCAGCATCTCAAAGAGGTGCTCAAATGTTTCAGGCAAGCCAACCTCAAACTTCTGCCAGAGAAGTGTTACTTTGCACAGCATCAAATCCATTACCTGGGGCATGTGGTCAGTTTGCAAGGCATCTCGCCAGACCCAGATAAACTCTCTGCAGTAAAAGACTATCCAGAACCTACAAACCTCAAAGACCTTAGAGCTTTCCTGGGCTTGTCTGGCTATACAGAAAATTCATTTGCAGTTATACCAAGATTGCAGCTCCACTGTATGCTCTCACCAAAAGGGATGTGATTTACGGACTTCTGAATGCAAAGAGGCCTTTGAAACTTTGAAAGAAAAACTTATTTCTTCCCAGTATTGGTCTATCCCAGGTTCAACCAGCAATTCAAGCTCTACACAGATGCTAGTTCCTTTGCAGTGGGTGATGTGCTGTGTTAAATCCAAAATGGAACAGAACAAGTTGTTTCCATTGCCGGGCTCTCTTTTCAGGTGAGCAAAACTGTGGCATCACAGAAAAGAATGCCTAGCCGTGGTCTTTGCTGTAAAGACGCTTGACTGCTACCTTCGCTACTCCTCCTTCACAGCTATCGTGGATCACTCTGCCTACAGATGGTTAGTTGAAATGAAGGAGCCAGTAGGAAAGTTCACCTGATGAATTGCCATACTGCAAGGCTACAATTTTGAAATTCAGTACCGACCAGGTCGAGTTCACTCCAATGCCGATGCTGTAAGCCAGAGACGGTATCCCTCCACAGCAGCTCATCCAAACAAAGAAGCCTGTTCACAAGCTCTTCCTTTCCACTCCACAGATGAGCTCCTGTGGACACTCCTACAGCACCTCAAGTGACTTTATGGCTACCAACTGCTTCTACAGAGAAAAGAACCAATCTCACTTATTGAAAGCAGCCAAGAGCTTCAACATGTATCTTGAGACTGGAACTTTACCACAACAAAAGAAACACTGCCAGGAAGTACAGTTCTTTGTGTCACAGTATTTTCTTAATGACAGTGTGCTTTTTCACATTTGGACCAAAGAAGGCAAGGGTCATTGTATGGATAGAACTCATGTACAGTTAGTTCTGCCGGCTTCTAGTCTTCTCAAGTTCTTCAATCCACTCATGCCTCTTGACTTTCTGGCGGTCATATGGGAATCCACAGAACTCTGAAAACAAGGATTTATTTCTTCTGGCCTCACATGTACTAGAACATTGTCCATTTTGTCAAATCCTGCCAGCCCTGTTCCCAAAGAAAGCCCCCTGCCAAACTGACAAAGGCACACGCCATTCCAATGCCTGTAGCCATAGAACCTTTTCAAAGAGTCAGCACAATATTCTTGGCCCCTGCATACATGCCCTGACTCCAGCAACAAGTACATTCTTGTTTCTGTGACCTACCTAAGTACTTGGAATTGATCCCACTAAAAGATATTAAAGCTGCTACAGTGGCAAGTGCCTTCCTCAATACAATCATTTGCTGTCATGGTACCTGCGCCTGCATTCAGACAGAGGCACTAACTACCTCTCAAGTATTGTGTGAGAAACCTGCAAACTTCTTGACATCAAAAGACTCGCATAAACCAGTTACCATCCACAGTGCAATGGACAAAGTGAGAGAATGATATTGACCATTCTTAAAACACTATCCAAGTACCTGGATGAGACTCATAACACTTGGATCGCTTTGTTCCTTCAATCAGTTTGCTTACAACTCCAGCCTCATGTCGACAGCACAGCGTGATACCCTGTCTTTTCCTAGTCCATGGACGCCACCAAGAACACCTCTGGACAAAGATATCTCGCTGCTAGAGATCCCAAAGTCAGCTTCATCCTTCATCATCCCAATGTTGGAACAGCTTGAACTTGACAGATGTGTTGCTGTTGACACAATGGGACAGGGAAAACGGCAATGCAAAAATGTCAGCAGCCAAGTCTCATGATCCTTCATTTTACAGTATATGGGGGACATTGTACAGTATATTTGTATCAACCTGTCCTGATCTGGGCACCACCAAAAACTGCTTCTCCCTGACTGGGCCATTCTGTATTGTGGAAAAGTTTCCTGTTCATGTTTGCTTGTGCCGCAAGTCAGATGGAAAGCTGGTATACAATAAAATTCACATCAACGGGTTGAAACATGGGTACTTGCATGATTCTCTCCTGATGATCCCAGTCCCCGAGTAATGAAGCTTCTTTGAACCTGCAGTACTTTCAGAAACTGAACTTCCTGCTGACAATTTGACACCAGTTTCATCAGAACCACACGGTACTGACACTTATCTGCCAGATCCTGTTCTACCTACTCAGCCAGATGGACTTTCTGAACTTCTCCATTTCATGCGTCTTCTCAGGACTCTCTTGTACCCCAATCAGCGTACTCAGATCGAGAAGATTTTTCTGCAAAAGTACATTAACGGATCATGGTCATATCATGTTAAATGGTATGGGTTTGACAGTGCTCAGAACTCATGGGTCCTCTTTGTGACCTGACCACACCCTGTCAAGAACTAGTTTAAGCCACCCATTCATCAATCCCAACTGACCACAAAAGTCGTAGAACCAAGTGAACTTTATTATTCAGACTCAGTGTGGTGATTCTGTACATTCTGTGTCTTAACAATGCATATTGGTTCTAAATTACTGTTTGCTCTAACATTTTCTTCTCTTCTAGATCTTAGAAATGCTCATGTTTTCTAGTCACAACATAACTTGAATTGCATTTGGGTAATAAGTTCTGCCCCTTCCCTGTCTTTCCTTTCCTTCCCCACACTTTAGTGCTTGTGGCATGGCCAGCCTCAAGTGCTCTGGTGTCCCCTCCTGGCATTACACTGACTGGCCACCAGTGTAGTCCAGATTCTTTCCTCCCTGCCCTGCAGCAATGTATTGTACTTGTTTATCATTCAGTTGATCAATCGCCTTCTATTAATGTCTCCATTATGGTGATAAATGTTCATATTAATGTTTAATAAGGTAGTAATGTTTGACAGGTTTGATCATTCTTACTGTTGTTTCTTGCATAACAATGTCTTTACTTGTTCGAGTGGTACTCACAGTTATAGTACCCGGGTGATGTGGAGTACAGAGTTA
The DNA here is from genome assembly GCA_016271365.2 of Neoceratodus forsteri. Lineage (NCBI taxonomy): Eukaryota > Metazoa > Chordata > Ceratodontiformes > Ceratodontidae > Neoceratodus > Neoceratodus forsteri. Next base: position 260,296,397 of record JADMNL010000027.1, on the reverse strand, counting down.
AGCATGGGGCTAAAGATTAGCTGCCACCCCTTTAAGTAGGAACAGTAATATGCAGCCAGCCATGATCACATGTTATGCTAATTAATCTCCAACAGGGGCTAGGAAACCCCAATTTCCTGTCTAGCCAGTCATCTGTACCTTGTGTAGATGAGATGTCCCTGCTTATGCTCCTGAATAAACCTTATTCTGTTTATTATTTTATGCATCTGACTCAGTTTGTTCGGTACCAACAGTCGACTATTGCAGAAGCACCAGACGGGAAAGCAGAATACTGGAGAAGGTAAGGCTCCCGTGCAGACCAAATACTGAACGCCACAGCAGCAAGGCTATGTTTGTGCTGTGCATGCCTGCTGCCTTTAAAGTGGTTACTTACTCTCATTTCGCTTGTAAAGAAGATGCAGACTGCCACAAGGCCATTGCTGTATTATCAATGTGCACATACTAGGACTACTGGCTTCGATAATGACAAATTAAGATCAGTGGGTCTGTAACATTTTAATATTGTGCTGATCCAGACTGACACTAGAAAAACAGTGTACACTGCTTAAATCATTGCTATCTAAATGCGTAAATTATTAAGAATTACTCAAGAAGAAAAACAGTTTACAGACAAACACTTCCTGTATCCAAACCGCTTCATCAGTCCTCTGGGTCCAGTTGTTGTTCAGTCTCACTATTTAAAAGTCCTGCTTTGTTTTTCCAGTTTTTTTCCTTGCTTAGGCAGGGTCATTAAAATGAATTGTTCGCCAGTGTATGAAATCTTTAAATGAGCAGGTAGATAGAATGATTTATTCCAGGTTCCTTAGACCTGCCCTGATGCCTCTGAAGACTCTCCTTCACTCTCTTGCTGAAAAGCATAGGTCAGCGTAATAGTATATAGTTATATATCCTTCCATATGCAGTAGACTGAACTCATTTGATTTGTGTAGTATTTTCTCTTTAATATGCTTACCCATGATAAACAGAATGGTCGACAGCAGTTATTTTTCCTCGCTGATTTTATTGATTTCGATGCAAAGTAGTCCAACTAATACAGTAAAGTGTGAAGCACACATTAAGATGGAGCTTACTTTAAGAGCACTTAGAACCTGCATGTAGCAAATTGTTGCACTGCTCATAATGCCATGTAATGCCTTGAAATGCATGAAAATGTTTTTGCTTTAAATATTTCTAACAAACTTTTTAGATTTATTGCTTGTCTGAGTTGTGCTCACATTTACTGTCCCGGCGGTGATGTGAAGCATACATTAAGCATGGACCTTACTGTTAGCTGCTGCCCTGTAAGAGCATTTAGAACCTGCATGTAGCAAATTGTTGCACTGCCTGGCAGTGCCGTAATGCACGAAACACAGAAACATAGAATTTGATGGCAGATAATGACTCAGTTGGCCCTAGTCTGCCCATTTCACCTGATGGGAAAGCTGCAGATTCTAGTTAACCAACAGCTTACTTCCTCCTACCCCCCACTAGAATTGCTTTATGTCTGTCCCATGCATACTTGAATTCTCCCACTGTTTTTGACTCCACAATCTTCTCAGGAAGGCTGTTCCATGCATCCACAACCCTCTCTGTGAAAAATACTTTCTAACATTACCTCTGAGCTGTCCCCCTCTATCTTCAAATTGTGCCCTGTTCTTGCACATCTCTTTTCTGAAAATGCTACCTCTTGGACTCTTTGTGAGGTACTTGAAAGTTTCTATCTTGCCCCACCCCACCTCCTCCTTCTGCAAGGTGCACATATTAATCTGCTTTAGTCTCTTCATATGTCTTCTGGTGTGGATCCTGCACCATTTTGGTTGCCTCCTCTGAACAGCCTCCACTCTGTCTGTGTCTTAGCAGAGATGGGGTTCCAGAACTGCACGCAGTATTCCAGATGAGGTCTCACCAACTGTCTGTACAGAGGGATAACAACTTCCTGTTTTCTACTGTTGATGCCTCTCCCTATGCATCCCAGTATCCCCACAGCAGTCCTTACTGCCTTCTCACATTGCTTGCTCACCTTTAGGTCATCTGATATAATTACTCCCAGGTCCCTTTTGATTTTTGTTTTGTTAGTATCTCACCCCATTGTGTACTCTTCCCTGGGTTTTGTTTCCAGGTGCATTACATTGCACTTCTTTGCATTGAATCTGAACTGCCATACATTTGGCCATTCCTCCAACCTTGCCAAGTCCTTTCATCCTTCCACCCCACCATGTGTATTAACCCTGTTGCAAATCTTTGTGTCATCTGCAAAGAGACATATTTTTCCTTCCAGGTGCTCTCCAATGTCACTTATAAAGACATTAAGAGGACCGTCCCAGTACTGAACCCTGCAGTACCCGCTAGTACCCTCTTTTCTTCACTGTGGACTCCATTTACTATTACCCTTGTGTCCTGTTGTTCAGTCATTTTTATCCAGGCTACCACCTTGTGAGACCCACTCCAAGGCTGGCTAACTTGTATATTAATCTTGTGGGACTGTGTCAAATGCCTTGCTAAAATCTAGGTAGGCCATATCCACAGCCCCTCCTGGTCTACTACTTTGGTCACCCAGTCAAAAAATCTATTAGATTCATCTGACACAACCTTCCCATCGTGAATCCATGCTGCCTTGGGTCCTGTGCCCACTGGCCTCTAGGTACTCAACAATTCTTTCCTTCAGAAGTGATTCCATCATTTTACCTACCGCTGAGGTCAAACTAACTGGTCTGCAGTTTTCGCCCTGCCCTGCTCCCACTTTTGTGAAGTGGAATTACATCCAACCTCCTCCAGTCCTCGGTACCATCCCATCCTCCCATGATTTGTTAAAGAGAGTAGTCAATGGTGTCACTAGTTCTACCCTTAGTTCTTTAGAATTCTTGGGTGAATCCCATCAGGCCCCATTGCTTTGTCCACCTTAGTTTCAAGAGTTCTTTCAAACCCTTTCTTCTGTGAATGGACTGGTATCGACCCCTATCCAAAGTGTTTCTCTTGTTTGGTTTAGATACCTTCCCATCCTTTTCTGTTGTGAATACTGAGCAGAAATATTCATTCAGTATCCCTGCTTTTCACTATCACCCTCTGCCCACATTCCTCCCCTTTATTAAGTCTCCATCTCCTCCCTTGGGTTTTCTTCATCTAATGTACCTATAAAAGTTTTATCCCTTCGTAACAGAATTGGCTATCTTTCCTCAGTTTGGGCCTTGCTATTCTGACTGCCTTCCTGCCTCCTTCTGCTTTAACTGATAAAGTTCTCTGCCCTGCTTCTTCTGTATTTCCTTATATTTCCTGAATGCTCTCCATTTCTGCTTAACCTTCCTGCCACCTCTTTTGAGAACCGTAGTGTTTTTCCTTCATTTTGTTTTATTGATTCGCTTCACAAAGGCTCATTGCCTCTGTGATGGCTGTTTTGATTATTCCCATTGTTCCTCCACCTCCTTCTTGCCCATTTGCTAGTGCTTTTCTGAGGCACTCTCTCATTTTCCCAAAGTCAGCCCTCCTAAAGTCCAATACTCTTGCTTTTGTATGGCTTGACTCCATGGCTGTGTTTACTGTGAACCACACTGTTTGGTGGTCGCTTGTCTCAGATGGCTACCCACTTCTAAATCCGAGATCCTTTCTCTGTCCCCATTTGAGAGTACCAGGTCTGAGATTTCTCCTCCTGAGTGGGTTCAAACACTAGCTGTCTGAGGCATGCCCTCTGTAGGGCATCAAGAATGACCCTGCTCCTGGATGTGCCTACAGCAAAAGTGCTCCAGTTAGCATCTGGCATATTCAGATCCCCATTAACAATATCTCCCTCTTTCAGCCATTTTAAGGATGCCTTCTATAATTTCTTGTCCATTCCCTCCCCTGAGATGGGGTCTGTACACAACTCCCATGCAGATTGTGGTGCCATTTCCTCTCTCCAGGTGACCCAGGACTCATCTACTTCATGTTTACTTTAATCCTTCCTTACATAGAGAGCTACTTCTTCTCTTTTATCCTCCCTATCCCTCCTGTAAGTTGTATATCCTGGTATGTTGACATTCCAGTCATGGTTCTCTGTATACCATGTTTCAGTGACTGCCACAATATCCAGGCATCCCTCTTCCATCAAGGCCACTAGTTCAGGGAGCTTGTTACTCAGACTATGGGCATTGGTACTCATCACCCTCCATTTTTTGATGGCCTTACCCTTTAGCCCGCATCCCTGTCCTTACTGCCTTTGCCTTTTTGCATTTACCCCTGTCCTGCTCCCCAATGACTTCACTACCTTGGTGTTTACCTCACTGATTACTGTGTTTTGTGGAGGAGGCTGGAATTTCTCTGCTCTTTCAGTGCCTCCCTTAGCTGGTTTAAATGCTTACCAATGAAGCATTTAAACCTATTATCTAGGATTCTGGTTCCTCCTGGACAGATGCAGACCATCGCGACCTGTATAGGCCTGCATCCTCAGGTGGCTTCCCAGTCCCAGTGAAGCTAAAACCCTGAGTTCCACACCAGTTTTTCAACCATTCATTGAATTCCATGGTGCGGAGTACATTAGCATCATCCTTGCCATAGACAGGCAGCACCTCCAGAAGTTACCACTACATGCTACTTGTCTAAGGCCCTCCCCAACTCTGCAAATTCTCTTGCACTTCTCTGATCCCATTCCCAGCCAGGTAATTTGTCCCTAGGTGGATGATGACATCCAGCTCCTCCCTCATGCAGCTGCTCCCGCGATCCAGAGGATTCACTTCCTGTCCCTCTGAGCCATGGCCCAGGCAGGCACCTTACCTCTCTCCCTTCCTCTCCTCTTCTAGCCCCTAATGATTGAGTCCTCCACCAGGAGTTATTTTCTTCCCTGTGGGGTCTCGTGCCACCCTCCTGTGGGTCCTCTTTGTGGAGGTTCCCAGCATCCTCCTTGATCTTCACTGCAGGTGCCTCCATAGAGGAATCACTCTTTGCCAGAACAGCATATGAATTGTGGAGAGGTACATCTGGAGGAATGCACCTCTGTTCCACCACCTCTCCTTCCCTGAGCCCACCTTGATCCAACTGCTCCTCTTTCTTGGCAACCTCTGAGGAAGCGGGGGTGGCCCTGGTGGTCCCTGGTGGGGAACAGGTTTCACGAATCCTAGCCAGGTCAGCCTGAGATGGGCAACCTCCTCCTCAGACCAGAGAGGTGCCTGCAAATAGGCATCATTGCAGCCTCCAGAATGTCTCCGGAACACTGCTGCCCTACAGCCATTGCACTGCACCACTCCCATCATGACTTACTCTGTGTCCCCTCCTATTGCTTTGTATGCTTACTCTCTCCTCCCTCTAGGTATTTTTCCACCTACTTTCCTACTGCCTATGTACCTCTTACAACTCCCGCCCTTCCTGTTCTGGGACAGGAACTTGTAGTCTTCAGTAGTCTCCTTCCTCCTTACTTCAACTCAGACCTCCAGCAGCTGGGGAGGGGACTATTTTTTCCTTCAAGGTTGATGAAACTAATGTGTCTCAGTGATCCTTTCCTTCCTGTTGTCAGTCAATCTAGTGGCTATAAAAGTAGAACTGGCAAAGGGTGGGAGGTGGATAGGTGGGAAGGAGGGCAATTAGTAAGAAAATCTGTAGCTTTTTTAGTCAGCTGCTTGCTCTGAAAGCAAGATTCCTTCTGCCAGAAACTAGCAGCAGGAAGCTGTAATTGGAGACAGCTGCTTTTCTACTGCTCAAGCCACACCCCTAAATAACTTCTCTACTCCTGATTTAACAAACTAAGTTGATACAGCCCCTTCCCAAACAGAGAAAACACACAGCGACTTTCTTCTTTTTTTTTTTACTTAAGTGAGATCTCCTGCTTCTAATAAAGTATCTGTTTGCTTAATCCCAACAGGCACTGACTCCTGTTGAGCTAGAAGTGATTTATCAGTAAGAAAATCTGTAGCTTTTTAGTCAGCTGCTTGCTCTGAAAGCAAGAATCCCTCTGCCAGAAACTAGCAGCAGCCTGTCAGTCAGAGAATCAGTTAATCTGAGGCTTGTCCTCATGAAGAGAACATCTGCTGTACAGAATAATCCTGCATTCTTTATTTTATGCATCTGTCCAGTTATTCATATGGTCCAGCATGGGGTCCTCACCAACAGCAACCAAAGGGTCTGGCAGACCACAGAGAAGGTAAGGGTCTTTAATGGCAGATCAAACCAAAATGCCACAAAAGGTAAACAATAAAATGATCAAGTACAATATAGTACAGAGTCAAAACTAACAGTTATCATCTCTAAACTAAACAACTATAGGGTATAAATGGTACAGCTACAATAGTTTATGTAATTGTATAGCAAAATACAGTAGTATTGGAGTAGGCTTAGGTCAAATGAATACTTTTTAGATGCAATCTCCTTATAAGATCACTCAATATTCCAGGTTCAGGAAGGGAACCATATTTCTTCAAAACTTTCAGCCTTGTTAAGTATACCATAAGAGATCCTTTCATTATTTGTAGCATAACCCATTCATTTATTTGTTTAGTTTTTGTTGACCGGAAAGGTATTTGAGTATACTGTTGTGAAGTAGAGGGTATGTTGCCACTCCTCCAGTTCATCAAGAGAAGTCTCTTGAGGGATAATGTTGCCAAGGCAACCCAAGTGTATTGATGTGGGTTTAGAGAAGGTGTATCAGTAAATATTTCAAAAGGAACATCTTTGTTGATAAGGTGATTTGTTGTTTTGTGACTTTATCACACACTTCCTTTACCGATTTCCAGATATATTTTATACTTGGACATGACTACAGCATATGAGTCAAGTTAGCCTCATCTTATGAGCACCTCCAGCGCAAACCATCCCTAGTATATCCCATTCTTTTTAACTTCAACGGTGCCATGTACGATTGATGTGATTCTTATCTGGGATGAGCTACCTTTCAACTCTCTGCTGCGGCGGTAGGCTGCTTTCCAAGTGGAGCGCCATTCCTCTTGGTCAAGGAGGTGTTAAGTTCAGATTCCCAGGAACTTTTACTTTGGTGGTTAAAGATGGAGTGAGAGAAACGCCAGTTAATAATCTGCATATTAAACAGGCCCCTTTTGGCAGTCCCTATCCTAGTTATTTGATCCCAGTCTTGATATTTAAGAAAATAAATGTTTGGAAGGAGCAGTTTTCTGCTGAGGGCATCCTAATCTGTAAATATGTACAGCAGTGGAGTCTATTCAGCTTGTATTTTTTTGTAGTTCTTTGAAATAGAGAAGTATACTGGATTGTGTCTCAAATAAGTCCTTTAACTTGTTTATGCCTGCTTTAGCCACAACTTTGTTAAGCAGAAGAGCCTCCTCATAAATTTATTAGAGGATTATACCAAATAGACATTATGTCAAGGGGAAGGTTGTTTAGGTTAATATTGTGGTTTACCCTTTGACTGCTTACAGTTTCATCAATACAGGGATTGCCTTGATGAACTTGTGGTGTGTTAGCATACTGTATATTAAATCAGACACGTTATTAGGTCTTAACAGGTGATTTTCAGTGGAAAACCAGATACAAATAGTGATGCTTTGGAGTCTATTTCTAAGATGTAGGATGCTATGCATTTGGTAAAATGCTGTTTGTTATTGGTCCCACCAAGGTTTGCCAAGTCCACCTAAAGAGTGCTGTGCTCAGAGTTTAATAATATTCAGCTTAGCCGGCCCAGTGGCATGGAGGGCTGCGACATCAGTGCCTTACTTCCTGCCACGTCAACAACCTGTGTTCGCAGTGCAAATGGGTTGCTGGTGGTCGACCCGGGAGGGAGAGGATTGAGCATCCAGAGGACTGCTTTCCTCTCCAGGAGGGGACCAGCAGTTGGTGTTAGCCTGGCTCCTAGTGGAGCTGGGGGTTGGCACACCAATGCTGCCAACAGGGGGCAGAGGCAGGGCAGATGCTTGGTGTGCTGTGCACAGGAGCATGCGTGGTACCACCATTTGCATCATTGCACGGCTTGCCTCCACACTAGCAGTGGAAGAGAAACAGGGAAAACACTGCCCACTGGTAGGGTGACACCTGTTCATCGCAGGCCCCACACCCAGCCAGCAGGACACCTCTGAGCAACAAGATGTAAGTTACAGTAGATGCTGGGGGGACAGGTGGATGGGGACTGGTTGGCAGGGGAAGCAAATAAAAAAAAAGTAATAGTATTCAGCTGGGGGTGGTCCCTTCCCACAACAATTTGGTGATCATTCTGTCTATACTTTTTAATGTTTTTGTTTAGCTAGGATTGGAATATATTTGAAAGTATGGAATCTCTTGGGTGCTATAATCATTTTGACTGAGTTAACCTTTTCTCAAAGTGACAGCTTCTATTTAGCCCATCTGTCAAGATCAATTTCTGGCTTCTTTAATGGGGAGAGGGGCAAGGTTTACACCCATAGTTGTGATAGATTATTTGATATTTTCAATCCTAAATATGCTATTTCATCTCAAACCTGGTGTTCGCTACATTTTTAAAGATAATTTTTAATTGGTGGGAGCCAATTGTTCTGAACAGCCTGTGTCTCATCCCAATTTATTTGTAACCCAGGTAGGGTACCAGCTTGTCAGAGAGTCTCTTTAAGAATTGTGCAAGATTTGACTGGCTTTGAGAGAGTTCATAAGAGGTCATCAGCAAAAGTGATTTTTTTTAAACTTTATTTTTCTTGATAGAAAGATAGTTACACATATGTTGTTTGGGGTACTAGGACCGTTACATCTGTCTGTTACATCAGTTTCCAGAGTGTGACATATAGTATAATAAAGATCTTTCACAATAGACTGTAGGCGCTTCTCTCTCTCTCTCTCTCTCTCTCTATATATATATATATTTCTAACATATACAAATAGTCTATTACTGTAAGTCTTAAGACAGGAATCACTCTTCCTTACCTAGTTGTTCCTTGCCTGCCTGACCAGACTCCTGAATTCTATATTTCTTATAATTCCCTAGTACAAGCAACCACATCATGGGACAAAAGTCAGATCCTGGGCTGAACTGTAAAACCCAAGCCCTCCATCTCAATTCAAACTAAGGGGTCCGACCCTGAGAGCCAGCAATCAGGTGTTCCAGAAAGTAATGTTCCGTCATCATTTTGTGCCAATCATTTATATTGGGAGACACGGGCTGCCTCACAGATGGTATTACCTTCTTGGCCACCAAGAGATAAGTAAACAAAGTGTACCTCTTTGGCTGGCCCATTGACACAACAGTTGGATTTCATCTGCGATGCTGGCGATCTGGGTTTGGGAGAGGACCTGGGTTGCTGGAGGACCAGCCAGTGGGAGAAGGTTGGGCGTTCAATGACAGCTCACCTTCTCTGGAGGGAGGGAGGGACACAGCCCATCATGTGGTGACTCCTGGCAGAGACCGAGGGTACAGCAGCACGCCGGCGCCCTGGGCTTGACTGTCCTCGGACATAGGTCAGAGGTTCAGGAAAGCTCTGGGGCAGACGTAGGGGAAGACATTGCTGACATTGGCGCTATGCGCCTGATGTCAGGGCAATTGCAATGTCCATGAGAAATGGGAAAAGCCCTTTGGAGTCAGGAAGATGGAGTGCTGAGCTGGGTCCCAATCTGCCACTGTCTGCCCAGCTGTCTCAGGGGCGATGAGACTTGAAGGTTTGGGGGTTGGCTCACCCGACCCCACGCAGGGGCAAAACCGCAGCAAGATGGGGATCCTGAGCAGTGTGGTAAGGAGGTGGTAGGGACAGGCTTAATTGGCACTCTCCTGGATGATGCAGCCCGGTGGGGGGAGATAAACTGCACTGAAAAAAAGTACTTGTACCCCCAGGGCGGACAGAAGGAGGCACCAATTCTGGAGTAAGAATAACTTCAGAACCCATTATTTCAAGCAAAGCATCCTCCACCTCTAGCCAAAAGGGTCTCAGCTTAGGGCAGGCCCAGAATAATTGTACAAAATTAGCCATCTGTTTCCCATATTCTCCAGCAGGATCCCACCAGCCCCAGGTAGAATTTCGCTAACTTGGCTGGGCGTTAAAGTATCATTTTCCGGCTTTCCATGCAAAAAAAGCTAATATTTTTTGTACTTGTTGCCTATTTTAATGTTATGAATACCACTATTTAGGTTAATTGCTCTAAAGGGACCCCTGCCAAGCAAACAGCACTCCTCAATCTCTTTAGGTGCATTCCATGGTAATTGCTGTAAGCGAGGACCCTGCCAACAAACAGCACTCCTCAATCTCATTAGGGGCATTTCACCCACAGAGCTGCTGGGGACCCCATGCCGAGCAAACAGGTATGGAGAACACTACGAGGCTCATGCCAGGTTCTGGCTGGATTCAAACTTGGCACCTTTTCTTAGGGCCCTTTTATCCTCGCTTTTATTCTGAACATCGGGCAATCTGAATTAAGGGCTGCAGCTCCATTACTAAACTGAGCTGTTCTGCACCACGACTCAGGCATGCGTCTCTGTGGCGTGAGACAAGCCGCTGCCATGCTGTCGGTGCTTCTTGTCCTCTGCTTTCAGTGGAATTGAGCATTCAAGTTTTGAATTGAAACCTGTGGGATATTCTTACAGAAATGTGATTTTGTTTAGGGTAAATTATGTACATTCGAGATTTAATGTCCTTTATGGAGATTTACCTGCCTTAACCAGCTTCACAAACTGTTGTGAAGCTAAATGTATTGGGTAATTGGTTATGATTCTGATGTCTGGGGAATTTGCAGTTTTACTCTGCGGAGAGAATTGAACAGCACACTGCTTCAAATTGCAGGCAAATGGTAATTTTACTGAACAAATTGAACCTAAGGAACGATGAGGCTGCACAGCTTAGCACCATTTTGTTGAGAACTTGAAGTATAATATCTGTGACAAACAATTAGTGGGACCCCTTGTATCTCTCTGACCTCTCCTTAACCCTATCCAACCTTAACCTCTATCTCCATTTCACCTCTTCTTTCGGCTTGCCTCCTGCATCTCCATTTCAGCTCTCCATTCAACATGCACTCTCTTTTCTGTAACCTGCCATTTTCTTGGTCCCACCCTTGTTACCCCTTTGTGGTTGTATTTACTCCCTTCCGCTCACCTCCTATTTATTTTCTCTTCCACAGCATCCCTCAATCTTATTAGGGCATGTCGCCCATGGAGCTGCTGGGGACCCCTGCCAAGAAAACAGGTACAGAGAATGCTACGAGGCTCATGCCAGGTTCTAGCTGGATTCAAACTTGCACCTTTCTTAAGGCCCTTTTGTCCTCGCTCTTTATTCTGTATGTCAGGCAATCTGAATTAAGGGCTGCAGCTCCATTACTAAACTGAGCTGTTCTGCACCACGTAATCGAGGTGCCTCTCTGTGGCTTGAGACAAGCCATTGCTATGCTGTCCTTGCTTCTCCTCCTCTGCTTGCCCATAGCCACTGCATGGCTGCTCCTGCTTGCCCCCAATACCTCCCACCCTTAGCTGTGTTTATTTACATAGGGTGCAGGAGTCATGTGCTGTGGGCTGGAGTAAGTTTTTCCTATCTGCCTAAATTGTCATTAGCAGGTTATTTCATCCTACCTGCAGGTGTCATCATTTCCTAACTGCTCCTGTATACATCCTATCAGCTAATACAAATTCAACCTACCGAGGGACGTTTAACCTGCTGTTTGCCTTTCCTGCTCCCACTAGATCTCTGTTGCCTGTCCTGGCCAGATTTTTAAGGCTGATCGCTTCTGTCACCCTTTTCGTGACCGTCCCTGTCATTACCTCTAGCCCCATATACGCTTCCCATCTTTGTCATTCCTTACGCTGATCTTTCTGCTCTTATTGTCTGCTTGGAGCCATGAGGATTCCTCTGCCATAATGTCTAGCTCTGCTATGTGTTACCTCGCTGCCATGTTTTTTGCCCCGCTGGCACTCATCACTCTCTCCCATGTCCCTGAATCTGTGAATTTCCCATCTGAGGTGCCCCCTGGACTTTATCTTCTCCAACTTAGTGGCAGAACATAATGACATGACAATTCATCCAGTGTACCTCAGCTATAAACTCCTAGGGTCTTTACTTAGGCATATCATTCACAAAACTTACTTCCCCAGCGAAGTCTCTTGTGCCCTTGCACTAGCCATTCTCTGGGTTACTGTGCTATCACTTACCCTAGCTGGTGACATTGAAACCAACCCAGGTCCCTTGGCTAATCCACACCAGACTCACCCTGCTGCAACCTATCTTCTGCCCCAGACTCCCAGGCTTGACCTTTGCCCACCTTAACATCTGAAGCCTTGCTGCTAATCTCCCTGAACTGGAGATCTGGGTCCAAGCAAATAATCCCGACATTCTTGTTCCATCAGAAACCTGGCTGAAACCTACCATCCTTGATCCCAGCTGTGCACTACCAGGCTATAACATGTACCGGCTGACCGACCTTCTCCCAAGTGAGGTAGTGGCCTGGCGCTGTACTATAAGGCCCACCTGAATATCTCACTCCAGCCTACCCCACCTCTCACCAATAGTGAGGTTGTACACACTCCTTCTCCTTGGTGAGGCAAAGAAACTATACATAGTTGGGGTGTACGTACCTCTGCGTGAACAAGCTGGATCTTGAAGAGCTCACTGCACTACATTGCCTTAACCAAATACAACAAGGTGATCTGTCTGGGTGGCTTTAACCTTGACTGGTTTGGACCTAACTCATCCTCCCTTGCTTCTACTATCAGTATGGCCAACCTCTTTCAACTCATCACTTTCCTCAACCCAGATATCCCAGAGTAGCCACAGCCATACTCTGATAGACTGGATCCTCACTAACAGGAAGGACTGTTACTCCACTGCTGGGGTCCTACCTGACTCAATCAGTGACCACTGCCCAGTCTACTGTGTGCAAGATGCTTCCTTCTCCTCTTCCTCCCAAAGTTTTATCCTTTGCCAGATTCTCAATCTTGCCCCAGCTGTGTTCCTTCATGACCTAAAACATGTCGACTGGTCTCCACTGTTTACGACTGATGATGTCAGTCTGGCCACGAATATTTCAATACGACTTTACTTGCATTACAGCGCAAACATATTCCATACTCTACACGCAGGGTCCAAGGGAGAGTGACCAAGTGGCTGATGCGCTCTTCTGCAGCTGCTCAAGCAGCATGACAAGCTCTGGTCTAAATGGAAGTCCTCCTCCAATCAGTCTGACTTTGATGAGTATCAGACCTTATGTAACACCTGCAAGAAGGAAATTCAGGCAGCCAAGAGCTGCTACTGCTGCAGACTCCTAAGTTCCTCTACCTCTGACCCCAGGCAGTATTGGTACCAGATTAACAAGATCCTGGGGAACACCAAGCCACTTACTCCTAAGGACTTGCTAATAAATGACTCTGTTTGCAACAATGCCAGGACTATTGCAAATGCCTTCAACTCAGTCTTCACTGAGGTTCCAAATATCCCTCCTCTAGCTTGTGTCACCCTGCCCCTCCCGCAGCTCTACCTGGTGCTCCTCCAGCCTTGGTTCTTTCCCCATCTCGCATCTGGACATTCTTAAGTTACTTCAGTCAATTCCCACACACGGTAATGCTGGACTGGATGGTATCGAACCTCGGATCCTTAGGCTGGGAGCCCCACCCTTGCCATCCCCATTACTCGCTTTTTAACTTGGTCCATCTGCACCTCCACAGTGCCACTGACTTGAATCTGCCAGGAATTTTCCGTGCTTTAAGAAAGGGGACCCTAAAATTCTGTTCAATTATTGCCACATTGCTTTATACCTCACCTCAGCAAGACCTTGGAGAAACTTATCCACCAACAAATCTCTGCCCATCTACAACATTTTAACTTACAGTCCCCGATTCAGCATGGATTCAGGGCGGGGCACAGCACCACTATGGCCCTTACTCTACTAACCAGCGAGGTAAAGTCCAACATGGATAAAGGCCTGATTACCGGTGCCACATTCATTGACTCACCAAGGCTTTTGACCTGGTTAGTCACCCCTGTTAGTTCATAAATTGCATTCTCTTGGTGCTTCCAGTTCCACAATATCCTGGATCAGCAGCTATCTCTTGGTTGATCCCAATCTGTCTCCTTCAACAGGAACTCTTCTTCTGCTCCTGTCTCCTGGTTTGTACCACAAGGATCCATTCTGGGACCCTTGTTATTCTCCATTTTGCAAATGATAGTTCCACTTCCTTTACCCATTGTCACTCCATCATGTACGCTGATGACCTGGTGATCTATGCATCCTCTCACCCAGTCACTGACCTGAATACTCACCTGTCATCGGCATTCCAATAGATTCAATCCTGGCTCTCCTGTAACTCACTAGTCCTCAATCTACCAAAGACCCAGGCCATGCTCTTCAGGTCCACCAGAAAAGTTTTTGCTGAGACTCCTAAGTTCAGATTCTGTGTCATGATGGGTCTGCAATCATGACAACTGACTCTTTCAAATACCTTGGAGTGACATTGGACCCTGCACTTGACTTCTCTGCCCACATTAATGAGGTATGCATGTCAGTTAACATCAGGATAGTTGCGCCACTGTGTGCGCCACTCCCTCACCCCTGCTGCCAGGATCTCAGTGGCTAGAGGTGTCTTGCTACCAAGGCTACGGTATGCCCTCCCATCTTTTTCATGTCAATGCTTCTGTTCTTCGTAAATGAGAGACCACTTACAACAATATCTGCAGATTTGCCCTATTGACCCCTTGCCTTACGCACCACTGCCTCATGTACTCCTCCTTACACTGGCTATCCTCCCAAAATCTGTGGTCCTACTCCTGGGCTGTTTCACTGACTCCATGACTAGGATCCTCGCCTGGCAGTCTCAGGTGATGCTCACCCTAGCCTCCTTCCCGCCCACTTAGGTCCTCTAACTCCTCGGCAACTCTTCGCTCCGCCTCTGTTCTACTAGAATGGGGAGCAAGCCTCACTTTGCTCCTAAATTCTGAACCCTCTGCTTCCCACTCTTAAGTGCTCACTATCTCACTCCTCCTTCAAGTCTGCACTTTTCTTCTACCTTTATGCACTTGATTCCTGAGACTGCTTTTAACCTATCCTAGCCCCTGTTTCAGTTTGCTCCTATACTACTGCTTGGCTCCTGAAACCTGTGCATTGTGCTTGGCTGTCATTCTGTTCCTTTCCATCCCTGTGTGGATGTGTTCTACCTGTTGGTTTACACCCTCTATCCCTGCGAGGATAGCTGTGGTGTTAAGCACTCACTACTGTCTGTATCTTATGTGTCTTAAACATGTATGCTGTGTTTCCTGGTATAATCTGCAAGGATATCTGTTGTATAACTTCAATAGCTGTTTGAATTCCTCCCATGTCTTGCTTGTTGATTGTACTGCATCTTGTACCCTCCCAGGTCGTGGCTTGAAAATAGGCAGATCCTTGCCTAACTCACCCAGTCAACAAAACTAATACATAAACGTGAGGATGAATACATATGGTGAAAAGGTCAGCCCTGTTTAGTTCCCTTTCTGAGGGGACAACATTCAGGTCGTTAAGATCTGAGCAGTGTGTTTGTTATAAATCTTTGTAACCCAATTCTTAAAAGTTCTTACCACACCCTATAATCTCCAAGACTGTTATCACGTAATGCCATTTAATTGACTCAAACACCTTAAATATATCTAAGGATAAGGTTAAATGTGGTTTCTTATTCGGTTTGCCCACTACAAAAATTAATCAGAAGTCTGACACTGTCAGCCCCTGATCTGTTTTAAACAAACCCTACCTGCCCTTTTTCCTAAAATTATTGAGATGCTGTTTTGTATTCTTGGTGAGAGAATCTTTGTTAGTACTTTATAATCACAGTTCATGAAAGAGATGGGCCTGTAGCTACCACATTCCAGTGGGTCTTTGCATTTTGTGAATCAGCACAATGTATGCCTCATTCATAGTTGGAGGAAGAGACTGGGATTTTGTCTTTTTATTTATATTTTTTGCCTGTTTTCTCCCTGGTCTCGGGGCCCCAACACACAGGCAGTGTGTGTGTGTGTGTGGAGGCACAACGCCAGCTCAGGCCCTTCCGCCTCCCTGTGGCTAAAGCTGAAGCTCCCAGGTCAGTGCCACTATCCGTCCCTCCACCGGGTGGTGGCCAGTGACCAAGGATCCTTCAATCCTCCCAGGAGGAGAGAGCTGCCTTGTGGCAGCTTGATCTGCTCCTCACCCCTACCCCCAGTTGACCCCCGACAACCCGGACTCATTCCTGAATCCGGGTTGCCAGCGCAGCAGCAGGTGTGGCATCCAGCGCCTTAACCCTCAACACCATCAGGCCAGTTGAGACTGGAATTTTGCTTTTCGTTAAAGACTGTAGGAATTTAGGAAGGGAATATTTGGTATTTTGAAAATTCCATTGGAAATCTGTCTGGGCCAGGGTTTTGCCATTAGGGATTCTTTGATGGTCTGGTCGATCTATTCTAGGGAGATATCTTTCGCAGGTACTCTTTATTATGCTATGAGAGTACAGGTAAGTTAAAAGAAAGAAGGAATTTTTCAGTGATGCTAGGGTCTACTTTAATTTTATTTGCATACACCAGAGTAAAAAAAATTGATTCTTTATTTATGTCCTTGCCTTTGTGAGAATCATATTTTCTTTGGTCTTCATGCCTGGGATCATATTCTGAATAATTTTGTTTTAAACAAAAGGCCAGTAATATCCCAGCTTCCTCCATGCCTGCCAGTATTTTGTGTTGGTTCTGAAATGACATATTCATATTTGGGTGAGTATTTAATTTATCTCTTAGTTCAGTAAAGTTGCTTTATGTAACATTTCTTTATTACTCATTGTACTTCCTTTACGTTGGTCCGCTAACATAAAGTTCGATTTCTTTGGTGAAGCTTTGTTCCTTTCCTTCTTTTTAAGGGATGTATATTGTTTAATTTTCCCCAAATGAAGGCTTTATGCACTTTCAAAACACTTGTCTGTGAGATCTCCCATTGCTGTTAAGCTCAAAAATTCTTCACATTCTTTTTCTCTTTTATTTACAATTTTGTGTACTTTCCCCATTTTCTCCCTGGATCCTGGACCAAGGCACACATGCACACCGGTACCAGCTCGGCCCTTCTGCCCCACCTCTGGCAATCACCTGCCACCCCTCTGCCTCCCATTGGACCTCCACCTGATGGGAGTGGAACTACAGAGAGGTGAGCAACCTCCTGGGAGAGGAGAGCTGCCTTTGGCTGTGTTGATCCTGCTCTTCCCCCTGCCGGGCTGGCTTTTGATGACCCGAGGTCATTCCTGAACCCGGTCACCAGCATGATGCAAGGTAAGGCATCCAGCACATAAGCCCTCAGTGCCACCGCCTAGCCTCACATTCTTTTTAATCCTGTCTTGAAATGATATCTCTCCAGAAATATTCACATTAAGTCTCCGTCTATAGGATTTCTGAAATCCTTACCCTATTCACATACTGATATGAATTAATCCATGGTCAGAGATGGAGATGGGCTCTATTTTTACTTCTATTAGGAAATTAACTAGATTTTTAGAAAGTAGTAGGCTGGAGCTTGTCTAGACTAACTGTTAAAGAGTTAAAGAATTTAGCTTACCTTGAATTTGGGGTGTAAATATTACATAACATTATGTTCTGACCATTTAATGTCACTAACAGCATCTGAAATCTTTCTTCTGGGTCCAAATGTGCCCATTTTTAATAAATGTTGTTCTTTTTCTGAATAGTGTAGCTGTACCCCTTTTTGTACTGAAACAGCTACTTTCAACATGGCCCACTCAGGATCTGAGTAGTTTATCAGCTTCTAATTGCTCTAGATGAGTTTTCTGTAAGAATGCAATACCTGCTTTCATTCTGTTTAAATAATTCAATATTTTTGTCCCTCTGATTGCAGATCCTAAGCCCTTCACATTTAGGGAAACTATTTTGCATGGTACAACATCTGCAAAACATTTCTTGATTATAAAGATATAGCTAAACAAAAAGTAAAATATTGATAACTACAAGTATAAAGAATGACTTGCTATTGCTTAAAATACCTCAGAATTACCAACAGATGAAAATAATAAGGAAATAAATCAAACACTGTTTTACAACCACTCAATTTTTGAAGATAGAAGTTAACAATTTACTTAAGTCTTAAAATCTGTGTTGAGTTGTAGTTATTTACTCCAGAGGCACTTCTAACACTGAACTATACAAGTCCAAGTGTTACAATTCAGTATCCATGTCAAACATTCAGGAAAGAAGACAAGCTTAAAGGTGAAACGTATCACTCTAGTCTTCCTATCAAAAAATAGAACAAAGTAGGTAACCTTTAGGTAAGAAAAGATTTTACAATAGCCAGAGATGGACGATAGCCTTTAAGCCTTAGGTAGACCTTTTGCTCTTGATCTACTCACTGGTCTGTTGCCACTATGTTATTGTGGAAGCTTCTCACATACATGAGCAATGTATGGTATAATAAACATTCGTGCCAGATTTCGATGGCGGTACGCTGAAGTATAACAATGAAAGTGCATGACATGGAGAAATGTTTGATTAGTAATGTGAATGCCCATCAAAGTACATACAGCACATTTAACACTTCTCTAATCCATAATAATTGCTCAGTAAGGTATTTGATAGATCACAGCTACATCTTCTGTTATAAGTATTAAATTGATAATATAAGCTAACAGCAATGTAAGGGGGGGTCACCTTCATCTGCGGAATCTGATCCTTGGGCCTTCGCTCTGTTGCTGAGTATATGTATCAGTGCAATCTGAGAAGGGCTGGTCCACTGCACTACCCCAGCTTCCTAAGCCCCTAGTGAGGCAACCCTTCTTCAATCATTTTGATGAACATGTGATCTCAATGATGAGGCTCAGGTTAGCACGTTGTCTTGGTACTTGTTCATTATTAAGTTTCCATTATGCATTAATCTTGTGAGAAGGTGACAGCTCCTAATAGGTGTTAGGTATTCTATGCTAAGTTATGAAAAAGTAAAATGCTCTTATCTGCAGATGAGCAAGATCGCATGAAGCTCCTCTGAGGAATAGTAGCAATCGATAAGAGTCAAACTTATGAAAAGGGTGAGGAGCAAACACAGGTGCATATAGTGGGTAACCTGGGCTCAGCAATAGGGCGTGCAAGTCCATATGTACACTTAATGTTACATTTACAGGCAGGCACAACAATTCAGAGTATATACTTTAAAATCAGTTTGTGAGGTCAGTGTATATAGAGAGACTGGGGCTGATTTCACACTTCACATAGAATTGAGTCAGCACAGTATGTCCAATAAATTGCAAGATGTTCTAGACTGCAGCGATGCATCAGTCTTATAGGTGGCATGTAGGAAGTATTGTAAATCCACTTGGAGAAGCGTAGCAGAGAGGAATCTGATTTATTTGTTTTGGTAACGGGTGAAGTGTACTAGACATAGAAATGTATTTTCAGACTTGACTCAGGAGGTTACAACCAAGTGGTAAGTGACAAAAGGACAGCTATGCAGTGTAACAACAAGGCTAAAGATAGGATACAACACAGATAAAAAGCGGTCAGTACAAGTCCAAAAACAGGATACAATAAAGATAGCAGTCTGTACAAGTTTAGTAAAATATCAGGGCAGAAAGGCACACTAGGTTGACAGAGATACATTACAAAAGAAGTGTAATAAGTGCCATAAGTTATAAAGCACCAACTGAGAATATAGTACAATGGCAGTGGATGCAGGATAGCAAAGAGAGCGTGTAGGGGACAGAGACACGTGTAAGGTTGAGGATGACAGCAGTGGGTAGAGAAGAGGCTTAAGGAGGATAGAAGCATGTCACGAGGCCAATTTAGTGAGGTACTCCAGGCATAGTTTTTAAAGAGGCAATGACTTGGCTGCTATATCTTAACTTACCACCAGCAGGTAGATAGTGTGGGTGTAGCGATGTATAGATACGATTGATTTTGAGCATTCCTGTAAGGCACAAAATGAGTACACAGTTTGAACAATACTAAACTGCATAATATTAGTGAGATCTGAGTTTAAATTATAAAGTGGCCCAGAAAATGTAACCTTATATTCAGACTCTTCAGAACACATACGGAAAAGAAACTAGAAAAGGTCATATCATGCAGGGTCACAAAGTGCATTATGTGAGGTCAGAAGTCATTCAGCTAGCATGTCACTAGAATACGATGTAGCAGGATCTTCTTTGGTGGTGATTTTACAGGGTTAATGGGACCTCAGCGTTGTTCTCTGCTGCGACTTCTACCCTTTTCTTTGGTATTGAAGCTAGACTGATACTGGCAGTGTGTAAAATGTTTTAGCAGATGGCTTACTCTTCCTTGTGATGCTGGAGTACAAAGGCATTTTTGGTTTGGTTCCATTTTTAACGGTACTGGAAAAGAGCAGCAGAGTGGAAGCTTTAATAGGCAGGTTAGACAAGTGAGTACGCTTTGCTAGGCAGCAACATTGAGTGCTGGGAGTGTAACTGGTTGCAGCATTCATGCTTGTGTAGAAATGGCAAAAGATTCTGAGCTGCCTGACATGCAGGGATTGTTCTCGAGCTCCGTTAGAGTGTTGTTGAATATCTGAATACTCGTTGACAGTTTGTTTATACTCTTTGTCTGTCAGTCTCATCAATATGTCCCAAGCCATCTCCGGTATGTCATAGTTCTGTGGATGGCATCCAGGCACAAGCACTACTAAAATAGCAGGATATCCTAAATAATAGCCCACTCTGAGCTTTTGCAGTCTGTGTTTTACTTTGTTAAAAGCTTTTCTCCTTTCAACAACCTGCCCTGAAAGAAACAAAATCCTCTTTCCCTGCCAGCTGACGTGTCTCCTTCTCTTGTCAGTCTCAACATTTCCTCTTTAACTGAAAACAGCAGGAAGTTATCTATGATAGCCCTTGGTCTGTTATTAGTTTGTGATTCTAGGTGTCAGACACTGATGTGCTGACTGTTTCGAGAGATCACTGCCAGTTATGTCCCAAGATTTCAGGGATGAAATTCTACAAAAATGCCACCATATTATGCCATTCTGTTCCTTCTGGGACTCCCACTAGTTATATTATTTCTCCTACTCGTACTGTAGAGGTCATCTATTTTGTTGAGTAGGAAATGGATTTGTTCTGACTGTTGCTCAGATTTTTCTTGTAAAAAAACAAGTCTCTTCTAGTCTCAAATGTTCCTCTGACACCTCAGCCCAGTTTGTATTTGTTTCATTTCGCCGTTAAGCTAACCCAAGTTTGTTTTTGTGTCAGTGATGCAAACTGTATGTTAGCTAACATTTCTAATCTGTTGGCTATCTGACTTACTATTCAAGAAATTTAATTGGAGATACAGAAATACCTTTTAAGTCAGAGACCTTTACAATAATTGAAGGTGTTACCATGATTTCTATTTTTATGCTGTCTGTTGACTTTGCAGTGGTCAGAGTCATAACTAGGAACGGAGACAAATTTAAACACGAAAACAATATTTGGGAAGAGTAGCAATTTTTTTTTATTTTGAGAGTAGCGATTGTTTAACAAAATTCTTTAGACAGTACCATTATCTAACTAAATCAACTGTAACTGGCACAATTTATGTTGAAAACCGTGTTTTTGTTAAATAAACAGGTGAAGCTGCTACTGTTTCACTAAGTGGCCGTTCCTGTCAGTGCCATGTACACCTTACACAGCAGTTCTGGATTTGTAGTTTTTTTTGGGGGATTGATGCAATAAAACTAATATGCCCTTTAGATCACCAAACTAAGTCCTAGATGTCTATAAAATGTAGTTAACTGGATTTGGGCCTTCCAGCCTTGCAGAATGCAAAAGGTATGAGTTGGCTGCTCTCACTGCATTCTCCAGACTTTCCAGGTGGTAACACAGTGTTTTATTTTCCTTAACCAAGTCATTTGCTACCGTAAGTGTCTTACTGGAGGTTTCTGATATCATTTTACTTTCCTCTGATACTTGTTCAGCTTTCATCCCCAGTACAGTTTCTCTAGAGTTGAAAGTATCCAGTTTTGCCGATAGCCCTTAAACCACTGCCAGTACTGCTTATATCATGGCCTTGCAAGTTAGCTCAACATCAGCAGAAGAATCGGGCCACTGGCCACCTCCTGTCAATGTTCCAGCCAGGGCGGGCTATATTCTCTTCCAGGGATTGTTTGTGGGTAGAGTTCGGTCGTCCCATGACTTGATTTCCAAATGAAGCACATCAATCGACTGCTCAGTCAAAGATCTATTTGTTAAGTTGAGTTGCTGAAAGAGCAATCGATTTAAAAATGTAGTTTTAATGTGAGGATGCTCTTTGGTTGCAGAGCTCACTCAAGAACGTCTAATCCAGTCATCTGCTTTCTCCATCCTCTGCTAATTGTTTTTAATTTTAATCTTTCACGTAAATTTATTGTGTAGAACACATTTTGTTCTCGCCTCTTTCACATTGCATTTTACATACAATGGTTTTAAATTGTGTAAATACAGTATATACTTGTACCAAGGGGGTTACCTAGTCTCTTGAAAAGCACTTCTTGCAAACACAGGCTGCCGGTCTGTTTGTCTCCTCGCCAACCTCCCTGTTGTTATTGGATTCACAATAAACTATTTCACCAACAATTTTCATCTTGGAACATCAATTATTTCAGGCGTGTGGGTGCCCAGTTTTCTGTCTTCATTCTACAGTGTCTCTTACTGTAGTAGCATCACAAACCCAAAAGTGACGCCTTTTTAAAAACAAAATTACTCCCCTATTCACTCACTTTTCTTTTTCCATTGTTAATTTGATTATTCTACTCAGGGTACAGACCTTATTATCCTGGTTCAAACTCCCCACCACATGGCATCCCAGGGACTTAGTTCAACTTCCATTCTTCCCCAGTGATTCTCCCTCTTTGTGGCAGGGTCAGCAAGCCCCCTCTTACCTGCTAGAGAATGGATACAGTTTGTGGAAGAAGAGCCTGGTGTGGAGCCTGTGAGGTCGAACCTCTCAACATTGCTCTGTCAAGGATTTTCCTTACTGGTTTTCACCCTGAGATGCCAGTTTTAGGGTAGTACACAAGCTCTCATGCAAGTGTGGAGCAAATCACCACCAGCATCCCCACCCAGTAAGTCTCTCCAAGCACACTGCCACTTGGGGTCATCCAGGTGGCATTATTGCACCAGAGTATGACTGCACCCCTTCCCAAAGGGGAGCATCCTCTGGGATGCTCAGTCCTCCTCCTCCCAGTCAGCCCACAACAACCAAGGCTTGGTCTCGAACCCATATGACCAGTGTGGTGGCAGGTGTGGCATCCCTCTGCATTCTGTTGAAGACAATATTGTGCCTGGTTGTAAACCTGCACAGCCACCTATTGTTCAGTCTGAAGTCAGGCTTACTGAGAGCAGTGGCCAGTTTTTATCATTTGCATGGAGAAGTGGAATGAAGACAGTTAAGTCAGCTGCAAGACCCTCTTCACTGCTGCCCACTAGATCACTGGAACTAGGGGTCTCATACATGCCACAGTTTCATGGGACAAAGTGGCTGGACAACAGGGATGACAAGTGTTGTGAGAAGCAGTTGGTGGGGCCACAGGATCACCAGTTACTTCTGTGGGATTTGAAAATACTTCACAACCCAAAATGAGCCTTAAAATACCAGTTGGTGATGGGGAGGTGACTGAAGCAGTAGCACCTGTAATCATGGGCTCTGGGTGTGGCAGGCACCCTTCCCCTGGCCTTCTGCCATGCTCAGCCCTAGTTTGCAGTTCCCTGCTCCCAGCTGCTTGGGTCCCACCCAATGCTGTTATAACCCTTTTCATATTGTAGAATTTATTGTACAAATACAAGCTAAAAACGTCTAATGATGAGTGATAAATCCTCATCCTGTCAGTGTTTCTTTGAGATTGAGCTTTGAAGGTGTACTCCGGGTGATTATCAGTTTGATGGAAACACTGACATGTCTGAGGCTGCAGCCCCAAAACCTAAGTGTGAGTCTGGAGAGGGAGAAATGCAGTAGCATCTCTACCTACCCAGTCAGGATGAGGTACTGGCCCACTGCTCAATGGAAAAATGAAATGCACTGTGTTTCTGATGGAGTATGGAGGAAAACTCCATAGCAGCCCTTACCTGAAGGTTGGACCCTCTGGGTTCCTCTGGAGTGCAGGATGTTCTGTGTCTGGACCAGAAAGCTCGAGGTGGAAAGATTTGGACTTTACAGAAACTATCAAGAAAAATGTATGGTGGACTACAAGCTATGGTGCCCAGCTGAAAGCTGAAGGCTAGAAAGCCAAAGTTCTAACACTGTACCTGAAGGGATTGCAGCTACAGCCCCACTGAAAACTCAAGTTGGAAAAGTAGTTCTGTTCTGGTTCTGTTTAAAACTACAGTTATAACCTTTACAGGCTTGAGAGGAGATTCTATGGGCTAGAATTAACCCTACAGGATCCATGGCATGTATGTACACTCCCACCTGAGAGATGCTACTCTGGACAGATTCTGGGTGAATGATCACTCTGGACAGATCTGGAAGAGTTCATCAGCTATGGGAGCATGACTGAGCAAGACTTGGAGGTGGCAATCACCACAGAAAACTGGGCTAAAAATTATGAATCTCATATGGGCCTGCTATAGTGTAATAGGTCTAAGGAAGCACAATTTAAATTTATCTGTTGACTGTATCTCCCACCAGTGTAAGTTTTCCCAGGGATTTCCTCGATGTGGGAGATGCAGCGATCCAGAGGGACCTATTTGCACTACTTTTGGGAGTGCGCTACCTCAGGCAATTCCTGGGCAGACATCAACACACAGACTGAGCAGCGACTCGGTATGGTGATACAGGATACACCTTTATCTATGCTGTTGGGGATGAACCACTTAGGGAGGCTGACTGGAACCTCATCCCAGGGTCATTTGGGTGTTGCTGGTACTAGCAAGGAAATTATGCAGAACACCTGGGTTTCCTGTCAGTCTCTGATGGTGGGATGTGGTTTGAACTGGTGACCAACACAATACCAAGAGAATAACATATGAATTAAATGACAGCGGAGACCTATTTGAAAGAATGTAGGGGACAATCATGGATTCATTTCCACCCACAGAAGCAGCTCTGCTTTCACTGAGCATGATCATTTAGTTCCTAAAAGTCACTTAAACCCTATGGCAGGCACTTAGCTACTTAATTATACATCATAAGATTCATTTATTTTAGAAAAGTTTATGGTGGGATGACACATAGTGTGAGGGATTGATATTTCTACATCTAGCTTAGCTACAGGAGTTAGGCTTTTCTTTTGGACAGCTGTATCCGTCTGTTGTTTGTTACTAAAGCTATAGTTGTGTGATGGTTTTCCATTCTTGGTAGTGGTAACTGTGTAGACAGGCAGATATCACCCTTCTTTTTATGGGGACATTTTCCCTGACTGCTGTCGAGGCTCGTGGCAGCACACCAACCTTTCACTCCATCCCCCTTGCAGGGATCACAGGGCTCGCAGGGTGTGTGTGATTTTCCCATGGTTACAGAAGTAGTTACAGAAAGCCATAACCACCCCTCAAGGATGCCAGCATGAAGGACCAAGTCCAGGCGGGAAGCTGTGTGAGCCACAGCTTTCTCCAAGCACCTAACAATGCCTTCCCTCCTGACACAGTCTGCTGGTCAGATTGGTGCCCAGCCTCCCAGAGAGGAGAGCTGCTTAACGGCGGGTCAGTCCAGCTCCCCGATGACCCCTGATGACCTGGGCTTGTTCCTCAATTTGGGTTGCAGGCATAGCATGATGTGTGACATCCAGCACCCCAACCCTGAGCACCACTGGGCTGGCTGGCAGATAGCACCATTGCTAACTGTAGTTTTATATGGAATGTCTAAAAGATGTAGCCGTAATATCTTACTGTGTGTTTGTATTTATCTTGAAGAAACCAATAAAATAATTTAAAAACGACAACAAAACTACTGTAATATCCCAACCCTGACAAGGAAACTGCCCATAGAAGGGTAACAAATTATTTGCCCAGAAATGAACTTTCATGTCCAGCCATACTTGAATTGTAACAACCTGCCTGCAGGCTAAACCTAAACTGAAATGCTCTTATTTCTACAATAAATTGGATCCATGATTTTAGACTCTACTCACTGTTGTGGGCCTTATGTCTGTGCTGTGGGTGTTTGAACTAAATGTTATCTTTCAACCCTGTATCCAGTTAGCTTAGTTGTGAGCAGCCCAGGAGGTCACCCCAGATCTGGAGGTCAGGTTAATGCACTGGAAAAGTATTCTGATGTAAGCCTGCCCTCCTATAAACAAGTGAACAGTTTTCCCTAGAGCAGAAGGGGCTACATCTACATTAGTTGAATACTTTCAGTGATTAAAGGTGGTTGCAACGATTATGGTGGCTATTGGTGATGTGCGGTTAGTACTGATTTTATTGGAAAGAAGCTGCTCCAATCTTTTCTTAGTGCTGTTGTGCTGAGATACCAGCATGGGTAAATGTAGTCCTCAGCCAATCAGATTTCGTAATCTGTAAAACACATTTACAACTAAGTTTGTGTGTCTCCCCAAAACTGGTTTCCCTTCTTGTGACGATACTTGGCTTTGCTGTACATTATGAGAGTTGTTTACAACTACTACAATTAGAATAGCACCCAGGCAATTTCTGAGGCTGTACCAAAAGTGGATGATGAAAACTTCAGAGTGCGTATGTGGATCAGGTTGCTTTAGGCATCTCTCAGCACAATTGCAGCTTTGATTTAAATTCTTGATAGTTATCTGTGATGCATACAAACATATCACATTGCACTTTAATACTACATTTTTCACCAAGAAGGTAAGGTTTGCAAAATTAATGAACATTGCCTACACTTTTACTAGTTAGGCAAAATAGTCAAATGGAAAACAATGCAAAGTTATCTAGAGTGCAGGAACACATATTACATGCAGGGAGGGGCTGTTTAGTCACAGTACATTCAAGATAACAGGCAGTTTTACAAGTTGGATCACAGAGCTGTAATTCACAAAGTGTCAGTTTCCTTCACTTTAATTTCACCCTTAGCAAGCTGTTTACTCACGAAGGTGATTGTTTAGTATTTATCTGACTTACTTTAATAGTGTTCGTCCTGATTGCTCAGGAAAGTTTTAAAGCTTATTACATGTAGATGGAATTTGTCCATGCTCCAGCCATGCCAGTTCTATTCACAAGCGTGTGGTGTGCATACTGTATATATATGCCAGCAGTGATTCACACTGCTAATAAAATGTAATTATCTGTGCCACACCAGGAGCATTAGAGAAAGAGTAAGGTGCTTCTGGGTGTCCCAGGTTTATAGTTGCTTTGATGGCACAGCTGGTAGCACAATAGAATGGTATTCCAGGCAGTCTAGGTTCAAATCTCAGCTAAGGCACTTATTTCCTTCTGTCTTCTGTTTGGGTTTTGTATATATGCACACTGCACCCTTGTGAATAAAAATGTAATTATCTGTGCAGCACCAAGCTGTGCATTAGAGAAAAAGTAAGGTGCTTCTGGGAGTCCCAGCTTTTCCAGTTGCCTTACTGAACCAGCTGGTAGTGCAATGGAATGGTAATTTTGTCAGCTTGGGTTCATATCCCAGCTCAAGTACTTATTTCCTCTCTGACTGTACTTAGCCCTGGGAGGACAGTAGGAACAGCAAACAAAAGATCAGAGCTGTAAAAAGTGCAAGATGCACTGCAGGCAATCAAATCTCCCACTGCTGCAGCTGGAAAATCTGGGATTTCTGCTAACAGCAACTGTCACCTTGGGATTCAGCAGAATCAGCTGCTGCACTCTACTATACTGCAGTAAATAGTATATAAAAAAACTTTTTCACACAAACTGACCAGCCCACACTTGGGTGTGGGACTCTTAGTGCTAATTTAATTTGTCCTCTTTGCATTTGCTTGCGCTCATACACAAGGAATGTTTTGGGACAGTATGGCTTTTTGGAGGTGTGCGACCCTCCTGTCCAATGCAGTGCTCCATGTAACAGGTACGACTGCCTATGACAGCAGTTCAGCTGCAGTGTCTTCGTTAAAAACAAAAACACTGCTGCAATCAGCGGTTGTAACGGTCTGTATTTAGCATATTGATGTCACCCATTCCTCTCCACTGACATCAGGGCTGCCCAATCCTCCCGTCAGTATGCCCCTCCCCAGTTCATTTGCAGATGGGAGCCCACTAGTTGTTGGTATAATGTCTCTCCCCATAAGTAATGTTAGCAGAAGTGCCAATCCCCTCTGTCTGTGCCCCCAACACAGATTACAGTGTAATGTGCTGATGGGGTGTCCAATCCCGTTGGCTCCAGGCCCCAACAGACACCCAGATGGCACACTAAGAGCCCACCCCAGCATGCCACTCATCCCTGTAAATGTAAAAACCATTCCGTGATGTCTTTAAATTTTTTACCTGTGGAAACAGAAAACAGTCCCTCATTGTCTCCGATACCCCCTCCCCAACCTGCACCCACCATCTATGCACCCAACCTCCCACCCCCTCACCCCATACTTACCTCCAGAGTCTGGCCGGCAATCTTTGGTGGAGCAGGAACACGTCTGCACTCTTCAAAGCCGACCGCGATCCGAAGAAATGCCGTAAGCTGTATAATGGCATAAATGTTTTTTTTTAAACTTAGGTGGATATCATGCCCATTTTGTGAATTCTGGCACCAAGTTTTCAACATGGGGTTCTTGGGACCCCACCTCATGAATTCAGTCACTGTCATGTGGTTATTCGGTCCCAAAAGGTGATTTCTGGTCACTGCATGGAATCACCTTTGCAACCTATTAATGAAACAACAGTGTCACTGTTCATGAGGCGGCCCCCAAAAGGCTATGTTGCAATTTGGTGAAAAAAATTCCAAAAATGACTTATGAGCATGCATTGCACAATTTTCATGCACACTTGTAACTTCGAGAATTTGTCATATTTTCACCCAGATTTTCAACACTGGCATTTTTTCACACCTCCTTATGAACAGTACAGCTGTCATTTTTCACATCTCTGCCAAAATGTGTTTTCAAGATATCCGCACACAATGACATGGTCACTCGTGGGAAATCAATGTTCGGGACAGATTACAAAATCACAGTGACACTGTTCATGAGCAGGGTCCCAAAATGCCTTTGTTGAAAATTTGGTGACAAAAGTCCACAATGACTACGTTACGAGCATGCATTGCACAGCTTCCACATATGCTCGTAAGTTCGAGAATTTTAATA
Organism: Neoceratodus forsteri; assembly: GCA_016271365.2. Classification (NCBI taxonomy): domain Eukaryota; kingdom Metazoa; phylum Chordata; order Ceratodontiformes; family Ceratodontidae; genus Neoceratodus; species Neoceratodus forsteri. The sequence continues at coordinate 260,267,450 of JADMNL010000027.1, read as the reverse complement.
TTTTTAATATTTTCAACATTGCCATCTCTTCACCCCTCCTATGAATGGTACAGTTGTCAGTTTTGACATCCTGCCCAAACTGTGTTTTTGCACATCTGGTGCAGAATGTCACTGTAGGAAATCAACGTTCAGGACAGATTAACAAAATCACAGTGCCATTGTTTATGAGCAGAGGTCCCAAATGCTTTTATGAGGTGGGGTCACAAAAGGCCATGTTGACAATCTGTAGTGCAAATGCCAGCAAACACCCTGGGCGTTAAGGTTTCTAACCTGAGCAGGGGTGGTTAAATGACTTGCTCAGAGTCACACAGTATGCAACTGGAGGTTGTGAGAATCAAACCCAGGTGTGGACTGCTGGATGTACCAAGCTCATTCACAGCTCGTCACTCTAACCTCTAGGCTATACTGCCAGCAAATTAGCAATATCCTTTAATTTGGGGATGCATACAAACTTGTGACACTCAGTTCAATTTTACTGGGCTAGACCTGTCTGTCACAGGAGTTCTGTTTTGTTTTCTAATCTCACTAAATCCATAAGTTGTTGTTTCTATAAAAATCGGATTGCAGGGGATATATTCATATTTCTAGACTTGTTCAATCCCCCTTCTCTTGACCAGCATAACTGTGGTGAGCGTGGAGCCTTTGCAAAAGAGTCTGTGACTCAAGGTTTGTAATTCGATTGTATTCAATAAATAAATAAAAAATAAATAAATAAAGATGATTGGAACTGATGGGGAGAGAGGAGATTTGCAATAAAATTATTTTGCTCAGTGCCAGAACAGAATACATGATGTTAGACATAAGAGTGCATGGACAGTATAATAAAACTCTGGTATATAAAGGACTTCTCTGGTATTAAAGCTTGAAAATCCTCACAGATCACTAAAATGTCTCTTTCTCCTCTGTGTAAAGGTAATGGCTTTGTGTCATTGCTACCCAGCCTCAGGAGTTTATTAGATCATCGGTTTACAGACCTTTGAGTCAAAGACTCATTTACAAAGCACTCTCAAGAGAGCAATACATCACAGCAAACAGAACAGTACAGTATATAACGCTTAGATTAAAAAGCAACCAGTGTTACAGGCATTCACTGGTGGTACATGCTTGGTAATAGGTAGATCACAGTAGTCATAATATAGGTACACGAGTACCACATCAGGTAACAACCAGAGATATTTTGTACATTAGTCATAGATGTTGCCTGAGACCCCAGGTATATACAGCAAAGTAGACAGGGCAGACCAGCCTAGGGGTGAGGGTAAGGGGCAGGTGGGGGATTATCTGCAGATGCAGCAGCGAGTGCTTGTCAGATGGCTTCTGAGGAGACCTTGAAAGGACCAAGATTAGTGGAGTCAGCTATGTTGGCTGGGAGGAATTGGACCAGAAGGGAGCCCGATAGCAAAAGGATCTCTGGGCCATGAGGTCCTTACCCTGGGGACAATAAGGAGGTTTTGACAGTGCTGCTGGTGGAGACTGAGGGGAGACATGCTGCAGGAAGGTGGCGACCCCAGGGGAGCACCTAGCAGGGTCTTTTTACAAGAAGACAGGTTTGGAAGCGAGTCTTTCTTCAAGGTTGAGCAAGTTGGTGGTGGAGTACAGCAGGCACATATGGGTGTGCCTAGGGGCTCCCAGCATTAGCCTGCAGGCCTTGTTTATAGAGAGCTGGGTTCTTGCATGCACAGTGTTGTCAGCTGCAGCATAGATGGGCAGCCCATAGTCGATTAGTGACAGGACAGAGAGGTGATTGCCAACCTATCAGCCTCTTGTGGTAGGCAGTCCCTATGGCAGTATAACAGTCCAATCCTGACATTGGTGGCAGCAGAAAGGGCATTGATATGGGAATGGAAGGAGAGTGCTGAATCAAAGGTAATGCCCAGATACTTGGAGAAACCTGCTCAATGGGGTTTAGTGTGCTAGGCAGTATCACAAGAGGGGCACCACAGGCTTTGCTTTGGCAATGCGAGAAGAGCACAGCTTTGGTTTTTAGGTTCAGAACTAGCCTTGATGCGAATCAATGCTCAGCTCTATCAAAAGCTTGTTGGAGGGTGGCCTGGAGTGTGTTGGGGTTGGGGTCAGAGGCAAAGAGCACAACGTCACCCGCGTAGGGAGGATCTTACTTGGGCAGGCCAAGGAGGGAGTTGAGGTACAGACTAAAGAGGAGAGGCCTAAATGGAGCCCTGGGGAACCCCAGAGTGGACAGGTCTTGTGTTAGATAGGGTGCTATTGATTTTACACACCAAGTTCTGGCAGAGGTGTAGCTGGTGAAGCATGCAAGGGGTTGGGGAAGAAACCAAGGCATCTGAGGGAGTCAAGCAGGAGGGATGGCAAACCATGTCAAAGGTCTTGGAGAGGTCAATGAACATGGCACTGGCAGGACTTCCGGCATCAAAGTAGAAGTACAGGAAGTTGGAGAATTCAAGTAGCGCAGTTGTGGTGCTGTGACCTGCGAAAGCCATGCTGTTCAGGGCACAGGATATTGTGCATGGCCAAGTATTCGCAAGCTGGTTGGCAACTACTTTTCAAGGGCCTTAGAGAGTGGGGGAGGATGGAGATAGGTGATATTTACCCAGGGTCACTCGACGCGCTTTAGGATGGGAGTGATGATGGCAGTTTTCCATTGTGGGGAACTGCCCCAGGCACAGAACAGCGGTTGAGCAGCTCGGTATGTGGGACCAGGATAGCATCCAATGTCAGATGAAGTAGCCGTGTCCAGTAGGTCGATGCCGGGTTGCTACTACTAACGGCTTTTTGCAGAAGGGGTCTAGCCTCCAACGGGAGATGGTACATAGGTAGAAAGGAGGTCTCTGGAGAGTGGGCAGGGGTGCTACTGGATGGGGTCAAAGAAGTTACTGAGCAGGACTGAACTCAGGTCTAAGAAAGAGTGGTTTAGACAGTCTGCAATGCCAAGGGGTCAGAGCAGACAGTTCCATTAAGGAGAGTTGAGAGGGGGTGGAGAGCGGATGTCCCATTCAGCTTCTTTACATTACTCCAAAAGTTTCTAGCGACCCCAGGAGAAGACAAGAGCGGATTGGTAGTACTGGGCTTTGGCCTGTCGAATGGCCCAAGTATACTTATTGCGCCTCCATGTTGTATGCTTGCCTATCAGCTGGCTTGCCAGATTCCACAGCAATGTGCCATAGGTTGTCTCTCATTTTAAGTTTGTGAAGGAAGGGAGGAGGGTAACCCAGGGTGTGCTTTGCTTTTGGTGCGATTTCTAGCAAAGCAGGCATAGAGGTCACATGCAGTGTTAAAAGTGCAGTGAAAAATCCAGTGCCTTATCTATGGATGGTGCAAGCCTGATTGGGGACCAATCCAGTTGTGAGAGTACAGTTAAAGGCGACACAGGCCGCCTGGGAGTAGGCAACGTCACTGGGTGGCTTGTGGTGCAGGTTTGCTGTTGGTAGCGGACCAAGAGAATATGACTGGGGAGTAGTCACTAAGTGAGCTGGGAAGTACACTGATATCGAGCACCCTCTGGGGCAGTTGGCAATGGTGATATCCAGGAGGATGCTGGAGCCAGTAGAGAGGTTGAATCTAGTTGGGGTAGTGACAAGCTGAGACATGTCAAGGCGGCAAAGATATGTCTGGTTTGGGAGGCCGTGGATATTCAGTTGATATTCAGGTCACTAACAATTATCTGGGCCATTTGGGGGTAGGCCAGAGAGGTAGTCAGCAAGTGCCTGAATGGCGAGGTCTTGCTTTCTGGGGGAATATAGGCAATGGTGAGAAAGAATGGGCCCTTACCAGGGTTGGGGGAGATTTTAGCATGAGGGCTTGCGCCTGTTATCAAGCTTGGGTAGTGGAAGTGCATGTCCAAGGAGGAGCCACCATGTAGACAGCACAACCACCTCCACGCTTACCACCCAATCTTCCCTGAAAGGGTGTAACCAAGGAGGAGGCAGAGGAGTCAGGGGTGGATTTGGATAACCAGGTTTCGACGAAGTGCGACAATGTCCGGTTGGTGCTGAGTAACCCAGCATTGGAATGCAGCAGCCTTCTTAAGGAGGCTGCAAATATTCATAGAAGCTATGCAGAGTCCTTGAGCCTGGGCAGGCTTGTTCATAAGGCTGGGCACGGGCCGGGTTTGGATGAATGTTACCTGATAGAAGCAACAGGAGCGTGATTAGGCACACCAAAGCATGGTAGTGATTGTGGCATCTCCCTGTGACTGGACATGGGGCCGGGTGCTGGGGTGCAAGGGGGGTAGAGTACAAAGGGTGGGAAAGGCATTGGGAGAAGAGACCAAGGTATGAGTGGGAAGTAAGAGGTAGCAGGGGTGGAAGTGTGGGGGGTACCGAGAGGGGAGGTAGTCAGCGTCGGGGTCTGGTAGAGGTGTTGCAGATAAGAGGGGGTACTATGCATAGGGTGATGGTCCTCAGTGAGGTGAGGCTGGTGTAGGAAGTAGGATGAGGACCACAGTCAGTGTCAATGCACTTGATCCCGATGCATTGAGGACGATAAGTTATTTGAGCACGAGAGAGGATCACCCTTTGAGAGTTACAGAAAGGAGAACCCTTTAAGGAGATGCTGTAATTGACTAGTGTGAGGCCTCAGGGGTGGGATCACTGGGAAGTGTACTTAATAAAGGAGGGAGGGGTGGACGAAAAAATTGTCCAGAGAACAGTAAAAGCAAGGCAGTGGCCGAGCTGTGTTTTGAAAAAGGTGCCTTGTGTGCTTTCTTTCTCAATGGGGATCTGCAGCATCCAGTCGGGAGGCAGCCATAGTCCCCAGGAGCCAGTCCATTACGGGATTGAAGCCTGACAGCTCCGAGCTAGGACCTGACCAAAGCGTACCTGCTTTCCTTCGTCAGGGGTGGCGGGCTGGATGCAGAGGTCAGCTGTCAGCAGGTAGCAGCGCCAGAACCACTCGGCCGAGTGGAGAGCCTGGTTTGAGCTTGTGGCTAAAATAGAGCAGAAAAAAGGTGGTCGGTACTTAGAAAGTCAAAGAAAAGGTCAAGTAATTGGTGTGAGGGCCCTGGGCAATTAATGCTCAGGGCAGAAGTAGGTGCAAATAGTGGGAGAGAAAGGTTCCTGCAGAGGTTGGTCAAAGGTGCCAGGTGGGAATTTAGCAAAACAAAAGGCTGATTTAGGAGGTTGGGGGGAGCCCTTAAATGAGACCAGGAGAGCTGGGAAGGAGGCGTGTGGTGGAGAGAACTCAGGGTAGTCTGGAATGGGTAGAAAATGGCCCAAAATGCCAGGCGATATTTACAGAATGTGCTGGTCAGGGGGTGTCAGGAGAGGAATCAGGGTTCCAGTAGATGGCAGAGAAACATTGTGGGGAATAGAGAGAAATAAATAAATACAAAGGAAAAAGCAAGACAAGAGGAAGCAAAGAAGGCAGTCCGAGGATGAATGAGAGGAACTGTGATGGAAAAGAGTGGCAGAAAAAACAGCAGGCAGTAGTCAGTTCTAGCTATTCTACAATATCGGACAATTAGCAGAAAAATTCAGTAGTGCAAGCAGTAAGCTATATAGGCGTCAGGCAGTCAAAGTTTGCTACAACTCTGCTACAGTGCCTTCAGAAAGTATTCACCCCTTGGATTTTGTCACATTTTGTGATGTTGCAAACTCAAATTAAATACATTTATATGGGATTTTTTGTCACGTATCCACAAATTACTCTATGTCAAAGTGGAATGAAACTTCTGGAATTTTTGCACATGTAATTTAAAATAAAACCTGACATGTCGTGATTTGATAAGTATTCACCCCTTTGCTATGGCACTCCAAATTGAGCTCAGGTGCAGCCAATTTCCTTGTGAGATCACTCTAAAACTTGAATGGAGTCCACCTGTGGTCAGTTCAAATGGTTGACATGATTTCAGAGGAAATACACCTGTCTATATAAGGTCCCACTGTTGACAGTGCATGTCAGAGCAGAAACTCTACCATGAAGACCAAGGAGCTGTCCGTAGAACTCCGTGATAGAATTGTGAGGAGGCATAGATCTGGGGAGGGATATAAAAACATTTCTAGGGTGTTGAAAGTTCCCAGGGCACAGTCATTTCCATCATTAGGAAATGGAAAGATTCGGAACCACCCAGACTCTTCCTAGAGCAGGCCGTCCTCCCAAACTGAGCAACCAGGCAAGAAGGACCTTGGTCAGGGAAGTGACCAAGAACCCAATGACCACCTGACAGAACTACAGAGTTCCATGGCTGAGATGGGAGAACCTGTCCAGAGGACAACAATCTCTGCAGCACTTCACAGATGTAGCCTGTATGGGAGAGTGGCTGGGCGGAAGGCACTCCTGAGAAAAGGCCACATAATAGCATACCTGGAGTTGCAAGAAGGCACGTGGCAGACTCTGAGACCATGTGGCAGATTCTCTGGTCTGATGAAGCAAAATTGAACTCTTTGGCCTGAATGCAAAGCGCTATGCCTGGCACAAACCGAACACAGCTCAGCACGGTGTAACACCATCCCTACCATGAAGCATGGTGGTGGCAGCATCATGTTATGGGATGCTTTTCAGCGGCAGGGACTGGGGCACTTGTCAGGATAGAGGAACAATGAATGGGCCAAATACAGGCACATCCTTGAGGAGAACCTGCATCAGTCTGCAATAGACCTTGGACTGTATGCAAGATTTACTTTCCAACAGGACAACGACCCAAGCATACAGCCAAAGCAACACTGGAGTGGCTTCAGAAGAAGAAGGTGAATGTCCTTGGTGGCCCAGCCAAAGCCCAGACTTGAATCCCATTGAGAATCTGTGGAAAGACTTAGAGATTGCGGTTCACCGGCGCTCCCCATTCAACTTGACAGAGCTTGAGCAAATCTACAAGGAAAAAAGGAAAATCCCCAAATCCAGATGTGCAAAGCTGATACAGACATACCCAAGAAGACTCAAAGCTGTAATTGCTGCCAAAGGCTATTCTACAAAGTACTGACTCAGGGGGTGAATACTTGAGTAAACAAGATATTTCAGTTTTAATGTTTCATACATTTTGTTTACACAATAAAATATTTTTGCCCTTTAAATTGTTGAGTATGTTATGCGAATCAAAGGGAAACAAATAATTTCAATGCATTAAAATTCTGGTAGTAACACAACAAAATGACAAAATCCAAGGGGGCGAATACTTTCTGAAGGCACTGTATACTCTACACAATTTCTACATACAGTATACAGTGCAATAGTTTAAAGGTAAAATGTTCAACAGTAAAATATTCAGCAGTACAAGCCATAAGCTATATAGAAGTCAGGCCTAGCAAATACAGCAGGCTAAACAGCAGAAAATTCAAGAGGAGAGAGAAAAAACAACAATATTTCCACATGAGCAGTAAATTCAGCAGAAAAACTGTCCAGAGAGCAGTACAACAAGGCAGTGGCCGAGCTGTGTTTTGAAAAAGGTGCCTTGTGTGCTTTCTTCTCAATGGGATCTGCAGCATCCAATCACCTTGTCGTTGGTGGTTGGGCTTAACTGCTGACTTCTATCCTGAAGTTAGCAGACACCAAAAACTCCTAACACATTTGTATAAGACTGTATGCTCGAGACTGGTACTACGCATACTGTATTTCCATGCTATCATACATTTTCACCTGGGAGGCCACTGTATCAAGTTAAGCAATGGATGTTTCAGACTTCATATGGAGCTGCTGGAGGAAATGGGTTGATAACGAGCTCTTAATATTCTTTATTAAATATTCCTGTGTGAAATAACTGCATTCTTAACAATATGATTGTCATCAGAAATGTACATTTGTTGTATTTCTGTATAGCAAAAACTAGTTTACAAAAGTGCCCTTAGAGAGAGAGAGAGAGAGAAAGAGGGACCATACCTCTCAGCTTTCCTGATTTTTAGGGATGTCCCTGATTTTGCCTCAGAATGTTCCTGTCCCTCCTACAATTTGTGTTTCTCTGACTGAATAGTGGGTATACTGTATGCTCACAATATTGTCAGAGTTACAGATTGCTATTCTGCAAAGTATTTCTTGTGAATACTCTTACGCTGCCTGCTTAAGGGATAGAACCAATTGTTCAACTGTGTCCCTCATTTTACTTCTTTGTCACAGATTTTTCCAAGTGCCACACATACTGCAAATACCTGCAAGTGAATGTTGAGCAATGACAAATGCTTGTTTAACATAGAAACATAGAAACTGATGGCCAATAAGGACCGCTTGGCCCACCTATCTGCCCATTTTCCTAGCTGCTGTAATACCGGAGACTCTACATGGTCTCCAACTTTGGTTAGTTTAGTTTATTGGTCTAGGAATTAATACCTTTGAGCCAGGGCTCTTTACAAAGGTTCTCGTCACAAAGAACATCAAACAAAACAATACACATTACAAGTAATACCAGACGGAAAAGTTACATAATAAATTTGCTATTAACAGTTTAAGGCAGTAACGTTTAGAAGTTACATAATAAACATGCTTTTAACAGTTTCAAGGAGTAGACAATTTGGAAATAAAGAAACTTCCAGGAGAGGAGATCATTAGGAGCCAAAGGGAGGCAAGAAAGGAGGAAAGTGGTGGGCAGTAGAGTCAGTGAGAGGGACAGAAAGGGGGAGAGTGGGTTGGGTGGCAGACAGGAATAGTAGTAGTACGTGAGGGCTTATTAGACAAGGAGAGTAGGCCTTGGATGTGAGGATGGTCACGAGGAGTAGTAGTCTTTATCTAATGCAATCACAGTTGCTAGTGGTAGTGAGGTGGGCATAGAGCATGGTTTTGAAAGCTCCGGCGAGGTTGAGGATAGAGTAGGTGGACTTAGAGCATTGAACCATGTCGGGGCCCTGTATCAGAGCGTTCTTTGTCCCTGTCTTGGTCCGGCATCTGAAAACCAGGAAAGGTTGGTGTTCAGATCTGGTGGAAGGTCGTAAGCCAGGATTCGGATGGAGTAGGTTTGGATACATAATGAGTCAGTCCCAAGATAGATTTTTTGCCATTATGCAGGTGAGATATATAAGGTGATTTGATAGCTGCAACCAGCCTGTTTCATAGTAAAGCTCACCGTGTGTCAGTCTTTGAGCCCCGTGAGGAGCCGGCAAGCCTTATTTAGAAGGACTGAGATCGCCTTAGTGCCGTGGAGGTAACTGAGCCGTAAATAATAAGGCCATAGTCAATGATAGAGATTAATGAACTCTGTATAGCTATCCTCAATGCCGCTTGGTTTAGAAATTGTCGGTTACAAATAGTATTCAAAGCGTTGGTTCACTGTTTTCGCCGTGTTGTCAATGTGGGTTGCAAAGGTGAGCCCTTGGTCAAAAGTGATGCCAAGGTATTTGAAAGTATTTACTTGGTCCAGTGTATTTCCAGCAGAGGTTTGTATGGTGAGTGGAGTATTTCTTTTTTTTGGTGATTGGTGAAAAGCATGGCTTTTGTTTTATTGTGGTTAAGCACAAGTTTACTATCCAGGAACCACCTTTCAACACTAGAGAAGGCAATTTGCAGGCTTTGCATAGGAGTTTGGATCTTTGTGAGAAGAGAATTACAGCATCATCAGCGTATAAGATTATTTTTCGGGCAGAAATCTGGGAGGGAGTTAAGGAACAGGCTAAAGAGGAGCAGACCAAGAATTGATCCTGCGGTACACCCGAGAGGACTAGTTTGAAGTCAGAGAGTTTATTAGAGATTTTTACAGCCTGTGACCGATTTGACAGGTAACTGTTTGCCCAAGCACTAGGACCTTCAGCCAGGCCTTGGCTGGTCAGTAAGGAGGTAAGTAGGCCATGATGGACTGTGTCTTTACTCTCCTTTGCTAACCAATAAGATTTTGTTATGCCTATTCCATGTGTTCTTGAATCCTGTTACAGTTTTTGCCTGACCACAGCTGCTGTGAGGCTGTTCCAAGTATCTACCACTCTTTCTGTGAAGAAGTATTTCCTTAGTTTCCCCTGAACCTATCCCCGTCCAGCTTCATAGCATGCCCCTTGTTCTTGAGCATCTTTTTTCTCTGAAAATGTTTCCCTCTCGTGCCCTGTTTATACCTGTGAGGTATCTGAAAGTCTCTATCATATCTCCCCGGGTGTACATATTGAGGTCCTTCAGCCTATTCTCATAGCAGTTTTGATGCAGGCCCTGAACCATTTTGGTTGCCCTCCTCTGGACTGCCTCTAATCCGTCTGTGTCCTTCCAGAGCTGTGGTCTCAGAACTGGACACAGTACTCTAGGTGAGGTTTCATTTTAAATTGTAAACAAGGATGAACTCCACTGTTCAATTATATTTGTTTTGGAAAATGTGAGAAATAACAAAATTCTTATGGAGGGTAGTAGTATTCCATTAAAAAGGAGAATCCTTTTTGTTTTGTTGATTTCACTTACACGCTTGTCAGTGTGCTTTATGACTTATAAATCTGAAGTCAGTTTGTGCTTTTAGTGAATATCTAACAATACCAAGTATACCAGTCTCCTATAGGTATGCCCAATCATCCAGGAGCAATGATCTAAGCTTAAAAACTGCAATTAGGAATGAAATATGAAAAGTACAGTACTGTATGGTATAGTATGAGACCCATCATGACTAGGATGGGACTATGAATCTTGCTAATATCTATCTAGTAAAACTATGTTTTATGTTTTCTTTATTTTAGATGCAACACTGTTGGGCCTGAGGAAGTGGCGGCAGCCACAAACTGTCACCCTCATATTAAGTGTGGATGTTACTTGAAATAAAAGCCGTTTTTTATGCTGAGAATTTATAGTGTACAGTGGAGTTCATCCTTGTTTACAATTTAAAATGATTCTCTTGCCTGAATATTTAAGGATGACCCAGAATTGAATTTACTTTGGTTTTCATACCGAGGGCAACCTGAACCAACCGACACAGCACTAGATGAGGTTTCACCAATGATTTATACAGCGTCACCACCTCCTCTCTCTGCTGGTAATACCCTCCTTATGCACCCTAGCATCCCACTAGCTCTCCCCACCACCTTGTCACACTGATTGTCACCTTTAGGTCCTCAGATATGATCCTCCCAGGTCTCTTTCCTGCTTGGTGGTCACCAGCACCGCCCTCTGCCACCTCCCTTGCCAAACTTGATGTCCTGTTTCTTGCCTTCTGTAGATTTGTCTCTAACTACCCTCAGCTCACCGCTTTGACCATCTCTCCCTTTCCCTCCAGTCCTTCACCAGAGGCGGCTTCTCACACTGTTCCACCTTCATTTGCTAAACATTGGTTTGGAACCCTCCAGCCTATCCGCCTCCCTCCCTAATCCAGCTAACCCCTCACCCCTACAACTCACAGTCGAACTGCATCCGCACCTTTTCCCTCCCATGATGTATGCACATCAGCTGGCAAACTCCTTCCCATAGACTTCCTTTCCTCTGGAACAGTGTTCCCCCAAACCCATTTTTCTCTTTTCTCCCCTTTTCCTGCCCTCAAGCACCTACTCAAACCAACCCCTACTATTTCCTGTATCTGCTCCCCTTCCTAGCACTAAGCTTAACCTCTGTTTCATAGTTCCCTCTTCTCTTGCTGCATCCCACTGTATATAACAATGCAAACATTGTTTTGTAAATAACAATGTAAATATTGCTTTGTATTTATTCGATATTTCTTCATTGTATAAAGCCTTCTCTTTATTATGTAAAATGTCTCCTGTAACATCGTTGCTATTAGAGCTGTATTATCAATGCTATATGTTATTCCTCTGTACTCCCCCTCCCAGTCGCACCTGGAAGCGAGCTTCTGCTCATGGTGCCTTTCCTGGTTACCAACTTTTAAATAAATAAATCAGTACCACTCCTCCCATCTTGTACTCTGCTCCTGGGTTTCTGTGCTCCAAGTGCATGACGTTGTACTTCTTCACACTGAATCTTAGTTGCCACACTTTTGACCCTCCTTGAATTTTCTTAGATCTCTGTTCATTTTACACACTCCCTGAGTGTCTACTCTATGCAGACCTTTGTGTCACCTGAAAAAGGTATACCTTCCTTTCTAGCCTTCTGCAATGTCACTAATAGAGACAGTAAAGAGGACCAGTCCCAGTACTGATCCTTGTGGCACCCCGTTGGTCACCCTCCTTCCTCAGAATGAACTCCGTTTACCACCCGACCCCGTAGCCTATCTCCCAGCCAATTTCTTGCCTTGTTTACCACCCTTGGACCCTCCCAGGCTGCCCAGCTTGTGTATGAGTCTCCTATGTGGAACACTCACTGACAAAGACCTTACTGAAATCTAGGTAGGCCACATCCATGACTCCACCCTGATCTAATTCCCTGGTCACCCAGTCAAAGAATCAGATTTGTCTGCCATGACTCCCTGTTGTGAATCCATGCTGCCTCAGATCCTGTAAGCCACTGGACTGAAGATATTCCACAATCCTTTCCTTCAGCCATGATTCCATTCATTTCCTCACCACCAAAGTCAGGCTGACTGTCCTGTAATTGCCAGCTTCCTCCTGCTACCACTTTTGTGAAGTGGGACTACATCTGCCCTCCTCCAGTCCTCCAGATCCTCCCATCTCCAGTAAGTGGTTGAACAGGACTATCAGAGGTGCATCCAGCACCTCTCTGAGCTCCTTCAGTATCCGTGGATGTATCCCATCTGGCTCCATTGCCTTGTCCACTTTCAGATTGCAAGTTTCTTCAGGACTCTCTCCTCCATAAGTGGACTTGCGTCCACTTCCCTTCCTTCAATGCTCCTGTCCCTTTATCTGTGGTTCCTTGCCTTCCCTTCCTCTGTGAACATGGAACAAATGTGTTTGTTCATGACGTCTGCCTTTCCTGGTCTCATTCCACATACTCACCCTTCCCTCCTTAATCTTATAATCCCTCTCCTGGCCTTTCTCCTTTTGCTTACATACCTAAAATGTCTTGTCCCTTCTTTTACTGCCTGTGCTATCTTCTCCTCCATTTGTGCCTTTGCACTCCTGACTGCTTTCTCTGCCTCCCTCTGCCTCTCCTGATACACCTCCCTATCCTCCTCCCTCTGTGTCTCTTTGAACCCCTGAATGCTAACTTTTGCCCTTACCTTTCCTGCCACTTCATTTGAGAACCATATTGGTCTCTTTTCCTCTTGCTTGTGCGAACACTGAAAGAAATGTTAATGACTTCTTTCTTAGTCAGCTCATATCAGTCCAGGGAAAATTTTTAGGAAGACTCTTAAATTCAAAATCTGAGATGAATATACAGTGTATGGGCTTAAGCTATCTTATTTATTTAGCTTTTGTTGACCGGGTAGGTGCACTAGACAAATCCTGCCTATTTTCAGGCCGACCGGGGGAGGGGATACAGATGAATGCCAACTGACCTTGAACCAGATTAAGCTGTTGGTGGTATTTTTTAGTGAATGAGGAAATTTGGCCAGGACACGGGAAATTCCCTACTCTTTTCGATAAGTGCCATGGGATCTTTAACATCCACCTGAACTACCACCAATTCAGACAGATGGGACCTCGGTTTAACGTCTCATCTGAAAGGCGGCACCTCAGAAGTGCAGCACCCCTCATGCTGCACTACAGTGTCAGTACTGGGATATTAACCCAAGTGCCAGATGTGGGAACTGAACCCACAGCCCTCTGATCTCCGGCCTCAGAGGTGAGTGTGCTACCTACTGAGCCACTGACACTGACATCTTAGACTGATAGAGAATATTTCTGTGTCAGTGAAGCATTGTATGTCTGCATAGTACAATGTATGTTTTGGTCCTTAGTTATTTTATGCAATTGTGTTTTGTATTGTCCTTCGTATAACATTGTGTCAAAGTAAGTATCTTCAGACACCATCCTCTTTGCAGTATAATATTGGCCAGACACTCTTTACTGGAATTACTTGTGCATCATTATATGTAACCCCGTGCCAAAGGGGGTTACTAGTTTGATGCCCTGTTGGCATTGGGAGGTAGTCGTGCTGCCAGGCCAGTTGGAAGATGGGAATTTGCAGTGCAAGGGAGAATTCAACCACCAGCTGGCACACAGGAGTCTGCTGATTAAGGACTCATGTAGGAGTCATCGAAGACTGAGGAGCGGTTGGTGCCTGCTCTGAGGCCCTGAAGGAGGGTCTCCAGTCAGGCCAGGTAGGGCCTGGGCTGGGGTGGGGAGGTTGCCCCCGGCCCCAGCAGTCATTCCTAGAGTCCATCCATGGGGAAGAGGGAGGAACCATGCAGCTGCAGAGAGAGAGAGAGAGAGAGAGAAGCTGTTAGGGAACTTGTTTTGACTCCATTTACCTGGTGACTTGCTGAGGTGGCTGCCATGACAGGGACCAGAGTTATTGGTGGCAGCGACACTCTGGAGGGGTTGTGGTGGCAGTGCAGCCCTTGTCCATGTACATGTCCACCAAATTGAATTGGAGTGCTGCTGTGGTGTGAAGAATCTTGGAAGCTGTGCCAGTGTAGTTGGTGGCTGCCATCCTGTGTGAATCCTGCCTAAGGATAAGCAGACAGCTAGCACCAGGAAGAAAGGAATGTGGCCAGGGTACCAGTGCCCCCCATAAGGACAGAAAGGTAAGGGTTGAAGTATGTTCTATGCCCGCCTCCCTCTGGTGGAGTGAAGTGCTAAGAGTGACTACATTGGGAACACCGCAGTGTTCATAAGAAAATGGAGCCTCTTCTGGCTCAACAAAGGGAAATGAGGTTGTGAGGATCCAGGTTCGGGACCCAGGTCCCCAAGTGTCTGTGCCATGGCTGACAGCTGTATCTGTGTGAAACTGTATTTTTTTGAAAAAAGTTTTTATTGGTTTTCTTCAGTAAGAATATACAAAACACACAGGCATCATAAGAGTAAGTCATAGTGTACAAAATTCCTCTAGCAAAGAACTCTTCAAATCATTAAGTTAATAAACAATTATGATCAGGAAAAGGATAATTGCAAAGAAGGAAAACAAAAATCCCCTAAATAAGCTAATCCGCCCCAAAAAAGTCCTCTGAGGACCATTTTCAATTTCCATATTAAATAACTTCCACATTGACTTGAAGCTCTTAAAAATCCGTTAATGTAAAGACTGTTAAGAAAAGCATCTCCCATTCAAACAATGGAAAGTGAAGATCTCCATCCACACTTTTCCAATTTTTAATAAGAGTCTTTTATAGCCATAATATTAGCTTGAAGAAAATGTTTCTCGATCTCTAATAGCGATTTCACACTACACATTTCTAAAAGAACATATCTAGGATCATTCCAACCTGAGAATTTTAACCCCATTTACTCTAATATCTTAAAGCCTTATACCACCAACCCTGACTAACCTTACAGCTCCAAGACATATGTAACATATCAGTCTTTTCTTCATTACAATGCCAACAGGCATTTTGTCTAATAAATTCATTTTAAATAATCTATGTGAGTGTAATAAAGCTCTATTGAATATTTTATATTGAATAACACAATCTCTAGTTAGACTGTAGAGCATTACTGCCCCACTAGCCAAACCCCATTGTGTCATACTACATTCGTGATGCCTCCAGTCCCATTTGTGAAATAATGGTTTATAAACGACCTCAAATAGCTTCTGAAGATTATATAACAACCAAGAGAATAATCTGTAACCTTTATTATTGAGGATTTTCAGTAAAGTATCCTCCATATCCCTGTTATTTAGTGCCCCTCCCACCTCGAGTAATCTTTCTTATAAACACTAATTAGTTGATTAAAAATCAAAACTTGGTTGGCCTCCAAATGGTATTTCCCTTACTATTTCCCAGGATAGATGTTTACCTCTAGAAACAGATCTTTCTATTTTTTCTCTTTCCTCCCAGATTTTATTTTGAATCTTTTTCCTCTTATCCGATAATAAGGATTGCCCCATATGATATTTCTAGGAGATAACTGGATTGCCCACTTGGTTTTATTTGTGTACTTGATTACACAGTCTGATAAGTGTCCAATATAATGATTTTAGAATTGTTTTAAATCTTTCGGTCTGGATATTCAAAGGGTTGCGCATCGCTAGTCAAAATGCGCCATTCTGCGATATTCAGCAGGAGGCAGTTACGCCACTGGCATCAGGTTGCGCAAGAGAGCAATGCAAATAATGCATGCTCAACAGGAGGGGAGGATCCATGCATAACCTACGCAACCCGATATTCAGTCGGGTTGTGCAGAGTTGTGCATTGCAACCCCAACCTGCGCCTGCACAACCTTGAGCCCAAAAAAGGCTTAAGTTGAGGCCACCCACAGGTGAGCTGCTGCATTGCAGGGCGCAGCACAGCAGCTGCCACCCTGGCTGGCCCCAACTCTTCCCTGTGCCCCACCAGCCCGATCGCGGGCATAGTGTAACTCGACTCCCCCGCCCACACATCTCCACAGCCCGATCGCGGGCAGTACAGGCCATGTATCACCCCATATCCGGCCCGATGCGCGGGCATAGCGATGTGAACCCCAGTGCCCCGATCCGCGGGCGAGTAACCCCAACTAATATCTCCCTGGTGGTCCAGTGGACGTAAAAGCCCGATCGCGGGCAGAATCATCCTAAACCCCCAAACATCTCCTGGTGTCTAGTGTCCCCCACCCGAAGCCCCTCCACCGCTCCCCGCGGCGGCGGGCAACAGCATCACCGCCTGCGCCCGCAGCCTGACTGTCCGGTGGGCTGCCGCCCGTGGCTGCAGCTCTGCACCAATGGGCGTGCAGCCTGCGGACAGTCGGTCGGGGGGAGCGGTGAGGGGCTTCGGTGGAGGGACACTCAGACACCAGGGAGATGTTTGGGGGTTTGTGATGATTCTGCCCGCGATCGGGCTTTACGGTCCACTGGACCACCAGGGAGATATTTGGGTTGGGTTGCCATTCTGCCCACGATCGGGCACTGGGGGTTCATACACGCTATGCCCGCGATCGGGCTCGTGTACGCGGTGGGGGTGTTACATGTACTCTGTAATGCCCGCATCGGCTGCATTCAGCGTCTCCTCAACAGCTGCTGCCTGGCAGGTGGCTAGCGCAAGTCCTCGGGATCGCACACTTACATGCAAATGGCATGCAAATGGGGCTATAAATAGATGCAAATGGCCCCCTGCGCCTTGCATAAATTATGGCCCCATTTGCATGTCACCTTTGAATATCGGAAATTTCGCATGGCGAATGGCACTTGTGCCACCGCAAGTTTAATGCTCATCTCTCATAACTATGTAGAATCCCCACTGCACCATGCAAGTGCTGTGGCTGGGAGTGATATTCAAAGGAGTTGCTAACAGCTGCCAACTCCTTTGAATATCACCCTGCCACACCCCTGCGCAACTATTTTGGAGAAGCGCAAGGGCTTGCGCCTTAGAATGGCGCAGTTTGAATATCCAGGCCTTCATGTATAAAGAAGTTGAGCAATGTCAACCTGTCCTGAATGAGAAACCCGAATTAAATTGTTTAACCAAGGTATTGTTGTCTTGTCAACCTTCCTATCTTGCGTCCAGAGTAAGACCAATTTAAACATATAGACTAAATAGTATTTACCTGCATCACGGCAGGCCAAAACCCCCTCTTAATAGGCAGGCAGAGCTTATCCCAGGAAATTCTTGGTTGTGTTTTATTCCAAATGAACATTTTTAAATGTTTGTTTACTTGATTAAACCATTTTACAGGAACTGGAGTCAGCATCATTTGCAATCTGAAACATAGGGTATTACCGTCATCTTTATTGCTTGTATTTTCCCCCATAAAGTCATAGGAATTTTTCTCCAGCACTGCAATTTAATCTTTAATTACATTAAAAGCTCCTGAAAATTGAGTTTATATAAGAAACTTATTTTATTTTGGATATTAATCCCTAAATATCTCAAACCTTCTTCTTTCAATTCTACATTTAAATGCTGTTTAATTTGTTCTGGATTCTGGACATGAAAGGTTATCATCTCAGACTTAGCTTCATTAATTTTATATCCTGCTACCTTAGAGAATCTTTTGATAATTTTGGCTAGTTCTTCAGTACTGTTCACCGTATCTTGTAGTAACAGAAAAATGTCGTCCGTGAAAGCATTTAGTTTTATTTCTTCTGTTCCTATCTTAATTCCTTCGGCCATGTTGTTTAATCTAATCTCATTCAATAAAGGCTCCAAACCTAGAACATAAAGTGAAGGGGACAGCCCTGACAGACTCTCCTATGTAATTCTATAACCTTAGACAAATTCCCATTTATTTTAATTTGAGCAAATGGTTTAGCATAAATAATCTGAATAATATTGATCAAGTCTTGGGGAAATCTATAAGCTTTAAGCATACTGAAGAGGTAAAGCCACTCCAACATATCAAAGGCCTTGGTAGTGTCCAAGGCCATAAAAATCGTGGGGTGTTTATACTTTCCAAATATTCTATAAGAAATTGCATTTTTATTAAACCAGATTGAATAGTCCTGGTAGGTATAAATCCTGTCTGATTTATATGAATCAGTGTTCCCAATAAAGGTGCTATCCTATTATTTATTAGATTGGCAAATATTTAGTTGTCCACATTTAAAGTTGCAATGGGGCGATAATTTTCAGGTTTATTAATCAATTTTCCTTGTTTATGGATTACTGTAATATAAGCTTGTGAGAAGGACTGAGGGACCTTTTTCTTAATTAATATTTGGTTAAATAACATTTGCAAATAATGTAATAATATATCTTCCATTGCTATAAAGAACTCTAAAGAAAATCCATCTAATCCTGGTAGTTTAGATTTAGACATGGAATGCATTATTTCCTTAATTTCTATTGCTGTAAATTCTTTAATAAGCTCCATTTGGTCCCCTTGACTTAAAGTAGTACCTACATGCTTTACATAATATGCTAATTCGTCTTGAGACGGGGAAAAGTTGGATGTACACAATTTAGAGTAATAGTGGGCGAAAACCTCCATAATCACAGATTGATCATTTACTGTTTGACCATCTTCTGAAACCATAGAGGTGATCTCCCTCTTCTCCTTCTCCATAGCCTGCAATCTATTTGTTAAGGTCTTACCAAACCCCTTCACTGTTTATTTTCCATTTTTTATTATACCAGGCTCAACTCCTTTTCAAGTTAAAGTATTCTGTTGTTTCTATCAATTTTCTAAGGTCTTTTAGTTGATCCATTTTAGAACTGTCCCCTCCCTTCACTGCCTGTTCTAATGATTTTAATTTGGCCTCTATTTCCTTTTGCTCTTCGTTCTTTTATTTATTCTTCCAAGCAACCTCCGAAATTATTATCTCCCCCCCCCCCAGTAATGTTGCCTTAAGGACATCCCAGGAATCTATTATATTATCTTCTGTAATCAAATTCTCCTTTATAAAGAATTTTATATTTTCCAAGATTTTCCCTATAAAAGATTTATCCGAGAAAAGATTATTGTTTAAACGTCAAGATCGGGTTCCCCTGGCTTGCCCATAATTCAGAAGGAGGTCAAGGGATACCGGACTATGGTCTGAGATTAGCCTAGATTCAATATTTGACTTAGCTCCTGAACAGTCAATCAACAGGCCTCTGGAAACAAAAATATGATTAAGTCTTGAATAAGTTATATGCCGTGAAGAAAAATACATATAATCTTTCATTTCTACATTTAAATCCCTCCAAATATCAACCAAGTTGTTTAAGTACAAAAAAGTGTGCAACAATTTTGATTTATATTTGTTTTAGTTGGAACTTTAGGAAGTTTTATGTAAGTCCTCGTTCATAATACAGTTGAAATCTCCTCCTAATATGTAATAGGCCTCACCCCATGTAAATAATAATTTATTCAGTTCAGCCAAAAAATTATTATAGCCTTTGAAGGGACCATCTACAGAACCAAAAACTATAAGCATATAATTTACTCTTGTTTTTACTAATATAATTCTTCCCCGTTTGTCCAAGGCAAAGTCCAAAATTTCCCCCCTAAAGTTTTTATCAAAAAGAACTGCAACCCCAGCGCTTATACTTGTCGAACCATGGGAGAAAAAAAAGATTGCCCGCACATTTTTTTTTTTTTTTAACTTTTTCCATTCCTTTTCACATAAAAGGTTTCCTGTAACATAGTCACAGTAGAGCTCAATCAGTAGAGCTCAACAAGACTCTAGATCTCTTCACCAGGGAATATAATACCATTTACATTCCACGTGCATCCCCTAAACCAACCCATCATGGAAATTCTGAAAAAATTTGAGGAAACAAACTTGTAACCTTTTTTGTGGCTTTACTCCTTGATGCCGGATTGAAAATAATTGCACCATTCTACCTAACCTCTCCCACCGCCCCATGTCGTATGCCTGAGACAAACGTGTGGCATACTACCCTCTACCATTTGGTGACAAGAGCTGGGACATGGACTAGTCCCCCCCTTTCTCGGTTGTTAAAACTGTTGTCATAACCCCTATTTTCCCTTTTAATAAACCTAGTGAAAAATGATTTTTGTTTATTAACTTCAAAAATGAGAACTACCCATTGTCATAGCCAGCAAATATTGTAGGTAAATGGATGTTTAAATCCAGGAAAGCTCAGCTGGAGAATTATAAATCAAACGATTGTTCAATAATACTTTTAACTTTGCAGGGAAAGTCACATAGGCCTTAACCTTATTTTCCCACAATTTCTGTTGTAACCCCCCAAATTTCTCTTTTCCCATAGGATTTTTGAAAAATCATTTTTAAAATACACGGGTTGCTCTCTATAGGTGAAAGTTTTCTTCCTATAATATGCTTGCATGATAGTATCTTTACCCTCCGGAGTCAGCAATTTCACAACTGCAGGCCTAAACTTCCTTCCCTCTCTTTCATCCCCTAACCAGTGCACACTATCCATCACTGGAACCTCTACTTCTGATGGTAGCAAAGTAAGAAAAATATCAGACATGATAGATTTTAAGGAAAGCTCTTTTTCCCCAATCAGCCATTATCCCAAATACATGAATATCTGATCTTCCTGCTCAATTTTCTTGTTCGTCAAGCTTTGCCTCATATGCTGTCAGTTGCTTTTTTATTATTATCTGTACATCCTGGTTTGGGGGAACACCAAATCTTGTAATTCAGAGTGTCTTTTCTTCAAATCTGTCAGACAGTTTATACTTTGTTCTAGTTTACTGTCCATCTTATGAATGTTATCAGCCAGTGAACTAACTGAATCTGGTAATGTTTTTAGTTTGTCCATTGTTATCTGAAAAGCTGACATATTACTTATTAGTTGTAAAGCCCATTTAGGTGGATCCTTTGATGCTGATGTTGCTTTGGGGCCTGTTCCCTCCTTGCCCTGGGGAAAATTGGAAGTAGAGGGGGTTGAATTAGGAGAATTTATTTCAACAGTTCCAGCTGCTTCTGGAGCAGTCGAAGGCTCCTCCAACTCCCCCTTAGATGAGGGCCCCCTCATTAGAGTCTGAGCTGTTAGCTTGTTTGGCATTAACTGCAGGACTTTTCCCTCTCCTCTCCCTTTTCTTTTCACCTTCTGTCTTGGGGGCCATCGCTTTAGCTTTAATACCATCCAAATTACAACAGTTCTTGAAAGGAACTTTTAGTTGCTTTAATTTATTGGTTTTAGCCTCCAAACCTGAATTAGAATAATTTGCAGGAGAAAGTTTCTTCTTCTGAATTTTTCAAATTTTCTCCAGTTGCACAGAAAAGCTTTGATAATCTTTTCCCCTTTAATTTAGCTTATTGCTGCGTGTCTCCCATGTATTAACAAGACTTGGATTATAAGCCCCCTTACTCCCCTTATTTAAGATATTGGGAGGGCTTCTGAGAAGGGCCATCAATAGTAACACTGTCCGAGTCACAGGTACTAATTTGAGTTTGACTGCATCTGAACCCCCAAAATGAAATGTTTAAGTTGCAAATGAATGCGGTCACGTTAACCACTGACCTTATTCTTCAACTTGAGCTTTCAAATTTTCACCCATTCTTTCCACTTCTACCAGTAAAACTCCAGCCTTGAACCCAAGGCTATCCCCAGTGTCTGCTCGGTTCCTCGATTCATTTGCTGTGTGGAAAATATAGCGCTATCGAACAAAGATGCATTCCGTCCACTTGGACCAAATCCCGCTTCTTCAAGAAAAGAAAAAAAGAAGAAAATCCAGGCCACTATTTCCATAGTCAGAATCAGGACCTAGGAACGCCAACCATTGCCGCGTACTCATTTAGCTCAAACGGGGGTTTTAAACAGTTTTAAATGGTTTGGACTCGCTCTTTCTGCCATTTCTTATGAAAATTGCCACTAGACAGTTCCGTGCATGACCACAGCGAGTAACGTTTACATGGCTGCTGTTTGCTACGAATGCCGTTACCAGGTAGCTCGACTCATGGGGAAATAAAATGACTCATCAAGGAGCGAGGAGGAGAACTGCACACCATGCTTCCTATCCCAGTGACCAGAGCATTGCGTCACTATGCACCACCTCCAGGTTCATCTGTGTGGAACTGTATTGATGAACTGAATTGTAAACCCCCTTCCTCTCCATGGAGCTGTTGGTAGTTTGAGCTTTTGACAAGAATAAAAAGTGCCTGATTGCATCTGATCTCTACCTGGGGCCAAATAATTTGATGTCCTGCTATTGTTGTGCTGCATGTACCCTAACAACATTGGTGGGCACTGGAATGGTTTAGAAAGTCTGGTAAAACAGTCAGGAGGGGAGGAAGAGATCCATCTGCCAGCATCTCGACAGAGATCAAACTGCCACCAGAGGAATCCCAATTCGACGTCTAAGGTACTGTGTTTGAAACCCTGCTCCAATGTTTACTGCTCAGTCCAAGTGCTGGTGCCCTCTTCTTTTGTCTGAGACATTTTACAACAACAAAACCCCTAGACAGGGAAGGGAGGTTTTCTTTTCTCTGCTATAAATCACCTCAGAGACTGAGAGTAGTTGCTACTGCCTGCCTGCAAGAGTGAACTAAGCTTTTCCCCAGGGTAGGAGCCAGGCAAATCTACTGCAAACAACTGTGTATTTATAAAAAGCACCATAGTGAAAGAAAGGACCAGGAACAGGTTACATATGAAAAACTTTGTCTTAAATAAAACATTTTGTTTTTCAAATTGCATTTTTTGCTCCCTGCGCACCAGGAACAGAAACTCTGCCCTGAGCCGCCTGCCCATGAGCCCAACCACTGCCAACCAACCCCGAGACCCCCCACAGCTTGCCCCCCACAGAGCCCCCCCCATGGAGCACAATCCACAATCAGGGAGGCAGCGGCTGTGGACCAGCAGAATGGGGGTGAGGCTTCCTGAAGTCCCCAGCCACCATTTTCCTGGTGACCCCCCTCCCTTCTGATGCTTGACCGCACACTTGTAGGGGCACGCGCACACTGCAATCACCATCTGCTTGCCCTCCCAGCCTGTGCCACCCCCAGCCCCCACCACAGAGTGGCGACAGGTGGGACAACAATCCCTCCCTCCTCCCTGAGAGAGAAGAGCAGCATGATCCTCTCTCACCCCTGCCGACCCCCAATGGCCCAGGCTCATTCCTGAACCCAGCTTGCTGGCATGGTGCGAGGTGTGGCGTCCAGCACCTCAACCTCCATCACCACCGGGCCGGCCTTAAATAAAACTTTTAAAGCTTGGTACAGCAGCAATGGAAATGACTGAAATATACATTTCCTGATTTATGTACACAGTCAAAATGATTATTCACGAGGATCCGGGTAGGATAGGCTTTCAAATATTTAAGTTTCCCTTTTGTGGTAATGTGGCCTTAAGCAAAGGAAGCAACACCCTAAGTGCCCCCAAATGGTGGAATGTAATGCTCTGACAAACATTAATGAGCTGCAGGGACCTAGTATTATAACAATAAAAGTTTCTTATCTCAGAATGCAGCTGTGTAATCTCATTAACAAGCAGGGCCTTTATTTTTCCCATAAAGGGAAGCATTTAAATTGCTCATTTCCGGACTACTGTAGTATGTGTAAATATAGTGCTGTGGCTTGACTCCCCTCCTCCAGTTCCCACTCAATATTGGGGGGGGGGGTCAGACCTATGCGCTATATTTACCTGTCGATGGGCACAGATACAGTAAAAAAGACTGACATAAAACTAAGAGCATTTTACAAAATATGAAGAAGTGGGGTAATGCAGACAAAAGGCAACCCAATTCACCATGAAGGGGGTTTTCACCCCCTAAAACGTTGGTGGGGTGAGGGGCCCTATGAATGGCTGTGTTGACATTTGAATAAATAATTAGATATAGGGGGCGCTGCTGTGCAGCCATCAGGTGCCTGACCATTTCTGTGCAGAGACTTACCAGGAGTAAAGATGGGAGAGAAAAAAACAACAGCAAGCCCAACAGCAGGAGTCAAAGCTTTCTTCTCAGCTTCAGCATCTAGCCACGTTTCCAAAATGGCTGCGTCTCCACAGCATGGCAGTTCACCTGGAGACATCCAAGTGACACGGATCCTAGTTATGCTGCAGAAAATTTAATCTACCAGTGAAAAGACCAACAGAAGGCTGATGGTGGCCGAACTAAAACTGGGGGGCCTGGATGGCCATATTGTTGGAAATAAAACAGCCATCACTGAGCTCACATGGGATGTGGACAGGAAAGTTGCCATTGATGCAACACTGGTAAAAGACGGTCTTCCTTAGGTCTGAGGTGGGGTCCCTTGAAAATTGTCAGCAGCAATGCACTGTTCATATAGTGGGCTACACCCCCATGGCTAGCCCGTCGGGGTGAATTACTTTTAGCTCTGGACTACCTTATTTTCACAGATCTGATGCTGCTTCCTCACGGCTCTGCATCACAACTGAGAAGGTATTCATTATTCCAATCCATTCCAGGCCTAGGGAGGGGATAGCACCCTAAACTGCCATCATCATGCTGTCCTCCCCGAAGCATGCATTCCCCCTTGCTGCAAGTGACCAGGACCCATGGGGATATTACCTGGGGGGGGGGGACTGGGAATTTTTTCTGGACATTTCAGCCCAAACCCAGGACAGAAACCATCAACTCCAAGTTAAAAACATCCTTACTGGCGAAGGGCATTGTGGTGCAGCACCTGTTTCCTGCACCGCTCCAGATGTAGTAAAAAAATTAAACCAGCATCTATATGGACCCTAAGATGGCCATGAAGTTTGCAGAGCTCATTGCTTCTTTATCAGCAGAGGGGCTCAGGAGAATCAGGCATCAGGTGGTGAAGCTGACTGACTTACTTTATGCTTTTTAGATGTTGTGATTTTCACTATCAGATGTTTTGGTAACTTCTGTATCTCTACAATTAAGAGAACCCAATAATAAAGTTAGTTATAACATGGGTTGAGACAAGGGGGAAGCTCATTGGCTAAACAGCATCACCTGACCATGCATTAACTTCACTATTTAATGCACACTTGGGGTGAGATGCTCAGCCAGCAAGGTTCCTGGGCAGAGTGGGACTTATGTGTGAGGAACTTCAGCACTGACAGTCGGTCATTACAAGTGCACCTAAGCGAGAGAGAGACACAGCTCTTACTTGTTGGCCGCCTGTCAGTGCTGAACCCATGTCTCCTTATCGGTCTGTAATCCTCTGAAGCAGCAGTAGTGGCAGCTGTACCCCTGTCCCACATGGAGTGCATTAAAATGCAAGTTAGTATGCCATGCTTTCTCTCTTCCCCCACCACCACAGTGTGCCCAGGACAGTATGCTCCAGCCAGAGTGGCAGTGAATGCTGACTAGATTTTGTTTGTGCCGTGTCGTTGTGTGTGGACAGGACAGAAACCTGCCATCCCCTGGTTGGCTCCTGCAGGTAGAATCTCTGTTCCCCCTCCCAAAGCAGAGAAGCAGGCAGCAGTCCTGAATCAGTTGTTTCATGTTCCCCGACACAGTTGCACTGAGCCCTGTGCAACTTATCATTCCGATGTCCCGCAGTCTACTTAATGCGTGTGTCTGTGTCTCCCTTTTCATCCAAGATTGTTCCGTGTGTGCCGTGTGGCAGCTGTATACCAGCACGAGTGAGAGAGCAAGAGAGATGGACAGAAAACAAGTATTATATAACGCGCATAGAAATGAAGCACAAATCCTCTAATCTCATTGGCTACCTGGCACACCTCTCCCATTGTAAAAGCTACAATCACCCCACGGGAAGAGGTGCCAGCCACCAGTAAGCCACATCAAGGGCCCCCCCTGAAATCAATGCGACCATCACAAACACACAAACCGCAAAACACAGACAGTTGAGGGGCAAACCCCCCACAAAGCCACGATGTTGCCGTCGGAGTAAACAATATGAAAAATCCCGCAAGTTTCAAAAATGTAATTCAGCTACAAATTAAAAAAAAAAAAAACTCCAAATCACAGGAAATTCTTTTTTTTTCTTTTCTGGCTTTCAGGGGGTGGGAAAAAAAGGAACGTTGCTCTTTCCCCGGGCTCTCTCTTTCCGTTTCACTTTCAGAGCCCTGTTCTTACAGTTTGTCAGCGACACTGTAGAAAAAACATCCCACAACAAAATTACCTCTCTTCGTTTTTACTCCGTTTAAATATGCACTAGTACAGCTTACATTGCTGGACTCCAGACCCGCGGTTTCCTCGAGCCTCTGTTTTCCCCAAACTGTAACCATTATGGGTATCTCCTCACCCACTTGCTGGCACCACTGCACATGCGCATACCTACCAACAAAGCACTATTTTTCCAAGTGTAACAACAAATCCAATAAAAACTAATAAAACATCTAAATCAACTTAGTTTTTTCTTATTTTTTCACACACAAAATATACAGATGTCCATTGTATAATCACAATATGCCACTCGAGAATGTTGGTGATGCCAGGATTTACCCATGCCCTGGGGTGTTTTGGCCACTTGGCTGCACCTCGTGGACAAACAACACCCCAGGGCATGGGTAAATCCTGGCATCACCAACACCCCCTCATGGTATATTGCTTAAGGGACCAAGTCGGAGAGCAAGCCAGAGATAGTGACAGTGCATGGGAAATTCTTTGTGCAAGATCAGCAGCTTTGGTCCATGACAGCAGAGAAAGCCAGGCACCTTGCAATGGTGAGAGAGCCGCCATTAACATTGCCCCCTGTAGTCACCTTCCAAAGCAGTTACAGTGAGCAAGAGAGTTATCAGCAGGTCCATAGTGTGTCATGGTCCATGTGAGAGACACAGTGGCCGCAGGTCAGTGCACTCCTGGAAAAGAGAGAGTCCCCAATCCCATTGCAGTGTTATTGCTACCGTTTCCCCTGTGTTGTAATGCAGTATATAAAGTAAGTGACCTGTTCTGTCTTTTATTTTATTTATTTGTGTCTAGGATTACAAAGTACCTTTGAGCCAAGGCTCTTTTACAAAGGCTCCACTTCATGCTGGTTACAGGGTAACAGACACTAAAACATAAAACAGTTACAGGTACATGGTTTTAGATAGTAACTTTGCTTGATTGCCGACTGAAGTGCCCCACACCGCTGATGGAATTGATCCCCAGTCCCGCTTTGTGCCATCAGTATTGAAGAGCTGTCTGTGCCCACCAAATATTACTGCCATTGACCGCATGTGTGTCCTTCTTCCAGACACACCTATGTAAAAGCAGTGTGCCCCCAACTCTCATACTGTTGTCTGCAGAGCTGTCCAGTAGGTCTGAAGGTAGAGAGCTACTGTGTCAAATGGAGACTGCTGGTAGCTTTCATAAGGCATTTTTTTTTTTTTACATTTTTAGCTTGTTTTGCCTCATCATGGCCAGTGCTTTCGGTCCCCGAGTCTGTCCTGTGGAGTGCAACTTTCAGTTGTTAACCATTTTTTCCCTTGCTGTAGGAAGGGTAGATTGAGGATAAATAGAGAATTAACAATCGGGAATGAAGAAACTGAATGCAAGTGTCATCTACTTTGTATTACTTAGTGATCGAGGGTACAAGAGATTCAGTGACAGTCAAAGCGATACCTCAAGAGAGTAGGGAATTTCCGCGGTGTCCTGGCCAAATTTCCCTCATTCACTAAAAAATACCACCAACAGCTTAATCTGGTTCAAGGTCAGTTGGCATTCATCTGTATCCCCCTCCCCCGGGTCGTGCCTGAAAATAGGCAGGATTTGTCTAGTGCACTTACCCGGTCAACAAAAGCGAAATAAAAATAAATAAAAAAAATGAAGAGCCAGTAAGCAGATGTTTGAGACACAAGAAATGTGACACATCACATCTGTAGTGTACGTGTCACATTTCTGTGTGCAGAAGACCCATGTAGTGTGATTTTCTTTTCAGGGACTACTTTCCATGTGGCATGATACACTCCCTTTTTCTGTCTTTCCACAGGGGAAGAACTGGCTTCTGTGAGATAAATCAGATTTTTTGTACAACCCATGTTATAAGTGCAATAACCCACTCCAGAGTGTGGATTCATAGGCATTTAATGCATGTCTTGGTGCTGTGAGGACACTCAGCCTGCAGCCTTGTGCCTCACAACGCATCCAGACATGCATTAAATGTCTATGAACCCACACCCAGTCATGGGTTATTGCCAACATACTAAGCCTTGTATTAGTGTCAGGGATTTGATGACTGTTTAAGTTTACTGTTTATGGGTAATTATCTGTAATTGTACTCACAATACCCAAGCTGAGAACCGGATGGTGGATGTTCGTCTGGATTGCCAGAACAACAAGGCATGGAGACAAAGTCCTTGTGACAGGACCCCACTGCAGTTGATAGCAAACGGATTTAGTCTGAGACAAGCTGGAGTTTGCTTCCAGCTTCAACATACGGCACACAGCACTGGGGATTGGAAATAGCAATTCCCCACAAGCACTACACACATTCATATGTAAAAGGAAAGTACTATACCAGGCAGGCTGCTCCTCGATCCCGATCGCAATTACTGCAAAATACCTGGGAGCACACACAGCAGCTTCAGTTCCTGACAGACTGAGCGCGATTCAACAATTTCTCCAGTCTTTTACAGGGTGAGCCTGGTTTCCACACTTCTGGTGCTTTTTCTCCTCACAACTCGGATTCAGTCCAAACTGGCACTCTCAAAGGCTGCAGACTGAAACTCAGGGCCTCCCACACGCGCTTCCCTTGCGAAACTATACACCGCAGAAGCACAGAACTCCTTCTCTCTTCACAGTCACAACTGATCTAATCTTTCCAGTCACAAAGCAGGGCATTTCCTTTAGCTCCACACCATTCTGTTGGCTGGTTTGGCTGTCACTCACAATAAGACTCCCTCTGTTGGTGGAAAAAAGGGGCCCATATTAAAACTACATTTCCCAGAGTCACTGCCCATACAATCCCCTTGTGGCTGGCTCAAAATTGAGAGTCCAAGTTCCGATTCGTCCACAGGCCCCATTTTATGGTCTTCCTATCATCCTGATTGGTCCAAGTCAGCTATTCAGAACCAAAATGAAAGAGCTACACTGAAACAGTTCGTGATGAAAGCAAGACAGGTTAGACAAACTACATTTTCTCAGTCACTCTAAATGATTTCTGGCAAACAGTTATAGCTTTCAACAAGGCTCCCTCTGCACATGTAGCGACTGCAGAAATGGAGCGATTTGATCAGTGGCCCAGGCAGGACTCGAGCAGGGAAACACACAGACCCTCATTTCAAATTAATTATACTGCAGTTTGGCAGCTCTTAAAGCGACAGTACATGGAGGCATTAGGCACTCTCACTCAATTATTTTTTAAATCAGTTGAAATACAGGACACCAGCCTCGCGGAGGGCATTTAGGCTCACCCAAAGAAGGTTTTTTAGTGACCCCAATTTGTAGGGGGGTTACATACCTATTGTAGGCATTTCTCATTTACTGTGACAGTAATCTTTGTTATTATGTGTGAGTAGGTGCACACATCTCAGTTTGTGGACTACTATATAACCTGCTTTTTAATACAATATCCCAGTTTGATACCTTTGTCTTTGTGTGTGTGTGGTAGCAAACTTTAACTTAATTGAGCCTAGGCTATCTTTACATGATTTCTCACTACTGTTTATGGGTTTCTGGCTCCCCCTGTGATCACTTATTCCAGCGAGGAGTGGGATGATCTGGTGCATAGATCTCTTTCACCATCCCTAGAGGTGAGAGTGAGATGCCCTACGGATTCCCTGATCTGGAGTACTGGCTAGTCGCTAGGCACATATTTCTGCATGAGATGCATGCTATATTCTATATGACTCCGGTTTGTCGTCTTATCACTGACCTTTTGTGATGTACTTGATTGTCAATTGCATAGTTCCCTAAATAAAAAATTAAGGGAAAAAAAATCAGATCTGCATTGGTTCTGGGTGAGTGGGTACTGCTTTCCTACATCATTAGTATCTTAAGATACACCCAGGCTTCTTTCCATGCATCCATTTTCACTAAGAGTGCTGATGGAACCCATTAAACCTGGGGCTGACAGGTCCACTGCCCAGAATTGTAACCATGGGCCCAATTTTCAAAGTCCCGAGAATGCTGCAAGCCCCTGCTGTGTCAATCATTTGGAGCGTGGGACTTGCAACATTCTCCCAGCCAATCAGGATTTTCTACCCCGTGCACCAGTTGTCACAAGTCAGATCAGCTGCTTGCTGGTCTAGCTTGTGTCAGTCCTGGGTACCGTGCCACATATTTGGTGCAATCTGCTATAAAGTGGGGAAACTGTCCTAACTGTGCCCAATGTACTAAGATCGGGCGCAGTTGCAGCAAAAGTGTTTGGCACAGCTGCACCAGAAATGGATTTGATGCAGGGCTTGCTGCAAGACCTGCATCGCCCTTTGAAAATCTGACCCCACAACTCAAAATCCATAATGAATTCACAATTGCAGTCCTTAATTTATAGTTGCTTACTTCTGGTGCTATGAGGAGACCTAGAACTGAACTCAAGCCTGTCCCCGATGCAGAGTTTGAGAGGTAGTACCGATGTGAAAAGTCTGAGGTTGTTCCACATTAACATTAAGACTCTGCAGTACTTCTGAAATTAGTCAAATTGAAACTTTGAATGTGATTACATGAGGTACAAATTCTGATCCTAATGAAACATGGCTGCACTCAAAAATAGGAGGCAGTGTGATCCTAGTGGTTAGAGCACTGGCTTGGGAACCTGAAGAACACAGGTTCTAGCCCCACTGGAGCCAGATGTTCGCTGTGTGGCCATGGGCAAGTATCTTAGCCTCCCATTTTTCCAGTCTACCCAGCTGCAGGACCCCACTGGAAATGAAGACTGTTTTTTTTGTAAACTTTGATAAATTTTCATGAGCCAAAAAATGATGAAGTACAGTAAATGAACATTAGTCCAGCCAAGTTACAACATGACCAAATATAAACATGGCAAGACATGGGAGTACTTTGGTTAAGGCAAGTGTGTTAACAGGTAAAGAGAGGCATAACCTTAACCCCAGCCTGAAAGGAAACTTTGCAGAAACTGCTTCTTACCCTGCATATAAATAACAAAAATCAGTCGCAATAAGAGATGTGTAGCAGTCACCTGGGACAAGCAACGCTAGGATCTGCCCTTCCAACAGGACCCCCCAAATTCAATGGCTGAGATCAGATGGATTACATCTCCTGGAATTGACTCTCTGAGGCAAACACCCCAAACAGAGCTCTCTCCAGCTTGAGGCACATCAAGAGGTTCTAGGAGTAATGAGCCACTGTGGCAGTGAAAATGAGATGTTGCATCTCAGCTGGGCTATCCTGAGTAAACTGTAAGAAGAAAAGTTAGTAGTAATAATGTAGCCACTCATCTATTTCATAATACTCACAGGCAAGATTACAAAAGAAACAGGGTGGGGAGGGGGTATTTTCTGTGAGATTCAACCTAAAATTTGACCTAATGGAGGATGAGAGGGATAAAGCCTCATTTGAATACCAAGCTGTAAAGCTGCTGTTCCCTCACACTAACCCAATAATAATTGTTGCTATTTATTGCACACCTGGTATCTTGGCTTGCTCCTTAGAGGCTAGTTCTGATTTCTTTAGCCACCCCTGTCAGTTGCATAAATGTGAAATTCTTGCCGGCCTGGTGGTGCAGAGGGCTGAGGTGTTGTGCATCTTACCTCCCACAATGACAGTGACCCAAGTTCGGGAACAAGCTCGGGTCACCAAGGGTCAGCGGAGCTGGGGAGATCAAACGGCAGCCTGGCAGCTCTCCCAGGTTGGTGTGGTGTGTCATCTTGGCTCTTGGCTGCCACCAGATGGAGGCCTGGGGTAGTGCCAATGCACGAGTGGCACACAAGAGTCGGGGGAGGGGGAAGCCGCAGTTCCGGGACACGTGCATGCCTCTATGCACATGCACAGCCTGTGCTACTGTGGTTAGGGAAACAGAAAAAATGCAGAAGAAAATACAGTGAGACAGGTGTCAGTGATGCTCTGTGCACTGAGTCCCCACCTGCCTCACCACCAGGAAGCACCTGAAGGCCGACCTGGATTTGGACTTTGGGGGGAGGCAGGCCCTCCCCCTCCTGACCCTGCCACGGGGACAATCTGTGGCATTCTCAGTCTGGTGGAGGTGTTGGATGGTGAGGGTCTGGAGGCAGCACAGAAGGGGAAGCCCAAGCCTGCATTGACCAGGGAGGAAAAACAAGGCTGCTGTTCTCTGTATGGTTTACCCGGTAAAACATTTTCAAATAAACTTTAACTAAAACTGGCTAGACCTATGCAAAACGTACAAAACACATTACAAGCTAAATAAATTTAATTAATCTTATAAAGCAGCCTGGCCCAGTTAAATGTATTTATTTAATGTCTTTGTTGATTGGGAAGGTACACTGGAGGAAACAAGTCCCCAGTTTCAGGTCGACCCAGGAGCTTACACTCAGTACAGTACAGTGAAGGATCACTTTAATGATGGGGGTTACTCTTTACTTGGCTGCGTACTTTGTTGCTTCCCATCTGGGACAACTGAATTTTTCAGAGATCACGCTACGATCTATGGATTATGGAAAATAAGAGAGCCGAAATGTCTTCCTAAAGTGCTGAATATTGGATCTTTTAGAAAATGTTATATAGCTAATTTCAACACCGACAGAAAAAAAGATTGGGAGTTTTGTTGGAACTGAATTCTGACAACACCTTGGAGTAGACTATATCCAGCAGTACGTAGCAGCGTCAGTAGCTCCGTAGGTTCGACTGTTGCCTCTTAAGGCAGAAGATTGGAAGGTCATGGGACTCTTGTGCCAACCAGGAACTTGGGCTAGTACCCAATATTGACACTGTAGTGCAACACTAGGGCGTTTCTTTACTGTCGTAAGGCAACCCTTCAGAGGGTACATTTCACCAAGGCTCCTTTTGCCCATCTCTGGAGGTTGTTCGGGTGGAAGTTAAAGATCCCGTGCCACTTACCATAAGAGTTGGGGAATTTTGTTGTTGCCCTGGCCAACATTCCCCTACTCAATAAAACAGGATCAGGACCATCTTACCTACCCCCAGGACATACCTGAAAATCAGCTGTCACAGCTCAGGATGTCATTCCTGGTTAAAAATTACAAATAAATAAATATGTGATGATCACGCCCCATGGTATAAGGTCCGAGTCACCATGCCTACTGGCCTAAGTGAGCCTTTTCAATTTCAGGATCTCTTCACCAAAAATTTAAACTGTCTGCACTCAGTCTTAGTGAGCTGCAAGTAAACTTAGAAGTTGTACACTAAGGGAACTAAAATGGCAAATGCTCTTTACTAGCAATCTCAGTTTGCCATGTGTATTTCTGACCTACCTGTATTTTGGGATACAGTATACACCTTTGTTCAGCACAGTTCTATTATCCATCCTGCAGAGCTAAATCTTAATTATGAGGTTTTCAGCTGGCCCACACGAGGATGACCACTTGCAATGCTGGCAACCCTGGCTCAGGAATGGACTCAAGTTGCTCGAGGTCTGGCCAGGGGAGGGAGGAACGAGTGTTCCAGGGACAGCTCTCTTCCTCAGGGAAGGGAAATGTAACTTTCATTGTTCACCTGCCACCTGACAGAGGCCAGTACAGTCAGATCATACCAAGGGGAAGGGGCAGTTGCTGGATGCTGGCATGCAAGCACAACCACACACATGTGAGCGTGTCCTTGGGTGTCGACTCCCTTAAGGAGAAAAACAAGGAGCTGTAGGAAAAAGCTCTGCTCCATGATTTTGCTGGCAACTGCTGCAGCCCCAGTCACCACCAACATGGCAGGCCACCCACCACTATCATGGTCCTGGCAAGTGGTCACATTTAGTAACTATTTTTAAGTTATTTGTCTGCTGAGATGTGTGTACATAACATCCTTTGTAACATGGGTTCCTAAAATACTGTCTTCTGATTTGTCGAAACAGGTCACCTGACCGTGGATTAATGTCTGATATACCCACAGTTGCATGGTCACATGGCTTTATTTCACTTTTTCTTTAGGTAAAACTCTAACAAAACATTGCCCATGTTACAAGAGGAATAACCTACTCCAGGGTATGGATTTACTGAGCATTAATCCATGCCTGGGTGGTTGAAATCACTCAGCTTTGCCCCATGATTCCGACGCCCCCCAGGCATGGATTAATGCTCAGTAAACCCATACCCTGTTGTGGGTTAATCCCTCCTTAAGTGCTTTAACTACCAATCCCCAGTCTCAATGAGGAATGATGGCAGGAAAACCCAAATAATTCTTGCTGCATACAATGCTATTTTGCCTAGGCCTGTAGCTGCTACCCTGCATTCCTTACAATCCTGTTCCACCTCAGCAACTTTAACGGACCAACATTATCATAGTGGCCGGTAGTCTGAGAGCCACAGCCATGGTTCTCTGATAAACTCTACCTGCCAGACTGCCATCCGCAGTCCAGGTCTGAAGCCACCAGCCCCCTCACCGAAGCTCAGGTAGTCTGAGAGCCACAGTCATAGTTCTCTGATGAACCTGACCTGCAAGACTGCCATCCGCAGTCCAGGTCTGAAGCCACCAGCCCCTCAAAGAAGCTCAGGTAGTCAGAGCCACAGCCGTGGTTCTCTGACAAACCCAGCCTGCCAGACTGCCATCCGCCGTCCAGGTCTGAAGCCATCAGCCCCTCAAAGAAGCTCAGGTAGTCAGAGCCACAGCCGTGGTTCTCTGATGAACCCAGCCTGCCAGACTGCCATCCGCAGTCCAGGTCTGAAGTCACCAGCCCCTCACAGAAGCTCAGGTACGGACTTGCCCTCAGGGACTGATTACCTCTAGGAAGGGAGCCCTAGCTGCCTGATTTTTCTTTTTCACATGAGGACAGCTGTGTCTGGGTTTAAATCCAGAGTCTGTTACTGCTGTGACCCACTGGCTGCAGTCAGCCCCAGGAGCACTCCGATTGGCTCCCTATAGCTCTGCACTGTTAATGCTTGAATTATATTGTACTAGATTTTGATTTCTGTTAATACTGTCTTTGCTAGCATTTTATAGTTAAAGTTTGCTGATTTAATCTAAATGCCTGTAGTGTGTTCCCTCATAAGACCCAGTAGCGATCTCAGCTCAGGGCTTTGAACCCCCCCTTCACCTTTTTACTCTAGTATTGTGTTTTAAATAGCCCTGCTCTTGCTCTGTCAGACCTTGTGGCACCTTGCCTAACAGTTTGGTCTGTAACACTCCCCCTGTTTAAGCCATTTTGCATTATTTTTAGCTCTACGAGCAGCCCCCCCCCCGTCTTTCTTATTTAATTCCCCTCTGTCCTTCTCTTTTCAGGTAGTCTGCGAGCCACAGCTGTGGTTTTCTGATGAACCTGACCTGCCAGACTGCCATCCGCAGTCCAGGTCTGAAGCCACCAGTCCCTCACAGAAGCTCAGGTATGGACTTGCCCTCAGGGACTGATTACCTCCAAGAAGGGAGCCTTAGCTACCTGATTTTTCACCCCCCTGGGTCCTGTTTAAATACACTTAAACCCCACCCCGGCTTTCTAGCTCACTCCTACAGGTTACTGCCAGCCACGCCCACCCACTACGTCCCAGACCTCTATTAAATCCTCATGGGTACCGCCCAGTTCTCATGTACTCTGCTCTTAATAGCTATCAGTAGACTTATCCCACCTCCTCCTAAAAAGCGCATACCTTCTGCCCCAGAGAACAATATTTCTGACCTCTCTCTACGCTTAAGTATGTGAACCACTTTCCCACAAATGAGTCTGCTTATTATTCTCAATCTAATCATCTACTCTGGAAGGGCTGCTATACTACGACCCCAAAATACCACCGACCTCTCCACTGAATTCCCATTATCTACCCCAAGGATGATGATGTACAACTACTCCCTAACTCTCGCCCAAAACACACCACCCAGACCACTTCACCTATGGATGGCTCTCCCATCAAGAACACCTGTTCCCATGCTCCTCGGCATCTCTCTCCTATTAACAGGTTTCTCTCACTCAAACCACTATCCCTTTACAGAGGCTCCTAATACATTAACAGTACGGGGACAAAAGAAGTATATCAAAACTCTCTAAGTCCCTAATTCTGATGCTGATCCTCATCTCAGGTAACGTCCACCCAAACCCTGGCCCCCAACAGTCTATTCCCTGTGTTGCTGACAGGTCTGGGGGGCTCCGCCTGGCTACCATCAATATCTGCAGCCTCCTCAAAAAGATGGATCTTCTCACTGGCTGGGTCACACTCCACAACCTAGATACAATATCAGTAATTGAGACATGGCTATCACCTAAGACCCCCGACACTGCAATAACAGTTCTGGATTATGCCATTTTCAGGCAAGACAGATGTTCCAAGAAGGGGGGAGGCTGTGCCCTGTACCTAAAGGACATTCTAATTGGGCACACCCTATCTATACCTCACCCTGCAAGCAACATCCAGGTTCTTGCCACAAAAATATGTCTCTGGACCCACCATAAAACACTGACGGTGGCAGCAGTCTACATGCCCCCCAAACTTACCAACCAAGGATTGAACTCCGTACTGGACGTCATTCACTCCCTTGATCAGAAATCTGAAACTATCCTTCTCGGGGACTTTAATGTAAATTATACAATGGCAAGAAAGAATCCTGGTCTCTGATTGGTCAGTCTGGGACTGGACCCATGATGTTATCCCAGCACACCATCACGGGTCTAATCTCAGCACTGAACCAATTGAGGATGTCCTCCACTAGGATTGTTTGATCTCTTTTTTGCATCTCCTCTTAAGAAACTAAAATATTTTTCCACACTAATAAAAACATTTTTAAAATAATTTTTTTCTTTTATATATAACAACAAGCCATTGTATAATAGCAATAATACCCTCCAGGGTGTGTGTCGTTTGGGATAACATCACGCCTCAGGTATTGGACGCACTCAGCCTACGGTCTCGTGCCCAACCACCTGAGCCGTGACATTATCCCAGCACATCACACAACCTGTTGGGCATTATTGCTTAATTGGTCTTCCCCCAGTGCACATAAGTATAAAGATGCCTTGACAGCTGCCAGTTTCTCCCAAATGGTTAAAACACCCACCCGAGTAAACTACAGAACAGGTACCTCAGCTCTTCTAGACTGGGTTCTTACAAACCGCCCTGAAAACATTACTAATACAGTAGTTCTCCCAGACCGTATAAGCGACCACTCACCAGTCCTACTCTTATGGTCCAACAAATTCATTAAGACCCCCCAAAATCATCACCAGTAGAAAACTACTACCTGGCCACCTGTGGCCGCTAAAAACATGCCTATGAGATCACGACTGGTCACCTATAGATGTAGCCCCAGACGTAGACACTGCACTTGACTACTTTATCCAAAGCTTCAACACAGCCTGTAATGCACATGCACCCTTCATGAAACACAAGTTTAAAGGTGTTAACAACCTGTGGATCAACCTTGGTCTCCTTGAGCAAATGAAGGCCTGGGATCACCTCTAGCAATGTGCTAAGTTGACCAGAAACAGGGCAGACACTCAAGCCTTCAAAGCTGCAAGAAATGCCTGCACCCGCATGATTTGAAATGAAAAGGCCAACTACTACAAAAGAGTGCTAACAAACTCTTGGAAAGATGGAAATAAGTTTTGGGCCAACCTAACGGAACTAACTGGAAAAAAAAAAAAGTCCCACCTGCTATGGTCCATCTAAATGGCCACATCATCACAGATCAAGTCACTGTGGCACATGCCTTTATTGCAGCATTTACAAACCTTAGCTTTGTTTTACCACCAACTTTCTTTGATCCCCTTCAAAATACCATTAACTCAAAGTCAGAAATTTGGAGGGAAATCCGCTGTTCTACTTCAAAGCCACCTCCAAGGACATCACAAAAAAGTACCTCCTTCGAGTACTTGGAAAGTCTAGATCAAGCAGCGACTCCCTCGAACTGAAACTCCTCACTCTTACCCTCAATGAAGTCCTGACCCCCCTTACCAAAATCCTTAACAAATCTCTTATGCTCTCACAGTCCCCCAAAATGGAAATCAGTGATGGTGACATCTATCCACAAAAGTGGTGATAAATCTGTTACAAGCAATTATAGACCAATCTCCATTCTCCTCCCTCTCTCAAAAGCGCTGGAGACACTAGCTGCCGACCAACTGATAGAGTACCTTACTAAGTATAACCTGCTATGTCAAGAACAACATGGATTTCGCAAGGGGCACAGCATGACCACGGCACTCCTAGAGCTTACTTCCTACATCCACAATGCCCTGGACCAAGGGGATCTCGTTGGTGCCACCTTCATCGACCTAACTAAGGCGTTTGACACTGTCAACCATTCACTACTGCTTCAACAACTATCTGTAATAGGCCTATCTCTGGACACAACTCTTTGGTTTCAAAGCTACCTCAGTGACCGAACACAGCAGGTAAAAATTGGCGAATCCCTCTCAACACCCCTCTTGGTCCAATCAGGAGTCCCACAAGGATCCATCCTGGGTCCTATGCTTTTCAACATTTTCCTAAACAGCCTCCCTTAATCTTGCTCAGAAAAAATCCTACTCTATGCTGACGATGCTGTCATCTTCACCTCCCACTCTGACCCCTCCTTTCTTCAGTTGCTACTACAAGAAGGCTTCACTGATGTAGAGGCATGGTTTAAATCCCACAAGCTTATTCTTAACTACAGCAAAACCAAATCAATGCTGTTCCATGGTACCCACAGCAAACATAAAAACAGAGACCTCTCTATCTCAAACAGCAAAGGGGCCACCCTTGAACAAGTACAGCTATTTAAATATCTTGGGGTGATTCTTGACCCAACACTTGGATACTCTGAACATATCAACTATGTAGCAAAACTGAATACCCGCATAGGTCTGCTCTATAGACATAAGAACTGCCTCACAAAAGAAGTCCTAAGTACTGACATTCACAGTTCAGTAATCTCTATAATAGACTATGGGCTTGTGATCTATGGGTCTGCCACTGACACAGCTCTCCAATGCATTGCCACAGCACTAAACAAGGCATGTCATCTCCAAACACCTGTAAACCGCCTTACACACACCTGTGAGATCTATGAACACACAAACTGGCTCCAACTATCTGGCAGAATTAAATATCAAACCTGCATCCTAGCAAAAAAAAGCAAACATTGGACCTACTACCCCCCAGATCACAGGCACTGCTGAGACCATATAGCAGCCCACGACAAACCAGGAATTCAAACAACCTCTCCTTCCCTGTCCCCCTTTGCAGGACTACCCAAGGCCAACAATCCTTCTTTTTCAGAGCCTCCTCCTGGTTCAACACCCTACCATCAGAAGTTACCAGCAAAGCAACCCTGGGGGCCTTTAAGCTCACCCTGCATCAATACCTCATCTTCTGTGCCTCCTGCGACTGCTACACCTAAATGGTTTATCCCCCCACCCTTCCATCCCCCTCTTCCTCCTCCACACACCTCCTCGCCGACCCTGCCATTGACCCACCCCCCACTCCCACTCTTTCTCCCTCTTTACACCAGCCTCTGGTCTCGCCTCCATCTGTCGGATGATTACCTATATGAATCTATATTGTTTAAATTGTTATAAAAGTGATTTGCACAATTGTGATGTATTGGTAATTGACAAAGCCCTCTGCGCTGAAGCGAAATATGTTTGTTTCTCTTTTGCACAATCCCACTACCTGTCCTAATGTTTCAAGTAACCTGACGTGGAACCTTTGTAAAAGAGCTCCTGGCTCAAAGGTGTATCTAATTCCCTTAAATAAATAAATGGTAGCCAAGTACGGGACATGCTGTTTAACTCATAGAATTGTTGTAGGTTCTGCTCCCTTGGGGGCATATGGCTCATTTGTAACAATTACTTTTTGTATAAATGTGTACTTTAGTAACCCCCCCATCACAAATGTGTGTGTATTAATGGATTCTGTATTAATTCTTTTATGATGCTTTGTATAGCACTGGTCAAACAATTGGTTCATTGTTTTACATAAACTCAATAAAAGATTAGGAAAAAAAAAAGCACACCCAACTGAATTTGATTTATCACCTGAGGAGATCTGCCTAACATTCCTATGACCCTTTGAACAAGAACAGTAGTGTTTGCTTAAAGGGAACACTTGTCTGGACAGCACTCCCAAAATTTCTACGGACATGTGTCCAATAAGCATAATCTGATTTAGGTACAACACTTGTACTTATGTTTAGATTTTTCAAAAAATTGCACTCATACAAAAGCAGATCTAGTGCTCATTAGGGATCTATATCACATTGTGATAGAACCCATCCCTGCAGGCAGGTGAAGGTTATTGTTCTCACAAGCCCAAGTTCTCCTCTAGAGAAGGGATAGCACAGAATGTCCTGTGCTTTGCAGTGAGCAAATAGGGGACCTCAAGCTGTAAATGGGTTGCTATGGCTTAGAAGGGATATACATAAGAGTACCTTAGAAAGGCTTTCCAGTTTCTTGTCAAGGTAGGTATTAATCCCGAGCAGAAGAAGTCAAGGACAAACATTGTCCATTTTCATGGGGAACCCAGAAACAGAAAACAATACATATATTAAGACATAATAAAAACAGACCCAATCAACTAAAAACATTCAGAGGGACATTCACACAATAAACAAGTTTTGTACAGAGATTTAAATTCATTGATGTTATTGATATCAGACAACAGTGCTGAGATTATATTCTGTTCTTTAGCCATGCCGTGAAAAAGTTCTTTGCCCTAGTTTGTTTTTTCTAATGGAGACAGTCCAAGATAAATAAGCATAGCTATGAGTGCCATGCACAGGCCTTGAAAAAGAAAACAAATTGGCCACAGAACCAAGACCAGCCCCCTGAATAATTTTCCATGTAATAGCAGAGCCCAGATACAGTACATAACATGCTGTTCAAGGGGTAGCCAACTGTAGAGATGATAGTGATCTGTCCTCCAGTCAGCTCCCAAGACAGATCAATACACACTGTTTAAAAGAACTAAAACCCTATTCAGGCATGAATCAGTAGTAGTGGAATGAAGGGCATAATCAATTAGAAACGATCAGCCAAAGAGCAGCACTCTTGACAAGGCAGTTCCTAACTTGATAGGCATGCAAAGCCTACAATAAGTTATCTTTTCATGAGTATCAATATGTTGTGAATAAGAGAGTGAGCAATCCAAGATGAGGCCTAAATATCTGTTCTCCTGATCAAACTCGCTAGGCTGATCATCTGTAATTTTGATCTCAGGGGGCAATGGCCCAGCTTTTTGGGGGGGGGGCCCAAGAAGACCACACCTTTGTTTTTATTTTTTTAACATTCAGTATTAGCTGCCAGCCTGCCAGTGCAGTGGTAGTGCTACAGTTTGCAATGCTGATGACCTGGGTTCTGAAGCGAATCTGGGGTGTCAGAGGGCCGGCCGGGGGAGGATCGATTGTCTGTGGGACTGCTCTCCTCCTCTGGGGGGGTAGAGCCCAATGCTTGCCTGGCCCTTGGCAGAAGCTGGGGGAAAGGCAGCTCAGGCTGGAAGGTTTGGAGGTGTAGCAGACAGTGCATGCACAATGACATCATCACATGACCCACCTCACTGGGTACAGGAAACAACAGAAAAAGCCCAGTGGCAGGCTGAGGAGAGCACCTGTAGATCCCAAACCTGACTAGCTGGGCACGCCGGCCTGTACTGGATCCACTCTTTGATAGGGCTTGAGGAACCCTGCCAGGGGAGGCAAGCCCGGGGAAAGACTGTCAGAAAGGTAAGTCGTGGCGGATATTAGGATGATGGTGCTGAGGCGTTCCTCTGAAGAAGGGCCATCCAGAAGAAGGGTGAAAAACATCCAGAATAAACTGATTGTATACAAGTTAATTCTGGACACAGAAACCATGAGTGGAGAATGCTCTTGGCATGACTATGGCTGGCCAGGGGGACCTACCAGTCCCTAAGGGTGTCATTATGGACCCTGAGTCTGGGATGTTGCACAGGTCTCTCATCAGGTCAGTTTCCAGCAGGGAGAGGAAAGCAGCACCAGATGGTATATGACCTAAAAGGGGGGGGGGTCCACTCGAGGGCTTCTTTTGGATGGCTGTACCAGTAACCATCTTGCCCGGTCTACATGAACAAGGTCTGCCCAGTCAGTAAGCAGAATAAAGTTTGACTCAGGAGGTATATGAGCATTACACCATTTCAGGCAAGTGTTGTAGTGTGACTATGGGATGGCCAGGAGACCCTGAGTTTCCTGGAGTTTGTGGGTTTATTTACTGATGTCAGTACTGCAAGTACCCCAGCACTGAAAAGGTATTTATCTAGGAGGGCACAGAATAAGAGCTCCCAGCTGCATTATTTAGATCCTTAGAGAAGGGGTAAGTCAGTTCCTAAATCTCCCATTTGGAGAGACATGGCTGTCTCATGGGAATGGTACAGAATTCTGATAGAAGTGGTGCAATCCCCACTACAGGCCCCTATCTGATAAAGGGTTAACAAGGAGAGAGGGGAAATGGGTGTCATGGATGCTACGAGGGTTCCACATAGAAATTAAGCATATTTAATGGACTTTACATTGCATAAACCAAATACGGTTTATTCACCACTGTGTTAAATACAAAGCATGCTCCCAAGACATGATGGGGCCCTGAATCTAACAGTACTGCACTAAATACCTTTATCAGTGGCCTTTATACTGTCTATGCCAGATAAGGCTCCATCCCCTTCTGCCTCTTCGGTTTCTAGCAAATTTAGGAAGACACAGATCCCAAATACTGTACTGGGATTCTAAGTTAGAGAAACCTTTTGAGTCAGGAGATATCTCAGGCACCACCCAGGTACTGGGGGTGATAAGATTGGTGGTTTGCCCCACATGTCTCTCCTGAAGATATATCTTCCTTCCAAGGGTTAGATGTCATGGTCAATTAAAGAAGCACTAGAAGCCATCCCTTGTCCTCCAGAACAGATACTCTCCATTGGCCAGTGATGTGATGGAGGTACAACAGCCTGCTGTGGCAGACGGGCAGGTTATGTACTGAACCAGTTCCACAGCCCATCAAGGAGGGAGGGGGAAAGAAGTTCTTATAGAAAGAAGTTCTTATAGAAGGCAGATTGTGGTGGTAGGGTATTCTATTAGATTCACAGATGATTCCATTTATGTTAAGCATAAAAGTCATTACATATCAGTTAACAAAAGATTACAAAATAATTTCCATTACATTAAAATGTTTCATAATGAAAGCAGACCAATTTTTTTTTGTTCACAGATAGGGCTCTATGCAACCAAAAACTGAGAATTGGATAGTCAGTTGCCTCCTGTGTGCAAGGGTACAGAATCTCATGCCTAGGAGGGATAAAGATTGTTGGAGGGGTTGGGAGGAGCCAGTGGTTGTTGTCCATGCTGGCACGAACAACAGGACACCGTATGTCAAAGCCCAAGATGGCGGAGACCAGCAAGCAACTTGTATTAGTAGTTCCTGACACAGCCTGATTCAGGGAGACATTATTGAGTCTGGATTCTATCATGACGCCAGCCAAAGATACAGAAATAACAGAAGGATAATCAGAATGTCTAGCTCTTCAGAGAGGTTCATCTCTCGTAGCACTGGACTACTTGATAAATACTGTTGCCACAGCTACTGGAAATGGAGAGCAGCTATGGTAGGGCAGCACTGACCATCTCCCTGTGCAGGCTGCACCATCAGTTCTTCTGGATGTAACTTGCATAAGTAGTGTTTTAAATTAGACTTTAAAGTATCAACCACCATCTATGGTTACTGAATTAAAGAGACTATGTATATAGAAAAATGTTGTGTGAACACCCCAAAAAACACTACTTTAGAGAAGATGTATTACACAGAAATGTAGATGATGAAGTCAAAAAAAAAAAAAGACTGATGGTCCACCCAGTCTGCCCATATTACCGCATCATACCCCAGGATCCATTGTCTCTGTGGGATCTTCGCTTACATTGTTCCCTCTATTGTTATTAATGTTTCTACCCCCAACTTCTCTTCCTGCTGAGTGGCTAATATCACCTTGACTTTATCCCAGCCATGTTTCAAGCCATTTATGGTTTTGACACCCACCACCTCTGCCAACAGACCATTCCATGGCTTAACCACCATGTCTGTAAAATAATACCTAACATCCTTTTTAAACCTCCCCCTTCCCCATTAACTTTCACTTGTGACCTATTGCCCCGTCTTCTCTGATCCTGGTAAATAGCTCCTCACAGTCCATATTGTTAATTCCTTTGAGGAACTTGAATGCATCTGTCATATCCCCCTTTCTCTCCTGTTTTTGAGTGAATACACGTTCAGTGCCTTTAGGCAATCCTCATAGGATCTGCCCTCCTGGCCCTGAATCATCTTGGTCATCCTATGTTGTACCTTCTGTAGTCTGTCCCTGTCCTTTTTTGGGTGGGGACTCCAGAACTAGGCACAGTACTCCAGGTGTGGCCTCACTAATGACCTATACAGGGGTTTGTGGAACCCTCTCTCCCCCTTGTGCAGCAGATCCAAGTCCGCCATCCTCCAGTCCTTGGGAACCATGACTTGCTGCATAGAGCAATTGAACACACCCGCCTGTGGTTCAAATGCCAGTTCCCTTAACATCCTTGAATGCATCTCATATGGCCCCAAGGCCTTGTTTCCCTTCAGGGCTGCTAGCCTCTTTTTGACTCTTTTGGCATTGCATTTTCATACAGTTTCATAGCCCGACAATTCCTCCTCCTATCTTTTTGTTTACTTTTCTTTTTATTCACTGAGTAAGCTGCAAATAACATTTTCTCAACTTTGTTTATCCCCCAGCCACAGGCTAGTCCTCCTTCAACCACTATCAAGGCACTGGTTTTTGCTCATTGAGGTTCTGCCAGCCTGACCCAAAATCCACAGCCGCTGCAGTCATCCAGCCACCCACAGTGGAGGTGAAGGCTGAGGATGTCCCTGGGATGCAACCTCAGGAACTTAACACTGAGCGTGGTGAGCAGGTATGAGTTTCATC
Organism: Neoceratodus forsteri; assembly: GCA_016271365.2. Taxonomy (NCBI): domain Eukaryota; kingdom Metazoa; phylum Chordata; order Ceratodontiformes; family Ceratodontidae; genus Neoceratodus; species Neoceratodus forsteri. The sequence goes on along the minus strand of JADMNL010000027.1, from coordinate 260,222,488 downwards.
TGTCCTGACGCACCATTTTTGCTCTTTAAATCCCTCTGCCCCCCCCCCCAAGAAGCATGCAGTGTCACTGGGCGCTGGCACCCCTGATGCACCAGGTGAGGTTGACGCATGCTCCAGTGTCCCCTCATGTTGGTCCTCTGCACCACCACCTGTGGTCACCCAGGTGGTGACAGAGCAGTGAACACCCAAACCCCCCTCCCCAGGGGAGGAGATCATCTGATGGAATGCTAATCCCCCCCAGCCAGCCCTCTGATGGCCCGGGTTAGTTCCCAAACCCGAGCCATCAGTGCCACAAGCAGCAGTGCTGCTGCTATGCTGGTGGGCCAGCCTCCTGCAAATAACTTATTAAACACCTCAGAATGGGATGCAACTCTCAGTCACCACTTCAGACTCGAATCCAGTTACACTATGGAGACATTAGGAAGGTCCAAAGAAAACATCGTGAAACCGGCAATTAAAATCAAAGAATCAAATGGCCAACAGCTATTCCAGACCCACTGTATTATCCCATGATAACACTTCAATACAAAAACCAAAGATCAAAGTCTTCTTGCTAATAATTTGACCATTTGATAGTAACAATAATACACGCTTTGGTGTGCATTACCATTTGGGATAATGCTACTTTTCTAGTGGTCAGACACCCTCAGGTTGCAGCCTCATGCCCCAGCACACCAGTGGTGTGGTGTTATCCCATGACAGCACACACCCTGTCATGTATTGTACCATTACTTAATTAATGCTTGGATGCAACATCTAGACAGGAAATTGAACACACTCAGTGTGAAACCTGATCTTCTTCAAAAAGACTTGCACATTACAGAACAAGAGGTCCAAACCTTAGCAGAGAAAAAAAGAGATGTCAACTAAATTAGAGAATTGATTACAAATCTTAGAGGGGGCTTTGACTGCTGCATCGCTGGAGGACTATAATCTACTGAGGAAAGAGGAAAAGTAAGAAAACCAGCTCCCCTACAGGAATCTCTGTATTACTGGAACTCCTACGTGTATTAATGATGAAATTTTAATGATGTACAAGGCAAATAAAGAAATACCTCCTCAAACTCAATTTTTTTTTTGGCCCCAGTAAATCTTACACTGCTGATAAAGGCATTTGGGTCCCTATGAAATCAAATGCAAAAAGGACTTGGGTGGGGGGGGGCGCTGTGGAGTATCCATCATGGGGGATGTAGTTTTCTGAGCTGCAGATTGTAGAGGAATAAAACTTTAAAATGAACAGTCTATAAGACAGTAACTAATATTTTACAAGCAGCGATTTATAGGGGAATGTCAGCAAAATCTCGCAATGAGCCCAAAGAAGGACAAACAAGTTGGACAAAACCTAGATGCCTTTCTTTCGGTGGGGGCAGGCTCGAAACCATCAAGTGGAGGCCACCTGGCAGCAGAGCCTAGAGCACCAGATACACCACATCCCCAGATAATGGCAGTGCTCGAAAAAATTAGAACAACTGGTGAAGATACCAATCGCCGACTAGCGACCATGGAAGCCAAACTTACCGACCTTGAGAAGAGGGTTCAATTGAATGTAACACAGCTTTCAGAGCTAACTTCAGCATCAGATCAGCAGCGGGAGAGGAACGCAGCATACGTGCAGGACTTTCATTATCTACGTACAAAAATTGAGGCACTAGAGAATGCTCATCATCAGACAAATATTCGTATTGTGGACTTCCCTCCCAAGTTCACAGGATCTACAGAACTAACTACAGTGATTCATCATCTGATATTTTCAGACCTACAGCTCCTATCTGAAACCTCTGGCATCTTTGTAGTCAAGGCCTTTGCAATTCCAATGTGACCATGGGCCCGGGGGAAAACATCAGGGCGCCCTCTTAGCGTGATTGCACCCTCTCCAGTCCGGAGGCCCATGTATCTCTCCTACAAGCAGCTCGGCAATGTGGAGACCTGTTATGGGAAGGAACTAAAATCTCAATATTCCTGGACATCTCTGCACAAACGAAGACTATAAAAAAGGCCCTGCAAGAAACAAAAAAAGCCCTTCTGGAAAATAATATTTCAGCCCGACTCCTGTTCCCAGCGTGACTGCAAGTGCAATATAAAGGCAAAGCTCATCTTTTCACAGACCCAGAATTTGCAGCTACTTTTGCAGCTAAAATTCTCGAAGACTGCCAACATTCTTCGGATAGGGAAGAAGAAAGCGAACTAGACCCTAATGACTGATACAACCTTAGATAAACTGGGTCACTGGGGTATTTTATATGGATTGACTCCTAGGGTTCACTGTGTAGCTTATCTAAAGTAAACGCTCCCCTAGTTACAAGTTAATATTGCTTATGAATCTCAGAGCACAGCCATGATGTTAATGCTCAAATGATATGTTTAATATATCTTAACCACCTATGAAACAATGTTCTTTGGGAGCATCTAGCTCCACTCAGTTTGTGTACTTCAGAGTATCCTGTTTAGGCTCTGTTTCCCTGTTAGCCGTTAGAGGCAGTTATTGCAGGGGTGCGTTATTTAACTTAATTGAGTCCAGACAATCTTTCTAATTTCCTTTTGGTTCCTAGCTGGTAGGTACAGCCTCTCACATTTTATTTTAATCTTGCGAGGGACAAGAAATGTCGGTGAATTAACCTACTAGTAAATGCATAGGTGAGAGTGGTCTCTCCCACGAGATTATCTTGTTGGATTTTGACTCCTGTAAATTAATGTACAGTTCTACTAGAACAATGGACACATACTTTTATGTAACCTATAGTATAAATCCTGTACACTGTTTCTGTGGTACTGTAATCACCAGGATTGTGTGTATTTATTGATTATAGCATCCGCTATGTATCATAAAATGCCATAAATAAAAATGTAAAAAAAAAAAGGAATTGCTAAATACAGATTCAGCAACTCAAAACATTAAACCTGTACACAGAAACCAATCATCGTGGACATGTTTAGGTTTTATTAAGATAGGGGTCTCGTTTTAGATTGGCTTGTCTAAGAATTTTTGGTTTTATTCAGAAACCAACAATACTATATTTACAGTACTAGTCTTTTCAGATGCAGATGCACAGATAATGTTTCATGGCATATAGCCAAGATGTCTTGGAGTCCGTTGTTTAATTTACTGGGACTGACAAAAGCAAAGGTGGTTAACGATGGAACAATGAACATATTTTTCAAGACAGACCAACCATCTGCCTTGGTAGGGGTTAATATTCCAAAGAAGATTCTATAAGTGAAGAGACTGTTTCCCACTTGAATTTTGATGCTGACTTGTGTCAAGCAGCTACCCTGGTATTGGCTATGGTAGGAGATTAATGATAAAGCGGAGCCTTTTAGCTGGCCTGGTGGTGCAGAGGGCTGAGGCACTGCAAACCTTATCCATCACCATGCCAGCGACCCGAGTTCCAGTACATGCCCAGGTTGCTGAAGGTCAGCATGGGGGAGGCCTGGGAGAGTACTGAGTGGCCACCTAGCAGCTCTCCTCTCCCGGGCTGGGGTGGTGTGCCATCTTGGCTGTCGCCAGGTGGAGGTCTGGTGGCAGGGCCAATGTATAAGTGGCAGATGTGAGTCGGGGATGGGGAAGTCATGGTTCCAGGATGCATATGCACCTACATGAATATGCGTAGCCCGAGCTGCTGCATCCAGGTGGAATGGGAGAAACTGCAGAGGAAAACAGAGTGAGGCAGATGTCAGTGACACTCTGCACATCAAGTCCCCACCCCACCACCAGACACCTGCCAGATAAACTGGATTATGATTTTGAGAGGGAGGACTGCCCACTTTCTGTCTCTGCCACGGGGGCAATCTGTAGGGGTACTCAGTCTGGGGAGATGGGGGTTAGTGGGGCAGGGCAGAAGGGAGCCCAAACCTGCCTCACCTAGGGAGGACAAAACAGCATATGCAAAGAAACAAAAAAAAGCCGAGCCTTTCCTCTGACTCAGATGATGCACTGGTTTGATACTGGAATAATGTTGCTTGTTTATTCTTTTATGGGATTCTAAATGCTCAAACTATGACTTTTCAATCAATCAAATTATTTATCCAAGCGAACACCATTGAGCAAGCTCATTTACAAGGTGGACCTGCATTACACAAGTCAAGTAACAATACATTTATATACAGACAGACAGTAAGAGCAAGAGTACAACAGTGCAGGTAGACCTGCAATAGACAGGATAAGTAAAAATACATTTGGGTTCAGGTAGAAGACTGTCTGTAAGGGTATAAAGAACAATAGGGTGGCAAGTCAGTAAAAATTTATACCAGATACAACAATATACATGGTTTGATGATCCTGCAAAGTAAGGGCATTATAGTCCAGCGTAGAGATTAGTTGTAGCGGATGCTACAAGAAGAGACATACACAGTCATTTTAAAGACCTCGGCGTATCAAGAGCAAGACATGTGTTGGGGGAAGTAGGCAGCCAGTGTGGGGGGGGGTCTGATGATGGGAAATACTAGGAGCGAAGGGATAAGATGCTGAGGGTATACAAGGAATAGGAGGGTGAGGGAGGGTGACAGGCCAGTAGATAAGTAGAAGGCTCAAGGACAAGTTGTGCACGGATACAAAAGGATGGGGGATGGGAAAGGCAGGAAGGGTGTGGAGAAAGTAAGCTAGGATCGTTGGGAGCAGATGCAGGCTTCCGAAAGGTATTTTGAATGTGGGGGTCTTAAAACACAGAAGACTAACAGGAGTCCTTAGTTTCAGTGATTACTGAAGCACATTCCAGAGCTAAGATCGTTGGAAGCAGTTGCAGGCTTCTGTAATGTATTTTGAATATAAGGTTTTAAATACAGCAAGACTAACAGAAGTCCTCAGTTTCAGTGATTTCTGTAGCACATTCCAAAGTGACGGTAGAACGAATACTATAGCAGCTCTCCCAAAGCGCATTAGGGCTTTGGGCACTTTCAGAGAAATCAGTGAACAGCTTCTTAGGGCATAGATTCCAGGCATATTGAGAGTCAGGCAATCAACAATGTACTGCGGAAGTTTGCCAGTGATAGCTCTGTATGTCCAGAGAGCCGCATTTTTATTTTGTCTGTAGTGTAGGGAGGTCCAACCTACGGCCACATATAAAGAGCAGTGATGGGTGGAGAAAGGGAGACCGGTGATGAAGCACAGAGCTCGGTGGTAAAGTATGTCCAATTTACTGAGGTATGAAGTAGCACATTGGCTGTATATAAAGTCGGCGTAATCAATTAGGGAAAGGAACGTAGACTGAATTAGCTGTCTCTTGGCCTCTGTAGTTAGTAGGTGGTTTAACCTGAAGAAGAGACCTAGTCTCTGCCTCAGCTTTTTTATCAAATCCTCCAGGTGGTCTGCAAAAGAGAGTCTGGAGTCTAGCCAGACCCCGGGTATTTGAATTTCGGCACAAATTCCAAGGTTTCTCCTAGGAGGGTGGTGATGGGGGACAAAGCAGGGTGGGCTGCTTGGTTAATAGGTGAAAATAGCATCGCCTGTGTCTTTTTGGCATTCAGTAGCAATTTTTTACTGAGGAGCTGGGATTGAAGCATGTTGAAGTTGGCTTGCAGATCGCTACAGGCAGTTTCAGGTGTTGAACAGCTTAGGTAAATCACTATAATCTGCAAACAGATGAATTTTTGCCTCACTGATGCCAGAGTCTATGTTGTTAATATAGATGGCAAATAGGAGTGGCCCCAGGATGGGTTCCTGCAGGACACCTCTTTTTAATAGAGTTGCGGGGGAAAGTTCACCTTCGGCCTTGACCTACTGGTGCCTATCCGAGAGGTAGCTGTGGAACCAACGTAAGTAGGTAGAGTCTAGACCAATTGGTTTTATTTGTTTTATTTTCCTTTGATTTTTGCCCCTCTGTAGCACACCGGCAGGGGCATCCAGCTGCCAGCCCCCACCGACCCGGAGGACAGCAGGCTCACTCGTACGCGAGGGTCTCAGCACAGCCGTCACCAGACCCCAGGACAAGATTCCATGACAGGCCTCCAGGTTGGCAGGTGTGCGGCCATCAAGCTGCTTGGTCACGCCCAGCCCTATTTTCCACCTTAATTTTTTGTCCTGGAGCTGGCAGTGCAATGACGTGCTGCGCATACGCAAGCGTCTTGCCAAACTCCTCCCCCTGCTGGCACCACACTTTGTGCTTCTTCCGGTCTTCACCAGGGGCTGCCCAAGTGCGACGCAACCCCACGAGCCCACCCCAGAGGAAGGAGAGCAGTCCTAGGATGCTTAATCCAACCTCTCCCCTGCCAGCCCCCAGCGGCCAGAGTCCGTTCCCAAACCTGGGTCGCCTGCATGGTGCAAAGTGTGGCATCCAGCGCCTCAACCCTCAGTGCCACCGGGCTGGCCCCGAGACCAATAGCTTTTAATGAAGAAAGAAGAAGGCTGTGGTCAACAGTGTCGAAGGCCTTACTTAGGTCTAGAAAAACGGCGCAGGCAAATTTTTTGTTCTCTAGTTCTCGCTGTCAGTCATTTGTCACTTTGGCCAGGGCCGTGATTGTACTGTGTTCAGTTCTGAATCCACATTGCATTGAGTTTAGCAGATTGGTATCATCTATGAATGATTTCAGCTGTGAATTCACCAATTTTTCCAGGAGTTTTGATAGTACTGGGAGAAGGGAGATAGGCCTGTAATTGTTTAGATCACAAGGGTCTCCGGATTTGAACAACGGAATGACATGTGCGGTCTTTCACAGTTTGGGGAGGGTCTCTTGAGAAAGGGACAAATTAAATAGTTGTGTAATCAGTATGGCCAAGACATGGTAGGCAATTTTTAGATAGTATGGATCGAAGGTATCAGTGCCAGCACTTTTCCTGGTGTCCAACTGGAGGGGGAGATCTTCAACCTCTTTTAGTGAGGCAGGAGAGAAAGAAAAGACTGCATCTGTAGTACTAGATTCTGAGGGTTGCGTGGTAAGCTGGGAACGTAGGTTACATGCCGGTGAGCTATCGAAAGCTAGCTCTGCATTAGCAAAGTGATTGTTGAAGGCTTGTAGTATCCCTTTGTTGTTGTTGATGGTGACATTGTCAGAAATAATTTTTGAGGGGAGGGTGTTTCCTGTGGTATTACCAGAAAGTTCTTTTATCGTGGACCAGAACTTGGTAAGACAGTTAGAGGCAGTGTTGAGTTCAGAGCGATAGAAGTTAGACTTGGTTTCCTTAATTAGCTTTGTACAGTGGTTTCTGGCTGTTCTGAAAAAATGACAGTCTTCGGCTTTGTGAGATTTGCATGCTAGCTTCCATAGCTTGTCTCTTTTTAATAGTGCTGCCTTGATGTCTGCTGTAAACCAATGGCACTTTCTAGCCTTAATGTAGGTTTTTACTAAGGGTGCGTGGGTGTTAAGAGCACTAGAAACAATTTCGTGGAAGGTAGCGTATGCCACTTCTACTGGTTTGGCTAAATAAAAAGTCTGCCAAAGCAGGGAGGCTTTCAGGTCATTGATATATGCAAGTGGGTCAAAATTCCCTTTTGGTGTTTTTGTAGAGAACTTTGCTGAGGCTGTTGGTTTAGGAACTGCTCTTATGCCAGCAATAAAACAGTGGTCACCAACGTTGGCAGAAAAGATCCCAGCATGGGAGAAGAAATGGGGTTTGCTTACTAGAAGTACATCTAGTAGTGTACTTTTCATTGGGGTTTTCTTATTGATATGAGTAGGTTCATTAATAATTAGAGTGAGCCCATGTGAGTTGCAGAAGGATTTAAGTGGAAGAGATGCGTTGGACAGCCAGTCACCACTTTTGGAAGGCTTTAAATTCTCCAACATAAATAAGTTAGAATCTACTTAGCTATAACATATCCCTTGATAGAAGGCTTTAAGACAATTTTTTTTTTTATATTTTCTTTTTCTCCCCCCACCACCCGCAGTTGTACCCAACTCCCCTGTCTGCTTTCCCGAGCATCCGAGGTCTCCCCCACATTGAGCCTTGGCTTACCTCCCAGGCAAGGTGGGAGGGGGGCCTTCCCTATACCTCCATCCCAAGGAATCAAGTCTTCGTTGGGGACCTCTTCAGCAGTTGGCTGGCTGGGGAGGACTCACTATCAGGCCCTCGTGTCAGTGTTGCTCCAGGCAGCATATTTTTTTTTTGAGTACCCCCCCCCCCCAGAGTGTGATGTGATGCCATGGCTTACGCCAGCGTCTATCATGCTACCCCACTGATTTGGGCACAGAGGCTGCTGTGCCTCCTGGACTCCGCCAGAGGTCAGGCCACCCCAGGCCAGGAAACCCCCCTCTCTCCGGAGAAGCTGAGCGGTCCACTGGACGCTCAGACAACCTCCCCCTGGCTGGCCCTCTGGTCCACTCCTGAACCTGGGTCGCCAGCATCGTAAGCAGAAATCCAACCACTGTGCCAGTAGGCAGGCCCCAAGACAACAATTATTGACTTGTACAATTGATTCGCTTAGATAGGTAATTAGTTTTGTCTTTCAATACATACAATATTTAACTTCTAGTCCTTTCTGGACCCTCTGTTGACTGTTGTAGATCAACATCTAATAATGGAACATTTTCTCTTATTTTCCTTTTTTTTTTTAATGTTATGTATGAATTATATAAAGACCACCTTTTCTGGTGGAAAATTAATAAAAAAATACGTTTTAAACAAGAAAGATGTAGGCCCAGGTCCTCCAATCAAACTTTAGTAAGCTAGTGAGAAAGTTCAGGAGCAGGGCCTCTCCATGTAGTATTCTTGGAGATATTACCTAATGCTACAAGGGAGCTGAGAAAGGCAGAGGGCATTAAACAGATTAATGAATGTTCATGTGTATATGATGTTAGGGGTCAGGTTTTAGGTTCCTAAGTCATTGGGGAGGGTTTCTTTATATGGGGGGATCCAATACAGGAGGGATGGACTTCTACTGAAACAAAACAGTGGCAGGCATCCTGCTTAGTCAGACAGACAGAATGGGGTGGGGGTGGGTACATGAGTAAAAAGTACCCATGTTCACTGGAGCAGGAAATCAATTTTAAAAATGTGAGTAGCATTCCTGAGCAGAGTAGCAAATGATGAATGAAATCCAAACAACAATCCGAGGAGTTGCTCCTCCAGCCTAAGATCTCGGCGGTGGGGAGCCATGGGAAGACTAGGGCAATACCAGTAACAAAGAGCATGAAGTATAAATTAAAAGAAACTTCTCTTGTTTGAATGGAAGGAATAAAGGCTCAATAAAATGTGTGGGTCAGGGGCCCTAGCTGGGGTAGACAGGTTTGACATTACTGGTATCACTGAGGCTTGCTGGAATGACTCCATGTAATGGGGTACAACCCTAGGGGGAGGGCTGTAAAGTATTCAGAAGGGACCACAAATCAGAAGGGAGGAGTTGTACATTAAACAGGAGGTTTGAGTAAGGAAGAATACTAAGGATAGAAGGAAATTGTATCCTACTTTTTTTATAATTTGTATTCACTTTAAAGAAAAACAAGTCAAAGACAGTACAATCAATGGAGCCAGGAGAGGTACAGCACTGTTTCAATGTTGGTTAGCATCAGGAATTAAAAGTCCATCAATGTTTGCTAACAGATATGAGGTACTAATAAAATCGACTTGTGGATGTGCTGCAAAAGGTATCCTACTTGGTGGTGTTAACTGAGGGGGAACAGAAGTAAAACATAACTAGGAGTATTGCTGTAAATCCCCCAACAAAAAATGTGATCTGTTTCTTGACATGTGGGATGCAATCAAACTGGCAGCTTCTATGAGTCAGGTAGTAATTATAGCATATTTTTAATTTAAATTGGGATAGTGGTTAGACCAAAGGGGAGATGGAACAAAAACTCAACTCCAGTGTGGGACTGCTTTCTATCATGTGTGTAAGAGGTCACCAGAGGAGTAAATATTTTGCATTGAACAGATATAGTAACCTCTGACATAAGGGCTAGGGCAGAAGAGTAAACAAAGCTGGAAACTCTGAACTACAGGAGAGTAAACTTAAGAAACTGGTTTAGGAGACCCTGTATTCAATGGACATAGAGAAGGGGGTGGAGGAGGTGTGGAACTCCTTCAAATGGGTAACAAAAAATACAATGGATCACTGTGTACCCACGAGGACTAACAGGATAAACACAAGAAAGGTCTGCATGGAACCATTACAGAATTGAACGAAAAAAAGATAGGTCCAAGAAAAAGTCACAGCACGCTCCACACACAGTACAAAAGGCAAGAGTCTCAAAGTGTTATACTGTACCAAACTTTCTAGCCTGTATTCCTCCACATGAGAAAAATACAGCCATTCCAGGATTCAGGAATGCAGAACACAAGACAGTCTAACTTCAACATTTTATCCAGTCTTGGGCTTTATCAAAGACATCGCCCCCTAGTGCAAACTGCCTTATATAGCCCTAACAGGCAGTGGTCTCATGTTTAAAGTTTAAAGTGCTAGTGCATTTTCATATAAACATAACATACTCGACACCTTTAACACAGTTTAATCTAGTTAGCTGTGCAAAGTTTACAACCAAAAAAAGCAATTTAAAATTCCCTTTCAATTTCATTACTTTACTTTCATTTCTTATGCTTCTAAGAACAGTTCAAGTTTATTGCAGGAAGACTCCATTGAGCAAGCTCATTCACAAGGAGGTCCCGAGGCATGTACACAGTCGAGACATTACTTAAGGCAACATTGATTACAAGAATTCAAAATGCACACAGTTCAAGAAGGGTGTTACATAGAAAGATGCATCATTGTAGAAAAAATGTACAGTGGAGGAACATTTGGTACATAGGGTGCAAGCAATACACGGTAGGGTTTACAAACTTAACACTGGTATATGCAATAAATAAGCTTAATGTATTGAGCAAAGACAGGAAAGACAGGATAAATAGGGTAGGCAGGGTTGAGGGAGAGGGGATGGTTAGCAAGAGTAAGGGGGAGTAATATATAGATAAGAGGCCAAAGGTGGGAAAGGATAGAGGAGCAGGTAAGGAAGTCATGTATTTTTAGTTACGGAATGCATTTTGCAAGCAGAATTTTTCAGTTCAGGCTAAGACTAGTACCAGTGGATTTCACTGGGAATATTATTCCCTTACAATCTAGTCATATTATGTCACAAAGGGCAGAAAGAGGGAACAAGAAAGTCTAAGAGCAATTTTACTATTACTCTTTTTCTGTATATACATTTTTTACTTCCAGGGTCAGAGAATCATCTAGTTTTGAAAACACTGTGGTACATAAGTCAGGACCAGGTATGCATGCAAAACAGACAAAAACAAGTGCTATCACAGGATTGGGTATGTAGAGTAGAGGGAAAGAAACACATAATTAGAGGTGCACCACTCTTGCACCAGCTCCTTCTTGGGAATCAGGGCCCAAAAATATCTTCATGCTATATATTCATGGAGCGATTAAAGGAGCTTAATATGTATACCCTTGAGGAAAGGGGGGAGGGCATGATAGAAACTTTCAAGTACCTCAAGGGACTCAAAGTCCAAGAGGGTAGCATCTTTCAGAAAAAGATGTGCAAGAACAAAGAAACAAAATTTGAAGATAGAGGGGGGTGGCTCAGGGGCAATGTGAGGAAGTATTTTTTACAGAGATGGTGATGGACTCATGGAACAGCCTTCCTGAGGAGGTAGTGGGGTCAAAAACAGTGAGGGAATTCAAGAATACATGGGACAGACATAAGGCAATTCCGGTGGGGGGTAGGAACAAATAGGCTGTTGGTTAACCAGGATCTGCAGCTTATCCAATAGGTAGGGAAATGGGCAGACTAGGTGGACCAAGCAGTCCTTATTTGCCATCAAAGTCTATGTTTCTACGTATGTTTCATGCATTTATGTGCTATTATGTTGTAGATGGAGCAGGGGATACAGGAAAGTGAGGTGTTGCCAGTCTTCTTCTCTTTCCAGAAAAGAAAAAGGAAAGACATATCAATGTCTATCCTTTAGGAATGGTTTAAGTTCTATATGGTGATTCAAACCTTTGCCCATACAAGCTCCAAGGGTAAAAATCCCCAAATTCTCCCTTTTACTCAGGAGTCCATCCCCATCTTCCCTTCTAGGTCCTAGTACCACCTGTTCAAGTCCTATGATCTCAGTTTGTGTTTGCTGCTCGCCCTTTCAGCCTTTTCCCACATGTTCAAAAGAGCTCTCCCCATCCTGTGGCTGCCCACCCACTCTCCATTCCACCACAAGTAGGCAGTGTGCCTCCATCTGCTGGCATGGCAATGGAGAAAGTACCGCCTGTCTCGTCATCAAGCCAGTGGTACAGAAACGCAGCATGGACACCGGGCTGAGAACTGAACGAGGAAACATAAGAGGTGCAGGGGTGACAACTGAAAAGAAACCGAAAGAGGAAAAAAAACCCAAAAAAAAAACAACAGATTGGCAGGGACCAAGGTTAAAAGCGTAGATTAAACAAAAAAATACTTAGACACTGCAGCCCTCTACTAGCCAATACAACAGTAGAGGGACTACTTTACCAAAAAACAAATAAAAGACAAACTTCATTTATAATCATTTTTATGGCATTTTATTTTTTGTAATCCTATTAAAAAATGACACATATAGTCCATTTTCTAATCGTAATAATACCCTACAGGGTGGGCGGCATAGGCAGTACTGGATCTTCCAGGGGCTGTAAGGCCCTCTGCCTATGGTGTCAGGCCTCATTTCACCCCTTGGTGGTCCGGTATTGCCCAATACCACCCACCCTGTCGAGTAGTATTGCTTTCATAGCAAACATTTCTTGAACAGAAGGCACGGTAAGTTTTTGCCAATCTAGGCTTGGAGAAATCCCTCTCTCTTTACATACCATTATGCCCCCGTCCGAAGGTAGTTTGAAGTTGCAGTTTGTTTTTGTTTCCGTTAGGGCATCTGCGTCTCCCTGCACATTCTGTACTTTGCAGAATATAGTGTGTTAAATCTGTTCATCCTGATCAATTATTTTAATTAATTTCATCAGAGAAATCAGGACCATTGTTATGGGAGTACTAAAAACATTCCCACACAATAGCACTACTGGCTATGTCCCCTCCCAAGTTTCTAGGATTTTTAATGGCACGTCTTTCAGCTTACAATTCAATGCTTTGTTGATTTATCACTTTATTGTAACAAGGCTTAAATTAGGGTACATTGGGTTTAATCTGTTACAGAAAACAAGAAGCGCATGATCGCTCATACAGAAAGCACATGTGTGAACCACATTGTAAGCTTAATGGCATCCGTGCAGAGGTAGCAGTCACCCATCAGTGCTATCAGAAGCTACTAGGGAAGAAGGGTGTTGAGCTTAACTGACATATTACAACTCAAAATGCCCAGTTTGACTTTAAGAAAACAAGCTGTATTAAAGTATAGAAAGACTTTTTTTTTTTTTTGTGAAAAGGCACTGATGTTTAAAAAATGTAGCATGGTCATGATGCGGTACTAGACTCAAGTGCTAGAGAATATGTGACAGACTTGGTTTGCAATTCGGAGAACGATTATGACTGGGCACCCAAATACAGCAAAAGTTCTCTAAAAAGCTCCATGGCTATGCTGGTAAGATCTCGTGATTATCAGTAAAAAGTAGTGTAGTTCTGAAGTGCGAAAACGGATTGTCAAGATTGTATGGGAGAGTGTGTAACAGCTCATTTTATCTGATATGATGGCAAATGATGTGCCTCTGTTACTGTATAGTGATTCTGCATGTCCCAGATGGAATGTACTCACTGCGGTATACTCCAGTGTGCACCAAGTGAGGTTATACCTGCTACCTGTTCACTCACCCTTTGCCATGGTATTTGAATTAAAGAAACAGGCACTGTTGTCAGCTGTTATGGAGAACATGGCTCTTCCTCACCCCCCAACTCTGTTTATGCACTGCACTGCAGGCAGGGATATTCCTCGACTCAGTCCAATTATGCCCACAACTGGCATTCCCCAGCAGCCGCCCTGAAACCAAGGCCCGCAGCTTACCTCCTGCAGTGGGTCCCTTGAGGGGGAGACAGAGATCCAACATGTTTGGCCCAGGATGACTGCTGCATGAGGTTGGGGGACCTCAGACTGCACTGCCGCATAGGGTTTCTCCTTCTGTTGACCCCCCCCAGGCATGGATGTGCAATGACTTCAGCACATGGGCAAGCATGGCCCAACGTATGTCCTGCAGTTGTCTGACACTGCCTTCCCCTCTGTTGTGCAATGCCAGGCTTGGTGTACACCCAGCCTCCACTGGGTGTCACCCACGCACTGGGTGCCATCAACCCTCCCTCCCAGAAATGGAGAATAGTTCCTGGGATGCTCATCCAATCTCCCCCCCAGCCCTCTGACGCTTCGGGCTTGCTCCCGAACCCAGGTCATCAGCGTTGTGAGCAGTAACGCTACTGCTGCACCGCAGGCTGACTTGAGAACATGATTCTTACTGCTCATGTTGTTCTTGCTGCTGTTTGTTCTGTTGTAAAAGCAAAACCACATTTGGTACAAGACGATCCCTCCTCATACTGTTTATAGATGACATGGTATAGCTGAGGTAGTTCTGTATCATGTGTACTGTTCAAACTGAACACAAGTCTCTCTCTCTCTGTCTCTCTCTCTCTCTCTCTCTATATATAAATAAATAATCAGAGTTGGCCTCGGACACATTAAAGGAGAAGTCCACCCAAAACTTGAAAAAATATATGTTGTGCAGAGTGTTTTAATTTGAATGTGATGTTCTAGTGTTTCCTTCCCTCTGACTGGTATTAGGAGTTTTTCCTAAATTAGCCTGCTAGGTTTAGGGTAGTTTTATGACCCCTGGAGATCTCCATATCAAACAGCTTAATTGTATTTCTTTGTCCTACAATGCACCTTGTTTCATGCGACGGTGATGTAGCAGAGAGCATTGCTTTACAATCAGTTCACAACAATAGAGATGGCTAAATTTTAAACTCTGTAGAATCCAGCTTAGTGACTACCCTCATCATAAAGGTCTTACTGTCCTGAAAAACTTTGCTGCTGGTAATTTTTGTGCAGCTTGTAAAGCTTCCAAGATATTTAGTTTGTTTGGCATGTGTGTGCTGAATGTTGGGGCTCTCTTACATCACTGTCACATGAGACAAGATGCACTGTGGGAACAAGAAATGCAATTAAGCTGTCAGGGATGAAGATCCCCAGGGGTCATAAAACTAGCATAAAGCTAGCAGGCTAATTTAGGAAAAACTCCTAATACCAGTCAGAGGGAAGGAAACAGTAGAATGTCACGTACAAATTAAAACACTCTGCACGACATATATTTTTTCAAGTTTTGGGTGGACTTTTCCTTTAAGAACCAGTGACTGCTGTGGGCTCCCTAATCGCAGAAGCTGCGTATATCATTATTTTTAGAAAGATCATGTTGTTTATTTCGTGCCACTCAATGTGTCTGGTTGAAACAGCACATACAGGTATCACTGTGATGGGCAGAAATCTAAATTAATACAATGAGAATACTCACTAAGGTATGCTCAAGGGCCTTCAGAAATAAAAGGCCAGCTTTTTTTTTTTTTTTTTTAATGACCTATGAATATTTAACCTCACTATTTAATACAGATGTACATTAAGGCTTGCCACATCTGGATTAGACATGCAAAAGACTGGCAGACACAATATATAGCACTGTCAACTTAGTTGCTGCACAATGAGGTGCAGCTGAAGATGAATAAATCACAAGGACCAGAAGGTGTGCATCGATGGTGGTGGTGGGGGGGAGTCAAGGAGCTCAAGAACCCAATAAGAGTGTAATGTGTATTCTAGTAATGATTTTCCAGACATCACTGGAGTCTGACGAGGTGGCTGGGGACTGAAAGAGGGCAAATGTCACTCATCTATTTAAAAGGGGAATTAAAAGTGACCCAGGTACAATAGACCAATGAACTCAACCTTGATTGTGGGAAAGAAACTGGAGAAGCTAAGATTATTAAACATTTGTGAAGATTCCAGCTGTAAAAGGAGTGTCAACAAAGGTTCACTAAAAGGTGATTGTGCCAGTCTTGTTGATCTTTTCAAGGAAGTTACAAAGGTAGTTGAGAGGGGAAAGGCAGATGATGTAATATATGTATATTCCAGTAAAGCATGTGGCGGTTCCTCATACAAAGTTATTTTTTTTGAAGTGGAGGACATTTGGAATTACAGGAACTATAGTGTAATGGATTGAGAGGTGATTATGGAAAGTGATACATGGGACATCAGACTGGAAAGAAGTTTCTAGTGGAGTTCGCCTAGGGTTTATTTGGAACCCCCACTGTTAAATAGTTTTATTGACCTGGTGTCGGGGGGTTTCCACTGCAAATGAAAAAGCTAAACTGGTTTGCAGATTCCAGGTATAATATGCAGTATCCGGGGTGGGGTGTGGGGAAGAGATGGAGTACATAACAGTGTGCCACAATATACAAAAACAGCAGTATTACATACAACAGTGGATCAATTAGAAAAAGAGGATGTTGCTTGCAGGATATCAGACACAACAAATTTTGACAGACAGTGGCTGGACCAGAACAGATTTGTTTCTGGTCTTACATACAGTTCAGCAAACGTTACAGTGACTACAACTTTTCATCAGTCTGTACAATGAGAGTGCCAGGAGACAAGAAGTTTACATGTGAAAGTGCTCACATTGGGGAAGAGTAGTAAAGTAGGTGTAATAGTTGGCAGAGGACACGAGGGACAGGTGCAGGAGGAAGGGGTCTTTTTAGGGGGTAACGGCATGGTGGAGGAGGAGGCAGTGAAGTTGGTATTTGCAGGCAAGGTATGAGGTGGTGTTCCTTATGGTGAGGGTAAGCTTGTTCCACAAGCTGGGGAGGCGGAAGGAAAAAGTGGCCTGCCCAAAGGTGGAGGATGGGCAGGGTATGCAAAAGGAGTGTTCGTTTCTGTGTCTCAGTTCATAAGGGGAGTCAGAGACAGGGGAGAGACTATCAGACAGGTAGGAGGGTAGCATGTTGAACCAGTATTTGGATAGAAGGTTGAGGGAATGGGTATATCATCTGTGGGACAGTGAGGTTAAGTCCAAGAGGGGGTAAAGATCACAGTGGTGTGTTCTAGAAGGTGTGTTGGTAGAAAGGCAGCAGAAGGAGTTTAGGAGGGTGTCAAGTTTGGATAGGGAGGTTGCGGGGACAGTGCAGTAGATCACGTTCACATAGTCATCAATGGGGAAGACCATTTTAGTTACAATTTGAATTCTAGCAGGAGGAGGAAGGGAGTCTCTATTGAGGAATAGCACACAGAGTTTGGGGCAAAGTTTGGCAATGGTTGCATCGATGTGAGATGAGAAGGTTTATTCAATAATATTCAAGGTGGGGGTCTAACCAAACGCCCAGGTATTTATATTTAGAGACCTGGTCGAGAGGTGTGCCATCTAGTGAGGTGATGGCGGGGCTCTGCTAACTTTTGAGTAGTACCAAATAACAGATACTGTTTTGGAGGTATTTAGTTTTAGCTGGTTTAGGTTGAACCAGTGCTGAATATTGTCAACATTGCTTTGGAGGGTGGCCTGGACTTTGCGAGGTTAGGGGCCTGAGGTGAATATTGGAATTTGTACAGGAGGAGGGAAGGTCATTTACGAAGAGGGAGAAGAGGATTGGGCCAAGAACTGAGCCTTGTGGGACACCAGCTAGGATATTGGCCGGGGGAGGGGGGGAGACATCATTCATTTTGACTGCTTGCAATCTGTTCGAAAGGTAGGAGTTGAACCACTGTAAAGTGATAGGAGCTAGGCCTGCAGCTTTTAGTTTTGTTAGGAACAGTGGGTGGGAAACTGAATCAAACGTCTTGGCCAAGTCTACAAACACAGAAGCAGTAAGAAGCCCTCGATCAGAGGCTGTATGGACGAGGTTTGTGACATGCAGGAGTGAGGCGATAGTGGAGTGCTGCTTCCTGAAACTGGACTGGTGTGGAGTTAAGATGTTAGCCTTGTGTGGGCCGGAGACTCCTGTAGCTTGGTAAGAGCTGGGAGAAGTGAGATTGGTCTGTAATTTCCGAGCTGGGAGGGGTCACCACCTTTGTGGAGAGGAATGACTGAGGTGAATTTCCAGGCCAGGGGTGCCATGCCTGTACAGGAGGAGAGGTTGAGTAGGTGGGGAAGGGGTCTGGTAATTGCAGGAGCTGAGATGCGTAGGAGATTTGGGTGAATCCTGTCAGGGCTCGATTTGTTGATGTTGAGCGAGCAAAGGGCTGCGAGCGCCTCTTGTTCAGAGACAGGAGGGAATATGAAGTTGTTGTGATGGGGGGGGGGGGACAAAGGATTGAGGGAGGGCCTTGAGGTAAAGCACAGGATGTGAAGAATTTAAGCGTTTCAGCAATGCCAATGGAGTAAGGGGAAGACAGTCTGCTAACGGACTTAAATGTACAGGGGAGTGGGACAGCAAGTGATAAATGAAATTCATAGTGTGAGTTTCTTCATTTAAGTAAATTAGGCACAACGGGGGGGGCATTATAGTGGGATAACAACCCGCCTAGGTTGGGTTATAGCATGAGGCAAAGCAGAATGCTTCCACCACTGAGATGGGACATTAGCTCACCATAATGCATCCCCTTGAGTGCCTTATTGCGATTATGAAATTGGTCCTTTTTACTAAATTGGATGTATTTTTTAAATATATTTTTGTTGAGCTACTTTCAACCGAGACATTTTGCTGGGATAATAGCCCAGCTGAAAGTACCTCCTGGCCAATCAGAAGCCAGCACTTTTTTTTTTTTTAAACCAGGAGAGACCCACTAAGCTGAAAGCTTGTTTACAGGTGTGACCTGGGAGCACAGGAAAGTTAAGTGACTTGCTCAGGGTCGCACAGTATGCAAGTGGGGGCTGTGGGATTCAAATCCAGGTCTCCAGGTTTGCAGCTCAGAGACTTAAACCACTGCGCTATGTTGCCTCCTTCTACCCATTTCATAATTGGGTACACTGAATTCAGGCCAGAGCTACTATTAACTAATAAACAACTAGATGCCACCAGCAGACCTGGGGGGGGGGGACAGCACTCTGGGGGGCCACCACTAATGGGAAGTTGAAGCTGTCACTGCAATGTGCAGGGCAGTGGGTAAGGCAAACTGAATGTTGGGATCCAGGAAAGAACCGCACAGATCTTTAAAAAAAAAAAAAGCTCTAAAAGGCTACTCTTCTGCCAGCTCCATGGCACCAGCGATGGGTGTTCGCTTGGCATGCTGGCGGCCTGGGTTCGCGTCCTGAGCCAAGACATCACGAGTGGAGTCCAGCAGGGAGACAGTCACGAGTGTCCTATGGAGGCTTCCCTCCTGGGGGGAAGGGATGACTGTCCCAAACTGCTGGTTAGGTAGCTCCAAGGCGGTGGCTTGTGGCTGGTGTTCATTGCAGTGTGAAGCTTTGACACGGTGCTGAATGCGCCCCCTTCCCCTGGATGATGCCGTGGTTGGTCCACCACATTGGGGGAGATGGGGTGAAATGCGGGAAAATTCAGTTGCTTGGCTGACCAGATGGCAGCCAGTCCCAGTTCACTATGAAGCCCCTCACCACGTGTCCGGCATAGAAGGAAGCCTTCAGGCAAGTCTCCCCTTCCAGTTCCCCTGCCCTGGAAGGGGGGGGCACCCAGCCAAGGGATACATTGGTCAACTGGGCTGCGGCAGTTCTAAAGGAAGTGAGACAGTGACGGGGACTGGCAGCTGGGCCCTAGGCCACCTGAAGGAGTGGTCGGCGGAGGGCTTGGGGGAGCATAAAGAAAGAACACACAAAAAAAGGCTACCCAATAGGTTATCCCATTTCTATTAAAAAAAAAAAAACAAATTAACACTAAATAAACCACAGATCTGTAATCCCAAACAAACTGTGCTCCACGGCACCATCTCGTGACTGTAAAGTGTGCTTCTGCTATTTGCTTGCTCCTGTCATTCAGTGTATGATATGCCCTGCCAACTCAGAGACTAGTCGGCAGGGAACACTAGCCTGTAGTGGGTGAGGAAGTGGCAGTCCATGAGATGGCAGTGGGCAGCACCGTAAACAGGAAGTTGCTGCAGTTAAAAGGGTACTTTGAAACTTTTTTTTTTGTTTTAACACAGAATCACTAATTGTGACCTTAAGTATTGGCAAGAGAGGATTCTTCACGATGTGCAGTATTCCTTTAAACAATAACTCTAGGAAGAGGAGTTTGGGCTGAAATCAACCCTCATAGTAATTTTCATGTTTGAAGATAGCATAATAGAGACACCTTACTGGCTTCAAATCTCAAATACGATTGAGGGTTTTTCTCTCACGATATGACAGAGGCAGGTACTTTGCATAAAGGTTTGCGCATCTATCCTTGGCTACAATCCTTTAAGGGGCCCTATCCAGAGGTTTTACACAGAAACAAAGAATTTGTCAGCATAAAAGGACCACATGGCCAACCCAGTCTGCCCCTGCCTTTTCAGTCCTAGGAGACCTTAACTGGTCTTTATTTATTTAAAATTTGGTGACCGGGTAGGCCCACTGAGCCCTGAAGGTCCCTTTTTCAGGGGCGACCCAGGGTAACAATACATATTTTCATACAGAGAAAGACTTGGGTTACAGAGTAGTTTCAGGTGTGTGAGCAGGTTACAGCCATGGTTATCATCATGCATCAGTCCTTACAAATATGTCGACAGTAGAATTAACAAAAAGTGCAGAAGAAATGTAATTTTGCATGATAAGCTCATTGTTTACTACTGGCATGGTTCAGTGGCAAGTTAGCTGTGGTACTGTGCCTAGAGAGAAGCACCATGGAACCTGATAAGGTACTTGGAGGATCTGGATATTAGGAGGATAGAAGCAAATGGTGATTGGGGGGGGGCATGAGCCGACGCAATGACAAGTGCTAGTATCAGACATATAGGCTTTGAGTCTGGTACGGAAGTTCATCAGTGAGGAGCCTTCCTGCACTAGGGGTGGGAGTTAGTTCCACAGGTAGGGGGCTGAGTAGGAGAATGACCTGCCGCCAGCATTAGTCCTGACTCTGGAAACTTCAAGCAAGCAGTGTACGTCCAGATGTCCGTAGGCTCCTGGGGTTATGTTTGAGTGCGATAGTTCCAGCGATGCTGGGTAGAGCTGAAGGGCTGAGTAGCTTGAAGGTCAAGCAGAGCAGGGGGTAGTGGAGACGAGAGGTCAGCGAGGGCCAGTGTAGCTGGGCAAGTGTGTCACAATGGTGCCTTTGTGAGTAGTCCTGGGTAGCAAACTGGGCTACCTTGTTATACAAGATCTGCATCTTGGTGATCTCCTGCTTGGCCATGCCCTGTAAGATCAGGGCAGCGTAAGTCAGGGTGGGGAGGATGACACTTGTGGCAATTGAGGTCCAGGCCTCAGAGATGAGTTAGTCTTTTAGCCAGTACAGAGTACAAAGTTTGCAGTGTATGGTCTTGGTGACCTGATCCATGTGGTACTTGAAGGTAAGGCAATGGTCCAATGTTAGACTTGCGTATTTTAAGGAGGGCACCTCAGTATCGTTTCCTGAGAGAGCAGTGAGTTGCAGAGATTTAGACCTGTCGTGTCCAAGGGTGTTGCGTCCAAATAGCATCGTCTTAGTTTTGCCTGCATTTAGGACCATTCTATTTGCTCTCAGCCAGGCCTTGAGAGATGCTAGGTCGGCTTGGAGAAGAGGACCTACAGCTGCAATGTTATCCAGGGATTGGTAAATGATGGTGTCATCCGCGTACTGAATGACTGAGCTTCCCCCACAGTGGAGGCTTACATCGTTAGTAAATATGGAGAAAAGAAGTGGGCCGAAGATCGAGCCCTGTGGTACTCCTTCTGTAAGGGGTAGAGGACCTGAGGCAGCATCCTTCCAGATGACCCTCTGGAATCAGCCAGATAGGTAACTCCCAAACCATTTGAGGGTGAGGGTGTCTAAGCCAATTTTATCCAGTTTTAGTAGCAGGAGTTTGTGATCCACAAGGTCAAAAGCCTTGGACAGGTCTATAAAGATGGCGCCAGTGGGTGTCCCAGTATCCATTGCTCTGAGCAAGTCATTTGAGAGATGGACGAGTGACGTGTCAGTCCCATGGTTAGTTCTAAAACCATGCTGTGAATGTGCAATTAGCTGATGGGACTCCAGGTAGTCACAGAGTTGGCCATAGACTAACCTTTCCTGTGGCTTTGCAAGTGTACTGAGCAGGGAAATAGGCCTGTAATTGCTTACAGTGCTCCCAGATCAGGCAAAGCATTTTCCTGTAGTGCGCCCTAATTTTCCCTGTAAAACTGGAATGAAATTCCTGTAGATTTTCCTGTATGTACAAATCAATGTAAGTTCGCAGTTGGTATCATTATGCCAGTCAATAAAATCACTAGGACAAATGTTAAGGCTGTTTTGTGTGTTTTTATTTATTGTAAATATAAAAAAAATCACCTACAACGTATCACATAACTACTCTACAACTATAAGAACTTAATATGTAACAATATAATACCATCTTGAGGTTCTGGGGACATGTTGGAATGTATAAAGCTCAATTCTCAAGGTTCACATGTCTCCAGAACCTCCTGAATGTATTATAACCTTGTAATAACACAGTCCCTTATACAGTATTCTGTTTATAGTATGAAATGCCTTAACTTCAAATTTACCCCTTAATCACAGACTGATACATTTTGTGTTCTGCTCACAATGCATGAAAGGGGCATAGGGATGCACAAAATGCGCATATCCCACTCTTGCCCCTGCACCCCACGGACAGGTGCACCCATACTGGCATTCATCAATGCCGGCCACCTATCCACGGCTCCTCCCCCAAACACACAGGACTCTGCAGGGTGGCCGGGAAGAGGGGCCGGGGAGTTGTCCCAGGCAGACATCCAATGGGATGCCCCCCCCCGGGACCCAGAGTGGATCTCACACATAGGGTGGCATGGGTCTGGGGCTGTGCATGCCGATAGCATGCACCTGGACCAGCGCGGCACCCTCCCATCCCAGTGCTGCCTCACATAAACTTTCTGGGTGCTCACCCATCCAGCTGCCCCTGCCGCCTCCTGCTGCCCAGCAGTCGGGAGCAGCACAGTGTGCACTGTCCTGGTCCCCCAGTAACCAAATACCTGTGTTCATGGGGGCATGCTGTGGGTTATGGCAGGGTCTCCCTGGTGTACCCTGCACTGCCCTCTGCACCCATGTGGCCAGCACTAGGGTTAGTGAATACACGTAGTGCTGGCACACCCCCGGAACGTCCCCATCGCGTAGCTGTCTGCAGACATGGGGGATCGAGTACGGTGGGTCTGCATGTGCCCCCTTCGTGCATGCCATGCGGGGGGCACAGGGGGGTGTGGAGTAGCTACTCGCCCCAGATATGCGTGAATAGCCACTGCACACCAGTTGCACACTGGGCCTACAGCTCCGTGTACCTGTAGTGCTCCATTAATAAACATTGTTTCAGTGTAGTGTTGTGTTTTTCATTGGCATGCTTAAGCCCCCCACACACACACACACACACAGAGCTTTGTGCACTGAATTCTCAGAGGTAAAAACAAATATTCCCTGTTTTTCCATTTATTTTACTAACCTTAGACCAGACCAGGGTCTATGGGTCCCTTCTGATCTCACACATATAATTCATAACTCCTGCTTATCTTGATGAAGACACCCCCATACCTTTCCCAGGCTCACAATTAAATAGAAACACTAATTTTTTTTCAAATAACCTCAACCTCTAGGCTGGTCAGAAGAAGTGCTGCCTTAGTGATCTTTTTAAAAACACAACTCTGCTCTGTGCACCAAACAAGTAAAGTAGCACTTAAGCACTCTTTGTGTCTCCGTCACCCTTTAAAGCCCACCATCAGAGTCTCTTGTCTGGCTCGCTTTTTGCGCTTCATGAGTCTAAAATAGACAAATTTGCAAAACAGAAGGTTTGTTTGCCTTGGTGGTTTGGGGCGCTGCTTCCCTCAAGCAACACTTAAGCACTCTTTCTTGCACCCCCCCCAAAGCATATCATCATCAAG
Source organism: Neoceratodus forsteri (assembly GCA_016271365.2). NCBI lineage: Eukaryota > Metazoa > Chordata > Ceratodontiformes > Ceratodontidae > Neoceratodus > Neoceratodus forsteri. The sequence goes on along the minus strand of JADMNL010000027.1, from coordinate 260,198,714 downwards.
TGGTCAGTCTTTTGTCCGATTCATTTTGCACTTAAAATGAGTTTAAAATAGACTAACCTGAGGCTGCCCACAAAAAGGCTGGTTTACCTTCAGTGGCTTAGGCTCTCTGACAGTCCAGAACAGTGGCATTTGAGATGCAGCTCAGCTGACTCAACGGTGTTGCTGTTTTGAGTGGGGGCCACATGGCAGGTGTTTGGATCATGCAGCAGCTCACTGGTTCTTGGTCAGAAGATCTGAATTAATCCTCAGAAAGATGCACTGCCAACACATTACCTTACTACCCCAGAGAAACACAGGCTGCAAATGGACCAACAGAATTGCTTAGTGTAGCAAAGTCAGCACCAATTGGAAGGCTCTGTCTGGATCTTGGCAGCCATGAGATTCATAGTGGGCATTTTCCCGTAGTGTTTGTCCATTTCCCCTGTTTTAAAAATAAAAGATTTCCTTCCCGTATCCCGTTTTTGTAGTAAAAATTCCTTAAAATACAAGAATCCCTGTAGATCTGGGAGTACTGTGCTTATGTTTTCCCTGGAGCCACCCTTGTGAATAGAGACCATGTTGGCCTGTTTACACTGGTCCGAAACAGTCCCTTCAAGTAGGGATCTGTTTATGAGTCAGGTCAGGGGTCTGGTGAGGGATGGGATGCCAGCCTTAGGTATCCGAGGGTTTATCCCATCAGGACCTCCTGAGCCTTTGTCTTTCAGAGCCCTTAGGAGGGATTGGACCTCTTTTGTCTTCACCAGTCTTAGATGGAAGGAGGGACGGTCAAGGCGAGTAGGCTCAATAACATTAGGAGCCGAGGTCGGTGAGGGCAGGCCGACCTTGTAGGAATTGAGGTTACCAAAGTGATTGTTGAGGGCAGTAGCAATTTCGAGGGAGTCGCTCACTGGCTGACCACTGACCTCAATGGGGCCAAGTTCAGTCTTAGTGTTACCCCTGATCATGTTGTTAACGTGATACCAGAATTGTTTAGTGTTGCCCAAATTGTTTTTTTGTAGGTGAGCGACATATTCCCTTTTTTTGCAAGTTTGATGGCTCTCTTGCATTTGTTTCTTAAGACCTTGTATGACACAAGGTCGGCAGGAAGGGAAGAGAACTTCTCTCACCCCTTTTATTAACTAGTATTCTTCTGTGTCTATCCCATGCATGTTTGAATCCCCCCTTACAGGTTTTTGTCCATATTACCTCTTTTGGCAGGCTTTTCCAGGCACCCATCACTCTTTCAGTGAAGTACTATTTCCTTACATCCCCATTAAATTTCCCCCCTCCCCAACTTCATTGCATGCCCTCTTGTTCTGCTGCACTTTTTCATTTGAAACCGACTCTCCACCTGTACCCTGTTCACTCCCATGAGATACCTATAGGTCTCTATCATGTCCAGTCTCCCTCTTCTCCTCCTACATATTAAAATTCCTTAGTCTCATCATATGGTTTTACATGCAGCCCATGTACCATTTTAGTAGCCCTCCTCTGGACTGTCTCTACCCGGTCCCTGTCTTTTCTGGGATGTGGCTTCCAGAACTGTACACAATATTCAAGGAGTGGTCTCACCAATGATCTATACAGTGGTATCACCTCCCTCCTACTTGTGATACCTCTCCTATGCACCCCAGCAAATCCACTGGCCCTGCTCACTGCCTCATCACACTGCCTTGCAAATGTTGAGGCCACCAGATAGTATAACCCCAGGTCCCTATCCTTTTTACTGGCCGACGATACCCCCACCCCCCCATTTTATACTCTGCTCCTTGGTTTCTGTGCCCCAGGTACATGATTTTACACTTTTGGCACTGATCCTCCAGCTGCCATACTGTTGACCACTCCTCAAGATTCCTAAGGTCCCTTCTTGTTTTATCCACCGCTACCAGGTTTCCACCCTCTTGCATATCTTGGCGTGGTCTGCAAAAAGGCATACCTTTCCTTCAAGCTCTTCTGTGATGTTACTTAAGAAGATGTTGAACAGGACTGGCCCCAATCCCGAACCCTGTAGCACCCCACTGATAACTCTTCCTGCTTTAGAGTGTGTGCCATTTACCACAACTCTGCCACCTATCCATTAACCAGTTTTTTACCCAAATTACAACTTCGGCTCCCACCTCTAGACTATCCAACTTCCATGTGGTACAGTGTTGAAGGCTTTGATGAAGTCCAAATAGGTTACATCCACTGCCCTTCCCTGATCTAATTTTCTGGTCACCCAATCAAAGAAATCTATCAGGTTTGTCTAACATGATCTCCTTGTGGTCATTGGTCTTGCAATTCCCTTTTTATGACAATTGAACCCAGTCCACATTGAATGCCTGGGTAACCAGAGATCATTTCGCAAGGTTTTTCAATAGTTTTCCACACTATCATAAAGGAGCATTTTTCCACCTTCCAGTATCAAGAGACACCAGGAAGCACTAAGGGGTGGACTATACCCTGGCATATCTGTGCAGTACAGAAGTGATACCGATGGTGCCATCTGAAAAGAGGAAAACTGGGTTTTATAATCTCTATGAAATTAGAAGACATCACCAGATTCTTTTGTTAAGCCAGTGAGATTTAAGGTAGAACCCTCACAGCAATTTCTGTAGTGGTGGTACACATCGGCATATCCCGATCTGTAACTCAGAGGTTTGCTATTCAGGACCAGCTTTCCACTATCCAGATCTCCTCTTTGAGCTTATCTCAGCACAGAGAGAGATTGTAAGAAAGTCCTTGTGGTGATCATGACTCTCCTTCAAGGCAGGGTCCCACTTGCACCCATATCTGAATGATCTCCTGTCACAGCAGCATCGAAGTTGTTAGCACACATCAGTCCAGAGGACATTACAGATCCAGCAGGACCACAGTTGGGTAATGAACAAACAGAAGAGTTTTCTATAACCCTCTCAGAACCTGTAATTTGTGGGGGCAAATTTTTGCTACAGATTTACTCGACTGCTCCTATTGCAACAGAGAATGGAGAATCTTACAATATCACAACCCAAAAAGTTGCCCAGGTTGGTGATGCACTGAACAACTATTACAGACAAAAATAACAAAATTCTGCACTCATTTATTTCACTAAGGATATCCCTCAAGAAATGCTCAGTAGACTTCCAACTTAGTAGATATCCATCTTTATTAAATCCTAGGTGCAAAACAGACACAAAGACCCACCTGATGTAATGATAAAGGATCTACCCAGAGATCCAAAATGAGTCAGGTATGTTTGTGTGTTGGTTTTCCACCTAGGATTTAATAAAGAATAATATCTACTAAGCTGGAGGTCTACTGAACGTTTCTTGAGTAACGTCCTTAGTAAAATAGGTGGCAAGTGCTAATTTTTGTCGTTTCAGAATCTCACAATGAAGGGTAATCAATTCAAAATACATAAAATATCCACTCACAGGTGCATATAGACTGGACATTATGAGGACCACAATAAAGATGGTTCCCTGGACCACACTACATAGGAGATCCCTAAACATTCATCTTCAAATCTCATTGGTTCAGTCTTCTTTTTTACAAATACAATTTTTTCTCCCTTCAGATTTGCCCAAGGTCATCTACCTTCTCATAGACTTACTGGTTATCCATCATTTATCCAAGACCACAGAGTGGTGGGAGACCAGGCATGTCGGTTATGTGAGACCTGGGGGGCGGCGGCGCGAGACTGTCCAGCTTGACACCTCTCCTTCTTGTACCGCCAACAGTGCTTCCACATGGTCTCCACCAGATTACTGTCCTGCAGCAGGAGCAGTGCCCCCCCTTCCAAGGGATGAGAGCAGCCCATGGGACACTTAATTCTTCCTGCCCCAGCCAACCCTCAATGACCTGCACTCATTCCCGAAAGTGGGTGGCTGCTGTAGAAGCAGCAGTACTACTGTTGGGCCAACAAGCCAGCATAGGTTGTCAGTCTCGGAGCAATACTAGGTCACAGTGTGGATTTCACACTCTGTATTCAAGTCATTAGAGTGGTGAAAGGAAATTCAAAACCTCCCGAGAGTCTGGCCTCTATTTCCGCCTTTGACGATTCTGAAAAGCAATGCCAACCTGTCAGGCTAGGGTGCAGTACAACAGCAAATTCATGTGCAGGGATAGTGGACCCCAAAGAAATACAGACTCCAGTGAAAGTTCAAGAAATGAGAGCCATTTATTTGGCATGGATTCACTTCCAAGACTGGGTCATTCAAATTCCAGTAAAAGTCTGAACCAACAATGTGGCAGTAGTCATTCACATAAACAAGTAAGGCTGCGCAAGAACTGAAACGATGCTGACCAAGGCACAATCTGGAATCTCTTTCAGCGATTCATCTCGCAGGGAACTGAATTTATAAACAGAATGCTCAGACAGCAGTATGTACTTTTAAGGAATGGTCACTGAACTATCAAGTGGTTCAGCTTCTGTGCCAATGACTTGGGCCCTTGAACACTGATCTACGTATATCCAGGGACAGCGCTCAAGTCCCACTGTTTTATCCGCCATCATTTCTGATGAACTGAAGGTAGCGAAGTTGTGTGGTAAGACAGTGGGGAAAGCTAGCATGATGCTCAGGTGCATAGGGAGGGGCATCACCAGCATAAAGAGGGAGGTAGGGTTACTCCTGTATAGATCGATGGCGAGGCCTCACCTCGAGTATTGAGACCAGTTCTGGAGGCCCCATTTCTGAAAGGCCATAGATCAGGTGGAGGAAATATAGAAGACGGCAACCAAAATGGTGCAGGGCCTGCATCAAAAGCCCTATGAGGAAAAACTCAAGGAATTAAATATGTACTTTCTAAAAAAAGGGGGGGGGGAGAGACATGATAGAAACATTCAAATACCTCATAGGTATTACTAAGGTACATGAAGGTAGCATTTACATGGAAAAATATGCTGGAGGTCAAGGGGTCACGCTATGAAGCTGGAGGGGTCTCAGAGGAGATGTGAGGGAAATACTTCTTCACAGAAAGGGTGGTGAACACCTGTAACAGCCTCCCAGTGGAGGTGGTGGGTGCTATTGTTTGTATTGACTACTCATCTGTCTTTTCCCTCCTCTCTACATAACCTCTATTTATTTCGTGCTAAACTGCATTCTAGGACCACTTTTCCCCTCCTGACGTGCATTGCTTTTTTTTTTTTTTACTTCTTCTAACAGGACCCTCAGATCATCCCTCTTCTTGCCTTCTTTACTCTACTGATAATTTCTGCTACTCCAACTTACTTTCCATCACCACCCCTAAATCTACACCTTTGCTGGGGCTCAATAATAAACTCCTAGGGGTTTTACTCAGGAACATCCTGCGGCGGTACACTATTTCCTCAGTATGTTTCTAACATGCTGTCATTACTACCTCCATCTGGATAATCAGCCTCTTCATCACACTTGCTGGGGATGTTGAGACCAATCCTGGACCCACAGTCGCTGATGCCACCTGCCAGCACCCATCCTACTGTTGGCCCCAGTCTCCCGGCTTCACCTTTGCCCACCTTAATATTAAGAGCCTTACTGCTAATCTCCCCGAGCTTGAGGCATGGGTTACTTCTAATAATCCAGACATCCTTGCCCTGTCTGAAACCTGGCTAAAACCCTCTTTTGCTGACCCACTGTGCTCATTGCCAGGATAACATGCTTTGGGTTGATCACTCTAACACCAAAAGTGTGTGTGTGTGTTGGGGGGGACTTGGCACTGTTCTTCAAGTCTCAACTCAATGCGTCTCTTGTACAATGTCCCCCTCTGGCTAATTGTGAAGTGCTGCATGCTATCCTATTACTCGGGGAAGTAAAAAAAATCCACATCTTCGGCGATTACATCCCTCCTAGAACGCCAGGCTGGAACTGGAAGAATTTATTGAGCTTGTGCCTTCTGTGTCAGGGAAAATGAAGTAATATGCCTGGATGACTAATCAGGATTGGGTCGGGCCCTGTTCCTCTATCTTATCCACCCTTATCAGCAGGGCAAACCTCACTCAACTTATCAGTGGCCCTACCAGAATCTCCTGCTGTGGATCCACTACCACCCTCATAGATTGGATCCTTACTAATAGGAAGGAAAACTACTCCGCAGCAGGTGTTTTACCTGATGCAATAAGTGATCACTGCCCTGTCTACTGTATCTGGGATACCACCCCTTCCTTCCTACCTGTCTAAGGTCTTATCTTTCTCCAACATCTCAAAACTTAACCCTGATGCATTTCTGCACAATCTTAAAATGGTGGACTGGTCCCACCCCCCTACACAGCTCAGAATATAAACATAGCGGCCAAATACTTCAACAAAACCCTACTCTCCCTCCAGAACCTTCATATTCCTGTCACCACACATAAAGTTAAAGGTAAAGTTACCAAATGGCTTAAACGCCCCCTTCTTCAACTGCTTAAATATAGGGATCAACTCTGGTCAGTATGGAAGTCCTCTTCCATTCAATCTTTGAGGCCTACAGGTCCTAATGCAACACCTGTAAAAGGGAGATTCGCTCAGCCAAGAGCATTTACTACTGGAACCCTTGCAGTTCTTCTGCCAATAGCCCCAAAAGGTACTGGTTGCAAATTAAGGAAATCCTCGGGAGCCACAAACCGATGAATCCAAATGAAATGCTGATTAACGACATCCACTGCAATAACCCCCTTGCCATAGCAAATGCCTTTAACACCCCATTTTCAACACTCCCTATCCCCTTCCCTCCCCTCCTTCCAGCGTCACCTCCCCGGCACCCTCATCCTCGTCAGATAATGCTGCCCTGGCCCTTGTGCTGTCAACGGTCACTAGTACTGAGGTACTTCAGCTACTAAGGTCTCTTCCTGCATTCGGTAGTGCTGGCCCTGACGGTATCCACCCTGGCATTTTAAGACAATTTGCCTCTTATCTCGCTGTACCTGTAACTAGACTCTTCAACCTCTCCATCAGCTCTGCTTCCGTGCCCCGGGCCTGCAAAGCTGCCAGAACTATACATATCTTTAAGAAAGGTGATGCCAGGATTATGTCAAACTACAGGCCCATTTCCCTCCTGCCCACTCTCAGCAAGTTGCTTGAGAAACATGTTCATTGGCAGGTCACGGCGCACCTTCTCAATTTCAACCTACAGTCCCCAGGTACAGCATAGCTTTAGGGTGGGGCATAGCACAACTATGGCTCTGACTCAGTTTACCAGTGATGTTAAAAACAAAATGGACAAGGGCTTACTTACAGGGGCAGTTTTTATCGTTCTCTAAAGCGTTCAACATGGTTCATCATCCACTACTACTGGCCAAGCTGCACTCATTCAGTGCCTCTGATGCTACCCTTTCATGGTTTGGTAGCTACCTAGATAATTGGTCTCAGTCTGTCTCCTTCTGCAAGTCTCTCTCCTTTCGTCTTGATCACCAGTGGTGTTCCACAGGGATCAATCCTTGGTCCACTACTTTTTTCCCCTCTTTATCGACAATATCCGTACTCCCTCTCCTCACTGCAATATCATGTATGCTGATGACCTTGTGCTTTACTCTGCATCCAAGTCTATCATTGACATCAACAATTGTCTCTCCCCCGCTTTCCAGACCCTCCAATCCTGGTTCTCAGCCAACTACCAAGTCCTCAACGTATCTAAGACCCAAGCCATGCTCTTTGGGTCCACTAGAAAAGTATCCTCCGAGTCTCAAAACTTGGGTGCGCTGCTGTGATGGAACTGCTGTCGGCAACACTACATCCATCAAGTATCTAGGGGTAACACTGGACCCAGTCCTAGATTACTCTTTACATGTTAACGAGGTGTGTCATTCAGTTAATGCCAAAACTGGGGTGGCATACAGAGTGCGTCACTCACTCACTCCAGCTGCAAGGATCTCAGTTACGTGGGGTGTGTTACTCCCACAACTGCTATATGCTCTGCCAGTGATCTCTCATGCCAACACGGGTGTCCTGCACAAATGGGACACATCTTACAACAATATTTGTAGATTTGCCCCATCGGCTCCCCACCTAACCTATCACTGTCTTCTATATTCTGCCCTAAATTGGTTGTCTACCGATGCCATTTGTTCCTACACCCTTGGGTGTTTTGTTGATTCCCTTACCAGATCCTCTTGCCCCTCTTCTCTGAGCAACATGCTAAAACTCTGTTTCACTCTTGTTACCTTAGGCCCTCTTCCTCTCCACAACTATCTGTTCAGGCATGCTCCACTAGAATGGGAGAACAAGCCTTCTCCTACTTTGCACCTAAATTTTGGAACTCACTCCCGCTCAAGTCAGACACTCCTCACCTCACCTTACTTTTAAGGGTGCCTTTTCCCCACCTCTTGGCTCTCGATATCTGTGACTGCACTTAAATTGCACTTTATCTCTGCTATGTCTCGTTACTTAGACCCTGTCTACTCTGTACTTTGACCAGCCAGCTTGTAATTTCCTACCCTTTCCTAGTCCTAAGGTCTTGTCCACCTTCTTTCATGTATTTACTGTTGTGTTCCCACCTGCCTGTATTTTTCCACAGCTAGACCTGCCTCACTGGTCAATACTGCCAGTTTTGCCAAAGTGTATGGAGGAACAACTTCACTTCTGCTGGCATTCATCTGTGTGTTAATTATCTTCTGCAGCTGCCCTCCTTCACTGTATTTGTTGGACAATAACCCCAGCATTATGGAATTGAATGTTTATCTCTGCTGTATGTGCTTATTGTAAACTTCTGGTTTTATTGTATTGTAACTATTGCAACCTTGTAACTTTACTGTATTGTAATTTCTGCAACCTTGTGGTATGGTTGTATTGTAATAGTGTACTCTCCTGGGTCGTGCCTGAAAATAGGCAGGGTTGTTTGCCTAGTGCACCTACCCGGTTACCAAAAGCTAATAAATAAATAAAATGGTAATAGGATTCAAGCATGCATGGGATAGACAGAAGAGGACCTTAGAAATATTGAGGGGGGGCAGAGAAAGTTGGGTCTTCAGTGGTACTGTAGGTAGGGAAAACAGGGCAGACTGGGTGGGCCAAGAGGTCCTTATAACTTCTACGTTTTCTGTCGATATAGGTATTTAGTGCCAGAGGTACCAGAACTTCTAGAGCGCTCACCATTCCTCTAATCCAGGCAGTTCTCAGAACAAATCCCTCATCTTGTGGAACATTTTCCCCGGATAGCTCACAGGTGGCCAAGAAAACCTTGGTTCTCCAAACTAGTCAACCTGGCAATTCATGAGCCACTCTGGAATATGCCACAGTAAAATCTTTGGAGTCGAGCACCATGTTCCACTAGAAACCAGGTCAGCTACAACCAGTTGGCTGGCTCATGACTGGTGTAGACACTCTATGGTGGGTCATTCAGAGAAGCTAGTAATGTTCTCTAGGAAGAAATCTACATCTCTAACATACGAACGTATTTGGATACCTTTCAGTGGGTTGTCCAGGTGATCTGGATGTCATCCAGAAAGGCTTCAGTGGTGCAGATATTTTAATATTTTCTACAGGCAGACAGCCAAAGGTCTTTGCTAAGCACTCAGGGATCCTCACTAGGGCCCCATGCAGATGTAAATGGATTTGTTAAAGCAGTCAAGTAAAACCAGACTGACTCACAGATCCCCCAGTTCCTGCATGGGATCTCAAAGCAGTTCTCAGTACTCTATGTTAGCATTCAGTTATCCATTATTCCAGGTCGGAGAACACTTCTTCTGTAGCAAGACCTGCTTCTCAGTTGCTGTTCATTCCAAGATAAGGGTCAGCGAGATCCAGGGTCCCTCATGAAAGGAGCTTTTGGTCTTTTATCAGCGGCATGCCGCAAACCATCTTTTTTACGATTTTAAAACAATGTGAATATCTAACAGTCGGATATTTTTGCCCATTAACTGAATAGTAACAATGGAGGCAAATGGGTTCAAGGTGAGAAAGTCTTTAAACTTCATGATGCCTCCTTACCCGAAGGCTAAACAGCTCTTTCCCCTTAAATAGGATATCCACTACTTTCCACTGGATACTAACATACTAAAATGCCAGCAGAATAGGCTTAATGGTCTTTCATGTCTGCTCATTTGGCCAGTCCCACCCTGGAAGCTGACCTTGCTGCCCTCCTGTCCCAGATATTCCCACTGCACAGGACTTTGCATCCAGAACCCTTCCCCTGTACCTGTCCCACCTTCTCTTGAACCCCTCCACCGTCTCTGCCTCCACCACCCCCCTGGGCAGTGCATTCCATGGCTCCACCACCCTCTCAGTGAAGTAGCACCTCCTCCTTTCTCTCCTGAATATTCCCCTCCTCCAGCTTCCACCCATGCCCTCTAGTTGCCAGTCCTTTCCTTTGGAGCACCTGGACTGCTCCTTCCTATAATTATAATGGGGGGAGAAAAAATGTCACCCCAGATGGGACTCAAACCCACAATCCCTGGCTTAGGAGGCCAATGCCTTATCCATTAGGCCACTGGGGAAGAACACTGGATCTCTGGTGAAAAGGGAAATTCAGAGCCAGGACTTGGGTAAAGAGTCACCATTGCCATTACTGTTCCGGCCTATGAGGCAGACAATTCTCTGTCAGCCTGGAGCTGGAATTTGGCTACTTGAAAATCCACGTCCCAGATGTTATTGAAGTTAATTTAGTAGTCCTCCAGGTGGAAGGGCCACAGATCCAATGTGCTCTCAAATGGTTTGTGGCTGTAGTAAGCAATATAGGTAGAATAGCCCATTTGGTGCACACCCAAAGATGCCAATGTGTATACCCTGTGATCAACATGGTCCATCTTGAGGGTGGAGTCGGCAGCCAACTGGACGGACACATTCTAGTAAGCTATGCAAGGAAAACCTTTATATAAAAATCGATAAAAACTACACTTTTTAGCTGACTGAGTCGGGAATAAACTCACCTCAATAGAAAGATCACCTCTTCGCCTTTCATCCATTTGGCTTCTGAATCGATAATGGGAAGACCGAGAAATCAGCCCATAACTGAGACCAGAAAGGGGAAGCAGCACAAACCAGCAGGGACATTAATCGATCAGCAGTGGGCAGCATCAGGCCAACCAGACTGTCAAGGCAATAAGAGACATTTTTGGGGATGGTCAAAGAACTGTTAACGGTAGATGACCTTCAACACGAGGGGGACCAAAGTTAAACAAGTGATCACAGACATAAAAATGTCTCCAGACTTCACAAGTTAAACTTTCAATATGATGAACAGCCCTGTGAAAGAAAACAAGGTACTTCAGTTCCATCTGGAAAGCCAAGAAAACTGTTCAATCTGCCAACCAATGTCTTTTAGGCATACCTGAGGGACAGGAAGGGCAAAATGCCATCCAAGTCACTATGCAGCCTTTTCAAAATTGAGTTGTGCATCTTCACAGAAATACGCTGGTCCAGATATATTGAAATAACCCCTGAAAGAAGCGGACAAAGTACTTCCCCGCACCTTGCTGATTCTTACTGGAGGCACTTACCAAAGGAACAAACTTCTGTGAAAGCTAAGGAAAACAAATCTGCTACACATAGATGGTACCATCTTGGTGAACGATTATCCTGAGCTCAACTTCTCCATGAAGGTGTAGTCAAGGACCTTCAACAGCATGACAGTAGGACTTTACGAACTTGGGATTAATTATTCAACTCCCGGCTTGTCTGACTCTGAAAACTTCATGCACCATCAGCCAGTGCCACCAAGTCAGACATGTCAGGGGCTCTTTAAAGATCAGTGGAAACATAACACATATTTTGTTTTTTTACTAGTAACATGCATTAGTCATAACATTTTAGTCACAAATGCTTTTTATTGGTATGACTCATCTGATAAAGATCATGCGCTAATAAAATGTTCAGGCCTATCACAGGGCTAAGTGAATGTGCATTTTTACCCCTTCCATGAGTTCTTTGTTCCTTGTGGCATCTCAGTCATTAGTGTTTATTTCTATTATCAGGCATTTATCTCAAGTTTTTTTTTTGTTTTAAAGTATTGAGCTATAAATGTATAAAGGGCAGAAATAAATTATTTTACTACCATAAGTTTCAATTTATAGCTTTTTAGGTGCAGTACGAGACCACTGTGATGCAAATGATGTCATACTGAATCCTATGGAATGCTACAGCGAGGAGAACCGCAGGAAAAGAAAACAGTGACAATCACACTAGTGGTTTATTTCAACATTATTGTAAACAAACAGTATTTTATTACAACTATTTTAAAGAGACCTTAAAAGTGAAAACAAAACAAATACATTTGACACTCCAAATGATCCATAAGCCAGTACTGTTAAGTTACACCAGTGGATCTGGTTTAAATGGAAAATGGTTAATCCCCTCAGACCTCTCAAAGTGTCTAGTTTAAAAAACAAACAAACAAAAAAAAAAAACATGTTATGACTCGTCACTTTCTGTACAGACTGCTGATGTAGCTGGTATTTTGATTCTAATTCCTTTTTTCCTTTTAAGAGTGAAAAACAGACTATCCACCACACTGGTGTTACCACGCCAAAATAGGTTTGCTTACATTCCTTGATCAACTTCCAGTGTATTATTTCTGGACTTGGGAACACCCCACAACACAGTCCAGCCACTCATGATGCAGTGGGAAGAAAGTGGACTACTGCATCATGAGTGGCTGCACTGTTTGGGGGTGTTCGTAATGTTCAGGAAGTATGCACTAACAGTAGATCAAGGATTTGAAACGAAACAAGGTTGAGTATAAATACACTATTAGCATGCATTTCAGTTCTGCTAAGAAAGGAAGCAGATAAACCAACCAGCAACATCACTAAAGTCTAGAGAAGGCGAGCAATCATAATATGTTAGTTTTCAACTAAAGATAATATGATGTAAAAAGGGTTGACAGTGTCCCTTTAAATAGCACACAGCTCTTGGGGGTAGCTTCTCACCATTTGGCATCTGAACATGCGTGGAAGTTTGTGCAACACCCTCCCCCCCAAAATAAAATGGGATAATATGCACCAGACTTCCTTTTTGAGATGGGTACTAGCCAACCATGCAGTTTACATGGAAAACTTGCACATGGAACCAAAATCATGTTCCATATAAAGTGGGAATGTGTGCGTCAGGGTTAAGATGCAAGTTTTAATTTGTCAAAAATTCTTTTTTTTTTTAACCCCATGCTTCATAGTGACAATCAGGGTTGCCACCACTGCATCCATCCTCTGGAACACCTGGCACCAGTGCTGTTGTTCAGGTGATCAGCAGGGGGTGCATAACTTCTGGGCAGCCCACATCTTCTTGCCTTTTCTGGGGCACAGTGATACACATCGACAATGTTCTCAACCTCCAGATGGTCCCAGTGTGGGATTCAAAGGCATGCGTGACTCTCCCCCAATATATTTCCTGGTGGTTGAATTATGTGCTGTGGCAGCCCGCTGGTGTGGCTCAGGGTTTGTACTTTATTTTTTTTGCTAATTTATCCAATGGCAACCCCTCAGCCCCAGCACTAACCTTCTGATGGACTTGTTATCCCCCACTTACCCAGGACCACGATGCCCTGCAGGTCATGCGTGGGACTGCAGGGGTACCAGTGCAATGGTGAACCAGGGCTTTCTCAGCTCCTGGTTGTCTCCCTGAGGGTACTGTTGTGCAATGATGTGCAAGCATGAGTGCCGTGGCACACATGCATACCTGGCTGCTGCCCCTTCCTTTGTATGTACTCCTGCAGTGCTGCCCCCAGCCTCCATTAATCCAGCTGCTAGATGCCGCACCTTCCCTCACCAAGTAAGGAGAGCTGTCCATAGGACGCTTAATCCTCCCTACCTCCCTCAGCAGGCATCAGAGTGTGTTTCTGAAGCTGGGTCGCTGCTGTGGTGAGCTGTAGCACGACTGGGCCAGCGTTTCACTTTTTTGTCATCCATTATTTAGACCCCTTATACCTACTGCCCCCCAACAGCCTCAGACCTGGTCCTGCCAGTTCTGTGACTTCTTTCTAGGGTTTCTCTCTTCATGCAAGTCCCTAAAGATTAACCCCTGTGGTGGGGTTCGGCAAGGCTAGCCAAACCCCTCTGAAAACACAGTCCTGATTCTGCAGTCGGGTGCCCAAGTCAGTGGTGTGCAACCTACAAAGGACTTGGTCATCAGCTGGTTACACATTCAGGAGTTTTCCCTTCTTACTGAACTGGACTGGGTGGAAGTTATGCAGCAGGATGCACTGCCCTCCCCTCCCAGAGGGAGGACAGCTGTCCTTCGGATGTTCAATCCTTCCTCACCCCAGTCCGCCCCTGAATGACAAAAGTCCATTCCTGAACCCGGGTCACCAGCTCAGCAAGTGGTACTGCTACTGGGCCAGCTCCAGGTCCTCGCTTTTTCACATAAATGATCTTCAGAATCCAATAATTTCTCATCTGCAAATCAAAAGCCTGGTTCCCACGGAGATTACAATTCTAGACATTACTAAACAATCCTTCAGTTATCAAGTAGGCATTCTTCACATTGGAGAAAGTTTTTAATTTTGTCAAGATATACAGAAAACAACCGTCTCTAAGCCAAAGATTGTTTTAACAATTAATTCTGACCAGTAGCCAAATCCAAGTATTACATTAATTAAAATTTAACTATTACTGAGAAAAACATTGTAGCATTCCATATTTAGACTAAGACTTTTTACCTTGCAGTATGTTACGAAACATTTTGTGCAACAAAGCAGCTTTTCTTCTTCGACTTCACAACAGTAACCACACCACTTTATTTTGATACAAATGGCATGAACCCCCTGAACTCTGGTTTGTGACAGGATTTTACACAGATCTTGCCCTCACATACTTTACGTCACATGTAGTGTAGTGAAATAAATGAAACCTTCATTGCTGCCATTTCCCTTATGAACCGAGTAAACAAGAGAAAATTTACCTTTACTACAGTGATTTCTAAACAGTAGCATTAGCGAATTTAAGTACTTTTTCTTCAGTAGTCCGATCAGCGTGATTCAAGGACATAGCACACCTAACCCTGCTATCCTGCACCAGAGTCCACATTATCCACATCTCAGTTGGGTTTAACTTGTGAACTATTAGCAGCTCTTTGTATAGGCAGGGGTCAAAGGCATTAAACGGTCCTGGTATTCCGAACGTCTTGATGCCAGGATGGTTTACTGGAGTCACCCCCATTCTTAGGAGGCACATTCCAACAAACACATCATCGATTGGGAAAAGCAGGATGTCTTCTGCAGTGGCTTGAAGGCGCTCCACCATCCTTGTGGACATTAAGTAACCACCTCCACCCGCATAAGGCGGGTAAAATTTGTCCTCATACATAATTTCAGGGATGAAGTACTTGATGTCTCTGTTCCTTATTGGCGTGGCTCTTTGAATGACATCACCAACAAAGAGATCCTCCTCTGGTTCAAAATCCTGCAGGAATTCGATGATGTTATCTGTATTTACAAAAACATCGTCATCACCCTTTAGCACAAATTTAGCCTGTGGGCAATCCTCAGTAAACCAATTGAGAAAGTGTACTTCCTTCAGTGTCAAATTGAAAAAGTTATCTATAAAATCCCACTGCAGGATGTCATTGAATTCTCCGCTTTCATAAGTCAAGAGCTGTTCTAATGGTTGGGCTTGTACTTGAACCTCCGACTGCCCCAACAGAAACACCAGTTTAATTTTCTTGCCTTTGATAGTTTGCTCTTTTCCCCAGGTATTCCTTATTGCAACTCGCCGGTCTACATTGATGGGGGAAGATTTAATGGCTAAAAGTAAAAACAAGTCACTGTTGCACTTTTTAGGCATCAGCAAGGTTGAAAAGGTTCTGCAGTGCCTGTACCTGAGAAACTGAAGATGCAACTTGGGAAGCTGTAGAGAAGGGTTCTCAAACATGCGGTCAGGCACACATCTACTGGTTACGTTTTTCTTCCATGTTGTTTCAGTGGTCCGGAGGAGTCTGTCTGTGCTTAGTGGTTTGGAGGATAAACCCAGTAGTGGCTTGGAGTCTTTTCTTATGAAAACAACACAGAGGACCAGCATCACCGACAGCATATACAACAGAAGTATCTTTAGCCTGAAATACATTTCAAGTTGGGTGGAAAGTCTTCAGCACCTGATGGGACACAAAATAGTTGATCAGTATAGTTTATTTTAAAATAAGCGAATATTAAGCAATTCACAATATACTTAAAGTAAGGCCAACTCTTTTTGGTTCAAAGTAATGCTTACGTTTTACTACGTACTACGAGTAAGGAGTCTTATTAAACTTGCAAGAAAAGTACAGGTCAAATTGTTACTGCTGTCATGCACTACTACTTTACATCAAAAACTTTTTTTTTTTTAGTAATTTCCACTGACTTTTGTTAAAACAAAAAATGTCTATTTTTATTATTTCTTGGCTGTGTTGTAACTTAATCTGCTATGTGGCTAAATTTCTGAGTGCTCCTGCAGGAACAAAGATGAATGCCAGCAGCCATAACTGTACCACTCTCACCAGAGAACTACTGGACTGCAAAAAAGTAGAGGCACTAAATATATTGGATCTGGTGCTTCTGCACGAGGCTGCCACTATTAGGCATTAGTGTCATGCAATTTCATCACGAGACAAGTGCACTCAGTGAGACCTCATTCAAGTCTCACTGGGAACGGATAACTGAGGACTGCACATGCTTCACATTTTATATGATGGGTCTCAAGCAGAGAGGACAGGGTTCTTTTGGGCTGCAGCAAAGAGACACTCCTCTGGCCAGTAACTCAGACTGATCAAGCAAAGGGGGGGGGGGGGTGAGGACAGACTGGGCCAACAGGAGAGTACCAGAGGACAGGTACAGGGGTGTGTGTGTGTGTGTGTGTGTGTGTGTGTGTGTGTCTCAGGAGTGAAGTTTAGCCAGTGTGGATACAAAGTGCATTTAACCCTCCCTCCCCCCACCAAACAAAACGAATTAAACTGAGCCCGAAACACTGATTAAGGTTAGTTCAGGAAATGCTGGAAATCTGAGGGAAATAACTTTTGTTGCCTAAAAATAATACAGGCAGGCAATTATTCTAAGGGAGATGCAGAGGGATTTCTTTCACCTGCAGAGATCTGTGGTGGCTTAAATGAGCCTTAGGGTGAGGGGCAGCCACTGTGTAGAAGTTCATTTTTTATGATGGAACTAACTTAATTGGGAGAGATCCTATCTGCCTCACTCAGCAAGCATAAAATGAAGCAAGACTGAGCAGGGGAAAGTTTTTTTTTTTGTTAGTAAATCTCACATCTGTGTTTATTTTATTGTGCTGCCTAAAAACATTTGCACACATAATTTATCCAATTTGAAGGAAGAGATCATGTAAATTAATTGACTCAGTGAAAAAAAAAAAAAAAAGGAAAAACTGCTGGGCACGCAGGGTAGTTAGAAATAGTGAGAAACACCTCTGGTATATGCTGAATAAATACAGTAACAGAGCATGGGCTCACTGTACCATCTCTAGGGCTGATGTGCCACAAAAAGAGTATTACTAAAATTCTGAGTGACTGACAGGCACAGTTTACTATAGGAAAGAAATATAAGCCATTGAAGTTCCCAATTCAACTGGCTGTGGTGTACAACCCAATATACTGTCACAAATCATCCTTGACATACTGATGGGTGGATAGCACTGAGGGAATCAGAGAACTAAAGAATGACCTACAAAGGCTAGAGAGGTGGTCACATGTCTGGCAATTAAATGTCAATGCTAGAAAATGCAAGGTAATGCACCTAGGGAAAAAGAACCCCAGGACAGAATACTGGATGGGTGGGGTAAAACTCAGTGCTGCAGCTGAGAAGCCTGACCTGGGGGAGTCATTAGTGATATCCTTAAGCAGGCTAACCAATGTGACAGGGCTTGTAGCAAGGCAAACAAGATGCTGGGGTGTATCGGGAGGGGAACGAATTGCACAAAGGAACAAGTGATACTCCCTCTCTACAGGTCTTTGGTGAGGTCACACCTGGACTACTGTGTGCAGTTCTGGAGCAGTCTCCTGAGAAAGGAGACAGATGGGTTAGAGGCAGTATGGTGTGGTGTGACGAAGATGATTCAGGTATGCCTTAGAGCACTGAACATGTATTCATTGGAGACCAGAAGGGAGAGGGGGGATATGATAGAAACATTCAAATTCTTGAAAGGAATAAACAAAGTGAGCAAATAAACAAAATGAGCTACAAGGAATTATTTAGCAGGAACATCAGTATGACGACACAAGGGCATGACTGGAAGCTGACAGGAGGAAGGTTTAGAAGGGATGAGAGGAAATATTACTTTACAGAAAAGGTGGTGGAACCGTGGAACTGCCTACCAGATGAAGCATTGGCAGCTGAAACTATGTTGGGGGGGGGGGCGTCAAACGAGCTTGAGACAAAATGAAAGGGATAGTGATTGCTGGTAGTGACAAGAGAGGTGAACAGAACAGGACAACTGATGGGGAGCGTTAATGTTAGGTTACAAGGTTCTACAGGAACCCATTTGCAGACTGGGTGGACCTTTGGTCTTTTTCTGCTATCACTGTATGTTTCTATAAAGTAACAGAGTTTAAATACAGTTTAGAAAAAAATCCTGCACTCACCACCCAAGGAATAAACAAACAGACTGCTCAGATCATATAAAGGTGCTTCATTTTATTTAAATAAAAAAAAAAAAGTGCCATGTGCAAACAACTCCAGACGCATTTTGGAATGCTCCAGATTCCTTTTTCAATGGATCTAATCACATACACAGGAGCGCTTGATTTATAACTCCATACATGTGACATCATGATGACATCAAAACTCAGTGTGAACATTAAAGTGCAGTGATGAGGTTAAAACGGGATGAAAACATTCATAAGGCATAACACGAAAAAAATTATAAAAACCTCCCATTCTCCCTGAACTAAATAAAAATATTAGAATTATTAATTTTAAATCAAATGAAGATTCAAAAGACTAAAGGTCCTTGTGACTTCCTTCGATTCCATTATGTAGGTATATCTATAAGGCTTACAAAAAAAACAAAAAAAACCAGTATCAGTACATTTACACATATTGTTCAAATATTCCAGCTATAATACAGTAACGTAGTATCTAATAATGGCAATACATAGCACCATTAATTATAAAAATGGCAGTAGGGAAAGTGCTGGCAATTACCGACCAGTAAGTCTGGCCTCAATTGTTAGCAAAACGATGGAAACCCTAATTGAGGAAAGAATTACATAATAATAATAATAATAATAATAATAATAATAATCATCTTTATGGTGCCTTTCAAAAACCAAGGCACCTAACAAAGTTTAAAAACACATCAAACATCTCCGCATCTTAGGAAATATATAAAACAACTGATACAATTAAGAAGAAGAAATCAGCCACCAAATTCTGTTTCTATGTAAATGCTTGGTACCACAAGTATGTTTTCAGGGCCTGTTTGAATCCCTCCATGGTTAAGCACTCCCATAACTGACGGGGTAGAGAATTCCAAAGGGTTGGGGCCACATGCATGAATGCCCGGGCCCCAGAAGATTTCAGACACACCTTCGGAATCTCTAGTAACCTCTCATCAGCTGAGCGGAGCGATTACCCAGGGCAATAAGGAACCAGGAGCTCTTTCAAGTAGTCTGGGCCCTGTCCATGTAGAGCTTTAAAATTCAGAAGACCGACTTTAAAGGTGATCTGCCACTGTACTGGCAACCAGTGCAGTCCGCACAGCACCAGCAAAATAGGACAGGACCGAGAAGTTCCTGTCAAAAGCTGGGCCGCTGCATTCTACACCAGCTGCAAGTGGCAGATTTCCACCCCAGATAGCCCTAGGTAAAGGAAATTGCAATAATCCAAGCACAGGGACACAAAGGCATGGACCAGCATAAGAAGATCGCCGGACGGAACAAGATGCTTAATCCTGGAGATATTCCTCAGATGGTAAAAGGAAGACTTGACGGCAGAAACCTCCGAATGCAATCTCATCCCTTCATCAAAAAATTACCCCCAGGTTTCACACCTGTTCAGAGGTTAGAAGTGATAAGCCCCAAGGTAAAGACTGGAGGGCAAAACAACCCCCGGCTCCCCTATCCAACGTGCCAGATCCACAACCAGCACCTTAGTCTTTTCCGAGTTCAACTTCAGCCAACTCGAATCCATCCACTCCTGGATTTCTGTGAGGCAGTTGTTAAAGACAGAGCTCCATCTTGGTCAGGTGCGAAAGAAAGGTAGAGCTGGGTATCATCAGCATAGCAGTGAAACCTCAGCCCATACCTTCTTACAGTGTCTCCGAGGGCAGCATGTACACCGCGAACAACATGGGGGACAACACTGAACCCTGAGGAACCCCACAAGACAGATAAACTGGGTCAGAGGAATAAACCCCCCGACACCACTCTGAGTTCTTCCAGTGAGAAACGATGTAAACCACCTGAGAACCACACCTGATAGTCCACAGATGAACCTCACGTGATCAAGTAGGACCCCATGGTCCACAGAGTCAAATGCTGATGGGAGATCTAGAAGAACCAAGATGGAACAGTTTTTCCGATCTCTAACCATCAGGAGATCATTGAGCCCCCAAACCAGTGCTATCTCAGTACTATGACTCTTTCGAAAACCGGACTGGAGGGGTTCATAGATGCCATGGACGGTTAAATGGTTCTCCAGCTGTACGGCCACTACTTTCTCAATCACCTTCCCTAGAAAGGGAAGGTTTGAGATTGGTCTGTAGTTCGCATGGCAGTCGGGGTCCAAAGAAGCTTTCTTCAAGAGGGGTGTTACCACCACCTCCTTCAGGGACCTAGGAAACTCACCTGTTTCCAAGGAGCACCAAACTATCCATGCTAGGACTGGACCAATGTAAATCGATAAAACCCAAAAATCAGGGACGTTGGTCCTCGGTCCAAATTACAGCACGTAGGGTGCACACCCTGAACAATCCGCATGACATCCATAAGCTCCAGGAGGTCGAAGGTACTCCAAGAAAGCTAAGGAGCAGTAGCCATGCACTGATCCAAGGCAACACCCTTAAAGTGTGCTGGATGGAGTACTGCCCTGATGTCAGCCACCTTAGTCGCAAAGAATCGAGCAAGTTCATCACACTCCACCTGCAAAAAGACTTTCTGAACTTGTAGGCAGGCTGGGTTGCAGTCTACAGTACGAAAAAGCTGAGCTGGTTGATTCTGAGTTGCCGCAATCTCCCTGGACAGGAACTCTGCCTTCTTACAGGTGATTGATGGATCATTACCAAGCCTATCAATCTGCAATCTAAGGTGGTTGACATCAAGGAAGGATCTCCGACAGCAATGCTCTAACCTTCGTCCTTGTCGCCGCATCTCCCTCAAAGTCCCATCAAACCATGGGGACTGAGGGCGAAGAGAGAGAGGACGAAAATGGACAGGAGCAATGATGTCCAGGGCCACCAAAATAGCCGTGTTATAGGCTACCACGAGGGCCTCTGGTTTGCTGTTTGCCACTGGGAGGCTTGATAGGTCAAGTACCGCCACCAGGCCTTCATAGCCAACATCTCATAAAGGGCGATACCTGACCATCTCCACAGGGGTAGGCCTGCAAAGGGGCGCTGAAACTAAACCTCACGGTGTAGTGATCACACCATCCAACTGGTTTCAACCCCAGATCAGAGGCCTCGATCCCCAGGAGGAAGACCAAGGGAGTGACCATGTTTATGGGTAGCGGTGGTAACTATCTGTGTAAGGCCCAGAGATTATATCAACTGGAGGAAGTGTTGTCCAAACTATGAGAATTAGTCATCGACCCAGGCACTGAAGTTGCCCAGAACCATCAGTCTGGGTGACTCAAACGCCATGTCATTGATGAAGTCCACCACTTCCTGAAGGAACTGCTTCTCATCTCTGGGTGGACGGTAGATGACAGCGATCCTACAACCTACACCTGCTACCACAGTACACTCAGTCTCCTCAACTGGTACACTTGTGAGGTTAAGTTCGGTCTTGAAACAGACTGCAACCCCCGAGCACAATCCAGTCTCAGGCAGTGAATCACACAGTACCCATCTGGAGTTAAAGCCTCCAATATGGGGACAGAGTTCTCATCTAGCCAGGTCTCAGTGATGCAAGCCAGACCTGGCTGAAAAGAAAATGATATAATGGACCAAAGACAGCATGGCTTCACCACAGGAAGATCATGCCAGACAAACCCAATAGATTTCTTCAACTGGGTAACAGAGACAGTAGATCAGGGCAGTGCTGTGGATGCAGTATACCTAGACTTCAGCAAAACCTTTGACTCAGTCCCACACAGAAGACTACTGAACAAACTTGCCAGTACAGGAGTTGGGCATAAAATGGTAAACTGGGTACAGAGCTGGCTTAGTGGAAGGATTCCGAGGGTACTGGTAAACGTCCAACTAACAGAGAGGAGAGAGAGAGGTAACTAGTAGTGTGCCACAGGGATCGGTGCTGGGGCCTACCCTCTTCAATATTTTTAATCAGTGACATATCTGTGGGCCTAGAAGGCAAGGTGTGCATTTGCAGATGACACAAAGACATGTAATAGGGTAGATACTCTGGGGGGAGTGGAAAGGATGAGGGCTGATCTTCAAAGACTAGAAAGGTGGACAAAACTTGGCAATTAAATTTCAACACCAAAAAGTGCAAGGTCATGCACCTAGCAAGGAAAAATCCTTGTGATGAATACCTCCTATGTGGAGTGAAATTGGAAGCCACAAAGCAAGAAAGGGATCTGGGGGCGATTATAACAGACGACCTGAAAACAGCCAAGCAGTGGGAAAAAGCAGCATTAAAGGCAAACAGTATGTTAGGCTGCACAGGAAGAGGAATTACAAGTAGAAAGAGGGAGGTGACTATGCCACTGTACAGATCAATGGTAAGGCCTCACCTGGAGTACAGTGTGCAGTTCTAGAGACCTCACCTCAGAAAGGACATAGACAGACTGGAGACAGTGCAAACGAGGGCTGCAAAAATGATACTTGGGACTCCACAAAAAGACATACGAGTAACGCCTGAGTGACCTAAACAGGTACTCCCTGGAACAACACAGAGAAAGGGAGACATGATCGAAACCATCAAGTACCTGAAGGGAATAAACAAGGTCCAGGTGCGGGACCTATTTCAGATCAAGAATCATGCAAGAACGAAGGGACATGGCATGAAGCTGGAAGGAGGAAAGTTCAAGAGTAACACAAGAAAGTTCTTTTTTACTGAGAGGGTGGTGAATACTTGGAATGGCCTTCCACCAGAGGGTGTGGGGACTAGGTCAGTCTCAGATCGTTCAAGGAAGCATGGGATAGGCACAAAGGTATTATAACACTGAATAGCAGTTAAGAGAGGGGGCTAGGCTTATGGGCAGACTAGATGAACCATGTGGTCCCCTTCTGCTGTCACTTTCTATGTTTCTATAAGGCTAATAAAAATCCTGAAGGACTGATTTATTTTTTCTTTCTTAAAAAAGGGGTGAGATCAAACCTATCATTCAGAACTGGGCACTTTTTTCAGTTCCTCTGAAGGAGAAAAAGTGTTTCAGAATTCAAGGGGTGGTGACTACAATAACCACATTTTGGAAAAAGAAGGCTTTTGGATCTTTACTATGGGCACTTACAAGGGTCCAGATCTGAATTATAGCTTTGATCGCGCCCCTTTCTTTTTTTTTTTTTTTCTTAAGAAAGAAAAGATAAATTGGTCCTTCATGATTTTTATTAGCCTTATGATTAATGGTTCTATGTATTGCCGTTATTAGATACTTCTTTACTGTATTCCATCTTAAATATCTGAATATGATGTGCAAATGCACAGATACTGTTTTTTGTGTAAATGTACTGATAGTTTTTTTTTTGTAAGTCTCTTATAGATATGCCTATATAATGGAAACAAAGGACATCACAAG
This sequence comes from Neoceratodus forsteri, assembly GCA_016271365.2. Lineage (NCBI taxonomy): Eukaryota > Metazoa > Chordata > Ceratodontiformes > Ceratodontidae > Neoceratodus > Neoceratodus forsteri. Next base: position 260,175,053 of record JADMNL010000027.1, on the reverse strand, counting down.
GACCTTTAGTCTCAGTAATCCGATTTAAAATTCATGATTTCTAATATTTTTATTTAGTTCAGGCAGCATGGGAGGTTTTTATAATTTTTATGTGTTATGCCTTATGAATATAATAATGTTTTTATCCCATTTTTAACCTCATCACTGCACTTCATTGTTCAGTGTTTTGACGCTTTATGATGTCATCATGATGTCACATGTATGGCAGTATAAAATCAGGCGCTCCTGCGTATGTGATTAGATCCACTGAAAAAGGAATCGGGAGCATTCCGAAACGCATCTGGAGTTGTTTGCATGTGGCACTTTTTTTGAAATAAAATGAAGCTCCTTTATATGCTCTGAGCAGTCTGTTTATTCTTTGGGTGGTGAGTGCAGGATATTTTTTCTAAACTGTAATTTTTTTTACTTTTTATCCAGGCACCCCAACCCAGTGCAACCTCTTCTGCTGTTTTTAATGGAGTTTAAACGATATGCAAGTTGTATACTGCAGACTTACATATATAATGTTTTTTTAATTTAGTTATTTATTAATGGCAATATTCTGTATGCCCTCAGGGCCATACTGAAAATGGACTATTGTTCAATATGTACACCCTGGTCACAGAAGAACTGAAAATTAAACACTGCAAATTACTACCAAGCCACACTCCTCCCTGTCCATAATGCAAATGTTTACTGTTGAAATCCTTCCAGTGCTTTAAACAGCAATAGCACTGACACACAGAATACTGCTGCTTGAATAAACCACCTGTCTCGTAGCCGGAGAGTGCCCCCGACCGGTCAGTGTCTATAGTGCCTGGTGAACTGTCAGTGAACATATTAAGAGCCACTGCTAAATATTAAAGGAGAACTGCCTTGAAACTGCAAGCCTGTGTTTTCTGTAGAAGCTGCATTTCTAATACTGGTTCACACTCTTTTTGTTTCATGTGTACTTGCCTTTCAGTAAATTCACTGGATGTATCTGCTTTATACTGTGGTGGGCAGCACCATTTTAGAATATACAATGTGGTTTATGTCCCCTTTGGGCCACAGAGCTCCAGAGCTCCAGAGCAGAACACGGATACATTGCAAAAAACAATATTATTTCCTTAAACAAGGACATAAACTACAGCATACAGTTCTAAAATGGCACTTACCATCACTGTATGAATCAGAAACATCCCCTGTGCTTACTAAGGCCCTGTCCACACTGCACATGATAAACCGTTACCCTGAACTCCAAAAATGGGTTGCGTCCACACTGGTAACGGTTTATCATGCAATTTTAAAACCGTTCTTTAGACCTGTCAAGATGTGGTCTTTAGGTCGGAATCAGAAACGGTTCATTTTCTGTAACGTTTCCCTTACCAGTGCTGATGCGTGACTGTACTGATTTCGATGCTTTCTGTATTTATGTATGAGGATACCCTGCAAGGCATTGTGGGATAGCCCCTTGATGCGGTTTGCATGGAGCTCCAAAAAAGAGCAGCAGTGTGGATGGGAGGTGACCGTTTCAAAAAACGGTTCATCGTCAGTGCGGACGAACGGTAACAGTACATACCATACCGGTTTTAAAACCGTTACCGCTCAACCGTGTGCAGTGTGGACAGGGCCTAAAAGGCCAGTAAAGATGGAAGAACAACAGAAAGGGATTAACTATATGAAAAATGCATCTACTGGGGGAAAATGACTTACAGGTTCAGCACAGTTCTCTCTTAAGCACATCTACATCCCATTGTGCTTCCATTTCTCAGCATATCTCCAAGGGTTATCCCTAAAAATCTGTTTCTCTGTGTAGTCTAGTGCACTTCTCCATTTCAACAGTTTTCTCAAAAACACTTAGATCAAAGATTAGTATTTTGATAGGGCGTTAGAAGACACCACCACCCAGCAGCAAGATACATAGCTTGAGTCTTCGTTATCACAAACTCCATTAGCATAAGCAAAGCATGTCTATAAACGTCATATTAATTCTGGGGCACCAAAGCATGCACCCAAGTAAAGTAAAATAAAGGAGATGTTCAAAAGACCTACCGGTGCAGCTGAAGCACGGTCATCTGAATTGGTCAGGACTCAGCACCAGCACATCACAAACCAGTACAGAATCTGAGCCTGCAAGCAAAAAACACGCATGAAGAGGACAGCCACCAAGAAATAGCAACGGTAGTAAGCAGTGCATGCCCCTCTGTGAACAATGCCATCACTGCTGAAAGAGGAAGAGTCTATTATAAGAGCAAAACTTTGACTGCAAGGCTATCTCCAGTGGTTTCTCAGACTTCAAGTTTTGCTGATAAGGACATAATGTGGTGCCGGTAATAGGGGCATGTGATCATGTCACGAAATTCTCTTTCAAAAGTGGTCCATACTAGAACCCATCAAGCAATCTGATAGGCACGGCACTAGCATCTAAACACAGACACACACACACACACACACACACACACACACACACACAATAAATGATTTCTACAAATCAATATAAAGACTTTTTTTTTTTTTTTTAAACAGGGCTTGAGAAACCACCATATAAAATATTTTCACAGCAGCTTGATAAGGGGGCCGATGTGTCAGAAAAAAAGCACACTAATGGTCTACATTTGGTTCACTAATTCAAAGGGATGTATTGAATCTAAATTTCTAGGTGTGACAGAGCTCCCTCTATATGAATCTGAAGTAGTCTTCTGTAACAGACAGGATTTCAGACAAAAACCTTTAAGATACAGAGCTATTAGGTCATGCACCTGATGGGCTCTCTGTAATGACAGGCTGCAGAAATGGCAACTATTGCTAAATAAGATAATCAGAGGGGCAGTCCCGATTGCCCAGTGGCAACGCGATGTGCAGTCCCGATGGCCCAGTGGCAGCATGATGTGCAGTCCCGATAGCCCAGTGGCAGCGTGATGTGCAGTCCTGATGGCCCAGTGGCAGCATGATGTGCAGTCCTGATGGCCCAGTGGCAGCGTGATGTGCAGTCCCGATGGCCCAGTGGCAGCATGATGTGCTGCCATGCCGGCAACCTGGGTTTGGGAGCGAACTAGAGTCTCTGTATTAGGCAGCAGGCCAAGGCCGCAACAATTGCTGCTTGGCAGTGCACTGTGGCTGGGAGGGTATGGTGCTGGGCTCCAGCACCACAGCGACTTCTGCAGTGGGCCAGAGGAAACTGCTCCCTCCACAGGCATCACTGAGTGCATCCAAGGCCATCAGGAGGCTCCACTCCATGCCAAGCAGGAAGAGGGAGGGCCAGCCAGGAAACAGGCTAAAAATCCCCATTACATCTCTAACTCTCCTGGGTCCTAGCACCCAGCACTGGATCCTGTTCACATGGCAAACTACTTTTGGGGGGGGGGGGGAGAGAGGAAAGAGGATGGCCCTCTACCCAGGAGCCCCTACCCATTAAGAAAGCAGTGAACACTGTCTGGGTTGGTTGTACCCAAGGGGACAAAGAGGCGCTAGGCCTGAACAGGATATATCCCTTGAAGGACAAGTGGGCAAGGGAACCAAAAAAAAAAAAGAAGCTCTATAAATAAAAAAAAATATTTCCAATATTTGGTTGCTACTCACTGTCTCGCTCACAGTCTTGCCTTCTGAAAAGGCCAGCAACACACAGTAGTACTTGCTTAGTAGCTTATTCGTCAACTGTAACTGGTAAAGTTCTCTCCTAAATTATGTCATTTGCTGCATCACGACAAAGAAATTACACAGGAACATGAAACGAAATTTAAAACATAGATTTTCACTCACTGACTTTCATTCTCAGATTCTGTACAAGCATTGCAAGGTGGCATTGGCAGAGGCATGCAGAGTCAGTGAACGTGAGGGCCAGAATCTTCACAAAGCTAGGGGGATCTGGGGCATGCCCACCCCCAGAAATTTTTAAAAACAAACATCACTGTAAATGGTGCATTTTCCTGCATTTTAGAGCTAAGAAAGCTATGTTACAGCCCACCAGGATGAAACTTGGGGTATGGCATACTTAATCTGACCGGAGGGCAGTTTGTCCCCCGTCTCAACTCCCAGCAGATCACACTAATGGTTGCAGATACAGGATGGACAAGGGGCGCATGCAGGGCCTCAGCCCATCTGTAGTTACAAATGACACCATGGGAATCCTCTCAAAACAGCTGCACGATCGTGAGACAAGGGGGCATGAGGAATTGGACATGGGAAACAAGGGTCTTCCACCTCACTACTTCTCTGTTTGTTCTTTGACTGTCAGCCTTGCTGTCTGTAAGAATGGCTAAGATTGCCGGCCCGGTGGCGTGGAGAGTTGAGGTGCTGGATGCCACACCTCATGCTGGAGACCCCGGTTTGGGAATGAGCCTGGGCTGCTGGGGGTAGGCAGAGGTGAGAGAGAATTAAGCATCCGAAGGACTGCTCTCCTCTTCTCTCTCAGGTAGTGAGGGATTGTCATCCTGCCTACTGATTGCCCTCTAGCATTGGCTGGAGGGAGATAAAGGTCAGACGTCACATTGTCGATGTTCAATGTTGGACAGGAAGGGGGGAATGGGTGTAAAGTAAGAAAAAATGGATCTGGCAAGCTCCATGATGGCCTTGACTGTGCCCATGCCAAGCCACAGGGTCTGGATGTTGGCTATCTGGGGAGAGGAGAGGAGAAAGTCGACGTTTCTTGCCCCGGCCCTGTCACGGGGTTAACCGTGGGATATCCAGGGAGGGTCTGTGCAGGAGGTCAGGGCCAGAAAGATGTGCTCCCTCCATCTCCAGCTCTGCCACAAAAAGCCGTATACATAAAAAAAATGAATGGTTGAGATTCATTGCAGAATACTCTTTCTTGCCAGTCGTGATCTCCTAACTGAATCCCTCTGATGAAATAACTGAACGGGAATCACTGGCTTCGAGGGGCTGACTGCTGTAGACAGGAGAAGTGAACAAGAGGTGGAGGGAGGGGAAAATGAGGAGATCAACCTGACAAAGCACTTACTGAGGCAAACATATCCCAACTCCAACTTATCAGTACAGGCAAATAGGCCCAGCTCATGCTAATAGATACAGTACTACTTAGTTCTGACATCTGTGTCCTCTTACCTCTCGCCCTGGCTAGCCCGGAGTGTATTTGGCAAAGTTCCTCTCCACTACCAGTTGGCACAGCCTCCTGCAGGATCATCAGGTTCCAGGGGCTCCCAAACCCTGCTGCTGTCCTGCGGATACCCATCGCCGCACACACGACTGCGTTCAGATTCAAAACCAGCCTGTTGCTAACTCGTCTGGGCTGGCACATCAAAAACAGGCAGGGTTTACCCTGTAGGACTCACAGGAGGGGAGAGACCAACAGGACTTCAAAAAGTTATCTAGTGGGAGGCAAGCTTGGACTGTCAATCAGAACTTGCTTGACTCTTTCAGAGGACACAGAAGGCAAAAGGAGAGATTTAAAAGGAAGGTTTTATTTTAATCCAAACAAAAAAAAAAAGGGGGTCAGACTTTAACGTAGAATAGGGTCATGCTCTCACATCACTATATGGGTATTGGAGCTGTTATTTCTGTTCTAATGCAGATGAAAAAGGATACAAAGATATGAAAATGCCAGAAGGTGGCCCAAAAAGTCCATCAAGGCTGCTAGTCGTGAAGCCCATTCATGTTTGCTACATACTGCTGCACCCACATCCTCACACCTTCTTTTGAAACCCCCAACTGATTTGGGATTGACTTTCCCCTCTGGAAATGTATTCCATGCCACCCTGTCACCACTCTGTCTCTGTTAAGTAGCGTCTTCTGGCCTCCTTCCTATACACAGAAACATATCTTTTGTTGGCAGAAAATGACCTTTAGGCCCATCCAGTCTCCCCTTTTCCCTGCCTAGTCCATCACCACAGACCCCAACTGGTCATAGGTATCACTCCCTCCCCCTGTTCCTCTACCTACCTAATATGCCCCTGTGCCTATCCCCACCCATGCTTTAAGCTCCCCATAGTCTGCCCCCACTACCCTCTCTGGCAGGCTGTTCCAGTCATCCACCACCCTTTCTGTAAAAAACGTATTTTCACAAATCTCTCCCAAACTTCCCCCTCTTAGAGTTAGTGCATGCCCCCTTGTTGTCGTGCCTTCTTTTCTCTGAGATAGACCCTCAACTTGCTCCTTGTACATGCCTGTGAGGTACTTGAAGTTTTCAATCATAGGAGCATGATTTTGATTGATTGATTGAATCATGCTCCCCTCTTACTCTCCTCTCTTCCTGCAGCCTTTCTTTGCATGGCTTCTCTTGCAACACCCTCACCATTCACTAAAAATACCACCAACAGAGTAATCTGGTTCAAGGTCAGTTGACATTCATCTGTATCCCCCTCCCCCAGGTCGTGCCTGAAAATAGGCAGGATTTGTCTAGTGCACTTACCGGTCAACAAAAACGAAATAAATAAATAAATGAAAAAGCCCAGGACGACAGGAGCGTAAACCAGCAGGGAGGGCTAGGGGCGTCCCATGGACGCTCTCCTCCTGAGTGGGGGGGTGGGTGGATGTGAACCTGTGTTGGTGTCAGGCATCTCCTTGTGGCCACATTGCGGCATTGCATGATGTGGCATGGGTGAGCACACACCGCACGTCAGGTAGGATGCTGTGGGCGCAGCTTCAGTCAGGGAGGAGAGGAATGGACGGGGACCAGAAAATGGAAAAACTGGCTGCCTGACCAACCGGATGACGGTCGCTGGGTCCACTTCTGCCACAAAGCCCTGGCAGAATGCCTCGAGCTGTGCTTTTAGCCCCATGCCCTGGAAAATGTTGAATCCCAGTCTCTCCTCCCTGTGCCCCTGGGGGGGGGGCACTCCCTGGCGAAGGGATACAACCAGGTGGACCGGGGGCATGGAAATTGGGTGGCAGCAGATCTGGCTGGAGAGTGGTCCATAGGCGGCATGAAGGAGTGGCCAGTTGGGTGGCAGGGGGAAGCACAATAAATAAATAAATAAATAAAAATAGCACATAACTACAAAAGCATACAAAATCACCCCTAATCACCAATGCTCTCATTAATGAAGACCCTAGCAGTTTCCTTACAAAACAGACCGCACAATTATCACTTAGGTGTTTGCTAAACTGTAAACGTAGCCTTTAATAGTGCTCACTGTATAAGGAGAGGCACTTTTGATTTAAAACAGTAAACCAGTCTTTACAGAATAAATGGTTTCGGACCCATCACTGTCACAGATAGGAGGCAGTGTAGGAAAAGAAACGGCAATAAAAAAAAAAATACAGACACAGAGATCCCACAGGCCATAAAACAAGTAGGCAAATTTAAGCAGGAAAAAAACCTCAACAGCAAACATAGGAAGGAGCACACAGGACTATACATGCATACAAATCAACACACAGTGCACAACATTTTGTTTTGTAACTTTTTACTTTATTTCTCCTTTAACATATTCTTTTTTTTTTTTTTTTAGTTTAGCTGAGACAAGCACTTGTATTTGATTAAAACTTCTATTACATTTTCCTAACGTATGTAAATGGCTGTACGGATTATTCCTCTGTAGGTTAGGGACTGCTGATGCCTCGGGGGATGACTGCTATAGAAGGCTTATGATTACAAGCCATCTGGTTTGAGGGAATATTTTCTTTATGTACGTGGAGCATGCAGGTTTATAAAATGTCTCTGGGAAAAGTTCAAAGTGGAGCTAAAACCACGGTCACAGACATATCTCCTTCCACCTCCCCTGTAGGATGTCTCATATTCTGCTTGGTGAAGGAATGTTAACAGAGGCTGCTGTAGGGATTTACAGTGTAACAAACAAAGCATTTACTGTTTGTGTCATTGTTCCTTATATAGGACTTGTCAAGAAAAGTCCAAGCTTAATGCCAGCAGGGATTTTCCTGCAAAAGTTTAACAGTGTAACTAACCGTTTGTTATTTTCTCTCCTTGGGACTTAATCATAAATCTACAAAGTTGGACACACCACCACTGAATTCAGCAGACATTCACTTGGAGAATTTTTGGCTTGCATGTCTACAGCTTAGAGTGATTGCAAGTATTCAAATGATACTCAACCTTCGGTTTTACCATGCCAGATTAAATGCTCCCAATATTGTACCAAGGTTTAGGAGTGCTAAAGTATGTTCTGTATTAATTTCTGACCCTGGGATGAGAATGTGCATCTCATATCCATGTTGAGAAATGTGATTTTATTGTATTTGCTCTGCAAAATAAAATACGGATAAATTAAAAAGTCTTGTGTAATGGCTACAGTTGAGCAGCTTGGGAAATACTTTCCAGAAGGACATTTTTGGACTACTGATTAATCGCAGATCCTCACAATGCACCAGAAGAGAACAGGAGCTTGAGTTGATTACTGGTCACTACAGAGTCCTGAAAGACCCCACTGATAACATTATGCCAGTTAACGCCAATGCAACCACAGTGGAATGGTCTTTATTATGTAGACTATTTGGATCATACAATGACTACAATTTTGAGGAGTTTACATTAAAGGTTGTTGTTGTTCCCAACAAAGATTCATGACTTAACATGATGATTCTATATGCAATATGTTTAGCAACTCCAAGTTCGTGTGTGTGTGTGTGTGTGTGTGTGTGTGTGTGTGTGTGTGTGTGTGTGTGAGTGAGTGAGAGAGAGAGAGAGAGTGAGAGAGACTGAAGCTAGCAGTCCAGCCAGCAGCAGCTATTTTCTGGACCTCCTGATGGAAGTCCTGTAACTGGTATAAAATTGCCAAATCTTCTATTCAATTTGGATGGAGACACGTCTCAGAATTATCCGCTGTACCTCAGGATATAAAATTCATATGAAAATGGGTCGAACCAAGCTGAGTAAACAAGACTTTTTCCAGCTGCGCACTCGTTACCAAACCGCCAGACCATGTGGATAGTTCTTCCCCATCCACAAGTGCAGAGCCCAATACAGCCACTAACTTCTTTGCAGCAATCAGTTAGTGCGCTCACAAAAACCGTGCAACAAACTGATCAGAAGCCGGATGTTTTTTTTCAGCGATTTCTTGCTGTATAGGCCAGACTTGATGCTATGGGAGAGATTACTAAAAGTGCAGAGGAGACCGCAGGAAAGGCCCTCGCTGCTACAACCGCCTCATCTAAGGAACAAGCAGCCCTCTGGAGCCATGTGGAACAACTGGAAAAAGACTGTTCAGGTGGCTAATATTCGGATTCTGGGTCTCCCTGAAGGGACAAAAGGGGAAAGAGTTTGATTCAATACCTTGGAATGTGCCATCTGAACTGATGTGGCTCACTGAATTTAAAAACTGTTAGGGCCTATCAGATTTCACCTAGAAGGCCCAGCACCAACACCAATAACACCCCCGAACTGTACTGCTCGCACTCACCTCTGCGGCGGAGTGGGATCAGATACTGGGAGCCATACGGAATAGGGAGCCAGTCTTTCTAAATGAAGAACGCATCCTCTTTTTCCCGGATCTTTCGTATGCCACCAGGATAAGACATAAGACCTTTGATGGTGTCAGACAGACTCAGGGACTTGGGCATTACCTGTTCGATGGCCTTTCCAGTCAGACTCTGCTTCTCTGAGGGCCACAAATAATACCGGTTCACCGATCCAAAATAGGTGGGTGCTTGTGTGGAGGGGATTGCTGTGAAACAGACCCAAGATGATCAGATTGATGAAGAGGAGGAGTCAGAAGGGGACTAAGCAGTGTGTCTACTAACCACTGGGACTTTTCTATCAGACCGGTTTGCTACTTACTTGTTACTAATGGGATGCTTATTTGAATGGTCTGCATATGTTTTATGGGATGGGGGAAGTCTGTTTCTTTTGCTTTCTCTCTTTACAGCACCAAGTTATGGGACTTTGAAGATACAGTTAATGGACTTTTCCTTCAGTAGATGCATTGCCTGTTTTCAGACCTGTTACATAAGAAAAATATAAATATACACATAAACATATTTATTTCCCTGTGTACTAAGATGGTACCAGTTCCGACTGCCTCCTTTGAATCCTCCGAGTGGTTTCTGGGGGTTGGGGGATAGATATACAAGTTGGCTTACAACAAAAAATGATCGATGTTAATGTGCTTAACACCTTTTCCAGTGGTTTACATTCATTTATTTGGAGGCTAAAATGCTCCAAGAGACCTCAGTTCATAAATGGGAACCCCTTCATGGATTGAAATCCAATTGGTGATGTGGGCCAGAGCTGGTCTCTTTGCCTATATGGATCTGCATAACTGTTGAACATGAGGGGAGTATCCATTGTTAATAAAGTTTAAATCTAGCCAAGTCTCTTAGAGGCCCAAGTTGGAATAAGTTAGCACCAATATGGCTTAAAATGGGCCTTATGGATCTCTGGAATGAGGGATCTTCCTTTTATGACACGTTAACATTTCATATAGGACCTGTATTGGGTCGGTTACAAAAATGTTTGTTACCGCTAGCCCTGTATCTTAAATATGGGGCACTGGCTGCATTATAGCTCTAGATAGTTTGTTACAATTTCTTCGTGCTATAAGTTTGCAGATACCCCTGGATGCTGTCCCATTAGAACATGTAGTCATCATCCTTGATAATGTATAATGATTGGAGAATGTAATGCATACCTGTTCAGGAATTGTGTTTTATGCATTTGTACGAAAGGCTATAAATAAAAAGTATAAAAAAAAACTTCCACTGAATGTGAACGAGGTTCCAGTGCTTACAACAAAGTCTGCAGCAAGGAATTGTTGTAAAATAAGGAATGTTAACAGCCTCAAGAATCTTAGAATCTTTTGGTTGAAGCATCTGGTGATATGGGCCAGCTTGATTTCGAAACAGAGTTTGTTCATGCAGCTCCTGTAAGACCAACACTGTTTTGGGTAAACTGCCAAAACCTTTGATATACCTGAAACAGATCATGGGCTGCACATTACAGATCTTACTCAAAAGGAGAAATAATTTATTGACTGTGCTTAAAATTGTATTTTGACGTGTACAGCATCTGATTGTCTTCACTTTGATTTGACATCGCTGTGACCAGAAATTGTGACCGTCACCTGGCTGGCTTAAAATTTTAAAGTAGCAGTGTTTTAGTCGGTGAAAAAAAAAAATTCATCATATAGTGTTTTTAGCTAAAACGTATTTCTGATAACCTAAGATTCAAGTTCAGTATATTTTTTGTTTTCTCAGATGTTAGAACTTGTTTTACAGCCGATTTTGTAATTAATGACTCATGTCATTAAAGATGCCCGCCATTCGCCATGTTTAAAAATCTCATCCCCTGGTGTTACTTGTTGAATGCACATGCCAGATTCATTCTGCAGTTGTATTAGGATTGTTTTTCGGCATGTTTCCGATAGTAAATAGCACATATTTAATTTGTTTCATGATGGGTGTGGCATGGGCACTTTTAAAACTTCAAGACCCCATATCTTGGTTCAAGAATGAAAGAAAACGAAAAGAAAAATGTGTATCTTGATATTTTTGCCAGACAAACCCCATTACTGAAAAATGTGCATGATTACTAACTAGTACTACTACTTTAAGGCAGATGTTCTCTTTTGTTAATGTGATTCGCTGTTCATTTTCAGCAGCGTAGCCTTTGAATCAGATTTACAAGAATATTGTCTGCATCAGTTGCCTACTGTCAAAACTTTCATGTAAAATTGAGCTTTTGTCACTGTGGAATTGCCTCACAATCTATGGATGTGGTCAGGGGGAATGTCACAATTGCCTCACAATCTATGGATGTGGTCAGGGGGATGTCACAACTGCCTCACAAGCTATGGATGTGATCAGGGGGATGTCACAACTGCCTCACAATCTATGGATGTGGTCAGGGGGATGTCACAACTGCCTCACAAGCTATGGATGTGATCAGGGGGATGTCACAACTGCCTCACAAGCTATGGATGTGATCAGGGGGATGTCACAACTGCCTCACAAGCTATGGATGTGATCAGGGGGATGTCACAACTGCCTCACAAGCTATGGATGTGATCAGGGGGATGTCGCAACTGCCTCACAATCTATGGATGTGGTCAGGGGATATTGCTAACTGCCTCTACAAGCTATGGATGTGGTAGGGGGATGTCGCAACTGCCTCACAATCTATGGATGTGGTCAGGGGGATGTCACAATTGCCTCACAAGCTATGGATGTGGTCAGGGGGATGTCACAATTGCCTCACAAGCTATGGATGTGGTCAGGGGGATGTCACAATTGCCTCACTATCTATGGATGTGGTCAGGGGATGTCTCAATGACCTACACGTTTTCCTTCCTAAAATCAGAAATACATCTGAGCTTAACATGTAAATTTTACTGTTGGTTGGCTAACAGTTAATGTTAACCACCCCCCCCCAAAAAAAAGAGAGACTATTAAATCTTTACTGCCACTGTTCTAATCTTCCTCAGAGCTGTGCAAATCTCTAAATGTTCTACCTTGAGAACTTTATGGGCCAAACAGAAAAAGTTCTACCTAGTTCAAGCCACACGGTGCAAAACACATTCTAGCAAGTCCTGCCTGGTTCTACCTGGCTCACAATACACAGTACAACATACATAATCCTTCCTCCTTTCCCCTTAATAAAACCCCTATGTCTGTATGCCTCTCAGCTGTCTCAGGGATGTCTTTCACATTACCACTCAGAGTTCCTCCAAAACACAATGAAAGGGTGGTAGGTACTGTCACAAACCCACTCAGCAGGTCAGGTATTCTACTCCTAAAGTGCCAACTTCTGAGCACAGTCTTGTGAACAGTGTAACAGACAAGGTAACCCTCTTGTCGATTTTTGTGAGTTTGGATCAACCTTCAGTCTCAGTTCTGGAGGGATTCAAAATATTAACCTCTTGCTAGCATACCCAATGCACAGGCTCAGATATATCTGTCTTCAGGGGGCCAGATATCTTTGCCTATGGGCACCTAACCAGGTGTACAGAGATGAACCCTTTAAAACTTTAATAAACACCTCAGATTTAAAACGCTTCTCTTTCCAGTTTGATACCACCATTCAAGCTTATATATATCTTATCTGCTATAACCATGTACTCTTCTTACAAAATAAAAAGTCAAAGACAGACCAAGTAAGTTCTAAATAGAATTTTACTAAAATAGTAAAAAATATGTGAAACACAAAATACAGAACTCATATCAAAAGACATACAAATCCTTTAAAAAGGAAACAAGGTTTAAACAGTGCAAATTCCTACTTCAGTACTTAGTCTCTAAATACTTGCTTAAGTGCTCACCGATCTTGCTTGGTCAGAGTCTAGGTACAAATGTGTCTCTGTAAAACAGAATTATTCCTTAAACAACTGTATTGGCCAACCCCTTTTTGGTGAGGTCAGCTAGCTCCTCCTCTGTCAGATTACATTTAAAAATATATCTAATAAAAAAAAAAATCTAATCTGTTCAAAGTATCAATTTTGCAATCCTTCGGCATGAATCACGTTTCAAACGACATCTCTTTTGATCCAGGCTACATCCTCCTTATGAGCATTTACAAACTCGCACCAATACTTCACAACCTGCTTTTCTTCCTCTGGAAGCATCATAAAATGGATATGCTAAACTCAAGCTTCTTAACCCTATAATTAGATTCAGGCTTTTCCACGTAACACATTGTCTCTAAAATCTGTTTGTGTATAATCTCACATGCTGTCTCAGCATTTTTCTCCTGGCATCCATCCTTCAGCTGAAACCGGGAGGTGGGGGGAGTGAAGTTATTCCAAGGGCACTGTTTTTTTTTTTTTTTTTTTAACAGGCACTTCAATACCACATTTCCATTATTTTCAGAAATAAAAATGATACAGCACTCAGAACATGGCTGTCTACGTCACAGGTACTACCCAGAGAAAGTGCTATTGTCCTGTCTCACAAGTCTGATTAAATCTCAGAAGTTTCTAATATGTGTTGTCATGACGTGAATGCTAAAATTTAAACTTTGCACAAGGTTCATTTTTTGCAGGAATTGTAGTAGGCTACCTGATCTTGCTACAGGTTGTGGCACCGGGCGCCCAGACTGCCTTTACACTTGGTCACTCCTCCAAGCCAAGTTAACCAGTAAACTGATGTGGTCACTGGGTCATCCCAACTCCCCACTGTCTGGCCTGCTGTGTGCAGTCCCACTGGCCAGATTCATCATCTGTTTACAAACTGCGCTTACTCATCAGATGAGAGGTATTAAACGAACGTTAGGTTTAAAGGGCAATGACTTATTAATTCGTCATTGCCACTAGTTGAGCCCACTTGCCATCTGCTTCACACTGACCTCACCCTCTCTCACTCTGACAGACTAGAACAGTCAAATATTCTGTGTTCCTAATCATGTTAGACACAGCAGAACACACAAATTCAACAGCCACAAGATGATGAGGGCCCGCCTCCTTGTTTGCCACCATACAGTAAGCCAGTGAGCACTGCTACTCCTCCAGTCCCGCTCCACCTTCTCCCAATTTTCAAACACTCTCCACACGGTCTTCCAGACTGCGCATGACCACGGAAGACATGCGCAGCCATGATTTAATGCTGCAGGCACTGAAAGAGCAACGAACGGACTCAAAACTAAGTTGGTTGGTGTAAAGTGTGGTTTAACTGGCAGTGGTGAAACTGGGGTCTAGGGGAGCTTTGTGGTTTGTGACACAAAACAGAACAAACCAAAGTTTGAAAAACAACAAGTCTATATGTGTTCTCACCGCTATGAATAGCTGGGATTTGACCTTTGTTGGAATAAGGTTGAACTGAACTTGCAGCCCTAATTTTATCATATCCTGAAGTGAGTGAGTAATTTAGTTAATAACGGAATTTGTCTCTTGCACTTTATTGGGACATTTAAAATAGACAAACAAAGGATCCTGACCTCAGTTTATGCTGGCTTTTCCTGGAATATTTTCCTGGGGTATTATGTTTTCCATTTTGTGTGAACTGGTTTTTAAATAGCAACAGATTTATTCTTAATTTTTGGAATGTGCATTCACTTACCAGTCTCATGATTTAGCACTATGAAATTAATTTTCAAGACACCATTATCAGCACACTTTAAAATTTAATTTGACTGATTGCTTTTTAACTTCAACTACAGTGATGTACAGCTCTAACAAAGAAAAGATTTTATTTATTTATTGAAATGTTTCACCAGGAAGGCACACTGAACAACAAGTTGTTCATCTCCTGGTGCTGGTGGGGGGGTTACAAGTGGATAAAAACAGTGGCTATGCATACAGTTAACATACATGGGGGATATGGTACAAAGAATAGAACAACAATATTGCCAACACACTGATGGAATGGCATTACAATTAAGAACAGGTAAAAACATTACATTTAAACAATTAAAGTGCTAGTGAGGGGAAGAGTAAGAGGGAATGGTGGGTCTAACTAGAGGAAGGAGAAGCATAAAGACGGAGGGGGCCAGGACTATACCAGTAACAGGTACTAAGCACAATTGAATGAGGCAATTTAGAAACAATCTAGGGTGAGCTGAGGTAGCAGCAGGTGATGAAACTGTGCAATCAATACAACCATTTAGCATAATAGTTCATACTTTGTGGTGATACGTTTTTCTCATGGTGGCTAAAATGTATGGGGTCCACTATCTGCAGTTGCTAATATTCTGGTGCAATGTTCATTTATTAAATCATTTAGACCTTTTTAAAGAATAGACTGTGAAGGGAATGCCTGAATCATTTTCCCAAACAAAGTGTTTAGTTTGTGATTTAAGCCTTAACGAGAAGCAGAATTGGGGTTGAGATTTTAGCCTTTTGTTCTGACAGCTGGCAGGGAGTTTGCTAAGGCCAGGTTGAACAGGTTCGCTTCCCGCAACAAATCACTTCCCCCCGTTCCCAGCAAGGGATTCTGGGGATTCCACATGAACCCTATCACACCACTGGGCCAGGTCAATTTCTTTGTTTGTTAACTTTTCATATATCCTAGGAAATCAGTTTTTTATCTGTGGGAGAAAAAAAAAAATGAATATATGGCTGAGATGCAAGCTGGTCAATCTAATGCAAAGGAGGAAAGGATGGCTGCTCACTCACCAAATGAAATTCAAAATAGTTTTGCTTGGTTTGTTACAGTTAATTAGTCATTTAAAATAAACCTACACCACAACGGTTTGTGGATTTATCCTATTTTTCAGGGGAATGTCCCATTTTCCCCACATTCAAAATTATTTTTTGATAACTTTTGCTTCCTCTGTATACTAGGTGATTTTCTTCTTTTTGCAGTGCCCACAGAATCTGTGGTATCCTGAATGCCTTGCCTCTCTCTTTTGGGTTTGTTTCTTGTCTGATCTATGACCTGCTTCTCCTGGAAAAAGCCATTTTTCATTTATGCCTTCTTTAGTGACAGACCCCCACGCCATCCAGAGTTACCTGCTCAACTGAGCCGGGAGGCCCCCCTTCCCACTCCTGTCTTAACGGCTCACTCTGCCACCATAACAGGAAGCAGCAGTGAAGCAGAGTCCATCCCACCTTGAGAAGGGTAGAGTGTGCGATTCCAGATCCACCTCCTATTACGAAGTTCCATTATTCCATTATATGCAAACTCCTGCTTTGTGCATTCTGTAATATTTACTCATCTACATATTTCAGAGCCACATTCTGACCATCTATTTGGGTTTTTTAATCAGCTACAACTCCACCCTACATACCACACTTAAAACGGCATAGCATGTAAGCCTCTTTAGAAATCTTTACAAAGCCTATTCTAGATTGAGGGGTTGCTCCTGACCACTTACCTCCCATGCAGCTGCCGAGGAAACAGGAATGTTCAAATAAAATCTTTAAAAATGTTAATATGTAGCCAGCCCAGTGGTGCTGAGGGTTGAGGAGCTGGATGCCACACCTTGCACCACACTGGTAACCCAGGTTCAGGAATGAGCCTGGGCTGCCAGGGGTTAGAAGGGGAGAGAGGATTGAGCATCTGGAGGACTATACTCTCTTTCAGGGGAGGGAGGTTTACCATCCCATGAGGGACATGCAAGTGGAGGCACATTGCCAGCCATGTCAGTTTGGGGGAGAAGTGGAGAAAAAAATGGAGCTGGCAGGCTCTGTGATGGCCAAACCAGCACCTGTTCTGCCCCCAACATCTGGATATTTGTCTGGAGGTGGGGGAAAGCCAGCACCCCTTTGCCTCGACCTTGTCACGGGGGTTGGGGGAACCATGGGGGATTGAGGGGAGGTCGGACAGGAAACGGTGGGGCCAGGCTCACGAGAGAATAAAATAAATATATTATATATATATAAAAAATATATAGTACTGATCAATCTCAATCAATAATATATTAATATATGCCGCGAGACCATTAAGAGCGGTCTCACATAACATCTTTTGAGTATCAGAATCGTTCATCTTTGGCTTGCAGTTCTCATATCCAAAAAATGCATGTGACACTTCTCTTACAACCATAACAGTCAGCTCAGCGGTGATATTAATACACATATAAAAACTCATTCAGTTTCAAACAGAGAACTGTGTCTGGCAGGGTGGCCATCAAGCTCACAGAGTATGTGAGGTACATGCTAAGAGGAAGGGAGCACGAGTGTCCTGATGTCCACACACCCATCACTGACGCATGGCATGAAAATGACAGTTGCAATGGTGGAAACTCTCCCTTCCCAATACTGAACAAGGTGCAGCTACTTGAAATTGAAATTGATGAGGGGGACATGGAACACATATGGGGAGGTACAGTTATAATGTTTGTATTCTCATGTACACTGATGTAGACAGATTTTAAAATAGGGACTCTGACCATTTTTCAAGATGGCCTACAAAACCCTTAAAGAGTTAGTAAACCCTTTATTAGCAAACTTAAAACAAAATTCAGCTTCAAAAATAGCCACCTATTTCCTTCTTTATTTTTAGATCACAAAACAGTCTACAGCAATAACAGCACAAGGTATGTCACCACTGATCACCTCCTTTGGGCATTCCCTCAATTGGCATCTACTGCCCACTGACCTCACCATCTGTTTTTTGTGGCCCCCACCATCAAGCACCCTCCAATCCACCATCACGCCACCACAGTGCAGCATATCCCTGATGGGGAGACCACTGCTGCCACCAGGGAGAAGCGGTTCGATCCTGTGTGAAAGCAATGACTGGAGGGGATGGGGCAATGTGCTACTGGGCCAGGTAGCATGGGAGGGGCTTTTCTGGGAGTTCTCATCTAGACCAGCAGCCACCCAGTTTTTCTCCTTTTCTTTGGGGGTTCACCCACCCACCTTCAGGCACACTCAAATGGCAGTGGCCGAGGGGGGCTGGTGGCTTCTGGTCATTCACCCCAAAAATGATACTCCACCTAGCCATCAGCAGGTGCTGTAGTTGTAGCAGCATGTCTAAACCATCCCAGCCAGGAAGTTCCTAGGATGCTCTGTATCATTTGCCTTCCGCCTCTGCACAAGCCGTCCTGGGTTGTTAACATGCCAGAGTGGCACCTCACCACTTGGCACCCTGGAGCTGGCCGGATGGGCATGCTTTTGGAAGACCTGGATGCAGCACCCACAAGATGTACCTGCATCTAACTAGCCTGTAGTTTCACAGGTCCCCTTCTCCTATCTCTTGTGGAGAGGGACCATATCCACCACCCTCCAATCCTCCAGATCCACCCGTCACCAATGAGCAGCTGAATAGGTTTGCCAGTAGCTCAGACAGTGTTCCCTTCCTTTACAACCCCGAGATAAAACCCATCTGGCCCTGGTGCCTTATGCACTTTTAATCCTCTAAAACACCTTAAGAACCCTTTGTTAGGGGGCAGAACTGTCATAACTCACTCGTGGCTCTGCCACTTGTGAGTTATGGTCCTGCCCCTCACTCACAAAGAAATTGTGTATTTTGAGTAAGGCCATTGTGTATCCCCTATTTATCCAGTATGTCTGCCTTCCCCTCATTACCCACCCACAGCCCTTGGCTTTTGTATCCTTTCTATGCCCTCTTTGGTTTTCTTATCCCCAATATGCCTAAAATAAGCATTATTCTCATTACACCCACGACTGCTGGACATGATGCTCTAGGAATTTTGGTCCTTGAAGGGTGAAAGGAACGTTGCATTAGCCCTGCTGTTTGCTCTCTGAAAGATGCCAGTCTATGCACAGGAGACTGATGTCCCAAATATCATCACTGCGTCCGATCAGACTGCCCTCAGAGTTTCTCTGACCAGGTGGACATTATGCTCCACTGAGATGTTTGGGGGCCTGTAGCATAGTCCCCGGGTGACTTGTTTGCCCCCCTTTTCTGCTGGCTCACCTAAATGAACACCGACACTATTTCTACCCCTCCTCCATTTCCTCCACAGTACTCCCTCCCCTACGAAAACAGCTACACCACCCCCTTTCACGTCACATCTGTCAAATCTATCTCTTTTTAAACGGTCTCCGTCCCTCTTATCCTAATGTCTCAGTCCACTCTCCCCTCCCGGTCTCACAATGTCACCAAATCTTCCCTTTAAAGTACATCAGGCCCTCCTGCATGCCTATTTTGCTAGTTGAGCTAATCATACTGGCGTGCATGTAAGGGAGGAGAGCTGCCCTTCCATTCGTTCTCATCCTCCTCTCCCCCCATGGGTCGCCTCTCAAGGTGCTCCCCTGCTCTGCAGTCCTTCCTTTGATGATCTTCTGCAGCAACCCCCTCCTCCCCCTATCCTCAGCTGTAAATCCTCCAAGACAGTACCTGCCCACTTTCTTTGTCAGTACTCCATTCCCTCCTGGCACAGAAGCAATCTATCTTTAGTATAAATGCAACCGGTGCACAAGGTCCTCTAGTTGACCAGAAAAAGAAAACTATACCTCTTGTACCAGATCCTCAGCCAAGTGTTAGCCTACCTAATGGTCTCTCTCTCTCCCCAAAGAGCGGAGCATCTTCCATGTGAATGCCAGGAGCAAACTTGCACGCTGTGGGTACAGCAATCCCTGCCAGACATCCTGGTCATTACTATTAATGGTACAGGTCACTGGTAAGGCCGCATCTAGAGTAATGAGTTCATTACTGGTGCCCACACCTCAAAAAGGACATTAACCTGCTGAAGAAGGTCCAGAGGAGGGCTACAAAGATAGCGGGTCAGCAGGGTAAGGCATACAAGGAGAGGTTGAGGGCACTTAACATGTACTCCCTGGAAGAGTGGAGGGAAGGGGGGGGGACAGGATTGGGAGCTTTAAGTATTTGAAAGGGATAAATTAGGTGGATAAGGAGAGTCTCTCTAAGCCGAGTGGCAACCATAACATGAGGTGGCATGGCCTTAAGCTGGAGGGTGGGAGGTTTAAGAGGGAGGTCAGGAAGCACTTCTTCAGAGAGAGGGTGGTGGGCACTTGGAATGCGTTGCCAGAAGATGTCGTCTCGTTGAAGACAGGGGGCAGCTTTAAGAGAGTCTGGGATAAGCATGGGGGAAGAAGGATGGTAGGAGTGGGGAGGGAGGGCAGGGACATTAGCTCAAGCTGTGGATCCTGCAATATGAGCAGCCTTGATGGACCAAATGGCCTTCTGCTGGCTTCTTTGTATGTTCGTACTACAGCCTGGCTCTTTGCCCTGACTGATGGGAATGTCAGGATTACTGCTTACGTGGTCCACAGACAGGACTGTGGGAAGCATGGGGATAGTGCATGTGTGTTGCAGTTTCAAGTGCAGTGTCATTGTCAGTTTGCTGTTCCTTCTCCCATGAACTTATCCTGTGTAGAGTACCTTTCCCTTCTTTCCTCCCCATTTTTGTTGGTGGTATCTATGCCTCTATGAGGGTCAAGCCAGACACTCACTCACTCTCCGATTTTCTTGCTTCCCTGTCTTCCCTCTCTTTCTCTGGTGAGTTACTGATTTTCAGGGACCTTTAGCCTTCCTCTAGAGTGAAATCATCCACTCAGAAAACTGAACACCAAAATCTCACTCAACTCAATAAAGAGCCTACCTGCCTCAGACCACATAACTAACCACTCCCAAAATTGACTGCGTCCTATCCGCTCACCCCTCACCATACTCTTGCCACTTAACGTAAGCTGCCAGAGGGTTGACTATTTTCCCAGCCTCTCTTGGTCCCTCCTTTCCCTAATCCTCTCCTGCGTACCCACCCTGCCACATATCTTTGTGCCATCTGCAAATAAACTCATCCCCTGTATGCCTTCTCCTATATCTCAAATGAACATATTAAAGAGTACCGGTCTAAAGACCCAACCCTGTGGTACCCCACTCTACTACCTTCCCAATTACAAAGTGAGTTTCATTTACTAAATCAGTCTCTGGATCCTCCCCCAGCCAGCTGCTATCCAAATGGATAAGCATCACACCAGTCCCAGGTTCTGCAGCTTCTTCACAAGTTTTCTGTGAGACACTGAACGAGTCCAGGTAAAGGACCATCTACAGCCCAGCCTCTGTCCCAGATGCTTTCAGCAAACACCAGACAGTACACTGTATCTGTAACATCCACCACCCTAAACCACCCCTGAAGTTCATCTTGGCTGGGTCTAGGTCTCTTAACCTGCTCTCCCCTCTGGGAAGATCTTCACAGAGATATTCTGGAAGGTTATCTATTCCCTCAACACCTCTACCCTGGCCCTCAAACTGGGTGACTGACCCCCCCCCCCAATGTAGCTAGTGTTTTTTTTGTTAAATTTAGTTTTTGCCAGTCTTGTCCCATCTGACTGACCCTCACAAGCCCCATCACCCAGCTTCTTCAGAGCTTACCTCTCTCCACTTCTCCTCCACCAGAGGACCTCTTTCAGAAGAGTCTGGTCACCAGTGCTGGGCCTGCAGCAGCTCTGACTTCATCCTGCAGCCAGGGGATTTTTCACCATTTTTGCCTTAGGGCCCAACACGCATACAGTGAATGTGATGTGCGTATTCAGTCTCCATAGTGATGCTCCAGGCACGTGTTGTGTGTGGGGTCCCTCTTCCTGTATAGTTTTGCTGTGCTGCCGACAGAATTCCCACAGGTGACAGATGAGCCACGAGACACTGTCAACCCCCTCACTGAAAGGGGATAGCTGTCCTGGGGACGGTCAGTCCTCCTTCTACAGGATGACCCCTGAGCGACCCACAGACCCACATCTGTTTTCAAACCTGGGTCTTCAGTGTTGCAAGAGGTAGCGCCTCTACCCTACATGCCACTTGGCCAGCTAGTAGCTATGGTTTTTTAACAATTTTATCACTGTTTGTGCATTCTCTGCCACTCCTCCTTCACTGTTTGTGACATCACAGTTGTTGTGGAAAGGATTACGATGTTACAAATGGAGGATTGCGATTTCAGCGAAGGATTAAACACCAGGATTTAATCAACTATAGGGACAAGGATCCCGATTCCATGCAGGTTAACTTAGTAATTGGAAATAAAAAGGAACAGTAATACAAACAGTGTATAAAATATATTATAGATCTAGGGAGTGCTGCAGACCAAATTGGAGCACTCCTTTCCTCTGCACGTGAAACATTCTTATTCTGTGAACAGCATCTTACACGTAGATGCCCTGGAAACAGGGACGTTCCGGGACAGTTAAAAAAAAAAAAAAAAAATTATATATATATATATTTATTACACACACACACACACACACACACACACACACACACACACACACACACACACACACATTATTGATTGCGCTCAATCAATAATATAATATGTACCCAGTCACTGGATAAGCATGGTTTCACTTGTGTTCTGCTTGAGCCAGAGCACTTCAGCTTTGCTGTTCTCTTTCTTGAGCAGAACGCATGTGAAATCAGTCTTATCCAGCAACGCGTGGCTCCGGGGCAAATCCAGCAACGAGTGGCTCTGGCGTACATATTAATATACAAACTGAACTGCATCTAAAAAACAGTATTTTGTTTTCAAAAGGTTTCCCAGACAAACTCACACTAGGTCCACCAGCTCAAATTAGGATCTTGTTTCATAATTTTCTGGACTTGAAACACTTCCAAAATCCTATTAACTGAAGCACTTAATGTAAAAGAATGTGAAACAGTGCTCATGGGGAGATCAAGAAGGTTGATGAGTAGCCTTGCTCATTGTAAAGATGTCTAAACTAGAGGCAACACACACACACACACACACACACACACACACACACACCCACGATCCCAACTTTCTGGCACAGTCATCGTTTATTGTTGTTATAGTACATGGGCTGGCAGCAGTCTGTACTGGAAAGCATTAAGCCACAGTCAGCCTAACCCTTGCAATGTACCTGCATTTGCTGGGAAATAAAGGATATTCTGGATTCAATACTGGTACAGACATAATAAATTTACCTTTTGAAGTATTTTCAGGAGTTTCTCGGAGAAGGCTGTAAATTCTAAATCTTAAATACATTTTATGTAGTAAATGCAGATCATCGGCTTTTGCCCATTGTCAGGCCAAAAATAAGTGGTCACCCAGAATTCCCAGCCAACTCAACTGGCTATTACCTTCGTAGTCTCAGTTGATTATGAGTGGGCAAAGCCTGGAGGTTGAGAATGTAGCTGGGAGTGGGTAACAAATTGTTGAAGCTGCCAACTGCAACTAAACTTTGGATCTGGCCTAAAGCTTCAATTAGCAGTCCTGAAATTTTGAAAGCTGCACAGAAATGATATCACAACTTCAAAACTAAACTTTTTTTCTTCATAACCAGGTGGCTATCAATGCAACATATCTGATGGTCAAAACTAATCAGGCTTTTATGGTCAAAATAAAGACACACACACACACTGCACCCTAATCTTACTAGCCATTTGATTTATGCACAGTTTTGGTGTCCAGCACCAATTTCAGATGCTCATTGTGCCCTTAAAGTTTTTAGGATTTTTTTTTCCTTAAAAAACAAGAATTTGTAGCTGCTCTGGTCCTTGAAAAACTAGAGTTGGCTAGTTCTACACCTTTTATTGCATACACATCACCCTCTAGCCTACATTAAACTTACAGGCATATGCAAATTTAATTGGCATCACCATGTTGCTTTGGTTACTATTGTCTGTCAAGCTTTCAAAGTGTACTTCATAATGGGGAACACAGCATGTACTTGGCTACGATACATTAGCTCGCTATTGATGGTGCTGCGGTACAAAACCTTTCCATCACAGCCG
This sequence comes from Neoceratodus forsteri, assembly GCA_016271365.2. NCBI lineage: Eukaryota > Metazoa > Chordata > Ceratodontiformes > Ceratodontidae > Neoceratodus > Neoceratodus forsteri. The sequence continues at coordinate 260,151,137 of JADMNL010000027.1, read as the reverse complement.
CAGTTTGAATCGACGCACCTAGTGCCAGCAGTGGAACCAAAGAAAGATCAACTCAACTGTAGTCAGAGTTTCTGCATCTCAATCATGTTAAGCTGGGGGTGCATTCCCAATGCTGGGAACTGGCACTTTTCCCTACTTGCTTGATCAAGACCCTGCACCAATGCCAGAACTGAACCTGTAGCGAGTAGAAAGAGGAACAAAAAAAAAATCCCAGGACATACCCTCCCCCCAGCATTTTACATATGGTCAGATTTCCTGACATCCCACCCCTCACGTAAATCAACAATATAGCTGCAAAGCAACTGAATTTTAAGTAGGTTAAACTGTTGGTGGTACTTTTTTTCAGTGATGGTAGGGGGAAAATTTGGCCAGGACACTGGGGAAACCCTCATCTCCTTTCAAGAAGTATCATGGAATCTTTAATGTCCACCTGAGCAACCACTAGAAAGGGCAGACAGGACCTCAGTTTAATGTTTCACATGAAGGATAGCACACCTCAACAGTACAGCATCCCCTTATTACTACACCCAAGTCAAGCGTTTATTATGTTAGGAGTTCAATCCCAATGTGGGACTAGAACCCACGATGTTCTGACCTAGAGGCGGGTATCCGACTAACTGAACCATATGGACACACCGAATATAAACCCTGAGAGGCGCCACCAAGCTCAAGCTGTCCAACAGACCTAAAAACCTAGCAGGATCTAGATACCATTTTACATTAATATTGGATCACATCTGCAGTCAAAAGGTGCACAGAATCCACTGAGATGTTACTTATCCTCATACCTGCAGGAAATATCAGGTCCAGTATGTGAACCCTCTTGTGCATGGCTGCAGTAATTTCTCATCTAATCCCTCGGCTCCTCAGTAAGCTGAAGGTTTTGGTTGCAAAATGTTCTAAGGCCTCATTTCTCTCCCACCCCCCAAAACACTGAAATCCCCAAGTACAATAAGTCTCAACAGATCCAGCTTATTCTGTGTCACAGCCATTTACCATTACTGTTAAAAGTTGCACAAAATTACAGTACTATGCATATAAAGATCTTACTATAAATGTTTCAGTGCAACAAGCAGTGCTTCAAAAGTAATGGCTTATAGCACAGGGCCGCTTATTTTGGTTCGACTGAATAAAAATACTGTATTCTTTGCATCTTCTACTGATGCAATATGAACTGTTAATAATGAACTCCTCACAAATCTGAGAAGCAGAAGTGATGCAGTGGTAACCCTTGCTACTGCAAGTCTGCTGCTACCAAACGGCTTAACCAGCTATCAGTGACTAAATTACCCTTTAAGTCTTATGCTCTGCATTTGTGGAAACTAGTAGAAAAATGCCAGGTGGCACCATGCTGTATTTATTCTGTGCAAATTAATAAAATAATATATGGGATAGTATCCATTATGGCACCAACTCCATTAAAAAGGGACACCCTGGATAGAAGAAAAAAGGCATCAGTTGCTGCAGGAATGCCCGATTAGGGCTTTCAGCATTAAAGTAAACTTTTATACAATGTTACCAGATTGACCATCATGTCATTGGTCACCACGTTATCTCACACACACGCTAGGCGGTTTCAGTGGAGGATATGCTAATGAGGCTACCAACTAATGGCAAAATTGATAGCCCTCATTACCATACCCCACCCACTGAAAGCAGCCTGCTGTGTTAGATGGCCGCAGGCAACTCTGTGACATGATGGTCAGGGCGGGTCTTTCAAAAATCAGATAATACTGGATGCAGATACTAAATTTTACTTGCTGAAAGCCCTAATTGAGCATTTCTGCAGCAACTGCTGCCTTTTTTTTTAACTATCCAGAGTGTCCCTTTAATAGATTCTAGTGACACTATAACCTGAGTGCGAATCTTGTTACGTCTTCCCCCACTCCCAAGTTGCCCAACATCTACAGGGCACAGAGTCAAAGGCCTCGCTGAAGTCTGGATACAGGATGTCTATATCCAGGCTTCTTGTCCACTGCCCGAGACACTTGAATTCTAGAAGATTTGTTTGGCAGGGCCTCTGTTTCATGAAGCCATGCTAGTTACTGGTCCCGGAAACAGATTTTCCAGACAGTCTGTCAAATGCTGCTTTATAATAGCCTCCAGCAGCTTCCCTATGATGAAGGTCAGGCTGACCAGTTTGTAGCTGCCCCGGTCTCCCCCTCACCACTCTTATGCTGAAGCACAAAATCCACCACCCTCCAATCCATGCTGACCACATCTCATCAGTGAGCAGCTAAACAAATCTGCCAAAGTTTCCGTCAGAGCCTGCCACCTGTCTGAGCACCCGGGAATGCAACCTGTCAGGCCCCATCCAGTTCTAGCACCCTCTAAGACCAATTTATAGTGCTTTGTTGGAACAGATGCATCCTGTTCACCATAATCTGGAATATTACTCTTTGCCCACAACTTCTACAGTTAACATTTGCAAAAATACAAGTTGTGCAGTCTGTTTTGATTTGTGTTTATAGTCCTAGTGTGTCCTTCCCTTTGTTTGCTACCAAGGATTTTTTATTAAATTAGCCTCAAGTTATATGGTAGTTTTATAGCCCGGGGAGGGAGGGAGAGAAGAGATCTCCATCTTAGCAAGATTTATTGCTCCTCTTTTTTCTACAATGCCTCCTGTCCCATGCGAAAGTGATGCAGCTGGGACCATCGATTCAGTTAGTAAAAGAGATAGGTGCCTGATGTTATGGCCCCCACTAAATAGCTCCAGTTCAATATGTTTGAGGTGTGTGTGTTGGGGTGTAGTCTGGTCAGCAGGAGTAAATGTTTTTCTTTTAAAACTTATTTAATCAAACTACACACAGCCATAAAAAGCACACAATCACCCCAGATCATAAGTGCTATAATTAGTAAAGACTCGAGTTGTTTTCTTACAGAACAACCAATGAATCAGCCCTCATGTATTTGCTAAACTGTAAATGTAGCCATTAGTGCTCACTGGATAAGGAAGGTTGCTTAACCTCACAGCTCTCCTGTTGTACAATTGACTATAAACCAGTATCTGCTGAATCCATGGTCCTGGATACATCTCTGTCACATGGGACAGGAGTCATTGTAGGAACAAGAAGAGCAATAAACCATTCTAAGCTGGAGATCCCCAGGGACCACAAAACTAGCAGGATAATTTAGAAAAAACTCCTAATAGCAGACAAAAGGAAGGATGCACTAGGACCACACACACACACACACACACACACACACACACACACACACACACACACACACACCCCCCACACCCAAAAACACTGCACAACATATGTTTTTGCAAATAGGGTAGTGTGTTGCAGGGGGGTGTGGGCAGCAGTTTTCCTTGGAACTCCCAGGGAGGTTGGGGATGTCTGGTCTGCTAGAGTTTTGATCAGCTGAGGGCAGAAATATGGCACCATAGATTGGAGTCAGGAACATTATGGCATAAGGTAAACCAAAATGGGGTGTGGGAGGGGGGAGAAATCAAGGGCTGGAACTCAGACTGAGTGAGGGGCAGGAATGGAACTGGGGCCAAGGCAAGTTCCCCGAGGCCCCGTTCCCCAAAGGGAAGGAGGGAGCTTCGAGAAATAGATGGACACTGGTAAGAGGAACATGAAGGACAAATAAGGGAAGGAGGGTGGTGGCAACATCCCCAGAGGTGCTGTTGAGGAATAGATTCATTCCACTGACTGGGGGGGAAGGGTGGTAACACACCAACAGCAGAGAGATACGAGGACTATGGGAGGAATACACAGGGGAATGGACATGGGAATGGATGGGAGAGTGAGTAAAAAAAGGCAGGACACAAAGGGGATGGGGACAAGCAGAGAAAGGGCCCAGTGGAGAGCAGGTGGCTTGGGACGGGAGGAAGGTAGCGCAATAGAGGGTCAGGCAAGGGTGGGGGAGGAAATCAGGTGGAAGGTGGGGAAGGGAGGGCTGTGATCCTGGGAGACTCCATAGTCAGAGGAGTGAGATGGGGAGACACAAGGGTTAAAGGAAAATGGTGAAAACTACACTGTATAGCGGGGATGGGGCCAAAGATAGAGGCTATGGGCCGGGGTGGGATAGCCACACCTCATCATTCACCTGGGTACAAATGATCTGGCTGACAGTGAGGCAGAGGTGGCCAAGGGCAGATTCAAGGAAGTGACACAGATCTGTAGAAGAAAGGATGGGGAGGTCAGTAGCCTTCTCAGAAGTGCCACCAGTGCCAAGGGCCAGCACTGCAAGGAAGACCAGGATAAAGAAATTCAATATCTGGCTCAGGGGGTGGTGTGAAGAAGAGGGTCATGGAATAATTGGTGACTGGGGGGAACACATGGGGGGAAACTAGGATCTATGTGCAATGGACAGGCTGTACCTCAACAAGGAGGGAGTGAGGGTGCTAAAAGGAAGGATCTGACAAGCATATTAGCAAGGAACAAAATTTAAACTGACCGGGGGGCAGCAGGGATCATAATACCAATTGAAACCTGGATGAGGCGGCCATTAGCCCCCGCAATTCAGGACAGAAGGAGGTAGGGGTGGATTGGAGGCAAGATAGGATGGGACCAGGTACAGAAGGGAGGGATAGGTAGTCCAGGAATGGAGGGGGACAAGAGTCATGGTGGAGGTTAATGGAGGTGGCTCTAAATGCAAGGAGCTTGGGGAAACAAAATGGCCGAGCTGCATACACTGATGGCAGAGGGGGAAGGGGATATGGCTGCCATCAGAGACATGGGCCACACCTAACCATGACTGGGATCTCTCCGTCCTGGGATACAAGCTATATAGAAGGGACTGGGGGCGGTTATGTACATAAAAGGAAGGCATCACCTGTATGTATGGGAAGGGATCACCTACACTAGGGAAATGGAGACAGTAGGATGGATAGAGCTGCGGTGTGTTCAGGTGCAGTCATCAAAAGGCAGTAAACTAAGGATAGGAGTTGTGAATAGGCCACCCAATCAGGAGGAGGAGGAGGAGGAGCTAGACAGGGAGCTGGGGTCCAAAATTGTGGTGATGGCTGGCAAGGGGGAACTAGTGATCATGGGAGACTTCAATCTACCTGGGGTGGATTGGATGATCCCTTGTATGTCCTGTACAAGGACACAAGCACTGGTGGAAGCATTTCAGAGTGTATTCCTGTCACAGTGTGTTCAGGAACCAGGATACTGACCATCGTTCTGCAGAGTGCACGTGTCCAGGAGGTGAGCGTGGAAGCACCACTGGCAGGAAGCTACCACAACATGGTGTGGTTTCATATGGACATGGGCAAAGAGAAGACAAGAGTGCTGGACTTCAGAAGGGCATACTATGGGAAGATGGGGGATATTCTGGAAGGGCACCTCACTGGAATTAAGAAAGAAATGGGGGTGAACCAGAAATGGTCGGTCATCAAGGAAGGGCTACTGGCAGCTACTAATGTGTGAGTCAAAGTGAAGAGCAAAAAAAGATAGACCAAAGAAGCTCAGCTGGTTTGATAGGGAGGATGATCATACAGTTAAAAGCAAAAGGACTGTCTTCAAAAGATACAACAGCTCTGGAAGAGACAAGGACAGGGAGGAATACAACAACTAAGCTAAAAAGTAAGCAGTGTAGTAGTACCAGCCAAGGTCAAGAAAGAACTGCAGCTGGCTGACGAGGTGAAAATGGGTGAGAAGACCTGCTGCCAGCACATCAGGGAGAAGAGGGTTGTTAAGGAAGAGATATTCAGGCTGAAGAAGGGGGTGCAGCGTAGTGTGGAAAAGGCAGACGTAATTAATGAATACTTCTGTTCAGTTTTCAAGTAAGAGAAGGATGGCTCAGGCCCTCAGGGAAAGAGGGGGTGGTGTAACAGGCATGGGGGGGGGACCACAGATGGGGAGAGAGTGAAGATGGGTTTAAAGTCCCTGAAGCTGGATAAGTCCCCGGGGCCAGATGGCCTACACCCAAGGGTTCTGAGGGAATTAGCAGACATGTTGGTGGGTCCCCTGGCAGATCTATTTAATACCTCTCTTGAAACAGCTAATGTAGTGCCATGAAATAAGACTGGACCGAGGGACAAACTGGGTAATTATCAGCCCATCAGTCTGACCTTGAAAGAGGGGAAGCTCATGGAGACCATTCCTAAGGAAAGATTGGTAAACTTTCTGGATAATGGACTCCATGACAACAGGCAGCATGGGTTTGTGTCAGGGCAGTCTTGCCAGACCAACCCAATTGAATTCTTTGATTGGTTAATAAGAACAGTGAACAAAAGCCAAGCAGTGGGCATACTGTGTATGGACTTTCAATAAGGCCTTTGACTGTTCCCCACAGGAGATTGATTAGGAAGCTGGAGGACTTGAGGGGGCTTGGGTGAAACGGGCTAGGTGAGTAAAACACAGATTACAGGACAAAAACTGAAGGTGGTGGTTGGGGGGGGGGGTTCTCTGAAGCTAGGCCACTCACTAGCGGGGACCCACAGGGCTCGGTGCTCAGCTCAGTGTTATTCAACATTTCATTTGCGATATTGCTGAAGGAGTACAAGGCAAAATATGCCCGTTTGCAGATGACATAAAACCTGTGGGAGGGTGGACACGAAGAAAGGGAGACAGGACATTAGAGAAGACCTGGCTAAACTAGAGAGATGGTTGGGTACGTGGCAACAAGGATTCAATGCCAAAAAGTGTAAGGTAATGCACTTAGACGCGAAGAAGCAGGAGACCACATATTGCCTTGAGGTATGTACAGGTCACCAAGTCAGTGGAGGAGAAAGACTTGGATGTGATCATCACGAGAGACAGGAAGAACTCTGCACACTGCAAGAAAGCAGCAGCCAAGGTGAATAGGATACTAGAATGCACAGCCAGGGGTATAACCAGCAGAAAGGCAGAGGTCATCCTGCCACTGTACAAGTTACTGCTTAGGCCACATCTGGAGTACACTGTGCATTACTGGCACCCTTACCTAAAGAAGGGCATCAACTTACTGGCAACAGTGCAGAAAAGAGTGACCAAGATGCTTAAGGGACATCAAGGTAGGCCCTTCGAGGACAGACTTCAGGTGCTTTTACATTATAAGATACCTGAAGCATTGCTATCTGAATCTGTTTCCTCCACTACGACAGCACCGCCCTCTTCTTTTACACGCTGTGCCTGTACAGTGTTCCAATGGCCTTCCCATGTTTTGGGGGCATTTCTGGTGAAGGAGTTAGTGAATGGGAGTGGCACCAGTGCAAGCGAAGCAGTGTTTTTACATGCTTAACAAAAAAAAAAAAAAAAAAACAAACAACAACAACACACCTGCACAGGTGCACTCTGAGGTCCGGTCCCAACAAAGTAGGGAATGCTCTGTGCCACAATGCAGTGACCTGCAATGCTCTGGCAGCTCTTTACACTGCCAGATCTGGACCAGTGTGCAAATAATCTGCCCTGGTGGCACTGGTGCAGATCCAGATCCAGAAGTGTAAAAGCCCTATTCCTCAACGTGTACTCCCTGGAGGACAGAACAGAGAGAAACAACATCACCGAAATCTATAAATCCCTGATGGGTTTCAAGAAAATCAACTCAAAGACTATTCAACTTTAGTGGAACACAACCACTAGGTGGCACCGTCTCAAATTGGGGTGGGCACTTCAAGAGGGAAATGAGGAAGCACTTTTTCACTGAAAGGGTAGTAGAAAAGCAGAATGAGTTGCCGGAGGAAGTAGTCTCCCTGAAAACTGTAGACGGCTTCACAGGGGATGGGACAGGGTAAATGGGAAAACTGCATGTGGGGAGTGGAGGGAGGGAGAAATGGATAGCGAGGATAAGGCGTGGATCACTTGGTAAATACCAAGAGGTCTGCAAAATCAAGCAGTCTAGACAGACCACAAGTTTTTTTTTCTGCTGGCTGTTTTCGTGCTTTCTTGTGAGTAGCATGAGTATGGTCCTGTATGCTTTCTACCATATGAGCTAATGCATTAAGTTAATCGGAGCTCATGGAGACCGGAGGGGGTAAACAATGACCACCTGGACAGTTCTAGTTGCACAGCCCAAGAGTAGCCAATCAGAGCCAAGAATTTCTGGTGCCTAAAACTTTTCAAACTGAACAATAGGAGCTTGCTTGAGAGGCACACTGAAGACTACTGATTCTAGGAGCCTGACTACAGGGGTAGAAGGAAGCTGTGTCTTGCAGCCAGGACCCCCTCTCCTCACACCGGACCAGCTGCTCAGCTCATTGGAGCACACAAAAAAATCCAAAGAGGCCAAAACAAACAAATACAATTTTTTTTTTTTTAAGCTCATTGGAGCTCTTGGAGACGGGAGGAAATTTTTAAAGAATTTGACGACAGCCGCTCACCAGAGTGCAAAAAAAGAACTCAAAGAATTTTAACTGAGCTCATCAGAGCTCACGGAGAGGAGGCTAAAGAACTTCACTAATTCAGCTGAGCTCATTGGAGCTCACAGGGAATGGAGAGGGTGAACAACGGCCACCTGGACAGTTCTAGTTGTACAGCCCCAGAATAGCCAATCAGGGGGTGAACGGCAAACATTTCTGCCCACTGTCCCACCCCCACCACTGGCAGACATGCACACTGCCCAGGGCTGCCCTGGCTGGAGGCTGTACAGGGAGGAGGGGCACCCTGAAGCTGAGGTAGTAGGGACTGGTGGTACTCAGACTAAGTAAGGCGCTGTCATTACAAGAAAACAGCAGTCTAATGGCACTGAATGGACAGAGTTCACTGCCAACTTGCACCCTGAACTGAGGGCCTTGAGAAGCAGCTAGTATGCTAGTGGTACTAAGCTGACACAGTATACTGCAAATTCTTTCCCCCCGACAAATCATTTCTTACATTCTTGCTGCATTATTGTATTAGTATTGGGGGGGACAAAAAACTGATTTTAGAACATGGGAGTACTCCAAAAGATTACTGATTAACTGTGTTCACAACTTGCCTGATGCTATCAACTACTTACCTGGTTAAGGGAAAGTTATTGAATGATAAGTTTATGCTGTGCACTGAGATAATAAGTTGGGCCCTACCTGCGTAAGTCGGAGTTTCTGTATATCGAGTTTTAATAATTGGGGAGCCATAAACTATAAAGAGGGCAATGAAACAGTAGTATTTAATAACATGGGCTTTGGACATTTGATTATCCTGTGGATACAGCAGTAGTTGCCAAAGTTGGCTTTGAGCTTTGAAATACCTGAATTATGAATATTAATTCACACTGAGTATCAGAGTACAGTGTTACTGTGTTTGGAGGCCTTGTGATCCAAGGACTATACTATCTGACCTTCAATCAGTTCTCCCCAATTCCTTCCAACTCTAATTTTGTTTCTGTTTGAAACAGCTCTGAAAAGGAGCAATTATCAATACAATTATTGTCTGTGCAATCTAATTTTCAGCCAACTACCCCACTCATAGTCCCAATCTGTTTTAGGAAAAACTAAGTGGAAACTAAGCTGCTTGCTTACAGCTACACCAGTCACTATGCTAATCTGTTACCTACTCCGATTGCTATAATCTGTAGGAAGGAAAACCTACTTTTACAATGTAATATTGGGCTGTACATTGTGCACCAATTGTTACTGCTCATATCTAGTGTGTGTGTGTGTGTGGCTTGAGTGATTGTAAAGAATTTATGGTCTATCTATATAGATAGAACAGTGCTATCTCAGAGTACTGCACATGCTCCCCTACCCCAGAGTGAGAAGCCAATGACAAGCATCTTAACTGAACTCAGACGAAAAGAAATTCACAGTATTAACCACAGATGTTATCTGCTCACTGCTATCTCTCAAGCCTTGGTCTGCCGGAAAAATCTCTCTCGTCGCACTTCCCCACCCTCTTTGTTCACCAGAATTCTTAAATAACGCACACCATACCCGAGCCCCCCACCCCACGCAGCATCATGCCTCTGTATGGTCCCTTCTACATACTAAATACCCAGAACCAGCTATCCCTAGTTTGCAGGAAGATGTTGTACTATGCAGTGGCAATAAAAAAGGTATTACCCATGGCATACACAGATTCCACTCATACAGTAGAAAGACTGTCCTCCCTCCTACAACCATTCTAAAGGCAGCCCTACTCCTATTGCCACTTACTGCTGGTGATATAGAGACCAATCCTGGACCACAGCTGCTTAACAGTAGAACTGCATCCCCTGCAGATCTCACCTGGAACTGCTCCAAAGGATTAAAAATAGTACACATGAATATTAAACAGCCTGCGCCCCAAGATGCCAGATCTAGAAGCCTGGATGAATCTCTACTCCCCAGATGCAGTGGCAGTCACTGAAAGTTGTAGATATCCCAGGATACAAAGTGTTCAGAAAGGACAGGCTTGGAAAAAAGAAAGGTGGAGGAGTTCTACTGTACATCGGAAACTCCCTCCAGTCCTCTGAAGTCAAGCTACCTTCACTTGATACTATGGCAAATGATTATGTCCTTGCCAAACTTCTTCTAGGAAACACCAAACCTCTGTATACAGTCTGCAACTACAGCTCTCCCACAATAGCCAAATCTGCCTTGTCAGAGCTCCTTGAATGTCTTGGGGAACTGTCCCCTCACAAACTCATAATCCTAGGGGACTTTAGATTCGTGTAGGCCTTGGATCCCTTTTTCCAGCAAATTTAGATTAATCAAAGACTCCCATCTCCACCAAATTAATGGGAAGCCAAGATGGCGCAACAGCATAATGAGGAACCACACACTGCTAGACTGGGTCCTTGTGTTCAGACCTGAAAAACATTAAGCTGCTGGGACCTTCTTGGACTCACTGAGTGTTCACTTCCCCATATACTGTACCTGGAGAAATAGTTTCCCCAAACCGCCTCCAAAAACTGTCGTTAGTAGAGACTGCTCCAAGCGCAATAGTGAAACCTTCCTCAATTACCTCTCTTAAGACCCAGTCCACACTACACTGAAAACTCCCCTCTTTATTTATTTTATTTATTCGAATATTCAGAAAGACCTTTGAGTCATAGTCTCATTTACAAAGGTTCTACGTCATACATGCACACATTTCACAGAGGACGGTACTTAAAGGAAAACTACACCCAAAACTTGAAAAAATATATGTTGTGCAGAGTGTTTTAATTTGTATGTGAAGTTCTAGTGTTTCCTTCCCTCAGACTGGTATTAGGAGTTTTTCCCCAAATTAGCCTGCTAGCTTTATGCTAGTTTTATGACCCCTTGGGATCTTCATACCTGATAGAATAATTGTATTTCTTGTTCCCACAGTGCATCTTGTCTCATGTGACTGTGATGTAAGAGACCCAACATTCAGCACACACATGCCAAACAAACTAAATATCTTGGAAGCTTTACAAGCTGCACAAAAATTACCAGCAGCAAAGTTTTTCAGGACAGTAAAACCTTTAGGATGAGGGTGTTCACCAAGCTGAATTCTACAGATTTTAAAATATAGCCATCTCTACTGTCGTGAACTGATTGTAATGCAATGCTTTCTGCTGGATTTATGGGCTCTGCTGCATCACCATCACATGAAACAAGGTGCACTGTAGGACAAAGAAATGCAATAAAGCTATTTGATATGGAGATCTCCAGGGGTCGTAAAACTACCCTAAAGCTAGCAGGCTAATTTAGGAAAAACTCCTAATGCCAGTCAGAGGGAAGGAAACACTAGAACTTCACATACAAATTAAAACACTCTGCACAGCATATATTTTTTCAAGTCTGGGTATAGTTTCCCTTTAAGATACAGAAGGAAAGAAACATTAGAGGGTCCAAACAGTTACCGCAACAGTTTGAGTTTACACCTGTAACGTTACAGAAGGAGTTTTCGCAAACGTTGTTGAAACCACTTATGAGGTGGTTTCAACAACGGTTACAAAAACAGTTCTGCCTCTGTAACGTTACGAGCTGTAGTGTGGATGCGTGAGTGTGTAGCCCCAGCATTGCCATCAGTGCAGCGCAAATGGCATTGTGGGATAGAGTGCTGACCACAATGGTCACCAGTCACCCACAATGTGGACCAACTGTATAACAGTTATCATGCCAGTTCACTGGCAGTGTGGACACACTGCAACGTTTAGCATCTGTAATGGTTTGAAACCGTTACAGGGTTTTAGTGGTGTAGTCTGCACAGGGCCCAAGGTTAGCTGGAAAGACCTGGACACCATATCAGACATAAATATAGCCTTGGACTTCATCATTCACAATGTTACAATCAGCCATAAATAGGCATGCCCCTCTCATACAAAGGCGGTATAAGGGCCTGTGCTCAAAGTGGCTATCCCCTTGACCACCACATCGTGATGAAGCAGCGAGACAGGGCCTGGAATGCGTACAAAGACACTTGTTCACCACAGGATTGGCAAGAGTACAGGAAATTATGGATCCTGTGCAAATCCACTCTGAAAAATGCCAAGATCTGCTACATCAGAAATTTGCAGACAGGGAACCTGAGCAACCCAAAGCACTTCTGGGTTCAAATCAACAACCTCTTAGAAGGGTGTCAAACTGACTTGTCAGGAAATATGAATAAAAGGCACACTGGTAGAGGATCCCCCAACTCATTGCAGAAAACTTCAACAAGTTGCATTAAACTATAGGAACAAGAAAGGGACAGGATCAGATGTATTTCAGTACAGTAGCTGCTTCTTGTTGTTTTTACAGGGTTTCTTGTGGATTTTACATGGTAGAAGGTTATCTCTTTTCTTTCTTACTACTTCTAAGGGGCTAGCAGGGTATTGTTTTTGGGGCTGTTGGAAGTTTGAAAACTGGTTTGTTGGCTGTAAGTGGGCTCATTTGTTGGATGTTTCACTATGTAATAGGCTGCGCTGGTGGAGGCCTATTTCTTCTGATTTAAAACCTATTTGGTTGGATTTGCTTGGGGCTGGTTATTTGAATTGGAGACCTATATCTGTTAATTTCAAGCCTATTTTGATATGTTGTTCGTGAAGCTGATTGAATTGGGAGACCTTTTTCCTTTGGTAGTAAACATATTTTGGGGGGCTTTGAGTTGAATTTTGATTCCTTTTTGCTGACTTCACTAGCTGCAAAGGTTAGTGCATAGTGGGGGAAGGGTGTTAATGGTCTGGCCAGGTCTCACTCAGCTAATTGACTGGAGGCAGAGCTGAATCAGGTTTGTGGTGTTAGTTGCTTTGGCTTCTCAGAAGGAACTAGAAGGGGACAGGATCAGATGCGTTTCAGTACAGTAGCTGCTTCTTGTTTTTACAGGGTTTCTTGTGGATTTTACTTGATAGAAGTTTATTTCTTTTCTTTCTTACTGCTTCTATGGGGCTAGCACGGTATTGTTTTTGGGGATGTTGGAAGTTTGAAAACTGGTTTGGTGGCTGTAAGTGGGCTCATTTGTTGGATGTTTCACTATGTAACAGGCTGCGCTGGTGGAGGCCTATTTCTTCTGGTTTAAAACCTATTTGTTGGGATTTGCTTGGGGCTGTTTCTTTGGATGCAGGGCCTTGAGGGGCAGACACACTCTCTCAAGAGTCGGGTGTAAGCCCTAATCCCACGCTCCCTCTCCAGAGCTCTGCTTATTTATATGGGAACACCTGCCTGCAATTGGAGGAAAAGGCTACAGGTGCAGCTCATATAGTTCTAGCTACTGGGGGTTGGATTTAAAGGCTGGGAGAGAGGTGCTCAGCAGTGCTCCCAGATCAGGCAAAGCATTTTCCTGTAGTGCACCCTAATTTTCCCTGTAAAACTGGGATGAAATTCCTGTAGATGTTCCTGTATGCACAAATCAATGTAAGTACACAATTGGTGTCATTATGCCAGTCAAAATCACTAGGACAAATGTTAAGGCTGTTTTATGTGTTTTTATTTATTTTAAATAAAAAAAAAAATCAACTACAATGTATCACATAACTACTCTACAACTATAAAAACTTAATATGTAACGATATAATACCACTTTGAGGTTCTGGGGACATGTTGGAATGTATAAAGCTCAGTTCTCAAGGTTCACATGTCTCCAGAACCTCCTGAAGGTATTATAACCTTGTAATAATACAGTCCCTTATATAGCATTCTGTTTATAGTATGAAATGCCTCAACTTCAAATTTACCCCTTAATCACAGACTGATACATTTTGTGTTCTACTCACAATGCATGAAAGGGGCATAGGGATGCACAAAATGCGCATACCCCACTCTTGCCCCTGCACCCATACTGGCATTCACTAATGCCAACCACCTATCCATGGCTCCTCCCCCAATGCACAGGACTCTGCAGGGTGGCCGGGGGAGGAGTTGTCCCAGGCAGACATCCAATGGGACCCCCCCAGGACCCATAGTGGATCTCACACATAGGGTGGCATGGGTCTGTGGCTGTGCATGCCTATAGCATGCACCCGGACCAGTGCGGCACCCTCCTGTCCCAGTGTTGCCTCACAAGCTTTCTGGATGCTCACCCATCCAGCTGCCCCTGCCACCTCCTGCTGCCCAGCAGTTGGGAGCAGCACAGTGTGCACTGTCCTGGTCCCCCAGTGACCGAATACCTGTGTTCATGGGGGCATGCTGTGGGTTATGGCAGGGTCTCCCTGGTGTACCCTGCACCACCCTCTGCACCCATACAGCCAGCACTACGTGGGTTAGTGAATACATGTAGTGCTGGCACACCCCCAGAACGTCCTCATCGCAGAGCTGTCTGCAGACATGGAGGATCGAGTGCGGTGGATCTGCATGTGCCCCCTTTGTGCATGCCATGCGGGGGGCACAGGGGGGTGTGGAGTAGCTACTCGCCCCAGATATGCGTGCATAGCCACTGCACACCAGTCGCGCATTGGGCCTACAGCTCTCTGTACCTATAGTGCTCCACTAATAAACATTGTTTCAGTGTATTGTTGTGTTTTTCATTGGCATGCTTAAGCACGCGCGCACACACACACACACACACACACACACACACACACACACACACACACACACACACACACACACACACCACAGCTTTGTGCACTGAATTCTCAGAGTAAAACAAATATTCCCCCCCCCATTTATTTTACTAACCTTAGACCAGACCAAGGTCTATGGGTCCCTCTGATCTCACACAAATAATTCATAACTCCTGCTTATCTTGATGAGGACACCCCCATACCTTTCCCAGGCTCACAATTAAATAGAAACATTGTCTAATTTTTTTTTTCAAATAACCTCAACCTCTAGGCTGGTCAGACGAAGTGCTGCCTTAGTAATCTTTTTAAAAAAACAGCTCTGCTCTGTGCACCAAACAAGCCAAATAGCACTTAAGCACTCTTTGTGTCCCCGTTACCCTTTAAAGCCCACCATCATCGAGTCTCTTGTCTGGCTTGCTTTTTGCTCTTCATGTGTTTAAAATAGACAAATTTACAAAACAGAAGGTTTGTTTGCCTTGGTGGTTTGGGGCGCTGCTTCCCTCAAGCAACACTTAAGCACTCTTTCTTGCACCCCCCCCCAAAAAAAAAAAAGCATATCATCATCAAGTGGTCAGTCTTTTGTCAAACACATTTTGCACTTAAAATGAGTTTAAAATAGACTAACCTGAGGCTGCCCACAACATAGAAACATACAAACATAGACTTTGACGGCAGATAAGGACCGCTTGGCCCATCTAGTCTGCCCATTTCCCTACCTACAGGATAGGCCGCAGATCCTAGTTAACCAACAGCCTATTTCTTCCTACCCCCACAAGAATTGCCTTATGTCTGTCCCATGCATTCTTGAATTCTCCCGCAGTTTTAGACCCCACAACCTCCTCAGGAAGGCTGTTCCATGCATCCACTACCCTCTCTGTGAAATAATACTTCCTCACATTGCCCCTGAACTGACCCCCTCTATCTTTAAATTGTGTCCCCTTGTTCTTGCATGTCTCTTTCTGAAAGATGCTACCCTCTTGGACTTTGTTGATTCCACTGAGGTACTTAAAAGTTTCCATCATGTCCCCCCTCTCCCTTCTTTCCTCTAGGGTATACATATAAAGCTCCTTTAGTCTCTCCTCATACGGCTTCTCTTGCAGACCCTGCACCATTTTAGTTGCCCTCCTCTGGACTGCCTCTATCCTGTCTATGTCCTTGCGGAGATGGGGTCTCCAGAACTGGACACAGTACTCCAGATAGGGTCTCACCAACTGTCTGTACAGAGGGACAACAACTTCCTGTTTTCTGCTGCTGATGCCTCTCCCTATGCATCCCAGTATACCCCCAGCCCTCCCTACTGCCTTCTCACATTGCTTGCTAACCTTAAGGTCATCTGATACGATTACCCCCAGGTCCCTTTCCTGTTTTGTTGTTGTTACTACCTCCCCCCCCATTGTGTATTC
This sequence comes from Neoceratodus forsteri, assembly GCA_016271365.2. Classification (NCBI taxonomy): domain Eukaryota; kingdom Metazoa; phylum Chordata; order Ceratodontiformes; family Ceratodontidae; genus Neoceratodus; species Neoceratodus forsteri. The sequence continues at coordinate 260,134,950 of JADMNL010000027.1, read as the reverse complement.
TTCCCCTGGGTTCTTGTTTCCCAGGTGCATTATTTTGCACTTCTTTACATTGCATCCTAGCTGCCATACTTCTGACCATTCCTCCAACCTTGCCAAGTCCCTTCTCATCCTTTCCACGCCTCCTAGTGCATCAACTCTGTTGCAGATCTTTATGTCATCTGCAAAGAGGCATACTTTTCCTTCCAGTCCCTCTGCAATGTCACTTATGAAGACATTAAAAAGGACTGGACCCAATACTGAACCCTGCGGTACCCCACTAGTAACCCCCTCTTTCTTCAGAGTGGACTCCATTTACAATTACCTTCTGTGTCCTGTTGTCCAGCCAATGTTTTACTAGGCTACCACCCTGGGACCCACTCCCAGGCTGGTTAATTTGATTATTAATCTTTTGTGGGACTGTGTCAAATGCCTTGCAAAGTCTAGGCAGGCCATGTCCACAGCCCCTCCCTGGTCTACTATTTTGGTCACCCAGTCAAAGAAATCTATTAGATTCGTGTGACATGATCTTCCCGCTGTGAACCCATGCTGCCTTGGGTCCTGTGCCCCACTGGCCTCTAGGTACTCAACTATTCTTTCCCTCAGAAGTGACTCCATCACTTTCCCTACCACAGCGGTCAGACTGACAGGTCTGTAGTTTCCTGCCTCTGTCTTGGTCCCACTTTTGTGAAGGGGAAATCACATCTGCCTTCCTCCAGTCCTCGGGTACCACACCATCCTCCCATGATTTATTAAAAAGAGTTGCCAGTGGTTTCACTAGTTCCCCCCTTAATTCTTTTAGAATTCTGGGGTGAATTCCATCAGGCCCCATTGCTTTGTCCACCTTCAGTTTTAGGAGTTCTCGCAGAACCCTTTCTTCTGTGAAAGGACTGGGATCGACCCCCGTATCAAGAGTGCTTCTGTTAATTGGATTAGGCACTTCCCCCTCCTCTTTTGTGAATACTGAGCAGAAATATTCATTCAGTATCCCTGCTTTTTCACTGTCCCCCTCTGCCCACCCACCGTTCATTCTATTCAGCCTCACTAACCCTCCCTTTGTTTTTCTACGCTCGCTGTTGTACCTATAAAAGGTTTTATCCCCCTTCTTAACTGAGTTGGCTATCTTTTCCTCAGTTTGGGCCTTTGCTATTCTGACTTCCTCCTGCTTCCTTCTGCCTTAACTGGTACAGCTCTCTGTCCTGCTCCTTCTGTGTTTCCTTATACTTCCGGAATGCTATCTTTTTCTTCCTGACTTTTACAGCCACCTCTTTTGAGAACCATAGTGGCTTTTTCTTTCGTTTTGATTTATTTATTTGCTTCACACAAAGGCTTGTTGCCTCTGTGAAGGCAGTTTTGATGATTCCCCATTGTTGCTCCACACCTCCTTCTAGCCTGTTTGCTAGTGCTTTCCTGAGGCACTCTCCCATCTTGCCAAAGTCAGCCCTCCTGAAGTCCAGTACCCTCACTTTTGTATGGCTTGACTCTGTAGCTGAGTTTAACGTGAACCACACTGTTTGATGGTCACTTGTTCCCAGATGGCAACCCATTTCTAGATCTGAGATCCTCTCACTGCCCCCGTTTGAGAGTACGAGGTCTAAGATTGCTCCCTCACGAGTAGGTTCCGAAACTAGATGTCTGAGGCCTGCCACCTGTAGGGCATCAAGAATGGCCCTGCTCTTGGATGTGGCTGCAGCAAATGTGCTCCAGTTAACATGTGGCATATTCAGGTCTCCCATCAACAGTATCTCCCCTTTCTCTGCCATTCTAAGAATATCTTCTATCATATCCTTGTCCATTCCCTCCCCCTGACATGGGGGTCTGTACACAACCCCTGCGTGGATTGTGGTGCCCTTTCCAGTCTCCAAGGTGACCCACAGTGCCTCCTCTCCTCCCGTTTACTCTTTTGTTCAGTTGCTTTTATCCCTTCCTTTACATAGAGAGCTACTTCTCCCCCTCTTCTCCCCTGCCTGTCTCTCCTGTAGGTTATGTACCCTGGTATGTTAACATCCCAGTCATGGTTCTCTGTGTCCCATGTTTCTGTGACTGCTTCGATATCCAGGCATCCCTCTTCCATCAAGGCCACCAGCTCAGGGAGCTTGTTGCATTGGTACTCATTACCTTCCATTTCCTGATGGCCTTACTCATTTTTGTCCCATCCCTGTCCTCCTTGCCTTTGTCACTTTCTCCATTTACCCCTGCCCTTCTCCCTATTGACACCTCTATGTTGGTGTTTACCGCACTTACTACTGTGATTTTTTTTTTGGGGGGGCAGTTTCCTGCTCCTTTCAGTGCCTCCCCTTGGCTGGTTAAATGCTTGCCAGTGAAGCATTTAAACCTATCACCTAGGATCCTGGTTCCTCCTGGACAGATGCAACCTATCATGCCAGTATAGGCTTGCATCACTCCAGGTGGACCCCAGTCCCCAATGAAGCCAAATCCTGAGCTCCACACCAGTTTTCAACCACTGATTGAATCCTAGGTGCGGAACACCCTAGCCTCCCACCTATAGATGGGCAGCACCTCAGAGAAGGTTACTGCATGCTACTTGTCTAAGGCCCTCCCCAATTCCACAAACTCTTCCTGCACTTCTCTAATCCCTTTCTTAGCCAGGTCATTTGTCCCTAGGTGGACAATGACATCCAGCTCCCTCCCCTGTGCAGCTGCTCCAGCAATCCTGAGGATTCGCTCCCTGTCCCTCCAAGCCATGGCGCCAGGCAGGCACCTTACCTCCCTCTCCCCTTCCTTCCCCAGTTCTACCTTCCTAACAATGGAGTCCCCCACCAGGAGTTGTTTCCTTCCCCTGCGGGGTCCCCTGCCACCCTCCTGTGGGTCTCCTTTGTGGAGGTTCCCAGCATCCACCTTGGAGGAAGGCTAGTTTACCTTCAGTGGCTTAGGCTCTCTGCTAGTACAGAACAGTGGCATTTGAGATGCAGCTCGGCTGACTCAGCGGTGTTGCTGTTTTGAGTGGGGTCACATGGCAGGTGTTTGAATCATGCAGCAGCTCACTGGTTCTTGATCAGAAGATCTGAATTAATCCTCAGAAAGATGCACTGCCAACACATTACCTTACTACCCCAGAGAAACACAGGCTGCAAATGGACCAACAGAATTGCTTAGTGTAGCAAAGTCAGCAAACTGAGCACCAATTGGAGGGCTCTGTCTGGATCTTGGCAGCCATGAGATTCGTAGTGGCATTTTCCCCATAGTGTTTGTCCATTTCCCCATATGTTTTAAAAATAGAAGATTTCCTTCCCGTATCCTGTTTTTGTAGTAATAATCCCTTAAAATACAGGAATCCCTGTAGATCTGAGAGCACTGGCTTAGGGAGTTGTTCACTTCCCTTATAAGTTTACTGTGTTGTACTGCACCTAGTAACAGGGTTACTGGTTTACTGTGGGACTGTATCTAGGATTAGTGGGTGACCTGATTAGCCAGTAGGGGTGTATCATGGACTAGTGGGGAACGGTGGCTCACCCAAGGAAACCTACTTGGAGGTGGATGGGACCACATGTCATTAGAGCCGGCATCTTTGGGAGCGTGGTGGGGTGCACAGGGTGTGGGGCAGCCATGATACTGGACTGGGCTTGGAAGTTCGGTGGTTGCCCAGTGTGCTACCAGCTGGCCCAGCTTAGGGAGGAGGTTGCGGGGATTAGGAGACAGCTGGGGAAGGGGAGGTATGGTTGGGGAAGAGGGCAGGGGATCTCCCACGGGGTTGCACCAAGCACTAGGGGCAGCGACACAGGGAAAGGAGTGCAGGAGAATACTCTGGGGTCACATAGGGACCCTGGCAGAGGGGGCCCAAAAGGAGGACACTACCAAGGAAGCAGGCAGGTAACTAGGGACCCTCACAAAGGGGGCCAGAGGGATAACATCCTCAGGGAAGTAGGCAGATGGCTGGGGCTGGACAGAAGGAAGCAGGGGGGGGGGAGGTGGATCGGACCTCACGCTCAGTAACTGCTTCAATTCCTTCTTCTGCTTGAGGATGAGGGGGGTGATGTAGCCATGACAGGGGCGGTTAGCGATGGAAAGGGAGTGGGGGGCAGGAGGCAGGGACCGGATAGCAAGAAGAACGGGGGGAACCTGGAATGCAGGAAAATGGAGGGAGCAGTGGATCAGAGCAGCAGGGGGAAGAGGGAGGAAAATGCAAGGAGAGGGACCAGTTGGGAGGAAAGGGCAAGGAGAAGGACCAGAAGTACAAGGAGGATACAGTAAAGAGAGCTGAGGGTTTAGGCCAGGGGAGCACGACAAGCAAGGAGGGACTGAATGGAGACAGGAAGAAAGGAAGGGAGGACGAGCCAGGCTAGTTTAGCGTATGGGGGAGAAGGACCAGTCATGAGCAGGTGAGGGGGGGAGTTAGCAAGGCACAGAAGGATACTCGGAGGAGGAAAGGCATAGGACTGAGAGGAGGGGTGGCCAGGGTAAATGAGGGGGTGGCATGTGGCACCTAGATAGGGGGAGGAACAAGGAGCCGGCTGGGTGGAGGGGCCGGTAGAAAGGATGAGGGACATGGAAGGAGGGGGGAATGGAGGAAAAGGAGCAGTCAGAGTGCTCCTGTTGGGGAATTCTATGATCAGGGGTATCAAATGGGATAGGGAGGGAGAAGCCTTGCCAGTTAGAACAAAATGCTTCCCTGGACTAACTGTACACAGGGCCAAGCACAAGGTATATCAGCTGGCAAAGGATTGCGGGGGTTCCCCGGACATACTGGTCCACCTGGGTACAAATGACATTGAGGGAAATGGTGAGCTAGAGATACAGGCAAGATTCAGGAAGCTTGCCAGGGTCTGTCATGACATAGGGTGTATGATTTCCTTCTCAGAAATCCTGCCGGTGCCAAGGGCTAGCTGGGAACACAAAAGGAAGATTTTGGAGATAAACCAGTGGCTGAGGGAGTGGTGTGAGGCCAGAGGGTATGGGTTGATGGGGGACTGGGGAGGGGGAGACCTGGGAGGATAAGGAGCTGTATGCTAGAGATAGGCTCCATCTCTATTTGGAGGGGAGGGGAATCCTTTTTTATTTTTTTTATTTTTAATTTTCTCTTTATCCTCCTCCCTCCTTGCAGCCCCCTCCTCTTCGGGAGACACCTATGGCCTTATCAGCCTTCGCTCACCTACCTGGAGCCAGTGCAGTCCATGCCCCATGGAGCCGTGGCTATACCCCCCAGGCAGGTACGGGGTGGGACCCTCAACCACCCCGACGTTCCGCTAATCTTCGTCGGCATGCTGTCCCTGGACAGGTAGGGGCCCTGGTGCTCCGTCTACTAGGCGGCTACAAGGGTTTTTCCTGGTGTTCCTCGACGTGCCAGGTACAGCGACGTCAAGGCGCCGACGTCTGGTACGTCGCTCCTCCCTCTGTTGGAGCATCGGGCTTGCTGTACCTCAGGTCTCCACCCGGGGTCAGACAAGCACCGAGCTCAGGTATCCCCCCTTCCCCAGGAGAGGACGAGCAGTCCCTGGGACGCTCAAGTCGTCCCCTCCTGGCCGGCCCTCCAGCTCCTGGGCCTGCTCCCGAACCCGGTCACTGCCAGTAAGCTGAAACTAACCGCCATGTATGGGCCGGGCCGAGAGTGGAACTTAAGTTGAAAATAGAGGGGTTCATTGGTGAAAAGTGGGGTTTAAACTTGTGAAGGGGGAGGGATGGGAGAAAAGGCTGTCGAGGGGGTCCGATAAAGGAAGGACTCTGGCTCCACCCCCATGGGGAGCTGGAGGAATGTGGGAAAAGGCCGACTGGTAAAGTGCAGACCAGGGGAAAACGGAATCCCATGGGAACACGGGCAGGGGAAATGGAAGTATAGGGAAAGGGTGGAAGGTAGTCCTGCTAAATGCCAGGAGCTTGGGCAATAAAATGCCTGAGCTCCAGGCGATGCTAACTGAGGAGCGGTGGATGTGGCAGCGGTCACTGAAACCTGGGCCACCGCAGGGCACGACTGGGACCTGAACCTGGAGGGTTACACTATGTTCAGGAAGGACAGGGGGGAGGGTAGGGGAGGAGGGGTAGCAATAATAGTCAAAAACTGCATTGGCATAGGGGGAGTAGAGGAGGTGGAGGGAACGGTGGAGGCGATTTGGGTCACCTTGATAACAAGGGGGGGCAAGAGAGTAAAAATAGGAGTGGTGTATAGACTCTCTGTGCTGGCGGAGGAGCTAAAGGAGAGTCTGGTGGGAGATGTTGTGAGACACTGCAGATTGGGCAGGGGAAGGGTGGTGGTGGTGTTGGGGGACTTAAACATGCCAGGAACAGACTGGGAGACTGACATCCTCGGTGGCCAGGGAACAGAGGTTGTTGGATATCTTTCAAGACGCGTTCCTAACTCAGCAGGTGGGGGAACCGACCAGGGAGGCATGGGTACTGGATGTGGTCCTGGCAGACAGTGTCCAGATTGGGGGCCTGGAGGTAAGGAACCCGTTGGTGGGGAGTGACCATGCCATTGTCTGGTTCTGCCTGGACCTAGGAGGGGTAGAAGGCTGCACAAAGACAGAGGTAACTGACTTCAGGGGGGTAGATTTTAAGGAAATGGGAAGGATCCCTAAGAAGCATTTGGATGTGATTGGGTCAGACATGGATGCTGACAGTAGGTGGGAAATAATCAGGAGAGGGGTGCAGGATGCTACCAGCACCTGTGCCAGAGTAAGACGAAAATGCGGTAGGGCCTGAAAACCCTGCTGGTGGACCAGGGATGTCCAGGAGGTGGTGCAGGGAAAGAAGGCAGCCTATAGGCAATTCAAGTGCTCAAGGAGTGAAAGGGATCGAGGGGAGTATGAGCTGATGGCTACAAGGGCCACTAGGGTGGTAAGGACGGCTGAGGCAAGGAAGGAGCAGAACCTGGCCAGGGAATTTAGGAGAGGGAAGAAGGGGTTCTTTAGATACATTGGGGAAAAATGATGGGTTAAGGGACAGATTAGCAAGATTAAAACAGGGGAGAGATGGGCACAAGATCTGGGGGAGCAGGCTGAGGTACTAAATGAGTACTTCACCTCAGTTTTCACCAAGGAAAATGGGGGTGCTGCATCATACATGGGAGGAGACAGTAATACTGAGGGGGGGACCCTTACTGATCGGCGGGTCTGGGGAGAGGGGGAGGCATCACTGGCGGGGGGGGGGTAAGCAGGGAGAAGAGGTAGCGGAGGTGGAAATCACAGCAGAGAGGGTGAGGGAAGCCCTCAGGTCCCTTAAGACGGAGAAAGCACCGGGGCTGGATAAATTACATCCCAGACTGCTGAAGGAACTTGCGGGTGTACTGCAAAACCCCTGGCAGAGCTTTTCACCATCTCTCCGAGGACAGGGTGGGTGCCCCAGTACTGGAAGGTGGCACATACAGTGCCTATCCACAAGGGGGGAGGGATCAAGGGAGGTGGCATGGAACTACAGGCCTGTCAGCCTGACATCAGTGGTGGGCAAGGTGATGGAGGGCACTGTCAAGGAGAGGCTGGGGGAGACCTGGAAAAGTCAGGGTGCCTGGACGATAGACAGCGGGATTCATCCCAGGAAAATCGTGTCAGACAAACCTTGTGGAGTTCTATGACTGGGTGACGAGTGCCTTGGACCTGGGTAGACCAGTGGATGTCCTCTTTCTAGACTTCAACAAGGCATTTGACTCTGTTCCTTACGAGGGCCTGTTGGATAAGCTGGGAGAAATGGGGGTGGGGAACCAGATGATCAGATGGATAGGCAATTGGCTCCAGGACCGGACCCAGAGGGTCATAGTTGGCGGGACAGTCTCATCTCCAAGGATGGTCATTAGTGGGGTCCCACAGGATCAGTCCTTGGGCCCTCCAGTTCAACGCCTACGCCTCTGACGAAGGACAGGTATCAGGGAGGAGATGAGTCTCTTTGCAGATGACTCAAAACTGGGGGCGGTGGTGGATGGGGAGGAGGGGAAGGTGGCCCTACAGGGGGACCTGGAGGCTCTGGAAAGATGGTCTAGAAAGTGGAAGCTGAGGTTCAATGCAGGGAAATGCAAGGTACTCCACCTGGGGGCCAGAAACCCGGGCCAAGTGTACACCCTAGGGGGAATGCTACAAGTCTTGATGGCTGAGAGGGACCTGGGGGTGGTGGTGGATGTCAAGATGAACAACTCAGAGACTTGTAGGAGGGCAGCAGCCAAGGCCAACAGGATGCTGGGATGCATCGCTAGGGGGATCACCTCCAGAAGGAGAGAAGTGATACTCTCTGTATAACTGCTTGGTGAGGCCACACCTAGAGTACTGCGCAGTTTTGGAGGCTACACTTAAAGAGGGACATTAAACCCTGGAGAGGGTCCAGAGGAGGGCAACCAAAATGATTTGGGGCTTGGGGACAGGACCTATGGGGAGAGGCTCAAGAGCTAAATATGTACACATTGGAAGACAGAAGGAGCAGGGGACATGATAGAGGTCTTCAGGTACATGAAGGGGTAAACAGGAGGAGCAGTCAGGGTGCTTGAAGGAAGGAGGAGGGGCAACTAGAGGCATGGGTGAAAGCTGGGGAGATTCAGGGGAGAAAGGAGGAGGTGCTACTTCACTGAGAGGGTGGTGGAGCCATGGAATGCGCTGCCCAGGGGGCTGGAGGAGGCAGAGACAGTGAAGGGGTTCAAGAGGGGGTGGGACAGGTACAGGGGAAGGGTTCTGGAAGCAAAATCCAGTGCAGCGAGAATATCCGGAACTGGGAAGGGAGAAGCCAGAGAAGGCGAGGGAGGCAGCAAGGTCAGCTCCCAGGGTGGGGGCCGACCAAACGAGCAGACACTAAAGACCATTAGGCCTATTCTTCTGGCATTTTAGTATGCAAGTACTTCACTGACTTGGACCACTTTAAAGTCTCCCAACCCCTCAAAGTCTGCCCCCAACAACCTCTATTCCACCTCAAACTTATAACTAGGAAGGAGGTTCTAACACACTTGCTCACAATAAAGCCCGATAAGTCTGCGGGGCATGATGGGCTTGAGCCCAGGCTCACTTAGCTGGCAGCCCCAGTACTTTCAACTGCCATGGTTAAATTGAATAATATGAACTACTCTGTGGAGAAGTCCCTCTATTATTGAAAACTGCCCGGGTTATCCCTGTGCACAAAGGAGGGCAAAGGACACTACAGAAAACTATCACCCTATCAGAGTACTCAGTGCCTTGGCCAAAGTACAAGAACAACTCATCTACAATCAACTGACTGCTCACCTAGAGGCCTACAACCTAATGAGTGCAGCCCAGCATGGATTCTGAAACACCATGGGACTGACATGGCACTGGTGCGCCTCACCTCAGACATATTAAAAGCCATGGATAAGGGAAAAGCTACAGGAGCCATCTTCATTGATCTCACCAAGGCGTTTGACTTGGTGAATCAAGAGATACTACTCTCCAAACTCGAGAATCTGGGACTAGACAATCAGGCCACTGCCTGGTAGGCTGTAGCCAAACTGTTACGTGGAGTACTGGCCTAGCTTCATGTCAGGCAATCACTGGTGGAGTCCTGCAGGGTCAATTCTTGGTCCATTACTCTTCTCCCTCTTTAATCAATGAGCTGCCACGAAATTGTGGAGAAGCAAAAGCAATCCTATATGCTGATGGTGCTGTCCTGTACAGGGACAGTAATGTCATCGTAGACATTGAACAAAGGCTCACCAAGGACTTTGCCATACTTGGCAGTTGGCTCTCATCTAATCACCTAGTCCTCAACATCAAGAAAACAAAGGCCATACTCTTTGGACCTAGAAGGCTGGGAGCTGATGGAACCAAGCTTCTAAGGATCACAGATACCAGTGGGACCATGTTGGAAGTCGTGTACAACTTAACGTACCTTGGAATGTGCCTTGACACAGAACTCATGCTAAAACAGCATTTTGAACACACCACTAAAATTATACATCAGAAATTAGGTCTATTGTGCAAGCTTAGGGCACGTCTCACAAAGGAGACCTGCCACATGGTGGCCAATTCCATTCTGCTCCAGACGCTCCTAAATGGAGCTCCAGTACGGTCATCCCTGAAGGAAACAGTTCAGCAGGCTCCACACACTACCACAAGGTCAGCAGATTCGCAGCTCGGGCCGACAAGAAGGATCATCACTGCAAAGCACTTTCCTCGCTAAACTGGCCCCACCTAGACAACAGGCCTAAGCATCCCTTGCTCTGTCTCATGTTCAGAATCCTTAACAACTGCCTACCTTACCTCCAGAACATAGTGGTGCATAGGCAGCATGCAATAACTCTCTGTGCAACATCACAACCTACTCTGGAGGTACCAAGGGTACTCACAGAAGCTGGACAAAGGTCATTCTTGTACAGAATAACGCAGTGCTGGAACAAGCTCTCCCCTGCCTTACAGAGCAGCCCTTCACTTCCTGCATTCGAGCATTCACTAAAAAGCGCACCTCTTCACCAAAAGTAACTGCAACCGTGCACACTAGAAATGCATCTTTGCCCAAACTTTCAAGAATCTGACCAAAACTCCCTTAAACTAGTATCCTTCCACTTACTAATTGCCTTAGGCAGACTCACCAAACAGTGGTGCAGCTAAAATGAATACCTATACATACCTTAAAACGTGAAACTGCACTTATCAGGATGGTAGTTGATTTCGTTCTTGTGTATTGTTGAAACACAGAAACAGACTTTGACGGCAGGTAAGGACTGCTTGGCCCACCTAATCTGCCCATTTCCCTACCTACAGGATAAGCTGCAGATCCTAGTTAACCAACGGCCTATTTCTTCCTACCCCCCCACCCCAACAAGAATTGCCTTATGTCTGTCCCATGCATTTTTTTTTTTATATATATTTTTATTAAAATGTTCTTTTATATTAGAAGACATTTTACATTCATTGATATTCTGGTACATGCTTTAAGTTTTTCTTTTCTTTAGATATCAAATGATTAGTAAGAAATAGAGATCTTTATATTAATTACAGTCTTTCTCTAGCCAGGTCCTGTATTTCTTTAAACAGTTTACAGTTGATTATTTCTAGATCTTGTTTCCTCCCCCTTCCATCCCCCACATTCCACTATGGGCAACACTCAGGCTCTACTTCTACTTGATGGATGGCCCATCTCTGCCAGATCTGAGCAAACTTCTGTGATTGGTTATTAATTTTAGCAGTAATATTTTCCATCTGATATATTGATATCATTCGTCTCCAATCTTGTATGGCAGGAATGTCTCGAGTCATCCATTTTTTTGTAAGAGACTTCTTAGCGGCCGGCAAGAAAATAGGCAGTAAAGTTTTTGTCCATGGGGGCGAATGGTCTGGTGAGACTGCTAGTAATAACATTTTGGCTGTAAGTTCAATATGTTCTCCCAGACTGTCCACCATTTGTCTTTGTAAGCTTATCCAAAAAGGCATTAAGAGTGGGCACTGCCCAATAATATGTGCAATATCAGCCATCCTACATCCGCACCCCCTCCAACAAACCCCATATTCAAATCGGAAGGTACTTTGTCAGCAGAGCAGGTGACCTGAAAAACCTGGACCTACACTTCCATGAATATTCTCTCCAAATGTAGGATTGGGTAATTTTAACTGCTCGAAAGAGCTGCAGAGTACCAAGCTTCTCTGGACACTTTAAGATCTAAGTCCTTGTTCCAACTGATCAATATTGATCTGGTTGATTCTTTAGATAGGTCTCGTATTATTTTATTTAGGTTTCCAATTAGATGATTCCAATGGTGTCCTAAGGAATGGTCAGAAAATAATCTTAGGAGGGGAAGGATTGGGGGAATAAGTTTCACCTGAATGATTCGATTTCTTAATATACGATTTCTAATTTGAAGGTATCTAAAGTGATCAGTATTTAATAGCTTAAATTTCAGTTTTAGCTCTTCAAAAGATAATATCCTATTGGGACCTAGGAACTGAAACAGCTGTTCCAACCCTAGTCTACGCCACATAGAGAAAGTCAAGTCATTATAAGATGGAATAAAGAGCTCATCTTCTGAAATGACCTTACAGTATTCATAGATTAACTGAAATGGTTCTTTGCTACGTATATGAAACCATAATTTTAGAACCTGCGAGGTAATATCTGTAAAGTCCTTTAAAGGAGGCGACCTCCCAGGGAGAAAAAAATAATTTTTTTTATGCCATGCATGTCATTCAGGTGAAATTCTAACTTCTTCCATGGGGAGTTGAATTGTTCTGAGAGCCAGAGGTGAAGTATTCGGAGAAATGCTGCCTCGGCATATCTTTTAAGGTCAGGGAGGTTTGTTCCACCCTGGGCTAAGGATAGTTTTAATACTGAAAGCTGAATCTGTGGTTTTAGTTTGCTCCACACAAATACCGATATCATATTGTCCCTTGATTTGAAGTAATATGATGATGGGAAATATGGAATATTTTGGAACAAATATAATAATCGAGGTAAAACATTCATTCTGATTGTTTCAATTCATTGGAACAGGGAGAATGGAAGATGCATCCACTTATCCAAGTCCTTCTTTATCGAAACAGAGATAGGTTCATAACTGATTAATTCAATTACCTGCAAGTTTTGGGATATATTTATGCCTAGATATTTTATTTTTCGTGGAGTGCCATTTAATAGGTAAACTTCGTTTTAAAGTATTTGGGGGGGGGTGTAATTATATAGGAGAGCTTTTGTTTTGGATATATTTAATTTAAAGCCAGCCAGTTCTTCAAATTGTGTTAAAATTTCTATGTTTCCATGATCGATTCTAAGGGAGACAAGAGAGAGAGGAGAATGTCTTCGGCAAAGAGACTGGTCTTGTATTCATGTCCCATGCATTCTTGAATTCTCCCAGTTTTAGACCCCACAACCTCCTCAGGAAGGCTGTTCCATGCATCCACCACCCTCTCTGTGAAAAAATACTTCATCACATTGCCCCTGAGCCATCCCCCATCTTCATATTGTGTCCCCTTGTTCTTGCACATCTCTTTTTCTGAATGATGCTACACCCTTGGACTTTGTTGATTCCACTGAGGTACTTTAAAGTTTCTATCATGCCCCCACCCTCCTTTCCTCAAGGGTATACATATTAAGCTCTTTTAGTCTCTCCTTGTATGGCTTCTCTTGCAGACCCTGCACTAATTTAGTTGCCCTCCTCTGGACTGCCTCCATCCTGCCTATGTCCTTGCGGAGATGGGGTCTCCAGAACTGGATGCAGTACTCCAGATGGGGTCTCACCAACTGTCTGTACAGAGGGATAACAACTTCCTGTTTTCTGCTGGTGATGTCTCTCCCTATACATCATGTTGCTTTACTATTTATTCTATGGTAACCAATTGGCCTGTCTCACACTGCGTGACTGTTCTGTAACAATACTAATAATAATTTTAATAGTAATAAACTTTATTTATATTGCGCCTTTCCAAAACCAAGGCACATTCCAAAAAGATTAAATACAAACATACAGTAACAGACAATAATATAAAAACTATTAACAACAAATAAACATTAATCAAGGCCATATGCCTTATTCCATAAAAAGGATTTAATGTCTCCATGAGTTAGTCGGTCTATGTATAGACCCTACGTTTTCCATGTATCTATTGATTACCGAATTTCTGTACAGTGTACGACAAATGTCAACTGTTCTCTTATATGCGACCAATCCTGGTTCACCCCTGAAAAATGGAGCTTTGGTCTCAGCGGACCTACCTGGTCAACACAATTCAATAAATAATGCATATATTTTTTTTTTTTTTTTTTGACAGATAGGACACCATTCATAAGTTACATCCTGACATCCATAAGATAATTACATTGTACACACCCATAAAATCAGTAAGATACGATGCAACATTTATCTGATTGTCTTTATACTACAGCTGACAGGAAGAAGTTCTACTATTGTAGCCCATATAAACAATTTCTCAATTTAATTTCTCTAGGTCCCTTTAGTCTTCTTTACTTTCGCAGACGTAATAGGCCTCCCACCCGTCTTTCACCCCACCACGATTTATGAAGAGAAGGAGAGTTAGGGAACAAAATCAGGGTCTAATGGTGATACATGCATTATTCAGGGCCTCCAAAACACCTCCAATGTGAAGTGCCTATTATGCAATTTAGCTGTCAGATCCCCCAAATAATATATCTCAGAGACCACCCCCTCCAATCAGCAATCGGGTTTATATGAGACATCCAACGTCTAGTGATGGCTTTTTTTTGCCGACAATATATATATGGGCAATAAAGGTACAATACCATGCCAGTCGGTGGGATGGAAACATGGAAAGGAGTACCATTTCTGCCGAGAGCGCAACCAACTCAGGCAGTATAGCACAGTGGTTTAAGGCTCTGAGCTGCAAACCTGGAGACCTGGGTTTGAATCCCACAGCCCCCACTGGCATACTGTGTGACCCTGAGCAAGTCACAACTTCCTTTGGAGGCAGTGTAGCGCAGTGGTTTAAGGCTCTGAGCTGCAAATCTGGTGACATCCAGCAGACCAGACTTAGGTTTGAATCCCACAGCTTCCACTTGCATACTGTGTGACCCTGAGAAAGTCACAACTTCCCTGTGCTCCCAGGTTGCTCCTGTTAAAAAAGCTTTCAACTTAGTGTGCTACTCCTGGTTAAACAACTAAAAAAAAAAAAAAAAACTCATGGGAGGCAATATAGCACAGTGGTTTAAGGCTCTGAGCTGCAAATCTGGAGACCTGGGTTTGAATCCCACAGCTCCCACTTGCATACTGTCTGACCCTGAGCAAGTCACTTAACTTCCCTGTGCTCCCACATTGCACCTGTAAACAAGCTTTCAGCTGAGTGAGTCTCACCTGGTTAAACAATGGGGGGGGGGGGAGACTCTCCCAAGCAATCCGAAATTTCTTGTTGAAGTGCACACCAAAAAGGTGTTATCTGAGGGCACATCCAAAAAATATGGCCAAGTCAGCTACTTCGCGTGTGCATTTCCACCAACACCTTCTGTAACATACATACTTGACTATCAGACTGTCTCAAGCTGTTGACCATGGTGTGGTAAGGTTCGTGGGATAGGGTAATGAAAGCATACACGGTACTCCAAGATTTGTTCAACACACAAATTCTGCTTGATGTTTATTTTTGTAAAAATAATATAGAGCAAATCATGCTATAAAAAAATAAAATCAATGAAAGTAATCCTGTCTTAATCAAAATCTTTATTTACCCGGCGATCACCATTGAGCAAGCTCATTTACAAGGTGGACCTGCAGTTTGCAAGGACGAGGGTACAGAACAGAGTACAAGTAAAATATACATAAAACAGTAGCAAGACGTATACAACAAAATATATACAGTGTAGAAATAAAGGTAAATAATATATACAGAGATGCCTTTATGATCCTATCCATCAATAACATGTTCATAGCCTGTAAAGGAGTCCCTGGAATATGGAAAAGCGCACGCGTAGGAGGCATGGACGCAGGCAGAAAGTTTCTGGGATACTAAGCAGGTGGTATCAGGGCATAAGAGTGGGCGATGGGGGGTGTGTTGCAGTGAGTGTGTAGTACTGGTGGTACTGGAATGGACTGAGGTGAACCAGTAGTACCGGTGGGACCAGAATGGACTGAGGTGAACCAGTAGCACCGGTGGGACTAGAATGAATTGAGGGAGGGGGGAGTAATCTTGGTAAGGGAACACTTAGTTTGAATGGGAAGGACTTGGATTGAGCGGAAACATCAGCTGGACAACTAGGAATGGTGTTAAACTTCAGACCATAAACAAAAGAAAACAAAGAAATAAATGAACTCTCCTCAAGCTTCAGAAATCACTTCCCTCCAGTGATTCTGCCACAGTGTAGAATACTTTAACCAGTACAATTTTCTACCTATTTCTGAGCTCTCAGACCAACCTCTCAGGACACTCTCCCAGGCTGATCTGACTAACCTTAGCTCAGTGGCAGCTTTTATAGTGCAGTCCTCCTATGACACTAGTGTCAGCTGATCTGCCCCTTTTCTTATACAGGGGGATATTCTGGCTAGTACAAACATATATTTTTTTTTGGGGGGGGGGAATCAGACTGACTGTATGGGGGAAAACATACAAGTAAGCATTAATCCACACGAAGGTGGCATCTAATGGGAATTAATGGATGGTTGGGACGTTGGCTGAGGCCGCAGGCCGAGTGCCTACAACGGCCCAACCATGCATTAATTCCCCATTAGATGCCACCTTTGGAGTGGATTCATGCACTTGTAACATGGCACGTGCAAGTGTTACTTAGATAATGTTTTACTTCCTATCTAACACAACTGAGCAGCAGGAGTTATTTCACTTACACAATCATGATTCAGGTGTGCTACTTTCTAATGGTCTCTCCAACTGCAACCGTGCACGTGTACATTGCACTGGCCACATAGAGTAATATAGTGTGTGCCACTTTAGGACACCTTACAATTTTGGTTTACAGAACAACATACGAATAAACTAATCATGAGACCTCAAAACTTCATCGTTCTAATCGGCTGCTGTATTGCTCTGCCTCCGTTTTAACCAGACATTCATGCCCTGCTGCATTGTGGGCAAAGTGTATTACGCTCCTACTTTATTTAGTATGCACAAAGTCTGCCATCAGTTTCCTGAGCCGACTGTACACCGGACCAGTGACTATGATGACCTACAGGTGGCGTTTTGACAACAGCTGAGCACTTCTGCTGTGTTTGCTCGCCTCGTACTTCTCCACTGCCACTGTGCTCAGAGTATTACTCTCCATTTCGGTTTGCTCAGTCTGCGGGACACACAACGCTTTCAGCTTACGGGCATATTATCTGCTGCCGACTCCTCTCTGCAGTCCTTCACAATTGCACGACTTGCCAACACAGCGCCTTTTACTTGAAACCTTGGTCACTATTCCAACCAATAGGTGGCGCTTTTCAAACAACAACAAAACATTTCCTGATTTTTCTACGTGATGTGTTGCATTCTACTGCGACTGCTACACCATCGGGTGGGAAACACCACCATTTGCCCTTCATTGATCTGTCCCGTGCTTCACACTTGCACAACTGGAGAACAGACCGCAGCGCTGTGAGTCTCCCGGCTTCCGGTTTGCATTCACGCTCTCTCTTCCTCCTGCCACCTATTAGGTCAAACTAGCAGTACTGCATTCATTACTACCTTTTGACTTTTGGTCTGTGTTACTCGCGCCACCTATTGGTCGAACTACCCCCTAGATTTTACACTGCTCACACTTTTTGGGGCGCATTCACGCCTCAACACGGCATTATTGCCTCTGAACGTTCTTAAGCAACACGGCATTATCATGCCATAACGCCATGTTGCTCTTGTACCACCCTATGCTCTTGTGCCAATCCTGTTCCTTGCTTTTTGTTCTCTTGTTTTAGCCATGTTACAATACGGAGTTATTTCATTCTGCCTTTTAACACTGACACTATCAAATATGCCCCACATAATGTCCCTAAATGTGCCACAAGTGAAAATGCTTACCATTTTCCTTCTTTTTGTAATATTTTACTCTCCAGCATCCCGACCGAAAATACCGTCACCTCGAAGCAGAGGTATGCCGGCATCTGACATGGCGCTCCGGCTTAACTTCGATTTATTTTTTTTTTTTTTACATGCCCACCCTGAAAAGCTAATTGTAGCATGCATTTTACAATGCTGGACTAGATTTGCCATTTTTTCTACAAAACTGAGTGCTGGTAGTGCCAGAAAATGCATTTAAATACAGGCACTGGAATCCCGTGCATGCGCAAAAGCAGGCTGCTCCTACGCATGCCTGGGATGAGTTTCTTGCTGCTTTCTGTGCATGCACTGGATTTCGGCGCCTGTGTTTAAATGCATTTCCTGGCACTACCAGTGCTCGGTTTTGTAGGAAAAATGGCAAATCTAATCCAGGATTGTAAAATACATGCCACAATTAGCTTTTCAGTGTGGACATGTAAAAAAAAATAAATAAATAAATCGAAGTTCATGCCAGCGTTCCATGTCAGACGCACATTCTTAGCACACCTCTGCTTCTGGGTGACGGGGTATTTTCAGTCAAGATGCTGGAAAGTAAAATATTACAAAAAACAAGTAAATGGTGAGCATCTTTACTAGTGGCACATTTAGGGACATTACATTTAACCAGGGGCATATGTGATGGATAGATAGATGCACAGAGGTGCACTGATGGACTTGGATACAAAAACGAGGGAAAATGCTGACAGTGCCCCTTTAATTACTAGTAAACAAGGAAACAACCCCTTTTCAGCTGAGTGACAACTGGGAAGTTTCTTATGTAGCAGCCTCATCACGGGGCTGCTGGCTCTACAAGTAATTCCCCCAAGAAGGCTTAGCTCAGGTAAGAGCACTCTGCATTGAACACTAAAGGAAACTCTCCTATATTTAGTTTCTGCACATTAGTCATGCCTTCTTTAGGGTGTTTATATACAAACTGCTCGTCTCTGACTAAGCATTAAATTCTTTACCGGAGCATAACATAACAAACAAGGACACAACCAACTCTGTGTAGATTACATCTGCTTTATTTGTTTAATCTTTATTCTTTATGTCAGTTTAATGTTCTCGTTCTCATAAGGGCATATGGCAGGGGAGGAAAAGGAATACAAAAAGGGAATAGACAAGGGAGAAGAGGTACTATTATGGGTGGCCTACCCATAGTACTAGAAAAATGAAAATTAGTTATTCAGAAAAGTTTTAGAAATGCTACTGCAGTAGACTGGAGGGGTACAGAGAGAAATGCCATAGCCTTATTTCTAACAGGGGGGTAGTCTAAACTATCACACATGGAACTCTGGAACTTCAAGAAATCAGCTTTCTTTCAGATCTGCCTCAGTCCAGTATAAGTAAACTGTCTCTACTGTTGACTGCATGTTTGCAAAGTCATCTACAACAGCAGAATCTCACTCCTGGGCAGGATGATGATTTCAGTCAACCACAGTTCGGAACTTCAGGATAAGCAATCCTGCATACTGTCGTCTGCTGTGGCAATCTTGAAGTGGAAAATTCCATTTCAGAGGCAGGCAGGATGAGCGTTGCACTCTCTCTGTTCATCTCATTAGATTCTTTCACAGCGTACATACAGCAATGCATGTATTTTCTTTGAAGGAGAGCTGCAGTCCTAGTTTGCATTGGCCATTCTATCGCTACCTCCTCAATATTTTGTTTTCAGCAATACTTTCGCCTCCTAATGTCCCCCATATGGCAACTGTCCCCCAGCTCCACTATAGACCTGTGTGGTGAACTTGCAGGTCAAGAGCAAAGAGCAGATAGGTAGCAAAACATGGAAGGCCATGGTTACAAATGCTCGCAGCCTGGGGAATAAAATCCCAGACCTGGAAGCATTGTTAGTAGAGGCAGATATGAACAGAACCACCATAACAGAGACCTGGTACACCACAAATCATGACTGGGATGTTAATGTAATGTATCGGGGTATGCTCTGTTCAGGAGGGACAGGGGGCTTAGAAAAGGGAGGGTGGCCATGTACGTTAGGGAGGGTATGAAGGCAACGGAGGTACTGGGAAGACAGGGGGAGGCCAAGGCACTGTGGGTCACCCTTGAGCCAGGCAATAGCATGGCAATCAGCAGGGGTGATCTACAGGCCTTCAGCACAGGGGAGGAGGAGGAGGAGGAGGAGGAGGAGGAGGAGCTGAATGGGGATCTAGAGGATCAAATTCATGTGATGGCAGCAAAGAAAAAAATTACTCACCTTAGCAACGGTGTTTCTTCTAATGGAGTCTTGCTGTATTCTGACAATCTGCAGTTAGCTCCAACCTTTGAATTGCCCCGGAGAGTAGAGTGTTAATTTTCTATACAGTGCACAGAACGTTGAGCTCGAGGTTGGCTGAGGTCTCTGTCTGCAGCACTCTGAAACCCAACCGTCAGATTCTTATGAGCAAACACTCACTGACTAACTATGAGGAAATAGTAAAACATTTTTTAACTAGCCAACTGGCAACAGAAAGTTTTGGATTCCCAAAGGAAGACTCAAGTCAGGAAACCCAAAACCAAAACCTATCCAAAAATAAAAGATTATAATACAAAGCACCCAGATAAAGTGGAGGGTGTGCATGAAGCACCCCTGGGGTGCCCACCCACTTCCCAAAACCAGGTTCTGAGAGGGGAGGTAAGGAGGTCAGAATACAGCAAGACTCCATTATAAGAAACACAATTACTAAGGTGAGTTTTTTTTTCTTCAAACAACATGAAGTCTTGCTGTATTCTGACAATCTGCAGACTACCAAGCAGTACCTCCATAGAGGAGGGACAGAATCTACTTTGGGAATAGGCTCTGAAGTACTGCTGTGCCAAACTGGGCATCACTTCTAGCCTGGATATCCAGAGAGTAATGCTTGGTAAAGGTATGGACTGTTTTCCAGGTGGCTGCTTGACAAATTTCTAACAGAGTGATATCCCTGGCAGCAGCCAGGGAAGCAGCTGTACCTCTTGTGGAATGAGCCCTCAGGCTTGAGGGTGGAATTTTTCCCAGTTTCTCATAACAGAACTGTATACAAGAAACAATCCACCTGGCAATAGTTCTCTTGATGGCAGGTTTGCCCTTTCCCACTTCCCCATAAGTGAGGAACAACTGGAGGGAATCAAACCTGTGACCCTTTGTACGCTCTATATAGTAGCTAAGGGCTCTTTTAACATCTAAACTGTGTAGCCTTCTCTCTCCTGAGGAAGAATGATCAGTGAAGAAAACGGGGAGAGAGACAGACTGATTCAAATGGAAGTCAGAAACCACTTTGGGCAGGAACCTCCTATTGGTTCTAAGGACCACTTTATTTCTATGAAAGGAGATAAAAATCAGGTTCCACTGACAGGGCTTGCGATTCACCAATACGTCTGGCAGAGTTAATGGCTACCAAAAACACAGTTTTCCAAGTCAAGTACTTAAGCTCTGCTGAGGACATAGGCTCAAATGGTGGTTGCCTAAGTTGAGCAATGCAAACATTTAAGTCCCAGGCAGGGGCAGGATCCCTAAAGGGAGGATTGGTATGAAGCAATCCCTTGAAAAAATTTACAGAATACAGGGTGAGATGACAGTGAGGAAGGCTTTCCCACTGACAGAAAAGCAGAAACGGCTGACAAGTGTACCTTGACAGTAGCTGGTCTGAGGCCTAGGCCATTAAGATGGACCATATAATCCAGAACTGTAGGCAATTCAGCAGTGTCTGGAGATATATACTTCTTGGAACACCAAATGCTGAATCTTTTCCATTTGGAGTCATAAGTCTTTCTGGTGGCAGGCTTTTGAGTCTCTTTGAGAATATCCAGAACCCCTTGGGAGAGATGCAAATCTGCATACTCTAACTGTTCAAGAGCCATGCCTTGAGATTGAGAGACCGAAGATTGGGTTACCAAATCCTCCCCTGAGAGGAGGTCAACAGGCTGTAATTCCTGGGAAGAGACAGGGGAAGACTGATTGCTAGGGACAGTAAGATGGGGTACCAGGGCTGCCAGGCCCAATCTGGAGCAATCAGAATCACTTTGCAGGGCTGTGACCTTACCTTGACCAGAACCTTGAACAGTAGAGGAAAGGGAGGGAAGGCATAGAGAAATTTCCCTTCCCAGTTCAACATCTGCGCATCCAGAGGGACTGAGCCCAAGACTGGGGGTCTGCAACAAAACAGAGTAGTTGGTGATTGTCTGGGGCAGCAAAGAGATCTATCTCTGGAGAGCCCCACCTTGAAAAAAATCACTTTCAAACACCAGAGGGTCCAGGGACCATTCATGATGGCCCTGGGAGATCCTGCTCAGTGCATCTGCTAGTATATTGTCCTTCCCTGGAAGGTGGACTGCTATCAGAAAGGTCTGCAGAGAATAAGCCAGGGACCACAACTTCATGGCTTCCATGCACAAGGCCATGGACCGAGTGTCTCCCCGCTTGTTGATGTACCACACGGTGGTGGTGTTGTCTCTTCTGACTTGAACCACCTTGTTCTGCACGGACTGGGAGAAAGCTTGCAGAGCCAGAAAAACTGCCCTGAGTTCCAGGAGGTTGATATGAAGAAGGGATTCCTGAGAGGACCACAGTCCCTGAGCTGTGACAGCCCCCAGATGGACTCCCCATCCAAAAAGGGAAGCATCTGTGGTAAGGACCACTGAATGAGACTGAGCAACGAATGTGACCCCTTGCCTTAAAATTGTCCTGATCTTGCCACCATTGAAGAGCTTGGATCAGTGTCCAAGTCACTGGAATCGGTTAGGTAAGAGGATCCTTCCTTTGGGACCAAAAGGCCCTCAGATGGAACTGAATGTCCCTCATCTGAAATCCTGCCCCTTGGACCACCGCTGTAGAAGCTGCCATGTGGCCCAAGAGCTGAAGGAAGTGCCTTGCTGGTCGGGACACCTGAAGGCTGAAGGAAGAAGCCAGTTCTATAAGAACTCTTGCCCTTTCCAGAGAAAGAAGGCTCTTGCTTTGACAGTATCTAGCTCTATAAAGGTAAGAAGCTGTGCTGGTTCAAGAACTGACTTGGGGAGGCGGAGAAGAAATCCCAGGGAAGTGAGCACTTGCTGAGTCGCTTGCAGGTCTGACTTGACTTAGTCTGGAGACTGACCCACTATGAGCCAGTCGTACAGATATGGAAAAATGGAAATCTTTTGCCTTCTTAGAAAGGAAACTACTACTGCCAGGCACTTTGTGAAAACCCTTGGAGCTGATGTTAGACCAAGGGCATTGCTTTGAACTGAGAATGGCCTGAGGGCAGCTTGAACCCGATGTATTTTCTGTGGGAGCACCTGATGGGGATGTGAAAGTAGGCATCTTTGAGGTCCAGGGAGGCTAGTCAGTCCCCTGGCCTTAGGGAGGGAAGAATTATTCCCAGAGTCACCATCCTGAACCTTGGTTTTAAAAGGATGTTTGTTCAGGTATCTTAGATCTAGGATGGGTCGCCACTCCCCCGTCTTTTTTGGGGTAAGAAAGTACCTGGAGTACAGACCTTTGTCCCAGCGTAGGATAGGAACTCTCTATGGCTCTTAAGGCCAGAAGAGATGAAACCTCTGCCTCTAGGGCAAGGGTTTCAG
This sequence comes from Neoceratodus forsteri, assembly GCA_016271365.2. NCBI lineage: Eukaryota > Metazoa > Chordata > Ceratodontiformes > Ceratodontidae > Neoceratodus > Neoceratodus forsteri. Next base: position 260,112,079 of record JADMNL010000027.1, on the reverse strand, counting down.
AGAGACTTGCAGGTGGAAAAGATCCGGCTCTCATCTTCGGAAATGTTTTGCAACTGACAACCAGTCCCTGGCTTACTACTTCCAGGACCCACTTGTCTGAAGTAACAGATATCCAGTCCTGAACTAAGTAAGCCAGCCTGCCCCCTACAGGGATAGGAGAGTCGGACCCGGCAGACCCATCAGGGTGTCTGCTTGGCAGGGGCTTTAGGCTGAGGAGTGGATGCAGCTCTGCTCTTCCCCTTTCTGCCTCTCCCTCTGAAGAACCCCCTTTGTGAAAAGGGAGAAGAGGCCTGTGCTTGGTAGAAAGGCCTATGAAAAGGCCTGCCCCTAGATTGCTGCCTTTGAGGAGCTGCCTGCCTCACCTTGGCCTGTGCACTCCAATAAGTGGTCCTATATTCCTCCATCTTTTCATGTAATTCTCTGTCTGCTCCCTCAAACAGAGAATTACCTTCCAGAGGGAAATCCATGGCCTTAGCCTGGGTGTCCTGTGACAGGCTAGTACATCTGAGCCAAGTCATTCTCCGAAGAGACACAGATGTAGCCATGACTCTTGATGACACATCACTGGAGTCCACAGCAGCATGAAATTGTACCTTAGATGCCTCAATCCCATCAGCAGCCACCTCCTCCAGCTCCTTGGCCAGCTGGGGAAGGGGTGCTGTTTAGCCAGTGCCAGTACAGTGTCCCACCTGGACTTCTGGTACCTGGCTGTATAGGCCATATAATTAGCCTGCCTGAGTCCCAAAGAAGATGCCATGTACTGTTTCTTGCCAAGGCATCCATATTCCTGGAGTCCTTATCTGGGGTGGGGGGGTGGAAGGAACATTAGCCCTGTCACAGGCTGCATCCTGCATGACCCCAACATGGCTGCATTGTTGATAGAAAAACTCCGTCTGAGCTAGATAAAGTATACCTCTTGTCCATTCTTTTATCAACCAGAGGTACAGAATTTGGAGCCTTCAAAATTGTGTGTGTCCGTTTCCCAAAAGATTTGTGTAGGGGAATAAACAGCCTTCTGGACTCTGGGATGTCCATCATTTCAACAAAATCAGGCTCCTCTTGATCCTCTGTAGTCTCCTCCATAGGGAGCTGGAGGGTTTCAGCCACTTTTCTATAGAACAGATAGTGGGGAAGGGACTCAGAGAGCCTAGGAGGGGGAAACACCAGAAGGTCTGTCTGGGGAGATGTCCGGTTCAATGGGCACATCCAGACTTTCTGCTCCATCATACTATCATCTTGCTCATAATCCTACTCCTCCTCCTTCTTCTCAAATTCCGGTTAATAAAAATCTTCAGGGGCATAATCCTGAACCGGAGGAACCGACCGAACCGAACCCCTAGCTAATGGAGCCGGATCGGAAGGAACCGGGCGAAGCGATTCAACAATCCGAATCGCTCGGGCAATCTCATCAGTGGTCGGAACATGAACCTCCGGATCTGAACCGGCTGATTTGTCTTTATGTTTCCTTTTTGTAGGAACCGATCCCTCAGGATCGGCTCTCCTCTAGCCCGAAGTAGTATCGCCTGGTCAGAGGGAACTTCTCCTGGTTCGGTCGGAACCAAACCGGGCTGGCCATCCAGGTCAGCGGACTTCTCGGCCTCCTTTTCCCCAAGTCTACCTAATCTTTTTTCCAGAGTAGACTTAGGAAGGTTTTTACATATTTGGCAGTCTGTATCGAGGTGGTCAAACCCCAGACAATAAACACAGGTGGTGTGGGGATCGCCCTTAGCAAAGACCTCCCCACACTCACTGCAGTGTTGAAACCTAGTGGGCCCGTCTTTTTTCTTGGGTTTCTCAGACATGGCCAACCTAACCAAACTTACCCTTTTTTCGGCAACTGCCAGGCAAAACCCCCTTATCAGTTTCTAACTGTGTTACGGGTATTGGAAAAAAATGTTAAAACACTTTTTTTTTTTAAACCGATAAGGACCGGTAACCACACACTAAAGGAAAACACAGAGATTTCAAATATGTTGAATCGGTTCAGCCGAGCCGATCGAGAAAAGTTTTTACAGTTTCCACAAATAAACCAGAACTACTACCTAAAGTACTTAACTGTACTGTAGACAGAGCCCTGAACCGTAATGCTACGGAAGTTAAGTGGAAAAACCAACACTTTAACCAACTTTGAAATGAGCAGAAGGAGAAATCTCCGGAGTAACTGTTCAGTGAGGCGGAGTAAAGAATCTGACAGTTGAGTTTCAAAGTTCTGCAGACAGAGACCTCAACTGAGCTCGAGTTCAACTTTCTATGCACTGCATATAAAAATTAACCCTCTACTTTCTGGGGCAGTTCAAAGGCTGGAGCTAACTGCAGATCGTCAGAATACAACAAGACTTTATGTTGTTTGAAAGGTGAGGCATTACTGCTGGGTAATTTCAATATCCCAGACGTGGACTGGGCCATCCCAGCAGCTGCTTCAACCAGGAGCAGAGAGATACTGGATTCCCTACAGGGGCAGGCCTAAGAAAGCTAGTGATTAATCCCACCAGAGAAGGGGCGATTCTGGACCTAGTACTGATCAATGGTGGCAATTGTAGACATCCAGGTGGAAGGTCTTCTGGGGTTCAGCGACCATCACATAGTGTGGTTTAGCATAGGGACCGATACACAGTCTAGTCAGACGAAGGCAAAAGTCTTGCTGCTTAGTCCAACTGCTTCGTGAGGCCACACCTCGAGTACTGCGTGAAGTTTTGGAGGCCACATTTAAAGAGGGACATTGAACTCCTGGAGAGGGTCCAGAGGAGGGCAACCAAAATTATTTGGGGCTTGGAGGATAGGACCTATGGGAAGAGGCTCAAAGAGCTAAATATGTACACATTGGAAGAGAGAAGGGATCGGGGGGACATGATAGAGGTCTTCAGGTACATGAAGGGGGTAAATAGGGGAGGAGCAGTCAGGGTGCTCTGAAGGAAGGAGGGGAGGGTAACTAGAGGGCATGGGTGGAAGCTGGAGGGGTGGGGGAAGATTCAGGGGAGAAAGAAGGAGGTGCTACTTCACTGAGAGGGTAGTGGAGCCATGGAATGCGCTGCCCAGGGGACTGGTGGAGGCAGAGACGGTGGAGGGGTTAAAGAGGGGGTGGGACAGGTACAGGGGAAGGGTTCTGGAAGCAACATCCAGTGCAGCGAGATTATCCTGGACTGGGAAGGGAGAAGCCAGAGAGGGAGAGGGTGGCAGCAAGGTCAGCTCCCAGGGTGGGGGCTGACCAAACGAGCAGACACAAAAGACCATTAGGCCTATTCTGCTGGCATTTTAGTATGTTAGTATGTCTTAGCTTTTAGGAGGGTGGATTTTGCTAAGATGTGGAGTTGTATCAAAAAGGCATTGGCGAGAAGGGAGATGAGGAGCTGTGGGAACAACTAAAGGGAGCCTTAGAGGAGGTGGCGAGCCAATGCATCAGGTTGGTAAATAAGGGCAAGAGAAGAAGGAAACATCCGTGGTTCTCAAACGAGATGGCAGACAAGGTGAGGGCCAAAAGGGCAGGTTTCAAGAAATATAAGGAGACAAAGGGAAGAGGACAGGGAGGTGTACCTAAGGAATCGCACGGAAGGCTGTTGGGAGAGTAAAGGTGCAGACTGAAGGAAGATTAGCATAGACCGTGAAGAAAGGGGGACAAGGCATTCTATAGGTACAGCAGCGAAAGAAGGAAGACCGGGGAGTGGGGGTGGGGGTGATTGTAAGGCTCAAAGGGGATACAGGGGGCGCATAAGGAGGGAGACATGGAAAAGGTGGAAATACTGAATAAATACTTCTGTTCAGCATTCACTAAAGAGGCTGAGGGTCGGGGACCACAGCTGGGTAACAGACATTGGGGGAGAAGAGGTAAACAAGTCCATTCACAGTGGAGAGAGTCTGGAGGAGCTCACAAAACTGAAGGTGGACAAAGCAATGGGACCAGACGGCATAGAGCATTGCGAAGAGAGCTAGCGGTGTCTCTGGCAGCACTGTTCATGGAGTCACTCAACACAGGAGTGGTTCCAGAGGACTGGAAGAGGGCACATAGATACATAGATACATAGACAGTGTCGGCAGATAAGGGCCTATGGCCCACCCAGTCTGCCCATTTAAGTTTGTAAGTTCAGTTTATGTTTTCCAGGAAGTCTGTTGCCCCTTACCCCTGACCTCCAGAATTCCTTTATGTCTATCCCATGCATTCTTAAATCCCGTGATTGTTTCAGCCCCCACCACTTCCTCTGGCAGGGTGTTCCACTTGTCCACCACCCGTTCTGTGAAGAAATTCTTCCTCACGTTTCCTCTGAATCGTCCTCCCTCCAACTTCATCCCATGCCCTCTAGTCCTGGAACATCTTTTTCGCTTAAAAATAGTGCATTCCTGTACCCTGTTCCTCCCTGTAAGATACTTGTATGTCTCTATCATATCCCTTCTCTCCCTCCTCTCCTCCAGGAGTACATGTTCAGTGCCTTCAACCTGTCCTCATAGGACTTGTGATGCAATCCATGCACCATCTTTGTTGCCCTCTCTGAACCTTCTCTACCCTGTCTATGTCCTTACGTAGGTAAAGTCTCCAGAACTGCACAGTGTACTCCAGGTGCGGCCTCACTAGTGTCTTGTATAGTGGAATTATGACCTCCCTTTTCCTGCTGGTGATGCCCCTGCCTATGCATCCCAGCATCCTATTTGCTTTACCTGCTGCCTTGTCACACTGTTTCCCTGTTTCACATGTAGTCCCTCTACACAAAAGTGATAATAGGGGAAGTGGCAGGGAACTATAGGCTGGTCAGCCTCACCTCAGTAGTGGGTAAGATCATGGAGGCACTGTTTAAAGAAAGAATGGTGGGACACTTGGAATCCAGTGGTGCCCAGAATCCGAGACAACATGGAGGAGTCGCAGCAGGAAGGTCATGTCAAATGAATGATTTTTTTTGACTGGGTGACAAGTGAAGTAAATCGGGGAGAGGGGTCTGTAGACGTCACCTACCTCAGTTTCGGCAAAGCCTTCCACACCATCCCACATAAAAGGCTGGTCAACAAAATGAGAAGTCTGGGTATGAGACACAAGGTGGTAAACAGGGTTAGGAACTGACAAATGGACAGGAAGCAGAGGGTGGTGGTAAATGGGATCCAATCAGGGGAGAGGGAGATGACCAGCGGGGTACCTCAAGGATCAGTACTTGGGCCAGTCCTGTTAATGTCTTCATTAGTGACACTGCAGTAGGTCTGCCCGTTTGCAGATGACACCAAGATCTACAACAGGGTGGATACTCCGGACGGGGTGGAGAGAACGAGGAGGGACCTGGAGAAGCTTGAAAAATGAACTGAAGTATGGCAACTAAGGTTCAATTCCAATAAGTGCAAAATAATGCACCTGGAAAGAGGGAACCCTGGGAGAGCTACAGGATTTGGGGGGGGCAGTTGCTGACTATCACCAAGACAGAAAAAGACCCGGGGGTTATAATTTCTGACAACCTAAAGGTGTCTAATCAGAGTACAAAGGCTGCAGGGAGGGCCAGTGGCATGCTAGGGTGCATAGGCAGCGGTATCACTAGCAGAAGGCTGGAGGTGGTGATGCCATTGTACAAAAACATTAGTGAGACCTCACCTATAGTACTGTGTGCAATTCTGGATGCCGCACCTTCATAAGGACATTGACAGGGTAAAGGCGGTCCAGAGAAGGGCGACTAAGATGGTACAGGACTTGCACCAGAAAAACATATGAGGAGAGACTAAAGGACCTCGATATGTACTCGCTGGAGGAGAGGAGGGATCGAGGGGACATAATAGAAACATTCAAGAACCTTAAGGGCATTAACAAGGTGCGGGGGGAGATGTCTCCCAACATAAGAGATGTACAAGAACGAGGGGGCAGGATATAAAACTGGAAGGTGGCAGGCTGAGGGGAAATGTGAGGAAGTTTTTCTTCACAGAGAAGGTGGAGGACACATGGAACAGACTGCCACAGGAGGTGGTGGGGTGAGTACAGTGGAGGGTTTTAAACATGTATGGGAGAGGCATAAGGGTACCTTAGAGGTGGGAAGGAAAGGTGAAAAGCCATTGATCAAGTAGGGTCAGAAGCCACAAACTAGTGTAGGGCTTTCGGGCAGACTGGATGTGCCTGGGTACTTCCGGTGATCTTGGGAACCTGACGGCTGCTTGAACAGACAGCTCCCCGAACCTCCCGATAAAATCCAGAGCCATCTAGAAGAAGCGATCATGAATTCTCCAGCTAAGACAACCAGATCAAAAGCCCTACTTACCAGGCAAACAGGGACCCCTGTACAAAGGCTCAGAGAATGATTAGAGCAGGAAAAAAACAAAACTGAATCCGACCTCGCGACTGCCCAGGAGGACCCAGCAGTGGAGCACAGCATTGATACCACGGAGACCGACCTGATGATCTCAATTCTGCAAACAGCAAAAATGGTCAGCAAGATAGATAGATGGATAGAAACCTCAACAAACTCAAAGCACTCCTGAATAAGATGGAGCACAGAACAGATCAGGTCGGACTAGCACTCACAGCAGACAGACATGACCGCCCAATTTTATACCTGCTTGCAAGGCAACAAGAGTCGACTGGGAAACTCAACGACTTGCAGGGCCAGAGCAGATGACAGAACCTATGGATATCTTGGGCCCCTCCTGTTCAAACGCCTACGTCTCTGACATAAAGGAAGGGTATCAGGAGTGAGATGAGTCTCTTTGCGGATGACTCAAAATTGGGGGCGGTGGTGGATGGGAAGGAGGGGAGGGTGGCCCTACACGGGGACCTGGAGACTCTGGAAAGGTGGTCTAGAAAGTGGAAACTGAGGTTCAATACAGGGAAATGCAAGGTACTGCACCTGGGAGCCAGAAACCCAAGCCAAGTGTACACGGGGTGAATTCTAAGTCTCGATGGCTGAGAGGGACCTGGGGGTGGTGGTGGATGTCGAGATGAACAACTCAGACTTATAGGAGGGCAGCGGCCAAGGCCACCAGGAAGTTGGGATGCACTGCTAGGGAGATCACCTCCAGAAGGAGGAAAGTGATACTCCCTCTGTACAACTGCTTGGTGAGGCTGAACCTCGAGTACTGCATGCAGTTTTGGAGACCACACTTAAAGAGGGACATTGAACTCCTGGAGAGGGTCCAGAGGAGGGCAACCAGAATGATCTGGGGCTTGGGGGGACAGGACCTATGGGGAGAGGCTCGAAGAGTTAAATATGTACACACTGAAAGACAGAAGGGACCGGGGGGACATGATAGAGGTCTTCAGGTACATGAAGGGGGTAAACAGGGGAGGCACAGTCAGGGTGCTCCAAAGGAAGGAGGTGGGGGCAACTAGAGGGCATGGGTGGAAGCTGGGGAAGAGATTCAGGGAGAAAGGAGATGCTACTTCACTGAGAGGGTGGTGGAGCCATGGAATGTGCTGCCCATGGGGCTGGTGGAGGCAGAGACGGTGGAGGGGTTCAAGAAGGGGTGGGACAGGTACAGGGGAAGGGTTCTGGAAGCAACATCCAGTGCAGCGAGAATATCCGGGACTGGGAAGGGAGAGGGCGAGGGGGGCAGCAAGGTCAGCTCCCAGGGTGGGGATGACCAAACCAGCAGACGCAGAAGACAGACAGGCCTATTCTGCTGCCATTTTAGTATGTTAGTATATACGGTGTCCCCGAGGGGTTAGAAGCAGAAGCCCCAAATACCATCTCCTTCCTACAAGAAGTTCTGCAGCAAGCCCTGAAACTCCCCGATGGACTCAATCTGGGAACGGACCGAGCCCACATGTCCCTTGCCACGAGGCCGACCAACGCAGGAGCACCTCCTCTCTCCTTTGTGCTCCAGATGACTACATACTTCAGCAAAGAGGAGATACTGAATAGAGCTTGGAGGCAGAGAGAACCCTTCCTGTACCGCACTTATAAAATTTCCATCAACAACAACTACACAACTATGGCCCAGGAAAAAGAAGAATGGTCTGGCCCATCCTTAAACAACTGCGCACCAAAGAACATCAAGGCCCAGCTCCTTTACCCGGCGAGGCTGTGAGTTGAGATAGATAGCAGACAAACAGTATTTCAAGATCTACTGGCGGCGGCCCCTTACCTGGAGAGACGAGGCATTGTGACTCCCATTTTAGCGCGAGAGAGAGAGAGAGAGAGAGAGAGATTAGAGGGGGTGCTCCAGCGATCTGCTTGGAAAGTGGCCTGGGGTGGAAGCTCCCAGAAGAACATGCAGCAGGGAAAAGCCATGCTCCGTGCCGATGTCTTCATGCTCCTCAAGCGCTATGTCTCATTGATCCTGCTGTCTGACATCAACACGGCCCTGAGGAGCCCTGCACCTGTAACACAGAGATCCCCAATTAAGTCACCACCGCGAACATCAGAGAACACCTGAAAGAAGTCCTGCACATGTCCAGTAATATACGATGCTTTATTTATTTTGTGTGTGGGAGAAATAGCACTCTCCAGCCTGGCTGCACTGACTGAACTGCAGGTAAGAACTATAGAGATTTTGATCATGCAGCCGGGTGTGTGTGTGTGTGTGTGTGCGTGCTGGACCCTACCTATACTACAAGCTGACTGTACTCGCTAAGTTAAAGTTTTCCAGATCAACTGTTCCATTTCAACGAACAATGTGTGACTGTCATGCTTGTGAAACTGTTTTACTCATCATGATAATCTTCAAATGTAGCCAACCTGCCTGTGAATCGTACAACATGTCCTGATTGTAATGTCTGTATTACTCAATTTGCCTTGAGTTGCTCCTACTGTTTATTCTCCTGTAGCCTGTAATTAATCCCGGGTCGCCCCTGAAAAAAGGCACCATAATGGTCTCAGTGGGCCTACCCATTCACCAAAATTTTAAATAAATAAAAATAAAGGTTTGACCACCCCTCCACGACTGGTCTGGAGCGCCGAGGGAGCTGCGCTTCTGCTCTCCCGGCTACTGCACAGGGCCTGGGCCTTCACCGAGGGTTTTGGCCTAATTCATCCTGAGGGAAGAAACTGACAACTCAATTAATAGAACTCCACTGGAGGCGCTCATCTTGGCTGGTCCGGGATACCCAGAGGGAAACAGGATTGCTTCAACAAAGCCCCCGGTAATTCATTAAAAAGTATTAAAAAAAAAAACCTTAAAATTAAGACAGAAGACACAAGGGGGTAACAAGAGGATAAACTTCAAAAGGGGAGGCTAAATAGAAGGGACCCCCCGGAGATCGTGAGACAGTCAGCTCCAGTGACCCAAACCGACACCGCATGATCAAAGGAAGATTTAATTCCCATTATAGCAGGCCGACAGCATACAACCCTCGAGGGCCACGCGGACAAGGTCCTCCAGTCCTCTAAAGAAACTGGAGTGAAAGAGGTAAAAAAAACAAACAAAAACGAGACCTTTGGTTAAGATAAGGCGGACTTCTTATACAGTACTTATATTTACATTACAGAGAAATTGGAAGGGGGGGGAGAGGGAGGAACTGCAGCCACAGGCTAATAGGGTAGGATAGTATACTGCCCTGTTACTCATCCGACGTGGGACAACTCCATAGGTTGGGAAAATGAATATCCCAATCCCTGGTCAAAACCCTTGATGTGTAAGGTTAACGGTGCTTAAACAAGAAGCACACCCAGACAGGCTACACATTCTGTCTGACCTGAAGATTGACACAGAGTCCTTCCAATATACCTCTGCAATAAAGCACTTCCACAGAACAGTAACCGCTGCTTACACCACCTGGTAGCTATATGGGGATCAAGATGCTAAAGTTATCACTGTTTGAACAGTTAAAATGGTTTAATGTTTTGGAAATTAATGTTTTCAGTTTGTTGACAGGGTACATTCATATGATCAGCTCAGTATCAAAGAATATACCAAATACAGAATGAAACAGAGGGGTCCCCTTATTGCATACTAAAAATGGCCACAGTTAAAACAAAAATACTGACTTACAACATAAATGGGATTAACAATCCCGTTAATAGAAAACAGGTCCTGAAATATATTAAGGAAAAGGGATGCGACATCAGCTACCTGCAGGAGACCCACCTTACCCATGCAGAGACCAAAAAACGTAAATCCAAAATCATACCCAAAACTATATGGGCCTCTTTGGAAAAGGGGAAGAAAAGAGGACTAGCCATTCTACTAGCAGAAAACTTCCCCTTCAAAGAAGAGGAAGTGGTGATGGACCAGAGTGTAAGATTCATTCTGGTCAAAGGAAAAGTACTCTACTTAATGTTTAGGCCCCTCCCTGGGCTCCCCACTAACATTCTTTGCAGACCTAGTTAAGCTAGTAACAGAAAAAGCGAAGGGCACAACACTAGCAGGGGTGGGGGGGACAGGAACATTGTATTGAATAGAACACTGGACTCCACCTCCCAGACACCCTCCCCCCAGAACAGCATATCCAAAACATTTGCCAGCCTACTGTCGGACGTGGAGAGCTAAATACCCCCAGACAAAAAAAAAAAAAAAAAAGTACGCCTGCTGCTCCCCGAGATTCAAAACATATTCTCAGACTGATATATTTTTTTTTTTGTAAACGCAACAGACATGTGCTTGGTGGACTCTGCTTGGGTGGGTGCCACGGCACTCATGGACCACCCACCACTTTTCATGGGCATAGACTTAAAGCTCCTTCCTAGGAAAGCACACTGGAGACTGAACAACTCCTTGCTGAGAGATCAAGAAACTATAGCTAAAGTTAAAGAGGTGATCAAATAAACAGTAGAATAAAATAGGGACCCAGACACAATGCTACAAAATCCTGTGGGACACAATCAAAACATTAGAGGAAAGTTGATCTCCATAGCTTCATATAAACCGAGGCAGAGGAGGGCCCAACTAGAGACTCTCACCTCACGACTAAGAGAACTAGAAGCTAAGGTAGGTAAAAACCGGTGGGGGAGGAACTTAAAAACTCTTAAATCTAAAATTCAGGACATACAAAAGACGGAGATGGAGAAAGCTCTCAGTTACCTCAAGCAAAACTATTATGAAGGTGGACCCAGGGCAACAAGACTTATGGCCTTCCGTCTCAGGCAGCGGGCGGCAAATTCCACTAGAATTAAAAATCAGAGACCCAGAAACAAACCAAACTACAGACAAAAAAGACCAGATTGCTGATGCTTTTGTGTATTACTATTAAAAAAAAAACAAAACAAAAAAACTACCAGCTCCAAAAAGAATCCTGCACAGAAGAAAAAAAAAAGAGAAATACCTTAAAATTACTAAAATTCCCAAAACTAACAGAGGCACAGGGGCAGAGGTTGATAAGATCAATATCCAGCGGAGAGGTAACCACAGCCAATAAAAACCTAAAGACAGGAAAGTGCCCAGATCCAGATGTTTTTTTTTTGGGGGATTCTACAAAAAGTTCCGAGAGGAAACAATGGGACTGCTCACCCCCACGTACAACGACATGTGGACTGGGGAGGGAAGGGTTCCACCAACCTGGAATTACGCCACTACATAAAGAGGTCAAAGATCCCATGGAATGCAGCTCCTACTGCCCAATATCACTCCTTAAACACTAATAAAATATTTACCTCCATTATCACAGCCCACCTCAATACCATCTTCACACAACTGACACACCTGGATCAAGCAGGATTTGTCCCTGACAGACAAGGTCCAGATAATGTTAGGAGGACAATTAACATCATAGACATTATAAATAGAGAGCATATGCCAGCCTGCATCCTTAGCCTAGACACAGAAAAATTATTAGACAAGGTGTCCTGGAACTTTCTCTTCCTGACCCTTGAACATTTCGGCTTCCCAACGGCCTTCAAAGTTTATACTCGAACCCCCAAGCTTATGTTAGGGTGAATGGTGGGGTGACAGATTTTCATTAGGCAGAGGCACCCACCAGGGCTGCCCCTATCCCCACTCCTATTTGCTCTATATAATAGAGCCCCTCGCCAAAGCCATCAGAAAAGACGCCCATATAACAGGCATCAGAATTGAAGGACTGGACCACAGAATATAGCTCTACGCAGATGACTTACTCCTCTACCTGTCAAATCCAAAATGACTCAATCACTAGAGTCTGGGAGATACTAGAGGAGTTTGGCCTACATGCAGGCTATACCCTGAACAAAAATAAAACAGAAGCTCTTAGCTTCCAATACAGACCTCCCCCCGAAATCCTAGAAATGTTACCCCTATCCTGAACCAAACAAAAGATCAAATACTTTGGAATCCAAATACCTAAAAATCTTAAGAACTTATTTCAGGTCAATTTTTTTCCCCTGACAAAGTCAGACAAAATACACATAAATGGACCCTGCTGAACCTGCCACTATATTCCTGTGTAGAAGCCATATCCATGAACATACTGCCCAGATATTTATATATGTTTCAATGTCTACCCTTAAACACAACTAAGGCACAGTTTCAGATCTGGCAAAGTATGGTCATGCAATATATATGGGCCCCAGGCAGACCCAGAATAAAAGCAAGCATCGTGCAAATGGACAAGAAGAAAGGTAGGAGAGCCCTTCCAAATCTGGCGGAATATTACCTCGCTGCACAAACGCGTGCGGCCCTCCTATGGACTGTGAATGGGTATCAAGCCCACTGGAAAGACACTGAATGAGCATACACAGAGGGGGCCCCACTAGGTGCTAGACTAATGGATGCAGATGCATACAAGGAGTGGGAAGACTCATTATTAATGACAGTTCACAACACTAGCAATGGCTCACAGGACATGGAAAAGGTGTCGTATAATACAAGCTCTGTGACCCTGGAAATGTTTCAACTGAGACAGCTCCTTCAGCCAGTCGTGCCTGGACCACAGATTCCGTGGCTGGCTGAGACCTGGCCTTTACCAGCCCAGACAGCTGATGACTGGTGATATAATGCAGGACTTTGACACTATTAAAACCACCTACCATCTTAAAAACTCGGATCATTACTGGTTCCTGCAACTTAGGGCACACATAAAACACGACAAAACAGAAAGACCAACACTTACAACATTCCAACCAAACTACTAACAACCATCCAAGTTATTCTGGATGGCACACCATTAAAAAAAGGGTCGATTTCTGCCCTATATAATATCCCAGGTCCATCTTGTAATTGAGCTTGTCTCAATGATGTTCCGCCTGGCAAAATAAAGATTTTGACCGATTGATTGGTTAAACTATTAGAAACCTCCACTGTGAATGACTTGACCATATCAAAGCCAAATGAGAGGCAGAAGCACAACTACATAGAAGAAGGGAGGACTGGGATATAATCCTTATTCCACCTGCCAAGACCACACAATCCCCTTTCTGGCAAGTCTTTGAATGGAAAGTTAAGACTAGGTTCTTTTATACTCCCACAGCCCAAAGTAAATGGAAAACAGATCTCTTCCAGCTGCAGGAGAGGATGTACTGAAGATAAGGCAAATCATACACACATCTTCTGGCAGTATCCAATAATTAAAACATATTGGCAGCAGGTTGGGGATGCCCTAAAGAACAAATTCTCCCATGGAAATGATCCACCTACTATTGGGGCTTCTCCACCTGAATTAAGAGGAGCTACAACCACGTACCTTTGGAATGCCCTCCTGGCAGCATCACACGGCCATCATTAGAAACTGGAAAAAGCCAAACCCACCCACCCAAGTACAGTGGATGACCATTGTAAAAGCAATACAGGAGATGGAGGAGTTGACCTTTAGGGTCAAGACCAGAACACAGGCCTACACGGCCAGGTGGGCTAGTTGGAAGTGTGGCTAGACTCCACCCCGGCACAGACTAAAAAAAGGCAATAATGGAGTAATCAAATATAAGAAATAGTACAAGAATGATGTATGCTATATATGGTCTATGTAATGCTTAACCTGGGAAATGTACCTATGATGAATTGTACCCAATGTTTTAATAAACCTGAATTAAAATAAATAAAAACTGGATGTGCCTGGCGGTCCTCATCTGCTGACAATTTCTATGTTTCTATCCACATGGAGGGTGGCCTGCCACCTGGAGTTGTGCAGGGCCTGCAGGTAAGTGGCATGGCCAGGGGCAGTTTCCTCTGTTTTTGCCCCTGGGATGTCAGTGTGTAATGACAGAGTGTCTGCCAATGTCCCTGCATGTTTTGTTGCTCCAGCTGGCACTGCCACCCAGCCTCTGTCACATGGCAATCAGGTAGCAGGACACAGGTTCCCCTCTCCCCAAGGGAGGAGAGCTGTCATCCGGATACTCAAACCTCCCTCACTCAACTGACCCCTGGTGACTAGAATCAATTCCCAAGCACCTTAACAATCCGAGCCACTGGGGTGGCTACCTCCTCCAGGGCCTCTCTTTACACAAGAGAACAGACCCCTAGCACTAAACATTTGACTTTCTTAGTCACAGGGACAGAGTACTCACTTCTTCACTGCACCATACCATAACTATATTACATACATGTAGATTAGCACACTGCAATTTGTGCAAGTTTCTGAAAGAGACGAGGGGTGAGCCCCTCACCATGGGCATTCCCCCCCCCATCTGAATGTCCTTACCTCCCCACCAAAGCTCTTGTCATGAGGGATCCTCCCCCCTCCACTAGCCCAATTACACAGTACCACATCCCCTCTTTTGTCCGATTTTGGTATTGTCACCCCTCTTTCCTGATTGAAACACTATCATAGCGTAGCCCCTTTGTGCTGTCAGCTGAGCAGTTTCCCTTTCAGTATTGTCCTCTTGTGCCCCCGGTAACTACCCCAACATCTGACTCCAGCTACATTCAAATACCATCACTCGACTCATATAGGTTAATGTGAGACGTTCATTTGGGAGTGTACTGATCAAGAGTTTGCACCATTGGGCCCTGTCTGGATCTGCAGGACTCTGCCATGTATTCAGTATGCATTTTTTTTGCTAGGATTTAATAGAACCCTCAGTATCCTTGGTTAAAAAAATAAAAATAAAAAAAATAAAGGAGTCATCATCTTCCCGTTCCACTCCCAGGAGGATCTTCATGGGGTTCATGACCACTGTAATACCCATAATTTCTTAAAAAGCTTCCCTAATAGTCATCCAAAATGGAATTAGTTTGGAGCAGTGCCAAAAACAAACAATGTACTTGTGTACGCAGCTCTCGTTGACATGTAACACAGGTCAGTGGTAGACATCTCTGCATGAAATTTGCAAACTATGGTGGGTGGATAAAACAATCTGTTTAAAACCTTGTACTGCATTTCCTTAAATTGACTACATACAAAGAGCCTGCTATGGCCTGCCCAAATTTCAGCCCAGGTCTCCTCCTCCATCCTAATGCCCAGCCCTTTTCCCCCAGGCACTCCAGCATCTATTGGAGGAGTCAGGTCTCTCTCATATTGGTGTCTGATACACTTGCATGCTGCACCCTTCTGAAGCAGCCACCTTTGCAGTAACTGACCTTTCCATTCATTTGGAAAAGGTTCACTATGCGATCCCCTAGTTTCCACCTCCATGCAGTTCCTAGCCTGAAAATCTGTGTAAGTGATGCTGTAGTAGGTCTCTGCTTCAGTCAAGTGAAAGGATCATATACCATCCTTAGTCACCAGGTCCTCCCATGTATATAAGCCACTTGTTCCCATAGTGCAAATCCACTATCCTGGTTGCCTGGCAGAAACTGTGGGTTCACCGGCACTTGTGTAAGAAAGGAAAATGTGATTGTGCTGCCATACCTGTGTATCCTGTGCTGAGTCTCCAGAGTGGCTGTGACCAGTGGATTAGGGTCTGAATTTTTGTACATCAACAGTACACAGGGAGTACCTTCTTTTCCAAATCTCTCCAGTGACATCCTGCCCTACCCTAATCCAGTCTATACTGCAGCATTTCTGACACACTCTGAAGCAATTAAATTGGGGATCCTCAACTCCTCATTGCCACTGTGGGTACATAGCCTTATGAAACTGACCCATGGCCATTCACCCCCCCCCAAAAAAAATGAATGAATTTAGAAAACTTGTGGTCGAAGCGCTTCTTGTCTGATGTAGCCATGCCAATGAGCAGCACCTGCAATGCATAAAAGGAGGCCCAGCAAGATATTCATCTTGATCAGATGAATCTTTCCTAGTCAATCTACTGGGAGGCAAGTCCATCATTTTAAATCTGCTAAAATCTTGGTAACCAACAAGATCAGGGCTCTTGGGAATGCAGATACTGCATCTTTTTTTTTTTGGTTATATAAACGTGGTGTCAGACTCCCTTGGGGATTCCAGGGCACCTACTTGGTTCCATGCAGTGCTTTGCATGCTTCATCCCCACCAAGGAGCCATAGTTTGCCCCCTACAGTAGAGTTGGGGGGTGGCCAAGGCCCCCCTCTCCCAGATACTCACAGGTTCATCAGGCAGCATGTGGCGTGGTGACGGTTGCTCGGGTCTTGGGAGACCTGGGATCCCATAGTCTACAAACACAGGGCCCCCCCCCCCATTTTCTAGTTACATCCCCACTAAGTGATGGCATGCAAGGGCCCAAGCACATGCATGCACAGCAACACATGGGTGTGCGAGCCCACAGTCACCCAGACCCTAACCTGCTTGCCTCCACTGCTTTGCCACCCATGGTTACAAAGGTGGCAGTACTGCCAACAGAGGCAGTGACCCTCCCTCCCCTGGAGGAGGAAAGCATCCTCTGGGATGCTCCAACCTCCTCCCCCGGCCAGTCCCCGATGACCCAAGCTTGCTTCCAAGCCCGGGTCGCCAGCGTCATGAGTGGTAGAGCTACCGCTGCACTGACAGGCTGGCTTACACACATTTTGGCCATTGGGATACTCTGAAATTTCATCAGCAAGTCCTTGAGACACTCACTAAAGGCCCCAGGAGACCCATGCCTGCTGCTTTAAGAAATGGCATGCTATGAAACCAGTCATTGCAACAGCTCTCTGTGTGTAGTGTTGGAAGGAGGGGCATGTCATAGCTCCACAGCAGTGATTCACAGACCTGAAATTAGAGTGAGGGGGCATGAAGTATGCAAATTAGCAGTGTTGGGTAAGTTATTTTTTCTATTACAGTCTGCCCCACTTATATCACCCGCGGCTAATTCGGGCAATCTCTTTTAGCGGGCAATTTCTTGTTTCCAAATGCCTGCTCCATTGAAAGCCATTATAGAAATTAGTGATATAACGAACACGGGGAGCCGTCTATTTCGACCGTTGTGTGATAGCAATCACACCTTTGCAAAGGTGTCGTACGGTGTTAAGTACCCTTATTATCAGCTTTAGATTTTTCACCCTAAATCCATTTAAGCACACCTGTGTTGTTTTACACTCATTCCTTGCTATTCAAACTGTGCTGTGTAATAATGGCCGGCAAGCATAAAGCCATGACTCTTAGTGAGAAGGTTTGAACTTCTACAAAAAATTGATAATTTACCTAAAATGAGTCAGTGAGACTTATCTCAACATTTGTCCTTGCCTAAATCAACGCTGGCCAACCTTTTATGGCAGAGAGAGGAAATCCTTTCCGACTGGCATACCAATGTTAACCCTGATCGAAAAAGAAAGCGTGAAGAAAAAGGGAAATAGAAGCAGTATTAGTGAGGTGGTTGAGCAATGCCAGGGGTCGTGATGCCCTCATTAGTGGCCCCTTGCTAATCCAAAAGTCAACTGAACTTGCTGCTGCTCTGGGCCACAATGATTTCACGCCTTCAGAGGGCTGGTTACACAGATGGAAGGTGAGACATAAATACAGGTTACTCACCTGTAACAGGAGTTCTAGGAATGGTATATGTTGTTCATCCACACTGTCTGGCAGGTATCCTTGCCGCTTTAAATCTTGCCGGAAGGTCTTCAAGCTGGCTCCTCCCACCCACCCGGGTGGTAAAACTCTCGGCTCCGCCCCATGACGCCAGATCTGGCCCACTGGAAGCTCAGGTTGTGCGTCGAAGCCGGGGAGGTCGGGTGGGTCGTGTGGATGAACAACATATACCATTCCTAGAACTCCTGTTACAGGTGAGTAACCTGTATTTCTAGGGACATGGATATGTTGTTCATCCACACTGTCTGGCAGACTCCTAGCAGTTCTCCGGGAGGAGGGGAGGCAAGGCACACCCCTACTTAGGGAATAGAGACTGGAGAACCGAGGCCCCAAACCAGCATCCCGGCGTGACTCAAGGTCGATGTGGTAGTGGGTGATGAAGGTGTGCTGGCTTCCAGGTAGCAGCCCTGCAGATTTCCTGGATAGGGACGTCCCTGGAAGCAGCCACCGATGCAGCAGTATGGCGGGTAGAATGAGCTCTTATCCCTCTGGGAGGCTCCATGCCCGCCAACTTATAGCAGAGATCTATGCAGGAGGTGACCCACCTGCCTATCGTCCACTTGGCTGCAGGTCTGCCAGGTGCGGCTTCAGCGTAGGTGACAAACAGCTGGCGAACCTCTCCCCGAATTTCAGCCATGCGCTCCTTATAGTAAGTGGCCCTTCTGAGGGTCCAGAGTATGGAGCCTATATTCGCCTCCAAGGTGTGATTGGGGTAGAACACGGCAGAGTCAACACCTGGTTAAGGTGAAACTCCACACCACCTTCGAAGGAATTTCGGTGGGGCGCAGGACAACCTTGTCCCTGTGGAAGACCAGGTAAGGAGACTCGATGCAGAGCGCCTGGAGCTCTCCCATCCTTCTGGCTGACGTGATAGCCACCAAGAGCGGTCTTCCATGACAGGTGAGAGTTCACACCTGTGCATTGGTTTGAATGGCTTGCCCATGAGCTTTGCCAGTACCAGCAGTAGATCCACCGGAGGTGGAGGTTCTCGCACCGAGGGGAAATGTGATCAAGGCCTTTGAAAAGCACCAGACCACTCTTCTCCTGCGCTAATCGACTGCTTCCCGCCCACACCCGTAAGCAGAGATGGCTGCCAGGTGCACCTTAGGGGTCGCCGACCTAAGCCCTTGCTGAGAAAGGGACCACAGGTAGTCCAATATGCTCGCCAAGGAACAGGAGGAAGGGTCCAGGCCCTTGCCCCGACACCAAATGGAAAATCTTTTCCATTTGAAGGCGTAGCATTTTCTGGTCGACTCCTTACGGGACGCCTCAACTATGTTGAGGACCTCGTTGGAAAGACCCAAGGCCTGGAACTCTAGCCACTCAGGAACCAGGCCGTCAGGTGCAGGGATTGAAGGTCCGGATGGAATACCTTCCCCTGACTGACAGAGCAGGTCCGGGCGAGCTGGAAGCTGCCTTGGGAGCCTGGGGCTGAGGCTGAGGAGATCTGGGTACCAGTACTGGCGGGGCCAGTCTGGGGCTATCAGAATCACCTGCGCCTTGTCCCTCCTTGCTTTGAGCAGCACCTTGTGCATCAAGGGGAACGGGGGAAAGGCGTAGAAGAGGCCCGGGGTCCACGGCCTCGAGAAGGCATCCCCCTGCAGCGATCCCTGCTGAGGAGGCGGGCATGGAACAGCCTCAGCTTCGCATTCTCCCTGGAGGCAAACAGGTCCACCTGAGGTGTGCCCCAATGGGAGAATAGATCTTGTACTACCTCCGGCAGGAGAGACCACTCGTGGGACGCAGCCCCTATCTGGCTTAGGGCATCGGCCAGGGTGTTGAAGGCTCCTGCCACATGAATGGCTAGGAGATCCACCTCCAGGCTGCGCACGAGTGACCAGATGCGGAGAGCTTCCTTGCATAGAAGCATGGAGCGCGTCCCGCCCTGGCGGTTTAGATAGTACATGGTCGTGGTGTTGTCCGTCTGGACCTGGACCACTTGACCCTGAAAAGCGGAGCAAAGGCGGTGAGAGCTAGGTGGACCGCTCGGAGCTCCAGCAGGTTGATGTGGCATCGGGACTCCTCGGGGACCAGAGGCCGGCGCGTGTTCCCCAGATGGGCACCCCAACCCATCAGAGAGGCATCGGTCGATAGAGACCGTCGGCTCGGGCGACAAATGGGATGCCCTCCTGCAGATGAACTGGAGCGGTCCACCATTGGAGCTTCCACATCCCAGGGTCACCGTCACTAGCTGGTCAAAGGATCGCAGCGTTGGGACCACTGGCTGGCCAGCCCCACTGAAGGGGCGCATGTTCCAACGGGCCCAACGGACCACGCTGGTACAGGCCGCCATGAGACCCAGGAGGCGCAAGAAGTCCCGGGCAGGGCGCAATTGCCCAACCAGAAATGATTGGGCAAAGGAGGAAAGAACCTCGACCCTGTCCGCCGGGAGCCGTGCTCTGGCTCGAAGAAAGTCGAGCTCTGCCCTGATGAAAAGAATCACCTGCTTCGGCTCGAGTTCCGACTTGGTCTCGTTGATGAGGAGGCCGACCTGAGAGCAAACCTGGAGGGCCAGATCTCTGGACCGCTCCACCTCCTGTCTGGAGGGGGCTGCAATCAGCCAATCATCCAGGTAAGGGTAAACCCGGACCCCTCAGCGCCGCAGGAATGCTGTCACCACTGCCATGCATTTCGTGAAGACCCTGGGAGCTGGAGATAAGCCGAAGGGCATGGCTTGGAACTCGAAAAGGGATCCCTCCGCTCGAAAGCGAAGGAACCTTTGATGGGATGGATGGATAGGGACGTGAAAGAACGCGTCCTGTAGGTCCAGAGAGCAGAACCACACGCCGTGTTCCAAGGATGGTATTATCTGAGCCAGAGTGACCATCCTGAAGGTTCGAGACCTTAGAAACTTGTTTAGGTTGTGTAGGTCGAGAATGGGGCGCCAGCCCCCCCGTCCGTTTCAGAACCAGGAAGTACCTGGACACGAACCCTGGGTTTGAGGGAGGGTCCGCCACCTCTCTTATCACCTCCTTCTCGAGGAGGACAGCGATGTGGCTTGCCGAGCTGACAGCGAGGCTTCGGACCCCGAGGCCCTCCAGGTGCGACGGCTCTGAAGGGTGGGGCCTGCTCGAACTCCAGAGGCAGGCCCTTTCCTACCACTTCCAACACCCACCTGTCTGTGGTAATAGCAGACCAGGCGGAAAGGAAGAACCAGAGCCATCCCCCTACGGGGGGGAACCTGGGGTGAGGTGACGAGGTTGGGGGTGACACCTCAACCCGCCACTGTGCAGGCTTGAGGAGGGACGGCCGAGGGACCACCTGGGCCTTTACCTCCCTGCTTCCTGGAGGAGGAAGCCGCGGGCTTGGGTTTGGGACGCCAAGAGCGAGCCTGCTGGCCCGGTGTTGCTGGGCCGGACGTGCCGGGGGCGCAGACGGACAAAAGGGCTTGGGTTGCGGTCTGCGGCCCTTGTCCCTCTGAGCGGATGAGACCAAGTCCAAGGTGGCATTGGACTTTTCGATCCTCTGGAGGTGGCCTTCCACTCCAGGGCCGAAGAGGTCGGTCCCCAGGAAGGGGACATCCGCCAATTTGTGCTGGGTATCCGCTGTGAAGGTGGATATCCTCAGCCATGCCCGACGGCGCATAGCCACTGCGGCCACGACTGACCTGGCACATGAATCTCCAATGTCCAGAGCAGTCTGAAGTTGCTGCTTGGCCACTGCCCTGCCCTGGTCCCACACCTGCCTAACCGTAGTCTGCAGGTCAGCCGGGAGATGAGGGACTACCTCGTCCAGGGAGCCAAACAAGGCATGGGAGAAATGTGCCATCAGCATGGCCGAGCTTGCCTGATGAAGGCCAAGGGAGGATGCAGCGTAGACTTTTTGCCCAGCATAGTCCAATTTCTTGGACTCCTTGTCGGGAGGTTTGTCCACGTCCCTAGCGTTTCCGGCACGCCGGGAAACGCTGTCGGTAACTAACCCCTCGGCTGAGGGATGTTCCGAGAAACCGGACAGGGAACCGGTAGGGACCGCATACTTCCTGGCCATCCTGGCCGAAGGCGCAGGGCAGGAAGCGGGGCGCTGCCAGAGCTCCAAGGCCGGGCCCACGATGGCCTCAGCCACAGGAAAGGCCTCCATAGGGGAATCCCCTCGGTCCAATATTTCCGTGAGGGGATATTTGGCCCATCTGGATATGGGCTTGAGCTGCATCCCGGTGGACTCCGAGATGAGCCTGAGTAAACCCAGGAAGGACGAAGGGCTATCATCCAGCGACTGACCTCCAGAGGACTCCAAGTCCACTCGCTTGGAGAAAAGGGAGGAATCGTCGTCAGACTCAGAAGAGTCCGCAAAGAGCTGCCTCGGGCCTGAGCCACCCTCCACCCGCTGAGGGTGATCGGGAGTGAGGGTGACCGACAGCCTATGGGGCAGACCCTGAGCCGACAGAGAGTTCTTGGTCGGAGCCCCAAACAGTGGCTGTGGAGGCGGAGGTTCCACCGGAATCGGTGGGGCAGCTGGTTTTGGCCGAACAACCGGCCTGGGAACAGGCTCCTTGGGTAAGCGAGGGGTTGTTTCGGCCGCTCCGGTGACAGCCACTTAATGGCCGGGGAAGGCGACTGCGTTGGCTTGTTCCCGGTCAGAAGGAGCTGTTGCCACATGAGGTCCTCGTATCGTCAACGTAACTTGCGTTGAAGCCTCCCCTCATCCGAGGAGGAGGACGAGCAGCGGCGCCGCTTACCACGGTGCCGAGACTGAGACCGCCTATGACGGCGGGATCGGCTGGACCGCGAAGAAGTCTGAGACCGAGACCGAGAACCTCGGCCTTTCCGAGGACGGTGCAGGGAGGGGACGGGTGGAACCGGCTCCTCCCTTGGCTCGGAGGGAACACCCAAGGGCTCCGGAACCGGAGGCACTGGCAAGCCCGCAGGGATCCTCAACTCCCACCGGGGAACCAGGGAGAGGGATTTTCGGCTTCGCCGGTCGACAACCCGTCCAACGGGTCGAGAAAGATCTCGACTGCGTCGACGGGAGTCTCGGTCAACTGACCTGACGGGGACACTGTGAGACCAGTGGCCGAAGCCGAACGATCGACCGAGGTCGATGGCCGACAACTCGGGGAGAGGGACCTTTCCCGCTCCCAAGAGCGTCGACGGAGGGACTTACCCTTGTCTTTCTTCTTGGACCGAGAAGAAGGTCCAGCAGACGTTGGTCCCTCTCCTCTAGTGGAGAGGGACAGACAAAGCTCCTTAAAGGAAGCTGTGTAAGAGGAACCCAGGGAGAGCGGGATAAATGCCACGGTCGAGGAAGATGCAGCCTGCGCCGCCTCCTCTTCGAGGGCGATCATCTGCTCTAGCTGATCCGCCGAGCCCGCCGCCGCTGAAACCACCGACTGGGCCTCTTTAGACTTTACCGGAGGAAAATGTTTCTTGGGGTGCCCCAGTTGTAAATGGACAGCACGGTCTTCGAGGACGTAGGCAGAGAAGGAAGAGCACAGGTCGCAAGCCTGCGGGTCATGCTCAAGGCCGAAACAGTAGACACACGTGGAGTGCGGATCCGTCCGAGACATCTTCTGCCCGCAAGGGCACCGCCGAAAACCGGGAGTCGATCTGTCCATCGCAGCTGCGAGGGATAGAAGACCAAGTCTATAATGCAAAATCTCAAATTCGGAAATCAAGAATTAGGAAACCAGTCTTATACGCAGAGCCTTAAGGAGGGAACCTGAGCTCCAAGCGGTAAGGAAGATCTGGCATCATGGGGCGGAGCCAAGAGTTTTACCACCCGGGTGGGTGGGAGGAGCCAGCTTGAAGACCTTCCGGCAAGATTTAACGCGGCAAGGATACCTGCCAGACAGTGTGGATGAACAACATATCCATGTCCCTAGAACATCACTTTCCGCAGACAGCATGGTGAGAAACAAAACGCAGACACGGCTAGTGCAGACCACTGGCTAGCTAATGTTCTCCCAGGTCTCCTGTCATCATTTTCCCCTAAAGACATTTTCAACAGTGATGAGACCGGGCTATTTTTTCGATGCACTGGACATGGGACATTGGCCTTTTAAACCGACACACTGATGGGTAAAAAATAAAAGCCAAAGAAAGAGTCTCTGTGCTTGTCTGCTGTAATATGGATGGGACAGAAAAAAACAGAGTTGGTTGTGATAGGCAGATCTGCATGTCCATGCTGCTTCAGAGGGATTAATCACCTGCCTGTCTTCTACAGATCTAACAGATCTGCATGGATGACTTTGGTCATTTTTTACTGAATGGCTTCGCTTATGGGACAGGAAACTCTGGGGAAGAAAGATTGCCGTTGTGTTAGACAATTTCTCTGGCCACCGGAATGTCCCTGGACTGCGTAACATAACTAATTTTCCTCCCACCGAACACTACATGTCTCGTCCAACCCCTTGACCAGGGTATCATTTACAGCTTGAAGCAACATTATGTTCGTTGTATGCGTAAGCGAGTGTTGGACGCAACTGACAGCAGCCGACAAACGCTCCTTACTTCATCAGACAGAATGTGTTAAAAATATAACTTTGCTGGATGCTGTCAGACTATTGAAGCAGTCATGGGATGCTGTGACTGCACAAACAATTTAGCGTTGTTTTCTCAGAAAGCTGGATTCACTCACCCTATTGCCCATAATGACTCAGAGGAGGGTCCTTCGACTACAATGACTGCAACAACTGCAGAACTAGACCTCATTGCAGAGATCGGGGACAGTGTGTCAACTCCCGATGGAATGACACCGGATTAGTTCCACGAACTGTGTATCCTTGGAGATGGGGAGGAGGAACCACTGAGCGATGACATCAGCGAGACTGTGGGCAGTATGCACACCGAGGATGTAGAAGTGGTGGACGGCGATGACGAGGATGATGAGGTGCCAGAGGCGATGGTAACAGCTGATGATGTTGCTAAAGCACAGCTTACTTTGAGGAGAGCCATGGAGCAGAATGCTGATGGAGAGCCAGATTGGTGTGCACTCTCTACAGCCGACAGGGTGTGGGCTCCTTACTGCAAGGAAACACCACGTCAGAGTAAAATCTCCGATTTCTTCAAGTAAGCTAAATAAACTGAAATGGAGCTGTAATCGCTAACTGTTGTACAGTCTTCTCACTTAGGTGTATGGTGTGGTAGCATTGCTTTTTTGTGTCTGTTGTGGCCACTGCAATAAAACTGTTTCTTGCAAACGATGTCTTTTTTTTGGGGGCATACAGCGACCAAGGCATACAACGGGCACTTTGAATATGCACATTAGTGCCCGTTATAAATGGATTGCACTGTACTTTCTATTTCTTTTAGAAACTTGATCCAGGAAGCTCTGTGCAGTCACTAGCAAGGATGGAGAAGTACTAGAAAAAAGCAGTACACCTACCAGTTACACTTACTTATTTCTTTTTATACAAAAACAATACAAAAATAAAAAACTATAACAGATGACATTTATTTGAAAGTAATAGGTTAGTTACTAGTTACTTTCAAATAAATGTAATCAGTTATAGTTACGTATTACTTTTATATAAAAAGACATAAGTAATTGTGAATGTAAGGTGTATTACTTTTTCCAGTACTTCTCCATCCTTGCTAGTGACTGTACGGAGCTTTCTGGAACAAGTTTCCAAAAGTAATAGAAAACGTAACTTACCCAGCACTGCAAATTAGATCCTTCATGCCCCTTCTCTTCTGCTCTCAAAGCCCTCTTCACTTCTCTTCTGCATTGGAATGATATTTTGGAAAAATACACAGGCTGTGTTACAGATTAGTTCACGTAAGATGTAGAAACCACTTTCAGTAGAAATTTCACATGTGGTGTAAGCCCCATTTTATACCTACAGAAGGCCTGCAGTTTTCTGATCCTTCTGGCAGAAGTAACAGCTGTTAGAAGTAATGTCTCCCCCCCCCCCCAACTTTGTTGATCACTCCTACCTCCTGAACTCTCCCAGGAGGTCTCTCAGCGCTTGCCTTTATCCCGGCCAAAGCTCTCTCTTGCTCCTCCTGGGCATGGCACTCCATCCTGCTTCCCAGCCACCCAGCTCGGAGTCCCCAGAGGTGGGTCTGCCAGATTACTCCTCCTGGCGCTCTATCTAGAATCTAGACAGGCGACCGGGAGCAGAGGAGATGAGCCCGACATTGGGCGTGGTTGGCTAGCACACCTGGACCTTCCATCGCCTAGCAGGAGGCAGGATTTTCTTCTACCTTGTGTAGCCACACTCTCCCCTCCCTGCAGAGCCTGGAGTGTGCAATGACGCCAGGGACGCTCTGTCATGCCTGCACCCACTTGCTGAGTCCTGAGCATTGCAGTGCCGGGCTAACCCTGGATCCCTCCGAGAACAGTCCTTCGGGTCTCTCTCTCCCACCTCCCCCCCCGACCCCTGGTGACCCTGGCTCATTCCTGAGCCAGGTCGCCAGTGCGGTGTGAGGTGTGGCGTCCAGCACCTCAACCCTCAGTGCCACCAGGCCAGCTAGAAGTAATGTCTTCCTTGTCAAATATTTGAGCTCTGCTGGGAACACAGGCTCGAATGGGGGTTCCGTCAACTGTGGGAAGGTCAGGTTTAAATCCCATGTGGGGGAACTGGGTCCGGGAGACAAGGGGGTTAACCATTTGAAAAACCTTTTAAACACTGGCTGTGAAGCAAAAGACTACTTTGCCTGCTGACTTGAAAGCCGATGTAGCTGCCAACTGCATCTTTAAAGCGGTTCAATCCTTTAAGTACCTGGGGGTGTGGCTTGACAGTGAACCTGACTTCTCAGCCCACACTGATGCCATCCAGGTGCCCTCTATCGTTACTGTGATGGACATGCGATCAGACTGATCTATTAATTTCTTTTTCTTTAATTTCCTTTGTTAATGTTATTATGCTTCTGTTATAAGTTTTGCTATTTGTAATGTGGACACAAAACATGGCTTCCAGGGTCACATGTCCAGACAAGTTTTATGGGAAATACTGAGAACTGCTCTGTGTAACTTTCCCATGAGCTACTCCAGGCTGCACATCCTTGCAGATGTGAAGGTGCAACTTTGAACACCTCAGACATCCTGGAAAACAAGTCGCAAAGTGGAGAAGGGATGTCGTAGGTGTAAAGGAAGCCAGTTGGCCCAGGTGATGTCATCCATCCACCTACACCCATACCCACCCACACCCAACCATCCATTTGGAGGGAGACAGGGTAGAACTGTCACTCAAAAGGGGCAAGACCACTCCCCACAGTGAGAAAAGGAATAAATGGAGGTGCTGAAAGCCAGCAGGTTCTCCTGGACTTTGAAACATCTTAGGACCAAAGCCCTGCCATACAAAAACTAGCCGATTGGTAAGACAGCACAAGGAGGGACACTGCTTTCCGTAGCTAGGGCAGGTTAAGGATTTGAGGTAAGGATAGCTCAGAATTTTGCAGTATACCAACTGTTTAACTTAATTTTCGGTTTCTTGGTAAATATGCAAACCTTTTGTTTTCCTGTAAATACACCCTGCTTGTA